>JAOEGL010000003.1:245243960-250043960 GCA_034509955.1 Urosaurus nigricauda
AAGTCCTGGGTACTGGAAATTTTAAATTGCTCCTGATGAGGATTTTACACTTTAGTCACTCCTGGCAGAGCCAGTCACAAAAATAAAGGATGCAATGAGCTGATTTTCTCAGCAACATGCACTTAGGGACCAATGATGACACTGACAAAATTTCATCAATATGCCATAACTTCCGCATGATAATTATTACTTTACGATACCCCCTCGTAAGGCGCAATCTGCAGACTTCTACAATATCAGGTATTCAGAGGGTCAAGATATGCTGGGGAAAATGTATAAATCTAGATAGTGACTACATAGAGATAAGTTAACAACTACAAATAAAAACAAACTTTCTGTGAATTTTTTAAAAAGGTGATCATTAAAACTTTTGGATACCCCCTTGTAGATGGAGTTCGCCATGGACTTTCTCAGTGACTAAGAGTATATGAGTTGCCCAAAATCATCTAGCAGGTTTCCATGGCTAAGGGGTGATTCAAAACCTTAGTTTCCCAATGTCTTGGTCCAGTGCTCAAACCACTACAACACGGTGGCTCCCCTTTCTACACTACAGAATCCAAAATCCTCCATACAGTGGTCATGCCATCTAAAAACTAATTTTCTCAAGTGCATCATTGCACCACTACATTTCAAAGAATGTTCATAATTAAAGCAGTTTAATGAAGTAGCTGCTTTGAGGGAACATAAGTATTGTTTACCTACTGATGACCACCACAGCAACCAAGAAAAAGAAATTCAAGTTTCTGAGATATATCCTCTGTCTGAATTCTATTGGCAGTCTCAACTATAGCAAATCCATTAATTTCAGTGTGCAGTCAACACTTATGTAATGACTCAACATGCCTATGGTGCCAATGGGATTCAGGCCATAGAGAATATGAGATGTTCGTGCTTTTAGCCAGTGCAGCCCATGTTTGTCTCCAGTATGAAGCCCAAGCAGACATGAGACAAAAGCAATGTAAAGACTAGTCTGTAAGCAGAGCTTGGAAAAGTTACTAGAACTTACACAATTCCCCCAGACAACAAAAATTAAATGTTCACCTGACTTGTTTATGCATTTAATTATTAAAATAATTTATGCATGTTTTGCCACAAATAGTTCCTTTTTATCACCAGAGACACTTAACCTTCTCTTTTATTTTCCCAAAATGTCCCTGTTCTTATGGCATTTTCTTCACTAAAACTACAGAGAAATATGCAACAACAATGGGACTATTCACACTACACAGTTATAACACTATTATTCTACTTTAATTGCCATTGTCCCATTTTATGGAATGCTGGGGATTGTAATCTGGTAAAACAGTGTGATTTAGTGGTATGAAGACTGAACCACAACTCTGGAGACCAGGGATCAAATACCCAGTCAGCTTCAGAAATACCACTGGGTGACCTTGGCCAAGTGACACTCTTTCAGTCTCAGATGATAGCAAAGGCAAATCCCCTCTAAAAGAAATCTTACCAAGACAAATGCTTAGGGTCACGGCAAATTGGAAATGACTTGAAGGCACACAACAAGGAGGTGTTAATGCTCTCTGACTGAGAATTTTAAATGCCCCTCTGTAAACTGCAAATCCCAGGATTCCATGATGAGGTAGGTTCCAAACCCTTTTCTGTGAGAATTTCCTGGAATTTCCTATTTCAGTACTTGAATCCAAAAAACAAAATATTTAGAAATACTTCCATTATAATCTCAATTATATTCTTTGCAGAGGCATCTCTGTAGCCTATGCTGGAAACAGGCTGCTACACTAGAAAGAATCTCATTCTGATCCAGCAATGTTTGATTTATCCTGCATTGACAAGAAGTTAGATAAGATGATCCTTGAAGTCCTTCTAGTTCAACAATTCTAAGACTTTTATGTTAGATTTTTGCCTATGTAGAAGGTTATTTATGTCACTGAGAAACATATCTTTCCCCCAAAAAACCACGTGTGGCACTAAGAATACGAATTTCTATATGGAATTACAAACAGAGGAATTGCAAAATTAATCTGAGATATTAAGCTAAATGGAATAATTTTGTAAAGAAAGGCTGCGTTCTTAGCAATGCTTACATTCATGAGGGAGACCATTAGATTGGATCTGTGAAATTTATTTCTAAGAACTGTGCTGCAAAGTAACAAACATAAGCACATTTACCTTGGTGTAAATGTCACTGAACATACTACAACTAACTTTTAAGTAGCTATTTGTAGGATTGATGTGCCCAAGTTTTCCTCCTCATTTGTCCTAGAAGCACTTGTGGCAACCCAATGCATTGAAAGAAACGTAGGCAAATGAAGGACAGGTGATTTTCTAGCATACCTCAAAAAGCATCCAGGGAGTTTCATTCTAATTGTTAGCTGTCAGTGTAATAAACAATTAAAAAGACCCTGTTTTTAAGTCACATTTTTAATGTAATCTCAAGACAGAATATTATTGGAGCGGAGATTAGAAATGACAGAGCTACTGCCTTGGTTTAAATGCAGCATTTATATTTCCTGCTGGCAGATGCATTTGCCAAGAAATGTCTAATGTAATAAAATTAGACAATTTAAACAGCATGGTGGATTTGCCCATTTTTGCTGTCAAGCATCAATACCAGCACTTAACCCCTGCATAAAGAGACACATAGCTAAACTTACATACATATTTTGTTTGATAAAACTAGATTGGCCAAGCATACATTGAACATGTGTGTGAGAGTGTGTGTGTAAGCACACACACACACACAATGTGCATTTTAGCATAAGCAATGCTTTTTAAAATTATTTCTAGGAATGGGTGAAATGAAAACATGATATCCTTTGCTTTCATCATTCAATAACATTACAGAAAGTTAAATAATGCACACAACATACAGTGATCATCCAAATGCTGCCTAACCCTATCAAATACAGGTCAATGCCATCAGAACTGCTTTCTGAAATTTCTGCTACTGGAGCTGGTGGCTGCTTTGGAAAGGCAGAAAGCCTCGAATTGAGACAAGAATTACACTAGAACTGTGTAAATAATCAAACTGTGACCTGTGGGGTTAAAACCTATAATTGGAGTGATACTTCAAAGAGATGACTACTCTGTCAGTGCTATTTTGTGCAGCCAGATAGGAAGATGACTTCTTGGGATTTTTATTGGCCCGCACTGCTCCTACAAAAGTGATATTTTCAACAGCTGCTGGTGCATTTGTGTTCTGACAAATTAGAGGCTAAAGTGAAGCATTAAAGAACATGAAAGGCTTCATTTAATGCAAAAACAACCAAGCACTCCAACTGAATGTATTTTATCCTGAATTAATAATGCAGATTTACACAAAACATGATGCTTTTAAAGTCTTGGTCATGTATATAAAGCTTTACAACACTCTTTCACCATTCTGTGGTTTTGTTTTTATACACAGAAAGGGTGGATTAGGGGAGTCAGCTGGTAACATATTTTGTAGAATTTTGAAGATAATGTTTGGAAAAGGCCAGTGGGTCTTTTGTTTTGGCACCACAGTCGCCCCTTCATTTGCACTGCCTTGGCACATGTCCATGGCGTGCACCCACACACACCTGCGGGTACATGCCGCCATTCAAGTCTATGGGGTTTGAATATTGGTGAGTTTCTGTTTTCACAGGAGGGGGTCGGAACGGATCCCCTGTGAAAACGGAGAGCTGACTGTAATGATTTCATTACTGACATTGTTTATATTTGTAACAGCAACACAAGTTACTATATATACTTAGTGAATGCTTTTTGCCTGCAAAAGAATGCTTATGTAGGCATAGAGCTTTTGCAGTGAACTTTTATTTATTTGGGGTTATTTATCAATTGATTTATTTGGGGTTATTTATCATCTCAAAATGTTCAGCCCCTCCTATGATAGTTTAAGAGTTTATTGAAAACTTGGATGTTATAAAGCAATGTGCTGATCAAATATTTTGGAAATCAAACCTGAAATTGCTAGCAGACTTTTCAGAATAGGCAGAAATTGTCTGAATTACATTGGAGAGGGGTCAATTAGGTTGCCACTTTAAGAAAACTATAACACATTATATTGCTGATACTTATTTTACAAGTAATGTGTTTGTAAGACATTACATATGTATTTTTATCTGTGACCCACCTTAGGTCCCTTTCTAGGAAAAAGGCTTCATATAAATTAAATAAATAATTGTTTTTTAAAAATATTCTTTTTAAAGACTTGAAAATAGAAATATGTCCACAAATGACCAACACAACCTCTAAATTAACCTTTAAAAACTATTTTTAAGAATAACAAGCAAAGACAGGTTAGTGTTAACATTAAAATGTTTAAAATAGGTGTTGTTACCTAATTATTACAATGCAAAGTAACATGTTGCAGGTAGTGTTGGTCTTTGCAAGTTATTACATCTCAATTCTAAATGATAAGGAAAATATAGCCTTACATGATATACCTGAAATGTGAAATTATGCTGCATTTCTAGTTCTATTCACTGGATTCAAATATTAACATCTCATGTGAGGATGAGGAAGATAATCATTTAAAAGAGAACTGAAGTGATTGTCATAAACTCATGGTTTACTCATTACTTTTGCCTCATTGTCTCTGGTTACATAAGTCTCCAAGCACTATATTTACCTGCAAAACCTAACCAGAGACAATACCACACACCTCTAATAATGGCAGCTCCACCACATTCCTTCAGTTCCAGAAAAAAAGTCTTCATTCAGCCTAAATCTAAAGAGAAAATGAATATTCGTTTTTATTCAGTTCTCATCAGAGAAAAGATTTCCTGATACTAACAAAACCCTGAAGGGATGAATACTGTAGAAGCAAGGTCCAAGTGTTTGCTAGTATTCACACTTTTCTAAGAGTTGCTAACATTCTGCATATAAAGTCATGTATTATTTTTTCCGGTGCTTTTTGGGGGGGGGGGGAGTGAAAATACATTTTTCTACTGAGAAAACAGCTTGTATTCACTTGTTTTCTTTGGAAAAAACAAAAAGATGTTTTGAGCATTAAAACTGCATGCATTTCTCCACAGACTAATTCCTCAGAAAATTTAGCAAATATATGGACAATACTACACAGAAATCTTTGTTCTCTCCTGGAGTGCTTAGAAAAATACAAGAATTGTGCATGTGAGGATGATGTAGCCAAAGATTTACATTCCTGGAGGACTACAGGGATAATATTTCACAAAATAAGATGTGATGAGCTATTTGAAAAGGCAGATACTTTATATCACTTATTTCACAGATATAAGAACAACCAAATGGCTTTTCTTTCAATACAACTAGAGTTAGGATAGTGGCAAGAGCACCAGAAGGCACCTTTTTGGTATAGTGTAGAGTACAGAGTAAGGAACAGAAGAGAAAGTTGTCTCCCTGACCAGAGAAAGCTGTTCTGCTGGTTCCTGGGTAGATTGGGAGCTGTCCAGGCAGCTTCTTCTCTCGACAGAAAGACTTCCTATGCCTCTTCCTCACTCACTGACATACAATCACAGAGATATACCATCATGGTGCCTGGAGAGCCATTTTACCTGTGTTGCTGTGCCTCTTCCAGTCTTGCTCCCACCTACGGCAACTATGCCAGCCAACAAGATGGCATCAATAAATGGGATCCCTTTTTCTTTTTTTTTTCTTTTCTTTTTTCTTTCTCCTTTTCTTTTTCTTTTCTTTCTTTATTTCTTTCTTGTTTTTTTTTTTGTCCTTGTGTTTCCTGTAGTATTTTCCTACAGTTTCTGAATTTTTTCTGAATTCTACCAGACATCAGAATCCCTGAAAGTTGTATCATTGGAATCGACTCCCACCCATCCTACAGGAAAATTGAGTTGCTGGTGTTAAATTTCATTTTCATGATCAGTATTGTTACTCATTTCTTCCAAACAAGCAGTCCTTTACAGGTGCTGGCATGGTGTATTAACTCGAGTCCAGACCAACTAGCATGTAGAGCCAGCAACAGCCTGCCTTGATACACACAAAGACACACACACATACACACACATCATCCTACAGACAACAATGGGCTCACCTTGTACACAAAAGGCTTTGTGATGATAGATTTCTGAGCACCAGAAAGGAAAAGATATAAAGGCATGGATACAGAGAAAATATTCAGGAATCTTTGGATCTGTACAGACTTGCCTGAAAGGCCACCCTGGGGGTGGAGTGAGGGCATCGCGTCCAGGTGATGCATGCCCTGACTCCACCACCAGGGCACCATGATACTGTGTGCAGCTCCACACAGCATGCAGCATTATAGGTCTCCTCTGGCGCTGTGTCCATACAATGTAGCACTGAAGGAGCGCCATAAAAGCACGCTGCCATGGCTATGGTGCTCTTTCGAGGGTGCAAAAAGGAGCTTCTTTTTGTGCTTCCTTTTTTGCACCCTTGAAAGGCCAGATCAGGGCCACAGTATGAAGTTGCCACATCCTCAATCTGGCTAGGAAAGGGGTGGCATCACTTCAGGGTGGTCTGTCAATCCCCTTTGACACTGAGTTTTCAGCCCAGTCAACTAACTCTTAAGGTCTAACCTTCCAGACTGTTAATACTGCAGTACTCACTATTCAGAACATCTGATCAATAAACCTGAATCAGGTCTTGTTCTTTACATGGTAAGATTTCTTATAAATCCATCAATACACAGGATATTAGTGTTAAATCCATTAACAAGAAATAGACTCCTGTTATAAAGGGCAAGTCCAATGTCTTTAATGCTCTCATATTCTTCTTTAAGCAGCTGTTTTACATTTTTCTATACAGGTTTTAATGAAATTTTGGAAAAGACAGTAGACATTATGAAATAAAAAAAAGATATTCGGGGTTTATACTTGATGGGAAAATATTAATAATACTTAAGGGGGGAATATTAATTTTAGATAAAAATATACTGCTTTAGATAAAAGTTGATATAATATTAATTTTCCAAAACAACTAATAACTAATTATGACATCAAGACAGATGTGAACATATTTTTAATGCCAAAACTTTGGCATTTTAAGCCAAATGAAGAATGTTCTGTCCTTCTGTGTGTGTGTGAGAGAGAGAGAGAGAGAGAGAGAGCAATCTTAGGCTCTGAATTTCTCTTTCTTAAGGCAGACAGTAATATGAACCAACATGAAGCAGTTGCTTCAAGCAGCATATTCCAGAGTGATGACCTTTTCTTTCTTCTCTCTTATCATATCTCTGTATCATTTCTTGTTATTTCTTTTTTTCAAAAAACCCTCCAGTTTAGAGGTGTTAATTTTGCTTCAGGAAACAAAAATCTCTACAGCTGTCACTTGTATCTCTTTCACTTTCTCTGTGTATATTGTTGTTGTTGTTGTTGTTGTTGTTGTTGCTATTTGCATCCCACTCCTCTGACAGAACAGAACAACTCACAATATTAAAAAACAGTACGACACAATTTTCTAGTGTCTGAGCTTACTTAGCTTTGGCTAAGTTTTTAAGAACTTTTCTTGATCTCAATAAACAAATATGTATTTTTTCTCTAGCCTTTGTTTTAGAAGAATAAGCAGCTCGCAACTTCCAACTAAGACTAACAGCCTCATCTGATTTTTTTAAACAGCAACATCAATAAACATGACAATGCTGTTAAATTATTTTTTAATCAAATCATATTTTTACTTTCCCTTCAATAAAATGTAAGCAGGATGTCAACTAGAATTAACAGTAATAGTGGTCATTGTTAGAATACATGTGTATCCAGAACAACCAAGAGACAGATAATATATTTAGAGTATGATACAGATAATATTGCAGGTTTGAATATTTTGAATTTACTCCCATAATACATCATAATAAGCACCCTCCTTCATTAATTTTCCTGAATCTCCAGATGGGAAACAAAATATTAATTTTGTTCAGCCTTAGGCATTGTTGACAGTTAAGGTACTCACTAAATCACTGATCTTCTCTGCATTAATATTAGATTTCCTCTATCAAGAAAAAATTGCAAGACCCTTGGGTATAAGGTTCACTTTGTCATAAATATAATGAATTGTTTTTCAACATGATTAATTTGTCAAAAATGGCAAGTATATATATTGGGCAGGCAAGATTCCTGAGCAAACTAACCTACCTTATAGTCATGGTAATACTCACGGAATTATGCAAATTAATTGAGTCTTTCAATGTTGCATAAAATGCTACTACGAGTACAAGGCATGGAACATTAGGCTGTTCAGTTGCATTTTAAAAGCAGGCATCTGCACAAGGGAGGCCTCCTGACGCAAGGTCCTTTAGAGGCACAATCTATTTTCCCCGCAAAGCTACAGATTTCCAACCCTTTTAGAGGCAAGAAGTTCTCCTTTTTAGTAATAATAATAATAATAAAGCAGGTTATGATGATATTTTCTTTTTCCTCCTTTTTATCTTAAAAAAGAAAAAAAGCAACATCTTAAATCTATGAGGAACAGTATTAAATAAGGAAAGAATAACTTAATGGGATTTACTTCTGAATTGACTTTCATAGGATCCTGCTGCTGTAGCATTATCCTATGCATATTTACTCAGAAGGAAAGTCCTCCTGAAATCTATGGGGCTTACACCCATGGGAGGGTACATAGGATTGTGCTGTCTGCATGGTATTTACAGTATCTTTTATGTTTGAGACAAGCATTTGGATCCAAAGGGTACAAACCCACATGCACCCCCCCCCCCCCCAGGAATAATACCGCTAAGATCCTTCTGCCATGCCAATGCTATCATGTTTTTTGATTCCCTCCCACTTATCTACACAGTTCTGTAGCACATGAAAAATCATTCTGGGGGCATTTTTCATACCTTCTTACTCAGATAGCTACTGTGCTGCCCTGGCAGTGAAGCAGCTATATTTGTGTACCTTTTTGTATTCAATTCAATGAGGACAATGTGGAATCATTTTGCAAAAAATCATCACCATATTATTTGTTATTACAAATGCCTGCATTTTTGGAACATTATGTTCCTTCCCCACTTGCTTCTTATATTTTCTTAACATCTCACAAAACATAAACACCATTTCCTGTTCATCAAGGTAGTGACTATACAGTTTAATTTTATTCTCAATAAAATGATATCTTCTAAATTTATAATTTTACCTTATGGTTACACCTGCACATATATTGTGTTTCAGTAAGAAAGCTATACCAGGATTAATTATCACAAACAATCATTGTTATTATCCACAACAGGTCAGGATAACATCTGACTATTGTATGAAATAAAAAGTTTAATCACATGCTTTTGGCACCATCAATAACATACTAGATTGAACCCCAGTTTTGTTATGGTTATAAGCAGAGGTACTTAATTACTAAACTTGTGTCATTGCAGTGAGTCTGTATAATACAGTGAGTCTGTATTATAAAGTTAATTTTGATCCAAGCAGGCATCACAACTAAAAATGAAACATCCACTTTCTTTTTAGAATAAGATATGCTATTAATTAACAAAGCATTTTTAGGAAATGCTACACAGTTTTGTTTGTGTTCTCTACTATAAATTATACTTTTCTAATTTAAAAAATAGATATTTTTCAAATGCTGACTATGTCATACTTTTTTAGAAACCTTTAATATCTAACATTTCTATTAAATTCTGGGATGTGACTCCTAATAACAGGAGAGCATGATTCACTTAACACCATTTTGTTTTAATTCCAATAACCATTCATTACTCTGTATCTCCTATATAATACTTTAAAATTATGTTTACACAAAATGGTGTTGATACCCTTGTATATATCTTTTAAATATTGGCACCAAAAGGATGATGTGCCTGCATACTACAGATTCACAGTGTTTTGTTTTGTTATAAACTGGAATAATCTTCAGGATTTAGGCCGAATTACCAAAAGGCATGAGCTCTGAAGGAAATGAAATTCAATGCACATCTATTGTGTCCCTAAATATCACTGGAACCCCCTAACAATAGAATGCATTCTCCCTCCCCTGCTTGCATGGAAAAGCTGTTAGCAGCAATGGCTTAGTAACTACTATACATATGTGCAACAAGACAAGACTACAACCCTGTGACTAAATTTATGTACGCTAGACCCTGTTTTGACTGCCTGTGTCAGCAAACCCATGGTGAGCAGCAGGAGAACAGGGCAGTACGTGGCCTCTACACCCACTCAAATACTACAGGGACTACTCCTCTGATCATGTGTGACAAGAGCTTCTGAGCAACCAGCACAAAGATAATTTAGTTGGCATAACCCATATCCTTTTGAGTATATAAGACAACAATCAATGTACACTTAAGTCTCTTGTAAAAAAAAATTCAGTGGGATCTGTAGAATGTTAAGAATGTTTACTTGTAATGTATTTTTTTCCTTTTTCACTTCATTTCTATCCTAATCTTCCAAGGAACTAAGGATGCCCTCCTTCCCCAACTTCCAGTTTGTGTCTTTAAGGTAACATGAAAGAATAGGCTTCTGAGAGAGGGTGGTCAGGGAAGGACTACTGTATACACTCATATATAAGTTGCAAATTTTAGTCAAAAATTTGACCCCAAAAACCTAGTCAACTTATCCATGGATCCATGTAAGTATTGCAATTTAAATCTTTTTTTAAAAAAAAGGAACTATCCCCTTGTGAAAGAGAATTTGTCCTGGAAGCCCTGAGGCCCTTCTACTATCTCATCCATCCAGCATTTAGTGTGAGCATAAACAGTTATGCCCATTGGTATTTTGTAAGTACTTTGGCATCATTTTCCTTTGCCTCATCCTTTAGATCCTTTCTAACATGCCTCTAAGTTTTATCCTCATATTATCCATGGTTCATATCAAAATCCATAATTTTGTCCCCAAAACCTGCTTAATTTATACATGAGATCGACTTATCATCAAATATATACAGTAGTTCAAATTCACCAAGCAAGGTGCTTTACCTAGCAGGGATTTGAATCCATGGGTTATTGCTGTTATATTTATTTCTATCCCATCTTTTCCCATGTTGGGATTCAAAGCAGTTTACAACAATTAAAAAAGACATAATTTAAAAACCGCAAGAATAAATAATAACTTTTTTTTTTTTTTTGGCTGAGTGAGAATTCAAAGTCTGAACAACCTGAGTCCTAATCCAGCACTCAAAGCACTATATCATTCTCATTCTCACTAACTTCATAAGCCTAAAAACATAACCCTCTAAGTGAAGACAGACATAATATATAAAAAGGTTTCTCAGTGCATTTTTCGGTGATGATATATAGTCCATCTTCATCAGTGATCCGTCAAACAAACATACTAATGCATTGTATGCCCATCAAAGCT
The DNA here is from genome assembly GCA_034509955.1 of Urosaurus nigricauda. Classification (NCBI taxonomy): domain Eukaryota; kingdom Metazoa; phylum Chordata; class Lepidosauria; order Squamata; family Phrynosomatidae; genus Urosaurus; species Urosaurus nigricauda. The sequence goes on from JAOEGL010000003.1 coordinate 245,255,165, forward strand.
CATCAGTCATGGCCCTCTCCATTTGCTGGCACTATTGACTTGTGAATCTAGGCCAAATCCTCTTTTCTTAAATTGGTCATCCACTTATCTTGCTCCAAATTCCTGAATCACACTGCCACAATAAATATTGAAGTCTGACAGACCACTTTTATTCATAACAAATTAATACAATATGAAAACTTAAATCCATGAAGTCAGGGCATCTTCCCAAAATAATAACACAGTCTAGCTTCAATTCATATTTTGTTAAAGTTTACTGGATTAATTATGTATTTTCATAATTGTGTTATATATCCAATACACCACCCTTGCTTTTTCAGAACTTCCTCTGTGGACAATAGCAGTCAATCCAAAGTAAGTGGATTGGGACTTCAGGTAGAATACTAATTATCCATTTCAATGGACTTTGGCCATATTTCAAAAACTGGTCCAAGATATTTAAGAACACAAGAAACTGTCTAATACTATGGGAGACCTTTAGTCCATTCAGCCCACTATAGTCAACTCTGACTGGCAACAGGTCTCCAGAATTTCAGACAGAATTCTTTCCTAGCCCTACCTGAAGCTTCCTAATATTCCTAATAGACTTCCATAACAATCATTAATTGGGCCAAACATTGCTCATCTTCCAACATCAGACAAGATAACGTCATTAAAGAACAGGTCTTGTGCATTCCTGCATGGCAAGGGGCTGGACTAGACAGCTGTTGTCAGGGGCGTTACTATGGAATGTGTTAGGTGCAAACCACACTGGGTGACACCTCAGAGGAGAGTGGGGAGGTCATTCCTTTCCATCCCGAGACCCCCCTGGTTTTCCCCCTCCACCAGCCAAGGCACTTCTAATAATAATAACAACAACAACAGATTTATTTATATCCTGCCCAATCACAGAAAATCCAGGCGGCTAACAACAGTAAGAAAATACAATGCAAGAAGTACAATAAAATACAAACAATTCTCTCCCAATCCCTGACCAATATTTAAACAAAACAATGAAAAAAACAATATAAATACAATGGCAGTCAAATGGAAAACATAAAACTGTTACAAGTTAAAGGAAGTTCATAAATAATCCCCTTCCCAGTCCCTCAACACAGGTTCAAATCCAAACAATATTAACAGATTAAATACCAATATGACATAATACCCAGAAGGAAAAAACAAACAAATACAATGTATCAAAGAACTATAATCTAATTAACCTAACAAGCATTATAAAACACACTTTAGCAAAATTACAGTAAAAGAGCCAAGGTTTTTAAAGCCTTCAGCCCAGTCAGCTTCCAGGAGCCTCCTCCTCCTCTGCAACTTGCAGGTAGACCGATGATATGGCCATCCATTGGCTATGGCAACAGGTGGGGTTGGGATTCTGCTGTGCCCCTACTGGGTAGCACAGAGCTGGTGGCTGGTTGGAAAAGAGAGATGCCTTTCCACTCATTCAGCAGCCCCACCATACCTGGAAGAGTCTGATGGCTGGCAAAAGCATCCCAGTCCCATCACAGCAGAGACAGCCTGGCTGGCAGAGGGGGAGGCTGGAGTGTGTGCCATGCAGTCTGAAGGTATAAGTTACCCCACTGAGGTGCCACCAAACCCACTGGCTCTGCCACTGGCTTTTGTGGGGCCTAGCAGCTCTATGATGCTATTATGCTAAATGTGTTCAGGGTGGTATAATAATTATTATTATTATTTATATTTCCCGCCTCTCCCCATGGATCGAGGCAGGATTCCAACAGATTAAAAACAGTACAAAATCTTCATACATTATTACATACAGTTAAAATCTAAGGACCACATAACTTTAATAATTATCCATACTATTATCACTTTTTATCTAATTAGCTACTGTCGTTCTTTGACCATTCAAACTGTCATATCAGGTCAGGTGGGTAGGCCCGCCGGAAGAGATCCGTCTTTAGTGCTTTTTTAAAAGCATCCAGAGTAGTGATAAGACGGATCTCCTCCAGCAAGTCGTTCCAGAGTTTTGGAGCCACGGCTGAGAATGCTCTCTTAGATGTTGCCGCCAATCTTGTATTGGTAGCTTCCAGTAGATTTTTCCCTGATGTTCTGAGGGTGCGGAGCAGATTATGTAGGGAGAGGCGTTCCTTCAAGTAACTCAGGCCTAAGCCATATAGGGCTTTAAAGGTAACGACCAACACTTTGTATTGAGCCTGGAAGCTGATTGGTAGCCAGTGTAAGGATTTTAATATCGGGGTGATATGATCTGTTCTTAATGACTCAGTCAGCAATCTGGCAGCAGCATTTTGGATTAGTTGAAGCTTCCGGACTTGGTACAAAGGTAGCCCCATGTAAAGTGCATTGCAGAAATCCAGACGAGAAGTTATCAGTGCATGTATCAATGTTTCAAGGTCCTCTCTGCCCAGGTAGGGACACAGTTGGTGTATCACCCGTAGGTGACGCCACGCGCTCTTGGCTGTCGCCTCCACCTGAGATGTCAGCTGGAGCGACGAGTCCAGGAGCATGCCCAAACTGTGTACTTTGTCCTTTAGGGGAAGTGTCATCTCGTTCAGGACAGGTTGGAAGATCTCCATCCCTGGGCTGGGAGAGCCTATCACAAGTACCTCTGTTTTCTCTGAATTCAATTTAAGTTTGTTTTCTCTCATCCAGCCCATTACCGACTCCAGGCAGGCATTTAGAGAAGAGATTCCATCCTTGGTCACTGCAGCAGTCGGAGACATGGAGAGATATATTTGAGTGTCATCAGCATATTGATGACACTGTGCCCCATGTCTCCAGTATCTCAATTTCCCTACTTGAGATGAAGGACAAAATGGTGCCCTTATCTATTCTATGTACAAAAGCTGACTGCATTGGGATTTGCATTGGGACAGCATCTTCCACTGGACCTGAAGACAGCTGTTGTTCTATCACTTTCTACTTTCACATGCATATAGGCAAACTGTATTATAATAATAATAATAAGAAGAAGAAGAAGAAGAAGAAGAAGAAGAAGAAGAAGAAGTTTATTTTTATACCGCCCTTCCCAAGATCAGGGCGGTGCACAGTTAAACAATTAAAACACATATAAAAATTAAAAACATCCAATATCACAATAATAATAATATACTATCAGCCAGGGAAGCACTATGAAAACTAACAAAAATACAATTATGGTAAGGGAAGTATAGAGTAGCAGCAGGGGAGTAAGTCAGGGGTACGCAAGTTCAAAGAAAAAGGTTTTCAATCCTTTTTTGAACAGATTGAGGGAGGCGGCTGAGCGGAGCTCCGTGGGCAGCGAGTTCCAGAGGCTAGGGGCCGAGGCAGAAAATGCCCTCTTTGCCGTTATTGACAGTCTAGCCTCTGGAACTCTTAGACGTTGTTGCCCTGTAGATCTAAGTGTGCGGGGCGGATTGTATGAGGAGAGACGGTCCTTTAGGTACTCTGGGCCCAGGCCATATAGGGCTTTATAGGTGATAACCAACACTTTGTACTGAGCCCGGAAGCAAATAGGCAGCCAGTGTAGATCTTTCAGTATTGGTGTTATGTGGGCGGTCCTGGGAGCGCCAGTGACCACCCGAGCTGCCATATTCTGGACCAGTTGTAGCTTCCGAGTGTGATACAAAGGCTGCCCCATGTAGAGCGCGTTGCAGAAGTCCAACCGAGAGGTTACCAGAGCGTGTACTACTGTTTCAAGGTCCCTCCGGTCCAGGTAGGGACGCAGCTGGCGTATCAGCCGAAGCTGGAAGCAGGTGCTCCTGACCGTCGCGTCCACCTGAGAAGTAAGATGGAGCGACTAGTCAAGGAGCACCCCCAGACTGTGTACAGTGTCCTTCACAGGGAGCGTGACCCCGTTCAGGACAGGTGGAACCACCTCCAAACCTGGGCCGGGGGAACCTATCACGAGTACTTCCGTTTTCTCTGGATTCAGGTTGAGTCTGTTTCCCCTCATCCAGTCCATTACCGATTCCAGACAGGCCACGAGAGGAGCGATGCCATCCCTGGTCACTGCATCAGTCGGAGACATAGAGAAGATTATTTGGGTGTCATCAGCGTACTGATAACCCCGCGCCCCTTGAGGGACCCCAGAGGTGAGGGCCCTCTTATCAGAGCAGACGTCCCCCAGCTGCACCATCTGGAACCTCCCAGAGAGGTAGGACCGGAACCACTGGAGCGCAGTGCCCCCGATTCCCACCTCCGCCAGGCGTTCCAGAAGGATACCATGGTCGATGGTATCGAAAGCCGCTGAGATGTCCAAAAGCACCAACAGGGACATGCTACCCCTGTCGATGCCCAGGGTTTCAATTGGTGAGTACTGATAATGTGGACAAGCTCCTTGGCAGTACTGATGATGTGGACAAGCTCCTTGGCAGTTCTAGGAAGACGACTTGCTCCCTTAATCTGGCTCCATCTTGGCTGGTCGTCCAGGGAGGGGACGCATTGAGAACTTCGGGAGATGCGTCCCTCAGGGAGGTATTGTTCCATCATGTTTAAAGGAGGCGGCAGTAAAGCCCATCCTGAAGAAACCCTCCCTTGATCCCCTGAACAGGAACAACTACAGACCAGTGTCCTTGCAACCTTTTCTTAGCAAGATCATCGAGAGAGCTGTTGCCTTCCAACTCCAAGCAGTTTTGGATGAAGCCAATTATCTTGATTCTTTCCAAACCGGTTTCAGGGTGGGGTATGGAGTTGAGACTGCCATGGTTGCTCTGATGGACGACCTCCACTTGAGCATCGACAGGGGTAGTGTGACCCTGCTTGTGCTCTTGGATCTCTCCATGGCTTTTGAAACCATAGATCACGCCATCCTTTTGGAGCTGCTGAGAGAGTTGGGGATCAGTGGCACTGTGCTCCGGTGGTTCTGGTCCTTTCTCTCCTGCAGATCCCAAAAGGTGAGGTTCAGGAACAGTTGCTCCCCAAAATTGAGCTTAATTGTGGCGTCCCTCAGGGCACCATCCTGTCCCAGATGCTATTTAACATCTATATGAAGCTGCTTGGTGAGATCATTTGGAGGCATGGAGCTCAGTGTCTTCAGTACGCTGACGACACTCAGATATATCTCTCCATGACAAGATCGTCCATTCAGACCTCAGATGGTGTCTCTCCTCTCAACAGCTGCCTTGAGGCTGTAATGGATTGGATGAGGGAAAACAAATTGAAGCTCAATCCAAGCAAAATGGAAGTACTCACAGTTACAGGCCCGAAACCAGGATTTGGAATACAGTCTCCAGTTCTTGATGGAGTCACACTCTCCTCTAAGGACTGCATTCGCAGCTTGGGGGTCCTCCTTGACTCGTCACTTCACATAACTAGTCAGGTGAATGCGACAGTCAGGAGTGCCTGTTACCAGCTTCGGCTGATCTGCCAGCTGCTCCCTTTCCTGGAGAGGAAGGATCTGGAAACGGTGATACACACTCTGGTAACCTCACAACTGGACTTCTGTAACGCACTCTACATGGGGCTACCCTTGTGCTTAACTCGGAAACTACAACTGGTCCAGAATATGGCAGCCAGACTCATTACTGGTACATCTAGGAGAGAGCACATGACACCTGTGCTAGAATCTCTCCACTGGCTGCCAATCAGTTTCCGGGCACAGTACAAGGTGTTGGTTTTGACCTATAAAGCCCTACATGGCTCGGGTCCATCCTATCTAAGGGACTGCCTCTACCCGTACGAAACCACCACCACCATCCCCACACACTTCGATCCTCTGGGAGGAATCTGTTACCGCCCAGGAAGACCAGGTTGGTGCAGACCTCCCAGAGGGCCTTTTCAGCGGTCACCCCCAAGTTTTGGAATGACCTGCCAGACAAGATGTGTCTTATTCCATTGATTCACAGCTTTAAGAAAGCTTTTAAGATGCATCTCTTTTGGCAGGCCTTCCCGGAAAATGTCTAACATTCCTCTGCTCTATCTCTTGCTAGTTCTTATTTTCCATCTGGTTAAACAGCTCAGGAAGTCTTTTGGTGTGACATTGTGGATTTTGTTTATTTGTAACTGTTTTTAACTTGTCTTTGGTTTAATCCTTTTTAAGGGGGGGAGTTGAGAATGGGATTGGATATTTTAATTGTGATATTTTTTAACTTCTCTTGTACCCCGCCCTGATTGCCCATTCAGAGGGGCGGGCTAGAAATAAAATTTATTATTAAAAGTGGACTTTTTTACATATATATTAATGAAAACATCAGGATGTTAAAACTTCCACATTGTGGAAGATGAATGGCTACCACTTTCCACATTACATGAAAAGAGCAATAAAGAATAATCACTAGTACTTCTTTCTGTATTCCATGGGAATTTACTTTTGAGCAAAGCTTTGTGGGAATGTCACATGTTCTTCTTGGCTCAGCTTTAAAATAGACATGGATACATGATGGAAAAGGCAACCCAGGAAAGATAAAAAAACAGGAACACACTTTTGGCACATTTACACACCAAAAGAGAGCACTCAGCTCATTGTTCCTATTTTGAAGCAGCGTCTGCTCCTCTCTGTTTCATCCTCCCTTTGTGACCAACATTGTTTTAGGTGAAGGATATTGGCATAGCATTTATACAGGTTACGTTTTTTAATCAAGCTCTGGTTGTACTATACAGCTGAGACCAAATGCAAAACCAATAAGAAGACATCTTTGCAACTGGCCAGAGCCAGCTTTGTGACACTCCCTAACACATATAAAAGCTTCCAGGTCATTATTAGTATAGGCACTAAAAAAACAAGGGCTTCAAGGGCTTGCATTGAGCCATATAGGTTAAACTGGTGTCAAAGTGCTTAACTTCTGCACTGTAACAACAGCCTCAGTCTCAGATAGAGACAAGAAACAAGATAGAGAAGGGAAGAGTTGGTATTGATCCCTAAGTTGTGGAATGTTCTCCCAAGAAAAGCTTCACCAAAGCCAGTGATAAGGCATGATAAAGTTCTGTTTCAGTATCCACAGGGCTGTTTTTTTTTTTCATTCTAAGAATTTATTTTCTTGGACATGTAATAAATTTAAATAAATAACTCATTTTGTAGTATGCCTGCTGCTCAGTTGGCTTTAGCCTAGGACTCATCTGTTTCTGTGATTACAGTAATTGCCAATAACAACATTATTTTTAGGAAACCATGTGGAAGGTGGGAGAGATCAGGATAAACGTCTTGAAATCAGATTTAACACAGGATGAAGGGGCTTTAGATTTTCTTCCCATCATTGCTGGACATCTGATTAGTCACACAAAATATTGATGAGCCTCTTCTTCTCTACAGAACTGCATTCAGATTAAATAAAGGGTGTCAGTATTTTCTCTCATTTTGCAAGTATGTGAGTTTGTTCGGTTTGCAAAATGGACAATACAACTTTTAGATGCTTCTTTGCACCATAGCAGTTGTATGGATTTAGAACTGAGCCACCCATCTGTAATCAAGGAAATTGAGTTCATGTGTCCTGACTTTAATAAATAGGGCTCATGTCCAAGTGAAACTATTTAGCACCAGGGTGCCAGAAAGAGGCTATAAATTGAACATTCTGATTACTAACTACAGTTGTTACATATATAACCTTGTAATCTATCTGGAGTGAAATTTTGCAGACACAAGTTGTTCATAAAATGAAATGAGTCACCAGGAACACATCCTCCATACACATGTACAGTTTGTGTACCTCCTGTAATACCAAAAACTTGTTCTCCAAGGAAACCTGGTTCAGAATTTATTTAAACATCCCCTAATCTTATAAAGAATAATGATTACCTTCTTGAATTACCAAAACATGTGCAAGCCCATTTCACATATTTTAAATTTCAGTTCTTAATGGCAATTGATCAATAAAATAAGATTCCAGTCTTTATATAGTTTAAAGGTAGAAATATGATTTAAGGTAGAAATCTCTGCCTATGAAGGTCTTTCTTTGTGATTGATTAATTTTGTTTGGGAGAGACGCTACATATTATGCTGCCATAAATTTTTTAACAATTAAATGGTAACATAGATTTAGAAGACACTTTTTTAAGGTAAAAAGAATGCAGGGGGTCCCTTAACATCTTTCCCTGTCTGTGCTCCTGTTTGGATTTTGATCAGCTTCAAAAGGGGCAGAAAAAATGGGAAATGGGGACTTGGAGAGTTGCAGAGGAAAGTTGGCAGTATGGATTAAAACAGGGCTCCATCTCTAGATTCTTCTCTGAAAATACTAACTGCTTCCAGATTAGTTTTAGTGGGTGAGTGTGAGGCTGAAATGCCAATGTTTGCCTTGTAACATCTAATCATGTTGTGAGAAGGATTGTGCCAAGATGCAAAGATAACAAAGGCAGTACTGGATTAGTGGCACACAGCAAAAAGAGAACCTTCTAGCACCTCCACATGCTGTGATGATGCTGAAATTACGGTAGCAGAAGTAGCTTCTTTGATTACTGAAACAAAACTTTACCACTAAAACAGAGGCTTTTGTTATAAACAAAATCAGAAGAGGCAACATGGTTTCATTTGTTCTGTAACTGCAAAAAAGGATTTCTGAATAACAGAAAGACTGCAGATAGCTTATATTCCTGATTTTTCACCAACATTAATCTACAATGGTTTTAGATAATAGATAGTTTTTGGTTTGCTTAACACATAGGTCTAGATATGTTATGCTGCTCAAAGGACTTCACAGTGCTGAAATGAGTCCACTTATTGTACTGAAATATGATACAAAGGAAGTGGACGTTCAACCCTAATATAAGAATCGCTATCATTTTTAGAGCATATTTAGTCTGCCATTTTGTATAAAGCCATAGGCAAATAAACCTCTTTAAAAAGAGTAGTTCTTTCATACATTGTCATCCACATGTATGCCACTTTACAGGTCAACAGGTGAATGCCAGGTTTACTCTTTAGTGAGTTTGCATCCTTTCTTTTTCTCTTCTTGCATGCCTAGTTGCAATGATGGGGGAAACCAGATGCCATACACTAAGTAAACTATTTTTAAAAATTCAGGAAAGTTTCACACCAAGTAAATGAGCAGCTGTTTTCCAAAAGGACAGTCAATGTGTGTGCATGTGTGTGTGTGTGTGTGTTAAAGACTTTCTTTTTGCATCAGGTTCGGGAGTCCTGTGGCCCTCCAGAAGTTGTTAGACTGCAGTCCACAGGATTCTTCACAACTGGCTATGTTGAGGGATCTGTAGTTTGAGACTAACGGAGAAAAAAAAATAAGTTGGAGGCACAAGATTTTGTAGAATGTGTAGAGGGTTCTCAGGAAGTAGACTGATAATTTTATTGCATGGGTTTTTTTGTGGAGCTTTCAGGCTATGTGGCCATGTTTATTGAATGGGACTTGGAGAATGGGAACGTAGCAGAATGGAAGGGAATGGGAAGGGAACGGTATGGGGGAAAACATGTGCTATGGCACAGGAGAATGCCGCTGATGCCACCGGGAGTACCCAATCCATTCCCCAACTGTTCCACAGCAGCCAGTTTTGAAGGACTGTTCAGAATTGTTCTTCAAAATCAGCTGCTGTGGGACAGACGGGGAACTGTTTGGGGACTTCTGGAAGCATCAGCGGCATTCTCCCGTACAATAATATACATTTTTCTCCCATTCCGTTACCTTCCCATTTCCTTCCATTCTGCTCCGTTCCCGTTCTCCAAGTCCCATGTGATAGACTTATGAAAGTTTATGCTACCAACTTCTTTCTTTCTCCCAGTTAGCCTTAGAGGTGCTACAAGATTCCTTTGCCTACTGATACACATTAACACAGTATGCCTTTGAATTGGCTGTGTTGGCTAAGGCTTCTGGAAGCTCCACTCCAATGACATCTAGACAATGATCATCTAAAAGCACTCTTTGTGTGGAATATTTAATCTAGTTCAGTCCCAAACTTTGATCCTCTAGTTGTTTTGCACTACAGCTCCTAGAAGACCCAACCAGCTAGGCCTACAGTCAAGATTAACTAAACTCCAAAACATCTAGAGCTCCAAGGCCTGGGAACCACTAATCTACAGTCAGCTCTTCATATGCATGGATTCTGCATCCACAGATTCAACCATCCGTAGCTTGAAAATATTCTCCCAAAAAACCTAAAAAGAAAACTTTATTTAGCTATTTTATATAAGAGTTATGCCATTGTGTGTGTGTGTGTGTGTGTGTGGAGAGAGAGAGAGAGAGAGAGAGAGAGCTGAGCAGGGATTTTGGTATCCCGGGGGGGGGGGGTCCTGGAACCAAATCAAAGGCCTTGTGTAGTTCATTCGCACTATTGGTTTCTAACTCTTACTTCCATTGTAAAGAAGTAAAATTAGAGACACATATAGGTCATAGAATCATAGAATCACAGAGTTGGAAGAGACCACAAGGGCCATCCAGTCCAACCCCCCTGCCATGCAGGAACTCTCCATCAAAGCATACCCGACAGATGGCCATCCAGCCTCTGCTTAAAGACCTCCAAGGAAGGAGACTCCACCACTCTCCAAGGGAGTGTGTTCCACTGTCGAACAGCCCTCACTGTCAGGAAGATCCTCCTAATGTTGAGGTGGAATCTCTTTTCCTGGAGCTTGCATCCATTGTTCTGGGTCCTGTTCTCTGGAGCAGCAGAAAACAAGCTTGCTCCCTCCTTGATATGACATCCCTTCAAATATTTAAACAGGGCTATCATATCACCTCTTAACCTTCTCTTCTCTAGGGTAAACATCACCAGCTCCCTAAGGCGTTCTTCATAGGGCATGGTTTCCAGACCCTACACCATTTTAGTTGCCCTCCTTTGGACATGCTCCAGTTTCTCTACATCCTTTTTGAATTGTGGTGCCCAGAACTGGACACAGTATTACAAGTGGGGCCTGACCAAAGCAGAATAGAGTGGCACTATTACTTCCCTTCACCTAGACACTATACTTCTATTGATGCAGCCTAAAATTGCATTGGCCTTTTTAGCTGCTGCATCACACTGTTGACTCATGTTCAACTTATGGTCTACTTGGACTCCTAGATCCTTTTCACAAGTGATCTCATTCAGCCAGGTGTCCCCCATCCTGTATCTGTGCATTTCATTTTTCCACGCTAAGTGCAGAACCTTACATTTATCTGTGTTGAATTTCATTTTGTTAGCTTTTGCCCAGCTTTCTAGTCTATTCAGCTCATTTTGAATTTTGATCCTGTCCTCTGGGGTATTAGATACTCCTAATTTGGTGGCGTCTGCAAATTTAATAACTAGGCCTTCAATACTTTCATCCAAGTCATTAATAAAGATATTGAACAGCACTGGGCCCAGGATATAATTAACTCTTGCTTGTTATGAACACTTGTATTCATATTGGTTTGCCAACGCATCATGAAGTCATGCCCATAGAAAACTTAGGTCTTCAAGGTGCTAATAAGGTCCAAGCACAATTTTCCGCACTGGTGTATTAAACCTTTTTGTTTTTGTTTTTTGTTTTTGTTTTTGTTTTGTTTTTGAAGTAAAAGAAGGTACTCTTTTGAAGAAATATACTCACAGTCTGTCACTAGAAATGGTAAGGCAGTTTTCTTTTCTAAACTAGAATCAAATAATGAGACAGAATGAGAAATATGATGATGTGCCAAATAAAATATTATTATAAGTACAAACCTCTTCTGAGAGTTACCTTTCAAAGGGAGTTCTCAATATTTTGCATAACCTATTTATGTATTCAAGATATTAATCAGCAAATGCTTCGTGATGAAAATCACCCTGAAGGGATTACTTTTTATGTCTGTTTAAATGCTTGCAGTTTTCTGATCTACAAAATGACATCATTGCTAAACACTAACATATGAAGGAGGATGGGGGGGGGGGGACAGAGGAAAGACACAAAACTGCAAACATATTTTTGCTCATTTTGCAAAGCAACATTTTTCAGCTTCCAGTACTGAAACTTTATGTTAGAGCAATACAATTCAATTTCAGTTTAAATGGCTAAACAGAATTCAATACAGAAAGAAAATCATTCCTCCTCTAACCCCTTCTCCTGCTTTAAAATGCGTCTGTTTCTGACCAATAGGAACCTGTCCAAAACTCAATATTTCAGCTTACTTTGAGTTTAAACTTCACAACAGGGTCAGGCAATAGCATGGGTCAGATCACTCTGACTATATGCACACCTCAGCAAGCCCAGATTTTAACATCTTCTGCATATCCTCTGAAAATGGTGACAGGAAGGGAAGACATGTCTCTTCCTGTTGACATTTTTATAGTGACTGCAGAGGGAAATGGAGACAAATATCAAAATGGCAAATAGAAATGAAGGCATGTCTCTTTATGTTGCCATAAAGAACTGCAGGGTAAAATGGAGGCATTCAGAGGTAATATATGGTTCTGCGACGATTTTGGGCAAGGGTTGGGGATATTTTTTGCATATTTTCCTGCATTTGGTGAATTTACTTCAAAGACAAGGAACATCTTCCAGGGAGGAACCATAGCTGAAAGATAAAGTATGTGCTTTGCTTGCAGAAGATTTGAGATTTAGACCACTCAGGACAGGTCAGGGAGGGGTCCAGACAATGCAGGGTCTAATCCCCAGTTCTGGTGTGAACTGTTCAGAAAACATCCAGCCAATTCAGCCTCAAACCCACCATATGTGCCCCTTAAACCATTTTTAAGATGTTATTTTTTTAAAACCACTGCAACCTGGTACTACAGTCACAACGTTGTGAGCTCAGTCCCATAGGGCTCCAGACTTATTCAGCCTTTCATCCTTTCTTAGGTCAGTAAAATGAGTACCCAGCCTGTTGGGGCAATTGGCTAACATGTTGTAAAGCACTTAGAGAGTGCTTATTTCACTATGAAGTGGTATAGAAATTGGTTTTGGTCTTGGTCTTGCTATTGCTGTGGTTCTTTCAGATGCAACACTGACTGGCCATTTATAATGTGCCCTGCTGTGTCACCCAGCACCTCCACTGGTGCAGGTCACTCAGTCTGAGATCAGAATGAGGTGCCCAGCAATGTGATCAATACCAAACATCTCGTTCTGATCTCAGAGGAAGTGACCCACACCAGCAGCGGTGATGCCAAATAGCACAGCAGGTTGCATGTATGAACATGCATCACCTGGTGTCACAATGGAGTGACCAGAGTAGTGGGGGCGGGGGGACATTGGGGCAACTTCAGTGTTGGTATACTCTGGGCTGCTCTTGGAATATTCTGGACTGTACAGACCCAGCTGCTGTCTTCTCCATCCAATTACCAGCCCTGGCCCATAACATTCCATTGCCTAAAATTAAGTAAATAAATGGTGTCCTGTCCTCTCTAGGCACAGAAACCTTCTGGTTGGTCCGGCACTTGAGGTTTCAGCATCTGTAATAAGATATTAGTATTTATATCTTTATATCACAGTAGATTACTCTTTATCTGCTACCAGAGGGAAACAGACAGGGAGTTCAGTAAGAAGAAACAGTAGGCTACCAATGCTGCTCACCAGCATCTGCTGCCTGTGGTAATCATATTAAATCACTGGCCCTAGTGTTAGGGCTAACAATAAGAACCAGTTAGTTAGGAATAGGAAACATCTCTTCTAGACACTCAGGTAAACCACTGCCAATCATAATCAACAATAATGGTCCACATAGACAAATTGCTTGAAATGGCAGAAGGCAGCTATTTATGTTCCCAAGATGGACTGGTATTCCTCTTATACCCTCTAGACCAGGGTAGAAAAATGCAGCTCTGGAGCTGCATGATGCTCCCTAAGGAGCCTTGGTACCTCCAGAGTCCACAGACTTTTCCCTGGCCAATAAATACAGAAGATGAATTGTTGCCCCTGTAAGCCTCCACTTCAAACCATGTACACAGGGGTGTCACTATGGGACTTTGAGGGGTGTGGACCACACCGGATGACACTTGAGACAGTGAAGAACATGTAATGGTTGCTCACCATCCATCCCAACAGTCCCCTGGCCACCCGCATCCACCAGCCAGGGCTCCTCTTCCCTTTGCCCAATGTGAACACTGGTGGGGATGGGGTGCTGTTTCCACCCAGCAGCCCCTTCTGGGTTTGGCAAGGCTGCTGGCTGGGCTGGGAAAAGGAGGTCCTGGCACTGGCAGCATGAGTTACCACACCACGGCCCAAAAAAGACGGGCAGGAAGAGGTGCCTGGGCAGTGCCATTAGGGTTCGGGAGTGCACAGCATTCACACTCTCCCGAACCCTACTACAAAATGGCACCAGCACCATTAACACCGTTTCGATGTAGTACGTAATGGTGCCACCACAACTGCACAGCTGCTAGATGCAGCTGCACAGTTGCGGTGGCTGAAAGATGCCGAATGGCGCCTTTTGCTGTGCAGCTTCACCACAGCATCTACTCACTGCAGTGAAGTTTGTTTGTGAAGTTGCACTGCAAAAAAAGGTGGCACCAGACCACCCCTAGATTCCAAGGCCTCCTTGTCTTAAAATTAAAAATACCAATATTTGAGAACCTGAAGTGGTGTTCCAGCCAGTTTGAGGTTTTTGATTTGTTATGGTTTTGGCAGTCAATGTGGCCCCCAGGGCATCCCAGGTTTCTTGGACCTATTGTAGTTGCCCATCCCTGTTCTACATTACTAATCAAGTTTTTATTCTGCTTAGTTCAAATGTATTTTAAGCCATAATGATTTGAATGTGATTAAATGTAAATGGAATGTTCAGACAACAAAATAAATAGTCATCCCTAAAAGTAAAAATCATTAGTTCACATTCTGGACAATTACCAGGACAAAAAAAATAATGTAGGAAAGCGTGTTCACTGACAGAGAACATGATTTGTGCACAGAATGTCCTTGTTTCAATTTTCCAGCAGCTCCCAGTACAGCTGGGAAAGACAACTGTCTGAAGTGGTGGAGAGCCACTGCCAACCAGTGTGTAGCCAGCTACACTGCTGATAGACTAACAAACTAAGTTTGGTGTAAGGCACTTTCCTCTGCTGGCTCCCAGCCATTGTCTTGCTATGTGCAGAAGTTGTGCTAAATAGCCTACATTCTCAATTGCTTCCATGCTTATTATTATTCAAAGGCAAATGATCTGTTATTTTATTTTTGTGAATGTGGCCAACAAATGCATTTCTTCAACAGCACAGGGGGGAACCTATTCCTCAGCCTCCTCTATTAGATGGCAACAATATAAAGTGTGGGAAATGGTTGATTTATACGTCTCCACAGAAGCACTACCAAAGTTTCCAAGGAATATTGTAGTATCTTACATCTTAAAAGTATGGATGATATTAATTGAAATCTGAGAAGGGTGAGAGGTTTTTCCCAAAGTGTACTTACTTAAAAACTTGTGGGGAAGCTTTCGAGAACATGCTGATGTTTAAAGTTACTGTTCCATGAAGGAAATTTTAATTTGTTAATTATATATAGTAATTAAATTTATACTCTCTAAAATTTCACAGATGAAAACTGGGATATATGGGGCCAAGCAACATCATAGTGTGTTAAAGAAGGCAAATGTTATTAATAAGAAAGAACTCACAAATTACGAGAAGTTGCAGAAGTTTGCTTTTGCCTGAACCTACTGGAAAGAGTAAGATTATCCTCTGTTCTCTCCATTTCTCTTCCATCTGCTAATTTGAGTGCAGAATGATTTTGCACTTTGATCTCTGTTTGCACCAGCTGAAATAAACTGAGGCCAAAGAGAAAAGTTAGAGGAGGAAAGAGAAAATGGGACATTTTTCAAACAGCTGGAAAAAGTGGGAAAATTGTTAATTGGGATAGCTGAATAGTATGTTGTTTGAGTGCAAAAATGTTTTCACCTTTAATTTCCAGTAATCCTAATCAGGCATTCAGTACCAGTAGAAACTGAAGGGGCCAGTCCATTATATGGACATCACTCCATTCACTCAACAGGGCTCATATTTTTAGAATTTATATTAATGGATCATATGTACTTTCCTCTGAGAAGCAGTGTTGGATTTAGTGCACTGAATCATGCTGGACTGAATTTGTTTTACCTAGCATACCTCTGACAACCTTATCCCTGGGAGACACACCTATTTTGACCATTAACTAAACAGGAAAAATTGAACCCTTATTTCTTGCAAAAAAAAATGACAGCTTAGAAAAGGTATACCAAGGCACACAATATTTTCTCATGTATTCATTCTAAAAATAACTAAGATCAGATAGTGCCCTAGATTTCTTCATTGTAGAAAAAGTGAAGTTACAGCTACCTTTTCTTCTTTCTTTGACTGGAAGAACCTGCATCCCGTCCTCCATATACCTTTCAACACCCCAAAGATTAAAGATTATTAAACTAGGGATGGAGTTTGTGGGTTTTTAAAAATTTCTTTTATTCCCCCCCCCCCCGGATGGTTCAAACAATGGAGTAGGGGCAAATCTAATGGGCAGGAAGGAGTAGGTAGAGGCTACTCCCAGCTTGATTGCCATAGGGCCGTGGGGAACACACAACCATGCCCCTGAGGGTGCCTCCTCCTGCAGCCCCAAATAGGATGGAAATGATCTACTCCTTCTGGGGCTAGTTTTTGGCTACCTTAGGTGGCCTCGGGGCAGCTTCTGGGTGCTCTGGGGGCATGCATCATGTAAACACCAAGGAACAAGGTGACCAAGTATCAAGTACTGTATTCAAAGAACAAAATGAACATTCACTGACTGGGGGAGGGAAATTCACCAAAAATGTGGTTCCCATTTTACTTCATCTGTATACCCACTGAACATTGTTGTTAGCTGCTCTTATGTCAACCTCGACCCATGGAAACCCTGTGTATCAGACATCTCCAAGCCCCACTATCTTCCACTGCTCTTCTTAGGTCTTGTAGCTTTTGGCCTGACAGTATTCTAAGTGAGGTCTGACCAAAGCAGAATAGATTGGGACTACTGTTTCCTTTGATCTAGAGGTAGCCTAGAATTACATTGGCTTTTTTGGCCACAGCATAACACTGTTGACTCGTATAGTTGGCAAGCACAGAACATATTGAGAATCTGGTGGTTTTTACTGAAAATCCATTTCACTTCACCATGCTATCATTACTATAAACTTTTGACCAAAATGGTACATTTCTTCCACCAAATGTCCCATGCCATCCAAATTAAGTCTGCTAATCACTTGAGACAGATGTTACAGCCAAATTCCTGTCACAAAACTAAGTATCTGTAAATGCATTTGCTCAGATTCATCTAGGATCCCTCCATCATTTTTTGTTCTTTCCTTTACCAACAGTATGTAAAGGAACTAGTCTTTTGGCTTGATATAATAAGATCACATGATCATGACCATGAAACGAGGCAGGGGTGTGTGGTTTAGGTGAAATCTACAGATGATCATCATGGTCCATTCAACCCAAATATGCTATCACATGTTTCAGCCTCCATTTAAGACTGCGGCTTCTTTATGTGAATCAATCCTCTGCCTCCTGCTTGTGAAGCATAAAGCCTTGGGGTGGCATAACAATATATTTAACATGTCCTCCCTCTGATGCCCAACAGGCCACCTATGAAAAAAGAGATATCTCCATTGGGTTTTCCTTATAAAACATTTACATGAAATATTGCTCATTTATAGGCTTGTATGATCATCCCTGTTCATCATGCAATAAAATATTCATATAATGCAAAAGCATAGCAGAGATTATAGCATCTTAATTTTAAAAGCTAAGCAATGCATTGTGGCTTCCAGATACAATAAATTCAGTGGGTGGGTGGAAACAAATGCTAGCAGAAGTTAAATTATATGTGCAATCTGCTTGTAGAATCACACCATATTTTTAAATATCCCAGTCACTTGCTTGTTTTCTAAATGAAAACAATATTTATTAAAGAGAACTGAAAGTCTTGCAGAAAAGTGGTACAGATACAAAAAGATCCATATACTAGTAACTTATTCACAAGGCAGTTATTCTCTTACTCTCTCATTAACTCTAAAAGAGGGGCACATTAAACATGTTATTGCAGCCCTCTAAACATTTCACTTATAGATAGATCAGCTGAACTGAAATCTGAAGTTTATTTTATTTCACTCTGAAGTTGCTGTCCCACATTTGAGTCATTTATTTAGAATATATAAATATAAAAGATTAATGTTATATTCTTGATGAAGGAGTTGGAAGAAAGAGAACAGGAGTCATAAATCAAATGTTTTTGGAAGAAAAGTTCTATGGTATAGAATCACAGAATTATAACGTGGAAAGAGACCACAAGGGCCATCCAGTCCACCCCCTGCCATGCAGGAATACACAATCAAAGCACTTCTGACAGATGGCCATCCATCCAAATATCCAAAAAATGAGACTCTACCACTCTCCAAGGTAGCATGTTCCACTGTGGAACAGCTCTTAACTTCAGGAAGTTCTTGCTAATGTTTAGATGGAATCTCTTTTTCCTATAGCTTGAGCCTATTGCTCCATGTCCTAGTTGCCGGAGCAGCAGAAAACAGGATTGCTCTATCCATGATATGGCATGCTTTCAAATAAACATGACTATCATGTGTCCTCTTAACCTTCTCTTTTCCAGGCTACACATATGCAGCTCCCTAAGCTGCTCCTCATATCCACATCCTTAATGAATTGTGGTGCCCAGAACTGAACACAATATTCTAGGTGAGATCTGGCCAAAACAGAATAGAGTGGTACTTTTACTTCATTTTATCTAAATACTATAGTCCTATTGATGCAGCCTAGAATTGCATTTGCTTTCTTAGATGCTGCATCACATTGCTGAGTCATGTTCAGCCTGTGGTATGTTGTATGCCCCACAGAAAAATATAGACACAGAGAAATCTAAGTAAATGTATAAAGAGGGGTGGATTAATTATATTATCTTACAGAATGCATCAGGAGGGGGGGGGGAGCTCAAAACTTGTTTATACTTTCTTGTATGTTCTATGTATTTTCATATGTATCTAAGCCCATATAAGCAATGCCATTTATCTGAACTGGAAATGATCCAAACATTGAAACAGCCAAATATTTCGTATCTTTCAAGGCACAAATAAATAGTCACAGTCAAAATATGCCAACCAGTTTTAGGAAACCTTAAGCAGTCTGTACAAGGCCACCCCTGATTACCTCCGATTATCTGTTATAGTCTTCTTGCAGCACCCTGAACTTTGTTGAAAGTAAGACATTAAATGAAATACTTAGGATCTAAATTAATCCCAACAGGATGAAGTAAAAGCAAATTGTACTTGTAAGATTTTATATTTACTCTACTTCCACTTGAAACCAGAGATTAGAAATCTAAGTATTTAAGCCAACTTATTTCCATTACTGTTGATTTGGAAGTTAATTTGATGCTATTAATTGTTTCAATGATTGTTATGACATTATTTTGTTGCATTAATCAATAGTACCGCTAGTAAAATGTTTATTCTGAATTTTAAAAAAATCAGTTAAAACTACTGAAAATTTATAGATTTATAGAAAAAAAAAATCAATTTTTTGTTAAAAAATATATATGAAAACATGCTCTGTATATGAAAACATGGTGTGAAATATGCCAAGATTTTTTGTTTTAAAGGAATATATATATATAACATGATATAATAGAAAAGTTTGGGATAAGATTCATAAGGGCTGTACAAACAGCCCTGAAGGGGCAGCCTACAGCTGCCCTTTCTTTAGCTGGATCGAGGCCATGGCAACCTCATGCCATGGCCCCAATCTGGCCTTTCATAAACATAATGCAATCTGGAGAATTTGGGTCCAGTATGGACTGGTGCTATGCACCGGGGGGGGGGGCGGATTTAAGGGCTCAGTAGGCAGAGCAGCTCCATGTTTCTGAGCCCTATCATGTTCTCTTGGTGTCATTTTGATGCACGCATCTTCAGTTGGCACATGCATCGATGATGTGGCTCATGGGTTTCACAGCTTCTTTTTGGAGTGGATTGTTGTGGTGCCCATGTGGTTGCTGCAGCAGTGATCTGGAGGAGAAAGGGGTGGCCTCTGGTTGCCCCTTTCTTCTCCTCTGTATAGCCCCTTGGGTTTAAAAAAATCAAAATTGTTTAATAATCTTACACTGAGTGATCAATATCAGACCTAAGGGACAATGTTGGGAACATGCTAATTTGACAGTACATGTTTCTTATGCTGTAATTTCTTCCATATTTCTTTTATACATCCTTCACTTATATTGAGGATGATCCGGTGTACACATTTAAATGTAATGGATGGATAAAATGTAATGTAAGGTAATATAAAAAATGTAACGGATGGATTTAGCCTTGGCTGAAGAGCGGGGTATAAATAAAAATTATTATTATTATTATTATTGAAGCAAAAATATCCATATGGTTACATTTAAATAGCTCGATAACTGTAAGTGATTTATTAGATTCTAAATATATAAAGAATATTAAAAGGAATATATGGAATACAATGTTGCATTTTCTCCCATTTTCTCTTCCATATGTTTGTCTGTGGGTAAAGTAGAACACTAAGAAACTTGAGGAAAATTTTTTATGAACTGTACAATATACAGAATCAAAACTACATTGATCATAGCACATGTGTAAACCTACACACATATGGTATATAGCAAAACAACACTCAGATCTAAAGAGGATCAGTCAGGGATAAATGGGATTTTGCTTGACCAACCTGGATTGGCTTTACTACCATCTACAATACAGAGCTGGGACTCTGGTGCTTTATACTTAGCTGGGCACATATGAAATAACACTGCCAGACAGAATAGATTGAAACAGGAGGGGGAGCTCTCACTGCATTGGCAGACATGGAGGGGGAGGGAGGGAGAAAGACTTTTGCTTCATAAATAAATGAATTGTGTTCCCTCTTCAAATATGTCCCAAACCCTTCATCTGACCCTTGCATAGCACCAGTAAAATGGTGTGATCTGATTTAGATTCAAGATACCACGGATATTATCATTACAATATGTGCCACATTAGATATGCCTCTATAATGAAGCATTTGGCTTTACCAAATCAGTCTGGCCTGAAAGCAACATGCAATGTATGATGTACGCAATATTTTTTACATTGTGCAGTTGTCTTTTCATGCACTATATTCTCAGGGAGTTGTTCAGTCAGGGATCTATTTCATAAACTCCCTATTCTTTCGGTGTGCCCTTTATCAATTTCTTTTATTAACTTATGCATTGGCTTCCTTAACACATACAGAGACAGTAATCTAGCTAGCCAATATACAAGATTCATTTTGTCATTGTCTTCCTGACTCTGTGAATCAAAAACAAAAATAAAAAAATCCAATGTGTATTAGATTATTACACTGCAGAGCAAAACTTTTAGCATACCTGTACCAGTTTAGGAAACTTATCTGATGAATCATCTCACAATTTAACATTGACTGTTAAAAATCTACTCTGATAGATTGTTTCACTATAATAAAGAAGCTTATTTTCATTGTGTTTCTTAAAAAAAAACATTTCATTTTGATAAGATATATCATTACCTATTACTTTCTCCATTTAAAAATTGGATATTTGAACAGTGCCACTTTATTTCTAAAATGACACTGAATACCAAAGCACCTTTTCTGCATAAAGATGGAACCAGCTAAGGGGTTATGTGAAAAACCTCTTTCTACAATTCTGTAGAAATTGTTTGTACTTTGATTGTATGTACAGTGCTGTGTAAACTTACAGCATTTTATAAATAAAGCTTAGTAATAATAATAAAGAAGGTCTGCTCACATCCAGAGTGGAGAATATTGGACCAAGTGGGCAAACAATCCAGTAGGGTATAAGGCACCTTCATATGAAGACATGCAGAATTTCAAACTTTTTACATTACAAATATATCTCTATGCTACATTATTATAGCAGTTTTGATACTATTTTAGTCCAGATGATTCCATCTGCTGAATGGGATATGTCATTCCATGATGCACTAAGAATTCTCTGCTACAGAGGTTTAATCCCATAGCTCAAGGACAACTCTAAGTACCAGGCCAGGATTCTATAAGATGGCATGTTACAGCAGTTAAAGTGGTATCAAACTGATATAACTGTGTGGTATAGAGGTACATTCATGTTACCAAGTACTGTCCAAACACTGTCTTTGTCAATGAAGAAAACACATGACATGATGTTACCATGAAGAAACCCCTAGAGCATTTCCATGACACTGAAACAAAGGAGCCCATCTTTCTGCATTTGTATATTTTATATCCTACATTCCTCCTAATATTGTTAGGCACTTTAACAAATGGCAGTTATTTCCCTCATTATGAGGGATTAATCCAGCCCTGAATATATATATGTATGTATGTATATGAATGAATGGGCCTTTCCTTGGATTTTTCCTTATTTCCCTCTGAAACAGGATATGCTGACTAAGGTCCAAAACACACTGCAGAAATAATCCAGTTTGAAACTGATTTAACTGTCCTGGCTCAATGCTAGTGAATTCAGGAAGATGTGGTTCTGTGAAGCATTTTATCTCCTCTGTCAGAGAACTCTGGTGCTTCAATAAAATACAATTCCCCAAAATCCCTAGCACTGAGCCCGGGCAGTCAAATCAGTCTCAGACTGGATTATTTCTGCAGTGTGTTTTTGACTTTTGCTGGTATAGATGTGGGTCTATTTGGTTGTGGCACATGTGCAGTTGAATAGTTTCCCTTGATAACCTCACAATATAAGAACTTCAGAATAATGGTGGGAAGGTGGTTTTAGGAAGAATTTTGGGAACCACTCTGGGTTCCTAAAGTGATGAATCCCATATCTCTAAAAGGTCCAGCACTTGGATAGTTCCTCACTGTCCTTCTGATTACCTCCAACTGCCATTGCCTTTGTGAAGTAATCTTGGCTTTCCTGGCTATTTTAATCCTCCCATTTTTGCACAAGAAAAGTATCTAATATTTCATTCTGATCATTTTAATTTTTTTAATTTATCTTACAGTTTCTGATCTCCATGTGAAAACAAGTCAGGGTCCTTGGTGAGTTTCCTGGAAAAAGCTTTGGGGAAAAACGAAATGAATTTTTTTCCACTTCTGTCATCCTTTTCCCACTTTCTGAACCCCAGTTTCAGGATATGCTGATGCTATCCTAAATTGCTAGAACTAAATTGGTTGGATTTAAGTGCCCATGTTCCAGTACCACTGCACATGTAGCAGACAGTGTCATGTTATGTTCTGTAGATTTTCAGATGCAACAATGGGAGGAAGAAACAGTGGTGCAATGTAGGACATGTATACACACAAATTGTGCCAGTGATGCAACAGCCATTGGGATCAGACTGTTATATCTCACAGATTTCAAAGAACCATATTCAGGTCATTCATGTTTAAAGGAAATTGTCTGTGAAATAAGAAAGGTCAAATACTTCCAGCAGAGAGTTAGTAGCAATGCTTACTATTAAATGAGAAGTTTCATCCTGGGAACATGCTGTCTTCTTTTCTTTCAGCCTTTCACCAGGAAATTATTTTTATTTTGTCTTTACCCCCTTTTAGAATTGTTCCCCCCCCCCCATACTCCTATTCATGACATCAGAGCTTGGAAAGCTATTTATAGACTTTAGCTTCCAGAATCGAGTTCTTTGCTACTTCATGATATACATAGCATAGATTTTCTCAGCCTAGGGCTCTCTACATGTTTTGGTCTATGGCTTGAATCTTGGATGGTACCAACTAGAATACACCTGTTAATTATTGAATTAATCTTATAGATTCCATGGGTCTATTCTAGGTGAGACAAGCAATAGTAGTCAGTTCTAGATCTCCTATAAAGCATGGTAATTCTGGCTAGGACTGAAAGGTTCTGTAGCCCAAGTTATGTGGAATTCAGTAAGGTGAGGAAAGCTGACATACACTGCCCTCTGCACATTAATGGAATGCAATTTTGCTTATAGATGATCCATCTGTCTAAACAAAAAAGTGATTCTTTTCCAATCCCTTCATTTCACCCATAAATAATTGATGGATTAGGACATATATTGGACAATAAATCATTTATGGCCCATATTCTGTGCCATGATCCCTGCAAGACTTGGGAGTGCAGAAATGTTTATGTCTTCTTTTCTGAGTCCCATCAACCTATACCATCTTAATTTGGATAGAACAGGATGTGTGCATGCACTGAGAAACTAGCACAAAACTAAACTTTTCTTTATGTGATGATTCATTAAACAAAATCAGCTTAAGAACAATTAAGATAATGGTGGCAAAACTTATTTCCATGGCTGCAGAAATGCTAACTGGAATGGCTTACAGTGATTTTAAAAATTCAGAGAAGGGAGAAAAAGGACCCAA
The DNA here is from genome assembly GCA_034509955.1 of Urosaurus nigricauda. NCBI lineage: Eukaryota > Metazoa > Chordata > Lepidosauria > Squamata > Phrynosomatidae > Urosaurus > Urosaurus nigricauda. Next base: position 245,279,231 of record JAOEGL010000003.1, read on the forward strand.
ATATGCTTATTCATCAGTAAAAAAATGTATGATTGTGTATTCTGTCACATAGCTTAAAAAGTGCAGGTTAAGCAAATTACCATAGGCAGTCCATTACTAATTCTGCCGATCACCTAAATGAATGATCAAGTGACCCTTCAGTTCTAGCTGCATTTCTTTCTAAATAACTCACTATTTAGCAGCCTAAAGGGACCTGCCACATCAGTACCACCTTCTATGCACTGTTGAGTCCCAGCTTGAACACTCTAAACTCTTAGGCCTTTTGAAATGTTTAAAGCCAATCGCACATAAGACAGATTCTGCATTGCAGGGCTGGCTCGATCTACTTCAGTACAAAACAATATTTCAAGCTTTCTGATATACATGTGTCACCTCTCTGTGACAAATAGCTTGTATTAATTAGGCACTAGACTTGGTGAGATTGCTGTTATTAACTGAGAGAAGATAGCTTGAATTTAATTGTGTGTGACATCAAAGTCAAGTGACTGATATTTCAAGGATCATTTAAAATGTTTGATATTGGAGTCATTGTATTCACATAAAGACTGTCTAAAAATATAAACGAGACTGATGAGAAAGAGACTGGAAACCATTCATACAATCTATCTTATGAAGTGTATCTGATGTAATTTTGCTGGTATTGTTGACCTAGTGTCAGCAATATTTATTAATTTTGCTGCATAAAAATATAACTTTGTAGAACAGCCTGTTTTTCTAATTTAGTAATTTTGGACAATGTTGCATTGCACTATTGCTGTTCTAAAATAAATATTGCTTTTTTTCCCCTTAATGTGTATACTTGGAGATTGGAAACAAAATAAAACATCAGCAATGGTTTCTGTTTGAAATGAACACAAATGTCTGGCAAACATAGCCCAGGAGAAACAATATGCTCACTGTTTTGTCAAGCCCAGAACAGAAGAGAGAAATCCATTCAGGATTTATACTGCTAAACAGAATATTTGAAAAAGGTTTCATTCACATTGAAATATTCAAAGAATACTGACACATTGAAACATATAAGAGACACAATGAAATCATGTGACCAGAGAATTAATATGTAGTATAAAAAATGATTAATCGCTTCTGTGACATGATCAGTTTATATGATGTGTCTGATATATCTTGCCAAGCCATCAATTAAAGCAAGCAAGAGTAAAGTATTGTTCAGATAGTACATGCCATCATCAGGTTAACAGAATAAGCAAAACTTATTCTAGGTCTGCAAGCATCATCATCATCATCATCATCATCATCATCATCATCATTTCTTTGATATGCCACCATTCTCCAGAAAAGGAACCCAAGGCATCTCACAAATAAAATTGTTGATCAGTTAAATCAGAAGATTTATCAAAGGGAGTTAATTTTGCATCAGTAGGCTGAGATTTAATGGAGCACTTGTTCATTATTTGACACTATATTGGTTCTGGTATATTACAGTGCAATTCTCTCCATGATTCTGATATTTGTATGTTACTATATATTGCAGAAATAAGGTAGAGAATGGGGGAAGCACAAATTGAAGATGACTTTGCCTTTTAACTGTCATGATCTAGAATGAACTGTGAGATATTTTCTGACCTTTATGAGATTTCCAACATATTACAGGGAATTAAAATGCCCCCTTTCTGAAGGAGTGTTTGTATTTACAGAACCCAGTGTGTTCCAACCAAACAGTCAAAACTGGGAAACACATTGTCAAATAAAGGTAAAGTAGAATCAGAAGTCACCCAAAAAAACCCATACATTTGTGCTGTAGGGCATTCCCTGATCCCAATAAATTACAATATTTCAAATATTAGTTTCCCTCAATTGGGGACAATTTACTAGCAAGCAGAGTATGTCACTTCTGTTTTGTGACATGATTTACCAAAGAAAGGCATGAAACACTGTGCCAGTACATTACATTGGCTGGTTTAAAAAGTACCACAGTGACAAAGATCAATCAATTTACAGAGACATTTATATTCCAGATGTTCCTTGTTTATAGTTGTTTAAAAAAAACACCAAAATATATTAATAAGGAAAGTGACTGCAATTTCAAGGTCTTTTTTAAAACCATTTTAGGTGACCAGGTTGTTGATTCATAGTTCTGTGTAGATTCTACAACAAAATGAACATCCTGATTCATAAGCATTAATTCAATCAAGCTTTAATAACATAATGTTATTATATATTTGTAACTGTGTATTAATACTCAAGCAGTCTGAAGAGTATGGAAGCAACAATATTGCATTATTTTTTCCAGGTGGAAGAAATAAATGCACAGGTGGTCCTTGGGACTGGATGATCTGATATTGAATCCCTTACGCCTCCATTTCTCCCAGGTATAGCCTTTTGTTGTTCATTCCATACAAATGAGTGGAAGAAAAAATTTCCCTTATTAGCATCCATGCAACGGAGAAAATGGGGATTAATTGGGCAAATTCTTGACATGGAAACACTTTTGCTTGCCTACAACAAGATGGAAGGGACAGATTAGCTTTTTGCTTAGGAGAGCAAAGAGTTGGAGTTGGCTCATCTTTTATCTGCTAGCAAAGGTAAGAACAAACCTCTCTCCCTATCTGGAAGATTAGAGATTTTCTTTTCCCTACTGAGAAATCACATATGTCTCCTGGTGATCAATTCAGCAGTTAAGAGCAAGGGTGGAAAATTATAAAATTTCAACTAGCCTAATTTTACATAAGGTGAAGTGCTTCTTGACCAGAGAAGTAAAACGTTTAGAAATTTAGAACCCACAGGAAAAAAGAGTGAATCAGAGAAATTGGGGAGGCGGGTGGGGAATGAAATCTATGCAGTGCTTATCACTTTAGAAATTTAAAATACTCTCCATTTATGATTTTTTTTAAAAAAAAATAGAAGCCTTGTTTTATGTACAGGAAAATATGTGAATATACTAAAGAGAGAGCAGTAAACTGCTGCATCCTGTACTGTCTTAAATACTCATTTCTTAATTTTTGTGTTACATCTAAGGAGGGAAAACATGAAGTCAGAAACTACAGTTTTTACAACAAACAAAATGAACTTGTTATTTGGACAGAATTAATCACAACCATAAGTAATTGGGTAGCAGCAAATTTTTCTATATAAAGTTTAACCCAACATTGAAAATACTGAACTCTTTAATAGAATATTGCACATACTTCTCTCATAAGCATGGCAGAGCCCAGCACGTACCAAAATGTATCTTGGAGATGAATATTTGGTATGTATAATATGTGCATAAAAATTATTGTTCTTAAGTTTTGTAGACTGTCTGCAGATCCTGGAATTTTGAGTAAGGGCACTTTTGTCTTAAAAAAAAAATTCACCAATTCTAAAAGAGAAAATACCCCCCCCCCTCGGATTGCTTCCCAAAGTTTCTATATTTTTTTTTCACTAGGAAAAAAAACCTAAAAATTGTTCTTGGCAAATTTTTTATCTATACTTTTATCTATACTTCTCCCCACCAGGCCCTCATATATCTGTTCAGACACAAGATTTTATCAGTTTCGCACTTTCAATAAGGTGTCTGCTGTAACTAAAGGACCGCCTAGGAAATGCTGGTCATATAGGACACAGAAAATTGCCTTATCCTGAGCCAGATCTTTGGTCCGTGTAAACCAGTTTAGGCAACTATATAGGGGCTTTCTAGATTGGCAAAAAGAAGTGTGTTCATGGCTGCATGAAACTCTAGCCTTTAGATGAGGAAAAAGGGAAAGTGTGCCATGAAAATGCTTTTTTTTTTTTTTTTTTTTTTTTTTTTTGTGTTTTAGGGGAGAAGAAGCACCTTTAAAAAGGTGCTGGGTTTCCCAGCTTCTTTTTTAAAAACTGCGGAACAGTGCAGCTCCATCTAAAGGCTGTGGTGCAGCTGCTAAGCATTAAGGAAAAGGAAACTTCATGTCACACTTTCCTGCCAATCTAGAAAGCCCATTGAGTGGCAATGGCTCTCCAGAGTCTGGGGCAGGATTCTTTCCTAGTTCTACCTGAAAATTCCTGGTATTTCCTGGAATTTTTCCATCCATGTAGCAATGAGTCATGAACCCTAGTTAGCTTTCAAAATGAGGTGATGTCAGATATGTTCAGGGTGAATGGTACTACATACAGATCCCATGTACAGGGAACCTTACAATAATATTTTATCCAAAAAAAAAAAAAAAGTCCAGTCAATGCTTATTAGACAGAAAGTGGGGAATAGGAGGGACTGAATCGACTACAATGCCATCTCAAACAAAAATTGAAACTTTTTTAAAAGAAACTCTATTTACATGTTACATTTAGACAATTATAGGTTGTAAATTGCTGGATTAATTTTAGATTAATGGTCTTATCCTGCCACATCTTTAGAAAGTAATATATAGCTTTTCATTTTCTTCCAAATGCAGTACACCATCATTACTGGATTCAAGGGCATCCTTTTCATTCTGTTGAAGGTGGCCTGCAACATTGCCCCCAAATCCTTCCCCTCTGGCACTATGGTTAGCATAGACAACCCCAGTGCTTGGATCAGAGAAGAAAACAATGTGTGCAATACTAGTTTGTGCACACAAAGCTGACCTAGCTGGTATATGTGCATAGACATTTGCTTCTGCTCCACTAATGTCCATAGGTGTAATGGGGCTGTGCTACAGTTAATATGCATCAGTGCTGAAGGTGCTTCAATAAGTTTGAAAGTTCAATGTAGTATAAACTCATCTGTGAAACTATTGCACTTAAAAATACACAGTAAAGTACTTTCTAAAGTGATACCATTTAGCTGTTACATTCATTGTTATTTATGCTTTTAAATGTATTTTTAACCAATCGCATCCCTCATTCCATACATTATTAAACAGATATAGGGCTAAGCAGAATAAACATCAACTGTCAACAATGTGAAATATTCGTTCTCATATATTATTACTAATACAAAAGCAAAAAAGAAAGCAATTTGCCCCTGCCTCATTGGACTTGGCTCTCCCTCAAGACTCTCAGTGTCCTGGTCTGTAGCAAAAAAAATAAAAACCCATCCATAAAAGCATTCTTTTGACACTAGCCCTATTGAAATGAATATGACATGAAGCAAGGGAACAATCTGGGGATCTCAGAGCCCACCAGGAAAAATAATTCTGAGTAGCCATGAGCTGTGTTCAAAAACAATAAACCATTTGGCCCATTCAACTGCTTTTAATCTCTCCTGGTAGTACTAAAGATCATGCCTTATGTCAAGTCCACAGAGAAGCCCTGCCCAAGTAAGGATATTTTTGGAACAGTTCCAGTTCATTATAGGAGGAAGAGTGCACAGGATTAATTTTAACTGTAAATGTTCGCCCTTTTCCCTGTAGTAACAATACCAGAGTTCCACACTGAAAATACATATTGTGTCTTTGTTCTAAATATGTATTGGCTTACAAGCTTAATCTTTAAAATAAACTTTTACCACTGCATTTTCATTATCATACATCTGGCAATGATGGGATTTTGCAAGATTTGAACAGAGCTGTTAATGACAGAGGGTCTTGGAGGTATCTCATTCATAATATCACTATAAGAAATGGATGCCTTGATAGCAAATAACAAAGAAATGTACTGAGTTTTGCTGAACTGATATTACTGATTTCACTTATGATTTGAATTAAACAAATGTCTGAATGATAGCACAGTCCTTAAAATCTACACACCTAATAAGTTGCTACAAGATCCTTTTGCATTGGGTGTATGTTACTATAAAATGAACCCAAATCAAAAATCTGCCCCAACTCAAAAAAAAAACAAAAAAACAAAGACTGTAGATTGCTCCTGAACCTCTAGGACACTCCTTACAATGCAAAGGTTTCTTGTAGTACTTTTGAGATTAACTGAGAGAAAGACTTTGGTAGGATGAGCCTTTGTAGACTTGAGCCTACTTCAGATACATGCACTAGCGAAGTAGACTCAAGTCTACAAAAGACCATGCAACCAACTTCTTTCTTTCAGTTAATCTCAACGGTGCTACAAGATCCCTTTTGCATACTGATTTTCCAAACTAACACAACTAAGTCTTTGACTCCTTAGAATATAAGTCTAACCAGATTGGGGATGCAGTAACCACAGGCCATGGTCCCAATCTGGACTTTCCAGGGTGCAAAAAGGAGCTGCAAAATGTGGGTCTTTTTTGCACCATGAAAAGGGCATGATAGCTGCAATGCTGCAGCTATATGGTACTCCTTCAGTGCTGCATCGTCCAGGCACAGCCCTGGAGGAGCACCGTGATGCTAGGCACTGTGTGTCATGGTGCCCTGGGGGAGGACGGGGGTCAGGGTGTTTGTCATGTGGACACAATGGCTGATCAGCCTTAATGGCTGATCTAAAGAGCCCCTTAGTGTTTGTCTCAGATCTGGTCAAAATTGATTCATAAATGTATATTCCTAGAGCAAAACCTACAGAAACCTGAAGCATTTGTTCAAGAGATACCTGAGGTAGCTAACAAATCAGGCCTAAAGCCTTACTAGAATCATTGTTTTGGTCCCATTGGATATAACACTAAACTTAGAAAATCTGTGATCAAACATGCAAATTTCTATAGCAAAACAAACACTTAAAATTATAGCTATAGATATAAAATGACTCATCTGATTTCTTCAAGTTTTATATTTCAAGATGTATCTGTTAATTAATTAGCAATGATGATGTTCCCTTACTAATCATATACTACGCCAATGTCTGCAAAATGGCAAGAATTTCTCTCTGCAGCAGACAGCACTGAGGTACTATTTTGGTAGCCTGAACATCATATTTCATTTAGTCAGACTTATAGGTCATAGTGTCTCATATCCTGGAATGATTTGACGGCCTTTAAACTTCACACGTAGCACATGTCATGAATATTCAATTTCACTCTCTGGTCCAGCATGTGGATTTGTACAGAACAAACACTCTAAATTATAATATTTATTTAATATTACTAAAACAAAGTCATATAGCCTTTTAAGATCAGATAAAGGTGAGCATGTAACTTTGAAATGGGGGAATGATTTGAAGAAATCTGCTGTTTTTAAAATACCTCCTTCCTTTTAGAAGCCTGACAAAACTAATGCTTGAATATCTCCAGGAAGCAGAAAGGGGTCAGACAAATCAACTGAGTAGAGTAATAGTACTATCAGTGACTGGGCTTAGAGAATCCATATTCACTCTTAAGAGTGCAACTGAATAGATGGAGAGCAACAGTGGGTCTGTCAACCTCACACCCTATTTTTAGCTGGTATCTGGTTGGTCCTGATTGGTTGGTCAAAAAGGACATTGAAAAGACCAAGATCCAAACCTGTGCAACTTTACAGAGACAAAGATATGTAACAAAAAGAAGTTCTCCTCCAGCTCTATCTTGCTTAGCTCTAATGGGAAACAGTTCAGATTCACTGTTTTGGCACAGAAAAACAGCAGCAAGCAGAGAAAATGTGGTTTTGGTATCTATGACTTCAAGTCTCATTGCCAGTTGGAGAGTGATGCATGTATGAAACCTACTGCTCTTCAGAAAGAGAAACCTACTGCAATTGCACTAAGGAGTTAAATTTTCTTTTTTATAAAAATCCAAATGCCATCATTCAAAACAGGAAGGAGCTAGGCAAGCCTGAGCAGAGCCAACCATTCAAACACTTCAGAATACAGTACTATGGGAGAGGGGAAATAAGGAAAAGTATATAAAGCCAGAGGTTTATCTGTTAAGTTATAAGATAGAGCCAGTTCAAAACAGAGTTAGGGGCAGGTAGAGATGGAGAAAAGGGTAGATAAGAGTGGACTGAATCTTGAGCAAAATCAAATGTGGTATGGACAATTAGGAATGCAGAAACAGGGCTAGGAATAGAGAGCCAGCATGATGTAGTGCTTTAAATGCTGAACTGTGACTCTTGAAACCAGGGTTCAGACCCCCGCTCAGCCAAGGAAATCCACTGGGTGACTTTGACCGGTCACATCCTCTCAGTCTCAGATGGAGCAAATTAAATCTCTTCTGAACAAATCTTCCCAAGCAAACTTCATAATGCATTCACCTTACCGTTTCCATGAGTCAGAAATGATTTGAAGGCAAAGGAGTAGATAGGAGCATTAAGTGAAAGAAGGAACTTTGGTTTGATAGGAATTGAGCATGTCAAGAGTTCAGAGATAAGTGTTACTTTGTTTTAAACTGAGGTGTTATGAGTGTACTATGTATGGAGCCTACATTTAACTATATGTTTAACTTGCTTGCATGTAAAGTGATCTTGTAGCACCTTTGAAACAGAGAGAAAGAAGTTGTAGCATGAGCATTTGTAGAGTTAAGGGTGAAACAGACCACCCCTTTGGAGTGGCCTCCTGCCACCCCTTTCATCACCAGATTGGAGCAATGGCAACTGCATGCCACAGCCCCAATCTGGCAATTTCCAGCCCCAAAAGAAGTGACAAAAGACTGGTCCTTTTGGAACCACAAAAAGGGCACCTTTGCCATGGTGGCGCCACTTTCCGGTGCTCCTTTTGGTGTGCATCATCTGAATGCCACATCAAAGGAGCACCTCAATGCCACCCGCTGTGTGGTTGGTCGGGTGGTGTGATGGTGGCTTGGGGGTGGAGTCAGGGCATGCATCATGTGGCCATCACACCACAACTCCACCCTGACCCCAGCCATTTTGCCCAGTTTGTTTAGCCCCTTAGTCTATTTTCTCAGATGCATGGAATGAACTAGTATCTCAGAACAGGCCTTTATAAGCAGATTGTATGAATAGCCATAGAAATACAAAACTTGTGGGTATGGTGATGAGGTGACAAATTGAGTATTAACAATTGTCATTAAGGGACAAAGGCGGGAGGAAAAATGTTTCCTAAGTCCAGGGTGGGTAGCAGACCAAATGAACAGTGGTGGGAGTTTTGGAATATAGTGTTATGCTGACTGGCAACCAGAAAGGAAATGTGATGAACTGGCAAAGAACACCCGCACAAAGCTGAGTGATCTAATATGTGTAGTAGGCCAGGAAACCATTGTCTCTGTTCAACCCACTATTGATGGACTGGAATTGCTATAGGCTGTCCTGTGAAATTCTAGACCCAGTAATGTACATATCTACATACATATATGCATATACTGACAATGTACTTCAGGTAAAGGAAAAGTTTGTGGGTGCAAGAGTTAAGGAAGATCAGCCATGAAGAAGTTGGCATATGAGGGAGTATCGTACAGTAATAATTATAACCTGGAAGGTATTATGGTATATTGATGAAATTTTGTCAGTGTCATCATTGGTCCCTAAGTGCATGATATTGAGAAAATCAGTTCTTTGTGTCCTTTATTTTTGTTACAGGTTGCGCCAGAAGTAACTAAAGTGTAAGATGGAGAAGACTGAGACTCATGGCATGATAAAGTTTAACAATTAACAAGAAGGACTAGTCACACATTACCACACTGAACCTATATGCATCATTTTGAGGCTTGAGACACAGACCCAGGGTGGGGTTTTAATGGTAAATGGGCAGGTTGAGTGACAGAAGCACAAGGGCTGGAACTGCAGGGCAAACCTGGAGAGGGGCTTCTATCACAGTGCAACCCTTATGTTTGTTTCTTTGGAGCTACATTACACACACACACACACATGCACACCATGTATTCACTCCCTGCATGGTCTGAGACATTAGTAAAGAGGTTGCAGAGGCTGCATGTGGGGTCTTGCTCTGATGAAACAAATGAGTAGCACAATTTACCTCTATAGTACTGTATCTCTAGAATAATTTAAAGTTAAATGAATAATATTTGCATGGGGAAAGGAAGCCCTGGGAGAGAAAAAGGAGGAAGCCATGTGAGGATTGCACCATTCTGGAAACACATCTGGGAGATATCAGAGTTGGACATCTAGCATCACAACCCACATCACAAACAAGACACACACACGAACTGTAATGTGTCACTTTTCTGTTGAAGAGTGGTGCTGGTTTTTAAGTCAGGAGAACATTTGGATGGGGGAACAAGAAGGCTCAAGAAATATCAAGATGCAATATTAAATATTGAAATATAAATTAGCACAAAGTCATAATCTAGATGAACTCTGAGACACAATGGACCAAGATCTTGAGGTCATATGCTTACTCCCTCAATGCACAAAACTGAATCTTGAGTTCACACCACATTCTTCTTTTTTTGTGCTCCTGTTCCATTACTACACAGTTTGTGACAACTATAGATACAGAGAGAGAGAAAGAGAGAGAGAATGGTGCAGTTACATCATATTCTGTGGTGTAACTGCAGAATAAGAAAATTATCTTTTAGTATTACTATGAATTAAGTCATAGAATCAGTTCTATATTTTACAGATAATTGGAATACTATTAACACTGTTAAGACATTATTAGTAGCTGTTAACAACAGAAGTGATGGTGATCAATACCAGTAATGCATAGCATTAAATCATTCAGACTGAGCTAGTACTGCAGTAATAACTAAAAGCTAATTTTGTGTTTCCAAGAGCATATCCTTCAATATATCCCAAGACTTTCTTATAGATGATTTCAGATAGTCCCATTATTACATTACATCATAAACGTTTCATATCACAGAAGCTTCATACCAACTTTTACATTCTTCTACAGAATGCGTTTTTGCAGTTTTTTCAAAAAGTACATTACAAAGAGGATCACAATGCCATCACTTTTTAAAAGCAGTTTTAAAAACATTTGCAGAAAGGCAACAATTATCTTTGTGGTGGCACAATTTTTCCCATGTAAATGGGGTGCTTCAGGGTGGGCTTTTTGAAACAGAGCCCTCTGTATTGGTTGCATTGATATGAGCAGGCTTTTACACATCAGAAGGAACTTCACAGGGCCTGGGTAAAAAGGTTAAAGGGGAAAGAGTACCCCCCCTCCAGCAGTGACAACTGAATTTCTCATTGCAAGGAACTCACATATGGGAACAATATGACAGCTAGTCTCTTAAATGTATGCTTTTGCTTTACCAGGGCAATTGATATGTTGTGTAAGGAACATTGCAGGGCAGGTGGCTGCTGTGAGATGACCTCGTGGCTGAAGGTAAGTAGTGAGGCAGGAGGCCAAAGTTCAAGTGTGACTTTGTTAGTACCAAAGAAATACAGTTATTTTACAATAGCTCTGCACCCTGGAGTGTCTTACTTCCTCCATGAGTCTGAAAGGTTTTATTGTTAAGAAAGTATGCTGAGCTATGACTGTTTTATTTAAAGAAAAAACAGGCACATGAAGTGCATGGAAAAAGAAACTATTTAAAATACAAATATTCATAATGTGGGGAAATCCGTGTTCACATTATTGTAACATCCTCACCATCCTTTTGATATATTGGTGCATGTTCATGGAACACAACACAGTGCACAACTGGGTCTCAGCAACTTCTGTTTGGAATATAAGAAGGGAAACCATGCTGCCTCAGGAAAGAGAATGAAAAGTTTTAGTGCACCTTAAAGACCAACATTTTTATAATAGCTTATAATTCTGTAGACCAAATCCCATTTTTTCAGTTGTATGATGAAGCAACAATCATAGTCAGATGCTCGATATCTTAACTGAATGCATGTTATCTGAAATTGATGGGGCAACTTGTATGCATTGGTCAAAAAGATAGTACTTTCAAATAGGACTAGATCAAACTAATGCACCTTCTGTTTAGCAGCTAGCCAGCCTGAGATGCTGGAATATACCTGAAGTATCATAGTACAGTTCTTGTACTTTATACTGCATGCAATAATAGAAGGAAATTAGAAACACACACACAATCAATAAATATTGCATGATCCTAGTATATTTATTTTATCATCTTGAAGTTCCGATTTTGCTAAATACATTGTTGTCTCACAGCATTTGTAACATACTATAGAAGTTAGTCTACCAATTATTAACAGTTATTAAAATTGTTCTTAAAATGGTTAAAATTAAATTTTGACAATATATATTTATTAACATTCCCTAGTATCTTTTGATAAACCATGATTTATTGATATCCTAAAATACAATACAATACAATAAAAATCTTAAAGTGTGTGTGTGTGTTCATCACACACAGTTACTTTAAGTCTCATACATAACTTGAAGAGGTACACCTCAAAACTGAAAAACAAAATGCAGTCTAATGGAGAAAAGGATAAAGTGTTCCAAGGTGCAGAGTGAGGGGGTTGAAATTAATCTTCATCCTCTTCACAGTCTGTAAAAGTGCCTTCCAAGTAGAAGGAGAAACTGCTTATGGTTTGTCTAACCTGTGCTGAATAGATGTCAAGTTTCCAAAAGTCTCTATTTCTAACTGACTTCTGTTCTGCCAGTGCATAGTATATCTACTATGGGTATTAAATTGAGCTTTAAAGGAATTATCAAAGGTGCTGAACTCTGTCCCACATAGGTTCAGCACCTTTCATGAGAGGTATATTAAGGTCGTTGCTGTCACCATTATCGTCATTGTGAGGAGGACAAAGATGAGAACGTGGATGTGGAGGAGGGAGAGACATTCTGTTTAAATCTACAATAATAGATTCATAAAAATCTTAAGAGTTTTATGAGGCTGCAAAGTAATCTAGTTCAGCCCCCTGCCATGCAGGGATACACATTTAAACAGATGCCCACTTGTTTAAAAGCCTCCAAAGAAGGGAGGTCCACCACTCCCTGAGACAATCTGTTCTGCTATCAAACTGTTCTTGCAGGAAAGTTCTTTCTAATGTTCACGTAGAATAGTTTTTTGTGGAGCTTTCGGGCTATGTGGCCATGTTCTAGAAGAGTTCCTTTCTGACATTTCACCAGCATCTGTGGCTGGCATCTTCAGTGAATGATAGCCTGGAAAAGGATTCTGTGTGACCCTAGGAAGGAAGGAGTAATTGTTATATTGCTAATGACAGTCCTCAGGGTGGGAGGATATGCAAACAAGGATTAATGTCTGCTAACTGGTGATCATTGTCTGCTGGAAATCCCCTGGCCTTAGGCTGTTGCTCATTTGCATAGGTTGAGTCTTGACCTTGCTATCCTTCAGGACTGGTAGCCAAGCCTTGTTTACTCTCAGGGTTTCCTCTTTCCTGTTGAAATTGTCCGGGTGTTTATGGATTTCAATGACCTCCCTGTGCATTCTGACATGGTAGTTGTTGGCATGGTCCAGAATTTCAGTGCTTTCAAACAGCATTTTATGCCCAGGATGGTTTATAGCATATTCTGCTACTGCTGATTTTTCTGGTTGACACAGTCTACAGTGTCTTTCATGTTCCTTGATTCTTGTCTGCACACTGCATTTGGTGGTCCCTATGTAGACCTGTCCACAGCTGCATGGAATGCAGTAGACTCCAGCAGCCTTGAAAGGGTCTCTCTTCAACAGGAAAGAGGAAACCCTGAGAGTAACAAGGCTTGGCTACCAGTCCTGAAGGACAGCAAGGTCAAGACTCAACCTATGCAAATGAGCAACAGCCTAAGGCCAGGGGATTCCCAGCAGGCAATGAGCACCAGTTAGCAGACATTAATTCTTGTTTGCATATCCTCCCAACCCAGAGGGCTGCCATTAGCAACAGAACAATACATTTGCAAATTACTCCTTCCTTCCCAGGGTCACACAGGATATATATCCAATCCTTTTCCAGGCTATCATTTTCTGAAGATGCCAGCCAGAGATACTGGCGAAACGTCAGAAAGGAACTCTTCTAGAACATGGCCACATAACCCTAAAGCTCCACAAAAAACTATTCTACGTGAACATTAGAAAGAACTTTCCTGCAAGAACAGTTTGATAGCAGAACAGATTGTCTCAGGGAGTGGTGGACTTTCCTTCTTTGGAGGCCTTTAAACAAGTGGGCATGAAAGCCTTCGACTCCACATTCAAGTAGAATCTTTTTTTCCTTCCAGTCTGAATCCATAGATTTATGTTCTAGTCTCTGGAGCAGCAGGAAACAAGTTCAGTCTATGTTTTACATGACACTCCTTCAAATATTTCAAATATTTAAAGATGGCCATCCTGTCATCTCTCGGTTTTCTCTTTTCCAAGTTAAATGTTCCCAACTCCCTAAATCAACAAATCCCAACCTGTGCTCTGAGGAGCACTTCCCAGGTGCTCCACAGCTGCCCCAGGAAAATGAAAGAAATGAAAGAATAAGAAATAAAAAGTCACACTATACCTAAACACCATTAACTTGTAAGACATAGGGTAGGCCTCTTAGGGGCTCTGCCCTAGAAGCTGATGCTAAAAAGTGCTCTGCAAGACAAAAAGATTGGGAACCCTTTCCCTAAATCATTCCTCATATGGCTTTTTTCCAAACATTTGATCATCTTGGTTGTGCTTTACCTCTAACTAGATGTCAATGAGTCTCCAAAAGTCTCCATTTCTGACTGCCATCTGTTCTGCCAACTGATGGTCAGTGGCAGCTGATGATTCCCATATCAGATGGATAATAAATTCACTCTGGGTATACCTCTGTTAATATTCATTTTTCTGTTTCAAGTTTATTGCAGAAAGCAGTGCTATGCTCACTATTGTCAGGTTGTTTCCAACAGGCAGCCAAACATACCTTGACTCTTTGTTTACTCATTCATTTCTCCTTTAGCAAAACAAGAGGCAGACCTCACTGATTCAGAATCAAAAAACAACTTTCTCCAATTTCTCACAAGTTAATTGGTTTCTCCACTTTGTGAATACCCACTTTGTATGCTAATTTTATCAGCATGTTACATTAAACTAATGAATCTTGGATAATTGCAAGATCCTCAGATTAAATCCACTCTGCTGTAGAACACAATTCTATTTATCATAATCATGAATCATGAATGAGGAACGATCTGACCATTTACATTTAATCTTCCCCACATATGATCTATGTTGTTGCCAACACACAAGCTAAAGTAAAGGATAAAATTATAGCAGTTAATTCACATATCCCAATCCAGATCATCCTGTGTGTACCATTACTGTAGATTGCATGACGTGGGGCTTTTTCATGTTTGCATTTATGCCTTCAAGTTGCCTGTCGACTTATGGTGAACCCATGAATTTCACAGGGTTTTCTTAGGCAGGGAATACTCCAAGGTGGTTTTGCCAGTTTCTTTCTCTGAAACTTACAACCTACAGTACTTGGTATTCAGTGGCAGTCTCCCATCTACAGTATGTACTAGCTAGAATGACTTGCTCAGCTTCCAAGATTAGACAGGATTTGGTACCTTTAGGTTATTTAGGCTTGTACCGAGCAGTGAATGCACACTTACTACTGACTTGGTGATTTCAAAAAATGGGAATGCTCCTCCAGTTAACATTTCAACTTCAAGGAAGGTTTCCATTGGGCAAACTACAACTTGCTATTAGCAGAAAGATCAGGAAAATCTCCTGAACCTGTACAAAGGCTTCTATTGCAAGGGTACATGTTTAATGACTAAATGCATCACAGGTAGCTATTGGCTATGGCCAAAATTTCTCCATGAGGTCTGCACCATTTTTTAAAAATTATTATTATTATTATTTTGCCTGGCCATCTCAATCTACACCACTCCAGCACCAACAAGGTTATTTGTCCCTGCTGTGTAATTGTTGTTGGTGTTGTGGCTGGTAAAATTTGATCTGTAACTGTACACTTTCTATCTTCAGTAATTTATTATGTTTTTTTAAAAGGAATGGAAGAAAACCCAAATAACTTTTCTCTACATCTTGATTCTCATCCCATCACAGCAAGGGTATACACCATCAGTGAGCAAATTTTGTTCCATCAGATGTTGTTTGACTGCATCTCCCATCAGCCATAGCCATCACAGACAATGGTGCATGATTATGGGACTTGTGATCTGGCAATATCTGGAGGACCAGAAGTTGTCTACACACACATTTGCATTTGTGATACAAAGACATTGCACTGCTAAATTTGGCTTACTGCAACTTTAATCTTTTATTTAGAAATTCTTATTATTCTGATCAGTTTACTAACAACTGTAACCCAGAGCAGTAAAAGGAATAAAACATTACTAGGTAAAATGGGAGAGAAAACTGTGATCCTTCAGACATTATACTTCACCACTCAACAATATTCAGCCTTAGCTGTGGTGGCAAAAACTGCTTGGAATTATACTCTCACAACCTCAAAAAAGTTTTGTGCTGACCATCTCCAGATTAAAATTCTAAAACAGATGAATTAAAACAACCAACTTCAAAATCAATTCATCAAAATAAAAGTAGAAAAAAATACAACATACACTTGGATTAAAAGCCCCTTTCACCACAATCCAGCCTAACTGTTGAAGTCTTATCTGAATAAAAAAGTCTTCACCTGACCATACAAGGAGAAGGAGAACAAGTTACTACAGCTTGGGGGAAAAATTCTCTGGCATCCCCATAAACTTCCAAGAATGTTAGAACCAAAGCAAGGGTATCTTCCACTCTCAAAGGATAGGTAGGACATAGATTACAAATCTAGATTGTTCTGGTTGTTCATTCAGAAAACAATAGTGTTCCAAACTGCTCTTCTCATACATAAACTGAAGATGAAACTGGCTCTATCATATCCTTATAGCATAAACATCTGAGAGAAGAGAGATCAGCTGGACTGATTATAAAAGATGCTGTTTGTGCTATACTGTCAGTCTGGGAGCTAACAGTGTGTGGGAAAAGAAAGAAAACAATAACAAGTTAAGATCCATATTTGAAGTGTCAGTTGTGCCTTTCTGTTTGCACTGGATAGAAGTTTGATTTTTATTTTTTTTAAGGAAAAAAATGACAATTGTGAACTAATATCGCTTCCAACAATGCAAAGTTCCCAGGAGTGTCAGGAAAGCAGAAAAATATCAATAGAAAAGATAAATATTCAGCATAAATTACCTTTGGAGGTTATCTATCCCACATTAGTTTAACCTGGCAAAGTCGACCAAGCCCAAGGGAACTGATTGAATGTCCACAAGTCACTCAAGTGTTTTGATCCATGGTTATTTATGGGTGGCTAACAAATTCAGAATTGTGCATTATTTAGCTGGTGATCTCCACAAGGAATGGGACTGCATGTAGTGGCATTAATAGCTAGTTACTTTGTGCTCTTCTGAATGCATCAGCTGGACAAAGTTTGATTCAGGATGACAAGATTGTAAGGTCTGGGGGAGGATCTCTGCCCCACTTCTATAATGTCTAGAAGCTGTGATGTGGAAGGATTTAAGATTTTATATGCACATGCACACATGGAGAGGGAGAGAGAGAGAGAGAGAGATCTGGACTAAATAATTTCTTTTCATATAGTTTTCTTACTTTCTGAAATCCACTTCAAATTTTCAATAATGTGTATCTGGGGAAGTCAACCTAGTCTACAAAAGTGCATCCTACAACTTCTTTTGCACAATTAGTTACAGGTGCTACAAGATCCCTTTGTACATTGCTAATAATGTGCTTTTTCATAAGGATGTGAAGTACAACATATCTGTAGGTCAAAGTCTAACACATATACAGTGGTCCCTTGTTACCTGTGGGGTTTTGTTCCAGGACCTCCTGTGGATAACAAAATCAGTGGATGCTCAAGTCCCATTAAATACAATGGCATAATAAATTGGTGTCCCTTATATAAAATGGAAAATCAAGGTTTGCTATTTGGAATTTATTTATTTATTTATTTATTTTGAATATTTTCAAGCCATGGATGCTTGAATCCATGGAGAAAAAAATCCATGTAGAAGGAGGGCCGACTTTATCTTGTTATACAATGTATATAGATACAGATAAATAAGCTAAGTACTGTATATACTCATGTATAAGTCTAGAAATTTTCTTCAAAAAACTGACCAAAAAAAACTGAATCGACATATCCATGGGTCAATGTAAGTCCTGTACTTTAACTCTTTTTAAAAAAAAAAAAAAAAAAGAACCATGTCTTGGTGAAAGGCAGGAGACTAATCTGTCCTTGAAGCACTGACTCCTCTCTATTCTCACATGCATCCAGCTTTTAGTGTGAGCAGAAACAGTTATGCATGCCACGATTTTGTATGTTGTTTGGCATAGTTTTCCTTTGCTTCATCCTTTAGATTGTTTAGATCCTTTGTTATGTACCTCTAATTTTTACTATTGACTTATCCATGGGTCATATCAAAATCCTTAATTTTGGCCCCAAAACCTGCCCTCAACTTATACATGAGGTTGACTTATGGTAAAGTATATACAGTAATATCACTAAACATAAATTCAAGCACTTACTGTGGTATCAGTATTAATTGCTTGACAAAAGGAGAAACACACTGTCATAGGTTGGGCTTTTTGCTCCCCTTTTATTTGTGAACTTTGAATCCAATTGGAGGATATATTTGAATGAAAATTTTAATGAACCATATATCTTTCCAAAATAAAATTCTGAAACTTTATTGGATATCCTTTAAATCTTTTGAGAGCAGAAACTGGTACGTTGTCAGTGGGTTCAAGGATACCACACATCTTTCTAAAAACTGTATGGTTACTTTATGAGTATCTCCAAATGAAATGCCTCGCTCACCTAATGGAACAAATGCAAACTAATATAATTTCAGGCTTTCCATTTTCATTAAACATGCACAGGATTGTGTTGCCAACAGCTCAGGTACATTTGGCTTTCTGTCAAGAGCAGCTTTATAGATTCATGGAAGTCACCACAACAATTGAAAACTCATCTGTTAGAAAATGTAATTTTGATTGTTATGTGGATTGTTATAATATTATTTTATTCTGATCTTTTCTGTATCATATAGTCTTTGATAATTCACTGCCATCATAACATTTTTTTCTTTTCTTATATTTTTATAGTATATCGATAGAACAAACTTCAATTTCCTATATAAAAGACAGAGAAAGAAAATAGAGATAGAAATTGTTCTTCTAGGAAATCGATGGTAGATCAGCCCAACCTTCAGAGGAGCTGGGCACCCGCAACTCCCACTGAATGACAAGTATTTGTGGGTGCTCAGCACTTCTCAGAATTAGGCATATTAGCAACCTTTGAAAAAAGAGAGAGAAGCTACTGGCATTTCAAAGAATAACATTCTGAAACTGAAAAAAGAAGTATAGCATTTTGCTGTTTGTGTCCAAAACATTTTTTCTGTTCTTATTGAAAATTTCTCATGAATTAATTCCAGTAAGCTATTGAACTAGTACACATTCATACAAAGAGGAACCTTGTTTGCTTTGCAATACTCGGGGAATTGTTCCCTTCAAATGTCTTCCTCAAAACTAAAGGCTGTGTATCCTTTGGGGGCACATGCTAAATGCATTCTTAGAACATTAGCTTGCCTAGACTTTGGCCCACACTATCAGATTCATCTTGATGTAAAGAGAGAAAAGTAGGTGAGAATGTTAGAAATAAGACAAAAGGATTATTCAACTTAAGGCAGGGTGGCATAACATTTAATCTGTTGGGAGGACTGGGAAGATGCATTTTGCTCATGCTCCAGTGCCTTCTGTGGCTTTATGTGATTAGAATCCTTTGGAAGCATTTGCTTTGTAAGCAGTTTTCCGTGTTCATTGCCAATGGCACATAGTGAACTGGATTATGTTGACTGATCAATGAGGTACCAGTTGATAGATTGTCTTGCCCTGTGGCAGGTCTTTGAAATCCTTGGCTTGATGGTTCCTTCGTAACTTGTTGTTCTGTGATTAAGTAATACTATTTCTGCATCAGGAAACATTCAACATACTTTCTGGAGTATTTTTTTTTAAAAAAAAAACTTTACAAGGACAAAACTATGTTGTATAACAATCTTAGCTGAATCATAGAGAGCATATCATTGTGTACTATGCAGGTATGGACAATAGTGATGGGTTAATGAGTTGGGTTAATGCTTACCACAGGGCAGATTTGTTTTATGAAGATTTAAACAAACACATCCACATCCACCCAAACTGATGGTGTCATACCCTCCAACATTTCACACAGGAAAATCATGACACATATGGCCATGCAACATCATGGTGTGGTCAGTGTAGCAAAAGCTATTAATCAATAAAGAACACAAAAACTAGGAGAGGCTGCTAGAAAATTTGCTTTTCCCTCAGTCTACTAGGAAGGGGAAAATTTGCCCATCCTCTCCTCTGCTCCTATGATGTGTTAAATGAAAGCAAACTATGTCTGTTCTCTAGATGGAGCACGCTTGTTTTCTGCTGCTCCAGAGACAAGACATGGAGCAGTGGATGCAAACTAAAAGGAAAGAGATTCCACCTCAACATTAGGAGGAACTTCCTGACAGTAAGATCTGTTCAGCAGTGCCTCAGAGAGTGGTGAAGTCTCCTTCTTTGGAGGTTTTTAAACAGAGGCTGGTTGGCCATATATCAGGGGTGCTTTGATTGTGAGTGCCAGCATGGATGGACTGGATGGCCTTGAGGTTCCCTTCAATTCTATGTTTCTATGATTCTTTGAACTCACTTTGTAGCAAATGTAGTAAGCCAGGATGAAGGGGGGAAATAGGAGAAGTGAGACAAATATGTTACCATATTAGGGGCCTGTTCCCACTTGCCAGAAAATCTGTTTCCTGAACCGATTCCTGAACCTGGTTCTGAAAAAACATAGTTCCCACTGTGTTTGCACCAGTTTCAGGAATCAGTTCAGGAATCAGCAAGTGACCGGGGGGGGGGAGGGAGGTAGCTTGATGGCCTGCCTGTCTCTGGCCTTTCCTGGCTGCAAATCCCTGACCTAGCCTCCTTACCATCTTCTTTGGCCACTGACCATGTTCATGGTGCCTTTTTTTTTAATTCCTGTGACCGGGGAGGCCAGAAGGAGGTCACAGAGAAACTGGGGAAAAGCCAGGAAAGAGGTCGCAAGGCTTCAAGCTTCTCTGTGACCTCCTTCCAGCCTCCCCGGCTGTGAGAAATTAAAAAAAAAGTGTACAAAAAAGTACAGAACTATCATCATACCCAATATACTACAAATAATGAAGAAGGCAACCTGGTAAATGCAGCACCTAAAATATAGATACACAAATACAGGTACACCTTAGCATTCTCGTCAAAACAAAATAAAACCTGTGAATTGTGTCATGAAGAAAACATCCAAGAAAACATGTTGAGTATTTATGATTATTCATGCTCAAATAGAGCTGCCATGTCTTTTCATTCCCACCATATTTCAGTTGTATCATTGAGAGCATTGCCATCACTTTGTGGGTCATCACCAAGGCACCATACAGTGACCACTGCAGCGATACAGAGCCACATTGTTTTCTTCTCACTTAATCACTGTGATATCACAAGCCAAGGTACATCAGGACCATCATACATTCACAACACAATATAATGACTTCGCACAAGACCACTGCCAAAAATCATTTACAGCCTAACTAAAACACTTTAATGTCAGACCTTATTAGAATTTGTGAATTCATCCTAATATTGTCCAGTTGATAAAAAGCATTGTTTCTTTTTATTCCAAGTTGAAATTCGAGTTTGAATTTCAACTAATTAAAGAGAATAAATTGATCAATTACTATTCAATATTTCAATAAATGTAATAAAAATGCAAATACAGTATAAATTAGCTATATTAATTAATAATATACATTGTCAGAAATAGGATAGGAAAAAGTCAGTGACTGATTTGAAATACACAGTCAGAAAATACAGGTACTTATTTTCTATTGTTTGGAAATATGGGTAAATAGAGCCAGCATGCAGTTTATCATATGGGTGAAAATCTGGAGTTTAAACAGTGATTAACCCATGAAAATCATGCAATTGACATGTTGTGTGAATTCAAGTAATTTGTGACTTATGACAACCCTAAGGTTACTATTACAGAGTTTGTTCAGCAAGATTTTTTTTTCAGAAGGTGGGTTGTTCTTGCCTTCTGCTAAAGACTAGAAAGTGTGCTCTGGACAAGATCATCTAAGCTATATATCCATCTATCTATCCATCCATCTGTCTATCTTATCTATATTCAGTAGACCCATGTTTGCTACTCCCCACAACAGGTTCGGTCGCTTTAATATCTCCAGTCAGGAAACCCCTCTCCTGACTTAACACATGGAATGGTGAGCAGAACAGTGTCCTCCATTTTAAAATCAAGGATGGGAAAACATCTGGAAGGAATTATGCATGCATATATACAGTTGTACCCATGCTATAGCCATGCATGTGCATTTTGTGTGAAAAATCTGAGTGCCAACATCAGAAACATTTGCCAAACATCATTATTTACTACCCCTTCCACTCATTAATTCAATGAGAGTTGTTCCCAAATAAGTGGGTACAGCATCACAGCCCTGTATATCACGCTGCAATGTACCAAATGTTAAATAACTTATAGGCATATTTATTCCTGCCTACTCCCCCCCCCCACACACACACACACCCCACACACATACTTAACTGTATCATTAATTGTGTATTCAGAATTTCTCCTGAGGCTAAACTATTTCTGTTTTCCCTGGATTCATCTCAATACAGTAATGACAGAATCTTAAAAAAAAAAAATCCTGCATGGCAGCTTGAAGTCCTGCCATTGAAATATCTTTTGGAGAGACTGGTAGCAATATTTCATTAGCCTTTATATTTCTCAAGTTAAAATTTCCTCTCCTTCTGCCCCTTTTTCATTTCTATCTTGGCTTATCTCACCCATGTTTGTGATTTAAGACCTGATTAAGGTCCCATTCAGTGTGAAAAATCATCACACTTTTAAAATTATGAGGTATCAGTTCCTTGCGCCATATTTATTAATCTATTTGCTTAACGTAAATGCACCTTTTCTTAAGAACCAATACTTATGTGGAGATAACACAGAATTTAAACTATTAGATGGTTTAACACATTTAAGTCTTTATATGTAAAACAGGGGAATATGTGTAACAACCAGTGAATATTTCAGTTCCATGGGGGGAAATGTTCCACACACACATACACAGACACCAATCAGCTGAAAGATACAAGGGAAAAATTTATCTTGTATATTATCTAATAGGCCTTCCAGAATGAAAGACCACAGGAGGTAAAGCTAACAAAATTAATATGCAAAGAATTTCAATACTACAGGCCTATAATTTTCTTGTAAATGGTTTCACTTTAAGGATGAAACAACATAGGACAATACCAATTGCTTTCTCCTTTTCTTCCCCCCCCCCCCCATCTATCCATTTTGTAGATATATAGAGCTTTTTTAAAAAAATTAACACAAGACAGCAGGTGGGATGAAATTAGACAAGTGGATATTCAAAGTAGGGAGACTACAGATTTGATTTCTTTAGCGTTTTGCTAACTGATCTGAATTCACCAATATGTTAAAACAAAGTGGGTAGGTATGTTTAATTAAAGCAAGACTGACTATCATTCAGACATGTAGTAAACATTTAGTATAGATACTTACAGAGTCATTAGAATGTATGAAAAACAACACAGGGTTCACACTATAAGGCTGACCCAAAACTTGATTATTATAAATTAGGTTTAGATTTTGCTATCATTATGTGATACCTCACCCCTGCTAAACTGAATCAATTAGTTACTGTTGTGAATTACATGGTCCCTATCTCACTTTCTCATCCACCCTTACTGCAAAGAAAACAATGTTTACAACGAAAGATTTACAAAAAATTACTAATAAAGGAATCTTAAATTGTATGGTTAATGGATGGTACATCCATTCTTTCTTAGTTTATGAAATAATTTTGGCATTTCTTGATTTGTTCTTTATAGCTACTTTGTAATCAGTCAGGAAGAGCTAGGTGTTGTTTGTCTTATAGTAAAGAGCTCAATGTGATTAGATTTCTAAAATATATTCCAGCACCCCAGGAAATAGTTCAGTGCAGTGCTAGTCCTATCAATTTAAAATAGGTTAGTGTCAGACAGCCTTTGAAACTAACAAATCAGTTCAGTATAATTTGAAATTTTAAAATCAGGACTTTGAAATGAGGGAGAAAAAATTGTCAGGTTGCACATCTTGGTCTGATTTTCTCATAATTTGACATTCAGATGTGTCTATAGTTGATCTGTTGTGGCATGAAGACAAATGAGTTGAAGCACTTTCATTGCTAAAAGATGGTTTTTGTGTTGCAGAATTAATAATTACAGAGGGTAAGATTTCAAGGAGATGGCTGCATTCAAAGATGCCCTTCCACTCACAAAAAGTGACTTTCCGTTCCGTTCTATGACAGGACTAATTCTAAGACCAGGAGGGAACCTTTCTCCTCTAAATCCAGCTTTCCCCTCCAAATCCAACATGGTCTCCTGAAGGGATTTTTTTATTATTATTATTCCACAACATTGCAATTGTGGGCTCCTCCACATGCACAAAATAATCCATACAAAGAAGTGGATTTTCAAATTGTTCTCCCTAAAGATTCCATATGCACTCATATTCTATATAGGATGTCAGTGAAGAAGCAAGACAATTGATCCCATTTCCATGCATTGAGGGCCTCTGCGTATATAACAGCATCTTCAGCACTTGCGGAGGAAACCCAAAACAAGCAAATGATGGCAATAGCAGCTGTAACATTGTTTTTATTGATGGGAAGATTTTACTGTTACATTTACAACCTATGATGAAATTTTAAATTCCATGTAAGGAGTTTATTGCATGCTTTTTAAAGTGATTTACCCCATTTAATTTTGAAGCCGGATTTTATTGTACATGCTGGAGGCTGCGCAGCCTCAACCCAGCTGCAGCCCAGGTCCTAGCCACACTTATCCAGCATCTTTTCAAAACCAGGAGTCTGCTGTTTTTGAAAAGATGCTGGATAAGTGCAGCTGGGACCTGCTGCAGCTGGGTTGCACTCACCTGGTCCTGGAAATGGAGGATGTCTGCTCACCCCGCGCCCAAGCGCCAAGTCAATTAATTTTGGCCTCTGTTGCTGGAGGCCATCAAATTGGGCCCTATGTCTGATGCCTTCAGACACACATACTGAGCAGAAGTAAAATCAACAAAAGTCTTCCGATATACTTTCTCAGTACCACTGACATCTATGTAAGAACCAACAAGCTTAAGCACACTAAAAGAAGAAATACAAAGAATGAGCATCTGTGCCTGGCCTAATCCTTTTATTGGCATGGAGATTCATCTGATTGCTTGCATAACATCCCACACACTCAGTATCAAATTCAACATGAACAAATATAAATTCCATGAGATGATTTCTTCCATTAGCCTAAGAGTTGCTGCCTATGACACCAGGGTAAAAGAGCACACACACAGACATATGCAAAGACAGAGATAGAACGTTTCTGCCTTTAAAAAATATATATATTTGGGAATCTACCTGAAAGTATTTTGTTATCTGGGCACCTAGAGGAGACCAAAATCCATGGACACTCAAATCCCATTTTATACAATGGTGTAATAAAATGATGTCCCATATATAAAATGTTATAATCAAGATTTGCTTTTTGGGAATAATATACCATAGATTATTGACTCCATGGATGCAGAATCCATGGATATGAACAGTTGACTGTATTGAATCTGAGTAGGGAGGAAAATGCATAACTCTAACCTATGCATACTAAAATACAGCTGAATCTGGACCAATAGAAGTTCATAGAATCAAAGAATCAAAGAACCATAGAACTGGAAGAGACCACAAGGGCCATCCAGTCCAACCCCCTGCCTTGCAGGAACTCTCCATCAAAGCATTCCTGACAGATGGGACTCTTTCATGCGGGAGGAATTTCTCCCAACTTCAAATGCAGCCAATGCGAATTCACATGAATTCACTTGTTTAGCGAATTTACGTGAATCCCCATTGCATTCAGAAGGCGTTCGGAATGACTTCCCATTACCCGAAAATGACCCCTCCTTGCCCGAAATTGCATGAGAAGCTCTAATTCACAATAATGTGAAACCTATGATTGCATTCGGATTGCCCTTGGATTATACTTCCAATTTCCCATGTCTGAAAGAGTCCATGGTCATCCAGCCTCTGCTTAAAGACCTCCAAAGAAGGAGACTCCACCACACTCTGAGGTAGTGTGTTCAACAGCCCTTACTGTCAGAAAGTTTCTCCTAATGTCTAGGTGGAATCTCTTTCCCTGCAATTTTCATCCATTGTTCCAGGTCCTAGTTTCTGGAGAAGCAGAAAACATGCTTTCTCCCTCCTCAATATGACATCCCTTCAAATGTTTAAACAGGACTATCATATCACTTCTTAGCCTTCTCTTCTCCAGGCTAAACATCCCCAGCTCCCTAAGTCTTTCCACATAAAGCATGGTTTCCAGGCTTGTCACCATTTTAGTCACCCTCCTTTGGACATGCTCCAGTTTCTCAACATCTTTTTTTAACTGTAGTGGCCAGAACAGGTGGGGCCTGACCAAATCAGAATAGAGTGGTACTATTACTTCCCTTGATCTAGACACTATACCTCTATTAATGAAACCTAATATTGCATTGGCCATTTTAGCTGCTGCATCACACTGTTGGCTCATGTTCAATTTGTGGTCTACTTGAACTCCTAGATCCCTTTCACATGTAGTTCCATTCAACCAGTTGTCCCCCATCCTATATCTGTGCATTTCATTTTTCCGCCCTAAGTGCAGTACCTTACATTTCTCTGTGTTGAATTTAATTTTGTTAGCTTTGGTCCAACTTTCTAGTCTATTCAGATCATTTTGAATTTTGATCCTGTCCTCTGGGGTATTAGCTACTCCTCCTAATTTGGTGTCATTTGCAAATTTGATAAGTATGCCCCCAAATTCTGCTATCCAAGTCACTGATAAAGATGTTGAATGGCACTGGGACCAATACCGAACCCTATGGCACCCCACTTGTTGCCTCTACCTATTTCTCGAGGTTCCATTTCCATTTATAAAGGAGGAGGAGGGGGAGGAGGAGAAACAACAGCCCCTACCCTTAGTCAGAAGTGTTTGACAGGTCAGGCCAGGCATCCTATGGCTTGACAAAATGCAGATACTACCCATTTCTATTAACACAAAAGATTAAGAGAGGCTGGATGGCCACCTGTCATGAATGCTTTGATTGAGATTTCCTGCATGGCAGGGGGTTGGACTGGATGGCCCTTGTGGTCTCTTCCAGCTCTATGATTTTATGATTCTATACCAAGAGAAAAACAACACTGAAAATTGTTCTATAATATACAGTGGGACTTTGTTATCCTCTGGGGTTTGGTTCCAGGCTCTCCCGTGGATAGCAAAATCCATGGATGGTCAAGTCCCATTAAATATAATGGCAGAGCAAAATGGTATCCTTATATAAAATGGAAAATCAAGGCTTGCTAGTTGGAATTTATACTTTTTTTGAATATTTTCTGGCTGCAGATGCTTGAATTCGTGGATAAAAAAATCTGTGAATAAGGATAAGGAAGGTCAACTGTACCACTTTTTCTGCTCAGACTGCTGTTGCAGAAGATAGCATTCCTGTAATATATGCTACACTTTTTGTGAATAAGTCAGTCTTGTACAATAGGGATCCACACAAAACACAATTTGAGGTCTGACACATGTTTGAAATTTCAACTGCTACCCATTTTCATAAGAAACCAAATATCTCTTCCTCTATGAGCAATGAAAATACTATGGTCAATTGCAAACTATTTCTGTCTCTTAAGAAGTTAAAGCCATGAATCCTTGAATCTGGACACCATGCCATATACAGCAGCATGTTCAATAGATTTCTCTAGCAAACAGATGGTGAACACACAATTCAACATTTATTAATGTGTTTATGGAAGTGTTTGTACTCGCTTCAAACACTGAGTTTCTGGAAATGGCATAAATTCAAATATTGTAAGCACATTGAAACATAACAGTCCATATTAAGTCAATCTAAAAATTAGAATAATCTAAGAATGAGAATTCTTCTTTATACCTATACATGTACTATATGAAATGGCATTTCAACACTAATGAAAAGGAAGGAGAGGGAGAGGGAGAGGGAGAGAGATCACATTTTTCTAGGAAATTTCTGCATTTTTACTGAGCCATTACAGAAAACACCCCGTGTTTTGCTGCTGAACTAATTGTTCATATAGGTAGGACTAGGGTTTCTCAGGCCTGGCTCCATATTTCAGGGTCTGGCACACGACCCCAGGATAGGAAAGTCCAAAATCTCAGAGTTCAAAGCTTTCCTTGAAGATATTAATTTATCTCTAGTCGAAGGTTGGGAGGATGACTCTATCTCATATGTTCCAACATTTAACAGAAGAAA
This sequence comes from Urosaurus nigricauda, assembly GCA_034509955.1. NCBI lineage: Eukaryota > Metazoa > Chordata > Lepidosauria > Squamata > Phrynosomatidae > Urosaurus > Urosaurus nigricauda. Next base: position 245,307,232 of record JAOEGL010000003.1, read on the forward strand.
AACTGGATAGGTAGCCAACTGACATCAGAATGTGATCAAGATGGCCAAACTCATTAATGAGGAAGAGGCTGAAGCAGTTTGCTGGGCCTATTGGGATGGGAAAAATTTTGCCGCTTCCTCTTTTTAACCCCTGCTGAGTTAATTCAGTGCAACCTTTTTTCTTTTTTTTTTTTCAAGTATGAACTCAATCTGCAGCAATGGAATTAAGCAGAGTGCAAAGGGAAAAAGTGGAAGGACATGAACCAAACCAGGACATTTTAAAAGTGACTGAGAAAGTAAGACAACAGAGGATTAATTGGGATGTCCCTGCCAAATTGGGACAGTTGGAAAATATGCAATCTCCTACTACTAATTTGTCAACTGGGCACCAACCTCTTCCAGGAAAGAGACAGGAGCTGAATGGAGTACAGCGGAATGAGAGATTGAAGTCAGAGGGATGGAGGGGACATGAAGGAACATGTGGGAGTAAGAAAGAAATAAAATTAGAAAGGAATGCAAGAGAGGAGAAGAGAGATACAGAAGGAATGCAAGAAAGAATGAGAAGCAATAAGACATGAGGCTTGAAATCAGAGAAGAAAATGAGGATCTGCAGAACCGGGAGGAGGATATTGTTAGAGAAGGACATAGAAATTCTGCTTTTGTATTTATGATCTTGTATGAATGTCTGTCATTCACATGTACAATAGGAAAATGTATTCAAAGTAGCAGCACATACATTTATTTAAACCAAAGTGCAGTTTCCACCCTCAACCCCATGTGAGGTACATTCCGGAGAAAGAGGGAGAGGAAATACTATCTGGATGACATCTGACCAGCTCAGCACTGAACCCAAGGTATATCACCCTAACAACATGTTGTTGTTGTTGTTTTTTAATCACCTTTGCTCTAGATCTTCCCTGAACTCCCAGAACCTTCCATTGCTCTGTCAGGGGGCTGTTTACAATGTGTCTTGCTGTGCCGCCTCTCACTGCAATGAGTGGCACAAGTCACTCAGCCTCCGTTCTGACCTCAGAACAAGCAAATTGTGCCAGCAGCACCAGTGGTAGCAGGCTGCAGAGCAGGACACTCATATGAACATCCACTTGCCATCACAACAGAGTGTCCAAGGTAACAGAGGTGGAGTTGGTCAGCTCTGGATATTCTGGCCTGTGTGGACCTTAGCCTAGCTAATATAGTCAGTTGAACTACATCCCAGATTACTGAAGTAACATACTGAAATTCTTGCAGAACTACTAGCCATCTTTTTTTTCTTTTCTTTTTTCTTTTTTTTCCTTTTTTTTAAGAAATCTTGGGGAACAAGTGAGGTGCCATAGGACTGGAGACAAGCAAACATTGTCTCTCTCTTCAAAAAGTACCAAAAAGAAGATCCAGGAAATTTCAGGCTGGTCAGCCAGAACTCAATACCAGGAAAAATATTAAAACAGATTATATAGAATCTGTCTGCAAGTATCTTGATGAAAAAGCAATACAGGTTTGTCAAGAACAAATCCTGCCAGACTAACCTTACATATATTTTTGACTGAGTCACTAGTTTGGTAGATGGTGGGAGTGATGTGGATGCCATTAATCTAGAGTTGAGCAAAGCATTTAACAATGTCCCCCATGATATTTTGATTAGCAAACTGACTAAATATGGAATAGATGAAAACACCATCAAATGAATCCATAATTGGTTGAAAAACCATGCTGAAAGAGTCATCATCAGTGACTCAGCTTCAAACTGAAGGGAGGTGTCAAATGTCTCAAGTGGAGTGCCACAGGGTTCTGTGCACAGGTATATGATGGGGTATACTTGGCTCAGCAGTTTTTGTTGTTGTTGGGGGGGGTTGTGTGTGTGTGTGGGTTTTTCGGGCTATGTGGCTGTGTTCTGAAAGGGTTTATTCCTGATGTTTTGCCAGCATCTGTGGCTGACATCTTCAGAGAAAGCTGGCATTGAAGTGAGTGGGGTGTATATACTGTGTGACCCTTGATTGAGAGTAAGTGATTTACATGTTAATCTCTGTGTTGGTCTGTTGTTGAATGGCAAGGCCTCTGGTTGTCTATTTAATTAGTGATCCATTGTCTGCTAGGAAATCCCCTGACCCTGTGTGACCACCAAACACAGTGCTCAAACACAAATCAAGGAACACAAGAGAAACTGTAGACAGGATCAGCCAGAAAAAACAGCAGTATCAGAACATGTTATAAACCATCCTGGGAATAAAATGCTTTTTGAAAACACTGAAATTCAGAACCATGTCAACAGCAATCAAGTCAGAATGCACAGGGAAGCCATTGAAACCCATAGACACCTAGACAACTTCAACAGGAAAGAAGAAACCATTAAAGTAAACAAAGTTTGACTACAAATCCTGAAAAACACCAAAATCAAGACCCAGCAAGTACAAATGAAAACCACCCAGGGTCAGGGGGTTTCCCATTGATCACTAATTAAATATATACCTGGAGGCCTTGCCTTTCAACAGCAGAACAATACATAGATTAACATGTAGATCACTTGCTCTCAACCAAGGGTCATACAGTGTGTGTGTGTGTGTGTGTGTGTGTGTATACATATACACCCCACTCACTCTCATGCCAGCATCTTCTGAAGATGCCAGCCACAAATGCAGCCAAAACATCAGGAATAAACTCTTCCAGAACATAGGTAGTGGCAAAAATTGGATGAGGAAAAACCTATTGAAGCTTAATCCAGACAAAACGGAGGTGCTCACAGTCACAGGCCCGAAACCAGGTTTGGGAATACAACTTCCAGTCCTCGATGGAGTCACACTCTCCTCGAAGGACTCTGTTCGCAGTCTGGGGGTACTCCTTGATCTGTCGCTTCACATGACAAGTCAGGTGAATGCGACGGTCAAGAGCGCTTGTTACCAGCTTCAGCTGATACGCCAGCTGCGCCCTTTCCTGGAGAGGAGGGATCTGGAAACTGTGATACACACGCTGGTAACCTCCCGTTTGGACTACTATAATGCACTCTACATGGGGCTACCTTTGTGCCTAACCCGGAAACTACAAATGGTCCAAAATATGGCAGCCAGGCTTCTGGCTGGAACATCCAGGAGAGAGCATATCACTCCTGTGCTAAAAGCCCTCCACTGGCTGCTGATCAGTTGCCGGGCACAGTACAAGGTGTTGGTTTTAACCTTTAAAGCCCGTCATGGCTTGGGCCCATCTTATCTAAGGGACCGCCTCCTCCCATATGAAACCCCCCCCCCCCGCACACTTCGGTCCTCTGGGAGGAACCTGCTTCAACCTATGAAGACCAAGCTGGTACAGAACTCCCAGAGGGCTTTTTCGGCTGTCGCCCCCAAGTTGTGGAACGACCTGCCGGACGAGATGCGTCTCATTCCATCTTTAGAAGGCTTTAAAAGAGCCCTAAAGACGCATCTCTTCCGGCAAGCCTTCCCAGAGAATGTGAATATCCCCAGCTCCATACCTAGGTTTTAAGGGCTTTTTAAATCTTTTCCTGCATTTTTCTCCATACAACCTAAGCTGGGTCCACTCCCTACTATTGTGCATTGTTATCTTAATCTATTATGTTTTTTAACTCTATTGCGATTTAATTCTTTTTTAAGGGAGGGTGGTAGGGGTAAGGAAGGGGTATTTTAACTTGATATTATTTTAACCTCTGCTGTACTCCGCCCCGATTGCTTGTTCAGAGGGGCAGAATAGAAATAAATGTTGTTATTATATTATTATTATTATTATTATTATTATTATTATTTTAAAAAATCCCACAAAAAACTATGGAAGCTGTCCATGAAAGCCTTCGACTTCACAGTTTTTGTTATTGTTAACCACCCTTGAGTCAATCTCAACCCATGGCAACCCTGTGACATCTCCAAGATCACCACTACTCCACTACTCTGCTTAGTTCCTGTACATTCATACCCTGTCCATGATTGTCCATGGCATCCTCAGAACTCTTCCCCAGCACCACACCTCAAATGAGTTGATTTTCTTCCTATCTTGTTTCTTAACTGTCCAACTCTCACATCCATGCATGATGACAGGGAACACAATGGCTTGTAGGATTCTAACTTTTGTACTCAGTTGTATATCTTTGCATTTTAGGATCTTTCTTAGTTCTTTCATAGCTGCCCTCCCCATTCTTAACCTTCTTCTGATTTCCTCGCTGCAGTCCTTGTTTCTATCAATGTTTGATCCCAGTTATCAGAACTCTTTTACTATTTCAACAACAACAACAACAACAACAACAATTTATATGCTGCCTGTCCCGCAGGACTGAGGTGGTTTACAATAAAGAATAAAATACAATATAAAATACAACATACATTAAAATACATTCCATCAATTCCCCGCACCCAAATTACACTATAATAAAATAACATGAACAATTAAAACAGATAAACATCAAGCCAGTCAGAGACATGGGGATGGACAATTTGGGTGTTCTCTATGATAGTCCATTTCCATGATTTCTATTTCTTCATTGGATAGGTTGAGTTTGTGTAGATTCTCCGTGGTCATTATTTTTGTTCTCTTTATGATCAACAGTAGGCCTGCCTTTGCACTTTCTTCCTCAATCTTCCTTAGTAGGTGTTCCAGGTCTGTTAGTATTATGGTATCATCTGCATATTTTAGATTATTGATATTCCTTCCCCCTATTTTCACTCCTCCTTCTCTGTCCAATCCTGCTTTTCTTCCAATATGTTACAATATGCTCTTACAATATGCACAGCAGTACTACATATAAAAAGGACCTTGGAATTATTGTTTTTCATAAATTGAAAATTAGCCAGCAGTGTGATTCTACAGTAGGGAAGGCAAATGCTATCTTATCCTGCATTAATAGAACCATAGTTTCCAAGTAAAGGGAAGTAATCCCATTGTATTCTGTGCTGGATTAGGCCTAATCTGGAGTACTGCACTGAGTTCTGGACACTTCATTTTAAGAACATAGACAAGCTGAATCAAGTTTAGAGAAGGACAACAAGGATGAAAAGGGGTATAGAGGGGGGCATTTAGGAGAGGTAGAAAGTGTTCATCATGGTGAAGGGAAGACTGAAGGGTGACTGGACTGCATTCTTTAAATACTTCAAGTGTTGTCACAAAAACCAGGGTGGATGCTTGTTCTCTGCTTCGTCGGGGGGGGTGGGGGGTAGAACTAGCTCTAATGGCTTTAAGTTACAGTAGGATAGATTTTGATTGAACATTAGAAGGAACTTCTTGACAATGAGAGCAGTTCTACAATGAAACCAATGGTCTACAGTTTTGACCTGAAATCTTAGGACCTGAAATCTTCCTCACCTGAGAACTCTAGATGTGGCATGCAAGAAAATCTCAGCAGCACGAAGAAATCTTTCTAAAGGTTCCAAATCTGTTTTTAAAAGGTCAAAATCAGCCTCCTCGAGTGTATTGAAGCACTGTTGCCTTCAGATTGCTTAAATACGGTTGTGCTGCTTTGCAGTTTTATCAGTATTTGTTGTCTGAAGTAAAGATAATCTTTTTTATCTATTTATTTTCTGTTCCAGACAAAAACCAACCACTGTGAAGTTGTGTTTTGTCTAGAAATACATACATCGTTCCACAGTGGTGATGGTGATGTTAAGTTTTAAACAAATGCACCCTCAGAAGGCTGCTCATTAGTATGGAGGAATGTTGGAGTGGAGGGGAATGTTTTTCACTTTAAAAAAAAATAATAATAATAATCATGGTGTGCACACACCAAAGGTGTTTGGGAATATGTGGGATTGCATAGTTATCACGGAAACAGGCATAAAGAAAAGCACAGATAACCATAACATCTTCATGTTCTGCCATTTAGAGTCTCCCTGTCTACTCCTTATTTTTAGAAAATCCAGAGGTGTTGGAAGTTGGTTACATGGACTTGTCTGCAAAGTCAAATTCACTCCCGCCCCCCCCCCCACAAAAAAAATAACTAAAACATCAGTTATTCAATTAAACAAAGAAATGCATTAAAATCTGCATGTTCATTTTTAAAAACTCTTATAAACAGGAGGGACCAGAAGGCGTCAGCATATTTGACTTCATGTATGTTCTAACTAACTTATTTCTTATGTCAAATCTTCTTCCTTTTTTAATGTCAAATGTGGAGTTTTTTTTTTCTTTAAAAATTCAGCAGCTACTCAAACCCACAAAGATATTTAAATACCAATTGCCTTTCTGATTATTAGTTCTAGGGGACTTTATATTTAATGCAGCTGCATAATTTAGGACTTTGATCCGCAGTCCATAATAACAATAGCAACAACAAGAATGAATTATTTATAAGTGTGTAGTATTGCAAGTTCAAATTCTTTCAGAAGACTAAAAAATCAAGTTCCATTTGTTCAATATAAAAAGCTTTTGCAGTGTAATCTCAGTAGGTTGATTGATGCATTACATAATGCAAAATGTTTTTTTTTTAATCTTTTCACTTTCTATAAACACGTTAAACATTTGGTGTGATTTGTTCTATTTCCCTGTGCACTCCTAGCATACAGTCTTGTGCGATATTTAATAAATTAATGGAAGCAATATAAAATTGAATTACTTGTTCTATAATCAAATTAATTATATATTAGCTTTTCCCAAGGCTATAAAATATGAATGTTGTACTGACAGCAGTTCCAGCATTATGTTGCAGTTTTCAAAGAAAAGTGTGTTTCCCATAACAGTCCTATCCAATCAGATGAGACACGTTTTCATTCTGTTTAAATTTAAATACCCTAAAGGGACCAGTTCCTGTTTGATCTTGAAAGCTAAGCAGGGTCAGCTCTGGTTAGTATTTTGACGGGAGACTGCCAATGAATACCAGGTGCCGTAGGCTATATTTCAAAGGAAGGAATTGGCAAAAACATCTCTGAGTATTCCTTGCCCAAGAAAACCCTATGAAATTCATGGGTTCACCATGTGTCAACAAGCTATTTGAATGCACATACCCACACAAACAATTTTCAAAAAAACTACTCATCTGTTTGTCTAGGTTAGCAAATGTAATTTTACACACATGAGAGTTCTCTTTTATCTGCAGCAATAATTTAGGTCTTTGTTTTTGGTAATATTTAACTGGCCTCCCAAAGTCCTAATCCAGTACTCAAACCACTACACTATGCTGGTACCTTCAACAGGGATCCCCATTAGCACAATGACAACTATTCAGAAGGGGCAGTTAATACAAAAGGGCAGCCTCCCCGTGGAGGAAATGGTTGTTAAATTGGTGATTTCATTTGATCTCCACAAAGCCATAAACCTGCCAGTAATGTCCCACAAACCCACAGATTATCATGGAGAAGCTTTCAGGCAATTCAGCTGGTTCCACACATGCTGTTTGAGCTTCCAACCTCTTATTTGTTTAATTTTCTTTTTTATTTCTTTCATTTATTTTAACATCACTTTTTCTTCTAATTTTCTGTTCATCCTTATCATATTCATTCCCACATTACAACCCCATTTTACAGACTATTTACAGCTGACTATTACAAACACTATCTTTCAGCAGAAAGATAGCTTGAAGACAACCTGGATGCATCCCCAATCCAAACACTGGCACCTCATTGACTATGTTCTAGTGCGCCAGGGAAACATTTGCGATGTCCATCATACTCGAGTGATGCCCAGTGCAGAATGTCAAACAGATCATCACCTTGTAAGATTCAAGCTAAATCTTCATCTTAAGCTCAAACCTAAAAGGGGTGGCATCTTAAAGAGGAGACTCCAAGTCAAAAATCTTCAACAAGCTGCCGTGAGAGATTGCTTCCAGGCAAATCTGCAACCAAAAACTGAAGAACATCCTATAGATTCTTCACCTACAGTGCTATGGCAACATATCAAAAACAGTATCCTGCAGTCTGTGGAAGAATCCCCTGGCTTCTCCTGCAAGTAAAACCAATACTGGTTTAATGAAAACAACTAAGAGATCTGGGAGCTGTTGGCAAAGAAGAGAACTGCTCATCAGGCACACCTCACTCAGCCATCTTGCTATGTAAGAAAAGCAGCCTTCCATCTCGCATGTAGTAAACTCCAACAAAAACTCTGAGACATTCAGAACAAGTGGTGGATCAATTTAGCTGAAAAGACACAACGTTGTGCAGATCTGGGTGATTCCAGAGGATTCTACAAAGCTCTTCAAGCAGTGTTTGGACCTACTTATCAGGTCCAAAGCTCCTTATATGGTACGGATGGTCAAACACTATTCACAGACAAAGCCTCCATCCTGGGCTGAACATTTTCAAAGTTTCTTCAGTGCAAACCGAGTAGTCCAAGGCTCAGTTATCCAACATATGATACAACAACCAATGAAAAATGAACGGGACGTGGATCCCACTTTGGAAAAAACCATTAAGGCCATACAGCAGATGAAAAACGGCAAGGCAGCGGAGATTGATGGAATCCTACCTGAAGCTTGGAAACATGGAGGTCATGTATTCCATGCTAAAATTCATGAGCTCCTTGTGAGTTGCTGGGGAAAAGGTGAACTGCCATCAGATCTCCGAGATGCAGTTATCATCACTATGTTTAAGAAAAAAGAAGCGAAATCTGATTGCTCAAACTATTGAAGTATAACACTGCTCTCCATTGCTGGAAAAATCCTTGCAAGGATACTCCTGAACAAATTAGTTCCTGCTATTGCAGAAGAACTTCTCCCTGAAAGCCAATGCGGCTTCAGAGCTAATAGGAGCACTACAGATATGGCATTTGCTCTTAGACAACTTCAAGAAAAATGTAGAGAGCAGAACAAAGGACTCTATATAATATTTGTCGACCTTACCAAAGCCTTCAACACTGTGAATAGAAAAGGTCTGTGGCAGATCCTGGAACGACTAAGGATGTCCCCTCAAATTCCTCAAAATGATTATCTTGCTACATAAGGGCCAGCACGGACAAGCCAGATATGGTGATGCTCTCTCAGGGCTATGAAAGATCTGGAAGAAGAAGACTGCATCTATATATGTTACCGTACTGATGGTAGCTTGTTTAACTTAAGCCCTCTGAGGGCTCACACAAAGACTCTAAACTATCTAGTCCATGAGCTGCTTTTCGCTGACAATGCTGCCCTTGTTGCCCATACAGAAGCAGCTCTGCAGCGCCTAACATCCTGCTTTACAACAGCTACAGAGCTGTTTGGGCTGGAAGTCAGCCTGAAGAAAACAGAAGTTCTCTACTAGCCTGCACCACAGGAAGAGCACTATCACCCACATGTCACCATAGGCAAATCTGTGCTTAAGTCTGTTCAGCAGTTCACTTACCTGGGAAGTATCATCTCCTCAGACACCAAGATTGAGAAAGAGATCAATCACAGATTAGCAAAGGAATATAGTGCAATGTTAGACTGTTTCAAAACATCTTTAAAGACATATCTCTTCCGGCAGGCCTTCCCAGAAACTGTATAATCTTCCCGGCTACTAGAATCTTCCAGTTAACTCCCCGGCCTTCTGTATTTAATATGTTTTGTTTTATTCTATTTTATATTATCTTGTTTTAAATCTTGTCAGTTTAATTTAATTTGAAGGGGTGGGAGGTTGGGGATGGGATGGGATCGTTGAACCATTTTAACCTCAATTGTAACTGTTTTTAAACTTTGTTGTATCCTACCCCGATTGTTCAGACAGAGGGGCAAGTAAGAAATTATTATTATTATTATTATTATTATTATTATTATTATTTGGAAGGCTTCACAAAAGAGTCTGGAGTAACAAACACCTGAGGCAAAGCACAAAAATCAGTGTGTACAGAGCCATTGTACTGTCTATTCTCCTCTATGGGTCTGAAACATGGGTTACCTATTGCCATCACCTATGACTCCTCAAACGCTTTCATTAGCACTGTATCTGCACAATCCAAAATATAACTGGACTGACTATGTGACGAATATTGCTGTCCTGGAACAAGCAGGGATCACCTGCACTGAGGCCATGCTATTGAGAACGCAGCTGAACTGGGCAGGGCATGTTTCTAGGATGGAGGACCACTGCCTCCCCAAAATAGTACTCTACACTGAACTCACCACGGGTCAGCGTAAGAGGGGCGTCCCAAAGAAGAGATACAAGGACACCTTGAAACAACATCTCAAGCTTGACCAAATTGATCACCAACAATGGTCTGCCCTGGCCTCACATCAGAAGTCATGGAGACGAACTATCCACAATGCTGCAGGCTCTTTCGAGAACTCACACCAAATGAGTCTCGAAGAGAAATGACAACGCAGAAAGAACCACAACATGGAAACATCACCCAAGGAGACTTTCTGTAACCAGATTTGTTTATCTCAGATCGGCCTTTTTAGTCATCAACGTGCTCATAGAAAGCGTGGGATGAGTCCTTCATGAATCTTTGTTAGTGAAGAAAAGCCAGAGATAGACAACCCCACTTTTCAAAGTGTGACAGAAAATGTTAGGGTTGGTAAACTTTAATTCATTCACACATGCACTGGACATATGCAATGGTCAGGAAATCAGATATGGGCCACAAAAGACAGAACTCAGGTACTTGCTTCTCTGTATAATCACTCACCACTGTCCCTCATCCTTAATTTGCATCTATAAAGTGGAAACAACAGCGACTTAACTCACTGGGTTGATGTTACAGTAAGCTAGTAAAGAATGGCAATAATGTTTTCAGTGTAGGTTGTTGCTATAAAAAATAGCTACCAGCAAAGATTTATAATAGAGTGGGAATCATATGGTCTTCTTGAAGTTCTTCGACTGCAAGTACCAGCAGCGATAGATAGCATAGCCAGTGGTGATGGATGCTGTGAACCTCAGCCCAGTAACTCCAGATGAAACTCTGATCCCGTGATTTTTAACTTCACTTTCTTTTAAGATTACTGTTTCTACTACAATATACAGAGCCAGCATAGTGTAGTGGTCTGAGTGTTGGACTATGACTCTGGAGACTAGGGTTCAAATCCCTGATTGGCCATGGAAACCCACCCTTTCTCGGCCTCAGAGGAAAGCACTGGCAAAAACCCCTCTGAACAATGAATGAATGAAAAAGATAAAACCCTGGGAGATCAGCTGAGGCAGTGTAACCCACTGAATCTGGCAGTTGTCTACCACTTCACTAAACAGATGATGGATAAAGGTCTGCAATTCGGTCAGTCATTCCTGGCAATTGAGCTGTGTGCTAATGTACACTGACTTATTCTCCCTCATCCCTGTACAGAATTGTACAGAATTCTGGCTTATTGTTCTGTCTAAACACAGTCTAGATTTGAATTTCAGTCTTCTCCTGCTCCTGGCCCTGCACGCCCCACCCCCACCCCATTTTTTATTTGTTGAGTCCAACATTGTCCAACCCTACAGAATAGTCTCAGGGTATATCCTACAGAATCAAAGCAGTCTGATACCACTTTAACCACCATAACTCTATCCTACAGAGTCCTGGGATTTGTAGTTTGGTGAGGCACCAGAACTTTCTGACAAAAGTGATTGAATACCTCACCAAATTACAAATCCTAGCATTCTGTAGGAGAGAGTCATGTCAGTTAAAGTCTTGTCAAACTACTTTAATTCTGCAATGTGAATACACCCCCAGTTTTGTGGACAGTTTCATCTATTAATCATTTCCTATCCACCTCCACAAACCATCAATTTTCTCATCTTCATCTCTTTTTCATCTTGTGTATTTCTTAGTCTCCTGGTTCTTTATTTTTAATCATTAAATGTCCTGTCTCCACCTTATACCTCACCCCTACTGCACTATAAAATCTAGCAACTCAGCCAGTAAAAGACAGTATTATTTTGACCTGCCTCTTCACATCTGTGAAATAAAAGTACTTCAGCCATTGTCTACTGAAAGTTTCACTGCCTTCAAATCATAGTACATCAATATGTGCGCGTGTGTTCTTGAAAATGTAACTTTTTTAATGTGCATGACTTTAACATGACTTCTATCCAAACAATAACAACATTAACAAATGTTTTTGCTTTTTTTATGATGCCCTGTATAAATGAATTATACAGAAGTTTTGGAACTACTGCTAAACAGCACAACATTACCAAGAAAAATCAAGTTCCTTGGGGCTCATATGAAGTACTAGATGAACCCAAGATTCACATTATTGTAAAACTGTTGAAGACCATGGAAAAGGAGGGGGAGGCATCTGTGGTTCAGCAGATGAGAATATTTTTCTACTGAAAAGGACATCTGGCACATAAAAATATTGTTTCCTCTGTCAAAAGAAGTACTTCGGATGTTGGATATAAACTAATAGCTCTGGGATATATTGCTGCAGAATGTCTTTTTAAAGGCATTTTAAATAAGTGTGGTATAAATCCAATTTTTTTTCTGAATTCATACTATTCCTGTGTTAAGTCAGTGTTGCAGTTATTACAGTGTAATTTTCTTCAGGGAGAACGGTACAAACTTGTTTACCTTGCAATTGATTTTATTTGCCAAATTATATACCAAATTGTCCCATGGGCTTACTGAATATATGGGTGCTAACAATGAAAAATGTGCATAGTTTTAATACCAACTTTGTAAATTGCCTTAATAATAGCCTGCACAATGTAATAGTATTTTCAACCAGTACTTTTAATTTCTAGCTCATAAAGCCTTGTCATTGAACCCCAAGGGTGTAGCTATAAAAGTAAGATTTAATTTTATATATAATGTAGCCTAAATTAGCTCTAAAGCAATAGAAGAAACATCCAGCTTCAAGAGATAAGACTGAAATTATTATAACTTGATGAAATTTCCTATAGTAAAATTAATCATTATTTCTGCTTTAACATAATTTGACATTAAAATGTGACTAATATAGATCTAATCAGAGCACATATTTTAAATGCCTTTTTATCAAATTATAATGGTTATGAAGAAGTTATACAAAAGTATGCTATAAAGATGTTTTGAATGCACTTCTGTATCTCCTTTCCATGCTTTACTTTCCATACCACTATGAATTTGTAACAAGATCTCGTTCTCTCAAAAATTCCTTTTCATTTACACACATGTCTCTTTGAACTAAGCAGTCATCATTTTTAACAAGCATGTCTTGTTAAAACGAACAGAGTCATACAAGAGCTTAAGGTGGCTGTATTTTTAAGGAGAAAACCTGTGACCTTCCTTGTCTTGTTATCTTGGGGAAATATAAAACAATGTTTTCTAAGCTACTTGCTTATTGGCTCATCCCTGAACTAGACATGATGTCATTCCCATCTATGGTCCTAGAAAGCATATTTTTTTCTAAAATAAATACCACAGGGAGCCAGAAGAAGAAGAAGAAGAAGGAGAAGGAGAAGAAGAAGAGGAGGAGGAAGTAGTTTAATTCTATTTCCCGCCTCTACCTATGGATTGAGACAGGATTACAGCAGGTAAAATCAGCATTACAGTACAGAGTAAAATAAGTGTTCTCAAATACAATCAGTCATTACTACACCACAGTATATAATGTATACTTGGAGATCCTGAAACCAAACCCCATCTCCATGGAGGTGCTGAAACCAAACCCCAGGGGATACCAAGGACCCAGTGTATACACCACTTATTATTTTTACAATTTGACAGATTATGTGCATTCTACATGGGGCTCTTTAAACAGGAGGAGGAAAGAGCCCCATTCATATTGAGCATTCAAATGAAGGGAAAGGGGACCCCAATCCATATATGGAAGCCAACTATCCATATATGGATTGGGGGTTCCCTCTCCCATTTAAATAACCCCATGTAGAATGTGCATAATCTGTCAAATTCTAAAAATAATTTTAAAAAAATATAAGAAGTGCCCTATGAAGCACTCCTGGTGCTGAGAGAAACAGAGGGGGGGGGGTAAGGGATCCTCACAAGCCGCACAGCTCCCAGCGCTATGCTCCATGAACATAATGTCAAATTTTAAAAAGTATAAAAAAAAGCAAAGCGCTGATGGAGCACTCGCACAGCCAATGGCTGCATCAGACGTCACCATGACATCATTTGATTGATAACTAGAAGGCCCCATCTTGAATTGTTACTTTTGCATGTATGAACTTTAGTGGGGTAAAATGCACTGGGAAGCATCGATTGGGGCAAAGGGTAGTTTGAACTTCTCTCCAGAGAGATTCAGTAATGTCATGCACGATCTGATCCGGATCTAACCAGGGCAAATGGGCTAGTATGAATGGGGCCTAGATGTCTGGAATTGGCAGTCTAATAATAACTGGAAAGTCTCACCTTGGCCCTCTTTATATCATTTGAAGCCATTCTGAATAGCCATTAGTACCAATGAGAATGGTATACATTAGGTATTGAACTTCATCAACTTCTGTTTGGTCCCCATACCAAACCTATTGTGGATAAGCGTAGTCATCATTGAAACAATCTATTTCTTCATTGAAATAGATAGCATTATCACACTACGGCAAATGTCTTCTGAACAAATCTTGCCATGAAAACCCCATGTAAGGTTCCTCTTAGAGTGGCCATAAATCAGAAACAATTTGAAGGCACAACAACAATCCAAGTAAACATGCAGACATTTAGTCGAGAATTCTGTTTACAGGCATGTGTGAATTCAAATTACATAATATATTTCTCAGATGAATAGCAGGTTACAAAATTAAAGCATTTCCTCACTCTTTCAGAATGTGCAGGCATGTTCTAGCTGTTCAGAAGGGCTATTGTGAACATGTACATTATTTGTTGTTGTGTGCCTTCAAGTTATTTCAGACTTATGGTGACCTTAAGGCAACCCTATCATGGGTTTTCTTAGCAAGATTTGTTCAGAGGAGGTTTGCCATTGCCTTTTCTTGAGCCTGAAAGAGTTTGAGTTACCCAAGGTCACCCAGTGGGTTTCATGAGGAAGCCAAGAATTGAGCCCTGCTCTCATAGTTGTAAACCAATGCTCAAACCACTACACTACACTGGATAGTGCCTAACAAAACATACTTCCAGTACTAGTTCATTAATAGGGAAAATGAAACTATCTGGTTTCTCTATACCACACTTGAAGGGGATTAAATCAATTCCTTAAATTTCAGCCAACAGACTTTTTACCTTCACACGTTTTAAATAGGGTATGTCATTTTACAGAACTAAAGTCATAAAATAATACTTAAGCTATTCGTGTAATTATTGAATCTGTTCCCAATATTATTGTGCCATTCACTGCTTCTTAACATTACTTTGCTAGTTGCATATATTCCAAGCCGAACAGCAATTCAGCATGCAAATTTGACAGTTTTGTTTCTGGAACAAAAACATCAACATTAATTTGGCCCAATTGTATAAACTGTATTGAAAATTTAGCTAACAGGGCATGTTCTTCATAAAACACATTGCTCATAAACTACATTTTGGGCCATACCAAGTTTACCAAGAGAATCAGGACTGAGCCAGAGCTATTCTCTCCACTCACATGTTTCTGCCTGTTGGCATACTCAGATATAGCCAAATACTGTAGTCAGTGCCTAGTTACATGCAACTTGAAAGCCATATATACACATTTTCCCTATACTGAAATAATGGAGGCCTCCAAGCACAGGAGGCACGTAGTGCTGCTCAAACCCAAACCCAAAGCATGCAGTCATATGTCAATAAGTCTATGACTTGAGCAAGGTCCCCAGACTATCAACATCAACAAACATCTTGAAATAGCTAAAACAACTGGATGACATAAAGTATTGTACCTAAAAATTAAATTCCATTTATGGGCACCATAGTTTTTAAGAAAGATTGACATGCAGAAAGGAAACTTAATGATGGTGACCAAGGTGATAGGGGTTCCAGAAACCAGGAATCGTTGAGGGATTTGGGTATGTTTAGTCTGGAGAAGAGAAGACTGAGAGATATAATGGCTATTTTCAGCTATCTCAAGTTCTGTCATGTGGATGATGGAACAAACTTACTCTTTCTGATCAAAGTTTAAAAATAGCCTAAGACGAGCTGTTCAACTGTGGAATGGAGTATCTTGGAGAGTATCTAAACTCTCCTCCATTTGTGATTTTTAAACAGAAATTGCCAGCTTCTAAGAATGGTTTAGCTGTGAATTCCTGCATTGCTGGGGGTTGGACCAAGTAGCTTTTGCAATCTCTTCCAGCCCCACTGTTCTATAATTTTAGGATCAAACCTGTGATCAGTCGTACCTTTGGAAAGAAAATAATTACAAAGTAAGTAATTCTGCTTTGGTCAGGCTTCACCTGGAATACTGTGTCCAGTTCTCGGGACTACAATTCAAAAAAGATGTGGAGAAACTGGAGTGTGTCCAAAGGAGGGCAACTAAGATGATGAAGGGCCTGGAAGCCATGCCCTATGAGGAGCGACTTAGGGAGCTGGGGATGTTTAGCCTGGAGAAGGGAAGGTTAAGAGGTGATATGATAGCCCTGTTTAAATATTGAAGGGATGTCATACTGAGGAGGGAGCAAGCTTGTTTTCTGCTGCTCCAGAGAACAGAAGCAGGAACAATGGATGCAAGCTCCAAGAAAAGAGATTCCATCTCAATATTAGCAGGAACTTCCTGACAGTAAGGGCTGTACGACAATGGAACACACTCCCTTGGAGTGTGGTGGAGTCTCCTTCCTTGAAGGTCTTTAAGCAGACGCTGGATGGTCATCTGTCGGGGATGCTTTGATTGGGAGTTGCTGCATGGCAGGGGGTTGGACTGGATGGCCCTTGTGGTCTCTTCCAACTCTATGATTCTATGATTCTATTATGAATCAAAATTAAAACAGCTCAGCCTGGTGATTGAGTAACTGTCTGCCTTCAAGACATTTCTGACTTATGGGGACCCTGAGGTGAGCCTATCACAGGGTTTTCTTGGCAAGTTTTTTTTTCAAAAGGAGTTTGTCATTGGTATCCTTTGAGGATGAAAAAGTGTGACTTGGCCAGAGTCACCCTGTGAGTTTCCACTGATGAGTAAGGATTTGTACCCTGGTCTCCAGAGTCCTAGTCCAATGCTCAAACCATTACACCACCTTGGTTCTCACTTAGCAGTACAGATGGCATAGAATCAACTTAAAGGGAATATGATGCAATCTAAACATATATAAGAATAAATGAATATAGATGGGAATATTGAGGCTACAGGCCAACACACACTAGGGCACGATTATAAGTGAACTTGTACACTTAACTTATATAGTAGTTCAGCTTTGCATAGAAAAACTTAACAACTACAAACAATTTATCCAATATTAGATACAGTTTTGTTTTTTGATGGTGTTATTTTGTTTCTCTATTAGGGTGTAACAGGAGATCGAGTCTGGTGTAGTGGTTTGAACATTGGGCTACAGCTCTGGAGACCAGGGTTTGAATCTGTGCTCAGCCATGGAACCCCAGTGGATGACCTTGGGCAAGTCATATTTTCTAAGCCTCAGAGGAAGGCAAAGGCTCTGAACAAACACCCTCTGAACAAATCTTGCCAAGAAAAACCCATGATAGGTTTGCCTTAGGGTCACCATAATGACATGAAGACTCACAACAACAAAAGCTACTAACAATCTGTTCACTGCCACTTTTGAAAGAATTGTAAGAGCTATAACTAGGATGCCAATTGGGAATCTAAAAATGAGTTCTCAGACTCCTAGGATTCTGTGGGGGATGACACAAGACTCAGAATAGTATAGAACTAATGTATGTAATATTGAACTGCTCTTAGAGTTCTAAAATAGTGGAATACTCTCTATGTTGTGGATATGTACAAAGTATCAAAGCCAAGCTGATAGTTTTAGCAAACAATGCAATGGAAATAAAAGAATTAGTAAAAGGCTTTAAGAAAAGTCAAACTTTAGTTCAAAGCAAAGTTTAAAAACAAAACACCCCAATAATAGCAACATTAAATAGTCTTATCTAGAATAAGAGTTGGATAAAATAGCATCTAATTTACTTCAAACATTTGATAATGTTTCTCACTTTCACTGATGGTCCTTTGATCCTGGTTGGCTTATTATATGATTCAAACTCTTGAACTAATTTGGATGCATTGCATGTACTAAAAACATTTTTAAAGCTTTTAGCACCCAACATCTCTCATGTAGGGACAGTTCATAGGGATGAACAAGCAAAGATATGAGTTAATAAATGCTCAATGAAAGAGACCACTCGTGGGACTGAGAACGTAGTCTCTGAAGCTCTCTGAGTCTGTTAATAAAGGTAGCTGAGATTTTTAATTGAAAGTTGAAGGAAGCCTATAAATGGCTTAATCAGGTCATTGACAGACACTGAAGGGTTTTTTCCCCCAAGGGCCCACCACTGCATTAAACCTCTGCTTTTAAACAAGATAAATTCTGAAGGCAGCTTGTTCTGACAGCAAGGGAAGGAAATGGAGAGAAGCATTGACTTTGTAGATAAGAAGGTCAACACTGGGGAATTTTTAGTCTAAAAAGTAACTTTCCCACCTTTCACTATTGAGTATCCTATTATAATTATTTATAATTTCTGTTATGAATAATAATAATAATAATAATAATAATAAGCAATAAAACAATACAATGTATTAAAATTAACATTCTTGGGCAACCTGAAGGTGGCATTTGATGTGTGGCTGGGAGAGCTGGATAGGTGTTATTGGAGACCGGGAGAGATTAGCCATCATCCAGAAAGGCCTGCCGGAAGAGATGTGTCTTTGCAGCTTTTTAAAAGCCGTAATAAGATGCATCTCATCCAGTAGGTCATTCCACAGCCTGGGAGCGATAGCTGAAAAGGCCTGGTCTTCATAGACTGTAGCAGATTCCTCTCAGAGGACCGGAGCGTGCAAGGGGGGTCATATGGGGGGAGGCGGTCCCTAAGATAGGATGGACCCAAGCCATGTAGGGCTTTAAAGGTTAAAACCAACACCTTGTACTGGGCCCGGAAACTGATCGGCAGCCAGTGGAGAGATTTGAGCACAGGTGTTATGTGCTCTCTCCTGGGTGTTCTGGTAACAAGCCTGGCTGCCATATTTTGGACCAATTGGAGTTTCGGGTTAAGCACAAGGGTAGCTCCATGTAGAGCATGTTGCAGAAATCCAAGTGTGAGGTTACCAGAACGTGTACCACATTTTCCAAGTCCCTCATTTCCAGAAAAGGGTGCAGCTGACTTATCAGCCAAAGCTGGTAGCAGGCACTCCTGACCGTCGCATTCACCTGACTGGTCATGTGGAGCAACCATAGAATCATAGAATCATAGAATCATAGAATCATTGAGTTGGAAGAGACCACAAGGGCCATCTAGTCCAACCCCCTGCCATGCAGGACCTCCAAATCAAAGCATCCCTGACAGATGGCCATCCAGCCTCTGCTTAAAGACCTCCAAGGAAGGAGACTCCACTACGCTCCGAGGGAGTGTGTTCCACTGTCGAACAGCCCTCACTGTCAGGAAGTTCCTCCTAATGTTGAGGTGGAATCTCTTTTCCTGCAATTTATATTCATTGTTCCACGTCCTAGTCTCTGCAGCAGCAGAAAACAAGCTTGCTCCCTCCTCAATATGACATCCCTTCAAATATTTAAACAGGGCTATCATATCACCTCTTAACCTTCTCTTCTCCAGGCTGAACATCCCCAGTTCCCTAAGGCGTTCTTCATAGGGCATGGTTTCCAGACCCTTCACCATCTTAGTTGCCCTCCTTTGGACCCGCTCCAGTTTCTCCACATCCTTTTTGAATTGTGGTGCCCAGAACTGGACACAGTATTCCAGGTGATGCCTGACCAAAGCAGAATAGAGTGGCACCATTACTTCCCTTGATCTAGACACTATACTTCTATTGATGCAGCCTAAAATTGCATTGGCCTTTTTAGCTGCTGCATCGCACTGTTGACTCATGTTCAGCTTATGGTCTACTTGCACTCCTAGATCCCTTTCACATGTGGTCTCATTCAGCCAGGTGTCCCCCATTTTATATCTGTGCATTTCATTTTTCCTCCCTAAGTGCAGAACCTTACATTTCTCTGTGTTGAATTTCATCTTGTTAGCATTGGCCCAGCTTTCTAGTATATTCAGGTCATTTTGAATTTTGATCCTGTCCTCTGGGGTATTAGCTACTCCTCCTAGTTTAGTGTCATCTGCAAATTTGATAAGTATGCCCCCAATTCTGTCATCCAAATCATTAATAAAGATGTTGAACCAATCTAGGAGTACCCCCAGACTGCGAACAGAGTCCTTCGAGGAGAGTGTAACTCCATCTAGGACTGGGAGTTGTATTCCCAGACCTGGTTTTGGGCCAACAACTGTCAGTACCTTCATTTTGTCTGGATTTAGCTTCAATCTGTTTTTCCTCATCCAATCTATTACCACTGCAAAACAGTCGTAGAGAGGAGAGACGCCATCTGAAGTCTGAGCAGATGATCTGGTCATGGAGAAATATATCTGAGTGTCATCAGTGTACTGATGACACTGAGCTCCATGCCTCCAAATGATCTCACCCAGTGGCTTCATACAAATATTAAACAGCATCAGAGATAGAATGGCGCCCTGAGGGATGCCACATTTGAGCTCGATCTTGGAAGAGCAACTGTCCCTGAGCCTCACCCTTTGAGATCTGCCAGAGAGGAAGGAATGGAACCACCACAACGCAGTGCCTCCAATACCCAACTCTCTCAGCCGATCCAAAAGGATGGAATGATCTATTGTGTCAAAAGTGACTGATAGGTCCAAGAGCACAAGAAATGTATGATTTCTATGATTAAGTATATGTTGTAATTATTATTATATATCATTTCAGTGGAACATTTCAGTCTACACAAGTGCTACAGATCCATAATATAAGCACATGAAATCATCAATTAATCTTAACATGTAATTTAAAAGCATAAATTTGATATCACTGAAAATACAAAAATATATTGTGTTGAGCCACAATATTATGAATTGCCAATATTAACTTTTGCCTTGAGTCTACTGCAGGTTGGAACATAAGAGTTAAAAGAATTGCTCTCTGTGATAAAAATGTTAACTACGAACTGCTGAGGATTCAAGCAGCAATCCAAGATGTAGTTCATCATTTCTTGCCTCTTCAGGTATGCCTAGGATCAAACATTGATCAGAGTGTTGACTACAGTCAATAAATCATAAGAAGATTAAGAATGGGTAGGGCAGCTTTGAAAGAACTAGAAAAGATCCTAAAATGTAAAGAAATACAACAGAGCACCAAAGTTAGAATCATACAAGCCATTGTATTGTATTTCCTGTTACCATGTATGTATGTGAGAGCTGGACAATTAAGAAACAAGATAGAAAGAAAATCCATTTGAGATGTGGTGCTGGAGAATAGTGCTGAGGATTGTATGGACAGCCAAAAAAACAAACAAGTGGGTCCTCGATCAGATCAAGATAGAAATCGCCCTGGAAGCCAAGATGACAAAATCGAGGCTGTATTGCTTCAGACATGAGAAAGAATGCCTCAGTGGAAAAAACAATAATGCTAGGAAAGGTGGAAGGAAGTAGAAGTAGAGGAAGGTTGCATGCTAGATGGACAAACTCTATTAAGGTGGTTACAGGTATGAATTTTCAGGAACTAAGCAGAGCAGTGGAGTACAGGGAGTCTTGGAGATGTCTCATCCACGGGTTGCCATGGGTCGAGATTGACTTGAGGGCAGTTAACAACAACAACAAAGGATTCCATAAGATGAAGCTATGACAATTAAAGTAGTACCAAACTTCTGCAACTGGGATATATAGATACATTCTATATCTCCATTTTCAAAGCTTCCAATATTAGTTAAGATAACAGATAGTTTGGGACTGAAATAGCCAAGACAATACCTTCTTGCATATAGAACTTCCCAGCTGCTGAACTAATCAGAAGGTCTCCTGATTGTGTCAGATCTTACTGACATTTCCCTGCTGATTATCATGAGAAGGGTCTCTTTTGGAGAGGAAGCCACTCTAGTATATTCTCCCAAAAAACTGCACATCATTTCTAATGCAGTTTAACATAAAATGAAATCTTCTTTTGTGCCTGGTCATATTGTTATTTATACCTGCCTATTTATTTATATATTTATTTGCTTTTTTATAAACATTTACACTGCATATTTCTCAAAGGAGTTTACTGCATCTCTAAATAACCATGGTTTACCTTTCCTGGTTTGAATGTTAATTTGGGATACAGCCGGGTATTATCATATTCAAAATGCCGTCGATGTTACTGGCCGAATGTGGCCCAGCTAACATCTGGCTAGAAGCCACGCTCAGCCAGCCAATTTGCAAAGCCGGATTATTTAGCAATGTGGTAAACTCCTAATATGCTTCTATATTTATATTATGGATGAATTGCTGTACATTGCTTGCATACATTATATCAGCATAGCAAGAATTTTCATTAGGACCTACTTCAGCAATGATTGTGTTCATATGCAGCTCCCATCACACCTAATTAGAATAACTGAAGATATAAGGAATTATGAGTATTGCATGCAAACAACATCTGGTGGGCCACATCCTTGGATCACTTCCTTTGGTTCAGAGATCATTGGACCCGAAAAGCAGACCAGAGCAGGCTATATAAATGTACACAGTTCTTACCAAATATTTGGTGCCAAGGGGACTACTCATACTACTCAGTTATAGTGCTATGATTTCACTGATGGTCTTGGCTGTTTCTTATAAATTCCTGGCATTTTTAGTATTGAATCGCATTAGGGCTTTCTGGCTGAGAATTCCAAATGCTTCTCACTATAATGCAAATATCAGGATTCCATAGGATGGAAATATGACAGCTGAAGTGGAATAGCAATGCTATCATTCTCTAATATAAATGGGCCAACGTGGTGTAGTGGTTTGAGTGTTGGAATAGGATACTGGGAGATAAGGGTTCAAATCCCAGCTTGGCCATGGAAAACTACTGGGTGAACTTGGGTGAATCACATGCTCTCAGCCTCAGAGGGTGGCAGTGGCAAACCCCCTCTGCCAAGAATACTTGCCAAGAAAACCCCTTAGGGCTGACATAAGTTGGAAACTGCTTGAAGGCACAGAACAACAATAGAGTGTGAACAGATAGATGGGGCTGTTTATCAGTGTATCCTTGGTCACAAATCTATCATTCTTTTGTCTTAGGATTTCTATCTCTGATCACAAGAGCTGATCTTCTCAATTATTATCTCAAAGTCATTGATTTTGCTCATACAATTGTCATTTAATTAAATAAATGCAATTAAAAAGAGAGAAATACAAGCTTAAAACTATTAATTTTCTTAATGGTTTCAGATATGGAACTGTGGTATGATGAGCTACATTAAAAAATAAAAGCTTTTATATACTCCATCATGCTTAATCTTAACATTTCAGACATTTTATATAGAGAGAGACATTTGCTGTGCTCTGGTTGTCTTTTAAAGATATTTGAAATCAATATTATAATTATTGTGTCCTTCTACAGGAGTAACAGTGGTTGCCATTAAATTACAGGGCAATTTTCCCAGCATCAAAACTCTTACTCGTTGCACATCAATGGGAATATTTACTGCTGTCATTAATTCATTTTGAACAACTACCCATATCTAAAGACTTCTAGAGCCCGGACACTAATATGTATTTCCCTGGTAGACCAGAGGCAGAAATAATATATATATATATTCCTGTAGGTCAAGCTATTCTCCAAATCTAGTTTTCATAACGCCAGAGACAGTTATATGTTTTTGTGTATATGTGTATGCATGTACACACACGCGCATGCGCACACACACACTCACATACACTTGATCTCCTGCCATGAAACCTAGTGATGTTTTCTGATGTTCTCTACATGTCACTTCTACATTCATTGGAAGTATAGACCTCCTAAGCCAATAAATACCTGCATAAACATGTGGTAACGTATTGAAGAGGCATATTCACAACATGAGCTACACAAACTCATTCTCTAAATGGGAATATTTTCCAAGATCTTGAGTACAGATGTTTCAAAGTAGAATTTAAGGTCTCCCTGGGTGTCCCCAACTGGTGATCACTCTATTATACACTTAACTCTTTAAAGCAAGAATTCAGGTGCTTGTTTTCTATTTCAAACCCTTCACCCAGCACGCAATCATTGTTGTCTTTCAACACTTTTTTGTGCACCTAACACCTTACACAAAATGTAGACAGCTGCAATTTCACTGCCCAGCCCTTCCTTCTACACCCATACAACATTTGTTCTGTTAATGTAGGTTAATTCGGCAAATAACACTTCTGTAAATTGTTCTTGCAAACTGCTACATCATTTATGTAAGGACTTCTGTGAACTTTGAAAAATTAATGCCTTTAATTTTGGTTGATGGCAACATCACCAGAGCTCTGTAAATTGCACTTTAATGAGATTTTGCTACAGGGGATAATCTGCTACTGACAGAGTAACATCTTGAAAACATCTGTAGACCTATAATTTCTCTATGACGATTAGATCCCACCACAAGACTCCAAATACAGACCCAAAATAAAGGCAGAAATGCAAAGTTCTAAATGATTATACAACCTGTTCTTTAGCAAAGAGAAGATACACAATGAAAAGTTTCATGTGCTGAAAATAAATCAAATTTTCTGACTAATTAACATTTAGCTTTATTTAATTAAGAAAGACTATTACTGTCGCCACCGCTGTGCATCTGTATATAATGAAGGAAACAGCAGTAGGTATAAGATACCACAGAGGGATATGCCCAAGTAACTCAGCACTATAGGTGTATAGGAACGTCTATTATGGTTAAGTAACTGACATCAGAGTCTTTCTCTAATGCTCTCATAAATAAATGGAAGTTTTCCACAGATGCTTTACACATATGGTTTCTTATTTGTCTCTGATGGAGACCTGTAGTTAGATTAGATATCAGAATTAAATGATTTAAATAGACAGCTGCATAATGAAAACTACTAAATAACATGTTTAAAAACAATTTCTATTTATACCAATAAATGCACTCACAAAGAGATGATAAATCTTGCTTCAGTTAAGCCATGATTTGCTTGTGATATTAAATCCATCTTTTTGATAAATGGAAAGAAGTAAGTTCTATCCTGCAATAAAAATACAGCAGAAATAAATGGGTTAGGGAAAACAGAACTCTTAAAGCCCAAGCCTAATTGCAGGCAAAGTTGTTTTAAAGTTCACTAGAAATAATTAGAGAAATGTCCATGTTGGCCTAAGGTTGTCTTTCCATCACAGTCTAAATCAAAATTAGCAAAATCACCCATTCTCCCTCTGTGTGTCCTTCACATATGAGATGGAGGATCTTAGGAGAACCCAGAGATGTGCATGTACATGTGTGTGAGTGCATGCCGACACATGCACATATGCACATCTGTTTGTGTGCATGCATATATGTGTGCACATGTATGATCCCAAAATAGTCCAATGAGTATTGAGTGTGTTCTAATGGCATGCTGACTCAGAGGGCAGGGAGTGAAAACCAAGGGAGGTTGGGAAATGAAATATAATGGGTACAAAAGCAGAGAAGAAGAAGAGAGACATAGATTTTAACAGGTAGAAAGAACCAGATAATTTTCAGGATCCCACTGAGAATATATTTTTAAACATTTTCAGGAACAGATGTGAGAGCTGTCTATAGTAGTCAATGGGAAAGACAACATATTAAGGTAGTTGGAATTAATATAACCAGTGTCTTATTATTTTCACCATATCACAAGGCCAACCAGACAAAGGAACACCAAGCATGCTTAGAAAACATGAACTGGCATCCTGTTAATGACATTCACAGGCATGACTCCACCATCTGCCTGCATATTTCTTCTTTTGCTCATTATGGAGTTTGATATTCTCTTCCACCCACACCCCCACAATATACAAAGCCAAGGCTCAATGTTTCATTGTGAAACGCTCCCCCACCACCATCAGTCGTTCTGTTCCTGATAAAGAGCAGTGGGGGTCAGAGAATGTTATGTTCCCTTAAGCCAGATGCAGACTAATGACAATGTTCACTCAGTCTTACAGAGGACACAAGTGTCTCTTAATGGAAATTATTGCCAGTCTGCATGTGCCTATGTGGACATAGCCAGACACTATTCAAGTCCCCCTTGCTGTCCACCAGCAAGAGAATGGGCATGGAGAAGTCCTGTCACAGTGCAACAATAAGTCATAGGGTGATGAGAGGAGAGCTAAGCACTGGGTTTTACATGCAGAATTTTTTCCTAGTTCTGGCTATCAAGGATTTTGGTCAATAAATGTTGACAGACCATGTGGGTGGAGAGAAAACCAAGGACTGAAAAGAGGCAAAATGGAGCAGCTAAAACCCTAATAATTACTTCATTCTGCAACAATGTTTATTAAGTATCAAAAAGTAAGTTGTTAAACATGAATTCAAATGCATTTCATTTGTACGTGGGTATATCAACAACTTCTTTCAATGTGATGCAACACCATTTCACTTACTTTAATATTAATGATCATTATAACTTAGGAACACCTTTGTTTCTACCTTGGTGCTTGTGGTTATAAGCCACAGGCCAGATGTGATTGAAAGGCATTCCTTCCTAACCCACCAACTCCTTCCCCAGGATTCACACCCTTACAAGATGAAAAGCTCTTATCTGTAATCTGTGGATGATCAAAGATACCGTAAGAACTTTTCCCCATTAGCAAGAAAATCTTCCATTCTCAATGTTGAGCAGGGGAGGAACCCACATACACATACACACTGATACACATAGCTGATCTACATGCGAGATGGATATATTGTTGAGGCACCATAACCAGACAGACAGAACAATATTTAAAAAGTCAGAGTACTATAACTTATATAATTCTTCTGATATTTACAGAATTCTTAATTCACTAGCCATCCTTGCTAATCCTGTACTATAATTCTAGTTTAGCAGTGGAAACAGAACATGCATCCTTCAAGTCCCATACTGCATTATGACTCTTTATTTCAATGAACTATTTTATAGTAGTCATCCCTCTGTCATCCCACTTTTTCAAATGCTTTTAAAATGTTCAATTTCCAACTCCTTATCTTTTTCGACCCTTTTCCCTTTTTTCCTCAGCTTACTTCCATTGGTGCAAACTGAATTCAAAGTATATAAATAGTTTTCACTCAATTGACTCAGCAGGAGGGAATTATGATGGAGTCAGAATCTTACCCTTGCCAGTAGGCTCAGGCAAAAGCAAACTGCTGAAGCTTCTCCTAGCTTGTCTGTTCTCCCTTATTAATCAATTTTGCCATCATGACTACACTCTGATGTTGATTGGCCACATTTGCCTCAGCTTTAATCTGTGAAATGGTTGGAGGGTTTGTAGAGGTCACTTTCTGGGAAGGGTGCCTGGTAAACTATCTTGAGCTTCAGAACAGTGTTTGGGTAAACTATCTTGAGAACAGTGTTTCTAAGTCTGAAGGAGGAACTAACCTGCAAGGAAAACTCCCTTAATATATAACCAATAAATTTACCTTGTTTAAATCCCAATTAATTATGTTCATATGCTCTTTGTACTTTCAAAGACAAGCACAAGTAAACACCTATGGATATATGCATATTTGATTAAACACATTTGCTGGGGAACATGAACAGAATTTCCTGTTGATGAGCAGGGCCAGCTCATTTGGTGGTTAGAGCAGAGTAGAAAATGCCCTCCACATGCATACTCATAGGATCCTCTTGTTGTTGCTGTTGTTGGCCTTCAAGTCATTTCTGGCTCATAGCAACTCTAAGATGAACATATTTGGGAGCTTTCTTGGCAATATATGTTCACGGGAGTTTTGCCATTGCATTCCTGAAGCTGAGAACATGCAACTTGTCCAAAGGCACCCAGTGGATTTCATGGCCAAGCAGGGAATCAAACCCTGGTCTCCAGAGTTATAGTCCAACGTTCAAGCCACTACGCCATGCTCTTCTCATACTACACAATTACAGTGCCATGATTCCTCTTTAACTACCATGCCAACATCCCATGAAATCCTGGCATTTGCACTTTAGGGAGAGATTTTCAGAATTCTCAGACAGAGATCAATAGGATGCTATAGAATTTTGCCATGGAAGTTAAAGTGAAATCACAGCACTGTAACTTTATAGCATGAGAGCATACATACACTCAGTCAAGTCAAAGTAGATAGTAGCCAGCTCTCCCCCCCCCCACACACACACACACACACACATGCATATGTTATTTAAATCTATGAGGCAAAACTGTCAATAGAAGTTAATATCAATAAACGATAATATCCAAGTGAACAAGGATCATGGCCTAAAATACCCTTAGTGCCACAAGATCTCTTGGAAGCCAAGCAGGGTCAGCCCAGGTCAGTATTTGGATGGGAGACTGTCAATGAATACCAGGTGGTGTAGGCTATATTTCAGAGGAAGGAATTGGTAAAACCACCACTGAGGGCAAGACCCCAGAGTATTCTGGCCCTGAATTCCCCCACCCTCAAATCCCCCTTTACCTTCTCTTTTTTGCTGTGGGTTTTTGGCTCTCACAGTGAATGATGGGTGGCTGATTTCACACACAATTCCTGCTCATGGCCCAGCACTGTTGCTGAGGTCTGAACAAAGCAGCCAGCCATGCTATGGATGTTGGGTGCCTTGATCTGACCTCAGAGCAATTTGCATCAGCAGTGGTGGCACTGGGCAGCTTGCAAGTGATTGTGAGTGAAAAGTCAGCTGCTGTTACCACTGTGAAAACAGTGAAAACCCCAAAGCAAAAAGTGATTAGGGGGAGGAAGCCCCAAATCAGATGCAGGTGTCATGAAGGCAGTCCATACTTTGACCATGATTCATGAAAACATGACACAGGGATGGGGAGTAAGACAAATGCTGAGCATCTCTTGCCAAAGAAAGCCCTATGAAATTCATGGGTCACCATAAGTCAACAGGCAACTTGAAGGCACAAACAAACAAAACTTTTCTGGCCTTTCGTGACACCTCTAAGTCTGCTACCTGAGGCATCTGCCTCACTCTGCCTTGTCAGAATTAACTCTGTTTGTGGACTTCCCTTGAGCCTCTGTGTGGCTACTATGGGAACAGAATGTTGGACTAGATGGGCCTTTGGTTTAATTCAGCAATGCTCTTCTTCCATTCTCCTCCACCATCTAGACATTTTAGACTGTCTAAAGCTGCAGCCCTAAACACAAAATTTACCAAAAGTAATTCAATGGGAATTCTTTCTGAGCATGCTTGCTAAGATTCATTGAGGTTGCTGGTGCTATGAACACTAAAGTTCCAGAAACAGAACAGCCTTATGTACACATACATTTTCTTATTTGTGACGTGTTTATTGCTTTATATAAGCAGTATACAATAAAAACCAAACAAAATAATTTGGCACATAAAAATAAAAGCAGCCCAGTTGAGTAAAACAGCATTTCACTATCATAACATAGCATAAATAAAATAGAACCAACAGCAGGAATCAACTCTCTAAAGAACAGGAGAAGAGAATGGTTTCAGTTGCCTCTGGAACAGTATCAGTAAGACAGCCAAACAAACAGCCCATTTAAAAAAGCACTCCATGGCTACACCAAAAGGGTCATCATCATCTGGTTGCACAAGCTTAAAGCCCCAACAGGATTCCATCCCAAAATGTACTCATATCATGGTACATGAAGCTGGACTTTGCCAGCTTTTTTTTCACTGTGTGTGTGTGCATGTGTCGTACACCTTCCAGTCACTTCTGATTTAGGGCGGTAAAGGTAAGCCTACAGATAAGAAGATTCCACTGTATTGCAGTTTGACACTGCTTTAACTG
Organism: Urosaurus nigricauda; assembly: GCA_034509955.1. NCBI lineage: Eukaryota > Metazoa > Chordata > Lepidosauria > Squamata > Phrynosomatidae > Urosaurus > Urosaurus nigricauda. The sequence continues at coordinate 245,336,759 of JAOEGL010000003.1, forward strand.
CCATGGTTCAATGTTATGGAATCCTGGGATTTGTAGTTTGTTATGGCACCAGAGCTCTCTGACAAAGAAGGCTAAATATCTCACAAAACTACAAATCCAAGGATTCCATAGCATTGATCTATGGCAAGTAAATTGGTGTCAAATTGTATTATTTCTGCAGTGCAGGTACAGCTTCAGGCTATCCTTGATTGGTGATCCAATTCCCCAGTGCTGGTTAAATGTGAAGTTTTTGAGCTGGGGTGTATGCATCTCCAGGGTGAAGCCCATGGAATAGGCACACCAAAGAATGTAGAGGAAAGAGGAAAATCAAAGTGCTCAAATAAAACCTTACTCCCCATGCCCAGTTAACAGAAATTGGAAGCATAATCCAATGGCAGTCCAAACACAGTCATAGGGTTTCACATTATTGTGTGAAAGATTACCACATGCATTTTTGGGCAATGGGAAGTCCTTCTGAACACAATCGTGAGGTTTCACGTTATTGTGTGAGAAACTATCACACACAATTTTGGGCAATTTTGGGCAATGGGAAGTTGTTCCGAATGCAATGCAGCGTCAATACGCAATGACATAAATTTGCTGAACTAGCAAATTTACTCATTTCCGAACTGGCCCCACTTTAATTTCTTATGAAATTGAAAGAAATTCCTCCAGTGTGATAAATCTGTCTGAGAATTATGCAAGCAGGGTAATTCACTCACACAGCCCATTCCCAGCCTTCACACCTTTTCCTAGCCTCAAATTGTCAAGATAATGCAACAATGTATCAAACAAAGCTAAAGTGATCAATAATTATCCCTGTCTAGATCACTGGATAGCTGTTAACATACTGACATGTTGCTAACAATGACTCTAAATCCACTTGCCTGGTGTATGAGACTCAAAATGAAGGAGATTATCGCACATCTTAATAAGATGACTTACCTCTCCCAAACTGAAGTCTAATTCAGGCCGCATCTGGATACTATTGAATGGCTTTTGTTGCCAAATCTGCCATCCAAGTACAACCTGGCTGCGGCCTGGGTCCCTTAATTTGCTTTGACAGCCATTTTTCAAATTTGGGAGCTTTCTGGCTTTGAAAAATGGCCACCAAAGCATGTTAAGGGACCCAGGCTGCAGCCGGGCTCTACTCGGATGGCAGATTTGGTGACAAAAGCCATGCAATAGGACCCAGATGCAGCCCGAATTAGACTTCAGTTTGGTAGAGATAAATCACATTATTAAGATGTGCAATAATGTCCAAAGGCAGACAAAATCTGTTGGCTCTGAGCAGCCAGTTTCTCCAACACTCCCTTCATAGCTGCTGAACCCATAAACATTTTCCTCCTGCTGCTCCCCGTATGCTATGCCAACAGGATTCCAACCATAATATTTTAGGGATACAATTTTTAGTATTATATTGTATTATATATTATAAATGTAGTATGTTGCAGTACTATTTTACTGCAGATGATGAGAGTATGACAAAGAATGAGTTTGTCACTAATGGGAGGGTGAATCTTTGGCAGAGACAAGATTCAAATCAGGGACTTCCAGATCTGTAGCTTTAGTCTCTTTTCAGCTACTATATAGCAATTTCTGTCTCAAAATATTCAAAAATAGTAACAAGGAGCTTGTGATAGCAGTGTTACTAGACAAAAATAAGAGCATATGTGGAGGCCTAAATATTAACAACATACTAGTATAGGGAAACATTCAAATAATGAGCAACAAAGGAACAATCCTGGTGGACCTCCACAGCTTGAACATTCCTTAACCTTGAGAACATTGGTACCCAGCATAGCTGGTCAATACAATTGAAGTATGCACACACACCCAACCATGTGATGCGAGTGGTTTTACCCTCCCTTAGCCATTGGACAAATGAAACACCAGAGTGCACTGTCATGCTAGCATCAGGAAAGGCAGTGTTAGCTTATTTAAGGTGGTGCTGCTGTAACCCAGGCCCCTTTGCTGTTTATGTGCCCCACCTCTATGTAACATGGAAATTTCCAGTCACCTTTTTGGGGCTGAGTAGGAATTTATTTATTTATTTATTCATTTGCCATACCTTCTTTGGCTGTTGACACTGTTTTTTGCCTACTCCACGCTGTATAATGTTAGAGCCTGTTGGCTATAGTTTATTACTTGGCAAATTGGTTGAATGTTGCTTATAGTTCACAGCTGATGGTGTGCATATGGTTTCTATTGCTGCTCTTTGAAGGCTTTGGGTGCCACCACAAGGTGCAAGATTTCATCCATTTCCCTACCTTGTTGACCTGTTTGAAGACAGATGTGAGGTGGGTGCTGCTTATCCTAAGATGACTTTCTCAATCAAGTGTGCTAATTAGTGGCACCTAGGGAGCTCTTTCATGGGATCAGCAGGAACTATGCCCTAGGGTCTATCTATCTATCTATCTATCTATCTATCTATCTATCTATGGTATGCTGCCTTTCTGCCTGAAGGAACCCAAGGCAACTCACAGATAAAGTGGTTCACAGGGTTTTGAAGTGTTCAGTTGGAAGATTGGCTTAATTGTGCTTCTACATGCACATTTGTGCCTGCACCTTGTATTGGCTGCCATGTTGCAGAATCTTGAATTCAATTTTAAAAAGTTGTGACCTTATTTCTCCAACTCTTGCATCTGGCATAGTCATTTGGGTGGGAGGGAAATATAACCATTTAGTCTCAGATAACAATCTGACTCCAAATAAATCAACACTTTGCAATGCAAAATAGGCCAAATATATTTGGGAATATGGTGACAGGAATCTACAGAGAAAGCCTTGGGTAGTACTTGTATGACCCTAATGCATTTGTCCCTGGCAAAAACCAGTGGGTATAGTGATCTGAGAGTTGGACTATGACCCTGAGATGAAGGTTCAAATCCCCAATCAGCCATGGAAACCCACTGACCCTGGGCAACTCATTCTCTCTCATCCTCAGAGGCAGGCAAAGGCAAACATCCTCAGAACAATTCGTGCCAAGAAAACTCCTGATAGGTCTCCATAACTCAAAAATGACTTAAAGTCAGCAGCAGCAGCAGCAACAATCTATTTTTGATACATCTTCATGTCTGATTGCAGGTTGCTTCTGGAAGTGACTTCAGTTTCTAGAAACATTTGGCATGCAACAGGGAGACTGGTTTTCAAGAAATTCAAATCCAAGTCCCCTTGCAAATATACAACTATTTGTTTGTTTGTTTGTTTGTTTCTTGCCTTTCTCCTACGATGGAATTCACGGTTGATTACAATAATTTAAAAATAAAAAATTAAACATTATTAATATTAAAACATAAGTTAAAACACAGTTAAAAACAGCACAAGAAAAATTCATCCACCAAATGCCTGCCTAAATAAAAATGTCTTCAGCTGCTGGCAGAAAGAGAGCATGAAAGGGACCGGCCTGACCTCCCATGGTAGGGAGTTCCACGGTCTGGAAACAACCACAGAAAAGGCTCTCTCCCAAGTCCTCACCAATCACACCTGTGAAGATGGTGGGACTGAGAGAAAACCATCTCCTGCTGATCTTAGCACTTGGGCTGGCTTGTATAGGGAGATATGGTCTTTCAGATAGTCTGAACTCAAGTTTCTCAGATCAAAGCTTTGTCTCATCTGTTGGTTCCATAAATCTGATGTCCACAAGACTGGCCCTATTACAAACCAGGGTGAAAAAAAGGCCTCAGGCAGGCTGATTTTTGATGTCTTGAGAGGTCATCTAGGTGCTTGGTATTTATCTTATCACCACTACAAATTTTACCATTGAAAAGGATTTTATGTCTCACTTGATGGACAGAATTTCATTATATCAGAGACAAATTTGCCTTTCAGGGGTTTTCTATAGTATTGCTCCTATAGTACTGCTACTACTACACTATAGTATTGCTAATACTACACCAGCCATAACAAGAGTGTGCTTTCAGAGGGCAGAGCAGAACTACATTTTGTGGAGCAATTCTATTTATCACAGATACACTAATTTGAGAGTGGAAGTTATAACAAATCTTGCAACACCCTATGGAAAGATTTATTCCGCCTGAGGTAGTGTGACCCTGCTGGTGCTCTTGGATCTCTCAGCAGCCTTTGATACAATCGATCACTCCATCCTTTTAGATCGCCTGAGAGAGTTAGGGATTGGCGGCACCGTACTTTGGTGGTTCCGGTCCTTTCTCTCTGGCAGATCTCAAAGGGTGAGGCTCGGGGACAGTTGCTCTTCCAAAATCAAGCTTAATTGTGGTGTCCCTCAGGGCACCATCCTGTCCCCGATGCTGTTTAATATTTATATGAAGCCGCTTGGTGAGATCATATGGAGGCATGGAGCTCAGTGTCTTCAGTATGCTGATGACACTCAGATATACCTCTCCATGACTAGATCGTCTGCTCAGACTTCAGATGGCATCTCTCCTCACAATGACTGTCTTGCAGTGGTAATGGACTGGATGAGGGAAAACAGATTGAGACTCAATCCAGACAAAATGGAGGTACTCACAGTTACAGGACCAAAACCAGGTTCGGGAATACAACTTCCAGTCCTAGATGGAGTCAAACTCTCCTCGAAGGACTCTGTTCACAGTCTGGGGGTACTTCTAGATTTGTCGCTTCACATAACCAATCAGGTGAATGCAACATTCAGGAGTGCCTGTTACCAGCTTCGGCTGATACTCCAGCTACGCCCTTTCCTGGGCATGAGGGACCTGGAAACTGTGGTACACACTCTGGTAACCTCACGCTTGGACTACTGTAACGTGCTTTACATGGGGCTACCCTCTGGGAGGAACCTGCTACAGCCCGTGAAGACCTCCCAGAGGGCCTTTTCAGCTATCACCCCCAAGCTGTGGAATGACCTGCTGGATGAGATGCATCTCATAACATCTATTGAAGGTTTTTAAAAAGCCTTAAAGATGCATCTCTTCTGGCAAGCCTTCCTAGACGTTGCTTAATTTCCCCGGCTCCAAACCTTATGTTTTAGTTTTTCCTCCAGCTCTTTTCTTTTCACGTTTAATCTTGCCCATACAGCCCCAGGAATTTTGTTTTTAAGAAATCATTTTATATTTTCGAATTGTTTTTTAATTCATAGCTAATTTAATCTTATTTTAAGGGGTGGGAGTTAGGATGGGATTGTTTTTAATTTTGTACTGTTTTAACTCTGTTGTAATCCACCCTGATAGTTTGTTCAGAGGGACGGGCTATAAATAAAAATTATTATTATTATTGTTGTTATTATTATTATTATTATTATCACTATGGAATGAGCTTTCATGGAAAATAATGGGGGTGGGCAAAAGTTTGTAGGGCACATTTTTATATGTGGAGCCCATTTTTCCTCAGTGGAAGTGATATATCATTTCCAGCTGACATTTTTGGCTGAAATATAACCAAAGAAAAGTTCAAGGGTGGGGGGTGAGGGTTCTGGCAGATGGGAGGAGGCAAACCGCAGTATTTGCATGTGGTTTGGAGACAGAAAATCACTTGGAAACATGCCCAAAATCACAATCAGAGACTGAGAAGATTGCTTGAGAGCAGCAAAACTGGGGCATAAAGACTGTATGTGGTCCATAAATCCTGCTTCCCAATCAATACACTAGAATGTCACAATATCTCTCCAAGCTTCAGGTAGATCTTTAAATAACTTTGTACATGAATTAGGGATACAATCATAGTCCTGAGGAGAACTTGTGTAGATATTTGATATTAAAGGGTGTATCTCTGCTAGAACTACAATGTCACAACATTTTTTTAAAAAAATCCATGATGTTAAGTATCACTGAAAGATTAAAACAGAGTTCTAATTTTAATGTGAATATATATTTTGAAGTGATTTCACATTGCTAGCTACCTTGGGAGATCTCTGAAACAAAAGGTGAGCTATAGATGCCATAAGTAAATAGATACATGCAATGCAAACAACTTTATACAGAGAAGCTAACACTCAAAAACAAACTGATATGAGTCCATGGAATCACTGAGAATATTGTCAGTTACCAGAAATAACTAAAATTCAACCTTTGGCTTAATAACTGTTGGACTTTTGCCTGACTTAAGGGGACAGCTTAATAAGTAAGTTGATTGTCACTGTTTCACATAACAAAGATATTCATGAGTTTTAATTGCAGTCAGTATTTCTACAGCTAGTCATTTACATCTGTTTTCCTTGGGAACATGTTACAAAGATGTGTACACAAGCAGAGCTCATCATATGTTACAATTAATGAAAAGCATTTCTAAATACATCTGTTATAGTGTTGGTCTCATAACAAGCAGGGAGGTATTTCCCCCTTAGAGCTGATTGAATAATGGTTAGCATATATTTTTAGAGAGTATGTCTGGATTTTTTTTTTCCTGATCAAAATTAAGGTGTCTCTCCTTTTCTTAGCAATGCCAAGTGTGTGATTTACACACAGTTTAATTATTCAGATGTTTATTATGTTCTACATAATGAAATTTGGACCCTCATATTTTCTTCCTACATGCTCAATGTAGGCTGCAATTATAGCCACAGATATCTGTTTATTTGATGAATTTTGCTTCTTCTGCATAGTTTGATAAATATGGAAATAAGTCAAAACCTACTTTATATACAGTAATTAAAGTGAAAAATCTAGTCATGATGCAAATCCTTAATTGGACTCCAGGAGAGATATGCAGAATTTCTCTTTAATAATATGGGATGACTGGGGACAGAAAAACAAAGCACACTAAAATATGGTTTAGAAGAACAATTAATCACAAAACAGAAAACAACCAATTTAGCATGGCTCATTCAGTGATTCTCAAGGCTCAGGTAATGTTCTTTTAATCATCTGCCTCTAATATTAAGGTGGTGTCATGTTCTATGGAAATAAAACACAATAGATAGGCTTGTACTCTCTTAGAAGCATGTTCTCAGTTTTAATTTGTAAACACAGCCTTTTCAGACACTCAGATTGCTCGGACTACTTAATGACATGTGAGTGAATGATCAAAAGTAATGTGTAAAATAGCTTAAACTGTGTTATTTAATGCATTAATTCATTAGCAGAAAACTCGCTACTTGTCTCAGGGTAACTTGAATGGCTTCCTGTTCATATTTCATTTGATTTTAATAAAATGCAAACAGCACCATTAAGGGCTTTAAAAAAAAGCCCAGGAAGTAGCATACATTTGTTAGGCAATATTAAATTAATGTGTATCAGGCTAATAGAGTCATGACAAAAACAGAAATCTACAGGAGAATGTAATAATAATGTAAGGGAAGAAAATGTTCTCTTTTCAAACACAAAACATATAGTTAATCAGCTAAAATTAACCATCATTGTCACTTAATTTGATTGTGAAAATATTGTTCTCTATATAGCTTTATGTAATCTCCCATTAGGGGATGATGAGCATGCTTTAATGAGAAGATGCTGGATTTATAGCTCTACTTTATTTAAACTACAAACTCATCTGATCTTGGGAGGTTGTTTTTATTTGTCTTGGGGGTTCTCTTATTTTTCTTTGAATTTTTTCTCCCTTTTGCTTATTTCATCTTAAGGATTTGTACAACAGATACACACAGTTGCCTCTTTTAAAATAAATAAATAAAAGCAATACAGGTTCATATTTGTCACATAGAATCCCTCTTAATTACACATCCAAATGTCTGCTGTTTTGAGATCTAAAACATTTTATAGAAATGTGTTATGTGTCTTAGGAACTGGGATTCTTGATTATGTTGAAGAAAACCCTGTGGTCTGTCACCTCATCAGAAAGACTAGTCTTCTGTTACCCAGATGTGCCCATTGGTTGAATCCATGACTGCAAGCCACCATGCTGAGAGGAACTGAAATCAGAGAGGCTTGAAGTTCACTATTCCACTCATGGTTAAAGCTATTTTCTGAGTTAAGGGTTTCTGCTCGTCTTTGATAGATAACTTAGTTTCAATGCTGTCTTCCCTTGGCCACCCTGAGATGACCTGCCACTTTTTTTTTTCTCCATACACCTGCCATAAAACTTAAAAGGTTCAAAAATGCCTCTGGCTTTGAAGTGTCCTTATAATAACAATCTAACCTTTGAGGAAGATTTTTTTTTCTTTAAGCAACCTCTCACCCTTGCACCACATGTTCAAACATCTTAGATGAAAAGTAAACTAAAGTACAATCTGAAAAATGCCCATTTCACAATGAAAATTTTAAAATGTGTCTCAATAAAGATGGGACAAACAGTGATGAAGAACTGGAACACATTTAGGCTGGTCAGGCTGGTTGGCACGCAATGCATTTTTTTCATTAACTACATTCATGAATAAGAAATCAATCACTGTATGGCCAGACTTTTTCAAGTGTTTTTTCCCCTGAGCTTGGGTCCCTGAGTCCAGGGAGCAGACAAATAGCTTATAGTTAACTGAAAAGCAGTTTTTCACAGCCACTACTAGCAAAGCAGCCATGAGATGAGCCTCTTTTCACACATTGATACTGATGTTGGTAAAAGGTGTGCAAAGGCTGAATCATTACTGATTTTAGTCTCAGTTCAAGAAAACCAAAGGTTGTCCTGATAGGGGCTGGTTAAAAATCAAGATTTGCACATCTTTCAATTGACAGTCAACATGCACACAATTTCTGTGGACAGGCTAATGGATGAAACTCAACAAATGCAAGCCTACTATAAATGAGATGGTTTTGAAGGTGAGACCTGGCTTTACACGTGGTTTACATGTGGTTCGTACAAAAGGATAGCTTTCATAAGCAACCAGTTGACACTCCATATTGATAAGCCATAGAAGCCACAATACTGATCCAGGTGGGCCACTTTAAAGCTGTTTGGCTCAAGATCGGGACCAATTTGTTTGTCTAAGAGCAATCTCATTTAGACTGGATTGCCAAATCAGAGCCAAAGGCAAACAGACTGCCTGTTTGTGCCTAATGAGTTGATCACAAAGATGTTCTCTGTTTAGATGCTGCCAGGACAAATAGTTCAAAATTCTTCCTGAATTGGCTCAGTGTTTTTGGCCTGTAGCGCAAACTGCAGTGCCAAAATGAAAGGGATGCAGAATTGTTGGGTGGCAATAGCAGAACACACTCTCTTATATATTTCTCATTAGCAATGAGAAATCCCTAGCCTTGCATCTTTTTCCCAGCATCTGGTGGTCCTTGTTCAAGTACCTTTGGAATACCAGCCCTTGCTATTCTCTTCCAGACTGTCAGCCACTTATACAACAGCTTGTCTTGAATGACCTTCCCCATAGAAGACACCATAAGAAAATGAACTTCCATGAGCTGCTTCACATTCACATTGAAAACTTCACATTCACATTGAAAACAAGGTTTTAGAAAACCTCATTCGTTATATGTGAAAGTGAAAAGATTTACCTAAACCATATTGGTAATCACTACTAAAGGAGAAATTGAATCAATTGGATTTACAGATGTGTCAATTCATCATTTAGCAACTGATTTATGGAGCTACTCTTTGTTGTTGTTAACTGCATTCAAGTCACCATTCAGTTATAGTGACCCTATAAATGAGAGACCTCCAAGTCACCCTGTCATCAACCAGGTCTTGTAGACTCAAGGCCATGGCTTCCTTGATTGAGTCCATCCATCTGTAATTCAGTCTTCCTCTCTTTTCTTACTGTCTTCTACCTTACCAAGCACTATTGTCTCTTCTAGTGAGTCATGTCCTCTTATGATATGGCCACTAGGTAAGACAAATCAGCAGGATCCCAGCTATTCTTTTATTCAGGGCATAAAACAAGGATGGGCAAATTGTGGCCTCTGCCACTTTTGTGCCCCCTGAAAACCCTCCACTAGTTCCCTTCATCCAGGAAGACCCCCAACATGCAGAAAAGCACACAAAAAGCACTGGAAGCCATGCAAATATATAAAAATACTCACACTCTCACAAACGCCCCAGAATCTCATACTGACTCCAAATATCTTCATTTTCCATTGATATTCCTCTCAAATTGGTGAAAAAAAGATTTGTCACCATTTTGAAAGAAACTGTAGAGGAAAAGGGATACACTGCTGTGGAAAGTGCACCTTGTCGAGCAGTTGGGAGGAACTGGACTTAGGCCTCCACACCGTTGCCACATCCACAGTGCAGAAATAATCCAGTTTGACTCCACTTTAACTGTTATAGCTCAGTGCTGCAGAATTCTGTGAACTCTAGAATTGTGATTTGGCTTTCTCTGTCAGAAAGGTCTGTTGCCACAACAAACTACACCACAGAATCATAGAGTTGGAAGAAACCCCAAAGGCCATCTAGTCCAACCCCCTGCCATGCAGGAACTTTCCATCAAAGCATACCTGATATCTGGCCATCCATAGAACTGAATTTCATAGAACTAAGCCATGGCAATTAAAGTAGTGTCAACTTGGATTATTTCTGTAGTGTGGACAAGCCTTAGAGGCTCAAGTTATAATTAATGTAGTTACAAGTAATAAGTTAACTATTTTGCAACCTGAGTGTAACGAAGATACATTTCAAAAGTAATCCACTGTGCTGAGCAACATTATTTAAGTATGGTTTGTGCAGTATAAGAAGTAATTATATTTTAATTGTATTTAAAATGTTATTGTTTCTAGTTGATTCTTTTTGTGAGCCACCTTGGGTCCTATTCTTGGAGAAAGGCACCATATCAAATAAATATACAAACGCTAATTACATTTATGCTTAATTTTTAAGGACATTTAAGGCACTTTAATTAGTTTGACTATGTTTTACAGAATTGTGCAAGTTTTAAATTGTTCTCTTATCAGTCCTATGAGGTTGTTTTACCAAACCAAAATTGCAAAAATAACAAATACTGTAAGAAGTTATGCAACACATTACTTTTTTAAAATACTGCAAGACATAGCAGCTGCAAATAATTCTTTACATTGTAATGTGTAACATGAATTAATTATTTGTAAGAAGTGTGTTTCTAAGCACCAGTTTTATTATAACAGAAGACAGGAATCTTATTCATATAACATTAAATATATGCATAGCCAAAGTGTGTTATCATCAATACTTGGGGAAAAACACAATCATAAGTAGAAATAACAGCCATTCCCTCATTTCACTCTCAGCCTACCCAGCATGCAGTGTGTGCGTGTGTGTGTGTGTGTGTGTGTGTGTATGAAAGTTAGTAATCATGCAGCCCTCCAAATCTTGCAGCTCCTAGCATTTCTCACCTTTAGCTATGCTGGCTACTACTGCTGAAACTTGCAGTCCAAAAATATCTGGAGGTTGCATAATTCCAACAGCTGAGTTAAAAGGATCTACAAATTTCAGTTCATCTGAATAAGTCTCATGTTTACCTCAGCAATGCTAATTTTCATAACTTACAGCACAATCATAGCTTAGACCCATTGCTTAGTGAGGATTTGGATAGGTATGATATTCTCGTTGTGAGCAGATAAATTTTCCACAGATGGGGGGGGGGGGGGGATATGGCCCAGCGATGCTGTTTCTGAGAGACAAGCCTCTTCATCAGGTCATTGCAGGGATGCATCAGAGGAACCTGCCTCGAATTTGCCCCCTAAGGAGTTTGGGTATCAGTTTCATTGGCTACATCAGCTTGCAGTCATTACATGCAATGAAGGTATGGGGAGATGAATTCAAAATAATGAAGGTTGGGAAAGGCTGGTAATAGGGAAAATAATTGTTCAGTAGCCCAAAGCACATATGAACGGTCCCAGGTTCAATCGCCGGCATCTCCATTTACAATGACTATGGCCTGTATGGCTCTTCAGCTACTGTAGTTTAATGGCTCTCCACCATTGGCGTTATGGGCTGGAGCTGTTGGAAGCTGCAGTCCAACAGCATTTGAAGGAGCATACAATTCTTGCCTGCGTTAAAAGGATAAAGTTGTAGGTGGTAGTAAAGACCTCTGTCTTTGAACTTGAAGAACTGCTGCTCCTTAAACTAGACAATACTGGGTTAAAGGAACAAGTATCTTATCTGTTATAATTCAGCCTCATATGTTTCTTATCCTGGTACAGTTGATCAAATAAACCTTTGAAAACCAAACAATGGCTGCATCATATATAGGACTAACATTGCTAAAAAAAATATCACTGTATCAAATGTTATATTTGATAGTTGTTATGTACCTTCAAGTTAACCCTTACAGTGATCCTGCCTTAGGGTTTCTTTGACAAGATTTATTCAGAGGTGACTTGCCATTGCCTTCCTCTTAGTCTTGTAAGGGTATGATGCCCAAGGTCACCCAGTGAGTTTCTATGCCTGAACAGAGATTTAAACACTGGTCTCCCAGAGTCCTGGTCCACTTACACTTCATTGCCTCAAATGTTATATTTTGACGATACAAAAAACTGAATGACACAATGATGTTTCACACATCATGCTTCACGTGGTCCATGGGGTCATGATCTGCGATTCCCTCCCCTTGGTTTCAGGAAAGGACAAGGCAAATAATAATAATAATAAATTTTATTTTTATACCGCCCTTCCGAAGCTCTATAAGCTCTATGCAGAAGAACAGCTTACATGTTCTGTCAACATGTGAAAAGGTAGGGAAGTTGCACCAACCAGTTCCATCCTGAAGGGAGCATATGTGGACTTGTCCATGCATATACCATGAACATCTGCAGGACAAAAATTTATGTTTTAGGCATATGGGACATCACAGCAACTGCTTAAGCATAGCTGACTAGTTCAGCCACACATTGTCAGGTAACATGGATAATGCCTCTCTGTCTGGGGCATATGAAGTGGTCCTGCCCTGTGATGGCTTCTTTTTAACCTTGTATTGGATTTGGATTGATTTGGTTTTAGAACTATCTTTGGTTTCTGCAGGTGTTCATGCACTGCTAAATAATATTCCTTTAATGTGGAGGCTACCACAGAAACAGTGCAAATAGATTCTCCAAACCCATATAGCTTCAAAGAGATTTATATTTCAGCTAGAAAAATAAGCATTCATCATAATTTGAACTGCATTGGAAAACCTTTTTGGACCTCAGCCCAAAGAATCTCACAGCCTTCGTAGCAGAGATGTAGTTACCGGGGGGGGGGGGGATGACGGCTTTGCCCTCCATAAAGATAATGCCTCTTCAAATGAAATTTTCCTTCAGATTCCAGTTTCTACAAATGCTGAGAGCAAGACACTGAAAATCATTTACATCCAGAATTCATATCTGCCATGTTTGCATTACCTTAGTAACTGCTTGTCCCCCTTTTTTGGATGCCTGAGCTTTATTTCTTAAATGCTCGATTGAAGTTTGAAATTACAGCAATGCTAGAAATTTGGGGAGCTAAGGAAAATTCAGGGGTGGAGCAGAATTATTATTGCCGGGCAATGCCTTTATTTCCTTCTCCACCCCGCCCCCCCCCCCCCCTTCTATGCATCTGGAGATTTTTCCAACCTCTGTGCTCAGTGGTATGGAGATGTCAATATTTTATCTAGATCTGAGCATATATTCTATAGATGGTCTTTCCATTTAGATTTTTGCTTCTACATATATTAATTTATACTTATGCTACTTATATTGATCTACACATTGTTTGATCTTAGTTAATGTCACTGTGAATGGGCTTTGTGGGGATGGGGAGCTGGGTTTTCCCCCATTCCCCCCCCCCCCCGCCGCCTTCTCTCTCTCTCTCTCTCTCTCTCTCTCTCTCTCTCTCGTAGTTTAAAACCAAAAAAATGCACATGCAAGGACACAGCCTTCACACATATAACTGTACATAATAAGGATTCATCACAATTTCGATGCCTGCTCAGACTGCAGTTTATGTTACAGTTTTCCCATATACAGCTGTTTGAATGAAAACATCCTTTCTCTGGATACCAGATGTCAGTGTTTGATACAACAGGGCAAAGATCCCCAAACAGCCCCAGTCCATCCTTAAACACTGTTAGAGGATGTGAAAGTTGTTTTGAGAATCATTTCATCAAATCATGAATAGGAAACCACATCTCATTTATACACTGTGTTTCTGGGTCTCCCTCCTTATTGGTAAGTAGGCTTCGTTTATATTTTACCATACATTTTAGCACTCAGCAACTTTGTTGAAAGTCAAAATGCCCCAGGAGTCTTTTGAATTTTTGTCCCCAAGACACATAATATATAACTCAACAGGAAAAATATTAAAATGTTCCCCTGCAGTTTTACTAGTGTTGTAGAAAGCCCACCCTGATTTTCACATAGTGATTATGTGTGTCTCTGTCTTTGTATTTTACTTTTCATTCCTGATCCCCCCAACTTTGAAAAAAAAATAGAACTCATAGGGTCTGTAACTAGAAAAATATAGCTTAGGGGTGGAGGATATTGTTGTTTGTTTGTGTATTGATTAATTTTAAAAAGTGGAAGGGAATATTTTATTCTATAAAAGACTGAATATTCAGTTCCACAGCCTATCGGGCATTACTGGCCGGAGTTCTGGACCATCCATGATTTGGCTTCTATAGAAGAATGCAAGAATCACTGAGGCATTGTTGTATAATGTGGTGTGGTCCCAGTAGTGTCACTAATTGCAATTGTGCTACACTCCTTAATTCATTCAAATATTTTGTCAGTTTGTTTGGAACTGTGCCCCTAGTACTAATCACCAATCACCACTGGTACCACAAGTGTGTTCATATGCAGCAGTGCTGAATTTTTATTAGCCAATGTGGCTTAGTATTTTGAGCATTGGGCTATGACTCTGGAGATCAGGGTTCAATTTCCACATGGCCATGATTCCTTCCGGATGACCTTGGTCAAGTCATACTCTCTCAGCCTCAGGGAAAGGCAATGGCAAACCTCCTCTGAACAAGTCTTGCCAAGAAAACCTTATCATAGGTTTGCCTTTAGGGTCATCATAAGTCAGAATTGCACAGTATGAATGCATCCTTTATTAAATTAGATTATCTCCACCTTCTCCTCCACCTTATTTCATTCATAGCCTATCTTTACCCCCAAAATCAGGACTCAAAGCAGCTTCTATGCCCCTTGATAAATTTAATTTTTTTTAGTTTATTTATGCAACTAGGAATCTTAAAGATATAATATATGTACAGGCATATTAATTATACAGTACTTTCCCAGGTCACTAGTGGTGCATCTACACTGTAGATATAGTACACTTTGGCACCACTTTAAGTGCTGTAGCTGCATCCTATAGAATCCTGGGATTTGTAGTTTTACAGGGTCTTTAGCCTTCTCTGCCAAAGAATACTGCTGCCTCCCAAAACTAAAAATTCCAGGATTCTGTAGGATGGAGCCATCACAGTTAAAGTGGTGTCAAACTGCATTGTTTCTTCAGTGCTCTAGGACTCTGGAGACCAGGATTCACTTCCCAGCTCAGCCATGAAACCCATTGAATGACCGTGGGCAACTCATGCTCTCTCAGCCTCAGGAGATGGCAATGACAAACCACCTCTGAACAAATCTTGCCCCCCCCCCAAAAAAAATAAACGAAATGACAGGGTCACCAAAAGTCAGAAATGACTTGAAGGCACACAACCATTAAACAAACAATTTGGCTGCTCAGATTTTCTACCCATTACCTCACAAAGATATGTTGGTGCAGTGCATATTATATTTGAGAGAACCTATTTTTCCCGTATGAGGTGTAAGAGAAAGCCCCCACGGTTTTGTTTGTTAGTTTGTTTGTTTAGAAATGAGAATTGGTCAACTCATTAGATCAATTTTTTCCCAGTTACAACACAGTAGCTCAGTCAATAGGGAACAGCCAGGGCAGAAGGACAGAGAGGAAAATGAGAAAAGATGACAGTTCGAAAGAGAAAATACCAGATTGGTGGAAATAACCAGAGGGAGGATGGAAGAATAATGAAACTAAGCAACTGAAGTCATTGGGAGAAGGACCAGAAGGGGAGGAGGGTATCAAATATGTATTTTGGTAATGAATACAACAGTGTGGAGGTTAAGTATAATAGACAGCAGCAACTCACATAAACCAAGACCTTCAAATTTTGTCTTTCTACAGTAGTGACATAGTAAACTGAAGCATTTGGTTTAAAATAGGTTAAGATGATCATAGTGAGGTTGTCATACTTTGGACACATAAAGAGAAGATATGATTCATAACAAAAAAATAACTCTGGGAAAGATAGAGGGCAGTAGAAAGAGAAGAAGGCAACCTGCAAGATGGATAAACTCAATCAAGGAAATCCCAGGCGTGAACCTGCAAGATCTGATCAGAGAGGTTGAAAATAAAAGGTCATGGAAAACATGGAGGTGTCTCATTTGCAGGATCACCATGAGTCGAACTTGACTCAAAGACAGCTAACAACAACAACAATAGAAAACCTGGTGAGAAAACATGTTGGTAATTTTTAAAAAATAGTAAGCCAAACATTTGTTCTGACCTGCAAAACTCTGGACCAAATAATAGGTATCAACAACTGGATCCCTGGGTGAAGCAATCATTTATCCATTTCCTTAGAATTGCTACTTTTAAAAGAGGATGCATTACTCATTAGTTACAGATTTATATGAATACCATATTACTCATTACTCATGAGTCATGAGCAGCATAACATGAGTAAAGAGCAACGTTAAAGCAATGCTGTTAACATTAGATTCTTCCCCCCCCCAAAAAAAATACTAAAAATGTCCAAAACATTAAGCCTTTATGATATTGCTTCAACAGCATGTAAACATTGCTGAGTGTGCAAAACAAACAAACCTGAATGTTTGCCTCTTTGTAGTTATTCCCTAACTATGGAACTTTATTGGAACTCTGTCTGTCTGTCTGTCTGTCTGTCTCCTACCAAAGTGTAAAACAGTATAAGATAAATGTATATGTACAACAACTTGGTGGCAGGCAGGGAGCAGAAATTGTATATTCATGACATATTTTACATGTGATGTACTTTTTAAATGTTGTTAGATCATTCCTGAATATAGGACACTGTGATCTATAAATCATACTAAATGAAATATGATGTTTATGCTGCCATACTACAAAACTGTCCACTGAAAAGAGAGATGCCTTCCGTTTTACAGATGTTTGTTTATTATATGATTGTAAAGGAATGTCATCACAAAGTATTTTGTCTCTGTTTCTTTCTTTTTTATTAACTATACTTGTGATACGCATCTGTAAATGCATCACTTAAAAAAATCAGATTATCCTGTTCTCACTCATACTAAATTTAAAGTATTTTTTGTTTTGTTTTTTTGTTTTTGTTTGGGGGGGTATTTGTTTTGTTGTTGTTGTTTTGTGTAGTTTAACTCATTGTGTTTTCCTCTTTTGTCTAAAAAGAGTTACTTTCACTTAAGAGCAAAGTAAGCAATATACTTCTTAGTAGTCTACCACACTGAACTGATCTTTCAAAATCTCACTCTACATATGGATGTTTGCATGTCCATTACTATTAATTTCATACAACCATGTAACAGTAACAGTCCTATAGGCAATAAAGCAGTAACCTCACTACATAGGCTGGGAGGTGGCAATAAGGTGTTGAAAGAGACCACTGTGTGCCAAGCATCCTGTTCTGTACCCCTAAAACAGTGATGTCCAAACTCTGGCTCTCCAGGTGTTTTGGACTTCAGCTCCCAGACTCCAAGACCATTAGTCAAGGTGGCTGAGGCTTCTGGGTGCTGAAATCTAAAATAGTTGGAGGGCCAGAGTTTGGACATCACTGCCCTAAACAACCTTGCTGCCTAAGGTGTAGTGGAGACTGCTGTTCCATCAGCAGCACTGATGATTTAACTCAAAACAATGACAACCCTGTTGTCATTTTTATATTGAATGAGAATTTATTTTATGACTTCAGTCAGAGGTATTGTTTTCTTGAAATGAAAGATGTGTGTGAAATTTTGGAGTTAGGAAAAGAGGGAGAAGAAGCAGATTGTTCTGAAGGAGAAATTATAATAGCTAGGTTTAAAAAATCTCTATGATCTCCTGAACTCTCTATACAAAATGAAGCATTACAGTACTAAGCTTCACTCCAACCTTACACTGGAAGGCCACTTACCATACACATGGAAAGAACCCATATGACCAAAAAAGCCATGAGCCATGAAGATGCCAAAAGAAGCTATAGCCATCTATAAAAGGGGGAATCTGCATTTTGAACAAAGGGTCTTAAACTGCAGTTTGTTCCTACACACAGGTGTGCTACATCCTTTATTCAGCTGTACCAGGGAGCCATGATATCCCCTCCAGAAGGTCCACGAAATACAGGCTAGGAGAGTGGCTTTCCAAGAGTCTCAGAGGTCCTTCCCATAAACTGCTACATTGGCACTGGAATGCAAAGACTGAATCTGGAACTTTCTGAATGATAGCATATGATCTGCATCTTGAGGTATGCCTCTTCATAATAAACAAATGGCTGGACAGTATAGTCAAACCAGAGCATAAAAACATGTTTTGAACTACCAACATTGTCAGTGTCCATGCTTACTGGGGGGTCTCTGGGGGTTGTTGTCTAAGAAAGTAACTCTTCCAGTCTCTAATCCAAACACACAAATCCATCTGAATTGTACCCCACATTTTCTAGCAAGCTACTACAGGGATCATAATCAAATTGTTTCCAGAAAGTTTCTACTATTCCCAAATCATTTCATATTTCTCATAACAATGATAAATGCATGTAGCCTAGGAAGATATTTAAAATAAAGATGCTTTAGAAGGTAGTGAGGGCTGAAGTTCATTTTCCTAAAGGTTACAGGATCTTCTTTATACCATTTGGCTCCCATATGATTGCCCAATTTACTGCCATTGTGTTTTTTTCAGGGTGGGAAGAGGAGCATGCCATATTTTTGTGGAAGGTGTTTTTCTCTCTTCTTCTGCCAGAGAACAGGCAGCTAGCCAGAACTCACTGGAGGGACTCAGTATGTGCCATTTGGAATAATTCATCAGACATCTAGGCTGATGGGAAAAGTGGGAAGGGCTTTAATCTTCATGCAGAAGTCAACTATCCCTTGTCTTCTGACATTTTCTTATACTACCTGATATTTTACACACTGCCAATTCAATAGCAACCAAAAAAGACATTAAAGTAAAGGTTGTTCTTGATGAAAGGACTAAATGAAAACATGGGGCATTTTCATCTGTTTTGGCATTTTCCACATCTGTAAATCAATGTTAAATATACATTGGCTTGAAGGTTTTAATTTTTTTTTCTTCTCCTTGGTATACCATGTTAGCAGTTTTCATAAATGAAATATTTCAGACAAAAAAAAGTACTATTATGCTCATCTAAACTGTGACAGGAAGATTTTAACATTGATCTTTGCATCTGGAGTCTTAGTGCAGAGAAATAGTAAAAAAATAAAAAATAAACTGGCATTGCTTTGAGCCTTTGATTGATCACACAATTCCAGACCAGAAGGATAAAGTTGATGTAAGAGCAAAGCTTGAAAATCTTGGTTCAGTAAGTAGTCTAAAAAGTAATTTTTCCAGCCTGTACTTGTGAGCCATCTCAACACTTTCTAAGAGTTGTACAGCCCTGACTCTTAACACCCAGATTAACTCTAAGGCAATGGGACAGATGCTGATCAGCAAGAATTTTTTTCCTTAGTAAGGAAAATTACACCTCCTTTTTTTAATTGCCTTGCATGACTTTTTCTAGAGCAGGAAACAATCTGAACAAGAACTCTGTATAAGGATAGGAAAGATGTCCTGTCATCTTACATTACTACATTCAAACAATAATTGAAACTGTCTCAGCAACCTGATTCATGGAAGGCAAGTTGAACATCCTCTAGCCCAACTCTCTGTTCAACGGACAATCTGCAATGCAGGATGCAGCTACAGCAGTCCTGACAGATTCAGTTCAGCCCCTGTTTACACACCTCCAAGGAATGAGAGCCCATCACCTCTCAAAGCAGTCTGCTACACTGTCAAACACCTTCTATCATTGGATGTTTCTCCTGATGTTTGCTGAAATTCTTCCTTGCAGTTTCCACCCACTGCTTGTAATCCTTCCTTCTAGAGCAACAGAAATCAAATCCTCTCCATCTGCCAAATGTCTGCCTTCAGATATTTAGAAACCACAATCATGCTTTCCCTTAAGCTTCTCTTCTTTGGAATAAACATGTCCATGTCTTTCATTCCTCTTATCTTATTAAATAGTGAAATGCTGGATAGTGACATATGATGTAGCAAGGATTCACACTACCTGCCTTATGTTAAGATGTCACTTAGCTTTACTGTACAACCACCAAGTAAATAGCATAACTTTGGGATTCTAATGGGTTCCAGATTTTCCACTGTAATGCTTTAATATGCATAGTTCTTTAACAAGTCAGGCTAGCAAAAACCATTCAACTTTTATTTCACTGTATCATGCCTTAACACATTTCAGCACATCAGCCAAAAGCCAACATGATGATATGGTTTGAGTGTTGAGCCACTTAAGGAGCCAGTTAACCATCAAAACCAACTCAGTGACCTTGGGTAAGTTGCATTCTCTCAGGGCCTATGCAGATTGGGAGAAAGGGGTGGACAAAGGCCACACCTTTCTCCCCCAGATTGTGGCTGCACCAACGAAACAGTGCATCCATGATGCACTGGGGAAAAGGAACTGCAAAATGTGGCTCTTTTCTCCGCCACTGCCAGGGTACCATAAGCACCCTGGAGACGCACTGTGACATCCTTCATGCACCACACTGTTTGGACATGGCGCATGAGCCATACCATTATCACACACGCTGTGTACAGTAAATGGCAATGCACCAAGATGGCACTCGCAGCATGCAGTAGGGCTCAGGAGCGTGCAGATGCTCCACTCTCCCCCAAGCCCTACTTTTGGCCCCAGGCTGCTTTGCACCATTTTGCGCCAGCCTGTGCCAGACCTCATTCTAAGAGGAAAAACAATGATAAACCTCCTTTGACTAAATCTCACTAAGAAAACCCTATGAGAGGATTGCCATAAACTAGAATTGACCTGAAGGCATGTAACAGTAAACAGCTATTCCTCATTTACATGTATTACTGGTTATGCTTAGGAACTGATCTCCTGATAACTGAGAAATTTTCTGAGATTTTTAAGGAAATGCACACCAGATCTTATAGAAATTGACACTCCTCTAGCTAAAGAGAAAACAGTGCATGTAAGAGAAACAGCAGAGAAATGGCAAGAGCGGGGAAGATCAAAATGTTTAGCTAGAATTAGTTGAAAATTGAGGATCAAGTTAATTTAAATATATTAGAAAGGCAGATGTTCCAAATTCACAGTGCACTCTCTCATCCATTGGGAGGGAAGTTGACGTTCTAATGACATTAATAGCAAAGAGCCCCAGTGAAAACAGTGAGACTTACACCTGAGCAAACGTGTATAGGATGCAATGTACATTCAGTAGTGCTGCTTTTGGAGCACCAAACCACTGGGTGAAATAAAAAGTATGCCATGATAAGCTGTGACAGTCATTTCATTATCCAAGTTGACTTCCTTGTACTATGTTCTGGAAGGCAGCAGTGCTTGATACTGTGTGTGTTTTCTTCTGTGTATTTCAGTTTGTCTAAATATCTGCAATGTTTAAAACCAAGACTGGCTCAAGACAGTTTGTTGTTTGAGGTGAAATAGCAACATCTTTCACATTCCAAATTGAATTGTGTACTACTCAAAGCCAGGCAAATTATTTTTGTATACAGTATGAGGCAGAAAACCTTGTAAGTACCTCTCCACATCCCTGATAGTAAAAATAAAGCAACATACTTTCAGACATTTTGCAGTCCTTCCATACATGGCACACAAAATTTGCTGCTTGAAATGGTCCCTTATGCTTCTGAACAGTAGGCCCAACAGTGTTTTTGTTTTTTGTTTTTTAAAAAGCATTTAACCTCAACTTATGAACTAAGAATTAGAAAATGTTCATACACAGGATTTGAGGTACTGTGTTCTGTTGAATATGCCTGTCCTCTGCATTGGTTCAATTATGTGTATAGGAATGGGCATATGTTTGGGTAAGTACTTCAGGGTTTTTTGTGTTTTTTTAACCTTTAATCTTTTATTCTAAAGGGGGGTCCATTGGGAAATTTTTAAAATGTACAGTAGCTAGAAATTATATCAATGATTGTGAGGACACCACTGAGAAAACAAGGTGTGCACAATTTTGATCTAATCAAAATAAGCATTGTAAGAAAGTCAGCCAGCCATAATTTTTCAAAAGCTATTAGGCTTCAAATTAAATCAGAAATGAAAATAAAAATGAGCTTGTGCTGTCAGAGAAAGCTAAATTTGGTCCATTTTTGTTCGGGTTGTTTCCCCCCCCCCCCCCCCCCCCGGTACTGAAAGTCCTTGCATTTACCATTTGACAATTCTTCTGATAAAACACTTGCTGCAATCAGGTGAAGTAGGTTATTAATGGTTCTAAAAAGATATACAGGATTGCCTCATCCTGAGGCAATTAAGGCTGCAAAGTAAGTGTATTTAATATCTCCAAGGGCTGACTATAATGAAACAGGTGATCTATCTAAAATTGCTATTGTTTATCTCATTTAGAATCATTTCGCTGCTTCTGCTTCTTCCTCTTTTAAAAAAAACTAATGAAGGACTCCACGACTTCCAACTCCTTTGCATAAGGTTGTGTACCCAAAACTTTTAAAAGCAGCATCCCCTTCAGGAAAATTAAACCTGTGAGAGCACCCTTCAGTCATCTCTAACATTATTATTTTTTTGCAAGACGTGTACATTTTCAACGCCTCTACATGCTGTCAATTCACATTTTGAAGGGGCACACAGTGAGATACTTCCTTTTTGTGCACATACACTGTGACTGACAGTGAAATAACATTGATGCTATTTAGGCAGGCCCCTTGAGAGAAGGCTTTAGCACAGAGAGGAAGTGGGTGAGTTAATATTTTTAGGCCCTATTCAGTGAATCAAAGTTGGTTGCATATTGGGTCAGAATTTCCTGACATTTTGCTGGTAGTTAGACTGCCATTGAATACTAGGTGCTGTAAGCTGTATTTCAGAAGGGGAGGGGACTTGCAAAACCACTGCTGAATATTCCTTGCCTAAGAAAATCCATGGGGTCACTTATAAGTCAACAGGTGACTTGAAGGCGAACACACATACACATATTGCTCAGTAATGGAATTTGGAAGAGATATTTCTCCTAGAACTCTAGTGTGATCTCTTGATAACCCACATGTATTTTTTTAGTTCTTCCCACTTTCACCAGGACTCCTCTGCATGACCCACCTCGATGTCTTTCATCTCACTGCCTTTCCCTTCTTAGCCTGAAATATGGGGTAAAGACATGGCATGATAATAGTTGGCAGGACATGTCTCCCTATTTCCTACTCCCTCTGTTCTAATGCAATTCTCTTGGAATCTTTCCCATGTTTACTGACTTAATAGATGCTTGGGTACATTCATACGTCACATAATGTGATGTGGTAAATGTACATGTGCTTCCAGAATATTTAGAAGGAAGTTGGTACAGTACTGTGAGAAAGCAAAATAATACATTTCAGTTCCTTACACTGGTAACTATCTACCTGGAACATTAAAGCTCTTCCAGTTTTATATTTCCAGTTTTATAGAAGATTTTGGATAAGAGCCGGGTGATGTTAAGTAGCATCATTGGTTACCTCTTCAGACACTAGGAGGAGAAATGCATGCTCTCCCACATCAACAGTTCTCTAAATATATATGCAGATAATTGGCACATTAAGAAGCAGTCTAAAGCCCCCAACATGCCAAACACAGTGTTTCAAAATAGTTTTGATGTCTTTATCCTATACTCTACAGTCTCCTTTATCAGTTCAAAACCATATTCCATGAATGCTCACCAGGCCAGGGAAGTAAGATTATGTTAAATGTGGTTTACTACTCTCACACACTTCATTGGGGAAGAATGGAGCTTGTACTACCCCTATTTTGTTTTTCTTTTTTAAAAAGAGTCTTCATTGAGCATGTATGTTGAATAGCAGTCATGGCTGATAGTTTCCATGTCGGCAGGATGTGGAATCTGCTTTTCGTTTTAGCTTGAACCTTAAACCAGCTATCCAAAGGGCTGGACCTGTTTGGCAATATGATTCAGCACCTTGGATTGCTCCTTTAATTTTTGGACTAAAAGCCAGTGTGGATCCACTGCTTCTTTGATATGAAAGCCATCAGCTATCATGGCCAAGTAACTGAAAGCAGATATCACTCTGTCACTATCAGTATCTGCTAAGTGGCCCAGAATTTTTAAAATCATTAAGTGCCTCACTTCTGTACTTGATATGGCAGTTAAATCTGAACTTCCAAAATACTTTTCAGTAATGTGTTTTCATTACTTTATCTTGTAAGGAGCTTAGAAAAGCTATTTTAAAGATCTGCACTGTCCAGGATCCACTGGCTACCAAAGTCCTCCAACTCCAAAGCTAGGAAATTCTGTTAGCTACAGTTCAAAAATAACTTTATTAAGAACAGTGTCTGTTCCTTTGGGAAGAGATCTGATATTCTTTATACTTTAACCTTCCAAAGCCTGTTCACGTTTGCTTGCTTCCCACCCCACAGTAAGAAGTACCAGTGAGAGGGGAAGTATGGTTTGTTGTAAGAATTGTTGGCCTGCTGCGATTGAAAGCTGCTCCTGCCAGTTTGAAGCCTGTTTTACATTCATTTTGTATATAATTATATTTTGCATATTCTCTGTATTGTCCAGGGAAATAATAATGAGAAAGTTAAACAAGAACAAAGGACAAGTAATATGTGCAGTCCTTTTTGAAAAACAAACCAAGAGGCATCCCTGCATTATCAAATGAACAACAGTTTTCATTTTCACATAGTACAGATTAACAAACAAGATTTCTTTTATTTAAAAAGGAGCCCTGGTGGTGCAGTGGTTAAATGCTTGTACTGCAGCCACTCACTCAAAACCATAAGGTGGCGAGTTCAAGACCAGCAAAAGGGCCCAAGCTTGACTCAGGTTTGCATCCTTCCGAGGTCGCTAAAATGAGTACCCAGATTGTTGGGGGCAAGTAGCTTACAGTTGTAAACTTCTTAGACACTCCTTAGGCAGTATGAAGCAGTATATAAATGAAGCTGTTTGTTTGTTTGTTTGTTTGTTTGTTTGTTTAAAAGTCCTCTGTGTGGTCCTCTAAAACTAACAATGAATAGAAAGTGGAAAATTCCAAACAGAATTACAGGCATACTTATCAAAGCCTCTGTCAAAGAAGCTCCTTTTTTACAATATTTTTATGTCTACCCAGTTTCTCCACTACTTTTCCTCATCCTCTGTCTAGCTGAATTTTTTCCCCAACAACAATATTGGGAGAATGCTAAGGGAGAGCTAGAGAAACACAGACATTTCGTGTTCAGGAGGAAGACATGCTGAAATTCCCTCTTCTACACAACCATTAGAAGAAAAGGAGACAGCTCCAATTTTCAATCTG
The DNA here is from genome assembly GCA_034509955.1 of Urosaurus nigricauda. Taxonomy (NCBI): domain Eukaryota; kingdom Metazoa; phylum Chordata; class Lepidosauria; order Squamata; family Phrynosomatidae; genus Urosaurus; species Urosaurus nigricauda. Next base: position 245,361,989 of record JAOEGL010000003.1, read on the forward strand.
GCAATCTATGCCACATCCTCCTTCCTACCCAAATACCCTGAAATAAATGGAAGCCCCCTCCAAAAAAAGAAAAATAAATAATGCCCACAGAGGTCTCAGGGTTGTGATTTGCCTTTTAAATGCTACTCCTCTTTGACCCCAGTCTCTCTGTTTCAGGGCCGAAAAAAATCGGAAAGGACAATTTCTAACTTTTTTTAAGGAGGAGTTTCTTTGTGTTGTGTGTTGTATGCCTTCAAGTCATTTCTGACTTATGGTGAACCTATTACAGGGTTTTCTTAGTTTCTTACATATTCATAAAGTTCTTACAGCAATTACTGCTGTTGTGAAGAGTTGCTTTTCTTCTTTTTAAAAGATTTACATAGAATTGACACATACCATTTTAGTGCTTAATGACTACTGGACCATACAGTTTTCTCCTCTTTCTCTCTGTCCCCACATGTACTCATTAACTGAGTGATAAGTACCTCTTCTAACTTTTTCCCCCTGCCTGTACTTGATAAAACTGAAATTTTGCACAAATTAGGCAAATTTGAAATGTAAGAGTAATTTGAAACATTTTAATGGTTCATCTGAAATGCTGATTTTGTTAGGTATTTTAACAATGTAAATCTTTACTCCCACGAATGAATACTAATCTAGTAATTATCCATCACTTTTCTGCAAGAAGGATGATGTTGATGATGATTAGTTATTGTACTTTTTTCCCAGTCTGAAACTCTAGGCAGCTATTTTTACAGAAGTTAAAATAGAAAGAACTACAAAAATTAATCATACAAAATTTAAAAATATGATTAAACTATGAATAACATTGTCGTCATTGTTGACTCAAGTCAATCTTGACCCATGACAACCCTGTGGATGAAATATCTCCAAGCCTCCCTATCTTCCACTGCTCTGCTAAGGTCTTGTAGATACAGGCCCATGACCTCTCGAATTGAGTCTAGCCATCTGGCATGTGGTCTTCCTCTTTTTCTGCTACCCTCTACTTTTCCCAGCATTATTGTGTTTTCTAAAGAGTCGTGCCTTCTCATGATGTGGTCAAAGTATGACACCCTCAATTTGATTATCTTGGCCTCCAAGGAAAGTTCAATAATTCATCAACCTTAAAAGCAGTTAAAAACTAACCATTAAAAAGAACAAATATACCAATAGAAATAGCACTTACATTTCTATACCACTTTACAGTCCTGAGCACTCTCTAAACAGTTTACAGTATTAGTCAATTACCCCCAACAAGCTGGGTACTCATTTTACCAATCTACAGAAGGATGGAAGGGTGAGTCAACCTGGAGCCCTGCAGGATCAAACTTACATGGTTTTGGCTGCAATATCAGCATTTAGCCACTGTGTCACCATTTAAATGACAAAGTACATGAAAGGCCTTTTCCCCCCTGAGCAGTTAGCCATGAAAAGATAGCAAAGAAGCTGCCAGAGCTCTGCTCTGGGATCACAACAAACTATAATTCCCACAGCAGTTAAAGTGGTATCAAACTGGATTATTTCTGCAGTGTGAATGCACCCCTCGTTAAGGTAAGTCACACAGATTTCAGCATGTCATCCCTAAGTATAATTAAGCCTTGATCTAACAAACAATAGCAAGCCAGAGTCCCACTAGGACAACATAACAAAGATCATGCTGTAAGGTACAGAGACATTTCAGGAGAGGAGCCCATTCAAGGTTCATTTCATACAAATACTAGAGAAGGAGAAAGCGGAATCTACTGTAGAGAGACTGCATGCTTTTTCTCCCTTTTTCCTTTTAATATTAAATAACTTTAAAATACATTAGCAAAACAGGAAACAGCTGTATTTCTTTTTGATGCTTTGCTTTGTTCTGTTATGCTAATCTTGTATCAACCTCACTCCAACTGGTGCCTTGAAAATGTGTTGTACTACAGCTCCCATCTAAGTTAGCCAGCATGTCCAATAGTTTAGCTTATTTAAAAGAGAATCAGGTTATGGAAGCTGCCTTATAACTCCCCATACCCATTATATTATCTTGCTATGCCCAGATAGCATATCAAGCAGGGGTGTCCTTCATGTTGTGCACTGAGCACATTTTCTAATGAATCCTGACAGTGCCTGCAAAGGGAAAAGAGAAGAACCACCACCGTTTTGGTACTGCTGAGAGCTCTGGAAATGAAATGAAAGTCACATGATGTTTGAGCTTATTCTGCATTAGATTAATTTTATGTATTTTTTGCATGTTACAAAATGGAATATGATTACATGAAAAATATGTGTGGTCGCTTGAATGGGTGCTAGTCTTTCAATTTTCAGCTTGTTCAAATGTGCTGTAATTCAATGCAGAAGTTTTCAAAGGGACAGCTATGTTCATTTCTAGCAGCTAAACAAGATAGTCCTATGACACTTTTAAGACTAAAGGATTTATTATAGCATGATATTTTGTAGATTGTTATCCATTTCTTGAGACTCATGGAGTGCAATGTTCAAAAGTCAGGTATATATTCATAATGTACATGGTAGGGGGTTGAATCAGAGCACTGTATGGATATGGAAAGTAATCAGTATCCCTTTTTCCTCTGGTCCCCACCGCCTACCATTGTTCTCTTAAAGGCACCACAAGAATCTGTGTTGTTTCAATGCATGTGGTAATTCTGTGTAGAAGGCATGAGAACAAGGGATATACTGTACAGTTCAATCTAGAGGTTCATAATTAACTTATATCCCACCCATTGCCAAAGATATATATACCCTCTGAGACACTTGCTGTTTTTCACAAGCTTATAACTTTTCTGCACACATTTGTTTCCAGCTCTCAGCTACCTAGTTCAGCATTCTAGTAGTTCTCAACCAAAGACCACAAATTTTTCTTTAGCCTCCACCCCAGCTTCCGAAAGTCAGAGGTGCAAATCCTATCAATTTCTTATTCTATATTTCCATTTGGGGTGTATCCATGCTACAGAATTAAAAGTTTGATGCCACTTTAACTGCCATGATACTATCCTACAGAATCCTGGGATTTGTAGTTTGGTGAGGTATTCATCCTTGTCTGTCAAAGAACTATGCTGCTTCACCAAACTACAAATCCCAGATACTATAAGATAAGTTAAAGTGGTGTCAAACTGCTTTCATTCTGCAGTGTGGATACGCCCGGAGACATGGTAGTTTGTTGTTGTTGTTGTTAACTGCCCTGGAGTCAGCTCTCATTCATGGTGACTCTGTGGATGAGTAATCTCCAAGACCCCCTATCCTCCACTGTTCTGCTTAGATCCTGCAAGTTCAAACCCTTGACTTCCCTGACTGAGTCTACCTATATGGCGTGTGGTCTTCCTCTCTTTCTGTTGCCATCTACATTCCCTAACATTATTGTCTTTTCTAATGAGTCATGCCTTCTCATGATGTGGTCAAAGTATAACAACCTCAGTTTTGTCATCTTTGCTTCTGAGAAAGTTCAGGCTTAATCACATAGCAGAAGAGAAGATGCCCAAAACTATATTCATTCCAGACCTCTCCATGAGACCTTTCTGTGTCAAACACTAACATATTTTACTGCTATAGCATAACCTTTATTTATGGTAAATGATGCAGTGGTTGGTACACAGGAGAGAAACATTTCAGTCATTCACTGGTGGAGTCCAGCACTCTTCACAGTCAGTGGTAGAACTGGATCCCCAAACAAATTCTACCAAAATGATCCCTTAACCAACAAATCCAGCTCTCTTTCACTGCATATATGAGGAGTCCTTGGGCTGGGATGCACCCTGCCCCAAAGCAAGGCCCATGGAAAATGGATGCCCAAGTATTGTGTAGCACAAAAGCAAACAAAGAAAATGAAAATGTACAAATGTGACCCATCTATCTGGAATAGCTATGAGAATTATATAAGCAGGCCACCAACAGACAAAAGTCCACTCACCCTTCACATATTTCTCAGTCTTCACATATTTCCCCAGCCTCACCACAAAGCTAATGAATGTGTTGTTATTAGTTATTAGGATCAACGACGATGACGACGATGATGATAAATACCTTGTAACTTGTTTTTCTCAAAAATGGAATTCAAAGCATCTCTTGTTGCTGTTAACCACCCTCAAGTCAACCTCGAATCATGGTGACCCTCTGAATAAGACATCTCCAAGACTACCTCATTTCTTTTTTCTTTTTTTCTTTACTTTTCTTACTTCTTGTAGATTCATATCCATACCTACGTAGTAGAGTCCATCTAGAGTGTGGTCTAGACAACACTCTAGATGGACTCTACTACATAGATATGGGTATGAATCTTTCTACATCCCTCCACCTTTCCTGGCATTATTGACTTTTCTAATGACTTGTACCTTCTCATGATGCAACCAAAGTATGACAGCCTCAGTTTAATCATCTTGGCTTCCAAGGAGATCTCAGGCCTGATCTGTTCTAGGACCCATTTATTTGTTTTGTTTTGTTTTGTTTTGTTTTGCTGTCCATGATATCCTCAGCAGCACTCTTCTCCAGAACCACATCTCAAATGAATTTATTTTCTTTTTATGTATTTTCTTAATTGTCCAGCTCTCACATCCATAGGGTAATAGGGAACACAATCAAAGCATCTTACAGAGTAAGTTAAAACAGGACCACTAAAAAAAGCATCCAGCAAGGTCACTAATGCAAGTCAACTCTTTAATGCCACTTTACAGTTGTTAACATTTGGCTGTGATGCTAATAAGGATTCCAGAACGCAACTCCTAGTGGCAAAGATCCAACTGTCTACAGCCTAAGACAAGAAAATCCTCTTCTTATGCAACCCCATTACTCAAACACTGCACATGATACAAACTGCATCCCAATCCAGTACTGGGTTAGTACCAGGAAGACGTTGGTTACAATTCCTGCTCTCCCATGTGATCTTGAACTATCGTGTATTTTAAGCTTAGTCAGTCTAACAAAGATATAGTGAAGGTAGGAGATGTGGGCAGGTATGTCCTTCTAAAATTCCCTGTTACATGTTACAGAAGAAGGAGGCAGAAAGTGGTCTCCATCCAATTTCTTTAAGTCATGTATCATTGTATAGGTTGGTGTTACATTCCCCATAGCATCATATATAGTGTATAAATATGAATACTGCATTAGATCTTTTTAAACTGTAAAACAGTCTCATTTATTCTTATAACCACTGTCTCTGTGTTTGTGTAAATTCACTTCTTCAGGATTAGTAATGATTGCTGATTTGAATGACTTTAAAAGGCAGTTAGATAAATTCAAGAGATTAGGGCCATCAGTGGGTACTAGTAAGGATGGCAATATTATCTCTCATATCAAACATCTGTCTGTGCATCAACTGCTGAGTAATATGGGATGGAGGAGGCAATTGTACTCATTTCCGACTGGTAGGTCTCCTATAGGCAATTGATCAGCCATTGTTGTGAATGGAACACTGCATGAGATCAAGTTTTGATAGTTCTTTGGTCTGATCCATTACAACTTTTCTTATGGTTTACGTTTGTGCATGATTGCTAGAAATCCCAGTTTGCACAAGGGAAGCTGAGGCTGAGAGAGTGTTACTGTCCCATCACTGTCTGTAGCTTTCACAACAGAGCAGGGATTTCAAGCCAAGATCTAAATCCAATTGCTACTCCTAACCAGAGCAGGGCTGTGGAAACAACTGGATTTACACAAGTTTTGACTTACCATTCAACTATTGATTCAATGGGTCTACTATAGCTGGCTGTAGCAAATGGCCTTGGGACAAGTTCTCATTGTTGTTGCCTGTTCTGTCCCTTTCAGGATACATGCAAGTTTTGCCCTTCTTTGTTTCTCTTAACTTAGGAAGAACCACAACCCTTAAGTATTAAAGGCACAGCTGAAGTTCGAGAATGGAGGTGGGAATCATACAGGCTTTCCAGATGACTTGGACTGCAGCTCCTAGCCTTCTTCAGCCAATAGTGATGGCTCTTGGGATTTGTAGTTTGACAATACTCAGAGGGCTACATGTTATTGTTATTGTTATTTTGTGCCTTCAAGTGCTTTCAGATTTATGGTGACCCTACGGCAAACCTATCAGGGGGTTTTCTTGGCCAGATTTGTTCAGCAGTGGTTCACCGTGGCCTTCTTCTGAAGGTGAGAGTATTCAAAGGCAATAGTCTGGAATATCAGTATACAAAGGGATCTTGTAGCACCTTTGAGACTCATTGAAGGAAAGAAGTTGGTAGCGCGGCTTCCCTAGACTTGAGCCTACTTCCTCAGATGCAGGTTTGGAGTGGAAGCTGAGAGAGTGTGACTTGTCCAAGACCACCTCGTGGGGTTGCATGGTTAGAATCCTGGTCCAATGCTCAAATTGCTGCACCCCGCGGGCAATCCTCATGGAGAAAATGAAGAAGAAAAAGACACACCTGCTCATCTCTCCTACCTTAATTCTTCATTTAAACGGGGCGGGTGTCTCCTCCACCTTCCCAGCTCAGCTGATCAAGATAAACGCCAAGAAGGACGAGTCTGAAAAACTAAAAGCGGAGAGAAAGTTGACATCCAACTTTCCCGAAAAGTAGGTCAATGAGTGTCTCGCTGCGCCAGGCTTCAGGTGCTGCGCATTTCCGACAATTTCTGCCTCGTTCCCCGCCGCCCGGAATAGTGAGGATGAACTCCTTGCAGCGACTTTCTCTCCGAAACGCACAGAAAGAGCCTCCTCGACGGGAGGGACGCAAGTTCAAATCTCCCCAGTTTCTTCTTAAGTTGTTTTGGTGATGGTGTGTGCCCCTGAGTCGTTTCCGACTTATAGAGACCCTACCAAGGGTTTTCGTGGCAAGCTTGGTTCAGAGGGAGGCTTGCCATTGTCTTCCTCTGAGGCTGAGAGTGTGTGACTTGTCCATGACCACCCTGTAGGTTTCCACTGCTGAGAAGGGATTAGAACCTTGGGGTTCGTTCATACCACACAATTCTCCCGCTGTTATGTCAATTCAATTGCAATAGTTCTATCCTGAGGGATCTTGGGATTTATAGTTTGGTGCAGCTACTGCAAATCCCTACACTGCAAATCTCTACACTGCAAATCCCAGTGGGCTGGTGCCATGGCAGTTAAAGTGGAATGTAGCACTATAACTATGTAGTGTGGGTGAACCCCAGGGTTTCCCAGAGACCTAGTCTACAAATCATTCCACCACACTGGCTCAATTTCTTAAGATATCACTTCAGAAGCGACCTATTAGGAGGAACCCAGTACATACGGAGAAAAGAGGGGGGCATGCATTTTCATTGTGCTGCCATCTATGCAGATCTCAGTGAAAACTGGACAATTTTTACTTAAACAGGCTAAGAGATGGGACACCAGAGACAACATGCAGACCAAAGGACCAGAATTTATATTATTAGTATTAGTATTAGTATTATAAATTAGAGTTGCAGTAGAATCAGGAAGCAACTGTTAATAAGCTTGTGTTCTTGTGTTCTGCTGAAATATCATTGCCATGTATGTCTTTGTAAAGTGAACATATTGTCCACATTCATCAGTGACATCATGGACCCATTTCTGTCTTTATGAAGGTCCCTCACCTGGAAATATAGGGCTTTGAGGCACCTTATTTAGTCTGTATAAAAAGGAAAGCTTTCTAGTCTTCAAATAATCTTCAAATAACTTTCCAACCCTCAAATAAGAGACATGGTTTATAGTAAGGGACAACTGGCAACCCTACCTGGGTCCCATACTCCATTGCAGACCTGCCTTCACCTGGGATTTATTTGTAAGCAATAGCCTACATAGAATCATCTAAGCCATTGTATTCCCCATCACCGTGTACAGATGTGAGAGCTGGACAGTTGGGGGGGGGAGTGGACAGGAAGAAAATAAACTCATTTGAGATGTGTTGCTGGAGAAGAGTGCTGAAGATACTGTAGACAGCCAAAAAGACAAAACAAATGCGTCCTTGAACTCTCTCCCTGGAACCCAAGATGACGAAAATGAGGCTGTCCTACTTTGGCTACATCCTGAGAAGTCATGATTCACTAGAAAAGGCAAGAATGCTAGGAAAAGTAGGGAGCAGTAGAAAGAGAAGAAGACCACACACCAGATACAGGGGGTCTTGGAGATGTCTCATCCACAGGGTCACCATAACTCAGGGTTGAGTAGAGGACAGTTGACCACAATAGCATGAATCTTATAGCTATTTATATACCATTTTTCTTCCAATATTAGGCTTAAGGCAGTTGATAAAACAGTTTAAAATTAAAATCCATCAAAATTTAGAAAAAGAGTTTTTTAAAACTATTAAATAATCCCTTCTATTAAAAAGAGCACTAATTTAAAATAGTTTAAAACATTTAAAATTTAACCCTGAGAATTAAAATACAGCACTCCCTCTTAAAAAAAAAACCTTCAACAACCAACCAAAAGTTTGTCTAAATAAAAATACCTTTTTGCCTGTCAGTGGACAGGTACTGGGTCAGCCTAGAAGGGAATTTCACAGTTTGGGAGCATTCGCCAAAAAGGACCTCTCACATATCCTCCCCAAAGAAACCTGTGACTAAAAAAAGGGGGGGGGGGCTTTCTTGAAGATCTTAAAACTTGGGCAGGCTCATATAGGGAGATATCGTATCTCAGTCTAGAGCAGCAGTTCCCAACTTTTGCTCCAAGGTGCTCCGTAGAAAATGAAATAAATAAAAACTGAATGAAGTTAAAAAATAAGAAACAAAAAGTAGCACTGCTCCTAAACACCATTAACTTGTAAGACGTAGGGTAGGCCTCTTAGGGACTCCGCCATAGAAAGTGATTCTAAAAAGACCTGTGCTAGTCAGTAAAGATTGGGAACCCCTGGTATAAAGAAATAAGCTGTATAGGGCTTTATATGTCAGAGTTAACACTAGTTATTGTGTCCAAGAGGGACTAGTAACCAGTAAATCTGTTGTCAAGAGAATTATATGTTCCTTGTAACAAGCTCTTGGTAGCACTCTGCCTTTAACATTTTGACCCACTAGCCATAGAATCATAGAATCACAGAGTTGGAAGAGACCACAAGGGCCATCCAGTCCAACCCCCTTCAGCCATGCAGGAACTCTCCATCAAAGCATCCCCTACAGATGGCCATCCAGCCTCTGCTTAAAGACCTCCAAAGAAGGAGACTCCATTACACTCTGAAGGAGTGTGTTCCACTGTCGAACAGCCCTTACTGTCAGGAAGTTCTTCCTAATGTTGAGGTGGACTGACATGTATGTCAGTGTTGTTCCCACCAGAGTAGACCCATTGAGTTAATTGTTGAATAGTAACACTTGTATCAGTCCCAGGATTAAATGAGTTTATTCCAGTTGTGACTGACAATTGCACAAACCTGTTTATGTCTATTCAGAAATGACTTGCACGGGTTATATTTCTGACTAAACATAGCATGCAGTCTTAATAGAGTGCTTTCATAGAAGTCACATTTATTTGGCTGAGGCTTATTTAGACGTTTTAGAACCACAGAATGAGAGAGGCAGAAAAAGCCACAAGGGCCATCCAGTCCAACCCCCTGCCTTGCAGAAATTATCCTCATTATGGGGAAAACAACAACAACAACAACAACAACAAAAACAAATGCAATACATTTTAATTCAGGTTTTGTATGTAAATCAATTCTTATCCTTTTTTTAAAAAAAGTATTCCCTGTTGAAGTCTCTGGCAGTGACCTGGTCTGAGATGGCATTCAATAGATCCACTTACACATCCCACATCTAACGCCATTCATGAAACATAGGCTAGCTAGACTTTCAAGTACCTAACTTGCAGTTATAACAACGTGATTTATTACCACTTAAACATTTTTTAGGATCGGTGCCTTAAAGTCATTGGCTTCAGTGCTTGGAAGGGTGCAGTTTTCAACAACTGTACTACTAAATATTCCCTGGTGAGCACAGTGGGACTTACATTGGAGGAAACATGGATATGGGATTAGTTTATCCTGAAGTCCGATGCTCATTTACCCCAAAATAAATCCCACTGACTTTGGGTGTAGCCCCTCCGCTCTGGAGCCATGGCAAACTACAATATGCAGAATGCCATAGCAAGGAGCCATGGCATTTAAAACGGTGTCCAACCGGATTGTTTCTGAAGTGTGGATGCAGAACTTAAAGTCGGGCTGGCAAAAAAAAGGGGGAGGTGGGCAAGACAAGGGAAAAGTTTCAACTTCGCAAAAGACTAGACATGCGTTTTTCACTTCGTGTGTGTGTGTGTGTGTGTAAAGGTGTTTTGTTTTTCCTGCCTTTGATGCTGGTGCCTGTGAATTGCAAGGGAGGCCAGGCAGGGAAGGCGATCCTCCCAACCGTTTTGAAGAGAGAAAGATTGCCAGCCACAAAGGCAAAAAGTTGCCAACGCCTCTTTCCCGCTGGTTGGGCAGCAGGAAACTTACAGAATTCACAGAAAAACCTCCTCGGCAGCAAATTTTCCTCCCTTGTTTTCCTCGATGGGAAATCCGGGGGGGGGGGGGAGAGAGAAGGAGGGAAATTGGGGAGGAGGGCATTTAGTCCCAGAGAATGACAAGAGGGGACGGGGAGGGTGGTTTTCTCTTTCTCAGCAACAATCCTAGCCATCCAAAAAAAAAAATAAAAAAATCTGCTTTGGCAAATCGTTGCATCAGCCTAAGGCCTTCCCCACAGACTCTTTTGAGAAACTTTTTCAACTACTTGGGTTTTTATTTTCTCCCCTACTACTACTACTAGTGCTGCCTGGTTTTCAAAACAGCAACTAAGAGACAGCCCAGCAGGCAGAGCTGACAAGCCGAAAGTAGCTATTAGGAAAAGAAAGTCTTGATCGCAGCTGTTCAACCTGGTGGTTCTCTGCAAGATTCGCACATTGTCCATCAAGGAGCAAGAGGCACGCAGTCCACTGGTTTTGTAGCATCTGGGTCAGGCTCTATCAAAAGAAAAGCCTTCCAACGGCCAAGGAGGGGAGGTCCCTCATAATATGGGCTACTTGCCAGCCCTACAGACCTTTCCAACTCTCAGATAAGAGGCAGCCTTTCTAATAAGGGACACCAAAGTTGTGGCCCTACCTAGAGTTGAAGGACCTAAAGATGGTAGTGCATGAGCCTCAAGACTGGACTTCTGTAATGTGCTGTCTATTGGGCTACTTCTAAATGCATCTGAGAGACTTAAATGCATCTGGTAGAATTAAGCCTACCAAAGCTCATGCTGCCAACGTCTGTCTTATTAGTCTCAAATGTGCTACCAGACCTCTCTACATACTGTTTCTATAGACTAACACGGCTATATCTTTGAATTCTAGTTCAAAACATGGCAGCCAAGTTGGTTACTGAGGATTGATCCCATTACACCAGTATTAAAATCACACCACTGGCTGCCAGTTAGTTTCCAGGCAAGGTACAAAGTGTTGGTTATTACTTTTAAAGCCCTACATGGTTTGGGTTCAGGTTACCTACAGGATTGCCTCCTCCCATTTAGTCTGCTCCTTACACTTGCCAGTCAGCCCGGACTAGTTTGTAGACACTAGTCGTAGTCTACTAGTCTAGAAAGCTCCTGCTGCCAACTTCTTTCTTTCTGTTAGTTTCAAGGTTGCTACAAGATTTCGCTACATACTGATTCTACAGACTAACACAGCTATATCTTTGAATTTTATCTGTATGTATCTGAGCGATGGATCAGTTGCCCAATGTGCCTTTAAGTTGCTTGAAGTCCACTTGTGGCAACCCAATGAAATTCATAGCATTTTCTCAGGCGAAGGGATAGCCAGAGTTCCTTCCTCCGAAATATAGCCTGCAGCACCTGGTATTCCTTGGTGGCCTCCCATCCATTTACCAGCCAGGGCTGATTCTGCTTATCTTCCAAGATCAAATGGAATCTGATGCCTTTAGAGTATTAACCCTAGTTCCATCATCTCTAGCAGCAAAGGCTTCTTAGACTCTGGCTTCACCGTATTATGTATTTAGGAATTAGTGCTCAAAGGTGGGTTTGCTCCTAAGCAAACGCAGATACACAGATGACCCAGGAGACTTTTTTCCCCTTCCTTCCAAGAATACTTTTGGTTGTTTTTTTTTTTTAAAAAAACACAAACTGGAACTGCTTTAGTTCTTCCAAGAAAAACAGCAACTCTGATGGCTCAGTGGCAACGAAGACAATGCTGGGGAAAGAGGAACACCACAAGTTTAGTTGCCAGATTTAAAACTGTATAGGGCTCCTGTACCCTTTAATGGTTGTGTAAAATGGGAATTTCATTGATTGTCGCGTGTCACACAAACAGGTGAAAAGGAACACGGGCTAAGATTCCCTCTTCTACACAGCTATATTCCAAAGGAAGAAAACGACAAAGCTAGCGTGGTGTATTGTTTTGAGCACTGGACACTGGAAGGCCAGAGTTCGAATCCCTCTGGATCATGGAAACCTCCTGGGCAAGTCACACTCTCTCAGCCTCAGAGGAAGGCAAGGGAAAAACTCCGAATAAAGTCTGCCAAGAAAACCTGGGGACAGGATCGCCTTAGGGTCACCAGAAGTCAAAAATGACTTGAAGGCATACAACAACCACAACCCTAACTAGAACAAAGCTGGAATTCAAAGATTGTCGTGTTAGTCTTGTATGGAATATCAGTATGCAAAGGCGGCTTGTAACACCGTTGGGACACATTGCTCGAAAAAAGCTGTAGCATAAACTTTCGTAGATGGATCCAACAAAGACGGACCGACTCAGTCAAGGTAGCCATGGCCCTGAGCTTGCAAGGCCTTAGAGGGGCTGTTAGTTAAGGTCTCTTGAAGGGCTTTCTCATTCACAGGGTCTCCATAGATGGAAGCCAATGAACAACAAATAATACATTTGAGAGGAAATATATTATTGTCACCCGCCTTTTAAGTTTCCCTCCTTTTCTGATGGCAGTTCTGTCTGAAAAAAAGCCTCTGGCCAGCCTCCTGGTCCAGGGAAAAGGTATCCCTGTGGTCTCCCACACTTGTCTGTGATCTCGAGCCTCTCCCATTGAAACCAATGCGTCCTTCAAGCTTCACCCTCTCCAAGGAACCAGACCAAGGAATTAAGTGGCACCTCCTTCCCACTATGCTTTGTTAGGGAGAGTGGTCAGTTGCCCATAGGCTGTAACGCTGCCAGACTAATCCTCCTTTTATGATACACTCCTGTATCTCTACTCAGAAGTAAGACCCACAAGTAAGTGTGTATTAGATTCCCGCTCTTTCACTTTTGTTTTTTTGCAAAGGGGGAAAAGATTAATACATATGGTTTATTCATAATACGCGATTTCATTTTCATTTTGTTTTCAAATGGTGATTCCGCTCTGGGCCCCACAACAAACTCCCAGAATTCCTTAGCCTTGAGCCAGGGCAGTTAAAGCGGTGACAAACCGGATTATTTCTCCACTGTGGATGCAGTCTTAGATCAACATGTATATCATTCGAACCTTGAAAGACCTGAAATAAAGCGGATGATACACCTCTCATTAAGACTAATATTCCATATTTATGCTACTTTTGTTTTAAAAAGTATTCCGATGTAATAATGTAGTAGGCACTAGGAATTGCTTGCAAGTAGGTTTGCTTTTCCCTGATTGCTGTCGCCATGAGACTAAACAATGCCATCCTATGCATGGCCACCCAGAAATAAGGTCCATTGAATTCAGTGGGGCATGTTCCCAAGGCTTAACGTTTAAAAGTGGTGTAGTGGTTAGAGTGCTGGACGTGGATTTGAGAGATCCACGCTCAAAGCCTCCGTTGGCCGGTTACACACAAACAGCCAGGCGTACCTCGCAGGGTTGTTGTGAGAAAGTGGCGAGCCCTGCAGGCGGGGTATAAATGGTAATTTATGGACGGGGAGTTTCACGCTTATTCCTGATTCAAAAGTTACACTTAGAATGGGATGAGTGAGTCATTCTCTTTAAGTTAAACGTTGTTCTCTTCCCCCAAAAGCGCCTAGAGAAGTTCTTCTTTAAGGAGAGATACCATTATAAGTAGTTCCTTGTCCTCGCTAATATTCTTGCTTAGCATTTTGCAGACCCTAATATTTTTAACAAAAATGCTCAACCCCCACCTGCTCACACACCTAACAAAACTGTCAAAAAACCCCAAACACCAATGTGACATAATGGGTTGAAGCATTGAACTATAACTCGGGAGATCAGGGTTCGATTCCCAGCTCGGCAATGACCTTGAGCGAGTGACACTCTCTCAGCCTCAGAGAACGACAAAGGCAAACTCCCTTTGAACAAATCTGGCCAATAAAACTCCGCGACATGGTTGCCTTAGGGTCACCATAAATCGGAAAGGACTTGAAGGCACCCAACAACAATAAGACCTTGGGCGCGAAAGAAGGCAGACAGAAGGATGAAGCATGCTCTCAGCCTCAAGGGGAAGGCGATGCGAAATCTTGCCAAGAAAATCTCTTAGGGTCGCCATAAGACCTGAAGGCACAGGACAAGAACCAAAGAGGCTTCAAAGTCCACTTACAGAAAGGAAACAAGGCCTACGTGGTATCGTTGGCATCTATTGTTGGCTACCTGGTGCTAATACCCTCAGGAGCGGCTTCCCTGTCGGTGGGGAGTGTGGATCCATTCTGGGTTTTAGTCCGAACTTTAAAGGATTTATCCAAGGTGCTGAGCCTATTGGAGGCCGGGGGTGGGGCAGAGTTCAACTTCTTGGCTACTTCTTTTAAAGTTCAGACTAAAACTGGATAGACCTGGGATCTTATTGTTGCCAGTGAAAGCCTTCCGACCTGATGGTGCCTTCTGAATCGCCTGGGTTCTTCTGGAGTTTTTTCCATGCCACTTTCTGCATTGATCACTGCACAGGAGCACCGCTGTTTAAAATGTTGGCGGCCCCTTGCCTTGACCCTTTTACGGCCCAATCAGCGGGAGAGGAGAGCAAGCGGAAACCACTGGAAGGTTCATATCTTCTACTACTAATATTACTAGTCATGTAAACTGTATTGATTGCTGCAGCAGAAAGGCGGAGTATAAGAATAAAGTTTATTTATTATTATTTATTACTGTTTATTATCCTTTGACTATTGACTGCACAGTGAGGTTAAACAACTAAACAGCAAAACGTCTACAACTGCGCGACCCTGACTTTCTATGTTTCAAAGTATGCTAATTTTTTTTCTAAGGTGGAACAACTACAAACAAGGCTGCAAAGGAGCCAGAAAAGCTTGTGTGTGTATGTGTCTGTGTTTAGGGGTTTAACGTTATTGCCATTTGTACAGGAAAATGTACAGCAACATCCTGGCTCGGCCGTGTAAACCCACTGGGTAACCTTAACCAAGTCACACTCTCTCAGTCTCAGAAGATGGCAATGAACCCCCCCCCCCAACAAATCTTGCCAAGAAAACCCCATGATAGGTTTGCCTTTGGGTGGCCATAAGTCAGAAACGACTTGAAGGCACACAACAACAACAACAACCACAGGAACAAAACCGGACTCGACAAGAGATGTTTCTCTGCTTTTTAATTATAAAAAAAAAAAAAATCCATGCAGACCAAAATTGAGATATCAAAATGCGGGCGAAATTCATTTTGGAACCTCAGCTTTTCTTGACAAAATTGAGATCCTCAGGTCACCTGCTAAGCAGCATAAACTGCAGGGACCACAATAGGACCTGCTTGTAAATAAACATGTGTAAGATTGCAAAAGCCTCATTTTTTTCCCAATGGGGGAAACAATGGAGCCCTGTAACTAATGGAATCCATACAATCCAAACCTGAAAGGAGAGATATTCCACATACTGAAAATCAGGGGGACTTTTGCATCCTAAGGTGAACTGGTCACTGGGGGTTGTCTGGGGCTGAGAGTGTGTGACTTGCCCAAGGTCACCCAATGATTTTCAACTGGCGCAATTACAAGTAGGCTTTTGAATTACGATATCATAGCCACAGCCTAAATGTATTTGCAGAGGCATAGCTTTCGCGTGCTTCAAGTGAAAATTTGGTTAAATGTTTTTAAAGAATATTTTTTTAAAAAATAATTAAAAATTAATTTTTTGGCATTTGAAATTTGAATGTGTAGCAACCTGAAGTCTCTCCTTTCTTCTCCCACTGAATTTCACCCCACTCACCCCACCTCTTTGGCATTTTAAAGGGACACAGGCCAATGCCACAGCCAAAAAAGGCAGGTACTTGAGACATAACGGTGTCACCCCCTTTTAGTGTGTCACCTGGTTTGGTCTGTAGCTCCAGCACCCCCTTAATGACACCATTGGCTGTTTGGCATTAGATTTTTTAAAAAGCGGGAGAAAAGGCTATACAATGAAAAGCAACATCTGATCTTCATAATTTCATCAACACAATGCTGGGATGGGATGGAAAGAGAGATGAATAGAGTCCCCCCCCAGAATTGAATTTCTTCTGGGATGGAGGGGAGACGAACCCAATAAGGGGGCACCAAGGGCGTCTCTGCCTTCAGTATGTGGCGTTTGAAAAGGCGAGAGATGCTTTTTCTTGAAACAAAGCCATCCATCATATTCACTAAAGTTGCCCGATTTCCAAAGTTGAGCTTTTGGAAGGGGACTTCAAAGGCAGACAAGCTCAAAGATAGACTCCCAAAGAGTTTCTGACTTCTTGCGAGGATGGGGGGGAGGGGGGAGCTTGACAGGGGGTCGAAATTTGTTTGTTCTGGTGTCTGTATCTGTCACAATCTAGAGGGCAATCCAACCAAGACACAACAGCCCTTAGTATAGGGATTTTTTTTTATTTAAAAAAAATCTTCAAAAGCTTCAGATGGAAGAAATGAGAGAAACGACGGAGGGAGAATCAATCAAATTAAGCAGTCTGGAAAGGCTGGAGGGTTGCGGGAATTAGCCAATTTCTTGAAAAGTGTTTTTTTTTCCCCTCCCCTCCTTACAATATTGTTTCCAGCTTGAACAGTATTGGGGGACTTTGTCCAGAAATTTCTCCCCGTGGTTTTATGTTTTTGGCAATATATTATGAATGATGACCTCCTCATGTAGGGATTTTCTTTCTTGGCATCCCAAAAGAGCCTGTTCTCTAAAATATATATATATTAGTCGCTTCTCTTTCAATAACTCTTTAATAGTGTTGTGGAGTAGTTGGAGCATTGGACTACAACTCTGGAGAGCAGGGTTCGAGTTCCCGCTCAGCCACGGAACTCTGCCGGGTGACCTTGAGCAAGTCACACTCTCTCAGCCTCAGAGGAGGGCAAGGACAAACCTCCTCTGAAGAAACTTGCCAAGAAAATCCCTGGGGTCGCCATAAGTCGGAAAAGAAGGCACACAACAATAACAATAACTTCATAAGACTTGCAGGTCTCTGCACGAGAAGACTGTCATCCTAAACATAGATGCCTAGGAGAAAGTTTAATTGAATTCTATAGGATTTCTGAATGAAGAATGGCAAGATCTGTGTTCTTGGGCTTGCTGTCCAGCTTCCCCTGAAGTCACCGAAGGCAGTAAGATTTAGGTATGACCGAACATGCCTAAATAGCCTAAAGGCGTGGTGTAGTGGTTTGAGCTCTGAATTAGGACTCAAGGTTGGATTCCTTGTTAGGCCATGAAAACGACTGGGTGACCTTGGGCAAGTCACACACTCTCAGCCCCAGAAAACTCCAGTGATCAGTTCACCTTAAAGTCTCCCTAAATTGGAAACAACTTCAAAGCACATAACAACAACATCAACAGATCCTATCTGATCTTGGAAACTAAGCAGGCTCTGCTTTGTTTTGCATTTGGATTTGGATTTGCACTACAGTACTTTCTAATTTGGAGCATGCATCCTGTTCCATTAAGAGCAAACTAAGAGTAATAGCTTACAAACAGTGTACTGTTTGTAGGACCATCACCATGCTCACAGGTGAATGTGTTTTTGTATTAATCTTGGTTTGGGGGGGGGGGGAGTTTGGATTTTCTCTATAGGGATCACAAGGAAGTCAAAAGTGGGAAGAGGAATGAAGATGGACAAACAGGCATTTATTTGACTGATGGATCAATTCTACCATCTTATATACAGTTGGCCCTCCTTATCCACTGATTTTTTTTATCCACGGATTTGAGCATACACGGCTTGAAAATATTCCCCAAAAGTATAAATTCCAAAGAGCAAACCTTGATTTTCCATTTTATATATGGGACACCATTTTGTTGTGCCATTATATTTAATGGGACTTGGGCATACAGGGATTTTGTTATCCACGGAGGGTCCTGGAACCAAACCCCAGCAGATAACAAGGGCCCACTGTACAATGTGCCTTCAAGTTGCCTGTCCACTTGTGGTGACCCCATGAGTTTCATAGGGTTTTCTTAGGCAAGGAATATTCACAGGTGGTTCAGTTCCTTCCTCTCATATGGCCTATAGCACCTTGGCAGCCTCCCACCCAAGTGCTAACTAGGCCCGACTCTGCTGGCTTCCAAAATCAGGTGAGATATAGTTCCACCCAAAAATAAATCCCACCTTTACCTTTTGTCTTTCTGTTTATCCAGGCCTTTGGGTGTTAAGTCTGGCAAGAAGTCTTTTAATTGGAGGTATGGTATTTGTGAGGGGCCTAATTACCCTAAAGGCATGGTCAGCCTTGGTTAGTACTTGGATGAGGGACCACCAACCAGGTGCTGTAGGCTATATTTCAAAGGAAGAAACTGCCAGAACCATCTCTCTGTCTTCCGTGCCTAAGAAAATCCTTGGAAACTCATAAGGCACGTATTCCTTGTAATTGTGAGAGCCATGTGGCGTATGGTTTGAGCGTTGGATTATGAACCTAGAAACCAGGGTTCGAATTTGCCTTTGGCCATAGAAACCCAAAGAGCAAGTCACAATCTCAGCTTCAGGGGAAGAGCATGAGGAGCCCTCTCTGAATATATCTTGCCAAGAAACCCTGTGATAAATCCGCCATAGGTCAAAAGCGACTTGTAGGCACACAACAACAATTGTATTTGTAAATGTACGTTGTTTATCGTTGTGGTCACATTTTCACTATCTTTTAAAACCTTTTAAATTAATGTTTTTAATTTGATTATTTTTTTTGTTAAATTGCACTACCCATTGTTTCAACTGTATTTTGTGTTAACTCAAATTGTTAGTCTCCATTTGTCCCATACTTAAGTAACTAAATCCCAATGAGTTCAGTTGGACCTTATTCTCAGTACAAAGTGAGACTTTTCAGAAAACCTATTCACGTTGTACTTGTTCATGTTGTGCCTAGTTCATGGATTTCTAACCCTGTCTTTCCATTTTCCAGAAACCTAGCCATGCCAAAACCAGAAACGCCATTGCCTTATAGCCAAAGCACCCTTTCCAACGAGAATCCTATTAAGTTCATCTGATCCAACAGGCAACGAGAGTTTGGCTCCCTTTGGATCTCTTTCAATGCGGTGTCTTCTCCTTTCCTTCAAGCCAGTGGAAAAGAGAGATTAAAAATAATAATAACTCGTTAAAGCATATTAAGTCCAGCGGGGGGTTTATCTCCTAGAAAGTATACTTAGGATACCAGCTTTACCCATCAAAGAAAAGAAAGCAGATCTCATGGGCATCATTTTTGGATCACTCCTAAAGAAAAACCAGGGCGACGACGTTGCTGCTGTCGTTGTGCAAAGAAAGAGATGCATCTTGCGACTCAGCACGAGCAGATTGTCCTCTCCTTTCTCTCCCCCCCCCCCCCCCCCCCGTCCCCGAACTGCTAAGGAAAGCCTTTTTAAATGCTAAAAAGTTTCCTAAAGAGCTCGGGCTACTTAATTGAGTGTTTCCGGTCTGAATGAATCCCAGCCACTTGGTTTTCAGAGAGACAATAAGTAAGTAAATAAATAAATATTAAGAGGAGATGAAAAGGAGGGGAAGGGAAGGGGAGGAGGCGCATTCCTGGTCCAGCCACAAGTGCCACAAAAGGAGCATGCTTTCTTCTCACAATGTTGCCAAAACACACACACGCACACACATTCAACTATGGGTTTAAATTTTTAAAAAAAAATATTAAGTAACTTAAGGTTTTATCTCTCTTTTTCAAAAAGAATGTTTCATGTTTCCTTTGTGATCCGCCTTGGCCTTTGAAGGTAAGATTGAAATGTTGTTTCTTCGAAGTGGCTGCTGGAGCTGATTGACCTTCTCTTGGTGAGTTCCAGGTCGAGGAAACCCATTCAGTCCATTGTGACTTGGCAGCAGGTAGCTACATCTAATGGATTCAATAGGCCTCGACTAAGCCAGGGTTTAGGCCTTTGCCTCCGAAAAAAGGTAAAAGGCTCCGAAAAAGCAAAGAACTAGGAAAAAAACTTCTAAAGAGAAAAGATATACAACTAAGTAGGAAAGTGACGATCCTACAAGCGATTGCATTCCCCATTACCGTGTATGGATGCGAGAGCTGGACAATGAAGAAAATGGGCAAAGAGAGAATAAATTCATTTGATGTGTAGTGCTGGAGAAGAGTGCTAAGAATACCGTGGACAGCCAAAAGAACAAATAAATGGATCGAGCCTGAAATGGAGGCAAAGACGACTAAACTGAGCCTGTCATACTTTGGCCACATCATGAGAAGGCTGGAATCATTGGAAAAGACAATAATGCTAGGAAAGGTGGAGGGAAGCAGAAAGAGAAGAAGACCAGATGATAGATGAATGGACTCAATGGAAGAGGTCACCAGTGTGAATCTGCAGGAACTTAGAAGAATAGAGGAGGATAGGGAATCTTGGAGATGTCTCATCCACAGGGTCGCCATGAAGTCGAGATCGACTCAAGGGTGGTCAACAAGAACGAAAAACCCAAGTAAACCTGAATCTGGTTCCAAGAAACGTAATTCGGGTTAAGATGTTTCTTTCTCTTACCTCAATCGCATTTTTTTTTTAAAAAAAAGGGGGGGGGCAAATAACCTATGGATCCAGGCCCCAGAGCTTTGGATTCTCCTCCTTTCCTTTCCCCTCCTCTTGCAAGTAAGTCATCAAGTCTTGGGACGAACTTTCTCTGCCTGGAGAGAGGGGGACTTCTTCAACTTATTCCACCTCCTGAGACTTTCACCAAAAAAGAAGCGTTCACAAAGACAAGAAGGGGCGGAAGAGAGAGAGAGCGAGAAAGAAAGAGAGAAAGAAAGAAGGCAAGAAAAGAATGGGGGAGCACCTCTGTTTAACAAGATAATTCTTGCTCGGAGTTTTATTTCTCCTTTCCACTTCCTCTCCTTTTGTGGCCTGACACGGCTTTTTCTTTTTCTCCATCAGGGACCCCTTTTCTCTTCTTCTGGGCTTCTCTCCCTCCCCTCCTTTTCTTCTCCTCCTTCTTCTTCTTGTGAACGGTTTTACAGACTGGCTTTGTTATTGTCGGGGCTGGGACTGTGGGGGGAGGAACAGAAGGCGATCGGGGGGGGGGGGAATTTCTTTTTTTTAAAAATCCCAAATTTCCTCCCAAGAAGGCCTGGCCAAGGGAGCCGCGGAGGTTTTGCCTAGGCATGCAGAACATCCCAAGCTGTTTTTGTGCACCGGGCTGGCGAAGGGACAGCGGGGGGCCTTGCACCCAATCTTCCCGGGGACAAAGGGAGGCTGGACAGCTGCACAGCCGCCACAAAAGCTCCCCTCTTCGGCCGCCTCTGTTTACTTAGTGTTGCTTGTGACCTCTGGGCTCCACTTGTTGCTAATACAGATGCTTATCAAGCCCGTTTAATTGGCTTTCTTCCTAACGCCAAGGCCCAGGACTCTTTTCTTTCCCCATACATACCTCTCTTTCCCCCCACCCTCTTTTTTCCCCCTTTTCTGTGGCTTCTTCTCCTCCGCCTGCCAGTGTTTCCAAACAATTTAATTGACTCCCTCTAATATTCATCTGTTTTTTTCTCTCTTCTTTCCCCCCCACCACGCTTCTTTCTTTTCTTTCTTTTCCAAGGAGGGTGAGATTGGAGAGTTGACATCCCCTTTGGCCACAACGTCTTCTCTGTCAAAGAAAGAGTGGACCTTCAGCGGGAGGGACTGGCTCTGGGAAGGAAGGGTTTGGGAAGGGCATCCCTTCAAAGCAAAGGAAAGTGTATTGGAGAAGCATCATTGCTGCTGATTTCTCTGAAGATGCCAGCCGCAGATGCTGGTGAAACATCAGGAATAGGCTCTTCTAGAACATGGCCACAGAGCCCGAAAAACCCACCAAAAAAAACCCCTATCACTGTTGTTGTTACGGGCCTGTACCCCTGAAAAGTGAGGGTTTGAGCCACTCAAGGCTTGCGGGGGCTGAGCCTCCCACGAGATTATCAGACACCAAGGATCAGGACCACTAAGACTCCCACGTAGTCGAGCCTCCGGTTCCTGGGTTCTTGTTCCTTGCCTTCGTTTCCCACTTATGGCAACGCAAAGTCGAACCCATGGGGGGTTTTCTTGGCAAGGTTTTTTTCAGAGTGGGATTGCCATTGCCTCCTTCTGAGGCTAAGATTGAGAGAGAGAGATTTGGCCAAGAACACCAATGGTTTTGTGTCCCTGAGTGGGGATTTGAACCCTAGTCTCCCAAAAAACCCAAAAACTCTCACCCGTCTGAGGAACTATCAGTCAGAAGTGTGATAGTCTTCTTTGCCATTCCCTTAGTGGGATATATATATATATATATATATTCCTCTTTCCTTGACATATTAATTTTATGCCCTAAACAATGTTATAATATTTCATTTATTATACTGTCATTGTCTTCATGGGAGTCACATTTGCTTTAATTGGTTTGTTCTTCCTCTTGTTTTTATCCTTCACGGTGTACTGTGTTTGGCTGTGTTTTAATGTTTTATTGTTTACTGTTTTGTAAAAACATTCATGCTAGTTTTAAACAAACAAACAAACAAACAAACCTCAAAATGATTTGCTTGCCAGTCTGGAACCCACCCACCGTAAAAACAGGCCAGGGGTCTCTGGTTTTGCCCCTTCGGGTTTTCGTTGTTGTTGTTGTTGTTGTTGTGTGCCTTCACGTCATTTCTGACTTATGGCGACCCTAAGGCGAACCGACCATAGAGTTCACTTGGCCAATATTTATTCAGTTGAGATTTAGCACCTTCTTCCTCATAGGCTGAGAGAGTGTGACTTGCCCAAGGTCACCCCGTGGATTTCTATTTGTCTGAGCAAGAATTCGAATCCTAGGCTTCATCCATACTGGAGATATAACCCGATTTGGCCCCGCTTTAACTCTTTTCTGGCTCAAGGCTATGGAATTCTGGGAGATGGAGTTTGTTGTGGGCCCAGAGTAGAGCGGAAATGAAAGAGTTCTATATATTTATGATTATATATGTCTCACTCTTTGCAGCCTTATAAATTTGGGAACTGGAGGAAATTTTCATGGGCGGGAAAATGATTATTCGGGGGGGAACAATACCTTCATTTTGCTCCTCCATTTTGTACATCCCTGAAACCCCTAAACCATCCTGGCTCTTCAATATCTCTACAGATCCCTACTCTGTGTGTATGTGTATTTGTGTATGTAACTATAAGGGTGCGATCCTGTGATTATCGATTCAGAAGGAAGCTCAAAGGACGCTTACTGCAAGAGAAGGATGTCTGTAGGATTTCCACCTAAGTCTCTCTTCTTCTTCCTCCCCATCCCTTCCCAGGCTATGAATTAAACTGAAAATGACGCAGGTGAGAATTTTTCCTGTGAAACCTAGCCAAGTGATAGATTGTTTTATACACCGAAATGCCCAGGCTCCCGCAAATGTATTTGTGCAGAAGTTGGTGGAAGGGGAGGATGATCAATAACATGGATGTCCCAGAGTTGCATCAAGTACACAATTCACTTCAGTCAAACCATCTTCCCAAGTCAATCAATCATACAGAGATACAGATGTGGGTAACCAAATAATTAGCTAATAGTCTGTTCTCTGCAGTTTCCTTATCACAACCTGAAGTTTTTAAAAATCTCTTTTTTAAAAAAAGTGTTCAAAGACATTTTAGAGGAATAAATGAATATCCTTATCATGAATCCACAAGTACCTACATCTGTTCCTATGTATAAAAACAGATATGATGTACAAAGTGTACTAGCACAATTTGCCCAAGAGACAGCGCACCAAAGATCCTCCAATTCAAAGTGTCACCTTCGTCCTGAAAGTATGCCCTGGACGAGCCACTCACTCCTAGCCTCAGCCCACCATCTGCAAGAAGGATAGAGCTGCTAGACATTTTACAGTGTAAAGCAGGGATAGGATTAACACAGTGCTCCAGATGTGGGGCTGCAATTTCCAGCAGTTCAGCAGTGGTAGGAGCTCCTTGTAGTCCCACAATATCTGGAGGGATGCATAATCTCAACCCCTGGTACAAAGGCCTACAGAAGGGGATCAACTAAAGGCACCAGATCCTGTCTGATCATGGAAGCTAAGTAGGGTCAGCCCTGGTTGGTACTTGGATGAGAAACCATCAATGAATACCAAATGTTGTAGGCTAAAAGGAATTGCCAAAAACCCCTCTGAGTATTTCTTGCCTGAAAAAACAAACAATGGAATTCATGGAATCCCCATAAGAGACAAGTCACTTGAAGGCACAAACACACACATAATGGGAGTGGAAATGCCTCTTTTTACTTAATCTGTATAAGGTATGCATCATGTCAACAATTGTGTGTGTGTTTGTGAGTAAATGGGAAAGTGAATGAATGAGTGAAGGAAAGAGAGCATGCATTATGAGATAAGTGGATAAGTAAATTAAGTATGTGCATAAAGGGGGGGCATATATGAAGATTGGAAGGAAGGATGAATCACCAAGGAATAATACAGATGTGTGGCCCAAACTTATAGGAATAGTGTAAGGAAAGCAACAACACAAATGAGCTGAAACGCACTAGGCAAGCAAAGAGCAACAAAAAGGATTTATTTCACACAAGACCCTACGAAATCCACCGGTGACTTGAAGGCACATACACACAATTAATAGACAGAGCATTGGCCTATATAAAATAGTGCCTAAACAAAATGATGCTGTTAGAGTATTTAAGATAGCTATACCCCCCCCCCCCCCACCATACAACACTAAGAAAAAGCAAAACAAAACAAAACAAAAAAACATAGGAGGGTACTAGGGTCCATTTAGAAAGAATAGAAGAAAATCCACAGTTGGGCAAAACCTTTAGTAAGACCAATCAAACATCCCTAAATTGCTAAGCAAGCTTTTTCACTATTTTCTGACATTTTAATTGATTCTCACATCGCTATTGATACAGAGGATATTTCATACCTAGCATTGTATTAGTGGATTATACATTCTGGGGGGGAAAATACACACTCAGCTGTGTATCTATACCCATATATTCTTACTGTGGCCAGCCGCACCCTGCTCGTTATTGCAGAAAAATAATCTGTTATTAAGATTTTAGATGTTTCCTTTCCTTCGCTTTCATTTCCTTTCTCTCCTTCCTCTTTCTTGATCACTCCTTTCCAGGTGTGTGTGTGTCTGTGTCTATGTCTCTGTGTGTCGGTGTGTGTATTAATTTCCCTTGTGACAGGGAACCAAGTCCATCAATGCTACTCTCCTTCCTGTTGAGCCTGTAATCTCTACCTCGCACATCTGACTGTTTTGGAAAGGCCCAGTGGGAAAAGGTAAATCCAGCCCTTGGGCAACCCTCAGCTGAGATCCAAGGCTGTTCAAGGGGTCGCTTGGGAGCCCTTATCGGGGAGATCTCTAATCTTGCCCATCGGGAAACCCATTCCAGGTTCCTTCAGGTGTCAAGGCAAGCAGTCAGAATGCTAAACAAACACACCACACAGACGACGGAGGGGAGGATGAAATTAGGGTTGGAGTGAAGGTTGCCTATGACTTTGATTCCCCCTCCCCCCCCCTTGAAGGACGTTGTTATTTGGACTGCTAGAATTTTTGAGCAATAGTAGTAGGGGCCCAGGGCTGTAGGTCAGAAAGTTTCTGTTTGTTTGTTTGTTTTAATGGCAGCATACTGTTTGTTTTTGCCTTGTGCCTCCAAGTCTTCCCCCCCCCCCCCACTTATGGCACCCCTAAGGCGACCTCATCATAGGGTTTCCTTGGCACGTTGCCTTCAGAAATGGTTTACCCCTGCCATCTTTTGAAGCTGAAGAAGTGTGACTTGCCCAAGGTCACCCAATAGTTGTTTATGCTCCAGCGGGTTATCCAACCCTGATCGCTAGAGTCTTAGTCCCACACTCAAACCACTGCACCAGGTTACGTATTGGATGAGGACTTTGAGATCCAGATTCTGCTGAGTTATAAAACTTACTAGGAATCATAGAATCATAGAGTTGGAAGAGACCACAAGGGCCATCCAGTCCAACCCCCTTCAGCCATGCAGGAACTCTCCATCAAAGCATCCCTGACAGATGGCCATCCAGCCTCTGCTTAAAAACCTCCAAGGAAGGAGACTCCACCACCCTCCGAGGGAGTGTGTTCCACTGTCGAACAGCCCTTACTCTCAGGAAGTTTCTCCTAATGTTGAGGTGGAATCTCTTTTCCTGCAGCTTGGCTTGCATCCATTGTTCCGAGTCCTGTTCTCTGGAGCAGCAGAAAACAAGCTTGCTTCCTCCTCAATATGGCATCCCTTCAAATATTTAAACAGGGCTATCATGTCACCTCTTAACCTTCTCTTCTCCAGGCTAAACATCCCCAGCTCCCTAAGTCGTTCCTCATAAGACATGGTTTCCAGACCCTTCACCATTTTAGTTGTCCTCCTTTGGACACACTCCAGTTTCTCCGCATCCTTTTTGAATTGTGGTGCCCAGAACTGGACACAGTATTCCAGGTGGGGCCTGACCAAGGCAGAACAGAGTGGCACTATTACTTCCCTGGATCTAGACACTATACTTCTATTGATGCAGCCTAAAATTGCATTGGCCTTTTTAGCGGCTGCATCACATTGCACTGTTGACTCATGTACAACTTGTGGTCTACTTGGACTCCTAGATCCCTTTAAGGGTTCAAGTTCGGGACTCCAACAGACACCTCTTTCAACCTGACCGACTTGACAGGGTTGTTGTGATAAGAAAATGGAGGACCAGAGCCATGGGTGCTACTGGGAGGAAAGAAGGCCATGGATGCTCATCACCACTTGTTTCTCTGGCTTAAAGACCCAACAAGGAGAAAGTCAGCTCCTGTTCCCAGCGCTTTGTTGGTTTTCTCGAGCGAGGACAGAAATTCTGGATTTGGTTGTCAAATGAAAAGTAGTAGTAGTAGCCCCCAGCAGGAGAAGTGGAGAGGCTCCTTCGCCTGCTCACACAAGGTTTAATAATCCTGCTGGGACATCCCTGAAAGAGAAGCTCAGCCAAAGAGCCTCCCTCCATCTGGGGAAGGTGAGACCCTCCATCGTCCAAGATATGAAATAAGAGGCAGGAAGGATGCCTCAGGCTCTGGAGTTGGGAGCAGTTGCCACACTTGACCCTCTGTTATTAGGAAACGAAGTTGTGCCTGTGGATTGGTCCTCCTTTGATGAACCAGGAGAACCGGGACAGTTGCCCACCAGCTGAGAGAAAAGACAAGGGACAACAGGACAGTTCAGCTCTGTTTAGAAGAGTCGTTCGTTTTTAGGAGACGTATCAATCGGCTCAATCCATGCTCCTGCACAGGGTGAACCTGGCGTCCTCCTTTTCCAGGACACGCCCTACATTTCAACCTTCTATCCAGTAGGAAATTCCAAAAGGTCCTCCGTTTTGGGCACCACTAAAAAGCACGCATTATATTTATATTTGTGCTTTGTTTTTGTTTTGTTTTGTTTTTTTTTTTGTTTTTTGTTTTTTTTTTTTTAGTTTTTATTAGAGAATCTCCTACATTGTAATGGAATGTCCTACTTTTTATAATGCCTCTTTGCAGTTAGGAATGTCACCTTGCTCCTACAGCCACCCTATTTTTTTTAGGATCTCATTCCTGGAGAGTTCCGGGAATGGCAGTGCACCCTCTTTTATTCCTTTTTCCTTCTCTCTCTCTCGCTCAGCCAGGGAAAAAAAAGGCAGAACAGGGATATCGCAGGGAGGCAAGAGCTTAGGATACGGGTTCAAGGAAGTTAACCTTGGCAGAGAAGTATCAGTGGTGGGTTTTTTAGGCGTTCATGGACAGGGTTACCAGAGGCCCTCTTTTTCCAGGAAATGTCCTACACTTCAGTCTTCTGTCCAGGAAGAATTCAAAATGTCCTCCATTCTAAGCATGACCAAGAAGCATGAATTTATCATTACATCGGTGTTTTTAATTTTTATTTAAGAATCGCCTACATTTTTCTTGAATGTCCTACATTTTGCCTTGTGCGGTTAAGACATCTGGTCCCCCTGTTCATGGATCCTTACCTGAAAGTAACCCCCTAAGAACTCTAGACTGGAAGGAAGGCCAGCAATTTGACCAATTCCAGAACAAAAGGCTCAGCTTCCAGAAATCCCAAATACAGACACAGTGGTGGAGGTCATCTCAGTAGGGCAGTGGTCTCTGGATTTTAGTCTGAACTTCAGAGAAGCTATCCAAGGTGCTGAACCTAGGACCCCACTGATCTGAGAGCACCAGCAAGAAGGGGGGAAAACCCCATGAACAAACAAATCCATGAACAAAACTCAAGACTTTTTTTCCTACCATCCCACCCCCCCAGCTCTCAAGGGCTGTTCCTACTGTTTCACTTGGCTATAAAGTTGGCCCACCTTCTTCTTGCAAAGAATAGCAATAATAATAATAATAATAATAATAATAATAATAATAGAATTCAAAGATATAGCCGTGTTAGTCTGTAGAGTTAAGTATGTAGAGAGATCTTGCCGCACCTTTGAGACTCTCTGAAAGAAAGAAAATTGGCAGCTTGAGCTTTGGTAGATTTCAGCCTACTTCCTCAGATGCATTCGGTGGAGTGGAAGCTAAGAGATCTGAGGAAGCAGACTGGAGCTCATGCTGCCCATTTCTTTCTTTCAATGAGTCTCAAAGGGGCGACAAGGTTTCTCTACGTAATAATAATAATAAGTCTGAAGGAAGCAAGAAAAGTGGAAGCGGGGATGGAATGGGAAGAAGAGAAGGACAGGCGGGAAGCACTTTGTAGTCTGTGCACCGTCCATCTTTAATTCAGAGACGTCTCTCTGCTGCTGGGGGCGCTGCCTTTGATCTCTTTTGATTTCTTCTCCTCCCCCCCTTCCCCTGCTTGCTTTCCCCCCTTTTTTTAAATAAATAAATAAAAAAAGAAAAGAAAAGCCACGAGCTCTGTTCTGGGCCTACAATTCCTCGCTTTTCCATAGAAACATCTCCATTCCTGGGGGATATTGATGTTTTCTTCCTCCTAGGGGTTATGATATGGTAAATCAGATTCCAGAAAGCCCGGACAATGCCAGCATTCATGGGCTCTGGGTGGAAAGAGGGCTGGGGAAGGGGGGGGGGTCTGGGAGGCCTCCTCCCCATGGATCCCAGTCTTAGGGCTCCTCTGGCCTCCACCTTGGCAGCAGGTTGCGTTGCCGGGGCGACCCTACTGTAGGTCCGACAATGCCCTGAAAGAGGAGGGTCTGCCTCGGCCATGCAGCCACTTCCGATGGGGCAGCCCCAAGCCCTTGCGACCTCGCCTTGTCACCGCAACAATGGCCAGCTTCGTTCCCCTCCCAGCCCTCTCGCCTTTGATCTGTTTCAAAAGGAAAGAAAAGAGGGAGAAAGTGGGGCAGAAAGTGGGGCTGGAGCTGGGGGAGGGAAGTGGAGGCTTATATAGTTAGTTCTCTGCAGATGCCCAGACCACTCGTCTTGTTGAAGAGGGCATTCTCTTTGCCTCCCCCACCCCCTTGTGCCAAGGCATTCCCTATAACCAACCACCTGTCCCTCTTCTCTGCCAGGCACCTCTGCAAAGGGTTATTAAGTTGGGGGTACCCTCCCTAGCAAGAAGACACAGTGTGGGCAGTGGTTTGTGGGTTGGACTAGGTCTCTTGGCATCTCAGCAATCTGCCAGGGAAACCCATTGGGTGACCTTTGCCATGCCACACTCTCTCAGCCTCAGAGGATAGCAAGGGCAAACCCCCTCTGGAGAAACTTGCCAAGAAAACCCCATTGATAGGTCTGCCTTAGGACGACTTGAAGGCACACAACAACAACAACAACAACAACAACAACCCCTCCTCAGCAATTACACCTCTGGTGGGAAGGTTGGCATGGCTTCCACCAGAGGGCACTGAAGCAAACTGCTGTCTGGCCTTTCCGGGTCAAAGAGGAAAATGCTATTTTTATTCTAGTTATTTTTTGGGGGGGGGGGGGGGAATGTTAGTTAAAAGTCAGCTAAAATAGAGATGATTGTGGACATCCTTCTGAATTATTGTAAAAGTGCATTCTTGCAATAGCAGAGGGTTGGGTTAGATGGCCCTTATTACAGCCCCTTTCATTAGTCTAGGGATACAGCTTTGCAAGGGACCAAAATAAGAGTATCCCCCTGCCCCATTAAGAATTCTGTTCCCTATGATTTTTTTTCTTCAGTCCCCAAATTTCTAGCATTGCAGTAATTTAAAACTTCAGCTGAGCATTTAGAAATACAGTTAAGGTGTCCAAAGAAAAGGTGCAGGCAAAGTTACCAAGGGAATGGAAATAAAGCAAATGCAGTGGGACCTTGGTATCCACTGGGGTTTGGTTCCAGGAACCCCCCTGTGGAGGCTCAAATCCCATTAGATACAGTGACATGGAAAAATGGTACCCCTTATATAAAAGGGCAAAATCAAGGTTTGCTTTTGGGTAAATATATATATTTAAATTATTTGGTTGAATCCATGGGTAAAGAATCATACTGTATAAGAATTCAAATGTAAATGATTTTCAGTGTCCTACTCTCTGCAGTAACAGAAATTTGAGCACTTGTGGAAATTTACCTTTGAAGGGCAGAATTCTTAAAGGGCAGGCAGACTTCCTACACATCACCGAAAGACTTCTGACAAAATAGGTTTACCATCCAACTTCATAATCTTTATGCTGTTGTACTTATTAGAGGAGGAGAATGAAGAAAAAAAATCAGTCATGAAGTTCTGTGTTACTCATGGAAAGCTTATTGATGTACTCAGTACTGTTGGTTGTGATCGTTAGTGTTGTTTATTAATCATTTATACAATACTTTCAATGTGTTTTTTGTTTTGCCTCCCATATTTGGGGAAGAATTTAAAAAGCCTAGTTACTGCTATTATTACTGGAAGAGAAGGCAGTTGTTATTGATGTTTGTTTGTTTGTTTTTAAAAAGGACCAATGTGTTTGTTTTATTCACTCATGGTTAGCCAAAGTTGACACATCCTTAAATTCAACACACATAAAAGGTTCGTCTGAAAGAGTAGGTTGTCACCCATGTTACAAATACCACCTCTACTAGTATTTAATTAATTGCACAACTTCTAATAAAGCCAACCCTTTTAATCTCCTGGCTCCTTTTAATGTGTGGTGCAGATGTACCACTCTTTCTAATCCTGGCTGGACTGATTGGTCTATGCAGACTTTGCATGAGTAACCATGAACAGAAGCTTTTGGAATTCAGGGCTTGCTTTGAAGACAAGATCCCCACTCCACCCCCCACTCCCCAACCCACTCCTCTCCCCTCTGAACTATATAAACTCTTCAAAATGTGGATCTGGGGCCTTTCATTAATTTATTCATTTGCATCTGACATGGTGCCAACAGAAAAAAATTGAGAGGTGGTGTTTGGAAGGAGTATATTTGTCCTTTGGTGTTTGTTTTTTCCCCCCTTTAAAAAAACTTTAAAAATTTGCTTCAGTGTTCAAGGGCAGGGGTTGACATCTCTTTCTTCATCTGAAAAAGGAAAATGTGATGCCAGAGACAGGAGACACTCGTCAGAGACTGGACCTGTGGATTCTAGATTGTTTCCTTCATTCCTTCCACAAAGATTTAAAAAAAAAAAAAAAAAGCTTTGTACTCAGTGACAGCTGGTGTTCTCAGGTCAGTGGGGCCATAGGTTCAGCACCTTGGATAGCTCCTTTGAATTTCAGACTAAAATCCAGCATGGTTTTTTACTGCTCCACTGAGATGATATCCACCAATTACCACTGTGTCTGTATTTTAATTCAAATATGCTATTCGTTTATTTCTATACAAGTTGCTTCTTGACATGTTTACACCAATCTGGATCTCAGTGATCTTGGATAAGATTGCTGTCTGTTAGAAGTGAGGCAATGTGCGGAGGGTGAATTAGGCCTTTGACTCCTCGTTCTGCTCCAATGCAATTTTCCTTCACTCCCAAATTTCTAGCATTGCGTGGAGTGAAACACTGAAAACCATTCACACCTAGAATTTATATTTGCTGTCCATGATAACTTTACCTGCTCTTTTTCTTTGGACACCTAAACATAAAATTTTAAATAATTGTAATGCTTGAAATGTGAGGACTAAATGGTCATTTCATTGGAGGGGTGGGTCAGAATTTGAAATGGCAATATCACTATTTACCACATTATGTACATACATCCCATAGCTACACTTCTGCTGTCCCAGCAATGCAAAACAGCAGCACTGGAATTTTAGCCTACACTCTGAAAACACAGGCTGGCATCCTGTCAGTGACACAAGCAGGAGTTAATTGGTTGGTTGGTTGGTTTATTTCCCTCCTTTCTCCTAAAAATTAGGTTCAAGGAACACTGCATGCGTAGTGATATTTTTTTTTACACTGCACAATGCACGGATTAGTTTGTAAATGTGCATTACCTCTAGACACATTGCACATTGCAATTTCACAATGAGTTGTCAGCCATGCACATTTATCATTAATCCCTATATGGTGTATTATATTGGTATTCAATTTAGGGACCATGTAAAATCACCCTGCCAACAGATATTTATGCTGGAGTGATGTAGGATCTTGACCACAGACCAACAAACTGATCAGCTGGTTGTCAGGCAGAAATGGGTGGAGGCCACACTGTGATCATTTATGTACATCTGACCTGTAGAAATGCATGTCTGAAGCATGCACACAGAAGGACACTGCCTTATCCTGAAACAAATTAGTGATCCAGCTATATTGTCTATATCGAGTTGCAGTGGGTCTTCAGCAATGCATGCAGAAACATCTTTATCCCTGCTTGAAAATGATGGTCCTGAAATTCAAACTTGGGGCTTTCTGCATACAATGCATGCATTCTACCACTAAGTCTCAGTAACTCTTATAATGCACAAGAATGTTTTAATATCACATCCATCCATTTCAGCAGTTTGTCTTTAGGAAGAAATGTGCAGAGCATCACATGCTCAAATCCATTGTATACTCCAGGCTTCCTTACGATTAGTCTATGCATCTTGTGTGCTATTTGTGAAGGTTTCATACATGATCCCTAAACAAAATTCCCAAGACTCATTGGGCATTAGCTATAGTATGTAGTGCCATCTACATTCTCTGTATCATATGGGAGACAGACACATTAGAAGCATTCATACCTGGTTATAGATGCTGCTACCATGGTAGCCTCTTTACACAATGCTGAGAAACCATACAATATTTTACATTTTTGGCCTGGGCTGAAGTTATATGTCCTTTGGTCACAGTTGCCCATCCCCACATAACATCCTGACTGTTCTTTAATGTGTAAGGCATGGGACTGGCTTTAAAGATGGCTTGGAAGCTTTATTTGGTACCAGATAGATCTGCCAGGATTTTGACTGGCACTGTCTACTTGAATTGTATTTTCTCAATGTCATATCATATATCATCATATACTGTGTATCATATATATCACATGAGCAGCCTCCACTTGTTGACTCTACTTTTCAGCCTAATATTGTTTTCTAGAGCTCCAAATACCCTCAGCTTCTGAAGCAAATCCTTGTTACATGTTGTCCTACTTGCACTTTCAGAAGTTTAGCTTCAGCTCTTTTCCTCAGCTCCCTCCTTATCAGAGGTGAAGCAGGTGCCAGCTTTTCAGTGACCAGGTGACTGCCCTGGCAGTAGGCTAATTAATCCATACTGAGCTTTAGTCAAAACTTGAGAGAAGCTATCCAAAATGATAAACCTATTTTGCATAGTTCCATTAAAGTTTAGACTTAAACCAAGAGGAGATTTATCACCTCACTGACATGGAAGCCACCAACCTCCAGGGACTGTGTGTGGACCCCTTCCACAGAATCCCTTCCCTAGATAGACTTGGCTGCAATAATCCTTTAGATGCCAGATGTTCCCTTAAGTGTCTAAATAGTGGTAATTCCTAAATACCCTAATGGCACTAGATCTTGGTAGCTAAGCCAGGTCAGCCCTGGTTTCAAATGCAGTAGACTATGTTTTAAAGGATGAAATTGGAAAGGCCACCTCAGGTCTTGGAACCTAAGCAGGGTCAGCCCTTGTTAGTACTTAGGTGGGTGACCACAATGAAAACCATGCGCTGTAGGCTATATAGTTCAAAGGAAGGAACTGGCAAAACCACCTCAGAGTGTTTCTTGTCTAAGAAAACACTATGAAATTAATGGGGTACCATAAGTCAATGGGTGACTTGAAGACACACACACATGCATACATACACACAGAATTCACTGGGAGATTGCCACTGCACTGCAATTAAATTATCCTTTCTCACACAGGATCATAACTGAGATACCAGCCTAAGCTGGTACCCTGTTTCCCCGAAAATAAGACATCCCCATAAAATAAGACCTAGTAGAGGTTTTGCTGAATTGCTAAATATAAGGCCTCCCCCAAAAGTAAGAGGTAGCAAAGTTTTTGTATATAAATATATATACAGAATATAATAAATGTCCATATTTTTTGTTCAACAATAAAAAGACATCCCCTGAAAATAAGACCTAGTGCATCTTTGGGAGCAAAAATTAATATAAGACACTGTCTTATTTTCAGAAACATGGTAAGGAGAGATTGTGATTTGCCCATGGTCACCCAATGGGTGTCCAAGCTGGGATTCAAACACTGGTCTCAATGCTCAAACCACTGCATCATGCTGGTGTCATGTAAAGGCACACCTGGACAATGTTAGGTCTCTGCCCCTAACAATGTTAGGTCTCTGACCCTCTGGTAGAATTAAAAATGCTGTTGTTGGGTGCTTTCAAGTAATTTCTGACTCAAGGTGACTATAAAGTGAATCTGTCATGGGAGTTTCTTAGCAAGATTTGTTCAGAGGGGATTTTCCTATTCCTTCCTTTCAGGATGAGATTTGAACCCTGGTCTCCACAGTTGTAGTCAAACCATTACACCACACTGGCTCTCCAGAATTCAAAATACTCATGTTCTAAAACCCTTTCTCACTTGTTTGTGGGATTTTTCCAACAAAACAAAACTGGAATGTAAGAGGGATAGAAAAATGCTTCATCAATATATTTTCACTGTTGCCCCTTGTTTCAGAGGCAGCCATGGCAGAGTTAGCATCAATTATTCCACTTTGTTCATCCCCAACCAAACTGCACTGAAGATGACCCACACGTTGTCATCATGTGATACTTATTTTAATAACATCATGTTCTCCCTTTTTATCTATGAAGATGAATTTCAGGACAGTTGTCCTGTTGGGCGTTGCAACAGAAACAAAAGAGTCTTGTGACATGCTGTAGACCATAGGTGGGAAATTTTCAGAGTTGTTTTTTATATGCCTCCCATTTAGCCCTAATCAATGGTGAGGGATTATGGGAGTTGCAGCTGGAGGACCACAGTCAGCCACCCTTTCCATCAAGTTTAATTGTCTACTTGGTGTATACTTGGTGTATCCATATCACTGCAATCTAAGACTGGAACCCCATTTGTTAGCTTAATGGTCCATACCTCTTAGCTTTAAAGTGCCCAAGAATCTTCTCCCATATGATCCCAATCAGTTCTTACTACCCATATGGATGAACAGTTAGATGGCTCTTGAACCTTCTTTTCTTTCAAATTTCCTGAACAGAGTGTTTGATATTTGGATTCTTTATATGGACTAAGTGTTGTAGGATAAAGGATAATTCAGTCATGTGAACCTCATCAGACTACTACTAAATCCTACTTTCTGAATGTCACTCTCTGAACTATCTGTGCTGTATTGTGTTTTCCAGAAGACACCAAACTTTCTTCTAAAGTCTGCTGTGGAGGCAGACTACAGGTTTTCAGGCTTTCAGGACATACTTAAAAGAATGCAGAGATCCAGAGGCTAGATGGTGAGAAAGACAAGCAAGGACCTCTGAAAAATTATAAGCTCAGGAATTTGTTTGGGGTTCCAGGACTAAATAATGTTCCACATTGTTCCACCCTAACTTCCACTCCTAATTATCCCCAGAGTTTCTTCCTTACAGCTCTATATTTTAGAACAAGAAAGAAGTGACATCTCTTCTCACTCTTGTTTGAAAGCAAGTAATAACCAATCCACAGTCACCACCTAGACCCCCAGTACATCCAGATCTACCATCTGTCCATCCTCATTCTTGGTAGGTCTACATGAGCTCTTGGTGGGTAGTGTTTTTATTAAGGGCACATTTATTTATATATTTATTTATTGAAACCAGGGATTACTGTAACCACAGGGCCATTCCATTAATTTACCATGCAAGCAAAGTGAGGCTCAAAATTCTACAACAAAGATTCTTACCATATATGGAGTAAGAATTGCCAGATGTCCAAACTGGGTTCAGGAAAGGAAGAAATACCAGGGATCATATTGCAAAGATACATTGGATAGTGGAGTTCACCAAAAATGTCAAAAGAAAACCTGTCTGTCCATGCCATCATATTTCCAATGTCTATGTATGGTTGTGAAAGCTGGACAATGAAGATAGCAGATAGGAAGAAAATCAACTCATTTGAAATGTGGTGCTGGATACAGATAGCATGGACTGCTAAAAAGACAAACAAAGAGGTCCTGTCAAGTCTGAACTCTTCTTAGAAGCCACGATGACATGACTCACTTGAAAAAACAATAATGCTTGATAAGGTAGAAGGCAGTAGGAAAAGAGGAAGACCATATTCCCGATGGTTATACTCAATCAAGGAAACCACACCCTGAGTCTGCAAGACCTGATCAGGTCTATTGATGATAGGGGGCCCTACAGGCCTCTCATTCATGGGAAGCCCATAAGTCAAAGCCCACTTAACAAAAGTTAATCACAAATGCATGTGGCATGGAGTGTATGCGGGAAAAGTTAGCTAGGTTTCTCCTCCCTCAGCCTGACAATCAGCAATGTCCTGGATGCTAAGTCCTGACCACAGCAGCAATGGAAAGGAAGGGAACTGGAACGAAGGATGTTTCTAGCCAGAGGTAAGACCCCAGAGTCAATAATTAAAGGCACATCCTTGAGTCCTGAAGAGTAATCAAGAGACAAGCTTAAGAGAAAAAACTACCTAAGGGACTAGCAAGCTCAATTCACCTCCCCAAAAGAAAGAATATTTTAACTATAATAATAATTTTTGTACCCTGCCGTTCCTTCAGTGAGTTTAAGATTACATTCATAGCTGTCTTCTCCATTTTAATCTCACAACAACCTGGTGAAGTAGGTCTTGTTAACAAAACATTATGTCCCAAGGTCACCCTGGCTCAATTTCATGGGTTAGTAAGGGCTTGAAGCTGGATCTCCCAAGTCCTACACCAG
This sequence comes from Urosaurus nigricauda, assembly GCA_034509955.1. NCBI lineage: Eukaryota > Metazoa > Chordata > Lepidosauria > Squamata > Phrynosomatidae > Urosaurus > Urosaurus nigricauda. Next base: position 245,399,253 of record JAOEGL010000003.1, read on the forward strand.
TACTCTAGACATTACACCACACTGTCACTACTGTTGTTATAAGAAGAAGAGGATGTGGCAGAAGAGGGGGAGAATAAAGCCATGGTGGTGTAGTAGCTAAAGTGTTGGACTGGTATTTGTGAGATCTGTGTTCTAGTCCCTATTGTGCCTGTCACTCTTCCTCAGCCTAACCTACCTCACAGCATTGATGTGAGGCAAAGCAGAAGAGCAACCTTGTAAGCCACTTGAGCTCACTGGAGGAAAGACAGGAGCTAATAAATGATTCCTGTATCTAAAAGTGTGTCTCCTTCCTAGGAAAACAACAAGACAGAGTAGGCCCAAAATTTATTTCAGCCTTATATCATTCAAAGGGCAGCATTTCAGGTCAAGGACTTTGCAGTCTGGATACCAAGATATCCTCCAGGTGATACAGATGCCCCACAGAACTTGCTGGGCGGGGCTTGCTCCTGCATAGACAAAGTGAAGGATTGTATTGTGAAGGGTTCTGCTCTTAAGGCCTACCTGTTTCACAAAAAATCAGTCTAATAAAAGAAGGCACATTTCTAGTTTGATAGGAGGAACCTTTCAGGAAACTGTGTCCATCTCCTCCAGCTCTTCCTTCTGGTGTGCCCATGGTTGGAGTCTTGGAGAACTAGGATGAAGTCACAGCCCATTAAAAGCCTAGAGCTGTTCATTCCAGTGTGGTTCACTTTATACATGTGGGGCAGCCAAGAAATTTTAAATTCATTTTTATTTTCCTCCCTCCTGTTAATGATAATTATATTTCTCTTATACTGGAGCCCCATTTTTTAAGAAATGTAAACTGTGTGTCAGGATGAAACTGTTCCACATATATCTCAGTTTCCAAAGTTTTATGTTAGGACTGGGTAGCCTTTCCTATCATTCCTGCACCTGCTTCCTCAGAAGTAAACCCCAATAAGTTCAGTGGACTTTCTTTCCAAGTAAGGTTGCATAATTTTGCAGCAGTTATTCCACTCATGATCAATGGGGGGAATTCTCAGAGAGCTACAGATCCTAAGAACATTTCCTTGGAAGTAAGAGCCACTGAAACAAAACAAGAGTGCTTTGGATAAGGAAAACCTTCCTCTGATGTTCAAACGAGCATAAGATATATAGGGACATGGAATATATCGCTCCTTTGTAAAAAAGAAATAGTTCTTAATTTTAACTTCTCAGTTACAGAAATCTCCGTGATGTTCTCTGCTGACAGATAATTTGTACTACGGATTTCTGGTTACATTTTGTGTTTCCTTAATCTCAGTTTCAGAAACTGCTATCACTGCCATACTCATTTGCAACCACATTGGTGCTGTTATTCTAAAATATTCATTCTGCACAGAAGAATCCCTGGGATACACTAAAACAGATTAGATAGATAGATGGATAGATAGATAGATAGACAGACAGACAGACAGACAGATAGACTTTTGACAAAGTTGATCTTCTTCCATTGGTTTTAGTAGTACTAGTTTAAATAAATGCTTAGATGTCCTCTTGGAAAAAGTAATATAATGAACTTTTTTTTAAAAAAAAAAAAGTGAAATAACATGTTCTTTGGGAAAGGGGGCACCTAATCCTTTTGTGTTACCTTTCTTTGGGGATCCTTTCTCTTTGGGGCTTCAGCCTAATTCTTTATTCGGAGCTACAGGGTTGTGAGAAAGAGCCGGACACTTTTACATCTCAATTTTTCTTCCCTGACACTAGCCGTGGAGGGGGGCGAGGAGCGGGAGAGAGGGACTCCCTATGGGTCAAGGTTGTAAATTTCCTTTATGGGTTACAAACTGGACACAGTCCAGCCGAGCCCTCCTAGAAAGCTTCTGGAAACTTAATGAGTGGACAATGGGGCCCAATCGTTATCACCTCTCCAGAGAAAACCCATTGAAATTAGCAAGTAATGACAAGTTGGCTTGTTTAGAGAGCGGACATTTAAACAGGTTGATGGAGGCAGGACAGAAATCCGAGAATATACCTGACAGGGAAGAGAGTGAAGAAGTGTTTTCTTCAGTTCCTTAAGAAAACTTCCAGTAAAGTCTTTAGGAAAGTTTGAGCCTTAAAGGCGATGTTAATCTACGGTTCTAAAAATGCTTCTCTGGTTTTGTTTCTCCAGGTGATCATTAACTTTCAGGTATCCAAAACCGAACCGTTTCAGAAACAATCCAGTACCCAGTTCAGTTAATCGGGAAGAATTTGTCCTTCAGTGAAGGCTAGGGTTGCCTTCAGTTTAAAGATTTAAATTTAAAGACTTAAAGACTTTAGGCTTTCTCCGCCTCCTGCTCCAAGTCAAGGCGATCCTAACGTTGCTCTTGGACACCCGTGGCTTGAAAGCAAGTCCCAGGGAACTCAGCAGCAGACTTCTGAGTAATTCATCTCGGGAAGGGAGGTCTATAAAGTTTACTTCCAAGTAAATATGTCTCGGGTGGCAGCTTAAAGTCCTTTGATGTCAGTTAAAGGATCGTAGACAGAGACGTTAAGAGCTCATTTCAATTTGCAAAGACGAAATACCGCATATCGCATCTGAGGAAGTAGGCTAGAGTCTACTTGCTGCCAACTTCTGTCTTTCAGCTAATCTCAAAGGTGCTACAAGATCTCTTTACCTAGAGCATATTGGCTGTATGGTAGGCATAAGAAAGAAACAACGTTTAACCATTCGTTCATTAATTCATTCATTTTATACCCTGCTTTTCTCCCGGCATGGGGAACAAAAGTGGCTTACAATCATGTAAAACAAACTTTAGCTTTGTTATTTGGAAAGTTATTTGGAGTAAACTTAAACGTGTTTCTGGGGGGGAGGGGGGGTATCATTGAATCTAGGAAATGTGTAGTTTAGAAAGGCTATTAACTTGTACTTAGAATTAAAGTAGTAGCTCAAAGGAATTTGCTTCTGAGCAGCTATATCTAGGATTGTGTTGTGTTGTACCTAGGAGGAAAGCCTTAATACTGTGTTGTGAACAACTATTTGGTTTTAAGTCTCATGGAGTTCGAATGGCCTCATTTTAATAAATTTTTTTATGTTAAGTGCTTGGCTATGGCTTGTTAAAACAAAAATAAGGGAGGGGTAGAGTCATGTTTATAGGATTATATGACTTCTGTTCCATTTAAAGCCCTTTATCATACTTTGGACTCCAGAAAATACCTCTCCATTTCATTACAGGTAATGGTTTGATTGAACTACGACTCTGGAGATCAGGGTTTGATTCCAGCTGGAGCCTAAAAACCTACCGAGTGACCTTTGGCAAGGCACACTCTCTCAGCCTCAGAAGATGGTAACGGCCAACCCCTTGGAAGAAACTTACCAAGAAAACCCGATGATAGGGTCGCCATAAATCAAAAATGACTTGGAGGTACACAACAATAATAACAATTTAGAAGAAGGTGATTGTGGAGGCTGTGTTGAGGGCTGGAGAGGGACGGGTAAAGAAACATCCACCTGTGAACTGTCAAACTATGTTGATTTTGTTGTTTTGGTGTACTTTCAAGCTGACTCAAACTTAGAGCAATCCTATCCTATGGCTATCTTGGCAAGATTTATTCAAAGGAGTTTTACCATTGCCTTACTCTAAGACTATGCCCTGGCTTCCCCACTGGACTTCCATGGCTGAGGAGGAATTCGAACCCAGGTCTCCCAGAATCCTAGTTCAACACTAAAGCCACAACATCACATTGATTGCAAGATATCAAAAAGAAGGAGGATATTTGCCAGCGACTCCAGACTGACCTTCTCCCAATTCCCGCGAGGGACTCTCTATTCAGTGGAACAGCCAACTTCCCTTTCTCCATACTAACTTTTGGAGTTAGTTTTGGAGTTGGCCGCTGAGATGTTACACACCTTTCCCTAAAAGCCATCTTAAAATGTTATTCCCCCTTCCTTATCATGACATCCACACATCGACTTCTCAAACTCCAAAAGGGCAATATAAACATGGATTGTGATTTTATCCCTTAAACCTTTAAGATTGGAAGGGAATCGTTTAAAATGTAAAGGTAGATAAAACTGACCGAGGGATCCTTTGGTTGTACTGTTATTCTTTGGTCGTATTTCTAGAGAGTAAGCATGGACAGAAATGGGCTGTTTGGTCATTCTGTCTGCCTTCTTTCTCACCCAAGGTCTTCTTGTTGTTGGGCGCCTTCAAGTCGGTTCCAACTTACGGTGACCCAAAAGACAACCCTATCATGGAGTTTCCTTGACAAGATTTGTCAACTCTCTGAAGCTGAGAGAGTGTCGCTCACCTAAAGACACCCAATGGGTTGCCAATGCTGAACGGGATTCGAACCCTGGTCCAACTCTCAAACCACTGCACCACACTAACTCTCATGTAAGGTCTACTTTCATGCAGAAGGTTCCCCCACAGTCTTCTTAGTTGGTCAAAATCCCCAGAAGCCGGGCAGGGATCTAAGATCCTCTACAAAGTCTTAGCCAGAAGGAAGGAATGCAATGAAGTTTCCTTCGGAGTAACTGTATGTGCAAAGCCATTCTTCTTGTTGTTGTGTGCCTTCAAGTTACTTCCGACTCATGGCGAATCTATCACAGGGCTTTCTTCTCAAGATTTGTTCAGAGGAGGTTTGCCTTTGCCTCCTTCTGAGGCTGAGAGAGTATGCAACGCCATTGTGGACCACCAATAAATCCCAGAGCCGTGACAGTAAGTGAGCAGAAAAAGATTCTTTTTAGTCTTTAAGGGGGAAAATAATATGGATTCTCTCTGGCCAAGTGTGCGACAAATGTCGGCTAGGTATACTTCTGCAGCCAGTGGCGACCTGCAAAATGAGTGGCGACCTGGAAGTGTGCAAGAGCTCTACAAAACTCCAACTTGTTTTATTAGGAATGCTGTTACTGAGAGATTAGGATTATTCGAACTCCACTGATGCTCTTTCAACATCGGTGAGATTGGTTTGGTGATGAGATTTTTTAAAACATCTTTTTAAACGCAATTTGACTAGAAAAATCACAATTTGCAATGAATGAGAGCTGCGCGAGTTTAGGATGGTGGTGTCAAGAAAGCGCAGGCGCAGTGGGGCTCCCCAGCGGAGGGTCTGGCTCAGAAACGTTGGGACCGAAACTGATCCCGACTAAAGTCAAAGAGACATTCGCTGCAAGACAGCGGCGGATTGATTGCGCAAGATTCCAAACGAACAAATGCTTCACCTGAATTTCCAGCCCTGAAATGTATATTTTCGAATCACTTAGGGGGAGGGAGGCAGGTAAACGAAAGTACGAAAGAATACTTCCTTTCATTCGTACTGACAAGATCCCTGTGACAATGATCATATATGAACCCATTTTCCAGACGGGAAAAGGAAGAGCTAGTTCTGTAACTTACTGGCAGCCGTCAAAGGGAAGTGGAATGCACATAGGGTTGCCAGAGCAAAAACTGGAGTGGGCTCCTGTACCTGTCTGGCCTAGTGGTTTCAGCACTGGACCATGACTATGACCCTGGAGACTAGGGTTCGAATCTCCGCTGAGCCATGAAACCCACAATTTCTCAGCCTGGGAGGATGGCAAAGGCTCTGAACAAATCTTGCCAAGAAAACCCTATGATAGGGTCGCCATAAATCGGAAAGGACTTGGAGGCACACAACAACAGAAGAGGGAATTTCAGCAGGAATTTGCTTGTCACCTGGTTGCATGACGCGCAAAACCTGACGAAATTCCCTTTTCTAAGTAATCATTAAAGGACAAAGGACCTCTCCAGTTTTCTGTCTGGCAACATTAGCCTCTCTGGAACCCCAAGGAACGTGATGGGAATGTGGATGGGGGGGACACTTGGATTCACAACAGACCTTGAGTTTTGGATAAGTCTCACAGTTTCCATATCTCTAAAATGGGTTTTTAACCACACAGAGAAAGAGACTTTTTTTAAAGGATCTCAGAAAACTCTTTGACCCAGATGCACTATAACAGATTAAGTGTTCAATCAGGAGTAAGTCTCAGTTCAATAGAAGTTAGCGGCCAGCGTGTAGGGCTAGCATTGGATACTGTTGTTGTGTGCCTTCAAGTCGTTTCTGACTTATGGCGACCCTAAGGCTTTTTATCATGGGTTTTATTTTTCTTGCCATGTTTCTTCAGAGGGGGCTTACCATTGCCATCCTCTGAGGCTGAGAGAGTGTGACTTGTCCAACTTGGTTATATAACCAAGTCGGGATAGAATCATAGTCCAGCGCTCAGACCACTACATCATGCAAGAAGCCATCCCGATCCCACTCAGTATTGGGGTTACTTCTGAGTAGACGTATATATGATGGCACTGCACAAACCACACTGTCATGCAATCTGTGTATTGTGCCTTCAAGCCTTCAGTTGACTTATGGCGACCCCATGAACTTTGTAGGGTTTGCTTAGGCAAGGGACACTCAGAGGTGGTTTTGCCAGTTCTTCCTCTGAAAAAATAGCCTTCTTATGGCAGCATCTTAATGCAGACGTCCGGCAACTGGACCACAGTCGCTTTTAAAGCATTGAAATTACTCAATAATAGAATGCGTTTCAGAGGAAGAATGAAGAGCGATCTTTTTAAAACTAGGCTCCCACTACAACGTGGAGGGTTTCCTCCTCTCCGACTCGTTTTCATTCACATATATAAAATGAAAACTATAAAACGAGGCTCTGGCTTGCGGAAGCCCCAGCGAATAACGACCATAGGAGCGGAATCGCAGCATAGATTCCAACTCTTATCTTAAACAGCTGGATTCTCCCCTAGTTGGAGATTTTTATGAGCTGATAACAACACCGTTTTTAAAAATTACGAGATTAATTATAACATCGTCACCATTATCTTCACTCGAGAGTATGGAGAAATGTGTGATTGTTTGAAAGGGGAAAGGGAGGAGGGAGAAATTGCTATTGTTGTCCCACTTTCCCAAGAATAAAATTTGCACATCTGCATCCGAGTAAGAAAAAGTCACCCCGCAAAGGACTCGGGCTGATAAGGACGTTTTATTCCGGGTCCCTCTTTCTTCTCAGATCTTATGGAGGTGCTCCAAGATCCCTTGGCATCCCAATATTTCGCCCATTTTCCCACCAGTTTCCCCCAGTAAACAATCACACAAATTCCCCCATACTCCTAAATTATTATGGCGATGTTAAAACTAATATCATAATTTAAAAAAAAAAATAATGGGTTGTTATCAGCCAATAAAAAAAATAATCTCCAACCAGGGGAGGATCCAGGTGTTTCAGCTCTTGCTGTGAAGGCTGCGATCTTCTAAAGACTGGCTTGGGAGTCAAGCCCTCCCCATTGAACTCGATGGGGAGCTACCATGCTCACACAGAGAAACACAGACACCAAGAATTTCTTGTGTTGAGATTCAGTTCAATGCAAAAACGATGCGATTTTTTCCAGAGGAGGGGAAAAGTGCAGAGGGAATCCATTCAGGGTTTTCCCAGCGAAATTTAACCCTGGCTCAATCTGCTAAATAAATTTGGGGTGCCAAGGGATCTTGTTAGCAGCTGTGAGAGTGACTGAAAGCAAGAAGTTGGTAGCATGATGCGAAGCATGAATCTGAGGAAGTAGGCTCAAGTCTACCAAAGCTCATGCTACCAACTTCTCGCTTTCAGTCACTCTCAGAGCTGCTACAAGATCCCTTGGCATAGTGATTGCCCAGACTAACAAGGCTAGGTCTTTAAAGTATTGGGATCCTGAGCCTGTAACCCCTTTCCAGACTTGCTAGGGAGTAAGCAGCCCTGATGTCAGAGGGATTGACTTCCATATAAGCAGGACACCAAGGATGGGCTGCGAGTCTGTGTAGGTTTCCCAAGAAATCCTCGGGATCCTATTTAAGTGCCCACAAGTCTCGATGAGTTGTAGATCGAGCTGTGTAGCACCTTCTCAAAAAGCATTCAGCATCTTTGCAAAGAACCAGCGACTGTCCTTTGGGTTAAACTGACTCGACCCTTGCTTTTTGCAATTTCTGCTAGGGTTTGATCTTGCATTCCTTTTCCAGGGACATCCAAAATCCTTACCTTTATTGGGCCAACCAAAGTACACGTGGCAAGCTTTCACCGGCTTGCAACGTGTCTATTGCGCATTTTGGTTGGCCCAGTAAAGGTACGCTATCACTGTTGCTTGGTCCAAAACGGACACGCTTGTGGTGCTTCGAAAGCTTGCAACATGTCTACTGTGCATTTTGGTTTGGTACAATAAAAGTATCGCTGTTGGTTGGACCGAAATGCACAATACACACGTTGCAAACTTGTGGGGCTTCGAAAGGTTGCAACATGTCTATTGTGCATTTCGGTTTGTGCAATAAAGGTGTCACTGTTGGTTGGACTAAACTGGACCATACAAGGAGGTGACTGGATTTGCTATATGACCAATACGGCTGCCTTTGAATGCATTCCTTTTTTTCGATTTAGAGACCCTCCGGACTTCTTTCCTGTTTGTTTGTGTGCGGGTGCGCGCGCGAGCGTGAACGAGCATCCTCTCTTCTCCCCCCCCCCCTTCAAATTCCCTTCTTTATTCTCTCTTCTTCTACCCGTTAAACGGCCGTCCCTTGAACCAGCAACTGGCAACCATCCGACATTAATTTATACGGCCTTTTACAAATACCTAAAGCCATTCCAAGTGCTTGCCCTGGGTTGTGTGTGTGGCAGGGGACATCTATCTACTGAATAGGCGGTGTCACACGGTAGCAGGCTCCCTTGTCAAGGGCGATTGTGTTTTAGGCAAACATTTGAGCAAACATAAAGGCAAAGGTCAAGTACTGTTCAGTTGCAGGGTGCGCTTCATTCACCTAGTTAGCCCATGGGGGCAAAAGTGGCTTTTTCGGCGAGTCCCGCAGACCAAAGCCAGGCCAAGGGCATTCATCCCAGAGTTTCCTTTTTATTTTCCCATCATATCTCAGCAAACTGGAAGTTGTGAGACTGGTGGTGAGCCTCGATTAGAAGAAGTTGTTCTAGGGATTTCCAGAAACCCACTTTGCTGCAACGTGGTTAGTCGTCTAGATGGGTGTATCTATATATGTGTGTATATATATATATATATATATATACCATGTGTGTGTACATATATACACACATATTCACTAGGTGAATTATAAATCCACATACATACGCGTGTGTCTTTTTCCATGCCACTTTCTTCTTACACTCCCCCCCCCCCCCCCATAAAAAGGGGGCATTGACTCGGATGCCCGGATCTTAACCCGTATTTCTTTTTACAGGACACCCCTTGAAACCTTCTTCCAAGTGGCTTCCAAAAGGGCTTCTCTTTCCAGGTATCGTGAAATGAAAACAGAACAAGTGACACAGAGCACAAATAAAACGGAAGGTGAGGCAAGAGAAGCGGAGCTGAGCGGAAAATGAGGCACAACAGTGGAGCCAACCTTGGTGCAGACACAGAGAAGGATGTAGGCTGTGTCGACACTGCATAAATAATCTGGTTTGACACTACTTTGCTATGGCTCCATTCTGCTATGGAATTCTGAGAACTGTAGTTTGTTGTGGCCCAGAGCGGAGCAGAGCAACAAACTACAATTTCCAGAACTCCATAGCATTGAGCCATGGCAAAGTGGTGTCAAAGCAGATTATTTCTGCAGTGTGGATGCAACCGTAGTCATATGTGTGAGAGACAGAGACAGAGGAAAGGATGGACGAGCTCCATTTATGACCTTAACTAGGACCTAAAGGCTGCCCTTTGCCTTCAGAGGGGTTCACTCTCACAAAGCACTTAATCCGAAGTCCTTGCTTCCAGAGCTGACAAGACAGCGATCCCGTTGAAGAAAAGGGGGGGGGGGGGGGAAATGCTACGAAACAAAATTGTCAATTCAAACACTTTCACATCCACTAAATGACGGATCAGGCCGTAAAGAGGCTTCAGTTCGAGGGACACTCGTTTCAATTGGCTGAAGCCTCCTCCTGAACCATGACCCTCATCATATCTTCCCATTAAAAGACTTTTTTTTTTAAAAAAAAAAAATGTGCCTGAGGTTTCAACCTGTGGTTCGGGGTCACCTGCTCATGTCATATTTTCTCAGCTACTGGGATTATTTTCTCAGTGAGGGGAGGAGGAAAAATCCCTTCCCTTTCATCCAAAGGGCAGATGGACCACAGCGCAGAGGGGAAAGCTCCATTTCCCCCGGATCAACCCCGAAGCTAGTCCTTATCAATAAACAGCCCCGATTATGTGAACCAGTGACTGGGCTTCCGCATGGCTCTCTCACACGCTTGGGAGACTATAGTGGATGCTGGAATATATTTTGGAAGCAGGAGTGTGAGGTTGACAAGATTGTAGGGGGGGGGGGGAGATTGACTCCACACGAATTTTTAACCACTCATTCATTCAGTGCCAGGTGACGTATCCAACACTTCACTTTACAGCCCCGATCCTGTGTCCGTTTACTCCGAAACACTTGTCAGGCAACTGAGAGAGTGACTCACTATAGTTTTTTGTGGGTTTTTCCGGGCTATGTGGCCGTGTTCTAGAAGAGTTTATTCCTGACGTTTTGCCAGCATCTCTGGCTGGCATCTTCAGAGAAGGTTTCTCTGAAGAAGCCAGCCACGGATGCTGGCAAAACGTCAGGAATAAACTCTTCTTGAACATGGCCACATAGCCCGGAAAAACCCACAAAAAACTATTGATGCTAGCCATGAAAGCCTTGGACTTCACAGAGTGACTCACTCTTTTCCTAATTGCGATTTATTCTGGTTCCTGGTAGTTGAGCTGTTTGTAGGTGAATGCGTCTGAGCAGCTGCAGCCACACACACACACACACACACACAACCACAGAGCAAACAGGATTTCCTATCCCCAAACTGCATTTGCAAACGCCTTCTACTGCTGCATTTGCCCCAACAGCAACGCTGTGAGCTGCTTCAATGTGAGCTGCTCTCCGCCTCCCTCCTTCTTTCCAACAATCACAGGGTTGGTGCAATTCGAACCTGGGACTCCACTCCCTTGGATTTCATCATGCAGCCCCAGCCTCAAGATACTTTCAGGGAAATCAGTCTGGTTTCATTCCATAGGGCTGGTTTCCAAGTGGGAGTCAGATTGCAGCGACGGTTTACTTACAAGGGTGGTTTGGATCAGGGCCTATGCTTTCACGGTTCTCCCCACCTTCCTATAAAAACAAACTCCGAGCCCCACCGATTCTCCTGTGACATATTGAATGTCTCCACATACAAACATATTAAAGTCCCCCTCCCTGGGAATCCACTGAACCACCAGGCTGGTATATAAAACATTTTGATTTAGATTGAAAATAACTTCGACGTTAGGGAAGGGGAGGGAATAAAAATAAAAGAAAGAAAGAACATCAGCTCAGATCCAAAAAAATCAGGGAGACACACTCTCACTCAACAGTGGAGGAAAGGAGTTGGAAGGACATGATGATTACATCACTAACTATACTTGGGATGGAGGGATGAAAGGTATAAATACTATAAATAAATAATATTGAATAAGATTTGTTTTTTAAAAAAGAAAGAACAAAAACAAGCCCCCCAAAATCATCATCATCACCACCACCCGACACGTGGAAAAAAACCCACAACATAAAGATCTCAAAGAAATTGAAAGATGAAACTTACCCCATGTGTCCATCAAAACCAAACACCACCAACCCCCACCCTGTTGTCTTCCTTCCTTCCTTCCTTCCTTCTGGAGACACTTCCGGCTTCCTGACCTGACCCTAGAGCCAAGAAGGATTACTACAAGAGAGGAAGAAAGAGAGCAAAAACAAATAAATAGAAAGAGAGAGAGAGAGAGAGAGACTGTGTGGCTTGCTGCAAGTTTGGAGAGAGGGGGGAAAAAATAAGAAATCTGAGCAGCTTCCACACTACACTCAGGCTGGCTGCTCTTCTCTGAGCAAACCTTTGGCTTAAGGCCCCAGCTTTGCCTCCTTTCGCCACCTGGGTAGTTTCACAAGCTGAGAAAAGTTTGGGGAGTGAAGCAGGCCAGGGGAAAGTTGTTTCTGAATCATGTCGGGACATAATCAGTGGGTTGTTTTTTTCTTTTCCTTCCTTGTTCTTTGGTGGCGGGATTCCTTCTCTTCTCCTCCTCCATCCACCCCCCTCTTTTTTTTTTTACAGGCACCTCTCATTTTAGTTAACTTTTTAAAGATGAAATAAAAGAGAGAGCGAGAGGGCTAGAAACAGCTTTACTACCCCCCCTTTTTTTTTTCAGGATCCCCCCCTAGCTTCGGGAGACTTTCCTCGTTATTCATCTGTTTAGTCTCCTCGGCTGCACAAAAGAGTATCAGCTGCGTTATGAAAAATGGCCTAAGCCTAGAGAATGTCACAGTGGTCGACTTATTATTTTAGCCCCCGTCTTTAAAAAAAAAAAAACTCGGGGAAAGTTTGCTTTTGATGAATTCAATAAAAGCAAGGCTTGGGCGGAAGAGATTTTAAGAGAAAATCATACAGCATGAGGCCAAAGCTTAGAGGAGCCAGATGGCCAAATAGGTAGTAGACTGACTCTCTCTCTCTCTCTCTCTCTGTTTCCAAAGCCAAGAGATGGAATTACTGGACTTCTGCTTCTGAGCAATCCCAGCCCCCAGCTCTTAATCTGCCTTGGCTTATATATATATATATATATATATGATGGATGCGATGTGATATGATTTTATGTATGATGTGGAAATGATAAGAACAATTATGACTGTATCCAAATGGAAGAAGTATTTTGATATGATGACTGATAAGATGTACATAATAATAAAAATTACAATATCCAAAAAGATAAATCAATAAAAAAAATATAAACTATTAAAAATAAAAAGGAATGAACATTTTTTTTTCTGTCTGTTGACAATCGTTAATTTTGATTTCAAACAAAATTATTATTATTATTATTATTATTATTATTATTACAGCCACCATTACCAGGACCTTAAGGATGGCTTCTTTCCTCATGCAAATTATTTTTAGGCGTCCAAAAGGAAAGAATGACTTTTGCTCTCTGAAGGGTTTGTTGTTGTTCTGTGGCGACCTTATTACAGGGTTTTCTGGGCGAGATTTCTTCACAGGAGGTTTGCCATTTCCTTCCTCTGAGGCTGAGAGAGTGTGACTTGCCCAAGATCTTCACAGCAGAGCCGGGATTCGAACCCTGGTCTCCCCAAGCACCAGTTCAATGGTCAAAACACTGCACTGGCTCTTTATTCTCAGTCAGAGGAGGGGGGGGGGGAATAATAATCATTTAATTCAAATTTCCTTCTGGCTTTAGAGGTGGGAGGAATTAGGTAGGTCTGCTCATTGTCTCCTCTAAGTCAATTTTTCTTCATTTTCTCTGGCCCTGGGTGTCTTCACTCAACCCCACTAGTTTGTTGTCTGTTTTTTTCGAGCTCTGTGTATCTGTGTGGTAATTGAATAGTAACAGGGAAAGTGTTATATCTAAGGCTACAGCCCTACCACCATCATCATGATGATCATTACTACTACTACTATTACAGTTAGGGTTTAGTTCGAAGTAAATAGCATCTTCTTTTAAATTCCTGCAGCTCAAACCTATACAGTATTTATATATTGAGGGTTTAATCTCCAGGAAATGTACCCAGGCAAGGATTGCAGCCCTGAATGAGCCAACCTACAAGATGTATAGCTGACGAATGATTACAATCTGACTGGTGCATCTATACTGCAGAAATAATGCATTTTGATATCACTTTAAGTGCTGTAGCTCTATACTATGAAATCCTGGGATTTGTAGTTCCACCAGGTCTTTTGCCTTGTCTGCCAAAGAGGGCTGGTGCCTCACAAAACTACAAATCCCGGGATTATGTAAAGTGGAACCGTGGCACTTAAAGTGGTGTCAAACTGTAATATTTCTACAGCTGAACTTCATTACGTCTCAGTGTACTCAGTAAGGCTTACTTCTGAATAGACATGTGAAGGACTGTTTTGTTGTTTACTTTTTAATTTCTTTTCTTTGGCTACTTTTCTTGTAATGGATTTTCTTCTTTGTGTGTGTGTGTGTGTATGTGTGGTCTCTTAATACCGACTGAAGCAAGATCAAGAAGAACCATTTCGCCCCGGGAATGGTTGGATCCAGGGACCAAAGTGACCCTGGCAGAAAAGACCGATCCCTGGCATTAAGAGCCCTCTCCTTGGACTGACCCCATGGGCTGGCCTCCCTCCCGAAGTCAAAGAAAGACCCTTGCCAAGTTCTGTGTCACTTCAGAAACTGATGTCCCACCTATAACTCAACAAAGACACAAGTGGTCTCCAACTTGGGGCTTGAGATCCTCAACCTCAATGACTTTGCAAGCTCCGTGCCCCTCATTTGCTTCCTCTGAGCTTCCACTGAGCTCCAGCAAGAGGCTAAGAGCTACTTCTCGACCCCAAGGTCAAGTGCTCGGTGGGTGGGTGTAGCTTGGTCGATTGACTTCCAGCATGAGAAGAAACGAGTCAGACCCCTGAGGAGGCCAGAGATGCTCTCTAGCTCCTACTGGATTGGCTGTGGATTGGGAGATGGGGCTGACCAGACAAAAGAGATCCCACTACGAGAGAGGATCCGAAGCCAGTCTATAAGGTCAGGACATCCACAGCTTCCTTCGCCCCAAAGAGAAGACTTTTGAAGAGACTCCTCAACTGTTCAGTCGCTGAGACAAAGGGTGGGATGTGACCTTCTTTAAACAAACAAAACAAAACTCCAAAATCCGTACCCAGAGTAACCCAACTGATCAGGGTGACCAGACGCCTTCACTGCAAAGTAGGACAGGCACCTCAAAAGCGGAGGAAAATTCGAGGAAAATGGAGGGCATTCCCAAATAAAAACTGAAAACAAGCGTGTAGATTCATGCGTCTTAGCCCTGCTCAAAAGGGAGGACGTTTTGGGACTTCCTCCTGGATTGGGATGCAGGACATGTCCTGGAAAAGGAGGACGCCTGTTCACCCTGCTCTTAAAACACTCATATAATGTAAAATCGTTTTTCTTAGACCTGCTTAAAAGGGAGGACATTTCCGAATTCTTCCTGGACAGAGGATTGGAATGCAGGGCGTGTCCGGGAAAAGGAGGACACCTGGTCGCCCTGCTGACTGCTTGAACTTGGATCTGGTGCGAGTTCCTTTCCTCCACTTGCAGTGCAATGTAATCTGTAGTGCAATAGACATCCAGCGCGCCCTATACAGTCTGCACAGCCTTCTCTCCTGGCCTTCCCCCACTCAGTCACTCATCCATCCATCCATACATTCAACCATCCCTTCCCTTTGTCCTCGAGGTTGCAAAGCCGCAGGGGATCGAGGAGGAACCTCTTTCATGTGACAGATTTATTTGACTCAGCCAGCCGGCCGGCCATTTCTAATATTTATACCCCGCTTTTCCTCTTTCCAAGACGTTTAAGGTGAACCATCCACTCTGAGGCTCTGGGGTAAGAGGGGATGCTGGTCTCAGTGTTAGATTAAGACCAACAAATCGAGAATATTAAAATACCATACAGCAAGATTTCTCGGTTGTTGATGTTGTTGTGTCCCTCCAAGTCGTTGACTTATGGCGACCCTAAAGAGGCCCTATGGGTTTTCTTGGGAATTTTCTCCAGAAGGGGTTTGCTATTGCCATCCTGGGAGATCTGAGAGAGTGTGACTTGCTCAAGGCCACTCATTGGGTTTCCATGGCTCTGCACGGATTTGAACTCCAGAGCCATCGTGCAACGTTCAAACCATACACAAAAGTCAAATATGGCCCTTGTAGGGGGTTCAGAATACTGTGAGGTGCTTTTTGAGTGGGATCATGTTGTGTTAGGGTATTGTGCCCATCTTTCCTGAAGTTCTGTATTGTTTCTAATGTTCTTTGATCTGGCAACTTTTTTGTAGATACTCTGTAACATACACACAAAGAGATGTGTCTCAGACTCTCTTTGATGGCTTTGGGCAACTTGCTTTCCTCTTAATTTCAGAGGGTCTTCTGTAAAATGGAAGCCTATTGACCTATCGGTGCCATGCAGGGGCATGATGACAAATTTTATCAATCATCTTTCTCCAGGCAATTTTATATTCAAAACGATTTATAAGTGGTTTCTTCTATTGTACCGGAAGTATGTAATTGATACTGTGAGTCCCTCATCCGTCCACAGTCCTCACCATCAGGATCTTTCAGGTTTTGTATTGATCTTCACAGTAAGTTTAGCTTGTCAATATGCTTTACCAGCAAAGTTTTTGGTTCTCAGCCTTTACTTTTCACCTGTGAAACAGGAATAAAGTTAAGAGTCCCTCGACAAATAAACTAACAAAGGAGTGCCCATTACCTGTTGCTTTAGAACTGTAGTTATCCCCAAGCTCTTATTGGAAACTCATTTCTATTCGTTCTTATAATAACTGAAGAGTAGTTCTTATTATAATTATTATTATTATAGAACTGAAGAGTAGATCGCCTAAATGAGAGCCAGCAAGATGTAATGGTTTGAGTGTTGGACTAGGACTCTGGAGACCAAGGTTCAAATCCGCACTGTGCCATAGAAACTCCTTGAATGATCTTGGGCAAATCACATACTCTCAGCCCTAGAGGAAGGCAATGGCAAACCTTCTCTGAACAAACCTTGCCAAAAAAGCCTCATGAAAGGATCGTCTTAGGGTCTCCTTAAGTTGGAAACGACTTGAAGGCACACACCAACACTAACAGATCGCCTAAATACTCTAAAAGCACCTAATCTCGTCTGATCTTGGAATTTAAGCAGGGTCAGCCCTGGTTAGTACTTGGAAAGAAGACCAGCAACAAACATCAGGTACTGAAGGGTCTATTTCAGAGGAAGGAACTGGCAAAACCACTTCTGAGTATTCCTTGTCTAAGAAAACTCTGTGAAATTCATGGGGTCTCCATAAATGGACAGGAGACAGGTGCACTCACCCACCCAGAAAGATAAAGGAGAGCCAGCATAGTGTAGTGGTTTGAATGTTGGACTACACTTTTAGGAGACCAGGATTTGAATCCCACTGGGTGACATTGAGCAAGTCACACGCTCTCAGCCTCAGAGAAAGGCAATGCCAAACCTCGTCTCAACAAATTTTGCCCATCAAACCCCGTGATAGGTTTGACTGAGGATCAGCATATGACTTGAAGGCACACAACAAGATAGGTGAGGGGGAGTACATTTATCTTTGTACACCGTTTTGTAAACAAGTATTAGGATTGGGGGAGGGAGGGGTATCTGATTATAGCTTCTTCTTGTTGTTGTTGTTATTGTATGCCATGTGATTTCAGTCTCCAATTTATGGTGACCATATCATAGGGCTTTTTTGTTGTTCAGAGAAGGAGTGCATCCAGACTGATTGACAAATCTCAGATTTTATTCCTGTTCTTTCTGATTTAAACACCGGGTTAAAATAAAACAGGCTAGAGAGCTGATATGAAAAGTTTATGAAATAACCAAGAGCTGACAGAAAATATTTAGGAATTAAAGAAAAAATCTATATGGATCTCCAAAATAAAATCAGGAAAAAAAATAGAAACAAAATCCAAGATTCTCTGGTCTTTTAAATCAATCTGGATGTAGCCAAGGTTTCTCACCTCCTGTAGCTGAGAAAGTATGACTTGCCTAATATCAGGCTAAGCAGGGATTTGAACCCTTGTCTCCCAAAGTCCTCTCTAGCGCTCAGACAACTAACTGCACCAGATAGTAGCTTACCACATTCTTATGTGAATAAAGAGTCATAAGCTTGGATGTGAATGTCTGTTGTTTGAAAACAAGCAGTGGTAGCGGTATTGGCCATTTAACAAATCCAAACAAAAATCCATCAGTGACACCTTAATTGGCCAACTGAAATGCACAATATACTTGCTGCAAGCTTTCAAAAGCTTGGTGGATTTTTGTTTGTGTCTGTTGTTTGAAATTTGTCTTCCTTTTCTACCTGAACTTTGCTGAAAAGGTAATGCTCCCATCCCCTCCTATTGTCATCAACTTTGATCTGTTAGGGACAATTGGTAGTATTAGTAGCAGAATGCCCACCAATAGTTCTTAAGGAAACACCAGTGCAGATGATGCATCATTTGACAAAAACAGAAACTGAGGTTGGGATATGTCTGGCAAAGCCCTCCTGACTCATAGAAGATTCTTTATTAAACTTCAATAGATGTATGGTGCCCTCATGGTTAGTACTTGGATGGGAGACCATAAGTGTTGCTGTAGGCTGTAGGTGCTGTAGGCTATAATTTTCTATAGGTGCTGGTGCTGTAGGCTATAGGTGCTACGGGCTATAATTTACAGCCAGGTGCTGTAGGCTATAATTTAGGAGGAAGCAATTAAGAAAACCTCTGAATATTCATTGCCTTAGTAAACCTGTGAAAGTAATGGTGTCCTCATAAATCGATAGGAGACTTGAAGGTACACAAGCATACACCTTTGACATAATCCATGATAGAGATAGGACTGGAACCAAAGGATTGAGAACAATTTCCAATATTACTTTCTAAAACAATGGTTCTGGGGTCAGTAATATCTGAGAGTGGTAAAAATCTCTCCTCGACCCATCAACCTGTTTAAGGTAAATGTAAGATGCCTACAAGCTTTTTGAAAGAGCATTCGGAGTCTTTACATCTTAACATACCAACTGGCTCCCGGATTCAGAAAAGCTTACTGGGGTGAGTTTAGATACCCAGATTAGCCCCAAATACGTCTAATGAGAGGAGCCTAAATCCCCTAAAGGTATCCCGTCTGATCTTGGAAGCTAAACAGGGACAACCCTGGCTAGTGCTTGGATGGGAGACCGCCAACGAATACCAAGCACTGTAGGCTATATTTCAGAGAAAGGAAGGGGGGGGACCCTCAAAGTGTCCTTTGCCTAACAACACCTTTTGAAATTATTGAGGTCTTCATAAATCGACAGGTGACCTGAAGAGACACACACACACACCTCTAAGTAAGTCTACAGGGGGGCACCCCCAAACGTAGCCCAGGAACCGTTTCTAAGGCTAATTGAATTTATCCTCGTTTAGAAATGATCCATCCTGGACCCTCTTCAACCTTGGCTTTGTCCGTGGCTTCTGGAGGGGTTCAGAGGCTCCCAAGTCACAGCTCAGGTGTATCATTTCAGGTGGCTGTGCGTATTTGCATGAACATCCATTATTTTATTTATTTTATATTTCTATTTATTTATTTATTGTTGACCACGTAGGGCTCTCTTGTTGCACCTCACCTGAAGTTCTGTCTTGCAAAGAGGAATTCCTGTTATTTCATTCACCTATTAGACAAAGTAAAAACGTAATCACGTTCAGTCTTGGCACCTAAATTATTTTCCGTTCAGAGAAGAGGATGTTTTGATGCCACCTGGTGCATTCTCATTTTGTATCCACTCCGCTGCCTAATATGCACTTAAATTGCACCCGCAGCATTTGGGTTTATATACAGGCGGAGGTATATACGAAGACGTTTCAAGTTCCATGAAATTCAGTGGGAGAACTGAGCACACGCTTAAACCTTTTTTCATTGAACTCAGTGAGATTTAAATAAGTTTACATTTTACCCGATCGTAATATATGTTTTTAAGGCAGAGGAACAGTCGTTTTTAGTAAGGTCGATAGTACAGTGCCTAACGGCTGTCTGTTCCTGTTAATCTGTATCTATTGATCCGTCCACAAAATCGTCTTCATATTATTCTATTTCGTTCCACGTTAGCTTTTCATTTTATATGCTTTTTCCTTTCATTTCCTTTTTTTTTTAACGACTGGATTGTGACCATCAGCCTGTTTAGGAAAATAATTCAATCCAAGTCGACCTGGATCTCAGCGAAATCAGAACAGGATCCAGTGACGTCACTGGAAATATGACACAATTTAATACTATTATGGATCTAAAAGGAATTTGTAGTCTCCAGCAGTCTTCCCTGATAAAAGATTGTACAGTGAATATATATATAGAGAGAAATAAATTGTGCAGAGAACAACGTTTCTGTGGTTTACAATCAAATTTGCCTTCATGTTTCGTTGAAACTGGAAACAACGAAACGAATACAATACAATACAAACAACGGAAAGAGAGACGTTTTTTAAAACAGTGAAATAATTGGTCGGAAACGAAGTCGGTCTTATAAAAAGGGGTTTTAGTCAGGAGTCATGACCTAAACTCTTTTCTCATGCACCTCTCATCAAAGCTTTATGTGCCCTTTAAATCCATAGAAATAATTTACACTTCCTCGCCATAGTTGGCTCCGGCAGAAATAGCATTCATTATCCTAAGTGAGGGATGGGCTGACAAATACTAATTTTGAAATTTGATTATTAGTTTGGGAGGAAATTTGATCTACTAGATGGAAGTATACATGAAATTTGAGATTTAAAAGGTCCCCGATTTTGTGTGTAAGGACTATGGACTTAAAGGGCATATGTAGCTTTTACCATAGTTTATATAGCAGTGGCAGGGAAATGGTTTATATACCTACTCAACAGGTTGCAAAAACAAATAAATGTAGCACCTTCCCCTTTCTCCACGTCTTTTCAAGTTGAGATAATTCGTTATTTTCTTTCCATTACCACCTTAATTCCAGCCCTAAAGGGGGCAAGTAATACTCAGCTTCAGCCCCGTTGTCCTAGAGCTTCAGGGTAGTTTGAGAAGGCTTTAGCATCTGCTGATAACAAAAATATTGCTGCCTTTGATATGCATGGATATCATACATATCTACACAGAGATCCTATATACATGGTTTTTAAATATTTACATGTGCATGTACTTATATCACAGGGACTAAACACCACAGAGTTTTAAAATTGATACAGAGCCCTGGTAAACTGCACGGTTTGGGATTGCAATCACAGAATTCAACTAAGAAAGTCAGAAGTAAGGTTACAGCACCAAAAAGAGCCAGAACACTGCAAAAGAAGAAAAATGTGGTAAAAGAGAGCTTGCTGTATATATGTACCCCTCGTTTACTTTAGAAGGTCTCAGATGTACAGTGTGTTTAGCAGACAAAGGGGAAGAAAAGAAAAGAAAAGAAACATGATGCGACATCCACAGTTCACCCAGTTTAGTCCCTGCATTGTCACTGACTGGGCCGAAATCTACAGTATACTGAAATATGTGGGGCTTACTTCCAAGGAAATGCCTTTGAAATCTGAACCTAGAGTCTGAGGGGTCTTTTCAGACGTGGCGGGCTGCCGGTCAAAGACTTCTTAAATCAGTGCAATTTTCTTTCCAGATTTTTTTCTTCATTCTGTGAGGTGTTGGACCTATTGAAATTACCGGACTGGAGGGCTGGTTGTCCCGCCCTTACTTATCTAGGATCCCCGTGTCCTTTGCAGCTCTGTGGTCACCGGCTATGAAGGAACTCTGCTTGTGGGACTAGATTTCATTTCTGATGTGAGTCAAGCCAGCTTCTACTGGAGAGCTTTTTATCACGAACAAGCTATCCTATTAGGGTCAGATAAGCAAGGATTCTGAAGCATCTACATCCTCAGTCCTTAATTCCTTCTAGAGAGTCACTTATAAGTGGAAGGTCTGGGGCTTTTTGTTTTTAATCTCTCAGCCGAGGCTCCTCCATCCGTTGGAAGTAGCTTCTGTTGAAATCTATGGGCCTGGCTTCCAAAATCTAGCTTCTAGGAAAAAGAGGAAGTGGGGTGCGTTTCTTATTCGCCTGACTCAGCTGCCCCTGGGCATCTCTATATCCTTGACCTTCCCAACAGCCCGCTAAGGACGAAGGGAACAGCCGCGCTATTGAGTCGGGCCAACAGTGCAGACGCTGCGAGTGCAGACGCCATCTCAGATTGCTCGCCATGGATCTTTTACAAGGGAAGGAAAGATGTCAAGTTGTTCAGGGAATAACTTTTATAGAGTTCAGCCTCTGAGGGTGGGACAGAGTCCAAGCTTTGGAATTAAGCTGGTTAAGCCTAGGAAAGCCAAGCCTTCTAAAGTGCTGCGTTTCCTTTCTTCCTTCCTTAAACGTTGTTGGTTCGTTTTGCTCCAGGCAGCTTTTGCCTATGAACAGAGTGGTCCTTATTCTGCCTTTCTAGAATGCCTCCACTCCTGTTTGTAGTCCCTTGCCTTCCATGAGCCAGTATGGAAAATATGCTTTAACATACTTTAAAAATACAAAACACTTTAAAAACTGGAGCCGTGGTGGTAACGGATTTTTGGAGAAGGAAGGTAGGCATCCAAAAACTGTTGAAGCGAAAAAGTACATGTTTTTTATAAAAAAAAAACCCAAAGACACCTCTCAATAAATCTTTTTAATCTCTCAGCAAAGGCTTCTCTGTCCGAGCCCAAACAGCATCCGTTGGGAAGGAGCTTTGGAAAAACAAGGTAAAACCGAAACATAAGGTTACCTGAACGTTGGTACACCAGTATCTGACTTGATAGATTTATAAAGTGCAATTTTACGGCCATTCTTTATTTTATACTGACCTTGACTCTTTAAAAACAACCCTCAAACTATCTACCCCTCAAACAGGAAGAGGAAGCAGTTGCCAAAGTCCTGCTGTCGAAATCTTCAGGTGGCTAAAGATGCTGAGGCTACATTTCCGACATTGACAGCTCTGCCTTGTGGGTTGAGAGGGTCTCCCGCTTTTTTATTTCTTTTCTTTCTTCCCTCTCTCTCTCTTTCTCTCCCGCACATTTCGCTGGCTTCCAACTTTTACTACTCCGCAGTTCATATTTCTTGCCCGAGGTCTATCACTAGCATTAATTGTCCCAATAAATTGAGATATAGTGTGCATAATGCAATGGAACAATATGGTGATATTCCACGTGTAGACTTAATTAAGCTATTTGCAGCCTGATGCTGCAAGCCAACGGGTGTGCAAGTGGATTAACAATGTACTGTTCTCCTATCCTCAGGATGGCGCATAATTACTTTACTGGCGGTACGTATCAATTTTTGATGATTGCAGAACACATGCTCACTTTACCAACAAGCGCTTTAATAACTCTCCATTGTGTTTTTAAAAACCGTTGTTTGGAAATATTTGGAAGTCTCTGCAAACAATTTTATAGCTTCTTAGCGTGCCCTTTAATGGCTCCGAGCTTCGTGCCCGATGTATATTTTATAAAGGGCAAAGGCTAATGGGCCGTCCGCCTCTCAGGCGGGGGACTCGGAGTCCCCTCCTGCCACTAACCCCTCCACCTCCATCCTCTTCTTCTCGGCCCTGCAGAGCCATCAGAGAGACTCAGGCAAGCTGGGCACATCCACCTCTCCGGTTTGATGCAAAACTATTGCCCCACTCCCTTCCTCCACCAGCTTCCTTCCTCAGCTTCAGCTGGAATTAATAACTGAAGGAGAGGAAGATGTTGGGTGGGGGAGACCCCGCTCCCCTCCAAACCATCGACTGTATTGGGTCACCTCCATTCCCAAGGCCAAAAACATTGGTACCGCTTTCCCCAGTGTGCCGGAGCGCGCAAGGGATTGTGGGGGTGACTCGCCCAGTGGGGATCTTTCGTCCCAGGCCTGGTTTATGAAATTTACCAATTCAATTACCAAAGGACGAAACTCGATTAGGCCACTGCAGGAGGGAAGGAAGGGGACCGGGGACAGAAGTTGGTTGGAGCGCTTGTCACCATGCGCATTCCCGACTGTGGCTGAGGTCAGGCATCTTGAAGACAGGGCCTTCCCAGGAAGGAGCCTTGGAAATCCGCTATTCTGCAGAGGTCCATTTGACAGGTTGTCTCAAAACACTCATTTGTTGTTGTAGTAGTATGCCTTCAAGTCGTTTCTGACTCTATCATGGGGGTTTTTTGGCACATGTTTGCAGAGAGGAGTTGCTTGCCACTGCCATCCTCTGAGGCTGAGAGAGAGTGTGACTTGCCCAAGGTCACCCAATGGGTTTCACCCTCAGCCGGGATTCGAACCCTTGTCTCCAGAGTCGGAGTCCAACCCTCAAACCACTATGCTAGTTCATGCCAGGGCCCTTTTGAAGGCGCCTCCTTGCTAAATGTTGACCTACCATGGCTATAACGATGCACCTCATTCGGCTATTTAAATCCCACTAAAGTAAATAGGATGCATCCTCCTGGGATTGAAGCTATGTCCTTGGGCAACACAGTGCTCTTTGCATAGCTGCTGGATTGAAAGCTGCAGAGTCTTCCTATACCTTTAATGGTTGTGTAGAAGAGGGAATTTCAGTATCTGCTCGTTGTCATGCAACCAGGTAACAAGCTTCACTTTCAGCTTCTACACAACCATCAAAGACACAGGAGCCATCCCCAGCTTTCAGTGTGCCAACCTTAACCCTATAAATCTCCACTCAGAAATAAATCCTATTCATTTAAGGGGAGGTCACTTGCAAGAGTGTGGTCATAGCAACCAAAATGAGGTGGACCCATGTTTATGGGAGAGCCAGAGTGGTGTAGTGGTTTGGGCTCTGGCCCTGGAAACCCACCGAGTGGCCTTGCGCCAGTCACACACTCTCAGCCCAAGAAAGCTCTCTGACTTGCCTTATTGAAGGCACACAACAAAGTATTGAAGGCACACAACAAAGATTATGAAAGCAACCTCTGACCCTCTACATGTCTTTACCTCCAACCTTCCTGGGTGTAAGAAAAGTAGGCCAAAACCTCCAGAAGACCCAAGGTTCTCCACTCCGCCCTTCCTTCTAGGTCCTTCTAGTTAGGCATCATTGACGCAGGGACACCTTAAAACCACCTTCTCCACCCTGACATGATCGAGATATGTCGGATTTAAACTCCCAGCATGGCCATCAATAGGGAATTATAGTCCAACATATCTGGAGGGCTCCAGATTGGGCAAAACGGTTTTAAGGTTATAGCTATTATCCCACTTCAGAAGTGTGGGCTCCTTGTTTCGTGGGTCTTTTTGTGCTTTGCGGGTTAATAATCCTATTAAATTGTTGTTCTGTTTTTCGGCAAGACTGGATGGAGCTTGACTGAAGACTGGAAGGAACGAGAAACTTGAGTTCCTTTTCATAAGGCTCTGCTAGCCCTGATCTCCTGGAGGCTCCTCAGATGAAGAGGCTGCCTGTCTACACAAAATGGAAGCCGCCCCCCATTGCCTCCCTGGGAAAAAAAAGAATATCGAGCACTGTCTGCTCCATTTCCTTTTACAACCTTCCGGTGCCTAAAACAAAAAGGGTGGCATTTTGGTTTCTCAAAAACAAAAACAAAAAAAAGGATGCGTTTTATTTATTTACAAAATATAAAACAACCACAACCACAGCAACAACAACAACAAAAGAGTCGGTTCGCTCTTGTACCTGAAGCAGGTGATGTTTATGGGGAGACATCTGAAATGACAGCAGGAGAGAAGGCCAAATCTAATCAAGCCTAATAAACCGTGCGAGTCGAAATGTCATTAAACCTGATCAAGATGAGCCTCCGAATCGCCGAAAAGGTAAATGCCTTCATTAGGGTGATCTCTGAAGACTGTCGAATATTTCATTAATTTATAATTTATGATTGTTTGACAAATATTGAAAAGTATGTAAATATGAGCGGGATAATGTCTTTTCTGCGGGAGATGAGGAAATGACCCAAACGGTAGATGCCTGCAAGATTACACACGAGGTCCCATCTATCTGCTCTCAAACTGTGCCTTCGCCTCTCCCCCGACATATTGTGCGACTGACAAGTGAAATAGTGCAGATAAACCAATGGTTTAAAACGTAATAAAGACAACAGCTATTTGCATTTTTTACATTTTATTACAAAGGTAATTTACTATGACACATTTTCGGGATGTCATCTCTGGGAAAACATTGCCAAGCAATTACAGAAATGCATACAACACTGAGAAGCCAGGAAAAAGTCAGATAAAGAATAATATTGTGGATCCTGGGAGATTTTTCATGTCGGGCACAAGGGTGGGCGGCAGGAGAGGGAAATGGAGGAAGGATGCCACGTCTGCAAAAGCGACAGAGAAATATGAAGACAGTCAGCTGCCTGCTCCAACTGGGGAGCCCTCCAGACTACAAATCCCATCATTCCCAGCCCTAACCCTAGCTCTAGATCAACACATCTAGAAGGACCCAGGTTGGGAGAGACTCTCACACACATTAGAAAAACAACTGGACTCCACTGATAAGAAACGTGGAATAAGAAGGCAGATTGTAAATAAATAGATCTGGAACGTTCCAGAAGATACTGGCCAGATTTGGATATCAGAGATCCAGGAAAGCTGGAGATGAGGGTGTGAAAATATAGGCAAGCACGTAAATTTTTAAAACCGAGTGGGATCTTCAGGGAATGGAGCTCCTGAATCTCTCTTGTTTAGTGAAAGAAAAGACTATTGACACAAAGCTGAATGTTGCATTAAGGAGTTCGGAGATATATTTGTCTGTTTGCTTGCTTGCTTGTTTGCTATGTGTCTTCAAGTTGTTTCTGACTTATGGCAACCCTAAAGTGAACCCATCACGGGGTTTTGGCAAGTTTCTTCAGAGGGGGTTTGCCATTACCATCCTCTGAGGCTGAGACAGTGTGACTGCCCAAGGTCTCCCAGTTACATGGCTAAACTGGGATTCAAACCCTGATCTCCAGAGTCAAGGTCCAATGTTCAAACCACTACCCCACACTGGCTTGGAGAGAGGTGCATAATAACTTTTTGACCTCTATAACGTGGTTACAGGGTCACCAAAGAGGTCTATGATCTCCCAGAAATTGTTTATATGCGTGTGTTATAAAGGAACTATCTACGATGTTGCTGATGATCAGTAAAAGGAGCCCCCTTCTAATCCTCCCAACACCAATCTCCCCGTGCATCTGTGATGGTTCACCTTATAGGTTCTCCCCTCGGACCTTCCTCCTGTGTTGAATGAAACTGCCTCCCAAATAACTCTACATAGGAGTGAAACCTTCGCTTGTTGCAGTTCTTCATCGTGATAAGAATCCATGTAGCCTAAAGGTTTGCAGTTGGGTGAAATCCAGATGTGAATATTCAGAAGCTGTAGCTCCAAGGTTTCTCTCCTCTTCTTGCCTCCACTTAGCCTTGCATTTTTGACCTTCAGTCAAACTATGCAGCACAGTCTCAGCTAGTCTATAAAAAGTTGTTTTATTACGGAATCTGGCCACTGGTTCAGCCGTGCATGATTTAGAAGAGGGGGAGAGCAGGGGAGAATTGCTGGAAGCCTCCCCCAGATCTTGTTACCTACCGAGAGACAAGAGTGCCAGACCCCCTTGTCACCCCACTGATTCAATCTTCCCCCCTCCCCGCCCCCAGCAGAAAGCTTGTCACAATTGGAATCCGATTTATTGAGGAGCAGAGAAGGAGGCAACGTGGAGGCTTGCCTTGAACCTCAGCTTTGGCCTCTAAGTGGAAAGGATCAAGTGCTTCTTTTCCCCCCAGGCCTTATAAAAAAAAAGGAACTCCATTGAAATTCCTCCAGGTTTAGAAGGGCTTCCTTCCAAAGAGGCGTGCTTGAGCATTTAACAACACCGACTCGCCATCCAAGTTTAAGCTTGCGGAGAAACACTCTGGAGGAAGGGGAGAAAAACACTACTCCTTATTCTCCAGAAATGGGTCTTTCCAATAATTTGTCAGCAGGAGTTTGATTTCCTTGTGGCAAATTAAACTGGAGTTGACCCCTTCTCGCCTTCCACGGGTTTCCAAGACTGTTAGATGACACGCGAATTCTACATTCATTTGTTGGGAGCCAAGCCCCGCTGGTTTAAGTGGAACACTTTTCTCCATAAAAAGGCCCCGGGAAGAGCATCTCAGGTAACCAGCTCATCATTCAGTGTCTCTCCTTTATGAGAGCTCCTTCGCCCAATGGAGCTTACTTCTGAGTAACTGGGGAGATGGTTTTAAGCCTCTAACCTGAAAATGTTGGTTTATGAACAAGACACACATGTGTGGGCAAAGAGCTACACAACAAAGGGACACACCACAAGCAGCTATGGATGGCCTGGAGGTTCTTTGTGGGGCAGGGATGAGACACTTATGGCCCCCTAGATGCTGATGGAGTGCAACTCCCATTGGCTGGGGCTGAGGAGGGTTGTAGGTCAACAACATTTGGAGGGCTACAACATGCTCACCCCTACTTTGGGGTGTGGACTTGGTGAGAAACGGGGTTTATTTTTGTGCAATACCTCGGTGGCCCTTAGATTCCAGGGTGACTTCTGCTCTTTGTACAGTATGCGCAGAAACTAATGCTTAAAGGATACTGATCCACCAAGAATATATGTTGTGTTTAATTGGATGAGGTTGCACATCTCTGTCCCAAGGGAAAACGTAGATGCGATTGTGTGGAGATGGCTTTGCAGCCATTTCTTTTACTTGAACAAGAGTAGATTTAGTCAAACTGAAGACACCGCAGTGGGATGCCCTCATAAAGCCACTGTGATGTAGTGGTTTGACTGTTTCACTAAGACTCTGGGGACCAGGGTTCGAATTCTTGGGCAAGTCACTCTCTCTCAGCCTCGGAGGATGACAAAGGCAAACCCCCTCTGAACAAATCATACCAAGAAAACCCCATGACAGTTTTGTCTTAGGGTCGCCATGAGTAGGAAACTTCTTGAAGGCACACAACAATAATGTCCCCATCTACTGTGATCAGGACCTCTTCTGTGAACTTTCCTTCCTATCCGTGCTTCCCCATGTAGCTCCATCTGCAACAGAGTTACGTTTTTCAAGATCTATCTGTGCAGTTGTTGCTGTAGCAGAGGAGGCGGACGATATTTTGAAATCCAGCAGCTATACAGAAAGACATATGATCACATTAAAAATATTGAGCTAAAGAATTTGTTTTGAGTAGTAGAACTTAAAGGAAGTCACAGTTCCTTCTTTCCTAGCCAAATACAATTCTGGTTAACACCACTTCTCTTCATGTTGTTGTTATTGTTGTTGTTGTTGTTGTGTGCCTTGCTTCAAGCTGTTTCCAATTTATGGCTACCCGAAGGAGGGTGTTCTTGGCAAGATTTGTCCAGAAGGAGTTTTCTTTATCCTTTCTCTGAGGCTGAGAGAGTGTGACTTGCCCAGGATCTGGGGTGGGGGGCTTCCATGACCAAGCAGAGACTTGAACCCTGATCTTCAGAGTCCCAGTCAAACTACTAGCCCACACTGACTCTCTTCTCTTCATTTTAGTAGTATCATTTAGGGTGGATGGGAAGTCATTTTGTGGCCTCTGTTATTATAAAAGTAGAAGTCAGGGATCATAACCAAATCTCCCAGAGATTGCCCAGCAGATCCAGATCTACTTTCCTCCCACCTTAACTTGTAGAATCTCTTTGAACCGAAGCTCAAACACGTCAAAGGAAAGGCGCTCCTGGCTGATCCAAAATAGAGACACCGCAGAACTTGGAAGTCAGACCAATGGACGAAGATGAAGAAGAAAGTGGCCAACTGATTGCTGTTGTTGTGTGCCTTCCAGTCATTTCCGACTTATGAAACTCCTAAGGAAATCCTATTACAGTATGGAGTTTTCTTGGCAGGAGTTGTTCAGAGGAGGTTTGCCATTGCCATCCTCTGAGGCTGAGAGCATGTGACTTGCCCAAGGTCACTTAGTGGGTTTTATGGCCGAGCTGGGAATTGAACCCTGGTTGAGTCATTGTAATTATGATTGCAAACTAGGATGCCGTGCTAGCCGCACCAAGCAATTGAGAAAGACTTTCCCCTGCAGAAGTGCCGAGGCGAAATGGCCCCTAGCTTCCCCTCCTTTGAGACATTTTCCAGCCGAGCTTACGCAAGAGAACTTCCCTCCCTCCGCCGGCAGAGTCCAAGTTCATCCAGGGTGACCAGATGTCCAGACTGCAAAGGAGGACAAGGCACCGCAAAATGTAGGGCATCCCACAATCACAATCAGAAATACTCAGCTGAAGATCCAGGCATGCTTCTTGGTCTTGCTCCAAATGGAGGACATTTTGGAATTCCTTCTGGATAGAAGGCTGAAATGGAAGACAGGTCCTGGAACAAGGAGGACCTCAGGTCACTCCGAAGTTCGTCTGGTCACTTCTTAGGGAGGGGCCGTTTTGGTCACTGCAGCGTGTCATGATCTCCTCCAATGGCTGGGTAACCATTGACCCCCATGAAAGGATCTCATTGTCTCCTGGAGAGGTCCCAGCTCCCTTCTGAAGGACCGGTGTTTTGATGACTTATAGTATATGCAAAAACAAACTTTCCCGCGGTGGGCCTGAAAAAAAAAAAATCCGTCATGCTTTCCTTTTGCAAACAGCCCGATGATTTTACAAAAGAAAGGAGGGGAGGGGGAAAAACCCCCGAAATGATAAATCGGGTGGCAAAGTTAATGGCTGGAGGGCGCGTTTACCAATTCATAATCATTTATTCTTGGTGATGTATGACCCTTACTCTTAAATCTCAAAAGCTTCTATTTGAAGGTGTAAATAGCTTTTTCTCCCCCTTCGCAGTAAACCTTCCTGCATTAGGAGTGATTGATCTCCTGTACGATTCGTCCCAGAGTGCTGTTTTAAAAGGGGGGGGGGGGGCACTGGCTTTTGGAGATTAACTGGGGAGTCTGTTACATATTAATGAAGGCCGCCCGATATACTAACGTTTTGGTAATTTAGTTATTTGTGTCTAGCGGCCTCGCCGTTATTTTCTCCGAGACCCCCGCGGTTGTGAGACATCGAATTAAAAAGTGGCCTTTTTCGCATCATTTTCGCGCCCCCCCTCCCCTTTTCCAGTGGCAACTAAACGCCATTTAATGGGAAAAACAAATGTTGACATGCCTCTTTGAAGGAAGGGTATTTCTTGGCAAGACATCAAAGTGTTTTAAACGGTATTGGCGGGGGCGGGAAGCAGGGGTGGGCGAGATCTTCCTTTGCTATTAGTCCCAGCCTTCGGTAATGTCAGAAAACAGCCGCTTGGTGTTCATAGAGGGAATCCAGTCTCCCTTTGGGGTGGAGGAAGGTGTCTGCAAGGGGAGGGTGGGAGGGGGAGAGAGGGGCTGTGGAAGGGAAGGGAGACTGTTAGTAACTAAGAGACCCGAATTTATTTGGAGGCTGGAGTCATTTCAGGTCAGCCTTATCCAGAAGGAGGCTGAGATGTTGCAATACCCCGCCCCCAATTATTAATAGCAAAGAAAAACTGTGTATTACACTAGGCTTACCTTTTGTGCCAGAAAACCAGGAAAACTGGAGGATTTTTCAAACCGGATTGAAGGGTTTCAAAAATATTTTCCCCTACCACCACTTGGCCGGTTGAAGAAGCAACAAACTACAAATCCCAGAATTTAAATGGATGCCAATGTATAAATAGCAATAGCAGGAATAGCAAGTACATTTCTATACTGCTTATCAGTGCACTTAAGCTCTCTCTAAGCTGTTTACAATGTGTAAGCTAATTGTCCCTAACAAGCTGGGTACTCATTTTAGCGACCTATGGAAGGATGCCAGGCTGAGTCGACCTTGAGCCCTTGGCTGGTATTGAACTCACCACCTTGTGGTTTGTGAGTGAGTGGCTGCAGTACAGTCATTTGACCACTGTGCCACCAGGGCTCCTATACAGTGGGAGCCCTTGCTGTATTCCTTGGGGTTTGGTTCCAGGATCCCCCACCCCTTGGACCCCAAATCTGCAGATGTTCAAGTCCTATCATATAGACTCTATTGCTCAAATGGGGTCCCTTCTATTAAATAGCAAAATCAAGGTTTGCTTTTGGGGAATTTGCATATATATTTTGGAATATTTTGAAGCCATGGCTGGTTGAATACGTGTGTGTGTGTGTGTGTGTGAGAGAGAGAGAGAGAGAGAGAGAGAGAAATATCAAAATGGTGTGTGTGTGGGGGGGGTTTAACAGGCATGCCTTGCATACTTTTGTCCAGGTTTTGTGGAAGAGAATGATGGCAAGCCTATATTAAACACACATGCCATGCAATTGGTGCAGCATTCCAGAAAGCACAGATCTCTGAGATAGAAAGCCAAGGTGTCCCACTTCTGGATTACCACCAAGACACAACGTATAGCGAGGCAGATCCACCTAGCCCCCCCCCCCCTCTCTTTCCGTCTTCGTGAAATTTACTACGTGTCAACACTTTTCCAATGAAGTCAATGAGACTAGAAGTTCCTTAGGGATGCTTGGCCCTGCTACCCGGTGCTCATGTCACTGCTCGATTTATGATGACCCCATGAATTTCATAGGGTTTTCTTACGCAAGCCATACTCAGAAGTTGTTCTGCCAGTTCCTTTCTCTGAAATATAGCCTAATTCATTGGCGGTCTCCCGTTCAAACACTAACCAGGGCTGACCCTGTTTAACTTCCAAGAAATTCAGACAGAATCTGGTGCCTTTTAGGTATTTAGGCCCTCTTGCAACCCCAGTCATCCGATAGTCTGGAGAAAGCCTGCCCAAGTGAATGCCCATGCCTCCTGTGGAACATTAAATAATTTAATGTGTTTGTAAAAGAATGTGTTAATGTTTCCAGTGTGTTTGAACAGCATCTGTTCTGGTACGACTTTGTGTCTGGTATTAGATATATGTACATTTAGTATATATCTCCAAGGGAATAGTTTATTCAAGATCCCAGAAATATATGGGTAGATGAGTGCTGTCCCCTTCCTAGCTACAAGATTTACACCGTAGAAGACATCTCATTCCTGAACCACTTGGGTGGAAGTGAGTGCCACAGAAATTATTAGAAGTTAGACCTCATTCACATATTCCGGTTGCATGGAGGCGGAGGAGGAGGAGGAGGAGGAGGAGGAGGAGGAGGAGGAGGAGGGAATGTATCAGGCACAGTGTTTGAAAATAGATGTTACACCCCAAAAGACAGCATTAGTCCCCACAACCGGGTGTGTCTGCTATGTTGTTTGTAAAATGCCCCCCCCCCCCAAGAATAAGTACGTAGGGATATCCATTAAGAAAGCCCTAGCCCCCACCCCCAACCCATAAAAGGACTCACCGGGAAGTACTAGCACCTCATATTAGAGAGCAACGACTCTTGAGAGGGAACTGTTTGTTACTGAAAGCTTCGTTGTTCATACCTGTGTGTCTTCAAGGGGCTTGGGTTGTGCAGAAACCCTAAGGAGAACGTATAACGGATTTCTTTGTTGGGGGAGGGGTTTTGCCACTGCCTTCATCTGAGGCAGAGAGAGTGTGACTTTCCCACGACCGGCCACTGGGCTTTTGTGGTCACGCAGGGATACTGACCCTAGTCTCCCAGAGTACTAGTCTGACCCTCAAACCAATACACCACGCCGGCTCCTTATTGAAACCTTACCTTGCTTTATCTTGAATTTGGCCCCCTTAGTCTAAGATTCCAAGATAGAAGACTGAAAGACCATCGAACGTGTCGGTCCCCCAAAAGAGACCCCTAACTTGAGTCTCTCGATACAACTGGCCTTGAAGAAAAAGAAGAGGAGGAAGAGGAGGAGGAGGAGGAGGAAGAAGAAGAAGAAGAAGAAGAAGAAGAAGAAGAAGAATTCAAAAACTATTTTTTGTGAGATGAGCAATCTTCCCCGACCCAATCATGATTTCTAGAGAGATTTCGTCGTGAATCGACAAAATCAATGTGCAAACCAAAGACTTTCCACATGAATGGCCCAGCTATTTAGGAGGTCATCATGTTTGGGCCAATTCTTTTCAAAAAGGTTTATCTTTCCTCAGGTATACAAGTCCAGAGGAGTAGTATTCATCTCAGTGTTACCAACTTTGTTCCCTACATCCTAGCGACCTCTCTGTTTTGGTTTCATCCCGCAAAAGTTCATCCTTTAGAGCAAAATCCTATCCGTGGTTGTTGTTGTGAGCCTTCAAGACGTGACCCTAAGGCGAACCTATCATGAGATTTCCATGGCCGAGCAGAGATTTGAACCCTGATCTCCAGAGACCTAATCCAACGCTCAAACCATTAGGCCACACTGGCTCTGTGGTTATTCCGTGGTTACTCGGGGGTAAATTCCACAGTGCTCGATGGGGCTTATTCCACAGCCAGCATTGTGTATGTTTGCAGCCTCTAAAAGGAGGCCTTTTTGTGTTAGGGTTTTTAATACTAGTATACATAATGTCGTGTTTTTGTTTATTTGTTTTGTTTGCTTAGCCCTGGTCTGTTTTATTTCTCCTCTCGGATTCTTTGCGTTGTTAAAAGGTAATTGTGTCCCGCTTCGGGAATCGGTTTGATTGAAAGGCGCGTTTAAAAACAAACTCACCCGCAAAACCAACAACGGAGTCCGTTCAGTGTAGCGCTGCCGGTTCAGAGACACAAAGGCCCACAAGGCTTTCTGCCAACTCTCTTAGATCTGGAAAAAGAAGCCCGGCGCAAATGACCCCCATTGAACTAAATGAGAGGGGCATTCTCTACCCGAGGAGTCCAAAGTTATTTACCTGCCGTTCAGAGAGGCCATTGAATCCCATGAAGTTTATCTCCAAGCAAGCCGAAGGAAAACTGGAGTGATTCTGCCCGCTAGGTGCTTTTAAATAAAAAAACCTTACCATGCAATGAAATATTGTGTCCGCACTGCAGAAATAATCCGGTTTGGCAACACTTGAACTGCCATGTTGTGGCACCAAGGAGCTACCGTTGCCAGAGTTCCATAGCCTTGAGCCATGGCAGTTCAAGTGGTGCCAAACCGGATTATTTTTGCACTGCGGATGCAGCTACCCAGAAGGAAGCCCCATTGATTTCAGTGTGGAGTTTCCGCCAGGTAAAGGTGAATGGGATTGCAGGTTTGGCGTTACACAGAATTAACTTGTCGCTGACAAGCTATTTTTTAAAATAAACCTCCAATGTATTTCCCTGTCGTTTATGATTTGGCCATTGTGCGCCTGCGCATGTCTTCTCTCTCTCTCTCTCTCTCTCTCTCTCTCTCTCTCACACACACACACACACACTCCATATATATGTATAAAGTCTGGCTATAAATACACAATCCATAATTCAATCCTTAGTCCTTCCCTAGCAGCAACTTTTAAAAGCCTCCCGTTTGGTTTGATGGCCAGCCTTTTCTTCTTCTCCTTCTCCTTCTTCTTCTTGATAATGTTGATAATGTCTTTTGTGTTTGTGAAGAAAGTGAGAGAAACAGCTTCCTAGCAGAACAAAAACCCAAGCTTGAAGGGGTGGGGAGGTGGAAAGACCTATTGGCTATTTTGAAGAAGAAGAAAAAGTTGGGAATTTACAAATATCTGCCTAAATTGAATGGCCTGGTCATTCAAATCTATTTCCTGGATTAAGGAAGTCGGGGTTTTGATTAGTTTTTAGGAGAGAGGGATGTCTTCCTTTCTTTTTCAGAGTCTTCATTGTCTTCCTTTTTTTAAAAAGTGATTTAGAAACTTTAAAAAATGAATACGTGATTTGGAAACTCAAGTTAGGGACCTCTTTTGCATTTAGAGAGAGAAAGTTCAAAATAACCTTACAGCGAGAGAGAGAGGAAGACAGATAAAGAGAAAGAAAGAGAAGAGACGAGGACAAATTAGGAGCCCTTTCCCCTGATCAAAGGAGAGCAAGAGAAAGCGAGTCCGGGCATTCAGCGAGCTTGACTTATTCAGACA
Organism: Urosaurus nigricauda; assembly: GCA_034509955.1. Taxonomy (NCBI): domain Eukaryota; kingdom Metazoa; phylum Chordata; class Lepidosauria; order Squamata; family Phrynosomatidae; genus Urosaurus; species Urosaurus nigricauda. The sequence continues at coordinate 245,434,471 of JAOEGL010000003.1, forward strand.
ACTTCTTTGGAGAGCAAGGCCAACAAGCGTGTCTTCCCTTGAAAGGCGCCTCTATTCAGGATGCAGGTGCGAAGTGGGGTGGCGCATCAGCCACATTCTGGGGAGGTTGTTGGGAGATTAGCGCTTGATTTACATTGGAAGGAAGGAGCGAGGAAAGGAGGGGAATGGGGTCGAGAGCGAGAGAGAGAGAGAGAGAGAGAGAGAGACCCTCAGGCTCCTCACCATGGAAGGAAGGCGTGATCCTCTGGAGTGCTCCTCATCCTCTCATCCTTGGCCATTGTTCTCCTGCAGTGGAAGCCAAAGAAGTCCCAACTCAATCCGGATTGAATCATCACCTCCCATCGCTGGGGGGTGGAGGAAGCTGGGGATGAAGGATCTGGGATTGGAAAGGAAAGGAAAGAAGCACCAACTCGAGAGGGACAGAAAGAGTTCCTATTGGGATCAAGTGAGCATAATCCGGTTTGACACCGCTTTAACTGCCAGGGCTCCATGCTGTGGAATTCCGAGAAAGGTAGTTGGTTGTGGCACCAGAGTTGTGGCACTTGTCAACACCAGGTTTTTGTTTTGTTTTGTTTTCCCGCCTCTTCACTCTCAGGCTGCATCCACGCTGCAGAAATAATCCAGGGTCCAAAACACACTCCAGATATAATCTAGTTTGAGACAGCTTTAACTGCCCTGGCTCAATGCTACGGAATCTTAGAGCGGCCTCAAACTGGATTGTTTCTGCAGTGTGTTTTGGACCCACGTTGACACCATTTGAACTGGCTTGGGTCAATGCTATGGAATTCTAGGAACTGTAGTTTTGTGAGGCATTTAGCTCTGGTGCCATCCCCAGAATTCCATAGCCCTGACAGTTAAAGCAGTGTCAACCCGGATTATTTCTGCAGTGCAGGTGCAGCCCATGCCATCAAAATCCAGTCGTCCTCCAAGGACAGACCGGCTAGATTTAAGATTTCTTCGCGGGACAAATACAGTGAGTGACCATAAATGGCCTTCAGATTGGGGCAGCGACAGAAACTTGGGGGACAGAGCCAGACCCATACCTTCCTTGGCCTGGAGAACACGTGGGCCTTTGCACGCGCATGCGCAGGACGAGCGATTGGCCCATGGCTGGGTTTCAAGGGACAGTGTAGAGGCGGCGGGTGGAATGACACAACATCCTTTCAGAGGAGGAATCCTCATATTATTGAAGCCGAAGGCAGGGAAGCCTCAGTCAGTTAGGTACCTGAAACCTCGCCTCTCAACCTAAGGCTGCATCCGCACTGCAGAAATCATCCAGGTTGATACCACTTAAACTGCCATGGCCCAATTCTGTGGAATTCTGTGAAATGTAGTTTGCTGTGGTGCCAGAGCTCTCTGACAGAGAAGACCAAATGGCTCACAGAACTACAATTCCTAGAATTCCATAGCATTGAGCCATGGCAGTTTTTATTTTATTTTATTTTGAAGAAACATTTTTAACATATCATTGAAAACATAACAGGTGAAAATACATGTCAGACTACAACAAATGATAACACCTAATAACAATAACAGCCGATAACTACATCTAGTACTGAAAGAACATTAAAATCGTTACTTCCTTATTCCACCTTCTTGATTTGTTGTTATACTGATTTGTCCTTTTCTCATTTATTTATTTATTTATTTGCAGTCTTGCTTGCTGTTGGAAGGGGAGCCTGTTGTCCTTATTATTTGTCTTTACTTTCCTCTCGACTATTTACATACAGAGAGTCCTGTTACTCTCTGACTGTAGCATTCTTGTTGCCAGAGCCAAGGCAGTTAAAGTGGTGTCAGCCTGGATTATTTCTGTAGTGTGGATGCAGCCTAAGAGGGAAGAAGCGGGAAAACAAAACAAAACTGCTACGGCTCACGCAAAGAAGAGTTTAGTATTTGTTTAATCCCTTTGACAGTTTAGTCCAATGACAATCCCACTGTTTTCCGAGGAAACTGCTATCAAATAGGTTTATACTTTTGGAATGGATTTAGGTTACAATCCCATACTGTCCTACTACAAGTAAGGCCAACAAAAGAACCAGCGAGGTATAGTGGTATCTCAGAGTCCCTTCTCAGCCATGGAAACCCAAGGAATGACCTTGGGCAAGTCGCACTCTCTCAGCCTTCGAGAATATCTTCCGAATAAATCTTGCCAAGAAAATCCTTGTAGGATCGAGTTGCAGGCACAAAACAACAAGCACTAAAGAGCTCAATTGTGAATAAACATGTATAGGACTATATTGTCAGGGAATTTATTTTTCTATAAATACCGAGGGGAATCTGGTTGCAAAAATATTTCTCTGGTTAAACCGTTACACAGCAGAGAGCAGCCCACTTCCATCCAAAAAGTTCATATAAATCAGGACTGGCCAACAGAAGGCCAGGCCTGGAGTGTGACATGGATGGATGAAGCATTACAGGACAACGTTTTCGGACACATCCTAAGCATCACCAAGAAAAAGGGGCGGGGCTTGGAGGCATATTTCTTTTAGCAAAGATAGGTCTGGTTGAGGTAGATCCACTGGAAATCTTGAATTTGGTAGAAGTAAACCAGCGTATAACTAGAACAAAGCATCTCATGCATAGCTTCATGGTGGGCTGCTCTCTTGTATAATAAAGCTGTTCTGGAGTCGTACCACATTTTACATGGGGGGGGGGAGATTTTAGAACACTTAAGTTTTCTGCCCCTTAGTACCCATGACAAGGAATTATTCTATGCGAGGACAGATAAAAGTGCATGAAAGTCTCCTTATAAGCCCTTGGTAATCCACACATGGTCCTCCTTCTGCTTTCTTTGCTCGCACAACAGGTCTCTGAGGTAGGCCAGGCTGAGAGTAAGTAGCCCAAGCTCATCCAGAGAGGTTTGTGGAGGCGGAAAAGTAATGGAGTTGACCCTGACTCTTCTGAGATGAACCACATTAGATAACGACTCCATCACACTGGCGTGTTGTTGTTGTTGTTGTTGTTGTGTACAGCCTCTAATCATTTCTGACTTTTGGAGACCATAGACCCTATCACGGGGTTTTCTTGGCAAGATTTGTTCAGAGAGGATTTGCTTTGCTTTGCTCAGAGAATATGACTTGCCCAAGGTCGCCCAGTAGGTGTCCATGTTCTTGCTGGGATTCAACCCTGGTCTCCAAGAGTCGTAGTCCTCCTCAGACTTAAATAGAGAGCTGATCTTCATTTGAGCAAATGCGACCAACCATGTTTGGTAATATCTGGACTTCAAAATATATCTCCAAATGAACTCACTTAGGCACTCAGAACCGAAGTCCAAGTGGATTTTGCATCCTACTCGTTCAGCTTGAAGGAAAAATCAAACTAATTTTAGAAGAGACATCAGAGGTGGATAAACCCACCTAAATTAACTTTATAATTTGAACGCCAGAAAGGTTTCTTCCACGCCATTTTCCCTTTTTTTCTCCCCCCTCCCTCCCCCCCAACAACAACTTTTGCAATGTCTTATGCCAGGCCTGCCCACACAAAACTCTTTTTAGAAAGACAAATAATGAATGTCTCTGGCCATCACTTATACACACGCTGGCCACCCATTTGGGAACATTCAGGGAGGAAGTAATTTCTTATAAACTACCTATCCATTATAATGGAAATATCTACAGCTTCTTTTAACCCGCCCCGCGGGTCCCCCCCCCCTCGCGCCCCGCCCTCCAATTTAAGTAAGAATCTTAAGGACATTTCCATAAGTTCTCCACGAGTATAAAAGCCATATAATGGGAACAAGGTGAGAAAGCTGTTCAGCCTTGTTTCACCAAGAAAAGGTCGTAAGTCAGGCGATTGGTGTCTGACCTGTCAGGAGAAGGTATAAAGGCTTCATTCATGCAGTCGCTCACAATTTTCTCAGCTCTCACAAAAGTGTTTTTATCATTCTGTTTTCTTACCTCGTCCCTTAATTAAAAAGCTGAATGATTAGAATAGCACCTGCATTATGTCTGGACTATGGGCTGCATACTAATTCAAGAGGCTTTACATCTCGTAATTATAACATAAAATCAGAGATTGAATAAAACAGAAGGCCTAAAGCCCCGGCTAATCCCCTTTAAAAGAGTCTGCTGAAATAATTCAGGGCGCTTTCCGGAAGTTGGATTACCGACCCTCTTTTAAACTTTAAACAATGAAATGATATTTCACACTTAAAAGAGCGTCTGAAATTTTTTACAACTGTTCTAACCTCCCTCCCTCCAAACACACACACACACACACACACACACACTTTTTTCTTTTAAAGGAATAAATTGATTCCACCCTCCCCAACAAATGTTGCTACTTTCCCCACTTTGTATGTGCATCTTTATGTACGTATATGTGTGTATGTGTGTATTAAGTATGTTTTGGATACATATCCAAGAGCAGGAAAAATACAATTGCTTGCATTAGAGGCTTTTCTTCTTTTTCATCAGGCTGTCCTTTTTTAATAAGGCAACTTCTTCAAATGCAGGGAATATAACTGATACAGGTTAACTGAACCTATATCATGTTAGAAACATCAACAAACGTGGGAAAGCATTCACTAGTATCTTTGAAGGCTTCTGGGCATGCAGAGTTGAGGTCAGGAAAATGATGCATGTCAGAAAATTGCTTTTGATCTAATGTCGTTTTATTAATGTTGATGAGATTTGTTCAGAAGAACAGGATGGAAAGGTTGTTTACTGCCTTTCACCAGGGAAAACCTTTGACAAAAGCATTGAAACGGTTTTAAGGAAGAAAATATGTAGTTTCTGTTAAGGCCATCTTTCTAGACACAAGGCAGTCACAACAAAGTATCTGGAAGTCTTTTAAGCAGCTTGTGGATCAAGTTTCTCTCCATTGCAAAATTTCGCCAGATAAACTGTACCTTCAATATAGAACATCCCACCATTTAATAGATGCCCAATCCCCACATGTTTACTAGGAAGAAAATCAGCCCATAAATAAGAGACCTATTCCTTAATAAATGGTTTATGACTGCAGCCTAAGCAATGTATGTGTACAACTTTTTTAAAAAATCAAATTATATCCTGAAATCTGGGACTCAGAGAACAAAACGTTGCATGATTTGACAATTAAGAGGACATGTAAAATTTCAAGGGCTGGTTGTGCTTTGTTTTGTTTTGTCATTTTAAAGGAACTTTAACTTTGCTATTTGAAACACAGATTTTGAAGAATTTACCTGAGGAGCATCCACCAAAAGCTCTTATCTTTTGCAGTACTGCTATGATTTATTTACTAATTTAAAAAGGAAATTTTGCCTCTTGAAAATAATAGTTTTTTAAAAAGCAAATATGCCTTCTTCAAACTATGCTTCCACTCTGAGACTCATAGGAGGGTTTTGAGAAGGTTAATTTACAAATGAAACAACTGTAGACTTTTCATGATCTGTGGGTGAAAATAAAACATTTGTAATGGCAGTCTTTACACTGTGTTCGTCTTACCATTTTCTTTTAAAACAGGACACATACTATACATCCACAATAAAGTGTTTTATTTGATCTCAGTTCTTAGGTGTGTGTGGAAAACACACAGAAGGAACTGTAACACATTGTTATCCTTGTGAATAAACAAGAGATACAGGGGGAGTTTTACAATGCTAATTTTAACAATACTCTGAACAAATGTATTCACTGTGCTTAAATCTGAGTCTTCATTTTGAATCCATTTATATATGTGTGCCTTTTGGTTAAGAAGACATCTGAAGCTAAAAAAAGAGAAATGCATTTTACATGTGTAGTTCCGGATGAAGGAGAGATGAAGGATCCCCCTTTCCCACCCTGCTGTAATGCAGTTATAAATTTGAGAAACAAAATTCACAGAAGTCAACCTAAATCTATGAGGCTAAGCAAGCCAACATATGGCCCAGATAATGTGATTGAAATGAAATTATTAGCATTGGGCCTCTGTGTGCATGAGAGAGAACGAGAAACAGAGAGAGAGAGAAGGTAGGGAAGAAGTGGACTAAAATATTTTAAGCTTCCTTTTGATTTGTCTCATTTGATTGTGAGTGTTTTGTCATTCTTTTCTTTGGTAAGATTATAGACTGGATCTTAGCCAGACTTACTCCAGTTTAAACATCCTAAATTCGATTGGTCTTGTGTTAAATTCAATTACTAGGTTAGATCCGGTGTATATCAATAGGTCTGTTCTAAACTCAAGTCTGAATCAAGGCCCCGTACATCAAATTCTCTAGATTCGAGAGGTCTACTCTAGATGAGACTAACAATTGTATTTAGGCAGATGTCAATAATGACAGCAAGGTTACAGCAAGGTATTTGGGTGCAGGATTTCCATGAGCTTACTTCTGTTCTATTACCTCGAAAACGACCAGTAATACACTTGTGCCACTTCATTAAACTCTCCCCTTTTGAGTGCACTGAAAGGCAGGTATTGTCCGTGAAGAAACAGTCACATTTCAGAGTCTATAACCCATTAGGAAGTCATAGTCTACAACCGTATAGGAGGATAACGACCGAAAATAAGTGCTTAAATAAGTTCAAGCTAGCTCTTCTCTAGTAAAATGTCTTTAGGAATGGAACCCAAACCTTTGTGCGTACCCTTGAAGAACAGGGCCAATGGCTCATCTGAAGCGGTAGGGATTTTAAACCATCCATTTGGAGAGATTTAACACTGGGACTCTAAACATGCCCATGGAAAGCTGGATCCATTGCCACTCATTTCCATCCAGTGTAAGTTTCCTTGCAACGAATGAGGGTTAGCCAAGAGGAAGATGCGGTTGGGTTGAGGTTTGTTTCTTCCCATGGGTTGAGACCCATAAACCCCCTGGTCTGGGAGATTATAATTCATTTCAGTTGTTGCTATTGTTGGGTGCCTTCAAGGCGACTGTGACTTGTGGTGACCTTTCCATAGGGTTTTCTTGGCAAGATTTATTCTGGGGAGATTTGCCATTGCCGCCTTCTGAGACAGAGAGACAAAGAGAGAGAGAGAGACTTGCCCAATGTCACCCCTAGTGGGTTTCTATGGCCCTGGGGGGATTCGAACCCTGCTCTCCCAGAGTCCTAATCCAACACTGGAACTGCTACATCACGATGGATCTTGAGTCCAGTGTCCTCCAAGACACCTGCCTGTTTGGAAATGTTTGCCTGGTCTCTATTTCCCATTCTAGAGGCCTGTCCATTTTTTCCAGTGGGAGCAGCAAACATTTCACATAAAGCCAACCTATCCGTGGAGGAAAACAGCCAGCATCTAAAAGCCATGTGCCCTGGTGGCAAACTTTCCTCCTCAAGAACTTCGTGGGCCTGTCATCAACAGAAAGGGGGGCATGTCTCTCCAGGAACCAGCCCTGCGACTTGAGGGCTGCACCTACACTGGAGAAATAAAGCAGTTTGGCACCGCTTTCACTGCCCCGGCTCAAGGCTATGGAATTCTGGGAGTTGGAGCTCCGCTTTGCTATAGGCCCACAACAAACTCCAACTCCCAGAATTCCATAACCTTGAGCCAGGGTAGGGAAAGCGGTGCCAAACCGGGTTATTTCTCCAGTGTGGATGCAGCAGAGGACTACCTTATTATCCCTGTCTCTCTCGACACCACACTTGAGTCTAACCTTCTCCTTGCAAAAAAAAACAGGCAAGGAGGGGGAGATTCACCCCATCCCTGGTCAGATCCTTCAAGAGAGAGAAGCGCAAGGGCCCTTCCTTTTGATGGGCCTTCAATGAAAGGAAATGCCTAGACCCCAAAGGTCCTTTCTCCGGCTGCTGGCCTCTGCCTCCCTCTCCCCACTCAGCCCCCCACCAGAATGGGCCTGGGCGGAAACGGGGCTCGGCCGTCCTGATTCATATTTTCTAATCTTCATTTCCTAAAGATACAAATGGCCTTTTGTGAAATGAATGGCCTTTAATGAATGCGTCCGCACAATGCCGGGGCTTGCATGGGGGAATCGATGCTAGGAAGCAACAGGGGAGAAAACCCTCCAAGATGGGATTTTCAGCACTGGAGGAAAGGAAAAGGCAGCAGCCTCTATATAAAGGCAGGGGCGAGAGAATGCTCTCCTCCCTGGTTCTCTTTTGCTTGCTGACTATGGCTCGCTGTCATTTAGGAATGGTTGGCTTTGTCTGGTCGGCATCCTGCCTGCTTTCCCCTTGCCTTTCCCCCAGGTCTGCCTTCTCTGCCTCTGCTCCTATGGCCCAGCCCAGCCCCGCTTCTGCTTTTCGAAAACACAAGGCATACACCTTAACCCAGGTTTACTAAAAGCTAATCACCAGCCATTGAAACAAACCTTCTTCCCAGAAGGGGAAGAAAAGTGCTTTGGATCTCAACCTTATACCACAGCCTCACTCCGACCCATACAAGAATTTAGAGAGCCAGCCTGGTAGAGGGTTGGTCCAAGGTCCAAAACACACTGCAGAAATAATTCAGTTTGAGACCGCTTTAACTGCCCTGGCTCAATTCTAGGAAATTCTGAGAACTGTAGTTTTGTGATACATTTAGCCTTCTCTGTCAGAGAGCTTTGGTGCCAGAATAAAATACAATTCCCAGGATTCCCTAGCACTGAGCCAGGGCAGTTAAAGCAGTCTAAAATTTGATTATTTCTGCAATGTGTTTTGGATTTTAAACTCTGAGTAGGGTTCCAATCCCAGTTTAGCCTTGGAAGTTCACTCAGTGATCTTGGGTAAGTCACATTGTCTCAGTTTAAGGGAAATGGGCAAGCTACTCTGAATAAATACTGCCAAACAAACTACCCTGTTCTTCCTCATGCATCTGAGGAAGTAGAATGAAGTCTATGAAAGCTCATGCTGCCAACGTCTTTCTTTCAGTTAGTCTCAAAGGTGCTACATACTGATTCTACAGACTAACAGGGCTATATCTTTGAATTCTACCCTGTGCTAGGGTCCCTGTAAGTAAGGCAGATAACAACAACAACAACAACAACAGGCCTTTGCTTGAGAACAAGCCTCTTTGGTTTGGCTGGAGCTTTCTTGTAATAGGGTGGCCAGATATCACAACCACAAAGAAGAGCAAGGCACAGCAAAAATGGGGGATAGTCAAGGGGGAAAAATATAGGGTATGACCAAGTAAAAGCCCAAAACACTAATAGAAATATAAAGTCAGGCTTCTTAGCCGTGCTGAATATGGAAGACATGTTGACATTCTTCCTGGGCAGAAGGTTGAAATGTAGGATATGTCCTGGAAAGGGAGGACATCTGTCCACCCTATTTTGTAAGTAAGCCTGATTTAGGGTTGCGACAAAACAGACTGATCCCACAGAAGCTGGCTGAGTGAGGTGCTCCACTCGATTTCGATTGGATCAAACCTCGACCATACACGGATAATATTTCTTAGCTGAAGAAAGCCAAGTGACATTTATAATGCACCTTCTCTGAAGTTCTTCAGGAGGCAAAAGTGAGCTCGGAACATTGAAGGTGTGGACAGATATGGGGGAGAGAAAGTAATCATTGTTGATTGTTCTCATAGAGAGGGGCTGACACTTACTTTGGGTCGGTTTGGGTTTTTTTTTTAAGTCACAGTTCTGGAAAGTATTTATAAAAGCAAAGTACTAGTGTGGAAGGTGGAGATTATTTCCCTATGCCATAAATAAATAAATAAATGTTTCCAGGCCAACAATAGCTTTCAAACTCTGACTTAGAAGAATCATTTATTTCTTGCAGAAACCACAGTGGATGCCCGATTTTCAAAGAATCAGCTGGAAGGACAAAAAGAGGGAAAAGTAAAGACGAATTCAATAACAACAACAACAAAACGAATTTCATATTTCTCATATGGAGCTTTATTTAAAAGCTGTAAATATACTTTAGCTACATGAATTGACGGTTCCGGAATTAATGACGTTTTCACCGATAATCTCTTTTGTTTGATTTACATATTCCAAAAAGTGTAATGCCTCAGTCCAACAGCCATTACATCACATTAGAAATTGACTCAAATTACACCTGGTAAATAAGCCTATATCTCCACCGTTCATTTTGCTTATTTACTGCACCTATTTCTAACTGGAAATCCACCTACTGAATTCAATTTGATTTACTCTCAAGTAACCATATATAAATTTGCGGCTTCGTCCTGTGTGATGGACGAGAACTAGGAAAAATCTTATTTAAAGAAGCTGAACAATAAGGCAAAGAAATACCACATCTTTTAAATTCATCCCCCCAAGAACCTTTGTGACTACATAAAGCAAACATTTAATGCAAAAACGATTGCATCAGGCAGAATGTATCTGAGTATCTCTTTCGAGTGAAGAACCTCCTAAACCTTTGGAGTGAAGCGAATCTGTAGGTGGACTGAAAACGACCTTTGGATTATGATTTCCCTTGTTATTTAAATGTGATTTTATGATGGGAGTGGGTGTGATGTTCTTCCCTGTGTGCATCTTTTATCCCCGTTAAGGCGACTTATGATTTAACCTATTTTGAGATATCAAGTTGCAAGTAAACCTCTTTCATTTCGTTCCTCCTCGTCCCAAATGGTTTAGGATCGCGGCCTAAAGTTATCCTGGAACACTCCGGAGAGGAAAAACGATACACAGAAAGCATTATCGTGGATTTCAGAAGGACTTACTTTACACACTGTTTAGGGCTGGTGCACACGTCCTCCGGCTTAAATAAGTTAAGGGATCAGGCTGCCTATGAACCACTGCTCCCAAGTGCCTCCATCATGCAAAACCCAATATTTTCTAATAAATAAGTACCAATCAACCCTCCATCCTCTTTCTCTTCTCTTCCCAGCAGAAATCAATTGGAACAGAGGAAATGTGTCATAACCGTACCATAACTGGCTGCGACAAATAGTAACCCCATTTTACACCCATCTCAGGCAGAAGCGAAATGGCGGGAAGACAAACCCCAGTAAGCAGTGGATGGATCCCCCCTTCCCCTTATCCCTTTCCCAAAAATACCCTCTAAATGTCGATTGCTATGTTTCTCGGTTGAGGGGAGGAAGTGAGGGCCGGGTGTGTTACTCTTCTTTCCGCTGGCTGATAATAAAACATGGCAACATATGGAAGCCATCGCTTTGAAGGCGAGAAGCGTTTTAGTGCATCGCAGTTGAGGAACGTGCTTTTAATAGGTAGTTCCAGCATTAACACGAGCTGGGGCTGTATAAAGACTTTTTGGGCGAGCTGTTGGATTCATTACACTGGAGTAATGGCATGATGGGGAGCCACAGCAGTTACAGGCTTGGATGTTCGCGACTGATGTTGTTTACCAGTGTTTGGATTCTGGGCAAACAATGACTTGAAACAAACAGGTTCAAAAGGAAAGGTCCAGAAGATCACTTCCTTTAGAGCTGAGAAGTTTGCGAGGGAGAGGAATTTTTTTTAAAAATATCTCTCTCATTCTTTCTCTCTCAGCCTCTTTTGCTTTTTCCCTCCCACCCTCCCATCCCTTGGTCGGCCACCACCCTACAGAGAGACAGACAGAGGTAGGTCGACCTAGGTTTCTGATTGTATACACTGGGACGTTTTCCGTCTCCATCCCAACGTTATCTTTTTTAAGAAGTTGGGTTTCATCTCTTTAGAAACGGTCCCAGCTAACGGGGCAAAGGGAGTTTGACAGAGGGGAGAACAAATCGCTGACAAAGAACCTTTTTACGTTTCATCGGCGTTGTTAGGGCGACGAAGAGGAATTTTTGAGATAATAACTCCCACTTCAAAGATTTCCCAGCTCAATAGAAATTGGACCATCCTTTTTTATTCAGCCACAAGGGCTAGCACTAAAGACGACTCGACTGTTTGAATTTTTTTTTTGTTTTGTTCAGAGTGTTTATTTTTCCCCCTATTCACTGGGGTACTTGGATAAAATAAACAAGAAGACAATTACTGGAACATGGACTTCTAACTTTCCCGGGACCGTGGGCCCATCGCCCATCATCGCCCGTGGCCTCAGGCTTGGAAGTGTCAAGGTCTGCAGCCCTTGGAAGGCATTAAACTCTAGTTTCTTATCACACCGTTTTGTTAGGTTGTGTTGCCACACACCTGTGCGGGAGCTTCTCTTTGGGTGTCTGCGAAAGATGCAAGGCGTTGGAAAGACAGTAATGGGTACCCAACCACCTTGCCTAGTTCAATCTGTTGTTTTAACACGATGGACTCATATGAAAGGGTAAATCTACATTTACCTGTAGGTAATACACAGAGAGAGCGGTAGACGGATGCAGGAATAAATCGAGTGGAAGAAAACAGGCGAGTTCAGTAAAGAGCCCGATCCTAAGGGAGATGGACAGACAGACAGATCTCAGTGTGACCGACACAATAAAGATCAACAAATGTTGTATAGGTATAGGAAGGAGAATCTTACACACGACAACAGATGGTACAATAGTTGGAAGGAAAGGAGGGATGTAGAGTAAGGAGAGCTCACTAGGATTTTTTAAAAAACGCTTCATTGTGGAAGCCGCCCTTGACTTGCTGGGGCGCAGTCCCACTTCAATCCCTTGTCCTGCCCTGAGTAAAGTCTCTCTGGACCCTTAGAGAGAGAGGGAGAGGCACCGCCTCGGATCTTAAAGGTACTGGCTTGGAAGTAATTCCATAGATTTCCATGGCTGCATAGATTTCCTCCCTCCCTCCCCCCCCCCCCGCCCTCCTCTTTCCTTTCTCTTAATCGCAGCGGCCCAAGAAGAGATGCCGCAACAAAAGCCCTCCTTAGAGGGCCAGCCAGGCAGGCAAGCCGAGGGGGCAAGATGGAGGAAGTCCACCTCGGAGGAAGACCAGATTGAATGTATTAAGCTAGCATGAAACCAAAGGTCAGCGCAAATGTATCTTAATAGACTGTCTCGAATGGAGTGTGCCTCCTTTTCAGGGCCGCTTGCTATTGCTCCGCAAATTACCATAGCGATCCTAACGTGGCATGTTGATGCACCATAAAGCTTACACTTTCACCCCCAGCCTCCTTCTTCTCTTCTCCTCCCCCCCCCCCGCTTTTCCACCATCCCCCCATCAGCCCCCCTCCCTCCCTGCTCTCCAGCCCCAAAATCAGAGCCTTTGAACAAGGCCCGGCTTGATTAGACCTTTCTCCTTTTCTTTTTTCCCCCTCCTTCAAACCCATTTCCTCGCCTTTAGAAAAAGTCGCCATCAAATCCCAAAGGCCGTCTCTGATCAGGGCGCAGAAGAAGAGAAACAAAAGTGAACTGACGGGCGGCGATTCAAGCGGCTCCATTTTTCTTCCTGACATTCTTATCCAGTCGGAGAGGGGGCTGCAACAACCTTCCCTCCTCTCCCCCCATTCCCCAAATCCAGCCCCAGTTCGCGTGGGGTTTTTCTCTTACCCTGGACTCGCGAAGGAAAAAAGGTTGTGTACTCTACTACTAACAGCAACACAACATTCATATATATATATATATATATATATATCTCCACAAAATCCTGTGTGAGTGTGTGTCAGGGAGTGTTATACACTGGGGAGGAAGGTTTCTTTTCTTTTCTTTTCTTGCTCTCCTTTTAAAAGAAGACTTAGTAGGAGGGGGTTGGTTGGGGGGGGGGGGAGAGAGAGGGCAGAATCTGTTAGACCTAAATATTATGTCCTTCATGAAAAGACTGGACGGGCTCCAGACTTCGCTTTTCACTCTTTGAAAGTATGACTTGCCTATTTCTATAGAAATCTTAACTCACCATGAAGATTCACCGTTGCGAAGAAATACTTTCATTGTGAGAGCCTGCTTTGATGTCTAAAGCATAAGATGCGGGGCTTTTCAGCTGCCTCTGTCTAGATTACCTTGAGAGCAACGGGATAGACATCTGTAACAAGCAAATGAAAAATTAAAGGTGATTAGCCTACACATCCAAAAACCGCTTCGGCAAAGAAAGAAATCAAGAAGAAAAGGCGCGCAGGGGGGCAGGGAGGAGGCCAGGGTCCAAGGAGGGCCGGAGGAGGAGGAGGAGGAGGAGGAGGAGGAGGAAAGTCCAACTCCAGCCAAGGTGGAAACATCTTCTCCTCTTGCAGATGGCCTCCATACCTTCCAGTTCCGTCTTGGTCTCCTGCACCACTTTGGACGGATTACACGACAACAACAAAACAACAACATAAATTATTTTAGTGTGTGTGTGTTTAACTTGGATTATTTGGACGGGATATGTATTGATTTAACAGATTATCCCCTCTCCCCTCCCTCCAGTTCTGGCAACAGTCCGATGCCCACATGTTTGACATTCAACTCCATTGAACTCAACGGGGCACCGTTAGGTAGGATATCTGGTAAGGCTTTGACTGAGGCGGTGAGGAGAACCACAACCTGCTTGGTTGCTCTGCTAACTGTACACAGGGCAGGTAATCCTTCTTCTGTTGGGATGTGAACATCTGAATGATGTGGAGAAATTGATCCTCAGACATAACCACCATGGTTTTCACCCCAGTTTAGGATAGATATTCTGCTTAATTCAGTGGGTCATGGGCCTGAATCCTGGTCTGATTCGAGTAGAGCCATTGAATCAATGAAATTTACCTATGTGTTGACTCACCATTCAGAAATTGATGCAACTACTCCACTTGAGATTAACCAATAGGTTTCTAGCCTTACCGTATTACACATGCACACATAATTTTAAATTATAAGGGACCGTTTGATAGTGGTGGGCACAAATGAACAGCTCTTTCTGCAATGAGACTGTACAGAAGGATCTGACCTGGTAGAAATTATATGGGCAAGACCTTAGTCCATCTTGACACAAAATAATGAATTTTTCCATGCCTCTTCGCCTGTAGTGTTTTTCTAGCATAGACCAGAATCAACCCCATTTCCTAAATACACACCCTGTAGATATATGTTCCACTGAACCCTTTAGGGTTTATTACAAAGCCATGTTTTCCTAATTCAGCGTTGAACCCCTCGTAATAATGCCTCTTTCCGCACTGTTCTCCATATTTCATTGGGGGAGGGGGTGTCGATAAGATTCATAGCTCTGGAGACCTCTGGCATATGTTCAAGATTTTAAAACCATTTTATTTTTTGCCATTACAAAAAAAATTAATATTAATAATAATTAATATTATTATTTCGAATGATTATTTTACAGAACAAACGGTTGTGCGCGTTTGAAAACAAGGACCACCACTGGGTTTACACCATCGGGTTCAGAGAAATCGACAGGCCGGGTATCCTTTCGGACAATCCGAGCAATTCAGCACAATGACGTCACTCGTAACATCCCCCCCCCTCCCAATTAACATGGATCTCACCTTCCATCCACTAAGGAATCACAAGAACTCACAATGCAACAGAAAGAACACGGGGAGGGGGAGCGGGAGAGAAAAAGAGAATATGTTTATGCATTTCAATCCATTACTAGTGTAAATTAAAATGTACCATAAATCATTAAGCCACCCCCTCGGGGGGCGGTTTTATTAGTGACACTTGGGGAGAATATACTGGCGAAATTGGGGCAGCAAAAATGGGATTGTTTCCAAAAAGGTCAACTGAAAGGGTAAATTAATCCAAGCATTTCATTCATCGATTGGTGTTCAAATGGTTCACAAATAATATATTTACGGATACCGACATTCCTTTTTTAAAAAAAGAAAAGAAAAGATGTAGGGCCAAAAGAAAGAAAAAGGAAACCAATTCAAATCAAAATATTGGGCTAACAACAAAAAAAGTCCAAGGGGAAAAAAGATATCACACCATCACAAGAATGACATCAGCACGACGATCGCAACTATAGAGCTAGAAATCCGTATTAAAACACTTTGGTTCATTGAGGTACAAAAACATGGTTTCAGTTCAGGTGGCAACCGTTTGCAAACGCCTGGGAAGGAGGTGATCCCATTTTTAAAAAATAAAAATCTGGGACTGGAGTGGGTGAAAAAGCATAACCTTAGAAGGAGGGGAAGGCTTCTCGAAGGAGGTGGTCATCCCTTGACTGTCCTGTGTGCTTGGCACCATAATAAATAGAAAAGGGGAGCTGAGGGAAAGGTGGGGGGGGGGGGGCGTCCAACAACAACAAAAACAGTGAAGCTTCTCTCCGGTGGCCTGTGCAGCATTTCCGATTGCCGGAAAAGGAGAGAAGGAGGAAGAGAAGGAAGAGAGGAAGAAGAAGAGAAAGAGGAGGAGGAAGAGGAGGAGAAGAGGAGGAGGAGGAAGAGGGGGAAAAGAAGAAAAAGAAGAAGAGGAGAGGGAGGAGGAGAGAAAGAGGAAGTAGCAGTCGTAGTAGTAGTAATAGTAGTAGATGAGGAGGAGGAAGAGTAGAAGAAGAAGAGGAGGCAGAAGAAAAGGAGAAGAAGAGGAAGAGAAGGGATGAGGAAGAAGAGAAGTATAAGAGTAGTAGTAGTAGTAATAGTAGAGGGTGAGGAGGAAGAGAAAAAGAAGAGGAGGAGGAAGAGGCTGAAGGAAAGTAGATGAAGAGGAGGAGGAGGAGGAGGAGGAGGAGGAGGAGGAAGAGGAGAAAAGGAAGAACAAGAGGAGAAGGGGATGTTCCCCTTCTCTAGCAAGCGGGCCTTCCTCCGACCCCTTGCTGGCCTGGAGGTGGGGGATGGGAAGAACGGGGTGGGAGAAGGTTCCAAATTGCTCTCCAAGGAAACGAGGAGGAGGAGGCCAATGGAGTGCATCCGGGCGTCGGGCGGGCGGGCAGTCCGTCCCTGAGTCCTCCGGGGCCGGCTTTAATAACCGGGCCGGGGATCACAGTTTGTGTAGGAGGCCTCTCCCGGGTGAGGCGAGGGAGAGTTACTGGGTGGCGTCGGGATGCCTCCGGCCCCTGAGCTCTGACACACGTACCATTCGCTCAGGTTGGCCGCCGCCTGGGCAGAGGAGGAGGAGGAGGAGGCGGCCGAGGGAGGCGGCGGCGGGGCAGGCGGGGGCTGGGGCTGGGGCTGGGGGGGCTCCCGTCCGCAGTCGGAGGAGGGCGAGACCAGGGCCGGGGTGGAGGAGGACTCGTAGCCCGAGCTGGGCGGCGGGGACTTGCAGTGGACCTTCATGTGTTTGCGCAGGGAGCTCGGGTGGGTGTAGGACTTGTCGCAGCCTCGCACTTTGCAGTTGTAGGGCTTGTCGCTGGTGTGCACGTGGGAGTGCTTCTTCCGGTCGCTGCTGTTGGCGAAGCGGCGCTCGCAGCCTTCGAACTCGCACTTGAAGGGCTTCTCCCCTGCAAGGAAAGAGGCAAGCCAGGGAGACCGGCCATGACCCACCAGGCCAGGAAAGGCGTCGCTTACTCTCTCTCTCTCTATCTCTCTCTCTGTGAAAGGGCTGGGGAGAGGTGGGCACACCTCAAGTCATGCCCTGATGGGTGTCTGCCAAACCCTCGCCCCCCTAACTCTTTCCCAAAGAGACCCTCCAGGGCCCCTTGCCCCTCTACCACCAGCAGTGAGGATGGGTCACCCCAGCCGAAGCATTGGCAAGGGCTCTCAACTGAGACGGGGGTCCTCTCCTTGGATAAGGCCAAGGAAGGATCCTCTGGAGGCTAAGACCATCCTCAGCAATGCCTCCTCCAAAAGAAAGGAGGCAGACATGGGGGTCCTTTGACAGAAAGGCTTGCCCCGAAGGCCCTGGAGTAGGCCAATCTAGCCTGGGTCAACGCTTCGCGTTTGCTTCTCCCCTTCCTCTTCCTTCCATCCCTATAGACAGTCTCTCTCTTTCCAATAACAAAATGCCCTTTCCTCAATTCACACAATTTCCCCTGAAGACATTGAGATGGCTTTATTCTGCATTCCTCAAACCAATCAACTAAGCAACCAAGAGATTCTGACATTCCAGTGGCACGTTTCTCTTTTGTCCACACATGTTCCCAAACACCCTCAAAGGTCTGACACAAGTGCTCCTTTCACAGGTTGAAGCCCGACTTTCCTAGCGCTTTGTAGTCCGGAGGGAATATTGATCAAGAGCCAAATGTACACCTTCCTCAACCCCCTGGAAGCCTTTGTCTATGCCTGGGCTGAAAAGCCAGTGTTGTTGTGCAATGTGAGATACCTGCACATGGGAGCCCACCTTCCCTACATCTCCAGAACATCTCTTAAAAGTAGCTGAAGCAACGTGTGTTTCAAGAATGTGCCAAATGACATACAATACAATATCCCCTTCACTAGCAATGCCTGCAATGATTTTTTAAAATCTAGCTGGATCTCAGTAGCCATATACTTGCCAGATGCCTTATTCCTTCCGTCTCAGAGTAAGTAGGCCAAGCTTTTATTTTGCTAGGAAGGAAGATCGGAGGCGAGGAAGAAGCAGGCAGGCATTGAGTTGGGGAGG
Source organism: Urosaurus nigricauda (assembly GCA_034509955.1). Lineage (NCBI taxonomy): Eukaryota > Metazoa > Chordata > Lepidosauria > Squamata > Phrynosomatidae > Urosaurus > Urosaurus nigricauda. Next base: position 245,452,594 of record JAOEGL010000003.1, read on the forward strand.
GGTGGGGGAAACACTAAGCAGCCCACTATTGAGGTCACTGGCAAAACTCCCGTTGCTTGGAACAGATCTGTGTTGCAACCTTATTAAATTCCAGATGCGGGAAGTGGCCGGATTGAGACAGGGGAAAGAAATCTTGATTTCCCGGAACAGTCTGGAAATGGTTTGTAGGCTAACAGCTGAATGGATGGTTTTCTAAAGCAAGCCACGTTGAAGCCACGTGCTTTGAAGTCTCTATAGGCCTTGGCTGTATTATTTTGAAGAAGAAGGAAAAAAATCAGCCAGACAGTGAAGCTAGCGTAGAAAAGACGCAGAGGTTTAAACTGGGATGGGAAATGAAAGCCAAGGTACTCTGTGTGTTTCTTGGAGGCATATATTTAGCCCAAACCTAGCAGGGTAAGTGCTTCTGTGTTTATTCATTTAGCATTTTCTTAACCATGACTTTCTTAATGGGGCCAGGTGATAAACATCCCGAGTGCAACGCAAAGCTTGTTTTAAAAGCGGCTTAATTCCCACCCCTTTTTGCATGCCTATTGAATTTAGAAGTAGGAAATCTACTGTTTAAAAAGAGAGGAAGTGGAAAGTCAAACAGCTACGCGTTTTGTTTTATTTTGAGGCTAGAGGGCATATTGTCAATATAATATTTCAGCGGGGGAATCCTTAGTACTGGAGGGCGATGGAAGGGGTTAAAGAAACGACAGCAGGGCAATATCTGCAAATGCCAACGGCGGTGGCAAGCCCTGGGAGAAACAAGGTCTCCTCGTCTACACCAGGCCTGAGAAGCCAGGCTTTCAAGGTACCTGGAAGGATGTTGCCTTTACTCCTTTCGAATCGAGGGAAAAGGGGGGTGGCAAGGGGGAAAGAAGAGCCAAAAAAATAAAAATCAATGATATATTTTGATGGCTCTTTAAGCGTTTTAATTATAGTTGCTTGTAAAGAAACAGTTTGACCTTCCGGTGCTCAGCTGAAATAACAAATCAAGAGGATTGGTACAGCACAAGCAAGCAGTAAGTTAGGAGGCCCTGGGGAAAGGCGGCCTCATAAAGCCAGCCATCGAGCCGAGAGTCGCATTCGGCAAACCTGGCCTTCGGAAGCTTCTCCTTCAGTGGGATCAGCCAAAAAGAAAAGAGGGGGAAAGTGTGTGTGTGTGTGTGTGTGTGTGTGATTTTCCTATAAGCGGCTTCTCGTTGGAGGCTGAGAAAGTTATTTTCTTTCAACCTTCGCTTGAAAGGGAAGGGGTTTCCTACATGAAAAATGTACACTGTTCGAAAGAAGAAGGGGGAAAAAAACAGGGAATGCCTTCCTTTGACAAGTTTCATTGCAGGAAAAATTGGGGAGGGGTGTCTGTGAGTGGAGGCAAGAATTGTGGGTGTCTAGCAGGAATGCGGGCAAGGACACTCACACACACTCACACTCACACAAACACACACACCCGAGTCTGCGGCGCCATTTTCTAGCCACACTTGTAGCTCTCTCCCAGGCCTCACTCGTATGGAGTACGGTACATAGAGCCTGGAGATTTTAGCGTAATCCTCCCAACTCTGAGTCTGGATTAAAGTATTTGCAAAATTCTCGGGGGGGGGGGGGAGAAGAGGGGGGGACATTTAAAGTGCCAGCGTGAGCACTATAAATTCCAAGTTTAAACAGACTTTCCCTTTACCGAGGCCTAAGACCTTCCTTGGCCACTCAGGTCCACTCCTGGTTATCACGAAGGATAAAGAAATTATTTTTTTCTCTCCCTCTCCTTACATGAGCCATGCAATGGTTAAAACGACTTCTGCCTCTTTCCATCCCTGTCTGCCCAGGCTTGGGAACGCAACGTCATTAATACTGGAGAAGGCAATTACTTTCTCGTTTGAATCTAGAACGGTCTTCATGAATAATTTGTAGCCGGTTCCTTTCCTGTTTTAGAAAACGCTTAGGTTAGGGGGCTTTCGCATTGGGGAAAGTGGAGAGCCAACCTCAAGCTGTAACAAGGCCTGCAGGATCCCACCTCAGTCCTTCTTCCTCTCTATTCTTCCTCTTCCCCTCCAAATCCAGAACAATAAATAAATAAATTGGGGAAATTCAGGTGACAGGATATACAAAATAAGACCTTTTCTATAAAAGAACAGAGGGTCAACTAGCTGCTCCAAGCATACTCCAAATTGATCCAGAATGCGACCCTTTCCTGCTTCATAGACTTCAAAGGAGAAGGCAGGTAAAGTGGCATACAAGTTTGTTTATTTAGGAAAAACACTGCCGTTGAGGGAGGATTTTTTCTCTCTCTGCCTAACACAAAAGTGCCTTGGGTGCCATTTCTGTCATTAATTATATTTCTGAATAAAATAAGGGGGGGGGGAGATCCTATCCAATTTCGGCATTATTCTAAATACATTAAAGTGTGTGGGGGAGGAAGGAGGAAATAAAACGATATTCCCGATAAGGCCGAGATATTTAAGGACTTGAGGGAGGGGGAAAAATCGCTCGGTTGTAAGAAGATCTTACAATAGGATTATGTCGTTTCCTTCGGGGTGCGTAAGGCCGGTCAGGGAGGCTCTGCGTGTGCGTGAGGGGAGAAACTGTACAGTGGAACGGATTTAATTTTCCAAAAGGGCTTATTTCTTATCTTCTAGCGAGAGAGAGAGAGAAGGAGGAAGGGAGGGGAGAAGGCAATAAAAACGACAAACACCGGCTGCTAAACTAATTCCCAGTGTACAACTTCACCAGGCTGAGATTCCTGAAGTGGGAAAACTTTCCCCCCTCGGTTTTATTCATTAGAGAAGCATTTGGGGGGCGGCTGAGCTCCACCAGAGTTAAGGCTCTCCCGTGCATGCTCTGTCCTAAGGACCCGTTTGCCTTTTTCAGCGTTAAGGAGAAATAACGAAGTTTTCCTGACATGAAGTCCCTTCACGATTCTGGCTGTTGACCTTCCCAAAAGGACAGGCCAGGAAAGCAACATCGATCCCCAGCTCCCCACGCCTCCCAACGCACATACATCAATCCTAGACCCCACTCCTACCACGACCACCCTCGGTCCTTTGCTAGGCTCCAAAAATACACCCTCTCAGCCTTCCCTGCACGTTACACTGAAAGAAAGAAAGAGAGAAAGAAAGAAATCCCTTCCCTTGAAGAATCCCCTTCCATGGATCTGGGTTCAAACATGGCCAGGTTCCTCACCCCAAAGAGCTACAACCACAACAACAACAAGGGCCCTGGCAGGCAGCTGTGTCTTTCTCACCAGAAAAGTGGCCGAAGCAGCATCCCCGGCAGCAACCTTCAAAAGTACCTGGATAAGTCCCAGCTCCCATCGTCCTCCAAAACTAGATGCTTTTTTCCTGCTTGAAAGGGAGTTTCAATTCTCTCCTCCTCCTACATCCCAAATGCAGCGTTGGGAAACACCTTTGTGTGTGTGTGTGTGTTCGGTGAACACACACACACACACAGACAGTCGCTTCTGCTCCTTTCTAATCGAAACAAACTTCTTTCTCTGGGTTCTATGGACTCCTGTTATTAATGCTGCGATGGTTAGACTGGAAAGGGGACCCTCTGGTAATAGGGGAAAAATACTGATCTAGGAGATATTAGAAGGGAAGGGCGTTAGGTAGAATTGAAAGGAAGAAAGACTTGTCCATACTGACCTGTGTGCGTCCTTTTGTGGATTTTGAGGTTCTCGGAGCGGGCAAAGACTTTCCCGCAGCCGGGGAAAGGGCAGGGGAAGGGCTTCTCGCCCGTGTGGACGCGGATGTGGTTGACCAGTTTGTATTTGGCCTTGAAAGGCTTGCCCTCCCGGGGACACTCTTCCCAGAAGCAGATGTGGTTGGACTGCTCGGGCCCTCCGACGTGCTCCACCGTGACGTGGGTCACCAGCTCGTGCATGGTGCTGAAAGTTTTCGAGCACAGTTTCTGGGGGGTCTGGTCCAGTTCGATCCACTTGCAGATGAGCTCCTGCTTGATGGGCTGCCTCATGTAGCGGAAGAAAGCCCCCGGGCCGTGGTGGGGCGCCAGGTTCAGGTTCATGCCACCGTAGCCGTGGAAGGAGGAAGCAGCGAAGGGGTCTGTCCTGGAGACGGGCACTGGAGGGAAGGGCTCAGCCCTGGCATACATGTCTCCAGGTAGCCCCAGCCTGATCTGTCCGTTCAGACGGCCACCTGGAGCTTCATGGGGAGGTTGCTCCTGGTGGTGGAGTCCCGGGAAAAGTGAGGGAGTCCCCGCTTCTGGAAGGTGGTGGTGGAGGTGGTGGAGGTGATGGTGGGGAGCATGGTGTCCAGGGTAGCTACCTGTTGTTGAGACAAACATTCCGTGGTGAGAACTTGGAGCAGCAGAGTGTTGCAAAGAGAGCCCTGGCATGACCGGGCCTGTCAGGTCTCCGCGGAGGAAGAGATCCCTACCTGCCGAAAGAGCTTGGCTCGGGTGAGGGACTGCATAAGGGACTGTGGTTGACTGCGCCGGGCCCAAGGCTCCTGTTGGACTGGGGACCACCTCGCCTTGGCCTGTCACAGCCTGGTGGGGATGAGGCTGAGGGGCAGGGCTGGGCTTAAGGGTCGCTGAGTGAGGAGGAGGAAGAGGATGAGGAGGATGAGGAGGGCGGTGGTGGTGGTGATGATGATGATGGAGATGATGGTGATGACGGTGGTGGTGGTGGTGGTGTCCCATGTGTTCTGACCGGAATGGACTCAGTCCAAGGCGGGATTCTGCGGCACACTCCCCAGGGTGCGTGGGAACCATGGAGTGGGGATGCCCAGCGAAGCCTGTCATGCTCTGAGGGGAGTGGTGATGGTGGTGATGATGATGATGAGGTGGAGCCCTTGCCAAGCCTACTAATTTCAGCGTCGTGTTCTGTTTGGAAAGTGATGCAGAGTCCATTACTGGCCTCCCTCAAAGCATCCAAGCTCACTTGGCTCTACAGTTGTAAAAAAAAGAAAGAAAGAAAGTCACCTGACAGTGGGGAGGGGGGGGGAAGAGAGTGAATGAGAGAGAGAGAGAGAGAGAGAGAGAAAGTGTGGTGGAAAAAACTTTTCTGAAAGTTCATCCCCAGGAAGGGGGGTGTTTCCCCCTCCCTCTCGCTTGGTCTGGACTATTTGGCTTTGTTTTGTTTTTTACTGTTGCTGCTTCTGGACAGCCCCCTTTTTTCTCCCACATTTCCCCCCTCTTTCCCCCGTTTTCTTTATTTTTGGGGTGTTCCCCCCCCTTCCTTCCTTCTTTCCTTCTTCTTTCCCTTTTTTTTTAATGGCTACGTGGAAACCCATCCGCTTTGAGAAGCAGCAGCAGGACGCTGGGAGGCTACTGAATAGAGAGCTTCAGAGCTCCGGCTCCAACCCAGAGAGCCAAACAATCAGGGCGGGCGCTGATTGGCCCAAGCCGCCTGACCGACGTCAGCGATGACAGGTCCCCGCTGAAGTCTGAAAAGATTTAGGAAGGGGGAAAGGGGCGGGGAGGGAGAGGAGCCGGAGAGCCCTCTGCGCCTGCGCGTCTGGGGGGGGGGTTCGGAGGGGGGGGGTAAAGAAGAGCATCATTTTTTCTAAAAGCGCCCCTGCCCTTTTCCCTTCCTCCTCTTCCTCGGCTCTTCCTCTTCCTCTCCCTCCCCATCCCACCAAAAGCCAGCCCCAGTCCTTAAATGCAAAGCTTGTCTAGGCTTTGCATTTATGATTTTCCTGCATTTTTTTTCTTTTGGTTAAATCTGCATTTAATTTACAGATGAAGAGCGGCTGGAAAGTCTCCCTGGTCCAAGCCATGGGGTCCTCGGTGCCGTTTAAGCACTAATGAGCGCTTGTTACCAAATGAGGAGCAAGGCCAGGTCCCCGAAGGGCAAGGAAGGAGGGCAGGGGGTGGGTGGGTGGGTTGGCAGGTTTAGTGCCCCCTCCCTCCAAGGCCCCCCTGGCTCCCCATCACCCCGGTTGGAAGATTTCAGCATCCTCTCTCCTCCTCCTCCTCTTCCCCAGACATAGGATCTCCTCTGCTGTCTCCCCTCATTTAATCCTCCCGTTTGCTCCTCCTGAATCACGGATCAAGAAATATCTTCGCAAATGGGTAAACAAACCATGTGGTTCAGCTCACTTCCTTTGAGGAAGTTTTCTCTCACACACTTTGGCTGCATCCACACTTGAGAAATCCCCCGGTTTGGCCCCGCTTTAACTGCCCTGGCTGAAGGCTATGGAATTGTGGGAATTGGAGTTTGTTGTGGTCCCTCCGCTCTGGACCACACAACAAACTCCAACTCCCAGAATTCCATAGCCTTCAGCCAGGGCAGTTAAAGCGGGGCCAAACCGGGTGATTTCGCCAGTGTGGATGCAACCAGAGATTCTCCTGTTTCTATGCGACCCCCCCCCATCTTCCTCTCCCAATTTTCTTCGGAAAGGCAGTGAGACAAAGATAGCTTCTTCTCCTTGAACTATTCATTAGCTTCTTCTCCGCATATGTAGAGTCAAGCCATGAGTAAACTTTTTGTTTTAAACTGCAAGCCGCTTACTTTTGAGCCAGTCTCAGGTTATTAAGAGAAGCCTCCTCAGACCAAGAACCATCCTTTGCTACTCAGCTGTTTAAAGCCAGACTCAAACAGGTTTGGCTTTGATATTTCTGGTTTCTAAATGTTTTTTGTTTTCTCAACAAAGGAAACTTGAATTTCCCCCACCCCCATCAGTGGCTTAGAAGAGCCATGCGCTCGAAGGGTGCCCTGGTTTCCTGACCCAGGCATGGCTTGGATCCTGACTCCGACCCCTGTCCTCCCACTTCTCCAGCCAGTCTTGCCCACACCAAAATCCCTCGCCTCTTTACCTCCTCTTTCTCTCTTTCAAAATCTCCTAAAGAGCAGACACCTTCAAGGAGAACTAAGATCGGGGTCTACGGAGGGCCTGGATGGGCAAGGGGCCGCAGGGCAAAGGAGTTGACAACTTCTTGGCCAGTTTCCTTCCTTCCTGCAAGGGCAACCACATGGATGGGGAAGATTGAGGGGGAGGGAACACATCACACTTTCTCAAAACTTGGTTGTTGTTGTGTGTGTGTGTGTCACGGCCAAACCCTTTTAGGGATCCACGTGGAAGAAGGCATGGAGCAGAGGGAGAGAGAGAGAGAGAGAGAGAGAGGTGAGGGAGATGGGCCTGCAAGAGATCCCTGAGAAGTTGAGATCTCCTCGGTCCACCTTCTCCGACCTGCAAGAAGCAGGTCCAGGTTGTGAATAATGTCGGAAGTTGGGCTTTTTTGACTGTCCCTGAACCTCGTTTCTAAATTCCTGCGGCTCACCGCCGGAGGAAGTACAGTACTAGGTCTGTTTAGCATGCCTTCCTTTTACCCACAATAGAAGCCTAGGAGAAAGGAGGGACCGGGATGGTGATGATGGTGGGATGGTAGTGTCGGGGGTGATGCAGAATGATGACTCCCAGACCGCTGGATCCTTCCACAAGGAGATGCTCCGGAGGGTCCCCTTCCTCCCTCCCCACGGATCCTCTATTCCCTCGCCTCTTCCACCAGCACCTCTACCCCTGCTCTTTCTTCACCTCTCAGCCCAAGCCTTCCTCTATCAGTTTGACTGCTGGTGATTTATAGCACGCACAAATCTCCCGGGGCCCGTTCCCCTCAGAAATGGGTACAATGAAGAAAAGACAGGCCAAGTAGTCCTGGGAAGCAGAGTTGGGCAAGGAGGTATTTAGACTTCTGACACTTGTTGGCGGCCCAGAAAACCGGGCTTTAAAAAATAAAATAATTAAAAAGTGTGTGGATTGAGAATTAAGCCCATTCCCCACGATCGAACGGCGAAAGCGGGGGAATGGACCTGAGACTTGCAAACAGGCCATAACCCCAGCTAAATATTTCAGACTATTTCAGGAAGATTACAGCAAAGGGTAAGTTTGTTTATCCACCCACCCCTCCGGATTAATGGAGAAATTGGAAACATCCTATCCCAGCCTCCCCCCTTCACTCCCAAAACAATCTCCCACATAGAAGGAATAATAACTTCCAAGTCGGATTTTTTGTTTAGTTTAGTTTTGTTTGTTTGTTTGTTTGTTTTTGGTAAAGCTACCTGTGGATTAGATTGCTCCACAAAACCCATTTGGACTAAGGAAACTGGCTGCAAGTTTATCGTACCTGGGATGTAAATATATAGTAGCTTTTTTTTTCCTTAACCCATTCTAGGGAAGGCTGACCCCGCTTTTATTGGATTCAGCATATTTCTTTCTCATCCCACACACTGCACCTCATATAGTTTGATGTCATCAGAATCTGGCCTTTACTTTCAGAATTTAAACTCAAGGCCAAAAGTTACTTCAGAATAAAATCCAGAAGAAGTGCTATTTTCCTTTCAGTTGAGAAGCTGCACTTTCTGAGTATATTTTCCCAAGAGCGTTCACCTTTGGTAAGGAACACTTGTTTTCACTTCAGGCTCACAAAATTTCATCTCAAAAAGCAAATGCAAATCGAATCTACACGCATTCTTGAAACTGGTTCTCTTCCGCTTTCTGTCCCGGGTTAATCACATTTACCAGTGATGCTCCCAATCCTCTCTTAACTAACCCGTCTTAATGCCCTGAGTATTAATGAGGTCAGTGGTATTACAGATCCAGTCCTATCCTTCACCAAGTAAGCCCCGTTGAATTCAGCAGGGCTTACCTCCGAGGAAACATAGGATGGCGCTTTAAGTTATCTGAAATACAAGAATTTTGGTTTAAGCTGGGTTGTTCCTCAAGGTATTTGCAATCGGCTACAAACCAGTTCAGGAGAAAGCCCTACTGACCTCAGTAAGCATCTCTTATGTCACTGTGCAGCTTCAAAGTTTTATCAAAGAAGGAAACATCAATTCCATGGGAAAGAAAAGCATTTTACACTTAAGAGGGTGGGTGGAAAAGGTGCTCCTGGGTAAGAAGGGATCTCCCGGGGAACATGACTTAAGATTCAAGGATAAACACTTCTCTTTAGTGATCGTAAAATTTAGATCTTGCCATCCAATGTGTATACTATCCCAAACACTCTCCCAAGTTAATAATACTGTGACAAGAAAAGAAAAGAAAAGAAAAGAAAAGAAAAACAGCAAGCAACATTGGACTATACCCCGAAGCAGTTATCAGGCGTTGAACTGGAAGCATTTTATTTTTAAAAATCCCCAGGGAAAAAGCAAAGCAAACCTCATCCAATTTCTTAGGCTGTTCTAAAGCTGATATCCAATTTTTGTTTGGACGGGACCTTAACAGTTGATGACTAAAGCAATTAACAAACACATTTAGGTTAAGCAGCAAAAGGGAGGGAAGCCTGGCATTCCAGAATATCTTTAAAGCGTTAAAAAATGTGCCCGAACAAAACCCGGCCTTTAAAATACAAGACACAAAAAGCATTTCATGATACTTTTGGATCCCGGAATGCGTTGCAAGCCTCTTTTGGCCATTTCTATCCAGGTTCTAAAGCAAGGGTTAAAATAAAAAGCAGGTAAATCGCCATTACTGAGTACATAAACGCAACACACACAGCACACGCAAATGCACATTTTTTATAACCAACTGGAAGACCTAAAAAAGTTGTACATGCTGCGATTAGCTAACTAACCTTACACAACATGTTTGTGTACACAATTTAAACCCCCAGCAATTCAAGACAACCATCGCTTGCCTCGAGCCAAAAAAAAAAAAAGAGAAAAAAATGAAAAGGGAAAATAATCATTTTTTCATTTATCTTTTCCCCCAACTCTAAATCACTTCCGAAGGAGATCACAGAAGGACAAGGAAAGAAAGAGAAATGTTCCAGGAAGCAGGACTCTGGTAGGCTGTTACTTACAAATGTCCTGAGAGAGTGACTTCCAAATAAAGCTGTTTTCCTCATCCCTCCTTACAACCACTTCATCTCTACACACTTGACATCCTTCAATCCTGACAGTCCTCAGTCAAGGGAGAAACATCTGCAACAGTTTATCAGTTTCTTTTTTTAAATAATAAAAAAATTAGATATATGTGTATGAACCATCGGCTGGCTTAGGCCATTCTAAAATATTGGCATGGCTTCTTGTCAAACGCTAATGGCTTTATCCGCTCTTACTTAAAACCCTGAGGTTCCTCACAGGGGTTTCCCCTCCACACACACATCCCTCCCCCCCTCTCCTTGCATGAATCCAATGGAAAAGAAATGGCCCATGGTGTCTCTCTCATTATATTAGGTGAAGTTAGTGCTCTCACTCCTTGCATTTGTTGTGTACCTTGGGAGACATATCTGCCCATGTGTGTGTGTGTGTGTGTGTGTGTAGGAGAGGCGAAGAGAGAAGACGACAGAAAGGTGTGTGTGTGTATGGGGGTAGTGGTTGTGGTTCGATGGTGCGCTGTACACATGACCAGAAGGCGGAGAAAATGGAAAGAGGAGGCCCTGAAGAAAGTTGTACAAGAGAATGGCTCCGGAAAAATGTTGGTACCTGTCTGAGTGTGCACTTTTTCATGATCATCCGTGTGTTGTGTGTGTGTGCTTGTGTTTAACCTGCTCTCCTACTTTTCCCGCAAAACAGGTCCTGTGTGGAGTGAATCCAAGGGCCAAACGAGCAGAAGAGCTCAGAGTTTCGCCCATAAATAAACCTGGATGGCCAGGGACACCACACCGTATATTTTAAAACTGTCATGGCCCTCACGGAGGGATTACTGCTCTCATATAAATACCGGAGCTGAGGAACTTGATGACAAGGAGAGCTGCTCATTCCAAGAATAACGCCCGGCAGCCTTACCCCTCAGCTATTAAGAGAGAAACAGAACCTAGGCTAGCCTAAGAGTTACGGGGCTCTTTTAGCAATAGTAATAGCAATAAGAAATACATTTCTATACCCCTTATCAGTACACTTAAGCACTCCCTAAGCGGTTTACAAAGTGTAAACTCATTGCCCACAACAATCTAGGTACTCATTTTAGCGACCTCGGAAGGAAGCAAGCCTGAGTCGAGCTTGAGCCTTTTTGCTGCTATTGAACTGACAACACTCTTTTTTGGGTACTTTGACTGGCTTTGGATTCATTCCTTTCCCAAAGCCAGAAAGGGCAAGGGAAGGGCCACTGAGGAAGAGGAAGAGGAAGAGGAAGAGGAAGAGGAAGAGGGCCTGGTCATTCAGAATAGCCCCAGGATACCATCTTCCTCTTCTTCCTTGGCTAGTAGCCTTTTACACACACATCCCTCACCACCACCACCCTATTTGCTGACCGGTTCACAACTCACTTAATCCACCCACAGAAATATATAGTATCCTTAAACCAATTAAATTCAGGGAGGAATGCATGGGTTTATAAGAGGCTTGTTGCTGTGTGCCTTCAAGACCTTTCTGACCGATGGCGGCCCTCTCACGGGGTTTTGGGGGGCTGAGAGAGTGTGACAAACTCATCCAGTGGGTTCGCATGGCCAAGAGGGGGAATTTAACCCTGGACTCCAGAGTCCTGGTCCTACACTCAAACTACTACACCATGCTGGGCCCTGAAGAGGCTGGCAGCTCTGTATTTTATTAATAATTCGTGATGCACTGGATGGCTCCGACTGCAACCTTTCCCTGCCAGAAGAGATGAGGTTTCTGGAGCTCCCAAAGCCGCCTGACGGTGGCTACCAGGAGGAAAACGTTGAAATGATGACACTTGGCTTCTCCCTCTCTCTCTCTCCCCTAACTCGAGTTTGTTTTTTTATTCTAGGAAATAAATGCACCTCGAAAAGGCTAGGCATGGACACCGGCGCAGTTGCGCCTATTTAAAGTGCAATCCTCCAGCCTTTGGTCATGTTTGGGGGCTTTCAGGAACCTCTGTCAGGAGATGAATAAAACGCGGTTAAGATGTACACCTAAGAAGCCCCTGGTTTCAGCCTGTGCTTTTGGGAGGCTGTTTACTTGGGACAGAGGAGGGAGAGATCGGTTTCAGGAAAACACACGCCTCACTTTCGAAGTTCCCTGTCAGTTTGGAAAGATCAAAAACCCAACCCTTCAGACAACATCCAGGGTTTAAATTTGCGGGTAGTCATATTTGCACTCAAAACATTGGCTGGCATTTTACGTTGATGTTCTCGGTAATATTTCCCTCCATATCTTCCTGGAGGTTCCTGTTCGGGATATCTTTTTAATTTTTTTATCCACGCAAGGGGCTCCAAAATAAAACAATGACATTTCCAAAACAACGCATGAAAACGACCTTCTTGAGTGTCTTTTCCAGGAAGGAAGGAAGGAAGGAAGGAAGGACATTTTCTCAGATGTTGACCCTGGTAGCCGCATGTTATTTTCTTTGCCTATGTGTCTTGAAGAGAATTGCTCAGGCTGTATCTGCGAGCATAATCTGACCTTTAACTTCTACTTAAAACTGTCCGACTCTCTGGGTGATTGAAACCCACAGAAACTTTTCGCCCGGTTCTATGTCCGTCTCGCTGACGGGTCACTGAATCTTTGTAGGGCAGTGTGACCTTTGGGAAGAAGGTCTCCCTTGCCCCTGAAAGTCTTGTGAGGAAGGAATTTCCATGCAACAGTACCCTCTCCAACCCCTTCAAAATCTCCTTGAAGGATAATTTTAAAGGGTCCACTCCTGAAATGAGAGTCTTACTAAAGAATAGTAACATGGGAAGTGAGGATGAAAAGATCCACCCGACTGGAAGGTTTTGCTAGGCTGGGGGAGATATATATATATATATATATATATAATTATTTGGTGTCTTGCAACTGTGATTTCAGGGGAAACAACCCGCTTTAAAAAACAAGTTATCTGGGGGGATTAGCTGACTTGTCGGTGGGCTGGAGGACCACAATACAAAAGGGAAATCCTTGTTTCCTTATCTCCTATGAAGTGTTTAGACCCTGGTGAAGGGAATTCGAAATCAGGAAGAACCACACGGTAAAAATGATCAGGAATCAGACCCAGAAGGTCGGGCAAAGCAGCATGAGGATTCAGTTTGGACCCATGTTGTCCACCCTTCAAAAAAGACGTTAGTGGGGGGAAATGTTTCAGGAAATATGGAAAGATTTGCTATCAGAAGCGCTTTCTTTCCCCTTCCCTTTTATCACTGACAGGTACTTTTCGATCTAAGTGGGCCAGATGCGGGGAAAGGATGACAAGCCAAGCCAAGAAGGTAGAAGTAGTTCCCAGTGGTGAAAGCTGGGTAGCTTCATGTCCTTTCCTTTCTCTCAGCTTAAAAACCTGAGGTGCCCAAGATCAACCCAATCAGATGCTTCTTTCAAATAGAATACTTAATCTACTGCCTCCAGATTAAGGTATTCCTGTCAGATAAGATGTCAATCAATGCCCTACTTAAGCCCTCGCATGGTGGAAGCTGGAGAGCTACGACATTGTGGAAGGCTGGGACAGCGGGTAACGATGATACGTATCATGTAAAAACCCATCGCCAAGATCAAAGTCTTCCTCCTTTAATAAGATCCAATCCGCGTCAAACCTCATTCCAATCAAATCGTCCGTAAATGAACGCAAGATGAATATGTCATATAATAATGTGACACTGCAATCACAGAGGGTCAGGGGTTGTTGTTTCAGTGAGCCAGTCGTCAAATATTAATTCTAGAAACCGCCAAATGATTAGGGGTACAGCCGGATTAAAACCATTGCTGTTGGTACGTTGTATGGCTGCATTTATGCAAGTTAAACAGGAAGGTTGGAGGGAACTCACATATTATATTTGGCATTTTAATTTTTTTTAAAGTCATATATTTTAACTTACTTGACGGTTCCAGAAGGTTTCTGTGAAGTCGTTTTCTTTTCTTCATGACAAAGGCAACCTTTCGCCTGATTTTCTGATTTGATTCCTGTTTAGAAAAGAGGAGTGGCAGGTTGTTGTCTTTTATTTTTTTAAAGTATGTGGTTTATATTCAAGTCATAAATAATGTGAGAATGGTGTGAAATATCCCCCCCCCCAAAGCCCAGAATAAAAGCCTGACATTGTTTTGGAACTCAGTCTTTGTGTCTACAAAATATGGCAGAAATAAAGGAGGGTGAGGGGAGGGGAGGGAGGGAGAAAGAGAGGCAGAGAACCTGCTTACAATAAAACATTTCAAAAGTTTGTGCATATTTTACAGAGCAACCCTAGGGTTGATTTAGAGAAAGAGATAGGAAAGGAGATTTTCCTCAGTTCTGCTTTGATCTGACACACACCTCCTGGCAGAGCACTGAGAAAAGTTACCACCGACTTGGCTGCATTGTTTATGGACTTTTCCGAGCTGATATTAAGCTTGGTCCCATTTGCAAGGCTCCTGGAACCAAAGATGCTCTCTCAGGTTTAAATCAAACAGCATCGGGATGGATGAAACGCTTTTAAGTTGCCGCTTTCCCACCTGTCTCTACTTTTCAAAGGGGGAACCAATGGCCTGTCTGTGCCAGACAGCACAGCTCTCACTACTGAGACTTAAGAGGCACCTTGAACAACAACAGCAGCAGCAGCAACTATAACAAATAAAATAAAATAAAATACATATAGTAGTTACCCCACGAGCAAATGCAAAGAGCAAGTAATAATATGCAATATTGACAATAGCCTTGGAACCAATAATAGCAATAGTACGTGCCTTCATAAGTGAAGATGGTTGCAGCAAGAGATCTTTATGGTTATGAAAAAGACCTACTTGGATGGGAGGAGAGGGATAACTTTCCATAAGAATTATACATACAGGTACAGGGCATGCAGAATAGACTGGGTTTTTTAAAAAATAAAATAAGATAAATAAAAATAGTATAAAAGGGGTAGTAGTAGTAGTAATGCCTAATGAATCTATTGCTTCCTAGCTTAATACTGTTGGCCTAAGATGCTGCCACTTATTTGGGCACTAAGTTAAAACATTTTTTCCTTAAAAAAAAAAAGGTGGCCAGGTCTTGTGAGAGAAGAAGGAGAGATGGATTGACTAAAAAATAATAAAAACTGGCTTTCATTGGCCAACTATTAAACATTCAAAATTGTAATTAAAATTGAAGTAGCGTGAATTAGGAGAAGATGCACTTTTGGCTCAAAAGAGGGTGGGGAGAGAGGGCTGTTTTAAGGTGCTTCCATCCTTGAATGCAAAACTGTAAGACATGCCCTCATCTCACTGATTAACACTTATCTCCTCCTATTTTGAGTTTAAAACACACTTTCCTCAAAATGAAGGATTTTTCAAGTGGACTGAAATTGAAGTCCAGCCTAAGCACCTTCTGCTTCTTGAAATTATTTGCATGCATTCATTCCATTCTTATATGAGCTCCTTTTAACATGAATGCATGCATGCACACACACACACATACACACATATAACCATTTCTGAGATTGGATGGATCAAGCCTTGGGTTTAGTGTGTGTGTGTGTGTGTGTGTGAGAGAGAGAGAGAGAGAGAGAATCTGCCATTGGTCAGCCTCTGTTTACAGTTATCAGAAATAGTTTGACTATAAGGACATAGTTGCTTGCAGTAGGGCTCTTGATGCAACTGGACATTCAAATAAACTTCTTATAAATTTCTCTAAAGATGCCAGCTACAGATGCTGCTGAAACCTCAGGAATAAACTCTTCTAGAACATGGCCACATAGCCTGAAAACCCCACAAAAACTATGGAGGCTGGCCATGAAAGCTTTCGGCTTCACAAACTTCTTGTAAATCGGTGAAAGACCCAGCTGACTTTCCAGAACACCTGGAAAAATGGAGGGTTCTCCCAAGAGATATAAATGGCCTGGCTGCTGCACTTGGGAAAACTAGAAGGAATCTGCCACCTATAAATGTTATGTGTTCTCTTTGAAAGAATGAATCATTTCTGAAAAGCTCATAAAGGAGGCACATAGAGGAGCCTAGGTGGCCTCCAGTTTCTGGCCTATCTCCTCCAGGCATGAAGGCAACCCTTGGCCAGACCCATCTTTGAAAAGGTTTGCCAACTGTTGTGGGGGGGGGGGAGTGGGGGGGCTGCCAGCAGCTGTTTTCCTGGATGGAGATGAGGAAACCAGGTAGGGCAAGCTGTTTGAAACCAAAGGGGGAACCCAGGTCCACCTCTCCACCTCCCCCCTCCACTTCTCTCCAGGG
Source organism: Urosaurus nigricauda (assembly GCA_034509955.1). Lineage (NCBI taxonomy): Eukaryota > Metazoa > Chordata > Lepidosauria > Squamata > Phrynosomatidae > Urosaurus > Urosaurus nigricauda. The sequence goes on from JAOEGL010000003.1 coordinate 245,468,528, forward strand.
CTGCACACTCGAGCCATTGTGCCGGATCCTGTTGGCCTGGCACATGTTCCCGGTCGCAGGTCAGAGGTCAAACTCCAGGGTGTATCTAAAGCCGGCCACTTCAAGAGCTCAAGCCTTCAACACTTATCCAAACTGATTAACTACATGATCAACAGTAGCCGAGGAAATGAAGCAGGCTTCACCTCTCCCGCCACTGGCAGGAACGGCCAGATCCCAAAGGAGGGATGGCTTGGGAAATGTGTGGGGAAGGCGGCCGGGTGGGGTGGGCTGGGCTGGAGGGATCCTTCGGGGTCCTCTTCAGAGTCGGGAAATCCCCGATTCCGCTCCTGTTTCTGATCCAGACTTTGCCTGAGAAAAGAAACCCAGGGGCCTGAGTTTGCAAGACCTGAGAAGGGAAGGTGATGACCGGGGACCTTGGAGGTCTCCCTTTCCTAGCGTCAAAGAAAACTTGGCGGCAAAAAAATGAATAATAATAATAATACCTTCTTGTAAAAGTTGTGTCAAAAGACTCCTTTGTGAAAAGCGACAAGGTTTTAAACAGGAGATCTTTAGCCACAGAGGGCTATGATTTTTTTAACTTTAACAGTTGCATCCACACTGAAGAAATGATCCGGTTTGACAGCACTTTAACTGCCATGGCTCAATGCGATGGAATTCTGGGAAGCTCCGCTCTGGTACACTTCCCCGAATTGAATAGCATTGAGCCGTGGCAGTTAAAAGTGCAGTCCAACCGGATTCTTTCTCCAGTAAGGATGCAGCTCAAGTGTGCGGCAGAGAAAGAGAAAAAGGGATAGAAGGAGAAAAGCCAAGCCGAGATCTCAAAGGGCAAGACCTGGAGGAACTACCAATCCCAGCCTCTCGGTTTCCCGGGCATTTCTAGCAAAAAGACAAAAAAGCTGGCTGGGAGGCTGGGATGCTCTGGGACCAGGAACTTCTTCAGGGCGCACAAGGGGGCAGTCCCGAGCGTCGGCCGCTTAGGATCCGGCTTGTTGCTCCTTCCCTTCTGTTCCCCCTCTATCGCGTGACCGTCGCGGCTTTCCCACCACCGTCCCTTTTCCCGCCTTCCGACCTGGAGTGGCAACTCCTCTTTTAGAGGCAGCGCCAGAAAAGTCCTGATCTCCAAAGCCCTGGCCTTGGGAGATTTGGAGAAGGGAAGACCTCCTTGCCCCCGCCTCCATTAGCTCGAGGGATCATGGATAGCCTTTCCTTCAGAGAGGAAGGACTGGGTTCTAAGAGGCTACCCCGAAAAAGTGCCAAACCACTTTTGCCTTGCTGTTTGGTTCATACCTTCGCAAACCAAAGTTCTTGGAAGTGAAATATTGATCCGAAACACACTGTAGAAATAATCCAGTTCGAGACCCCTTTGATTGTCCTGGCTCGATTTTTTTTTACTAGGGAATCCTAGACACTGTCTTTTTGTGGGACATTTATTTCGCCTTCTCTGTCGGTAGAGCTCTGGTGCCACAGGAAACTACAATTCCCAGGATGCCCTGACCCTGAGCCAGGGCAGTTAAAGCGGTCTCAGATTGGATTATTTGGACCATGGTCGCCCTCCCGCCCTAGGTCCCGCTTGGCCTGACCGTGGCATAAGGGGATCCTTATTTCCCCACTCCCTCCCCCAACCCAGTTCCCACGCCAGTCACTTACCCCACTCCACCTGTTGAAGCAGAGGTCCCTTCATTGCTGCCCACTACTGACCACCACTAGAGAAAGGAAAGGAGAGGAAAGGAAAGGACAAAAGACTGGAAGGGGGCGAGAGGCGAGGCGAGGCGAGGCGAGGCTGGCGGGGGCGAGTGGGTGGATGGGTGGAGGCTAGGTGGGCTGCGGGGAGATCAAGCCAAACCCAAACACCTCTGGGGCGACTCCAGGGAGGCAGCCATCCATCCATCCATCTTTCCTTTCTTGCCCTGGCGTCGTCTGAGAGCAGTTGGGCAAGGTCTGGCCAAGCGGGAAGGCAACCGTCGGGGGGATCTTTTTGTAGTGGCTCCGGTGTCACCTCGGTGCCTGGGGCTCTGAACCGGAGCCGCTCCCGTGTCGTGCAGAGAGCCTGCCGCAAATCCCACTCGAGAAGTTCTGCAGCCCCCAAGCCCATAGCTCCCTCCGTGCCTCGCACGCACACACACACACTTACAGGCACACAGAGAGAGAGAGACCCACACACGCACACACAAATGCCACCAATGGACTTGACCCGTGGACACAGACTCCGGACCCAGGAAAGGAGTAAATACACGCTCATGAGCCCGTTAGACCTTTGAAGACCCAGTTCAGTTTTGCTTTGGAGCTTGAAGAAGGCAAGCTGCTGCATTGTGCCAGTTCCAAGGAGATGTAGGATTATTATTACTATTACTATTATCTTTCTCTGGGTCAAATGTTCCTAAGCTTCTCCCTCATCTCTCTGGGGTTAAAGACACCGAAGTAAAGAGGGACAAACACTTCATCTCCCAGCCCAAGTCCAACCCATGCATCCTATTTCTTTTGTCGGCGCTCCAGACCTGTTGCTTTAAGATCCTGGAGGTTATTTTCTCCCCTTTTTTCTTGCCTTCTTTGCAAGCCTTCTTTGTCCCAGGCATCATTTCTTAATAGCAAGAAACTGCGAAAATCACCGCACTGTCTAAACTGTTTCGAAAACCTCCCTTTCTGTATTAAATCTACGCGGAAATCCGATCTATCACATGTATTGCGCTGCGAATGATAGCAAAAGGAAACGGTGTCTCTGTGTGTTTTAAGGAACATCTCACCGGTTCCTAAGATCTTCCCCATTCCCCACATTTCCTTCAAATAATTCGGGACATTATATAAGGGAGGGCTGAATTATTTCTTAACGCAGAAAGGAAGAGGAGAGATTTGTGTGGAAAGGTGCAATGGAGTCATATGTAGATGGATAAAAAACGCAAACCCCGAAGGATTCTCAGTTTTGGAGAAACTTTTGTTCTCTCCCTTTTGCTCTTTCTCTTTTCCTCTCCCGATTTCTGGATACGAAAACAGTTGGCCCGAATTGTTGCCCTATATTTATAAATCTATATTCTCAGTCAACCCAACTTCTTACAAATAAATAAATTCCCAGTCATCCCAGAGGATAACTGTGCTTTCCAAGATGCTTTCCTTAATGAACCGAGTCACAAAGATGGTCTCTCTCTCTCTCTCTCTCTTTTAAGGACCATACTTCTACATCTCGACAGTCATTTTAATATATAGTCAATGGTTCTTTGTTGGGGGAACAAAGAGGAACTATCCATAGTTTTTCAATAGGCTTGAGCTGGGGAAAAGGCAGGTTAATCGAGGGGTTGCATCTAGAAAACAAGCAAGTGTTGTATGTTTGCACTGAATCCAAATGTCTGCATTTTCCTAACTAAATCAAAGGGAGTGTTATTTCTTTTTCTGCTCACTCATCTGAAGGTAAGTAAATTTTCTCTGGCGATCACAAGCTTGGTCAGCAACAAAGGCGCCGCCTGCTTTTTCCACCGTCCTGGTGTGGCAAGTTGAGGAATTTCAATAAATGTGACAAGGGTGACTGATTTGTGAACTAGAAAAGGGTTGAGCGTCCGAAAATTTATATTGCTCCCATCTAGCGAGGATTTTAAAATACATTATAAAACCCCAGGATCCGAGAACTCCATGCAGCCCAGAAGAGACAAAAGCCACTTTGGGGGAAATTTACAATGTGTATGTCCACATACACACACACACATTCACACACACACACCTGAATTAAAGCGATCGCGTAACAAGGAGGAGGAAGGGGAGAGAAAACAAGAAATAAAGTGAGGGTGGAAGGAGAAACAACAACAGCACTACACACACACACACAAGCAGAAAGTTAAGCACTCTCACCCACCTTTCTTTTGATGGGTGTTACATGTTTTTAACCCCAGGAAAAAAAATTACACAGAAAGATGGAACAGTCCTCCCCCCCCCCCCAAGCAGAAACCACAGCCTGTTCTTTGAAAGCCCAAAGCTCATGTAAGCAGCCCAAACGTTTTGGAGAGCCTCACAGACAAAACAAGGAGGAAGCGCACACTGAAAAGCAGCCAGTTACAAAAGGATTGCCTTAGTCAAACCCCCTCACCCCAACTCTTTTAAAAAAAAATAAAGGGAAAAAAAGTTTCCCAGTGTTATTCAGAAGTCTTGATCTCCAGGAACCCATCACCACCATCAAAAGAAGAAAGGAAAGAAAGAAAGAAAGAAAGAAAGAAAGCAAAAAGAAAGAAAAGTAAAACCTTGCACAGGAGCAACACCTTTCTCAGTCTCCCCCCAAAAGCCCTACAGAGAAGAGGCCTTGGGAGTATGTTGGAGACCCCCCAAAGCCCCCTATATATACCTATATATCATTATATGTTTATGTATCTGAAAAGTTGCTACTCCTGCACCAGCCTGTTTGTCACCAGTGATGTCAAGGAGCTGCACAATACCTGGGATTGATGAGCGGCGCCGGCCAATCAGGAGAGCAGGGCCCTTTTGCGCACCCTTCGTTGGCCGGGAAGGAGGGAGCCGGCAGCGCCAGGAAGGGCGGCCCCGGGCCAATGATCGGCGACGCCGGCCCTCACGTAGCCCCGCCCCCTTCTCCCATTCATCAAGGGGGGGGGGGACGGTGTCGTCTTTTCAATTCATTTATCTGCAGGAATGATTGCCGCTATCAGTCTCGCGTTCACCGCCCGGCTGAGGAGGTGAAAGTTTCTCCCCAGGAAGATAAACCGCAAAAGACAATATTGTGCATGATTTGCGCCTCTCTCTCTCTCTCTCTTTTTTTTTAACAAAGCAGGGGAAGGAAAGGGGGGGGGGGAGAAAAAGAAAAGAAAGAAACAACAACCAGGAAAGTGAAGGAGGAAAAAAAAGAAAGAAAGAAAGCGAGAGGAAGAGGGGAAAAAAGGAGAACGGAAGGGGGGCAAGGAAGGAAGGAAAAAATTGGAAGAGCTGGAAGAGAGGAGGAAAAATCGCCCGGTTGGTCTCGACATTCCTCGAGCCTTCTTTTCCTTCTTTTTCTTTTTCAGAGCTGGAGGAAGTCGGTGATTATTTTTTAAAATTTTAATTTTTTTTAATTTATTTTTTTGCTCTGCATTTCCCCCTCCCTCCCCTCCCCCTCCCTCCCCTCCTCCCGCCGGAGCTTTGCTTGCTTTCTCCTCCTCTTTCTCCATCTCTCTCTCTCTCTCTTTTCCCACTATTGTGATTTGCGAGCGGGGTCTTTTTTGAATCCTTTGCCTCCTCCCTATTGAAAAAAAAAAAGAAAGAAAGAAGAAGAGAAAAGTGCAGTCCGAGAGAAGAGGAGGAGGAGGAGGAGGAGGAGGAGGAGGAGGAAGGGGGGTGGGAAGACAGAGAGAGAGAGAGAGAGGGAAAGCGAGGGAGAGCTCGGGTGTGTTTTCTCTTTCCTCCCCTCTTGCCTCTCCTCCGCCTGCGATGCCTCTTCTTTGCTTCCTCTCCTCCTCCTCCTCCTCCTCCTCCTCCTCTTGGTAGCTCTCTCCTTCTTCCCATCCTCTCTCTCCCTCCTTCTTGGTGTGTCTGGAGGCCGAAGGGGGAGTTCCCGATGCGGGGGCTTTAGTGGGGCTGCCCGGGCGGACTCAGGCGAGAGGAAGGCAGGCAGGCAGGCAGAGGCCAGGCGAGGCGGCGTGAGTCGGAGGCGCTGCTCCTTCTCCTCCTGCGGCGGCCGGGGCTCCCTTCTCCTTCTCCTTCTTCTCCGGCGGCGGCGTCTGCTTCTGCTTCTGGGTCTCCGGGTGTGAGCTCCGGGCGACGACGATGCTCCTGGACGCGGGGCCGCAGTACCCGGCCCTCGGGGTGACCACCTTCGGCTCCTCTCGGCACCACGCGGCGGGCGAAGTGTCGGAGCGTGAGGTGGGTCTGGGCCTGAACCCCTTCGCCGAGGCCGGCATGGGCGCCTTCAAGCTCAACCCCAGCAGCCACGACTTGGCCTCGGCCGCGGCGGCGGGACAGACGGCCTTCAGCTCGCAGGCGCCGCCGGGCTACGCGGCCGCCGCCGCCTTGGGCCACCACCACCACCACCCGCACCACCCGCACCACCCGCACCCGGGCCACGTCGGGTCGGCTTACTCCAGCGCCGCCGCCTTCAACTCCACGCGGGACTTTCTCTTCCGCAACCGGGGCTTCGGCGAGGCGGCGGCGGCGGCGGCCAGCGCTCAGCACAGCCTCTTCGCCACCGGCAGCTTCAGCGGGGCCCACGGGCACGGAGAGGCCGCCGCCGCCGCCGCCGCCGGCCACCTGCTCTTCCCGGGCCTCCACGAGCAGAGCGCCGGGCACGCCTCGCCCAACGTGGTCAACGCGGCCGGGCAGATGCGGCTGGGCTTCTCCGGGGAGATGTACGGGCGGCCGGAGCAGTACGGGCAGGTGACCAGCCCCCGCTCCGAGCACTACGCCTCCCCGCAGCTCCACGGCTACGGGCCCATGAACATGAACATGGCGGCGGCGGCGGCGGCCCACCACGGGGCCGGGGCCTTCTTCCGCTACATGCGGCAGCCCATCAAGCAGGAGCTCATCTGCAAGTGGATCGAGCCCGAGCAGCTGGCCAACCCCAAGAAGGCCTGCAACAAAACTTTCAGCACCATGCACGAGCTGGTGACCCACGTCACGGTGGAGCACGTCGGGGGGCCCGAGCAGTCCAACCACATCTGCTTCTGGGAAGAGTGTCCCCGGGAGGGCAAGCCTTTCAAGGCCAAATACAAACTGGTCAACCACATCCGCGTCCACACGGGCGAGAAGCCCTTCCCCTGCCCTTTCCCCGGCTGCGGGAAGGTCTTTGCCCGCTCCGAGAACCTCAAAATCCACAAAAGGACGCACACAGGTAGGTCTCCCAAACAACAACAACAACAACCAACAGCTACAACTTCTCCTCTTCTCTTCTTCCCACAGCCTTTCCCGGCTCCTTGGACCAGTTGCTGGAGAATTTTAATTTTTTTTTCCTCTGAAAAGAAGGCCTTTCCAAACGAATTAAAGTTGTTGTTGTTGGGTTTTGTTTTATTTAATTTTTTTGGTGTGTTTGTGGACGTGGAAGAGGGGAAGGGAGAGCAGAGAGGGAACGATAGTCGAGCGGGAGACAGAAGGTTCAGCTCAAGTTTTTAAAAAATCATTTCTGCCGTAAACTCAACGCCGTGCGCTATTTGGGCTTGTTTATTTTTTTTTTCTGGTTCGTTCCCTCTTCTTTTTTTAAAAAAGGAAAATAAAGTTCAAGGGGGGGGGATTAGAAATGTAAAGCAGGGAAGGGTTTGGAGGAGGGGTTTGAGAAGGAAAAGATGGCAGCGGTCTGAATGGGGAAATTTATCGGTTTTCATTACTCTGGAGCCGAAAAGAGTGTCTTCCAGGGAAGAATCCAGCTGAAAATGTGGCTAGTTCACCCCAGCAATCTTTCCTCTCAATTCCCCCCTTGTAAATATTTAATTATGTGGGACAATTGGAAGTAAACTGAGCTGCTCGCTTACTCCAGGAGCTGGGATCGCTGAAAGCTGCAGATCAGCCAGCTCCTCCTCTGGATTTCTCTACCCATCTTTTTTTTAAAATTCCTTTTTCCTCTTTAAAACGGTTGTGTGTTTATTTAAAAATATAAAGAAGTCAGGAATTATACTTTGTGTGTGTGTGTGTATATATATATATATATATATATGCAAATATAGACACATACATATTTGAAAAATAGAAAAGTAAAACGCACTGGGAGTTGTAACAACTGTACAGAGTCAGATGATTATGTGAACCCTGCCGATATAAAGAAAGTAAAGAAGGGAAGGCAAACGAAGGCAGAATTTAGCCCTCAGAGGGGTGACCTGCCTCTATCGCCCCAAACTTAGAAATGTACAGTGGCTAGGCATCCGTTTTCTGAGAAAATGTTAAGTCTGGAGCAAATAAACGAAGGAAAGAAGAGCGAGCTAGCTAGAGATAGAGATATGGTATGGATATGGTTTACCGGACTGTTTCCCCGTATTTAAATGTTGTCAAAGTTGCCCTAAGGAGGGTCGGTGTGTGTGTGTGTGTGTTGGGGGTGGGGGTGTATCAAAAAGCAAGGGCCCGATTTCGGCTCCCGACGACTTTGGTTTGTTTTGGTCCTAGGCGAAAAACCCTTCAAGTGTGAGTTCGAGGGCTGTGACCGGCGCTTCGCCAACAGCAGCGACCGCAAAAAGCACATGCACGTCCACACTTCCGACAAGCCCTATCTGTGCAAAATGTGCGACAAGTCCTACACGCACCCGAGCTCCCTCCGCAAACACATGAAGGTAAATGGGGGCCTCGGGTTGGCCTGACTGGGCCGGCCTCGGGTCCTGGCCTGGCGGGCCGCCTTCGCCTCTCTTCCGCCGCTGCTTCTGCTTCTGCTGCTTCTTCCTCCCTTTCCACCGATTCGGAGAAGGCGCCGGGGATGATGACTTGGGAGTCTTGGGGGGGGGGAGGGGGTCAAGGAGACAGGCAGATCTGGGGGAGTCCTGAGAAACAGGAGGGAAAGTCTCCCGACCCGAAATCTGGGAGCTGGGCCGACTCCACGTTTCCAACCCAGAAAAGATTTGGGGGGAAGGAGGACAGAGCTGTCGGCGTTGCTCCAAGAGGGATATGATGATCCCAATCCTTGAGTTGTAAATCGTCTAGATGTCGGTTTGGGGCTAGTTTGGGGTCATGCCTTGCTCCAAGGGGAAGGATTTGCAAAATAATATTAAAAAATTAAAAAAGAGATTGGCTGGGGAGTCTGAAGGGACCCAAGCAGGGTCCGCTTTCCCTCTGCCACCAGCTCGAGCCTCCAAACCCTTCTTCCTTGTACCCAAAGGCCCTGTTTCTTTTCCATGGCAATGCCCTGAAAATAGCCAGGGACCGGCTCTTCACTGTACAGTGGAAAGCTCCAGATTTCGGGGAGATCAGCCCCCATCCCGATTAGGAAAGCAGGGGCTCAAACTTCAAGCCTTTCTTCCTCCTTCCTTCTGTTGTGGCATGGAGAGTGCAATCTGGGATCTGAGTTCAGGGGTTTAACATTTTTGAGGTAGCTCAGAAACTCCATATGTCCTCAACACCCTCTACCCATGATGATGGCCCTATAGGGCTGCACAATCCCTGTATGTGTTTGGGTCCCCCCCCCTCTCCCCATAACCTTCCCCACACTCTCTCCAAGCGCTGCCCTTTGTTATCCCTTTCTCTGTTTTCTAGGTCCACGAATCTTCCTCGCAGGGGTCCCAGCCTTCTCCCGCGGCCAGTTCGGGTTACGAATCGTCCACCCCTCCAACCATCGTCTCTCCATCCACAGAAAACCAGACCACAAGCTCCTTATCCCCTTCGTCTTCAGCAGTCCATCACACGTCCAGCCACAGCACGCTCACGTCAAATTTTAACGAATGGTATGTTTAAAAAACAACAACACAGACACATACACACACGAGAAAGAACAAACGCAAAGCCACCCTATTTAAAAAAAAAAGACTCGGAAATTAATGAACTTCGAAACAGGATTTTTTTGGGGTGTGTGTGTGTTTGGTTTGGGCTTTTCTCCCCAATCCCTTTCTTCTTCCCTCCCATCTCCCAGCCGATTAAATGCTGCCCACAGACCCAGGACCGAATCCAATCAAGAATTTTTCTCTCTTTCTGGCTCTCTTTCTCTTCTTCTTCTTCATCTTCTGCTGGTTTTTGCTTTGGTTTTGCCGCCTTGGGGACAAAGCCTTGGGCGAGCAAAAAAAACAAATGAAAGGGTTTGTTTTTGTTTTGTATCTGTATTTTTTAAAAGTGAGAGGGGTTACCAGGCCATCTTGCCAACGTGCAGGGCTTTGAAATGGAACCACTGGCTGGAGTTCTCCAACTGCATGTCATTTCTTTGGGCAGCGGCCTTGTTGTTGTTGTTTTCTTCCTCCCTTTCCCCCTGTAAATACAGAAATACTAGCTTACAATGTACTGTTTGATTTTTTTGTAAATAGTTATACCACAAGTTGAATAAGGGGATATGTGGAATTGTGGTCTTTGCATATATGTGGGGGGTGGGGGGGGGGAAACAGGGGTGGGGGAGGGGAATAGGGAGAGGAGGAGGACAAAAGGGGGAGGGAAGGAGGGAGGCGGTAGCAAATCAACTATTTGTACTGAATGGCAAGGATGTTCTAGTAAATGTGTACCAAAATGTGAATTACTTTGTATTATTACAGTCTAAACGTCGACCTAACAGAATATTATTGGTATTAATGTGCTTTTTTTCCCTTTTGTATAAAGTGCAAACATTTCTTCCCAAAAAGTCCAGTCTAAGTAGTGCAGTAAAAATGTTGTTACACTGTCCTGTCAAGAAATTCGTAATAGTGAAAGCCTGGATCTACGTGTCAAACTGTTACATTTGTTTATGTAAAGTGATATTAAAAAAAAAGAAAAGAAAAAAAGGAAAAAAAAAAAGAAAAAAGCGATAAACTATAATCTGTCCATTGCTTTTGGCAAAATACAACCACATACTGTATATATTTCCTAATTTCCATATTTATCCGCATGTAAAGGTCCGGTTATACATGTTACAGATATTCAATATTTATGGCTAGAAGAACTGGTATGTACACTTTAGTTTACAGAACTGTTTGGTAACATTTCGTACATTATTAAAGATTCTGAAATCCCACAATCTGTGGTAGGAATCCTTATTGACTCAGCCTGGGGCTGCAAATTAGTTAGTTTTTTTAGGACTGTAAACTCTAGACTGGACCAAGGACCCTCCCCTTCCCCCAGCCCTTGCCTTACTATTCTCCCCTTATGTCACCACTAAAGCAATAATGTGGAGATAAATGTGATAAATGCACTTGTCCCTGCTGGCATGAGCATAGTATGTAATTAGTATTTATATAAAGGCCTATGAAACAACAACAACAACAAAAAAATTTTTTGATCCAATATAATTTAAACTATCATTGCAGACATAGAATAATGCCAAGAGTAACAATAACAATACCATTAAAACAGAACATCAGTAGATTGTATATGGCCCATGGATTTTAATGGTGGTGAATCTTGCCAGGAAAAAAAGGAAGGGGGGGGGGGGGGAGAAGGATGGGGAGGTGTGTCATGTCACAAAAACCAGTCCTTTGTTACAGTCAGGAATTGTTTGAAAAACTTGGCTTTTTTTGGAAAAGGCTACAACCCCAACCCCTTTTAAAGGATCCCCAGTCTCAAGGAAGTGCTGTGTTTTAACCTTGTAATGCCTTCCCCCCCCCTTCCCATCTGTCACCCTAAAAACAACAACAACCAAACAAACAACAAAAACCCGGTCCAAAATTATATTTCTCCAGGCCTGGAGCTGATTTTAACTAATTGCGTTCTGTTTTAGCTGTCCCCCCCCCCCCGCTCCCTCTAATTTTGCCCGAGTTAATAGTTTCTTCCAGCAGTAACGGCAGCAAAAATAAGCCAACCAGGGTGGGTTGGGGGTGGGTTGGAGGTTTATGTACTTCGATGATTTCTTTTGTTGTTTTTTTTTCCCCCCATTTGCGGAAGAAATTCGTTCCATTGACTGGCGGTGATACAGTAAATTTGTAAATGAGAAGACAATATTTTTTTTCTTTTTAAAAAAATCTAAATTGCTTGTGCTTAATGGCTGTGGCAGAGCGCCTTTCTCTCTCTCTCTAAATCACATTGTCTCCCTTGCAGTTTAGTTTGATAGATCTGCAATCTGTGGTGCTTCCGTGAACTTAGCGACGACGAGGCTGGTAGCAACCGCTAGGCTTTGTTCCTCGGTGTAGTAGCTTTGCATGATCGCCCCATTAAGCAGGCAACGTATCAACAGACAACAGGGAACCAGGAGAGCTTGGCGAAAGCGCCCTGGGTTCGAGATACCGGCATCTCGCAGAAGGAAATTGCACCTGAGGACCTTCTCCTGGGCCAACATGGCATCTGAGCAGCTCCCTTTTAAAACAGATATTGGGAGAGGATGGCTAGACAGAGGGTAGAGGAGGGGATGGGTGGAGAGAAGGTCCCAAATCCTATCCCATCATCCAGGGGGATGAAAATTTGGAGATCGGGCGAGGTCTGGTGGCCTGGCTTCATCCATCTCCCTATTTTTTAAAGCCCCTGTCTCAGAACTGCTCGCAAATGGCATGCCTTTCTTACCAGTTTTGGGTTTTGCTGTTTTTTTTTTTAAGAAAAGAAAAAAGTCTTCATCTAGAAGGGAGATTTTTGTCTGGATCCTTTGCTCGGGAGGTGTAGTTTACACTGCCCAGGTTTGACTCCCTATCTGTTACGAGGCGAGGAGTATGAGCTGAGATTGTCCTATTGTTGCTTTCAGTAGGCCTCAGAGAGACAGAAAGATGGCAGAGCCGGTTTGTTTTTTGCTTTGTATTTTTTTATTCTTCCCCCAACTTCACTTTCTAGAAAACGTTATCCTGACGAGAAACCCGTTTCTCGGCTCCTTCCCTGCCAAGAGCGCCACCTTGCAGGGCCTAGCAGAGGCTGGGAAGAAGTTGGGGGAAAGTGTGAAGGCAAAACGCCGAAGGAAGCCTTGGCTACTCACTTAACGCTAAACAAAACCAATCCCTGGCCAAGGGACCCAGATCGCCAGCCTTCACTGGAACCAGGCAGCAGCCTCATCTAGCTTTCAAGTCGAAATAGAAAAGACCAGGAGAGCTAGGAGGCAGAGCAATACATATCTCCCTTGTTCCCCAGACCAATATAATTGAAAGATGCAGACATTCAATTTACGTAATATCTATCTATCTATGAATGAAAGCCCTTTCCAGGTGTGTTTGTGTATTTATTTATTTATTTTGTAGAGTCTCTGGTGGTGCTTTGTTGGAGAAAATTGCCTTTATCCGAGGACAGGGTATTTGTTTCTAAGCCTAGACGATTGTAAACATCTTCAGCAGTAAGTTCTGTGTGTGCTAAAAGTTGCATCATTATCTCTAAAAGAGCACTTACTAAAAAGTGTTGTTTTTTCCTAGTTATGTACTACACTATTCAGAAAGAGCGTGCGTGTATATGTATGTATGTATGTATGTGTACATACACACACACACACATATGGACTAATATATTTCATTACAGGCACGTTCATAGTATAGATCTGAAGAGGTGTTTCTATCTGTGTGTATGATATTGTGCTTTCTTTTAAGAATGTTTAATTAACCCCAACCCTGCTTTGAATTTTAAAAAAATACCTGGCGAAAACGAGGACAATTATTATTATTATTATTATTAGTTGAAGTGTTGTTGTTGTAGTAGTAGTAGCTGTAGTAGTACTTATTGTTTCCAAAAGAGAGAGAGGCCGAAAGAGAGAGAAGGATGCTATTAAGGAGACAGGTTCCATTAAATGGTCTTTGAAACTTCGGCGCCGGTCTGTCATTGTGGTGGGTACTTTTAATGTCTTGGCGAGACGTATTTTTCATACTTTTCTTCATGGGCTATTAGTTCTGGAAAGTAGTGAATGCTGGTTGAGAAATATGAATTGTGAGGGCCTATTTAGCAGGAACCTCAGACAATGCAGAAGCCGGCCTTGGATTGCGGAGGAGGTTGTTTTATTCCCAGACCCTCTCTAGTTTTTAAGGAAAGGACAGAGAATTTCTTCAGGCCGAGATGAAGCCTTTAAAGACGACCCCAGAAATGTCTGGATATAAAATATCCCAAAAAATCCATAGATATAACCCTCTTGGCTTCAGTTTTATATACACTTGTGTGCCTGTATAGGCGCCTTCAAGTCCTCTGTGGATTTATGGCGACCCCATGGATTTTATAGGGATTGTTTAGGCCAATAAATAAATAAATACTCAGAGGTGATTTTGCCAGTTCCTTCCTCTGAAATTTAGCCTACGCTTACTAAGTGCAAAAAGATTTCTTCGGTTGCATCCTTACTTGGGAGGAATACACATACTGAATTTTGTGGATTTTATCTACAAGTAAAGCATGCACAGGACTATTATTCCCCCCTCCCCCTAGTATTTCTAGGTATCTGCAGTCTGTATTCTGAAAACTTTCAAAAAGAATAGCATGCCAAACTGTTTTCTTCAAAGGTATCACTTAAAGTGCCCCATTTTAAGCAGTGGGGGCAATACTTCTTAGACCGGTAATACAATCTTTTAAAAAATGCGATTTTGTGCACTGTTGCCTGGAAATGTAAAGGGTATTTACCTATGAGTAGACATAGTCTGTTGTTGAATTTAAAGGGATTTACATATGTGTAGGCATGATCAGTCTCTCCATACTAAGTGTATTTATTTGGAACTTGCAACTATTGAAATCAATAGGATTTACTCCACAGTTGTGTCTGTACATTAGCCTTTTTGAATGAGCTATATTTGAAATATAGGGGTCTGTGGGGACAGGGAGTACCTGGTATTTTGAAACTTGTAAATGTCCTGTTAACACAGGCAAGAAGGAATCTTCTGTACGTTTAACAGCAACAATAAGGGCAAGAATGTTGGTTGCGAATCTAAAAGATATAACACTCTTATCCCTTTTTTAAAAAAGGTTGCATTTTACACCCCAGTTCTAAACAACACAGACTATTTATTTTTCCTACTGAAATTTAATTTGAATTATCAGGGGAAAAATATTCCATTTCGCTATTAATTTTTGAAAGAAAATCTCACCAAAATTCCCATTTGTCTCTCCAATGAAATCCAAGAGCACTTATGGCCAAAAACTGTTTTAGACTGGGGTATAAGAGCAAAATGAAGAAAGAGCAAAAAGCACCCTGGACTACAATCTGAGCGCCATATGGACACGCTCTAAGAAAAGATGGATTCAGGCAAAGGAAAGAAATGGCTGCAAGAGGCTTTAGCCACAAGCATCCTAAAAAAGTGAGGTCCAGAGGGAAGAGTATCCTCAATTCTATCTATATGGGGTTCTCGGAATGTGATGTTTTATGGAAGAAAAGGAAACACAGGTGTATTTAAAGGAATCCAGCCCCAGTAAACAAGGGGCATGTCTACATCACTTCTACTTTCTATACCTTTGTGTCTTCCCTGCCTAGGTGCCAGTCACTGCCTATCTCTGTTTATTTTGTGACTCGTATGGATATATGTTATTTTAATGCAGACCTGAATAGACCTGATCTGCAGGAATGGTCTAATGATATATGATCCTGAGACACTCTCCATTCGCAAACAGTTACAGAGGCCACTAAAGGGATATTATAGTAAATGTTCAAGATGGGAGCAAGCTTAGACTCTGAAGCCATTGTATAAAGTGATATCCAGACTAACGCATACGATGTTTTTGACTACCAGCTGTGAACAAAGGAAATGGCAATTAGGCATTTATTTATTTAAAAACGTAGACAGATGACAATTTTACCTTACCCAGAAATCGTGGTAAGTCAGCTTTATACCTGCTGCGATTTCTTTACATGGATTTTCTATTATTCCTGTTTACGCTTGTTCATGAATACATACCACTCCTGTATTTGGGTCTCAAATACATCACGTACATATCTCTAATCTGGATCTAATGGACACCTTGTCTGATTTGACTGTAAATTTTCCTTCTGTGAATCAGATTGGGGCCTAACCTCTATCGTTAACCTCCTGTATAGCCACTGAATCAACGTAAACTTGAGAAGTCAACAGTTAGGTAAATAATTGTGTTTCACTGGTTCTACTCTAGTTGGGAATAACAATAGCATTTAGGCCTATGTGTCCACGCTAACTTTGGGCTTGATTTGTAATCTAGTTTTTAATTTAGGTTGGGACATTTTGTTGTTTCTGTGGTCTCTGCATTACACACAGTCTACCTCTCTTTTCCTCCCCTTTTTCCCAGTTGTATTTTTTCCTCTCTGTTACACACACACACACACACTTCACTCTTACTCTCGCATTCAGATCATATACTCCATTTGGCTCAGTCCATTGCTAACTGGCTATATGCACGTATGTGACTATGGCAATGACAAAATAATAAAAATATATTATGAAAATGGACATTTTTCTATTAATTTTGGACAAAAAGGACTGGATTTCTCTTAACCTCCCCCGTCTTAAAAAAAAATCTATTGCAATTTTTTTTAATATGATAAAATCAATCTTAAATCCTCCCTTTCCCCTCTTAGGTTTTATAAGTCAGGTCTGCTTCATCCTCGATTAAAAAGAAACACGATCATGTGAAACCAGAGGGCTATTTTTATCGTGCAGCTGGAAGCTGTCATCAATTGGTAACATTTATTTCAGCTTTAGAATGATAGTATAAAATAGCATGAAGTTTCCAGATGATGCCCCATTGGAGACAGGCTTTTGAAGAATAATAAATCAAATTAACTACTGTATATCTATAGGCACACGCACACGCACAAATACACACAGAAATCCCCCCATAACAACATTAAAAGTGTACAGACACACTTGTAAAATTAGTCCCAATGACTCTAAACAGCAAACAATGGCATAACACCTATTTAAATAATATAACTAAAAAAATAATAAGAAGGCTAAAAACACAATTAAAGCCAAAACAATGGAAATAAATCCCTTCCTGCAGCTATAAACCAGATTAGATGCGAAAGGTTTGTCTATCAAGAAAGCCCTTCAAAAAGTGCCTCCGAGAAAGCAGAGGGGCCTACTGTGCGTCCACACTGCAGAAATAATCCGGTTTCAGCCCACTTTAATTGCTATGGCTCAGTGCTTTGGGAACTGTGGTGCCCCGACAAACTACAATTCCCCAAAACTCCATAGCACTGAGCCATGACAGTTAGGGGCTGTATCCACACTAGAGAAATCACTAGGTTTGGCACCGCTTTAAGTATCCTGGTTCAAGGCTGTGGAATTCTGGGAGTTGGAGTATGTTGTGGGGCCCAGAGCGGAGCTCCGCTCCGCTCTGGGCCCACAACAAACTCCAACTCCCAGAATTCCACAGCCTTGAGCCAGGATACTTAAAGCGGTGCCAAACCAAGTGATTTCTCCGGTGTGGATGCAGCCTAAAGTGGGCTCAAACCGGATTATTTGTGCAGTGCGGAAGCGGCCCTAAGAGGCTGTCTTCCAAATATCTTAAAACCGGGACAGGCTCGTTAGGAGCCGACTCTTTTTTGTGGGGACTTCGTGGCTCACAATCTGCAGAAAGGTAGGCAGGGAAAGTGTTCCCAAGAGGGAGTCCCCTGTTTTTGGAAATCGCCAGGTCCCCAGTGTAGCTGCAGCAGACCTGTCCAAGCCTCGTTTCCTAAGGTAAACCCACAGTAAAGCATGTGTGTGAGTGTTGTGTGCCTTCAAGTCGCCTGTCGATTTATGGTGGCCCTATGAATTTCACAGCAAGGAATACTTAAGAAGTGGCTTGCGATTGGCTTCCTCTGGAATACAACCTACAGCAACCTGGTATTCCTTGGGAGAGGTCTCTCATCCAAGTATTAACCAGGCCTGACCCTGCTTGGCTTCCAAGATCAGACGGGATACCATAGTCCAAACTTGTGTCACCTCGTCAAGTCGGCTATTTTCCACGAAGAGGCAGTTGGCACACTAGCCCTCACTATGCAAACAGACTCCCAAACTCCTGGACATCCTAAATCTCTCTCTCTCTCTCTCTTTCTGAAATGTGAACAACTTGCAGGAGTCAGCATATATATATGTACACCTCTCTGTGTGTGACACAGAGAGAGAGAGAGAGAATGAGAGAGAGAGAGAGAGAGAGAGAGAGAGAGACAATTCACACTTCTGAAACACAGCAGGCCCACATTTCTAAAACGGGCAGGAATGATAGGCTTGCTGGGACAGGGATCTGGCAAAATTAAAACACTTTGAAGGCACATTGAGTTCATCGGGGGCTGTCAAAGGTGGGCCGCTTAGAGCTGGTCTGTTGCATTCAATGGTCCTTCGGTGTGCTTCATGTCGGGCCTAGTGTACAATTGTTTCATATATGTTAGACAACGGAAAAAGACAGGAGCAAAACCTATTTTTAAAAATTTTTATTTAATTATTATTATATTTATTTGTGTCCCGCTCTTTCCCCAGGACTACAGGATTATACTTTTCCTATAGGAGTCTCCTGTCCATAACTGGTCAAAACTTCCCAACGATTTGAATTCCAGGTTGCCCTCTCCTAGCCTTTCTTGTCCATCGGAGTGTTTGCAATTATGAAAAAAGCCAAAGAATAGGGAGGGAGGGGAAATAAAATGAAATAAAATAAAACGCTTTAAAAAAGCCAAACCAAACCAAACCCAACAGCTTCCCCTCCAACGAGGCCAAGTATTTTTATTTTCGATGCTGCCGCTTTTTCTTTTTCTATTTTAGAGGGGGGGGGGGATTGAATCTGGGAATGCACAGATAGCTAACGTGTAATGCTTGTGTGTGTGTTGTGTGTGTGTGTGTTTTAAAGGAAGGAGTGTTCCTGGATAACAAGGGGGAAAAAGAAATGCCGCTTTTAAAAAAGAAGTCTGGCTGTGCTTTCTGGCTGCATCGGGGCTGCCAGGCGTTTGTGAAAGAGTTTCCCGATGCCACACATGAAACAGCCCTTTTTCTCTTTAAGTACACACACAGCGCTCGGCGTTTGATGTCGGCTGCCCGCGCATGCGCCGTGGCCAGGCTCGGGCCGCGCTCCCACGTGCTGTTGAATATTTATAACTCCCTGCACTTCCTCAACTGTCTCGGGAAGGTAAACCACACAGAGCCTCAATCACGGGGAAACCGCTGCTGCTGCTGGCGGAGCTCCCGAAAGAGTCCGGTGGGGGCACAGGGGGCGGTGTTTGTTTTCAGGCAGGGATGCTTTCAGGGAGATCGCAAGATGCAACAAGGCACAAGAGGTCCATAAAGAATAGGGGGTGTGTGTGTGTGTGTGTGTGTAGGGAAAGGCTTTGCAGAGCCATCCCAGCAGCAACAGCAGCAGCAAACCGATCTCCAGGAGGGATCCCTTGGTTGCAACCACCGCAATGGATACACATTTCCCTCTGGATGGACTGGGAACCATGGAATGGTTACCACCAAAAATGGTGGATGGGAGACATCCTGGCCTGGTTGTCTCCCTCTTCGCCTCCTTACCTAATATTCATACTATTATGTCATTAACATTGCTTTCAAATTAACGTTATTCCATGCTTAAGGAAGCCCAGTCATGGTCTAGGCCAGAAGGAAGGTTTCACTTCTGGTTTGCAACGATCAGGTGTTGTCCTAGTTCTCCACCTCCTCATCCTAAGCCTCTCCTTTAGCCCATCTCTTTTGACCGGAGTCCTTCAATGCTGAACATTTTTAGAAAAGCTCTCTGTTTAGCCCTACGTTGTTAACGGGAACGTGGAGGAAAAAGAAAAGTACAAGAGAACAGTCTAAGATCAGTGTTGCTGTTGTGTGCCTTCCGACTTATGGCAAACCTACCCTTGGGTTTTCTTGGGAGGATTTGTTCAGAGGAGGTTGGCAATGGCCTCCCTCTGAGGCTGAGAGAGTGTGACTTGACCAAGGTCACCCAGTGGCTTTCATAGCCGAGCTGGGAATCTGGTCTTCAGAGTCGTAGTCCAACACTCAAACCACTACTCCACGCTGGCTCTTTCCCCCAATAACCCCCATTACTAGGACAGAGGAGTTTGATCCCCAGCTCCGAAATGCTTTGGCAAAACAGGGCCCCCAAGACGCCTATGGAGTTGAACCTACTCAGGAATTATCCTGCTAAATGATGGAACAGGAAGAAACAGGAAGACCGTGGCTGTTGCTGAGTCCCCTCAAGAATAATAAAGGCTACCTGAAATCTATCCTGGCTACACTTATTTGGGAGTAAGCTGCATTGTACACCCAGGAAACACTTCTGTGTCCTACACTTGTACAGTAAGACTCTTCATATGTAAGAATGTTTGAATGAAAATGGATAGGAAAAATACCCCCCCCCCGCCTCATGCACACATATACAAATAGGCTAAATTGATAACAGTCTGTAAATGTTGAACCCACCCACCTTAAAAACAAACAAACAAACAAACAATTCCGGGGTCCTTGGCTTGATCAAACCGTTACTGGTGTTATTCTGCTTGATCAGTTCCTAGCTGCCATTTCTTTCCCCTCAGTATGAAGTAATTTATTCTCAGGTCTTATTTTATAGATCAGATGGGCTGAAAGAGTATCCAGTATAAATAGGAATAGGGATCTCTAGTTTGGGCAGTTGTCGTGGATTTTACTTTGCAGGTAACTGTTCTTAAAAGCACAAAGATACCTTGAGGGAAAATGTGCGTCTTTGTGTGAATTTTTAAAATGGACCCATCCAGATAAGCGAATTGGGGAAAAAAACCACAACCAACCAAATAAATGGAAACTGTAGACATTACACGTGAGAAGTGATTGTTTTCCAGCTCTTTGTAAGGCTGAGGAAATGGCACACCAGGCTAACCGCAGCAGACTGTGCCGACTATGTTTAGCCCAGCTGCACAACTCGGTCAAAGCTCTTGGATTTCAGCCTACAGAGTCCCACTGAAGTCACCAAGAGGGCACGGACTTAAGTTAATTCTGAACAGTATTTAAGCCTCCCTGATTGCGGACGAGGAGACTAAAAGTGTGTGAAAGAGGAAATGCCTCCCGCACTGGAGCCACCTTTCGCCTCTTCCTCTGGGGGAATTCATTGGAAACCAAAGAGGACCGCTTCGAGGGCTCTTTCCTCTCGCCCAGCCTTCCTCAACTGTCCCAGACCTTGGTTCAGATTAGGAATAAATAAATAAATTCCAGCTTTTCAGTGGATGGGCCATTTTCTGAGTGGAGCAAAAGGGCTGGTTTAATACAATCCAGCCTGGTCACATTTTATTCAGCTGACACTCTCCTCCCCTAAGTAGGCATCTATTATTATTGAGATAGGTTCACCTTAAAACTATTATTCTTATTAATACTAATAGTACTACTAATAATATGCTTCTGATGGTTTTTTTGATTACAAATTCAGAGCCCACACATATTCTAGAAGCACTAGTAAACCAGTAAAACCTATTCTGCAAAGTCTTGATCCAAATATTATTTTCTCTGATTTTCTTTTATTGCCATTTGAACAACCCCCACCTTGGCATTTTAAAACCGAAAACAACCCCTGCCTCCGAGGACTTTTCCTGCAGCCCTCCAGCCCTGGCGGCCGGGGAGAATATTTTTAGCCCCGGTGACGAAGGGAGGGTTGGATGCTGGTGACTTTTGAAAAGAGGATTGAAAGGGGGAAGAGGTGCGCCTGCGCAGGAACACACCTTCCTCACGTGACCGGTCAGTCTCTGGGTAAACAGATGGGGTCCTGGCCTTCGGAAGGTGGGAGAAGCAACCTTCGCCCCCCACCATCCAAATGATCTCCAATTCCCATTATTATTATTATTATTATTATTGCATCTTTTAAGCACTGTTGCAAAAAATAAAAATAAAAATGCATCATTTAGGCCCAAGAAATTTAACCTGTTTAGCTATGGCTGCATCCACACTGGAGAAATAACCCGGTTTGGCCCCGCTTTCACTCTATTCTCTCTCAAGACTATGGAATTCTGGGCCCACAACAAACTCCAACTCCCAGAATTCCATAGCCTTGAGAGAGAATAGAGTGAAAGCGGGCCAAACCGGGTTATTTCTCCAGTGTGGATGCAGCCAGCATCCTCCCTTTTTTCTTTTGGCAAGTTCTTCATGAGAAGCTTTCCTTAAGGAGAAAATATTAAAAAGCTAGGCAACAGGTACCTCCCCCCCCTTTCTCTTTCTCTGGAGAGAGGGAGGCTAAGGTGACCAGGAGTCCTCCTTTTCCAGGACGTGTCCTCCATTTCTTCCTTTTCTCCAGGAGGAATCCCAAAACGTCCTCCATTTCGAGCAGGACGAAGAAGCATGCATTCATGTTTATCGTGAGTGTTTTTAGCTTTGATTCGGTCGTGTCCTCCTTTTTCCCCCAACTTGTATGTCCTCCATTTTAGGGTGCCCTGTCGTCTTCCTTTGCAGTGAGGACATCTGGTCAGGACAAGTCCTCCTGTATGGTTTAGTTACCCCCCCTCCCTTTAAAAAAAAATCTAGCCTGTTTCAACATTGGCCTCTCTTGTTTCCTTTGCCTCTAATACACCCCCCCCCTTTCCCTTCCCCCCAATACATAAACGCAAGGCCTCTGGGGAGCTTTGCCGGGAGGCTGTTTTGTTTACAAAATAATATTTATTGTCAAGGGACACGAAACCTGCCCCCCTCCCCGTCTCGTTACCTCCGGAGCGTTAACCCTTGCGTTACCAGGAGAAAGGACCCGATCTGGGTGTCCTCTCCTTCTTCTCCTTCTTCTTCTCCCCCCATCTATCTGCCTGTCCCCCTCTCCCCCTTTCTCCCTCTCTCTGGGTCGAGATCTGGCACCGTCCTCCTCTCTGAACTCCCAGATCTTTGTTTTCGGTGGTGGCGGCCAGGAAAAGGAAGAGAGCGCTGTGCTCTCACTTCCCACTGGCTTCCTTTTAAAAAACAAAAAAAGGAAAGGAAAGGAAAGAGGGGAAGAGAGAAAAAAAAAGTCCCCAACTCTCCTCTTCCAACTTTTGCTCCAGTTCCTCACTTCTCAGCCTTACTGGCAGCCTTTGCAGAAAACCCTACCTTCCAACTTTGGTAAGTGATGCGTTCTTCCATCGCAAAAAAATTGTGTGTGTGTGTGTGTGAAAGAAAAAAAAACAACAACAACTCACGACCTGTGTGTGTGTGTTTTCCAGCAGAGTGGCCCGAGCGAAGTAGTTTCCATCTTCAGCCACCGAGAACTAAACTATTGGTAGTTAAACTTTATGTTAGCTCGGGCAGACTTTGCTGGGAGGAAGACTGGATCTGCCCAGCAACTTTTCTTCTTCTTTTTGGGTGTTGTGTCTATTGTTATTAACTCCTGCCACTACTTTTTTTTGGGGGGGTGGTGGTGGTGGTTTATTTACAGTTTATTTACAGTTTGCACCAGAAGGAAATTATACAAAGTGTGCAACTTATACAGGAAGGGAGTTCTAGTTGTTCTGTTCACTGCCTTTCTTTCTTTCTTTCTTTCTTTCTTTCTTGTCCTCGTCCCACAGTACACTTATATAATATAGTCCCTCAATACACTAATATATAGGCGAACATACACCTAAACCATTGTCCTGCGATTTGAATTTGGATCATTTGATCTACAATAAACACGTCCCAGCTACAAAGTTCCACACTGATTTCTCCTCCGCTTTTGAGCAGTAACTCTGAGTGCCTCCGACTTTCAGGTATTTGCGTCTGACTCAAGTTTAAGAGTAAATTGACGTTGAAGTCTCCTCGGGTTCTCCTTCCCTTCCTCCCCCCCTTCCCCTTTTGGTCAATCCCTTTCTTTTCTTTTTTTTTTTCGTCCTGGAAGAAAAGTGAGCAGAAGCGCTTTGTGGCGTTGACCTCTCTTTGACACGCCTTGCTAGAAGACAAGTTTGCAAAGGAGGGGCTCGGGGAAACGGGACCCTCAAGTTAGCTGGGTTTTGGGGAGGCACCGGGCAATGGCCCTTGAATTTCCCCCTTGAGACAGACAGACTTTCAGGGACCCGGGTCTGAAAGCTGAGCAAAGTTCAAGGGGAGTCGGGAGAGCACCTCCGGAGAGCACAATGGAGAGAAGAAGGCGCCTCCCGTTGCAAAAAGCCAGACAAGAGCCACTGCGGGAGCCCCAGAGGTGCTTTCAAGTTCAAGACACTTTTCTGCTCCTTTCTCCAAAAGGCCTTCTCGTTTCTCATTAGGACAGCCAAGAGTGTGGCACCCCGATTCTCAAGGTTTCTTGGGGAAAAAACAACAACAAATAAATAAAATAAAATTGGAGAAACAATGCTCTTAACATTTGGGGTTCCACGTCGCTCTTACTTTCTCGACTCTAGGAGTGTGAGCTCGACCTTCTTCAAACTTCTCCCCCCCCCCAAAAAATAACGGGATCTAGAGAAAGAGAGCCTCAAGGCTCCCAATAGTAGGTCCCCCATCGAATAAAATGCACCTAGACTATAGAGGGGGAAATTGCTTTCGTGGAAAAGTCAGCCGGCCATACGACAAAAGCCATACCTCGACTCCCCCCCCCGCTCCCCCTTTATTCGCTGTCTCTTTATTAAACTTTCCAGGCCCATATTATCCAACCTGTGGGTAGGTCGGTGCTACACACGCCAGATTTACAGGACTGGCGTTATATGAAAATCAAGCTGTTTGATTTGATACAGTAATGTGAGACTTCCCACGGTCTGCAGGGCGAAGACTGGGCACAAGGCTCCAATATGTCAATATAAGGGCAGAGGGGCGCCCCCCCCTTCCCTTCCCTTCCCTTCCCTTCCCTGCCCCCTGCGCTGTTAACTTGCCTAAAGTTACTCAATGAAGTCCTACCGGCCCTGACAACTTTTGAGAGAAGCTGGGCTCTGGATGTTGCTCTCAATAGGAGTGTTCTCCTCGCCCTGACAACGGTATTCTGGGTGCCAGGAGGCGGGGGGGGGGTGTATCCATTTCGTGGTTCTCCTGACTGATCCACCTTAGTTGAGTTTCAACTGGGTCCCAGAGCAGCAGGTTCAACCAAGATCACATTAACAACCTTGTTAACTAGGAGCTCCTTCCAAAACTCCTTTCTAAGCAATTCTGCATTTAGATCTCAGATTTGTTTGCTGGGATCTGAGGACTCCCGACTGGGGTGGGGACGATGCTATATTTCCCAAGGCTTGCAAAATGACCCGTCGGTGGGCAAAGGGAGGGAGGCGATTTTCTTGGAGAAACGGATCTACAGCAGGGGATTCTGTTTCCACCAAAGCATGTTCCTAGCCAGAGAGAAAATTCAACTTTACAGATATGATCTAAACTAGAGCTTTCTTGATCTCTCAAAAAGATGCCTTTGACGGTCTTCTTCCACCTACTTTTTTTTTTTTGTCAGAGCCTCCATCCTCCCAATGAAGCCTGTTGAGGACTAGAACCTTTTTCAGACTTGAGGATCCAGGTTTAACTTTAGGAAAGGCTAAAGTTAGGCTGACGATGCCGAAGTGGAACCTCCTCATCTCCCCCCCCCAACGAGTAAAACCAAATCTTAGCAGGCTCTTTCCCTTGATCCTTGCATACCTCACCTATCCCTTATCCATCCCTACCTACATAGGTGAGTAAAGCTTCCCCAGCTAAGCCTTGAAACGCCTCCTCTCTGACTTTGCCCCCACTTTCCCCCCCCACACTTTGAGGCCACCAAAAGGTCATGGCAGCCTCTCTCTGGACGCCCGGCATCCTGATGCTAAACGCATTTACATGGAAATAAACTCTAGTGAAATCCAGGGGACTCCTGTCCAAGCAAATCTCTCGGAGAGACCGGGAGAAGGGACAGGAGACTTGGCAGCGGCAGGTTAACTTTAGCAGAACGCGTTCTTCATGCCTTTCTTTTTTCTTGTTGTTGTTATTATTATTCTTATATAAAAAACAGATCTGGCCCTGGAGGCTCCATGCCACTGACTCGCTTTGGCATTTTCGTCTTCGACGTTTAATCAAACGGACTGGCTTCCAAGTTTGATGCGTTGTAGGGCTGGGAAAAGCGGGACAGAGTTGGGCTGCATCCACACTGGGGGAATAACCCGGTTTGGCACCGCTTTAATGGCCTTGGCTCAAGGCTATGGAATTCTGGGAGTTGGAATTTGTTGTGGGCCCAGAGCGGAGCGGAGCTCCGCTCTGGGCCCCACAACAAACTCCAACTCCCAGAATTCCATAGCCTTAAGCCAAGGCAATTAAAGCGGTACCAAACCGGATTATTCCCCCAGTATAGATGCAGCCTTGTCTCGGATCACCACTGGAAAACTAGCTTGTATCATTGATTTCAATCGGGTTCAGGTCCCCAACAAACGCGTTTATGCTTTCACACCCATTGACTCCACCACTAGGTCGCCTGATAAATAGCCAAATCTCATTGAAACCAACGAGACTCGTATTTGTCAGCGAAGCCAGCCCAGAATGAATGGAGCTCCGGCAAGCTCGTTCCCATCGTGTTTAGGGGCTCAAACGCCAGCCGGGTTAAACCTAATTCTTTAAGTGCAGTTTTATGGGGAATAAGCCCCAGCTATCTGATTACACTCTTGATATTACGGACATCTCCTAATGGACGTCTGGTATTATGGACTAACCCACCCACCCCCACAACTCCATGCCAATCCTGCGCTGCCAGTTTGTTGTTGTGTGCCTTCAAGTCCTTTCTGACTTTATGGAGACCCTATCAGGGGTTTTTCTTAACCAGATTTATTCAGAGGAGGATTGCCATTGCCTTCCCCTGAGGCTGAGAGAGTGTGACTTGCCCAAGATCACCCAGTGGACTAGGCAGGGATTCGAACCCTGGTCTCCCAGTGTCCTAATCCAGCTCCCCAACCACCACTGGGGCCGACACCTCCAGTTTTCCCCACACCACTTTTAAAGGGCGAAGTCTATCAGTTCCAGGAAAGAAACCCTAATGCACCTTAAACAGAAACGGAAGTTTGATAGTACAATTCGATCTGAGACGGTTCGGATAGGCAATCCTAGAGCCACCCTATATATATTATATATTAATAGCAATGCTTCCATTTATCCCAATTTTAGAGTCATTTACGTGATGTGCACAGCCACACAACCCTAAAGTGGTACCACATAATATACATATACACATATATAAATCCTAAATTGATATACACACACACATATATAAACAGAATATATATATATATATATATATATATATATAAAGCTTCACACACACACACACACACATAGCATTTTATGATTTTGTAGCTGTGCGAACCACGTAAATGACTCTAAAAATGGGGGAAATGGAAACACGGCTTTTAATCTGGGTTAGAAGGGTGGAACGTCCTGGTATTTCAGAACTGCCATGCAAAAAAAGCGTGGCAAGTTTAAAAATAGCCTTAGCAGAAAAGCTTCCCATCTGAAAGAGGGCTTCGTCTGACAATAAACTGCAAAGAGGCGTTATGCTGAAAACAAATTAGAATTGCTATCAGTTCTTCTGTTTCAATCCATTTCTTTTTTTAGTGCAAGGCATCACATAAAAGCAGTTTGTAAACACTCTCTGTCCTATCTGCATCCTGCAGTCTGTCATTTCTTTGTATCTCCAGAACATTTAGTTAATTAATCATGCTTCCATCCCTCCCCCCCCCCCCCCCCCAATGTCTGGGATCCGCAGTTTGTGGGAAACGAAATGGCTCATCATAACCTCCGTTTCGATGGCTGTTTACTGTCTGCTGCTGTTATCTCTACTAAGGCAGAACTACGACACACCTATAGGGACTGAGTTTGTATTTTTAAAATAATGTTTTTAAGGCAGAAAGAAAAGGAAAAAAAAAGATGGCTATACAGGGAAACATTGTGATCGCTCACTATAAAGTTAATGCCAGGTTTCTATTAAATATTCCAAGGACTGGATTATCAACTGGACACTTTGCTCTTCCATAATACCTGTAGGGAACCAAAAAATAAAAAAAACCCATTGAATTTCACAGTTTTTTTTCTTTCACACATGAAACTGGGATTGGAGCTCAAAATTGTTTTAAAAATTGTCAGAGTCTGCAATAGCTACAAGTGTACTAGCTAACTCCTATTTCCTTGTATTGCTGCAGAAGTCAGCTTGTGGGGAGATTCACTATAATCCTAACGTGCATTTCTTGTCCCATAACTCAGAACTAATCTGGGCATTGTGTGCAAATCTCCCTGTTTACATTTCAAACTGAAATAAAGTATTATATTACTTAAGCGGCACGATGTTGACTTAACTACAGGTGCAAAAACAGTCAACCCAAAGTGTTCTAGCTTGCATTTTTCTGTACTTCACCCCTTCCCCTGTGAATTGTCAAATGGTTCTGGTTGCAAATCTAATAAAACCACAACAGTTAGCGATATGAGGGTGGGTTCCCATAGCGTTTAGAAAAGACTCTTGGCTATTCTCTGTTAAAGAGCTTGTGGACAGGGCTGGACACTAGCAGCAAAAGGCCAAAAAATTAAAAATGTTTTCAAGGCATCAACAAGAAAATAAGAAAGAGGACTATTCATCCCTCTTTAGTGTCCTCACTTCTGCTTTTTTTATTCAGACAGGATCAAACTTGGTTTCTATTAAATTGCAGGTGTTTATAAAATGATCTCACAAGTGCTAAGTTGTAGTAGTAGTAGTAGTGGTTGTTGCTATTAAAGGGAGATTTAATTTACCATATCACATTATTTTCTGCAGTTATAAATATTTCATGTTAAAAAGAGTTGATGTCCTTCAGCCTCTGTGAATATGGCTGTTAAGGCAAAAATTATATAGCCAGCCAATCTGTTTTATTCCTACACAGTTTTCAGGTAGAATCTTAGTAAAATAAATGCAAATGCTTTCATAATTTGGAAGAAAAATTCTATGCATTTTTTGCTTTGGAGTAATTTCTTGGTGTTAATCTTGGACTACATTATATTACAGCTATAGGGTTTTATAGGCCAACAAAAGGGTTCAATAACTGTCCAAGTTATAAAAATAATAAAAGAACCTTCATAACAGTAGACATTTAAGACTAAAAACTGCCCTATTATATTTTAGTACAGTACTACTATATAATATTCAAAATAGAATAGCTATTTTCAATATGTTTACTCTTTTGAAAATAAGAACTTGTTAACATAACGGGTTTTTTTCCCAATGAATTACTAATTCCAGAGGAGGTTTTTTTCTGGTAGTATTTCTTATATAACACAAGCCACCTAATGCACTTCATTTCAATATTCATTCTAAAATATTGGAATGGCTTGTCATTTCTCATGTAGAACCAAGCTATTCCTTGCCTTTGAAAAATGCCATTAACAACATTTTTGACAACAAAACTGAAAGTATACTGAAATACTTGGAAATTGCATTTTGTATCAAAGTCATACTTAAAATGTATCACTGGAAAATAATGAGATGAAGGAATTAAAACATGAAAAGAGAAAAAACTAGGAAAACACTGGCAACCATGTGGAATGTCTCATTCTTTCCCATATACCTGTTTGATGGTGATATTGATAGAACAAAATCCTTTCTAGGGTCTTGCTCTATCTAAAAATCTATCTTTATCTGTTTATTAAAAATCATACAAGTTTATAGAGACCTTTGGAACAATAATTAATTTTTTATGAGGAATCATATGCTATTTTTCTCTACTATCCATTAACATAGAAATATTTGTGCTTAAAAACCATTGATATTCACAAATGTATGCATTCTGAAATCTGTGTTGGACTGCAGCCAGATCTATCTATCTATCTATCTATCTATCTATCTATCTATGCTATTAAATCATATCCTGGTTTGGCGAATAAAACAGACTGCTTAGGAAAGTTGAGATGCAAAACCAAGAAAGTACAATGAGTGAGCATAAACTTTAAAATGGTGTCTTTTGCCAAATAGTTATTTATCTATAGAATGCATGCATTATGCTTCCCTTTTTAAAAGAAAAGAAAAGATTATTGTACATCAGTTCCAGGCAATGCATAAACAAAGAATGTCAAACCCACTACCCAAATGTACACTTTAGCTGAAAGGTGGTTGCATCAAAATCAGTGTTAAATGTTTATAAGAAGAAATATGTTCAGAATTAGGGCCCTTTAGGCGAGATGTATATTTGCTGTAGGTTCTGATGAACCACTTCCTTTGGGTAGTTATTGTTAGCTAATTTTTATATATTATCAATGCACAGAAAATGTAGAATATTTAATATTCTTACTCAGACTTTATTAAAATTATATATCTATTTTTTTAAAATCAATTTACATGCTTTTAACCATAACTGTTAATTTTATATGTCCCATATGACTACAATGTGCTTTACAA
The DNA here is from genome assembly GCA_034509955.1 of Urosaurus nigricauda. NCBI lineage: Eukaryota > Metazoa > Chordata > Lepidosauria > Squamata > Phrynosomatidae > Urosaurus > Urosaurus nigricauda. The sequence continues at coordinate 245,498,117 of JAOEGL010000003.1, forward strand.
AATAAAAGAAATAGAATGTATATTATTTGTCTGTTGTTAAATAAATGCACTTTTAAAATTTGAGAAGTGTGCGCCTGTGTATGTGTATGTGTGTAGAATGTTTTTATTTTCCTTTGCAGAAAACTGTCTGATGGCTATGAAGGGATATAGGTACAGGGAGAAAATGAGATCTAGGTAACCATTGAAACCCCGCACCAGGACTTCTGAGGGCCAGAAACTTTGCTTTTATTTAAAAAGAAGAAAACCAAAAGGTTCAGGACTACAAATTCTGTATCAGCTAGCAGACCATATGAAGAATCCTTCAGAAAGAATGGGAAGATGATAAACAATCTAGTTTGTGTATATTGCTGCATTTTAATGATTTTTTCTTTTGAAATCCATTTGCTTTCGGCATTAGTAGATTCAAGGTAGGCAGTTTGAAATATCCCCCAATGCGTGTACTAAGTGAATAAAGTACTTTGTGTAAATGCTACGCAGCTGTTGGGTAGCTTGCAATTATTGTAGTACTGTCTCTGTGCTTTGTGTATGACTATAAATCCTGCAAGCAAGCCCTGTTATTTCTAACACACCATGGTGGATTTCATATAAGTCTTTAGGTTTTGTCTCAAGGAAAGCAAAATAATGAAAGAATATAAATATTAGATACCATTGCTTGAGCGTATGGTGCTGTAAATCTCTGAAGATTTACAAAGAGGCACTGACAACATGTTGCGCAGCTGCATGTGACACCATTAAATGGCCTGATTTGATGAACTAGCTTCTCAGCACCTCATTGACAATCACTGATTGTACACAACCAAGTTTTGGAATGTCTCATCGAGTTTTTCTAACACTTTGATTATTAGTTCACCCTAAAATAAATCCCAAACCCCAATGCACTGTTGCTCTTAACTCTCTCAACAACATCTCGTGTGACTTTAAGGGACGTTGGGACTAGAGGGAGACTGAAATGTTTTCTGTTGCATCTCTGTGCAATGGCTCCCTTAATCCCCTCAACATTTCCCAGATTTTTTAAAAAAAAGTTTAAGATTATTTTCAAACTATTTGAAAGAACATACCATTCTTTCCATGCTAACAGTGAAAGAACCCCCTTTCCTCTGCCCTGATTTAACTGGTAATTTAGACAATCTTGCATTAGAATTTACCATGAGGCCAGAGTTTATTTGAGACCCATCATATGATCACCATGATAGATTATGTATTCTGAATAGAAAATATCCACAAACACATTCACACACAATGTTATTTTGGTGTATATCATACTGGTTTGGAAAGGAACCAGGCATTCCAGACTGGAATCTAGGGATTCTGCTGAACTGTTTCAGTTTGCAGCTGCAGGTACCTTTGTCTGAAGTCTTTACCTTCTCTCTTCTTTCCCTTGTCCTTTCTTGCTTTATTTTATGCTAGGAAAAACAGGACTTTTGTCTTTTTCCTTGGTTCAAGAAGGGTGAATTACAACATCTTGTTGAGCCCCAGAGCATAAAAGAGCCACATATTTATTAATTCCAATTCATATCCTGATAATTATAAGATATGTAAACACTCTCTTTTCCACAAAATTTAACGCAAAACGTATTTGGAGAGAGAAACCCCATAGTCTGCAACTTTTGAGCATTTCATGCAATTGCTCATCCATTCAGTTGTGATCCACTTTGTCTTTGTGATTTAAAATGGGAGTAAATAGATGTTCTTTATCTGATATAAGCACCAACTTGGCACATAATCATACAACTGTGCAAAATTTCCAAGGTAAGACTGAAATGGGTGATAGAAACAAACCACTCACAAAAGCATTTATCTGGTGATGGTTCAAATACTCTAGAGTTTCTCAACAGTAGCAGACACAGGATGCGCTTCTCATTCAAGACCAGCAAAAAGAAGAGTGAAGTAGCAGGAGATATTAATTAAAAGTAATAACTGTCTAATTAAAAATAATAATTGTAAGCCGCTCTGATAGCCTTTAAGGCTAAAGGGCAGGATATAAAAACTCAAATAAATAAATATTGGAGAAAAAAATTGGAATGTTGCAAATAAGCAAAGAATAAGTAAATAAAATATTGTTTGGTATTCTAGGATTTAGCTCAAAAGCCTTCATGGAATTCTAATGTTCAAATTTATGCATACACAGGCATTTATGGTTTGGCAACTCAGACACAAGTTAGTTTACTTCAGTCAGGTTAATTCACCTTCAGTGAAAAGTACTCCATCTTGGCTTGCAGAGCAAGCTTTTATTTGAGAGTTCTTTAACCCACCCTGTTTCTATAGACTCAGGGTGGTGCTGTAATTCTGAAGATGAAAAAATGGAACAGTGATGTATTGATGTGGATAGGAACATTTCCCCACTGTACATAGTAGTAGAAGATTTTATGTGAGCATGAAATTCCCTTTTTTGCTTCTCCATCTGAAAAATGAGAGAGAATCTGCGCTGTTACAAGGCAGTGATTATATGATGGAAGATTTCTCCACAGAAGTCCACAAAAGAGTGATAGGAGCCTCACTGAATTCTGTGAACACAGTTATGAGCAAATAAAATCTCCCAAGACATGCAAGAAGGGTGAGGATGTAAGCACCTGATTTTGTGACTAATTTTCCATTGATTTCTATGTTTTGATTAATTTTATATTACACTGCTTCCCTTAGACTACATTCCATATGGTTAACTTCTAAAATCTCACAGTTCTCTTAAATAATTTGTGATTTGTACTATTAGGTTCACAAAGTAAGCTACTATCCTGCTTAATTTAAAGCAAACACTGTAGATATTTAGAAGTATATAACTCAAAAGCGGCAAGTGAGTATTTTTCAGGGTGAAAAGATCTTAAAGTTTAGACCATCATTGCTGCCATATTTACATGCAAACTGTCATGTGTGCTTTTGGACTAAGAATAACTCAGGCAATGAAATCTAGGAATGAGATTAATAATGAGCAAATATTTTGCCTTTACTGCTGTGACAATATATCTTCCTCCCATAGAACTGTTAAAGAGTCTAGAACTGTTTGAGACAGAAACATATAGATATATACAACAATGATTAAAGGAAATTCTTGTTATCCAGACTTGTAGAAATTAATTACTTTGTAAACAAAGTATTTTATATTTTGGCCACATTTAACAACCAAATAGCAGAGGTTTTTGTCATTTGTGCAAAATCGTAATGAATCGCAGAGTACTCTGTACAATACCGTAAAAATTGTGACTGAGCTATTAATCTAGTAGATCAAACCTATTATTACATATTTCATATATTTATTTCATAGAACAAGTGATCATATAGTTTTAAAAATTGTATACAAAGAGTTAATATTTATTTAAAATGAACAACACTCTTGTGATCATGTAGCCTTTTAATTTTTTAACTTAAATCTGACCCCCCCCCCAAACAACAACAACAACAACAACAACCTCTTAGTCTTGATGAGTGCTTAATAAATACTTTAAGGGAATTGAACAGGAGAAATTAAACTTCCTTCACTGGACTAAATCTATATAAATTCTAAATTTTTGAAAGTACAACATATAGTTTTCCACAGGTAGATTTTACTGTCAAAATTTATAGTGCATCATGTAGTACTAGCATGGAATCATGCTCAAGGTACAAATGACTTAATTTTTTACTCCTGTCGTACTGGTGTTGGAAGAACTTGAGAAGATGGCTACAGGCTGATAAGTACGAATGGTCCAAAACACACTGCAGAAATAATCCAGTTTGAGACCCCTTTAACTAGCCTCGCTCAATACTAGGGAATTCTGGGTACTGTAATTTTGTGAGACATTAGCCTTCTTTGTCAAAGAGCTCTGGTGCAACAATATACTACAGTTCCCAAGATTTCCTAGTACTGAGCCAAGGCAACGAAAGTGGTCTCAAACTGGATTATTTCTGCAGTGTGTTTTGGACCAACGTGTTAGAATCTGTTGGTTGTGTTTCTGTAGACCACTACAATTGTGTAGAATAGCCTTATACAGAAGTGTGGCTGGAAGGGGGCCACCTCTTGCCTGTAGTGCAGTGCATGTTTGTGGGGAACCCAGTGCTAAATCATCTGTAGACGATGTGACTCTAGGTTGGGATTTTGTATGCAGCAGAGCAGTTCCCTTGCTGTGATCTATTGAAAGTCAGCCCTCAACACAGGCTTGTATATGAAAGTATGTGTTAGTCTAGAATCATTTCAAGATCTACCTAATAATATATGCTAACAAGAAACCTAAATATCCTAAGGGCACCAAATCCCATCTGGTCTTGGAAGCTAAGCAGGGTCAATTCTGGCTAGTACTTGGATGGGAGACTGCCAACAACTGCCAGATGCTGGAGGATGTATTTCAGAGGAAGGAACTGACAAAAGCTTCTCTGAGTATTTCTTGCCTAAGAAAACCCTATGAAATTCATGGAGTTGCTATAAGTTGATTTGGAGGGACATACAACAAAATTTGGGGAAGCAAATAAAAAACAAATGATATTTTGGGTATTTTATTACCCATTGTATGACAATACTTGACATTAGAAGTGTTTCACGATGCTTATCCCAATGATCGTCCAACAACTTTGTAACTTAAGTTATATAATTTGCTGTTGTGTGCCTTCAAGTTATTTTTGACTTATGGCAACCCTAAGCAAACCTATCATGGAGATTTCTTGGCAAGATTTGTTCAGAGGGCTTGCCTTCCTCTAAGGCTGAAAGAGTGTGACTTGCTCAAAGTCACCCAATGGGCTTCTAGTATCAAGCAAAGATTCAAACCCTGGTTTCAAGTTGAAGTCCAATGCTCACACCATTATACCATGCTGGCTCTCAAGTTGCATTATGTTGCCTTGTGTTAAGAATTATGAAATTGTGGTTGAACAATACCAGCTTCTCAGAGTTAGAGAGATGATTTAGTATCTGATTTGAAACATAATTTAAAAAAATAATTATTTGAATAAACTTCACTGATTTCAATACATTTTTTCATGATCAGAATGCCAATTATTAGGTTTGTGCATGCACAACATCACTAATGGATCTGCTTGGAGAGGAATTATGCCAACTTCCCATGTACCCCACCACACACCCTCAACATCTGTCCCATGGGCTGTAAAACTGTCTGGAACAGTGTTAAGGCATACAAAGAAATGCGGGGGGGGGGGGGGGGGGGAAGTGGGGAAGAAAGTCCTATCACACTAGTGGTTTAGTTTATTGTGAAGCTTTAGGCCCATATGTACCTTATAGCAAAGTTTAAGGCTTTCCAGAATGGTAGGAGAGGGGAAAGGCAAGAGAAAAAGGCCACATTTTGTTTTGTATCATTCTGAAGCTTTGCTACACAGTTCATGTCCTTATATTTATATATCTTTAATGAGGCATCCAACAGCTGCTATCTCTGTCTCTGTTCTGAACCAGTATTTGGATGCTGCAGTCAAGTGAATTAACACAGAAAAGATTTAAACTGAATTCAGAGAAGAGGGAGGAGGCCTTGGTGAGGAACATCAATGGTCAGAAGTGGATCAGCTTGCCTGTGACTAAGTGGTGTATTGGTTATCACATCTGATTTGGTAAAGAGCCTAGGACACACTCTTAAACATGATGCTGTTCCTTGAGAAGCAGGCCAGATGCTAAGAGTACATTTGTACAGAAGATGGTGAACGGTCTGGAAACAATGCCCTACTTAGGTACCTGGGCATGTTTAGCCTATGGAGGCACAGGTTAAAAGGTGACATGATATCTATCATATATACTCATGTATAAGTCAACTTCATGTACAAGTCAAGGGCAGTTTTGGGGGGCAAAATCTTGGATTTTGATATGACCTGTGGATAAGTCAAGGGTTGACTCGGAGTTGCTGCATGGCAGGGGGTTGGACTGGATGGCCCTTGTGGTCTCTTCCAACTCTATAATTTTATGACTCTATGATTCCTCATCTTTGACTAATAACAGAGATTTTCTTTTGTTTAGACAGACCAGAATTGGCTGTACTTAATTCCATTTTCTGCACTTTAAACATGAACATGAGCTCTTAAAGATGACATATGAAATTCAGGTGATTCACGATAATATTGAATACCTCGTAGTGATTACTGGGAAGTAGGCTGGATGCACATTCAGTCTGCTTTGTACTCAGTGTTAATTTATTCCCAGGCCTCATTCAAGTTTCTGGTTTTAAACTTTAAAGTAGGCTTGGTGACATTTTTGAAATCACTGAATGACCATTTTGTGGTCATTTCAGAGGGAGGACACCTTTGCTTTCAAACCCCTTCTTTCTCCTGTGCTTTCTTCATAGCCATTTAAATGGCTGGTGGAGAGTGAGGAGCAATGAAGAAGCATCCAGATAAATGCTCATAGTTGGATGTGCAATGAGAAGGCATCTTCTGGGACCTCCTGAGAGATTTTCTGAGGCTTTGCAATGATATTGTCATTGTAAGTCCAGCTATAGGCACATAGTTGGATGCTTCACCACCTCCCAACTTTCCATTGGCCACTTGTTGCAAATATGCCCAGTTTGGACTTCCTGAATTTGAAAATGCTCTAGGAGAACTCATTGATGCTAGCATTCATGAGACCACAATCCCTTATCTGCTGCAAAGAAACTAATAGATAAGCTAGATGGTCCTCCTTATTAAAAAAAAGTTAGGAGAAGAAAGATCTGGGAAGATTCTAAAATGGATACATCCAGGCCTGAGGGGTAGTCCACACTGGCCAAATAAAGTGGCTTCTAAGCACTTTGAAGTGTGGTTGTTTAGATGACACACAAGGCGAAACTGGGTGGGAAGTGAAACAAAGTTGCATTCCACGGCTAACTAGAAAGACCAACAGGGGGCATGGGGTGCAGGGGGGTGAAGGGGAGGGAAGGGAGCACATATGGGGGGGCCCTTCCATGATTGTGCTTTGCCAATGTATCACTGGGCATACCGATACACCAACATACTGTGAAGACTGTGTGGACGGTCATGTGGGCAGGTGTCCAATGGAATGACATCTGACCAGGAAGAGAGAGGTAATTGGGTTGCAAACAGTATGTTTGTGTGATGGTGTACATGAATGGTGTGGAGGTAACAACAGCAACAACAGAATAACTGCACAGTGCGGCATGACAGTGTGGACAGCCCATGAGTGCTTGGCCTGCCTTGGGAATGGGTGTTGTGGGTGGTGTGGGTGGTCTGGACAGCAGGGTTTCAACTCACTTTCAGAAAACCCAGGTTCAAGCTCATTTTTCCTGCCTGTCTGCTCCAACCTGGAGTAAGCAATCTTGTTTATAAAATTTGAGCCAGGGTTCAGCAAGTGTTTGTATGGGAGAACAAGTGCACATGGCTCATAGACAGGATACTAGACCAATTAATGTAGGCACCTGCATGCACACATTCAGCCTGTCAAAACATTCATATCCTGTCTTATAGGAACAGGAACTTAAACCACACACTTGACAGAACTTCATATTAATGGGAATATCAAAGCTGGGAACAGTCAACTTTCAAGTCTGCAAAAACCATGCACACATCTGGGCTTTGAAGTCTGTGAAATTCAGGCACATGTCTGCGCTTTGGGGTTTGCAAGAGGCAAGCATGTAAAGCTCCAACCAGAGCACAGAGGCACATTTTTCATTGTCAGTCACAGGAACTACTTCATATGTTGGATCTTGCTGCCAATAGTCCCCAAAGCAAAGTCTTACACTATTGAGTTGAAGGCTTTCATGGCCGGCATTCATAGTTTTTTGTTGAGCTTTCGGGCTATGTGGCCATGTTCTAGAAAAGTTCCTTTCTGTTGTTTCACCAGCATCTGTGGCTGGCATGAGAACATATTCTCACATTTCCTTGATGGACCAATACTTTGCACTGAAACCATCACTAAGAGGGCCCTGTTGACATAAAAGGTGTACTTAACAATATGGAGAGACAAAATAATGTAGAATTGTGTAGACAATATGATAGAATTATGGAGGTGTCATGTTCCTGTTGTGCATAATTGACATCACTCCCAGCAACTTTCCCAGAGCTCTAGCATAAGCGTAATATCTGGGCAGCAATCTAAATTTCAGATTCTGATGAAGAAACTCAGCATTACAGCCAATACTTTGTAGAAGTGTTCATTAATATGTTGTCTTCTACTATACAGCAGAGCTAGCTGTTTTAGGCTCATTGAAATAAATTCCCTTCTCTGTGTGCTTAAAGCCACAGTTTCTGCTTCTGCTACCATTTACTGTGTAGAGTCTATGCTTTTACAACAGTGTACTATTATTTAAATCACTGAACAAAATTTTGCTCTGATAAATATGTCTCAACATTTAGGATTTTCAACATGGGCTTCAACACATGTTTTCAAAAATCAAGAATCAACACTACCAGATCATATACTTCAGGGATTATTTCCAAAAGATTGTACATTTGAACACATGTTCATTAACTTCATGACAGTTTAGGTACAGCAGATACTCATTCTGCAGTTAGCAAAATTCCACAGCTAGCATAAAACTTTTCTACTTATATTTTCTTTGCTGAAAACAAATATACAGCTTGCTTTACCTCCTTCTAACCAAAGGATATTGAAAGGAAAAGATAGTGTCAACTAGCATCTCAGGTACCACCAGTAAATTATTTTTGCATAAACCTCTGTTTAGTTAAATTGTTTGGCAGGTATTTTTTTCTTGCATGACAGAGCTTGTGTTGAGTTAAAAGACATTTTAACAAGGTCGTATGGAAACAGGGCTAATATGTTCACAATTTTATCAGGTTCTGACCTTATTGCAGTTGTGCACTGAGCCTATAAATTGGACACTTGCAACCCTATTACATGAAAATAAATTGAAAATGACATTTTATTCAAGCACATATATACTTGCCTCTTGATATTCAGAGCAAAGGGCATTTAGCTTTTATTTACTGCTCTGGTAAAATGTAATTAAATAACAGCTATGTTGATATGTCAGAATAAGCAATGATACAATAGCACCGTTTACAGGTCTGGGGTTAGTTCATTGTTTTCCAGCTGAGCGAATTCTTCATGAAGTCAGACAAGACCCATCCTATATAGTGATAGAAGACACAGCTACATGTAGCTGACATGTCTGTAGTGAATTTATAGTTCATGCTTAAATCCATTTTCTTGAGGTTAAGCTCTACTAATTCTAGTTGAATGCCTTTTGAAATAAGACTGAAGTCCTATATACATTCCTGGGAGTAGAGTCCTGTTGGATTCAGTCTACCGTATTAGGTTTTCTTCTTAAATTCGATGGCATTACATTAATTGAATGAATTGATAGAATTAAATCCCGTTGAACTTTTTTCATAGTAATCAATATCACTGAATTGAAGAGGCACACAGAAAAAGGGCTCTGTAACACATCCTCTTCACTGTCCTCTGTAAACAGAGCATCAGTTAGATTTGTTAGCTTTGACCCAGCTTTCTAATCTGTTAAGATCATTTTGAATTCTGATCCTGTCCTCTGGGGTATTAGCAACCCCACATAATTTGATGTCATCTACATTTGATAAGCATGCCCCCCCCCCATTCCATCATCCAAGTCATTGATAAAGATGTTGAATAGCACAGGGTCTAGGATCATGCTAGTCACTTCTCTCCCAGATGAGGATGAGCCATTGGTGAGCACCTGTGGGGTTTGGTCTGTCAACCAACTACAGATCCACCTAACTAGCTTTGTCTAGCCCACATTTTACTAGCCTTTTTGCAAGAATGTCATGGGAGATCTTGTCAAAGGTATTGGAAGAAACTTATGCATTCTCTTTTTCCTCATTATATAGATAGGGTTTCCTATTTAGGTCCCTCTCTCTTTAAGATTCTAAACTGCTAATCTTACAGTTGGTATAGTCTCTAGCCTGCCTGCTAGTCTTACATCTCTCTCTTTCAGTCTTCCTGCTATATATAACTATCTTTAGTTAGATTAGGTTTTAGTTTTGTTATGTATATATTTATTAAAGCTAGTATTATTTGTTTTTAAACCACAAACTACATGTGTTTCTTTGAGTTAGTCTTTATTTTTAGGAACACCTATTAAAATATCATCTAACCCCCACTTCTGCTGTACTGCTAGTAAAAGCTAGGCTCTGACAGGCTTGTTTCCCTTTAAAAGGGTTAACTAGCCTTTTTGCAAGAATATCATGGGGGATCATGTCAAAGGCCTTACTGAAATCAAGATATGCTACATTTACATCATTCCCTTCATGTACCAAGCTTATAACTCTCTATATAAAAACAGAGAAATAAGCTTATCTGTCATGACTTCTTTTGAGTCTGAAAGGGGAGGGATATAAATAAATTTTATTTATTATTATTATAAACCCATGTTGACTTTTTGTGATCACAACATTTCTTTCTATTTGTTAACAATTTGCTCTAGAATCTTTCTTCATACTAATGTCAGGCTGACTGGATTATAATTATTTGAGTCCTCTTTGTCTCCCTTTTTGGGGGGCATACTTTGAATATGTCCTCCTCCAGTCTGCTGGGACTTCTGTTCTCCAGGAGTTCTCAAAGATTATTGCCAGTAGCTCTTAGATTACTTTCTCCATTTTCTTTAATACCCTTTGATTTAGTTCATCTGGCCCTAGAGTCTTGAATTCATTTAGAATAGTCAGGTATCCCTGTACCACCTCTTTTATCAATTCTGTGCTATATTTCCCCATCTGCATCATCTGCTCCATTTCCCCCAGGTTGAGCATTGTTCTCCTTTTCAGAGACAAATGAGGCAAATATAGTGTCAAGTAGTTCTGCCTCTTCTCTCTTCCTTGTTTGCATTTATCATCTTCATTAGGACTACCAGAAAGGAACAAAAATCTCCGTGCAAGCCTCATGGTGAAATTAACTTACCACATCCAAACCTCAATGTATCTGAGGAAGTAGACCATGTCTACAAAAACTTATGCTGTAATGTCTTTTGCTAAATTAGTCTCAAAGTTTCTAGAATAGCCTCTGAGTTATATGACGTTGTCTTCAGATTATATAGGAGGAAGGATATGCAAACTATCAAATTAGACTCTTAATGCCATTTCTCTTATCAGTCAACACACTGGCATTACAAGGCAGGAGTGAACTTTCAGGAAAGCAGGACCAAGTCTGCCACTAACCAAAGGGTTGGAATTGCCTCAGGTGGGAGATATGCTGTGGTCAGGAATGGCAGGCTACCTATTCTTTATGGACAAGTGAGCTATTCTCCTCTGTTGGAATACAATGCTATGCTTGCCATGTAATCTCTCCTAGTTCCTCTAAACTAGTCCAATGCCCTCAGGAGAGGAAGATGATTGTGCCTTCAAGTAACCTCTTACATATGGAGACCCTATCATAGGTTTTTCTTGGCAAGATTTATTTAATGGAGGTTTGCTATGGCATTCATTTAAGGCAGAGAGAAATGTGAGTTGCCCAAAGTCATGCAGTGCATTTTCTTGGATATCAATGGGTATGTATGCCTGGGTCTTCTGGAGTCAGCCTAACCATTCAGACTACTACATACTGCCTCTTAACATGTCCTATTAACCTTGGATTGTTTACATATATTATATCACCAAACTCACCTCACCAGTCATGATGTAAAACTGAATGGCTAGTACAGCTGGTTTTCAAAGTATGGAATGGGGAGAGGTTGACATTTAGTCTTTTGCTTTAGGTAGAAAAATATTTTGAATAAGTCTTGCAGAAAAGACAATCCAACACACATTCTAAACTAACTATGAAGAAAGTAATAACATACACTCTAACATCTCACAAATGAAAACTTGGATATGTGTGGCCAAAAAACATCAAAGTACATTCAAGATGACATAAGTTATTAATGAGAAAGGACACACAAGTTAGATGACGATGCAACAGTTTGTTTTTGTCTATCCCTGCCTCTTTCCCTCTGTTAAATTAACTGAGTGCAAACTACTTTTGCACTTTGAATTCCGTTTGCAGCAACTGAAATAAGCTGAGGACAAAGGAGGAAAGTGGGAGGAGGAAAGAAAAACTGTGCTGAGAAAGTAAGATAACAGAAGATTAATAGGGACTGTGCCTGACAAATCAGGACAGTTTCAGGGAATATAATAAACTGATTCTGCAATCAGGATTAGAAAAATAGAATCATAGAATCATAGAGTTGGAAGAGACCACAAGGGCCATCCAGTCCAACCCCCTGCCATGCAGGAACTCCAAATCAAAGCATGCCTGACAGATGGCCATCCAGCCTCTGCTTAAAGACACAGAGTGTGTTCCACTGTCGAACAGTACTTACTGTCAGGAAATTCCTCCTAATGTCTAGGTGGAATCTCTTTTCCTGCAGTTTGCATCCATTGTTCCACATTCTAGTCTCTGGAGCAGCAGAAAACAAGCTTGCTCCCTCCTCAATGTGACATCCCTTCAAATATTTAAACAGGGCTATCATATCACCTCTTAACCTTCTCTTCTCCAGGCTAAACATCCCCAGCTCCCTAAGGTGTTCCTCATAGAGCACAGTTTCCAGACCCTTCACCATCTTAGTCACCCTCCTTTGGACCCACTCCAGTTTCTCCACATCCTTTTTGAATTGTGGTGCCCAGAACTGGACACAGTATTCCTGGTGGGGCCTGACCAAAGCAGAATAGAGTGGCAGTATAACTTCTCTAGATCTAGACACTATACTTCTATTGATGCAGCCTAAAATAGCATTGACCTTTTTAGCTGCCACATCGCGCTATTGACTCATGTTCAACTTATGGTCTACTTGGACTCCTAGATCCCTTCCACATGTGGTCTCATTCAGCCAGGTGTCCCCCATCCTATATCTGTGCATTTCATTTTTCCTCCCTATGTGCAGTACCTTACATTTCTCCGCATTGAATTCCATTTTGTTAGTGTTGGCTCAGCTTTCTAGTCTATTCAGGTCATTTTGAATTTTGATCCTGTCTTCTGGAGTATTAGCTACTCCTCCTAATTTGGTGTCATCTGCCCCCAAGTCATTAACAAAGATGCTGAATAGCACTGGGCCAAGGACAGAGCCCTGTGGGACCCCACTGGTCACTTCTTTCCAGGTTGAAAGGTTTGGTCGGTCAACCAATTACAAATCCATGTAACAGTTACCTTGTCTAGCCCACATTTTACAAGCTTGTTTGCAAGAATGTCATGGGGAACCTTGTCAAAGGCCTTACTGAAATCAAGATATACTATGTCCACAGCATTCCCTTCATCTACCAAGCTGGTAATTTTATCAAAGGGAGGGAGAGAGAGAGAGAGAGATCAGATTTGTCTGGCAGGACTTGTTTCTCTGAAACCCATGTTGACTTTTTGTGAATATGGCATTGCCTCCTAAATGTTCACAGACTCTCTGTTTGATGATCTGCTCCAGAATCTTTCCTGCAATTGATGTCAGACTAACTGGACGATAATTGTTGGGATCCTCTTTTTTTCCCTTTTTGAAGATAGGGACAACGTTTGCCCTTCTCCAGTCTGCTGGGACTTCTGTTCTCCAGGAGTTCCCAAAGATTATTGCCAATATTACATTTGCCAGTTCTTTTAATCCTCTTGGATGTAGTTCATCTGGTCCTGGAGACTTATATTCATTTAGGTTAACCAGGTATTCCTGTACTATCTCTTTACTTATTCTGTGCTGAAATTCCCCTATTCTGTCTTCTGCTACATTATCCTTAGATTGAGCACCCTTTGCCTTTTCTGAGAAGACTGAAGCAAAGAAGGTGTTGAGTAATTCTGCCTTTTCTCTGTCCCCTGTTAGCATTAGAGAAATGTAGTTCTAAATAATGAAGATATTCAGAGGGACAGAAATTATCAATCTCTCTGCTGCTAGACAGAGATGTCTGGTTTTAAGAGTTAGTAGACAGTTTCAATATTGCTTTCCTCTCATCTTCATGATCCATGTTAGAATTTGGTTTGTCAACTAATCTAGACAATTTAAAAATCAAAACACTTAGGTTTCAGGGTGTAACAATATACAACAACCACAAGAGTGATGTCTCTTACACAATTTACACAGAAAGAAAGCTGATTCTGACATTGAATAAATCCAAAAGGAAGCTGATGTGTTTTTCCATTATTCAAAAACCCACTTGAAAAGAAATTTAATGCAGTTGTATGCTACATTTTAAAGATATACTCTGGAAATTTATCAGGTGGACACCTAAAATGGAATATATCTAAGCAGCCCATGGGGTCAATACAATTTCTGCAAACTTGAATTCTGGGCTTTACCAACTTGCTTGTGATTCAGATGCATACTGACCTATCACCTTGCTCAATTCCTTTTTCAAGGTGATAGCCATGCTTGAATGGCAGGGGGTGAGACACCCAGTCTTTCTATGGCAATAAAAAAAGTCATATGAATTCAAGTCAGGAAAGAAAAGACCTCGTGGAACAGTACATATTGTACTGGCAGTGCATACAAGATAACAAAATTCCAATTGAAGTGGATGGCAATGTGGTTTTGAAGACAAATTGGCTCCATCTTCTGTTGCAAAAACCATGTTAAACCAAATCTAATACCAGGCAGGCAAATATAATCCATGTGTGCTGACAAGATGTAGCCTTGTGGAAAAATTGCCAGCTCCCTTCTGGTCAGCCTTAAGGACTGAAGGATATATAATGCACAAAGTCTGACTGCAACTGTGGAGTTCAGCCCTACATGTGCCTAACTATTGATTTGCGAGTGCTCTAGCATGCAGCATTAGGTCCTGATGATTTTCTGCCCTTTCAGGGAAAACAAGTACGCTTTTAGCTTATAGATAGTAGATGTATTCTGAAGCTACGCTCTAGAATAAGGAGGAAACCACTTGCTGACTTTTGTCATTCTTACCTGTGAAGACAGCCCCATTCTTCCTATAGCTTTGTTGCTGAAGTCAGGAATAGGATTGCCATCATTTTGAGGACAAATTCTTCCTGTAACTTATTTTCTTCTTACTTTGGGTTGGCTCTAGTCAGAGCTTGCATTGTTGGCATGGTATCATAGGCTGCATCCACACTGCAGAAATAATGCAGTTTGACACCACATTAACTACCATGGCTCGACCCTATGGAATTCTGGGATTTGTACAAATTACAAACTACAGTTCCCAGAATTTTATACCACTGAGCCATGGCAGTTAAAGTGCTATAAAACTGCACTATTTCTGCAGTGCAGATGCAGCCATAGTCATGTTCTTCATTGCTTACAGGCTTTTTAAGCTGTTCAGATGAATCACTTTAGATCTGGGATAAACTTACTTCTCTCAGTTTTCCTTACTTCCAGAGTGTAACAACCTACTTCTTAAAACACCACACAGCCAGGGTCAGCCTTATTATGCTACAGTCAGAGGCTATTACTTTTGATGGTAGCTTCCAAAGAAGCATTATGTTCCCAATGTAAAGTGGTGGGGTGAGGGTGGGAAGGGATATCATTTTTTATTTCACTTCTAGTACATAAGCACACACACACCTGTACATGGATACATATCCACAGCATTCATTACCTGTAGAATATGCCACCATTTTGAATGCTACATACTTGAAGAAGGTGCAGCAGGTGCAACTTCCCTCACAAGTTGGAAAAAATTGCAACTGCTGATCTTGTTTCTATCCCATAGCTTTTGCGAGCACAGAAATTAATTTTCGACTAACTTCTGGAAATTATTTTTTGTGGGTTTTTTTTTGGGGGGGGGGGATATGTGGCCATGTTCTAGAAGAATTTATTTCTGATGTTTCACCAGCATCTGTGACTGGCATCTTCAGCCACAGATGCTGGCAAAACGTCAGGAATAAACTCTTCTAGAACATGGCCACATATCCCCCCCAAAACCACAAAAAACTATGGATGCTGGCCATGAAAGCCTTCTACTTCACATTATGGAAATTACTTTCTCTCTCCTTGTAGTATATTTATAGCCCATCTTTTTTTCATGGAACTCAAATTGTTGTACACATCTCCCCGCAGCTTCCTGGTACATCTTCCACCCCACTTTTTTTTTAATCCTCACAGTAATCTAATCAAGTAGGCTGGAATAAGATACAGCCACCAGAACTGTCTATTTCAGGACTGGAGAACATTTGATCCTGCAGATGTTTTTGGACTGTAACTCCCATGAGCATTCGATAACATAGTAATGGATGATGGGAGATGAAGTGCAACATCTCTGACCCTGATATATTGTCCATATATTTGGTTTTACCAAGAAGATGGGAGGGACAGAAAACTCCACCTTGCACCACATCACTCTATTTGCACATTGAGACTTTCTAAAGAGATCTTTCACAGAATCTACTACATGGTCTTTTTAACTGGAGGCAGCATAGCCTGAATCTGGGACTTTCTGAATGCAAAGTGCGCTATCTCTCTCTTTCTCCTTCTCTTGGTTTTCTTTGATGGTGGATGCATTTCATTATTATTATTATTATTATTATTAATTTCTAGCCCGCCCCTCTGAATGAACAATCAGGGCGGGGTGCAAACAAAGTTAAAACATCACATTTAAAATATCTAATCCCATTCCCACACCCCCCTCTTAAAAAAGGGATTAAGCCAGGAACAAATTAAAACATAGTGCAAATAGACAAAAATCAACAATATCAAGCTAAAAGCTCCCTGAGCTGTTTGGGAGGATGAAGACTAGGAACTGGCAAAAAGTTTTGATGATGTTGCTTTCAGGTGCAAAAGTATTCCTAAGGTAATGCAACTAGTATATTGCAGAAGAGAACCTACATGTCCCAGAGCCAAGTCCAGTGCTGTACTAATAGACCATGGCAGTTATCTTTTAGAAGGGAAATTAGGTGGTTTTCATCTTACAGGTAGAACTTCCTCTAAAAGTAGCCCCTCACTTTACTGCTGATAGGATTTCTCTCCACAGTGCTTGCTCACTCAACATTGCTGAAAAATTTCTGCTGGTCCCAGGTGTTATGTGCTTGGGAAAATACATCCTCAAAGGAAAATGTTTCTTACAGTTTGCAGTCTGTTGAGAAATCAGGCCACCTAATCTGGCTATTTTTAGTGTGCTTGTTTTCTTTAGAGTAGTACATGTGGAAACACATCATAGTGACTTTTTGCGCATGACTTTGCTCAGAAACTTAATCGCCCTTTCATTGAGGTGCTAGGTTTAGACAATGCTAGGTTTCAGAATATGGTTGGTGTGCTGACATGTCTACGTTTTGTACTTGACCCATTTTTCATGTATTGTTCATGTAGTGTTATGCTTGAACCAAAACCAAATCTTCTCTTGTTTATTGTATGATATTTTAAGATCAGTATCTGAATATATTTATTTTAAAACTTAGAATCAAAATTACCCTCTCAATTTTCTTATCTTGTGCCCTAATACAATATTAAATATAACTATATTAAATAATCCCATTTTTAAGAATCATAAGTTCATTAAATTTAAGAAACATCTGACTGGTGCTGGTTTCAAAGGTCTTGTTCAGACTGGCCATTAAGGCTGGCCTGGGAGTGGAGTTGGGGCATCACATCCAGATGACATCATGCGCTGACTCGCCCCCCCCCCCCAGGTGCCATGATGCTGCACACCACTCCGCACAACATGTGGCATCATGGTGTTCCTCCAGCACTGTGTCCATACAACGCATCACCAAAGAAATGGCATATAGCTGTGGTGCCGCAGCTATGGCACCCTTTCTAGGGCACAAAAAGCCACTTTTTGCAGCTCCTTTTCATGCCCTGGAAACCCCAGATCAGGGGTGCAGCTTGTGGTTGCTGTGGCCCCAATCTGGCTGGAGAAGGGGTGGCTCCATGCTTCCTCTTAGGGGCTGTTTGTACAGCCCCTAATACTCCATTTTAGAATCCAATGGTTATTACACTAGAGTAAGAGATCCTAGATTTAAACATGAGGAAGTATCTTGTACAATTGCTTGTACTTGTACTTTACTTGGACAAATCCATACATTAACACACTTTTCCCAAAAGCAGCAAGAGTGGGGCTCTTGGTGGGTATGCATTCCAACATCCGTGAGCAACATAGGTGCAGATGGAGTATGAGTAATAAGCTCTGATATTTGAAGTTATGTAAATGATGTGGCTACATTTTGAACAAACTGGTTTCTTTTCTGCCTTTAACAGTAGCACCAAGTGTAAAACACTGCAAGAGTCCAACCAGTCACATGAATATTTGTGGCTTGCTCTATCTTTGCCTCAAAAGGCTAAAACTGATAACCTAAGGAAAGTGAGTGAAAAACATTCTTCTCTACTGCTGCTGCACAATTACTAAGAAAAATGTTGCTGAGCCTCTCCAGACAACAAAAAATTACCCGAGAGTCCCAGGTTTTGTTTCTATACAAACTGATTTTCTTTTGGATATCTATATGATATTTTCATCATTCTGAAGTATTCCCAGGGAACTCCTGGCATTACCAAGAATTTTTATTTCAGTTTAAATTTCAGTTTAAATTAACCCAGCATTTCATAGAATGAAATGTACATCTCCACGAGTGTTTCTCTATGTTATACTGGAATGAGGTAAGACAGCCACCACCAAGAAACACAGCAATTGTGTCTATGACCCAGATTCAACAGACTTCAAGCAAGGGAAAGAGGAAAGGTATCAATGGGGCTTGACTGACCACCCAAAAAGAGCGGTTTAGAGCCACCCCTTTCTGCTGTGGCAGGATGCCACAGCAGCCAAACCTCATGGTGTCCCTCAACAGTAGAACCCGGTTCTTCAGGGTTATTTTTGCAGCGTCCATCTTATGTCACAAGTGCGCCTTTGGTGCACTTGTGATGTCAGAGATGCACAGCGACATGTGGATGATGTGCAGCAGTAACATCATCATGGCAGCCCCATGTGGATGGGACCCCACCATGATAATGTCACCGTTACCTACTAGGGTTCTGGAATGTTTGGAACCCTAATATTGCCACCCCACACCCTTTTTTGCCCATCTGTATAGGGACAATAAAAATAAAGTGATCACAATGCTTAAATAGTGTAATATTGCTAGAGCACCTTAACACTTTCACTATAATCCCTGAATAATAATTAAAAGAACTCAGTGGAAATTTGTGAAAGTCAATTTCTGAGCTATTGCCTGAGTCCAGATGTGACACATGATCAATGGGAGGGAAGGAGGGAAAACACAAGGGGGGGGGGGAAGAGGAAGAAAACCTGGGATATTTCAACAAAGAGTCTGGACGCAAAACCATGAATATACAGGTAAAAGCAAAACAAAAAGAGCTGAAAAATCTTGATACTTCCAGAAGCTTTCTTCCAGGTAAGCCCGTTGTCAAGAAACAGCTCCAAGATCACAAAATTGCTACATCTAAGGATGGAAACCTCCATCATATCTAGATTTAGTCCCCCCTTCCACCCATGAACTGATGCTAGACACTAATTTGTTGTTTCTACTACTTTCCACAAGCAGAGGTTTACAGGGAAAAATAAAGTAAGCATCATGCTCATGTCAATGATACTTTCTAGTTGGCCTTTTCCAGTAATTTCATGTAGCTTCTGAAAAACATGGTTCAAAGATTCCCATAGCTGAAGATGTGAAGGGGAAGAACAGTGAACTCCCAACCTCATATTCTAGGAAATAGCAAAACCACTAGAATGCAATGCACCATAACCAAACCTCTGTGTGATCATGAATCATCTCCACAAGAATATAGTCACTGATACATAGCATCCATTGACCATTGAGAAGAGAGTCTGGATCTGTTATCCATGCCAGGCAGATGGGTTTCAGAATGTAGAAATGTATGCTTTTGATTCTTTTTTAATATTAGAGGGATCTTACTAACATCTGTTCATTCACATCTGTAGTAATGAGATCAGAGTCAGACTACAAAGTCTAGGTTTTAAAATCATAGTCTTTTTTGGACCCATGCCTTTCTTCTCTTTTCTGTTTTAACTTCATGGACATGCTAACATTTAATAGTATCAGCTGAATCTATTGTCTTGGATTGTGTGCCAGATGTGAATCAATACCACAGAATTAAGAAAATGATTGAATTCTGAAAGTTGTTGTAAAGAATTTGTTCCAATAAAACTCAACTGCACCTTGCTAAAATATTAGAAAAGTAACTTTTTGGGGCTATGAATCTCACCTTTGAGCTTAAGATATGAATACACTTTATATTTAAACAAATTTACCTTTTAAATGCCCTCTACTTTATTAACACATCAACAGACACATTTGAAAGCTACAAGTGATACATATTTGCTTAGATAAAATTCATTTTCATTGCCCACTGAATATGTTGGGAATGGTATTTGTCAGGAAATTGATTGATATCTAAAAGTGTTTTGCTTTCAGTGACTGGCACTACTGAGTTACAACAATCTATCATCTAACAGGTAATTAGCTAGATTTCTCATCATGAGCCCTCAATCCTGCTGTTTTATTATTGAAAAACCACAAATCGGTAAGCATCTGAATACAGATAGAGTTCCTTGTCATGGACAAAGACATCACTTTCTAGCACAGCTCTAATATGTTTGAGTAAAAGTTAATGAAATGTAAACCAAAAATGTTAATGCCAATGAAAATATGAATAATTCTGTTCTGTGAAAATGTTCAGTCTTCTAAGTGCAGAAATACTAAACAACTCGCTATTTGGTTAATTATGTCAGTTCCTTATATTAATCTTTTTGTTTCCCATGTTGCAGCAGAGAAGAAGAGAAAAAAAAGAACAACAAGATACATCTAATATGCCAATGGTTGCACGTGCAGATGGTCAGTTTATTTCAGTTATTCTTCTTGTGCTAAGTTCATGAAACATAAAGAAATATATATTTAGAGGTGGGAAGGGATGGTGACCTGTGGCTCTTCAGATATTGTTACAGAAAGACT
Organism: Urosaurus nigricauda; assembly: GCA_034509955.1. Classification (NCBI taxonomy): domain Eukaryota; kingdom Metazoa; phylum Chordata; class Lepidosauria; order Squamata; family Phrynosomatidae; genus Urosaurus; species Urosaurus nigricauda. Next base: position 245,518,815 of record JAOEGL010000003.1, read on the forward strand.
CCCTTAATCTCTTATTATTGACTGGGGTGGGTAGGAACTGAAGTTAAACTACAAATGGAGTTCAACATTTCTCACTCCTGCTTTAAAATTATAAAACTATTATTTTCTTATAATTGTGCTGTAATTGCTTGGACATATGTACAAGTACTTTACAATTAAAGCATCAATACACTTGTATTTTTCTTTCTTTTTTGTAGACATCCTCAGTACTCTTCTCCAGCACCACAACTCGAATTGATTTTCCTCCTATCTTGTTGCTTAACTGTCTAGCTCTCACATCCAAACATGGTAATAGGCAAAACAATGGCTTGTATGATTCTAACTTTTGTGTTCAGTTGTATATTTTTGCATTTCAAAATCTTTTCTTTTTCTTTCATAGCCATTCTCCCCATTCTTAATCTTCTTCTGATTTCCTGACTGCAGTGCCCATTTCTATCAATGTTTGATCCCAGGAATGAGAACTCTTTTACTGCTTCTGTTTATTAATTGTTTCAGTTGAATTTATCTAGAATCTCCTTTGTCATTATTTTGGTTTTCTTTATTTTTAACAGTAGTCTGGCCTTTGCACTTTCTTCCTTTATGTTCCTTAGTAGCTGTTCCAGGTCTGCGAGGTTTTCTGCTAGTATTATGGTGTCATTTCTGTATCTTAGATTCTTGTTATTCCTGCTGTCTATTTTCACTCCTCCTTCTGTGTCCCAGCCTGCTTTCCTTACAATATGTTCTGTATATAAGTTAAATAGATAGGGTGAATAAGATGCAGCCTTGTCTGACCCCTTTGCCAATTGGGAACCATTCTGTTTTTCCATGTTCTATTCTGACAGTGGTCTCTTGTCCTAAGTACAGATTTCTCATCAGGACTATCAGATGTGTTGGCACTCCCACGGTTTTAAGGGGATTCTATAGCCTATACATGTCTACAAAGAAGTAAACTTTTTTGATCAAGAAAAACCACATCCAGATATGTCCAGACTGTAGTTGTTGTTAACTGCTCTTGAGTAGACCCTGACTTATGGTGACCCTGTGAATGAGATATGTCTAAGTCCCACTGTCCTCCACTGTTCTGCTTAGATCATGTAAACTTAGGCCTGTGGCCTCTCTGATAGAGCCTATCCTTCTGACATGTGGTCTTCTTCTCTTTCTACTACCTTCTTCCTTTCCTAGCATTATTGTCTTTTCTAATGAGCCATGCCTTCCATGATGTGGCCAAAGTATGATAGCCTCAGTTTGATCATCTTGGCTTTCAGGGAGAGTTCAGGTTTGATCTGTTTAAGGACCCATTTGCTTATCTTTTCAACTGTCCATGACATCCTTGGCATTTCACTACATCTTGAATGAGTTGATTTTCTTCTTATCCACTTATTTCATTATCCTGCTCTCACAACCATACATGGTGATGGGTAATTTTCTTGATGAGGCCAAAGTGCAATAGCCTTAATTTAGTCATCTTGGCTTCTAGAGAAAGTTGAGGCTTGGTTTGTTCTAGGACTCATTTGTCTGTCTTTCCAGCCAGCCATGGTATCTGCAGAACTCTTCTTCAGCACCACATCTCATATGAGTTGATTTTCTTTCTTTCAGCTTTCTTTCACCCTCCAGCTCTCACACCCATACAGAGTGATAGGAAATAAAATAGTATGGACAATCCAAACGTTAGTGCTCAGTTGCATATATTTGCACTTCAAGCTCTTTACTTGTTCTTGCTAATTCTTTTCTAGTTTTAGGCCCTTCTCTGTCGTTATTTTCTTTTGATTTCTTGACTGCAATGTCCGTTCTGATCAATAATAGATCAAAGGTATGGAAAATCTTTAGCTATTTCAATTTCTTCATAATGTATATTGAATTTATGTAAATCATCAATGGTCATTTTTTTTCTTGATGTTTAACAGTAAGCCTGCCTTATCACTTTATTCTTTGATTTTCCTTATTAATTTTTCAGGTCCTTGTTATTTCTTTCAGTAATATGATGTCATCTTCATATCTTAGACTGTTGGCATTCCTTCCTCCAATCTCCACTCCTCCTACCTCTGAGCCTAAACCTGTGGGGAACTAAAACACTCCAAGTACAAACATCCATAGCTAGAAAGTAGAAGGTAGAATAAAAGTAAAATAAAATCAGATCAAATACAGTACAACACTGTGTGTGTGTGTCTGTGTGTATTGTAGGACATTTTTTGATCTCAATGAATATTTCCCCATGGAAGAAGCTTCAGTTTTCCTCAAATGAAACCAACCTACTGACAACTTGAGGTTGTCACTTCTGCTTGACTGCATCTTGGTTTGCAGAAAATGACATGGGACTTATTTTGTCCCAAAACAATAGGTTGGCTATGGCTAAAAACAAACAAACAAACAAACAAACAAGTAGCAAAAAAATTAGACAGAGAAAGAAAGAAAGAAAGAAAGAAAGAAAGAAAGAAAGAAGATTTCTTGGGCCCTTTTTTGGTAGCCATTTTAGTCATTTTGTGTGTGTGTGTGGGGGGGCTCTATGTGACAAGTGGGTGAAATTTTTGGAAATTCTTTACAACTGTAGCAATGTCATACAATGCACAAGGGAAAAAAAGGAGATGTGTCCCAGGAGATGCTGGAAAGATAGTCTTTTATTAGCTAAAATATCCAATGCATTTTGATTTGTGGATTACTCATAAGGCCTTTTTTGGGGCTATATAAAAATCACAAAAAGAAAACACATAAATAATTGGCATCATGTTGCATGAGATCATTGTAACATTTGCACATTGCCTATAGACTTCAAATAAAAACTGCAGAATGAAAGCATGTGAATAAAGGTTGAAGTTTATTTAATGTATCTCTTATGAGCAGACAGTAGAAATAATAAATAACATTAAAGAGTATGTATCTGGGCTAAAGGGGAGAGGAAAGTTCTGAAAGATTTGATGAGTGGGTGATAGCTTCCTTATTTGACCCTAAAGGGATCCAAATTTTTAATTTTAAAATCCAGTCCAAATGATTTTTCACCAGAAGCTCATCATCATCAGAGTTCACTTTCCTTATTGCCCCAAATGTAAGGTCTGTTGCAATATGATGTTCCGAGACGTTGTTCATCAAGGGAGCACATGTTTTGTTGTTCCTATGGTTGTTTTCCCACATTACCCTTTTGGCATAAATGGCCATCAGAATCTTAACTTTTTCTCCCCTTTCTCTGGTGGATTTCATTGGATGCCACCATTTTTGGTTCACTTTAGGGGTTGTCCACATGTGCCAAAAGGCCAGTGTTAGTTCAGATGATGCAGGCCAAAACCCTGGGGCCAAGATCAGACCTGATCCTGGCAGATGGGACATGGATCCAGTGGATTCAGCCCTAATCCCAGGGTAAACAGCCGTTACCCTGGGTCAATTTGACCCTTGGTTTGCCACAGTTTCCTGGAGAATCTGCAATGAACCCTGACTGTTTATAAACTCCCTCACCCCACTTTTTACCTTTCCACACTGTTACTGTTACTGAGGAGCCCCCCACTGTTGCATCTGATGTAGAAATGGGGCGCCTGGCCACATGCATGCAGCCAGACTCACCATTTCCACATCAGATACAGTGATGGAGAGCTTCTCAGTACCAGTGGTTGTGCAGCGAGCTAAGGAGTGTGCACTGGTAGTGGGCCCTGGGTCATTGGTGGGAGAGGTGTGTGAACACCCACCTGTCCCTGACCTGACCTGGGGATTGACCTGGGTGACCACAGGGCCTGAATAGCAATGGCTCAGCCTGTCCTGTCCTGGCCCTTTTGCTCGGCACTTTAATATCATACAATGACCTACATTGTTCATTAACCTTGTTTGAATTCATGTTGTATGCTGCTCTAGGAGAAAGATGATGTAATAAATAAATAATATTTTGTTGGTGATGCTGTTATTTTTCCTGTTATCATCACCATAGGAACAAAAAAGAAGCTATGTTTAGTCATGCACCATGGTATCTCCCCTCCAAATGACAGAATACAGAAATCTGATTACAGAGTAACCCCTGTGTCACTTGGCAATATTACAACCAAGGTATTTTGACATGTGTGAAAGCTCATCCTAGAGTAGAGTGTAAAAAGATCTTGCAGCACCTTTGAGACTAACTGAAAGACAAAAGTTGGTAGAATGCATCTGAGGAAGTAGGCTTGTCTATGAAAGCTCATGCTACCAAGTTCTTTCTTTCAGTCAGTCTCAAAGATACTGTACATCTCTTTGCATACTGATTTTCCAGACTAACATGGCTGTCTTTGAATTCTAGACTGGTGTGTTTGCCTATATCATATCCTTACTGAGAAACCACCAGAGCTATCCCTATCATTTGGCACTGTGAGGCAAGCTATAGTAAAAGAAATTTAATCTAAACATTAGCAAGAACTTCCTGATGGTAAGAGCTGTTTGACAATGGAATATGCTACCTTGGAGTGTGGTGGAATATCCTTCTTTGGAGGTTTTCAGACAGAGACTAGATGGCCATCTGTTGAGAGTGCTTTGATTGTGTATTCCTATGTGGCAGAGGGTTGGACTAGATGGCACTTGTGGCCTCTTCCCACTCTGTGATTCTATGGATTCTGTAATTCTAGGGCAGTGGCTAGTGGCAGGTGTAATAGCTCACCCACTGGTCAACCTTTCCTGCTCACCTACTGGTCAACCTTGAATGAGAGACACCATCTTGTCCTTTGCTTTAAGCAGCAAAATGTCTTAGAGTCACAGAGTTAGAACTGACCACAAGGGCCATTGTTTCTAGCCATAATTCTAAGTGCTGGTGTCCTACAGAGCCCTATATGGCTCAGGTTCAAGATAAATGAAGCACTGTGTCTCCCTATGTGAGCCTGCCCATGTCTTATCTCTATCCCACCATCCTCAGACCTACATCTGCTGGGGACACAGGGCCTTTTTAGTTGCTGTCCCAGGCTCTGGAACTCCATCCTTAGAGAAATTAGACTGGTACTTTGCTTGCTACCCTTTTGTAGACAGGTAGACCTTTTTCTTTTCACAGGCATTTGGACTGATTGCTGAGAGGGAAAGGGGCTTTTCATGAGCTGTGTGTCTTAAATATTTGTTGTGTTTCTTTTTAATTGTATTGATAGTTTAATTATATTTTTAACATTTGGGTATGTTGCAGGTTTTTTAGCCATATTTGTTTTAACTTTTGTTAGCCACTTTGGGTCCTAGACTGAGAAAGTTAGAACAACATGTGCTTTAAAAATCTTTTGAGACAAGATCCCCCCCCCCCCAAACTGCACATCCATTCCCAGTGTAGCATGTCTTTCTACTGTGTCAATATAGTGATCATACATCTATTAAAAAATCAGGGCTAGTGTCATCATAGCTCTGTTGTTACTCCTCTTTAGCAATCTTTCTTATTTATGCTGTTTTGCATTAGAGAGTACTTAATGTCTGCCTGTTCTGGTCTGCACATGCTTTCACTTTTTCTTACAGTTAGTTTGCTTTGTATTTGATCTATCTTTAGATTAGCAATTTCCTATTGAAAGAGAGTGTATTTTAAAAATTATTCTTATCTGCAAAGTGCAAATAGAATAATATTCTTGTGTGTTGCTCCAGTGTCCTTATGCTAACTGCCATTTGTTTCTTAGCCATAACAGTTCTAAAGATCTGCACATGTCCATGAATAAACTGCTTCTCGTCATCTACTGAGAACTTAGGAACTGGAATAATGGTCAAAATTAAGCCGCTGCAGCTGCTGAGCACCTTGATCCCATTTCCCCATATGTCTGCCACTGAAGGTTGCCCTGGAGTTTCTTTATAGTAACAGATGCACCAGAACACAAAAGTTTCGGGGATGAAAGAATGAGAAAGAGGGTCAAACATATGAGCAACTCTGGCATAACTGACCAATCATTTTGCTGATTTAAGTAGCTCCATTTCTAGCAGATTCTTATAATGTTAGTCGATAGCCTAGAAAAAGTATAAAAGACAAAGAATAATATTAATGGGTATTTAACAGAAAAAAGAGAAAGAGAAAACCAAACCCAAATCCAAGATTGGAGTTAGCAAATTAAGCCTATTGAAAACAGTTTAACTATGCTTAATTCTCTGTTGGATTGTGTCTCACGATGGGCTGTTTCATTTTTTTTTTCAACTTTAGAGACTTTATACACAGAAACTATATACTCACACCATTTGATAGTCATTATTTCTGCTGTGTTATCTGGATCATACGCTTTCCCCCAATACTGAAATAAGATTGCATACTGAACACGTAGAAAGGCTTTGATTTTTGGAGTTATGTGAAGGTGAAATATGAATAAGATGTGGGACATTGGAGCAAGAGAAAATATGATAAGATCTGAAGACAGAAATATAGAATAAATTACTTAGCTTGTATCTGAACATATATCTTACCATCACCCCTTTGCTCTAGCTATTTATTCCTGTCTCTTACTTTTCTAGCTTTTTATTGTTGAATCATTCTGCTTCCTACCATTTTACCTCCATCAGCAAGTTATCTGTTTTCCTTATACTTGACCTTTGCAGTTACATAATTCTCTTTCTCTGTAGGCAACCACTAGGATGTGGAACATTTCTCTTCAGAACAGCCAGTTCCTGCTACATGATATAATTAAGAGATGTTGTCATTTAGTTTACCATGTTTCTTCTGTGTGAAATAATTGCCATTTTAGATGCAGTGGTGGCACTAGGGTTGGCTAAACTTGGTATGGTAACTCATTGTGTACTAATATTATTCATAAATCATAACTCTTATATATCACTGAATGTAAAGGTAATAGTGGTGGCATAAAATAACTAGTAAAATTAAAAATGTATCTTTAAATTGCAATATTATAAGCACAACCTAAATGTATTTATATGTACATAGTTTTATATGGTTAAACTGAAAATTTAGTAAGATGTGATGTTTTTAATAAATTTTAAAAATAATTTTTAATTTTAAAAAAGCATGGGGCCTCTCCTTCTTCCATTGAGCCTCACCTCACTCACACCACATCTGAAGTGTTTTAAAAGGACACAGGCAAATGTCACAGGTTATTTCTCCCCAAAGACAGATGTTTGGGAAGCAGTGGTGTCTCCCCCCTCCCCACACTTTGGATGTCACCTGGTGCAGTACAAATCCAAAGGACCCCCATGATGATGCCCTGCCAATGGGTTTCCGTGGGTGAACAAGAATTCAAACCCTGTTTTCCAGAGTCATAGTCTAATGCTCAAACTACTATGCCACGCTGGCTCTGAACCCAATAAGGAGAAAACACTATTTGAGAATTCTTCAGTAAGTAAGAGAGGTTTTCATCACTTGTGGCAATGTACAGTTCAATATACAGTGATCTGGAAGTACTTTTTTCCATTTAAAGAGACACACATGCACAATGTTTTATTTTGATACCCCCCCCCCCCCAAATCTTCATATCAAGGAGGTTAGATTTTGCCAGGCAAACACAGGATATCATAACTAGTCTAGCATGTTTATGTCAAGACAATGCATGCAGATTGTACTTTAAGCAATGGTGTTTATCCAAAGGTTTAAGGAACCATCTGATACTGTTGGGAAAAAAGATGCAGTCTTGGATAAAGAAAGAAAATGTCAGCATTATAAAGACATTTTGAAAATATCTGTTTAAGTGCAATATCCCTAAGGAATATTTATTGAATAATGACAAATTAATGAATTTTTAAAAATATTTCTTTAACATACCAAGGATAATTCTGCAGTAATCAGTTCAGCAAATTGATCACAGAAGTAAAGAATGAAAAACTATTATGAGCCAATCCGAGCAATAACTTCTTCTATGTCACTCACATTTAGAGGCCCCAGAGCAGAAACTACAATTGTTTGAACATACTAGAACCTGTTGTTATTATTATCATTTTTATATAGAAGATCCCTGTGCCATATCATAAAATACTTTTGATGCCCATTATTTTCTAGAAGGTTGAGAAGGTTGTTTTTTCATCCCAAATGAAAATCCAGGAGTGCACTGAACTCTATCCTTGGTTCTTTGGACTGCGTGATCAAAGTATTTTGTTGGTGTCTGAGTGGAGCAGGGTTTATTCTAAGCTTTCCACATATTGCAGAAGAAGCCAGAGAATAAGTACAAAGAAGACTCTTCCCCCCAATTCGCCAGGCACCACACATTAATTTACATGACCATGCAGAGCAATGTAGAAAGTGGTACTGTTCCTGAAGTGCGATGGCACTGTGGAGAAAACCGAACTTACAAAATTTATATAATTATGAAAGTCATTGCAAAAACTGGTGATGACAAGCAGTACTTTCCAGGGGGCAGCGGACACTGAAATGCAAAAGGAGTCCCAGGTGCCATTAACAATACTTGTGGGACACAGTTGAATCCAAAGCATTTTCATGCAAGTATTCTCCTATGAGCAGTCAAGGTAGTTCTTCTCAATTACATATTATTAATATAAGATTATGAAGACTGAAAGGGTAACAATAGTCATACTATTTCTTTATTATATGGTTGGGAACAAAAACAATTATCATTTTGCCTGGAAAACTCCCAGACATGGCTAATGTTCATACATTGCTTTTGTTTATGTGAGCACCTGGCCAAAAAAGGTTGGAACTGTTCATATGGTCAAAAAATGTATACCAACTCTCCGTTTTGCCTGCTTCCTCTTGAGTATTTGCTGTAGCCATAGTAGAAACAAAAAACTGGTCTCAATGGATTATGAACTTTAACCCAACCTCTAAGACATTTTTATTTTAAGTCTTAATTGGCAGAAAACACGAAAGGCAATAAATGCAGCTTGAAATGAGATATTGGCAGAGAAAATATTATTCATGGCCTTTTAGCTGGCAATAAAATGTTTGAGGGAAGTCTGAAAATCAGCTAAATAATTAGTGACAGATTGATCTTATCCATTCACACTCCAAAAAGACATCCGTTTGTCATGGAAGAATGGAATTATGGATTTCAGTAAGAAGGCAGGTTGAAACCTAGACTCATGCACAACCATAAAATGACTATAAAAATAATTTGTTCGTTTTTATAACTTTATAATGAATCTTACAAAATAGTAGCATATGGATCTCATCCACTGTTAGATCCAGTTTGAGATCCAGTTTTAACACACAAAAATGAAAATGGGACATTTTTCTTCATATAATGATGTACATTTTCAAAATCTTTCAAATATCAATTGCTAATTGGCTCTTAATGTAGTAATAGCCCCTAACTCATAATTAATCATAGAGTAGGAAGGAGTCTTGTAGGCAATCTAGTCCACCCACTTGCACTGTGCAGAAAATTTGGAACTAAAGCATTCCTGGATCTGTCCAGTCACTCCTCCAGCAAGGAAGGGTTGACCATCTTTTTAAGTCATTGACTTATGGTCAACCTATTTTTACCATCAAGACATCTTTTCTAATATTCAAACAAAATCTATTCCACTTTAACTTAAATGCATTAGATATATTCATTCCCTCTGGGGAATCAGAGAGCAACTCATTGCCAATGGGTACTTGAAAGGGGCTATCATGTCCCTCCTCAGTATTCTTTAACCTATGCTATGTGACTTCAACATTTCTCCATAAGACATGTTTTCCATGCCCCAACCATATCCATATCCCTCTTTTGAATCTATTCTAGTTTGACTGTATTCTTCTTAAAAAATATAGTGTCCAGAACTAGACCCAATGTTAAATACACTGTTTGAAAAAATTAAGAGTAAATTCTGCTTTTGTCCAGTAGGGCCTACTCCTAGGTAAGCGCTTTTAGGATTCACACTTAACAAAAATTATGGTAAATCCAACTGAGTTCAATGTATAGAATTTCAGTGTTACAGTTCCAATCTGAATTGGTTCTAATCTCTGAGCCTTTTCTCCTATGTACAGATCATTTTAGTATATAGTCGCCTGATTAAATTCCAAGAAAATAAAAGATTTGTAAGATATTCATGCTTTAGGAGTAAATATTACAGGATAATAAATAAATAAATAAGTTGCATGTCTATAGAATAAAATGGTGAAATGGCCAGTGGCTTCATATATGCATCCTGTAGAAGCCTATTAAAATGAACTTACTGCTACTTTTCATGGTTACTACACTAGGCAAATACAAAACAGTGGCATGTGGCACTAAAGATTTCTGACTACATCCAACAGCAGTGTACGTGTATGATATATGACATCCTTCCATAAATCCTGAATTTACACAGTATGCTAATGCTTGATTCCATAATTTCTTTTAAAATGATTATACCCTGCTGCTATGAGCAAAGGCATACTAAAATCAGTTTTCTATGCTTTTCCAACAATGAAATGCAAGCCAGCACACCACATAACCAATACTTACCATATGTTAGAAGATAATCCAGTGGGCTTCAATCGCTGATATGATTTGCTTAAATAAAAATCCTCCATTTTTTAGAACAGTAACAACAATCTAAATTTTAAAATTATTATTCCTTCAGCAAACTCTTTGAAAAACACTACTCTTAGGCAGAAGATGATTTTTCATCCTCAGATATTACTCTGGTTTATTTTTTTTATTGCACTTGTTTTGACATAAGCTGTTAGAATGGAGAAAGAAGCATTTGAATTATTTGCAGGAATTAATAAAAACTCACACATTTATTTACCATATCAAAAGACATTATGCAGAACAGCTATAACATCAACCTGGTACATGTGCAAGCCATGCAAAGCAATTAAACAGGATATTATCTTTTGCAATTAAAATTTTATAAATTTATAATTTATAATTTATAATTTTATAATTAACTGTATATTTCATGGTAAAGAGATGAATATGTGTAACACATTGTCCATAAAATTGGCATCTCATTATTATACGAAAATATGGTTCTAACCCTATATCCTATTATATACTAAAAATGGAAGTGCCAATGAAATCAACAGGATTAAGGCACACCCAAGACACTGCAACAATGGGGCCCATTTAGCAGCCATAGACTGAGTTTCCTGGAAAAAAGAAATAATATTTCCAATGAAGATTGAAAATTTAAGTAATAATAGTTCGTTGTATGCAACAGCAGACTGAGAGCTAATTTCAATTGATGTTCCCTACTAGAATAGACACAAATTGCTCAATAAGAAGTCAACACTGATGTCAATCTTACTGATTCAGTGAGTCCACTTTAAATGACAATAGCAATTGGATTTAAAACTCAAGATAGGAGCACACAAGAATCTCTGTGAGCACTTCTATCAAACATGTGGCTTCAAACATGAATTTTGAAGCCATGGTGTACACTTGTAATAGGGATTACCTCCTCTATACATATCACAATCTTGTTCTACATTTACATGAGCAATGAATGTTTTTGATAGAAATAATTCTGAAATTATAAGATGGTTTTAGCATTAGTGCGTTTTTCAAACCACAAACACTTTTTTGGGCAGAGAACTGGTTCTCATTGTTCTTGGGATTCTGAGAGCTGTCATCTCTTCTTGCCAAATCACAAGCAGGTCTAAGGCATACTCCATACTTATTGAGACTTTGGAGATTATCACACAGAGGAAAAGGATGGGAGGAAAGTGGATTTCTCCTGTCCTTATCATGTCCTATTCACATGATTGCATGAAAGATTACCACATACGGTATGCTTATCCAATTTTTCTCCCATCAATGAAGTGTAATGACCCTGTTATTTTGTATTAATGGAAACTCCCATTAATATCAAATGACAGGGCCATTACACTTCAGTATCGGGAGAAGAATGGGATAAGCATGTCATGTGAGGTAATCATTTGCACGATCCTGTGAATAGGACGAGATAAGGATGGGAGTGATCTGCTTTGGTCCCGTCCTTATCCTCTGTGTGATAACCTCCTTTGGAAAAACACTAAAAGATCCATGAGACAGGACTTATATTTTCTGAAGCCATGTTGATTCTTGTTCAGCAAAACATGTCATGCTGTTTGATTTTTAATTTTATTTTTTTACAATGACAACCATTAATTTATCCAAACCAAATATTACGCTAACCAGCCTTTAATTTATTTAGATTCTTCCTGATTGCTTCTTTTAAAAATTGCTATTATATTAAGGACTTTCTAGCTAGATGGTAAAAATGATGATGTTATGGACATGCTCTTAGGACTATTAAGGAGTGTACCAAAGATTTTTTTGGGGTGGGGGGAGGGGGGGGAAAATAAGCCTGTTCTTTACAGATTATATAAAAGCCTTAATTAGAAAGATGAAAAACCCACAGAAAAACTATGGGATCACTTTGAAAGAAATGCATTTGTTACTACATTTTATTATCCTAATGTGTAACCTATAATCTTGACAAGATGCTAGTGTTAGGACAGAATATGGAGAAACAGAACAGTTAACCATTGGCAAGGGATCAGGCAAAGTTGCATTTTCTCACTTAATCTATTTAATTTATATGTAGAATATATATATAATATGGAAAGTGGGATTAGACTCAGATGAAGGAGGTGTGAAGATTGGTGGAAGAAACATCAATAATTTAAAATATGCAGAGGACCATAATACTAGCAGAAAAATAGCAAACTTTAGGAGTGAAGACTGACAAAAGTAAATAAAGGCAGTACAAAAGCAGGATTAAGCTAAGTATCAAGATGACAAAATTTATTTACATAATTTTAAAATTGATAAGGAAGACATCAAAATTATTTAAGATATTCTTACCTTGGTTCAGACATAAATCAAAATGGAGATGGTAGACAAGACTAAGGCTACACTGCGAAATTAATGCAGTTTGACACCACTTTAACTGTCATGTCTCTCTCCTATGGAATTCTGGGGTTTGTACTTTGTTGTGACACCAAAGCTCTGTGACAGAGAATGTTAACTATCTAATAAATCTACAAATCCCAGAATTCCATAACACTAAGCTATGGCAGTTAAAGCAGTGTCAAAGTGCATTAATCCTGAAGTGTAGATGCAGCCTAAGACTGGGAAAGATGCCTGTGGAACTAGATAAGAAAAGCAAATATAAAAATATATTGTTAAACACCAAAGTCAGCAACATCTACACTGTGGTATTTCTTATTTCTCTGTACAGATGTGAAAGATGAATAATGAAGAAAGCTGGGAGAAAAAGAATAAACTCATTCCAAATGTGATGCTAGAGAAGAGATTTACTTATACTGTGGACCATCAAAAAGCAAAATACTGGTAAATGAGTCTTGAAGCAAATCAAGCCTGAACTGTCACTACATAACAAAGCTGAGGCTATTGTATGTATTTTGGACATATGAGAAAACACTGGAAAAATACATTAAAGCTAGGAAAACTTGAACACAGAAGAAAAACAGGAAGACCACATGACAGATGGATTGATTCAATGAATGAAGACATGATCCTGACTTTGTAAAACCTGAACAGGCCTTTTAATGATGTGAACTTCTGAAGGTATCCACACTCAAGGTTTCCATTAAGTCAAGTCAACTTGATGACATATAACTATGAGGGACATGTTACAGAACATTTTTTGTTTCCATAAATACCCTCAAGCATGATCTATAATTAAGCATTGTTTCCATCTTTCTTGGTAGTGGTGTTACATTCTGGGCTTCCTCCCCATCCCAGCTCTCAAGACATCTGGGCCCTGAAATCTACAGGCAATAGATAGTGAGGGAACAGTAGAAGCTGACTGGATTAAAATCCTCCTTTCATTTCAGGTTAGATGAAAATTTTCTTGTGTTGTTGCCATTGTTAGACTATGTCCTAATTGGGTGTTTGGTCCTGTCTTGTAGGATGTAATTGCAAGCATGTCACCTCCATCTCCACTGTTTTGTTCTTTTTAAAGTTAAACTCAACCCTAGTTAGTCATATACACACTAATGGCTGGAATCTTGTATTACCCTCTCTATAATGTAACGATATATACTTAACTACATAGCAAACATGCTATGAAACCCTGTTCTGAATTACCCTGAAGTATGAAGATGCATAATGGGAGACAGGCAAGAGTGCCTCATGCACTGGTAAAGCCCAATGCATACAGGAATCCTCTCGTAGGTGTTCCATGACGCCTCAGGGGCCATATTGCATCTCTTTCTATTCATGTTGGTCCTGATGTGCACTAGTCACTTTGCTGGTTCTCCTGTGTACTTACAGCCCTCTTCTGGATATGGGCATTAGAGAACTACAGAATTCTGATTCACACAGACATAAGTCAACTTTTGGAGACATATCTCCCGTACAGGATTCCGCTCAACATTTCTTATCCCTGTGGTCTCAAACATAGTTCATTAAACTCAGTTCAATGGACAAAGCTCTACTAAATAACATTAAGAACTGCACTAAAATTTGTAGATTGGGTGAAAATGTGTTTTTAACACATTTACTGTGGACATAGCAGTACAATCACTTTTAGAGAACATGATTTTGTAAATGCAAGTGTAATTGTATTGGTTGAAAAAAAAAACATAATAATATGATAAATTTCTCATTTTTATAAGTGGCATTCTTGGTTCTTAAATATAAAATGCAAGGAGTTGAAATATAGTTTATTCTAGATAGTTCATTTGAAACATATATAATTGTCCTGAAGATTAGACATATGTATGTCTGATCTGATGACATACATATTACATACTGTTAAACACCAAGTCAGCAACACCCACACTGTGGTATTTCTTATTTCTCTATACAGATGTGAAGGATGAACAATGAAGAAAGCTGAGAGAAAAAGAATAAACATGGCCATTACATATTCACGTATATTTTTTTGCCATTTCCTTACTTATTGACAGTAATTTTTTTTGTTATTGTATCCATGGAAATATTGTATTTTACATGTACTAAAGTTAGAAAGACAGACTGAATCCTATAGATGTCCCTCAGGAATGTAAAATATTAATTGCAGTGTTGTTTAAAAAATAAAATAAACAATTCCAATTTAATACCAAATCCATTGTTGTTTTCTTGAAATGAAATAAATAGCCTAATTTAACATTTTCTAAACTATATTCAAGCAATCATGTACAAAAGTGCATGTGAATTTTTCTACAGGTAAAATTCTTCTTCTTTTTTTTATCAAATTAGACACTATTTGATACTGTTTGTATATTGTTTGACATAAAGTAAGTAACATACACAAGACACAATGTTGCTATTACCATTAAGAGTAACAGCAATTTATAAAATAAATTATTTTTTTAAAAAGAATGAACAAAGAAATAGATTTAAATTTGATTCGTCCCAATTAAATTAGGCTTGTTAAATTCATGAAACACATAGATGTTGACTTAACAAGTCCCAGTGATCAAATAGGCTTGGCCCAGCTGGGACTTACTTTTGAGTTTATTGGAATACACTGTCTGATACAGAAAATGTCATACTTCATGATTTAAATGTGTGATTGTAAGTTTATTGAGAAGTAAGCCTCTGTGTTCAGTGGTGCTTACTCACAGATACATTCTGTGTACAACTGCATTACTAATGCAGTACATTTTAAAAATAATAATGCAGGTTTAATAATGCAGGTCACAATACCCGAACAACGTGTTGGTGCTTCCTCAGGGTGGTTGATAACTCTTGGGTAGATCTATGCCATCTGTGCCTGTAACATCATGTCAGAGGCTAGATTCTGGCAGACCTCTATGCTAACCTTTATTAAACACTGATACAACTGGGACTGAACAGAGTTTGGGAAAACTCTTTCTAGTACTGGAAGGCTGCCAACCCTCATATATACATAACAATATCTTACATTATACTACTATGGCTTGAATGAGAATCCATTGTTTGACAGTTAAGAACAAAAACTTGATAAGAAGGCCACATCATCAGGGGACTGTGTTTAAAAGTAGAATGCTAAATGTAGTAATAAAGAAACTTGTTGTTTTGCATGCTTTTTGTTGTCTTGAAATTTAGAAATAAATATTAAATATGGACCACTATCCTAGGAACCAATTTAGACATGCCCAAAAATTTGATGTGCCTCCAAGACTTTAAATATTTTGGTGGAAGAAGGAAAAGCAGGATCTAAACTCTCATGTAGACAACCTCATTGGGTAATAAGCTGCTTTACTGTACAGAGTTAGCTTACTGAAATAAAACTCCTTAGGAAGACACAATTTTTCCTCATTTATTTATTTATATGAGGATTTTTTTCATTCTACCCATCCACCCTTCCAGTGTCAATGCATTATTCACACTGTTTTATAGTCATTAAATTTTCAGTGTCATTTTTTAAAAAAAAATCATTAAAATACAATACAATTCAACAATAAAATACATTCAAATGCAAGAAAGGTGGACACCATAGATAAAATGTAATATTTTACACAAAAGATTATTATTTACTTTTCAGGACTACCACTGATGTGTCCTACAGTGTAATGCTTTCATTTTAAACTTGACATTATTTTAGGCTAACAGAGTACTCAAGAGTGTGATAAACTACACAGAGAACAGCAATATCTTCATTTTTTAAAAATGTACTGAAAAATCATCATAGTCACATTGAGGGCACATGGGTACAAATTCATTACTGAATAATGTTCTATGGAAGGATAGCATGTATTCCTTTTAGTTGTAGTTATGGAAACTTTCTGGAAAAGCATAAGAAATCCATGTGGACTAATATAATGAGAAATATTCCATGGAATTACTCTGCTATATCTGGTGCAATGTATAAATGTATACCAGCATATTTTTCAAACAATATTTTTCAATTCCTCCCCATATTTTTCAATATATGACTGATGTAATGGCTAGATACTGTATCCACGAAAGCAAAGACACAGTCATAAGACTGTTTTGGATATATTTATGAAAGAGCCCAGAAGGGTGACAGAAATGTCATTGACCTCCACAAGATATGGGAGGCATCCATGCATGTACAGTGAGATCATCCTAGCAGACTGAGAAGCTTTTTTTCTGAACCACCAAAACCAAGGCTTTTGAAATCCACAGAATTTGACAGGATTTAGCTGTAGAGAATCATGTCACATGGTAAATGATTGTTATTACCAAGAAGCACAATTCAAGAGTCAGAAGAATCCTTCAGAAATTCAGCATGTTGTTCATCTGAGTAGTATGCATGAGGTGCTCCATTTATCTGATAGAGGGGCGTCTCTGCATGTATAAAGGAATTATACACACAGTATATCCCTGTTGAAATGAATAGGTGCTCCTTACCACACGTCAGGGGTGGCATACCCAGCAAAAGTGGCTGAGTTCCATATCTTGAAATATACCTGCAGGTACATTTCACATCTGAAAGTACACCATCCTAAATGTTGCTTTTAGACTGCCTGGCCAACTTTTGCAATTCTCTTTTTACAGACTGGTTGAGAATATAATATCCAATTATGCGGACAAGGCAAGCTATGAATCTTAATGAATACAGACATAAATGTCACAAAATTACATAGCAATATCATCTAGATGCCAGAGAGTGGGAGGACTGAATGATTCCCCAAGAAAAATCCAAGCAAAACATATTAAAAGTGAGAGAAAAATTAAATGAAAAACATAAGAAATGTGGTAAACATTTGATGTCATAATCACAATATTTAGGGAACATAAATTCAAATTTATGACCATGACTTCAATGTAGGAAATAAATATGTACTATGATTCTTTCATATTCGTGTTAAAAATAGATGGAAACATGATCCTATGTTATTAAGGGCCAATATGCTTTGTCTTTTCATTTGTTTTTCTTTTTTCTGATTTGAAAATGGAGACAAATACAGTGGGCCCACAGTCCCCTCATCCAGGGTGACCAGAAATCCTCTTTTTCAAGGACATGTCTTACATTTCAGCCTTCTGTCCAGGAGGAATTCTAAAATGTTCTCCATTTGAAGCATGACTAAAAAGCATTCATTTATATATATGAGAATGTATTAGCTTTTATTTGGTCATGTGCTCCATTTTTCTTGAATGTCCTCCATTTTGAGGTGCCTTGTCCTCCTTTGAGGTTAGTACATCTGGTTACCTTGCCCCTGCCCCCAGATACAAGGTATCAAAATAATAAAGGTGAGCCAAGGGGTATTGTCTACTCTACCTATTCCAACAGAGCAGCATTCAGGGAGACATAGCAGGGATGGGGAACCTCTGATCCCCAGGCCACACTCAGCCTCCTATAAGGTCTCTCCTCTTCCTCAAAGGTCCCAGCTCCTCAACAAAGGAACTCGGAACAGGAGAATGGCTTCTGTCTGAACCATCAACTAGGAAAGATGAAGTGATGTTTGTGAGCCACCAGCTCAAGGGTCATTTCCTGACACTACCCCATCCTGGTTCTGTCCCTCCTCACCTTTCTGGCAATTCCAGCACGAGCTGAAAATATATTTCCATTTAGCCAGGTGTTTCAAATGGCTGATTTTGTCTGTTCTATTGACTGGCAGCTTTATCTTATTGTAAGAATGTATGAATGTATGGTGTTTTTTCTTTAAAGAAATCATTTCACTTATATTTGTACCCCATCCTAATCTGTATCTACAAGAATGAAAGATGATTTAAAAAAATCCAAACAGGTAAACAAATGAGAAAATAAGACACATAGTTATAGTACAGAATCAACAGTTGGGGGGAGAGGGACCATGGAAAACTGGGCTTCTTTTATAGCCTGCTGATAAAAGAGGGCTTGCAGATCTTATAGAGGTGGCTGATATAGCTTCATAATTTTTTGTTGAAACATGGGGTAGTGTGGGGGAGAGATTTACTTCATAATCTTCATTGATTATTTATATTACATGAGTTCTTTTTTAAAAAAAATGTAATAAAATATTCAAGACACAATTTTGACACATACGAAACAGAAAAGTAGTGTACTGCATTGTCTGCACTTGATTTGACATGTCTTGAACATATGATTGCCATCATAGTTCTAAAAGGATGGCAGTCAGTAGGTGTTCAAGTTCTAATCACTGCTGGAGAGTTTATTTTCACATTGCTGCTCTCCAGCTCCCATCTCTAGGAAATCATATAGCTAAAGGGATAAGTTAAGATTAAATTAGTCAACATAATGGTAATCAACAAATTGTTCTGACCTTTGGCAGAGAAACAACAATGTGTGACCTTGAAGCTTGAGGAGGGAAGGGAAGGAAGATCAGGAAGTCTTTTACATTACAAATACAAATACAAAACAATAATAACAACAAAAAAGGATGGTAGCTCATTAAAGGAAAAGGGGAAAAAAAGAAAAGGTAAAGCTAAAATGAAGAAAATGATGTAAAAGGAATAACTACAAAAAGCAGATTGAATGAGAGATATTCTCAGGCTTATACATACAATTATGCAAAGGCAAAATAATTGGGGCGTCTAGACTCATACAAAAGCCAGCGTAGTGTAGTGGTGAGAGCACTGGACTATGACTCTGAAGACAAGATTCAAATCCCTGCCTGGGCAGGGAAACCCACTGAGTGATCTTGGGAAGGTCACACTTTCTGAGCCTCAGAGGAAGACAAAGACAGACATCCTCTAAACAAATCTTGCCAAGAAAACCCCTTAGGGTTGCCATAAGTCAGAAACAACTTGAACACACACAACAACAACAGCAGACTTATACATGCTATTTTATAGAGGCAAGACAAAGAAGATATCTGGGAACAGCAAATGTTGCTTGAGTTGTAAAATGACAATGAACTTAGCTGCAAGTCAGATTTGGAGGAGGCCCATTGAGATAATGGGAATTAATTTAGGGGCTATACAGACTGCCCCAAAGGGGCAGTCTGCAGCTGCCCCTTTACTGGATGGATTAGGGCCACAGCAACTTCACACCAACCTCTGGAGAGCAAAAAAAAGGAGCTGCAAAAAGCAGCTTTATGAAGCCCCTTTGATGCTGCATCATGTGGATGCAGGACCAGAGGGGTGTCATGATGGTACAGGCTGCATAGAGTGGCGTGCGCCATAATGGCACCCTGGGGCAGGATTAGGGCAACCAGCATGCAGATGCTGCACCCTAAATCCAACCACAGGCCAACACAAAGTGCCAGTCTGTATCGGGCCTTAGGTCATGTACACTGGGGTGTATCTGGGATAAACAGTCTTATCAGATTTATACCACTTTAACAGCCATGGCTCCATCCTATGTGATCCTTTGATTTATATTTTGTTAAGGTACTTAAAGCTCTCTGCAGGATAGCTCTAGTATACTCCTCTAAATACAATAGGACCTTGGTATCTGAAGATTTACCATCTGTGGATTTGAGCATCTGCAGATGACAAGTCCGCACCATCTCCCTCCCTCTTCACCCATCCCCCTCACTTTTCCCTCCCTCCCTCCCTCCCTCCCTCCCCACCTCCAATAAAGCTTTTGTCCTGGCTTGGCTTCAGGGGCAGTTCAGAGGCAGAGCCCCATTTTCTGGAGGGAGCTGGAGCTGGTGTTGGGACCGGGGCATGGATCTCAGGGTCTGGAGGTTCCATCCTGGGTGTTGGGCCCAGGGCTCTGAGACTCAAGCCCCAGCCCTGGCACCAGTTCTGGCTCCCTCTGGCTGATGGGGCTCCAGCCTCTGTCTCCAAAGCCAAGCTTGGGGCAGAAGCCTCAGAGGGGGAGGGACGAAGGTAAAGAAGGAAGGAAGGAAGGAAGGAAGGGGGAGGGAGGGAGGACGGACTTCAGGGCAGTTGTCCCTAATGGCACTGCAGCTATGTGCCAGCACCACAATGAGACTTGAGCATCCATGGATTTTGGTATCTGCGTAGTGTTGGTTTCAAAATGAATCCCTTGTGGATACTGATGACAGACTGTACAATTTCCAAGATACTCTGAGAACAGGATTGAAGATCCTGTAGTGTACACAAGCAATAAGAATAACTGTATTGTAGCTCAGCAAGTGAAACATCCCTTCAAACCTGGCTGCTTAAACCAACAAGATGAGCAACTGAGGGTACAGGAATTGGCAATACTCCTGTAGAGTCCTATAGAGCACAACTAGTATCCATAGTCCTATTGCCATCTACAAATTAAACACTTATCCATTCAGAAGAATGTCTGTCTAGAGCTACAAAGGTCAGTTCATGGAGACATTCCCTATTTTCTGATATGTTCTGTGTGCTGAATGGAAAATATCGATTGTATACCTAGAAAAATGGTGGGTAGCTACAGGGGTTCAGGGGCTACACTATCCTTTTTTTGGCCATTCAACAACAACAAAAAATAAATAGAAAACTATGCCTCCTACAGGCTTCTGGAGATGTGATTTAGGGAACACATATGGTTTTGTATCAATGGTTTCAGGGGTATGCGTATTTTTTTTTTAAAAAAAACTGTTATAAAAAAGTTGTTTTAGTCTGTTTTTGAAAAGTATGTTTTATTGTATTATTTGTTTTTATTACAGGAGCTCTGGCAGGCTGAGAGCTGATAAACAAATACTTAAATAAATATATAGATAATAAACAATGAAATGAAACTGAAATGAAGCCATGCTCCAGGGCTAAAAACTGGAGCAAGAAGAAGCTGGGATACTGTGGTTTAGCCAGGAAAATGTGCATCTTTGCATCTGCATATAAACACTCGAATGTGCATGCAGGGCTGTGGCAAAGCAAAGAAATGAAAATGAGACAAATCCAATGGATGTAATTGCAGCATAAACAAACCAGAGTCCAACGGGGGCCATGGTATGAAGTGGTATGAAGGGGCATTTATGGGGGGCAACTCCATGATTGTGCTTTCCCAATGTACCACTCACACCTTCATGCACCATAAAACACCATGATAATGTATTTTATGATATGCAGAAGATACCATTCTACTAGCAGAAAATAGCAAAGACTTGGAATTATTATTGAAGAAACGCAAGGAAGAAAGTGCAAACACAGATTTACAGCTGAACATGAAGAAAACAATGACCACAAACGATTTGCTTAATGTGGAGTCAAAGGCTTTCATGGCCGGCATCCATAGTTTTTTTGTGGAACTTTTGTGGAACTTGTGGAACTTCTGATGTTTCGCCAGCATCTGTGGCTGGCATCTTCAGAGAAGATGCCAGCCACAGATGCTGGCGAAACGTCAGAAAGGAACTCTTCTACAACATGGCCATATAGCTTGAAAGCTCCACAAAAAACTATAGATTTGCTTAACATTAATATAGAGGATGAGGACACTGAAATAGTTGAAGATTTTCCAAACCGTAGTTCAGTCATTAATCAAAAAGGAGACTTCAGTCAAGGAATCAGGGGAAGGTGAGAACTTGGAAGGGCAGCTATGAAAGAAATAGATAAGAGCCTCATATGTAAAGATATATTATTGAATACTAATGTTAGGGTGGTCCATGCCATCCTGTTTCCAATTTCTCTGTTTGGTGTGAAAGCTGGACAGTGAAGAAAATAGGAAGAAGATCAAGTCCTTTGAAATGTGGTCCTGGAGAATTGTATGGATACTGTGGACTGCTAAAAAGATAAATAAATGGGTCCTAGAACAAATTAAGGCTGAACTCTCCCTAGAAGCCAAGATGACTAAACTGAGACTGACATACTTTAGACACACATTGAGAAAATATGACTTACAAGAAAAGACAACAATGCTTGGTAAATAGAAGACATTAGGAAAAGAGGAAGACTAAGTTACAGATGAATAAACTCACTCAAGGTAGTTATGGCCCTGCATGGTCTGAGCAGGGCTGTTGATGACTTGGAGGTCTCTTGTTTCTAGGGTCACAATAAGGAGTTTATTGCATGCTTAAAAAACTTGACCTAGCCTTTCCGTTTTTAAGTCTATTATGGGATAAAGTTGAGTATCCCGCCTAATACCTGGCTAGGAGCTCAGCTGGTCGATTTGTAGGGTCAGGAAGCTCCTGACTCTTTTGCAAATTGGCCAGCTAATTCTAGCTGGGTTTTATGTGGGATGCAGTCAGGGGACGGCATTAGTACCATTTTTTGTGTGATAATACCTGACTTTATCCTGTAATAGACTTGAAAACGAGAGAGATAAGTCAGATTTTTTAAGCATGCGGTAAACTCCTAAGTCAAAGTTGAGTTGAAAGCAGTTAACAACAAATTCCTCTTAGGACTCTGTTAGGATGAGCTGCCTGATACATTTGAGCCTTTGAGGCTCATAATCTTGTTTTTGCTTTTGCTTCATGTTAATTGTTTTATTAAGATGCTTTCTTCAGCTTTCCTCCCCTTTATCAACAATAGTGTGTTTATTGTTCAAATAGCTCAAGGAAGAAGTAATGTAAAAAATGTCCATGATGGTTTTTAAGGTCACCGTAATTTCAACAAATCTTCTATTGAACTAGAGGGAGTCTTAAGCTTTAATGAAAGATTAAAGTCTTCTTGACTTAAGAAAAGGAATCAGTTTATTTTCATGCCATTTCTGCTGCACATCGCCTTTTAAAAAAATATCATTCTGGAATTGTTTTCATAGAAGACAATGAAATAACAAATATGGAATTCAACAGAAATAGGACCAGGGAGAGCAAAATGACCTGCCATTATGCTTCCTTTTATTTGGACAGAGTATTTATTTGGACAGACTATTTGAATATTTGCATTCATTTGTGTACACTCAGAGAGACAGTGCTAAATTATTAGTATTCAAATCAACTTTTTATAGAATCCATCTGACAACATTTGAGCTTATATTTGTCTCTAAAAATATCATTGAAGTTTATATTTTCTTTCAATTTCTTTAATTTATTTTGTAACTGATGTAAGTCCATGGCATGTAAGTCCATGGCATGACTTTTTTTGGTAACATGATGTGTTTTCACATTTTTGGTGCATTGCTTCAACTATTGTCTCCCTTGAAACTATTGTCTGGAGGTATCCCATTGACTCCTGTAGTTAGAAATGTTGAGTTAGCTTAGCCTGGGTATAACATTGTAGGAAGCATAGTTAAATGAAAAGTGGCTAAGGCCCAGTACTTTGAAATAATTTTTTAAATAGGCTCCTCATCTTCCACCAGGAAACAAATATGTGCACAGGCAGACCAAGCATAGATAATGACATCAGTGGCCAGTCTACATCTGTTCTGGGAGAACAAAGCAGAAGGATATTTATGGAGGTCGGGACTCTGTGGATGTCCTTGTGAATATAGGGCTGATCCTGTGGAATTGAGGTCTAATCTGTACTGAGAAAGACTGCAGTTTGAACCATTTTAACTGCCATGGCTCAATGCTATGGAATTCTAGAATTTTTAATTGTATGAGATATTTAACCTTAGCTGTCAGAGAGCTTTGTTGCTATAACATACTGCAAATCCCAGAATTCCACAGCATTGAGCCATGGCATTTAAGGCAGTGTCAATATATATATAAAGTGTCAGTATAAATAAAGCAGTGCATTATGTCTGCATTGCAAATTAGACTTGAGTCTCAAGAAACTGATTGGTAAATTCTGGTCTTGCAGTTCGAAAGTATGCAAATGCAAGTAGATAAGTAGGTACCACTTTGGTGGGAAGGTAAACAGTGTTATGTGCAATCATGCTGGCTACACGATCACCAAGTAGTCTCTGAAAATGCTGGCTCTTCGGCTTAGTAACAGAGATGAGCACTGCCCCCTATGGTTGGACACGACTTGATAACCTTGTCAATGAGAAATACCTTTACCTTTTTATACAAATCTGACAACATTATATTTTTATATAGCTTAAAAGAATCATAGATGAGCTTATATATTAAAGACAGAATACTATCTTTCTGTGACAAATGACCCAAGACCACCTGAAGCAAAGGAAATGAATTGTTCTTTGTGTTACTGAGCTTTTGTGGTCATGCTTAATATTACATATGAAACTGGCCATTTAAAATTTTTACACATTAAATATAATTTTTGAAAAGAGAGCAATAGCATCAAGGCATATAACATTTCTATTCAGTAAAACTGGAAAACATTTCCCTCTTTTGCTTAAAAAGGAATGAACAAATTTAAGCCAAACCTCTATCAAAATCTGGTAAGGGCATTGGGGGCCAGAAAACCAGTCAGTCCAGGAGATGAGTCTGGTCCATTGGCTTTCCAACAAGTATCTTCTCATTCGATTTTTACTGGCTAAACATCTCAGCTTGCTTTCTCTATGCATCTGTATTTGCTTTTTGAGTAGCTAGTTATATTTCATATTGCTATGCTGTTTTTATTTCCTGGAAGTCCTGGCACATAGAAAAAGGCAGTCTAGATATGCTTTAGTTGGCAAATTATTTATACATGAAACCAATTTTAAGGTCACCATGCATATAGTTGTTCAGAAACGTGTGGGTTCCAAGAATATGGCAGTTAAGTCATTCAATATTTCGCACACTAGCAATTGTAGAAACTTGAGGACTGACAAAAAACACATGTGGAATTCTTATAACTATTTGTTATTACCAGAATATGAAATATGGCAAGCCATTTGAGGATTCCATATGAATTTTTGAATGTATGAATGGGCACAGTGAAGAAATACTAGCTAAAACCAAACTGCTATATGTGTCTACTTTAACACTTCCAATGCTTAGCTTGGACACATGTGGCCAAGCTACATCAGAGTGTAGTCAAGAAGGTTATTAATGAAGAAGAACGCACAAGTTAGGATAAACTGCAGCAATTTGCTTTTACCTGAGCCGACTGAGAAGGAAAACATTTTACCCCTTCCTCTCCTCCTCTCTCTCACTGGGTTGACTGAGTGGAAACAAGAGGGGAAGTGTAGGAGGAGACAGAAACTGGGACATTTTAAAAGCAGCTGAAAAAAGTGGAATGAGAGAAGATTAAGTGGGACTGTCCTTGCAAAACTGGGACTTTTGGAGTGGATGTGTGCATAGCCAGCATGGCATAGTGGTTTGAGTGTTGGACTAAGACTTTGGAGACTAGCGTTCAATGTCTCCTTGGCCATGAAACTCACTGGGTGACCTTGGGCAAGTCACATGCTCTCAGCCTCAGGGGAACACAATAGCAAACCTCCTCTGAACAAACCTTGCCAAAAAAAAAAAAAAACCCTCATGACAGGATCACCTTATGGTTGCAACAACACACATATAAATGCATAGCACTCAAGGCTGGACAGACATGTAAAATTTCTCATTTTTGACAGCAGAGTGTCATTACTTTAAATTCTGTGGCTGAGAATTCTAAATACTGCTCCCTAAACTACAAATTCCAAAATTTCATAGGATGCTGCCATGGCAGTTAAAGTGGAATCATAGAGCTCCAACTGTGTAGTGTGAAAGACCCCTTAGTCTTTCTTCAGTGTACCATTTGAATTTAAATTGCCTAGGTCCTGGGAGGATCAGGCCCTGCAGATCAATAAAAAATTGACTGCTGCTCTTCAACCAACTGCTTTGAGTTGAACAGAATCTCTGCCAGGGCCAAACGTCTGATCCATGACTGACAGAGCTCCCTTTAAATTTAGAGCTGTGTGCATGAGAAGGAAAGGAAGGCAATCAATGTGACTAGAGCTCTGCCTTAACTAGTTTGTGGAAAGCAAACATGTGAATGCATCTGCAATGATTCTGTGCACTAGTTTCAATTACTTGGGAATAAGCCTGAACTCAATGGGACTCATGCCTGAATAGACACAGGATTACACTCCTAATACAATATATTAAAAACAGTATTGTTATCAGTAACATAGAAAACAGTGCCCGAGGGAAATGGCCTGGAACTAGTTTCGTATTGCAAGCTAATATTTTGCTATTCATATCACCTGTGTAGGAAAGGAGATTAAAAATATGCAGCATAGAGGAATCTGAAAGTCATCAACATATGTTGCTCCGGGTGTGCCTCTACATCTGTCAAAGGCTTCAGTAATATTTTCATTCCATTTTAATAACATTGAAGCAACTGAGCACACATATCTAAAAGTTCATGGAGTAAAGGTAGAAAGGGAAAAGGCATAATATGGGGAAGGCATAGTACAGAGAAAATTCCCCCTTAGCCAAGCAATAGGACAAGATGACTGAATGTAGATGATACAACCTTACAGCATTGGATACAGCTACACTGTAGAAATAATGCAGTTTGATACCTCTTTAAGTGTGGCGCTCCATCCCATGGAATCTGGGAATATGTAGTTTTGCAAGGTGATCATCAGCCTTTTGTGTCAAAGAGTGCTGGTACCTCACAAAACTACAAGTCCCAGGATTCAGTAGGACAGAGCAATGGCAGTTAAAGTGGTATCAAACTGCATTATTTCCACACCCCCCCTTTAAAAAGAATACTTTTGCAAACTGTGCTTTTTCAACCAAACATATTTGGCCTCATTTCCAAATTTATAAACATTTCCAGTTTCCAGACTCAAACTGCTCCAAGATTAAAAGAACTTCTGAGGTAATATCTCCAAACTGGGCCAAAAGCAAGTTTAAAAAGTCAGAAAGCCTCAAAAATCAAGTTTGAATCTTCCTTAAAGGGACATAGACACATTCCTGGTTCACCCAAACCCACAAACACACCCACAATATTTTCAAATGCATTAAAATGTAATATTGTAAGAAACTGGAAAAATGATGCATTTGGCTTTCCCTCTTTCGAACCCAGATAAATCATGGAAGTAACATGTTTGGTCCTTTGATGAATATGTCATCATCATCCTGTGCAATATTTAAATGTGTATGATTATTCAAATGTTATCTTTGATCTCCCCTCCTTCCCAATAATTTGTATGCTGATGTTGTACTTAATGACAAAATAGGCTGCAGCTAATAAAGACTGTGTGTTTATGTCAGCATTTCCTTGTGCTCATAAGACTGTGAGAGAAGAGAGCAAGGAGAGAAACAAATGTGTCAGTTGTCTTCTAGACCATCATTGTGTTCACATTCTTTGAATAAGTTCATGGAATGCCATTTGTATAAAGCCAGAACAAATTCTACTTGAGAAGTGCATGGAACAAATGCGGAACAAAGAGGCTATGTTATAGCCTTTAGTGTCAGAACAATGGCCTTGTTACTGTTTGATCTGTTCCTTGCAGCTGATTTCCTTCTCTTCCCAAAGGACCAAGTTATATTGCAGTTCAGAGCTATGTTCATTTGCTTGAACCTTGACATCTCCTTTCCACAGATTTAAACAGTTAATCAAGGAATCAACCTTTGTCTCCTAAATAGTGGACTCTACCAATATTTATCTTTGGGGACAAAGGAGGCTTTTTGTAGAGATGCAAAATTGCTTTGGGACATCAGCAAAATGTTCAGTGTTGTTAAAAATTCAGACCTCAGGCCACATTTGCCACAGTATTTTATTTGAAATGATTACAAAGCACAAAGGCCCTTTATTAATGAGCTTTTGTGTATTTGCTTTAAAATTAGGCAATTAGTATATCAAAATGTGGCTATACAATGAGTGGCAGTTGCCAAAATGAAGGCAAACCCAAAATTGAAAGGGATATACAAGGCAAAACCATCCCAGCCTAGACTGATGATAACTTTTAGTTATAAAATTATATAACATCAGTGGCTACCAATTAATTTATGGGTACAAGTAGAAGTGCTAATTATGAACTCTTGGAGGGCCAGCATGGTGTAGTGATTTGAATATTGGACTATGACTCTCTAGTCTAGGGTTCGCATCCCCTCTCAGTCACAGAAACCTACCAAGTGAGCTTTGGCAAGTCACTTTCTCACCTTCAAAGGAAAGCAATGGCAAACATTCTCTGAACAAATCCTGCCAGGAAAACCCTATAATAGGCTCATTTTAGGGTTGCCACAAGTCGGAAACAACCTGAAGGCACACAGCAACAAAGTATGACCTAAAAAGTCTTATGCTGCTTGAATCCATATCATTTGAGAAGCTTAATCTGTCTGAATGCCCCTGTTGGAGTTTTAAGATCCTTCAGGGTTGGATTTCTCTTTGTCTCATAACTGTCACTGCCAACTTTGATAAGGACACAGGAGAGGGTCTTCTCAATGGTTTCTTCATGGGAAGCTAGACTTGTCCTCTCTCAACTTTTGTTCTGCTGCAGATAGGCTTTTGGCAACTAGTTGGTTGCAGAAGGCTTTTTTAAATGTGAGACTGCTGTATTTTGTATTCTTACTGTTATCTTTGAAATGTTTTTAAATTTCTTAAAGTTAATGTGATTTTAAAAACAAGACACCATATTTGTTTAGAAAAACTTTTTAATACTATTTTTTTTTAAAAAAAAAAACTATATTTTGTTTTATTCAGTGTTGTTAGCCACTTTGGGTCCCAAACTGGAAGCAAGGTAAGATATCAGTTACATAATATATTAATACATCTTGAAATCAGCTGGAGAAGTAGGCTTAAATTCACATTTCATGGACCCTCGGAATCCATGGAATCTATGTAAATTTCCTAAGACTCACTGGTCACCTCCCTAATAAAATATATATAAGAAGAATAATTAGTGTAAGAGGGAACATATTATAGAAATTCATGCCCCTACATTCAACAATTTAGTATTCAGTTTGTAGACCAAGCCAACATCTCTAAAACTATGGGCACTCCACAAGGAATGCCTTGTGTTTGCTTTAATGCCCAATATGGAATAAATGTTCCACTTGAGACCTGCCTTCAGCCACATATTGATGTATTCATTTGACAACTTTGGTTATTTTGTAGCCTCCGAGAATAAGAGCTGTCTGCTTTACAGAACAAACAGACCAATATGATATTAAAGCATTGTGCATGTTATGGTTATATGTCTATGCATGCTTGCTTGTGGATACGGCCTACTGAATACAGGAAGACTTACATCTGAGTATAGAATTGAGTGTGTAAATGCTATGTACAACTACTTGGGAAAAGAGCTGTAAAAATCCTATAAAAGGAGTTAAACAAATTTGGTTGCCCAAACGTTATGTTTTATGACTGACTATTCCAGTTGGTTGCAATTTCTGACAAGAGACTTTACTGACCTGCACACTGGACCTGTGGATTAGTTGATCCAAATGTTTAGGTCATTATTTTACTAGAATATCTAGATTTATACATGAATATATTCATGAGTATTAGAATATGGCCTTTCTTGCCTAATAATCATTAGGAACTAGTGCTTCACACCAACAAAAGTAAATGTTCATAGTACTTCAAGCCAGCCACGAAGGAAAAAAAGTCCACATGTGTTTCTTCTTCTCCAGCAGTAAAAATACAATTAGCATAGTATATGGACTAAATCCAATTGTTTTCCAAGTATAATAGGCCATTGAATCAGTGGAATCTATAATAAGGGTCGATTTATCAAATTTCCATTGATTGAATCAGTTGACCATAGTTGGGACTAACAATTAATTTTAGCCTAAATAGTAAGCAATGTATTTCTCTTTCACAACACCTTCTGAGAGAGGAGCTGTCTCACTCTGTCTAACATTAGGGTTCTCCCTACTTCACATTGGTGAAAACTCTTTTTTGAACACCCAGTTCTGTCATTAAAGATTTGATATCATGCACAATTGACACTGAATCCTAGAAATGAGAGGGTTTTTTTTTAAAAGGAAGAACAAATGCATTAAAAATGTGTATGTGAGATTTGAGGAAAATGACAAGCCTTGCTCTAGACTAGCCAAGTGGCAACTGCAACTTTTATATATGTGATGACTACTACTACTACTACTCCTCCTCCTCCTCCTCCTCCTCCTCCTCCTCCTCCTCCTCCTCCTCCTCCTTCTCTACTCTCAAGCCAATCTCAACCCATGGCAACCCTGTAGATGAGACATCTCCAGGATTGCCTATGCTCCACTGCTCTGCAGACTGATCCTGCAAATTCATACCCAAGACATCCTTAATAGAGTCCATCCATCTTGCATGTGGCCTTCTTCTCTTTCTGCTTCTCTCTACCTTTCCTAGCATTATTTTTTTTCCCAGTGAGTCATGCCTCCTCATGATGTGGCCAAAGTATGACATCCTCAGTCTTTTCATCTTGGCTTCCAGAGAGATTTCTGATTTGATCTGCTCTAGGACCCATTTATTGGACTTCTTGGCTGTCTGTCGTAACCTCAGCACTCTTCTCCAGCACCACATCTCAAATAAATTAATGATCTCCCTATCCACTTTCTTAACTGTCCAGCTCTCGCATCCATTCATGGTAATAGGGAATACAATAGCTTGTATGATTCTAATTTTCATGCTCAGTTGCATGTATGTCTTTACATTTTAGGATATTTTCTAGTTCTCTCATAGCTGCCCTCCTCATTCTTAGTCTTCTTGACTGCAGTCCCCACTCTGATCAATATTTGGTATGAAAATTCTTTTACTGTTTCTGTTTCCTCATTGTCTAGGTTGAATCTGTGTAAATTTTCTGTGGTCATTATTTTTGTTTTTTCTGTGTTCAACAATAAGCCTGCCTTTACACTTTCCTTCTTGATCTTCCTTAGTAGTACTTCCAAGTCCGTGATGTTTTCAGCTAGTAGTATGGTGTCGTCTGCATATCTTAGATTGCTGATATTCCTTCCTCTTGTTTTCACTCCTCCTTCTTCTGTGTCCAATCCTACTTTTCATACAATATTTTCTGAATACAAGTTGAACAGATAGGGTGAGAGGATGCAGCCTTACCTGACCCCTTTGCCAACTGGGAACTATTCTGTTTCTCCATGTTCTTTGCTGACAGTGGCTTCCAGCTTACTGAGTAAAGACTCCTCATTAGGACTATTGTACATGCTGGCACTCCTATATCTTTAAGGGCATTCCATAGTGTTTTATGATCTATGCAGTCAAAAGTCTTGCTGTAGTCTATAAAGCACATGCTGATTTTCTTTTGTAATTCCTTGGTGCATTCCATTAGCCATTGTATGTTTGCAAAGTGGTCCCTAGTGTCTCTTCCTTTCCTGAAACTTGTTTGCACCTCTGGGGGTTCTCTCTCCATGTATGGTGGGAGTCTATGTTGCAAAATTTTGAACATGATTTTGCTTGCATGAGAGACTAGAGCTATGGTCCTATAGTTGCTGCAGTCTTTTGCATCTCCTTTTTTGTGGATGTATATTGATAATTTCTAATCTGTTGACCATCTCTTTGTTTTTCATATCTGTTGACATATGTTGGTTAGCACTGGTGTTAATTCTGTTAGTGTGAAGCAAATCAATTGCTTTGATCCACACTTGTGATTGTGATTGTGATGACTACAGATACTTTTTATTTTGCTCTAGGAATCTAGCAGAGTGACATCTGTACATTGGGTGGGAAAAAAAATACAAAGCCCAAAGCATCTATTTAGCCTATATCTACAAAACTTGCAGAAGAGCATTAAATCAACAGAATGAAAAGCAAGCAAACACAGAAGAAACATAAAAACGAGCTGGCTACTCCAAGGCACAGCTACAGTAATTATTTCAGTCTTTTGCTTACGGGGGTACCAACTGTTTACAATTTACTGTTTGGCAAAGCTGGATGTTCTCATTTTCCCTCCTGGTTCAGGAGTCAAAAACATATGCTACCTTTCATAATGAACTCATCTAAGATTTGAAGCTATCCATATTCATGTCAGGAGAAATGTTTACGCAAGAGCAAAATGTTCTGATATCCAAATAAATCAGAAACATCTCAGAGTTTATATTTCTTTATGCTTCTTTGGCATAGTAAAGTGGGGGAAATGTAGTTTAATTAAAAACAACAAAATATTCTTTTCTAAGAATCATTGCACTCTCAGACTAATGCAAGCTAATGTGTAGTTTCTCCATACTCCAAAGATTTATTGTCTATCAATAGATACAAGGAAAATGTAATATATACTGTACACACCTTGCATATTTTCCATCTTTTCTGCATAAATTATATATTCATTTTCATAATTATACACTTATTTCTAACTTTAACATAAGCTGCTATTAACTCCTGGGTGCCTATAAAACATGGTTGTATTTAATGTACCTGCACAAGTAATACTTGAAATCTTTTTTTCTCAGCACCACTGATGCATTTAGGAGTTGTCTTGTTTCTCAATCTTTCCAGGGCCTACTAACATGACCTTCTATGTAATTGTTTATTTATTTTATTTAGAGTATTTATACCCTGCTCTTCAGCCACAAAGGCTTCTTGGTTTCACAGATTGCTAATTTTGACAGTCTCCTGCCCTCAGGTTTACAATCTAAAGAGAAATGACACAAAAGGAGAAGGGAATGGCAGTGGAGAAGGGGATTAGATCCAGGAGATACTGTGGTTCTTTTCTCCCTCCAAGGCCAAAGTAGTTGAAATGGAGGGAAGGCCCTTCATCTGTCTTTGGGGCTAGTCATGATGGACCTGGCTTGTCTCTTCTTCTTCTTGGTTGGAATAATCTGTTTTGACTGTGAGCGCAGGAGTTTAGAAAAATCAGCACCTAGAGAAGCAAAGGAGTTCATCTTCCTAACTCTTGATTGGGTTCCTTTCTGTCTTTTTGGTCCCCTTTGATTTCCAAATTTTCTTTTTTTCCCATGACAAGCTTGGTTGTTTCCCATGATGCTATAGTTGTCTTCCGATAGCCCTCCTGCTCATTATCCAGAGAGGCCTCTGGGTACATTAAATATTCTTTATTATATACATTTTAATAGGTAGCATACAAGAGGAGGGTTTCTCCTAGAGAGCTTGGGTCAGGAGTACATGAATAGAGAGGAAGGTGTTTCCAGTGTGTGGGGGGTCCAAGTGATGGCTGAGGGTCTCTGATTATTTTCACAGGATGCTCTGGCATCCAAAGTGAGATCCCGTGAGTGCTTCCTGTTTCTGCTGCTGAGAGAGCGGGAGAGAGCATACCCTTTAACTGTATGGATTTAGCAGGCCCTAGTTAATGTTCTGTCTTCTTTTTCAAATGTTTTTCAAATATCCCAGTTTGCTCTTCTTCTCTATTTTCCCTTTGTCCTCAGCTTACTTCAATTACTGAAAATGGAGTTCAAAGTACAAAAATAGTTTGCACTCAATTAAATCAGTGGGGGAAGAGCAGAGGAGTGGGTGAACTTTGTCTTTCTCAGTAGTCTCAGGTAAAAGCAAATTGCTGCAGTCTCTTCGAGCTTGTGTGTGCTTCGTCATGAATAATTTTAGTCCTCTTGATCGCACTCCAATGTTGTTTAGCCACAGTTGTTTAGCCACTGTTGGAGGATGTGAGAGGTGCACAGTTTCATACTGAGAACAATGGTTGCAATCAAATTGCGAGCTTCAAATAGAGCAGGCAGACTAAACTTGGCTCCATGGATTTATTCTAGTTAGGCCTCACAATTAAAATTGGACCATAGGAGGGCCATGTCCTCCAGACATTATTGAACTGCATCCCCTCAGCTTTTCTCAGTGTTGGCTAAGCTGGCAAAAGTTGCTAGGAGCTGCAACTCACTTAGTCTAATGAGAATGATTTGGATATGGGCAAAATTAGCAACTACTCCAGTGATGTAATGTTAGTATTAGTATTAATAACAATAACAATAATAATCAATTTAATAAATAAAGTTACAATGAATGAAGTTAGAATAATGCTAATTTAAATTATGGAAATTAAATTATTAAATAATTTTAAATAAAATTCAGGAAGAAATTTCTGAAAGCATGATGGTGCCGTGGTTAAATGCCTGTACAGCAGTCACTCACTCAAAACCATAAAGTTCAATACCAGCAAAAGGCTCAAGCTTGACTCAGGCTTGCATCCTTCTGAGGTTGCTAAAATGAGTACCCAGATTGTTGGGGGCAAGTTGCTTACAATTGTAAACCGCTTAGAAACTGCTTAGGCAGTATGAAGCGGTAAATAAATGAAGCTGTTTGTTTGTTTGTTTGTTTTAATATCCTAAGAATTGAGGTCTTCTGGAGGGACTGTTCTGAGTTTCCCACCAATGAGTTCAACATACTGTGTAAGGAGGTGGCAGAGAGCCTTCTCAGCTGTGGCACCCGAGTTCTAGAATGCCCACAGCTTGGAGTTCAGATGAATGTGAATATTGGCTTTATTTAGGTGCCATGTTTTTTTAAAAGTTATTCATTAAAGCCTTTGGGGCATTTTTGATTCATGTCAAAACATTTATTCATTTGGTTTCCATTTGCTGGAATTCTGCTAGAGACTTACAACTTTGTAAATGGACTCAGTGGGGGCCTAAATACATTACAGGCACTAGATCTCAATATTGAAAGTTAAGCAAGGTCAGTCCTGGTTAGTAGTTGGATGGGAGTCCACTAATGAATACCTGGTGCTATAGCCTATATTTAAGAGGAAGGAACTGGCAAAACCAGTACTGAATATTCCTGAAAATTCCTAGAAAAACCCTATGAAATTCATGGAGTTACCTAAGTCAATAGGAGACTTGAAAGCACATATGCACACACAAATGGACATATGCCTATAGGAATTAGAATGAACAGTTTTCTAATGTCTGTAGCTAGTAAGAGGCTGCTGTTGTATGACTATGTAGGGGAGCTGGCAAAGTGACTGATGCACAATGGGACCCACTGTGCATCACGACACTGTCTAAGGAGTCCTGGTGCACATCTGATGTGCATCAGAATACCCTTTATGCATTGTCACAGTTCACTAAAAGGGTTTCTTAGAACCTCTGCTATGTCCATAGTTATGAAATGTAGAGTGGGATAAAGGATTCTGGCCAATAGTTCTTAACATGTTTTAATTTGTCAACTTGTTAAACTTATCTTTAGTCCATTGTAATTTTTATTATTGTTTTAATTTTTAAAATCTGTTAATATTGTTTCTATTTGGCTAGCATTATGAAATAGAGCACGATATAAATATTTATCTAACTAGGTAACTATTTAAGCCCCTATATCCTGTCCACCAATGATCCTGAGCCTCTTCCAGGAATATGTGTATATGCATGTCTTTATGTGAGTGTGCATACATACATATGGAAGTGTACTTGCAACCAAACAGCTTGTACACTCCTGGTTTAGGATCCAGGATATTTATAAGACTCTTTACTAAAAAAAAAAAAAAGGGGGGGGGAACCAAAGCAAAATACCCCATACCCAATTAAACATGCCATATTATATTAATAACAGCACTAACTTAAAACAGTTTAAAAGCATTTTAAGAGATTATCACACTGTCAATTTGCTCATGGGATAGATGTGGGATTTAACAGTCAAAGATTGATTTTACTTGAACTGCCCCATAGCTGGGCAGTGTGCAACCCATATGCAGTCCACACTTCTCTGGGCTTCTCCTGCAGTTTTCCAAGAACAGGCAAGTCCTGTGTTGAAAAAACTGCACGAGAAGCCTGGAGAAGTATGAATTGCATACACGTTGCATGCTGTCCATCTGACTTTTAAATCCTGTATCTATTCCGCAGGTGAATTGCATTGTGATAATTGCCTTAAGCACAACGAGATGAAAAGTACAACCTGTCATTAAAGCACCTTTTTGTACCAATCAGTTAAAAGCAACCCCTCCAACCCCTGCCTAAATTAGAACTCAAAGCAGCTTACATTCTAAAAACATACCACAATTAAAAAATTACAAAAGTGGCAATTAAAATGCAGTACACGATTACAATATTAAAACAGAATACTGACTTAGTCCAATGGGATACAGAAAACAATATTAAAACAGCAAACAAAATAGAATACAATTAAAGAAGATTAAAGCACTTAAATGTAAACACAGCAAATTTAGTGAAGAAGATGGTAACCAGATGACCTACAAGCTTGAACAGCCTACTGGAATTGTGAATTGACATTTCCAAGGCCCCTGTCCTCCCATTTTATAATTATTTATGAAGCCTGACTTGGACTGGAAAGCCCTTCAAAGAAAAGATACTGAACTAAGGACTACCAGTAATTCTCAAACTTTGGTCCTCCAGGTATTTTGGACTTCAGCTCCCAGAATTCCTGACTGTTGGCCAAGTTGGATGGAGCTTATGGGACTGAAGAACAAAACACCTGGAGGACTGACGTTTGGGAACCACTGGACTATACTCTGTAGAGGAGGACACATAACTTATCTTTATTACTACATGATAACCAAGCAGTATCTTTTCATAGAGGCCTGTATTTAGAAGATGTAGTCAAGTAGTCAAATGCCTGCTGTCTTCTTTAGGGGTGAAGTTGTTGATGTCTTATTTTGGTTACAAAGTTGCTTCATACTGAAACACTGTCTTCCCAGAGCTGTTTACCTTGTTTACCAGTGCTGTGTTCCTCTGGGTGATTTGCTGTTTCTGTTATTTCATTTATCAGCCAAAGATTTCTCTCTCTTTCTCTCTGTCTGCACAACATGTACTGTGAACCTTCCATATATTCCAAATACTCTGGGTGTTATAACACTCTGTACCTTGCCATGGACATGCAGAATGTCTTCTGGATTATAGCAGGGTTTGTAATGAAAACTCATATATTTGGCAGGGCAGAGTTAGAGAGTAAGAATATAAGCTTTCATATCACACCACAATTCAGAAGACACTATAATGATCCAAACTTCACATTTCAAAACATTAGAACTGCTGCACTGTTGACTTATCAGATTACCGTGGGTCTACCCACACTGCACAGTTCTGGCACTGTGATACCAGTTTAAATGCCATGGCTTCATCCTATAGAATCCTAGGATTTGTAGTTTAGGATTTAGAATTAAACATTAGACTACTCTGACTCACAGCAAAGAATTGTAAGGGTTTCACAGAACTTCAAATCCCAGAGCTCTATAAGATGGGGCCATAGTAGCTAAAGCTACTATAGTTCTGTAGTGTGGATATACCCTGTCTCCCATGCTTACTGTTGGCCTCATTGGAAGATTCAAGATCTGCTACGATCTTAAGAGTGACACAGCAGTGAGAATTTCAGCACATGTGGTTTTAAATTTCAGCACTCATTATGAGCAAAAGGTGCTTCTAAGGGTCTCTTACACGCAACTATTAGGACAACCCTATATCCCATGAAAAATCCAATACTTCTGTAACAATCTTGTTTATTTTTGAATGGTAGCAATTCAGGGGCAGTTGGATGGTGGAGAACGATATAGCAGTAGTAGTTGTTGTTTACTTACAAGTAGTTTTCTTGCAAAGAGGGTTTGCTCAGAGAGGGTTTGCCGTTGTCTTCCTCTGAGGATGTAACTTTCCCAAGATCATCCAGAGGAGTTCCATGGCCTAGTGGGGATGTGAGCCTTGGCAGTTCAGAGTTGTAGTCCAACATTGTACTACACTGTACTACACCATGCTGGCTCCTTTGTCCTAAGAAAACATTGACCCAACTTCTATTTCTAATTGCTTGAACATTATGAAAAGTAAAGAACTTGTTTATCATTTCAGCTGAAATCTAATTGTTAGTTCCAATCATGGTAGAACCATTGAATCAATGGGCACTTACTAAATCAACACTTAAGTTCTATTGATTCAGGTCTAGTCTAATTAAGACTGGCAATTGGACATAGGTTAGCAATTGTAACACAATACAGAACAAATCAGTTGGGAAAGATAATCTCTTTTTATTTCATTAACTTGGGGAAAAAAAGATTCCATTTTCCACGTTTTTATTCCTTCCAGCCCTCTTTGTAACGTTGATGAGAAAAGCTGGTGAGACCTAAGATTCAGCAACAGGAAAATCCTTGAGTAAAACTATGTTTTAAAACAGCAACCTCTTGCTGAAAGTGTTTGGGTGAAATTGGGCTGTCAGCAGGGTTGCTAATACATATCACATGGATCTAATGCCTTGGGCCCATCTGTCTTCACTGGATTTATGGATTTTACTTTAGACATTCTGCTAAAGGCAAGGGGACTGAGGGGTGGGGAGTGGTACTCCACTGTTGGCCTGCAGAAACACTGTCCGCTTGTTTTACTATCTTCCATTGAGAGGCTTCTTGTCCTTTGACGGTTGCAATTCAAGACACATGCCTCTGCTGAGAATGGAATGTTTGGGGTTGAAATGACTGCATTCTTGCCTAGAAGTCACTCCATGACTCAGGGTAGCAGAAGTCTTTTGCACAAACACCAAGCAAAGGAGATAGTTTGAACAATACTGTATGTAAAAAGATAATACATTGTGCTTAAAACATTTTATCTATTTTTATTTATATTTTAAAATACTTTTTAAAACTAATGTGGACAGATAGGCCTGAAACTTCACATTAGTAAAACTGGAGCAGACCCTCTGAATCAATAGAATTTATGTAAGTGTTGAATTAGCAGCTTTGATGGGTCTACTGTAATTGGAATTATATAATTTTGGTCATAATATGTTTTTACATATAGGAATGTATAGATGTATAAGGAGAGCCAGTGTGGTGCAGTGGTCTGAGTGTTGGATTATGACTCTGGGAGGCCAAGATTCAGATCCCAGCTAGGCCCTGGAAACTCACTTGGTGACCTTAGGCAAGTCACACTCTCTCAGCATCAGGGATGGCAAAAATGGCAAACCTCCTCTGAACAAATTTTGCCAAGGCAACCCCATGATAGAGTTACCATAAGTCAGAAACAACTTGGAGGCACACAGCAACAAATGAAAAGCAGCTGAAAAAGTGGAGAATTGGCACTGTTCGAAAGTATATGGCAATGATCTGGTTGCTCCAACTCATCTTATAGAGCTCTGAGACTTGTAGTTCTGTGAAGCCCTTACAATTCTTTGCTGCTTCTATAGACTAACATGGCTATATCTTTGAATTCATTTGCACTCAGATCAGCAGGGGGTAGAGGAGAAGTGGGGCAGCAGCAGAATTTTGCCACTCCCGGTAGCTTTAGGCAAAAACAGACCGCTGCTCTCTTTTCTTGTGTGTGTGTTCTTCCCCATTAGTACCTTCTGCTGTGTTGACCACACTAATGTTGCTTGGCTACACATGTTCGCTTTTTATGAGTGAAATGTTGGAGGGTATGATACTTTGATGTGTAATGCATTATGTTAGTCCTGGAGGCACCTGAGGAGGAGTGTTCCCCTTACCTTAAAAGTACAAAGTGACTAGAGAGGTTTTTTGGGGGCAGGGAGAAGGGGTCTAATTTTTTTAAAACAAAAAACAAAAAAACAGGGATCCTGAGCCACTCATAGCAGCTGGCCACAATTTTTAGAGTGAGGTGCTCAAGATTCTCTAGAAAATAAAGTGTAGCTATTGTTGTTGGCGCTGTTATTGTTGTGACTTATTTCTGCCTTATGGTGATCATGGGGTTTTCTTGGCAAGATTTGTTCAGAGGAGGTTTGCCATTGCTTTCCCCTGAGGGTGAGAGCATGTGAGTTGCCCAAAGTCACCCAGTGGGTTTCCTGGCCAAGCAGTGTTTCCAGAGTCATAGTCCAACACTCAAATGATCACACCACACTGGCTCATAGGGGCTTTACAGACCGCCCTTTTGAGGCGGTCTGCAGCTGCCCCTTTAAGAGCCAGGATGGGGCCAGTGCTGTCATCCCGGTGCTTCTGAAGGCCACGGAGAAGCGGCAAACTGCTGCTTCTCCGTGGCCTGAAAGCAGGATGCAGTGGGCGCCATGGGTGCCTGCTGCACCCCTTTCTCCCTGGTGCTAGCAGGGGGAGAAAGGGGCCTCTGCCGCGGCTCCTTTCTCCCCAGGGTCCTTGGCACAGCCATCTAAAGGCTACGCCAAGGACCAGGCACCAAAAAGAGTTCCGTTTTGGAGCTCTTTTTAGCGCCACAGAAAAGGTGACATTTGCACCCT
The DNA here is from genome assembly GCA_034509955.1 of Urosaurus nigricauda. Taxonomy (NCBI): domain Eukaryota; kingdom Metazoa; phylum Chordata; class Lepidosauria; order Squamata; family Phrynosomatidae; genus Urosaurus; species Urosaurus nigricauda. The sequence continues at coordinate 245,559,059 of JAOEGL010000003.1, forward strand.
CCCATGGCATGATGTTGTCAGGCACGTGCAGTGTTATGTATCCTGTATGGATGCTTCCCTTTTAAAATGGCAGCATCCATATGCGCTAGGGTTAGGGAGGGTGCAAAGGCTGTGCCCTCCTGAACCCTAATCACGCCATCTGTATCAGGCCATAGCGAAACTTCCTGCATTGGATTGCTCTGGCGCAGATGAGTTTCCACACCAGAGCAAGCAGCAAGATCCTGTGCAGAGTAGCTCAGGACTTGCTACATTATATGATTTAATATAGACAAAAATCCCTCTAGACCATCTTGTATAATTAATATAAGCAACAGCCTCTCCCCAGCTTCCTTTTGAAAATAAGGAGTTTTAAAAAAAAGTTCCTCACTGCTCCAAAAAAAGTAATGACTTTTTCAGCCATTACATTATTTTGAGGAATAATTTATTTTTCCCCTCATTTATCCTCACAAATCATTAATGACAGTAATGTTGCTACAGTAAGGTGTTATCTCCAAGCTGTGATAAAGCTGCCACACAAACAACCTTGAAACCCTTCAACAGTTTTGACATCTATGAATGCCAGCAATCCAAATTGGAAAGCTAACTTCCCTTTGTTAGCCCCAGCTATCAAACCTCCTAATGAATATATACAGATATTTTCAAATCAGCACCTTCTTTTACGATATGCTGGCCATTCCTGTAATACTGGACGTTGTCTAATTATAATACACTTTGAAGTGTGATGACGCCTAGACAGATGACACCCAAGTTAATGTACCCCATCTCTCTTTAGAATATGTGTGTGGCAATAGGTCTTTAACCTTATCATAGTTCTTTTAATGATGTTTTTTTCTGTTTAATTTCACTGTAAATCATATTAGCAGAGTTTTGACTGCTGTGCCAGAGAGCTTAAAAAGTGAAGTTATTTTAAAAGCTAAGAATGTGTCAAGTCTGTCATGTTTAGTCAATATGATCCATTCAAGTATAGAGCTGTCAGAAAGGACAACAGTGGATGGCTCTTAATCTGTTCACTTTTGAAGGGGAGTAAAAAAAATGGACTCAGGATAAAGTAACAGTTTTTGATCTATCATGGTTACAGTTAAATAACCAATTTATGGATTTGTTAAAGACATTAAGCAAAGCAGAGGGGCCTACAAAAGTAAGATTGTATAGCGTCACAGCAGATCCTCTGTTCAAAAATCCTCACAGCATCTTATGTTTCTTCACACTTTACTTTGGAAATTCCACTGTTTGTTGAAGATAACAGAATTTTTATTTTTGAAGACTATCTGCACAAAGAGTGGCAACATGTGACTTGCAGTCCCATACTCTTCAACAATTCACAGATGAACCTGAGACGTGTGTGGTCAAGCAACATCAGAGTGTGGTCAAGATAGCCAAAGTTATTAATGAGGAGGGACATACAAACCAGAACTGGCTGAAGCAGTTTGCTTTGCCTGAGCATGTTGGGAAAAGCAAGAGATTTAACCCTCACTCCCTGCTGAGCAAACTAATTTTGCTACTTGAATTAAGTTTGCATCAGCTAAATAAAGTAAGCTGTAGACAGAGGGGGAAAGTGGGAGGAGGAGAGAAAAACTGGGGCATTTTAAAGTCAGCTGAAAAAGTGGGATGACAAGGGATTTATTAGTACTTTCCTGGCCAAATTGGGACAGTTGAAGGGTATGCACGCCACATGCACTTTCCCAGTTTTGAGGACCCTTCCATTTGCCCACTGCAACCGCTAAATAATCTGGAACTACAGTTTGGCTCTTTCCAAATCCTGGCTATAAATAAAGGGTGTAGGAGTTTCTTTCGCACTTCTTTCACAGTCCCAGATAGTGGCACATCGTGTGAAAGAAGTGTTCCTAGGAACTAAGAAATCTTTGGGTCTATATCCACAGAGCGCATGAATGCCCATCTAAGAGGCTTGACAGACCACCTCGAAAAGGTGGGGTGGAGCTGCCCCTTTTTGCTCTGCATCCTCACCACAGCAGCCAAATGGGGCAGTGATGATGTGAATGAAAAAAGGAGCACTGAAATTCAGCTCCTTTTTGTACGGCATCTGCAACGCCATAAGCGCTGTAGGGCAGTGTGGTGATATCACACACGTGCCATGCTGTTTGGACGTAGCATGTGCATGATGTCATTGACGCATGCGATGTGTGGATGGCACTGCTTCATGATGGTGCCGCCCATACGTACTAGGGTTCAGGAGCGTGAGGTTGCAGTGCGCTCCTGAGCCTTAGTTTTGGCCTGAGAGTGCCACAAGGCACCCATTTGTACTGGGCCTAACTCACCTTATATACATCATTAAATAAAACTTCACACCATGACAGATAACTAGATTTAATTATTTTACCCCAATTATTTTCTTCCTGAATGAACCAGTTTGTATTCCTTTATCAATGTCCTTCAATTATCATCAAACTGGGTATCATCAAAGCCTCATGATATACAAAAGAAGTAAAGTGTTGTGGCAGCAGTATGCAACGCAGCTCCCCACCAAGGTTGGAATTCCTCTGGCAAGAGAAGACACTGCAGTTTCCTTTCTGGGAACATTGCACTGAATCTAGGGACACACACTCGCCATGGAGGAGGAGGAGGAGGAGGAGGAGCAGCAGCAGAAGGTAGCAGCAGAAGGTAGCAGCAGCAGCTGCAGCAGGAACAGTGTTGTTTGTTTCCATTTCCAGGGACATTTTGAGGTTTAAAACTACATGCCTACTTGGTCTCAATCTCCATCTGGGTTCTTCCAGATGTGGTAATTGTGCCAGGGGGTTGTGGTATCAAAACTATTTTCTGGCAATACAGTACTTGGTACCAGCTGCAAGAGTTTGTTCCCAGTCTTGGGTAAGTTTCTTATTTAATCCAAGACATTTTGGAATAAACATGTCTTTCTCTCCCTCCCCCCCATTTTTTTATTTCTCCCCCTTAGAGTTGTAGTGCTATAATGTACCAGTGAAATGGCCATTTTGCATTACAGCACCATACAGTGACTTTAAAAGATTACAATTTCTTTTCTTTAAAAGAAAACAAAGAAAATTTGCCTTCCAACCATAGAATCACCTCAACAAACCACACCCTGGTTTGTTGTTGTTGCTAACTGCCATGAGATCAACTTTGATTTATGGTGACCTATGAGAGACAGCCAAGTCACCGTGATATCTTCTGTGTTGCTCAGATCCTGCAAATATTGGGCCATGGCATCCTTGACTGAGCCTACCCACTTCAAAGGAGTCTTCCTCTTTTCCTACTGCCTGCTGCCTTGCCAAGGATTGTTGTCTCTTCTGGTGAGTCATGTCTTCGCATGATATGGCCAAAGTATGACAGTTACAGTTTAATCATCTTGGCTTGTAGGGAGAGTTCAGGCTTGATTTGCTCTAAGACCTATTTATTTGTCTTTTTAGCAATCCATGATATCTGTAGAATCTTCTCCAACACCATATTTCAAATGAGTTGATTTTCTTCCTGTCAGCTTTCTTAACTGTCCAGTGATATGGAGAAATGGGAAATACAATGGCATGGGCAATCCTAACTTTAGTATTCAATTATATATCTTCACACATAAGGATCTTTTCTAGTTCCTTCATAGCTGCCCTTTAAGTCCCTTTATCACACTAGGGGGCAAATAGGATTTAAATGAGAGTTAAGCAAGAATTAAACAGGAAATGCCTGATGTTTATCATAGGATATTTCCTGTTTAACTCTGGTTTAACTCTCATTTAAATCCTGTTTTCCCCCTAGTGTGATAAAGCAGCTAGTCTTCTTCAGATTTCTTGACTGCAGTCCCCATTTTGATTAATGACTGAGCCAAAGTATAAAAAATAAATAAATCTGTATTTCAATATCTTCATCATCTACTTAAAATTTTGTAAACAATCTGTTGTCAATTATTTTTGGTATCTTAATGTTCAGCAGTAAACCTTCCTTTGTATATTCTTCCTTGACTTTCTTGAGCAGATATTCCAAGTCCTTACTATTTTCTGCTAATAGTATGGTGTCATCTGCATATCTTAAATTGTTGATGTTCCTTCCTCCAGTTTTCACATCTCCTTCCTCTGAGTCTAATCTAGTTTTGCAGATGATAATGAGGACACCACAAATTGCAGTAACCACTGAGCCATTAGATTAGAATCAATAGCCCTATACAGATGGGCCTGAAGAGGCACCTGGGTGGCGCCATAAGGGTTTGGGAGCACGCAGCATTCACACGCTCCCGAACCCTAACCCGTAATGGTGCCGGCAACTGCAGTGCAAAAAAGGAGCAGGGTTTGCCCACTCCTTTTTTGCTGCGCAGCCTCACCACTGCATCTAGCTGCTGCGGTGAAGCTCTGCAGCAAAAAAAGGTGGCGCCAGACTGCCCTTTTTGGGTGGTCTGTATTGCCCCATAGAATCATAGAATCACAGAGTTGGAAGAGACCACAATGGCCATCCAATTCAACCCCCCTGCCATGCAGGAACTCCCAATCAAAGCATCACTGATAGGTGGCCATCCAGCCTCTGCTTAAAGACCTCTAAGGAAGAAGACACCACTACACTCTAAGGGAGTGTGTTCCACTGTCAAACAGCCCTTACTGTCAGAAAGTTCCTCCTAATGTTGAGGTGGATTTCCTTTCCTGCAGTTTGTATCCATTGTTCCATGTTCTAGTCTCTTGAGCAGCAGAAAACAAGCTTGCTCCCTCCTCAATGTGACATGCTTTCAAGTATTTAAACAGGGCTATCATATCACCTCTCAACTTCTCTTCTCAAGGCTAAACATTCCCAGCTCCCTAAGTCGTTCCTCATAGGGCATGGTTTCCAGACCCTTCACCATTTTAGTCGCCCTCCTTTGGACACGCTCCAGTTTCTCCACATCCCTTTTGAATTGGGGTGCCCAGAACTGGACACAGTATTCCAGGTGGGGCCTGACCAAAGCAGAATAGAGTGGCACTATTACTTCCCTGGATCTAGAAACTATGCTTCTGTTGATGCAGCGTAAAATTGCATTTGCGTTTTTAGCTGCCACATGGCGCTGTTGACTCATGTTCAAATTATGGTCTACTTGGACTCCTAGATCTCTTTCTCATGCAGTTTCATTCAGCCAGGTGTCTCCCATCCTATATCTGTGCATTTCATTTTTCCTCCCTAAGTACAGAACCTTACATTTCTCTGTGTTGAATTTCATTTTGTTAGCTTTGGCCCAGCTTTCTAGTCTATTCAGGTCATTTTGAATTTTGATCCTGTCCTCTGGTGTATTAGCTACTCTTCCTAGTTTTGTGTCATCTGCAAATCTGATAAGTATGCTCCCTATTATGTTATCCAAGTCATTGATAAAGATGTTGAATAGCACTGGGCCCAGGACAGAATGCTGTGGGACCCCACTTGTCACTTCACTCCAGGATGAAAATGAATCACTGCTGAGCACCCTTTGGGTGCGGCCAGCCAACCAATTACAAATCCACCTAACAGTTGCCTTGTCTAGTCCACATTTTACAAACTTGTTTCCAAGAATGTCATGGGAAACCTTGTCAAAGCCCTTACTGAAATCAAGATATACTATATCCACAGCTCTCATGCATGCAAAATGATGCTCAAAGTTGTACAACAAAGACATTTACCATATATGGAACAATAAATGCCAGATGTCTAAGCTGGACTCAGAAGAAGAAGCAGCACAAGGGATCATATTGCAAACATATGTTGGACAAAAGAATGCATCAGCAAATTTCAAAAGAAAATCAGCAAAGATTACAGCAAAGCCTTTGATCATATAGAAAACTAAGGATCACTCTTAGAGAAATGGATGTAGCACAACATTGAATATCCTAATGCATAAACTGTACTCAGAAGAAGTCAAACACACACACACACACACACACACAAAACAACCTTTGGAAGACCCCTAGTGCTGATCCAAGAAGTCACTACAAAGAACCTCCCACACACCAAAACAGAATAAGTGGAAACAGAGATGACAACAAAACTTTGTAAAACTCTAGGAGCTGTATTGTGAGAACATAATTCTTTCGGGGAATCTGGAAGGGTTTTCTTTCTGACTTCTATCTTCCCATTCCTATATTGTACCCTTCTTCTCCTGTATCACAGGCTGCAGCTTCTGGCCACTCACAGCATAGACAAGACATGGACTGTCTGGAACCAGAGCTGGGGCCCAGCCCAAAAACAAAAAACCAACAACAACAACAACAAAAAACAAAAACCGCCCAAGGCTACAGTGGTACTGTCTACCCCTTGTTTTAGAAAATTCAAGTGAACCTTGACCATATCACATGATGGGAATTGGAAGTATAACCCAGTGGCATACCGAACACTATCTTGGGTTTTCACATTATTACATAATAGGTTATCTCAAGCAATGGCTGACAGTGGGAATGAATACCAAACACAATCTATTTACGTTATTGTGTGATAGGTTATCACATGCAATTGCTGGCAGTGGGAACGCATTCTGAACACAATCCCACATCAACCCAAAAGTAAGGAAATTCAGTGAAGTAGCGGATTCACAAATCCTCTTCGCAGGATATCTTTTTCAAAATTGAGAGGAAGACCTCCTGTGTGATAATGTCCCATAGAAAGAAAACACACAATTGGTGTAGCATGACAATAGTGCTAAATGCAGCTTGGGCAGCATCTACACCTCAGAAATAACACAGATTGACACTGCTTTGACTGCCATGGCTCAATACTATGGAATTCCAAGAATTTTAGTTTTGTGAGAGACTTAATATTTTCTGTCAGAGACCTCTGGTGCCACAACAAACTACAAATTCCAGAATTCCATAGCATTAATCCATGGCAATTAAAGTGCTGTCAAACTGCATGACTTCTGTAGTGCAGATACAACCTTAATGAGGACTAAACTAACACAATGACTCTTTAAATATTGTCAAGGCAGAAGAAAGCATAGTGCAGCTCACTCACTACATAATTATAGCTACATAATTATAGCACTATGATTCCACTTTAACCACTGTGGTTTCATCCTATAGAATCCTGGGATTTGCATTTAGGGAAAGATATTTAGAATTCTTAACCAGAGAGTTATTGTGCTCCCCAAAGTATAAGCCCCAGCATTTCATACCGTAGTATGTTGCCACAGAACTTAAAATGGAATCAAAGCACTATAATTGTGCAGTGGGAAAGGGCCTATGATATTGCAAATCATCCAGCATTACTGTTGCCAGTGCTGACTAGCTCTGGTGGGCATTGCAGTTCAACAACATTTGGAAGGCTACAATTTGCTATATAAGTCATGAAGCTGCTGATAGGTTTAGCAGTAGCTATTTTATATGCATTTACCTATAGATCTTCTAGTGGGTTACATTGCGCTGTAATTTCTTTTGTAGTAGCCTCATAGCTCTTGCTAAATGTACAGTCTGTTAGTTATTGGAGATGGATACATATGTCCTAATAGCAGCTTGATCCAGTGAAAACATTGACTAATTGCTAAAGGTGTGAGCCAACAGTAGTTCATGTATTGCTTTCTTTATAATTCCCTGTTATATAGTATTTTTTTTTAAAAAATGTTGTTTGTCTTCATCTTCATGTTCTGGCTTTCCACTCCCCCTTTGCATGACAGACTATAATCAGTTAAAATGCATGTGGAATCTTAATTGTTTGACTTTGTTTATCCCATGGAGAAACCAATACAGCACTTACAGTAATTAAGATATTTTTTTCTGGTCTTCTCATTTTGTTAATGATATCTTATTGAAGGCTGTGCAGTAATTACTGCCCACTGAGGTACACGCTCTGAAGCAAACTAATGGCCAATGACCAATAATGATTACATCAGTAATTATCTGTTATGAAGTATTAGAAAACAGAAAAAAGTCTGAAATTAAAACCAGTGCATCTGAAGCTAACATTACTCATCTTATTAAACAATACTAAAATTATATTTGCAATTCATCGGAAAAATATATGGCAAGCTGTTTTCCCCAGCTGAATACGAATGGTTTTGTTGTTTTCCAATTATAGTTCCAAAAATATTTTTCAACCTACTGCTGAAGGAACAGAAGAAAACAATAACTGCCATTTTCCAAGTAATGATGCTGTTAATGTTAGAGCATTGGAAGTACATAATTTGAAACAAAACTTAAATACATGTGTCCCAAAATGTACATTTTGTTGTCTTATTAATACTTCTTAAGAATATAAGATGAGATTTCTTCCCAGTCTCCCCATATAATATGGAAAAGCTTTCCTAAGAGTAAGACTAAGCCACAGTAAACAGTTTGAGAATATTTTTTTCTGCAGTATTTGACAGCCAGTGGTGGCTTCTAGTTCTCAAGAAATTATAAAGAGATGGGGTTATATAAACTAGCTGAAAATAACTGAATTACTTCTTTTCTCTCTATATATGTACTCAATTTCAGATATATCTAAGCATGTCACTTTCTTCCTCTTTTAGTAATCAACAGTATTGGTTATGGAACTTTGGGGGGGATGAATGGTGAAGTACATTATAGTTTGCTTTTCAGTCATGCATCTGATTTTGATCTCTCCCAGAGTTTTTTGGAATGTTATCAGCAGCTGAGAATAATAACACAAATCTCTTTATAACATGATCCTAATTTTTCAGCTGTAAGGTTATTATTATTTTTTTAAAAAAGGAAATGTGAAAATTAGCTCAGTGGGGGTGGTGGGGTGATGGTGTAGAACTTATTTATCTCATTTTTAAAAAATTCAAAAATGTCACCCCCATCTACTGTCTAACATGATGCAGACTGTTTTTCCACCCTAGAATCCTGATGGTTTCATTTTGCCACATGTGTAGGGCATTCCTAAGCCTTTGCTGCTTACCAGTAAAGTTGGCGCCTCTAGAAAACAGAAATACATTGTGGATAATGATATTATAAGGTTCAGCCACTAGTTGGCCCTGGACTTAGAGTTCTATCTGAGTGCTGGAATTTCCTGTTACTTGTCTGTTTTTTTTTTTTTTTGGGGGGGGGGGTGTCAGAAATTAAAGTTCTTATTTAGCTGAGTTTTATGTGTCTACTAAACCTTCCTTTACACATTCAGTTGAGTACAGTGTGGAAAGTTCAACACTGTTTACCAATAAAAGTCTATTGAATGAAAGACTGTGTCAAAACATGGAAATTTAAAAACAACAATAACCCACACAATTACAAATGGTTTGACTATCATCATGGCAGTAATAATTCAGGGTAGTCTTCCTGAGCTTGTAGAGAGTCCCCCTCATTCTCAACCATTTACTCAAAGGCATCTGGGGGGCACTGCATATGGAAATCAGCCTAAGGGTTCTGCAGGACATTTGGTTAGGGAAGGAATGGCTTAGCTGTCTTTGACTTAAATCTCTCTCCACACGGAACATTTCACACTCATCATCTACTGCTGCAAGTCTTGAGAAACACAACTGAAGTCAGTTCTCCAACAAGAGTTATAAATCTACAGTAATTGAGCGCAGAATTTGACATTGCAAAGTCAAATTTGAACCTGGTGTAATGTGTTTGTGCCTTTATATCTCGCAGCAAATTTGGCCCTATATATTTTATTCCTAATTCTCACCTTAAATCAGAGTTTCAAAGGCTCAGCTGAATAAGATATGCCTCTGTAAAGTATGTTTTAAATTAGGAGCTGGTGAAATACTGTGCTTTTGATTCCAGGATGAAATGTATATCCCCTTGGAAAAAAATGTGTTTCCATTGGCTGTTCCCCCTCCTTCTCACTCCCCACTCTTTTCAAGAAACCAGGAGTCAGTGAAGAGTGGAGCTGAAACAAAAAACCTCTTTTTCGTTCATCCTCCACATTTTCTTCTGGGTGCCGAGAGGTGGTTTAAAAGGGCAAGATCTATTAGGCCAAAGTATTTCTGTAGGGTGGGGAAGGAGTTCGGTTGCTTTCGGGGGGGGGGGGGGGGAGGAAACAAAACAAGACTTCCAACTGGTTTTAATTTTATTTGTAATGTTCATGGGAACCAGCTACACATGCTTGGCTGAACTCAGGACTTGGGATTTTTGGCAGCTTTTTTTTTTTATGAGCACATCTTGGCAGGTTTTCAAGATGTCCAGATTGCTCACATTATATCCAAATAAGCACAACTCTTGTGTTTAATCTGAGTTGTCTGCTACCCCTTTAATTAGTGCTAGTTAAGACGGGAAATCACAATAGCAGAAAACCTTTCCTTTTGGGATCTACTATAAATTTGCAATATAAATGTTTCAGGATCTTTTGATGTGAATGTAACTATGTATATGTTCACATTAGTCATAATGTAGTATGAATACAAAACATCCTAGACCCACTGGTATGAAATCTATCCTCATTATTGCTGTGCCTCTCTTTAAATGCTTGTGGCTACAGTTCTGAACACTACAAGGCCATTTAATCTTTCTGAAGTCTGTACATAAATGTATGACTTCAGCAATATGAAAGCATCTTGTCTGTGTGTATGCAAAATTTCAGCTTGTCTTATCTGACATCTACAGTGGCTCCTTGTTATCCTCTGGGTTTTGGTTCCCATATATTACGATATATGCTCTTAATAAACTTTGGGGGGAACATGTGGACTGTACTATGACCCCTGCTTGACCTATCCAAGGACCCGCCCTAAGCCTCAAGCAGGGAGGTCATGTAGGCAAGCCTGCTTGGAGGAACTGAGTCCCCAGTAAACAACTCTCCATAGGAAGTTGGGAGTCGCCAGACCAGCTCTGCTACTGCCCTCTGGAGTAAAACAATAGCCTTGGCCTCACACCTGATAAGCCAGTGATTGACTTAACAGTTTAGCCATTAAGTCGGCTTCCCCTCCAAATTGTGTCCAAACATAAGCACATTGTACACAGATTATTTGCTTTTGGCTTAACAAAGCCCAGGCAATCAGCACCTTTGTCTAAGCCTATCTAGTAGCCTCCGGATATGTTCAGCTCTATATAAGGTTCCAAGTTTGAACCACTCGTTGACGCTATTCTTGGAGGACAGGCTGGTCCACGCCAGTTTGACTTCTGCCTATAGCTCCCACGGCCAATCTCCCCTCATCCCGGCAGTTGTGTTCATCATCATCATCTACATCCATGAGGCATTCAGGAGAAGACCTCTATGGTAATACTCCAGTGGTCTCTCTCTCTCAATCCTAACTCCCAATCTCACCCCTTCCTTTCTGCTAGCATTGAATGTGTGTGTGTGTGTGTGCGCACACCCCTGTTTGTTGTGTGGTATTTATGCCCCCCAATAAACTGTGTATTTTAATTGGATTCACTTGGACTAGTGTCATCTCTCTTGGGGTTTGTCGGCAGACCTCTGGTAGACAATACTGGGACCACAATTCCGGCATAGGCTTTGTAAGGAGCTCCTCTCAGCATATTTGAGCTAATTAATTGCCCTAAGTGAGAGACTTCCTAAGACGTACCCCCCCATGGACAACAAAATCCATGGATGCTCAACTCCCATTAAATACAATGGCGTAGCAAAATGGAAAATTAAGGTTTGCTATTTGGAATTTATACTTTTTTGAATATTTTCAAGCTGTGGATGCTTGAATCTTTGGATAAAAAATTCAAGGATAAGGACAGCTGACTGTATTTGATTTGTACTGTGTTACTGAATACAAAGCTATTATCAATCCACTGAAATCTATATCACAGTATTTGTGTCAACTCTAGTATTGTACTGCTGAACTAGTGTTCTGCCCATCTGATGACAGCATCATAGAATCTCTGTTCACAAAGTATCTTCCCAAAATGTGGTGTGGTAGTGTCTCATGATTACATCTAGACTACTCTTGTTACAACACTGGCCTAACTACCTAACCATTACCTATTTCTCTTGTAATGATAACAAACTCAATAACTGTGGCAATCTCCAGACTGCAGCTTCCCCATGGTTGACTTAACACTGTAGAGCTTTTGAATGAGGCCAAGGGTGGAGAAAATATAAGAAAGAGTTATCAGTTAATGCAAGGATTTGTGCTACAGATTCTGTTTAGGACTGTGCTATCTGCACTGATCCTGTTACCATACCTTGCCCAAGTCTGTCATTTGAACTGACAGTTTTCATCAGTACTGACCTCCCTCCACTTGCTTGCAAATGTCAGTTGAACTGAACCAGCGAGCCAGTTCTGTTCAGAGGCTTTCTATATGGAAACTTCCACTACACTCCAGCCTAGCATTTTTGATTATGCAGATTACACATGCAACCTTGATTATATGTAAATAGCATTGGCAAGTTGTGGATTTTTTTCAGGTATTTGCAGAATTTGCAAGGGGAGGATTTTTTTGCAGTGGAATCCTGGGCATGTTTACTCCAGAGTAACTCCCACTGCATTCAATGGAACTTGCTTCTGGGAAATTGTTCATAGGCTACAGAAACAATGAAATTTTTACATCCTGCTGACATCATCCAGCCTCTGTCCCTTTATCTGTTTAACAAGGATAACAATATTGACCTATCTTTCAAGGAGTCATTTTTTTCTCCTTGAGGATTGCCCTGAATTTTGAGTACCATAGTTAAATTGCAGCTTAATATCCCCCAGCCTCGAATAATTTTGTTTTGTATATAAATTACTTAACCAAGTTCCTGCTACCAGAACAAAGATCTTGCAAACATACCTTGGAAAAGATAGACTGGAGTTTTTAGCAAGCTTAATATGTTTTTAAAGTTAACTATCTGCCAACAAAAATTGTCAACAATGAAATGCAATTATTGATTTACTGTTAAACCGCTATCCTATCTTTCTGCCAACAAATGGTCATGTTATTTTGGCATATCATGAAACAAAGAAAGTCCATATGGGCTTCTACTTTTCCAGCAATATAATGTCTGGCCCAAATTTGAACCCTTGTCTCCTGGAGTTCTAATCCTATGCTCAAACCACTAAAACACACTGATTCTCTACATATACACATATACCAGCCCAAACAAGCATTCAGCTAAATAGAGGGGAAGAGAGACTTTTGTGTGGCATATACATGCCAATGCCCATCCCACCCAACATGTGAATTAAATCTTCTCATTGTAAGCATGAAGGTCTGAAAAAGGATTTGAAACTGAATGTGGTTGCAGGAACTTGTTCATGTAAGGATTCCTGTTCAGAGGAGCTTTGTGTGCCTGTGACCTCTGCCTGGCCAGTCTTCTCTCTATGGTCATGACTGGCTTGAGTTACTATAAACATTGATTTTTGTGGATGTGAAGCACTAGTTCCTACTGTGCATTATGTAGGAAAGGCCACATTACAATGAATAATCACAACTACAGGAGACCTTACTGGAGACCTATGGAATCAGTTGCTGAATAGTAAGTCAAAACAAGTAAAACCCATTGAACTACTCTAGTTGGGATTAGCAATTGAATTTGGGCCTATTATAGATAGATATATAGATAGATCTATGGAGAGTCAGTGTGATGTAGTATTGGATGCCAAGAGACTAGGATTCAAATGCCTGATCAGTTATAGAAGCTCACTGGCTGGCTTTGGTCAAGTCACACTTTCTCAGCTTGAGAGGAAGACAATGACACTCTGAACAAATCTTGCCAAGAGAACACCATGATAACTTCATCTTAGGGTCAGCATTACTGGGGGTGGTGGGGGGTGGTGGAGAGAATCCTATGAAGTCATACAACCATAAATAGGGTTGTTGGGTGTTCCTTAGTATTTGTCCCTTATTTGAAGGCCAAAAATCATGTCCTTAAGGGACCCTTATAATGAGGATGATCCCCAATTTGAAGTGTAGAAAGCTTTTTCTTTTATATAGACTGAATGAGATGCCGAAAAATCCTGATCTTTTGGATATGGACTTTTCATAAAGACAGTAATGTGCCTTATGTAATTTATGATTGTGAACAATACATGGCTGGGTTAACTGAAGTCAATACTTCCATATGCTACTTAGATGTAGTACAAACTTGTTAACAGCTGCTTCAATCCTGCTTGTTAAGAATTTTGACTGTCTCTTATTGCTATTTTGAAAACTCAGCAACACTAACAACAACAAATGCGTAGCTGGGTTTCAGTTGCAGAAAGAGGTTTCAGTTGCAGGAGATAAGACCAAAAAATCTAACCCTACATCTTCATATATTTGATTGTCAAAAAGTTGCAACTGAAAGAGCTGAAAAGACAAAAGTGCCTTGGAAACTAGACTATAAGTGTAAAGGCTAGCAAAGTAGGTAGGTAAGTACAAAAATGGTAATTCATTGTTTTTTTATTAATTTGAACTCTCCAGTCAAATTCTAGGTACACTTTCGTGCCAGGAAAAGCCTATAATGGCTGAAGTGTTGATTTTAGATTTAAAACAATCTGTAGGAGGAAGTTATGACAGTTGGCAATGATACAATAAAACTACAAACTGTATAAGTGAAAATCATGCAGGACTATACCCTGATTATGAGGAAACTAGTATGAAAAGTTCATTATGGTTTTCCTTTAACAATAACAGCTGTCACTGTCTATTAAACCCAATGCAGGCTACTAGAGAAAACTGGATTTTGAGTATATTATCAGCTATAAATGTTTCAGTAGCTTTAAACATATCTTGATCTTTTAGTGTCTTCCAACCTGTAAAATGATCATCATTGAATGTTTCATCAGAGGGGAAATAAAATAATTTATTTACATCTTTAATATTAGGATACAGCCCAAGACATTTTGCTATCTGAGATGTAACAGGAAATGGTGTCCCCTGGAATCAAGATGTATAAGACTTAACAGCTAACTATGATATTTTGCCACCTGAGGCAGAAAATTCCACAAGGTCATTCACATTTTCTTGTATTACGATATGATGAAAATACATTAAATCTTAACCATTTGGTTGTTTGACCTTCCAAATCAGCTGCTTGAAATGGCTTTCTCACTTGACTGAATGACAGAGTTAATCCTATTCCCAGGGTAGTGTTATTAACATAAAATTGCTAGAAGTGTGTGGCTCATAGAGAAGCAATGCAGATATCTGCTACCTGACACAGAGCAGCAAATGATGCCCCAAGTTTTGAACAGTAGTGGAAGATACAGTTTGAATATCTTTTGGGTATCTTTGGAGCCAGATTGGTTTGAGTGTTGGACTAGGACTCTGGAGACCAGGGTTTGAATCCCAGCTTGTCTATGTAAAGCTACTGGGTGACCTTGGGCATGTCACACTCTCTCAGCTTCAGGGGAAGGCAATGGCAAACCCCGTCTGAAGAAATTTGCCATGAATATCCCACAATAGGTACTCTTTAGGGTTGCCATAAGTAGGAAATCACTTGAAAGCACACAACAACAACAACAACAACAATTCAAATATAACCATGATATGTTGACAGATGAGAGAGGAAATACAACAAGCATCTTTAATCATAGAGTTGGAAGAAATCACAAGGGCTATCTCATCCAACCCCCTGCCACACAGCAATATAAAATCAAAGTGCTCCCTACAGATGGCCATCCAGCCTCTACTTACAAATCTCCAAAGAAGGAGACTCCATCACTCTGAGGCAGTATGTTCCATTGTTGAATAGCTCTTACCATCAGGAAGTTCTTCTTAATGTTTAAGTGGAATTTCTTTTCCTGTAATTGAATCCATTGCTATATATCTTAGTCTCTGGAGTAGCATAAAAGAAGCTTGAACCATCCTCAGTATGACATCTCTTCAAATATTTAAACATGACTATCATAACACCACTTAACCTTCTCTTCTCTAGGCTAAACATACCCACCTTCCTAAGCCATTCCCAATAGGGCTTGGTGGTTTCCAGACCTTTCACCATTTTTGGTCACCCTCCTCTGGACACACTTCAGCTTGTCAACACCCTTCTTGAATTCTGATGCTCAGAATTGGACAAAATATTCCAGGTGAGGTTTTACCACAGCAGAATAGAGTTTCTCTATTACTTCTCTTGATTTATCAGAGGTAGCCATGTCGGCCAAGTAGCAAAATACAATAAAACTTTATTTTAATAAACAATATTGTACAAAGCATAATGACATCCAATAATGATTGGCCCAATAAAACTGTCACTATTTTGTGGATTATGAATGGTATTATGCTTCCTATTTTACTCCTATTGATGTAGGCTAGAATTGCATTGGCTTTCTTAGTTGCTACATCACATTGCTGACTCATGTTCAGCCTATCATCTACTAAGAGCCAAAACAGACCACAGTAAGCACTGGTTTGGGGGTGCTACGAGGGTGTGGTGTTTAGATGACACATGCCCTGACAATGCCTCAAAGCTGGTGTCATGCCACTCACTCATCCAGATGGCAGGCAGTATTGAAGCACCCCGGCATGGCTGGTGTTGAGGCTCCACATGCTGCAGTAGTGCAGAAAAGCTGCCATAGCAGTGGAAAGGGCAGCTTTTTTCCAACCCAAAAAGAAGCAGCATTTTGCTGCTTCTTTTTGGGCTGTAAAAATGCTGGATTGGGGCCATGGCATGAGGTTGCTGCAGCCCTGATCTGGCACTCAAAGGGGCAGCATCAAGCCACCCCTTTAAGATTGTCTGAACCAATTAGTCTCTTCAGTCTCTTTAGCATGTGCAGTGGGTCCTTGGTATCTCCTGGAGTTTGGTTTCAGGACCCCCTGTGGATACCAAAATCTTTGGATGCTCAAGTCATTAAATACTCTCTCTCTCTCTGGCTTTTCTTCGCTAATGAAGATTCAGGAAGGACTCATCCCACACTTTCTACGAGTATGTTGATGACTAAAAAGGCCGATCCCAGATAAACAAGTCCAGTTACATAAAGCACAGCAGAAAGTCACCTTGGGTGATGTTTCCAAGTTGTGGTTCTTTCTGCGTTGTCCTTTCTCTTAGAGACTCTTCATTGTGAGTTCTCAAAAGAGGCTGCAGCTTTGTGAATGGTGCGTCTCCATGCCTCCCGATGTGAGGCCGGGGCAGACCATTGTTGGTTATCAATTTGGCCGAGCTTGAGATGTTGTTTCAGGGAGTCCTTGTATCTCTTCTTTGGGGTGCTCCTCTTACCCTGACCCATGGCAAGTTCACCGTAGAGTGCTATTTTTGGTGGGCGGTGGTCTTCCATCCTAGAAACGTGCCCTGCCCAGCGCAGCTGCGTTTTCAGTAGCATGGCCTCAATGCTGGTGATCCCTGTTTGCTCAAGGACAGCAACATTTGTCACATAGTCAGTCCAATGTATATTTAGGTTTGTGTGTAGACAGCGCTGATGAAAGCGTTTGAGGAGTCATAGATGTTGGCGATAGGTGACCCATGTTTCAGACCCATAGAGGAGAAAGGACAGTACAATGGCTCTTGTACACACTGATTTTTATGCTTCGCCTCAGGTGTTTGTTACTCCAGACTCTTTTGTGAAGCCTTTTGAATGCACTGTAAGCCTTTGCTAATCTGTGATCGATCTCTTTATCAATCTTGGTGTCTGAGGAGATGATGCTTCCCAGGTAGGTGAACTGCTGAACGGACTTAAGCACAGATTTGCCTATGGTGACGTGGGGGTAATAGTGCAATGTTGTAATAGTGCAATGATGTGGGGGTGATAGAGCATTAAATACAATGGCATAATAAAATGGTGTCCTTATATAAAACTACACCTTGCTGGCTCTTACTTCTCCCCACACTTGCCAGAAAAACAAAAACTAATAAAACAATGATACCAAAGCAAAATAGTTAACCATTTGTTGCCCTTTCATGACACCTGAATTGACTGATCCATGCTGCCTTATTGTATTGAGCTGGCTCTATTCATAGGATAGAGTTAATTTTAACATGAGTGGGCTAGCAATACTGGCTCTTTTCAGGATGCCTAGACTCTGGCCTTCCATCCCACCATTTCTGTTCTTCCCCATCTCCTTTACTGCGGCACCTGAGACAGAGAGATGGCAAAGGAATCAAGTGGCTGCCAATTCACCTGAGTAATACAGTGGTCCCCCGGGTTACAAAGGTAATCCGTTCCGGATTACCTTTCGTAACCCGGAAATCTTCATTTCCCGGGGGACCGCTTTAAGGGTCGATTTAAAGGGGCCGCGCAGTTTTTCCCTTTCGTACCCCGGAGTTTTGTTCGGATGTTTTGCAGTCCCGCCAGTTTCGGCTCCCGGGGATTTCGTTCCCTGGGGGCTTCGTATCCCGGGGGACCACTGTATATCATGGGCCATTTTGACTTCTTGCCATCATGGAGGCAAACACAAATCTGACTCATTCATAAATGAAAGGGAATTGATACAGCTGAAGCTAATCTTCAAAAATCAGGAGCCCAGGTAATTAATAAGAGTAACTATGTAGCTATAAATGGCCATGAGAGCTTCCCTTTGCCCACACTATAAACATATCTGACCTTTTCTTCTATTGAATATGACAACATTTTAAAAAAAATGACATTTAGCTGGTCCAAAACATGGCAGCCAGGCTTATCATAGGAACATCAAGGAGAGAACATATAACACCTGTGCTCAAGTCTCTCCACTGGCTGCCAATTAGTTTCTGGGTGCCGTAGAAGGTGTTGGTTTTAACCTTTAAAGCCCTACATGGCTCGGGTCCATCCTTTCTCAGGGACCACCTCTTCCTATACAAGCCCCCTCGCATGCTCCAGTCCTCTGGGAGGAATCTGCTACAACCTATAAAGACCAAACTGTCACAGAGCTCTCAGAGGGCCTTCTCCTCCATAGCCCCCAGACTGTATAACGATCTGCCGTATGAGATGCATCTCATTATGACCCTGGACGCCTTCAAAAAAGCGACCAAGACGTATCTCTTCTGGCAGGCCTTTCCAGACCGCAGCTAACCTTCCCTGGTCTCCAAGATATCTATCCAGCCTTCCCAAGCCACATCAGATATCATGTTGAGGCTGCCCATAAACTTGGATTTGGATGTATTGTATTGTATTGTATTGTATTTATTATGGTATTTATACCTTGCTCTTCAGCCCTAATGGCTATCAGAGCGGCTTACAATTATTATTTTTAATTAGACGGTTCCCTACCCTCAGGCTTACATTCTAAAAATACACGACACAAAAGGAGAAGGGAATGTTGGTGGGGAAGGGGATGAAGTCTAGTGGTTCTTCTCTCCCTCTGAGGCCTGGACCAGGGCAGTTGGCATGGAGGGAGGGCTCTCTTTCTTCAGGCAAGCCCTGATGGAGTTGGGCCTGCCTCTTCACTCCCCCCCAAGCCGGAGGATGGCAGTTGGCATGGAGGGAAGGCTCTCTTCCTTCAGACAAGCCCTGATGGACCTGGGCTTGCCTCTTCACTCCCTCCCAAGCTGGAGGATGGAAGATGGCATGGAGGGAGGGCTCTCTTCCTTCAGGCAAGCCCTGAGGAGCTGGGCCTGCCTCTTCACTCCATCCCAAGCCAGAGGATGGAAGATGGCATGGAGGGAAGGCTCTCTTCCTTCAGGCAAGTCCTGAGGAGCAGGGCCTGCCTCTTCACTCCCTCCCAAACTGGAGGATGAGAGTTGGCCTGGAGGGAGGGCTCTCTTTCTTCAGACAAGCCCTGATGGAACTGGGCCTGCCTCTTCACTCCCTCCCAGGCCAAAGGAATGACAGTTAGCATGGAGGGAGAGCTCTTATTCTTCAGGCGAGCCCTGATGGAGCTGGGCCTGCCTCTTCACTCCCTCCCAATCCAGAGGATGGCAGGTTTTTTTAAAAATTGTTGCTGTTTTAACCTTGCACTAGTTTAATCTTAGGGATTGGGATGTAATATTTTAATTGTACTTGTTTTTAAATGTTGTACCCTGCCCCAATTGCTTGCTCAGAAGGACGGGTTATAAATAAATTTATTTATTTATTTATTTATTTATTTCAATACTGTGTGATTACTGGCTGTGTATACATTCCAAATTTATTAATATTTTCAAAGAATGAATCTTTTTCTTCATCTTCGCCTTCAGTTTTTTAAAGATATAATATTCAAATATGATTCCAGTATGTATTATTTGGGGGGGGGGGGGGGAGACGTTTCTGAACCATTGTTTTGAGGATTTGGGGCATACACAAACAAACAAACAAACAGATGGCACTCACACCCAGCAAAGAATTTTAAATGTTGCATTTATGATGAGAAGAGGTTAGAATCAAAAGAATTACAAATGAAGAAGATACAGATTCACTTTTCAGTTGTAGCACTAGTGTTACTCATCTTTACATTGTTGGCTTGGCAATAAGGAACATCACTTTTTCTCTCTCTGTCTTCGTTGGTCTGGAAGCATTTTAAGCTTGGAAACAGAAGCCTGGCTGGAGCAAGTTTTCAAGGGCATCTGTTCCAGACTGCAGCGGAGGATGGGGCCCATAGAGCAGACTGCAAAGATCCACCTAGAATTGCTTGAATTAAGTCCTTGCACCTGGATATAATTGTCGTGCTGCTGTGCTGGGGTTTTCTTAAGCTACTGGTAAAACAAATTAGCTCATTTTAACTGGCATCCAGTAGGGAAGCACACAACTCTCCTCAAAGAATGTTTTTCAAATAATTATTTTTCTATTGCCAGCTTTAGGTCGTGAATATTTTCCTAACGCTGAATAAAATTTTATTTTAAAAGGCAAAGCAGATGCAGATTTTTTTAAAAAAATCCTGTTCTGAGATTCTACATGAGTAGTTCTTACAAATGAAATGAAATATTTGTGTAGCCATAATTGTACTTTTCCCATCCCACTCTGTTCTAAAACAGAGATCCAAAATGTAGTGTCATATCAAACTAAACCAAGATACAAACTAACCAACCAGCCAACCACAAAGCGCTTTGTAACCTGCTACATATGGTTCAAAAACCATTATAATAAAATTTTCTTGGTAAGTGACATAACCATTTCACAATATAAGGATATATATATATATATATATATATATATCTGAAATTGAATATAGAACTTCACGAAAAGTCCCCCAAAGTTTATCCTCTCTCAAATGAAATAGGGTGGCATTCGGTGTTTACATAACTGCTTGTTCAGCTGTCCATTTTCAATATGGCAAAATCTCAAGAGAAAAGAATCAGAAATCATTTAGAAGTTACATATATCTTTAGGCAATATTCTGTGAATGGCATATTGTTTTCCAGATGAAGATCCTAAAAAGAAAGCAACAATGGAAGGAAAATCATAACAGAGATTTGGATTGTTTTTTTTTTTTTTTTACAAAAATGGGAACAAGACTGATGCACACATACATGAATTGCAAATGTGTTAAGATTAATGGCAAGTGTGTGTATTTCTAGAGTAGCCATGACATCTGAAAGCATATATCTTCCAACTCTATGTTCTATGTTCTATGTGCTAAGTGTACTGCACCGAAGCCATGTTCAAATGATTGAGGACTGAATATATATACATGTATATATAAGTTTTTTAATAATAAACCTTTTTGTTTATATGTGTGTGTGTGTGTGTGTGTGTACACAACACAGACACAAATTAAAATGATATAATAAATACAAAATTATCTATTGTTATATTAGAAAAATATACACAGTCCAAGATCAGTAAAGATTGAGTCTATAAAACATAAATTGGTAACAGAGTAAGCTAGTTAGCCAAAGACCATTGGATGAAACACATCTGGCCTCTTACAGGATTAAACACCTATCAAGTTATATGCATTTCAACCAATGGTCTACCTCAGTGGCAAATGAAAATTTCTTGTATTTTACCTATTCTTTTGCCCAGTCTAACACATCAGTGTAAATTCTCACCGAGTAATAATAAACATGCCCCCCTTTTTTGATGTCCCAAGCCTGAGCCCTCGAGCCAAGGCAGGGAAACTCACTGATGCCTACTTGTTCAATTTCCAGGGTGCTGCAAGCTGGCAACCCCAAAGTGTGGGGTTTGCTTTTTTTTTTTTTTTTTTTTAAAAGGGCCCCTTGCATATGGCATGGAATTTGAAAGACAATGTACAATGCTGCCTGTTGAGGTTATATTTCAATACAGATTTGATGGATGCTGCCCTGAAAACTGTCTCAAACAGTAGTCCAGCACTTCTGGACCTTTGCAAAATGTGAATGAAGTCCCAGAGTAGATTTTTATAGCAGGCCTAAGTTTGTGGTCCAACTTCTGCAGCATATTTGAGATTGATTTAAAAAAAAAAACCCCAACAGATGGATTAATTAATATTTGAGTTTGTGACAAATGTCACACTACTTTGGGAGAGCATTGCTGTTTTTTCCCACTAGTTAACTGTGGGCCTTTACAAACAGCCCAAAAGGGCTGTCCCCGTGGTGTGAATAGGGCTGGGGAGCAAGCAGCATATTCATGTTCCCGAGCCCTAATGTGTAGGCATGGTGCCATTTTTAAAGCATGCCGTCCATACGCATGCAAGCGCACCGATGACATCATGGTGTGCGCCATGTTTACACGAAGCAGCCTGCTCCTGATGTCATTGCACTGCTTGAGGAAGCGCTTCATTCCCGTGGCGACCAGATTGCTGCGGGAACGAAGGCAGGGGAAAAGGAGCCAGGAGGCCCTTTTTTTCCTTGGCACCACTGGTCGGGGTGTCCTTGGGGCATGAAGCCCCAATGACAACCCTTTCCAGGCCATGGAGAAGGGGTGGGCTGGGGCCTCTGGGGCTGCCAGTGAGGCTGTATTGGCCCCAATCTGCCACTCAAAGGGGCACCCACAGACCACTCTTTTGGGCAGTCTGTAAAGCCCCTGTGTTGTCAAATGGAAATTTCAGGGCTGTTCGTATTTTTCAAAAGATGCAAGAGATTTTTCTTACTTCTTTCTATAACATGAAAACAAGCAACTGCCTTGCCCTGTCCTTGTCCCAAATGTTGTTGGTCTGCAAATCCCAGCAGCCCTGGCCAGCATAATGGTGAAGGACTGCTGGGAGCTACAGTCCAACAACCTCTGGAAAGGTGCATAATTTCCATCCCTCGGACAGAGGAAAGGTGACTGTTCTAATGCCCATGAATTGTGGAGAAGTAAAAACAAAAAAACAAAACAAACAAACAAAAAACAAAACAAAACAAAAAACAAAAACGGATGTAAAAATGAATAAAGTCACCTACATATTTAATAGTAAGTGCCACTTCTGAATGTGGTGTAAATTTCTTCTGCTTCTCCTCTCAAAAATGGCAATATTTCCTTATAAAATACCAGCATTATTAGAGATGAATAGTGCTGTGAAAGCAGATGTTTGATCAGGGTGGGGGTGGGTGGGATTCCATTTACTCCCTACTAGATTCCTAAATACACAGGATATTTTTCCTAAGAGGCTAATTGCTCACCATACAAAGTCAGTTACATCTATTCATGGAAAGTACCAGCCAGATTTCATAATCTAAAATGTATGAATATTGACTCCTCCTTTCTCTTCCCTGGCAAATTTCAATCAAAAATAGCTGTTTTTGTAAAGCCAGTCTGGAGTCAAATAATAATGGCACATCCAAAATTAAACTCTGAAGCTGCTGTCACTATTTTAATGCATTCCAAATTTTGGAGATGGTTTAGTGCAAATCTCTCATGGCTTTAGGCTGCAATCTGATTTGCATGCCTAAATGGCAAATCTCAGTAAATCTCTATGTACTGTAAACTCTGTGACTTTATCCCCCTACATAACATCAGCCTCTGTCGTCTGTCTGTCTAGCAAAGGGATGCAAAGAGGTAGTTCTTAGATATCTTTATTTTGCTTTTTTAAAAAACTGACTTCATGTTTTCAAGTAAATAAGCACAATACAATGTGTGGTTATTGAAATGGTACACTAATGGGAATGGTGATTTCTATAAAGAGGGAAACTCACTTGGAAGTTATTCTATAAATGAGAAGTGGGGAATGTCCAGCACTCAGGTGTCATATGGCTCTCTGGGGGTCTTTTTGTGTCTGGCCCAGGATTGTGTTGATTGCTTTAAAAGGCCAGCAATCCTTTTTGCCTATTATTTTGGGGCATCTTTTTAATGAAAAAAAAATGGCTTTGGTTTACTAAGTTTACTAAAACAGTAATTTTACATTTTATTTATATCCCATCTTAAGACACAGCTCATGTGTTCTTCCTCATTAATAACTTTTGCCATCTTGACCACATTCACATATTGTTGCTCTCATGTGTTCCAGTCTTCATCTGTGAGTGGTGGAGGGTATGGTAACCCCAGGATTTCATAGGTTGTTGCTGTGACAGCTAAAGTGGAACCACAATGCTACAATTCTGCTGTGTGAAAGGGCCTGCAGTATTTTTTTTTTAATAGCAATGGTCTTCAATGCAAACGTGGCATGTAGCTAACCCATTCTAAGTGTATCCATACTGTACAATTATTGTAGTTTGATACTACTTTAACTATTACATCTTAATCCTGTGGAATCCTGGGATTTGTATTTCGGTAAGGTACATGGAGTTCTCAAGCAATCTAATTGATTTTAAATTAAATCTGGTTTTGCTTTTGACAGCACTTTATTTATTATGAGAGACCAAATGTATCAGTTTGTTCTGTAATTTAACATGTTCCATAAAGTTAAAATAATATCTTCTGCTTTTTCACATACTTTAACTTCATAAACATTTGTGGTGACGACTTTCTTACTTGGGTCCCAGACTTCAGGTTCTGCATATTAGGAGTAAATGGGAATGAACTACAACAGCCCTAATACTTGAGTTTTGTCTTACATGATTATAATCCTAGGCCAATATTTATGAAGAGCTAGCTTCCAGTGGGAAATTAAATTAATCTGGAAAGCGTAGTAAAACACAAACCAAGTATGCTGGGAGAATTCCTCCAGCGTTTCTCTCTCTTTAATGCTTATTAATAGAAAGAATAGCAAATCTAAAAGGAAGCTATAGATAGCCCTTCAGTTTTCATCATACCATGAGCCTCTGTATAGTAAATTCTGTGCTAGTTTTGTCTTTTAATTATTGTGAGCAAAATGTGAATAAATGTGAAAACAATATCTAATAGAATTCTCTCATAATTCTTTTAAGTGCAATTTGTCTAGTTTTTTTTAAAGAAACTTCATTTTTAATTATCCACTTACATAAATGTAAGTTCATTTCATAACTTTGTCTTTTTTCTTTGCAAAATGAATTACAATGAGTCTTTTTTGCTCCCCAGTCCTGATGTATTTAAACCATGTAGATTTCATTGGTCTGAATAAATTAGAAACCATTGAAAAGGGTGTGTATTGGGAGAAAGCAAATAAATAAATAAATAAACAAATAAATAAATAAATGGAAATGTGGTCAGTTAATTGCTTCCAATAAACAAGATTTATCACCAGTAAATACAGATTAATACACAAATGTTCACAGGGAGGAAGAGGGTAAAGGGCAAAGAGAGTGTCAGTATAGAATAAGAGTAAAAGCTGAAAATGATGTCTTTAAAAGCAGAAAAGATGTCTTTAAAAATGACATGGCTGAATGGGTTAAAATAGTCATGTACTTAACTGGATTGGGGAATAATGTGCTCAGTAATGTTGTATGTCATGCTATGTTACTCAGAGCATAATCCACAATCCTGTTAAAGACAAGTAGTGATTTTATACACTGGTCCTGAAGATTTCCCTTTTAGTGCAGTTTACTCCCTACAATACACTTTGGGGTATAGGGATGGCCTCTTCAGTACACATGACTACATTGTTCTAAAACTAAACCCCTTGGCTTTGTTAGCAGTGGCCCTACATTTTTAGAAATACAGTGCACTCTTGGTATTCCCTAAGGTTTGGTTTCAGGACCTCCTGTAGATAAGTCTGTGGATGCTCATGTCCAAAGGCATAGTAAAATACTAGTGTCCTTTACTGTGTATGAAATGGCAACATCAAACTTTACTTTTTGGAATGTAAATACAGTCAGTCCTCCATATCCATGGATATTTTATCCACAGATTCAACCATCCATGGCTGGAAAATACTTTTTAAAAATTACAAATGCCATTAAGCAAACCTTGATTTTGCCATTTTATGTAAGGGACCATTTTATCTGTGGTGTTTAATGGGACCCAAGCATCCACAGATCTGGGTATCTATGGCGGGGTTGGGTTTGGGGCTGGAACCAAACTCCAGCGGATACCAAGGGCCCATTGTATTTTAACATTTTCAAGCTTCGGATGATTGAATCCATTGATAAAGAATTGGTGGATATGGAGGGCTGGCTGTAATCATTTCCTTAAATAAAACCTAGCATCTTTCTTAACCAAGTAGCTCAGCTGCTAGTGATCCATACTCAGTAGGTTTCCCATTGAACTGTACTACAAAAATAATGGCTCAGAGCAAAAAACTATTCCCTGAGCTTTCCAGTACATTTTGCATATCCAGTAGTGGATCTTGGCACTCAAAGCAAACAAATGTAAGTATGCACCAGAGATGAAAGTGAAAATGCATATGTTAAATCCCAAATGGGAACAGGCAAGTGAAATATATACATAGTGTTGCTTAGCAACAAACTTTTGTTTTTTTGTTTTTTGGCCACACGAACTGTGACATCAGTTAGAGAAGCCCGACTGCATCACTTGTCAGTCTCCCAGAGAGCTTCATGTGCTTCTTCTGTAATTTTCTCATGGTTGAAGATGAAAGTCTCTTTTTTGGTATGTGTCGTGAAATAAGGTTGCAAGCCTAATGCATTGGCTCATTAGGCAAAGCTAGAAATCAGCTGATTTGCAGTGACATGTTATTGTTTTAGCACTAACAACAATGGGGCACACATTTCTATGCGGGGGTGGGGGGATTAAACGAACAGCATGGACATTGGAAGTATACCTTTGGCAGTGCCCTTTTTTTCTTGTTGTAGCTATACGTCAGCCAGTGAACCCTTACAAAGGCAAAATGGACATTCTAAATTAACAGCCTACTCAGTGTCTGCTCCCAGGCTATGGAACTCTATTCCAAGGGAGGTTTCATTGCCCCCTGCCCAGGCTATCTTTTTGTCTTTTCAACAGCTGGCAAAGACCTTCTTATTAAAACAGGCCTTCACTTTACAACTGATTAGTGTAGTGAAATGGGTGTGCTTGTTCTTAATACATTATATGAGGGGGTATCCAAAAGTTTTAATGATAACCTTTTCAAAAAAAATTGACAGAAAGTTTGTTTTGATTTGTAGTTGTTAGCTTATCTCTATGTAGTCACTATCTATACATTTTTCCCAGCGTATCTTGACCCTCTGAATACCTGATATTGTATAAACCTGCAGATTGCGCCTGATGAGGATTTTACACTTTAGTCACTTCTGACACAGCCAGTCACAAAAATAAAGGACGAAATGAGCTGATTTTCTCAGCAATGTGCACTTAGGGACCAATGATGACACTGACAAAATTTTACCAATATGCCATAATAACTTCCGAAATTATTATATTACGATACCCCCCCCCCTCATAAGGCGCAATCTGCAGACTTCTACAATATCAGGTATTTGGAGGGTCAAGATATACTGGGAAAAATGTATAAATCTAGATAGTGACTACCTAGAGATAAGTTAACAACTACAAATCAAAACAAACTTTCTGTGAATTTTTAAAAAGGTGATCATTAAAACTTTTGGATACTCCCTCATATATGTTAATGTGTTTTTGACTGTTTTAAATTAATATTTTCAAGTGGATTGTTTCATGCTTTTTACTTTTTTGTATTTCAGATTGGTTTAGCTATTTTGTGTTAATATACAGGGTAAGCCCTATACTATAGAATACAGAAAAAATGCCTTCATGTATACTTAATAATCCTCACAACAGTTCTATAAAGTTTTGTTATTGTGTGCCTTCAAGTTGTTTCCAATTTAAGTTGTTTCCCTAAGGCAAATCTATCATAGGGTTTTCCTGGCAAGATTTGATCAGAGGAGGTTTGCCATTGTCTTCCCCTGAAGCTGAGAGAATGTGACTTGCCCATGATCACCTAGTGGGTTTCCTCAGCCAAGTTGGAAATCAAAACCTGGTCTCCAGAGTTATAGTCCAATACTCAAACAACGATGCCACACCAGCTCTGTAAGGTAGAGCATAATTATTATTACCATATTTCAGAGGAGTGTGTAGGAATTTTTAAATAGGTATCAACAATACATATCATATTGTCACACTTTGATAATGTTGTCAATATTTGCTGGATGAAATGTGATTTTACTTTGCTGAGAGTTTGTCATAATGGTGATCAATAGAACTAGACAAGAAATATCATCAAATTAGAAAATTATAGCAGGACTAAGCACTGTTGACTGGATACCTAGGGTCTTTAATATACCCCTAATGGAGAAAGTAACATACAAATTAAAAGTTGCAAAGGGTGAGCCAGCATATGACTACTGGTCTCCATTTATTTTCTTCATAAACACAGAAAGCTCTTTATCTCCACCAAATAGCTATGGCTAGAAGTGTAGTGATGTGGGGAAGGCTCAAATGAGGACATTGCCTCCCCTCATAAGAATTCAGAGCTTCCTCCCCATAGAATTTCCCTTTACTCCTAAAATTTCTAGCATTGCACTGAACATTTAGAAATATGTTTTAGATGTTTAAGAAGAAGACATATAGTAGAATTCTACAAAATCCCAATACTAACATGAACCTTCTAAAACATTGTACCTGTACAGAAAAGCCTTTCCACACATGTACACTTTATATTCTGCAAAATTCACCTTTCACCTCATCTATAGCTGTGTGAGAAAATTCATTCTCAACTTTGACACATGTGCTGACACGATACAGGCATTCAGTGCTTCATCAGGAAAAAGCAAATGTGGTAATCTTGGCTTTTGAAAGTAACATACTTGAAGGAATTTGAAGTGGCAGTTTCTCCACAGGTTTGCAAAGAAATCATGGTGCATTAGACTTTACTAACCATTCAGAGCATTACAGTAGGATGACTTGCACAATATACATTTACTTCCTAATCATTGTTATTTAAATTGCACAACTATTTTACATGTGGGGAATTTTCTATTTTAAATTGATTTGCTCTTTCTTTTCTTTTTTTGAAGCCCTCACAATGTATTTTTCTAATTAAAATGCATTCATTGGGTAGTGTTTTAATCCTTACCTATGAAAATATTTCCCCAGAGAAACTACTTTTATAGCCACATGCTGAACGTCAGTAGAATACACCTATAAGTCTCAGCTGTGGGAACTTGCTGGATGTCAAGTTGGTGCCTAATGAAATATACGCGAAGCCAAAAGTCTGCGGTGGTCTTTATCCTTTTCTTTGTAGTCACCTCAGCTCCATCCTTTTCTCACATCTTTAAATCTCAACCCATAATGTCTTCACAGAAGATTTTCAGAATTCTTTTTTTTTCAGGTGCGAAGCTTCTGAGGGCAAAAATAAGTTGAATTTCAGGTGTTCAGGAGGTTGTACTCCTGAAAGGTTTATACCTTCCTATGGGATTATTGGCAGCATTTACCTGAATCTCCACTGTAACAAACCATTTCCTGGTTTGGCTGTAGCTTTATCTACTTAATTTTGTAGCCAATTCAGGATGTCCTGCATCTGCACATTTTACTGGTTGGTAATCTCAGAGGTTTTCTGTAGAGAACTAAAGACCGGAAAAAAGCCAGAAAAAAAATGAGGACCTCCCTTTACTCCAAAGCCTTCTCCCCTAGGATTTGCTTAAATTGTGGAATATTTTCTTTTGCATGGATGAAGGTTTTCCAAAATTTACCAAAATATATCCCAAAATAATTTCTGAAACCTAAAAACGTATGTGCCATATCATATCATTACAGTTCCTGTTCTGGGTTTCCGTTATTTTTTATAGACATATGTTATATCTTCAGGAAACAATGGAGATTATCACACACAGAAAAACTGGTGGGAGAAATGCGGTCTCGAAAAGATAAAAACAGGTTTTATTGCATTTACCCATACTCAGGCTGTAGGTAGCCTGTATCAACCTGGGGAGCCCATTTACAACCTGGACTTCTCCTGCCACTTTTTAAAGAATGTAGATAGGCTCCCCGGGTGGATATGGACTGCCTACAGCCTGGGGATGGGAAAATGTGATAAAACCTGTTTTTATCTTTTAGAGACCGCATTTCTCCCACCAGTTTTTCTGTGTGTGATAATCTCCATTGTTTCCTGAAGACATAACGTACGTCTCTGTGTGCGATAATCTCCTATGAAGAACTAGTGGGCATAATCCCCCCACCTCCACCCCCATTTTACAAATGTTGATGGTTACTTCTGTTTTTGTTTTTACTAGTCTTCATTCTGGCAAAACTGGGGAAGCCCATGACAGCTGGAAGGAAGGCCAAAGAAGGAACACCAAGGCACAATGAACAACATTTTCATAGGAAATAAGATATGGTTGTTCTATTAGCTTAACATTCTGATTGAAAGGATCTGATAGCTATGCTAAAATGTATCCCTAAGTTTGATATTTTCTTCTGAGGAAAGACTAGTGATATTTAACAATTGACAGTTATATCCATGGGTATCCATGAGGTGGGTGGGGAGGACCTGTTGGAATCCTAAATTTATTTAGCTATTGCAATGTACACAGATAGATATGTGCATAGTTGGCAAGTCAAAAAGAGGTTTGGAATGATGTCTCAGACCAGTCCCTGGCACACTTTCCATTTTTCTCATCTAAAGGCTGGGCTTTCATGCAGCCTTCAACACACCTCTTTTTGCCAATGTAAAATGGGCCAGCTCCTTTTTAAAGCACTTCTTCTCCCTTAAAACTCCAAAATAGTGTTTTCATGGCACACTTTCCCTTTTTCTCATCTAAAGGCTGGGCTTTCATGCAGCCTTCAACACACCTCTTTTTGCCAATGTAAAACGGACCCCTATTGATGGTCCAGTTGCCAGACTCGAGAAGACAGTCTGCTGGCAGCAGGCAGCCTAAATGAATGCTGGTTGTTCTGAATCTTTGTCAAAACACTAGCTTCTAGCACCAAAACTTTAAGAACCACTGTAGACAATGAGACAAAATTTTGCAAAATTGATTTGCAAAACTATTTTGCATGTGTGAGTGTGCTTTTTTTATGCATTGAACTTATTTCAACTTTTGGAATCATAATGGGCCAAACCAGTATCCTGCAATTTAGCAAAGCTGGAAATCTGTCATCTAGATTTGATTCATTTCAACTAGGTTTTTGGAAATCTTCTGTTTTACTTCAGCACAATCTTTTTCACATTATCAATGAACCATAACTATTCATAAGGTAAATAAGTTATTATGTTTCTTTTGAAGTATTTAATATTAAAGACCTACAAGACTGCCAGCCTTTCGTATGCCAACATTCATGAACTGCAGCAGTAGCTGCCAAGTAAAACAACAGATTAAGCGACAGAGAAATTAAAAAATAGAGGTCTTAATAAGTAAAGGGTTCCAATAAAGGCTCTTCTCTTGTAGGCCAGTATTGATGGATTGGAATTATCTTTCCTTAGTAACACAGCTTGAATATGAATGTTTCCCATATGATTGTCCCAATTTGGCAGGGATCGGCCCCATCATCCCTCTGTACCCCACCGTTTTGGCTGCTTTTACAATCTTCTAGTTTCCCTATCCTCCTCCCACATCCCTCCTTTGTTTCTACTTACTTCACTTTCTGCAAACTCGAAGTGCCAAAGTAGTTTGTACTCAATTAAATCAGCAATGCGGAGAGGAGGGAAAAGAAAATTGCCTTTTCCAGAAGGCTTAAGCAAAAGAGAACTACTGCAGCCTCTCTTAGGCTGTACCTGCACTGTAGAAATAATCCAGTTTGACACCACTTTAACAGCAATTGCTCAATGCTGTAAAATCCTGGGAACTGCAGTGTTTGGTGGCACCAGAGCTCTCTCGCAGAAAAGGCTAAATGTCTCATGGAACTACAATCTCCAGAATTCTACAACACTGAGCCATGGCAGTTAAAGTGGTGTCATACTGGATTATTTCTGCACTGCAGATGCATCCCTAGCTTGTGTTCTTCCTCATTAATACCTTTTGCCATTTTAAAACCATTTTTACCACATTGTGATGTTTCTCGGCCATACTCTCCATCAACTCACATGTGTGAAATGTAGGAGAGTATGGATAGATTGATGGATTGTCCCAGGAAATAGAGATAAATATAGACATGCATAGTTGACCCAGTGTGGTGTAGCAGTTTGAGTGTTGGACTATGACACTGGAGACCAGGGTTTGATTGCCATGAAACAAGGGGGTGACTTTGGTCAAGTTACAAGCTCTCAGCCTCGAGGCAATCACAAACCTTCTCTGAAACAAGAAAACCCCACAATAGATTCGCCTTAGAGTCATCGTAAGTCAGAAATGACTTGAAGGCATACAGCAGCAGCAGCAGCAGCAGCAGCAGACATTCATATTACCTGGGAGAGGGGACAATCTATTTTAGGAAAGCATCTTATGGCTTGCACATACTTTACATGCAGAAAGGTCCATGCTCAGTCCTTAGCATCTTCACATTAGATAAGAAACAATCATCAGGGAAAGTTGGTCTGACTTCAGTTCCTTAACAAGACTTTATTTATTTATTTATTTTGCAGTGAATGGAATCAGCTGTGTCACCAATGAAAGTGAGGTAGAGTTGAGTTTTGGGATCTTGTCACTGGATGCTGTACTCAGACCAGACCCCGAGTCTAATTTCCCCTGTGAAATTTCATATCTCCATTTGTATTCCATTAATCATGTTCAACTGAGTCACTTACATTCAGATTAAGACTCTGTCATTTTATGCATTTCGCCAGATAATAAATTTGATTAAATTCCATTAAGACAGCTTAACTGAACTGTAGACTGAGTTCCTAGATATCAACTATATGGAGAAAAATCAGAGGCTTAGTGTGGAAAAATTGAATTTAATTGAATAGCCATCAATGAGTACATTGGCATTACCTGTGAAAATTACATGACTAAAAATGTTTTTTTTTAAAATGTCATTTTTTTCTAATAAGATTTGTTGAAAAATACTATACTGCAGGTTCCTCTGAAAGACTAAAACACCATGGTAAACAGTAAGAATATCAGTAAGAGTTTAAAACCCATTCCAAGTTCAAGCTATATAACGTTTTGTTTTTGTTAGCTGCCTTCAATTGCTATAGTGCAAGTGTATGTAGGGTAGTATAGAACGGTATCACCACGTGGATGGTGCCAACAAAGTCAGTTCTATCAATGGGGAAAAAAAGGAGTGTTGGGAGTTTATATCTGCCTATATGAACATATTTTGGGAAGGGTTTTCTCATTCTCATTTTCCCATGATTGTCACAGGCGTATCTGGGGAAGGCATGTAAGAAGGCTTTCTCAGCTGTTCCAAGGCTGTGAAACTTTCTTCCATGACCTGCTCTCCTTTTGCCAGCAGGTAAGAATGTTTTTTTTTTTTTAAATTTAAACAGGCATCTGGTAATTAAGGACGTTTTAATGGGTTTGTCCTGCATTTCTATCCATATTGTTATATTTTAAATTATTTTATACTGTTTTAAATAAAATATAATTTTCATGTGTAAAACATATAGAATCATAGAATCATATGTCTTTAAATATCAAACCAGTGTCAACCTGGCCATAATATTTTCAGTTTCGATGTATAGTTGTAAAACCTGGACATTGATTAAATCTGAGAGGCAGAGAATCAGCTCATTTTAAATGTGATGCAGGAAGAAATTACTGAGGATACCATGGACTACTAATAAAACAAATGATTGGGCCTTAGAGC
Organism: Urosaurus nigricauda; assembly: GCA_034509955.1. NCBI lineage: Eukaryota > Metazoa > Chordata > Lepidosauria > Squamata > Phrynosomatidae > Urosaurus > Urosaurus nigricauda. The sequence goes on from JAOEGL010000003.1 coordinate 245,592,459, forward strand.
AAATCAAGCCCAAACTCTTCCTAAAAACCAAGATGACTAGTCCAAGGCTGTCATGCTCTGGCCATATCATGAAATGACATGACTCATTTAAAAGACTATGATTCCCCTATCCACAGGCCATTCCATCCTGCAAAGGAAAAAAAAATCAGATTGAGAGTACATCTGACCAGATGTGTAGGGCCAGATGTTAGCTTAGATAGACCCATCGTTGTCATGGAATCTGTGAAAATGTAAGATGGTCCTAATGACGTTTTTTCAATATCATTGTTAAAATCCCACAACATAAGCAGTTTGGGGAAAGACTAAGGAGATTATCACATGGGGAAAAAGGGGAAAGGAAAAGGCAAAATTCCAGGATAATTGTGATTGTGCAGAATTTTTTAGACAATGTTGCGCTCAATCGAATAGCCAGCAATACTCAAGCAAGAAATCATTCATGGGGAATTCCTGTGAATGACTTCTCATAGAATGATTGAAGCACAATTGGTAGTGTGAGAAAGCTAATCACATTTCATTCACGCTATTGGGGAAGCAATGTGGAACTTTAAAATTTAAATGGGCTGCAAGAAGCAACCCAGGATCTTTAAAATTTAAAAGGACTGCAGGAAGCAAACCATGATCTTTAGACTTTAAAGGGACTGTTTACTTTCACTTTTTAATGCCTCTGCTGTTGCAATGTTACAATTTGTTAGAATGTCCCTTTTAGTAACAGTCTTTTCTCTTATATATTTTCTGTCACTGCCTTGAATCCCTCCACCCTTTCCCTTCCATTTGACTAAGGGGGTGTGTATGGAGGTGGAGGCTTTTTAAAGCAAAAGCAAAAGATGATGTTTGTGAAGCTGATTTTTTGAGACGCAGAATGTTTGCAACATGTTTAGCACATTTAAAAGGAATTGTAATAAACAAGCAACCTGGGATCTTTAAACTTCAAAAGGACTGCAGAAAGCAACCTGGGTTTGAAGGGAGTGCGGGAGGACGCATATGCAAAATGATCAATGTCAATGTATTAATTATTCATTGACAGCTATGTGGGAAAAGCAATTGTGCTGTTATTTGGCTTTTAAGTTTCCCAATCGCATGAAAATGAGATCATGTGAAACTATTAAGCGCTATAGTGCAACTGTTGCTTTTGTTTTCGTTACTGCAATTATTGCTGAATTGGTGTGATAATCTCCTAACACCCATTCTAAGACTACCTCTATCAACTAAGGAAGTTGGACAGTGGGATGGGTGGTTTAACAAGAAAATCGCAGACCTATCTTGCTCCATAACCACCTTACTTACTCAGATCCTGGAGACTGGAGATGATACATCAATAGGGGGTGATAGACTTACAATAGATCACCATGATTCCATTCCTTCACTTATTAGATCTTGTATGCTTTATGCAGAGATGTGGTGGACACAGCTGGATTCTTCACTCATCCTGGTTTCAGTTGCAGTTACTGTGATCTTGTTTGTCTGGAATCCATCTGGCTTAGCAGAACAGAATTCCCTGACACTGATTTGGTATTAAGCAGCAGAATTTGTTCTCCTTATGGGATTCTACTAGAGCAGACATCAGTCCATGGTTCCTGGGAAAGTATTATTTCTACTATACGGAGGGGAGCAGATTAGTATGTGGGAATGGGGCAGCCTAAGCCACATCAACATACACTCAGTCCTCCAACTGAAAGAAACTTTCAGGGAGATTCTGTTGCTGTGCCTTCCACATCACTCATCTGTTGCTTAAGGGATCCAATGCCCTAAGTAATGCTGGAAGTCATACTAGTATATTATCTTCAGGATCTGAGTAAGTATGGCTTTCAATACCGCTTGCTAAGGAGGGAGGGAACTATGACACTTATGTCTGCTTATGGCCTACCAACTGGCATGTTGTTTGTTGTTATTTTCTGTCAAGTTGACTTCAACTTATGCGGGATCTATGGATGAGAGGCCCTGTTCATTAACTGTCCTGCTCAGGTCTTGAGCCCTGTGGCTTTCATGGCATCTGTTTTACCAAAGTAAAATTATGGTTTAGATACACCTTTCATCTGATCAAACACGTCTCTTCTTACAATCCAGTAAAACAGCTTCTGTCACCTTCTCCCAGTCACATTTATTTTCCTTATTTGATTTGATCCCTAAAACTGATATGAAATTACAGCAAGAATTAATATTTGACTGTACATGGCAGCTATATGTGAGGCTTCCCCTCTCAGAAGCTATCATCTTTGTAAACTACATCATTTCTCAAACCAAAAATTACTTCAAAAAGAAAATATCTCAGTTTAGTCCATTGAAATATGCTTTACATCTGTCATTTCAGAGCAATGCCTTGGTCATTTCATTATATTTGTGTAATGCAAACTGTGGTAATGGAGCAGGGAGCCAAGTTATCTCTCTTTTAAAGCCTAGACATAGCTCTGGAAACCTTCTGAATACCTGAAACCTGGCATATCATTTCTATGCTTGTCTGGAGGCCAAAGTTGGATAGCAACACAAAGTATTCACTGGGAACTAATAAACACATTAAGGTTTATTTTTTTACAAATCCATGGAGCAGACATATTTTTTCTGCTTTGGAAACCTTTTCCCTTAAGCTTCAATAGTGCTATGCTAGAAGGGATGGTGATTATATGACCAATTGTTTAGCATGTGTTTCTAAACTGGCTTGTAATTGCCAAATTAATCTCTCCAAGGTATTAAAAGCCTATTTGCACAAATCTATGCAAGAGAGAGAGAGTGAGAGAGAGAGAGCAAGACAAAAAATCCTGGAAAGGAAAGGAAAGCACTGTACCTGAATTGATATCAAGCCCATTGCAATAGCAACTATTTGTTTATGGAGCCTGTTGTGGCCCTGGGAACAAGTAAATATAAGCAGCAGGAATCACAAATACAGAAGCTCTGCAATTGGAGGCTGTCAGGAAGCAGTATGGTGGCTTCAGGAGTTGAATTCGCCTTGCAAGAGGCTTTGTCTCAGTATGCATAAGAGGCTTTGGCACTGTATCAGGCCTCTGGGGAAGCCACTTAGCGGGGTGGAGATTATCCAATGGTTTACTATAGTTTGTGCTTCCCAATTCACAGGCGAACTTGCTTCCCTGTCATATGAGCATGTTAACTCTCTGTGGGCTTTTTTTTTTTTTTGGTATTTCTTCAGGTTCTTTTCCATGTGCTGGCAAACACAATATTGCAATGTGTGAGAGTGGTGTGTGTGCATGTGCAGGAGGGGAGTCCTTAATGTATGTTACTAAATGGGAGTGAGAGAGAGAGAGAGAGAAAGAGAGAGAAACTATTCCAGCCCAGAAATCTTTGACTGACAAAGAAAGAAAGGAAGGAAGGAAAAAAAAAAAAAAAAAGGGGGGGGGGAGAAGATGGATAATTTGGTCAGCCTGAGTAATTCTCCTCTGGAACTGATAAGACTTCGCTTTGGTTGCTTTGACAATCTAATTGTCTGAAATACAATTTTATCTATCTAAAATACAAATGAATTATGTCCAGCTATGACAATAGTTTGCATATTCTTCCCATCGAATTAGCTAGGCTCACCTCCCCTCTTTTTGGGTAAACAGCCTCTTCCTTTTCTATGAAATATAGCAAGGGATAATATTGTAACCTAAAATTGTGAAAATATTATGCATTGTGAGAAGTGCCATGGCTATTCTGTAACACAGCACCATCAAAGAGGAAATTGTGGGTGTACTTCCTGTCTCCTGAAATCAGAAGAAAACAAGAAAACTGTGATTCTAGAAACATTTCATATCCATTTGTAATTTCCTTAGCAATATGTCTGAGCTCTCTAAGGAAGTTGATGAATGGGTGATTTTTCTGCCGCATGCTGTTTGTCCAAGATCATTTTTATATCACTGGTACTGGAGAGTTAGGGGAAAAAGTATTTTCATTTACAAATTATTGAACAATGAAACTTTGTGGTTTGGTTTTTCATTTAAAAACCTACAACACACAACCTTGATATCATAAGTATTTTGAAGGGTATGAAATGCAGCAGTCCTGAAGAAACAACCACAATTGTTTTCTAAGCCCTGCTAAGGCAATAAAAAAGCGTCAGTTCCTTATGTAGGTCCAAACGTAGCAGCTGGATTTGGCTTTATGAACCATGAAAAATAGTTCCCATCTGGAAGCTGATGTTGAATAAAGATGCAACAGTAAGTCTGCATCTCATAAGAAACATCTACACATTGTCAGTTCAGCACTGGCATTAGAAAGGACAAGAAGTTACTGAATATTATACCAAAGCAATTTCATTTTTAGACATCTAAAAAATTCTGTATGGATACAACATTTGTATTATTGTTATGGACAATGATTATTTAGAAAGCAGAATTTTGCTCTCAATTTTAGTAACAGAATAGCTAGGTGATTCTAGTGAAATGGGCTGCAGGAATTTAAACCCCCCCATAATGTATTAATTGCAATGCTGTCCTATTAAAGTTCCAGTACAACATAAATGCTAAAGTGGAAATCAGAGTGGTCACTTAGGTATCATCTAAAAATAAGAAGTGGAAGTGGAAGAAGAAGAAATAAATGAAATGAAAGATTTTTTTAAAAAAGACAACAAAGAGGTGTTTGTTTGTATAAACTTAGTATGTTGTAATTTTCTATGTAGATGCAAATATAGAAATAGTAACTGTGATTAAAGTAGAAATGCAATACCACAGTGGGGAAGACTTTGAGCTGTTCAGGTGCTAACTGTTGACAGGTAGCTTCAAGTCACCTTTCTTCCTTCATCATTAAACCAGCAGCCATTCAAATAGAGAACTGTTCTCTGTGAAGTACAGCACATCATGTCCGTTGTACTAGAGGGAATTTACCTTCAATGTGCATGCAGAAAGGAACACTAGAAGCTTCAGGCAAGAGGTTACACTGCACTGTAAGCACTACATGTTGACAATGGGTACCAGAGAAAATCAATATATGCTGTGGAGATAGAGACTTGTAAACCACTCCTGAAAATCTGTGTTTTTGCTCAACCTGAATATATTATATTTATATTATTATTTTATTTAAGGTATTTGTAGGTTGACTGTTTTCCTGCCAGGGCCCGCAAGGCAAAATTTAAACAAACATTTATACACATACACACACACACACACACAGAGAGAGAGTATATATAAAGAGCAAACTAAATATATTCCTTCCTTGGATGGCTATCTGTCGGGTATGCTTTGATTGGGAGTTCCTGCATGGCAAGGGGGTTGGGCTGGATGGCCCTTGTGGTCTCTTCCAATTCTGTGATTCTCTGATTCTATGATAATAAATTAAAACCTAACTTATTAAATGGAGCATTTTTCAAGGACCTGGGACCATACTGAACATCACCATTTTGGTTGCCCTCTAGAAACTCAGAAATGATGGAGCCTGTCTGACTTGATATGGTGTGGGATTCCCCTATCGAGTTGCAGCTACAGAGAAATCCCTATCTTTTATAAACACCATCCTAGCCTCCTAAAGCATTGGAATGAACAGGGACTTCAATAATGAACTTAAATTTCAGATTACTATAGGTGACACCTTGAATCACTGCATCCCATATGGCATCCTAAGCTTAGCATAAAGAGCAGAGTTGTGTGGTTCTACCTAGCTCTAGGTTTAACCTCTTAGTCCCTCACTTGCAAATATGCTTTGCTTAAGGTTGAATTAGACTGATCTAATCTTATGGTTAGTTGCACTACCAATGAATTGTCTGTATTTTAAGTCTACTTCCATCAACAAGGCTATTGTGTCCTTCTTTTCAAATATGCTACCAGAACTATCCTCATATTGGTGCCAGGAGCTTTACTCCATATCCTGGAAACAACAAGAAACAGGGTAAGAAATAATAACATAAATTAAGTTCCAGCTCTGTTACATGGTTTGTATTAGTTTGCATTAAAGTGGGAACTGAAATGTGAATGTGATTGTATCTATAGTCCAGTGTCCATCTATTTCCATTGTTTCTGCACAGACTATTTAAAAAAAAATCATTGCAGCAGCTGTTGGAGTATTATTCCTTTGACATTTGAAAGCAATCATGTTTCTGACCTCAGATGTATGTGTTAAAAGTAGTATTTCCCCCCTGCTCCTCATAGTTTGAAGTAGTACACACCAGTGCTATCACTTCATTCTTATTGTGTTGTGAATGCATGCACTAAATGATCAAGCACACATGGAGAAAATATGAAGACATTGAGCATTCCCAGGAATAACAAAAGCTGCATGCCATTTAGTCTATGGATACTTGAGTAAGCTATACTGACCACATGGAGGCCACTTGTAAGAGTTTTAATATTCAAGGAATATTTAATGATAATGAATAGAGGAGAAGTAATTTGCCCTCCATCTGACTGTGTCCTACATCTGAACTATACCTCAAACTTGATAGACATGTTATTTACATTCTTTTGGGACTATTGTGTGTGCAATCCTATTTTTTATGAAATGCCCACAACTTTGGTTTTTTTAAAATAATGTAGTGAAAGAATGCATAAGATGGAGGATCTTATAGATATCTTTGCATTCACTGAATAGGGTCTTATTTTTGCCTTTTGCTTGAGGTTCTTATTTGCTCAGTTTATTATTTTGCCTTTGCTTTAATGTATTCAGATTGTTTTCTGCTTCAGGTGGCTGTTATTTTAATGCACTACATTCTGTGTTTTTACTGATTTGTAAAAAGATTTAACTGCAATTAGACAAAATTTATAATGTTCTACCTGCTAACATTGACCCTTCCCAACCCTGAAAACAGTTCCAGGGTGCGTGGAACAATATACACAATTTTTCTTTTCAAAGGCTTTCATGGCTGGCATCCATAGTTTTTTGTGGAGCTTTCGGGCTATGTGGCCATGTTCTGGAGCTTTCAGGCTATGTGGCCACATCCAGAACATGGCCACATAGCCTGAAAGCTCCACAAAAAACTATAATTTTTCTTTTGTTAGCTACCCAGAACAGATGTCTGATCAAACAGGACATAAGTGAATTTAATAAACTATAGAAGTCATAATGCATTGAAGGAAATGTTCAAAACATTGAATATATCTGTTTGCATAAGCTGGAAGAAGCAGTAATGAAAGGAACTCCTGCCTTTCTCCCTTTCCTACTACAAATTATGCCATGAATCATCAAAATATTTTATAATAAATTGATTAGATAGGAAAAGATCATGCAAGATTCCCTGGAGAGTTTCTGAGAAACAGCTGGACAGAGACCTGGTGGGGGATGCTTCAGAATATTTCACCTCAAAGCCAGGAGATTAGATCAGTGGTTCTCAAACTGTAGGGTGGGACTCCCAGGGGGACATGAGAGTTGCTCAAGGGAGGCAAAAGACTTGGAGGCCTTGATTCCTCATCCTCCCCCCAAACTTTTTTATGTGTAAAATTTACACATGTGTTGAGTTAAATATTGAATTTACTTAAATAAAACTGTTCTAATTTGAACAATGTTATTTCAGTAAAAAATGTTAAAATATGAATATACATGAATGTGTAAATATGCACACTATTTTTTTTTTAATTCATATACTAAGTTGAGTGGTGGGGGGGGCGATGTCTGAATGTAAATGCAAGGAGCGGGGTTTCCAAGTTTAAATACCACTAGATCAGATATAATGATCAGTTGAATCATCTGTTTGTGTGATTCTACCATTCACTATTTTTAACCGTACTCTATTTTAATATTTGTTGTAATCCACTTTGATTCCCACCCGGAAAAGGCGGAATAGAAATAAATTATTATTATTATTATTATTATTATTATTATGCTGTTGGACTCCAAAGTTCTGTGGAAATAATTTTCATGGAGATCCTCTGGTAGGCTTGGCAATACAATGTAAGAAAAAGTTATTATGTTGCTTATTACTTTCTTGCTTTAACCTACCCATTACTGATGTGTTGCTGTTATTATTACTGTTGTGACATTGAAAAATATAGGAGTCATTTGCCTGATTCATTCATGCAGACAATTCAGACTTGGTCACTTGGAAGTTCTATGAAAAATGCAAAAGATATTACATATTCCCTAGAGAACCAGCATGGTGTGAGAGCCAGCATAGTGTAGTAGTTTAAGTGTTGCACTACAACTCTGCAGATCAGAGTTTGAGTCCCCACATGATCATGGAAACTCATTGAGTGACTCCAGGCAAATCACAAACCCCATGATAGGTTTATCCTAGAGTGGCCATAAGTCTGAAATGACTTGATGGCACACAAGAAACACTTCCCTAGCACTCTCTTCCCATCCAGCTACCTTAGACTCCAATCCCCATCACAGAATCAAATTGCAGATGGGATTTTCATCTTTATAAAATATAAACTCAACGCAGCATTATCAGAATTGTTATGCTTTATGATGCATTGACACTGCCTCTCTCTTTTATCTTCTAGCATAGACTTTCTTATTTGGACAGAAAGAAGGGAAACTGAAAAGTTTTAAAAAGTTTTTTTCCAAAAAATCTCGAAGTAAATTGAGTCTCAAAAGGCAGAGTAGTGTAGTGGTTTGAGTGTTGGGTTATGATTCTGGAGAACAGGGTTCAAGTCCTTGATTAGCCATGGAAACACATTGGGTGATCTTGGGCAAGTCACATACTCTCAACCCCAAAGGAAGGCAATGCCAAACCCTCTCTGAACAAAGCTTGCCAAGAAAACCCCATGACAGGTCATACATAAAAAATAACTTGAAGACAACAATGACAACAAACTTGAATCTCAGTCACATTTCATGTTTTCAGTGTATTTCCTCCCCACCTTTCTCCTCCTCTTTCATCAGATTTTGCTGTTTCTGAAAAGCTGCTGGATAAGCACAGCTGGGACCCAAGCTGCATACAATTTGCATTTGCTCAGCCACTGGTGAGTGTGATAACACATGGTTTTAAAATTAAATATACCTTTAACCCATCTGGGATAAAGCACTTTAAAAAGCAATGCAATAATCTCCACTGTGACTGTCCAGGAGCTGGTCTGTAGTCTGTTGCTGGAGTGCTTTTTCTCATTGATGGGTAAAATCCATCAGTGTTTCCTAATTTTGCTGCTTTTCCACTTTGATTCGCATATAGTAAGTTTCTTCTGCTACAGTTCCAATATGCAGGCAGTCACATGGTACACTCACCAGTGGCTGGGCAAATGCAAATTGTATGCAGCTTGGGTCCCAGCTGTGCTTATCCAGCAGCTTTTCAAAAACAGCAAAATCTGATGAAAGAGGAGGAGAAAAGTGGGGAGGAAATACACTGAAAACTTGAAAGGTGACTGTGTCCTTCACTATTATGTGCCCTTCACTATTCCCAAGCAGGTTGTTTTTCTTCTGTATAATTTAGTTTCTTTTCTATTTATCTTTTTTATTTTGCCTAATGCATTCCCATGATTGCACAATTGCACTAAAAATAAAAATAAATACAGACTGGGAGGCATACTGGGAAGGAACTGGCACATGGAGGTGAGGTTAGCATGCAGAAGACAAAGGCCAGTACCAAAGCAGCACTATTGCACTTTGTAAGAATTGTGCTGTAATTAATGCCTCCCAATCCAGTATGTTTTTGTGTCTTACACAAATGCTATTGGGGAGCCTAATGAGTCTGGTGTGATAAAGTTCTTAGACCTAGACGCACAGCCATAACAGGCAGAAACCCATTACATGACACTGAAAAGTGGTGGATTGCAGCCCTGACCATTAAAGGTATTCCTCCCTCATAAAATAAAGTTTCTGGTTGTTACTAAAAAATAGGTAACTAGTTAACAAACTAATAAGCTTATTTCATGGCACATGGAGGGACAGAAATGGAACAGAACGGAATGGGAGAAAACGTGTGTTACCACACAAGAGAATGCCACCAATGTTGCTGGGAGTCACCAAGCTGTTCCCCATCCATTCCATCACAACCAATTTTGAAGGACGGTTTTGAATCATTCTTCAAAATCGGCTGCCAGGAAAGGCTGGGGAATGGCTTGGGAACAGCTTGGGGACTCCTGGTGCTATCAGCGGCATTCGCCCATGTGGTAACACACATCCCAACCATTCCATTCCGTCCTGTTCGATCCCGTTCCCTCAAGTGCCATGCAATAAGCTAATAATTCATTAGTGTGAATTATTCCCTAACTTTGCCCAGCACTGATCTGGTGACAAGAGGTATGAGTTACAGGGATCATATGATAACATAAATGCATCAAAACATGTGCACCAATATTATGAGCTAGGAAAAAAACTGAAGGAAAAAGACAGACTTTTCTAAATGTTCCATTGACCTGAAGGCACATAAATATTGAGACAACTTTGAACTGAGATGAAGTCATTTTTTCTTGTTACTTTACTTCAGATAAATGAGAGCTTTTAGACATATCATGGAAGAAAGGCACTGTACCATTGCCAATGTTAAAGAAATATTCAACTGCTAGTCCATTCTATTTGTGTACATGGATTATAAAAAGATATTACTTTTTTTATTTTTTATTTTTGCTTCAGGCAGCAGTGCTTTGGGCTGAACCTGTTCCTGTAATAGTTGCTGCTGTTAATTCCATCAGGTCAGCTTCAGCTCATGGCAACACTCATGGGAACATGGGAAAAAGCCCTCCTTGTTGTACCACTGCATAAACCTACAGCAAGAATTGACAATAGAGATTATTTACTGATTATTTTTTCTCTCTCATAGATATTTGGACTCAAACACATTTTTTTAAAAAAGCAAATACTCTGGTCCATTTTTAAAAATGGAAATTATTCAGGCCCAGCTTCTGCCATTATGTCACTAGATGGCTTTAAGATACTACTTTACTTTCCCTGGTGCAAAAATACTGTACTTTGACCAACTTTGAGAACTACACACCTTGGTTTCAGAACAGTCAACACTTACTGTTCTACTTCAGACAGCAAAAATATTTTTGGTCACACTGAGGACTTGTCATTGCCAAAGAGATTTTCCTATACCTCTTTTTGCTAAAAATACACCACCTAAACCTTTTCATATGAACAAACACAAACCCATGGATTCAAGCAAAGGTATCCCACCTAAAAGAAGCTTTGGGTTGGAAAGAAGCTTTGGACTGCAATAGCTGTTGGACAGTAGAATGGACTGATTCAGGCCTGGTACAGACTGGTGCTTTGCACTGGCCTGAGGCCAATTTTAGGGCTCCATAGGGCTGGGCGTCCATATGCACCCAGCCCTACGATTGGTGCCCATGCATCATCTTGCCGCAGCCCCAGGGGACATGGCATTATGACGCATGGGTGTCTGTGCACCCAAGTGGCACTCACCAAAGAGGTGTCATGGCACTGCATCACAGCACTTATGACACTTCTAAAAAGAAGCTGCTTTAGGCTGCTTCTTTTTAGGGAGCGCATCAGTGCTGCACCGTGCAACTGGTGCGGCACTGAGGAGGGGCAAAGATGGGTGGTATGGAGCTGCCTGTCTGTATCCCCCCTCAGATTATCCTCTTTTGGAAGTTTTTAAACAGATGTTACATGGTCATCTCCCAGGATGGGAGTCCTTTAGTGTTCGTTCCTGCATGGCAGGGCTTGGATTAGATGGCCCTTGTGGTTCCTTCCAACTCTAGGATTCAACTATTTTTTCTTTGTCTATATTGTTGTTAAAACTGCTGCTGCTGGTGGTCATTACTAATCCTTAGGGAAGGGGAAAACCTCTTTCATTATCTACTGAGCAAAATATATATCTAAGCTGCTTCTAAATGTAGCACCTCCCCTGGATTTGGTGGAAAAGATGTGCAGAAGAAGTGCTGAATCAATGGAATGGAATTATGGATATGGATTTGTGCTCTCTTTCAGCAAGCTGCAAGATTATTTGGTGACAACATCACTCTCCCTTCCACAACAACCAGATGAAACAGAGGAGGAGCAGGGTGTGTGAACTGCACCAGGTGACACCCTAAGAGGAGCTGACACCACCACTCCTTAGACATCTGCCTTTTGGCAGAAACAGGCTGTGGCATTCACCTGTGTTCCATAAGATACTAAAGAAATGGTGTGAGTGGGGTGAGGTTCAATGGGAAGAGAAAGGAGAGGCCCAGGTTATTTAAAAAAAATCAAATTATTTTTATTTTTAATTTTTAAATTAAAAACATCACATTTTTACTAAATTTTCACTAAGCACAGGAAACTATATATATGTAAATAAATTTAGACTGTGCATATGATATTGTAATTTTAAAGTATGATTTTAAGTATCCTAATTATTTATGTCACAACTGTTACCATAATATTCAGCAAAATCTGGGGATTATGATTTATGAGTAACATTAGTACAAAAAACATTACTAAGGATTCAGCATGGTGTGGTATAGGAAAAGGTCAATGGTGGGTGGGTGACACCATGAGTTACCACACCAGCTGACACCAATCCTAGTGATGTCACTACCTCCTTCTTTGGAATAAATCATGAAGATAAAACACACTGGAACCTAGAGAGGTCTTGTGCCAAGCCAATAGGGCTGAGTTCAGTGAGGCACCTTTAAAAGACAAGTGGCCTTCCACCTCACTGGTGCAGCTTCTCATCCGGAAATCCTCACTTTCCTTCCCTTCTGTATGGAGGCAGTGGGGGTGTTGCTGGTTGCAATGAAGATCCAAGAAAGAGGACACAACTCTAAGCTTGCAGCAACTGAGAAGGGCCATGGGTCAAGGCTGACGTAAGAACAGATAGTAACAATAAGATATAATAGATTGTAGGTTTTTTCTCTATGGCCAGAATTCACTTTGGGACACATGCATGCATACATCCTATTATGTATGCAGAGGCCAAAAAGTCGCTATTGTGCAATGGACATATTCTGATAATGGCAACTAAAGTGAAGTTATGGAGACAGCATGTCCATTTGTGTCTTGCTTTCCAAGTTCCACATTGTACATTGCAGTTATGTAGCCTATACTTTGCATTGTGATTGCACATTGTGGTTGGGAATCCCATACTTTGCATTATGGTGATGCATAGTGTCTTGTGCATTGCACAATGGCAGCCACCCGCTGCCATGTGTTATGCAAGGTTGCTGAGGGTCGTATGGTGCTGTCATGGTGTATGTCTACATGCATGTATTTATGCTACACTAAGGGGATAGTCGGTTGAGGCCTCTGTATGTATGCCTGTGCATGTATGCATCTTTGTGTGTATATATGTGCTTATGTGTGCCTACATGGGGTGAATGTGTCTTTTCTTATTTGGAAACAAAATGGAACACAGAGACAGTCCTCTTACATTTCTCATTCAAAATCAGCTGACGTCTTTGTCTGGCTGACTGTGAAGACATCGACTAAATGGGCTCTACGAAGAGGTAAATATTCATGCATCTGTATTTCTTCTGCTCACTCAAGGGGAGCAGTGGTATCCAGTGTACTAAAAGTCTTCAAATGCCGACAAATACAATTTAGCTTTGAAGGCTGCCAGCAATTCTGCAGTAGCAAATCCCATTTGTAATCAAAGGGTGAGTCATTAGCCTTGACATTTGAGAAATGAAGATTACTATGAATTTATGAAAAAGATTCCCTAAAATGTTTCCCTAGCAACTGCCAATGAGGAACCTCGGGCATCTCTCTCAGGTCCCTAGGCTGAGTAAGGCTGGCAGCTGTAGAACAGAATGCTTCCTTTCCTACAGACACTAAGGCAAGCAGTGCTCAAGGTCTCCTTCCTCTTTCTACCCAGAGGATACAGCCAGGAAATGGTGTGTGATAGAGATATTACTACAGTACTCAATGCTTATGAGAAATTGCTGGACTGCAGGCAACAACGTCACATTCTGGAAGAACACACACACAGTGTTAATGGCTATTGCATCCATGTGTATAGAGAAATTTTGCTAGGGACTATTTCATACAAAAGGCACATTCATGTTGCCTAGGTGGCTTACTTAGCCATTTTATACTCACACATAGTGGTTGCCATCTCAGGAGAATATTGAAAATACTGTATGCATTTGTTTTTATGGGCTATTTATTACAGTAAAAAAATTATATAATATCAGAATGAAGACAGGACACTGCCTTGGTTTACTGTAGTGTCAAGACTTTTTGCTGCCTGAAGCAGATTAGTAAATGGTGTTACTCATAGGACACAAAGTCCACTAAGTTGTCTTGGCACAGGTGGCAAATTCCCTCAAGCACCTCTTCCCTTTTTTTGGGCAATAAAAGCACAATTACAAGTTAAATAACTAAGAATTTGGAGTCCTTTCATATGTGCCTGTGTCTTAAGGCAGTCACCTCACTCTGACTAATGGTAGGGCTGGCCTTGAGTTTCATCAAAAATAGAATGCTAATGATGAGAAGCACCTCCTGCAACTTTTGTAAATACATTTCTGTTCCAGTGGGAGAACTCTGGTTCAGATTATGATCTAAATAAAAGGAAAACGCTGGGATCAACAATGCTCACCTGTTATTTGGAGTAAACATTATGAGTTGACAAGCTTTTTATTTCACCCAGTCCAAGAAATACAAAGTATGGTGATAGCTCTACTATGGTATGGTAAATATTAGTTCTCAGGCATATGAAGATTTAATTTATAACTCTTTAATTGGTGTTAGCACCAATTAAATAGGGCTATCCCAGACATTGAGATTGCATGCAAATCTAGGGATCTCCCCTTGTTATACCACATGAGAAAGGCCATGTCCATGGCATAAGCCTTATACAAATAAAGACACACACACACACACACACATTTCAAGGCAGTGCTCTCACTCTGAGATTAACCCCCCCCCCCCCCACGGCCCAGAGGAATGGATTAAGGGACAATCTCCCTGGGATCTGTGGAAATTTGTGTAGCAAAGTAACATGTGTTTTGAGTATATTAAAAGTGACATATGGCTTGGTTTTACAACTATCTTATATGAAGTAAGTGTAGAAAATAAACCAACTTTGGTCATAGCAAACCTGAATTTAAGCCTGGTTTCAACCTTGCGCTTCTATGAGCAGGACATTCTTTGTGTCACTGATTTTCAACTCCTCTTACAAATAGAAAAAATAACAAAATGAAGGCTGTAAAACACCCTGCAAATTAAATTAATAAATATTAACGATTAATTAGCTAGTATACAGTCCTATGCATACCAAGGAACAACATGGGACAATCAAAGCTTTTATTCCCCCTCCCTATCCATTAGAAAATGTGAGTTGTTTAATATTGCTTCATAGACACCATCAGCATATGTAACCCAGCTGATCTTTAAATGGAAGGTTGAAACGTATTATAGAAGCATACAAAACTTGTACTGGACTCCAAGGCCCTTGTGGATCAAAATGCCATCTTGAATTACAGTTGGAAATGAACTGAAAGCAAGCGGCTTCTCCAGAGAACGGATGTAATATGGTCCCTCTAAGGAGTGTTGATAAGAAAGCTGGCAACCTCGCCAGCTGAAGTTTCTTCAGGACCAGGTTTGGCAGATCAGTTCTGATTAGTAGCAGCTGTAGCCTGAGTCTAAAGCAGCGCTGTAAGTGCAGAGAATACATTCCAGATGATGACTGTGATACAGATTTGCCAAAAGAAGAGCTTATTTCTGGAGTATAAATATAGTTATACTCCATTCTCAAAATGTTTTCCTTTCTGTGTGTGAATGGCAGAACTAGAGAGCAGAATCTGGCCCCAGCTTTGAAAGTTTTTTGGCTTCATCTTAACAAAAAGTCTAAGTAAACAAAAAAGTGGGGAAGCTATAATTGTTCACTAAGTTTGACATGTCTTTTCTTCCTTTCATTTTTACTCTTCACAGCTTCTTTTGTTTTACAGAGGATGCAAACTTATCCCACACTTTAGTGTTCATTGTCAGAATGGAGTTCTTGCCATTCAAAATGGCTTCCACATTACCATGCCAAAGGGCAAATAATGCCACTTGACACAATAGGCAAGTTAAACTCAGCATAGGGCAGAGGAGGACAGTTTCCAAAATGACTCCTAAGTCAAGTGGCTAAAAACCAGCTTAACACTACCTAATTTTAAATGTTGTTTGTGTCCTTCCTTGATAGCTTATTTTAAAAGCAGAATTTTTCTTCTTTCCGTTGTTGAGGTGTATATGTGTGCAGAATGAATGATAATGAGAACGAGGACTTTGGAACACAGTATTTATTTTATTTTGCTTTCTTTAGGGGAAAAAAAAACTAAAATAAAGGATGATTTAGTTGGGGAGGGGGTGTTGGAAAAGTGAGAAAGGAAAACTAATAATCAGCCTCTGAAAGCATAAGTTTCCTCCATAACAAAAGAGCAACAGGAGGTAGATGTGGTGTGTGGGGTTGAGTCACAGCTTTGAGGTGCTGTCACAAAAACAATGGCTAGGGAATGTGAAGCATTCTTCAGACCTCCTGGCTATTATACCTTGATAAGTTTACCATATTTGCTTGAAGAATTAAAAAAATCATCTTGCATTCTACCCAATATTAAGGATTAGTTCAGAGAACGGGGACTAGGATTCAGACTGAATTAAAAAGCAGCATCAATTTACACAGATGTCTTTCAGATACTAAGTATGATGTGCACCACATCAGAGTCCTGCTGGATCATGACAATGTTCAGTCATTCTAAGTCTAGTGGCTTGAGTCTATAGGTCACTTAATAAAATGCTTTCTGGAAGGCCACAAACAGGTAGGAGCAGACCTCTTCATGGGCAAATTAAAAATGCATCACCAAGAAGGAGGGGGGAAAAGCAAGCCTATTTGTATATGCTAATATTATACATGAGCCAGCATGGTGTAGTAGTTTGAGCATTGGACTACGACTCTGGACCAGGGTTCAAATCCTTGCTTCGACATAGAAATCTTGGACAAGTCATGCTCTCTCAGCCTCAGAAGAAGGCAAAGGCAAACCCTGTCTGAACAAATCTTGCTAAGAAAACCCTGCTGTCCATATGTGCATGCCATGATAACGTTATGGCACCGCTGGAGGACGCCTAGGGCTCCCTTTCAGCGGCACCAAAAGGAGCTCCAAAATGGAGCTCCTTTTTGTGGCTGGTCCTTGGTGTGGCCTTTACACAGTCACACCAAGGACCCCGAGGGGAAAAGGGCAGCAGCTGCAGCCCCTTTCTCCCCTTGGAACTGCCGGGTATTGCGGGGTGCAGCAGGTGCCCAGGGCACCTGCTGCACCCTACTTCCAGATCATGGAGAAGTGGCAGTTCACCTGGAGAAGTGCCAGAAGTGCCAGAAGCAGCCCTGGCCTCATCCCGGTGTTTTTTTGGGCACTGACAGACTGCCCCTTTTGGAGGGTTGTACAGCCCCAATAGGAATAGATTCTTACATCACAAAAAAAGAAGAGTAGTTCCACATATTTCAACAAATGTTTTATCTAAAACGAACAATGTGTTTATGTGAAATGAAACAACCAGAATCATAGAATAATAGAATCATAGAGTTGGAAGAGACCACAAGGGCCATCCAGTCCAACCCCCTGCCATGCATGAACTCCAGTCAGAGCATCCCCGACAGATGGCCATCCAGCCTCTGCTTAACCAGGTCAGATGAGCATTGCATAAATAAAGAAAAAAATGCTTTGAACTTTCTAGAGACCATTTGAAAGCTTCTTTCAAAGCGCACCCAGACATTATTGTTTTCTTCTCCTACCCCAGTCTTCCCAAAGCACACACATGCAGACACATACACAGAGGCAGGGCTGCCACTCTGAGATTCCTATTGCTCATCTTAACAACCAGGGAATGTCCATAACCCTCTGGCTAATAGCTATTGACAGATATGTCCTAAATGGATATGTCTAACTCCCATATAAAACCTTCAAAACTTATGGGCATCATCACACCCTGTTAATAGTGGTCTCCATCAAGAAGTCAGTAGAGAAATATATGTGGCAGCCACAATGCTGAAACATTTTTCTTGGACACTTTTCCTCTCTTTATTGGATAGTAGGACTAGTACCAGGAACAGCTTTGCATAAAATTGCTTGTATCTAGAAAGTGAAAGCCTTCAACGAGTTCACAAACTTTTGTTTTTGCTTTTCTCCAGTCAACTATATATTATATTATATATAATAATATATAGTATGGAATGAAATTAACAAATCACTTTAAAATTAAATCACTTTAATTTTAAAATGGCTCACTTCAAGGGTACTTTTAGTTTCACATGTGGAAGTGTCCTTAGAGTTAATTTACAAGACCATCTGGACAGTATGTAGTTCAGTGAACCCTGGTCTCCAGAGCTGTAGTGCAATGTTCACACAACTACGTCATGCTCCTCTATATGACATGCAGACATATATACATATGTACTCTTGTTTGAATGTTGATCATCCAGTAACTTCAACCAATGGTCCTTTATAATAACCCACTACTAGATGTCTAATAATTTGGTAAATGACTTATGTATGTAGTACTTGGTCCTTTTGATGTTTTGGACTTTAGTTCTCAGAATTCCTGATTGCAAAGGCTTCTGATAGTTGAAGTCCAAAACAAATTGGAGGACCAAAGGTTGGGAACCAGAGTCTTGAGAGTCCTTAAACAAAATGCTCTCAGTGGCCACACATTCTCCTCACTTATGATCCTTTTGTTCGTATTCACTTGCTTCTCCCTCTGTCATAGAATCATAAAGTGGGAAAGGACTGCAAGGACCGTCTGAATCAACCTCATTCGATGCAGAAATCCACAACTAAAGCTCTCCTGAGAGATGGCCATCCAACTTTTGTTTAAAATCCTCAAAAAAAAAAAAAAAAGGGTTTTATATGTACAACCATCCAGTTGTTGCAGTGTGCCTTCAAAATGTTTCTGACTTGCAGTGACCCTATCATGGATTGGTCTTGCCAAGATTTGTTCAGAGGGGTTTTGCCATTGTCTTTCTCTGAGGATGAGGGAGTTAGCATGGTTGACTGGGGATTCAAAACTTGGTTTCTTGGAGTCCTTATCCAACACTAAAAACACTACAACATGTTGGCTCTTTCACAGCATCATAGAGGGCAGACAAAACGCAAGTGTTGATTGCTACTGCATCTTCTCTATGGGGATTTGCCACTATTATGGTAAATAGGCAGTGACACTGACAGTAAGAAAGAGGAGCATTATGTCCAAGATTTGATGTGGAGACTTAATAAGTGCCCAACATCATGCTACTGCTGACCCTTCTCAACCAGTATATACAACTGACCCTTCACATTTGCAGCTTTGACTTTTGCCAATTTGATTATTCATAGATTTGATCTAGGAATATCTAGGTCCTCCAGAATGACTCTGCCAGCAGTTGACCATGAAGTCACATTGGAGGACCTAGAGATTCCCTGAGAAAGCACTTCTCTAGGCATTTGTTGTGGTCAACATCTGGGAGATGTTGACTCATAGAGATTTCTAGAGAGGTGTTCTTTCAAATAAAAAAAACATACTGTTTTTTAATTTGCTTTTTAAAAAACCTTCACAAGGCTCCTGTTCCCCTAACCCCAATGAATGTGGAGGGATCTCTCATAAGAATTTGGACTAGGTTTAGATGAGGAAGCCACATTAGTTGTTAAACTGTGTGAAGCCGCTCTGGCTTTTCATGGTGTTCTCAGCTGTAGCACCCCAGCAGGTTGTATAATAAACATGCACTACCTAGAGAGAAATTAAAGGACATTTTAAAAGTAGAAACAGAAAAATAATACTTATCACATTTTTAATTACAAATCATTGGAACTTGCTAAGCTGTGTAATAGTGAGTTATCATTTCACATGAATCAGAACAGCTTCTTTACACACCCCAAATTATAACAGTGGTCTGAGTGTATTAGCAACACTGTATTTAGCTATATCTGAAAAAAATAAATACTGCTGACATTTAAGCAGAAAAATATGGTTTAGTAAACAGATGAGGGGGGCAAATTAAAAAAAATGTCTAGCTATATTTTCTCTCTGACTCCATCAATAGTTCAATAGAATGTTTGCATCATGAAATGAAGCAGAAGCCAGTGGAGTTTCTCTTGTCTTTCAGATACAAACTCATTGCAATTGGATGCATTAATGACTTCTCCATTGATATTGTAATTTTTTTCTCGTATGCAAAAAGAGAAATTCTCATATTGTGGGTTCCAGGGGCTCTTGATGTTCCCGGATTGGGGATCATTAGGGATGTTTTTCCATGCTAGGCCTATCCTCATTGTGACTGTGTTGGTGACATAAACCATTCTCCTTCAATTGAAGCCACTGATCACTAAAGAGGTTGGACCTTGAGCTTAAGACCTTGGTGACTGATTTGATTAGTCCATTTGAGTGAGAATAGGGCAACACAGGGGCTATGTTAATGGAACTTAAACAATAGGCCATCACTAATCAGAGACCTCAAGGTTGAAGTGAGGTTAATTGTTATGCGGGTGGCATTTGAAAAGAAGTGTTGACTAGTGTAATGCACTGTGGGACTGTAGCATTTGAACATGCAGCCTTAAGGCCAGAGGTTTTGTTCAGTTTCCGAATGAAATTTAAAGCTACATTATGCACATCTCTAAACAGCAGCCCATAGACCATGGCCCTTTGATGGGCAGGACGGGAGAACAATTCCTAATTGATAATAGAAAGGAGCTCCAGGCACAACATTCCAATTCCATCCTGGTACTGCATTTAGCTCCTTTTTTTCTTTAAAGGAAAATAATTTAAAACCTTAAAATGTTAGTAAACCATAACATGTGCATAAAGACCTAAGCTTCCAGTTGTGCATTCAGTATGAAACACCAGGAAAGATTATATCAAGAGTTTTACATTGGAATTGGAATCAACAGCTGTATTAATTATGGCCAAGATCACCCAGTACTGCATTTCCTGTATGAAGAAACTACACATTTATTTGTCTGGCAGTATATAATATTTAAAAATAAATTAAAAAAAGAAAAAAAGAGGTTGCAATACTTAAAGCCATACAGCTCAGTGTGATTTACTTTTATGTATATAGATATATACAACTGAAATGCACAAAGCACTTCACGCTTTTTGTAAAGAAGCAATGACTTACTACTGTGTGTGGGTATGTCCCTTCAAGTTGCCTGTCAACTTATGGCAGCCCTATAAATTTCAAAACATTTTCTTAGGCAAACAATACTCAGAGGTAGTTTTGCCATTTCCTTCCTCTGAAATATAGTCTACACCATCTGGTATTCATTCACGGTTTCTCATCCAAGTACTAACCAGGGCTGATCCTGCTTAGTTTCCAAGATCAGACAGGATCTGGGGCCTTTAGATTATTTAGAGCTCGAGTTACTATTGTTGTCATTGATGAGTAGCTTCAAGTAGTTTCTGACTTACAGTGACGTTAAGGCGAACCTATTATAGGGTTTTCTTGGCAGTTTTTTTCCAGAAGGGGTTTGCTATTGCCATCCTCTAAGGGTGAGACAGTGTGACATGCCCAAGGTCACACAGTGGGTTTCCACGGCTTATCTGAGAATTGAATCCTGGCTTCCAGAAGTCCTGATCCAACGCTCAAACTGCTACACCACGCTGGCTCAATTTACAACTAGTACTGATATTTAGAGAATGTCTCTAACCTGTTTTCCCCACTTATATAGCATAGATTCACACTAGCTTGGGACGTGACAGTAGCCCCATCACCCTGATTACTCATGTTCCAGTTGCAGTTGGCTACACAAGCTTACTTCCATCTTGGAAAACTTTCTTTTGTTAGCAACCCATATGTTTACTACAGAAACAACAATACTGACAGCTTGAAGATGAGGAACAGGGAAATAATGTTCTTAATCCTGTGACCACAAGCTCCCTGCATAATTTAAAATGCTCTAATTTAATGAAACTTCTATAATACTGGTTTTATGTTAACTTTTCCCCCTCCCTTCTTTGATTAGCCCTGTACATTATTTATATCTTTAATTGTTCCATTTTTCCCCAAAATGATAAATTCTGAATGAACCACCAACCTAATCATCCTACATAAGATTTTAAAACATGCCTGATTTAAAATTACGTCTAGAAAACCCTATGCACAAACCCTTCTTGGATATTACTCTTTACAAGACCTGAATCAATATTTTTAGTTCAGCTTTCTTAATCTTTTAGCACCTGTACATATGTATTCTTTTCATCAATAATTCGTTATAAAATATGATATGTTGTGTATACATAGAGTTGGCTCCTGGTATCCATTGGGGCTTGGTTGCGGGTCTGACCTATGGATATAAATATCTGTATATGCTGAAGTATCATTACATACAATGACATAGTAAAACGGCAAAATAAAAGTTTGCTTTTAGGAAATGTTTTTTGAATATTTTCAAGCTGTGGATGATTGAATCTATGAATGTAGACTCTGTTGGTATTACCAATAGAAATCTAGTTCTCGCTATATATAAATCAATAATGTGGGTGTGGAGACCTTGAACTTGGGTGGGATGTGCTGTTATTGGGGAAAAGTATGATATCTGACTGCTCTAAATGTTACCTTGTGCAGTTTAAAAACTGGCCTTAGGTCAGTTCAGGATGGGGATCAGCTGGTGGATGCATAACAGATGATAGCTCTCTCTATTTGTCTTCAGTTAGAAGGAAAGTAAATGAAATCATATGGAATAAATTTAACCTTGATAATTAATTTGGGAATGCTGATATATTTTTTGATTTCTGGTTGTTGGTTGGCTTTCTAAAATATTTTTTATGGAAAGGCAGACTAGACATGCCTGAAATAAATAAATAAATAAATAAATAAAGTGTGAAAGCCATTGATGTTAGCTTCCTTTTCTGTGTTGCTGCTCTTCTTTGAACACAAGGCGGGTGGTTGGGTATGGGTCGTGTATATTTTATCTTGTATTTTTTAATTGATGTAACCCGCTCCGATTGGATACAGAGGAGAGGGCTATAAATAAAACATTATTATTATTATTATTATTCTCAGCAAAGTGACTTCAATATGTGACAGTTTATGATTTTCACCATACTCAGCCATTTTGGCCATTGGAGAAGCTGTGCTAACAATATACATATTGTATATGTATGTATATATATCAGGGCTTGTCTACACAGTTAAAATACTCCTCATTCTAACTGAGTAGACAGCACATCCCACCCACAAGTGAGTCAGAAGAATTTGTTTGTTTGTTTTTTGGCAGGGTGGGGGAACACTCTATAAACTCAGCTGAAAAAAGATTCATCGTTTTTACTGGAGTATCCACGAGGAAGCACAATATAGAACATATGGCCATCTATATGCATAGGTTTGCATGGCCGTGCATTTTTTGGCAAAGGGAGGGTGAATAGATGCAAATTTGTTCAGGAAAGTGAAAACAATTAAGCATTAATACAATTTTGTGAAAATGTGCAGCAATTCACACAATACACATATGTGTAGACTAGCCCACACACACAGTCCTATCTGAGATAGGGCACATGATCATCCTAAAATGTTTACTAGCAATGATTATTCTATGAAATCTCCAGGCTGAAAGACCACATGACTATAATGCTAGTTGATGTAAAGAATAGTAGAGAGGGGCTCATGACCAGATCATAGGTGTCTAGTTAGGCAATATTGGCAAGAGGGTGCTGGTCCAGATGACCTTTGGCTTATTCTAGTATTGTTCAACTTATGTTTTAAATTTCATCTGATTTCATTTGGCTAAGTACAGTTGGTGAGTAACATACTGTCAATGTTGCAGCTGGTATAAAACAAGGGGGTGCATGATCACTCCCTCCACCAATTATATCCCTATTGTCCCTGTTCTGATTGTTGCATAGTTTCTAATAACAGGCTAAATGGAGAAAAATAGTGTATAATGTGCAGTTGAAAGACCAGGTTTCAGGGCTTTAGGGATTATTTTCCCCTTCATCTGGTGAAAAAAAAACACACCAAAACAACCCAACCAACCATTCTTCTTTCATAAGTTAAACACATCTTGCACCAGCTAATCTGCATCTATTCCATGAAGCTCCCACAAGTTTCATCACATTGCAGGTCTCTTCCAGTCATTTTGAAACCACTGATGTCAAAATTGTGCAAAACACTTGAGTAATGCCCACTGGGAACAAAATCTATTATTTTTTATTTTTTTATTTTTTTAGGGCTGTCCTAATGGGGAGCTCCCACTGCAAATATTTTTCCAAGAAAACTTTGTGATAGGTTGCCTTGGGATCACCAGAAGTCAGAAATGGCCTGAAGGCACACAGAAAAAAAGCTTTTATATAACAAAATCCCAAATCCACAAAAGAGTGATACCTTTATTGGCCAATCAAAATGCAGAAAATGCAGTGGCCTCTACCTGCACTGAGATCCCTCAGTAACATCTTAACTGTAAACAGAGTAACACCTGAGACAAAGGCTGTGTCCTGATGATGAATGCCTGACTCTGCCTCCTCCAGGTTGCCCTGATGCTGCCACCACTCCAGATGGCACACAGCATTGTGACACACCTCCGGCCCTGCATCCAGATGATGCAGCACCAAAGGGGCACCATATAGCCACACTGCTGTAGCTATGGCGCCCTTTTGAGGGCGCAAAAATGAGCTGCTTTTTGAGGCTCTTTTTTGCACACTTGAAGGCCAGATCAGGGCAGTGGTGTGAGAATGCTATGGCCCTGATCCAGCTAAAGAAGGGTGGCTTGAGGCCGCCCCTTCAGGGCTGTTTGTACAGCTCCAAAATGTAGGCCTGTGACTCAAACATTATCATCATTCTTCTCTTATATGATTTTTAACATCTTTGCCTAATGAAGCTTGTGAAGCTTTGAAAGCATGCATGATGTATTTTCTGCAGTTTGGTTGGCCAATAAAGGTAACACTCTTTTGTAGATTTTGGATTTTGTTACCAGTATATGAGATATGCTGCTGGAGAAGAGTACTGATGATGCCATGGACAGGCAAGAAGGGAATTACATGGGTCCTTGAACAGATCAAGCTTCAAATCTGAGGCTGTCATAATTTGGCTGCAACATGACTCATTACAAAATACAATAATGCTGAGAAAGGTTGAGGCTAATAGAAAGAGAGGAAGACTGCACACTAGATGGATGGACTCAAAGAGCTCATGGGCATGAATCTGCAAAACTTAAGGAGAGCAGTGGGAGACAGGGAGTCTTGGAGATGTCTCATCCACAGGGTTGGCCTATATCAAGGTTGACATAAGGGCAATTAACAATAACAACAATAGAGAGCAGAGAGGCATAGTGGTTTGACCATTGGACTATGGCTCTGGAGATCAGGGTTCAGTTCTCTGCTCGACCAAGGAAACCTACTGGATAACCTTGGGCAAGTCACACACTCTCAATGTCAGAGGAAGGCAATAGCAAATCTTCTCTAAACAAATTATGCCAAGAAAACCCCAAGATAGGTGCACCTTAGAGTCGTCATACATCAGCAATAACTTGAAGGCACGCAAAACAACATTACACAGTCTTTTTTGTGGCACAGCTAACACAACTACTCCTAAATATTTTCTAGATTTTTATATGTGTTTTCAACAAAATAACAACAACCAATGTGCAGGAAACTGCAGAAAACTTTTAATTCAACATTCATTGGTATAAATAAACAGAATAGTGATGCTTATCTAATCTTAAAAGTGAGCTGAATCAAAAGACATTCTGCATTTCAATCATAGAAATTAACTGAAATTTAAGTCCCACCTACAACTCATGCATACAGACAGGAATTACTCTATTATGAAGCAGAGTGAGACATCTTTAAGTGCCAGATACAGTGTAACAGCAGAGAGATATGTGCCATGTGGTTTGCCTTTCCCCCTGCGAACCAGCCTGCAGTCCTCAGGCATAGTTGAGAATGCTGTATAATCACCAGTGGAAATAAAATTCACAAGGCCTCCATGGAATGGGAGAGAATTTTGGCTCGCACAGAAAAATGTTTGTTACTTAAGTGCAGGAATTGGAAACAAAATAAGGATGCTGCTCCTCGTATTTGCAGTTGTCCAAAGCACACATTAGGGTTGCTTATGGCAGGGGGGGGGGGTGTTGTTGTGCAAATTGTATGTATTTTACAGTGATCAGAGTTAGATAAGCAAGAGGGAGGACATGCTGATATTTGTTAAAGTCTAGAGCGAGCATGGGAAATACCACTGTAGCATAATTGTGTAAGGAATTTACAAGATCTCAGATCATGAATACATACCTTGTTCTCTGCAAAGCGGTATGTCAATCTTATTTTTCTGTAAAACCCCCCCCCCCCCAATGAGGCAAACAAATAGATGGGTGGGAAATGAACATACAAAATATATTGTCTATTTGTTCTTAATCTAGTTGTTTTCTGCTCTTTGGTGTAAAAACAATATAGCTTTCCTTGTATTTTTGTTTCTTAAAATTATATAACCCACACTCAAAAGTCTAATGTTTGATAATAAAACTGGCTGTACTGTGTAAACCAGCTGCAACACGATGGGAAAATACAAGTATCCCAAGTATTTCTGCTTAATACCTAGCACACCAAATGACTATTCATATAAAAAACTTTAATTGCAGCTCCCAAGAGAGAAGGGGGTTATGGAGTAGCAAGATATTGAATCTTTGCATTTCATTCTTGGGAATAAAACACTTTAATTTGGCCTGTGAGTAAATGGGCTTTGGAAATTGAAATCAAATGTTAATTCCATGTACTGAATACCACATAGAACATAATTTCCTCTGAATTAACATATACATTTTTTTTCCAAAACAGATATAAGAACTTGCCATTATATACACAGAACAAGAATATAGAACCTATTCTGTGCTGTATTTATCTTCTTGAAAAGAATGTACCAACTTGACTCACAGCTGCTGTGCTTTAATGTTGGAAGTTTCCCCCCTTTGGCTGTTGCTGATTATATTTGTTTTTCACCATGGCCTCCCAGTTAATAAAGCACTGTAAGGAGGTCTTCGGCATCAGGCTTATGAATAGTCCTTTTAAAATCAGCAGAACTATTCACCCTGTTTAAGCATTTGCTTAAGCATTGTTGCTGATGACTGTATTTCTGCAAGCAGCCTTTGCATCTTGTTTACAGCAATGGAAGATGAGAATGTTTAGTGTCCAGTACAGTACAAATATATTACATATTGCCTTACCTGAATTTTGATTTGGAATTGGCTTTGAATATGAAGTGCTGTGAAATAAAATGACACACATTGTTGTCCAATGGAACTGCACTGATGTCTAGAAAAAATCAATAGTAATTAATAGTAATTAAGACAAAACAATAACTGATGTCTAGATGTTAAAACAATAGACTGATGTCTAGAAAAAATAAATAGTAATTAAGTTAAAACAATAACTGAAACCCATTTGTCACTGGTGGTGGAATGTAGGTTTCTCTCTAGGTTGACCATTATTATTACCACTTAGTAGAGGCCAAGTTAGTAAACTCACAGAGTCAAAAGAAGGAACCAAAGCGGTGGACAAGTGGCTTTGGAAAGATTTATTTTTAAACAACTTTAATTTAGAGGTGGACCATAAATGGTACTTCAGTGACCAATACTCTGAAATTGCAGAGACTCCAAGATGGGGATTCACAGAAAAGGAGTACCTTTGGATGTCATTAAAGCTAATGAACTGGGAAAGGCTTAAGGCAACTCAGAGTGACAGTCAGATTCCAAATCCACTACTAAGAGTCCTTTCACATGAACCTGAAGACTCCTTTCAACCAATGGACTTTATCTGAACATGGGCATATGATGACTTCTAGTTTGTGCTTCCAGACCTAGAAGTTACAGCATATGAATGAGATCATGACATTTGCATTTTTTTAAAAAAAACGTGCACACAATCTCTGAAATACTATCTGATTGTGGAAGCTAAGTAAGGTCAGCCCTAGTGAGTACTAGGATGAGAGACCATCAACGAATACCAGGTGCTGTAGGCTATATTTCAAGAGGAAGGAACTGGCAAAACAACTCTGTGTATTATTTGCCTAAGAAAACCCTATGAAATTAATGGGGTTACCATACGTCAACAGGCAGCTTGAAAGCACATAATTGGTGCTGGCCAATAGCTGAAATGTTTTTCTAAAGGATCTGATAATGTTATGATTTAGGGTAGCTATGTATGCACTGCCAAAAAAGTGGACAAAGGAGGCTACATTTTAGCATATTTATGTGAAGATGCAAATTTAGAAAGGAGGCAAACATAACTCAGTCCTTTCTGAAGTAGGGCACATAGGGGTGATACAGTCTGCCCAAAAGGGGCGGTCTGTTCTCATCCCAAGATGGGGCCAAGGCTGCTGCACTAGCAGCCTCAGAGGCCCCATCCCACTGCTTCTGGAAGCCGTGGGGAAGCGGCAAACTGTCACTTCCCCGCGGCCTAAAAGCGGGTTCAGCAGGTGCCCTGGGTGCCCGCTGCACGCCGCTTCCCTTGGCGGCCCCTTTCTCCCCGGGTCTTTGCCACAGCTGTTTGAATGCCGAGTCAAAGATCCGGCACAAAAAAGAAGCTCCCTCACGGAGCTCTTCTGGCAGCTCTTTTGGCACTGTGGAAAGGGCATGCTTGGCGCCCTTCCGTGGCACCATTGTGTCATGGCACACGCAGCATATCTAAACGCTGTGCGTGCTATGACACAATCATAGTGCATCCATACGGTTTAGGGTTAGAGAGGGTGTGGACGCTGCATCCTCCCTAACCCTGTTCATGCCCTTTCCAGTCCTAAAGGCACCATATTTTGCCCGTCTAGATTGGCCATTGTCATCCTAAAATGGTTGAAAAGAGCTTCATTTATATACCGTTTCATACTGAGCTAACAGGTTCAGCCTGCTAATCCAGCCCTACTCTGATTGCCCCAAATGTAGTCTGGATAACCAGCTAAAGGCTGATTGCTATACAGCTGACAGAGATGTGACACCAAATAAGAAGCAAGCAAGGTAGTATAGAATCTTACAGTTCGGCACTTAGGGGCAAAACAGACAGTCCTGATGGGGCTGCTTGGAGCTGCCTCATTTAGGCTGGATTAGGGCTGCAGCAAACAAATGCACAACCCCAATTCAGCCAGCTTCCACCCTAAATAGGAGCTGAAAAAATAGCTGCCCCTTTGCCCTTGGATCCAATTTTTTGCCAGCTCTGGGCATGTGGCATCTAAACACTATGTCCCCATGTCACCCAGTATGTAACCGCCAGTGTGACTTCCTTGGTCACTTGGGGAACATGACATATGTAAACACCATGCCCCCAAACCAGCTTGAAGCTGGATGAAGCTGCTGGTCTGTTTCGGCCCTTAGTAAACAAAAGCCTTAGGTTCCAAACAAAGTCCGTTCACAAGCTTCAGATTTGGCAAGAGAGTTTTTCAGTATCCAAGTCAGGTAAACAGTATCCACAGTCAACAAACACAGTCCAGGTCAAATTCAAAGTTCGGGAACAAAATGGGGAGCCAGGCAGTTCAGATAATCTCCAAGAACTCCTGGAACACAGGACTGTGAATTTATGGGTCAGCAGCTTAATGCAGCTGCTGCCTAATTAATTACTGTATCCTATAAATTCACTGAGACCTCTTCAAGGTATCCCCTTTGTTGTGTCTGTTCAGTGAAAGTTTTCTTTTATATCTGATGGACTCTCTGCCAGAGCTGATGCTGCACTCTGGCCTGTATTTGAGACTTGTGGCTCTGGAACCTCCTCCTGCTCTGGTTCATCAGCAGGTCCTAACAGGCCCACTGTTTCAGTCTCTGAGTCAGAGTTGTCCTGGAAACAGGACATGACACTGACCTCATGACCATTCATTTAAATATTTGAGAGGAATCTTGGACTCTCTGCTGTATCTTCGGAATTGTTCATTGACAAAAGATGAAAGACCCACTTGCCCTAGCTATTTCATCTCCATGATTGTAGCATGGCTTAGATGTAAAAGTTAGCCTGCTCCAACCAGTATTTAATGTCAGTTCCATCAGAACAATTAACAACTTTGAAGATATGGAGGAGTGTCCAAGATTCCTCTCAAATGTTTAAATGAATGGTCATATAGTAAGAGTAAGACTGGATCAGCAGGTTTAACCTATCAACATGGGTTTGGTGTACTTCCTAAAGCAATAGTGAGTAATCGCTTGCAATCTAGGGATAAGTTTTGCTTCCGTTTAGGCTGTACTTCATTTTGTAGCTGTATCACAAAATCGAATCTGGAAGTGGTTATATTATTGACAAAGAATTATTTCAAGAGAATTGCATTTTCCTGTGACTTCTGTAAGTGGCATCTCTCTCTATTTTGAAAAGAAGACTTATTTTTAGCAGAAGGGTAGCCTGTAAGGGTTCAGGGCTGCAAAATGAGTGGATCAGTATATGGTCCATATATATGTTTTCTATTCCTGCTGTAAAGGATGATCACTTACATACAATAGGCTATTTGTGGGGTTCCAGTCTGTGCCTTGTGAGTAGACGGTTATATTTACTGCTCTTAACTGTGACTAAAATTAGTCATATCTCATTCATGCCACTGATTCAATCTGAGTGAAGGCATTTCTGAAGGATTTTGAAAGTGAAAGTTAGCTCCATGAACTGGACTCGGAAACTAACGAGTAGCCACTAGAGTTTTCTCAAAATGTGTTAGATATGTTCTCAGCAAGCCATTATTCTTAAAATCCTGGCAGTGTAGAAAAAGGGTACAACAAGACTTACCTTTTTGTGATCATGAATTGTTGTAATGTGTCAACAAGGTGTGGATAAATGGTTTTATAATCTAGTGCAGATTTTAAGACCAATGTCAGCTGTTTGAATACTTGCACAATGGCAGGGATTTTCCTTTTTTTTTTTTTTTTTTTTTGGTCAAAAGGCTATTGCTAAATCATGTGGCAAGGAAAACCACACACACACACACATTTTTATTCTTAGAGATGGCTTCACCTTTCAAATCATCTTGTAACAAATTTCGTTATACCTCTGAGATATTGGCATGATCCCAAACATTGATTTTTTTTTTCTGTTTTAACAGTTTGCAAGTGGTATTCTTTTGGCTGGTTCAGTAATCTTTTACAGAGGTTATTTGGGTTGGGGGGGGGGGGTGAATTAGATTTTACTTTGCAGAGAATCTAGTTTGTTTTCCATATGTCCATGTGTTTTTAGTGAAACATGCACTTAACCCCAACTGCCTGAATATACATCCTCTCCACAGAAATGAGAAAATTCTTGTTTGTTCCATACGATGTAATGTGTTGTCAAAGCTGGACTGAGACATCTGTGACAAAGGACAAAATGTCACCTCCTTTTCCCCATAAAGTAGAACACTGGATTGGCAGCAGAACCTTGTTTCAACTTTGACCATTGGACAATCTTTTCCATTGCCCCTAATGTTGGCTTGTTGGGATGCAGGACAAATCATAAGACACACATAACTCTGGCCAGGAGTTTCAGAAGAAATGGTTATATAACTACCACTGTTACCTCCACATCTGCCACCTGAAGCAGTGAGTGCACTCTTCCTAATATTAGGGCTGGCCCTGTTTGGTAAAAGGCTTGAAAGGTTCACATCACACCATTTTCAGGGCTGTTGCTGAAATGCTCAGCTGAAAAGAGATGTGTGTGATTCTTTAAGCCTGTCCTAGAGAAAAGCAGGAAGGCCTGCTCCTTCTTCACTTATGAGAAATTTCAGTTTCCTCCTGTAGATTTTCTTCTCACTAAGTAAATCAAAACCAGCACAGAATACTTCCCTTAGGAAGTATTTATTTATTTAAAAAATTATAAGTGGAAGTTTCTAATCTCCTCAAAAAGGCAGCTAACAAGTAGAACTACAATCTATAATTAAAATATAACATAAGAAATAGTTGAAGCAGCAGGGGCAGCAAAACCAAACCAAACCAAACAAAAGAACGGTTTTTAAAAGTGCCATGGCAAAACGATTCTGGTAATTGCAGTAATTTATATTTCCAAAAATGGAAAATCCATCTGAAGTTTCTTTGTCCCACCTCAGTCCTAGAAGTCACTCAAACTTGAATTATAACTAGTAGAGCACAATCCACTGATAAAATGTTAATTTATAGTTTTAGCATCAAGCTAGACATTTTTTGTTCCTCCTTGGCCTTCCTTTTGCTTACAGTGTAGTCCTTGAAAGAGTCCAGGAGAATGTGAAAGCTTATTCATTACCATATTTATTTATTTAAAACATTTATGCTCTTAATCCTATCAGAAGAACTGAAGGTACTTATCAAAGATAGGAAATTCACACACTCCAGGCTTGGGGGAGATACAGGCATAGTGTTGGAGAGGGCAGAATTGGGGAAATTCAGCACAGAATAAGTAAGGAGATACTACTTGAATACCTGGCAAATCTAAATGAACATAAGTCTCCAGGACCTGATGAACTACATCCAAGAGTATTAAAAAGCTGGGAAATATAATATCGTAGCCACTGGCAATAATCTTTGAGACGTCCTGGTGAACAGGAGAAGTCCCAGCAGACTGGAGGAGAGCAAACGTTGTCCCCATCTTCAAAAAGGGGAAAAAAGAGGATCCCAACAATTATTGTCCAGTTACTCTGACATCAATACCAGGAAAGATTCTGGAGCAGATCATTAAACAAGGAGTCTGCGAACATCTGGAAGGCAATTCCATAATTACGAAAAGTCAACATGGGTTTTAGAGAAAAAAGTCATGCCCGACAAACTTGATTTCTTCCTTCCTTCTTCTTCTTCTTCTTCTTCTTCTTCTTCTTCTTCTTCTTCTTTTTTTTTTTTTTGATAATATTACCAGCTTGGTAGATGAAGGGAATGCTGTGGATATAGTATACCTCGATTTCAGTAAGGCCTTTGACAAGGTTCCCCATGATATTCTTGCAAACAAGCTTGTAAAATGTGGGCTAAACAAGGTAACTGTTACATGGATTTGTAATTAGTTGGCCAGCTGAACACAAAGGGTGATCAACAATGGCTTGTTTTCATCCTGGAGAGAAGTGATCAGTGGGGTGCCACAGAGTTCTGTCCTGGGCCCAGTGCTATTCAACATCTTTATCAATGACTTGGATGACAGAATTGGGGGCACGCTTATCAAATTTGCAGATGACACCAAATTGGGAGGAGTAGCTAATACCCCAGAGGACAGGATCAAAATTCAAAATGACCTGAATAGACTAGAAAGTTGGGCCAACGCTAACAAAATGAAATTCAACACATAGAAATGTAAGGTACTGCACTTAGGGTGGAAAAAATGAAATGCACAGATATAGAATGGGGGACATCTGGCTGAATGAAACTACATGTGAAAGGGATCTAGGAGTCCAAGCAGACCATAAGTTGAACATGAGTCAACAATGCAATGCAGCAGCTAAGGCCAAGGCAATTTTAGGCTGCATCAATAAAAGCATAGTGTCTAGATCAAGGGAAGTAATAGTGCTTTGGTCAGGCCCCACCTGGAATATTGTATCCAGTTCTGCACACCACTATTTAAAAAGGATGTGGAGAAACTGGAGCGTGTCCAGAGGAGGGTGACTAAAATGGTGAAGGGTCTGGAAACCATGCCCTATGATGAACACCTTAAGAAACTGGGGATGTTTCGCCTGGAGAAGAGAAAGTTAAGAGGTGATACGATAGCCCTGTTTAAATATATGAAGGGATGCCATATTGAAAATGGTCAAGCTTGTTTTCTGTTGTTCCAGAGAACAGGACACGGAACAATGGATGCAAGCTACAGGAAAAGAGATTCCACCACAACATTGGGAGGAACTTCCTGATAGTAAGGGCTGTTCGTCAGTGGAACACACTTCCGTGGAGTGTAGTGGAGTCGCCTTCCTTGGAGGTCTTTAAACAGAGGCTGGATGGCCATCTGTCAGGGATGCTTTGATGGAGAGTTCCTGCATGGCAGGGGGTTGGACTGGATGGCCCTTGTGGTCTCTTCCAACTATATGATTCTATGATTCTATGTTCTGTAATGGCTGGAAAAGGCAGAAGAAGACACAAGTTCAAAGAACTCAGGTATAAAGCTTGTTTATTGGTGACTTTGGACTGCTTGCTGTCTTTCAGCTAAATCTATTGCTGAGATGGGGGTAAATGCAGTGGATGGTAACAAAACAAGTACACCACAGCAAGATCCTTGATGGAAAGGTAGTATGTCCATTTTTTAAAAATGGATCCATTCCGTATATATTCAGCTATTAAGTTGACCTCATATCGAGGGCAGGTTTTGGGCCCAATATTAATGGATTTTGATATGACCCATGGATAAGCTGAAGGCAAAACTTAGGGGCATGTTTCAAACGATCTAAAGAATTAAGTGAAAGAAACAAATGCCAAGAATTTACAAAACTACAGTAAACATAACTGTTGGTGTTCACAGTAAAGGCTGGATGGATGACTGTGTGTCTAAAGTGGGGTGGGGGTAGCTGCTTCCAGGACAGATTACAATCTTGCCTTTCACCAGGGAATGGTTCCTTTTTAAAATAAGAGTTAAAGTACAATACTTACATTGACCCGTGGATAAGTCAGCACAGGATTTTTGGGTCAATTTTTTAACTAAAATTTCTAGACTTATACATGAGTATATACAGTGCTTAGTTTACCAAAGAACTAAGACAGACTTGGTAATCTCTGTTAGGAGGCTGCACTGGGGTTCTCTATATATTCACTTGGAACCACATTCTTCTTTGCTGCTGTTTTTGATTCTGCCATAGCAGTAGTGACATTAAAAATTAATAAATCTTTAGTTATGATGTATGTGCCCTAGTGTTTTGTTTCCCCTTTAAATACCTGTTTTTAAAAGCTGTTTGCCTTCCAGGATTGTGCTTCTGGAAGACTTCTTGGACTGTGATTTATTTTAAAGAATGTGTACACATTTAGAGGGGAATAACATCCACTTTAAATGGAAGCAAAATGCCCAAGGACTGTGGCTTTGGATTTTGATTTGGTTGGGGGGGGGGGGTTAGAAATCCTAACATTCCCCCTTTGCTGCTATCACTGAAGTGTCAAATTCAGGAGCAAAGGAGACCCAAACTGGAAAGAACAAGAATGCTGTGAAAACTCCAGGAGCCACATGTGGCCCATGAGCTGCATGTGGCCCATACCTGAGATCAGTGTTCGAAGGCACAGGTTAAAAATGCATAGTGCTGTAATCTTGCTGAAGATCAGATTGATTAGTTGATGTCTACATGTAAAACTTGGAAATCTTGCATACACTGCTTTGACTTTTGTATTTCTTAGAAAAATGGGATGCAAACATCAAGTAGTAATGTTGCCCTAATAAACTATTAAAGTATAAAAGTATGACAAGCTCACCTCAAAGTAATTTGGTCATCTCTGTGCAGCCTCTTCTTATTCTTTCATGTGATGCAGAGAATCTAAACACAACACCTGCAAATGTGTGGTAAAATTTATAGTAACATTGACATTATAGTAACATCAGCCCTGGTGGCGCAGTGGTTAAATGCCTGTACTGCAGCCACTCACTCAAAACCATAAGGTGGCGAGTTCAAGACCAGCAAAGGGCTGAAGCTCGACTCAGGCTTGCATCCTTCCGAGGTGGCTAAAATGAGTACCCAGATTGTTGGGGGGCAAATAGCTTACAATTGTAAACCGCTTAGACACTCCTTAAGGGTATGAAGCGGTATATAAATGAAGCTGTTTGTTTTGTTTTGTTTATTTGTCTTTATGCATTGTCAAAACAGAATTGGTACAAATAATGAAGCTTTTATGTCTGCAGTTTTCAGCTATTTCCACAGAAGCAACAGAAGTCTGATCAGTAGTGAAGTAATGTAAAAGCTTACACTCATAGTCTATCTGGCAAAAGTGTTTGTCAGGCCAAGCTTGAATGAAATCCACAGTTTCAATGCCACAGCATCTGAGTGCACATGAAGAAAGTACATGTGGATCAGAGCAAATGAAGTGTCTTGCTTTGTAAGGCCTAGAATGAGATTGATTTTGTACAGGTCTCTTTTAGTGTTTGCTGTGGCTTTGACGAACAACATTAGAGATTCTTGTCACAGATGTTTCTTTCATAAACTTTTGTGGGAGAATGACATTGTACAAAAATGGTTTACTGCTCTGCTTTCATCTCTTGGAAAAACAAAGTGTGCACTAGTCAGCTTTGCCAAATGTGCTGAAGGAACCCTCTTCATGGAGACCACAATAGCATTCAGGATCATGTCATTTACAGAGCTGATTTTAGAGCCTCTTTTGGCAAATGTACAGTGCTATTTATCTAAAGTGTGTGCCTCAGAAGGTCCCACACCCTTACTTCAGTTCACTGGAGTAAAACTAACCAGTTGGATGTTACAGAATATAGAAGATGAAAGAGCTGGATGTACACACCATGCACAGAATGAATAGTTCACAGTGGACTTGTGTAATTAATCACTGCTAACAACAATAACAAAGCTGCCATACCAGTTAAATCTTGATATCTGCTCTGGGATCTTTCTGTACAAGGTACCAGACTGAAAATACATACAGTAAGAAATGTGAATTAAATCCGATAATAATGATTAAAATTCCAAGGAACAACCACAACAGTATTAGTAAAATAATGATAGCAACAACAACAAATTATAAAAGATAACACTTTCATGTAGAAATACATAAATGGAGAATTAAAGATCAATATAGAAATAGCTGATACAGGTAGGGAAGAAGTCGCAAATTTAATTCGGTAGGTATTTGCTATTGTTTTTCTTAATTTTATTAATGTCCTTTGTCAAGGCCTGTGTATGTATCTGTTGTGGAAATATTGTTCAACTGTTACATGTTAAAAAGTTATAAGGAGCATCAAAAAGAAAAAAGGCAATTGTTTCATTTGGGTTAAATACAAATCCAGATGGGAATAAAGGCAAGGAAGGAAAAGGGGAGAAAATTCTGAACTTAAAAATGGTTGAGAATGCAGATTTTCTTAAAAGGTTTTCCTTAAGCTTTTGCTCTGCTGTTAAAAAAGGAGTTTCTATAGCAACAGCAGCATTACATGGGACACAAAACTATATGTTAGAGAAAACTGATGATCAACATATCACAAGCATTTTTTAAAAATAAAATGTTGGCTGAAATCTTGTTGGTGAGTCCCAACTAGAATAGACCCATTGAATCAATTATTGAGTTGGCAACACATAGACAAACCCCACTGATAAAGTTAAGTCCAAAACACACTGCAGAAATAATCCAGTTTGAGACCACTTTAACTGTCTTGGCTCAGTACTAAGGAATCAAGGGAATTTTAGTTTATTGTGGTGCCAGAGCTCTCTAACAAAGAAGGCTAAATGTCTCACAAAATTACAGTTCCCAGAATCCCCTAGCATTGAGCCAGGGCACTTAAAGCAGTCTCAAACTTGATTATTTCTGCAATGTGTTTTGGATCTTAGTCTACTTTCATCAGGACTAGCAATAGGATTAGGTTATTTTGAAGGAATAAACTAGGAAATGAAATAACAAATAATTCTTACAGTGACCAGAATTTATTGTATTTCCATTATTGTGATGCAGTATTTAAAAATTCAATATATATGCGTGCAAACGTAGACTATGCTACAGAGGGTACAAGTGGACAACTCCAGTACCCAGTGTGGCCCTGAGGGTACTCCTGACACCTTCACTGCGAAAGACTATCTGCCCCAAAGTAAAGAAATGTGTACCCAGAAGTTTCCAGTGTTTAATATGCATTGTAACACAATTTCAGCTCTGTCATGTCCTCTCCCATATTACGCAGCTCCTTAAACAAACAAACAAACAAACAAACAGAATTTTCAAGAAAACAAAAAAAAATATCCTTACTAATTTTTGCGAAACCTGATACTGTAGGTTTCATTTTTTCCTTAAAGTCTAGCGTATGCAGAATTTTTGTTCTGTTCTATCAATGTGCAAAATGCTGCAGCTGTTTTTGTAACTCCCATGATAGCCAAGGGAATATGCAAATCTTTGGATTTTCTAATCTAACTTCATATCTAGGGTCAAAGTCAAATCAAGCAGTCTCTGAATCAGTCCAGGTCAAATGGGGACATTTCTGAATTTTCAGACTGGTGGGATGAACTCTATGCATCTCGGTTGCCTAGTAGCATTCGACCCTTCCTAAATAACAAAGAATTGTGACAATAGTGCCAGTACTAAAATAACAAAGTGATAACTGGTAAATAAACAAGTGCATGTAGAGAAACTTAAATTTTAGAAATAATTTAACTTAAAGTAGTTGTAGTTTCCTAGTCCAATGAACTTCAGTAAGACTTAGTGCCAAAATAGACATTATATACAGATGTTTATAACTGGGGAAAAAAGAAAGAAAGCCAGCTTTGGAAGTTCAGTGATCTGCAACTAATCTAAATCTTATCAGTTTCAACAGGATTCCAGATTTTCTACATATGTTTGGATATTATTCATTGTTGTTATTGTCATTATGTCTTATGTACCTAAGCCACTAAATGTTGCAAAGTTTTGTACGTTCCTTACATGTTACTAACATTCATTTGATTGCATATCAAAGTGGTAGGTCCTGTGTTAAGTTTTTGAGATGATTTCAGCAGTCTGACTTTCTATGAAGACTCAGGCAACTCAAAGAATTGTATAAAAGATGCAACACCATTCTAATGTATATCTGCCTTGGAATTGACACAAGTGGCTGGAAAAGCATAGCAAAAGCAGAGTTACAAATGAGGCTTGATCACCAAAAGGTTCACTCTGAATTATACTGTTATACCAGCCTTGTGCTGCCAAGACCATCTGACAGAAGCTGTAGTAGTAGGACTATTTGCCCTGTGGATGTTCCACTCCATCTCTATCCAACAGCATCCACCTGGCATTGAATTTGAAGGCTATGGATATTTCCTTTACCGTGCTGCCTTTGTCCATGGATTTTGGATTTTACCTGGCTAATGTGTTAGTACCTGACATAAAATGTTACACAACTTTCTTCCAAGATACCAGAATGATTAAGAAAAATATTCCACACAGAAAGGGTGCTGGCATTTGACAATGAAATAGTTTATTTAACTAGCTGGGAGCTTGCAAAATTCATCTGTACATGAACATCAGGAGTGACATCCGGCATTAACTGGCACAAAACAAACAAAGCAGCTGACATATTGCTACTGGCAAACCCGAGTGGATGCTGGATCATTAAAGAAAAATGGCTAAAAACAAAACATAGCACTGCCGCCACCACACTTAATGGACTTTTGTGCAGCCTCCTCCTTCCTGTGCACTGCTGTTTTTTTTGACACCTCGGAGGGAAATTTTGTAGTCAAAAAAGAGAAAGAAAGAAAGAAAAGGCAGTTGAAATGGTTTTGTTATATATAGTAATACTTAGCAATATATAGCAGCAACAGTTCTTCTCTTTGACTTTTTAAAAAAAAATTGAATGAGAACAATTTAAACACTTTACTGAGAAGAAAGAACACTGACTATTGAAAAGGTTTTCAAAGGACTGTTACAACAACAGAACAAAAACAAAAACAAAAGTCTCTGACTTCACCTCACCAGTTTGGTAATGCTTTACTTGTCATGGCGGCTAGTTTCTTTTGTGGCTGAATAAACACAGCCTCCTAACCATTTCCATTCTATTTGTGTCCTGAAAAATTTGGGAGTCATTTTTCAGGGTATCTTCTTTGGAGGGCAGGATTCTTCAACAGTTTGTGTTGAAGGGGTGTGGGTGGGGCCACGGGCCCAAGCATGGGTATAGGCCCGGTGGGTTCCATAACTAAGTAATGAACACACGTAAGCACCGAGGAATGCTGTGGAACTCCAAACTTTACTAGAAATAGACCACACCAAACAGAGGAAGTGCCTTCATATAGGGCTGGAAACTAGTTAACACAAGGTCCCTTCCGTTGGAGTTACAAGCTCAACATAAATTGTCCTTAGTCCCAGGTTCTAAAGTCCAACAGAAAAATTACAACTTGGGAGAAAATGTTGTGGTCCACCAGAGCCAAGTCTCTCAGCTCTTCACTTGGGTAGAAGCTGCCGATAATGTTTTTCTTGCCACTTGGTCTCACCTTTTTCCACTAGCAGCGGCTGGAGCCCATGCTCCCAATGACTTCCTTGGGGGTCCCACCAGTGGCCATTTAGCCCCTCCTCCTCCTCGGTCCCACAATGGCACAGTCCCTCAGCCTGGGGGTACTCTCCCAATTCTCCTTCCCAAAGGGGATCCGGCAAGGAGACAGCCTGATGGGGCCCCACCAGAGGATGGCAGTGGGCCGATACCAATGTTATGGGACAACTTTCTTTCTCTGACCGGGGGACAGCCATTCTGTGGTTTTCTTGGGGTTCAGTTCCGCATCCTCCCCTCTTCCAGCGGGTTCCCCAGGAATCTCTTGAGTCCCTTCCTCCCCTCCTAGGCCTTGGCATCTCCCTCTTATCCCCTCCTGTTCTTGCCATATTGTTTTCCCTTGCCATCTCTACCTGTGGCTCCTTAGCCACCCGTCCCAAACCTCCCCTTCCTCCAGGTCCTGCTGCCCGCCTACCTCCGCCCCGTCAACCCTCCCTGTAACCTCTGCAACCGCCTTCCTACAAGTGATGACTCTGAATGTATGTGGGTTGGTGGCTTCTGAATCAGGCAATTTGTGTATAAGTGCCCAATGTATAAGTGCTATGAACCTATCCCAATTGGTCGATGGGCCCACTCATTGTGCAGGTCACACACTCGACGGGTTTTTTAGTACGGAACAGGAGTATCTGTGGTCGGAGGTAACGAAAACCTCTGCTCTGTCATGGACAGATCATTTTCTGATCAAGGCAGAACTAAGAGCAGCGTTTCATCTCCCTGGGGGTGGCGGACACATTAGAATGGTCCGCCCTTGAAGGCTAATGGAACCAATTGGTTTCCAGAAGGCCCTAGAGGGTTTAATTGTTGGAACTTTACTCTCATAATGGGAATTAGACCCACAGTTTCTTCATTTGGTTCCCATCTTCCCTACTTGCTTATCATTGTATGTATCAGATTGTGCTTTCATATTTTGATCCCAGCACTAATCAAACTGAAGTAAAAAATAAGACCATTTTTAAAATTCGACTGCAGGACCTGAACCTATGCAATCACATCTTACACTTAAGAGATCGTTGATCCCTCTTCACCCCTCTTATCCTCATTCTTTGTACAAAGTATACAACTAAAGTTAATGTAGTAGATGTGTTCTGCTCCATTACTTCCTTAATAGAAAATATGGTGTCAGAGGCATTATTATTATTATTATTATTATTGTTGTTGTTTTCTTATATCCCGACTTTCTCCCAATATAGGCATGCAAGGAAAAAATAGAAATTGGTTCAATATATTTCAATATTTTTAAAAATCTACAACTAGAAACATGGCCATGAAAATGAATGATCAGATCAGGTAAGCTTAGCATAAGTAAAAACAATCCGAGAAGAAACTTTTCCTTTCTTTCACCAGCCTCCACATTTCTTGTGATTTCCATTGTGCCCAGAC
Organism: Urosaurus nigricauda; assembly: GCA_034509955.1. Classification (NCBI taxonomy): domain Eukaryota; kingdom Metazoa; phylum Chordata; class Lepidosauria; order Squamata; family Phrynosomatidae; genus Urosaurus; species Urosaurus nigricauda. The sequence goes on from JAOEGL010000003.1 coordinate 245,633,565, forward strand.
CTGTAGTTATATGTTTGTTTAACATGCTGGGAGGAGTTGGTATGGCAGGCTTATCTGCTTTCCTTTTTCTCTCTGTTTTGCTTATTCGCACTTGCTCCTTAAGGGACTCTACTGGCACCTGTTCTTTACCTTGTCTGTTGTAGGCAGGTTACCCATATACAGTACGATCTGCTAGAGCAGAATCCCACTTTTCCCATCTCAAGATGTATTGCATTATTTACTGCAGAAACACTGCTGCAACCTAATAGCGAAACTTGAGTCAAGCCGTCCACCATTTCTGAGTGTGATGCTGCTGAAAAACATCCACAGAGATAGAGGACAAGCAGAGAAAAGAGGGTGGGATGGGCATGTCTTTTTTAAAAAGGATTCTGTGTTAGAGGCTTTGTTAAATGAGGTATGCCTGTACATTTGAAATAGATAACACTAGCTTTAGTAAAAAGGTCTATGTTTGTTTTTCTGACATTTCATTTAGTCTTCCCATCTCTGGAGGAAATTACACTAAATACAGTTTCCTCTATGTCGAGCTCTATAGGACAGCCAACAAATAATTTATGAGAAGGATGTTCTACAGATACATTTTCCAATCATTTTTACTTTCCACACATTCTTTCTTTATGCTGGCAAGAATGAGTCATTCTCTGCTTTCAAAGCATAAATCAGTGGGAGTAAATTGATGACCATATGGATGATTTATGAAATACAGACTACATGAGCAGCCATCATTATCTGGTTTTAAGCATTCAATGCTTCATTTCATAGCAGCTACTGGAATAAAGGATGAAAGAAACAGGATTCAAGGCTCCAAGAAGGTGGTGTTAAGTAGGAGTATAGTATGCACTCAGTAATGTTTTGGAAGTTATGTTCATTTACTGAACTCTTGTCATGACAGAATACATTTTTGATGGTGGTTAAGACTGTATGACAGATTCGTTTGTTCAGCCACAAAAATGCACATTTTTACTGGCTAATGTGTCTATAGTTTATATAATTTTTCTTCTAGGTGAAGAACATGGCTTCTACCTAGCTATAATATGCCCTGACATGGAAATAATACTTCATTCCTCTCATGTCCTATCCATATTCCCCAGTTTCTGGCTCCTAGAGCTATTTTTCCCCCCACATAAAAATGCAATCTACCCTTTTGATATCCTCTGGATCCAGGGGATTCAACAGTTCATTTGTAAATGTTAGCACTAAAAGTACAAATATTGGGAGGTGCCAGAAGATGTGATTTTATGTATATATGTACGTACGTACTATTTCACAGCTATGTATAACAAATAAAAACACAAAACAAAACACTTCTTAAAACAGACAGAAGAGCCTTTAAAAAAAGTACTTTAAAAGGCACAGATACATCTGAAACAATCAGAAAAACTTGGATTTCAGGATCAAATATTATTGAAATAGTACAATCTTGGCTGCTTCCATCCACTGTTGAACAGCTCTTACTGTCAGAAAGTTCCTCCTAATGTTGAGGTGGAATCTCTGTTCCTGGAGTTTGCATCCATTGTTCTGTGTTCTAGTCTCTGGAGCAGCAGAAAACAAGCTTGCTCCCTCCTCAATGTGACATCCCTTCAAATACTTAAAAAGGGCTATTATATCACCCCTTAACTGTCTCTTTTCCAGGCTAAACATACCCAGCTCCCTAAGTCTTTCCCCATAACGAACCCTTCTTAATGTGGCTTTCAATTTTTCCCAGCTACTTTTTACTTTACTGAGTATTACTAGCTTTTTTCCAATTAATCCTGCCATCTCATAATGCATCCAAAGTACAATATTCTCACTTCAGCTAGTTTGGCTTCCAGGGAGAGTTCAAACCTATTTTTCTGTCAAACACACTTATTTGCCTTTTGATGGCCTGTGGTGTTTCCAAGGCCACATGTGCATTACCCCCAAATATAAGGCAAATGTATAGAAAACATACCCTCATACTGTCCACATCATCCTCATGCTCCACAGAACATCACGCAAAACAACAACAACAACAAAACAAAACAAAAAAACATGGCATAGCACAAGCCAGCACTCTAACTATATGATATTTTTTTCTACAGCATTTGGTAAGATCATACATCCTATTAACTATAAAAGTAACTGAAAAGTGCAAAAAAGGTGATGTTATATCTCATAAATTTCAGCTGCATTGTAGTTATACCTTGATTATTGCAAAAGAGAATTAACTGTAAATAATTCCTGAAAAGTTCTGATAATGTTTTAACTCTTTTTATGAACATTGTCCTATGAGCTTTTTCTGACTTATAAGCTGGACAAACAAACAAGCAAAATCCTTATCCTTTTGCTGTTGCTGGTTCCTTCCCTCTATTGTTGCACATCATAATAATCTAATATCTCCTTTTTTGGAATGTGTGTGAAAACTATCTGGTAATCGATGAACCTTGGCAACACAGTACTTTGTAAATATTTAGGCATTGGCACATATTTGCTCAGGCTCTGTAATCTTCCACACATAAAACATTTTACATTTATTAATAGCCTTATAACAAGTGTGAACTATTGGGAAGAGCAGAGAATAGGTTTTCTGTATCTCTTTGCTATTATTTCATTTGAGCTAAATAAGAATAGAAGTACTGGATGAGTTATTCATATGAAAGTTGGAAGAAATAACTCTCTGGGTTTCAGGACCCCTGCAGACCTCCATGGATTTTACCAAAATATTTTTTTAGATGCCTATTGTTTTTTTACTTAAAAATATGGCAGATGTGAATGAAATGGATAGCTCTCTTTCAAGGCTTGGAAAAAAATTCAATTTCATTGCCCAGCATGTAGCATTTTTCTGTGTGTTTCAAATATGCTGTAAAACAAGATCTCCATGTCTTTTTAATAGAGAAACTTAGCACTTTGAAAAATCACAGGCAAATACTGAAAGACAAGATGCTTCAGGTTTCCATTGTTATGATGCTACAATGATTTTCCTTACTTTGTTTATATAGCATTTTCCTCATTTTAACAAGGTTTGCTTGAACAGTAAAAGAAAAAATGTTTTTACAATTTTGCTTCAAAAATGCACCTACAGATATACTTTACATACTGTACAGTAAAACTTTAAAAATGCTTGCTGTAAGAGTTTTTGTATAGTAAAGCTTTTGTATTTTCTCTAAAGTTGTGTATGGGTTGTGTGCCAGAGTTCTTCAGTTCTTCAGTTCAAGCTGCTTTAGCCTCAGTGATTTATTGGGTTCAGTTGTAATGTGGAACTATGGTTGGTTAGTTAAACCATCCTTTCTTTTAAGAGTCGTATTCATATGCAATAAGCCAGAAATCCTGCATGCACATATACTCTCCTGTTTCACTTCTCTCTCAGTCTGAGTGAATAAACAAACTAAGGTGGCATCTGCACTGCAGATATAATCCAGTTTGACATCAGTTTAACTGCCATGGCTTCATCCTATAGAATTTGGGGGTTTGTAGTTTTGTGAGATATTTAGCTTCTGGTGCCACAACAAACTACAAATCTCAGGAGTCCATAGCACTGAACCATGGTAGTTAGAGTCAAACTGGATTATGTCTATTGTGCAGGTTCAGCCTAAGAAAGTAGTATCCATTTTTATAAATGAATATCTGACAAGCTGGGAATCTAAAGAGTTCATCATACTGGCTTTGCTTCTGCAATAAATGCAGGATGTAACTATAAGAAGGTGAATTTTATCACATTTCCTTTTGCTGGGTTTCTCTGGGCTCCTTCTTCTTCTTTTCAAGAATGGGGTTTTCCCATTCTTGAAAAGATGCAGCAGAAGCCCGGATTGTATACAGGCTGCATACTGCTTGGCAACAGGGAAATGCGCAATAAAATCTGCCTTCTTAAAGTTACATCCCATGTCTATCATGGGAACAAAGCCAATGCACTAAACTCCTAGGTCAAGTTTGTTGTTTATGAACAGCAGAAGATAATCAATCCCATGTCAGTGTCATGGTGAATCTGCTCCACATGTTAGTTCATCCTTTAAAGGAGCAATGCAGGGCACTGAGCCCTATCCCCAAACAGATTTAACCTTGGATAACTCCTATATTTGGCCATCCCTCCTCCCAGTCTATCTTAACAGACAGTAGCTGGATCTGGCTAAAGAGATCTGCTGATTAGGGTGCAAGGAATATAACATTTCTAGTACTCTCCCACCAAGGCTCAGACAAGGGCTTACAAGAGGGTCCTGTTTCTGATTGTCACAACCTTGTTCACTGGTGAGAAGGGGTTGGAAACATCCTCCTTATGGCACAGAAGACATCACAGAAGAGGCATTTGTGAGAATCACCAGCTCACATTACCATTAAATGTGATAGATTAGTGGGCCATGCAATGGCCATGCAAGCTGGGAGGTGATGGAAGTTGCACTCAAACACATCTGGAAAGCATCAAGGTGGGGTAGTTGATATAAAGAATCCAAAGATGGGTAAACCATCTCTCTGTCTATTTTTTATTGAAATCTCAATATTTTTAAACTGACAGGTGTCTGAAATGTTTATATATTTGAATTCACTGTTCAGGAAAGATGAAAAAGGCAACAAAATAGCCATCGATGGAAATGCTGCTGCAAGATTTATGTAACATTAAGAATCATTAAATGTTTAAGTCTGAGATGAGTTTGCTTCAGAATGCCAGGGTAGAGTTACCTTTTCTTCTTCTTCTTCTTTGTTTCAGAAGGTCTCTGTTCAATCCATCATAAAACCATTTCAAAATAAATCACAGAGGTGACAAGTGTAGGAGAATAATGGAATGTGATATTCTTACAGTATATAAATGCTTATTTTTCTTCACACATAGAACAAATAGCACTTCTTGCCCATCAGACCAATTTTTGAGAGGCTGATGTTGAATGAGAGATTAGAGATGGGGACTATCTATGGCCAAGTACAGTGAGAAATGCAAATGAGGCAGTATAACCCAATAATCCTTTACTCAATTACTGGGGAATAAGCTAAACTGGAATTACTGGGATTTACCTCATAGTCATATGAAGTAAATGTGAGCTCTCTGCCTCCCTATCACAAGTTCCATGTTTTTGCAGCAAATTTCAGTATTGAAGTATTACCGGATTGCTGTACAGAATGAGGTAAACCTAGGCCATTTGGTTCCATGGAAAACTCATCAATTAATGGACATGTGAGGGAGGAGGTCCCTTTAACATCTGGCCTTGTCCCTTCCAGCCCCAGACCATCTCAGCATGGGTGTCAGCCCATAAAGCCTTGGGCACCTCTTTCCTCACCAGGGACTGCCAGGAGGAGAATGGAGGACAAATGAGGGAGGAGGCCCCTTTAATATCTGGCCTTGTCCCTTCCAGCCCTGGACCATCTCAGCATGGGCAGCCACCCATAAGCCTCTGGCCATACTAGGGGTATTATCTTGTAGTTAAATTTTAGTCTCCCCGTTTTTCAGTGTGCTAAAATGTTATCTCTTAATTGTAATTTTTAATCAGTAATTTGCAACGTGCTATGCTGTATTTGTTTTATTACTTCACTGTTTACTGATATCTGCTTTGTTAATTTTTGAATGGGGGCTTGGAATTGGGGATCTTTTGGGAGATAATTATTGATTGAATGTAAATTTTGTGTTATGCTTTTTGATGTTATTGTAAGTGTTTTGTTGTTATTGAATTGTTTTTATTTTATTATGTATTGCTATGTTGTATTTGCTAATTATTTCATGTTTATTGTTAATGCCTGTATTATTCCCACTATTGTAAGCTGCCTGGATTCCCAGTTTATTGGGCGGGGTATAAATAAATTGTATTAGTATTATTATTATTATTATTATTATTAAAATTATGGCAAAAAACAATTTGTTATTATTATCCTAGAGCAACACTTGGCAAAGTGTGGTCCCAGGACTGGATGTGGTCCTCAGTGCCTCCAAATTGCCCGTTTCTAATAAAAATAAAGTGTTAACTGTTTCTGCAAGACTCCCAGAGACACAACTATTTTCTTGTATTTGATACCTTTCTTTTGTAATCCACTTTGATTCTATGAGGAAAAAGTGGAATAAATCATTTTTTATTATTTTTTATTTATTTTTTAATATCTCACCTTTCCCCCAATATTGGGACCCAAGGCAGCTTTGTTGTTGTTATTCTAGTGTTCCTTCAAATTGTTTTTGGGTTATGTTGATCCTAAGGCAAACGTATCATGAGAATTTCTTGGCAAAACTTGTTCAGAGGATCCTTGCCTTCCTCTGAGGCTGAGAAAGAGTGAATTGCTCAATTTCACACAGTGGGTTTCCATAGCCAAGTGGGAATTTGAACCCTGGTCTCCAGTACCATAGTCCAATGCTCAAACCACTATTCCACACTGACTCTCACTATATATAGCTTATAAAAGTTAAAATTCACCTTTAACTCAGGTTACAACCCTCGTCAGCTCCGTTTAACTTTAAAAATACCAATTTGTAAATCAGGAGTAGACTTCTGGCCACTTTTGGTTTTGCTTCCCCCATTTTTTGGGCGTGGGGGTGGGAATTGGTGTGACACAGTTGTCATCCCTTCTCTAGGCACTGGAATGTGGGTAGATGAGGTGGGTAAATCTGGGCAAACAGGATAGAAGTTTGCTATGTTGTATCTTATGACCAGGGTGTGAATTTACCCTCTCTTTGGAGTTTGAGCAAACTGGGAACAGTGCTAGGAAGGATGAAAGAGAATCATTGGTGATTTTAGTCTTTTGGGGAAATCTGCACATCTACTCAAAGAAATCCTAAACATTACAAAAGGGTCAGGGAGGAAATTAAACATATTTGAAAGTTCCTTTCTGGTTGCCAGCTGTCCTTCTGACCATACACAGAGGGTTTTGAAAGACTGTAAGGTTTCTTCATTTACCAAGTTTCTCTTAATTTCTCCCTTTTGCAACAATTCATTACATCCTAAGAAGAAAATGTATCATATTTGAATTTTAAGGCTATAGCCACATGGTAGTTTTGAAGAGAGAATGACCATGTTTATCCAGGCTTAAGAATTCACATCTGTCTGCAACCTGATGGTTCAGCTATCTCTGTTTGTTCACCCTGTAGCTAGTAGAAACTCTGAGACCAGTATGAGCACACATGGCAAAAGCTGAATGCATGAAAAAGAGAAAATCACTTTCAATCACTTTTAAAATAACTTTCTATCTGTTTTGCATTCTATGATTACCACCAACCAGACTGTTTGGAAACCTGCCATCTGTAGGCACCTTGAAACATAACAAAATGGATTGAGATGATCACAATGATGTGTCATTTTGTGTGTGTGTGAGACTTATCACTCTTGTTTGAGTTATGATTGCAGGACTCTTTTCATAAGTTTGGGAACTACAGAGCTAATGATGTGGCCTTGAGCACAAAGCCCATTGTGGTTCCTCTTGTGTTCTCTGTGAGTTTATGAGATAGATGGCTGGGCGTTACATACCAGTGACACCTGTTAGGAAGGATCAAATGAGGGGAATTTTAACTAGATCAAATTTGCGAGAGTAGGTCCCTCTAACAACACCCTTCAAGATTGGGTCCCGTCATGTATATTGGAAAGACCAAGAATCCCTTAAGTGAGAATGTGGAGACAGGCTTCTTCAGTTAAAGTCTAATATTTATTAAAAGGGGAAACAAACATCCAGCAATGAAATACGCATTCATGCACAATACTGCAAGAAACAAAAGGGAGGAAAAGCGGGAGAAGTGGGACATGGGCCAACTATAGGAAATATTCCAGTTGGATTCTCAGAGGTCGTATACGGATGTAGATGATGATGATGAGGTATAGCCGACAAAACGTGGGTGTGGATGGCTAAGGGAGCTACAGTCAGAGGTCAAACTGGCAAGGAGTCCAGCAGCACTTTGAAAATAGCACATTTGGGTTCAAAAATTCTAGGTTTATATAGGCTCAAACTGGCCTCTAGCAATGAATTTAATGGTCTAGCCAAGCCTTAGACAAAGGCACTGAGTGCCTGGGCTTTGTTAAGCTGAGGTGTGATGATGACTTAAACAATGTATTTGGGTCTTGACACAATCAAGGAAGGCAGGCAGGTCTATGTGTGGATCATTTAATAGGATCACTAGCACATTAAGTGTGCGATTCTGAACAAGCTATATTGACTTATTCTTGGAGGTGATAGCTCTCCCATCTGGGTGACTCCCAAACCTTCCTGTGGGGAATTTCCAAAGTGGTTTTGCTGGGGTCTTTAGGGTACGACTCATCTGCCTTCCTGACCCACCAGTTTTAGATTTATGGCTGTCAGCCTGACAGGGTCAGTCTCAGGTCATGAAAGGAATCACACACACCATAATTTGATATAAAATAAGCTTTGGTAAGACACCTATGGTTAAATCAAGCCCAAGAAATATTTCTGCATAATTTAGAATCAGCAAATAAAAGAGACCCACTCAAGTCATTATGGATTGAGCCAAACCTAAAATCAGATGGGTTATTTTGGTATACAAGGCAGACAGCCCACAGTGTTCCTCCCTGTACCCATGCAACAACAACAACAACAATAACAACAAACAAGAAGTTCATGCGCCTTTGTGATATGCCAAGAATGCAATTCTGCACGACTTAGCATAGCATTAGGAGATCTGCACATGGAACTATACTATGCCAAGCCATTTACCACCCAACGGACCTACTGTAGAGTGGGTGACATGACAATTTGTGCCTGGAGGAGAGCAGGGGAGATCACAGAAGCATCTAACTATATCCCTGCAGTCAGACATAAAGCAATTGCATCATCTGTTGAGATCTACCTGGGTCCTCCAGTGTCTGGTGCAATAGCTTTACTTATGCCTATGGGGACATAGCCAGATGATTGTGCAGTCCCACTGCCAGCTCTCCTCGATGTGCCAACAGCCATGCTTGGTGGGCTTCAGTAGCTCTATAGTAGGTCTAGGTGGAGAGAAGAAGGAAATATTAACTTCTGCAGCAAACAAAAATAGACCTATGCAGGTGTACAGTTCACTTACACTTGCATATGCCACAAATAGGATCTCCTTCTATGTAGTGCCAATCTTGGCTGTAATGCTAACTCCCACCAGCTCAACACAGTATATGAATAAAAATATTTTGTTTGTTTCATGTGCATATTTTCATTCACACATCCACTGTATATTAATATGTTAACATTTTATATGGAGATAGCTCTTCTCTTCTCTCCCTCCCCGATTATTTATTTATTTAAAGGATTTATATCCTGCCTTTCTCCCACCATGGGATTCAAGGCCTTCCTTGCCTTTTTGTTCCCCTTCAGCAAAAAATTGGGATGTGGCAGAGGAGGGATCAGAGCCTCAATGTCTTGTGCCTCCCTGGGAGTCCTGCCCACAGTTTGAGAATCACTACTTAAACTCATACTACACAAGGCTTCCACAATATAAGGAAAGTCAGTTCATTTTACAAAACCTAGCACTGATAACTGACCCCAGTAAGAATGCATGTAAGAAATAAATATTTCTCAGTTTTAAAAATACTTCATCAAGAATTTCTCCTTAATCAGAGTTGTGAATTTGTCCATTTCAGCAATTTCAGCTATCTTCATTAACCAATCTTCTTTGGTTGGTGTAGCAGCTTCCTTTCATGTATGAGCACAGTCAGTTCTTGCTGCTGTAATCATACTGTAAAGTCCATCCATAATTCTTTTCTAGAACATTATATAATAGTCCCAACAAAAAAGTATCTGGCTTCCACTAATGTTTTATCCTAAAGATATCTTCTAGCATTTTTGTGTATCAGAGTCCAATGTATCTGAGCTTCACTGCAAATCTACCACATATGAAAAAAAAAATCTAACTTTATTCTGATATTTCCTACAGGCATTTGAACTACAGTATTTTTAAACATTTTCAATAATCTATCAGGAGATAAATACTATCTATATGTCATTTTATAAAAAAAATCTCTCAAATAATAATTCAATATAAATTTCAAACTCTTTGTCCATGTTTTCCCCATTGTTCCATTAAAACTGGGGAACCAATATTTTGAGTGCATTTCACCATAAAATCTTTAACCTGTTCTCATTCAGTATCAAATCTCAATAATATCTTGGTCATCCTAGCAATCAAATGCTCATGATTAGTACATAAATGAATTTTAAACTCAGATTTAAATGTCTCAAAACCTCAGGATTATTATTATTTTGTCCATTTTACATCTTTCATTTAACTGTCTGTATACAAACCAATTTACTACACAGCCTTCCAATTCTATTTCACCTCTTGTTTTTGATCTCTACATGTCAACCAACTTTCTTTTAAATATATTTCTCCTTTTGAAAAAGCTTCAATAGGAGAGCACCATAGAGGCAATTTAGAATGAAATCTAGTTTTATATATGTTCCAAATCCACAATAAAGAACTTCTCACATAATGATTATTCCAATTTGAATCCCCTTTAACTTTTTCATAATATAAATAACTATGCAAACCTAAGACCTATTCACACTGCAGAAATAATCCAGTCCAACACTGCTTTGTCATGGTTCAAGGCTATGGAATTCTGGGTAGGGTAGAAGAGAAGAGCTCTGGTGCTGCAACAAACTACACTTTCCAGAATTCCATATCCTTGAACTGTGAAAGTTAAAGCAGTGTCAAACTGGATTATTTCTGCAGTGTGGATGGATTCATGTCAGCAATTTCTAAATATAACAATTTTTCACTCTAAAGAATAATCCGTTCTTTCAACACACACAAACACAAAACAAAAACAAAAACAAATAAACAAAAAACAAAAACAAAAAACATACTGAATAATATCTTAAATCTGGAGACTTAGACCTTCTCTTTTCTTCTCATCCTGCAAAATTTTAAATCACACCTAGGTCTTATGCCTTGCCAGTTAAAATATGAAATATCTTTTTGCCATTGTCTGAACTGTCCGAATGGTGTATTATTTAAAACAATGGGAATAGATGGAAACAGAAACAACATCTTAGGTAAAATATTCATCTTAATCATAGATATTTTTCCCAACAGTGATAGGTTTAATTTTTTTTCCATTTCTGTGTATCATTTCTAGTTTAATTCCATACTTTAAAAAGGTTGAAATATTTATCTGAAACATAAATCTCTAAATATCTGGCTTTTTTTTTTAACAATCTGAAAGCCTGACCTGACCTGCCAAAGATTCTGGTCATCCTTTGTCATATTCTTAGTCAGAATAACTGTTTTGTCTTGATTGATCTTAAAATTTTCATATGTGTCTAAAATTATTTTCAGATTTTCTATAGCCTCCAAAGGATTTTCTATACAAACTACCAAATCTTCTGCAAAAGCTTTCAACTTGAGATTAATGTCTTTTACATTTATACTTTAAAATATTTAAAGATAGCTTTTAGACTGTTTTAAAGGGTTTCTTAATGTCTTCAGAATGTCTGTATTATTTTAAATGCTTTTGTTGCTGTGTGTTTCTTCAGGAGGTCTGGGAGGCAGTGTATAAAAACTTTAAAATAAATAAATAAATAAATAAATAAATAAATAAATAAAACAGAAATGAAAACCCACTGACAAAGGAGCCACCAGCTGCATAGCAGATAGTACTACTTCCATGTCAGTGGGATGGTGAATCCACTCTGGGTTTTCATCTGTAGAGTATGAACATTGTATCTGTGGAGAATAAGTTCCAACATTTACTGTGGATATATTTTGGCAGATGTTTTCCATAGAATTATGCTGGAGGAGCTCCAGATGCTTAGAGAGACCTTTTTTTTTTCCCAGGTGTGGGTAAGTGAAACTGTGGGTACTGATCCCACGGATATGGGGGTAATACTGCACTCTAAATGTGCTATTCATATTGTTAAACCCAATTCCTGCAAATAAATTCACTACTTTGGATACTTTCCTTTGATTAAAGCCCAGAGCAGATTCACCACCTCACTGACACAGAAGCTGCCAGCCACTTCCACTGCTCTGACTAAGCCACCCCCTATCAGCATTATGGGGGTGTCTTTGTAGTATAGAATGAAAAAGTCTAAACACCTGCAACCTCTGTGTATCTCTCCTAGCCTGGTTAATAGCTCCTGTTTCAACATTCAGTAACATTACTTTAAAAGCTAAGAAACAAAGCATAAATCTCTTAGTATAAAGTAAAGATTGGCCCTGAGTGAAAGAGTAAGCAAGTGAGATATTATATCAGATATAAAGTTAGGCAGGGGGGAATGCTAGGAAAAGTATCATGACAAAACTGTTCATTAATATACTTCACTGATACACAATTAGAATCAAGTCATTTTAATTACAAATTGTGGCATTTTATTGTTTTAACATGTATTATATCATTTCCGTAAATTATACCCTGCGTCATATTAACATTTTCTCACAAAAATGAAGTTAAATCTTTGTAGTAACCAGGAGCTTAATTTTCATTAGACTAGCTATTTGGTAATTAGTCATGCACCATAAATCAAGTCCCCAAGTCTTTTCCAGGTTTCTTAATTGAAAATTATTGTTTCTTGGCTGATTGTGCAGCAAGTCAGAGTAGTGATAGATGCTGAATCCAGCACAAACAGTTTGAGACAGTCAGAACTTGATAGATCATTGCCCTGAAGGGGCTTGTAATGGTGGAGAGGCATTGAATTTCAAAATTAAAGATTCTGTCATCCAAATGCAGTGGAAAAAGCTAGCTGTAGCTCCCTAAAGAACTCCTGGGTTTTTCCAGCTATTGAGAATCTAGTCATGTTTTATTTCCAGAAGAAATTTTGATGAACATTTTGAAGAGTTTGGGGATGGCACAACTAAGGTTATTCTCTCTTCCACTCAGTCTTTTGCAGCTTTTACATTTGGAGTACATGGAGATATGATAACTTAATCAGCATAAATTCACATAGATGATCTTAACTGCCTTGTGGGTTGGATTCATGGACATAATTGAACAATTCTCATTAAAATATTGGAGATGAGTAATAAAAGGTTTAAGTGTAGAGTGCTCTGCAGAATTCCAGCCAGCCAGCCAGCCAACTAGCTTTGCCCTCTTCCAGATCACTCAATTCTCTCTCCCTTCCCAATTGGTTTTCCATCAGTCAATATTCTGTGTCCATTAAGCACATTCATGCCTCACTGGATTATATTCTGTGGTGTCTACCAATAAAGAATATTTTTTTTCCTAAATTTTTTCCCTTGTCTTTCTGCAACCAAGGCTGATAGTATTTGTGTCGAGAGTGTGGATGGTGCTATTTTGGCTACCCAGGGAATAGAGATTGCTCATATTGCCATATAACATAATTCACTGAATTCACCTGCACACTTCTGAATGTACGGATTACATTCATCTGTCTACTCACAATTATAACCCACAGCTTGAGACGGTTACCTTTTGAACTATAGCTTCCAGAATCCCTCAGCTAGCAGTGTAAAGGCAGCTTCTCCAAGTTCTTTTCTGGCTGTTGAAGGCCCACAGAAAATCTTTTTGCAAAGGATGAAAATATTTAATTACCCTGGTCCATATTTCATCTCTGACGTTTGTTGAGAATGAGCTCCTCCTTTTGTTATTCTCTTGGACAGGCAAAATTGTGAGAGGCATATTTCTGTTAGCATTGGTGGTATGATAGCAACTTAGCATTTAGCATATAATCATAGCATAGAGTATTATGAAGTATATGCACACAGAGTTAAAAATGGTGCCAATAATAGGTTAAGGGAGAACAAATGTTTTAAGACACCAGTTGCCTTGTATGTGCCCTGTGGAAAGTCCTTTACTAAGGCATCTATGATACAGCATGGAGCTCCTAAGAGACTTGTACACACCCCCACACAACACCAGGAAGGAAGGGGTCAGAGGGTGGCAGGCAAACATACTTGCTAGGCTGGAGCACCTGGAAAACTTATATGTGACATCTTAACAGCCAGCAAGTATGGCTCTGACTGTGTGCCTTGCAATTTGAGGCAATCTTTGTTACAGCCTTGACATACTTCTTCTGGGCCCTGTGAGTTAGCAAGTTGGTGGCTGTATCCAAGGAGGATGTGTCTGGAAATGCTTTGTAGTTTGGAGACTTGATCCTCTCAAAGCAGTCAGCAGGAATAAAAGTCCAGTGTTCCAAGACAGCTCAGAGGAAGGGAATGGGAGATGGTCACTTTGGGCTGGCAGGTCATTACACGACTCTTTCTGGGTTGCTGTTCACCATGCAGACCTCCCTCCCAGATATCAATTCTGAAAGTTACATTGGATACCTGAAAAGAATGGGCCTACAGGGCCCATTGAGGTTGCCTCCACAGTTGTCACTGTAGGCCCACAGCCTATCCGACAGCTCAGCCTCTGGAGACCTGCAGTTTACATGCTGACTCCCAAGTGCTGCCCCATTAACACTTGTTTTTGGTTAAGATTCCAATTGCATTGCTGGAAGGTGACGTGTCCTGATGTGGAGGCATAGCACAGCCTACTTAGTGGCATGTCAAGCCAGAAATAGTCATTTGGGACTATAGATCAGACCAGACTGAACTGGGCCATAGTGGAATGGCTTGGCAGTAGAGTCCTGTAGTAGAATGGTCTATTTCCTCTTTTGTTTGAGGAGAACACTGGACTTCCTCCCCAATGTGTTAGTAATTCAGCTGGGTGGAAATTTCTTGGGCTTGCTAAAAGGCTAGACTCTTATTCTGAAGGCTCTGCATGACTTTCATATCATACAGAGCAGGTGGCCAGGTGTGATGTTGGTATGGTCAGTTATGTTCTTATGCCAATCTAGCATAGTAAAGGGAATCCCCAATGTATTACCTCCTACAAAGAAGGCGAACATGAATAGAGGATTGGGCCATTTTTGTATTCATCTGAACATAATATTCTGCCACCCAGAGTTCTACAATGCAGATGTTGTTCATCTTTCTGAGGTGAGAAATAGTTTGCTCCAGGAGAACCTGCAATGAAAAATGGGAAAAGAGCATCCTATTGGTTGGCTTTGTAGGTGAAAAGATTAGGAAGACCCTTATCCATGGCAGATAGCAGGGGAGAATGAGAGTTCTTGGCACCCTTTTGTGTAGGTTACAGCTCTGGAATAGCCTTTCTAGGGTCTTTTGCCCTGAGGGGTATCTGGGTTTTACTCTCATTTGTAAAGTCCTGTGTCTTGGGTGGGAGCACTTGGCTTTGCTTTCCAGAAGATGGCTGGCCAAGCAGCTATTCAGTTACTGGACAGTCTCCTGGGGTCCCTTCCGAAGGGAAAGCTGAGGAAATAGTCAGGGGATGACATCTGGCCTAGCTGCATCAGACCAGCTTCCCCTCTTGCTTCTTCTAGGATTATCACCGTGTAAATAGTTAAGTTGGATAAAGTGGCAATTAGCCCAACATTTGTGTCTGGTCTCATTATTCCATGGTATGTCATCATTTAGAGAGGAATGTGTTTCAGATGTATGCTTGTTTTTAAAGTTGGGACCACACTGATTCAAATTTTACCATTTTTTCTCAGAGGCTTTCTTCAGGCTCTTACTATCACCAAATGCTGACTGAAAAACACCATTAACATTTCCACCTATTTTTTTTTCTTCATTAATATTTTCAGATTGTCTTGTCTTCCTCAAGGGAAATGTGACATGCCTCCCTTCTCCCAGGGCTCATCTTAACATGATGCAGAACTTCAGGGGTCTTCCATTCCTTGAGCCTCTGTTGCTTTGAGGTACAGTGAAGGATACTGTTCTATCACCAGTGTTGAGGTAATTCAGTCACAAGTCCTATTGGATTCAATCCTGAGTCTGGGTGCGGTGTGGGAGATGATTTGCCTTGGACAGCAAAACAGCTCCTCTTTATTTTTTATTTAGTAGATTTCCAGCTTTCCTTCAAACAAACATGCTTGGTACTTACTCCAGAACCACGAGGAGGTTGCTGCAGCAGTTATTAGCCAGAGTGGGGAGGTTTGGGCATTTTGCAGATTTATAGAGGCCTGTTTTCCACATGTACATCTTTATTATGTGCCTCTTCTAAGCATGCAGCAGTGTTAAATCACAGAGATTCTGAAATGTTGGATGTATTATGTAGCATACCATAATGACTAAGCACTTTTTGGTAGCTCCATATGGGATTTCTAACAATTAGGCTGAGATTTTGCATCAGCCTGGTGGAAGGCAAAGCTTTGCAGCAAAGTTCTGCAGCCTCCCCTCCTCTACCTCCTCTTTGTTATATCCTGCTACTTTCCCAAAATTGGGACTCATGACAGTTTACACATTGAAAAGATTATAATAAAAAAAATATAAGAAGTCAACATTGAAACCAAATTAAACTATTATCCATATTAAAAGTATGCACTCTAAAATATTTTTAAAGTTAAACAATACAATTTAAAACAATACAGCATTTGCAAACCTCTTGCTAAAAGCCTTCATTTCTAAAAGCTTGTCTGAATAAAAAGGTGTTCACCTGCTGGTGGAAGGACAGCAAGGAAGGTGCCATTCTAACCTTCCTTGGGTGGAAGTTCCAAAGTCTAGAAGGCAGCCACATAGAAGGCCCTCAGGCATGTTCACGCCTACCTGTCAATGAAGTTGGTGAAACAGAGAAGGGTCTCTGTGGTGGGTCACAGGGTCCAGACAGGATCATATGGGGAGAAAGAGTCTGTCAAATAGCTTAGACTTTAGGGGTATAGGACTTTATTACCTACCTCTCTGCTGTCTGGATATCTCCCCAGGCTATTCAGTGGCTGAAAGAGGGCAGGGATGATCAGGAATTGTGCTCCAGAGGACTACTTGGAGATTCATCTCTCTGGCTGCAGAAACACAACAAGATAGTAACTACCCACTTTTACCCACTCCTCAACCACTGAATGGCCATGGATAGTCCATGCATCAGGGAGGGAGATGGTATAGCTGTGAGATCCTTGTGAAATTAGTTGCTAGATTCCCCCACCCACAACAACTATAAAAGGAATATATGCAGCTGTGATGTGACATTACATCTGCTTATTTCACTAACAGAATTCCAGATAGGCTGCTTCTATCAAGTTAAAGGCTATGAGGGGGGATGGGTATTTTCCAAGGAAAGTCAAATTTCCTGCAAGTACAGTAGAGGAAGTTTTTATGTCAGAATAGTGTAGATGATAATCTGCCTAAGTACCTTGAGCACCTGATCCTGTTGTGATTTCAGGAGCTAAGCAATAAATCCTGCCAAGAAAACCCTGTGACAGAATCATTGTAATTCTGAGACAGTTTGAAATGACTTTACAGCAAGAACAACAGCAACAATTGCAGATGATGAAAGAGCCCTGGTGGTGCAGTGGTTAAATGCCTGTACTGCAGCCACTCACTCACAAACCATTAGGTTGTGGGTTCAATACCAAGCCAGGGACTCATGATTAACTCAGGCTTACATCCTTCTGAAGTCACTAAAATGAGTACCCAGCTTGTTGGGGACAATTAGCTTAAACTGCTTAGGGAGTGCTTAAGTGCACTGATAAGCAGTATAGAAACGTACAGTGGTCCCCCGGGTTACGAAGGTAATCTGTTCCAGGATTACCTTCGTATCCCGGAAGTTTTTGCAACCCGGGGGACCACTTTTTCCAATGCACAGCGTGCCGGAAGCGCGCTGTTTTAAAACTTCCGGGTTGCGAATTTCTTTCGCAACCCGGGGTTTTTTTCATTGGCTGGGGGCTTTTTTTCTCCCCCGGCGGTTTCGGATCCCGGGGATTTCGTTCCCCGGGGGATTCGGATCCCAGGGGACCACTGTACTTGCTATTGCTATCCTAATCTTTTTTAGTCTTAGTAGCCAGAAAATCATATATTTGAGCTAGAAGTGATACATACATGTTAAAACTAAGATATAGGCTGAATAATAAGAAGTGTCCACATCCTACTTCAGTGTGACTCCTTTAAAATGTAATACCTAGATTAGGAAAGAAAGACAGGGACCTATGTGATAGAACTGTGGTGTACATCCAAACCTCTTCTTAAAAGCAGTGCCCATATTCTTTCCAGTGATGTTCCTATCCAATATCTCTGTTTCAGAAGATCCCTGAGTGCAAGAGATGCTTTTCATAGGGTGACAGTAGGAAAGCACTATTGTCAAGATGGATTCTGCTCATACTATCTCAGATTTCCATGTATGGGCAGGCAAAGCTTTGCTTTCTGTCTTTCCTTTAGCAGTGCCTATTGTCCCAAAGAAAAGCTTTGGCTTTTTTAAAAAAATGGCTTGTCTCTTTTGCCAGGAAAAAATGCACAGGAGACAGCAAAAAAAAGGTCTGATTGTAGGAGTCTTTTGCTGTCTCCTGTGCATATATCTCTCCCCCTTAGATCCTGAATAATATCCCCATGGCATGTGAAAAATTGAGAAAAAAAGCATGTTTGCTGCATTAATTTTTGTGACGTATGGATCTCATTAACTAGTTCTCCCTGACAGAGCAGCCACTCAAAAACAAACCAACTAAAGTCTTTCTCATTATTATTATTCATTATTTAGCAATTGCAATCACAAAGCATCACCTTTGATTAAAATTATGCTTGTTCACACATTCTCCCTCATGTGTCCATCAGTACAAGAATTTTGCCATTGTTTTGGGTTTTTGTAAATTAAACATGGTTCTTCATAACTATCATTCCAGTCATCATTTTTAGTGGTTATTTCAAGCCAGGA
The DNA here is from genome assembly GCA_034509955.1 of Urosaurus nigricauda. NCBI lineage: Eukaryota > Metazoa > Chordata > Lepidosauria > Squamata > Phrynosomatidae > Urosaurus > Urosaurus nigricauda. The sequence continues at coordinate 245,652,059 of JAOEGL010000003.1, forward strand.
GACATACACACGGTAGGTGCTTTCTTCAAAGCCAGTCGAAGATATGTAAAGAAACAAATTAAACCACCAGAACCCACATGTTCAGTTAAGTCCATTACCCATAAAGATATGCATGTCAACAATACTGCAAAAAGGCCCCCACATTTTTTGTTAACTTCTAAGCAAGTATTGATACCTCTGTTACCTATCAGTTGATATCATAGCTAGCTGTTAATTTAAATTTAATTATTCAGATCTTCAGCAAGCATATGTGTGTGTGCTTTGAGTCACATAATATCAGCAAAGTGTAATGGGGAGGTTCCTGTTGTATTGTTACCATCTATTTCTCTTGTATATTGGAAAGTGTCTCTGAACAAGCAAATGATTATCACTAGATTCATTGGATCCTACCACTGGGTTGGATCTAGACTTAGATCCATTGAATCTGATGATGGGACTTTAGTTAGTTCTGACTAATTAAAGTCCCATTAAATTCACTTGGTGGACACTATGTTTACATCAATACCCACTATCCCCCCCCCCCCAATAAACTGTAATTGTAATATAATCTTTTGACTGAAAGTAGCCAGAAGGAAATTTTAAACATATATTTAGTCACACACATATAAGACATTCCATATCTATAATCTGCTATCTATCTATCTATCTATCTATCTATCTATCTATCTATCTTCTATATCTCTTTCTGATGTATCTATAACTTCATCCACTCTGCATAAGAAAATATTTAAACTCTTTTTTGTTGCATCCTGCTGGTGTTCTCTTGCTTGATATTCTGACCATTTGTGAACCCTTGAACTCTGGCAGAAAGGAGGGACTTGGGAAGGTTGTCATCTGATCTATGTAAGAAGGCAAAAGGAATAGCTTTCTTTTTAATAGCACTCTTTCTGCTTAACAGTTGGTGGGAGATTAAAATGATCTAGGTGGATAAGGCAGGTTAAAGGTCAAGGGACACCACTATTTTTTTCTTCCCCTTCATGTCAAAATAGAGACAGGTCGTTAGACATTAGAAATGGTATGCTTTCCCCCCTCTTCCCTACAAAATATATTTCAATCTATTTATGCACTAATTTTATTGTAAATTCCAATTCTTCAGGGGGACTGGACCCCTACCAAGCCACTGCCCAGCCTGTATAGTTGTCAGGTGCTGACATTCTGAGTTTCAACCATATTAATTGCTGGATAAAGGCTATAATCCCCTCTCTTTGAAGCCCGGGTTGATTTTAGGCAGTACTTCAAAAGCAGCACACACAACTGAAAGAGACATATTTCCGACTAGCACTGAATCAATATGATTTACCCTCTTTGCATTTGTCTACATAATGCTGTACATATTTGTCTGCATACACAAGAGGTGTGATTTGACTCTAAAACACTGTAAGAAGAGGTTTTACTATCCCCCTTCTATTGCACCAGACAAAAGGAAAGACTGCAGAACTTTTCTTTGAGCATCATTCATGAGGTATAAATTCTTGTACCATCTTTTACTTAACAATGAAACATATTCACATAGATACTTTTGGTAATTTATTATAACTCTACACTTACAATAAAACTGCAATCTGGACAGATTTCAAAACCTTGGATGAATGAATCCAATTTAAAACAAAGGCAGTTTTGAAAGGCCACTCCTAATATTGTAAATTCATGCAATATTTTAATTAAATCATCCTGTGAGCAAGTATTTTCCATGCAATAACAAATGTCCAATGATTGATTAAACATATTGTTTAACTTGGTTGCAAATAGTCTCCCACTGCACCCCCATCCCACATGCCACAAAGGAACAAAAATGAACAATGCCCAGAAGTGCACAGAATTGTGTAGCTAATATGGAACTCTTGATTGGCACATATTTCACTTAACGGCTCTCAGTTCTGCAGGCCTGCACTATATGAGAACTCTCTCTTATAGGATTTGCCAAGTGTACTTAGTGTTATGTTTGAAAAAGATTAACAGTATTTCAGATCAAAGGCGAATCCTGCCGCATAGTCTTAGGAGATTGTCATTCACTTCCATTATGGCTCATTTGCACAAGATTTTCCTGTAATATGAACCATTGTTTTGATGGCAGTGATTTGACATCAAGACAGGGCCAAATGCATCTCAGCATCCAGAGCAGTCAAGCTTGGGGTGACTGGGTCCAAAAGGGTCTGATAAACTGTAGCTGCTGCTTTGTTGCATTAAGCCTCTTTTTCAGGTTAAAACAAAAACAGCAACAAAATTTTGGAATTACTCTTCATCTGAACAAAAGCTAACAATACGTCTAAGTAAATGTGTTTTTCGCAAGACAAAATAGGCCTTGAATTTAAAGGTGAGGGGGTGGGGGAGAGAAAGGTATTTCAAGATGAATAATTGTGGCATATTCTGTTCCAAGGCAACTTTTTTTTCTTTCAGAAACAATCCAGTTATTTTATAGCACTCTGGGAATGAAAATTCAGCCCAACAGTCTCAATAAAATCCCCTCCTTCTGACACTGTATCTCTTCATTTATTAATCCATAATGAAGGTTCTAACAAGAAAGGTATGCAATTTGCAGAATTCAGTAGATGAGGGAGAATGCAGAAAGAAACAACAATGCATTACTTTGTGCGAGATCATCTTCTTTTGTGAGCAAATAGAAATTATGGTATCAGCAAACAAGGGTTAAATCTCCAACAATACTGGAAGCTTTATCTAAACAAGTACTTTGAGAAGGAGATATGCTTATATAGGGAATGCATATTTTGATGCTGGTAAAGTATCAAAATCTACTGGTGCAATTATGGTTGTCATAAGAATATTCCTTATCTCATCTTGCATTTTCTGTTTAAGAAATGCTTGTGTTCAAATTCCTCCATCCCCTTCTTTTCCTGCTAAGGATTTTTCTTACATTTTTGAGACTGGGTTGAAGCCTGGGATTTCAGACTGTACTATTAGCTTCTTTCTCCTCCACCCAACATGCCACAAATCCTATAGTATCTTTAGCCAAAGCAGAGGAAGAAACTGGCAAAATCACCTCTGAGTATTCTTTGTCTAAGAAAACTCTATGACATTCATTGGGGTCAACAGGTGATTTGAAGTTTCATACACAACACACACACAGGCAACACAGATCTCCAGCACATCAATATGCTTACTACCTGGTAAGTATACAGCACATTGTAGGCTTGAAAATTTTAAAGTTGTTGATTTTAGTAAGCAAATATACTTAAGTTTGTGTTGGATTATGGCCATCGTTTGAGCAGAAGTTTGGAAATAAAAAGTTGTATAACGGTGTTATGATGGTACCTTATTTTAAGAAAATATGCATGTAGCATTATCAACTTGAAGATACTTCAAGAGCCTTTAGTCTAGGTAAACATATCTAAAATTAATGTAAACTGGGGAAATATGGTGTTTATTCAAGTGATCAAGCTATATTACTTCAAAATAAAATACTGATGAATAAAATAAAAAAGACATCTTTCATCCCACATCTAAACTGTCGTGTATGAAGAAAACATTAGATTAACTGGCAGCTTTAAAGTATCTTTTATTGAGGTTTAATCCATATGAGAAAATACCCTGTCTGTAAACAGACTGCAGTTTTGTACTGAATTTTACAAACTGCAGAAGGGAAGTTTTGTTTATAAGGCTGGCTATGTAAGAAAGGAATGCTTGGAAGTGCATCCCTTGGGATATGATCTTAAACATAGCTGTGTGCTTGCAAGGTGTGCTGAAAACTAAGAGAAAAGCTTTCTTTAATGTAAATGTGTGTGCAGGGTGGCATATTGTGCTTTGAATAGCTGGAGGTGTGTGTCTGTATGTGTGTTTCATTTTCATAAAAGGTGTGATTTTTGTATTTAAAAAAATCCTAAAATGAAACTATTTGCTCTGTAACTTTTGGAACACAAGGAACTAGAAGCTGAGTTATCAATCTCTGCCAACAGAGTTTTATATGGAAACATTGACATTTAACTTTGACAGTGATTGTTTGCAACCCAGCAGTACTTTGTGGGGAATAAAGAATCTATTTCCATAACGCCCTCAAATAAAAGAGAATATAAAATGTTCTTGTTCCCCATGTATGGGGGACTTTAAAAATGTAAACATCAAGCTATTAAACAAATGTGAGCTTCCCCCCCCCCCTTCTCATGCAGAAACAGTTATAAAATACATGATCAATAGCGCCCTCTACATTTAGAAAAGCTGCAATAAATAAAAGCCAGGCAAGTAGGGCTTATGGAAGAGTATCTTTAAAATCCAGCTCTGTCAATTCCTTCTTTTGTTTTGGGGCCTTGAAAAGGTAGAACAGAAATTTGAAAGGGATGCCGAATTTCCAAATGGTAAATTACTTTTCCTTTGCTTTATTTACAGTTGTAACAATTACAGCAATCTCTGCAAAGAGAGGAAAAAGTCATTCCCTTACTAACATAGCAAAAGTTAAGCCTGGAATTGGGTTTGTGTGATGGATTAGATATGCAAAGTGCAGTGTGCTCTTGTGCTCTGAGTACCTAGTGCATTATTAAATGTGACTGATTATTTATTAAAAGTCTTTCATTATTATCCATCAACAGTTAGATACATGGTTGTGATAGTTCTCCATTCAACATAAAGTGCACAAACTGGTATAAATCAACAAAACAGATTTGTTTCATTTTACACTGAAGATGCAGGTTATGAAATAAAATGAAGAACAGATGCAGACAGAACACTGAAGAAATGATACTCTTTAAAGATATTTTACAATCAACTCTCATCATTCTTGCACTGAGGAAAATTCTTATTCCATGAATTTTATAAATAAAGAGAGGACAATTAGGTATCATATCTCATAAAAATACCTATATAAACAAGCAGTGGGACTGTGATATATCACTTTCCCACTACATTTGTATTAAAAGAGGAAAATTATCAGATGGCAATTGTAATGATGTACTTAAGGGAAGTGATCTTTTAGTAATTTGTGAATGTAAAAAGTATTAGAACATTGGCAATATGTATTTTATTAGTGGTATTTGTAATAATTATACTTAGGAAATGTTTCAACACTGTCTTCTTACCACTTTTACTCTTTAAAAAGTAACATTATTCTTTAGTAGAATGCACCTCTATACTGAATTTTTAGAACCAGCAAGGATGACTAGTATAATATTAAATAAAGATAACAATATATAAAAATTGAAATATATGCACTTCTTAATTTTCAGCTCATTCAGTTTAGTTTTGTTGTGACAAAGAGTGATTATGTATAACTAATAAATGTTATTTTATAATTTCTCATAAAGTTTAAAGTGGTTAGATCCCCTTAGTTTGAATGTTCCATAGAAAACTTTCTGGATTTACCCTATGCTTAGTTAAGGGTGAAGTTCTATACCCTTACCTGTTATTAAACCCCACTTGCACTTGTTTTTGAGGAGAAATTGATAGGATTATGTGGCAAAAGTATTTATTTCATATCCATGATGTACTTCGTAAATTGTTCTGAAACTTTCTCTTATGCAAGTATATGACTCATTACTGTATACCAGCATGATGTTAAAACTTATACTTTAATTTGCACGCTAAAACAGTCTGTCCCCGCTTCCATACTTTGAAGAGTAAGAATTGAAAAAAGAAGGGCGAAGGAAGGTTATAGTCTTTATGTACCAAAAGTGGTTTCACATACATCATAGCATTATAGTATTCTTACACTGAAAGTCATTTCATCATAAGGTCATCATTATTTGCTGCATTTCTACTTTGAATGTGTTAAATGTGCTACTCTGAAACTTCAAAGTCAGCTTCAAAATTTACAAAGTGCAATGGCTCTTAGTAGCATTGTGCTCATGTTGAGAGCAAATTAAAACAGTGAAAGAATGGTGCAAATAATTGTTTCGTATGTTCTCTTTGCTTGTGACTTCTATAATCATCCAGGCTGATTTACAAATGTAGACTTCAAGGTTGCTCAGCTTCCTGCAGAGTCGAAGACTGCTACTTTGGCACTCATACTCATGCCCTTGTAATCACCACTCAGAAACTGTGCCCTGGTACTTCCAATTCCCAGTCTCTTGATTGAACACCTCATTCTGTGCTAACAAGGTGTCCAAGGTATTTGAACAGGGTCTGCAGTCAGGGAGAAAAAATTGTTAATGGGGTCACTCATTAAGAAATGCGGCACCAGTTTTTGGTAATTTGGTAACTGTCTAAATTACAAGTTGATTCTTCCTTTCTTCATTTCCAAGCGCGCGCGCGCACACACACACACACACACAAAATGACGTGACAGCTGGAAGGGGGAGAGGGGGAAGGGATTGGTTTTTATTGTTAGGTAGAAAATTATATAGGTAAAATGGAAATTAAGAGGACTTATATTGATTTATTCAGTCATTGCTCATGAATGAAATATATAAAGATATTGGAAAGAAAACAATATTTTATGTTTTAAAAATATACACACACAAACACACATACACACAGAGACAACAGAATTACTTGGGATGGATGTAATAATAAGAATGGTATATATTATATAATGTTGAATGCTAATATGTAATATTTGTTGTGATGATACAAAAATGATACAGAATTATATTTTGGAGGGTTGGAGCAAACAGTCCATTTGAATTTTTTAAAAAAAAAAAATACACGAGTTTTAAAATAAACAAATTTCCAGAATAAAAAGCAATAAACTGTTGAGAAAGTCCCAGGATATAAATTATATATAGATTTACTTGAAGGAACATAGTATCACTGGTGTGTTTATATAAAAAAGGGTATGATATATAAAAAGAGTCTTAATATTTCCTCTGAAACATAAATGGAGAGAAGTATATGTTCTATTCAATTGGGGCTTTAATCAGCTTTCCTTTATGAAGTCAACTTGTTGACTTGGAATGATGTTTTCAAGGGATGCAAATTCAGGCTCACTGTTCTGCTTCTACACTGAAATGCAAGTAGATTGACTGGAACATGTTTTGAAAGAAGGGTAGAAATGGATGGGTAAGTGGTAGTTCTGGGCCATTTAAATTTTTAAACATGTGAGATTTGTACCCAAAATGAGCCTCTTGTTTCATAAATGAAAAAAGGCTGCAATCCAATGATGAGTTCATTTCCTTCTCAGGACTTCCCAATACAGGAAACTGAGCTTGGAGGTATAGAGTTGTAAAATTTATAATCATCCAACGATTCTTTAATTTCAAAGAGAAATCATAATGTAGATAAGGAACAGACAGCAGCACTCTGTGGTTTTAAATTCTTCTTCTCCAATTTTCCAATCCTCAATATACTATTTTCATTGGAAGCAAATCCTACTGCAGCAAAAGTAATTACTTATGTGTAATGTGTAACACTTATATTGGGTTTAGAACCAATGAGCTGAACAGATGCAACTCTGTATTAAAACATTTTAATGTGGTGAGGTGTTCTGAATATGGTGAGATGTTCTCTCTCTCTCTCTCTCTCTCTCTCTAATCTGAATTGTTTAGAAAGTTAAATGTTAATTGTTCCTTAAAAAAAAAAGACAGAAGTGAAACTGAATTTCTCCAAGAAGGCACTTTCAGAACATTTAACAAAAATTAAAAATAAATTACATTTAAAAAATGCAGCTGGACTCTTCGAATTTAAAGGCTACCAGATAATGTTGCTTTAGAAAACAGATTTGGGCACAGGACAGTTGTGGTGATGGTGAACATGGCCTTTTAGTCCATGGCCCAAAAGTTCTTTACTTTCAGCGGTATGAATTATTCTTAATGGTGAATGTTTGGCAGGCATGGAAACAATGACCTTATTTACATATTAGTTTTAGCATTGCATCTTTCTTCATTAGAGAGTTTTCTGGTTGTCTGAAACTTCATTCTATTCATCCTATTTTTTTCACCAGCAGACTTTCCAAAATTGATGCCACTAAAAACATAGTCAAATGTAAACCTGTTGTTTGTTACCATTTTTAATCATCAAATTAAAATGATCTGCAGCTAAAATCATCATGAGATTAAGTTTTGCACTCTTCAGTTTTGCATATTTGCATAAATAAACAAATACTGAGGATTATTTACATACATTTTTGGAAAAGCCCCCCCCCCCTTTGATTCTATTAAATCTGGTGTATTTATCAGATGTTATAGTGATAATTGTAACTAGCTGCTTCAGTGTGACAAATGAAGGACAATGCTAGCATTATTGTAGTGACCTAAGGTGCATCTCCACTCTAGCAATAATACAGTCTGACACTACTTTAACTGCCATGGCTCCATCCTACAGTATCCTTGGATTTCTAGTTTTGTGAGGCAACAGCAATGTTTGACAAAGAAGGCTAAAGACCTTGTAAAATGACAAATTCCATGATTTCATAGCATGGAGCTACAGAACTTATTAGTGGTATCAAACTGCACGATTTCTACAGTGTAGATGCACCCACCGCCTGTTCAGGTCATATCTACTTAGAAGTAAGCTTCACATTTTGACTTTTCTCTGAATTCTCATAATGCCACCCTAAAAGGACAGAAATCATGTTTTGAGTCCTTGGAAGTACATTTCCCACTGTTCTGCACCATCCTCCACTTTTCCAAAATTTTCCAGATTCTGGAAAGGGGTGGTTACATAGGGGAATACAAAGGGAAATACAAAGTTAAGTAACAAAAATACTGCAACCTTTCCATTTACAGGAATCCTCCACAGAACTGGGACACTCAGACAGGTGGAATGTCTTCTTCTATCCTAGATTCTAGATCCAGTTCACTATTTCAATAGGATTTTCTTTGAGGTAAGAGTGCACAGGACTACTAGAGTTTCAGTGTCTTTGGACACACACACACACACACACACACACACCTTGCAGCTACATACTCATCTGCAAATGTCCCATTGAACTCAATGGCACTTACTTCCAAGCAGACATTTCTAGGATTCCAAACTTACATGATAGTACTTGCTTTCTGGGCCTCATCATAACAATGTGTAAAAGTGTCAGAATAAATGTGCAAGACCTTTCTCTGAATGTAAATAGCCTGATAATATGCTAAGTCGGGCTTTTTAAAAAAATCTGATACCCACTTATCATTATCAAAGCCATTGAAAACATAGCTAAAACATTTCTTCTTAAACGTTCTCAATAGTATGTTTAGAAGATTCTCTCTCTCTCTCTCTCTCTCTCTCTCTCTGAATATATATATTAAAATAACATCCTTATTGGGTAAAAATCCAAATGGTTGTTGTTATTGTGTTCCTACATAACAGGTTTATATCATACCTAAAATAAGCCTATTGCAGATTTTTTCTGCAAGATTTGTTCAGAGGGGAGGGGGGTTGTTTTTCTTCCTCTGATGCTGAGAGAATGTGACTTGCCCAAGGTCACCCAGAAGATTTCCACAACCAAGCAGAGATTTGAACCCTGGTCTCCAGAGTCATAATCTCATCCTCAAGCCACTACACAATTCTGGTGCCTAAAAATCCATACATTTTTGTCTGAAAATTGAGAAATATAAACATATTTACAAGTACACTTCTTTGGGAATGGGATATATGTATTCAATGCGAGTTAGGATATTCAATATCATTGCTGTGCATGACTCCTATTCAAAGCTTTTAAAATGAGCTCTGATTTCATCTCTGTACTGTAGACACATTTTATCAGTCTTAAAGAAGCATAATTCAATAGGAAGATGTTTTACTGTTCATAAAGAAGAAAAGCAGTTCATAGAGTGACAACAATTTCATCATTTTTTTCTCTCTCAAGAAATTTCTATCCCTTAAAAATACAAAAGAACTGGTTGCTGAGCCTTCTGAGGTTTTCACTGAATGAGCCCAAAATAAGAAATGGGAAGATCTGTGTATGATTAAATATTCTGTTGCTTAATTCAAAAGATACTGGACTAAATCCAGCACAGTGGTGTAGCTATTGGTGGGGACAAGATTAAGCCACTGTCCCTCCAAATCCAAATTCTGCTCCCCATGAAATTTTCCTTCAGTCCCCAAATTCCTAGCATTGCAGAAAGTGAAACATCGAACTTTATTCACACTTATGTAGAATTCTTACATTTGCTGGGTTCACATTTCCTTGATAAAGTCACTCCCTCCTTTTCTTTGGATGTATCTTAACTTTTTTTAACTTACAGCAATACCAAAATTTTGAGACTGAAGAAAAATGTCATGGAGAGGACAAAATTCTTACTTGAGTACAAGGCCCCTATTTTACACACATACACCCCTTGTAGCTACACCCATGATCCTATGTCTCACTGGAGGAAATTTTTAATTTTCTCCCATTCTTGTGCTCCTTATAGCCTTCTACACTGACTGAAAAGTAGCTCAACTAGTTTCCAAGTAGTTTCAAACTTCCTGGAGCCAGGTTTGAGGGTGCAGAAAAGCTGCATTTTCCTGTTTCATCAATATAAATTCTCCACCATTCAGTCTTACACACTACCTTTTTCTTAGAAAATACTGTGATTTCCACCTCCACCCCACTCACCCCTTGCCCTGTCCAAGTCCAGAAATATCCTGGAAATCACATTTTACTTCATTGCTTCATGTGTCAGGGATCTGTTTAAATTAAATCACCATTAAAAACAATGGAAATTGTCATACAATCCTATATGTATGTGTCTACCCAGAAATTAAGTTCATCACATACATGTGGTGAATTAATTGCTTCAGCAATCTGCAGAATTAGTGCTAAAGTGAATAAAATACTAGAAATCATGGCAGTTTTCCAAACCTACAGTACAACCAGCAATAAAGAGTATTTACTATTCTCCCTCCTGCAGGAGGCTAGTCTGGCCCCCTTTCGGCTCTCCTTCCACCAGAAGGCAAATACTTTTATTGCTTAGACAAGCCTCTGAATATCACTGGTTATTTTAATTGTTAGGATACTCTACTTTCAGCCTCATTCTTATGTGTTAAAAGCTTTAAATTAAAGGAAAATTTATTTAATTTTTAAACTCTGTTTTTTTTTCTTCCTTTTTAAGCTATATTTTGTTACAATCTGTGTTGTGAGCTGTCATGGTTGGGAGAAAGTTGAGACAGAAAACAAGCAATCAAACAAAAATAAGTATACTACAGATGAGGTTTGGATCCAGTTGTTAAACCTGCCTAGAGAAGATTCATTGTTCATTCAGAGGGGTGGGTTATAAATAAATATTTATTATTTATTTTTAGTATGCCACTGGTTATTAAATGACAGGATGAGACTCTGGGGTGGAGCTTGGATGTGCTGATCCCTCTTTTTTAATGTGTAAAATTTACACATTCATTGAGTTAAATATTGAATTTACTTAAATAAAACTGCTCTAATTTGAACAATGTTATAAAATGTTAAAATATGGGTATATATGAATGTGTGAATAAAAATATGCACACTAAATAAATAAAATATTTTTAATCATATACAGTGGGAGGGTGGGGGCTTGGTGTCTGTATGTAGATATAAAGGCAGTCCTAAGAGTAAAAAGTTTGAGCACATTTGAAGTATGCCAGTATGAAACAGGGGGCTCAATTCTATAAACTACAAGTCCCAAACTGTTCCACAGAGGTATTAGTGTGAAGCCAGGGGGAAAAATTCTGAAGTACATTCACATGCATGGAAATAGGAGAAAACAAACAAACAAGTCCCAGAGTGGCCATGACCCAGGAATACTGTGACTTATCAGACTGGAGCATGTTCGAAAGGAAGAACTATGAGACAGATCTCCCAAACTTGCTTCGGTGTGTGTAGACACTCCAATAGTCACTGGGCATAGGTGTCACCTGAAGGTAAACTGGATTTTCATATTAGTGTAGACATGCCTTTAGCCAGAGGTTACAGTGTTGTAACCATTTTAAGACAGGAGTCAAGCCCTAATTTGGCCTCAGCCTTGCAAAGCACCAGTCATTAAAGTGGTGGTAGGAGAAGATGGTGGCAATGGTGGGGAACCAATCCAGGGTGCTGAGGATTCAGGCAAGGAATCCAAAGTAGCGCTGGTGGTGTTATGTCCATTTTCAGCACTACCATCAACTATGACTAGTTGGATATTTTGATGATTAGTGTGAGATGCCTAGATAAGCACAGTGGTTCGAACCACATAATCAAGTCTCCCTAGCCAGGTTGGGAAGTGTGGCTCTGGATTTGTTGTTCTCAAAATAGCACCAGTGCATGAAGCATGGAAAATTGCTTCAGAAAATGAAAAAAAAAGTTCAAAAAGAATTTGTTATGCAAGGTGAGATGGCTGTTAAAAACAGAACAGGGGGAAAAAAGGAAAAAAGGAGTAAAATCTCACCAGAAATATTTAAATTCTCACATGCCATATTCTAAGCTCCTTCTATTTTGGTCATCACAAGTAGTGATGTATTGATGTACACACACACAAAAACAAGGTATCTATGCAATTCTTTTATTATGTATAGTATGGTGGTGGCCATGTGGCCCTCCAGATGTTGTTGGCCTTTTTTTTTTTTTAATCCTAGCAGCCCTAGCTATTCTAACTCATGAAGAGAAAGGGCAAGAATTGACATTCAGCAACACCCGGAGGGCCAGATCACTCCTATCCCTGATGAATATCTGTAACATTACATGCACATTCAACATACATGACTATAGATCTGTACTCCAATACTTAAAATGGTCTAAACCAGTTCATATTTGAGCAAATAGAAGTTTGGGTGCTTTTAAAAACACTCTTGTTCATGAAAGGAGGATTCTTGCCACTGAACCACCCATTATGAGCAATTTGCCCAGCCCTTTGTTAATAAAATTACTCAGGTCAATTCTGATTTGGACACTACAGTTGACATAGTCCCAATGGATGCAGTTTTGGTTCCCATGTGTACAGTGAAAATGGATAATCTTAATCTTCTACACCTTGAGGAAATGGACAATGGCTATTGCCCTTCCTGCCACATTTTTTAAAAATAAAAGCAAGTGGGAGACTGGTTGAGTGAGTCAAGGGAGGAAGGGTTCCAATGTGCCAAAGAAGAAGGAGGAGAAGGAGAAGGAGGAGGAGGAGGAGGAGGAGGAGGAGGAGGAGGAGAAAAGGAAAAAAAAGGGAGGTGTAAAATCCTTCCTGAAAAAGCCTCCCCTGAATTTCAGTGTACTGGGCAATTACTGGCAAGTTTCTAACATCCAGTGGCATGTGGTGGACACTCAGCTTCAGGATTTCCTTATCAAGACCCATTTCAATCTGGCTTCAGCGTGATTGTGAAACGGAGATGGCTTTGGCTTTGTCAGATGGATGGTGGAGTGTATTTCTATTGGTTCTGTTGCACCTTACTTGGATGAGACAGAGAGGCATATAGTGGTTCCATTTCTTTCTGGAGAGTTGAGCACAAGATGATGCTTGGAAATTCCTGTTTAACTCCTTGGCCATTGGCTTGTGGAATCCCTTTGGGTTCTTTTTTGTCTCCAGTGCAATTTACCATATACATGAAACTAGTGGGCAAGATTTCCTGAGTGTCGGGTCCAGTGCCACATGTTCACTGATGACATACAACTCTGTTTTTCGATTCCACCTAAATCCACAATAACTGTTTCAGTTCTAAACCAGTGTCTGTTAACAGTGATAGACTGATTGAAGCTGAACCAATCAAATCTTAATGCGGATAAAACAGAAGTATTCTTTGTACAGCAAAGGGCAAACCAGTGAACAGAAATTCAGCCTGTGCTGGATCTGGAATTTTCCTTCCAACAAGAGATGGTTGCATCTAACAGCTGTTGGTATGAATGTGGTGTTTTGTTTTGGTTTGTTTGTTTGTTTGTTTGTTTTAAATGATTCTGGCAAATCTGATCAAGAGAGTTCAAGTGAATTCTGCAGAGGAAGAAGATAGTATTTTGGGGGACAAGAGGACACCAAATACTGGGGAAAATAGAATTAATGAAGCAGGTGAAACTGGAGTGATGATGCATGAACCCAGCAATGAACAGGAAAAATCAATAAGGAAGCAGCTGGAAGGAATGAACTATGGGTTCAGTTGTCTTTTCACTAATACATAAAGCATAGAAAATAAAGATGAACTCGAGATGCTCAAAGGGAACAGAGTTCATGATGCATTGGAGTTTCTTAAAGGAGAGCTATAGGAAGCACAATAGCAAACAATTACAAGTGGGAAGTGTCTAGGGAAAATAGGGTGGAGATAACTTTCTCATGAGCTAAGGTTTAAAAGAGATATGGAAATAAGAAATGGAAGAAGGGAGGAATCACCAAAGAGGAAGATAAACAAAGACCCAGTATTTGTAGGGAGGAAGCAAAAAACAAAACAAAACAAAACAAAAAGAACTAAAGGACAGCATGAATTCATGATCACTACAGAGATTCAAATTACTACAGAGGATTTTTTTGCTTGTTTGTCTATATTCAGAGCAAGAGAAAGAAGAAGGAAATAGTAGGGTCATTGCTTGGAGAAGATGGTGAAATGCTAATGGGACATTGAGAAAGCGTAACTGACTGCTTAATACCTTCACTGCCTCAGTCTTTGCCCAAAAGGAAAAAAATTGCTCTAACTGGTGAAAATAGAACAAATGATGGAGTGAAAGGCGAAGGGATCACCAGGAAAGAGTGGCCAAAGGCCTCTCTGGACACGATCAGGCTGGGACTGTGGCGAACATGTGGCTTGCTCTCAAAGCAGGCCTCCACTTGTAGCCCCAATCCATGCCACTCAGGAGCAGGATTAAAATGGCTCCTTTTTGATCCAGACTTTTTGGACTTGAGTGTCAGACCACCCCAAAAGTGGCCAGAAGCTGCTTCTTTTGGTGCTTATGTTTCATGCCCGAGCCATTTCAAAAAAGAACAATAAACCATACCAACCTTATTCCACATATGAAACCGGACCAAAAACTTCAACTCTTTGGGGGAAAGGTAATCAACTGATCCCTAGATTACTATTTTGAGAGGAACTAGCACTATCATTGGGACTAAACTAAAGAATCTCTTGTAGTCTAAGAGTTAGGCAAGATCCAATTTAAACTAAAGGGTTAAAGCTTTTAAATATGTAACTGCAAAGTTAATGGAGCATACTAATCCATTCTGAGATCTAATGAAATACCCCACAATTTAAATTGCAATTAAACAGAGAAATGTCAACGGACATTGCACATCTCTACAAAATTGGAAAAAAAAAACTTGCCTCCCACAAACCTGCAGCTGTTGACATAATTTTTTTAAAAAAAGCTTGACATAATTGGGGGGGGGGGGGGAACAGTTGGTGTCTGGTGCGGAAATGAATCTGCTCTGGGTTTGTGTCTGACCTATAAAGAAGCAGAACATTATCCCCAATATAGGTTCAGAACTATGGATAAATTTAAAGTCCAAATTAAAACCTAGAGCAGATTCACAGCACTGACATAGAAGCCACCAGCCAGTATCCGTTTAAATATTATTATTAAATATTATCGGGTAAACATATATGACAAGTTTGCGTGGGTACCTTTATAATGTCAGATAAAATGTGTAACATACTCTGTTGGGGGGGGGGGATGAGCCACCTTGACAAGGGCTGAATTAAGACATTTTGCTGTGTGCAGTGAAGCAATTAACTATGCCATCTACATGTCAAGGTGCAAAATACCCGAAGTCAACCATGTTATTTTGGCACCTAAAGCAGAAGGTTCCACAAGCAGTTTTTCCTATCCCTGGCAGAAGAATGCAATAATATAAGATGAAATAATTAACAATTTTCTGCCTTTTCATGACATTCAAAATCTGCTGTCTGAGGCAGGTAATTATTCTGTTTAATGATAAGTCCAGCCCAAGGTGCTGAGGAAAATGATTACAAGTTAAAAATAATCATAACTATAATCACAAGTGAAAAATTGATTACTTTGACTATTATTATTTACTATCCTGGCAAATTTTGCTCCTAAGTTACCTTTGTTAATGCAGCATTTATCCTTGATGAAGCATCTCTGTGACTGTTGCATCACAATGCTTTGTACTGTTACTTTTTGATTTGTTTGGAAGACAAAATATCTATGGAAATTTAAAATAATCTTCAACTTAATGAACTACAGGATCAGATTTAGTAACCATTTCTCTAACTATGGTAGCATCAATTGATTCCTATCAATTGATGCTACTATATTGGGTAATGGGTTATTGAATTGTTTTATCCTGTGTTTTTTAACGTTGTTGTACCCCACTCTGATTGCCTTGACTGAGGAGTGGGCTATAAATAAAACAACTTCTTCTTCTTCTTCTTCTTCTTCTTCTTCTTCTTCTTCTTCTTCTTCTTCTTCATTATTTTCCATCCTCTGACAAACAAATTTTCAAAGTGTATGGTTTGTGTGAAGTGGATTAGCACCCTAAAATAAATGGACTGCAACATTATTTTAACTAGTTAATACTGTTGGTTACATAGAGTAAACATACTTTTAATTCTGTAAATAGCTGTAAATTCCAATTCAGGTATCAGCTCTTTCTCAACTATACATTCAAAAACAATCATGTTTTCATCTTGATCCCATCTTGATGTTTGCACTTTCAGTTGGAAAATCAGCCAAGGACCAATTATCTTCAGATTTAGTGTGATCAAATTGATCTTGTAATGTGAGGTTCCTAAAACACATGAAAAAATGTTTCTTGCATCATTTCCCAACCTCTTTCTAAGAAATGCAACTAGTTTGAAACCCAATCTGTTTTTCAGATCCAGCCATGTTTCTACACAACCCTCCCATGAGGCCCAGCCCATTGGTTCCTGGATTGATTGGCTGGTGAGCTCAACAAATTCTGAGAGCCCAGAACTAGTTGTACATTTGTGTAGATTACACCCCCTGCCTGTTGTATAGTACATTATTGATTTCAACATTTTTAGCCTATTTATCTTTCTGTGCCTAATTCAAAGGTGATAGCATGGTGGGTCTAATAGATGGGTGCAATTTGAGCCAGACATCCAACTTTGAGAGGATTTGAAATATTTGATCAATGTGTTAGAAAGTAATCTCTTCTCAATACCCTCCCCTAAAAAAATCACATATCACAGAAAATGCTTCTTGATCCCCACCTACATTCCACATACTGAAGATGGCTCTGGTAAAAGTGTTCAACAGGTTTGCTGGACAAATTTGATAGAGATTTCAGACTGCTCCCTCACTTTTATGTCCTGTGCCAGACCTACATGGAGCACCTACAGTCTAGGTCCAGTCTGGGTGAACATGAATACAAAGGTATGTCTGCGTGACCCTGTGTTTCATGCACTCTGGTCTTCTTTGGACATTTTGTCACCTGCATGAGTGAAATTGTTTTAAAGCCTTCAGTAATCCCTAGACGTAGCCCACCAATAGATTTGCCAACTCTGGCAGAGCTAAAGATCACTACTGGATTACATAAGGTCCTTTGCTGCCTGCCCCAAGGACCTTAGTGAAAAGAGCCTGCACTAGTGAAACTGTTGTAAGCAAGCTTGCAAGATGGTAATCTTGAAAATATGATCAATTTGATCAACCTGAATCTTCAGAATGACCAGTATCTGGAATCATGCTCTTTGAGTTGCCTGTACATGTCAGTTCACACTTGATCATGTGATGCCAGCCATAATCACACCAGTGATGTACAAGCCAAATCCTATGGAACTGGGAAGAACTCAAGTCCAAATGACCAGTGAGAAGTACAGATGCCAGCATCGGGGACCATGTTTTATTGCTTCAGGTGATTTTGCTAGGGCTTTGTTAGGACTTCATTAAACAGCAGCCTGGTTGTTAAAGGATCAAATTTAAAGCATCCAAGGCCTAAAAAACCTGAAGGCATGAGTGACCCTGGAAGCTAAGCAGTTTCAACCCTAGTTAGTATTTGGATGGGAGACTTCCAAGCAATCCCGTGTGAAAAGCATGCAGAATCAATGACTTCCATTATTGGGAAATTGCCTGCATATGTGCCTTTCAAATTGTTGTACAAGGAACTATTAAGTACCTTGTTGTGTGTCCCCCTCTCCAAGCAACTGAACTTATCAATTCCAGATTGTTTCCTCATAGCCAATTAGTGGTTGGGGAAGCAGGGGCATAGGTTCTGCAGACAAAAAAAGGAAGATGTCATCCTCATGGATCTCTACCATACTGATGTGTTCTCAGTGGAGATTTGAGTGGAGAACCTCTCTCTTCTTCCTTATGTAGTATCACAGCTGGACACATCTGGACACAACTATGCCTTGGGTAATGTTTATATAAGGTGAGTCTGTTTTGTTGATTGTTTCAAGCTAGCTAAATTGTACTATTTTTAGGATACTTCTGTGCATATAGACTGAGCCGCATTTGCTTTCACTTGTTCCTTTCCAAGATACGAGCGACAGTAGCTGTAAAGCAGCTTAAATTGTTAATTTTTGCCCAGGGAAAATTGATCTTTGTGCCAATGATAACATTTAGCATATGCAGTTTAATTCAATAGACTGCTTTATATTATTAAATTCAGTTTGAGGTTGGGAAAAATTGAGATTACCTCAAGGGTATATTTTGTATAAAAATAACATGAAGTTGAACTACTAAAATATCAGCCATGGTTGAGTGATATTAACCACATGAAAAAAATGTGGAGGGCATAAAAATGTAACATGAAAATTAAGCATAAAACCACACACTTTTTTTTTCCTTTGAAAATGTGTGTCCAGCTTTTATATGGTCTTATGTTACCCTGCTTAAAATGCAATGGTATATGTGGAGAGCAGATAGACATTATTGGCGATACATTAGGGAAGAAGGGCGGATCACTTTTTATGACCTCTAATGTAGAGTTGAATATAATGAA
Organism: Urosaurus nigricauda; assembly: GCA_034509955.1. Taxonomy (NCBI): domain Eukaryota; kingdom Metazoa; phylum Chordata; class Lepidosauria; order Squamata; family Phrynosomatidae; genus Urosaurus; species Urosaurus nigricauda. The sequence goes on from JAOEGL010000003.1 coordinate 245,670,691, forward strand.
AGATTCTCAGAAGTGATTGATTGATTGATCACTCTCTAATAGCACACTAATATCTGTTTTGTGTCATCATCCACCATGCCACCAAGTGAAGATTACTGGAGGAGGGGCTTCATGAGAATCAAGCAACCTGCCCTCTGTACTGGATGTAGCAATAAGATCATGCAATCCCTCCAATCTAGCATTTTCATATATTTTATATTTTCTTTTCTACATAACTTAAAGCACTCATTTTAGCTCAGAAGAGCATGCTAGGCCACTTTCTAGCACAGCTTGTAAAAGTGCCTGGTTGACTACAATCCCCAGAATGTCATGTCTGAGCAATGATGTAAGTTGTAATTCAAAACAAACTTTTCAAGCTTTGCTTTCTATGTCAGGGATACTGTTCAGATTTAGGCCAAGATTTTTTGATTGAAGTGGTTCCTTTTCCTTTCATCATCAGTACTGATGATAGGAAAGTGTCTTCCATGCAACGAGCAGGAGCAGACTAGTTACGTGATCTAAGAGATGCTACTACCCTGCCACAACCTCTGGTATGCCCTTCCTGGGATAGCTGCTTCACTCTGCCTTATGGTTAGATAAATCCCATTTCCATTTTATCACCATTATCTGATTACAGTCTCTATGATCTGTAGAAAAGAGACATTAGCAGCTAGACATACAGTAGAAATTTAAAAGCTAGCCTCTACTGCATGGTCATTCTTAGTCTAAGTTAATAGTTGTGGGTGAGTCACATTGGATGAGGGCCATGAAGAAAAGAGGCATTAATATACTTCCATTTCTCAAATCATTGTTCTTGGTCTACTCTGTACAATGTCATCAGTGGGAGCCAGTATGGTTCAGGGACTTGAGTATTTGACTAGGGCAGTGGGAGACCAGGATTCAAATTGCCACTCAGCCATGAATATCCATTGGTTTACTTTGGGCAAGTCACACTGCTTCATAGGAAGTCAAAGGCAAACCCACTCTGAACAAATCTTGCCATGAAGTGTCACCGTAAGTCAGAAATGACTTGAAGGCACACAAGATGTGTCATCAGTGTGCATTATGGCGACCCACAAGATGCTTATTTTTTTCAGGACACAGAGTAGAGTGTGAGGTGGGACTAAATGGTACAAGAAGGCAAATTTAACCATCAGCACCCCAGGGCGTTGGTACTGATTGGATTTTTTATTCCCTGTATTCCAGAGCCTGGAGACACTATTCATATATTCCCATCAACACCAGAGCCAGTTGTGTGAAGCGACTGCTGCAGCCAGCAGCTATGCTGGCCAATCCAACATCTATAGTAACTCTTAAAGCATGACACCTCTCACTCCTGTTCTCCAATAAGCAGTGTTCAGAGGCACATTGCCTTTGATACAGGAGGATAACCTTCATACTTTGCAATATAATGATAATGATGAAGACAATTATTTTTATCCATTAATTTACATTCTGCCTTTCCTCAATACTGGAACTTAAAGTGGTTTACAAATATTAAAACAAATACAGATTAAAATGCATACAAAGAAATCACTAAAATCCTGTTTTTGTTGTTCATATTTGTGTCCTGCTTCTTGTATGTTTGGATGTGTGTATGTTTCTTTTTAACTCCACATATTACTTTTCAGGGTGAGTGAACAATGAGCTTTTTTAGAATATATGGAGCCATTTACTTATCTCCCCCCAAAAATGAAAGAAGAGTGAAATCATGGATGGGATTTTTCACTGGGATTCTGGGAAGGTTTACAGTGCAGTGATGTAACATAAATTTAAACAGCCAGCAAGAATCAAGGTGATTAAAATAAAAATTTCCAATGGGACTTCTAAGGGGAGAGTAGTCAATAACTGGAATACTACAGCTGAGAAGGAATTTTTCCATGCCCCATGTCCTCTGACTGCTATAACTGATGGAACTTCAAAGAGGGCCCCTCCAGCAATTCTCGTCTCTACCAGGTCTTTTTTAAAACCAATCTTAATGCTCAGAAAAATCCATTTCCCCTCCAATCACTTTGGAGATAAACTCCAAGGAAACAAGGGAATCCAAGGGCTGGGGCAGATAGTTCCTCCTTATCAAATAGTCCCATGTCTTTAATGCATGTGATCCCTGGATCTACTACACCATTGACTATAGACTTCTCTGAATATGGCAAAGATAGAAATCTCATATTATGTGTAGTATTTTTTTCTTTTTAAATATTTCTTAATGCCTTAATATGCCTTAAAATATTTCCCCTGTAATCATAATCACATGAGATATTCTTTCCTCTGCAATCATAATCACATGAAGAAGAAAACAGGGCTATGGTTACTACCCTGTTACTGTTTATGTATTACCAAAGTTCCCATCCCACCCCAAAATCTGCATATTGTGAGGAAGGCCTGAAGGTTGGAGCCTGTGGGACACATGTAGGATTCTCCTACACTCTGCCATGATTTAGAGCCTACATCTACACTAAAGAAATAATGCAGTTTGACACCACTTTAATTCTTTAGGCTTCTCTGCCAAAGAGTGCTGGTGCCTCACAAAACTATAACTCCCAGGATTGCATAGGATGGAGTCATGGCAGTTAAACTGGTGCCCAATTGCATTATTTCAACAATGAAGATGCACTTTTTCAATAACATTTATTAGAGACTAGAGCAATCTTCTCTAACCTGATGTTCTCTAGATGTTTTCCACCCTCACCCCCAGAATTCATGATCATTTCCCCTGCTGCCTGATTGATGGGAGATGAAATCACAATACTGATGGTTGTGTCCTGTTCCATTGAATACCAGCCACCTATGAGTAGCATCTTTAGTATGTGCCATTCTGGAGGGTACCCATTCTTAGAAGCAGCTTTTCAGGAAGAGGCTTCAGAAGGAAGTAGGTGCATGTGGGCTTTTCCATATAAGCCAGTGGAACACAGCAACACTGGAAAATGCCTTATACTCTATCAGTCCATTGGTCCATTCAAGGCCTGGATTTGTAGTCCTGTAAAGCAACTTTTCCAAGTTCTATATCTATCACAGTATTCACTACTCTGCCTAATGGTAGTTCTACAAGTTTTCAAACTGTGATCTTTCCCATCTCTTCCTGGAAGTGGCAGAAACTGGAGCTAGAAAACTGCGCACATTCATAGCATGAGGTCTTCCCCAACTCTGAGCAACATCCCTTCTCCAATCAAGGTCTGATTTAGCATCTTGATTGTTTTACTTCTATACAGCCCTGCATATAGGTTTTGGAACTATTTCAGCTGATGAGAACATGATTGAGTTTCTTGGACTTGCTCTTCAAACAGCAGCAGAGAAGGGGTTATTATAGTCGGTGCTGAAGAAATCATTATAAATCCCAGTTTCAAATCAAATAAATATTACACTTGTTCAGTGCCCACAAAAATGTTTCTGAAGTCTGGAAGTGACTACATGGCTACATACATGCAAACCTATTACTCTAGGGAAGCATATCTGTGTGCGGTGTGATGTGTTAAAGGTTTCAGTTCATAGATAAACAGCTGTATTGCACACATTGCCCTACTGTATGCTCCGGCAATTACTCACTTGAGTGGACAGCATGTAATTTTTTGCTTCTCCCAGGGCACTAGTAACTTGTAGTTCCCCACTTTTTAATGATTTGTTCAAAGGCTTTTGATGAATATGCGCATTATGTACCTTGGAGCTATGCTTGCCTATTTAGCATCTGACTCGGTGCCCTTTTCAGAGCTGTACATCTTGGAGGTGCTTAAAAGTGAAGTGTTCACAAAACTAGGTGCACTGGGGTATGGAAACACACATTTAATAGATGTCACACAAGAACAACTTATGTAGGAAAAAGCATTAGATACTTCCCTTGAGTAATGATAATGTGAATTGGAGGGAAGCAAGCCAAATATTTCTTTTTGAATAGGACTCTTAGTTTCCAGCATTAGCGTGAATCAGGGCATTCAAACAAGGCTTGAAGTGTTCCTAATCTTAATCCCCAAGTGCAAATCAGGTGAGACCTGACATTCCCTTTGGAGCGAGTAATTGATGTATAGGCTGAGCCCACGAAGTTGCTGTTCTGTGATATTTTTATGGATACAATACCATCTTTCCTCACATTTGAAGTTCACTCTTCTCTTTTGCCAGTGGAAATCAGCTCACTTCCACTAAACAATATATGCCCTCTGTTGTTCTTATTTAAGAAAAAGAAACTATTTATATTCAGCAATCTTCAGGGCCATTTGGATGGGTAATAGCAGTTTCAGATGCTGTATAAATGAGTCCCAGTCTCTTAGAGGATTCAAAATAAGAACAAACAGCATGGATTAATATATAGTTTTTGACACACCTGTTGGCTGGATATTACATAGCCCAGAGATTAGGGTCCCTTTCACCCTACACAATTATAGTACTATGATTCCACTTTAATTGCCATAGCAAAACCCTATGGAAGCCTGGGGCCTGTAGTTTAGGGAAGGGTATTTAGAATTCTCAGCAAGAGAGTGTTTGTGCCAAACCAAACTGTGGATCCCAGGATTCCATATTATAGTGCAATGGCAATTTATGTGGAACCATAACACAATAATTGTGTGGTGAGAAAGAACCTCTGGAAAGCAATTAAGGAAGCAGCCAGGAATAATAAAAATGGGACCATTCTTGGTTACACTTATGTGTCCTTTGGATCCTTCCTCTTGATTTTGTCTAGCTTTTCCAATCAATGTGCTGGCTGGGATTCATGGGAATTGTGGTACAACACATGCAGAGGATATTAAATTAGAAAAAAAGCAAGTCTACAACGTAGTCAATGTCCCAAACCAAAGTCCTTAGTGTGCCATTACACCTTTTGTCTCAACTTGGTGCTTCAAAGGCCCATCCATTGCTTCCACCGTGTAAGATGCAGTTGGAAATGTGTGATTAGCAGTACAGAAACCTTGAGTGAAAGGCACTTAATTCCCTTTATCAGCTTTTTTCCCTTCACAGTTCCCTTACACCAGCTGTTTCTCACCAGTTCAGTTTCTAGAACTTTGTTCTTTCTCTATATTTTACTTTTACCTCACTTTTCCTCCAAGGATCTCAGGCAGGGAGAAATCATCCCTTCCTGCTAAGGTCCTCATATCTTATTGGCTCAGAGAGTTGTTTCCCTCCCTGTGTCTAGGGCATGTGCTATTGTAGGGGTGGGCAAAGTGTCGCCCTGGGCTGCTGTGCAGTTCTCATAGCTGTTCTGTTATCCCCAAGGGCTCCCCAGGGGATATATATATATATAAAAATAAGTTTTTTAAATTTTTGTTTTGCTTTTCTTGCAACGCTCTGCAAACAGCCTCTATGGAGTGTGGAGGCACATTTTACCATGTTTTGACCCCTGGGCCTTTTAAACCTGGAGTTTTCCTTTTAACAACAGGAAGTGATCCAGTTAATGTCCCGTTTAAAAAAAGCCCCCCCCCCGACCCAAAATGGTCCCGATCCCCCACACTGTGGTAACAATGGCTTCCATCCAATAGCCTCAATGTTTGTGGAAATTTGGGGCACACACACACACATATACACAATTTCATTTCTTTTTGCAGGGCTATGCAATTGACCAGCGTGGTGTAGTGGTTTGAACATGGGACTATGACTCTGCAGACTAGGGTTTGAATTCCTGCCTGGCCATGGGCTATCTTGTGAACACTATCTCAGCCTCAGAGGAATGCAAATGCATCCCCACCCCTCAACAAATCTTGCCAAAAAAACTCTATGATAGGTTTACTTTAAGGTCACCATAAGTCAGTAATGACTTGAAAGCACACAGTGGCAACAACAACAACAACAACAACAACAACAATGCAGTGTGGGAACAAGGACTGTAGCACTCCAAGGACTTTTTGGGGGGGGAGGGGGTCTAATGTGACTCCCCAGCCTCTAATGATTGCCCACTCCTGTGGTACTAGAAGAGAGGAAAGTATGGCATATATATGATTCATAGCCAGGACACCCTTCTATACTGATACCCAGCTCGTGCCAGGGTAGACAGTGCATCTGCCACCATGGAGGCAGCAAATCTACTCTGGTTTTTACTGGCACATCTCCTGAAGCTGCTTCCTTATGAACAGGAACACTGTCAGTGCTGGACTCTAGTTCCCATTCAGCTTGGAACAGATGTGGGAGGTATAGTAGTGAAATCCAGAGTTCCAGTCTTTGGTGTGAAGGTATTTGTATATGTGTTGAGCTTCTACAGTGTCAGAGAGCCAAAAATCTAGGAAAGAAGAAGGATTGAGGAGAGATGGTGGGCACAAGCATTTGGTCCTGTTGTGCAAAGTGGGAAGTGGAATGAATCATGACTCATCATAAATCATAAGCCTTCTACTTGTATAAGACCTGGCAGCAGTACCACAGAGAAAGTGGAAGAGTACAATCAATCTCTTGTAGGGAGTTTATCACATGGGAGGAATTTCTCTCTATTTCGAATGGAGCCAATTCGCAATTATGTGAATTCACTAGTTTAGCGAATTTACGTGAAATCTGATTGCATTCGGAATGCGTTCAGAGTGACTTCCCATTTCCTGAAAATGAGCCCCCCCCATTGTCCGAAATTGCATGAGATACTCTAATACTCAATTACGTGAAACCCCATGATTGCTTTCGGATTGCCATTGCATTATACCCCCAAATTCCGTCATATGATAAACTCGTGGGAATGGCATTGAGCCTTCCACCAGTCCCAGTTGCAGTGTGAGCACTGGGCAAATTCCCCACATATCATGTGGGCTGTAGGGAAAAGCCACATTATGTATAAATCCTATCAGGAATGGTGCCAACCTCTGCAGCAACCAGCCACATTTTACAACTTGCCAAAAATGTTTTTGTGCTTTCTTGCACTCCTTCTGACTGTAATGTGCCATATTACTTGAGAAGACAAATTTCTCCCTATTTCGGTGCCCATTGACCCAAATTACCTCCAGAGGTGTAACTATGGGAAGGTAAAATGAGAATTCTGATACCCAAATGAAATTTTCCTTCATTCCTTGAATTTCTAGCATTACAGAGTGAGACAATTAAAATCAAGATCAAAATAATAGAATCGTAGAATCATAGAGTTGGAAGAGACCACAAGGGCCAGCCAGTCTAACTCCCTGCCATGCAGGAACGCACAATCAAAGCACATTTGACAAATGACCATCCAGCCTCTGTTTAAAGACTTCCTAAGAAGGAGATTCCACCAGTCTCTGAGGGAGTGTGTTCCACTGTCAAAAAGCTCTTACTGTCAGGAAGTTCCTTCTAGTGTTTAGGTGGAATCACTTTTCCTGTAGTTTGCATCCATTTTTCTGTGTCCTATTCTCTGGAGCAGAAGAAAACAGTCTTGCTCCATCCTCAATATGACATCCTTTCAAATTGTTAAACAGAGCTATCATATAAACTCTTAACCTTCAGGCTAAACATACCCAGCTCCCACCATTTTTTTTCTATTTTCTGGTTCACATTCCCCTGTAAAGAGTGCCTGCCCTTTTTCTTTGAATGCTTAAAATGTATTTTTAGATGTTCAACTGATGTTTTCAGTTACTGCAAGGCTAGAAATTTTGGGCTAAGTACAGGGATTTCATGGGGGGCATAATTCTTGAAGGAGCAATGCCCTTAGTGTGGCCCCTCATAGCTCTGCCCTAATATCCATTTCCACATTCTGTTGACCCAGAAGAACCTGGCCTCTTTACTCTTAACTGCCCCACACCTTGACATCACAAAGACCTATCCCTATCACAAAATATGGGTCTACACTACCTGAAATCTTATATCTTCCCTTATAACTGAGTTCTGAAATCTTGAGGAAAGGCTTTATCTCAGTTCTACAACCCTCATAGGCTCATTTGGTAAATAATTTTTGGTGGCTGCTCCCAGGCTGTAGAACCCTCTTCCTTGGTTGTCTAGGCTGGCTCTGTTCTTTCCTGTTTAGAATGTGCTGCAGTTGAAACATATTTTTAATGGGGTGTTTGTCTGTGCTCCCCCCTTTCTCATTATGCTTTAAAATGCTGTTAAAGCATTTTAATTCAGCACTTGGTTTCAACATGATAGCCTATTTAATTGTTTTTAAATTGTTCTTCAGAGTTATAATTGACTGGCTTTTTAAAAGCTTCATCTTGTTTTAATACATATTGTAGGCCACTTTGGATCAAGGTCTGTGAGATAATCATGATATTAAATAAATAAGATGATGAGATACTGCTTGAAACCCTTATTCCTACACCTACGACATGGGATAGAATGTGAGATAGTGAAAATGGGTTGTCCCTGTCCAGCACTCTAACCACTATTTTATTTGCCTGATTTTAACCTTCCTCTGCTTCTATATTCATCCCAAATTAAAACATTTGTATGCTTCATAGGAAGCAGTTCTTTGGACACAATCCTCATCCTATATACATTGATCTTGATGCTCATTCACGTGTGTGTGTGATCTAGCCCTCATGGATAAATTGGCAAAACAAATATATTGCTCTAGGGATTCTAACAGTTGAGATGGATTTTATGAAATCTGTCACCTGTGGATAATTTACACAAACCCAAATAGACAATCCATTCAGCAATAACTTGTTTGGATTACATTGGGCTAATGCCATCCTTTTCTCATTTGCAGTTATGTATACACACACATTCTCAATTTAATAAACAGTGTCATATTTATTGTTTTAATGAAACATTTTAAGCGTTGTTGTACTTGGTTGTGTACATTTAGTAAGCAAAACTAAATAAAAATGACACAAAACAAATAGTGAGTCCGAGGACTCTTTTACACGGGAGGAATTTCTCCCACGAATGGAGCCAATGCGAATTCACTTGAATTCGCTAGTTTAGCGAATTCACGTGAATCCCCACTGCATTCGGAAGGCGTTCGGAATGGCTTCCTATTACCTGAAAATAACCCCCCCTTGCCCGAAATTGCGTGAGAAGCTTTAATTCGCAATAACATGAAACCCATGATTGCATTCGGAGTGACTTCCCTTTTGCCCGAAATTGCGTGAGCAGCTGTAATTCGCAATAACGTGAAACCCTATGATTGCGTTTGGATTGCCCTTGGATTATACTTCCAATTTCCCACGTCTGAAAGAGTCTCAAGTGGGTATATATTTAGTGATACAAATTTTGGCTTCCTGTAGCATGTTCATATTTAGGATTATTATGAAAAATTTGGAGCCAGACAGATATCTCCATCTTAGTTCGTAATTGGAGCTCTGTTGGAAGTGGGTTCTGCTTCAGGTCCATAACCAGTTGCAGTGGCCTCAATGTAACAAAGATAGCCAGCATGGTTAACTGAAAAGTAGGTGATATATGATACTTCTAAATACTTTATTACACTGGGTGTGCACCCTCCAGCAGGGAATAAATGCGCACTGGGAAGAATTAAGAAAAAGTTAAACACACATTTTTATTCCATTGAAAGCCATGGGAAGTTCATTGCTTACATTATTAATTTTGCTGATATGTATGAGATATGTGTAAATTCACTTAGGTGCATGACTGTGAGTGAAGACTTATTAGTTTTAAATTATCTCCCAAATTCTGTGTTTCATTGACAATACACACCTTCCAAAAAGTTAGTGTACTTTTTGAATGATTATATTATGTGCATTTGGTTGTGGAGTCATAAACCCAGACTGCCTTAGACTGCTTTGGTGAAGTGCTTTCTTGATTCTGTGTGTATTGTACACTTGACACTTCTAACACTTTAAGACACACAGTCTTAATAGGCTCCATTACCCTCTTTGTCCATCCTTGTGTTCAGAGGGTGTTGTAAACTGCACTGTATGGAGTTGAAGAGTCCCTTGGAGGATCAATGAAATACTACGGCAGGCACAGTTTAACACTAGCAGAAGCGAGCAAGCTTGTTGCTTCTTTAGAATGAAAGGCACAGAGGTACCATGGGACCTTCTTAACATCAACTGGCCCCAGCATCAAGTATTCCCAGGCTGCCCATGTAATGTGAATTATTAGCAGATTGGAAGTGACATCAATTAGTTATAAGACTGTGTTTCTGATGGAAAATAAAAATGAGCTACTGTACACACAAATCTCAAATTCATCTCTACATTGCCTAGGGATTTTTTTTCTCCCTTCTTTCCCACAATATCAATTATCAGTTAATAATATAATATTGTTGACTTAACAATGATATATTTCCGGCTGAAGGCAGAAATGCATTTTGCATTAATAAATTGTTTTGAAATGGGTTTAAGGAATATTTCATTATATATGAAAGGCAGCTACAAACTGTATTTGGTGGTCTCTCAATCACTAGTACCTGTGGCCTGTTTGTGAGGCTAAGCATTTATCAGTGTGGCAGGAAATATTATACATGTGATAGACAGCTATTAGTTCTCCTCAAGCAGAAGTCCCTGTACCTTATATTCCCAACGCCATGGGAAAAATTCACTTGGTATTTTCTTTCTGACAACTGTGCGGCTGTTCATAATTTGATGGAAAATTGATTAATCACACATTTAACTCAATGCAAGATCTTCTGCACTGTAATAAATTATGGCCATTAATCAATAAGTACAATGTAATTCCAGGAGTCTGGAGACATGCTGGTTTCTAATAGAAAAGCTTGCACTGAGGCCTTCCTGCCAGTGACCACTTCATCTAAGGTATTTTGCACCTGCCTCAATCCAATTAGATGACATAATTAATGAATCTCAATGCACTTGATAATTTGTTATACAAAAGGAAGAATGTTTTGGCACATCCATTAAATTGTGATGTACAGCCCTCTACAAAGAGAAAGAGAGAGAGAGAGAGAGAGAGAGAGAGAGAGAGAGAGAGATGAACTAGACCAGGCATGAGAGAGCAGTTGAAGCCTTATTGCTCAGAAGTATACACTTTGTGTATCTTGTGTGTAAACAAGTCAAATTTGGAATGAAGAAAAATCACATATGAACATGTCTGCTGTGCTATAAAGTGAAGGAAACAATTTGTATGTGAATGTGTACATGTGTGTGTGTGTGCACGCACACATGCCCATGTGTGCACATGCACGCACACGCGCATGGACACAGACAGAGTATCCAGGCCATCTTATTCCTTTTATAACTAATAAAATGGTATGATTAGAGTAAGTAGTCAGGAAGTATAGTTTCCCAGCCAGTCTAATCAATGTTTCCTTGGTTAAGTATCAGTTACAGTTATACATATCACAGACCTTTTGCACCTGTTCTATGGAAACAGCAAATAGGCACTCATTCGATTTTATAGCGAGAGAAAAGCATGCACAGATAAAAAGAAAAGCCAGGCTGTTGGTAATTCTGTCACTAAGAGACGACATGAGCAGATTTTGTTTAGAGACTCTGAAAAACAATTAGCTGAGGATTAGAGGACTAAAAGGCCTTTCCTAGCTGTACCTGGAAAATACTTTGCCCATTTAATGCCTTCTAAGCTGTCATTGTGCTTGAACTTCAGTCCCAGTGATTAATGAAAAGCTGGAGGGCACAGCTAGGAGCTAAAGTCTCAATTATGAAAAAGCAGTAACTAGTTTAATGTGCTGATGCTTTTATACTTAAAGTGACAGCTGTGAAAAATGGCAATATTTCCAATCATGCTTTAATAATTTATCATTAATTTATTGGCATGTCCAATGCACTTTATTCCCACTTCTCTTTTTCTCCTTTGAGGTTCACGGTGGCTTGATAGAGAGAACAACAAGATCTCTTGCTAGTCAGGGAGGCTCAACTTTCCTTTTGAGGAATAACAGCCCAATTCCTTAAACCTGCTTCAGCTGAAAGACTATACTTAGCATCTGACTAGTAGTGCTGATGCAGTAGGATTACTGTTGCTTTTATGAGCATCACTGGTAATGTCTTTAAAATTATCACCCTACGCACCACCCTATGCACCACTTGAGACCATCTTCCTAGGCTCTTTCCTGTTGACAGTTTGCATCAGTTGTGAAGAGGTACAGTGTGGAACCCCAACAGTGGAATTTAGGAGATCCAACTGCATGGTCAGTACTAGATTTAGGCATCAAGCCAAGTCCTCTTATTGACCTGATGGCGATGGCCACAGTCTTAATCTAACATTAATATTTACTGTCTTGTTCCATATTTACATCTCTTATTGCATATTTATCATTGTGATTTTACATCTGTGCTTGCAAGGCAGAATCGATGCCACTTCACTTTACTCAGCAATCAGTTGATTTAAATCCCAGGAACATTTCATTTGATTTAAGGGGGGAAAATCAGCACATTTTGTATGAATAGATAAACTGGGAAAAATTCTCATCTATCTGCATTAGCCAGGGACAGACCAACACATTTTGCAACCCTCCACCCAGTAAAGAAGTATAGTAACCAAATCCTGAAGCACGAGGCAGAAAACTCTTGGCAATAAAAATACAATAAAAATACAATGACATGAAAATAAATATCTAGCAATCTGCTGCTATTGCAAGACACTGTGATTCTGCTGTCCAAATTAGCTGAATCATCCTTCTGATTATAGGGAAATCCCTGGCATGGCCAGACGGAAGAGGTAGAATTATTTCCTCATATGGACAGAACTGTTATATCTCCCTGCCATGTAGCAGTTTTCTGCACTGGCAAATTAAAACAGTTTCACTACTTTCAACTTTACAAAGATATTCGTCATCAGCTGATTACTCCTCTCTTAAATAATTATCCTGGTCATACTGATACTTTTTATTTATGGTATCTTTTGGATAATCAGAATCAAATATTTTTCACAAAGTGGCTAAATTTTGCTATATTGTATGTAAATTACATCCTCAACTGATTGACAGAAGCCGAAATGTTTTTACACCTGATCTGAAATAATATATGAATTTTTAAGGCAATTTTTATTAACTGTATTGTGCATTTGTTATATTGTTAATTTTGTATTGGTCAATGACCGAATAAACTTTTACTACTACTGAAACAGTTTCACCCTATTTTGAGACTCAACTGTTTAAATGACACATGAAGCTGAAAGGGGGTGAAACTGGGATGAAGCCATACTCTGAGGTGACAAAATGGAGTTTTAAAAAATCCCTTTTACTCCACTTTAATGTGGAAAGTGTGCATTATCACACCAGCATGTAGATAGCAGAATGCAAGTGCAGGAATGCAGGAAAGCCCAATCAGCATATGGAAGTGATCTGAAGCATGTGTCCTGGCATTGGTGAGATGCAGGCACTGGTGCCATTGTTCTCCATATGTGTTTTTCAGTTGAGTGTACAGGCACATGAGTGGCCAGCTGCACCATCTACCCATTGCACCATATCACACACCCAATGCCACAAAATTACAAAAAAAAGCACGTCGCCAATAATGCAATGGATGCAATAACAACATACACAAACCAGACAGGCTAATAGGGGGCATGGGGTGAAGGGAATTAAAAGGGGGCATGTATGGGGCCCCTTCATGATTGTGCTTTGCCAGTCTGTCACTGGGCACATTGTAGTCATGTGATGATGTGCATGCATGATAGGGAGGCAAAAATAAATAAATAAAATAACCAAGCAGTGTGGCTTGATGCTGCATGGTGCGCACTGCCTGTGGGTGTTTGGCCCACCTTGGGAGTGGGTAGTGTGGACAGTGGGATTTCCACACAGTTTGGGAGAAACCAGAATAGACCTGTTCTTGCTCTCCATCTGCTCAGCTCTTAGGTGTATTGCCCACTTTGAGAATCACTTTGAGACCTTAACCCTCTATATTCTGTCACTAGAAATTCCCATGTTTTCTAAATCAACCAGTTGTAAATCATGGTGATCAGTGTGCCCATGTATCAGAACAACAACATTATTTGACCAGAGAACCTTTCAGGTGTGTCTGAAATCACATAAAAGATTCCTTTGTGTCTTCTTATTTCCTCAAGGTGGTGAGTGCCAGCACTGCTGAGCCAATGCATATATAAATCTCCTAGGACTGAAGGTATAGCACACTATTTCCCCCCACTCCACATTTATCCTACCAATAATTACATAAAATAGGTTAAACTGGGAGATGGCAATTAGCTCATGGTGGCTACGTTAGCTTTATGAGGAAGTCAGGACTTGAACCAGGTATTGCCATTCTGTGGATCTATAGAATCCTTGGATTTGAGAGTTGGAAGGAAATTCATGGGTCATCTAATCCAAACTCTTGCTAGTGGAGGAGTTCCATTATGTCACTCCAACTCAAATATCAATAATTTTTTTTGGGGGGGGGGTATTTAGGTAGAACATAACATTAGCAAACACTTCTGAATTGTCAGATCTGTGTATCATGACAAACTTGAAGCTGGCCCTAAGCATTATCCTTTTAGTTATGGTGAGAAAAGCTAAGAAAGCTTCCTTCTGTCTTTAAATTAGGACTTGGTAACTCCTGTATGTGTGTTTTTGCCTCATTCCACTTCTTCTGTGGATGCATCCCCAATGGAAGAATCCTAGTGCTTCGAATCAGAAAGCATTGCAGGGTTTTATTTTTCTTTGCAGAGTAAAGAAAAAGGTAGTATAAACAAGAAATAATAAATAAGAAAACATTTCAGTGGAAGACATCATACATACTCTCACCGCCATGAATGTGGTATTGCTATGGTTAGAGAAAATCATCATCTGAAAATACTCTGTGTCTCTCCTCCAAGACCAATTTCTCAAGACTTAAAAGTTAACAAGATACAACAATGTCCACACTCCATTTCCATATAAAGAAGCTGACCAGACTGGTAGATGGGTTTTACTTCAACATAGGTGAGGGGCCAACATTTTCAAATAAAGCAGAACAGAGGCTGGCTTAGAGGCACAGGGCAGGCTGTATGACATCACCTGGGAGGCTTTCCCATTTTCTCATGAGTGTTTCCAAGATATAAGGCTCTTCTGAGCACTTCATGTCCTTGCAGGCAACAAACATTCACCCTAATCACCTGGGATCTTGCCAGGTGCAGATGTATGGAAAAACATGGTAAGATCAACAATCTGCTAAGTGCGTGCTGGGATGGAGTATTATTGTTCTTAGAGTTTTTAAAATCTACTTTTGGGCAGGGAAGGGAGTGCAACTCAAAATTACCAGCAGACACATGCATTGGCCTTGCTGATTGGTGGATTCTGGAAACTCTGTTGTAATAAAACAAAATTTCCTGAGAAATATTAACATGCAACCTGAAATAGAAGAGGAGGGGGAAATGATTTCTCTTTTTTGCAAATGTTAACCTGGTCCTATTTTTCTTTGGGCAAAATAGGTGGCATTGAAATCTATGGGACTTGTCTAAAATTATGTTTAGGATTTGGGTCAAAACACTCCTTTTGTGTGAGTGAAACTCAAGGGGAATAAAGGGGAATAAAAAGGGGAATAAAAAGCTTGTAATATTTCCCCTTTTCACCTGTAAGGTTTATTTTTTGATAAATCATTTTGGGATCCCATGGAATGTTCATGATATCACTGATAATTACTTGATTTCATGCATGGAAATATAGTGTAGGCTGGTAATAATGCTGTGTTATAATGGCCTGTAAAACAAGACATTCCAGATTTATACTTTTGAGAGCTCTGTTAGTAGTTAATCTCCTGCTGACCACCTGCAGAGGAGGGCTGGAAGAGCTGCCTTTTGATCTTCTTTGTGAAAGGACCTTAAAGGGTGGGGAAAAATAGAAGGGAAATAAATGTGGATGAACCTTAAAAGGATTTTGGTGAACATATACTGTTTGGAACCATTTGCTCTTTTGAACAAGGAAAGTCCATATAGGACATTAAATGTATGGCTGGGGAATTGGAGGAGGGGAAAGTGGGATGGACATCTGTGTTTTAGGTCAGGCAGGATCACTGTGCATTTAATGTAATGTTGCTAACTTCTCACAGGTCATTGCCTGCCTGCTAGACTCATTTCTAAAGCCCTGGTGGCGCAGTGGTTAAATGCCTGTACTGCAGCCACTCACTCAAAACCATAAGGTGGCGAGTTCAAGACCAGCAAAGGGCTGAAGCTCGACTCAGGCTTGCATCCTTCCGAGGTCGCTAAAATGAGTACCCAGGTTGTTGGGGGGCAAATAGCTTACAATTGTAAACCGCTTAGACACTCCTTAAGGGTATGAAGCGGTATATAAATGAAGCTGTTTGTTTTGTTTTGTTTAAAGGCTTCTGTTCTCTCATTTTGGGTCAATAAAATACACATCAGTTTGACCTGAATAGAGGAATGAGAGTAAGCAAGGTTACTTGCTACAATTAGAATAACAGAATCACAGATTTGGAAGGAATTCTAACGGTCATCTAGCCTAACCCCTGCCTGTGTAGCAATCCATAGCTAAGGCATCCTACTAGGTGGTCACCTCGCCTCCATTTGGAAACCTCCAATGAAGAAGGGTCCATTATGGCCTGCAGCTGCCCCTTTTGCCACCAGATTGGGGCCACAGCAACTACATGCCGTGGCCCCTTTCTGGTCGTTCCACCGGGCAAAAAGGAGCCACAAAAAACTGACCTTTTTGCACCATGGAAAGGGTGCCATAGCTGCCGGCACCACAGCTTTTTGGTGCTCCTTTGCCACTGCATCATCCGAGTGTCACACAGGCATGGGGTATGAATCATGTGGATGCCACTCCCCCATTCCACCCCAATACCAGCCTTAATGGCCGATTTGTCAAAGCTGTCACTTCCCAAGGTTGTCTATTTCAATTTCAAATTGCTCTTTCCATTGAGAGGTTATTCGTAATATTCAGCTGGAATTTTCTTTGATGTAATTTGAATCCAATGATTAAATCCAATTTAAGAAGTCACATTTTTGTAGTAGTTTTATGAAGAGCTGGCCCTATGATTAGGCAGAATGAGTTGGCTGCATCAGGCAAGAGACTCTGTCATGGAACAGCAGAAAATTGTTTCTGTAAGTAGATGTTAGTTATTATTTTATTATAATTGCATTACTTACGGGAATGTATTGATGATATTTTCTGCTCCAGGTGTCAGAGGTTTTGAGTACTATGTACCATAACTTGGGTGGTGGTGCCATTTGTTGTTCTGCTTGAGTCGGCTGTGATTGTTTTTGATGGTCTTTATTGTTCATTGATTAGCATCATAATTCTTATTGTGATTAGTTAGATCTACATGGTCTAATAGAACCAGAAAGCCAATGTCATTTAGTGGTTTGGGTATTACCAGCTTCAAATCACCGTTCAGTCATGGAAACCCACTGGGCAACCTCGGACAATTCACACTCTCTCAGCCTCAGTGATAGGCAAAGCCAAACCCCATCTGAACAAATATTGTCAAGAAAAACCCATGATAGCTTTGTCTTAGGGTCACTATAGGTTGAAAATGACTTGAAGGCACACAACAACTAATAGAACCCCACTAGCATAAAATTCTATGATTTGAGAGTTTTCAATGTAGATCTATTTAGAAATAAAAATTAGCAACTGGAGCAGACTATAACCATGTAATTCTATTTTAGCCATCATGCTTCATTCTCTATTCAAATACCTTGAGGTGGTTGATGGAAATGGCAAAGCCCATTAATCTATTCAACTGTTTATTTTAAAATATGAATATGAATTAGTCAGTTGTATTCACTATCTACTTGATGTGTGTGTGTCATGGCCAGCTGTGAGGAGGAGGAGGACTTGGACCCTCAGGTACAGGTGCCACCTGAGGTTGAGACAGGCCCCAGCTCTGCTCTGCCAGGTCCTAGCTCTGCCCTGCCAGCTCCTGTAGAGGTGGCCCAGCCAGGAACCAGCTCTGCTTTCTCAGCCCCAGTAGAGTCTGGGGCTCAGTAGCCTAGTCTGGCCCCAGTAGTAGGGCAGGACTCAGAAGTTATAGTGGACAATGTTCAGGTCCCTGCCTTTACTCAGAGGAGAGATGAAAGCAGGGCTTGAGAAGGTCAAAGAGACTTGCAGAGAGAGCCTCATCAGGCAGGCAGCAGCTGTGATCAGGGAGTTATTTATAACAGGTGGCAAATGCTGAAGACTCTTGTTAGAGATTATTAGTTCTCCTAAGAGAAGGCTGCTTGGTATCTGACTCCTAGACCCTTGACTGCTTTGGATTCCTAAATCCTGTATTGGACCCTCTGACCACCTGTCTGGCTTTTCTGACCTTGAACTGGACTGATATTGTTGCTCTTGGTAACCTTGAACCTTGGACTGTTTTTGGCTTACTCTCTTTCGGACTACGTATGTTGTGTTTGCTAAAGGTAATACTGCCTCGTCATCTTGCTGTATATCTTTTGTCAAGGACTATCTTATCAGAATGATGTTCTCTCTTTTCAGTATTTTGTAACCACTAGTCACCAAGTAGAGCACTGATGCTAGGGAAACCCTCCTTTGTCTAATTGCAACCACTTCTCTTTAGACCCACCTAAGGAAATGGAATAGTAAAATTTATATTTGGCCCTCCTTATCCACAGATAATTTTATCCACAGATTTGAACATACATGGCTTGAAAATATTCCCAAAAAGTATAAATTCCAAATAGCAAACTTTGACTTTCCATTTTATATAGGGGACACCATTTTGTTGTGCCATTATATTTAATGAGACTTGAGTATACATGGATTTTGTTATCCACAGAGGGTCCTGGAACCAAACCCCAGCAGATAACAAGGTCCCACTGTACAAGCTTAAATTAGGGCCAGAGAGAACCAGCTGTCTCAATCAGTTCATCCTGTAAGGGTAGCAAATTGTTCTTGTATGATCTACTATATGACTTACTATCATTATTTTATTTTTTATTTTCATCACACAGAGAAAAAGTGTCTATGGCCCGTTCTAGACGGGCAAAAAAAATGCATGTTTAGGGCTAAAAAGCCCGCTTTTAGGGTTAGGGAGGGTGTAGCGTCTACACCCTCCCTAGGCCTAAACCGCATGTACGCCGCCATTTAAAGATGGCGGCGTCCATATGGACGTGCCGGAAAAGCGTCATCACGTGTGCAGCGTTTGGATACACTGCGCATGTTTTGACGCTTTTGCGCCGCGGGAGGGCACCAATCGCACCCTTCCCACAGCGTGAAAAAAGAGCTCCAAAATGGAGCTCTATTTTTGTGGCAGGTTTTTGCCGCGGCCTTTAAATGGCCGCAGCAAAGACCCAGGGAGAAAGGGCCCGCGGTGGCGGCCCCTTCCTCCCTTCAGCCCCGCCGAGGGAAGCGGGGTGCAGCGGCTGCCCAGAGAGCCTGCTGCACCCCGCTTGGAGGCCGCGGGGAACCAGCAATTTACCAGTTCCCCGCGGCCTCCAAAAGCGGCGGGATGAGGCCTCTAGGGCTGCCCGTGCGGCAGCCTAGGCCTCATCTCGCCGCTAGAAGGAGCGAGTATGGACCGCCCCTTTTGGGTGGTCTGAAAAGCCCCTATGGGATTTACTTCCTGGTCTACTTTGAGTACTATAGACTTAGACTGCAGATGAGAAAAAAAAATGTTTTATTTTAGGCAAAAAATGTCTTGAGTTAGCCCTGGACCAAATGTCAAGAAGCACCAGCCTAGTAATCTGATAAATCTATCAAAATCTAAATCTAAACATATCAAAATCTAAAAAGAAACATTTACACCTTTGACAAATGCCTGCAAAATAGAGATATAATCTTAGAACAGCCATATACTCAAAAAGGGTTGGTCTGTTATTTTTGTTACCTAATTTTATTTATTTATGACTTTTACATGTTCCCTATTCCTTAAAAAAAGCATCTTGCTATTCTAATTTTCTGGGGAGATAAAGACTATCAAGAGGTGGGGAGGAAAAATACAAAAACAAAAGCAAGATAAAACATGTTGTCAGGCTTTTTGAAGGGTGTGTGTAATTTTATTTTATTGAGTTACATACTTCTGCATTTCAATAATTTAGCACAAATGTGTAAAATGTGAACTGCCTTATTTGTGTCCTTCCCTGTGCCCAAACTGAATTCCAGGCCCTCAACCACCTGAGATAACTAATAGAGGAAACAATTGTTAGGGCAGGGCAACCAAATTGGTTGAACTGGTTCAGGCCACATTTTATTAACTTTGGATCAAACCAGATGGGTCCAATTAAGTTCTGAAGCAACATGCAGAAGAAGGAGAACAGAGATTTGAAGCAGAAATCACACTAGTATTGTCTAGTCACAGTACTTGGAGGTGAGATTATATATGTTCATCGAAGACATGGTTAATTGTCTCCCGCATCTCTTTGTTTTCTAGATGCAGCTATTGGTTGCAGATTGTAAATAGATTGTCTTAGTAGTGAGGCAAGCTGAGAAGCTTTTGATATGCATCAGAGTTTGGTCTCTCTGAATCTTTCTCTGTTAATTTCCCAACCTTTTGTCTTATTGAATAACCTACTTTTATTCTTCTGTTTTCCTTTCAGTATAATTTGATTAGGAATCGGTTTATGAGTCTGTGTTTGTTTTAGACACTGAAAATGACCCATCTACAACCAAATAGTTTTTGTTAGTGTCTTACTGTGGGCTCTTCCCTTCCATGGGAGTTTAATTCCACCTTTCTCCCCTTGCAGATGACAAATACACAGATGGTCATCAGTGCAGATGCATGCATACACCACCACTGAATATGGACATGACAATTCATGGGTGGAGGAACACCAGCCTGCTGATAGGGAGGATCTACAGTATTGACTACTTTAGTATGGTTCATGACTACTACTACTTTTGTTTGTTTGTCTGTACAATTTTGGTCTGCCAACAAACACTTTTATTCACAAAGTATGTTCTCATTGTTTGTCTGCTTGTTTGACTCATGTTGTGAAGCACAGTAAAACATCATTATTTTATTGATCATTTGGTTGAGCAAATTTAATGAACAATCATGAGAGATCTGCACAGTAGTAATACAAACTCACACAGTATTGTTATGGACAGATGAAGGCTGACTAGTTTGCCATCACCACCCAGCAATATTTGTAGTGCTTCACTCCCATTAAGACATGGATGGGTCCAAAGTGATGTTTACTGACAGCAAGTCAGGCAAGTAGGAGGCATCAACAGCATTAGCAGCAGCTTAAGATGGGAGACAGGCAGTACTGAGACAACATAAAAAAGGTAGGACATTGTCTGGGACTGCTGTCAGGTGCAGGTGGATCCCAGGATTGTATCTTCCTTCAGAGTAGGCAGCAAATGAATAGGAATACATTGCCAAGACGTTACAGCACAAGCAGTCTTTTTATGCACCCTGCCATCCTCTTAGTACCCCCTTCTTCATTACGCTGCATCACTAAATATCACCAGTTGGTAAAACAAAGTAAAGAAAAAACAATAAACTGTCATTTAATCATCATCATCTAAACATTAGTTAATATTAACAGGCTTAGCTGACTGATGTTCAGTAGTGGGCATCCTGACTCAAGAAATGAAAAACATATGAAGATTGTTCTCTGCCCGAATTCTTATCCACTTCTGCCAGTTGCTTTTCTTTAGTGCATGTGTAGAGGTTGGGGATCATTCAGATGCTCCAGGAAAATGCACTAGTACGTGTTGTTGTGGTGGTGGGGAGATAGCATGTAGACAGAAGTAGCATGGGTTGTGTCACAACTGAGCGATCAATAATTTTCAGAATTATTTTTGCCTTATTGAAAAACAACATTTTACAGGTGCATAATACAAAATCTTTGAAATTATATGTCTGAAAACAGACTGAGTTAATTTCTTATTTAGAATCTACCATGTATCCAAATTGTATACAGATTTTTGAAAAAAACAAAACTGTAGCCACTTTGCTTTCCTAATGTCAATGGCAATCCAGAATTCTCTATCTTGATTCCAGTTCTGGACCAATTCAGACCCAATTTGGCTCAGATACCAAACTGGATCTGATGTTCTTTCTGGGTGTCCCCTCGATTGAATCCACACCACAGGTACAGCTCTTTCATCAGAGATGTAGCCAGGATTTTGGGAAAGGGAGGGGTCCAGACTAAATGCCACCATTTTAATGGGGGGGGTGTCTGGACCCCATGGACCTCTCCCCTTGGCTACATCACTGTCTTTCAAAATAGTTTTAGCTCTATCCTATGTAATCCTGGGTTCTGGAGTTTACACTAATGCTGTGATTCAAAGGACCTGTACTGGACCTGTCCAGAAGAGAAAGCTAGGTATCTCAGCAAACTATGGACATTATCACATGATCCCAGTTCTTGCTGCAATCATGTTAATGAAAAGAATGCATACTGGTTTGAGAACACTCCCTATCGCACATCTCTTCAGTAGTACAACTGGGTTCTTGCACTCGCTTCTGCCCTCATTCTTAACCCCAGCTTTCCCATGCCCTATCCAACATGGCTTTCCTTTTTGTCTGGGTGTGTTTTAACACAATTCTGGAGTTAAGCTAATGCAATTTAACAAAATAATAACTAAAAAAAATAAAGAAAGCTGTTCTGGAATAGCAAGGGGAAGGACAGAGAGAGAAAGGAGGAGACACAGATACCACATGACTGCCTGGTCCCAGAACTGTCGCAGGAGCAGCTTATCACATCTGAGGACTAATGCTATACCAACACAACTGGGAATTTATTGCCAGGTTTTTTCCCATCAATAGCAAGGTGTGGTTGACAGTACTTTGAATACAAGGCAGCAACGAGATGAAGATTGAATCTTGTGATAGGTATATCCAAAGATGCTATTTTCCAACTTTTATAGCAGTTTAAAAGCCACAATTGATAAAGTCCCATGAATCCCAGGAGTCTATAGGATGTAGCCTTGGTAGTTAAAACAGTACTAAACTATTATGATTATGCAGTATAGATATTGCCATCCTAAAAGTTCCTATTCTACTGAATTTCTAGGAACCTCCATTATACACTCCCAAGTAGTGACTCCCAAATAACCTCTATTGATTGCTCAGGGAGGGTTTTTTTGTTCCATGAACTGATAATGTGAAAGCTGGATTTTTTTTCCCCAAAAAGAAGAAATGCACCTTTAGTTCATTTTCATGGTGAATGGGAATGCAAATACAATTCCGTGGGGACTAATGTTGTTTGGTTAGCCACAAAACACATTTGACATTTACTGTTAAGTATTTGTGTGTGTATTTTTGGAGTACACTGTTTAGAAGCACTGCAATAAATCTGGGAAAAGTGCTTCCACAAAGTTCATAGCAGCATTTGCCACCTTTAATATTAATAGGCAAGTATCTTTTAAAGTGAGTGAGTCGAGAAAGGGGTGGAAAGTATAGTTTATAAAAGAAGATTAGTGGGTTTAATATGCACTGGAGAGTCAAAGAAAAATCTTATTACTGTATGGAGAAATTACCTCATAAAGAACCTAATACAGCAGGCTGGGGAGTAATTTTTAACAAGGTTTTTATGATGCACAAGTGTAGGCAAGCTAATGAACTTATCTTTCTGGTTATGTTCACATTGGTGCACAGTTACCCCCACCTTCTTCTCCAGTTGTTGTGTTTTTGAAAAAGTAATACACATTTAATCACTTTCAATAAAAGGAAGTCATTAATTTGATAAATTAAACAAAATTTTCTGCTTTGCACTTCATTGGGCCCTAGCAATATTGTTAAAACCAGGATCAGATAATAACATTTAGTAAGAATTCAACCGGAAGATAAACTTCTTGTTTTTATTATTTTGTGGGGATGATGAGGGAAGGAAAAGTCTCATGCTTAAGGGCAAATATTCCATCCTGGAGAGGTATTGCTAATGCTCACAGAACTGATTTATACTGCAAGTCAATAAATATTTGTTTATTTAGATTAATTCTGCAACCCTCAGGGAAGTTGTATAAGGTTGCAGGCATAAATGGGAAGGCAAAAGTATAGTACCTAACCAAACTTTTGTTTTAGAACTGCTGTTGTGTGTGAAAGAACCATGTGGTCTTTGACATTCATAAAACAGACATCTGAAGAATGTCATCTCCAATAGCAGGAAACCATGAGGGGGAAGAGACTGGTAAATACCAAATGTCCATCTGTCAGCACCCCAGCATGCCATGCAGAGGTATTGTTGAGAAAGAGAATGGCCATTTTTTTTTTTTTTTTTGCCCAGATGCCAAAGACAGACTGCTGTGTAAAAGGGAGTCCTTCTTTATACTAAACCACAATGTATGCTGCTCAAATTAATTTACCCATACCCTAGTGGCTTAGAATGAAGTTTGGAAGATATTTGCTGTTAGTTTTATATCCACATATTTGGAAAGGTTCATGACATTTTGAGACCAGGACCACACAACCTAGCATCACCTTGGTTAACACCATGCTCGATTCTGATATCTTGTCTGAAATATATTTACATTTACCTGACTTACCTCTGTTGTATCCAGCAGAATTTTATTCTATTTAAATGTGTAGGATTAGAGTGCAAGCAGTCCTAAATATACTTAGCTATCATTGACATTGAGAGTTTTGATGTTTATTAGATTTATTCATAATAACCAATAAATAAGCTGGAGAACCCTTGTATCAACATAAAAAAAAACAAAAAACAAAGTGAGATCACACAGACATCCAGAAACTGGTGAAAGAAATAGCTTAAGACAGAGGTGGGGAAATGTGGAAGGATAGGCTTTGCATTAGCTCCTCAGGTAATCTTGGAAGACTACACCCCTGCCACACCAATTCCTGCAAAACACGTGTGTGTGTGTGTGTGTGTGTCCAGATGGCCCCTAGGGAACAAGGGGGCATTTTTACTATGTTTTTGGCCTTTCCTGGGTCTTTTTATACCCAGGAGAGGTCTTTTTTTTTCAAAAACAGTATGAACTGAACAGAAGTAACTTCTTGTTCACTTCCTGCTTCAAAAAGAAAAGAAAAAGAAAAAGAAAAGGGCCTCTCTTGGGCCTAAATTAGCTCAGACAGATCCAAAATGTGATAGAAATTTGAATTTTAATGTCTTTTTCAGCATTTTGTTTAGCTGGGGAAGGGAGGGGGCTTTCAAATGTGGTGAAATTGCCCTCCATACCTCTTAGAGGGCCTTTTGGTGCATGTTGAAGCATGTTGGAAAAAATTGTAGTATTTGACCTGGGTGGGGGCTTGAGGCCTACAAAAATGACTTGGATGTGCACTTTGCTTACCCATTACTTAAGGACATACTTTATTTTTAGGCCTTTTAACCAGTCTGCTTGTTTTGAACATAATTTATCAGATCAGACTATTTATATGATCACTTATTGCACATTATAGTCCTGTACAGAGTATACAGAAGTCTGTTTCTTCTCATTGAGTTGAACATATCTAGTGTTTTTGTTAGTGTCAGAATACTTCCACAGAAGAGCTGGAAATACCAGCACTTAATCTTGTGGGCACCTGTGACAGTAATGCAGCACCTTGCAATATTGATCTTTATTCATGATTGAATGTGATCGAACTGAATAGTATGTTTTTTTAAGGTGACAGTGACGTGCACACATACCTGAAGGAGAATGTCATTCAATTTAATAGGATTTAATTCTGAGAAGTATGATTGCAATTTAAGTGCTAAAGTATTTTTTTTACTATAGAAATCTATTGAAAACTATTTTCTTCATCTATATATATTCTGGTTTTCTGTATTCTGCTAAGAAGTGATTCTGCCAAAACCCATTGTTATCCAGTTATTAATATGGATCTAGTCAGTTTGCATGGGGTACAAAAACTGACATGGATGTATCCACAGTACACATAATTTAAAAAGAAGACTCATTGCAATTTTCTTTTTCCACTTGTTCTATGTGATCAAACAGCAAAAGTCAGACGATATGGACCACCTTTGCATAGACATAGATGTTGCTTAGTTGTACCTTGTGGTTCAAGGGTGTGCCTTCGGACCACATGCAGCCTGCCCAGTCTTCTCTCCCACTGTAAAAAAATTAACTATCAAGAACCCTTTCTGTATGGGAAGTGTCCAAATGTTTTAAGCTAAAACAAGCTCTATTCTCCACGCAATTTATCTTAATCCCCAAACCACTTTTTTGGGAAATTAGAAGTGCCTGGTGAAGTCTTTAGGGGTTTGCTGAGAATTACCCAACCATGCTTTAGTTTAGTCTTTCTTCTGCTTTGTAAAGAAAATAATGATAGCAGTCAGAGAATAACATATCATGGTACATGACTGTGGGAGGGGTTGATGCCACTGTAGGAAGTATCACATTGAAAATTACCTTAGTAACAACTCATATGACGCAAAGGGATTTTGTAGCACCTTTCAGACTAAATGAAAAAGATAAATTGATAGCATGAGCTTTTGTAGACTCTCTTAGACACCACCTTTCAACATCCAATTTTGGGGAAATTAGCTTTTGCAATTTAATTAGGCAACTTTTAGACTGTTTGCACTTCTTTATACCAGTATTGACTGAGAACTCTAGGTTTGGGGTGAATTAAGAGTGTCCAGAATGGTGTAGTAGTTTGAATGTTGGACTATGACTCTGGATACCAGGGTTTCATTCCCTGCTTGGCCATCAAACTTCGCTGCATGACATTTGGCAAGTCTCATGTTCTCAGCCTTAGGGGAAGACAAAGACAAGCCTCAACTGAACAAATCTTGACAACAAAAACCCATATGGTCATAAGTTGGAAAATACTTGAAGGCACACAACACCACCACCAGGGTTTTATTTAGAAAATAAGGTAGCAAAGGATGGATGCCCTTTCCTAGGAATCAACTATGGGATTCTGGACTGGTTGATGGCTTTAACTTTAGTGTGACAAAAACTAATTGGATCAGGATATCCTCAGGATGGATGGATAGGGAAGTTTGGTGGGGAATACAAAATAGAAGGTAGGCAGAGAAGTTTGCTTACTGCTTTGAGTGTGAGGAGATCCTTTGCCTCAAGTTGCAAGAGGAAATGCAGATGACTTGGGAGACAGAAGGAGCACTTAGTTCATACATTTGGATTTGATTATCTTATTTACCTGGATGTGCACATCCCTTGGGACAAACTCCCTTTCTCCTGGGAACCTCACCTGGTATTCTTGAAAAGTAATCAATCTCTCAAAAACATGCTAGCTCCAGATATAAAATAGGAAATTATGAGGACCTCAGAAATACAGCATGGGGGTGCTAACAAACCTTTGGTACTACCCTCCAGTATAGCTTTGTGCTTCATCAAGTAACCTATGAGAACAAAGCTGGAACAAGTCTACCTCATTCAACCCATTCACCCATATTCCAGAAATGTGCATCATGTTGCCTCAACCCTATGGGCAATCAGGTCATGGCTGGTAGTTATTTTATTATTGACTGAACTAGCATTTGGTATCTGCAATTAGACCAAAAGACAGGGCACCTTGGATGTTGATAAGCGGGGGAAGGACAAAAATGGGATAGATTTCAAGTACCTATCCCAGTAATAAGTAGAGATGAGTAAAACTATAGATACCATTTATTAAAATATTTTGCAGGAGAGGTGCCCATTAGAAGAATCTATCCCATGCAGGAGCTCATAATTTCCTGTACTGTAATTATTGAAATGTTATGTTGTAGACATACATTACATAAATGTATAAGATAGATACAATTGTTAGGCAGACAATGCAATGATGGCCTCACTAAGATGGGAATATTTATATGAAAAGAAAATGTTAACCAAATGGTAAAACTAAATATGACCTTGTCAGAGGCATGTTTGGGAATGGAAAATCTGCTGGCAGGAGCTGACTTTCTCTTGCTGCTTCCTTATTTTCTTGCTGCTCTGACCAGCTGAGTGAACCATCCTGTGATTTTGGAGAAACAGCTTGCTGATATCTCTAGTGAGATTTCAGTAGGTTGTTCCAAGATCATTGAAGTGCAAGGATCTGGCACTAAAGAAGGTGGGCACTTCCCTGTGGATTTTCAAATGTGGGGAGAAGCTCTGGATGTGTATTATAAAACAGCCTGCATCCTGATGGTCATGAGCTCTTGTAGGGAGTTAGTCAGTGTTTCATTGTCAGAAACTGCTGGCAGCTTTTGTGGGAGAAGGAGGCATGGCGTTTGTGACCTGGGATTCTTGGCCTTTTCCCCCTCCCTAGGCTATTTAAACAGAACTAGCTCACACGCCGAGAAGGGCTGGCTCACCCTGCCAGTAGAGCCATGGCCGGAACTCATCTTAGTGCAGAGAGACCATCTGCTATCACTGTTCCACACAGGAAATGATCTCTGAATTAAAATAGTTCATACACACACAGTATGTTCCTTCCTGCAGGAAAAATAAATGTAAAAGTTGATTGCAAATACACAACATACAATATACAACTAAAAGAACACAGTAGTTACTCAGTGAATGAACAGGTGGGCAATTCATAGGTATAAGATTCTAATTTGACGTGTTTCATTTTAAGATGATATAAACTAAAGGATTGGCCATCAAATCCTGTCTTCTGCTTTGAATGCTAAACAAGCAGAAGCTTGCATAGCCTTAGTTGCAGTGCCATCTTGTTTTACTCATGGTGAAGAGAGATCTTTGTTCTTTCTGTTAGAATGTTGCTTTCTCTGGTGAAGAATAGGTAGTGTAAATTAGAAAAAGGAGTATTTGGATGTGAGTGAGATCAGGGTGAGGGAAAATTTTATTCATTGTGATTAAAACCTGCCAAATTCACATTTCCTAAATCAGTATGGCAACCAGAATGTGGCTGTTCTTTACCATTTCCACTTCTCTAGTTTGTGACATTTCTTTTTTAAAATCACACATGAACTTAGGTATATTAGGAAAAAGGGCACATAAACATGGATATATAAATGAAATATACATTTTAAAAGCACTGTATATAGGATAAACACTTTCAAAAATTACATGTATTAGCCAAATGTATATACAAATACGCACATATGATGCCAAAGAGAATACCACTGTATATGTTTGGAGAAATACATACCAAAAAAACAAAACAAAACAAAAAAAAACAACATAAATGTTTGAATTGACTTGAAAAATATTCCTGCAAAGTGTTGTGGAAAAAGGATAGACTAATCAAGACCACAGATCAGTACCCCTTTCTTTTTTATTCATGTGGACACTAGTAACCCTACTAATAACACATTTGAGCAGATCACCTTGGACTATGGAGTCCTGGTTAGGACAATGAGGAATCTTGAGACACAGGTGATATTCTCACCAGTTCTACCAGTGAAAGAAAAGGGCCATACAGGGACAAACAAATATTGCGGATGAATGAATGGCTATGCAGATAGCGTTGACTGGAGAGGCTTGGTTTTTGGGACCATTGTTTTCACTTCTTAAATGAAGGACTACAAGCTATAGATGGGCTACACCTCATGAAGACCATTAAGAATGTCTTTGGCAAAAGCATAATGAACCTTAACAAGAGGGCTTTAAATAAAATCCTTGGGAGTTGAAGATGATAGCTTAAAATATGCCCTAAAGCAAACTCTAAGAAGTATGTGAATTTTGGAGGAATCATAGAACCATAGCATTGGAAGAGACTACAAGGAGCATAGTCTGCTGAAGTGGTTCAACAGGGCAACTCTCTGAAGAGAAGGGTAAGACTCTGTCCTTTCTTCTCCCTCCTGTTGAGCTGAGTGCAAACTCATTCTGGCACTTTAAACTCAATTTGTGACAGTGCAAATAAACTGACAACAAAGGGAAATGTGAGGAGAGAGAAACTGAAATATTTTTAAAATTCTCAAATAGTGGGATGGCCTCATGATTGCCAGAACAAATCACTTCCTTATGACACATCATCCATAAGGCCAACATGACATTTTGTCGCTCTGTGGATTACTTAATCATAAGCATGTCACAGCACTAGGGAAACAAATATCACCGAGAGCTGGTTTTCTTCCCTGCGCCATGTCCCATTTCTTAGCATGGCTTGTGCAAGACCAACCCGGATACAGCTGAATAAATTTTGGTTATTCATCATGGCAGGTGTGGAAGTTAATTGCCAGGGTATTTGGAGGGATGGAAAGAGAGGGCAGCCTCAATGGCATGGATTCTTCAGTAGAGAAACACTAGAGCAACCAAATTTAGGAAGAGGTCTGAAGTTGCAGTACCTGTGTATTTCAAATGCCAATAAAGTATCAAATATATAATTTTGAAAAGTCAACCTGTAAAGATGTGGGATATGTTTTAGTCTCTGAGCTGTGCATATGTTGCAGGAGAGGGTGGGAACTCCACCTGCTCACAGCCTTGCTCTATTAAAAGCAACTAATCCTCATAAAACTGACCTTTCTGCTTTTTTCTCCATCTCTAATTTCCTGCATTCCTTACACTCCTCTATTCTCACTTCTCCCAGTCTAGTTTGCTTTTGAACATACTGATTCATAAACAGATGTTATAAATTACCTTTCTTGTCTCTGCTAACTCATCCCACATGCTTTATGTCATTTTATGAAATAGTTTTCCTTAACCTTTTCATTTGCCTCTGTTTTCCAATGGTCAGAATATTGTCTCCCTCCCCCCTCCAAAGTATCCCGCCTTACAGAAGACAATGTACAGATAAATAATGAGAACTTTAATGCAAGCCAGAAGCATGGAAGACCTTCTTGTTGTCCTAGGTATGGGAGCAGAATTTGCTCCTTACACCCTTGTGAAACATGACGATAAACTCAAAGCAAAATAAAGTGCAACTCCTTGTTGAAATTGCTTTAGACTCAGAAGCAGTTTGGTATATTGTTCTTTGTTCTGATTTAAGACTTATCTGTCCCTTAGTTCAGATTATATATATATATATATACACACACACACACACACACACTATCCTGATTTGACATGTGCATGATTTATGTGGACAGCTGTTAGAAGATTAACATCTATATGGTAAATCATCTCTCAAGAGGCAGTTGCCCACCACATTCTATGTGAAACCAAAGGTAAGTGACAGAATTTGGTGATTTGAATGGTTTTCACCTCTCTCCAACCCAATGGGATTGGGATCAGAATGGGAGCAAAGACTTTGCGCTGGTGTTTCCAACACTTGCAGTGAAAGGAGAGCAACCTAAGAGAAGGTTCTCAGCTTGGATTTCTACACCAAGCTTTTGTGACAGCTGCACTCCAAATCTTCTTCCTCCTGCTTAGGTTTGAAAGTGGAGAGGAAGGAAAAGTTTCAAGAGGAAGGGAAGGAGAAAAAAAAATACCTCTTTTCTTTGCAATCCTTCTGAAACCTTCCCCTTTTATGCCATGAAGGACTCTGCTTAACTAGTTCTAAAGAATTATAAAATACTTGAGTTGGAAGGGGCCTCATGGAACGAATCCAGACATCTACCTATTTCAGAATGTCCAGCTAAGTTATCAACAGCAGGTAGCAGAGTCTTTTTGAAGATGTCCAGATAAGGACACTCTACCACCTCTCTAGGAAATTGCTTCCATCATTAAACTGCTTTATCAAGAAGTTCCTTATAATTTATTCTACTGTAACTACTTGACTATAACTTCAAACCATTAGCAAACTATTTGCATCTGTCTGTATTCTGTACTGAAATTCATTTTATTAATTCCTGCCCAACTTTCTAGGTCCTTTTTGAATTCTGTCCCTATATTCCAATGTGATAGCCACCCTTAGCAGTTTTGTGTCATCTGCAAACTTGAAAAGATTCCCTCTTCCCTATCATCTAAAGTCATTAATAAAAATGTTGAATAATGATGCTAGGACAGAACCCTGAGGCATTCCACTCAAGACCTCCTCCCACTTTGAGACTCTACCATTAATGATGACTCTTTGAGCCTGGTTTTTCGACCAATTATAGACCAATCTGATAGTGTTCCTATCTATTCCACATTTTATCAGTTTGCTCATCAAAATATTAAGGGGGACAGTATCAAATGCTTTGTTGAAATACAGATAAATGACTTCTGCAGCATTCTCGGCTACCTGATTAAAAAAAAAAAGATATAAGATTTGTTTGGCAGGATTTGTTCTTGACAAACACATGCTACATCCAAGTTATCAATACACTGTAAGCATGAGATCTCTCAATATAGCTTGGGTTCTGTTGGTTGCTGTCATTTATGTAGCCACTCATTCCATGGGGGGGGGGGGGGGGAGGCTGGAGCAATTTCCTGGATCTACACAAGGACTCTTCCAATTTTTTTTTAACCATGGACATGGCTTGCTGAATTCTGAAGGGCAAAATTTTTCCTGATTTTTTTAAAAGTTAGTGTTCTAATACAAAAATGCCATTTTACTGATGCTCTGTCAAACTGTAACTCTAAGGCCCTTATCACATGAGGGATATGTGCCCCATCCCAAAGGGAAGGGAAAATCGACTCAGTTTGAAGCAAAGCCTATTCACATGATTAATTATCACACGTGAAGAGCAAAACTGTGGTCATTCCTAAGGTAAAGCTGAGTGGATGCAACATAAGTTGTCACACCAGTAACTATTATCAATTCGAATTTGCACCCTTGCACATGTTCAGTGGGGCTCTGAACGCATCGAGAACTTTTATGCTTCTCCGGTGAAGAAGGGGGCAGATGGGGGGGGGGGGGTGAGGCAAAAAGCAGCCATTGCTCTGTCCATGTTAAAATGTTATATATGAGTTTCCTCCTTCCTTCTCTTCCCTCCTGAGGGAAAGAGAAGTGAAGGGACAGGGCTGTCACTCCATTGCCAGAGGGCCACCGCTGATCTTTCCCTGAGTTGTCTCTTGGATGCAGACATTGGCTCTCTCCCTCAGTCTTCCCTCTGGTTTCCTTCTGAGGGAAAGAGAAGTGAAGGGTCAGGGCTGTCACTCCATTGCTAGAGAGCTGAAGTGGCCCTCTGGCAATGGAGTGACAGCCCTGGCCCTTCAGTTCTCTTTCCCTCAGGAGGAAACTGGAGAGAAGAGAAGGAAGGAGGAAACTTTTCCTTCCATTTGCTTCTCTTATCCTTTGGATTGAAGGATGAGAGAAGCAAAGGGAATGAATGGTCCTCTTGGCTGCTGTCACCCATTTGGGAGAAAGGCTCTGATGTTTCCCAGAGTTCTCTCTGGGGGGGGCATCAGATCCATTCTCCCAAACGGGTGACTTTTCCTTCCCTTTACTTCCCTCATCCTTCAGATTGAAGGATGACAGAAGCAAAGGGAAAGAATAGACCTCTCGGATGCTGAACTTTTACGCTTCTGAGGTGAACATGGAGGCAGATGGGGGGGGGGGGGGTGAGGCACAAAGCATCCACTGCTCTGCATGTTATATATGTATATACAGCATTGTATTAAAGCCTTCCTGAAGCTCTCCGCCTTACCCCAGTGACATCAGAAACTACCACTCCCCCCCCACCCCGGCAGCACTAGAAGTGGAAGCAGAGGGATACCAGGACTGAAGGGAGGGAGACCAGAACCAAAGCAAAGTGGTCTTCCACACCAGACCAATTTGGATTGAATCCGAAGTGACCTTGGAATTTTTTTTTTGTGAATGAATTCTGGAGTGACTTTTGGATTGACTTAGGATCGGGCTCAGAATGACTCTGCAGTGACAGCAATCATGTGTGATAATTCACCACGGATTCACGTGAATTCACCTGGATGGTTTCGGATTGGTGCTTCATTTTTTGTCGTGTGATAAGGGCCTAAGGGAAAGAACACCAAAGGAGAAGATTAGGATACTTTTTTTGTTTTGAAATGTATCCAGATTTAATAGAAACTCACTCAAGGATGGGAATAAAATATTGGGCCAGATATCAGAGGAGTGTAGAGTACTGGTCTGAGTGTTGAAACAGGACTTTGGGAGACCAGGATTTGGAACACATTGGACAACTCACATACACTTAGCCTCAGAGAAAGGCAATGTCAAATTTCTCCTGACAAATTCTAGCAAAGAATTCCCTGTGATAGATTCCTCTTAGGGTCATCATAAGTGGGAAACAACTTGAAGGCTGACAACAAGAAGGGAGGAAGCAGCAGCTGTCAGAAATTACTGGAATATAGTACAAGAAAACAGAAATGTTGTTTGGACATTGTAGAAACTTGAGAATTACATAAACAGATAGCACAACTCGAGCCACGTCCCAACACATTTGCCCCTTCTGTAGGAGCTCTAATTTTGTTGTTGCTCTTGTTATATTGGGAAAAATAATTAATTTTAATGTTACATGCATTCCTCCCAGTCCCTGGTCTTCAGCAGGGGCCCATTCACAACACGATTATAGTGTTGTGATTCCATTTTAAGTGCCATAACATTCCTCTTATGGAATCTTGGGATTTGTAGCTTGCTGAGGCACTTGAGCTCTCTGGCAGAGAATTCTAAATACCCCCCTCTAAAATGAAACTCCCAGGATTCCATAGGATGGAACCTTGGCAGTTAAAGTGAACTGATAGAGTTATAATTATGTACTGGTCCCTGGTGTTTGGCTTCCTGTCAATCTACAGTATTTAACTTTTTTCGCCTGATACCTTCAACTTTAAATAGCAAACTGTCTTCAGTACTCCACAGATCTCACTTTTTTCCAAGGTGGTTGTGGCAAGTTGAGGTGTCATTATTTTTATTTATTTATTTAAAAAAAACACTTTTTTTTTAAAAAAAAAAATCAGAGTTATATCCTTCTGTATTCTGAAGAAATGCACTCTGTTTAGGTCCTGGGCTGAATTACTTCCACACAGGAGTACTCAGGTTCAGCATCACAGGGAATGATGCAAACGGGAATGAAGCAATGCATTTTGATAACTAAAACCTATGGAAAAGGGCATTTGGATAATCAGGCTTTTTTCCTATTTGTGATTTTAAATTAAAGCCATCATTAGTGATAGTCAATAAGGAACTAATTGCTAACATTATAGACATTAGGCATGACCCTGAACTATTTTTAAGTATGCCCAAGGGCTTGCTCAATTCCTATTGTTTTGTTTCTTTCCTTCCCTCCCCTTGAAATAAAGTGTGTGTATTGAAACAAACTGAAACT
The DNA here is from genome assembly GCA_034509955.1 of Urosaurus nigricauda. Lineage (NCBI taxonomy): Eukaryota > Metazoa > Chordata > Lepidosauria > Squamata > Phrynosomatidae > Urosaurus > Urosaurus nigricauda. The sequence continues at coordinate 245,705,251 of JAOEGL010000003.1, forward strand.
CACCTGTGGATAATGAAACTGCACATATCTTTTGACCCTAAACAGTTGCATATATAATTCTTTGGATTGTGACCAAGATATCTTTTCTCCCCTCCCCCCCCCCAAAAAAAACCCCCATTCTATTATATTGACTGTGTACCCTTCATAAAATACTTCTGGGATGTACATAAATAACTTATAAAGCAATATTCCTTTGATAACTGTCTTCAGGTTTCCAGTTCCCATGTGGAAACTAAAGTGAAATCCAATTAAACTGAATATTTGATAAGCAAGCCGTGAAAGGGATATTTGATAAGCAAGCTTGCCAGTTTTGGGTTTTTTTTTTAAATTTACAATTGGTTTTCAGGTTCCACAAAGTATGTTAAAACATTAAAAAGATGGAGAACAAAATTATGACAAAGGGGCTCAACAGACCACCCCAAGAGGGTGGGCTGGAGCTGCCCATTTTGTTCCCAAGGGACACCGCATAAGCCAAACTGTGCAGTGTCCCTGTGCACCACAAAGAACCCAGAAAAACTGGGTTCTTTTAAGTCTTTTTACTTCTCATCTTTCAAATCAAGCCTTTGTTATACTCTCCATCTGTTGACAATGTCATTGCCTGTCGTGTTAAGGAGTACAAAGCTTCATATTTTTGTTTGATTTGATAATTTTCTTTGTTTCCCATGTTCAGTCTGTAGTCAATGCATATTCTTTCCTTGGATATAATATGATAAAAATTTGGCTCTTTCTATTCCTTTTGAGAAAGAACTGTGTCATACCGTTTTCAGGGCTGGCTCAACCCTTTGGGGAAATGAGGCAGTTACTGAAGGAATATTCAGCTACCAGTTGAGTTAGGTTGAATGACAAAGAGAGAAGGGAACCAGCATATTGTTTTGGACTGCAGCTATCCACAGTCATCTCTCATTCCCGTTTAGAACATGTAACACCTTTATTTAATTCACTATTTTATAAACTCAGAAGGACTTTTTCCAAGATCTGGTTAGGCTGATGAGATATTTTTATGTCAGTATTCACTAAATTGGTTTTAAATCCTCACTTTAAACATCAGTGGGAATAGAAAAGAGAACATGATCACTCCCACCTAAGGATCCCACCACTTACACCCCATTAACCAGACCATCCCTGTTGGTTAGTATAGGTTCAAAAATAGCTGACACCCTGTTGCATCTTCTTTTTTTCTCTCCCACTGTTGGATCCCTGGCACTATTTACCTTGTTCCTTGTTTATAACAGTTTGACTATTATTTCCAGCCCCTGATAAACTCCTGTCTTCCAAAATACTCCCTTACATAACTAAGTTTAAAGCCATCCTGATCAACATTTTGAGATTATTAGCAAAAACATTTCTGCAGCTGGTGTGAGGTGCAATCCATCCCATGCAAGAATACCTCTCTCATAAAACTGTGTCCATTATCCAAGAATCCAAATGGTTCTCAGCAACATCATCTGCAGAGGCAATTGTTCACATCTGCTACTTTCCCTTCCTGGACCATGCCTTTCAACTGGGAGAAGAGATGAAGACCTGTGCATTCAGTTCTTTCAGCTTCCTACCCAGAGCCTCATAATTCCTTATGATATTTTCTGAAGTCTGTGTCTTGCAGTATCATTGGTTCCCATATAGGCCAAAAGCAAGGGGTAACAGTTTGTAGGCTTGCCAAGTCTTGTCACCCTCACTGCCACATCACAGATTTTTGCTTCAGGGAGACAACATACCTCCTGAGAAATCTTGTCAGGCCCACAAACTACTGATTCTCTACCCCTCCACAAGGAGTCCCCACCAATACGATATGCCTCCTCTGAGGCTTAGCAGTGGCTATTCCCTGCAGTAGTACTCCCAAGATTCCCTTCACTTTCCCTAATGACTGGCCCTGCTGCTCTGATAAAGGAAGGAGCTTCAAATCGCTTCTGTAGCTGCATGCTCACAGAACTATCCCCTCCCCCCCTGCTTCCCTACTTCTACTTTTCACATTCATCCGTCTAACTCCTGTGTATGGGAACTGACCTCCGCCCCAAAAACCTCCTCTGTGTGTTCCCCCTCAAGAACCAACCATTCTTTTCTGACCAGGAAAATATCTTCTCTCCCCAATATGCTGGAAAGTACATACCCGAGCTTCCAGCTTCTGGACCTACTCTTCCAACAGGGCTACCAACTTGCACTTACTGCAGGGGAAGTTCCCTACACCCATAGGCAAGAACACAAACATACTACAACTGTTGCAGGTGACTTCAGCACCTCCCTCCCTGTGCATATTCAGAAGCCTTAGGTAGGCACAGAAGCAGGACTCTGGGTTTTCCCCTCAAAAACTCCCCCATTAAACACCATCATAAAACACCCCTGCTGGCCTTCCCTGTTCACCAAGCTTCACTGAGCAAAGGAGACTGGGGCTATAGCTACATAGAGAGCTACTGGCTGCTAGCTCTTTCCCCAGGCAAATCTCTGACTCACTTCCTCTGAGCACCAGCTTTGCCTCCCTGAGACCAAGTGCTCAGGACCTGGGTCTACACCCCATGAGCACACAATTGACTCTTTTCAGCTCACAAAAACAATCCACCTTGATCCAACAGACAAAGTATATTGGAAAAATATGCACTACCACACACACAACTAAGTCTCCACTAGGCCAAAGCAGTCTTACCCCAACTGACCCTCACCCTTGACTAAACAAATTCTCCCAAAAGATTCTCTGGGACTGGAGAGTTAGTTGCTGGTAGCTCCTCCCCCAAACAGATCAGTGGCTCAGGTGAAGTCCTGCCCTTCAGACCATGTGTTCAGGGAAAGCCTGCGGCCCAAAGTGGCCACCCCTCCCCCCCACTCTTTAAAGAAAAGGAAAAAAAACAGTGAAAGATTAAAGGACAATTCTTGAAACACAGCTCATCTTCTGATCTCTGCTCTGACTCTTCTTTGATTATCAGTGGAACTGCTAGCTCCACCTCCAGTGCCTCACAGAACCCCACCCCCTCAGACCATGTGCTGCTCAGGGAGATTCCATGATTAGGAACAAACACACCCAGTGAAGGATGTCCTCCCATTTCATTACTTTGTTAGTGTATGATATTTTTATTCTGTTCTTCAGAGAAAAGGTCTCTCTGATTGACTTGCTGTTGTGTGTCTTCAAGTTGTTTCTGACTTATGGTGACGTTAAGGTGAGCCTGCCATGGGGTTTTCTTGGCAAGATTTGTTCAGAGGGCCTTTGCCTTTCTCTGAGTTTGAAAGAGAAAGGTTGATTGCCTAAGGTTACCTAGTGGATTTCCATGGCTGAGTCGGGACAAAAAATTTGGTCGCCAGAGTCATAGTCCACTGTTCAAACCAGTACACTATATTGGCTCTCTAGTGACTTACAGTTAATTAAAATGACAGTTCAGGTCCTCACATTTATTATTTAAAAAGTCACAATTCAAAATAAATAAAGGATGGGAAGTAAAAGGAGAAAAAGTCAAGGCATCATTCAGCATTGCCAATGGACATCTTCCTTTGCTAAAAGTGTATCTACACTACACAGCTGTAGCAGTTTGATACCACTTTACTCTCATGGCTCCATCCTACAGAATCCTGAGATTTGTAGTTTAATGAAGTACTTAGAATTCTCATTTTGAGGCCTCTTGTTCTTGAGTCATGCACTAGAGCTCTTTAGCAAATAATTTTAATTAATTTACCAAACTATCAATCCATACTCTCCCACATTCCACAGATGAAAACTGAGACATGTGTGGCCTAGCAACATCAGAGGGTGGTCAAGATAGGAAACGTTATTAATGATGGAGAACACACAAGCTAGAAGAGGCTGTAGCAGTTTGCTTTTCCCTGAGACTTCTGGGAAGGGCAAGTTTCTTCCCCTTTCTCTCCCTGCAATTAAAGTATGCTGAGGGTGAAGGGGGGAAATAGGAGGAAAATGAAACTTGGACACGTTAAAAGCAACTGAAAAGACAGGATGACTTTAGATTAATCAGGACTGTTCTGGCCAAATTGGGACAGTTGAACTGAATGTGAATCCTAGGACTCCATAGCATGGAGCAATAGAAGTTAAAGAAGCACCAAATAGCTCTAACAGTGAAGTGTAGATTGACTCAGTTATAGACTGTTATTCTAGTACAACTGTTGAAGTAGGTTTTAACTACCAGTCCAGCCAGTTCTGTACTATGGAGTAAGGAATCATCTTGTCCTTCACATCAGGCAGCAAAATATCTTGGCTTGAAACATAACTACTAGAGCAGGTGGTTATGTAGTGTAGTGAAATGTGAGTAAAACAAACCTTCCACTTTGATTATTAGTTCATATTTTGCATTAAAAAAGTAAGTAAGAAAGAACTTTATCCAAAAATTTCATTTGCATTGCATGATTTGGAGTGAACATACAAATATATTTTTGCATAATTATGTGCTTAATTTGCAGTGAACATGCACACAATGTGCAGTGAACATTCACAGTGGAATAATGTCGTCGATAATGTTTGGAATGATGCTGTCCAGACAGGAGTCTAGGGCAACATTCAAAGATCTTACTCAGCTCATACAGCAGGGCCAGATTACCACGCTTTAGAATGTATTACCTTCTAAAACATAATATCAATACTTCATCATGGGCTGAGAACAGAAAAAGGAAATTCTGAAGTCTATGTATAATAGCAGCCAAAATCTATAATAAAAGTGTGTGGCATTTTTAAAAAGTGCTAGATATCAGTTATGCGAATGTTTTTGAACCAGATGCTAATCATATGAATTTTAGCTATCCGTCTCGTGTGTGTGTGTGTGTGTGTATGTGTTTTAAAAAAGATACATTTATGCCTCTTCTTCTTTATTTCATTCTATTTATTTATTTTTTTACCTTTTATTTTACCTTTAAATAATGTAGCAAGAGGATAATTGATGCAGGATAAAGGGAGATATGGGGATTGTTTACACTCAAATACATACATTGTTCCTGGGCATTACTTTTTATCAGTGTGGGGAGGCACTAGAGCAGTGATGGAGAACCTTCTAGAGACTGAATGCCCAAACTCAGTGGAGTTCCCACACCAGGTGTCACTGGGTGTCACTGGGTGCTGGAGTGGGGGGTTCTGGGCGCAAGACTTCTGGGAGGCATGGGACTTCCAGGGAAATCTCCACCTCCCCCCACAAAAAAAAAACTCTGATGAAACTTGTCAAGAAAACCTCATGATAATTTCACCCTAGGGTTACCAAGTACAACTTGAAGGCACACAGACATACACACAATGCACACTCTCTCAGCCTCAGTTAGCAATAGCAAACCCCCTTCCAATGAAATGCTGTACCACTGCTGCCTCCTCTTCCTCCCTCCTTCCTGGCTCACACCAGTGGTGGGCAGGTAGGTGGCTAGCAGAATGGGACTGCCGCTACTGCCTCCTCTTCCTCTTCCACCGTCCCAGCTCTCACTAGTGGCAGGCGGACAGCTGGAGGCATGAGGCCTCCTCCTCCTCCTCCTCCTCCTCCTCCTCCTCCTCCTCCTCTTTTTCCTTCCTTCCTGGCTCTCACTGGCAGGCAGGTAGCTAGCAGTACGGCACTACTACTGCTGTCGCCACTTCTTTCTCCTCCTCCTCCTCTTCCTCCGGCTCTGGCACATGTGCCATGTGTTCCCCATGACTACACTAGAGCAGTCTGGTGGAGAATTCTAAATTCTTCGCAAAACTAGAAAATCCCAGGATTCCACAGGATAGAGCCATGACACTGAAAGTGTTCCAAAAAGTTATAACTGTGGATTGTTAAAGAGGCCTGAGTTTCATCACCTCTGTACTGCCTATCAATAACATTTGCTCAAGAGGGAGGAAAACCCACCAAAACAAAACAAAACAAAAAAAAAACAAGCGAAAAACAGCAATGTATGAAATTAAAATATTAGGACAGAAAGAAAAACAAAACATAAAATTGAGTAGGGAGATGTTGGTTTTCAGTGCTAAATGTATCACAAAGACAAACTTTAATTGGAACCATTCATTCAAACACATTTCCATGTTCCTTTAGTCATGGCAGTCTCTTGCAAATGGAAAGCCATGACTGTTGAATGAAGTTCATCTCTGCTACTATCTTGCCAGATGTACATTACAAGGTGCTCTGGTTAGTTTATATTGCAGGCCTTCTCAGACCTTTCTGTAGCAATACACCGTTTCATAATTCAGTATCCCTGTAGTTTTTATGTCTCACTCTCTTGCCTGAATAGAATCAGGCTTAATCTTTTCTACCCCTCTCTTTTGACAATCAAAGAGTTTGATTATCTGGCAAACACAAGCAATAACTACAGATCACAGAACAACAACCAACACCATCTGATCAATCTGTTTGTGGTAAATCGGTTGCAGCTGATGGAATAGTTATTTGGCAACTAGGTTTTATGGTCCAATCTGAGACACTGCCTCATGCAATGGAACAGATGGACATCTAGACCCTGGCGAATGGGGAAGACTCTTTCTCTTACGCCAACACTGTACAGTTGTTGGAACCAAAGTGTTGGCACAGCATTTACACTCATGGTTGCTATGCTCCTCTTTCACTTATCCTCTTTACAGTACAGATTTACTTTACAAAGTCATTTGCTCAGATTACCAGCCAGAATAAGACAGAACCAAGTGGCAAGGTTGTGAATTGATCCTTAAGTAGAATGTTGGATGCAAAGAATGCTAATCAACACAACTAGGAATGGTGTAGCTTTCCTACACTACTAATCTTTGGTTATCAAGGATGCCTCTGCATCATTTATCAAGTGGAGGATGCAACAGAAAAAAAAAATCAAATCAGACCACAGGACTAGACAACTACCAGCCTATCCATGAAAACTATAACATCTCAGATACCACCATGCAGAGCCAGTTGGCATTAAGTAGGGATGCCATAATAGCGGGCATTGTCATTCAGTACCTATAATCCCATGTTTAGATACCCGCATTTCCCCTGCAGACAATCTGAATAATGAATCAAATGGTCTCTGCAGTAATTGGATCTTTTTTCTGTGTAATTAGCCATTTCCCACCCTGCATTATAATTTTAAGTAGTATGGCTGAATTGAGCAACTCTTGAAATGAGTCATTATGCGAAGGCTTTCAGGGAAGTTATTTCTGGAGGTCTTGCTATGGAGGCTAAAATCTGTCTAAATTAAAAGAACTGACAAGCAGCAATCAAGGCTGCAAAATAAAGGTGCTCAGTAAGCAGCCCTATTACAATCAGAAAGAAAGGGGAAGCCGATCCCTGTCTTTTGCAGAGAAGCAGAGGAAATGATGAATACCTTAGGTAACTCATTCTGTGCAAAATCAATCTTTCACTGTCAATTTTAAATGAACTAATTTGTCCACAAATCTGCTCAGTCAGTTTGGAAGCATTCTCAGTTCATCCATATTAGCAAATCCTTTAATCTTGACTAGTCCACTGAGTAAGAAATCTAGAAATGTGTTAATATGACTGGACATATGTAGTAGGATAAGAATTGATTCTTTTAATTAGTGTCTACTCAAGTTATAGTGCCTTCTTTTCCTGAACTATTGACCCACTGATACATAAAAAAAGATTACTGTTATGACTAATATACCTTGCACAGATTAGTTTAACTCTTTCTTGATTGGCCATCAGTGGTCTGTCTTCTCTCTCTCCCTCTCCCTCTCCAGTGATCAAGAAAACAGATATTACAAATCCATGTTTTAGGAATTCTGCACTTTTATTATGCATCCTTTAATGTAAAAAGTATTTATTTGACCCAGGCTATTGATCACTATTTTCAAAGTCTTGCCCTTTTTCCAAGCAGCTCTAGACAACAGAAATGCACACATCTGTTTGTATTCTTCTTACAACTCTGTGTGGAAGATGAAAAATAATGATTGTTGTTTGTTGTTAACTGCCCTCAAGTCAACCCCAACTCATAGTGACTCTGTGGATGAGACACCTCCAAACCCCTCTATCATCTACTGCTCTGCTTATGTCCTTAAAATTCATTCCCATGACCTCTTTGATTGAGTCTATCTGAAATGCAGTCTTCCACCTTCTTTAGCATTATTGTCTTTTCTAGTGAGTCATGCCTTGTCATGATGTGACCAAAGTACAACAGCTTTATTTTCATCATTTTGACTTCCAGGGAGTTCAGGTTTACTCCATTCAATAACCCATTTATTTATCTTTTGGGCTGTGCATGGTAGCCTCAGTACTTTTCTCCAGCACCATAGCTCAAAAAAGTTGATTTTTTTTCTGATGGATCTCTTCACTTTCCAGTTCTCACATCCATACATGGTGCTCATGCTTGGTAAACACTGCTCTGACCTTTAAATTACACTGGGCATCTGTAACTGTATATTTTATAACTAAAGAATGTGTTTTTAAGGACAAAATTTAAGATCTGTTTTAGACAGTCCCAGGGATTTGTACACATCCAACAAGAGGTTTGTATTTTTAAAGAAGAATTTGAACTTTAGGGCTCTTTGTTCTGCCAAAATATCAGTTGAAATTTCTCATTATCTTCAAAGTGGCTTGCTTGTGCTGTCATGAATATCTGTATAAAAAAATCCAGGTCCAAAGCCGTTTAAGATGCAGAGTTTGAGAAATTAGCCAAGAGCTGAAAATAAAAGGTGATGAGTGCTACAGATAATATGTAGTGATGGGATACAGGGCCACGTACAGTACTCATATATTCTACAAGTTTTGTTCTTGGTTTTCTTCTGGTTCATATTTGCGTTCTTTCTAGAACCAGATTTTTAGTGTTCTTACAAAGCAATGTTAAACTTATGTACCCTGTATGAACTTTTATGGACTAAAATTGCCATCTCCTCCTCTAAACACTATTCTTGAATGTTAAATAGTGCAGGATAGTAGGACTGCAAACGATTACAAGGTGAATTGTCACTCCTGCATTTCACACTTTTTTGAGAGAGGGCCATGAAAAGGGAATATAGAGAATCTGGTGAGGTTGAGGGCTGAAAAAAAAAAGCCTTGAGACTATTACATGTCTGGGCTAAAATGTACAAGGAAGTGGCACAAGGAAGTAATAGTGAAAAGCATAAACTACTCCTTTGAAAAAACACAAATGTTGACACACGTGTGCAAACCATCTGCTAATCTGCAAATTTCCTGTTCTCCATTTTTTAATTTTATGATTAGTTATTTAGAATGCATTTATCAATGATATTTTTATGTTCTTAGGGCATCCTACAAGAATCTGCAATCACAAGATTAGGAACACATGTAGTGATGGACATGCTTGCTTACTTTCACTGGTGTTATCCCAAGTATTCTTAGCCATTGTTATTCCAATCACCTGCTCTTGGAACATTTTAACTACAGATGGGCAGGATTAGATCTGGGACTTGACAAAGCATAAACTCTACCTTATATCATTTCATGTGTAAGAATAGTTTATATGAAGAAGAGCTTATATAAGGAATAGTTAAACAACAGATTTCTTGGCATACTAGTAAAGAGTGCCTAGTAAAAGCTACACCTATAGATTAAGGTTTGAGACGTTCTTTATTAATTTCCTTGGTTTAGGTACTGAATTTCATGGTACTGAACAGTAGAGTTAATGGAGAATGGTCATCACTCATGGTAATGATGTATTATATGTAGCACAAGAGGGAATATATCCAGTGACCGGGGGACAGGAGTGCTCATATATTTCTGTAGAATTGTCTTAACTGGTATTTTAATAGTATAATTAATTTAATTTGAATTTTACCATGAATGTATTGTTCTCTTATTCCAGTCCTTTAAATTATGTTCACATCATGTTGGAAACCCCCTTCTATCTCAACTCTGGTTGCAATGCAGGATATAAATTGAGTAAATAATTTTTTAGAAATAGATGTGGGATTCCCATAAATGTATGATTGGCCACTGTAGGAACACAATGATGAATTAAGTCAGGCCTCTGGTAGAGTTTCTCTTATGTTCTTTTTTTGCTATATCCACAAAGATAGTGCTCACAATTACATTGTACATGAACTCTGACCTTAAATAACCTTCCTATATTATTTTCCCCTAAAAAACAACAATAATAAAAGGCTGTTTGTTCTTCATGTAAAGCGTTTTCGACTTGCATTGTTAGGGTAGGATGGAACTGATTTTGTCCTCCTCTGCTTCTACTTTTGTTGGAGGTTTAACTACCTAGAGTTTCACTGTACATATAGGTGTTTTCTGGTAAGACCTATACATTTCTTTGCACTAATTAAACCACAGTGAGGTAAAAAAATGGCCTGATCATGGCAGGCATTGGGCTTATCCATGTGATTTAAACACAGCATATTATTCTGGATATTAAAATATCATCACTGTACATCATTGGAAATTTTGGGAATAATGTGTTAACCTCAGTCCAGTTAACACATATATGCTTAAAAACTTGAAGATAACTTTCTTCATCCAAATCAGCATATAACTGAAGTAATACATTTGGGGGAAATGAAGGCACTTCAACCACATGTGTATGTAGATAAGTACATGGTTTAACTTGAATTCCAAGGTACTCTTTTGATTAGAGTCTTGGACTCGAAGCTGAGTGATCTGAATTCAAATCTCTCTTAAATTACCCTGTAGCTTCTGGCAAGACTAAAATAATTCTCTGCTCCCCCATATTCAAAATCAACCCTACCCACATTCTTCAGACAATTGGTTGTGCAGGGTATAACTATCAGAATTGTAAAGTACTATCTATTTCCCAGTTCAGGACTTGAGGCAGCTTACAACTGAGTAAAAAAATAAATAAATCACAAAATAAAAAAAAGTGATTACAATATTAAAATGTGATTAAATGTGTAAAAAAAAAATCCAGCTAGAAATATGAACAAGGAGGCCCTTTGAGACTGCACATTTATTTACCATGCAACATCATTAATTCTAGTACTGCTGATATTGGTGCTACAGATGCATTTTCTACCACAGAACATACAAAGTGGTATTATAGTACTTTTAACAGGAACAATGAGAATGGAAGTAGTTTTTAAAGTCTATATTATTGGCAAATCTGTAAACACTCCTCTTGCAGATGCAAGGGTGAACAAAAGATGAATGGGCCACTCTGTCAGTGAGTACTTTTTGCTAATTGATCACATTTCCATTTTAATTAAAAAGTGTGTGCTCAGAGTAGGTGGGACTGCAAGATGTCATCAGCTCTGGTTTCTTCAATCATCAAAAGTGAATGGAAAAATTGAAGTGTGTTGCCTCTTAACATCTCTGAATGCATTTTGTTGCTTTAAGTACTGATAATGCCAGCTATATTTGAACCATAACACTTGGGTTATGTTTTAATATTCTGAAACATACACATGAAACCAGTGTTAACCAATCTGATTACCTCCTTTCACTCAGCATTATAGTCCATCCTTAAGACAGTACTACAAATAATACCTTTACTTCCAACTTGTTGTCATGGAGACATCTCTTGAAGTTAAATAGTGCAATGGCATGCTTATTACACTAAACTTTGCAACAGGAAGAAACAAGTCCACATGGACTGGGTTTCATATTCCCATCTGTTCATTTCCTAGATGCATTGTTATTTTGATCTGTTCTTTGTTCAATTTGTGATCTTACATTGTTTCTTCTTCTACATTTACTGCCATGGTAGCTTCACTGAAAGGCAGTCTAAACCAGAGAGAGAAACAGAGAGAAGCAACAAAAATTAGTGGAATAGGTATAAGGGTAAATTGAGAAGCACAAAACTGGTAGAGTTGAAATGTGTACCTGACATTTACACAGCAATAGAGTTAATTCAATCAGTGTTTTGGTTATACCAGTTGTTGGTTTGTTGGCACTTTTTTTGGGGGGGGGGGGGGAACTAAGAGTATATGATATATATGTGTGTTGCTGGCCACTTACTATTGCAAAATGACTTTGAGAAGTAGGATCACCTGCAAAAGCTGTTAGTAAATCCTGAAAATGTTATTTTCTCTCCCTCTCTCCCTCCCTTCCTCCTCACTCGCTCTCCCCTTACTATCTGAGAGGGGCTTGTTCAGCCCAGTCTATCTGATTTCATTCATCTTTTCACACATAATATTGAAAATCAAACTGAAGCTGTTTTCTCAAACAAAAGAGGAAGAAATGTCTGAGTGAAATGATCCACTGTAATAAGGTTGGCATAAACTGGAAACAACTTGAAAGCATGCAACATCAACAACAAATTGATGGATATACACTATCATAAAATTAGGTGGCAATTTTAGATTTTGATATATCTTCAGGGACATCCAACCCTACTTTAGAAAACTAATGTTACAACAATCTCCAATCATGTTGTTGAGGTCTGGCATCCAATAAAGGCTCATATAGGTACTGATTTATGGTCTTCACTCAAGTTCTCAGCCAGTTCCCTGCCGGCTTCATCCCAAGCATCCCAAAACCAATTTCCAGTACAGCACCACCATAACAACCTGTCTCAGACTGAGATTGGCTAGAAGTGGAAACTTTTCAAAGTGCATCTGCTCGGTCCATGCATGCTGTCTTGGCGGGACTTGTCAGTACACATTGGCAGTGTGCAGTCAGGCTGAAGATTTCCTACTGGCTGGGACCAAGTCTTTTGCCAGGCTCTCCTTGTCAGGGAGAGTTAAACCAGTCACTGATCCTAATTCTAACACTGTTTGTTGCAGCATTCCAATTTTTAATCGCTACATGACTTGTCAGGTTGAATAGAATTCACATGGATAAAATTTAAAAAATCTTCTAATAATGAATGCCCAATAACGCTAGCTCTAAGTTCTGTAGCAATTTCGTTGCTTAAAATAAGTACACAAAGAGGCCTGAGTAATTTATTTTGTAGATTACACAAAACTCACAGTGTTTTTCCTGATTTCTCCAAGATTCTTTCTTTCTTTCTTTCTTTCTTTCTTTCTTTCTTTTTTTGAGGGGGGGGGGGATCCCATTGATAGGATGTACTAAAGATTACATGTCCCAAATTATCCGGAACAATGTATGCAAGCTACAGGAAGAGAGATTCCACCTCAACATTAGGAGAAACTTCCTGACAGTAAGGGCTGTTTGACAGTGGAACACACTCCCTTGGAGAGTGGTGGAGTTTCCTTCTTTGGAGGTCTTTAAGCAGACACTGGATGGCCATCAGTCAGGGATGATTTGATGGAGAGTTTCTGCATGTCAGGGGTTGGACTGGATGGCCCTTGTGGTCTCTTCCAATTCTATGATTCTATTTAAATTATTCCTACTCATTGATATATACTGAACCCAAATCACTCCCTGACTGTGTCTCCTTGAATGTAGATATGTGGCGTGGGATCTTGTATGTTTTACTTCTACGGTACAAAGAAACTTCCCACTCCTGATATGTATCTGTCTCCCCCTTCTGTTTTGTTCCTCCAACCTGTATGTGTAGCATAGCAGTGCAAACAGTTATGGTATATTTTCTAACCTGAGATCCTATGCTTCCCATACTTATTGTGAAGAGAATACAAATATTGTGGTAGCATCAAAGTAGCTAGCAAAGAGCCAGGCCTGTGAAAATTCACAGATTTTTTTTTTTAACACTTTTGGCCTACAGGTCATTTTTTTTTAAAAAAAAATACAGATTTGATCAATTGTAGTTATTATAAGTTTCTTGGAGGGATGACTGCATACATTGCAATGGATGTTAGAAGGTCTATGTCTAGGTTTTGCATGCAAAGGATCCCAAGTTCAATCTCTGGCACCCTCAGATAAGATTAGGAAAGAATCCTTCCTGAAATTCTGAAAAGCTGCTGCAAGTTAGTGTCAACAATATTTGGCTCTGATGAAGTGTGATGCAGTTCATAAAGCCCTATGCCCAAGGGGAAAAATAGTTCTTAAGGGAAAATCAGACTTTTTTTGTTTTTGTTTTTATAGTGTTGGGTTAAATGGAACCGTGCTCTGACTGATATCTGATTGAAATTTTCTCAGGGTTGATATTCTGGGAGATTCAAGGGTAAGGGAAATTTGTGTTGGCCGATATTGGGGAAAAGACAATCTGCAATGTAGCCAAGGGTATGAAATTCTAAGAGTTGCAGCCCAATTCTACAGTGTTTGAGAAATTAGTTTATGTTAACACTAGACAGTGTGTTAATAATAATGCATTAGCATAAAGGACCACAGAGAGGACAACCGTTTATTTATAGTTTTCTTATATGCACCTGGAAAGGCAGTCTTTTTTTGTTCCTATTTCAATGTCAAATTTAGTTATTGGAAATAGAAAAGTATATCCATTTTAAAACAGCAGCTTGATACATATGGACTGATGCTCATCACCAACATGACAGAGTGTGGTTAAGGCAGATGAGGCATGCTGCACATTCCCAGTTTCTTTAATAACAAATCAACCTCCATTAGCCACTGCATTCTCTTGTGAAATTGAACTAATTCAGCTTCTTCATGTTTTGTTTGAAAGAAACCAACAGATTACACATGGCTTCATTTTTTCTAATGAATAGAAGGAGAATTTAATCTAAGATTCCCCTATCAGGTGTCCCCCAGATGTGAACCACTATGAATCCCATCATCTCCAGGCAGCAGGCCTCAAAACTGCATGATGTGGGAAAGAGTTGGCTCATAGCATGCTACCTTTATAATCAGGAAAATATAGGAGTCACGAGAATATAATTGCATTTTCCATGGAAGGAGTCTGTACCAAAGATTATTCCTACACCAGTGACATACTTTCTGGAAATGTCAAATTTACCACAGGACAGAACCATTTTGTGGGGTCCTCCTAAATCCCTAGTAAGGAAGGCTAGATTTGCAGGCAAAGTCTTTATAATTCTGTTTTGAGCCATTTTTATACAGACAGACCTGTAGCAACTGATTGCTTCCTGAAGGATGGATATTTTACCAAGTGTATGTATATATACATGCATGTATGTGTTTAAAATCATGTCATTCAATGAATTGTTTTACTATTTGAACTTCTTTGTATTTTTATTTTCTTTCAAGCTTACTGCAAGACATTTCAAGGACTATATTTGGAAGAAAGATAAAATGCCAATAAGTAAATAAGCAAGTAAATTTGCAGTGGTTCCTTTTCTGTTATAGCAATGTTTAGATAAAACATGGAAGTGAATATTTTTCAGTCTAGATATGTAAACAGACTCTTATCTGTTGAGATGCAGTGAGAAATAAATGTGTTCAGATATGGCTCTTAGTAGAATTATACAACAATTTCATACAAACCTAAATCTGGTAGCAAACAGGGATGATTCTGAGAGATTCAGGAGACTTTTCAACCAAAGCAGAGCAGTCTTAAATCAGACCAGAACTGAGCTAAAACTTCTCAACTTTCTGGCTTGTAATCAGAGTGTTGGAAGAACAGACACACACAAATATGGGTGTGGGTAATGATGGATCAAGGGAAAGTGACCCCTCATTAATGAAAGAATTATGTGTGAGATTTTAATTTGGTAGAACAAGCCTGGGAAACCTTTAGCCTTCTAGATGTTTTGGACTGCAACTGTCACAGTCCCTAGCCATTGGGCAAAGTTGCTAGGGCTTTGGGGGGTATGATGTCCAAAACATCTGGAGAACCAAAGTTCACCACCTGGAGCAGATCTCCATATTTCCATTTTTCCTAACAACATTTGTAGCAATGAGTGTCTCTAGGAGACTTTTAATTAGCTCAGTTAATTAATCGATTATGCTACAAGCAGCCCTTATGGGAAAGTTTACCACCTGTATGCTGCGAGAAAAAGAACAAAGGAACTTAGCAGAGACAGAATTCTGTACATGAAATATTTCTTTATTAAGGGGAAAAAAATCACACAATAATCCATGTTCTTTCACACACACATGCCAAAACTAAGGGAATCATGAGTTAGCTTGGAACAGTTGGAGGCTGAACTAATGGTGATACTTACACATGAAGAGGTTTGACTGAATTACTTGTCTTCCTGACTTCAGAGGTGTTAAAGTTTCTCATTTGTAACTCCCAAACTATTCTGATTGATTTGCATATGGGGTATTGTGGACGTGACCACTTACTTCACAGATTATGGTTGCCTGGAGTACAGCATCCATTTGGGGCTATGGGGGAAAATTCTGGAGATTTCAGCTTAGTGTAACACATTACAAGTCAAGATATGAAGAACATGACAGAGCCCATGAAGCTCAGAATGTTATTAGTTTTAACCATTATTGACTTTTCCTATGAGTTGTGTGATCTTATGACATAGTCCAATAAAGGAACACACAACCCTGAATTTGAAAGACCTGAGCTGGGAGGGAGGTTAACAACAGGCACTTTTTGATTCTCTTATGCATAGGGTTAGCCTACGCAAAGTCAGCTTAACATCACATAATAAGTTCCCAGAAGAATCCAGTAACCATCCCAGGCAGAATCCAGCTAGGTCTGGAAGATGCTTCACCGAGAAGCTTGCCACCTATAATATAGTAGTACATCACAGATCTACCATACAGCAATTGCAGCCAAAGTATGTAGCAAACAGAGATACAAGGTAGCAAAGAACATGGACACATATATGGCTGAAGTAAGAAAGAAAAAGAAAAAGAAACAGAAACAGAAAAAGGCATGACTTTATTGGTTTCAGCTGTAGAGACCTGGCCTACCATGGGGCCATAGATACAGGAATCAGGCAACCTGTCTTTCATCCAGTGGGGGGCCCAGCCTGAAGTTGTACTGCTGGGGATAATGATAGAGTGACATACCTGGGATCCCACATGGGCTCAGGCCATGGTGTGATTCTCCTACCAGCTAGAAATGAAGCAAATTTAACAGCCTCCCAAATCCACCATGTCTTTTGGAGCTTTAAGGCACCACCCAAGATGGAATGATGGACATGCAAGATCAGTGTGTCCCAAATTGGATCTGATACCATGCAAAAACTACCTACCAAAACTAAACAAACAGCTATATAATCCATCAGTTATAACAAAATCATGAAAAACTATTAAGCGAGGTAAGCCAGGAAGAACTCACATTAGACACTATGCTAGGAAGATGCTTTAATCTCTTAGATGCACCTAACTGAGAACTTTGTCATTCACACCAAGAGTTGCACACCAGAAACTAAATCTAGCCTTCTGAAGGTCAGTGATGTATGAGGTTCACAAATGGGTGCCCAGACCTCTGAGAAAGTTATTGGTGCACAACAGGAGTAGATCATGGCTTCCTACATGTCCACATCAATCAGCTCTCCAAAGTAAGTCTTAAGAGTCAGGTTTGCAGCAATATCCAACTGCTGGTATACAGGAGACACAGGAGACTAATTTTTTAATATTATCTCCTCCCCTAGGCTGTAGTACCTAATATTTGGCATTTTCTCCATCTTCTTAAAAATGGCAGAAATGAAATGTCATAAATAATTTTGCTCACACATCTATGCTCAGTAAACATGTTCTTTTATAGTAACACTGAAAACTCTTTGTGCATTTGGAAATTATCCATCAAGAGGCAGAAATACCATATGACTTAGATGACTAATCACACAGTATGAACTCCTAATTAGAAGAAGTTTATACTCAAAGTAGCAGTCTTTGTGAACAGCTTCCAAGCAATCCATATGCTAAAATATGTTTGCACAAACTATCTTATCAAAAACTGTCAGGTTATTTTTTATATATTAAAAAAAATCCTACAAAAATACTCCTTAGGGAAAAAGAGACTTTTAATTTCAATCATATCAGGAGCTAGAAATAGTTCAACCTCCTCTAACATTATCAAAGTAGGAGAATATTCTTTATCATGCCACAATTACATTTTTATTATATCTTCTTTTCAAAAGGCAGTATCCTATTGTATGGGCTTAATGACAGAGTAACTGAATCCTGAGAACAAGTGTTTCAGTGTTGGATTCTCAGGAGTCTGGAAGGCCAGGGTTTGATTTGCCAGTCAGCCAAGGAAATCTACTGGGTGCTCTTGGGTAAGTCATGCTCTTCCAGAGGAAGGTAATGGCAAACCTCTTTTGAATAAATTTCATATAGGGTCACCATTAGTCAGAGTCAACTCTGCCAAGAAAGCACCATAACAAACTTGCTGTAAGTCAGAAATGGCTAGAAGGCACGAACATCATAGTATGTTTAATACTGCAGACTTGTGATATACATTTGTCTAAAAGTAAATATGATTGAACTCAAAGGGACTTTAATAATATGATCGAACTCAAAGGGACTAATAATAATAATAATAATAATAATAATAATAATAATAAAAAAATTTTATTTATAACCCACCCCTCTGAACGAGCAATTGGGGCGGGGTACAACAAGTAAAAGACAAATACAATTAAAAGTAACTTACTTCTGAGTAGACATAGGACTGCACTCTTAGGCTAGAATTCTGTTGGTGAAATATGCAGGTTCAGGTTTTGCCATCTTTATATTTTATTTATTTATTTCAAATATTTATATCTCACCTTTCTCCCACAATGGGACTCAAGGCAGGCAGATGGTTATCAGGATTAGAGTTCCAGATGCAGAACCATTGCAGATGCACAGTGAACCCATCAACAGTAGTAAACCAATGTGTGTTATGGTTTGCATAATGCTTTTTTCCATAGTTCATTGTGTGTTGTGCAGTGAGGTAACAGATATGAGCATTCACTGTTTTTGTATGTTGCACTATTGTTTATAGGGATTGCATAGTGGTAGCACAGCATGACACCACCAACAGATATTTACAATATGCTGAGTTGATGTAACTTTGGCCATGGTGTGTCAAATATCACAACAGTAGCTGAACATTTTATCTGAGTGTTATTAGCCTGTTCATTTGACATGTTGAATCAATGTGTAGTGGAAGAGATATTTTTTTACATCATGCCCAACTGATCTCATCACTGACAATTTCACTTTCATCTGACATAAGCATAGAAGATCTAGACACACACTATATGTGCATAGTCTCAACCTGAAGTCAGGTACCCTTGAGAGTCAACTGCATGCAGACCTTGACTCTCCCCCTGCCCAATGCTCCATGTTTACCTGAGATAGCTATATAGAAAAAGCTAAGCCTATGTACACCATTCTTAATATGTGTAATAGCATTAGTACCTAGCATCCCGAGGCTGGATACTTCTTGAGCTACACTTCTCCTGGTTACACAGATAGTTACACAAATCTGGCAAGACATGTACCCAGAACTGATCTATTGCAGAACAAAATGAGAAGGGTAAATGACAGACTGGTGGTCACATACAACTCCCAACTAGAACCACTCATGCACATCATCAATGAACTGCAACCTATTCTGGACAATAATGCCACTCTTTCAAGGGCCCATGGTGACAGACCTTTACTCGCTTACAGACAACCTCCAAACCTCAAACAGGCACTCACCTATAGTACCTGTCTGAGGTACACACAACACAGATGGGCCCACAGGAACTAAGCCTTGCCACAAGCCAAGGTGCCAACTCTGCCCCCATATTTATCCAGGAAATGTTATCACAAGACCTAATGGTATCACCCACAATATTAGGGGTACCTTCATGTGCTCCTGCTCCAATATGATATATACTGTACTGTGTCAGCAATGCCCTTCAGCACTCTACATTGGGCAAACAGGCCAGTCCCTCTGCCAGAGGATAAATGGAATCAGATATTAGGAATGGGAATACACTGATGGCAGAACATTTCAATCTCCATGGGCATTCCATCTCAGACATTAGAACAGCAGCCATTGAACAAAAGAACTACAAAGGTAGATTGGAAAGAGAAACAGCAGGACTGGAATTCATCCACAAACTACAATCCCTCAGCAATGGATTGAACAAAGACAATGGTTTCCTGACACACTACACACACTTCAGTACTATTTGACCCCATAGTCGTGGAGGTGCCCTACATTCATATATTCCCCTTACCACAGGCTAGTCCTATTGCAAAACTGGATCTGCCAGTTCATCTCCATGCACAAAGACCAGTTTCCTATGTCTTTCCGTACTAACGACCATTGTTAAAATTGGACCTGTAACTTCATTTCCATACACAAAGGATTTGTAATTTGTATTGATATCCTCACATACCAGTGGCTTTCACTCCACCAAATGCATTTGAGGAAGTAGAATGAAGTCTACGAAAGCTCATGCTGCCAATTTCTTTCTTTCGGTTAGTCTCTAAGGTGCGACAAGATCTCTCTGAATACTGATTCTACAGACTAACATGGCTATATCTTTGAATTCTGACAGTTATACTGTTTAGTTATTTGCATGAGCAAGTATCCTGTACATACTTCTTTAAGCAAGGAGTTTCCCCACTGGCCCACATTGCAATTGTTTTCAGGCACAGTTTTATCCCTCACAGACATCAAAATGGCATCAAAATGGATTATTTCTGCAATGCAGATGCAGCCCTAGATACACAGATTGTCCTGAGATGGAGAGTGGCTTTAAATCACAATGGCTGTATTAGAGGCTTTATGCCTTCCACTGCCTGTTGCTGGGGAATATGAACTGGAGGAGGATGCTACTGCTTTCTTGTCCTGCATGTGAACTTTCTAGAGGCACTTGGTTGTCTACAGTTGGAACAGAATACTGGATTATATAGCCTTTGGTGTCAGCCAGTATAGTCTATGTTATAGTCTTATATGTGTATGTTGCTGGAATATGAAATGCAGGCTGTTGATGCCATGAAGGCACTGATTGCTTTCTAATGCTGGAGAAAAGAAATGGTACTATTATTCTCTATAGTTCTTAACCAGTGTTGTGTGGTTTTTCTCCCTAAGTGAAGTTTGCAGTTTCCTCAGTCACTGTCCACTACTTCTTCACAGTTTTCTGGGTTATTCTTCCATCTTCAGTTTGCAGAGACAAAGTGGTTTAGGATAAGAAAGTGAGAAAGCAGACAGACAGACAGACAGATACGTGGCTTCTATTTGTGTAAGTTCATGCGGAATAATAATTATGTTTTGTTCTGTCCCTGCTGTTTTATTGTTGCTCTTATTGACTGGTGGTGGTATTGTTTGAGTGTTTGAAATGGCACTCTGGGAGTAACTTCTATCAAAGATAGAGGATGTAATCTGTATAAATAAATAAATGATACAAAATATCCTCAATGAGACATTCACAAATAAAAAGTAAAATTTGGAGATTTTTCTGACATTTGCAAGCTGAGAGAGTAGGATTTTCAGTTTGGTTTTGGAAATAACTTTATCCTTTGAATCCCAGTACCATAAACCTGTTATCCCTTTTTATCAGAATAACCAGATTTGGGAAGAAAGAACAAAAGAAGGAGGAAAAGTATGATTGGAAGATTTACCTTTGCCAATTTCAACAAATCATGACATTACCAGAACTTTCCTTAGATATTTTAGCTCATTTCTTTAACTGCAAAGTATCCAGGATTCATGCTCAGCAGAGGCTGGGACGGTCTGATGAGAAAAATATTTATTTTATACATCATAGTTTTGATCTTCTCTTGAGAAAAAGAAACTGATCTTGTATTTGTAGCAGTACATTTTTCGGAGTTGCTTTACTGCCATCTCAGTACTTGCAAAAGCCATAAATTTATATGAACAGTTAGCTGGGCTGTTTTATTAGCTCTTGTGCAAATTAATGCATTAAAATGCTAAGACGGTTTCAAGTGTTTAGCTTTGGCTTCCTTCAGGTTTTTTTAAAGTCATAAAATCCAAATGCAAATGAACTCTAAGCATTTATGTCTATTTAGCTATAGTAGTACCTGCCCAAACACCTTTTATTCATTTTCAAATGGTTCTGTGTTGAGATTATGTCGTTATACAGAAGAGAAGAAGCCTTGGCTGAGAAAAGAATGGCTTAATATGTATTTGCCAAAATCAGTTACACCAACAAGTGAAGCAAACAACCTCCTCTGACTGATTTCTGCTTGTTTAAGGCACTCCCTGAAAACGGAATAATTGTTCCCACTCCCTTTTCACTTTGCCCTAAAGCTAAATTAAGATGTTAAAAAGGAAGCTTGTCCAAAAAATGTCACATATGCATGGTCATACTATGATCTTAGATGCACATACAAATTCAAACGTCTAAGGGACATTTGTACAAATTCATCTATACAAATTCTGGGGGAAGCATCCTAGCATATGTGTGTGTGTGTGTGTGTGTGTATCTCTGTGTGTATTAGAAGTAAACTATATGCAGCATGTTGAGAGACATGGAATCTAAGCCAACTGATTGTGAAGATTATATTGATGAGTGAAGTGGTCATGTAGGATGAAAATATGAAGTAATGATTATAGAAGTTGCAGTCCAACTTCATTTGGACCTCTAATTGCTACTTTATGGATAAAGAGCAAATGCTATATGTTCTTCAAATTGTATATTTATTATAAGTTTCTCAGTTATCTAAAAATAAAATTTAAAAATGACCAAAAATATTAATTTAAATATCTCAAATTATCTCTAAAAATATGAGGAAATACATAGGAGAATGAAGCAACTTGAGATAAGAGGAGAATACAGAGGTGAAAGACAAGGTGCAGACAGCTTTATCATTCTAGTGAGCCTTGAAAATGAAAATGCTCAAATACAATATGAGCAGAAGTAGGAAATCAGCAAAGTGACATACAAGTCCAAGAAGTGATATGGTCCCAGTAGTGGTTTTATGGTGGGAATGTGCTCGACAGGTCTGTGATAATTGGACAGATAGACTATTTCTGAGGATAGCTGCCTTGTTAACTCTAAAGAAGTATTTAAAAAGTTAGTGTGCAGAAATATAGTCTAGTTTTGTTTCATAGAATTTTCTTAGTAAATGGATATTTAGCAGGTCATATGAGAGAGAGGCATTCATGAATAAATCAGTAAAGAGGAACAAAAGTGACAAGGAGTGGATTTGGAACAGCTGGAATAGAAGGAGAGACTGAAAAAAAAGTGGAAACCAGGATAGGTTTCTCAAGACTGTAACAGGAACAATCTTACCTAAGACAAAGCCCAGCCATTTGAGAAGGCCTCAGCATAATATGCCTAATACAGAGTAAGGACAATGGGAGAGATACAAAGATCTGAGGATTTGTCATAAAGGGCTAGCCAAGCTAATAAAAACTAAGCTCAGACATTATGTGGGAAAACTATGCCTTTGTTTCCCAAGGAAGTCAGAAGGCGAAATAGCAATAAAGAAAATAACTGAGAACAAGTGAAGTATAGGACAAAGATGACTGAGAGTACAAAGTTATAGCAGTCCAATACAGTTTTAACTGTTATAGTTCTATCTGGAATCCTAAAATTTTCAGTTGCTGAGTGCTTAGGACTGAGAAACTCTAGTGCACTTCTTAAATTGTAGCACTTGTGTGCTCCATCACAGAATTCTATGTGCCTTACCAAACTACACACCCCAGGATCCTGTAGGAACTGCTCCATGGCAGTTAAAGCGGTATTAGCTGGTAAACTGGAAATGATTTGAAGGCAGACAGCAACAACAACATCAACTGTGCAGGGTAAGACACAGAAACAGGAGTCAAGAAGGATGATTATTGATAGAGGATTATTATTAGCATTATTATTATTATTAACCTTTATTTATATAGCGCTGTAAATTTACACAGCGCTGTACATACAATCTTAAGTTAGACGGATCCCTGCCCTCAGGCTTACAGTCTAATAGAGACAACACAAAAGGAAGAGGGGAAGGTGATGGGAAAGAGGGTGAGGTTCAGTGGTTCTTCTCTCCCTCTGGGGCCAGGACCAAGGCAGATGGACTGGAGGGAGGGCACGGCTTCTTAATAGAGGATGTATTCTATGGAAGTGTGAATGGAAGCAAAAGGGGAGAAACCATGTTAGAGTATGAATAACTGCCATATTTGCATACAAAGAGGTGACTAGTATGATATCTATTGTTATGGAAATATTTATGGAAGGGTTTAAATGTCAGGCTGCAGCTTCAGGGATGGCACATGCTTTGCATCCAGAAGACCCCACATTCAATGCCTGATATCCCCATTATGGCTGGAACAGACTTCTATCTAAAATCTGGAAGAAACATTGGCTGGATATTACCTGATATATAAGATAGACACGGTTAAAGTAATGATTATAGAGAACCTTTCAGATGATAGAAAAGTGGTTTTAACAGAAAAAAACTATCTTTCTTTTATTTTCTTTCTTTCTTTTACTGTTAGTTCCACCAGGCCTTGTCTACATGACCCAGAGTTCATAGAATCATAGAGTTGGAAGAGACCACAAGGGCCATCCAGTCCAACCCTCCTGCCATGCAGGAACTCCAAATCAAAGCATCCCTGACAGATGGCCATCCAGCCTCTGCTTAAAGACCTCTAAGGAAGGAGACTCCACCACACCCCGAGGGAGTGTGTTCCACTGTCGAATAGCCCTTACTGTCAGGACGTTCCTCCTAATGTTGAGGTGGAATCTCTTTTCCTGCAGTTTGCATCCATTGTTCTGCATTCTAGTCTCTGCAGCAGCAGAAAACAAGCTTGCTCCCTCCTCAATATGACATCCCTTCAAATATTTAAACAGGGCTATCATATCACCTCTTAACCTTCTCTTCTCAAGGCTAAACATCCCCAGTTCCCTAAGGCGTTCCTCATAGGGCATGGTTTCCAGACCCTTCACCATCTTAGTTGCCCTCCTTTGGACATGCTCCAGTTTCTCCACATCTTTTTTGAATTGTGGTGCCCAGAACTGGACACAGTATTGCAGGTGGGGCCTGACCAAAGCAGAATAGAGTGGCACTATTACTTCCCTTGATCTAGAAACTATACTTCTATTGATGCAGCCTAAAATTGCATTGGCTTTTTGAGCTGCCGCATCGCACTGTTGACTCATGTTCAGCTTATGGTCTACTTGGACTCCTAGATCCCTTTCACATGTGGTCTCATTCAGCCAGGAGTCCCCCATCCTATATCTGTGCATTTCATTTTTCCTCCCTAAGTGCAGAACCTTACATTTCTCTGCATTGAATTTCATCTTGTTAGCATCGGCCCAGCTATCTAGTCTATTCAGGTCATTTTGAATTTTGATCCTGTCCTCTGGGGTATTAGCTACTCCTCCCAGTTTAGTGTCATCTGCAAATTTGATAAGTATGCCCTCAATTCTGTCATCCAAATCATTAATAAAGATATTGAATAGCACTGGGCCCAGGACAGAGCCCTGTGGCACCCCACTGGTCACTTCTCTCCAGGATGAAAAAGAGCCATTGTTGAGCACCCTTTGAGTTCGGCCAGTCAACCAGTTACAAATCCATGTAACAATTAGCTTGTCTAGCCCACATTTTGCAAGCTTCTTTGCAAGAATGTCATGGGGAACCTTGTCAAAGGCCTTACTGAAATCGAGGTATACTATATCCACAGCATTCCCTTCATCTACCAAGCTGGTAATTTTATCAAAAAAAGAGATCAGGTTCGTTTGGCATGACTTGTTTCTCTGAAACCCATGTTGGCTTTTTGTGATTATGGCATTGGCCTCTAAATGTTCACAGACTCTCTGCTTAATGATCTGTTCTAGAATCTTTCCTGGAATTGATGTCGGAGTAACTGGATGATAATTGTTGGGATCCTCTTTTTTTCCCTTTTTGAAGATGGGGACAACGTTTGCCCTCCTCCAGTCTGCTGGGACTCCTCCTGTTCTCCAGGATTTCTCAAAGATTATTGCCATTGGTTCCAATATTACATTTGCCAGTTCTTTTAATACTCTAGGATGTAATTCATCTGGCCCTGGAGATTTATATTCATTTAGGTTAGCCAGGTATTCCTGTACTATCTCTTTACTTATTCTGTGCTGAAATTCCACTATTCTATTCATAGTTTCCCCCAGGCGAACTATGTCCTCCTTACATGATGCAAGGCCAAAACTCCAAATTGGGTCCAGACTTTCTTCACAATGGCCACACCTGATTCAAGACTTCTTCCCCATAACCCAAATGTTAAAAACTCTCACATTCATTCATCACTCAGTGCTGCCACCATTGTGGGCACAAGTCACTCTAAGGTTAGAATGTGGTAAAACAACAACAACAACAACCATGTGGTCCTGCTTTAAGCCCTATCCTTGGAAATCTTTCATTTATGCAAATCCATGGATTTGATGTCAGGGACTTTTTAATTCCTGGGGAATCTCTCAGTGCTATAAGATACTTTCATAGCTCCAACAAGCTTATTAACTATAGCAATTTTGTGCTGTTTAGTGAGGCCATATATCTCCATAAACCTGGTCTTGTGCATTCTTGTGACTTTTGGAGGCACTAACTGGGTTATAACAACCCACTTGGTACCAAAAGTTAATAAATTTCTCTTTCTACCTGCCCCATATCTTCTGGCAAAATAAAATAATAAACAGATGGCATGCAGGCCAGTTTAACAGGTTTTGGTGGTGTAAGTGATCGCACCAGTTGTTGTTGTTGTTGTTGTTGTTGTTGTTGTTTTTGGCTGTGTGTGGATTTGATCCATGGTCTCCAGAGTCATTGTCCAGTGTTCAAACCACCATGGTATACTATATCTATCCAGCTTTAGATAATTTTTTTTATAATTCACTGATTAAATATATGTAATAATGTTCAAAATATTTGAAGTTGCATGTATTTAGGAACTCAAGGTTTGTTTGTTGAAGGACTTCCATCAAAGGGGAAGAAGAGAAATTAGGTATTTTACGAATTTACAATACTGTACATTCTTCAACAAGATTGCCAAGGCAGCTTTTGATGTAGTAGTATGCTTTCAAGTCATTTATGACTTATGCCAATCCTAAGGCAACCCTATCATGGTGTTTTGTTTTTGTTTTTTGTTTTTTCCTTTCCTTTCCTTTCCTTTCCTTTCCTTTTTCCTTTTTTGGCAAAGATTTGTTCAGAGGGAGTTTTATTTTTCCTTCTCATCAGGCTGGTGGAGTGTGACTTGACCAAGGTCACCCAGTGAATTTCTGTGGCTGGTAGTGACTCAGACTCTGTCACCAGAGTCATAGTCCAATGCATACAAATTTTAAAAGATAATTAGTAGTAGTAGTAGTAGTAGTAATAGTAGCTTTTGAGTCACCATTTGACTTATGGTAACCCTATACATTTCATAAGGTTTTCTTATGGAAAGAATACTCACAGGTGGTTTGTCGTTGCCTTCCTCTACTTATAGTCTACAACACCTAGTTTTTCGTGATGGTCTCCTATTCCTGCCCTTGCTTACCATCTCAGATCATAATGAAGAACTTTAAAGGGGAAAGACAGCACACTAAATTAAATGAAATGCGCAATAGTTAATTTTATAGTACTCATACAGCTCATATATTTATTTCAATTAAAATATCAGAATTGATGGAATTGTTTATGACACTCTCTGCCATTCACTCATCAGGATAAAGGCCATCTTAGCCTTTGGTGGCTGGCTTATCGGTAACACTAAGGTGCTCATATCACAGTTAGACTAGTATATATACAGGAAGCAAAACTTCCCATTGTGTCTAACTGAATTTTAAGTAGGATAAGTTTTCATAAGGCTTGACTTTTAATTTGAAATTTTCTGATCCAACTTAAAAAAAAAATCTTTTCCACTTTTCCAGTTATGTACATGACAAAGAGTCTCTATATGTTTTAGTTCTGTTATTGCATCTGTTGGCAGCAAATTCCTCTGGCAATTTAAAGAAGATGTCCTCTAGTTTTAGTATATGTGAGATCCTGAAAAGTTGCAGTATTGATATACTTGTCCATGTGAAGCTAGTAGAAGCCTTCACCATGCAAAATGTTCTCCCTCCCCCACTGCCCCATGATACTTTTGCAGTTTCATCCCATGGCTTCAGTTGACATTCTGAAATATCTGACATGATTACTTCACTTCTTGTGTGTGTGTAGGGATTGAGAGAACAAGGGAGATTTTTTAAAGAGATCTTAAATTTGTAACCCTTAGTTACCCATGCCATCCTTTATTCTCCTTCCTGGCTCCTTAGTGTTATTTTCACACTAATAAAGACTGCCGGAATCTATATTCTAAATTAAATCAGTCAGGTACTACCATATAGACAGTAAACTTCCCACAGCTTCCTGATACCTACCTGAGAAATAATAGCAACCTTAAAATAATAAACACATTATATTCCCCAATAATGTGAATAATGTGTGTTGAAGAGTTTATTTCAGTTATTAAAAATAAAAGAATGTGAAAGAATGCTCATATACAGATGATTTTGTTCAAATTTTTTTAAAAGATGAAATATAGTAGATGTAGATGTGGAATATGTAGATGTAGAAGATATAGTAGGTGTGGCCTGAAGTACTGTTTTTATACGGATATATGCTTTTTACACAACACATAGAACATTAGTTTTGCCCTGAACTGAGACAGAATGATCCACTTCTAAATTCCATGCCCATCTACACACCCCCATACAAAATTTCCAATAGACAACTACAATGTTATACCGTTGTTGTTGTAATTGTTTTGACAATATGTTACATCAATAGTTTATAATACTTAACTCCCACTTCTAAAACATCTATACCACACAATTATATGCAACTGGGATTTGACAAACTCCTAAGAGACCAGGCCAGAAATCATAGGAATAAAGAACTTATGAACAACAGAACACAAGCTTTCACAAAGACAGAAAGATGTTGGAGGAATAGATCCAGGAACACACCCAGGGGCCCTTTTCCACTTCCTATATCTCCAGTGATGATGATGAGGAGGAACAGTTGTGGATAATAAATCATTTTAATAATCCTCAAAGTGAACTCACTAGGTGTAGTTTAGTATTTGTATCCCTTTATAGCAGAATTGAAAAAAATATTGCACAAAATGTTGAAATTCAACTAACATTTAAATTTCAAGCAGCAAAGAAATTTGATTATGAGAATTCAATGTCAGACTCAAAAATAACTGCAACTCTTGTGGGATGTGGGATTATGAGAATTCAATGTCAGACTCAAAATAACTGCAACTCTTGTGGGATGTTTCTCTTCTTGCCTACAGTAGTGGAGAACTTCACATGCACCAAGTGCAAGTTGGTAGCACTCTTGGAGGAGAAAGTGCAGCAGCTGGAGTCCAGAGTAGCTACACTTCAGCAGATTAGGGAACAAGAGGATTTCCTGGACACAATAGAACTAACCATCTTGGATGAGTACCATGCAGAGGAAGATGCTAGGGTGGAAGAGGTCACTTGCCAAACAGAGGAGGCAGACAGCTGGAGGAATGTCACAAAGAGTAGTAAACCAAGAAGGAATTGTTCGGGGAGCTTGCAGCTAGAGAATCGATTCGAAGCTCTTTCCCTTATCAAGGAGGATGAAGAAGAGCAGCATGGACAGACTTCAGGGACAGAGCAAGGGAGCCTGAGAGTCCCACCCGAGGGAACAGTCGCTGCTAAGCCTCGGAGGAGGCGTGTGGTCGTAGTGGGGGACTCCTTGCTGAGGGGTACAGAAGCAGTGATTTGTAGGCCTGACAAGATGTCTCGAGAGGTGTGCTGTCTTCCAGGTGCAAAGATCCGGGATGTGACAGAGAGGCTGACAAGACTGGTCAAGCCTACTGACCAATACCCCTTCCTTTTGGTCCACGTGGGAACTAATGATACTGCAAGACACAGCATTCAGAACATCAAAAGGGATTACGAGGCGCTTGGTAGGAAGCTGAAAGGAATGGATGTACAGGTTGTCATCTCGTCTCTTCTGCCAGTTGAAGGGCATGGTCCAGGAAGGGAGAGGAAAATAGCAGAGGTGAACAACTGGCTTCGCAGATGGTGCCGCCGAGAAGGATTTGGATTCTTGGATCATGGGCTGCGGTTCCATGAGGAGGGACTTCTTGCAACAGACGGGTTGCATCTCACGCCAGTTGGAAGAAATGTTTTTGCCAACAGTCTCAAGAACTTGATCAGGAGAGCTTTAAACTGAGTTCCGAGGGGAAGGGAGACAATATTAAGGAACGCAAAAGGGATGGCGTAAATAGTCAAACTGACATAGAGGAAACAAGGCAAACAGTGCAAGGACCCAACAGTGGGAGACAAAAAAACTTGCACAGGCAGCAAGTAAAAGGGAACCATGGTCTGCGATGTCTCTACACTAATGCACAGAGCATGGGAAATAAGCAAGATGAACTCGAACTCCTAGTACAACAAGGCAAATATGATATAATAGGCATCACTGAAACCTGGTGGGATGAGTCTCATGATTGGAATGTGGAAATAGAGGGGTATAACCTTATTAAGAGAAATAGGCCAAACAGGAAAGGAGGAGGAATAGCACTATATGTCAGAGATATTTACACCAGTGAAGAGATCCTGGACATCAATCATGGAAGCCAGGTGGAGAGCATCTGGATAAGAATTAAAGGGGAGGGAAACAACAAGGGTGTTACGGTGGGAGTCTACTACAGACCCCCAAGTCAGACTGAGGAATTGGATGATATCTTTCTAGAACAGATGACCACACAGTCAGAAAAGAGAGATGTAGTAGTGATAGGCGACTTCAACTATCCTGATATTTGCTGGAAGTCTAACTCAGCAAAATCCTCAAGGTCTAGCAAATTCCTCACTTGCCTGGAAGACAATTTCATGGTCCAAAAGGTGGAAGAGGCAACAAGGGGGTCAGCTATTTTAGATCTGATCCTAACCAACAAGGAGGACTTGGTTAATGGGGTGCAAGTGGTGGGATCATTAGGTGGAAGTGACCATGTTCTCCTGGAGTTTGTAATACAGTGGAAAGGAGAAGCCAGGCAGAGTCAGACACGCATCCTAGACTTTAGGAGAGCGGATTTCAGTAAACTTAGAGAAGTATTGAGGGCGATTCCATGGTCAGAAATACTAAAAGATAAAGGAGTTCAGGACGGATGGGACTTTCTCAAAAGGGAGATACTGAAGGCACAATTTCAAACAGTTCCAGTGAGAAAGAAAAACGGGAGGTGTCTCAAGAAACCAGGATGGATGACTAAGGAACTTTCAACCGAGCTAAGTTTGAAACGGAACATGTATAAGAAATGGAAAAAGGGGGAAATCACGAAAAAGGAATTCAAAGAAATAGCAGGCATGTGTAGGGGTAAAGTCAGAAAAGCTAAAGCGCAGAATGAACTCAGGCTTGCTAGAGAGGTTAAGAACAATAAAAAGGGCTTTTTTGGATATGTCCGCAGCAAGAGGAAGAAGAAGGAAACGGTAGGGCCACTGCGTGGAGAAGATGGCAAAATGCTAACAGGGGACAGAGAAAAGGCAGAATTACTCAACACCTTCTTTGCCTCAGTCTTCTCAGAAAAGGCAAAGGGTGCTCAACCTGAGGATAATGGAGCAGAGAACAGAATTGGGGAATTTCAGCACAGAATAAGTAAAGAGATAGTAGAGGAACACCTTGTTAATCTAAATGAATTTAAGTCTCCGGGACCAGATGAACTCCATCCAAGGGTATTAAAAGAACTGGCAAAAGTAATATCAGAGCCATTGGCAATCATATTTGAAAACTCCTGGAGAACAGGAGAGATCCCAGCAGACTGGCGAAGGGCAAACGTTGTCCCCATCTTCAAAAAGGGGAAAAAAGAGGATCCCAACAATTATCGTCCAGTTAGTCTGACATCAGTTCTAGGAAAGA
The DNA here is from genome assembly GCA_034509955.1 of Urosaurus nigricauda. NCBI lineage: Eukaryota > Metazoa > Chordata > Lepidosauria > Squamata > Phrynosomatidae > Urosaurus > Urosaurus nigricauda. The sequence goes on from JAOEGL010000003.1 coordinate 245,736,597, forward strand.
TTCTGGAGCAGATCATTAAACAGAGAGTCTGTGAACATCTAGATGGTAATGCCATAATCACAAAAACTCAACACGGGTTTCAGAGAAACAAGTCATGCCAGACAAATCTAATCTCTTTCTTTGATAAAATTACCAGCTTGGTAGATGAAGGGAATGCTGTGGATATAGTATATCTTGATTTCAGTAAGGCCTTTGACAAGGTTCCCCATGACATTCTTGCAAACAAGCTTGTAAAATGTGGGCTAGACAAAGGAACTGTTAAATGGATCTGTAATTGGTTGAATGGCCGAACCCAAAGGGTGCTCAACAATGGCTCCTTTTCATCCTGGAGAGAAGTGACCAGTGGGGTCCCACAGGGCTCTGTCCTTGGCCCAGTGCTATTCAACATCTTTATCAATGACCTGGATGACAGAATTGGGAGCATACTTATCAAATTTGCAGATGACACCAAATTAGGGGGAATAGCTAATACCCCAGAGGACAGGATCAAGATTCAAAATGACCTGAATAGACTAGAAAGCTGGGCCAAAGCTAACAAAATGAAATTCAATACAGAGAAATGTAAGGTATTGCACTTAGGGCGGAAAAATAAAATGCACAGATATAGGATGGGTGACACCTGGCTGAATGAAACTACGTGTGAAAGGGATCTAGGAGTCCAAGTAGACCACAAGTTGAACATGAGTCAACAGTGTGATGCGGCAGCTAAAAAGGCCAATGCTATTTTGGGCTGCATTAATAGAAGTATAGTGTCTAGATCAAGAGAAGTAATAGTGCCACTGTATTCTGCTTTGGTCAGGCCCCACCTAGAATATTGTGTCCAGTTCTGGGCGCCACAATTCAGAAAGGACATTGAGAAACTGGAGTGTGTCCAAAGGAGGGCGACAAAAATGGTGAAGGGTCTGGAAACCATGCCCTATGAGGAACGACTTAGGGAGCTGGGGATGTTTAGCCTGGAGAAAAGAAGGTTAAGAGGTGATATGATAGCCCTGTTTAAATATTTGAAAGGATGTCATATTGAGGAGGGAGCAAGCTTGTTTTCTGCTGCTCCAGAGAACAGGACCCGGAACAATGGATGCAAGATACAGGAAAAGAGATTCCACCTGAACATTAGGAAGAACTTCCTGACAGTAAGGGCTGTTCGACAGTGGAACGCACTTCCTCGGAAGGTGATAGAGTCTCCTTCCTTGGAGGTCTTTAAACAGAGGCTGGATGGCCATCTGTCAGGGGTGCTTTGATTTGGATTTCCTGCATAGCAGGGGGTTGGACTGGATGGCCCTAGTGGTCTCTTCCAACTCTATGATTCTATGATTCTATGATTCTATGATTCTATAAGAATTTCTCCTGTTTTAATTCTTTACATGGATTCTACAGATGGCCATCAATCAGATGCTGCCAAACACTGACTACTACTGCACATTACCTGTCAAATATTGCCAAAGGGATACCTGAGAGTATCAACAGTTGACTGGTACTGCTTGTCTCCATTTGAAAAAATCAGTGCCACATGGCAAATGCTAACTTGCTATGTGTCAAATAATCATTATTTCTTCATGCCACTGGTCAGACATTGTGAATGCTGCACAATCTCTATACCAAATATCCAGGGAATTTTGGCACACCCAGATTACTGGAGAATACTTGCAAAAATTGATTGAATGATATTTTGACCTTCACAAAGACACTAGGAAAAAAATTTCTCAGGAGGAAAATTTTAGAGATATGCTCAGTCCATTCCGCTATCTTTTTGCTAAGTATATGAGCTATGGTGGCAGATACACAATTTTTACCAGGCCTCTATTTAAAGAGCCATCATTAAGAGTTTTTTAAAGGAGTTTCTGAATGAATCCTACATAATCTGTTAGCATGTGCCACTGACAAAATCTAATCCCTCCCTTAAGAAGCACTATCAGTTAAAAGTTCTTGTTTTCAAATTGTCATCACAGTATGTTTTTCTCATGTACTATCAGAACAAGTAGTTGCAGTGATGTGTTCTTTAGTCTTGGAAAGCTTTCTATAGAATCCAAGAAGTAAGGTAGCATCAGTTTACAAAAGAACCTTCCAGCGACATTAGTCTAAAGCTATGTTATTGGTCAATGAAGCTTTTACTTTACTTTCATGGCCAAGTCTGTCATGCTTGACATGTTGTGTCAGCTGCTGCTGCTGCTTTCTTTTTTTAATGTTGTTGATGCAGCTGTGATTCATCTTTTACACATACATATACTGACACACCGTTCCAAAAAGATATTTAACTATTCAGAAACTGTAAAACTCTTAAAAGATGTGTATTGCTTAGCAAACATTGTGCTACAGGCAGAACTTTAAGATTATGAGTGAATGTAGCATGTTTCCTCAATGTTATTATTTTTCTACCATCTGTTATGAAACATGCACTACATTGCTTTGAGTTTTCTTCTTTCTTTCTTTCTTTCTTTCTTTCTTTCTTTCTTTGATTCTTCAGTGTTTGTAGTGTATGATGCCAGTTGGAAAGAATAGGCATTAAATGATTTGTGTTAGATTCCTGATCTTCACTATGGTTGTCCCCCCCCCCTCCCCCTTTGTGGTTCTTCAACATTCTTTTTTGAATCACTTTCCTGATTCTAGTGAATGTAAATGTGTACCGTATATACATTATGTTGATTAGCTCTGCCTTAATTCTAGTCATGATGTTAGTGATACAAATGTAAAGAAAAACAGTTACTGATTTGAGGGCATTAATTTTGGCATGGGCCTTAAGTGTTTATGGTTTCAGTATTATCTAGGAATTTCTTTCTTGCAAATTAACATTGACTTAAGCTCTTGCCATGTTGATTAAGATGATCTTCTTGAGAGAGATTGGTGGAAGGACTGGAACCTAGAAAATTCTTAATATTTGGTTTGGAAACATAGATTGAAATTAGCCATTCTATGTGACTCATTTTCTCCTGTCCACTGTAGACTTGCTGTCTCCAGAAAATAAAGTGAACATTTTAGGACTGCAGCACTATTGCAGAAAGATTAAAATAAACTAAAGAGTTTGTGAGAGACTTCATTTGCTTATATTTATATTTTGATAGTATTGGCCAATATGACATTATCCCTTTTGAACAATTGATTGCTTGCTTGAAGAAAAGTAACTCAGAAGCCAAATCTTTAGTCCCTGAATTATCAAACTGCATTAATTTATTTTAATTGGTATTTATTTATTAAATAGTCCAACTTTCTTCCAATATGCTCAGGGTGAAATGGGATGTTGCACAAGTGGATATATGCAAAGGGACATAACTATCTTCCTCTCTCCCTACATCCCCCTCCAATTTTCTCCAAAATGCTGCCTGACACTCCAGAGGGGATGTAGAGTTGTAGCAATGGGGGGGGGGGGGAGAAGGCATCCTTTAATGGAGCTGCTCCCTTGAAAAAAGTGATTTTATTTTTTTATTTTTTTACTGAGAACTACTTTGATATCAATGTTACAACTGAAATTAAAAAAAAAATATCCAAAATAGGCATTTGTTGTTGTTAACTGTCTTCAAATCATTTTCAAGCTTTGATGACCCTGTGAACAAGACCTCTCCAAGTCATCCTGTCCTTAGCCACCATGTTCAGCTCTTGCAGGTTCATGACTGTAGCTTCCCTGATTGAATCTCAAACATATGGCAAAACATTTAATTTTTAAAAATACATAAAAATAAGAGAATCTCAATGGATTACAGCATTTCCTCAAACTTTTTACTTGGAAGAACCCTTGAAATAATTTTCAGATCTCAGGGAACCCTTGATTAAAAATTATTGTACCTGCAGCTTTTTAAAAAAAGTTTTTGCCCAGTTACAATCTCTTGCAGGACCCCTATGAACATCTTGTGTTGTCCTAGGTTCTAGAGAATTGTGGTTGAACAAGCCTGGGTTAAGTGTTAAAAAGTCATTTATTTCATATTTTAAAATGCCATAAACAAGGTCCTGGATTTAAATAACTCATTTAATCAGTTTTAATTGTTCTGCACCAATAACCAAGTTATTTAGCAAACTTAAAACATAACTGGTATACAGTCAGCCCTCCATACCCATGGATTCTTTATCCATTGATTCAAGCATCCACGACTTGAAAATATCCCAAAAGGATATAAATTCCAAAAATCAAACCTAATAAGAGGCACCATTTTAAATGGGACTTGAGTATCCATGGATCTTGGTATCCATGGAAGGGCCTGGAACCAAATCCAAGTAGATGCCAAGAGCCCACTGTACTGTGAAGCTGTCCACTTGAACAGATGCTACACAGACATAGTGTGTGTTTTGTTGCTTGGCTGGTGCATCTACACCATAGTGCCAGATTTAAATTGTCTTAAATCCATGCAGTTCAGTTTACCTGGTGTGCAGATCATCACACTGACACTTTAGCCACAAGGGTGGAACTAGTCAATTATTATAAATCTCTTGTTCTAAGTAGGAACAATGAGCATCCTGTAGCCTCCTGCCAGGCAAATGGAGTTTTTATTATACTGATAGTGATAACCATACAACTTTCTCAGCAATTCCAAGAATAATAACAAAATAACAACAAATGCAAGATCCTGTCTCTGAGGTGCTTTTAACCTTAATAAGAGATCCATTAATTTTTCATATTATTGATAAACCAAATGAAGAAAAGTCTATTTTAATGTAAGCCAAACATAAAAAGTCAGCAGATATCAAATTGAAGTAATTTAATCTTGTTTCTGGAGAATGCAATTAAAATAATGCAAATGAGGTTCATGCATAAGTAGGTATGATCAACACAAACATCAACCTCTGTATTGATATTAATATTGACATGCATTTTAATAACCTCCTAGGGGGTTAATTTAATGCCACTGTAACATATTGGTGTTTAACAACATAAAAGCACACAGTGTTACCTTTGGGAGAGACCTTATTCATGAAAATTATGAAGCCAGTTTCAGAGTAGTAAAAAAAAAGTGTAAGCTTTTCCTATTCTGTTGTACAGGAGCATTGACAACAATAATTATTATATAGAAAGGTTAGAGGAGGGGCAAGGGACTTTGAACAGGTACAGATTTATAACAAGTACATATTCATGCACTTTCTTTCTTACAACTCTTAAATTGTTTTTGAATCCTTTCTTACTGAGAATGAATTTCTTTTAGGGAAGTGACCATGTGACAAACAGCAGTATAATGCCATGCATCAGCTGCACAATGTATGAAGAGTATTTTTTTTTTGACAATGCACAATGGTATCTAGCTGACAGTGGCATAAGCAGAGTTGTGTATGTGGGACCACTGTATGTGCTATAGTACATTAACAAAGACTAGCATGTGAATATGCATTGCCTCTAGGCATTCCTTCATGAATTGTGCATTAGCACAATGAGTTGTTAGCCAGGTGCATTAACCATTGTGATGGTATTCAGTGGTGCTGATGGTGGTGGTGAATGCCTTCATGCAGTTTCCAAGTTATGGCCACCCTAAAATGAACCTATCATAAGATTTTCTTGGCAAGATTTGTTCAGAGAAGGTTTGCCATTGCCTTCCCCTGAGGCTGAAGGCATGAGACTTGCCCAAGATCACCCAGTGGGTTTCTTGAACAGACTGGGAATCGAACCTTTCAGTATGGAAGTTGTATAATGTAACTCCTTGCCATAGACAACAACATATTTGAGATTTTAAATCTGATTGATATGTGAAAGTCCAACAAAATGTTTAACAGACATCCCAATTAATTTCTGCTTTATGTATGAGATGAAAATACCACCTACTTGGCTATTTTGTTGTGATAGTTTGATATATTTCAAATGTTAGTCTGCCACCCCCCCCCCCCCAATTTGTATGACTAATAATGCTTGAGGAAATATTCCTTTTTCTCTACCACTAAATAAAAGAAGCAATGATATCTTGGGGGGGGGGGGAGATTAGGTGCTTGATATTTTATGCACATTACATTTTTCACGTCTAAGACAATTTCCACTTGAAATAAAGTGGGTTTTTGTGCATCTCTGGTTGAGTAAGTGTGGACATTGCCCTTTACCACCTAATAACAAAGCAGAATCATAACAAATATCCTTATACTTTATGTCAATCATTTTCTTTGCCTCTTGAAACATACTTTGGGGGATAATTCTGATTAATTTTCAAACATTATCAACAGAAGATGGCTTTTTGTGAGCCATCTTAGGTCTCACTTGGGGAAAAGGTGGCATATAAATTAATTAAATACAAAATAAAACAGTTATATGAAACTCTAGAATTGTGAGGTTGGAAATAAAAAAATGTACACACATCTTTAATTGGTAGGAAGTAAGATGATGGAAATCAATGATCTAGGAATATCAGACATTCAAACCCTCTAAATCTCACAGATTATTCCTTGCTTCAATAGTCCTAGTTAACAGATGCTTAACAGGTTAACAGATGCTTAACAGGAGCAGTTTCCCTGCTCCTTTTTTGCGCTGCAACTGCGCTGCAGCATCTAGCTGCTGCAGTGCAGTTGCTCTGCAAAAAAGGGTGGCGCCAGACAGCCCCTTTTGGACGGTCTGTATCGCCCCATAGATCTATAAAACAAGCTTTGATGTTAATACTCTAAGAATAGCTACAATTGCTGAGATTCTATGAGTCTGTTCCAGACTCCAAGAAAGTGGTGGAGCTAATCCAAAGCATAGGATTTATATTCATTGGAGTCCCTATGTGTAAAAGATATTCAAGAGGTCATTAACACCCAGGCCCTGTAAACTCGGGGTCATGACTTCCTTGATTGACTCCATCCTCCTTTAGTCCTGTCTTCCTCTTTTCTTACTGGCTTCTATTTCATCAAGCATTATCCGCTTTTCTAGTGAGTCATGTCCTTTCATGATATATCCACAGTTTAGTTATTTTGGCTTCTATGGAGAGTTTTGGCTTAATTTTCTCTAGGACCATTTATTTATTATGTTGGCAGTCCATGCTATCCATCAAACTCTCCTCCAGCAATACACTTCAATAGAGTTGACTTTTGTCACCTTTCTTCACTGTACAACATTTACACATAGAAACCACACATAGAAACCAGAAATATTATGACATAGAATAGTATACTGCACTGTATATATTGTAAGGATGTGACTCTTACAATATGCAATTTCCCAACTGTTGGAACACAGCTAACTATGAAAATCCCTTAATACAAGAGGCTGGACTCAACAGTTTTCTCTTAACTGATATTTATTTGATGGGAAAAATGCCTCCTGTTATACATCTCCCTGTATCCTTAGTAAAACACAATCATGCCAGTGTCTGTGGCCCTCATAGATTAATTTGAAAAAATAAGAAATAAATAAAATGTTGGACTTTTTGATATAAATCATGTTATAATCGATACATTTTATCATATTAGGGAGATACCATTGTAAACATTTGTTGGCATAAGTAGCTGGGAGGGATCTGTTGAATACAGTATAAATTTATGCTTTATTTTATACATGGTTTATGAATTATTCATTTTTAGTCATACCAAAAGTACACATTATAGCATGGATATTATCTTACCAATTTACTGTAACTAAGTATGTATTTTGATGCTTGAGAAAAAAAGGGGTGGTGATTTTTGACCTAAGAGACAATAATGGAACTTTTCAAGCTAGTGTTAATGCAGCTGCCTTGTCCTGAAAAGCCATGTGAAATACTGAACATAAAGAAAAAATGTATGTTCGGTATAATGTGATAGTAGGTTCAAATGTTCATTAAATAAACAATGACACAGGCCCACATTACTCCGTAATGACCAGAAACATTCCAAATTAGAAATGGAAGTGAGTGCCAACTAGCAGATGTGAGTTAGTAATTTTGTACCTGAGGATAGAAAGAGTTTGAGAAGATTTGAGGGTTGAAGTCCAGCCATAACCTACTATATCTCTCAGCTTTGGAATGAGAGGCAGGGCCAATTATATTTTGTTCAGTTCAAAAGTATTGCCACAAGAAGTGACCATACCTGGTGGCTTTACAAATTCCATATCTTCCCCATTTCACTCCCATTCCTCAAATTGATTGATCAATACCGAACACCTCCCCCAAATTCCCCAATCCATCCCCCTCAATCCTGTAGTTTAATGTTAAGAGCTGCAATTTAGATTATCAATTTTATGCGGAATCATTGTCATCATTCTCACTGTCATCATCATCCATTTCAGAATGGTGAGTGTGTCTGTGCCTTCAAGTGATCTGTAAACTTATGGCGACCCCATACATTTTTCATAGCATTTTCTTAGGCAAGATATCCTCAGAAGTGGTTTTTGTCAGTTCCTTCTTCTGAAATACAGCCTACAGTGCTGTAGGGGTCTCCCATCCAATTACTCTCTGCTATTTCATTGGGGCTTAACTTCCAAGATCAGATGGGATCCTTTAAGGTTGTTGTTATTGTTGTTTGTTGTTGTGTTCCTTCAAGTTGTTTCTGATTTATGGTGACCGTAACACTAACTTATCTCAGGATTTTCTTTGGCTGTAAGGGTGTGATTTGCCCAATATCATCCATCACATTTCCATGACCAAATGGGGAATTGAACCCTGACCTCCAGAGCCCTAGTCCTACCCTCAGACCATTACACCATGCTGGCTCTTGGCTTTAGGGTACATAAATATATTTCTGCTCTTCCTTCATCATCTTCTTCTTCTCTTCTTCTTTCTTCTGCACAGAAACCAAAGAAGTGACAGTCCCAATTTTCAGATGTTTTTGTCCAAAAAAAAAAAAAAAAAAAAAACCTGCAATGCAACCCATCTGAGATGTGTACATTTTAAAATACCAATTAAAAATGTATTTAATAGCAGGGGGCCATTTGAAATTGGGCAAGTAGCATGTACAGGCTTGGATGGAAGTGGCTAGAATATTTCTTACTCATTACCAGGCCAAAACATAGGTTCCCAACAGTCAGAAAATGTCAGCAGGAAGTATAATGGACCAATAAGAAACATTGCAATTTTTTCCCAATGTTCCCCATATTCAAATGTAGTGAAGTGTTGTGGAGGAATTATGCTGCATAGGAAAACACATGGGATGCCATTCTGTTAGGTGGTTTATTAGTTTGTTTTACACTTTTATAGCTTCTTGGATTCATGATTATAATCATGAATGACTAAATGACCAAATAACGACCAGTCAAAAACCAACAGCTCCCCTAGTTCAGAAATCTAGGCTTCAGTAGTTAAAATGCAGCAACTCTTTATTCTGTAAGTAGAGATGTGCACCAAAAAAAAAAAAAAAAGACGTTTGTTGTGAGAACTAAACAATAAGCATCAGAGAAGCATAATTAAAACATACACAATTTCAAACATTTGATGAGCTACCTTCTCATTCAGTACAAGGGCAAAACAACCTTTTCCTTTCTCATTCCCCATCTTTTCTTTCTTCAGCCAAAGTTCCTAGAGAAATTACCTTGGGTATTTTTAAGGTAACCCTTCTCTTTGCTATTTCACCAGAAAGGAATGTACATAACAATCTCAAGCTATAAGCACTCCACTGCAGGCCCTAATAATGTATATGCCAAAACACCATTAAACCTGTTAAAAACCATTGCAAGAAAGATGTACATCGCCGCTCCTGACACTATGTTTTCAGCCAGACAGCATGCCAACTGAAGAATTTCCAAATTGGTGCAGACTGAGCTGCTGGGAAATGAGGTCTATAGGGCTCTCTAGTTGTGGGAGTGCCCTGAGGGTTCTCTCTAGCTCCCTGTTTTCAGTGTGCCCTATGACTGAGAAAATGATGCAGATGACATTTCCTAGTGCACCAATCTACCGCATCTTGGAAACCTTTCAGTTTGGGCATGGTCTGGCTAAAAGATGGATGGGAGGGGGGATTATCAGATGTAGCTATAATGATGGACATGTTTTGTTGTAGTCATGTCTGAGGGTTTAGGATCTTGGCCAAGTGGATTTTTTTAATGGGGGGGGGACCTGATTTCTGTGTAGAAAACAGTTTTTTGTTGATAATTTTTTTTCTATAGAGAATATTTCCTCTACAACATTTTGGGATGTTTGAATACAGGGACAATACTGAGAAAGAATATTCATTTTTCTGCCACAAATGGGAGAAAATGACTATAATTATTCATTATCACGTGAGGAGGCAATAGTAAAGGATTTCCAGGCACTCCTCCATGTTTGTATATGACATATAGTGGGACTGCAGACATATTGGCCAAATTATCCCAGATGCTTATACATATTAGAGAAAAGCATCTTTAATACTGGAAGATTTAGAATGGAAAAATACTGGGATGGTCTGATTAGCTCATCTCCACCCACCCTCAATTAATTGAAATTCCTTTCTATGGGGTTCCTTGGGATATGTGCTTGAGACTGCTGATTCTTGCATCCATTTTTCCTTCTCTGTTGGCCTGCCCTTTTCTGCAGTTATCAAACATTGCCAATTGCATGGTTACATTTTGGGAAAGGTCCAGTATGAGGACTGGTTTTCAAAACATGCTAATTAAATTATTTTGGCCAATTAGATGTGGATCTCACAGCTAGAAATTTCACATTCAGATCCTCTGTTACAGTGCTCACTAGGTGGCTTGGAGAGATTCAGTATTTCTTTGCCTAATTTTGAGTAGTACCCTATGTTGGGAGAGCAATAGTGATACCATGTATCCTTAAATTGTTTCAAGCCGCCATATTCTATCTATGTATATTGAACAGTATTTTCTCATAGCCCACTCAGATATGTAATGCAATATCATCTACATTAACATTCCATTATGCTGAACAGCTTCTTCCAGTCTTCTGTGAGACTAAGGGGAAAGATGGGCCACTATGGAAATTCAAGCTATCCAGTGGACTTAGTCAACCTTGGATCTCAGCCAGATTCCTTGCTCCCTTAGATATTTCATGATTTATCCTTCATACAGGATATCTATATTCTGATAGATTTTTTATTAAAAAAAAACAAAGTTGTATTCATACATAAATGGATTAACATAAATAAGTGGTAGACTGAAACATTCTGCAGACCTACTTGGAAGAGATGTATATCTTGGCATGTAATGTGGACTATCTGAAGAATGAATTATTATACCCTTGTCAAATCTTAAGTATCACACTGTTAAAAATATTAGTCACACTGAGTGCTATTTAAATGCAACCGAGCAGTAAAGCTTCCTTGTCTATATAAATGTGGATAATGTGATACCTAATACTATGTATCAGTTGGGGGATGATGGAAAACAGAGACATGTTAAGTGCAGTAAATGTTACATCAGAGTCTGTCAATACCCTGCCAATAGATACAATATGCTTGTCATTTAAGCCAGCTGAGCAGTGCTTTGCCTCTCCCTCCCTCCAGTTTTGACATTCCCCAAGGGGCAATGCTTTGGAGAACAATCAAACAGTTATTGTGTAAAAGTGAGGATGAGCCAGCAGAAGGAGGAGGGGGGAGAAGATCCAAGGGGAAACAAGGTAAGATCTAGACCCTGAGGTTCAGTAAGGTTAAAGCTACTGAACCAAAGGAATTCTAAAAAGGCAGGACTTTTTTTTACTTCAGAAAAAAAATAAGATTAGAAACTGCCCTGTATGAGCCCAACTGTGATTAAAAAATAAGCCTTTTATAGTTAAGGCAAGGTTTTTTCCCCTCTCTTTTTGTTCTTTGACTTTTTCTCACTGAGAAAGAAGCTATCTCCACTTAATCAGTGTGCAAAAGAAGAGTAGCTGAGGCAGAGGCAGCATCATGTGGGTGAAGGTCAGGCCAATTTTCACCCATGTGATGCTGCTTTATCACTCATTGAACAAAGATTAAGGCCTTTCTTTTCTTTATCCTTTTGTGCTTTCCCCCCATTACTTTAACAGATCTGAACAAATCCCATACATTTCATCCAAAAGTTCTTTTTCACTACATTTTGTTCAGATGCCCTGAATTCCACAAATGTTGAAATGCTGTAACAACATCAGAAGGACAGAAAATACCTTATAGAAAAGGGGGAAATGGTGAACACAGAAAGGTAATATATAGCACAAGGATGACAACAACCTCACTTTCATTCTGATGAAACCACTCAGGTATTGGAATCTGAAATATCAACACATCACAATATCTAAGTGCTACATGAGCATGGTTCCATGGTGGCGATGCACAATAGAATGGAAAGTCCAGGGGAAAATGCATTTAGGTTTACTACTGTTGACAATTACTGGGTTAAAATTAAATCATTTTTCAGGTGTCCTCCAAACAAAGGCTTAAAATGCTATGGGCAAAGTAACTTCAGAGCTAAGTGCTTGTTATTTTGCTATCCCCAAGAAGTTCAAGCATCTGCATTATCGTGTACAAATAATATGATTCTAAATATTGGTGAGGGAGAGAATAGTAGAGCCTGGTAATGAACTAACAGTTATAATGACCCACATGAACCTGTGTGGATCATGAGTTCTACAGAAGAGGTCATTCTCTCAGCCCCACCATCATCATAGGTGGAAATATGAGAGAGGGTCTTCTCAATGGCTGCCTCCCCTATAGTTAATACTTTAATTTGGTTTTAGTGTTGACTTTTTGCATGTTTTTAACTATAATCCTTTAAATATGTATGTCAGTCTTGTGAAAAAGTGTGTTGTTGTTGTTGTTGTTGTTGTGTACCTTCAAGTCATTTCCAACTTATGGCATCTCTAAGGCAAACCTATCATGGGTTTTTGTAAACCCATTTCTTCAGAGAGGATTTGCTATTGCCATCCTGTGAGGTTGAAAGAGTGTGATTTGTCCAAAGTCATCCAGTGGGTATCCATGGCTGAGCCATGACATGAACTCTGATCATGAGAGTCATACTGCAATGCTCAAACTATGCACAACTCTGGTCCTTTTATATATCTATATATCTACATAGAAACCATTGTTGTCATCATACTGAGACTTATTTGAGGGAAGTGCTAATGAGCCATTAAAAGACTCAAGCCCAATAAAGTAAAACCTAATCAATCTTAATTTTCGTTGATTTGATTAGGAGAACAATGGCCCTTTGGAAATCTTTGGTACTGAAATCAAGGGTATTTTAAACTTTGGCTTGTTGGAACTCATTGTCATTAAATTCTATGTTATCCAAATGTGTTAAAATTATAGATTTGTGCAAAACAGCATGGGTTGTGAAAGGTCAATACATTTTAATAATTTTCTTTTGACCACAGATAAATCATATGCATGTTCTTCAGACTTGTTCTTCAGTAAATGGAGATCCTCTTCTCAATTGCAGAAGGGAATGAGACTTGGGAGGGGGGCAAAATGTGCCACTGAAGCCCCCTGGAAATTCTCCAGAGCTCCCAGAACAATAGCAATAGCAGCTACATTTCTATGCCACTTCATACTGAAATTAGCAGTCTCTAAGCAGCTTACAACATATAAGCTAATTGCTCCCAACAAGCTGGGTGCTCATGTGGAATTCAACATATAAATGGTCTATTGCTTTACAAGCGACCTTGTAAAGATGCCAGGCTGAGTCAACCCTGGAGCCCCTGCCTAGAATCGAACTCACAACCTTGTGGCTGTGAGTGAGTGGCTGCAGTGCCAGCATTTAACCACTGTGCCACCAGGTGCTGAGAGCACATTTGTAGTTTTTCAGAGTGATTTTTAGTTGATTTTAGTTGGAAATTAACAAAAAGTACATACACACTTAATTGCCTGGAAATGCAATGGTCTGCTTTCCCTAGACTCCTAGATACTTCTAAATCTTCCCCAGATTTGAGGGGACCCCAAAAAAGCCAGCTGAAAAATTACCAAAATGGTGGGTGGAAATGATATCACATTACATCTGGTCTGCTAAAACATGCACCAGTGTGGCCTGGTATGTGTGTGTGGCTTTGGCCATTGTCAATCACAGTTGCCCATATCTGAGGTAGATGGAAACAGGATGCATATCTTATGCAGACCCCCTCACTGATCCCAAAGGACCTCAGGCCTATAGAGCTGCTGTGCTGAAGGCTCAGGATCAAAAATAGTGGCCCCTGTCTCAACTACTGTATGCTTCCTAGCCATCACTTACTCCAGCATCTTCCAGTTTTTGTGTTTTGGGTACCAAATGAGCAGAAAACAAAGAACAAATAAAAAGCCTAAAACTGTTTCTTTTTTCTTTTTTATCAGAACACCACATTCCCTCCACATAACCTGAAAGTTTGATGGTTATTTGCCTAGGGACATATGCCATTTCTATACAACCCTGAAATCCTATGGAGTAAAATAACAGAAACCAATTACTCCCCTCATTTTCAACACTACTCCTTACCCCACCACACCCCCAAAAACCATTGAATCCACCATTCTGGAATTTTGATATGCCATTTATATGTTGAATTCCACATTCTTAAAAAAATATTGTCCACAAAGTACTGGGTGATGAGTATATCATCATCATCATCATCATCATCATCATCATCATCATCGGAAATTTCCCCAGTTGTAAAGGCTACTTTTCCACAAAAGGTTCTGTACATATTTCATCTGGAATTTTGCAAACTTGATTTTTTTTCAGAAGGGAGCACAGAATCTGTATATTATATCCAGTTCTGCCTAGAAAATTTTTAAAAGGTATTGGCTAGTCCCTTTAAAAAAAAAAGAGCCATACGTTATCAGATTTTTGGAAGAAATAATCCCTTCACAAAGGTCTACCAACCTTCCAATTTTCATCCAGTTCTGATGAACAGAAGAAAGTCTTAATCATTCATTGACTTCCAGTGTCTGTTGTAAGGCAAAGGCACAAAGATTTGGATTCTAAATATATTAGAGGTGTGTTGATGGCTGCATGAAAGCCCAGCCTTTAGATGAGAAAAAGGGAAAGTGTGCCATGAAAACACTATTTTGGAGTTTTAAGGGAGAAGTGCCTTTAAAAAGTAGCTGGCCCATTTTAGATTGGCAAAAAGAGGTGTGTTGATGGCTGCATGAAAGCCCAGCCTTTAGATGAGAAAAAGGGAAAGTGTGCCATGAAAACGCTTCTTTTGAGTTTCAGGGGAGAAGAAGTGCCTTTAAAAAGTAGCTTGATTTCCCCACTACTTTTTTAAAAAGGGTGCAACATTGCTATTGCATCTAAAGGCTAAGGTGTAGTTGCACGGTTAAATGGGACTCTGTCTCTTTAAAGCACCCATTTAAAGGTAGCGATACAAGTGCGGAGGGAGGGAAAGTGCCAAGACAAGAAGAGACCTTCAGAGCCCGGCCAGAGTGCGCCTGCACCTTCCTTCACCTCCTCCCTTTGGTTGAGAGAGTGTGACTTCTAGGGAGACAGCAGGGCACTGGAGGCGCTCAGCCAGGCCAGGGCAAGCTGGCAAGAGGAGGAGGAGAAGGGGAGGGACCTGGAGCACCTCCGCTGCCCTGCTTCCCTGCAAGTCACACTCTCTCAGCCGAAGGGGGGAGGAGAAGGCAGGCCCAGGCACACTCTGGCCAGGCTCCAGGGCTCTCTCCTGGCTGCCTTCCTCCTCCCTTTGGCTGAGAGAGTGTGACTTGCAGGGAAGCAGGGCAGTGGAGGGGCCCCATGTCCCTCTCCTCCTCCTCCTCCTGTTTCCAGCTTGCCCTGGCCCAGCGTCAGGAGGACCTGGAGCACCACCGCTGCCCTTCCTCCCTGCAAGTCACACTCTCTCAGCCAAAGGGAGGAGGAAGGCAGCGGGGAGGGAGGGAGGGAAGGAGCCAGGAAGAGACTCCCAGAGCCTGGCCAGAGCACGCCTGGCCCTCCTGCTTCCTCTTCAAAAAGAAGGCTGGAAAAGTAGGACGTGTCCTGGCAAAGGAGGATGTGCCTGGTCAACTTGGAAAAGGGGGGCCTCTGCTCAAGAATGGAGGACATATGGGAATCCCTCCTGGACAGAGGGCTGAAACCTCAAGACAACTCAATATAATGCTCTGACAGAACACAGACTACAACTCCCATGAGCCTTTGCTACCATTTCCCAAGATGCCTTAATTTGCAACAGAAAGCCGACCAGTATGTTCACATGTGATGAATTCTTTCGTATTGACTCTGCATTTTCTTTTTGTGTAGATGCTCTCTTGTCTTGTGTGTAATGAGCTTGTGCGTAATCACGTGCATTTCCGAACTGACCTCACTTTCTCCCTCTTTCGGAATGGTCCTGTACTCCCCCATGTGATAAGCTCCAACTGTATGATGTACCTGCGCAATTGCGCATTTCGCAGCCAGCAAGGGAAAAAAAATGTTTAAAGCGAGGCTAAAAGCCGCGTTCCTTGCCGCCCATGTAGCTGCTCTGCCTGTGTTTGTAGCGTTTTGACAGCTTCCCATGTAGTTGCTGAGCCACAGAAAAAAGCTCAGTCTAGCTGCCCTGTACCTTTTAAATGCACACCTGGGGCTTGCTGTCTAGCTGCTAAGCATTAAGGAAAAGGCAACTTCATGTCACACTTTCCTGCCAATCTAAAAAGCCACATTTAAGTCCTAGATAAATTGGGTGACCCAGATTGGTCTAAGGGAAATTGGGCATCAAATTTTAAAAGTACGGATGGCCCTTTGTATCCACAGATTTTTTTATTCACAGATTCGACCATCCACAGCTTGAAAATATTCAAAAATAACATAAATTCCAAAAACATTGTTTCTGTCATTTTATGTAAGAGACACCAGGGAACTAGCCCATTATATTTAATGGGATTTGGGCATTCATGGATTTTGGTATCGATGAGGGGTCCTGGAACCAAACCTAAGCAGCAGAATAATAATAATAATTATTATTATTATTATTATTATTATTATTATTATTATTTGTATCCCACCTCTTTGAGATCAATCAGGGTGGCTAACAACAATAAAAATACAGTTACATCAAATAAAACAAGCTACATCCCTTCCCCCCTTAAAAAGTATTAAATTTAATGTTACAAATTAAAACCAATGATTTAAAACAACATTGATACAATTTACAATAAAACAAACAGAGCATATTAGGAGATATCTATGAATTCTATGAAAAGGGGGGTCCTTAAGGCCGGGGTATCTATCCTGGGAAGGCCTGCCAGAAGATATCTGTCTTGACAGCCTTTTTAAAGCTGTCTAAAGATGTCAATTGATGGATCTCATCTGGCAGGTCATTCCACAATTTGGGGGTGACAACAAAAAAGGTCCTCTGGGAGGTAGCTGAAAGCCTAGATTTTTGAGGCTGCAGCAGATTCCTCCCAGAGGACCGGAATATGTGAGGAGACTTGTAGGGGAGGAGGCGGTCCCTGAGATAATTTGGACCCAAGCCATTTAGGGCTTTAAAGGTGATAACCAACATCTTGTACTGGGCCTGGAAATTGATAGGCAGCCAGTGGAGGTGACTTAGTACTGGAGTAATATGGTCCCTCCTGGATGTTCCTGACACTAGTCTGGCCACCATATTCTGTTCTAACTGTAGTTTCCGAACCAAGAATGAGGGTAGCCCCATGTAGAGAGTGTTACAGAAATCTAAACCTGAGGTTACCAGTGGGTGAACAACAACCTTGAGATCCCTTACTTCCAGAAAACGGCGCAGCTGGCGTATCAGCTGAAGCTGATAGCAGGCGCTCCTGACTGTTGCATTTACCTGATTGGTCATCAGGAGCAACGAATCAAGGAGCACCCCTAAGCTGCGAACACAGTCACTGGAGGAGAGTGTGACCCAATCCAGTACTGGAGGTTGCAGCCCAATTCTTGGTTTCAGGGCTGCTACCTTGAGCACCTCCGTCTTGTCTGGATTCAGTTTCAATCTGTTTTTCCTCATCCAGCCCATTACTGTCCGAAGACATTCATTGAGAGAGGAGATGCCATCGGAATTCAAGGCTGACAAACAAGACACGGAGAAATAGATTTGGATGTCATCAGCATACTGATAACATCCAGCTCCATAACTCTTAATGATCTCACCCAGCAGCTTCATATAGATGTTAAATAACATCGGGGACAGAATAGTCCCCTGTGGGACTCCACAGGTGAGCTTTCTTTTGTTCAAACAACTGTCCCCTAGATACTGAGAGCCCACTGTAGTTATCTGTTTCACAGAGATCAACTGAATTTAAAAGTGATTAATTTTGGATTGTAACATATAATAAAAACACTTGTAATCAAAAGCATATTTTATGTAGATATTGCAACAAAAAAGTTGACTTTATCAGATTTAGAACATCTATACAGTACTATTCCTGTAATTAAAAAAAAAACCCACCCATAATCATACATATTTGTTATTGTATGGAATTTCCCATTCAAAAGAATATGTGTCAGATTATGATTCATTTAAGTGTCAGCACAGTAAATTAAAAATGAAAGCAACCACCCCAAGAAACTTAGTGTCATAACTGTTATGGAACAAGTACATGAATAAGTATTATGCTGCCATATTTTAGCCATTTTGAGGTGCATTTTTGGAAGAAAGGCTGAATACAAATCCAATAAACAAACACTTATGGTATTTGGCAATGATCTGAACAGCTATAGCTGTGCTTGCGATCAGGGTACAGTTTACCCAGTATCAATAACAGCATTGAGATCTTTGCACCCGATCCTACAATCTTTCACAGCATTGCCTCATATAGGATCAGGCTGATACATCTTGTACTGAGGCATTTTTTAAATTAACTGCGAATACAGGGCTTCTCTTAAGAATGCTGAGGATGACTAAATGGCCTTCTCTTAAAAATGCTGAGGATGACTAAATGGTCCATTGGTTATCTCTGTTCACGTTTCTCTTACCTAGTGGAGGAATATGAATCTGAAGAAATCCCATTTGACAGGGTAGCTGCTAAGGAATGTAATCATTGTACTTGGGGAGAAGATCAATTAGTAATGACTTAAATCCAGTCCTTTTAGAGCATCTAGGCTGCCCCTTCATTAAGCAACAGGACATGACAGGCAGTGCGTTTCTGGGCAATTTAGCACACCTCTCAAGGACTTTAAAAGACATGAGGTTGAAGGTCAAGCAACTTCAGCCACCTGAGAAGTGTAAAAACTCTTTAGGAAGGAACTTCCTGATGTGACCAAATTCTACTAACAATGGAATTTGTGAGTAGATTTTTTTTAAAGCCCTTTAAAAGATTTTAATCATTGCAAGATGATACTGAGAGCAACGAATATTCATGCGCCAAGGATAATTCAATTATTTATTAACATTAACATTCATATGCATTTTGCAGGCAAAATCCATACTCAGAATGGTTTATATGAGATAAAAGAACAAGAAGGGAAAAAACTAATCAAGCAATGAACATTTTTTTAAAAGCAAAAAAAAAGTTAACTTTTAAAGAAAATGCATCTTGGAAAACACTGTTTTTTATTAAAAGTAGCCAGCCGGGGAAAGGCAACTGAAGCATTCTCAGAAGATCTGGAAGCCACTCAGAAAAAGAACTATTTCCTCATGAAAACTAAGAAAACTTCTACCAGAACAGAGACAACAAGAAGGCTTCAGAAGGTGAATAAAATTCAGCATGAAAACATCTGTGTTGGATCAGACCAAGGGCCTATCTCACCCACCAACCCATTTTTATTTTTCCAGAGTAGTTGTGTTGTAGTAAAAACTGGAATGTAGAATAATAATTGAGCCTCACATGGGAAGAGACTGTTTCTATGATACTTTGAACTGAGCCTGAAAACAAAGTTGCTATGAAACTGGCTCAAAGTGTTCCATTCTGCTGTACTCCGCTATTCATCTGATTTGAGCACATTTTCAAGGAGAACCACATGTATCGCGGTAGTTGAACTTCAGCACTGCAGTAGTTCAACTTTGTTTTAATGGCTATTTATAAAAACATTTTGTGAACATAACTCAATTCTGTTAAGGAAATTGGAAGGGCAACTATGAAGGAACTACACAAGATCCTGAAGTATAAGGATATATCATTAAATGCTAAAGTTAGGATCAGTGGCGGTCCTGCACCGATGTGGAGGAGGGGCTAGCAGGGGCAAGACCTCTGGGAGTGGGGCAGGGCTTTCAGTGGATGGAGCTTCCAGTGGGTTTTCAGGGGCAGAGCTGCCACTCTCCCATGCTGGAAATAGCACAAATTCTATCTCCCAGTGCCAGAAAAGTACAGGACCTGGAGGCAGCAATGTATCTGCATGGGGTGTCCGTCCCCTGCACACATGCTCCATCACTCCGTGCACTGCTCCATGCCCTCCCAAAAACACTGCATGTCCCACATGCACTGTGTCCCCCATTTGCAGTCCTGTCATCAGGAAAAGGACAGGACTGCACGTGCGAAACAGTGTGTGCATGGAACATGGAACTGTGCATACAGGGGGCATGGAGCAGGGCATGGGGTGATGGAGCACACATACAGGGGACAGAGCATGGGAAATGGTGCAGGGGGGCTGACTAGGTGTCACACCCCCTTCTTTGGTGTCACTTGTTGCATCCTGTACCCCCTGCACACACACACATCCCAATGGACATTACTGGTTAGGACTGTCCATGCCAACATATTTCCAGTTTCTATGCATGGTTGTGAAAGCTGAACAATGAAGAAAGCTTAAAGAAAGAAGATCAATTAATGTAGAAAATGTTACTGGAGAAAAGTTCTGTAGATACTGTCAACTGCTAAAAAGACAAATAAATGAGTTCTAGAGCAAATCAAGCCTGGACTCTCCCTGGAAACCAAAATGACTAAAGTGAGACTGTCATACTTTGACAATATCATGAGAATATATGACCCACTAGAAAAGCTTGGTAAGTTAGAAGGCAGTAGGAAAAGACGGCATTCCAGATGTATAGACTCAATCAATGAAGCCATATCCATGACTCTACAAGACCTGAACAGTGTTGTTGATTATATGGTGACTTAGAGATCCCTCAGTCATAGGATAGCCATAAGTAAAAGCCAATTTGAGGGCAGTTGCCAACACCAACAATTGTGACAGAGTGTGATGATGCAAGGAAGGGAGTAGGAAGAAAGAAAGAGAGAGGGTGCTTTGATCATCAGAGTGCAAGAAACAAGTGTAAGATGCATTGTGAGGCTGCAAAGTGAGGCAAGAGAGAAAAGAGGAGGAAAGAGAGAGAGGTTGGTACAATATAATTGAAATTCTAACCAAATAGTACCAATAAGTCACTTTCCCACTTCATTTCTTGATCGAGGCCAAATTTCTTGCAGTCTTTAGTTCTGTTCTGTTTCCTACTTTTGCAATGCAATTGCCAACTGCTTTGGTGTGTGGTCAATTTATTCCTCAACTCCAGCACATAATATTTCAGTTTCTTCTAACTCTGTGGTTGGAACATGAACTTGGATTATGGTTGTATTGACAGGTTTTTCCTGAAGTCTTATTGATATTATTAATATTATTATTGATATTGATATTATATTAATGCTGTTCTTTTCTTTGTACCACAAACACATGAACATACAGAGTTTGCACAGTGCTCTTTTAATCCCCACAACAACCCTTTAAGGAAGGTTTTCTACTTAATAGTAATGGCCCAAGATCACATGGTAAATCCCATGACTAAACAGGGATTTGAACTTGAGTCTCCCTGTTAGAAATCCAGTGCTTTAAACGTTACTCTCTACTGGTTCTCTCTCTGATAATTTGTGACTGTAAAAATGTGGTATGAAGGCTGAATCATGGTGAGTGAAAAAAATGCAGCAATGAATGTTGTGAATTTGCATAATTAAAATAATTTTCATAATATGTAAATTAAATTTCCAGATTTGATAAAGTGGAACATGGCAACCCTACTGTAGATCTTTCTTCCTAACTGCATAACACAGACTCTGGTGATTTTGGGTTTGATGGCCATTTGACTGAGCACTTGAACTATATTCTGCAGATCAGAACTGTTTTCAATTTGGTGTGAAAATTGGTGGGGGAAGGCAAGGACATCATCTCTCACACACATCAGGGAAAATATGTATAATTACACAGTGGAGATACAAAAGGGAAACTTCAGATGCTCTACATAACCTAGGTAGAGAAAGTCTAGCACAGAAACTCTTGTATTTCTCTCCAAAGTCCAACAACTCCAACATCCAAAGTCACTCAGAGAATTGTATGATGCCCACAAATATTTATTTTTGCAATGGGATATTTTCACTGATGATTTCTTTAAATGTTGTCTACTTGAAAACAAACAAAAATTATGAAAAATCTGAATTTGTTGTTGTTGTTGTTGTTGTTGTTTGAAGCAAGCAAACATATTCTGCTCTTTATTTCATTAAGAATTTCAAAAAGCACGTTCCTGAGGTAACTTACTAACTCTAACTTTTACTTTGGAGGTGTGTAATTTAGACTCAGCATGCTGCAAGCTAGAGTCTTTGATGTTAGCCAAAGTTGTTTATGAACAGAAAATCCAATATCTTCCAGGGAAATTCTTAAACATGTTGTGTCTTTTTTTTGCTCTGTATTTCTGTGGGGGAAGGGAAAGAGATGATGCTGAAGTTGTTGAAAATAAGAAAATATAACCAAAAGCTCATTTCGCATGTCAACAAAATAAAAAATAAAGTTTTTTTATGTTTTTGCTCACTTAAAGGAATGACATTTTAACTGAAAAATGCATAAAATTTTAGTGATTTATTCCTTAAATGTGGACAGGGCTCAGTAAATTATAGTATAATGAAAAGGAATGGGAAATCCTACTCCTCAATGGGCAAATAAAGAAGCTGCAAGAATCTTTGTATTAGTTTTAAGCATTATCACATCTACCTATCACAAAGTGCAGAACCCCAAATATTCATGAACTACAACTCCAATTTATCACCACTGGTTATGTTGGTCACTGACTGAGAGTCAAACAACTGCTGGAGCGCTACACATTGGCCACTCTTGCATCTGAAAGTTAGAAGCAGCATGTGGTGCAACACTGGGAACTGCAGCCAATGCCAGAAATCTGGAGCATCCTTATCCATGAACAGAAGTGTCCCCTGTTCACACACAAAGTCATATAATCATAGAGTTGGAAGGGGCCCAAGGATGAATGAGTCCAACCCCCTGCTCAAGGGAGGAAATCTAGCTAGACCACCCCCAGCAGGTAGCTGTTCAGCCCCTTTTTGAAGATTGGCTACAATTAGTGTGGCAAAGGATAGTAGGGACTATAGTCTTGAAACATCTTGACGACACCAGGGAGAGCCAACAGTGTCAGAATTCCAACTGGTTCATGTGACTTGCTTTTGAGTAGACACACATAGGATGCTGTTTCATCACACTTAAATGTCTTCAGTTTAAATAAATTGCACTTACTATGGCTCAATGTTTGCTTGGATCATCTGCTGTAAATGTACAAATAAATATTTATTCTGCTGAAGGTTCTAATTTGGTTTTTTGTTTTTTTTAAAAAAATGTATTATAAAATATAAAGTACAATTGGTCAGCCTCCAGCAGCACATTTGCAATTGAAAGTTAATGCATTTCATAAGTGACATCACGTTGCCTATGGCATCATTTGTCAAGTCTCCCATGGAAAAATAATGGTTTGATAACCACAGCATAATTATTATAGCAGCAATTTCTGCCAATACATTATGTATAGAGGTGTCTGGGCATGGCTATAATAAATTCTATTTTTAAGAGCTATTGCCTACTCATAAAGATTTGCCATGGGCTGAAAAATAGCTATGGGTTGGATATATTGTAAAATAACAATAATACGTTACCAAACTATGCATTTTATCAAGTGAATGATATGGTTTTGGATGCAAACTTACATAAATCATTCTACTATTTACACAGCACTCAGATTCCCTTTGAAAAAGAAAAATGGGGTAGGATCCAAATAACCTAGTGTGGAATTCTTCCTATGCAACGAGACTTTCCTGACTCTTTTCCTAAGATGGCCTCTCAGGCCATCCAAACCATATTCTAAGATTTAGAGTTATAATTGTGCTATGAAAGGTGGTGATATCAGGTACTTAAAAGGTCAGTCTTCTAGTTGCTATGCATACATGAAACTCACTGGTTGGCCTTAGGTCATTTATTTATTTATTGGATTTTTATCCTACCTTTGTCCCAATCATAGAATCATAGAGTTGGAAGAGACCACAAGGGCCATCCAGTCCAACCCCCTGCCATGCAGGAACTCCCACTCAAAGCATCCCTGACAGATGGCCATCCAGCCTCTGCTTAAAGACCTCCAAGGAAGGAGACTCCACTACACTCCGAGGGAGTGTGTTCCACTGTCGAACAGCCCTTACTGTCAGGAAGTTCCTCCTAATGTTGAGGGTGGAATCTCTTTTCCTGCAGTTTGCATCCATTGTTCGGCGTTCTAGTCTCTAGAGCAGCAGAAAACAAGCTTGCTCCCTCTTCAATATGACATCCCTTCAAATATTTGAACAGGGCTATCATATCACCTCTTAACCTTCTCTTCTTGAGGCTAAACATCCCCATATCTTTAAGTCGTTCCTCATAGGACATGGTTTCCAGACCCTTCACCATCTTAGTTGCCCTCCTTTGGACCCGCTCCAGTTTCTCCACATCCTTTTTGAAAATAGGATACAAGGCAGCTTACAATAATTTAATAAAGATACAATTAGAGTATTAATTACAAAAGTTAAAATTTTATTAGTACTAGAGTTTAAACATAACAGTTAAAAACAGCAACATAATTAAAAATATTTCAATTAAAAACATTAAAGCATTAAAAAAAAGAGCAAACTAGTTGCGCACACACTGCATAAGTAAGATTCACACTTCAAAATTTTGTCTAAATAAGATTTACTTTACCTGCTGCGAGGGAGCCAACCTGACTTCCTGTGGCAGGGAGTTCCACAGTCTGGGAGCAGCCATGGAGAAGGTCTTCTTATGAGTCTTAACCAACTGCACCTGTGAAAGTAGTGGGACTGAGAGAAAGCCCTCTCCTGCCGACCTTAATATTCAGATTGTCTTGTATAGAGAGATATGGTCCTTCAGATAGTCTGTACCCAAACCATTTAAAGCTTTAAAGGTCAAAACCATCACGCTGAATTCTGCCCAGGAATGGACTGGTAGTCAATGCAACTGTTTCAGCAGGGTAGTAACATGATCCCTGTAGCCAGACCTAGTCTACACCCTGGCCACAGCATTTTGAACCTCCTTAAGTTTCTGAACAGTTTGCAAAAGCAGCCCCATGTAGAGCACAACACAGCAGTCCAAACGGGATGTAATCAAGGCATGTGTCACCATAGTCAGATCCAACTCTTGACTTGGAACAATTACTAAGGAAACTCAAGGAAGAAAGTGCAAAGGCAGGCTGAACAGAAAGACAACATGGAAGATCTACATAAATCTAACCTAGACAATAAGGAAATTGAAATAAATATTTCCTGTACCTTGAATCAAACATTGATCAGAATGGAGACTGCAGTCCAGAATTAAGTAGAAGACTAGGAATGGGAAGGGCAGTGATGAAAACTATAAAAGACAGCAATAGCTAAATACTAAGGGGGTTACAAAGGGTAAGCTAATTTCAGCCAATAAGATGGACATTCATTTTAGTGACCTATGGAAGGATGCCAGGTTGAGTCAACCCGGAACCCTTGGCTGTTATTGAACTCATAACCTTGTGGTTTGTGAGTGAGTGGCTGCAGTACAGATCCTATGGAGTAAAGATATTCAATGAGCACTAAAGTCAGAATTTTTCAATCCATTGTATTCCACATCACCATATATCTACAGATGTAGAGCTGGAGAGTGAAAAAAGTGGATAAGTAGAAAAATGCTTTTAAACTGTTGGGCTGGAGAAGAGGGCTGAGAATACTGTGGACAGCCAAAAAGACAAACAAATGGGTCCTAGAATAGATCACACCTGAACATACCCTGGAAGCCAAGATGATTAAACTGAGGCTGTTGAACTTTAGCCTTTAGCCACATCACAAGAAGGCATAAATCATCAGAAAAGATTATAATGCTAGTAAAACTAGAAGTCAGTAGAAAGAGAGGATGACTGCACATCAGATAGCTAGACTCAGTCGGGGATCATGGGCCTGAAATTACAAAAGCAGAGCAATGGAGGATAAGGGGGCTTAGAGATGTATTATCTATCAGGTTGCCATGAGCTGATGTCAACTAGAGGACAGCTAATAACAACAACAACAAATTTGGAAATTTTGGAAACTTAATTGGGCCCCAAATATTGTGGCCAGAATGTTGCATGAAGCTGGATACATGAAACATATACCTCCCTTGTTGAAACAGCTTTACTGGTTACTGATTTATTTCCAGGCAGAATTCAAAGTGATGGTTATGGCCTATAAAACCCTATACAGCTCACACCCATTCTATTTGAAGGACTGTTTCTTTTTACCTTTTGCTTCTTTTACAAGTGTAAGCTGCCATGAGGTCCATACTAGAAGAAAACCAGGATACAAATTAATTAATCAAATACATACGTTTTTGAATGTGACATTGGCACATCATATATTATAATATAGGAAAACTTTGTGGGGAAGAAGAGGATAGTAAAGCACATTCCTTCAGAAGTTTGCCAAAAAGCCTTGTTAGTGTGAGGAGGTTGCCTGTCCTTTCCTTAGCTTGGAAAATTAAGTGTATAAAAAGTTTAGCTGGGCAAAAATGGGATCCTACTCTAGCTGATCCTACTACAATTGTGCGTGACAGCCTACAACAGGCAAGGTAAACACCTGCCGCTATCATTCTGTAATGAGCATGGGCAAAACAGAGAGCAAAGGGGAATGCAGATAAGCCTGTTTTATTAGCTACCTCCAGTATGCTAAAAAATCAGACCTAAATGTTTGGTGATCAGAATGGAAGTACGAGGGGGTATCCTAAAGTTTTAATTATCACCTTTAAAAAGTTGATAGAAAATTTGTTTTGATTTGTAGTTAACTTATTTCTATGTAGTCACCATCCAGATTTCCACATTTCCCCCTGCATTTCTTGACCCTCTGGATACCTGATATTGTAGAGGTTTGCAGATTGTGCCTTATGAGGGAGTATCGTAAAGTAATAATTATCACCCAGAAGATGTTATGGTATATTGATGAATTTTGTCAGTGTCACAGTTGGTCCCTAAGTGCATGATATTGAGAAAATCAGCTCATTGCATCCTTTATTTTTGTGACAGGCTGTGCTAGAAGTGACTAAAATGTAAAATCCTCATAAGGCGCAATCTGCAGACTTCTACAATAACGGTATTTGGAGGGTTGAGAAGCACTGGGAAAATCAAGACAAATCTTCCACCAATTTTTTTAAAGATGATAATTAAAACTTTAGGATTACCCCTCGTAATATGCAAAGTAGAGAATGGTGAAAGAAATCAAAAGTGCCACTGAATACATTTTGGAAGAAGCTTTCAAACGGTCCATAGAAGGTCCAAGTGTTTCTGATTACTCCTCCAAAGCTTATCATACCAAGAATGTTTCATTCTACAAGTGTGTATTGTTAGTTTTGGGTAAAAAAACATGTTAAACTGCTCTTTTTTGTGATGTTCAGGAATGTATTATTGCTCTTTCCATGTTGCCTCTGGTAACAAATTTTCTATTAAAGAAGCAATTCCCAAGAAAGTACTTCTTTCTTACCTGAGATACACCTGTACTCACAAGAAGTGATGATAGCGAATCCCCTTTCTCTTTCTGTCTGAGATTCTCTCGGTGTTCAAATAGCTAGGAGTCTTCCATGTGCAACTCCAGTGGCCAGTGGTCAACTGCACAGATGGACCCAGGCTCATTCAAGCTGGTCTTGTGCCCAGAGAGAAGTGTAATGCTGCTGTCTCCTTCCATGGATACATGGATATCTCCTTCTGTAAGATATGAAAAAGTATATATGGAGATGTAACCTCCAGTTGTGTTTGTGTGTGTCCTCTACCAAAATTCACCTACAGTGAACAGTTGACCAAATAATGACTTTTTCAAATTCTGCTCATTTTATCCATTGTAAACCTGGCAAGTCTTTTTTAAAGAATGTATTTTAAATGCAGCCTTCAAAATCTTCAAAATCTTTGAAAACTGTAGGGAAAGCTTTATATTGTGATAAATTTTAGGTAGACACTATTACATCAGTACTGAAATGTTTGTTTTTTTAAAAAAATTGGTTGTTCACTTCTAGCCCATTACAAACACCAGGATTCAGACTTAATATGTGTGGTTTTCATCTACTCTCTAGAAAAGATAAGATATAAAGCTGATGGACCTGTATGGAGCTATGATCTGAAGTCATTCATGGCTTTTTAGACCATATTCATACTACACAATTATAGCACTTTGGTACCACTGTCATGGCTGTATCCTACAATATTTGATTGTTTGGTGATATACTTGGGATTCTCTATTAGAGGGCTTGATTGCATTCTTCTGTACTACCTTATTAGAACTTTTCACCAGTGGGTTCTAAATACCCCACAAAATCACAAATCTCATGATTCTGTGCCATGACAGAATGTCATCTTTTCACTCCCTCCAAGTCAACTGTCATTTTCTGGCTTGGAGGAAGTGAAAGGACAGGCCCAATGACATCAGGCCTAAAGAAGAAGGCCCTCCCCTCCTTGCAAACTGTCATCTTCTGGCCTGAAGGTAGTGAAAGGACAGGCCCAACGCCATCGGGCCTGAAGAAGAAAAGTCCTCCCTCCTTGCCAACTGTCATCTTCTGGCCTGGAGGGAGTGAAAAGATAGGCCCAATGCCATCAGGTCTGGCCTCGGTTAAGAAGAAGAGCCCTCCCTCCAGACCATCTGCCTTGGTCCAGGCCTCAGAGGGAGAGAAGAACTGCTGGACCTGCTCCTCTTCCCCATCACCATTCCGTTCTCCTTTTGTGTTGTGTCGTTTTAGATTGTAAGCCTGAGGGCAGGGAACCATCTAATTAAAGTAATAATTATAAGCTGCTTTAGGGCTGAAGAATGGGGTTCTTCATTTATAAATAAATAAATAAATAAATAAATAAAACAGTATCAATTTGCATGAACTGCTTTTAACACTTATAGGATCTTAGCATCTTCTAGGCTCACTCCTGAAAATGTTATTATGAAAGAGAGGTTTTACCAACCATTCTGCTGTGAAGTATTCATGCAACATATTCTTTGTGAGTCTCATTAGGCTCTTGGAATATAAGGGATAACTCTGAAAAATTGGGGTGTTACCATTTCTATGAAGGACAGCATCTGTTTGTGAGTGCCTAGAGGTAGGCAGTGTATATGCAACAAGTAGTCCTTCTCATTGTATCTCCTTCTTAGGCATGTGTCCTTGGGTCTCCAAATAAATTTAGCTGATGTCTTTTGATGTCTTGGGTGTGAAGCCAATACTTCACAGCATTTTTCAGTGATTAAATGCACATTTGTGTTTCTCTCCCCACTACTTATACCTCCCTCCCCTTCTTATATGCAAGCAGGATATTCACATTGACAAGGCTGTTTCTTGCTATGGTGGAGAGTATTTAAATATCCTGCTTATAATCATCTACAGACCCATAGTGTGAGCAATGTGTATATGAGATGCTTGTTCATGTATTTTGGGCCTCTGCCTATGAGCAAAAACAAAAGCTTACTTTTAGGAATAGTCAGATTTAAGAGAGTCCCATAGGAATTGTTTGCTTTGTTTTCCTGACATGTTTATTCTGCTAAATCAGTTCAATATCCCACTTGTTATAATGAAAGTGAGTTGCAAACTGCATAGGATTCTCGTCTTTGATACAAATATTCATATTCTGCTTCTTTCTAATCTTTGAAAGCACACATATCTAAAGATGAAAATGTCATCCCCCTCCTTTAAAGAGTCCACATCAAAGAGATGTTGGAAGTCATTAAAGAAAGTGGGAAAGCACAGCATAAGCTGCTCAGAAGATGGAGGGTCTCACTCAACTCCCATCTTTACATTTCATGGACTGAGTTTCCCACCTATTATTGTCCACAGTAAAACTCCCACTGACTCCAATATGTGCATGATCAAACTTTCAAACAGGAGGCTCTAAAACATTAACAGATACTGTTCAGTGGAATACCTTCTTAAGAAACTCTGTCTAGACAATTAAACAGATAACACACTTATAAGAAACAGGGAATTATTGGTTCTAGGAGCTGAAACAACTAAATCATAATTACCATAAAGATACAGAGAAATTTAGAGGGTAATCATTCTGATGGATCTATAGGGAATATTTCTGGTTTTATTCTATTCTTTAAAAATATCAATGTTACTGGAAACAATGTATACTATTAAATACCTTGTTTAACACATCATTCTTCTTTTGGCAAGAGATTAGAACATAATCATTCTGCACATATATGGAAAGGATCGAAAGGTATGAGTGGGCCAACTTTTCCTTCATTTCCACTCCACAGAGTGAACAGATGTCATAACTGCAAAGGAGGACAAGACATTGAAACTATAGGACATTCAAGAAAAATATATAACATTATTTAAAAAAAAATAAAAGCTTTTAAGAAAGCTAATATAACTGTAAATTCATGCTTCTTAGTCCTGCTCAAAATGAAGGACATTTTGGAATTCCTCCTGGACAGAAGGCTGAAATGTAGGACATGTCTTGGAGAAGGGAGATATCTGATCACCTTGCCTCTACATAACTGGATGGGTTTTGTTTCTTTCAGCTGTAACTGTGTGGGCAACTGCACAATACCACTGTAACTGCTATGGTTCCAATGTCAGGAATCCTGGGATTTGTAGTCTGGTGAGACACCAAAAACTGTTTACTATAGCAGCCCAGTATACTACCTCAAATTACAATTCCCAAGGTGTCCTGAATGCAACAGAATTAAATTGTTTTAATCTTCAATCCATCTTTTCTCAAGGCATTCTGATATGTTCCAAATTTCACCCCAGACTTAAAAAATCAAGATTCCTTAGGATGGACCCATGGCAAAGTGGTATCAAACTGATATAACTCTCTGTGTAGTGTAGATGAACTTCATGTTCACTTGGGTCAAAATGGTCAATGGATGGATGCATTGCAAATATCTCTGTGTATCAAGAATTGCACTCCGGTGTGATTATGGCCCGATACATATGGGCACTAAAGGGTGCCTGGGTGGCACGAATAGGGTAAGGGAGGCACAGGTGACATAGTTATAAAGAAGATTTTGCAGGAATAAGAAAGGAATATTGAATTTATAAAGCAAAAATAACATAATGATTGAAGACAAGATAACTTTTTGGTATAAAGAGTTATGTTTCCAGTTACTTATTCTTAATTACTAATTATTTTCCTAATTATGTTTAGAAACTTTTAGGAGCATTTTGAATGGAGTTTTTAAAAGCTTTTTTCCATTCTTTTTTCAACCCTAAAAAGTAACAAGAACTGAGTAACACATTGAATAGTTACTTTTTATTATTTTAGAGAGTAACATCAAGGAATTACTTTCCAAACACTGTCATGAATATTCACAATGAGTTACTTTAAAAGGAAAATGTCCAAATTTGTAATATATATATATATATATATATATATGAGAGATGTACCTGTTCAAGTCTAATTTAAAAATAAAGAACAGGAAGAAGGAACAGCAGGGGACTTGTGGCTGATATTATTAATTAGTAACTGGAAAGTTTACTGTGCTAGCATGCATGTCACCGTCTCCTTCAGTGAGATGTGTTTTATTTCTATTTAAATTGTATTTCTATTTCTATTTAAATTACCATTTATCTTTCTGAATATACATCTATTATCAGACTAGTTATCAGATGCAAATGGTATGCAAATCTGCATCCTGTTTTTTGTTTGTTTATTTTTTTGCAACACATAACTAGCTAACCAGGGGCTGGCCCAGAACTTGCCTCAAAGGAGGCAAATTACACTCTATTGAGGTGATGGTGTATAGTACCCTGAGACAGTCAAGTGATTTTGACATGGGAAAAAGAAAAGCCTTTGAGTGCCTCTCTCCAACTCTATCAGTAAAAATACAATGGAGTTTATCACAGGGGAGGAATTTCTCTCTTTTTCAAATGGAGCCAATTTAAATTCACATAAATTCGCTAGTTTAGCGAATTTACGTGAAATCTAATTGCATTCGGAATGCATTCAGAATGACTTCCCATTGGCTGAAAATGACTTCCCATTGCCTGAAATTGCATGAGATACTCTAATACGCAATAACGTAAAACCCCATGATTGCATTTGGAATGATTTCCCTTTTGCCTGAAATTGTGTGAGATACACTCATTTGCAATAATGGGCAACCCCATGATTGTGTTCAGATTGCCATTGGATTATACTTCCAATTTTTATCATCTGATAACGTCCAATGACAAATTTAGGGCAGAAATGAAGGTAGCCATCCAAACCAATCAAACAAAATCCATTTAAAAAATAAATAAATAAAATCCGCAGGTGGGCAAACTGTCTATTAAGACCAACTACAATTCCACAATAATGTGGAAATTCCTCAGTCCTCCAAAATTCAGTTCTGCATGGTAGATGCTAACAACTTACAAGAAAAGGAGAAGAAGTATGAAAGTCTAAAGATCTATGTCTTAAGCCATGAAATTTGCTCTTAACCTCCATCCCACAATGGAGAGTGAAGGCATGATGAGTCACCAGTAAGTGTGGAGATATCACACAACATCTAGCAAAGTTGGCTAGGATGAAGACAAAATGGAATGGCTCCATTTCTGCAAATACAAAGTTGGTAGTAGCTCAGATATCTCTCTCTTTCATTAGGTGAAACCTGTAAATGCAGACCTCCTGAGCACCATCCTGTTCACTGTCCAATACTTTGCAAAGTGCCCAGAGTTTTTAACAAGCTCATCAATTCATCAACAACTTTTCCAGTAGGGCCTAAATGTCATAAAGGCAACACATCCTGTCTTGAAAGCTAAGCAGCTTCTGCTTTGGTGCTGTACGCTATATTTTAGAGAAAGGAACTAACAAAACTGCCTTTTGAGTCTAAAGAATCCATAAGCAATTAATGGGGTCACCATAAGTCAACACATGATTTGAAGGCACACACACACACACAAGCAATGTTATAAGAACATCTCCCTAAAAACATATCATGATTCATACAACCATTTAAAGCCTGATATAAAAAGAAAACACTTTATGTTCAGCATGGAGGAAATAGAGTTCCATGAGCCTGACATTTTAATCTTCTGCTTTCAATAAAATTGCCGCCTGTCCCATCTGAGAATGTACATTTGCTTTGGCATTTTGACTTATGATTTTTATATGGAGCTGAAAATGGTTTAAGGAATATCACTAAGTGTTCTGGCTTTAAACCAAGCCTGTCATCTAGTGGAGTGCTATGCTATTTCCAACTTTAATCTAAAGAGCCAGCATGCATTAAAATACGGCAACACAAATGTGATGCAGCTGTAACTAGTCTTGCAGAGCTAAAATGCTTAGCTGTATTTTATGCCAGTAATCCAACTCTCCTTACTATTGGAGGGGGGGGGGATCCTATGTGTATAAATAAAGTGTGACAATCAGTTTGCCTTTGATAGGATTGGTTATAAAAATGCTGTAGATTTAGTATTTACAATCCCCTCCAGGAGATAATAAAATGCTTCCAGTGTTATTATGCTGGAGTCAGTGTTTAAAATGCTATAAAGTTTTGAAGCCCACTTAACTAATATCTCGCTTGACACAGGTATAACTAGCAACATACAACTGAGAATAGGTTCAGAGTTTACAGCCATCCTAATTATGCAAACTTTCACATCATGGTGTTTTGTTGTATAATCTAAATGGCCTCTGAATAACATGTCTGATGCCCACTGTGTATTGTTGAGTGTGTATTAAGGTTTTCAAAGCAAGAGGCTGCATTGTAAAACAAATAAATGGCATGTAATTCATATGCCTTTGTCAATAATGCATTGATTATAATGCTCCATACCATACTCAGAAATCTAATAAATAAAAAATGCCAGCTGGATAACTGTGGAATAATAGTAGGTTAAGTTATGGCACTTGAGGCTAATACATTTAACCTTATTTATATTGTTGGATTAAGGATTTCTTTTCCCCTGAGGGATAGAATATGTAATATATCTGTGGCAATAGTAATGGTGTGTATTTGAGTGAGACATCAGCTCTGTACAGAAATTAAGAGGGAAGTAATAAAACATCAGTTTGGGCCAATCACCATGATGAGCAGAACTGGCCTGGGACATTTTGTTGCCTGAAGCAAATAATAAGATGGTGCCTTCTCCTATCTCAGGTACAAAAGTGAAATGGACTAGCAGTTGGATCTAGTGCTGTTCTGAAAATTCTTCAAATAGCTCACTTCAAACATTATAATTGGATGCATCCTGATGGATTAATTTGATAGAAGAGAAATTTCTTCAAGAAAAAGGAATTGTTCAAAGTAGAAAGTTTTAGAAAAATTATTACAACTGAGATTATTTGGTTTACCATACTTCTGAGATAGCTGAAGAGTGTGTGACCATCTTGTCTTTCACTGTACTTTCTGGCAACCTTTCAGTTTCCTACATTTCAGTTAAAGCCATGGGAATGATGACAAGAAGTTACTTCTCCTCACAGAGCTTTTTGAGACTAGGATGTGAAAACAGTCAGTATGTCTGTAGATAAGGATTCCACATCATCTGGCGGGCTGAGTTTCATCTTATTTCTGGTATTCCACCTGGTGCTTTTTTGGACCATCATCTAGCTTAGATCACAAGCTCTCATTTTTAAAGCAAGTCTCTAGGCCTATAGGAGAAAGGTGTGGGACAAAATATACAATCACTCTACTGTTCAATTGCTTTGTGAGAAACAAGTCACTGCTGCCTTTGAGTATATTTAACTGGTCAGTGAAGCCTGATAGACAATTGTGACTCATCTTCTCTCAACTGCAATGTCCAGTTCTCTAGGTCAGTGTTACAACTCTGCAGGAGATGGTTGGTTTTGGAGCAAAGTTTGCAGAGCTTATCACAAATTTTGCACAGAGAACAACAAAAGAGTTAAGCATTTGAGAAATTAGGATAAAAACTACAATCCAGTTGTTAGTATTTAAGCTTATATGAGGTACCGATTTCCTTGATGTAGCAATATTGTGAATTTTTATTAACCGTCCAGAAAAAAATAAAACAATAGTGATAATAATAATAATAATAATAATAATAATAATAAGTTTATTTATAGCCCGCTTCTCTGTCATCAATCGGAGTGGGTTACAATAATTAAAAGACATCAAGATAAAACAATTCCATTTTATAAGGTGTAATTTGGATTCTCCCACATGGAAGGAAAAGAGCCCTCCCCATTACTGCCACCTTCTCTCTACTCCATTTTGCTTCTCTTCTGCTTTTCTGCCCCTGTTGCTAACTCATTTTCTTGCAACAGTAGTGGCATCATTGCTTTCACCTGCCTGAAGCAAGTAGGGGGAATGAAAAGAGGGCTGGAGGTGCAGCTATGGCTGGAAGGATAGGAAGGGTGAAATAAGGGCAAGGTGAAGTGAGATATGAAAAAGGAGAGAGGGAAGGGATTTCACAGTCACTTTTAATGGGGAGCCCCAACTCTGAAAAACTGTGGGAAATTTCTCTTCCCTCTGGAGAATGTTGGTTTTTTCTCCCCCGTTTCTCTGTTCATAAATAGCGTAAACAATAGCAAGAAGCACTTGCACAGACTTCTAATCAGATTGTCAATGTCAGTGGCATCACTAGAGTTGGTATCATCCAGTGTGGTAACTCATAGTATCATCCCCCCCCCCCCATTGACACCATACCATACCATACTCTTAGTAATGATTTTTGTAATAAAATAATAATAATAATAATAATAATAATAAAAATTTATTTATAGCCCACTCCTCTGTATCCAATCGGAGCGGGTTACATCAATTAAAAAATACAAGATAAAATATACACGACCCATACCCAACAACATTGTACTAATGTTACTCATAAATCATAATTCCCATATGCCACTGAATGTAATGCAATAGTTGTGACATAAATAACTAGCAAAATTAAAATGATACCTTTAAATAACAGTATCATAAACACAGCCTAAATGTATTTACATTTGCATAGTTTCATGTGGTTAAAGTGAAATACTTGGTAAGATGTGATGTATTTTAAAGAAAATTCTTAAGAGTAATTTTTTTTAAAACAAACAAACAAACAAACCCTGATCCCTCTTCTTTCTCCACCCACTGAGTCGTGCTCCACTGATGTCTTCTCTTCTGCTGAGCTGAAGATGGAAAACATTAGAATCATAGAATCATAGAGTTGGAAGAGACCACAAGGGCCATCCAGTCCAACCTCCTGCCATGCAGGAACTCCAAGTCAAAGCATCCCTGACAGATGGCCATCCAGCCTCTGCTTAAAGACCCCCAAGGAAGGAGACTCCACTACACTCCGAGGGAGTGTGTTCCACTGTCGAACAGCCCTTACTGTCAGGAAGTTCCTCCTAATGTTGACGTGGAATCTCTTTTCCTGCAGTTTGCATCCATTGTTCCGCGTTCTAGTCTCTGCAGCAGCAGAAAACAAGCTTGCTCCCTCCTCAATATGACATCCCTTCAAATATTTGAACAGGGCTATCATATCACCTCTTAACCTTCTCTTCTCCAGGCTAAACATCCCCAGCTCCCTAAGGCGTTCTTCATAGGGCAAGGTTTCCAGACCCTTCACCATCTTTTTTGAATTGTGGTGCCCAGAACTGGACACAGTATTCCAGGTGGGGCCTGACCAAAGCAGAATAGAGTGGCACTATAACTTCCCTTGATCTAGAAACTATACTTCTATTGATGCAGCCTAAAATTGCATTGGCTTTTTTAGCTGCCGCATCACACTGTTGACTCATGTTCAGCTTATGGTCTACTTGGACTCCTAGATCCCTTTCACATGTGGTCTCATTCAGCCAGGTGTCCCCCATCCTATATCTGTGCATTTCATTTTTCCGCCCTAAGTGCAGAACCTTACATTTCTCCGCATTGAATTTCATTTTGTTAGCACTGGCCCAGCTTTCTAGTCTATTCAGGTCATTTTGAATTTTGATCCTGTCCTCTGGGGTATTAGCTACTCCTCCCAGTTCAGTGTCATCTGCAAATTTGATAAGTATGCCCCCAATTCTGTCATCCAAATCATTAATAAAGATGTTGAATAGCACTGGGCCCAGGACAGAACCCTGTGGCACCCCACTGGTCACTTCTCTCCAGGATGAAAAGGAGCCATTGTTGAGCACCCTTTGAGTTCGGCCAGTCAACCAATTACAAATCCATGTAACAGTTAACTTGTCTATCCCACATTTTGCAAGCTTGTTTGCAAGAATGTCATGGGGAACCTTGTCAAAGGCCTTACTGAAATCGAGGTATACTATATCCACAGCATTCCCTTCATCTACCAAGCTGGTAATTTTATCAAAAAAAGAGATCAGGTTCGTTTGGCATGACTTGTTTCTCTGAAACCCATGTTGGCTTTTTGTGATTATGGCATTGGCCTCTAAGTGTTCACAGACTCTCTGCTTAATGATCTGCTCTAGAACCTTTCCTGGAATTGATGTCAGACTAACTGGACGATAATTGTTGGGATCCTCTTTTTTTCCCTTTTTGAAGATGGGGACAACGTTTGCCCTCCTCCAGTCTGCTGGGACTTCTCCTGTTCTCCAGGAGTTCTCAAAGATTATTGCCAATGGCTCTGATATTACATTTGCCAGTTCTTTTAATACTCTAGGATGTAGTTCATCTGGTCCTGGAGATTTATATTCATTTAGGTTAACCAGGTATTCCTGTACTACCTCTTTACTTATTCTGTGCTGAATTTCCTCTATTCTGTCTCCATTATCCTTAGGTTGAGGACCCTTTGCCTTTTCTGAGAAGACTGAAGCAAAGAAAGTGTTGAGTAATTCTGCCTTTTCTCTGTCCCCTGTTAGCATTTTGCCATCTTCTGCACGCAGTGGCCCCACTGTTTCCTTCTTCTTCCTTTTGCTGCGGACATATCCAAAAAAGCCCTTTTTATTGTTCTTAACCTCTCTAGCAAGCCTGAGTTCATTCTGCGCTTTAGCTTTTCTGACTTTACCCCTACATGTGCTGGCTATTTGTTTGAATTCCTCTTTCGTGATTTCTCCATTTTTCCATTTCTTATACATGTTCCGTTTAAAACTTAGCTCATTTGAAAGTTCCTTAGTCATCCATCCTGGCTTCTTGAGACATCTTCCATTTTTCTTCCTCATTGGAACTGTTTGAAATTGTGCCTTCAATATCTCCCTTTTGAGAAACTCCCATCCGTCTTGAACTCCCTTTTCTTTTAGTATTCCTGACCATGGTATCACCCCCAGTATTTCTCTAAGTTTATTGAAATCAGCTTTCCTAAAGTCTAGAGTGCTTGTCTGACTATGCCTAGCTTCTCCCTTCCACTGTATTACAAACTCCAGGAGAACATGGTCACTTCCACCTAAGGATCCAACCACTTGCACCCCATCAACTAGGTCTTCCCTGTTGGTTAAGATCAGATCTAAAATGGCTGATCCCCTTGTTGCCTCTTCCACCTTTTGGACAATGAAATTGTCTTCCAGGCAAGTGAGGAATTTGCTAGACTTTGAGGATTTGGCTGAGTTTGACTTCCAGCAAATATCAGGATAGTTGAAGTCACCCATCACTACTACATCTCTCTTTTCTGAGTATGTGATTATCTGTTCTAGAAAGGCATCATCCAATTCCTCTGCCTGAGTCGGGGGTCTGTAGTAGACTCCCACAGTAACATCCCTGTTATTTCCCTCTCCTTTAATTTTTATCCAGATGCTCTCCACCTGGCTTCCAGTATTGACTTCCTGCATCTCTTCACTGGTGTAAATATCCCTGACATATAATGCTATTCCTCCTCCTTTCCTGCTTGGCCTGTTTCTCTTAAAAAGGTTATACCCCTCTATTTCTACATTCCAATCATGAGACTCATCCCACCAGGTTTCAGTGATGCCTATTATATCATATTTCCCTTGTTGTGCTAGGAGTTCAAGTTCATCCTGCTTATTTCCCATACTCTGTGCATTAGTGGAGAGGCATTTAAGACCATGTGTCCTCTTTACTTGCTGCTTTTGCACATTTTGTTGCCTTCTACTGTTGGGTCCTTGCACTGTTTGCCTTGTTCCCTCTATGCCACTTGGACTATTCTCTCCATCCCTTTTGCCTTCCAGTATAATGTCTCCCTCCCCCACATAACTCAGTTTAAAGCCCTCCTGATCAGATTCTTCAGACTGTTGGCAAAAACGTTTTTGCCAACTGGCATGAGATGCAGTCCATCCCTTGCCAGAAGTCCCTCCTCATGGAACCGCAGCCCATGATCCAAGAATCCAAACTGTTCTTGGCGGCACCATCTATGGAGCCAGTTATTCACCTCTGCTATTTTCCTCTCCCTTCCTGGACCATGCCCTTCTACCGGGAGTAGAGAGGAGATGACAACCTGTGCATCCATCTCTTTCAGCTTCCTTCCCAGAGCCTCATAATCCCTTTTGATATTCTGAAGGCTGTGCCTTGCAGTATCATTGGTTCCCACATGAACCAAAAGAAGGGGATAACGGTCAGTAGGCTTGACAAGTCTTGTCAGCCTCTCCATCACATGATGGATCTTTGCCCCAGGGAGACAACACACCTCCCGAGACATCTTGTCAGGCCCACAAACCACTGCTTCTGTACCCCTCAGCAAGGAGTCCCCCACCATGACCACGCGCCTCCTCCGAGGCTTAGCAGTGGCTGTTCCTTTTCGTGATACTCTCAGGCTCTCCTGCTCTGTCCCTGATGTCTGTCCCTGCTGCTTTTCCTCATCATCTTTGACAACAGAGAGAGATTCAAACCGATTCTGTAGCTGCAAGCCGCTCACAGAACGTTCCCTGTTTTCCTTACTTCTGTGTGTGACCTTCCTCCAAGCATCTACCTCTGTTATATGTGGAGTGACCTCCTCCACCCCAACAACTTCCTCTCTCTGTTTCCCACCCAAAACATTCTGGTCTGATCTGTTCAGGAGATTCTCCTGCTCTCTATGATGCTGGAGTGCAGATATCTGCTCCTCTAGCTGCTGTACTTTCTCTTCCAAGGGGTCCACCAACTTGCACTTGTGGCAGGTGTAGTTCGCCACATCCCTAGGCAAGAAGACAAACATCCCACAGGTGTTGCAGGTGACTGCTGCAGGGCCTTCAGTGTCCATACTGAAAAGTCTTAAGGAGGCACTGAAACAAGACTGTGGGCTTCCCTTGCTAGACTTGGCCTTTATTCCCAAGCTCTGTCACTGAGTTCAAGTCACGGGGCCTATAGTTATGTAGAGAGCTCCTGGCTAAAAGCTCCTTCCAAAGGCAAGTCTCTGATTCACTTCCTCTGATGCTTCAGGCCGGCTCCTCTTCTATTCTCTAAACACCTCCTTGACTAGATAAAAAAATCAAAATTCGCGTGCCATTAGGCGCGCGCTTCTGCTAGCCTTGAGTAGCCTTAAGTAGCCTCCCAGCACTGGCTCCCAGAATGCAATGGCTCAAGTGTAAATTAAATTAGATCTCACCCAAGCACATGGACTACAGCCTCCTCCTTTTCTTTCTCCTCCTTATTTAGTATCAATGAAGACAGAAGACTAGCTTAGGAGCTTCAGAACAAACAAGGAAGTACACTGATTTTTCTTTCAACATCTTGCAGCTTCCCAGCTCTGGTCAGCTGAGCAGACTGCCTCACTCTGCTTAATAGTAGGGCTGAGGCAAGGAACTGTAACAAGTTCCAGGAAAAGTGGCTGCTTCTTATAGAATATATAAACTGTAACAAGTTCATGCTCATGTCCCACCACAGCATCACAGGAAATTTTGGTCTGGAGTTCTGAATGAGACCTCAGTTTTGTAAACTGGTATTTTAGCTTGTGTTTTTAAAGCAGAATGGTGATTTAAGTGTGTTTTACCTTATATAAAAATAAATACTAGAGCTGAGCCATGATGATCATTTATGAAAGACTTCTTGTAATCATTGTCAGCCCTAGCATCAATATCATGTGATAGAGATATACCTTCAAGGCAGTGATCTCTAGGTACATTTATACTTGCAAATGGCTGTCACTCCACAATCCATG
This sequence comes from Urosaurus nigricauda, assembly GCA_034509955.1. Taxonomy (NCBI): domain Eukaryota; kingdom Metazoa; phylum Chordata; class Lepidosauria; order Squamata; family Phrynosomatidae; genus Urosaurus; species Urosaurus nigricauda. The sequence continues at coordinate 245,777,338 of JAOEGL010000003.1, forward strand.
TGCATCAGACAAATTGTCAAGTCACGTGACCTTAGAAGTTCAAGAAAGTGTACCACTGATATTTGTGCCATAAGGTGACATCACAAGATTCCTGCTTTTCTTTAGAAGAAGTGCAATTAACTGCAAATAATGCAATTTGACACTGCTTCAACTGCCATTGTTCAATGCTCTGGACATCTGGGATTTGTAGTTTTGTGAGATATTTAACCTTTTCTGTCAGAGAGGTCTAAAGCCACAGCAACTACAAGCCCCAATTTTCCATAGGATACAGCCATGACAGTTTGAATGTTGGGTGGATTTATTTTTTTCTTTTTATTTGCAATGTATTTCAAAACCTTATTTTTGAAGTTATAGGCAACTTGTAAATCAATGGGGCTTTCTAGATTGGCAGGAAAGTGTGACATGAAGTTGCCTTTTCCTTAATGCTTAGCAGCTGCACCACAGCCTTTAGATGGAGCTGCGCTGTTCCACAGTTTTTAAAAAAGAAGCAGGGAAAACCAGCACCTTTTTAAAGGCGCTTCTTCTCCCCTAAAACGCAAAAAAAGTGTTTTCGTGGCACATTTTCCCTTTTTCTCATCTAAAGGCTAGAGTTTCATGCAGCCATGAACACACTTCTTTTTGCCAATCTAGAAAGCCCTAATGATAGCCTTCAAATATATAATATAACTTCTAAGGGCAATAAGAATGAATGCACAGCAATTAAAATTTTTATAAAGTATTCATAATAAATTTTTATAATAGTCATAAAATATAGAACAATTAAAAGAGCAAATTAATATCCCATAATAAATAATTTCCAAAGGAAAACATTTCAAAAGTTTCTGAAAGATCATTAGAAGGTGAGATGTGATTCCATAGTTAGGGTGCAACCATTTAAACCTTCAAACCCCCTGCCATCTCCCAGCTCTAGCTATATGTTTCTCAAGAAAAATGTCCAAAGGTAATCTCTGTCATCTGTCTTGATCCTAATTCTGGTATTTCATTAGAGTGTATTTATAGCTGCTGCTTGTCTTTTTTCGATTTTTTTAAAAAATTGCCACAAAAATATGTTTCTTCTGCAAGCTAGAGTGTGAGGCACTGTGTTACAGTGGTTCTGCTCATATTTGCTGGAGTAGATCCTGAGCATCGGGGGGCTCTTATTCAGCCCCAAGGCCATTAATCTGTGTTTTACCACAGAGTTCCATCTGCTGGCCAGGTAGGTCTCCTTAGTGGCATGCTTGCAGAGTGTCTTATGGAAGAGAAAGTTGGCAAGTGAGGCAGGGTGAGTGAGGCAGCCACTTGGTGCCACACGTGGGGAGAATGGGTGAGAGTCTCCGGAGACTGGAGCAGCTTGGAGCCTGTGTGGGCTGGAGGAGGGAGGACTTTCCACCTTTGCTCCCATAATAATGCATTCCTGATGATGGAATTCCTTTCCTAAGCTTTCCTAAGTTTATTCAGTGTGGACTTAGTACAAATTTGTGCTCATGAGCCCATTGTTTTGTGTGTGTGTGTTTCACGATTAATGATTTAGCCAAATCAGCTGCACAACCCTAAAACAAAGATCATCCATAGAGTGTCCAAAGCTTGGAGGCCCAAATGTGTATTATTTTGTGGCTATAAATATTTGAAAATAACAACAGAAAGCTGATATCCCACCACTTATTTGGTCAGATAGTCTGCATTATAAAACTTCTCATAAAACTCAAAGACAATAAAAAGACTGTTTCCTTTAAAGGTTTCAGTTCATGTACAGATTTTTAACTGCAACTGCTAAATTGTTTTTTATTTTAGACTCTTTCCTTGAGCATTTCAATAATTATAAGGGAAAAACAGAATTGGATAGATCAATTAATTCATAATGAAATAGAATACATTTTCCATGACAGCTGGTAAATCCCACTCTGTGGTTGCTCAAAGCCCAAACCGGAATTCTGATGACAGTAGACAATAAGGCTATCATGTACAGGATGTATCTTAATGCTCAAGAGGACCAGTCTGCAAATGACACCTCAGTGAAAGCAAACTTGTTTCATTTAGATCCTGTTAATTACTATAATGTATACAATCATCATAGACATCTGTTTTCTTTTTATCTTTGTCCCTCTCTTTTTCTGTTCATAGTCAATCATAGTTTAAGGTGCAGGAACAACTGTGAAATAGTCTTTTGCACAATGCTTCTGAAATACAAATGATTCACTAACGTAGGTTAATGAACAATTCTTAGAACTTATTTTACAACTTGTGATGTGAACTACTAACAAGCTGTGTTAGCCTACTTTTACAGAAGCATTGTAGTTTTGAATAGCAGAAAAAGAAAAAAAAGGAAAAGAACTGAGTTAGAGATGTGTTTGTTTTATAGAGCTGAAAGCAATTTGAAAGAGATTAGGAAGAATGTTCTTATTGTTTCTTTTAATCCTGTATTTCCTTCAAGAAGCTCCTGATGACATTCATAGGCTTCTTCCACATTTGACATGTATATTCAGTACAAAATGTGTTGGACCAGAAAGATATCAAAACTATACATATGCATAAGTCTACACCCAACTGTGGGTCCCAGCTAAAGTAGACCACAGAATTAATGGCACTTACACATGGGATGGTTTAATATCCAGCAATTGATTCACTGAGTCTACTAGGAATAGCAATTAATCTGAGGCCATGTACTAACAAAAATGCCTCAGTGAGACACCTTCTCTTTTAAAAACAATCTGGAGAGGTCAAAATGTTTCCACTTTTCTGTTTTCTCCACATATCTGGGACTGATGAGGGGTGTTAACCTTAATTTTAATTATATGCTTGGAAGTGTCAATTTCTTGACTTAATAAGTCCCACTGTTCAAATGCCTACTTGGCCATGAAAAAGTATTGGGTAACCCTGGGCAAGCCACATGCTTTCAGCCTCAGAGGAAGGCAATGAGAAATCTTCTCTGAACAAATTTTGCTAAGAAAACTCCATGGCTTGTTCACTTTAGGATTGCTGTATGTTTGAAATGACGTGAAAGCAGACAGCAACAACAAAGTCTCCCAGTATTGGGGAAAAGATGGAAATAATAATAATAATAATTATATTATTATTATTATTATTATTATTTGTGCCAAGCAATGTCTAGATCTTTTAAAATGTGCTCAAGTATTCATATCTGGATTATTTGTATCCCATGATACTAAAGAAATTTGCTAGTGTATTTTCTGAACATTGATACATTGATAATTCCTGGGAAACAGGTCAGGTACATAGGACTGAAGACTTTAAATGTCTCAATTTTCAAATGAGGGAGAAGTAAGAACCCAGAAATTATAGACTGATCACTCTGGTTTAGATAGTAGGGGAAGGTCAAAAGAGAAGACTAACCATGAGAAGAGGCATGTATAGGCTTCCCTTTCTTGAGACATTTGTATGAATTTGTGGAGGATGGTAGCAGAAATAGCAAGTTTGACCCCTATAATCCTGTCTCCACAAGTTAGAGCACAGTGATAAACTATGGTTTCCCAAATAATAAACATTTGTCTTTACCTAGTTTTGTGGTAAAGAAAGTTATCCTTTCCAACAAGGCAGCAAAATAGAGTTACTTTGTTTACTTCTGCCCTCAGATTCAGCTATAAGGTTGTGTGTGTGAGTGGTGTATGTACACTGGGAGCCAAACCATGACAGAATCTGCAGTGATCTCAAGTCTTCACTACATTAGTAATTCCAAGCCGGCTATGTAAGAGCCAAAGGAAATACATAAATTTTAATTTAATATTCCTGCTGAGCCCAACTATGGCATTTCAAATTGTTCTATGCTAATCTGTGGCCCACAGCTTCAGGGGCTTAGATTATTTTTTCCCATTGAGATATCTTACCCACTACTGCACAGAAAAGAATAAAGGAATATCTGCAGCTGATTTATGGAATCACAAAGCCTTTCTGCACTCAAAGCTACGGCATATAATAAGAAAGAAGGCAATGAATTGAGTTTGAGCTTCTTGCAGATTTTTCTTATTAGTACTCTAAACCAGATTATACCCAGGGCATCTTGGGAAAAAGTCAACAGAGTCTAACAATGTGAATGAGAAATGAATTTGCTCCCACAACACTAAAAACTTTTATTCAAGTTCATATATATTTGTTGGGATTATATGTAATCATATCCAAATTGCTTTCTCTGGAACACAAAATTTTTTTGCCTTTAATAGCAGATATTTTCTTCAGCACCTGGTTCACCTTTGACTTCTCAGCTTGTTTCTCATTATTGAGGTGTCCTCTTATGGGCCAACAAAGTAGGCCAGGCCTAGTTTTAAGTATGAAATAAATCCTGTTGCTTCTATATCTCAGGGAGAATGAGCACAAGATTAGAACAGATAAAACACACTTGAGATAAAGTGCACAAGGTGGATTATACAAGAAAAGAGGATTTAGTGAAGAACACATCCACAACTTTTTGTTAACACTAAGAATGGCAGCTTTTGTAAGCAACATTTATGGAAACTCAACTGGAGCTTTAAAAGCTATGTCTTTTGTTGTACATTTCTCTGCATACATTTGCTTTGTAGTCAGTAGCTTTAACTTTAGAAGCCATGCTGGGCCTTGACTCCTGTTCATTTTGTCTAATGAAAAGCCAGGGATGTACTTTTACACACATATTCCTGTTTTGTTTTCTTTGAAGTTTATTAAGCTATCCGGTAAGATGTGAAGCTCATTAGGTTTTTATTATTATGGGCCCAAATTAAGCATCTGTTCCCTGGGGAGTGATAAACTGCAAGTGGATATCAGAGTTATGTACGTATTACAATATTTACTCAATTAGTAATTTACAGTTTGTTGTCAACAGAAATACCATCTACATAGTTCAAACCTGTCACAAGGTATGACTTTACTACTCAGACAGTTGATATGCCAGACACCTTCACTTCACTAGTTGGATCCTTATTTTTAATGGCTCTTTAATTTGATCAGCCAAATTAAAAATGAAGCATTTTTGGTGACAGACTGACAAGTATGTGGAAAACTCATTGTAAAGGGTGATTTGAGAAAATGCAAAATTTAAATCATGTTAAATGACCTACATTCTGAAGTGCCACTTGATATTATCAAAGTCTTTGATTTCCTTTTCATGTTCTCAAAACATGTGTACTTGCCAATTCCAACTAAGGTTTTACAAAGTCTGAAGAGTATGCCTGAAATTGTGCTGAAGGTCAGGAAATAAACACATTCTGTGAATTCATCTGAGAGGAAACTGTTTCAGCTGAGTCTCTTTCCTAAAATGCAGCTTTGTGAGAAGTCAGGGCTGTAGAATGTACATTCTTTTAAATTAAAGATGTTGAATGCCATTATTATAAAGTCAATCTAAACTTTTATTATCAGCACTCCTTTACCAAAATAATGGTTGTGTTCTTTCAGCTGCTTCCATGAAGACCATAGAACATTATGATTTCACTTTTTAAAAATTTGAAGTCTCTTTGGTACTACATATTACTGCAGTCAGAAAATCTGGCCCTATGTCTCTGCCTCTTCTCTAACCAATAAGACAGAGTAGAAGAAAAAATGTGATAAATTAACTCTGCTTATGTGACTATTACATGTGCATTGTTGTCACAGATCTAGTCCCCAAATTCCATACATGCATTGCTGCTTCTACAATGAGCCAGTCTGTAGTCACCCTGTATGTTCTTAGGCATCCTACGTGTAATTAGGAATAAAAATGGCAAATGTATATGCAATTCAAATGTACATGAATGTAGCATATGTGGAGAGAAGTTGGGTTCCTGATCTAATTCCACACCCCTTCCATACATTGAATATAACTTTTTTTTTCACATGGAAATCTTTCTTCATTGCCACTTTCATTTCATTGGTCACCACTAGACAGGAGAGGGACTCACAAGACAATTTGTGAGATCCAGATTTAAGCAAGGACAGCTGTACTGACTGTGGTGAATTTGTCTGCCTCTTCTTTCTTCAGAAGCCCTTCCAGCTCCAGCTTCCTAAATTATTACTATTTATCCACCTCTCCCCATGGATTGAGGCAGGGAACAACAACAATTAACAGGCAAATAACATCAGTTAAAAAACACTAATGTGCCTTTAATACCAATGTAAGATATTTACTATAACCACCACAGCCTCCTGAATTTGATGCTGTCTCAAATGAAAGGAAGGGGAAAGCTTTGGGGAGACCATGGATTGTTCAATTTTCTTTAACAGAGTGGCAAGAAAACACAATGCAGCATAAATGATTTTTTAGTTTTACTGTACATTCAGTGAAATGCATGCATGCAAATAAAATGGTAGCTTCTGACAAGTACTCTTGGAAAGAATCATGTTTGGAATTTTGAAATTCTGCTGTCAATACAGTACATCTCTGAAGATGCAGTTAAGCAATTTAACACTGCTAATGAAAATATCCTCTTTGCTTCTATGAAAATATACATTTCAGAACATGATGTGCAGTCAACAACATGTCCTAAGGCTAATCTTGACCTTTAACCAATGGGAATGGTCTGTCTTGTTGATCTCATCTAAATACACAGCAGGTACAAAGGACTAAACCCATTTAGGTTGTGCCCTAGTATCACACAGACTATCACACTATGCTTCCCTATGGGGATACTTAACATGTTTGTAGTCCATGATTATGTTTATCCAATGGGGGAAAATAATAAAATAAGCAGAACTGTGCTTACTATAGTGGAACCTCAAGTGAAAGAGAGAGAGAGAGAGAGAGAACCTGTGATGTCAAGCAGCTTTTAAAAGTTGCCAGTAAAAACTCTTACATCAAAAGAAAAAATAAATAGTCCACCCTGGTATATTGCTTGTAAAGTCAGAAAAGGAATGAAACAATTGGCAATGGCCATCTTAAAATATTTGCAACAATTCTGAATGTCAAGAGTGATTAAATCCAGCTGGCACAGAACATAATATTACAGTAATTTTAGAAGTACTTAAAACACACACACACACACACACACACACACACATATCTGACAAATTCTATGGCAATTACAATATTGTTCCCAACTATGGTCACAATTTTCTTTTCATCGACACTTACAGGTTGTATAGGAACATAATGTGGCATTTTTACAATCCCTTAATGCAGTTGGTCAGGAAATGAAATACTTCCAAGCCAGTCTGTTTGGTGTGTGGGTCCCTCTCCATTTATTGAATTATTTATTATACTTTGTAGCCCACATGGCAACAAAAAAAAAAAAATCTAGCTATGGAAGGATGGGCTCCCAAGCTGTTTCCTGAACAGAAGGGATTCTTCTATTCATGGAATCCACTATAGCTTCAAATTAATTTCTGACTTGTGATTAGTTCTTTTTCTCACTGGCAAATGTATAATTAAGACTGCATCCGCACTGCATATATAATCCATATATATAATTTGACACCACTTTAACTGCCATAGTTCAATGCTTTGTAATTCTGAGAATTGTAGTTTGTTGTGGCACCAGAACTCTCTGATAAAGACAGCTAAATGTCTCACAAAACTACATTTCCCAGAATTCTATAGCATTGAGCCATGGTAGTCAAAGTGGTGTCAAACTGGATTATATTTGCAGTGCAGATGCATCTTGAGTCACATTATTCAGAGATGTAACTATGGGAAGTTTGGCACATCAGTATGCAAAGGGATCTTGGAGCACATTTGAGACTAATTGAGGGAAAGATGATGTAGCACAAGCTTTCATAGACTTGATAGATCAAATCTGTAACAGCTTATGCTACTACTTCTTTCACTCAGTTAATCTCAAAGGTGCTACAAGATCCGATTGCATACTAAGTTACATCTTGATTGTCACTTGGAAAAGGATGACATTCACTGTTTTTGAAATGTAGGAGACTATTAGTTTACTTTTGTAATTTTGGAAGTGTGGCCTAAATAAATGTCAGAAGAAGAGGAGCACATGGTCCAACTGTTGGCTCATGTCATGCCTCCTGCAGTTCTAGGTGCTGAGGTGATGACAAGATGGGTGGGAAGGGAGTGTGCTTTGTATCACAGAGAAGTTTGTATATCAAAAAGTAACTGCTTTACTTTTAAGAAACTGGAAAATAAAGAGTTGCACTTTAAAAATTTAAGTTAATTTAAATTTATTTTTATTTAAAAATAAATAAATAAATATCCCAATTCCCAGTGCAGCTCCCAATCATTATCGCACATGAATAAAATAAACTATCCTACTAAAAACGGTGCAAATTAAACAGTTTAAAACCTTTTAAAACAATGAGAGCAAAAATGTAGCACTCACCATTAAAAGACTCTTTGGCTGTTAACTAGTTAACAGCCAAAAGCCAGTGTAAATAAAAAACCAGCAGAGAGAAGAGAGAGGGCCAGCCATTGAAAAGGCCCTCTCACATCATCACCATGACTGATGGTGGTGGGAACAAGAGAAAGTGTTCTCCTGAAGATCTTAAAAGTCAGGCAGACTCATAAGGAGAGAAACTACAATGTCAAAAAAAAAATGGCAGTTAAAGTGGTGTCAAACTGGATTATTTATGTAGTGTGGATGCAGCCATGGACAACTTTTCAACAACTTCTCTGAATTTCTCTGAAGATGCCAGCCACAGATGATGGTGAAACATCAGGAATAAACTCTTCTGGAACATGGCCACGTAGCTTGAAAACCCACAAAAAAACTGTGGATGCCAGCCATGAAAGCCTTTACTTCACATTTCCTTTTTACTGTTTTTAGTTTTACATGAATATGTGTGTGTGCATGTATGCATGTATATGCTGAGATAGTGGAGTAAATGGTCCCCACCCCATTGTCTTTATCGGAAAGACTGAGGGTCCTTTACTGTCTGTCAGTTTAGTCTGTATCTGTTAAGATTGCCCTTAAGCCCACTTTCCATTTTCAATTCATGAACAAAAGTCTTGTCCTAATAGACAGGCTACCATCAACTCTCATTTTGCTCTCTCTCTCTCTCTCTCTCTCTCTCTACTCTGAGATTTCATGATATAGTAATAAAGATATTGTAAAATAAATAAATAAGTCAAAGTTTAGATGCTGTATAGATGCATATTTAGAAATAATAACTATAGTTTGTACAGAAATATAAGAATTTTCACAACAGAAAAAAATGTGATCAGTCCACCTGCTCAGTTGGCTGCCCAAGATCCTTATTGCTGATGGACAACTTTAAGATGGCTTCTCAGTGTTACATTTCTCAATTGTTGTTTTTTAAATCTTTAAACTGAAGTCACACCAGACAGCCTTTCAAAAAGAGGATGCCTTGAAAATAAAGGATTCTTTTCTGACAGTTTTTCAGACAGGAAAGTAGGATACATGGCCACCCTCATATATTGTAAAATACAATATCCTTGAGGTGATCTGAAGAAAAGAGTTATTTCTTCCCAGTATTTTAGTTTAAGATCCTCTTTAAATAGTGCACTAACTAGTCATGAATAGCTTCCTATTTATGCAATACACTCCTGGTGATGTCACCCAACTTGAACAAAAGAGTGGCTTCTAATAAATGTATACTTAAGTGTAATTGCTCTTCTCTGTACCATTTAGCAAAACTGCACCATTGTTATGAGTTGGCAAATTACTTACACATAGACCATAGGAAACAAGATAAATGAGTTGACTGTGTCAGAAATGTTACAACATAAAGTGGTACAAAGTAGAAATTCAAGGCAGATGTTTTTCTAAAGTGTAGACACTTTTATATAACATTTTGGGACAAAAAAGGAGAAAACACCAATTTTTAAACATGAATTTATAACTGCATTTCTCTATGACTTGATAAATTCGCATACCTCTCAAATGAGATGACAAACACTTGTATCTTTGTTTTTTTACAGTTTGAAACTTTGAGGTATGTTGCTACTTGCACATACTCTCAGTCCATCTTAATTTGTGTGCAACAAGTCACAGAGTTTGAAAAGCTTGACTTAAACAACATTAGTTACAGTTAACATTCAAAGACCTGATTTTTTTTGGGGGGGGGGGGTGAATCATTGTTTTTAGGTGTAACTCTTTAGTCTCCTTTTAAAAATAAGCAAACAAATTGTTACTTCTCATCACTGTAATAAAAACAAAACAAAACTATGTGCTATAAGCTCCTGGCCTATGGTACAAAAATATCATCCTCCCCTCCCCTCCTTCATTGATGCAACATCTTCAGCACCTGATGTGAGCCAGCTGTTGAACTTTGGAATATTTCTTCTCAAGATTTAATGAGTCCATATACTGATATAACACAAAATGAATGAAGTAATAACTCATTAAATTACAATTGCAACTCAGTTATGAGGGAAATGAATTGATTACTATGTAAGCAGTTGTTTGTGAACAATGACTTCAGACATATAGAGAAGTTAGTGGCCCTGCAGGGGAGTGCATACTGAAAATTGATTCAAAAGTAATAAATGTATCCAAATATTTTGCTGGAGGCGGGGCTTAAAAGAATTCAGTGAAGATGCTGTTGCACACCTCCATCCTTATTGTTTGCACATAGCTAAATCTAATTCTGTATATAGATTTTAGATTGTAAGCCTGAGGGCAGGGATCCGTCTAATTATGAGATTGTATGTACAGCACTGTGCAAATTTACAGCGCTATACAAAATAAATAATTCCAGTTATATTCAGCAATATCATGCATAGTAATTTTGTACATAGATCTGTAGTAGATGCACTATAAATGTGATGTGCAGAACACAATTTAGGCTTATTCCATCTTCTGGCAAAAGAAATTAAGGTTTTCTTCCAGCAAGCCATGCCCCCTCCAAGATGTTATATATTTACTTACTTACTTACTTACTTAATCTGTTGCCTTTCTCTTGTAAGGCAATTTACAGAAGCCTAAAACAAGACAAGCTATAATCTATGAGAAGCTCAAACTGAACATTTCACTGGATGTTTCACTGCTCTTGTTAAAGGACTGGGTATTGTAGGTGTAATACAGCAGAGAAGCCTGAGATCCCCAAATGCATAGCCATCAAGCAAACCCTTACATTGTGTAAAATGTATATATGTCATCCACTGGGGCTTGAGGGGATAGTGATCCTTATACACAGAGAAATGTGCATTTAGCTTACAAAACCAGTGTCCCACAGAGGTGACCACTCTAGGAAGACCAGCAACATCACTTAAGTAAATTAATTTTGAAAGTACTGTCCTGTCACCTCATGCCTCTAGGCCAATCACTCATTGGTGGAGACGTGCTAGTTTTGGATTAAGCCAGTTCAGCCAAGCAAGCAGTAACCGTTGCACAAGAATGAGCATCTAGGATTGACAGCTCACAGATCTTGGTCATACAGGAAATGAGTCTGCTGACATCATTTTCTCTTGGAATCAGAATCTGAGTGGCACTTTTGTATAGAATCATCATCACATCAGCAGCTAAAATCAGTACAATTTGGTTCATTTGGGCCTTAATCATACATGAGTGGATGAATTAGGAATTGCAGTGTCAAACCACATGGTTTTGCACTTGTTAAAATTTGTAGCAGCTGCATTAGTAACATCAATTTGAATTTCTCCATCTATAGCATTATTTTGGTCAATTGTAAGTAAATGAGAAATGCATCCATGTATTATAAAGATCAAAGAATCCTAAGGTGTCTAACTTCTAACGCCACTCACTCTGTTTTATTCCCCCATGATTTTTGTAAAATCCCATTTTAATTCTCTTGAACAATATTGTTTCAGTCACAAGCACCAAGGAGTTATTCTGCAAACTCTCTGAATACCTTATGGAACAATCATTCCAACAGAAACCCCCTTTTTAGTATTGTCATAATCTGATGGTGAGACTCTCTAATCTTAGCATTTATATACACATTTATGAATTTAAACTTTACAAAGTAATACATGGATCAGAATGGAATTGCCTTTTAGACAGTGTAGCTGTCCAGTCATTGAAATGAAGTTTTCAGCTCTGTCCAGATAGATTTTAAATGCAAGATTACATATTTTGGGATAAAATATGTGTGCAAAATGTGTATTTATCTAAACATTTGAAGGCATTTTAGTGTGGTCTTTTCATTTGAAAAAAATTACAAATTGATGCAACAGTGATGTGGAACTAACATGTGAAACACATGCAAAAACTGACAGAGTGATATTGATCCCTAAGATCTAGCCCAGAATGCACCCTACACAAGTGAGGTAATTTAAACTTAATTTAGACTTGGTTTGAAAATTTCATTTACCTTCAGGCCCCATTGTCACCTGCTATCTGAAACTCTGGTTGCTGCCAGCTGTCCATTATAGAGTCTTACCCTCCCCAGACTTATTCTAGCAATGAAAAATTAGCATAAGCAGCAACCTGTAGTTTAAGGGTATTTCCTGTCAATTGCAAAGGAGCCTGAGAAGGATGGTTCTGCTAGGATGAAGGAAGGAGAAACATGGTTATGGTAAAGAGAGAAGTGCCACAAAACTCCAACAAAGATTTGTTCAATAGTATTGTTGTTGCTGCTGTGTGTCTTCAAGTCATTTTCAGCTTATGGGAACCCTAAATTGAACCTATCATGGGGCTTTCTTAGCAAGATTTGTTCAGAAAGGGTTTGCCATTGCCCTCCCCCGAGGATGACAGCACGTAGCTTTCCCATGGTCAGCCAGGGGCTTTCATGGCTGAGTTGGAAATTGAACTATGGAAATCAATCTGGAAACCATGCCTTCTGAAGAGAGACTTAGGGGCTGAACAGACCATCCCTCCTCTTTTAGTGCCTGATTGGGACTGTGGCAACTACATGTCACAGCCCTGATCTGGCCTTTCCATGGCGCAAAAAGGAGCCACAAAAAAGTTAAGTATTTGAAGGGGTGTCATGTTGAAGACGAAGCAAGCTTGTTTTCTGCTGCTCCAGAGATTAGGATACGGAGCAAGGAATACAAGCTACAGGAAAAGAAATTCCACCTAAACATTAGGAGGGACTTCCTGGCAATAAGAGCTGTTTGACAGTGGAACACACTCCCTCATAGTGTGGTGGAGTCTCCTTCTTTGGAGGTCTTTAAACAGAGGCTGGATGGCCATCTGTTGAGGGTGCTTTGATTGTGAGTTCCTGCATGGCAGGGATTTGGCCTGGATGACCCTTGGTGTCTCTTCCAACTCCATGATTCTATGAACCCTGATCTCTGAAGTCATAGTCCAACACTCAGACCATTAGGCCACAGTGGCTGTAACACTCCAACAAAGTTGTTTGAAAAGTATATCTGCTGCAAACAGAGAGCTTTGAAAAGAAAACAGGAAAAAGCCAAATTCTTTTCAACCCCTCCCCACCTCCCCCAGTATTGTGCAGAAATAGTTTAGTTTGAGACTGCTTTAACTGGCTAGCTCAGTTCTAGGTAATCCTGGAAACTATAGTTTATTGTGGTACCAGAGCTTTCTGACAAAGAAGGCTAAATGTCTCACAAAACTATATTTCCCAGAATTCCCTAGCTTTGAGCCAGAGCAGTTAAAGTGGTCTCAAACATGATTATTTCTGTATTGTGTTTTGGACCTCAGATAAAAAGCCTGAGAAAGCAATGGACAAAGTATAGCTGTCCTTCCTCTGAAATTTTCTTGATAAGGTACTCTTTTGCAACATTTTGGAGACACATTGTTTGGCTTTATTTTCCTGAAGTTTGATGTCCACATCACTAAATCAGTCCAAATTGGTTCAGATCCCATCTTGATTGGTCCAAACTGGAAATCAGCATTTCGTTGAAGTGAATGAACTGCCCTAACATGATCTTTTCCATACAGCAAATATCAGTACCTATTGAATTTAACTTTATGCAAATATAGGAGACTTCCATGCCTGCTTCTTATGGAATATTTTTAAGGCATTTTTTTAAATACAAGTTTAGGACAGAACAAACTTACAAAAAAAGAGAAAAAGCAAAATTTATAAATTTTCCAGCCGTAAATGAAGCCATGACATAGTGAAGAAGCATATGTCCTTTGGATTTCTAGTTAAAAAAACTGGGAAAGTGAATTATGTGTGTATTTTATTTTTTCAAAGTTGCTGTATTTTTGCACTGACTATACTGGGCATTCTAGTATCAAATTCTTTTCTATCAAATGCACATTGAACCTTTCTTCTATCTACTGCAGTAATTTATATTCTATTGAAGAAACATAGTAAATAAGTCAATTTATAGGTTCAGTTGTTGTTTTTCCTGCCACACTGACATTTGTCAAACACTCAGTAATCGGTGACACTAAAAAGCCTTTTCTTTCTTTCTTTCTTTTTTCCTTTTCTTTTTTATGTGAACACGTACTTAGCAGCTTTCACCCTTTGTGTACTGAATACAGAAGACTTTTCAGGAAATGTCAAGCATGCTAACTCTTATGACTGTAAATGGATTATATTCAATTACTGCAATTATGCAGTTACTGTAAAAATGTAACTTTTAAGCTGATGGGGGGGGGAGCATGAAAATAACCTTACTCTGAACTTTAATTGCCACATTCACTGACAATTCTTGGGCTCAACAGTTACTTGAAATGTATTTGGAAGGGAAAAATAAACTAAAGGATTGCTGAATGTTGGAAGTTTTTAGAAATGCTGCTCCTAAATGGTGGGTCTCTTAACTAAACTGTTTAATGAACAGGGCAGCAGGAGACAGAAGAGGAATTCAAAAATAAACATTTTAAAAGCTTCACAACAAAATAACTATGAAAAAAAGCTTTGAGGAGATGAACCAGATTCAGGAAGATTAAGCCATTCTCTGTATTTAAAAACATCATGGCCTGGATCTAGATTAAGTTATTTTTCTATGGTTACTGCTGAAATAATTGCCTTTTCCCATTGGTTTTACTGGGATCTAAACTCAATTAATGTAGTCTGGAGGGAGCCCTCCAGGCAAGAACAAAAATGAAGTCAATGTATGGTTGCCATCTACTGTATAACTTTTCCTCCAAAAGTCTCATCAATAAAGCATAGAAGCATACAGAAACTGAAAGGAAACTGAAACAGTATGGGAAGGGGAAATACAGGATTTTTCTTGAGTGTATGCATTGTACTGTAAAGTGGTTGTAAATAAGTTTTACTTTTGGCCATGCTGCTAAAACTTTTCCAGTCCATTTTTCACACAACCTGTGAAATAAAACAGAAAACAAAATGGTTCCTCCCCACACCCAACAATCTTGTATCTTTCTGACAATCTATAATGGTGCACTGTCTACATCTGACAATGTTTGCAACCAGCTAGAGCAACTGTTACTGCTAGAAAGTGTGTCCTGGAGGCGTTCTTCTGTCAGAGGAGATGACAGTAACTTTTCCCATGCAGATTAAGCTAGTGTTTACAGATTTGCCCTGGGTGTACTTTTTCATCCAGCTGTGATCAAGTAACAGTGCCTGACGAGTGCCAGACAGATTTCTTGATACACAAGGCTTACGTGCCTACCCTGTCTGCTGTGAGCATGGCCCTGAAATGTGGACACCATGTCAGAGATCACCTCCTGGTAAATTCCACTTTACCGTTATTTGTTTACCACCCTACAGTTTTCAACATGAAAGCTTATATTGTCAACATACTGAAGTGGATAGTAATGCTCTTGTTGATTTTAATAGAAAAAACTTGCCTCCATAGATTGAAATAAGCAACCTGTTACTATGCAGTAATTCCATGAAGTTGATGATGCAGCAGACAAAATGAGACCAAGGGAAAAGTAGGAGCCATGCAGAGGTCAGATACAGTGGAATAGATTGGGATTCCCATGAAAAAACACTGCTAAGTTTTAAAATCTTTGACTAGTCTGAACAAGCATGGGATAAGTCTACATACATGAAAACATTGTATTTCTATGCTACACAATTATATCTGTTTAATACAATTTAACTCTCATAGTTCCTTCCTACCAAATACTGGGATCTGAGTTTGGGGAGATAAACATGATTATCTGCTAGAAAGCTCTACTGTATTTGGCTAAATCCAAGCATTAGAACTCTCCAGCAGAGAATTCTAAGTACAATGATACCATTAACCACACCATTAAGTACAATGACACCACCCACTGAATAATATGGGCTTGAGCTCCCACATTTTTTCCCCATCCATGGGAGGAATCAGAGTCAAATCCCCATAGATGGAAGGGACATATTGTTCTTTGTCAAACTACCGAAAGAAAGAGTGTGAAGTAGTGTGCAGGAGATCCTTATTAAGGAGCAAAGACAACATGACTTGCGTAAAACAAACAAACTAAAATGTATTATAGGAACTCCATACTGGAATAGGAAATTTATTCAAGTACAAGTCTAATCTTGCCAGTTTCTAGGGATTCTGAGCCATTCTTGATTCTTCAGAGTTAAACGTTGCTGCACAACTACAAATCCAGGATTCCTGAAAGAAACAGCTATGGTAACTCACATAGCATTATGTGTGGTATAATTATAGAGTCACAGAGATCATAAAGAAAAACTAGTAATTATGTGATACAGTCACTCCTCCTAACTCGCAGATCTGGGTTCCACACACTCAAATATCCATGGAGGGGCGACCTCTGCTATTTCCAATGGCGCACGTGCACGGGCCATAAGCATGGGGATGTGCCCCATTCAAACCTACGAGTTTTGAATATATATGAGCCTCTATTTTCCTGGGGGGAAGGGGGGGGCGGAACGGCACATTAAATGGAGCCCCAAAATGGGTAGATAGGCATGAGAAATTCAAAAGAATGTAACCCATTTTCAAAACCAACTTTCCAAAAGTGGGGCAATTAGTAGGAAAATGTAAAAAAAAAAAAGATATTACAAACAGATATAAACAAATTCCAATAGATTGATAAAGAAATTGGCCAGATGGAGTAAATGGAGAAATGCTGGAGCTGGCTGTGTGTGTCTGTTCAGCTGAGGCACCTTAAGATACACCCTGGAGGGACTGGAATGAAGACTTGCTGTAGTCTTATCCATCTTCAGATAAGCTAAAGGGATCCACATCTGCTCTCTGTCACCTTTATACCAATGCTGAGGTGCTGGGAAGATGGAGGTCAGCAAGAAGACACCAGCCATTGTCCCTAATCTCCACCTTCTCCTGCATTGGCCTGAAAACTCGTGTTTTTAAGTTGTGCTGGCTTTCAACTTCCATTTGAGAATGATGGGAGCGGTAGTTTATAAAATTTGACAGGTGACAGATTGGGGAAAACTTCAACATTCTGTGGCAGATTGGTTTTCTTCAAAGTTAAAGTGATATTTATTTGCTGGTTACCAGCAAATTAAAAAATTAAAAAAAGTAATTTCATATTAAAATACTTTAAATGTACATAAAATAGTAGCAGTAGAGCAGTAGCAGTTAAAACCTGAGATTGTAATTTTCATGACCTGGAAAAGTGAGTTTTCTTTTTAATTAGTATGTGAAGTTTGGGGTACTTTGGGAGCAATACAGAGAATTTTAATTCATGTCTAACAGTGATTTCAGAATAACAAGATAAATTTTTGATGTTACTGGTCTTGTCCCTGGAAGCATACAACGTTACGACACATAACTGAAGTGTGAGGTCAAAAGGATGACTGCCATAGTAGTCCTTGGAGCTCTCTCTCTCTCTCTCTCTCTCTATATATATATATATATATATATACAGTATTAGTATTAGTACTGTTGTACCACTGTTAATTTTGTTAATCTAGTTTTCCTGTGACTTAATCTTTCCCAGATTTGGTGGTAAGAAAATATATAGTGATGTCCTGCGTGTGCATAATTGTAGCATAAATTTGAAACTTTGATATCTGGATTTATATCCTAGTTCTTTGAGTTCCATTTCACATTCCCATTGCAAGGATGTCTTGATAGTTTGTAGTATGAATGAAATTAAATTTATACTAAGTTTTCATACCTAATGGCAAAATGATAAGCATTAGATTGTTTTAATAATGGCCTAAACACATTCATAATGGACAGCCTGGAAAACACTATTAAAAGTGATAGCTAAGAATGCAATTTATGTCAGTATAGGTATCTCTGAGTATAAAGTTCCAGGCAAGAACAAAGAACTGGGTCACAAAGTCAAGGTAGAAGAACTCAGACAGCAGAAGGCAAATGAGAACAGGAACTTCCACAACTTCAAGAGAACACTGCAGACTGAAGTTCTCACTTGCAAATATTGATTTATAGGAGACGATTGTCTCAACAAGAAGCTAAAACCAAGGGAAGGTGCAGACAGACTGACAAACCTTTCTAGATGATCTTAATAGGCTGTAGTGTTCATTATTGGGGTGCTGTCTATCATCCCCAGATGATTTGCTTAGCACCCCTTAATTTGGAGAAAGCAGATGTTGCTACAGTCATGCAGGGCCTGGTCACATCCACAGCAGGCTACTGAACTGTGTTCTGCATGGAGCACCATTTAAAGATTACTTTGAGGCTGTAGAATGAGGCCGAATGCATCTGCCTGGTGGGTCATGGAATCTGGGCCATCAGCACACATAATACACTGTAATCCTGGATTTCTTTATTCAATTTAAAGTACTGGGTATTACATTTAAAGCCTTATAGCAACGGTGGGCAACTTGCTATAAGAAATATTTTATTGTAAGCCGCCTCGATCCCAGTTCAGAGGTGGAGTATAAATAAAGTTTATTATGCAAGTTTATTATTATAAGAAATAAATGGGGGTTGCATGGGGCCCCTGGAGGCTGCATTTTTGACATTAGTCAAAAACAGCTTAGGACTACATTATCCAAAGGACTACCCTGTAGCCACATGAATATGCCGGGGCTTTGATACCTGCCTTGTTCTCAGAAGCCTGACTAACATGTTGTAAGCTTATGGAACTCTAATTGTTCCAGTTCATGTTTACAGTCATTGCATAATGAAACAACCCAAAGTGTCTTCCAGATCTTACCTCTAAAGCTCACAGTCCTACCCTTAACACAGCCATTTCCAAAGGGCTGGAGAATAGGTGGCAATGTGTCCAGACCTCTCCGAGTACCGAGGCATGTTAAGACAGACAGGATACTGGCAAGATTCCACAAGGCCCTCTACAGCTGCCTGTACAAGGAAGGTGACAAAATGACCCCCCCCCCCCCCCCAATAAGAACACTGTCCCCTGTTTAATATTCCTTTGGCCTCCAACTTTCAAGCATTGCAGCAGCTTAAAACATCATCTGTGTATTTAGGTATACAGTTAAGTAGCCAGCATGGCGTAGTGGTCTGAGTGATGAGTGTCCTGCTACCTCTTTTAGCGCTGGGTCAGAGCCACAGCAACTACAGTTGACCCTCCATTTTCACAAGGGATACATTCCAGAAACCCCCCTCCTCGCATAAAATGGAGATTTGCATATATTCAAGCCTCATTGGCTTGAATAGAGCACCCCCCATGGCCGGTGTGTGTGCGCTGGGTGCGTGCACCATAGAATATAGCAGAGGTCACCCCTGCACAAGTATTTGAGGGCGCGGTTCTGAGATCTGCGAGTTAAAAGGGATGACTGTACTTGCCGCAGCCCTGATCCGGCAGTTTGCCAGTGCTAAAAGGAACAGCAAAATGCCACTCCTTTTAGTGCCAGCAAAAAAACAACCTTTCTGCTGTGGCGGTGGCTTTTCATTGTTCCATTGGTGCAGTGCATTTAAGCGCTGCATCAAAGGAGCACCAAGACATCCCCCACCCCACTCTGTGCCAAGAACAGTGTTAAATGCCAGTCTGTTTAGCCCCTATGTCTCTGGAGTCCATGGTTTGATTCTCAGCTTGGCCATGAAGCCCACTGCAAAAGGAAAAAGAAGGAAATGGTAGGGCCATTGTGTGGTGAAGATGGCAAAATGCTAACAGGGGACAGAGAAAAGGCAGAATTACTCAACACCTTCTTTGCTTCAGTCTTCTCAGAAAAGGCAAAGAGTGCCCAACCTAAGGATAATATAGGAGAAGGCAGAATAGGGTAATTTCAGCACAGAATAAGTAAAGAGACAGTACAGGAATACCTGGTTAATCTAAATGAATACAAGTCTCCAGGACCAGATGAACTACATCCAAGAGTATTAAAAGAACTGGCAAATGTAATATCGGAACCATATTACATTTGCCAGTTATTTTAATACCCTTGGATGTAGACTGGAGGAGGGCAAATGTTGTCCCAATCTTCAAAAAGGGGGGGGGGGGGGGAAGGATCCCAACAATTATCGTCCGGTGAGTCTGACATCAATACCAGGAAAGATTCTGGAGCAGATCATTAAACAGAGAGTCTGTGAATATCTGGAAGATAATTCCATAATCACAAAAAGCCAACATGGGTTTCAGAGAAACAAGTCATGCCAGACAAATCTGATCTCTTTTTTTGGATAAAATTACCAGCTTGGTAGATGAAGGGAATGCTGTGGATATAGTATATCTTGGCTTCAGTAAGGCCTTTGACAAGGTTCCCCATGACATTCTTGCAAACAAGCTTGCAAAATGTGGACTAGACAAGGTAACCATTACATGGATTTGTAACTGGTTGATTGGCCGAACCCAAAGGGTGCTCAACAATGGTTCCTTTTCATCCTGGAGAGAAGTGACCAGTGGGGTCCCACAAGGTTCTGTTTTGAGAGCCTAGCTATCAAATTTGCAGATGACACCAAATTATGAGGAGTAGCTAATACCCCAAAGGACAGGATCAAAATTAAAAATGACCTGAATAGACTAGAAAGCTGGGCCAATGCTAACAAAATGAAATTGAACACAGAGAAATGTAAGGTCCTGCATGTAGGGCAGAAAAATGAAATGCACAGATATAGGAGGGGGACTTCTGGCTGAATGAGACCACATGTGAAAGGGATCTAGGAGTCCAAGTAGACCACAAGTTGAACATGAGTCAACAGTGCAATGCAGCAGCTAAGAAGGCCAATGCAATTTTAGGTTGCATCAATAGAAGTATAGTGTCTAGATCAAGGGAAGTAATAGTGCCACTCTATACTGCTTTGGTCAGGCCCCACCTGGAATACTGTGTCCAGTTCTGGGCACCACAATTCAAAAAGGATGTGGAGAAACTGGAGTGTGTCCAAAGGAGGGCAACTAAAATGGTGAAGGGTCTGGAAACCATGCCCTATGAGGAACGCCTTAGGGAGCTGGGGATGTTTAGCCTGGAGAAGAGAAGGTTAAGAGGTGATATGATCGCCCTGTTTAAATACTTGAAGGGATGTCACATTGAGGAGGGAGCAAGCTTGTTTTCTGCTGCTCCAGAGAACAGGACTCGGAACAATGGATGCAAAGGTTTTTAAGCAGAGGCTGGATAGCCATCTGTCGGGGATGCTTTGATTGAGAGTTCCTGCATGGCAGGGGGTTGGACTGGATGGCCCTTGTGGTCTCTTCCAACTCTAAGTTTCTATGATTCTATGATTCTATGAAACCATCCTCTGAACAAATCTTGCCAAGAAAAGCCCATGATAGGTTCAGAAATATAAGTCAGAAATAACCTGGTCACACAACAACAAACAACAATCCAAAGAAAAGCAGAATTATAAAGGGAATGCAAATGCAGCAAGTAATAAGAGTTCTAAGTGAGAATAATATATGCATGAATTTATGTGTCACTCTCTGCAAAGCTAGAAACCTGGCAATAGATGGAAAATTTCATTTGGAAGGGCAGAATTTTTATTGCCTTCATTTTGTCCCCTTTGTATCCACATCCCAGGTGGAGACTCTGAGGTCTAATCTGCAATGAAGAAATAGTGCACTTTGGTAATGCTTTAACTGCCTTGGCTCAATGCTTTGGAATTCTGGAATTTGTAGTTTTGTGAGATATTTAGCCTTGCCAATAAATAATAATAATAATAATAATAATAATAATAAAATAATAATGTTTTTGCGAGAACTCAGTTGATACAACAAACTACAAACCCCACATTTCCATAACACTGAACCATGGCTGTTAAAGTGGTGTCAAACTGTATTATTTTCTCAGTGCAGATTAGACCTGACTTAAAACAATTAAACAATGTATTCTCCAGTGTGAAAGATCTCAAATAAAAGATTGGTTGTCCTTCCGTTGTAGAGTTAGCCAAGATCTTGCTTTTGACAGTCATTCTCTGTAGACTGAAATGTCTCTGGGGAGGGGGTCATAATTGTCACTTTTCTGCCCTGTTTCTGACATTTTAGGTTTGAAAATTAGCTTCTTTAATTTTAAGTGATCATCCATATTCCAGGTAAAATGTCATAAACATTTACCACAAACACCTTTTTTATAGCATTGCAATCATTGCTAAGCAATTGTAAAAAATGTAGGATACCATGTTTCAGATTACTGGCTAGATCCAACTCCTTTGAACTCATGTAAATCAAACTGAATACATCAGCTTAAAAAAACAGTGGCCTATGTGAGCAGCTAACACAAAAACCTGTCAAACATCCCCTAGTTTAATTAAATAGCTACTGCAATTATGTATGTGACAATATCTGATCAACTTTTAATCTCTCCAACAGAGAAAAATGTTTTAAGTCTCTCACATTATGCAGCTCTCTCTTTTTTTTTAATTTCAATTTTTACATGTTCAAAAGAGGCTTTTCACAAGCCTCCAGAAAGGGGAGAATTCATTTTTTAAAACATTTCTGTTATTTTTTTGCATTAGTGCCCATGGAATACTTTTCCTGTCAGGTACCTACATGAAAGTGAATTTTTAAAATGTTGGCCAATATTTTCAGCAAACACTGAGGAAAACGTTGCTAAAAATTCTGAATGGAGAGAGTGATTCATAAAACTGTATCATGTAGAGGCTGTCACAATGTTCTGGCCTTTCGTTCTTTTCTGACGCACTTAATTCATCAAAGCATGTCATACTGGAGAACTAGAGAGCTCAGGGGAATATTGCTAGCATATAAAACCTTTCACCTTTAGGTCACAAACTTGTGTCTGCACAGGTCCCTGTTGAATTAAAATAACCAGACTTCTGATGGATATGTAATGACCTTTTGGTATATCATTGGTGGGCTCCATACAATTTTGCCAAGATGTTTCTATCATAAAACCCACCTTATAGATTCATCTTGCATTCCCCTTGGCAAACAAAATAGCTGAATAGACAGGAATACAGAATATTCTAGTGGTGGTCCTCCAGAAGACATTAGAGTGCAACTCCTATTAATCCTAACTAGCCTAGAGGAAGAAAAATGGGGAAAGATAGTCTAACAAGTCTTCAGGCTCCCAAAGCAGGCTCCAGGAGGGCTTTTTTACACTACACAATTATAGTACTATGATTTCAATTTAACTACCATGGAATCTTGGGGTTTGTAGTTCGGCACTACAGCTCTCTGGCTGAGAATTCTAAATATCGCTCCCTCAGCTTCAAATTCCAGGATTCCATATGAGGGAACTATCTGCCCATTCCTATTATACAACTATAGTGTTATGTTCCCATTTTAAGTGTCATGACAACATTCTTTCAATGTTTGCAATGCAATATTTGGAATTCCCAGCCAGAGACCTACAAATGGCAGGATTGCCTAGGTTGTTGACATGGAGGTTAAAGTAGAATCCTAGCACTATGATTGTTTTGTGTGAAAGAACCCCATGGAATTAAAAAATGGAATCACAGCACAATAATTTTGTTGTGTGGAGGGCCACCAGGATATGTGTGTCAAATTAATCAGATTAAAAATCATATTTCACTAACTTGGTTTTAATAATAATAATAATAATAATAATAATAATAATAATAATAATTTATATCTCTTGCCTCTCCCTGCAGATTTAGGCGGGATTACAACAATAAACAATAAAACAATTCCATATAAAATTCAATTGTTAAAACAATAGTATTACTATTAATTCATTAAAATAGCAGATCAACAACTAACAAGCATACTACCGTTCATACAGTCAGATCAGAAGCAGAGCATTTAGGATCTCTTATTAAAAAATCAGGTGGGTAGGCCCTCCGGAAGAGACCCGTCTTTAGTGCCTTCTTGAAGGCATCTAAAGTGGTAATAAGATGGATCTCCGGCAAGCTGTTCCACAATCTGGGGGCCGCAGCAGAGAATGATCTGTGACAAGTTGTTGTTAGCCTGGTTCTTGGATACTCCAATAGATTCTTTCCAGATGTTCTGAGAGTGCGGGGTGGATTGTGTAGGGAGAGGCATTCCCTCAAGTAACTTGGGCCCAAGCCATGGAGGGCTTTAAAGGTAATGACCAACACTTTGTACTGTGCCCGGAAGCTGATTGGCAGCCAGTGAAGTGATTTCAGTGCAGGTGTTATGTGGCCCAATCTAGGGGTTCCAGTGACCAGTCTGGCTGCCACGTTTTGAACCAATTGAAGCTTCCAGACTTGGTACAAATGTTGTCCCATGTAGAGTGCATTACAGAAATCTAAACGAGAGATTACCAGTGCTTGTACTACTGCTTCAAGGTCCAGGTAGGGACGCAGTTGGTATATCAGCTAAAGCTGGTACCAAGCACTCCTGGCCATCACATCCACTTGAGATGACAACTGCAGAGATGGATCCAGAAGTACTCCCAAACTGTGAACTTTGCCCTTTAAGGGAAGTTTGAGCCCATCCAGGACTGGTTGACAAATCTCCATCCATGCACTTAAGATACCTATCACAATTACCTCCTGTTTCTCTGGATTCAACTTGATTTTATTTTCCCCCATCCAGACCATTACTGACTCGAGGAAGGCATCCAGAGGAGAGTTGCCATCCTTAGTCACTGAAACAGTCAGAGACATAGAGAAATAGATTTGGGTGTCATCAGCATACTGATAACACTGAGCCCCATGTATCCAGATGATCTCTCCCAGCAGCTTCATGTCAATGTTAAAGAGCATAGGGGACAGGATGGCACCCTGAGGGATGCCAGATGTCAATTCTCTTTTAGAGGAGCAACTATCCCCCAGCATCACCATCTGGAATCTGTCCGAGAGGTAGGAACGAAACCACTGGAGTTCAGTGCCCCCAATACCTAACTCCCTCAGGTGTTCCAGAAGGATACCATGGTCTGTGGTATCGAAAGCCGTTGACATGTCCAAGAGCACCAACAGGGTCACACTTTTCGAAAAGTGGCCACGGAGCACCAGGAAAGTGTGCATGGAGCCCTAAGTGCTCCTTTAAAGATGGTCTGCAATAGGTGCAGCTGTGAACCTTGTTGCTTATCCCTGTATGTCTACATATATTCTAAAAACTTCTTTTTTTAAGTCTGGGTAAATATGGTAGTCTTCATTCATGGAGCTAGTGGCTTCCATATGAGGTGAAGTGAATCCACTGTGTTATATTCCAGACTGTATTGAATGGGGATATTCAACAGGTGGACCTATATGCACATTGCATATATCCTTAAAGTTTGGAATAAGCCCAGAGCAGATTGACTACACTCTGACATGGAAGCCATCAGTTGCTTCTGGATTTCATATCCTTCCTTAATGTATTATAAAGTAGTGTATTGGCTACTAGACATACAAGTAGGCCTGAGAGGAATTTGTATATAGATAACCAATATTAAAAAGTACTGATTACCCCCTCCCCCAGGTAGCTCAGGTCTGAGGAACAAATAGCTTTCCATATATTTCTGGACAGCAGATCCCAGCAGCCCTAGCTAGCATAGGCAGTGCTGATGGGTGATCAGAGTGAACAACCATTTACTTTAGTGTTTAATATAGCAGAATAAAACTTTTTACACTTGTACTTTTTACACTTTTACAGCTGCAATACAACTGTTACCTAGTGACAAAAGAGGTAGCTGCCACATCTTACAATATTTACCTTTGAGTAAAGGCACATGAATCCTTGTGAGGCCAGAATTTGGCAATTCAGCTTACAAAGATTGAGATTATAAAAGTTAGATTCAGCACTCCTGTCTCAAGTGGACCAGGCCATATTTTTTTGTCATACAGACAACATAGGAGTTTATCACCTGAAGGCCTATGTGCCCCCTATGTGCTCCCAATCCAAAATTTGTCAAAGTGTTGGCATTCCAAAAAAACCAAAGCGCAACAAGAATTGAAATGAACAGTACAGAGGGCCCAATTTGCATTGTGTTATCAAATGGGGGAGGACAAATCCCCATTGCCACCTTCCCAAATACTTTTAATGCATATGTGCATGCTCCAGCTGTCATTTCTCCAAGGATGAGAGAGTGTGACTATGTGCTGCAGCCGTGAAAGGGGGAGCCAGGCAATGTGGGCAGCAGTAGGCCTGCACAGGCTGAGTGTGACTTGGGGGTCCCCTGGCCCGAGACAGAGGAGGAGGAGGAGGAGGGTGGTAGGGGGATGGATTCCTCTGGCACGGCCACTTGCCTGCTCCTCTGGTGGGGCTCTTTCTGGATCCTATCTTCCTCCTCCTCCTGGGGCTTGTCAGTGTTGGCAAGGATTGTTGTTAGCTTTTGTTGACTTGTGTCCTCCGCTTTTCTCAAAGGTCCTCTATATTGCAGGGAGGACCTCTGGGCACCCTGTTCGCTGATTCTCCTTATTGTCAGGGATGAAAAGGCTTGGAGCAAAAGGGGGCAGCTTGATTTGCCAGGACTAGCCCCAGGAGGAGTAGGAAGGTGGCGATGAAAAAGAGAGGGAAGGAGGGAGGGAGGGATTGAAGAGAGGAGCCAGAAAGATACCCCCGGAGGAGCGAGCAAGCGGCCACACAGGAGGAATCCACCCCCACCGCCCTCCTCCTCCTCTTCTGCTTGCTTTCCTGGGAACACTCTCTCAGCCCAGGATGAAGAGGAGGCAGGTGCCGGGAGCTGAGGTGCACACACATGTGGCACCAGCTGCCTGGGGCTTGGAGCCGGTCCCTTGGCTGGAGGAGGAGGAGGAGGCTCTGGGGCTGTCTCCTGCAGGCAAGGCAATGCAAGTCCCAGCCCTGGGCTGATGATCCCAGGCAGAGAGAGAGGGGAGGCAAGAGGAGGGAGTGGCTGAGGTCGGGTGTCTTGCCGGCACTGGGCACTGGGGAGGGCTGGGAAGGGCTGATGATGGTGCCACTGGAAGGAGAGGATAGAGGAGGAAGAGGAGGAGGCTTGGGGTAATGGGAATCGAATGAGTTTATCACATGGAATTTCTCCCAATTTCGAATGGAGCCAATTCGAATTCATGTAAATTCGCTAATTTACATGATATCTCATTGCATTTGGAATGACTTCCCATTTCCTGAAAATGAACCCCCATTGCCTGAAATTGCGGGAAAGACTCTAATACGCAATAATGTGAAACCCATTATTGCATTCGGAATGACTTCCCTTTTGCCTCGAATTGCGTGAGATACACTCATATGCAATAACGGGCAACCCCATGATTGCGTTCGGATTGCCATTGCATTATACCCCCAATTTCCCTTGTATGATAAACTCCATAGTGGTAAATTAAGAAGTGAGCTGGGGAACCTAGTTGCAGGATCCATAGTTACATCAGTCCCAAAAGAACTACAATCATGTTCACATGATAGCTTGCTAGCAGGACAGACTACTTTCTTGTTATTTATACCCAAAGCAGCTAACACTGATTTTAAATGTCTTTTCTGGTACATCAAATGAAATGAAAGTTTTTTTTAATGTGCTTTTTAATAGGTATAATAAAAATGTTAATTTCAACAGTGACTCTGGGATTTATCTTATGGTCCACATGACAATCTATGTATTTGTATGACACGAAGAATAGGTGAATTTAGACACCACCCAACAATGGGATCCTATAGTGGAGGAATAGGCGATTGTGTGGGGAATATTCTTTCCAAGCAAATGTAAAATGACTCAAATTGGCTACAAATTTGCCTTACTCATTGCCTAAATCCATTTCCAATCCTTCTAGTACAGAGGCTTTCTGAGAAACCTACTGCTTTCTTCCAAGTAAGGCACCTGTGAGTTTTGACCCAGTTAGAGACAAGTCTTGGTTTTTAGGAAGGCCTTTTGTATTCTGAACTGAAGAACCAGAATTTGTGGATCTACTTTTACAGTATTCTGTTTGTTCTTGCATGCAAGCTGAGAAGCATTGGGGACATAGACTTGGAAAGCTTCAATCCAAAAGTCCCTATACTTTTTGTCATACCATCACAAACCATCCAAAGGGAAGCATTGGATTACATGAACCTAAGACTGTCACTTCATGGCAGTTTTCACCTACATAATTTTTTTTTTTTTGAGAACTTCTTTGCCTGATAAAGGAACTTTTAAAATCTAGAACCAAATCTTTTGTTTATTCTTGATTAATCTAATAAAAATATTACTGCAACATGGACTCTGGAGCAAAGACATCCAAACAAACTGCAATCTAATTGAATTTTACCTGGAAACAAGATCCATTGGATTAAATAGCCAGTGTGATGTTGTGGTTTGAGTGTTGGACTGTGACTCTGGAGAGCAGGGTTGAAATCCCCTTTCGGCCAAGGAAACCCACTGGGAGATTTTGGACAAATCAGAGATTTTCAAACTCAGAGGAGGACAAAGGAGGTTTGCCCTTTGAAAAAACTTGCCAAGAAAACTCTGTGATAGGTTTGGCTTGAGGACCCCATCAGTCAGAAATAATCTGAATGTAAACAACACACACACAATTCTAATTGCAAGGGTTCAATGTACTAAGCTTTGAAAAAATATATTCAGCTGAAATGTAACCTTAGCTTTTTAACTAAACATGAAAATGATCTTCCAAAAAGATTCTACTATTAAATTGCTAGTCATGAAATATGAATGCCATCAGTGAAAAGGAAAAACAAATATCCAGCCTCTGCTTGGTTACTGTCCTCATTTTCTTACTTGCTATATGAAAACAATTGTCAGATTTGAAAGCCTCATTATCACCAAGCAAGAACCCTCCATCCACTATGCCATTGCTCTGGCAAACATCCCAGAATTATGCTTCTCTTTGTTTCCTGACCCCTGCAAAATGACTGAAGGGCTATGTGTCTTCATGATGCACCTTTGGTGCTGTGCCATTTGAACGCAGCACTTGAGGGGCGCCATGATGGCACATGCCATTTGGACCAGTGCGTACCAAAATGGCAACCTGGTAGTGGAGCCAAGTCATGCAGTGTGCAGACACTGCGCCCTAATCCTGCCCGCAGGTCAGCACAAAGTGTTGACCTCTTAGAACCATTGACATAGGACATAGCTACATTGTAGGTTTAACAGATTTTAAAGGATTTTTCCCATCTCGCCCAACCTGTGCAAATGAGAGTTCTGAGATAATCTGGAGAAATTTGTAATAAGTATATAATTTAAATTTTATCCAAATGCATGGTTAAAAGTACATACTGACACAAGAGACAATTTTTTTGGCTGATTCAACTTTTGAAGCCTTATCACATAACTGATTTATATTTGTACTACTACCATCTGTGTCACATTTGACCATAAAACAATTCCATTTTTCAATCAAGCATTCATTTATAATAAAATCCTTTATATGTCTATTCAAAACTAAGTCCCATTGGCTTTAAATCCAACATAAATTTAGTGGAGAAAAACACTGAGTTAATGAACTCAGTGCATTTGCTCTTGTGGTCTCTAGGCATGCTAACACTTATGTGGACTGTTTGCAAAACCAATTGTGAAAGCAGTTATGCAGTGGATGTGCAGCCAATTGTGGAAAGGTTTGAACAGCTGGAAATGACACTATTGGCTACTGACCAGTGCCTTCTTCTGGAGCTTAATGTCAGGTAAATGTGTAAAAGATTGCAACTTTAGTCGAGTTCTTTCCAGATTTTCACACTTAAAAAAAAAATGTGTGGGGTGGAATTCACTCCTAACCTTATTTCTGACCCAGGTGTAGTATCAGCAGACTGATAAATGTCTATAATTCTTCCACACAATCCTTAAAAGTAAACCAGGAGCCCCAAATTCTTTTTTTAAATCACATCATACACCCCCACACCCCAAAGCTGGGACTATAAATTTGTTGCCTTATTCCATGGAGAATGGCTAATGTCTGATCAAATCAGCCTCACAACCCCTGCAATGGCTTTCAAAATTTGGGTTTAATCTCTTTATTGTCCGACTTCACGGCATGGTAGTCTTGCCCTTAAATAAAACTTGCATTAAAAAAATAGTTAGTACAGCTGGTCAAAAAATGTGCTCAAAGTTTAGAATCACATATCATTGTTTGTACAGATGACTGTTTGGGAGAGACTTCAATAGAAGCTGACTTTACTAGCAAAGGAGTAGGCTTTGGCAATAACACTGGGTGATCAGCAACAGCGACTCATATTTTCCAACTGAGATCAATGTGGACTCTAATCCATTAAATGCAGACCTAAATATCACCCGGCAGATATGAATAGATGACAGTGGAAATGGAAGGAAAGAAACGTAAGGAGTAGTCAGATTGAAGAGCCTTGTTTCATATTGCAATCCATTTTAGTACACAACAGGAAATCAGTCTGATTCCAGATTTTCAATTAACATACCCTAGATATGGAGTGAAAATACTTCTTTTCTTGCAAACACAAATGCTTTTTGTTCAGCTGTGTTTAGCCGCTGTTCAGAGAATTGGTTTCCCCCCTTCTTCTTTTCCTTTCTTTCCCCACACAAATCTTTGGAAGCATGTTAGCAAAGCATCTTTTTGAAATGTCAAGGAATGGTTTTGTTAGGTATAGAATGTGGCCTGCAATCATTTGACTCTTTCAGATGCCAATTTAGATATTTGAATACTAATGTCAGATGGTAGGCTAGCAGGGGGAGGGGGTGATGAGGACCTAAGCATTATGATGAGGGAAGTTCTCTACAAGCAAACTAGAGGGTCAGAAAACAATGGTGCCCTCTAGGTTTTAAAATAGTATCTAGAATGTTAAGTTAAAGGCATTGATTCTGATTGTCACAATACAAGGGTGCAGCATTATTGCTTTCCAGGTTGGTTCAGGATTGTCAATGTGTGTGTGTGTGTTTGTGTGTGTGCTGATGCCTTCAAGTCACCTCTCAACTTCTGGTGACCCATGAATTATATAAGGTTTTCTTAGGCAAGGAATACTTGGAGAAGATTTTGCCAGTTCCTTCCTCTCAAATATAGCCAGCATCTGGTATTCATTGGTGGTCCCCCATTCAGGTACTAACTGGGGCTGAAGCTGCTTGGGCAAGATCAGACAGGATCTGGCGCCTTTAGAATATGTAAGCACCATGGTTGCCATTACTTGCCTTAAATACATATTTTCAATTATTATTTTCTCCCACTTGAGGTTTAGGTAAGCTGTGGTATGAATGTGGTCTTCTTTCTTTACCCTGCCACATTCTCTATTAATTCAGCACCTATACCTCCATGCTCTTCCTCCAGTAGCACTCTTGTGATACTGTTCTTGGAAAATTATAGAGATTCAATATGTAGAAATAAGATAAGTAAACAAAATATTGAATGTTGTGAAAGGGCATAGTCCCCTTAAAAACCGTGCTCTTTTCAAGTTTTATTAACATGTCCCAGTTCCTCACTGATACTCCTGCTGTGTATTCAAAATATGCCAAAAGCATTTTAGGTAGGTATTAACAAATTTTAACAGTGACAAACTAATTCTTTGTGGGGGGTTTTTTCGGGGGGTGGTGGTGGTGGGTAATTAGTCAATCTGTAGTATTTCTGAACAACCTGCATCTTTAGTGAGCTGCAAGTAATTCATTTTCATAGATGAACATCTTGTATTAGAAATGGCTAAAATAATTTACACTTGTCAAAGCTTTTAGACATAGGTGCCTATTTACATATAGCTGTCAATAGAAAAAAATAGAATAAATATATATATTCCCCAATGATAAATATCTCCCCCAAAGAAGAAATATATGAACAATATTTATGTAACTGTAGGCTCAAAGAACAATACAGGTTGAGTCTCTGTTATTTGAAATTCTCAAATCTGAAATGTTCTAAAATCCAAATTGTCTACATGGGTGGCTGAGATAGTGATACCTTTGCTTTCTGATGGTTCAGTGTACACAAACTTTGTTTCATGCACAAAATTATTAAAAATATTACGTATAAAATTACCTTGTATATGTTTAGATTTGGTTTCCACTTCTAAGATATCTCATTATGTATGTTTGTGCAAATGCAGGTATTCTGAAATCCAAAAATCTCTGGTCCCAAGCATTTCAGATAAGGCATTCTCAACCTGCATGTACAACAAACATGGAAGTAAGTCTCATACTATTTAATAGGGCTTACTCTTGCATAAATAGGAGTAAGTTTGCAAGTTTAGTTGAGCTTTGTTGTGCTTAATTTGACATTCATGTTTTCATTTTGTGGCTTTTACACTGTGGCATCACTATGGGGGTGCAGGGAGTGCATTCCACACCATGTGCCATCCCAGAAGAGGGGTGATCCTCGGACACCCCTCCAACTTGGTGCCTCTGACTCATTATTGTAGCCAAGAGCCTGGTTTGGGGAATTTTATTATTAGCTCAAGTTGCAAGATGGGTCAGCTACAATAAACTTAGGAGATTGCCTCCCATCATGTATACCAAGAAGACCGGGGTTCAATAAATTGAGCAGAGACAAGCTTGTCTAATAATATCCAATTTATTAAGGGGAGAAAGACAGTCACACAATGCACTTACACACACACACACATACACACACAAGGCTCAGGAAAGTCAGTAGTTAGCTTTGGGGATAGTTAAGGCTTGACAAAGAAAAGAGGAAAAGAGATTCCACCTCAACATTAGGAGGAACCTCCTGACAGTAAGGGCTGTTTGACAGTGGAACACATTCCCTCAGAGGGTGGTGTAGTCTCCTTCCTTAGAGGTCTTTAAGCAGAGGCTGGATGGCCATCTGTCAGGGATGCTTTGATTGGGAGTTCCTGCATGGCAGGGGGTTGGACTGGATGGCCCTTGTGGTCTCTTCCAACTCTATGATTCTATGATTCTATGACAAAGTGTAGATTCTCCTCTGGGAGACAAATGAGTGAAGTTGGGTCTGGGACAAGTCTTCTCCGCAGTGTGGGTTTGAGCGGGGCTTATCGGTATCCAGGTTCAGAGATCAGACTGACGTGGAGTATGGAGACCTCCTATCTGGCACACTGAGTGCCTAAAACTGGGAGTTTTTATAGGGAAAAAGCCTGGCTAAGGTGCTTAATGGTGGACTAAATGTCCGGACAATAGAGTCTGATGGTCTTAGAGGGATTAGTCTATTATGGAGGCATCCTGAGTCATAGAATCTAGGATCCTGAAGGGAGAAGTCAGTGGATTAAGGAGGACAAACATTACACCTCCAATGGCTAGGTGATGATCCCATTGCAACTTCCTATCTGGGCTCAATGTTTGCTAAGAGGGGAATTCCCCTTGAGGCAGTGAGTCTGTGACCTCTTGCTTCACCTTACAGGATTAAACCAGCAGCCAGAGTTCATTTAGGGGTCATATAAATGGATATCATTTATGCTATGATTTTATACAGGCCACTTCCAGTAACATTATCATCATGAGGAGAATGATGCGGCCGCACAGAAGAAGACCGATTGTGCCCCCTCTCACCTCAATGCTACTGCCTTGTGCACTGCCTCTCTGGAAGCCCTGCCCCAGGAGGCCCCACCCTACATCAGATGCCCCACTTCCAGGAATCCTGCCCCCATACCAGGTGACACCAGGGATGGGGACACTGCTGCTTTTCCATTTGATATAGCAGGTTGTCATCTACAAATTTCTATGTCATCTGTGCCAATTTGTATCTGAGTAACACGGCCATGAACCCCTATAATTTTATTGCAATAAATTTTTATATAAAAATATGCACACACACACACACACACTATGTATAGTATGTACATAGTATAATATGTACACACACACTATGTATAGGGAAAAAATAGATCTAAATAATTTTTGGATGCTGGTGAGGATGAAAGTGTTTCCAAATTGTTTAAATACTCTCAATTTACTTTTAGGTCTTATGTATAAAGAACTGATAAAATAGATATAAATGGAAAATTAGTATTAAAACAAAGAACAGAATTGGAGAATGAGGGTAAAAATCTAAATTGGTTTACATATAATCAGATTAAAAGAAAATTTAATGAGGATATGCAAACGTGTGATATAGAAATAAGAAATACTGAATTGGACGATATCTGGTGGAAACCTGATAAAAAGAAAATTTCCATATTCTACAAAATCTTACTGAATAGAGACTTAGAGGGAGAAACAATAAAGGATAATATGATTTGTTGGATGCAGGAAATAGGACATCAGATTCCTTATGAAGATTGGCAAAAAGCATGAAAAGTGAGTAACACCTTTACCACCTTACAGGATTTGAAAGAGAATTACATGAAAATCCTAAATAGATGGTATATGAGACCAAAAAACTTAAAATGTTTTATAAATTATCAGATGATAAATGTTGGCGCTGTAATCACAGTTCAGCTTCCTTATTTCATATGTGGTGGACTTGCCCAAGAATACCTATATTTTGGAAGAATGTACATTTATATATGCAGAAAATCTTTAAGATTAAGTATAATATGTCAACTGAACTATATCTCTTGAATATAACTACATCTTTGCCAAGAGAAGCAGAAAAAATATTGGAAGGTAGTATTATATCTTATAATGGCGGAGAGATTGCAGATTGCAAAAAATTGGAAAAAAGAGATGTCACCAACAATAGAAGATTGGGTAACTAAACTACATGATTTAAAAGAAATGGACAGACTGACTAATATGATCAGAAACAAATCAGAAGATAGAATGCTAAAGTAATGGCATCCAATACTGCAATACTGGGAGGAAGACTGGTGAATTTAAAAAGATCTGGTATCATAAGACAAACATAATATAGATATAATTTAGAAATATAGAGCTTTTATCTAGTGAGATGTGATTTATGTCTTTATAAGAAGATGAGCTTTTTATTTTGGGGATAAAGGTGACAAAAAGGAAGAAAGAATAATCTATGAGTTATATCCAGCTATGATCTCAGTATGGATATGTGTATTGTTCAGATGTATATATCAGATTGTATTGTATGTATATGTCTATGTGTTGTTTTCTTTTTATAAAATAAATAAATAAATAAATAGTGAAAAAATTACTTTTAGTAAAATAGATTTCAAGGAGGGTGGGTAACTGCAGGGGGGAAGGGATCAATTTCCCACTTCAGTTCCTCCATGGTCCATATTGTCACATATCAAAAGTTCAAATACCTGTGTTTACTTTGGCAGCCTCCCTCCAAATAATGCTGGGAAGTAACATCATGTCATTTCCTGTAACCATTTTTAAAGAGTCTCTAGAAGAAAATTAAAGTATTTGTGGGGGTATTTTAGGATTTGGAGATTCTTATAGGAGCAGGGTATTTTCACATGTTTTCACCTATTTGTGAGGGATTTCTGTCATTTTCCTCAGAAAATGTTTGGTGGGTTTTCGGCTGTGGAGCACTAGTGGAGGCTTTAAGGGCCACACATGCGACCTGCAGGCCACATTATCTTCACTCCTGCTAAATAATAATAATAATAATAATAATAATAATAATAATAATATCCTGCCTCTCCAGTTGGATCGAGGTGGCTTACAGCATAGGTAAAAAAAATACAGAGTAAAACCCATTATTTATTTTAAAATTGGGATGGAATGAAGAAACATTGCAGTTACTTACTACATCTGCCCTTTCCTCTCCCTTACAAATTGCTCCCAAAGCATACAAAGCTGCACATGTATTATTCTGGGGAATCCATGCCCCTCCAGATATTGTTGATTGTATGCCAGATTATTGGCCACGCTAAAAGATACTGATGAAAATTAGAGTTCAATACCATATGGAGGGTAACAGTTTCTTTACCCTTGTGAGATGGTCTAGATAATTGCTTCTCAGAGCATCTGAAGCAGGACCACAGCTATTATTATTATTTTTCTTTCAAACACACCAGCACAATATTTGTGGCTATTTGGTACATTTTTTTTTTCTGTCCTGGAAACTTGCCAGGCCTCAGCACACAACGGCTCAGAGACCAGCATCAGTCCAGTACAAGTAGGACTGGTCTGGATCATTCATTAAAAAATACTACAAAGCACCACTAAAACACCATGTGCTGTAAGGGTCAAGTAAATAAGTGTTTAAGAGAAGTTGTATATTTTAGAATCATGAGTTTTATATATGAGTGTGAAAGAGATGATGCAATTAATTTATTGTTAGAATGGTTTGAGTACATCTCTGTTTCTTCTACTATGAGTCAGAGCATAGAGTTGAAGTTTAGATAAGTGGGAGCTATGTGTAATAAATATGTATATTCCTCCCATCGTTAACCTAACTGTTCAATTTGACTGAAGAAAGAAAGATAAATCTGAGCATGAAGAATAAATATTTGGCCTGATTCAATATTCCTTCTGTTGTCATTCTTTGAAACCCATGAATTAGGTCAAATTTTAAATCTTTGCAGCTCATCTCTAATTAATAATCTAAAGAACATGCATTTTCTTGTTTCTTTCCATATGTTCTCCTCCTACAAAAGTGTGTAGAAGACCTGAGTGGTGTTGTAAGCCATTTATAGTTCGTCAAAGACCTTAAGCTGCTCTTTTCAAGTTTTATTAACAACAAGCCCCAGTTCCACACTGATTTCCCTGCTGCGCATTCAAAGAATGCCAAAAGCATTTTAGGTGGATATATTAACAAATTTCAACAGTGCCAAACACATCCCTTGCATTTTGTGGATAATTAGCCAATCTATAATGATTCTGCAAAGGTGGTTCTCTGTGTGATCTGTAGGTAATTCATTTTTATAGACACACATTCTGTCCTAGAATTGGCTAAGGTAATTTGCACTTTTTGAGTCTTCTAAACCAAGTAAACCATTTCTGAAGTGCTAATAAATAAATAATAAACTATTTAAATTTATTTTCTTTCAGCAGTAGCAAAATATGTTTATTTTGTATTGGTAACTGTGAGTCATGAAGGAACAAGAGCCTGTCTGATCTTAGAAGCTAAGCAGGATTAGGCTTGGTTAGTACTTGGAGGGGAAACAGCCAAGTAATACTAGATACTGTAGGCTATATTTCAGAGGAAGGCAATGGCAAACTGCCTGTTAGTATTCCTTGCCTAAGAAAACCTTGTGGAAACCTTGTAAGTATTCTGGGAAAGAAATGCTGCATAGGGTTGCAAATAGCAACTGCCACCTCCCTTCCTACAAACATCCATAGAATCACTCCCTCCCTCAAGAAGAGGAGTGACAGAAAAAGGCTTTAATGCTACCAGTAGTAATGGGATAAAATACAATCTTTCTCTTTCTTTCTTTCTTTGCTACCTTTCTCTCAAAGTAAGACACAAAGTGGTTCCCAAAGAGAAGCAACATATCCCTAATCCAACAAAACCACTATATTTCTCTCTCTCCATTCCGATCTCTCTTTCTCTCAGTATTATGCATTCTACAAATATTTCACAAGGCACAAGGCATAACAAAAGAGAAATATAAAAAATAAATAATGGAAATCAAATTGCAGCAAAAATAACATCTGTTATCCGAAGCCAAATGTTTCCTGAACCACAAACCCTAGATGTCCTCTCCTTTACATTATCTAGCCACCATTATAGGAAGAGCTAATCAAGGCCTCACCTACCAGGCCAAAAGGGATTGGCAAAAGACAGAGGTTTAGGAGACCAGGGGCCCATTCCCACTTGTGGAAAATTCCGCATTGGAACCGGGCTCTGCACAGGTCTTGCACAGCTTAGTGGCCTCTCTGTGCTATTGGGAATTGGATGGTGGCTATAATTGTTCATAAACTGTAACTATACAGTTTGGGTCCAGGATATCTGAAAGACTTTATCTCCCTATGCGAACCTGCCAAGCTCTCCAATCTTTGACTGGGGTCCTGCTCTCAGTTCCACCACCCTCCTGCCACAGACAAAAGAGAAGGCCTTTTCGGTGGCTACTCCCAGACTTGGAAACCATGAGAAGGTTATGATGACTTTCTTCTTTCTTTTTTGCTTTCCTTCCACCAACAAGTGAAAACATTTCCATTCCAACAATTTAGGAATTGACAATAATGGGCTTTTAATAGTGTGTTGTTGTCATTGTTTTTAATAGCCTGTTTTGAAATGATTTTTAAATAAATTGTTCTATATATTGTTTCATTGTTTATTGATTAACCTTTATATATTCTTCCTGATGTTTTTGTAAATTTGTTCTGGTTTTAATGTTCTGAAAGCTTCTTTGAGTTCTAATACTGAGAAAATGTTGGAGTATAGATGAATAAATAAATATAATACAAATATAATGATAATGTAATAATAATAATAATAATAATAATAATACAGAGAACAACAAATGTAATTAAAGTACATTTTGAATACATTAAATTGTGATATAATGCTGAATGTTAGGGTATAATATTGTAAATCAGTGGGCATGCCAGAATGCATCAGATACTATAGAGCAGAGATTAATAAATGCTATTTCCAACCTACTGAAAGGTGCACTGGCAAAGTTTGGCAAGTATGATGTAGTGGGCCAAAAGACTAGCCTTCAGAGGATCCGTTTTTTTTTATTATTATTCAGTCAAGGTGCTAAGGGAATCTGCATCTTGACTGGGAAACAATTAGCCCTTTGGGAAAACGTCATCAAATACACCTACAATCCTAGACAATGCAAATTGCTTCCCTCCATCAGTGTTCCTTAAATAAGTCTATTGCAAATATTCTTGTTACTAAAGATCATAGCTAGAATCCCATTAATATCCAGGGTATCAGCTATTAAATGGTGAGTCAACATGCAGGTAAATCCAGTTTATTCAATGAGTCTTCTCTATTTAGGATTAGTAATAGGCACTAGACTCTTTAAAAAAAATCCTAGTTCATCCAAGAACTGAGACAACCTGGATTATTTCAGTCATCCAAGAACTATAGTGTGAATAGGTGATAATGAATCATGGAAATTTTACTAAGAGCTCCTCATTTTTACACCAATGAAACTGTTAATTTGTAAAATATAAATCTATGTCTCTATCTGCCCTTCTATATGTATTAGTATTGTGACATACAAAAAGGAATTTTTTTGAACCAAGGACTGCTATTTGCAAATTGTAAGCAAACAAACAAACCAAGGTTTCTGGCCCCCTTTCCTATATTTTTCTTAATGAGAACCAGATCAGCAATCTTCATCCATCAACCAATCTCCCAATTTAAAGTGCAGTTGTTTGTCAAGAGACCTATCTTAGCAACACTGGCTCCTGGAAGCAAGTGCCTGCCAGCTCAAGGTGCAAAGCAGTCCATTAGCAATATGGCTTTGCTTCCGAAAATGTTTTCATGATTATAAATGAAACTGGTAATCTGCTTTAAATTAGGCAAGGCAGTCTGCATTTTGGGAATTGGCATTCCACGCTGACATATCTATTTTGAAGACTTTGGGCTCCTGAGATAAAAGAGTATAAACTGGCCATTCTCCACTTGATGTAACTTCACTATGCAGTGATTTCCATCAATGTATAATTAAAAGTGGATTTCCTTTCCCCCCTTCTTTAACTGAGGGTTGTTGGGGGGAGGGTCTGCTTAAACCTGGCTGACGTGAAAGGAACAAAGGGAACTTTCATGGGTTCTCATGCAAACAGTCTATCAGTTACAATTCTTAGTTGTTCACACTGCCGCACTGTTCAAAAGAGCTCTAAAAAAAAAGTCAAGCAGGGGGTCCAAGAAAAACTCAGCCCGCATGCCAACTAAGGGAAAGAAAGAGAAGGCAGTGAAGGGTGGGGGGAGGAACCAACCCTTTAGCTTTTGTTGTAAAAAGAACTAATGAAGCTGCTCTTAGAACTGTCCTTAGTGACACAACAAGTCGTCGCACCCACACACATTGTGAGAATGCTAGTCACCCACAGTAATGAGAGCGGGAAATGAAGCTGGCCAACAGAACAAGGGGATATGTCGCTTTAATGGTTTAACGCTAGGAAAATGCTAAACTGGCACATAGGAAGAACTTAGTGCCAACAGCCCCACAATGAATGGAGAAGCAATCCGTTCAGGTGATCTTTCTATCTAGTTTGTTTTTACAGACATGATGGAGTGCTGGGGGGTAAAATCCCATTATCATTATAAATTGCTAATTAAATAATTATGAGTTACATGGGCAGACAGATTCTGAATTCCTCAAAGAGCTATGAGTAAAGAAAAACAGTAATTATTTTATTTTATTTTATTTTGCTATGGGCATGGGAAATATTGTCCAGTCTGAGAATAGTATATGGAAGAAAATGCCTCCAAGCCAGTCCAGTCCAATGTCCTTCCCAAGTCAAGGTTCATAGGGCCCAAACTCAGTTGTTATTTTTGCACATGAGACAGAAATTTTCACAAGCTTCTCTTTCCATCTATCATAATAAAAATATGGTAACCACAAATTTCATAGCACATTACAGATGTTTTGTGATGCTCAAAATTTGCCATCTGGTTGGTTGCCTTGCCTTGTCTATGTCTAACTTTAACCCACAGATGGGAATCCTGTGGCCATCCAGATGCTGCACTACAGTGCCCAGCATTCTTCCCCATTAGCAATGATGGCTACATCTGTTGGGAGATGTAATGCAATACTATCTAGAGGACCATATAATTCATTGTTTTAACCTGTACACCTATTACATGGACTATAGTATACAGCCTTGCATCACCATTCTAATCATCACATGTTTTCTCACTTGTTTCATAGAATCAGCCATAAATCCAGTTGCAAGTTTCAACTAGAACAGACATTTTGAACCAATGGAACTTACATAGGTGTTAGTTACCATGTTCCTACTGATTCAAACAATCAACTCTATTTGATGACGAATTGGAATTAGTCCATAGAATCAAAGGGATAGAGGGGACCTCAGCTGCCATATAGTTAACTCTACTGATAGAGTCAATCCATTGTTACAACAAATGTCATAAATTATATCCCCATCATCATGTGCTTAAAAAACTCTAATGGAGACGGGTGGACTCCTTCCAAGACAGTCTGTGCTATGGTTTTTACAACCTGCACCATCATAAAGTTCTTGCTAAAAAGTAGTTGAAAGCCTTTTTCTTTTAAATGCAATCTGTTGGTTTCACCAGACCAAAAACCTCCAATTACTCTAAAACCAATCATAGAGCTGGAAGAGGCCACAAAGGGCATCCAATCCAACCTCATGCTATGTAGGAAAACACAAGTAAAGCTCTCCAGCTTCTGTTTAAAAAAAAAAAAAGGAAGCTGAAACACACTCTGAGACAGCATATTCTATGGTCAAAAAAGTTCTTGCCATAAGGACGTTCTTCCTTAATATTTAGGTGGCATCTCTTGTCCTTCAGTTCGAATCCATTGTCCCCTGCCCTAGTTTCTGGAGCAGCAGGAAACAAACTAAAACCACCATCTATGTGATGGCCTTTCAGTTTTTTAAAGAGTGCTATCATAGTGCCTCTAACCAACTCTGTGATTTTGAAAACTAAACATGCACAAATTATGTATCCTTTTTTCATACAACATTTTCTCCAGCCCCCCCCCCCCCCATAATTATCGTTTTTGATACCTTTCATTTAATTGGTGTGGAATCTGAATTCTGTTAATGCAGCCCAAGTTGCATTAGTCTTTGGTCTACCATATCATATTGCAGGCTTATGCTTAGCTTATAGTCTTCTAAAACCTTTAGATTCCATTATACATTATCTGTCCTGAACAACTCTGGTTTAGCTAAATCTGTAGACTGGCTCCACAGAAAAGCATTGTGTATAGACATATACGGTGATCTGAAAGTTTTTCTCAGCATTATATCTATGTGGGCCCATTCAGGTATGTAGGGCATCATTTCACCTTTCAATCATCCAGTGGTGAGCATAAATATGATGAAAAAAATCTATTATATAGAGTTACTGTTAGATTCAAACTGTAGGAGATCAGGATTTGAAGGCTCTCAAAGACATAACTAGGCCCAAACTACGTGTTAAATTCACCACATTGTTCATTGCTACATATTGCTTTTGTTTGTTTGTTTGTTTGTTTTTGTTTGTTTTACTAAATCCCTAGTTTGGGATTCAGGTCTCTGCAAGGATGGAAGTTTTTAAAACCCTTTCTCCTGCATTACTGTCTTGACAAAATTGGTCCCCACCCTGCTGTGATAAAGCCATATCTTGAAAAAAATTCAAGCAACTTTTTCCAAGCTATGCCATGCCCCTTATTTGCCAATGGCAAAATCATTTCCTGATGTCTGGGAGTCTGCAGGCTTGGGGGTGGTTTTCATCAGGACCACAGATGAAAGCTTTTTTAATTTCTACTCTCTACCCAAGTTCATGATCCTATGCCTGCCCCAGCCCAACCGTGGCTATGATTTAAAAATTAAAACAAAAACCCAAACACCACCAAACTAGGTTCTCATGTGTAACATTCCCTGTGCTAATAATTCTGAGTCAGTTGTGGTAATGCTAACTGAATTTTAAAAATATAACCATTATTTTAACGAACTTATCTCAATGAAATGTTAAATTGGCAAACAGGCTAAAGATTATGAAGCAGTCAGAAGGTCTGTGATATTTCTGTGCTGCTTTTCTGAAACTTGAAAAAGTGGTGTAAAAATATAAATTTTATTTATGTATGCATTTATGTATTATTATCTATGTTGCCTTTCTCCTGACCTGGGACCCAAGGTGGTTTACATGATAATTAAATGCAAGAGTAGTCACAAGTAAATGCAATAAAACAATTAGAACTAAATCAAATCCTATTTTAAAAGGCATGTTTCAAAGATAATTCTTGGTCCCTTTCCTAAATTCAGATGGATAGGAAGGGATAATAACTCCAAGGAGAATACGTTCTAGCACTGGGAAATGCCATGAGGGAGTGGATGTTCCTATCTTGTTCACCTCAATAACCAGCCAAATCTGGGCATAGGAAGGACAAAATCCCTCAGCACCTTTCTCCATCTATGGGCTTAAAAGTTAAAAAAAAAAAAAAGAAGTTAAATATAACCAGCCTTCCATACACATGGATTCTGCATCCATATCATCCATGGCTTCAAAATACACCCTCCCCCCAACATACACACACACAAATACCAAAAGAAAAGCTTGATTTTTGCCATTTTAAGTAAAGGGCACCTTTTTACCACTTCATTGTAAATAATGGGACTTGGATGTTGGTATCAACAGGGGGTCCTGGAAAAAAAACCTCATCAAATACCAAGGGCCCAGTCTAATTAGAAATTAAGTTACAGAATCTTTCAGATTTAACTGGATTAATTGTTTAAAGCTTTTAGAACTTTTGTACCACATATGGCTTTAGCTGTTTTGTTTTCATTTCTGTTGTAAGCTTTTGGGGTCCATAGTGGGGAGAAGGAAGGATATAAATCAAATAAGTAAATAAATATGTTTTGCCCTTACATAACATTCAGAATGTTGCCTGAGAGGCTGTATCATTCTGTGCAATGGCTGCTTTATGTATGAAATTTTTCCTCCAACAGGGAAAAAGGTAAGGAAATATACTGTGTATTTTTGGAGCAGCAGAGTCAAAACATGAGTTGATGTGCTCATGCAACGCTCACATGATTTACACATGTCCATCAAACACATATTCATGTGTTTTTGTTATTTTCCTGAGTAGAAAGAAACAGAGGTTAGAGAAGAGACTTTTTGGATAACAACGCCCACAATCCTTTAGACAGCATGGTAATTCTGCTCAAAAAGTACTTTTCAAAGCTCTGGGAAGAAATATATGTGTGAGACTTTGTTCAGAACAGAGTTTCTATCAGAAGAAAGGCTACAACAACAGGCCACAAAGCCATTTGTTTTGGGGGGGAAAGACATTGGAGCCATCTGATTCAGCCAACGGTTGCAAAGATAACACTTCCTATCTTATTGTTCAGGTGCATGAGCTTTCCAAAGGGGGAGGCAAGCAAGAAGTCCCACGAATATTCAGTATGCAGATTTGGTTGCAGCCAGATCACAGAAAACAAACACCAACAAAAACAGAAGAGACAAGGTAACATGAAAGATGGAAATTTAATGCTAAAGCAAGCTTCATTTAAATATGAATGGTTTTTTCAACAGCCCCTTTTCTCTATGTAGATCAGCTATCTTTTGTTGAGAAATATGAAGCTCTCTGGAGGTCCTTTTGTTGCTTTCATTGTTAACTGTATGAGACTGAAAGAAGTTGCAAGGCTCGTTTCAACTTCAAAAAGCATCACAGTGTGGCTAGTGAGAAATAAATGCTGATAAATGCATGAAATGTCGATGAGAGGAGGGGAGAGAAAACTTTTTTTTTTTTTGCCAGTTCATCTGCCTCTGGATGAGCTAACAGAGAATTTCAGTCAGGGAAGGTTCGGAACAACAGATGCCTCTGTTCCTATTCAAGCCCCATTTTACAGTAGAGAAAAAGAGCAAGTCAGAGTCAAAACGCTGTAACATAGTGATGAAACAGCAATGTGTATAATATAAATTACCTTCACAATGTATTCTGTATTTCTGTATTCTTTTCTCATACCATCACACATACTGCTGTAAACTTGAATGTCATAAATCCTCAGAGAAAATCTTTCTGATCTTCTCTTTTATAATTTACTTTGAGGAATACAAAGCCTTAGTACAATAACTAAGAAGTTTGGCTGTTCACTACTTTACAGTTGGTGGCCCTCTATTTTGGCTGTCCATTTCAAGTCTAGTCTTCCCCTCCATTTTGAG
This sequence comes from Urosaurus nigricauda, assembly GCA_034509955.1. NCBI lineage: Eukaryota > Metazoa > Chordata > Lepidosauria > Squamata > Phrynosomatidae > Urosaurus > Urosaurus nigricauda. Next base: position 245,821,670 of record JAOEGL010000003.1, read on the forward strand.
ATATCTTGTATTTCTACCTCCTATTTGAACTACGGCAATTGTTATAGTAATTGTTTCTCCTGTTGCCTTGATACATAGAAATTAGCACACATCCTCTTTCATCCTATTACTTGTGTTGATGCACTTCCTCTTTCTTGGTGATGCATTTATGTCTATTCTGTTCTTGGTATCAGCCATGGTACAAAAAGGTAGTTTTGTGGGTTGCTTTGGATGCTTTGATTTGGAGGTCCTGCATGGCAGGGGGTTGGACTAGATGGCCCTTGTGATCTCTTCCAACTCTATGATTCTATGATTCTAGTTGATGATGCCTGTAGGACAGAATTGGATGAAAACCATTTTCATGTGTATTGGTCATGTCAGTCAGGTAGTTGGTCCCAATATAGATTACTAATATAAGGTTCTCAATATTGAAAGTTAGTGACAGACAGATCAACTTGCTCCTGATCAAAGCTCATTTTGCCAACTGTACAAACCCAATTTCTTACTGCACAATTTGTTTTTTCTACTGTGCAAAATTTGTCCAGCTGCACCTCACTTCCAACTTGAGTCCCTGTGCTGGGAAGATATAAATAAATAGAATAATAATAATAATAATAATAACAACAACTTCCTGTGCATGTCTATTCAATAAAGTTTGATTGGACTTTCTCCCAGATGACAGTAAATACTACTGACATATCCATCCTATAACTGCAACATGCCACTATCAGTAGTCAGGCCAAGTGCCTCCTCCCTACCACTAGTTGGCTGAATCTCTTTTCCATTTTGATCCCTTCTTATATGGGGGGAAATGTACAGGGAGACTAAGCTGAGGCATTTCAGCTGATTTTGTCCTTGGTCCTGTCCAGGTCAATAGCATTCCTTACTAGCCTCTCACAATGTGTTTCTGTATTTCAAGGTGGAAGTATGAAGACTGCAAGTCCCTCAACCACTGTGGTTAATGACCAATTAGTTTTGCTTGTTGTATGGGATATTGAGCAGTCATTTTTGCTCATTTAACATTAAATCTGTTTGCAAAGCCTCTTTCTGCAATACTTCTAACTTAATCAGGAACAAAAACTGGAGAGGGGGTTATGAGAATGGGCAGAACATAATATAAAATGTGTTGGGAATAGGTAGACATTTTAGATATTTCCTTAGAAGTACAAATAGTTAGAATGATTGCCAATCATTTGGTGTATATAGGCTGAGTGAACGGGTGGGTAATTGCTTCTTCATATAATTTTTCAGGGTCAATGGCATTATCAGGTGCATTTGCTGACATGTACAGAGGGATACAGAAGATGCTGAAGGCAAATGCAATGATAGCAGTGTTACATTCCCTCATGTTTAATATATTAAATAATGGAATGCATTACACAAATTTGAAAGTGTTAACAGGCTGCTAAATGGTCAGATTTTAAAAAATAAATGACTCTGGAAGGATCCCTCTTAATTGAGTTGTAATCAGTTAGTATTGATCATTAAAGCTTTCATTTTATGAGCCTGCTGATGGTAATGATGATAATGATGGTGATGACTCAATGTCTAGCATTAGGGTCATAAAGAAAAGATGAAGATTTGTTACAATACATTTGATGATAATTACTTGTTTCAGAATACATCCTGCGTTGTAGACCGAAGTAGCATGAGTAGAACCTTTTCACCCATGTCCTCATATTTAAGTCCATATCTACACTGAAATATACATGTCTGGATGCTGAGGCAAATTGTATCTGCATACATAGAAATATGAGTGACAGGCCAGTTATTTTATAGACTATAAATGTGATATTAAATGCTACAAATTTAGTGAATGAAATTGTTTACACATGCATTAGGATGACCCCACATACCTATCAAAATTGACAAAATATATGTTTTCCTCATCTTTCAAGATAACCCTAAGTAAACAGACAAAGTTATGTCACAATTCTCTGGTGTTTCTCTCAGTTTTAAGAAGAAGCTTTATAAATGTGTGTGAGATCCACAGTTGTAACTTCTGAAGGATGATATTTTAGACATTCACAATATTCTGTGTGTGTGTGTTAGAGAAGGAAGAGGAAGAAGTGAGTTTTCAACAGCATTAGACAATGTTTTGTTCAGTTTTATTCAAAACTCACAACTCTTCTCCTTTCAGCAGAAAAGAGGACTTATTCCTATTGCCTGCTCTCTATTAAAGAAGCAAATAAATAAATAAATAAATAAATCACATCTCACTTGAGTAAATTACCACAGTTTGTGCCAAAAAAAGGAGGGGGTGGATTAATTTCAAGACAAAAGCAATAAATAGGAAAAGCAATTTAAATGTGCATATTTCACAAGAAACTGAGGGTTGGGTGGCTTGGGAGTCCACACTGTCATGGACATGACAGCTCAACTAATTTGATGGGCCATGATGTTAATTTAAGGTTTGCTTTAATTTGCAAACATATTTTTGTTTGTTTGTTTTTCTCACTTAGCCAGGGAAACCAAAGACACTTTCCAACTATCATCCATAGTTTGTTATCTGATCATGTTTTGACTTCTCCAGCACGAACATGATTGTTTTTATTTCCAGAAGGAGATAATAACACCGAAGCAATAATAAAATGGGGGAAAGAACTGAAGGGGGGGGGGGCGCGAGGAAAAAGTCAAGGCAGCTTGCACAGCACAGGAAGTTCACAGCCAGAGACTTAATTTCCCACACAATGTACTGTGCAATGGGCCCATTAACATAGATGAATAGGCTCTTTAAAGGTTTTTTCTCTTCTTTCCAGATATGCAGCTGCCTCTGAATGGTGATATGTTAATAAGGCACTCACATGCCTATTCTTCAGGTACAGCTTGGCATTCTCTACCTAGGTAATCTCCATCTAGGAAAAGCTATTAGAGGGTTGTATCTTCTACCACACCCTCAATTATATTAACACCTGCACAGATAATCCACCCAAGGTAAACTGGCAGGGGGTCAGTGGCATAAGTACATCCCCAAAGACATATCTCAGAAGAAAAAGAGTTTTGGGGGGAAAGGAGAAAAGGAGAGTAAGAATGGGAAGGGGGATGTTGTAGGGAGGGGAAGTAAAGTCACTTCTATTACACATCAGTAATAGAACATTGGGGGGGGGGGAAGCTTTCATGCCCCCTGAAATTGTTATTTCTTCAAACAACTGACAGCCTGTAGTGGAAACTCTAATGGTAAGCCCAGCTCCTATATTGTTATGCATGGCCCTCATGTAGATACATGGGGTGGATTAAGTTTGCTTCCAAAGGGCCCATTGTGTGCAGTGTTAATTTGCAGTACTCTTGACAGCTGAGGTTGAAGGGCTTACAACCTTTCTGTTTACTTAGATGCAATGTGTCCTAGGCTTGTTTATTTCCCTCTGCAGCCCCTTAAGGCCTGGTAAAAGTTACATTTATCTTTATTAATGACGATGGTGCCGCCAAAAGTGGCAGAGGAGAAAATAACGACAAACACTTGTGGCATTATTAATTGGCAGCTTTGCCTCTTTCCTTCCTCCTCATTCCTGTGTATGCTCCTATCACTCCAGTTTGCTTCCCAAACTTATTTTTTATGCACTCATTAAAAACCTCCAATTAAACCCAATCTTTTAAAACAAACCAATAGCTATATGTGAATGTAAGTGTTGTCAGTTGTGTTAATTCTATGTTGACAGAAGGAAAAACTGGGCAGATTATTACTGAAAACATGTATACAGCGTCAACAATCTCTCATTACTGCAATTGTGTATGTGTCTACCCAAATCCAAATCCAACTGAGATCAACGAGACTTACTTCCAGGTAAGTAAATATATTAAATTTATGCTTTGGGTGAGGCTACATTAATTAATTCACCCCCCATGGCTACTTAACTTTTCCTGATTTCATTTTTCTATGTTTTAGTTCAGAGTTTATGCCATAAAAATGTCCACTGCTAACTAATATTTTTGTCATGCTGTATATTTTCTCACTGTTGTGTTGTTGATTTCCTGTAGGAATTAAATACATACTATCAATTGGCATTTACATAAAACTCTGCTTCCCAGTGAGACCTAAGCTCAGGAGAGTCTAATGGCTTTTTAGTTTAACTTGTCAAGAATGTCAAGAACAGTTAGTTTTTCAGCACTGAACTGAGGACTCAAAGTAACATGCACACTATGGATAAGGCATGATCCTAATCTGAAGTAAAGGGCATGATTGAATTTTTTTTAAGAACCTTATGCTTGAGTTACTTGGGTTATTTGCTCCCCATCTCCCTTTACATAAGAATCATCCAACTGTACACTTTGTATTATAATAACACAAAAAGAAAATCATAAAGCATCAGAATTGCTGTACTTGATGTCACATTGGTTGTGCCACATGAACAATTGATTTGAAACCATATTTATTAAGTGCGGGTGGGAGATAAACTGGCAGAACCACAGGAAATGGTGAGGGTATTGTTGTGGGGAAATGTTGATGACACGTTTGGTTAAGAAGTTATCTCATTTAGTACTCACTCTGACAATGGTAATAATCAACATCAGTCGTATTCTTCCATTAAGGGGACACTAGTACACCTCAAATACTGGGAAGGTGCAGATAACATATCCAGGAAACAGTACTGGAGCACCAAAAGAGACAGGAAAATAGCTTAATATGTGAATTAACTGTACTTTTAAAAGTGTTTTATCTTTTATAAGTGCAAAACCTATGCACAATCACCTTGAGAGAAATGAAATTGAGTGGAACGTGTTTTCAATTCCCCGCCCTTGCCTGCAAAAAAGGAGAAATCGCTGCATAGTACTTGCAGTTAACTTGCAATTGCTTCACATTGTTTTATGCATTTGTGCTCTTAACATCTCCATGATGTTTCTTCCACTCCCATTTTTCTCATTTATAAATCATGTCTCAGACAGAGAGATCTGTCAAAGTCCACACAATACATCTAATATTTAAGAAATACAGTCTTTGATTTGTGTTTAGATTTAATTCGTGTTTACAAATGATGGCCAGATGATACATGTATCATGTCTATTGCCCCAATCCCTCCAAAACCTGATCATTCATCCAGTGGCGGACTGGATTTCCATCTCCCCATGCAACTATAAAGTAGATTGAGAGGTGCTGCAAATACATGCCTGAGAGTTCCTTAAGAGTCCATCCATCTAGCATGCAGTCCTCCATGCTTTCTACATCCCTCCACCTATCCTGGTATTATTGTCTTTTCCAATGAGTCATTCCTTCTCATGACATAACCAAAGTATGACAACCTCAACTCTATCATCTTGGCTTCCAGTGAGATTTCTGACTTAATCTGTTCTAGGACCTATTTGTTAGTTTGTTGTTGGTTTTTTGTTTTGTTTGTTTGTTTGTTTTTGGCTGTTCACAGTATCTCCAGCACTCTTCTCCAGCACCACATTTTAAATGAATTGATTTTCCTCTTAGCTGCTTTCCTTGCTGTCCAGCTCTTGCACTTGTACATGATAATAGGGAAAACAATGGCTTGTACGATCATTTTGTGCTCAGCTGTATATCTTTCCATTTTAGGATCTTTTCTAATTATTTCATAGCTGAGCTCCCCATTCCAAGTCTTCTTCTGACCTCTTGACTGCAGTCTCCATTCTGATTAATGATTGACCCAAGTTAAGAGAACTCTTACTATTTTGATTTTCTCATTGTCTAGTTTGAATTTGTGTAGAACTTCTGTGGGCATTCTTTTTGTTTTCCTTATGTTCAGCAATAAATCCACCTTTGCATTTTCTTCTTTGGTCCTAGTAGTTGCTTCAGTTCTGCAATATTTTCTGCTCATAGTATGGTGTTGTCTGCATATCTTAGATTAGTGTTATTCCTTCCTCCTAATTTCACACCCCCTTCTTCTGTGTCAATGCCTGCTCTTTGTATGATATTTCCTGTATGTTTGCAATGTGGTCCTAATACTTCTTCCTTTTTGGAACCCTACTTGTACTTCTGAGATTTCTCTTTCCATTATGGCTGGCATCTGTGTTGCAGAATTACATATGAAAACAATTACTCATCTAATATTCAGACATTTACAGTCAGCTCTCCATATCCATGGATTTTTTATCCATTGATTCAAACATCTATACACATACACACACATCCAGATAGATAGATAGATAGATAGATAGATAGATAGATAGATAGACAGACAGACAGACAGACCTCAAATGGGATCAGAGCTACTAACATCAAAGATAAAAACAGTATAACAAGTGAGAGCCAAATGTGCAGCTTCTGACCTCTTAGACCACACTGCTGGATAATCTCAGGCCATAATTTAAACAGAAGCACAATGCAAATTGCCATAATGGAACACAAAGGCAACTAATGAACCTCTTCACTCATAAACGACTTCATAGTCCTTGTTCTTCCCTCTAGTATCCAGTCACAGCCCTTCAAATAGAGTACTTTCTAATTAAGACCTTCTGATCTACCCTCTGCTCAGTGCAGGAAGTCCAATATTAGAACGTCCCCAGCTAATGTTGGTCCAGTCTCTGACTGAAGAATTCAAGCAAAGGTTTTCAATGCAGATTACACCATACTCTAGGTAATTAGTTCAAATACTGTACTGAACTGATCTTATCAAGTGTTTCCTACAGTTCAGCCAAGATCCCACAGACCAGCTCTGGAAGCACAACTGTAGTAATTAAACGTGGGAATGTCATATGCTCTGCAGTTATACCTGATTGGGTTTTCCAGGTCTAATGATCTGGCCATAATTTTAAGGGCCTAAACTCTCTTGTCTGGTTCTCAGAAGGAAGAAGAATCTCAGTAGTAGTAGCTTGAAAAGTGTGTGTGTATGCACGTGCACATGCACACACCCCTTACTGTGCATTGCTGGCTTTGTTGTGGATTGCTTTAGAATGAATGCTGTAGACCAATGCTTCTCATTTTATCTGATGTGGGAGATATGCAGTTATGCTTTTCTAATATGCCAGGGACCAGCACAGTATTTTCTGCTTTCTTTCCTGTAGACTCACCCCAAACTGCAGATGGCTCAGGCACTTGGAGTAGTCAGGAACCACTTTGAGTAGCATTGTTGTAGACTCTTCATAGTGTCATCAGAATCCCTCCACTCTCTCATGCCTCACTGGGGACTGTCCCTAGGATTCAGGCTTTAACCCTGAAATCACAGGGCCTTGGATACTTCAGATGAAGCAGCCCCGCATCTGACCAAGAGGTTTCTTACACTGTGTGAAACATCTGAAACAGTTTCAAGGGCAGCACTGTTACCCCAAAAGGGTAGGGGGCACGGGGTCCCCACCAACAGTGTCTCCTTTATATTTGGGAGGAATTAATAGCTCAAATGAAAGCCTACAAGAGGCGGGTAACTTAAAAGGATCTTTCCACCTATGTATACAAGAAACCACTGTAAAGAGACCCTGGTTTCAATGAGTAAAAGTTTTATTTAGAAATGTGCAAAGTTGAAAACAAGCACGCAAATCCAATGCAACTTTAAGTACCTTACAGGGCCAACAGAAAGAAAGGCGTGAAAGGTTTGATACTGAGAAATTGGGAATTAGAGGGAGTGATAGTTACCAGTCCTGGAGAGGGTTCCATGGAAGGTGGAGACTGGCTGAGACAGAGTCTGTTGGTTATGGAACTGTGATCTGTGGAACAGAGCCTCAGTTTGTAGCAGCAAATTGGACATGTGTGAGGCAGATATTTATATCCTGTTTTGCACTCTTCAAGGGTACTTGATGTTCCCCGATGGTGTAACAAAAACTTAAAATTTTTTCAATGGGATAGACAAAAGGACTTCAGAACAACTGAAGGCTTTAACATTAGAGTGAAAAAACATTGATCAGATTTGAGACAACCTCTGGATAGCAGATAGGAAGGGTAAATAGGGACACAGGCCAGGGTGAAGATGAAGTATGGTGTTTAACTGCTTTGGGATAGGATTATTTAGTCTGCATTGTGAGAGGATATGCAGAAATCCTGAAAGAGTGATCAGCAAACCCCTTTACTTTTTGGTGGTACTATTTAGGTCGTCCACATGTCTTCAGGTCAGAGTACCTGACCCACATGAAACTTCCTAGGGTTCCAAAGGTCATCATGACCTCTCAAAAACATGTGTGACATTAGATATCAAATATGAAAATATGAAACTTCATATTCAGTGAGAAGAGTGTAGGGTATGCTAACAGCTCCCATTCTAAAGCATTACAGTAATTTATCCCTGAACATGAATGAAGTGACCCACTTCTTATTCATTAGTTAACAGTTACATATAGCGTACACCACTGTACTACTTAAGAGTCCTGCAAAGTTACCAAAGCTATAGCTGATTATTAAAAATCTACCCTTGTTTTTGGGTGCTGAGTTGGTTTCAAGATTCTAATGGGGGCAAAGGATGGCATCTGTAAAAGGTAGGGTTTATGGTTTTGTTTTGTTTTTTTAATTGCTTTTGCAACTGTGAAAACATTTTTTCAAAGAAAGAAAGACTGATCTCATCACTAGAATGGTTGAAAGAATTTTATCGGTCTGCTGATAAACCTTCATAGGTTCACAAAGCTGCCTCCTGTCTGTATATTTTTCTAGCATTAACATACACTGTATATGTGTATTATTTCTTTAGCTGAGGGAGTACTTATGTAATGGATGAGTTATGAACTTACTGTATCTTAAATCCCATTCTGTAAAGATGTCTTGCCTAAGAACTGTCAGATTCCTGCAGCCCACCTCACAGGAAGATAAAAAGAAATGCAATAGAAGAATAACAAACATCCTTTTTCATTACTGTTTCATTAATATGGTATCATTCTTAATACATATAGTATTTATTTGATAGAAGACATGAATGCAGTTCTTCACAATCCAGCAAGGGTGACTCTTTTGTAGATATAGGTCCAGGCTAGGACCCATATCTACCAAAGAGTTCAGTGGAGTGAGTTGCTAAAAATTCAGTTCTGTAGGATTTGGTGCTTGAGTGCTACATCTCAATGTAGAGATTATTCTGTTGTATTATGTGTCGATTGTTGGTTTGACATATAAGGGACACTATTTGAGCATCCGTGGATTTTGGTATCCATGGACAATCCTGGAACCAAGCTCTAGTGAATACCAAGGGCCAACTGTATTCCAATTAAAAACAACAGTTTTTCTTCTTAGGTCAGGGCCACAAATACCACAGATGATCAATACTATCAGCCATGTGATATTGCCATGAAGATGCCAGTCTGTCCTAGTTTAGGGCAACAATATAAAGCCAAACAAACACAATCTGGCCAAATTCAGGTTGTCTATTTGTACTTCTTGCTCCCAGGAAAACAGATACCAACTCTAATCAAGACATTGTGCTAGATGTTTCCCAATTTGACATAATATTTGGGGATGTTGTTCTAGTCATACTGAGCTTCTAGTCAAAATGCATAACAAAGGGGAGGGTGCTAGAAGCAAAGCAGGAGGAGAGTCAGGAACTCCTTAGACAACCATGGTACATCTCTCAAAGTGTTTTTGGTCATTGTCCATGTTGCAGTACCCAGTTACAAGCCAAGCTATCAAAAAACCAAAATTCCAAATAAGAGGCTTTCTAGAAGCGGAAAAACAAAAGCCCCCCCCCCCCAATCAAGATTCTTGTTAAATTTTCTAGAATTTTGATTGAATTCACCAGAAAAAAAATTAATGGTTAGAAAACAGGAGAGGGCTTTCTGATGCATTGCTCTAAGATCTGTGAATCAGGAAAGAAGGCTAGTAAACAGCAGAGTGTACTGCTGCTAAGATTCCTGAGGTTTTAAAAGGGTAGGAAAATGGAAGAAGGATATTTGTGATACAATTGGCCCTTCTTATCTTCTTATCCACAGATTCAAGCATCCATAGCTTGAAAATATTTTTAAAAAGGTATAATTCCATATAGCAAACCTTGAATTTCCATTTTATATAAAGGACACCATTTTGCTCTGCCATTATATTTATAATGGGACTTGAGCACCCACAGATTTTGTTATCCATAGGGGATCCTGGAACCAAACACCAGTAGATAATAAGGTTCCACTGTACAACAGGCAACATTTCTGAGCTGAGAAAGAAAGGATGGGGGGGGGGAGCCACATAAAGGTCTTCCAGGCTGTTAGATACAATTCAGCTTGAAAACAGGAGAGGGCTCTCTGAAGTAAGGCTGTTAAAGATTCTTGAGGGGAAAAAAGGGTAGGAATACAGGAGAGGGCTATAGCATTGCAGCTAATGTTCCTGAGGTTAAAATATAGGCAAGAAAACAGAAAAGTGGGGAAACAAGAGACCCTATGGACCTCTTTGGGACATTGGGTACAGATCTGGGCAGTTCTAGTAAGAATAACAAAAATCTGACCCAAACAATTTTAATTTTTGTTGTTGTGGTGTACCGTCAAGTCATTATTGACTCATGGAGATCCAAAGGAGAACCCTATGACATTGTTTTCTGGGTGGAATTTGTTCAAGGGGAGGGGTTGTCCTTTCTTTCTCTGAGGCTGTCAGAGCAGGACTTGCCCACAGTCACTCAGTGGGTTTCCATGGATGAATGAGGATTTGAACCCTAGTCACCCAGCACTCAAATCACTATAAATGAGATGTATCAGAAGTGGGAACTGAACCCACACCTCCATTTGGAGACCAGAAATTGAGTGGTGCTTATATTTCATTTAGTTGTGGTAAACAGATCTTAGATTTCTGATCATCCTATAGATGCTGTAAGGGTTGTTTGAATCCCAGTGGAACATATCTCTAACAATTGAAGCCTGCTTATTTTGCACTCTCTGCTGCTCCTGGAGGCAGCTTGTAAGTGCACTGGTTTCCCCCCCTCAAGCAGAGTATCTGAGAGACAGCTGACTTCCTTGGTGAAAGCTTTGATTCTGCAGCATCTACCACACATGCAAACACAAGGAGAAATGGCAGGGCTGACAGGAAGCAAAGGTAACCTTTTTATATCAGATATTTTAGGGAAAGGTGAAGGGATGGACAGCTCCAATGTTAAGGAGACAGGCTAAGTTGGAAAGAGCAGCAAATACTGATGTGGAAAAAGGAGCCATGAAAATGTCTACAGAATGTATTCTTTCTACAACAAAGAGCACTGAGCAGAAGGCTTAGATTGTGGCAGGAAACACATGAGGGCTAAAACAATAAATAAATAAAAGTCCTGGGGTGAAAAAACTAATTTTAATGCTTATGTTTTGCTTGTTTCTTTTATGCCAGGTACAGGATTTTGGAGACTACCTTGTTATTGAAAGTTACTGGAAAATATTGTGTGTCCCCACCCCCACTTTTATATCCCCCCACATATTTTTCTCTTGTATAAAAATTAAAATAAACAGAACTAGTGTCTTGTGTTCTCCGGGAAGGCGAATATAATCAAGTCTGTGAATTCTGACAAAAATTAAATTCCTATTTTTACCTTTAATTTTATTTACTTGAAGTCACCTTTTCCCCTGTTATGTGAGTGAGAGTGAGAGAGAATGTAAAATATCTGTGACTCCTAAAATGATCTGGATTTAAAGAATGTAAAGGGAAATGCTGAAACATTTCTTTCTGAAAGCACTAGGCTGTGTGTGTGTGTGAAAGAGAGTGAGAGCTTACAAAATCTACATGTTTTACATGATTGTGGTCTGCCCTGCATCATGCATACATGTTATATTTCTGCGATCAGCAAACAGAATGGCTACTGTAGAATCTAATCGGCAGTTTCATAAACCTCTATATTCAGTTATATTTCTTGTTCATCCAGACTTTTTTGCTGTATAAGTGGCAATTGCTTATAACCACCAAACAAAAGTGTTAAATCTTCCCAAGAAAAAGATTGCCCCATGTCACATGTGGTCAATCAGTGACTGCCTTTAGATTGTTATTCATGTGACTCAGACATTTCTGAAACATCCTTTATATGTTTGGATGCTGACTGGCAGGCTTTCTGTTATCAATGCTTGGGTGTTTAACAAAAGAAGCTCATTACAGAGTTGATCTAAAGCACACTGTGAAGTCAATGGGAGTCAATACGTTTATAACAAAAATCTTTATATGTGCTTTTACTAGAATAAAATATCCTTTGATATAAGACTTTTTCTGCTTCTCTCTCTCTCTCTCTCTCTCTCTCTCTCTCTCTCTTGGTACAGTTTTCCTTCATTATTTGCCACATGAAACAGCGAAGAGTCAAAAGGATAAAACTAAGAAGAAAAACCAAGAAGGTTCCTCTACAGCAAAGTTATCATCTGCTTTTGGGGGAGGGATAGCTATGCTTATAAGGCCAACATAATCTAGCTAGTTCTGCCCTTTTCTTTTTTCACAATGCGTAAAAGTTACTAATATCAGTTACAGCCCAGAATCCAATGGTAAAGCTGCCTGGGGAGATATGGGAAAGGTAGTCCAAAAAAAGTAACCTTTCCATATTTTCTTCTATCATAAGTTATACATACAGTGCATGATTCTATCCACCCCACTGTAAGTTCTGCTTTGGACAACACATAGAATTCAACTTTACAAATGCTTTGGTCATTGAAGTATTGCATATGTCTATTCAACAGAAAGTCTCCTCTGTTTACTGAAGCTTGCACCCAGGTAAGTATGCATAAGACTGTAGCTCACTCAGGACTTTGGCTGGATTGCCTTTTGACAGCATGTTAGTGTCTCCCAATTTTTTCTTGAGTTCATCTAGCTGCAGGGTGCAACCACACAGTACTGTTAGCTTGATCCCACTGTTTGCTCCATCACTATGCCATGGTGGCCCAGGTCTCAAAATCCATGTGTTCAGCAGGAAAGCTGAAAAGGAGTGTCAGAGCAGTTATATGTGAATGCATTTAGGAGCTCTACTAAACTCAAAAACCTGGACATGATAAATTCTGTGGAAATGCAAATTGTGTCCCTTTCAGCTGTCCCATGGAAGTTGAGGATGGGGCCAATTCATGTTGTCCTCTCCTCCCTGTGTTAAGTGTGTCAGTTATCATTTAAGGAAGATCAGTATCTTTATTATATGCTTAGTACAGATGTGGTGAGTTGGTAGCTGAAGCTACCTATTACAAATAGGGTAAACTAGAATAAAATCATGGGGTGGCAGAGGCAAGATGTGCTCTCGGCAAATAATTGGACTTGGCTACTAAAATCTAGAGCTGGAGAAATGTAGCAATTGTGAATCATGCAGCATTGAGCTGTTTGGAACAGATATACATTTTGACATCCATAGATAAGAATTTAACTAGGCTTTATCTAGACTGTGTAATATGGCAGACTGATAATGATTTAAATGCCATAGCTCTCTGCTGTAGAATCTTGGGGTTAATAGTTTAGTAATGTCATGTTTTCCTTCCTTCCTTCCTTCCTTCCTTCCTTCCTTTCTTCTCACCTTCCTTCCTTCTCACCAGTCTCCTGAATGACAGCACTACAGCTGTCTAGCTAAATACCTCACTTCCACATTTTACAAAATCTAGAATTCCATAGGACAGAACCAGGAAAGTAAAAGTGGTATCAAACTGCTAAAAAGGCAAAATATAGAGACACCCTCCGCTTCATAAATTATGTGTGGGTTATGGAGAAGGTAACCATCAGACCAGTGGCTATGATAAAAAGTTGGATATTGCACAACCTGATTTGGTATGTGCTCAACTCAGAAACAAGTCCTGCCAAATTTTGTGGGGCTTACTCACAACTATATGAGCATGAAATTGTAGCCTTGATATATCAGAGTAAAAGTCACAAACAGCGCAATCCATCCCAAGTGAAAAATATTTGAGTTCCCTTGTTAAGAACATAACAAGGAGCTCTGCTGGATCAGACTGAAGGCTTATGCATCTTGTTTTCTACCCAAGACAGCCAAATGACCAAGGGAACAGTTATATCACAACATGGGAGCAATATCTCTCACCCACTGTTGTATTAACAGGGATATTGCCTCCTGTTCTAGTGGTAGCAAATAGAAATCAATATAAGTAGGCATTGTTTTATTTTGCATATGTTTACAGTAAGGCTAGAGATCAAGGCCAGAATTCTGTATTGGAGTTATATCTTCATAAGTGGATTTACGTACGTAGGGATTAGAACGGATCAGTTTCATATTGTACATATCCAGTAGAGGCTGCTATTCTGTTAAAGTATAGCACAGCTGACAAAGTGTCTGATGAGCATTGTGCACTCGTGTATATTAGTCCCAATGTGCATCAGACCCTGTTGCAGGTGATCTGATAGATCTTTTTAAAATTCACTAACATGGTTTCTTAATCCATCTGCTGCTTAAGTAAGCAAGGTTTCATTACTTACATTAATGATCATGAAGAACAGCAGAACTACTGTTAAATCAGAGCCCTGCAGTTGGAAAAGTGGAAAACAGAAAATTAATGGTGAATGAACCTGCTGAATTGGGATGGTTGGAAGTTATGCCACCCCTGCAGAAGAATTCTTCTTTGGCTTAGAATTGATTCAAATTTATTCTCCCAGGTGAGATTTTGATTGTGTGATTGACCTGCCTTATTCATGGAATTATATACAAGATTCTATGCACAGAGGTTTGGTTCTGATCCCCCTGTAGATGGGAAAAAATGGAGATGGTCATGTCCCATATTATTCAGTGAGCAGTGACATAGTCACATCCACATCAGCGTGTCAGTGTGCTTGCACCATCATAGAATAACACAAGGCATGACAATCTGCAGGCAGTCAAATCTGTGGATCCCTATCTCACTGATGCAGTAGGCATATTGTATTTATAACCCTCCTGAGTGGATAAAGTGAGGTCATAAGACCAAAGAAACAAAACTGTTATGGAACAAAATATTGAATAGTGGCCTAGTGCGTATTGACAGGTAATGGTGAGAATCAGGAAGTACCTCTGAAGATTTTAAAAAGGGAAATTGAGTATTTTCTGCTACTGAGAGTAGCTGTTTGTTTATTTTATGTATGTCAGGAACTTCACTTTCAAACAAAATGTGTTGTGTACAGCCCTGATCATCTTCTTAATAATAGCAGCATGTTAGTGGAATGCTTCCTCACGAACAGCTACATGAAGCAGCCTGTGTGATATAGGCCTTTCACTTCCACAAGATAATCTATCTTCAAAGCGATAAATCCTGGAGTCTTCAGCCAATCACACTGTCTAATTGGTTGAACATTTACAAACACTTGATAATTAAATTTGTGTTAAACTATGTAAAAGGATTTATGTTCCACTTCACCCAGATTGTTTCCCCCTTTCATTTTGCAAGAGTGAAATTCCTTCTGCCTGATGCTTCATTCAGGTGGTTAGATGCATCACATTATGTCAGTAATGTCACATTAGTAGTTCATTCCACTGTAATGGGCTTGACACATCATTGGAAAAGCATATCAAGCCTCCCGAGTTTCAAACTGCCATGTTTTCTTCCCAACCAAAGAACTTTAATGTGATGGATTTTAATTAGAATGGAGGGTTTTGGGGGATGGCACTGATGCTATTTTTGTCAAACCTTTAAAACAAAGATCTCTGCTGTCTCGTATATAAGGTTAAAGCTAGAGCTAAAGTGCATATTATCAGAGCTTATTTTTGAACTACCTGAGGGAGGGATATATAACTCTTTCCTAAGAACATAAGCAAAGCCATGCTGGATCAAGTCCAATTTAGTCCAGCATTCTGTTCTCAGAGTAGTGGATCAATTGCTTATGGGAAGTTCTCACATACCAATTCTTATAATTGAAATAATTCATTCTAACCCTTGATAATTATAGCATGATGATTCCACGATAACTCCCATGATTCTATTTTATAGAATCCTGGAATTTGCAGAACAGGAAGGGGTATATAGAATTCCCAGCCCTAGTGCCTCACCAAACCCACAAATTCCATGATTCCATATAATGTTGCTGTGGCAGTTCTAATGGCACATACAGCCTGTCTACATGGGACAGAAAACTAGTTTTTCCATGTTTTCTCAGCAGAGAGTCTATGCAAGGCCCAGTCCTTGGATGTGGAGCAAACAGACTGGATGATGTCCAGTCAATTCAGCACCAAACCTGGGATATAATGCACCAGGTGGCAGAGTAGGACAAATCTTAACTAGCCACCCAGTGTTGCAACAGTAATGGGGGGAGGGGACTCTGTGGAAAAAATACTCCAGGCTGCTCTGGAGTATTCTGGTCCATGCAGACATAACTATAGTGCTATAATTGTAAAATGTGTAAAAGCCTTCTGACATTTCCACTGTGGTGGGTAGGCTGAACACTTACAAAAAATTGATGATGATGATGATGACGACGACGACGACGACGACGACGATGATCATCACTACCACCACCACCGCCATCATCATCCTCAGGCAATATTAGACCAGCAAGAATTAATAATCACCTGCCTACCAGTGTTGTGCCCACACCCACAAAACCGCAGAGTTGGCAAAGAGGAGGAGAGGGGAATCACCACTGCTGCATGGACTGCAAGAAGGAGGGGAAGTGGTGTAGCTTCCCAGTATCTCTAATGGTTTATCTGGGACACAATGGTGCCAGTGGTTAAGATGCTGATTCTCTTGATTGCAATATCTGCAGGTTGGCAGTTAAATAAATAAATAAATAAAACTTTTATTTATGTCCCACTCTTCTACCATAAGGCAATCAGAGCAGCTTATAATATAAAAACATCTGAGACAAAAAACAATATATCATAACCCCCCCCCAAAAAGAATTAAACATATTACTATTAAAATCACTCTATTAAATAAATCATTAAAACCAATAACAATAGTTCGAGGCTCAGGTGCTGTGTGATGGGGTGAACTCCCATCACTAGTCCCAGCTTCTGCCAACCTAGCAGTTTGAAAGCTTTCATGCAAATAGAAGTAGATAAATTGGTACCACTTCAGTGGGAAGGTAAACAGCATTCTGTACAGTCATGCTAGTCACATGATCACAGAGTCATCTTCAGAAAACACTGGCTCTTCGGCTTAGTAACAGAGATGAGCACCACTTCCTACAACTGGACATAACTTGACAACCTTGTCAAAGGGGAAGACCTTTACCTTTACTTATCTCTAATTCACCAAAAAGAGGATGAAATGATTGCATAGCCACTCTTGACGCTGGTCTGTTATCTGTGGAAGGTAGGCTTTAGCTTGAACCCAGGAAAAATTACTTTTGATTTAAAAACTTCTAGTTAGAATATGGATAAGTCCCGATTGATAGGTGGAACTAGATTATTGTTGAGGTTGCATTCCTGAGTTTGTGATGCAAAGTCTAATATGACTGGGGACAGTTCCATAGGGAATCACTGGAGATTACAGGGATGTCTTCCAGTGGAGATGTAATACCCCAAAAGTTAACAAATTTATTCAAACCCCTACACACACACACACACACACACACACACACACTTTAAGGCAGTTTAGAGCATAAAACACCGCGGTTTAACTTTTCCAGGTAGAGAAATGTGGAGATGCTCTCCAGAGGGTCCAGAAGAAGCAGCAGCTGTTGGTCCAAAGAAGGCTTGGGTGGGATGAACTGACTCATTAGACAACAATTTCATTTCAGAGGAGCACACAGACAATGACCAACTGGAAAGACCTGTGTTTTTCTGCTGTGTCTTCTCCAGCAGGCTTCTGCAGTTGAGAAATCACATCAGAGGAGAGAGAGGCAACACATCTCCTGCTGTGCCCTCTTCAACAGCCTTGCCAAATGAAGAAAGCAGACTTCAGTTGCCCTTCTTCACACACACTTCTAATCAAGTAGAAGAAACCCCTTCCATCTAAACCAAACATAAAGATTTCAATGTCTACCTCTCGTTTACACACACCCCTTCTAAACAGGAAAAGAAACACATTCTTTCCAGCAATGTCAAGTGCTGTTACTTTCCCTGCTTTCCCTAACCTAGGCAGGTTTAAAAAAGAAGAAGAAAGAAATACAGCCCAGTCACCTTTTCTTACCATTCAGAACTCCATATTCAGCTCCAAACAGCCTTGCTTTTTCAGCTCACCCTCATTCTCATGCCTCTTCCTCTTTGCTTTTCCACCTTGTTCAACTGTACAGGCATGCTGGTACAGCTATGAATTTTTAAAATTTATTTCTGAAGAACGCTGTAAATTTGAAATGATGTACATTAAGGCAATGCAAATTGACACTTCCCTGTAATTTAATGGTAGATCTCTTCAGAGGTTTCTCTTCTTTCATCCACTGGATAGGAAAAGAGGGTCACACCTGTTGTCTGTACCTGCAAGGTAGATGAGCCCACTGCCTCCACAATGACTCTATCACTGGATCTTCCTGCATTTGGTGAAGATTTGAGAAAGGCATCTGCAGCTGTTGGATTTGATGTGAAGGTGATTAGGTGAACTCCCTTATGTATTCAAGCAAGGATAGGCTACCCACTGGGTAGCCTTATCCATTATTGCCATGCCTGCCAGTCAGCCATGTGAAACTCTCATATACACATGTATTTGTGCACATGTACACACAATGGTTGAATCCCAAATGATCCTGGGGGTGGAGAGAATGGCTAGTGGCCCCAACAGCAGAAGAAGGCCTATCTGAACTGAATGCATGAACATTCAGTTCACCCCCCCCCCCCCCATTGACATCACAGTTATACTTGTTAGTGTCCTGATAATACCCAACTCTCGGTTTCCCCTTTCCATTTCAATCAAATAAAGTTCTATTTAATTACTAGTGCTAGTAATGATAGAATAGGAGTAAAACAAATTGAAACTTAATCAGAGTACTCCTGGTCAGCTGAAAGGCATATGATGGAATAAAGTTTTGTAATTGTAGAACAACATTTTTGTAGTACAGTCATGCTTCCTTTCAAGACTTGTGTGGATATAGTGTGGCTATCCAGACTTTGAGGAGGTCCAAGAAAAAAATGCACAGAGAAGACCAGTGCACCAACTTTGCTCAGGTACTCACTCCTCTTTTGCATTGTACTGTGTGAGTCTGTCATTGAATTGTGCTTGGAAAGTACAGCTGACCCAAAATGGTGCAGCCAATCTGTTGACTGGATCCAATTGTAGAAAGTGTGTGGCTCCTTCAATACAATTTTCAATGGCTGCCAGTCTGTGTCTAGGCATAAGGTATGTGGTTATGATTTATGAAACCCTGTGTGACATGGGTTTAGACTACCCAAAGAAGTGTATTTCCCCATAGTACTCTAATTAGGATTTGAGATGCATGCAGGAAATCCTTTTCTCTGTCTTACCCCCCCCCCCGAGGAGGTTTGGAGGGGATGTGAGAGAAAGTTTTCTTAATGACTATTTAATACTGTTTAAATTATCATCATCATCATCATCACCACCACTAATAACGTATTATTACTTGCTAATATTATTAACTTCATATCTCTTAAAGAATGCACACAAACCTAAATAAAAATTCTGAAGATATAAAATTGTGCAATGAAATAATACAAACTTATATGACTGGAATCCTGTTGTCTTAAGCATGGGAAAGTACTATGGAAATGCTCAAACATTTTTATTTTTATTTTTTGGTCTGATGAAGAATGGTCACATTTAGTTCAAGGTTGCAGAAGCAGAGTTTTGCATGCATGTACACTGCAAATGGATGCATGTGTGCATGGATGTACACTGCACATAGATTGAACATGCATATTTATGACAGGTATACACTTGCCAAAATACTCTAGGGTGCCCCCAGAGTATTTTGGCTTTGAATTCCCCCTGAATTTGCCCTTTACTTGTCTCTTTTGCTGCAAATTTTAGCCTCTCACAGCAAATGATAGGCAGCTACATTCCCACGTGGTCCCTGTTTATTTCCTGGCACTGCTGTTGAGGTAAGAATGAGGTGCTCATCCATGCTACCAACACTGGGCACATTGTTTTTATCTCAGAGGGACTTGAACACATAGCTAGAGAGACAATTGGCTCTCAGGGACCAAGAGTGAAGGCAGCTGCCATCATTACTGCAAAGTGTGTAGAAACCCACAACAACAGGTGAGTTATTTAAATTAGTCAGAGGAAGCTCCAAACTGAGTGCCGGCATTGTGAAGATAGTCCACACCCAATTCAAGGTTTTGGCCCTGGATCATGTAAACAGGATGCAGCAAGCCTGGGGGTAATGTGGGGAAATTCTTCCCTGTAGACAAGTCTTTGGTTGTGCACTGGGTTGCACATTTGGTCTTTTGGTTCAGTTGTGAATGACATTTTCAGCATAGCACAATTAATGATTTACACTGTGCAACTCTGATATATGGGTTTATTTATTTCCCAGTAGCAATGCTGCTTTTCCTATGGGCATTGGGTAGAAAGTCTTTTATAATGCTACCTACCATTTTTTAAATAATTCAACAATCTGAAACATTTGCCAGTTCAATAATTTTGGACTGTGAGATCCTTATTACTGTAGAAGAACTATTGTTAATGAAGAGACCAGCACTACAAGATAATAGCTGTGCAAACTTCTCAGCAGTGGAACCAAAGTTGTTTCACAATATGTGCTCCATATTTGGAACACAGACAAGGAATAGAGGAAAGTCAACAAAGAGATTGTGTTTCTCAGTTGCTTCAAAGATGTTCAATTTCTCTAAGTCTCATGAGATACCAGTGTCAGCTTACTACCTCAATGGAATGGTAAGTGAAACATTCTCACTCAAAATGAAATTTACAACTTAATGCAGAATTTGTTTTACATTTGTGATGTCGTCCTCAAGTATAATAGAAACCAGAACTTAACAAACCAGAAAGTTGAATGTCAGAGGGTTTAAAAAAGAAAAAAGAAAACAGCTTTCATGTTGACCTCTGCTCTTCAGAAACTTCAAATCTGTTTCACATCAGAAGCTGTGGGGACAGAAGAGTACATGGGAAATGAATAGGCATGGCCATTTATAGAGGACCAGTTAGGTTTCTTGAAATCCGGTGGGATTCATGACATAAGCAAAGAGCAACAAACAGCAGGTGATAGGAAGGATTTATATAAAAACAAGAATACTTTGAACTCAGATGCTTTTATTGATTGTCTGCACATTTCCAACCAAAGGGCGCATTTTAAAGAAACATATAAATAAATGAACTGGAAAAGTTATATGATTAAAAAAAATGTGAAAAGTAAAAACAGTGGGAAGAAAATATATGTCTGACATATTTTCAGATTTTAACATTAGCAACAGATTTAAAACTCTTCCCATTTGTTGCTTATTTCTTTTTCTTTTTTAAAAATAAAAACAACAGAGTCCTGTTGGAATACATGTGGTCAGAACAGCATGAGGCTTTGTAAACTGGAGCCCAAAAAGTTAATGCTGTAATAAAGTTTTTATTCTTTAGGATCCACAGAACTTTTTATTGGTTTTGCTGCAACTGACTAAAAGAGTGACTCCCTTTGGAATTTCTATTTAAAATAAAAAAATACTTCTAAAAAATGCTGGCAGAGGGCAGCTGGGACCCAGGCTGATGATGACTGGTGTTTCAGTGGTGATTTAGTGTGCAGTAATCCCCGCCTACATCCCACATCTTGGCTCCAGCCTGGGAGACTGGAGCGAGTTTTAAATCCTGAGTGATTTAAGAGAAGGCTAAGAAAGAAAGAAAGATTGATAGATCATAGAATCATAGAGTTGGAAGAGACCACAAGGGCCATCTAGTCCAACCCTCTGCCATGCAGGAACTCCAAATCAAAGCATCACCGACAGAGGGCCATCCAGCCTCTGCTTAAAGACCTCTAAGGAAGGAGACTCCACCACACCCCAAGGGAGTGTGTTCCACTGTCGAACAGCCCTTACTGTCAGGATGTTCCTCCTAATGTTGAGGTGGAATCTCTTTTCCTGCAATTTGTCTCCATTGTTTCGCGTCCTAGTCTCTGGAGCAGCAGAAAACAAGCTTGCTCCATCCTCACCTCTTAACCTTCTCTTCTCCAGGCTAAACATCCCCAGTTCCCTAAGGCGTTCCTCATAGGGCATGGTTTCCAGACCCTTCACCATCTTAGTTGCCCTCCTTTGGACATGCTCCAGTTTCTCCACATCTTTTTTGAATTGTGGTGCCCAGAACTGGACACAGTATTCCATGTGGGGCCTGACCAAAGCAGAATAGAGTGGCACTATTATTTCCCTTGATCTAGACACTGTACTTCTATTGATGCAGCCTAAATTTATTCTATGATTCTATGATTCTATTCATTTAAGTATAGCTCTCCCACCAGCAAGGTACTGATTTTGTGCGTGTGTTTTGGGGAGTGTATTTATGTAACAAAACATTCAAATATTCGGTCCCCCATACTGCAGTCAATAATCAACCAGGAATCAATATGTTATGTGGGCTTTGATAGATCTCTTGCAGCTCATAATTATATAATACCTGATGTAATTATGTAAGATACAATTACATACAAGCAGTAGTGGAGATGAGAGAGTCTGACCATGTTATAGTGTTTTCAGGAAGTCGACTGCTGATTATTCCCAAGGGACTGTTAATGAATCATTGGAAAGAGGACAAAGCAAAGGGAAATTTGCATGAAATTTCCATATGTTAATTTGTATGTATAGTTGGGAAAGACAGCAAAGTCCCTATAGGTTAGAGTTGCAGTGCAACACACCATATTTGGGAGAACTGTTCAAGTGACCAGCAAGATGTAATGGTCTGAACGTTGGACTATAACTCTGCAGCAGTTCAAGGACCAAGTGCTGCATGATATAGTGAGCTCCTGTCACTATTTCCAGCTTCTGTCAGCCTAGCAGTTTGAAAGCATGTAAAAGTGCAAATAGATAAATAGTTACCACTTCAATGAGAAAGTAACAGAGTTCTGTGCAGTCATGCTGGCCACATGATCACAGAGTTATCTTTCACAATGCTGTCTCTTAAGCTTATTAACAGTGATAAGTACCTATCCCCTACAGTCAAACACAATTTGAAAACCTTGTCAATAGGGAATTCCTTTTCCTTTTCCTTTGTGCATCTGGGTAAAGGAACACAGCCAGTCACTGCCTGACTGTATATGTCCTTTCCTGAAAACTAAATAGTAGAGAAATGCCTGGGTGCACAAGCTGGGCAAGGGTTCACTAATGACAAAGATCATGGATACCTCTTTCAGCAAGTACTGTAGAATTACATATGCAGGTATAATAGTTTTGCATATGATAGTATCAGGATTATCTCTCTTCTCTGTCACATCCTATCTATCTATCTATCTATCTATCTATCTTCCATGAGGAGGGACTTCTGGCAAGGGATGGGTTGCATCTCATGCCAGTTGGCAAAAACATTTTTGCCAACAGTCTGAAGAATCTGATCAGGAGGGCTTTAAACTGAGTTATGTGGGGAAGGGAGACAGCATTCTGGAAGGCAAAAAGGCTGGAGAGAATAGTCAAAGTGGCATAGAGGGAACAAGGCAAACAGTGCAAGGACGCAACAGCAGGAGGTAAAAAAACATTCAAAAGCAGCAAGTAAAGAGGACACATGGTCTTAGATGTCTACACTAATGCACAGAGTATGGGAAATAAGCAGGATGAACTTGAACTCCTAGCACAACAGGGGAAATATGATATAATAGGCATCACTGAAACCTGGTGGGATGAGTCTCATGATTGGAATGTAGAAATAGAGGGATATAACCTTTTTAAGAGAAACAGGCCAAACAGGAAAGGAGGAGGAATAGCATTATATGTCAGGGATATTTACACCAGTGAAGAGATCCAGGAAGTCAATTCTGGAAGACAGGTGGAGAACATCTGGATAAAAATTAAAGGAGAGGGAAACAACAGGGATGTTACTGTGGGAGTCTACTACAGACCCCTGACTCAGGCAGAGGAATTGGATGATGCCTTTCTAGAACAGATAATCGCACACTCAGAAAGGAGAGATGTTGTAGTGATGGGGGAATTCAACTATCCTGATATTTGCTGGAAGTCAAACTCAGCCAAATCTTCAAGGTCTAGCAAATTCCTCTCTTGCCTGGAAGACAATTTCATTGTCCAAAAGGTGGAAGAGGCAACAAGGGGATCAGCCATTTCAGATCTGATCTTAACCAACAGGGAAGACCTAGTTGATGGGGCGCAAGTGGTGGGATCCTTAGGTGGAAGTGACCATGTTCTCCTGGAGTTTGTAATACAGTGGAAGGGAGAAGCTAGGCATAGTCAGACACGCACTCTAGACTTTAGGAGAGCTGGTTTCAATAAACTTAGAGAAATACTGAGGGTGATTTCATGGTCAGGAATACAAAAGAGAAGGGAGTTCAAGATGGATGGGAGTTTCTCAAAAAGGAGATACCGAAGGCACAATTTCAAACAGTTCCAATGAGGAAGAAAAATGGAAGATGTCTCAAGAAGCCAGGATGGATGACTAAGGAAGTTTCAACTGAGCTAAGTTTTAAGCAGGGCATGTATAAGAAATGGAAAAATGGGGAAATCACCAAAGAGGAATTCAAACAAATAGCAAGCACTTGTAGGGATAAAGTCAGAAAAGCTAAAGCGCAGAATGAACTCAGGCTTGCTAGAGAGGTTAAGAACAATAAAAAGGGTTTTTTTTATATGTCCGCAGCAAAAGGAAGAAGAAGGAAACGGTTGGGCCACTGCGTGCAGAAAATGGCAAAATGCTAACAGGGGACAGAGAAAAGGCAGAATTACTCAACACCTTCTTTGCTTCAGTCTTCTCAGAAAGGGCAAAGGATAATGGAGCAGAAGACAGAATAGGGGAATTTCAGCACAGAATAAGTAAAGAGATAGTACAGGAATACCTGGTTAACCTAAATGAATATAAATATAAATCTCCAGGACCAGATGAACTACATCCTAGAGTATTAAAAGAACTGGCAAATGTAATATCTGAACCACTGGCAATAATCTTTGAGAAATCCTGGAGAACAGGAGAAGTGCCAGCAGACTGGAGGAGGGCAAACGTCCCCATCTTCAAAAAGGGGGAAAAGGAGGATCCCAACAATTATCATCCAGTTAATCTGACATCAATACCAGGAAAGATTCTGGAGCAGATCATTAAACAGAGAGTCTGTGAACATTTAGAAGCCAATGCCATAATCACAAAAAGTCAACATGGGTTTCAGAGAAACAAGTCATGCCAAACGAACCTGATCTCTTTTTTTGATAAAATTACCAGCTTGGTAGATGAAGGGAATGCTGTGGATATAGTATACCTTGATTTCAGTAAGGCCTTTGACAAGGTTCCCCATGACATTCTTGCAAACAAGCTTGCAAAATGTGGGATAGACAAGGCAACTATTAAATGGATTTGTAATTGGTTGACTGGCCGAACCCAAAGGGTGCTCAACAATGGCTCCTTTTCATCCTGGGGTGCCACAGGGTTCTGTCTTGGGCCCAGTGCTATTCAACATCTTTATTAATGATTTGGATGACAGAATTGGGGCCTAGTTATCAAATTTGCAGATGACACCAAATTAGGAGGAGTAGCTAATACCCCAGAGGACACGATCAAAATTCAAAATCACCTGAATAGACTAGAAAGCTGGGTCAATGCTAACAAAATGAAATTCAATGTGGAGAAATGTAAGGTTCTGCACTTAGGGTGGAAAAATGAAATGCACAGATATAAAATAGGGGACACCTTGCTGCATGAGACCACATGTGAAAGGGATCTAGGAGTCCAAGTAGACCATAAGCTGAACATGAGTCAACAGTGTGATGTGGCAGCTCAAAAAGCCAATGCAATTTTAGGCTGCATCAATAGAAGTATAGTGTCTAGATCAAGGGAAGTAATAGTGCCACTCTATTCTGCTTTGGTCAGTCCTCACCTGGAATATTGTATCCAGTTCTGGGCACCACAATTCAAAAAAGATGTGGAGAAACTGGAGCATGTCCAAAGGAGGGCAACTAAGATGGTGAAGGGTCTGGAAACCATGCCCTATGAGGAACGCCTTAGGGAACTGGGGATGTTTAGCCTGGAGAAGAGAAGGTTAAGAGGTGAGGTGAGGATGGAGCAAGCTGTCTGCCTAAAGTGGTGCAGCTCATCAAACGTAGCTTCCACTTGACTTATTGAGAACATGGAAACACACATACACACATTTGGAATACATCTCCACCTCATTCCCCCAGCCAGCACAGGAACTATTTATGATAGTTATGAGAGTTCTTGATTTATTTGTGTTTTTTTTAAAGTGTTTTCCAAGTTTTCTTTTATCTCCCCACCCCCTTATAACATGACAGCCACTTTGGAGTTTATCATACGACGGAATATGGAGGTATAATGCAATGGCAATCCGAACGCAATCATGGGGTTTCACTTTATTGCGAATGAGTGTATTTCATGCAATTTCAGGCAATGGGGGGCCATTCTGAACGCAATCATTGGGTTTCACATAATTGCGTATTAGAATATCTCACACAATTTGGGCAATGGGGGTTCATTTTTGGGAAATGGGAAGTCATTTTGAATGCATTCTGAAAGCAATGGGAATTCAAGTGCTAGCGAATTTACGTAATTGCGAATTGGATCCATTCGCAATTGAGAGAAATTCCTCCCATGTGATAAACTGTTAAGTCTCACTGCAGACTGTACCCATGGAGATAAATGTGAACATTTCAATCAGCTAAGACATTCAGGCTTATTTCCCATGTTTAGCCCTCATGAGGAACCCATGGGGGAAAGTTAAGAACATAAAAAAATACCATCTGGTTCAGACCAAAGGCCTGTCCAGTCCAGCATTCTGTTTCCCAGAATACCTATAGGAAGGCCACAAGCAGAAAAGGAATGCACAAGCAGAAAAGGAATACAACAACACCTTCCAACTCATTGTCCCAAGCAATTGATATTTGGAAATGACATGCACCAGTCACAACTAAAGAAAAACTCCTAATCCAGAGTGGAATCATGTGACCCTCCAGATGTTCTTGAGATGCTACTCCTAGCATCTTCAGCCAGTATATCTGATGGTGAAGAATGATGGGATGTTTGTTGTTGTTGCATGGCTTCAAGTTGTTTCCGGTGACCCGGGTTTTCTTGGCAAGATTTGCCTTACCCTGGAGCTGAGATTTTGTGACTTGATCAAGGTCACCCAGTGGGTTTCCATGGCTGAGTGGAGATGTGAACCCTCGTCTCCAGATTTGTAGTCCAACACTCAAACCACCACATAGCACTCCAATAATATCTACAGGGTGACATGGTTCCACTCTTCCCCAAACCTATTATTTACCCGATTTATTTTAAAATTGTCCAAATGGCTGGCTACTATCCAATCTTGTAGTGGACACCAATGACTGTGTTTTAACTATGTGCTGTGTGAACATTAAATAATTGCTTTCTTTTTGTCTATCCTAAAATTTCCATCATTCAACTTAATTGGAGGATTTTATTATTATACCATTTTTGTCAAAAATATGTTGTATTCGTATGAAAAATGTGCAAGCAATGGAGATATCTCCACAGTTTTTACAACAGGACTAGACCTACCATGAACAAGTGAGGATAACTCAGATGGCAGCCGTGGCAGCTGTGTGTGTAAAGTAAGAACACAACAGTGATTTTCTCTTGAGTTCCCTCATTTCTATATTTGCCTATCCTGAAAGACAGAACTCTGTGGGCACCATTGTCTGTCCTACATTCACACCCTAAACTATCCTTCTGCATTCAAGAGTGGTGGAGGATTGTCAATAGATGCTGAAGTAAAACTGACCCACAATTTTTGCCAGCTTCTGTATGGAATGGATGTCCTTTTTCCTTTTCTTTTGCAGCAAAATGCCTTGGTCCAGTCCTTTTTACATCTCTCTGAGAAGTTGTTCTAAATCACCATCCACTAGGAGGTTGTAATGTCAGATGCACCCCTTATTGGTCTTGACCTTGGTTCAGTTTGGGCAAGTCACTAGCTGTGATCCTCCAAACTACTACCCTGACAATAGAACAATGAATAAATTTATTAATCCCCAGATTAGAGTCACAAAACATTATTTATCTTAGACTGCAACTCTCAGAATCCTAGTTAGCATAGCCGCTCATCGTGCTAGTTATGGAGCTGTGGTTCGAAAAACTACATTTTCTAAACTTTGGTGCCAGCAGTAAGCACTTGTTTAAGCCCAGTCCCATAAACTGCTGCTCACTGTTCACTGGCTCTAGCTATAAATGTATTTGCTTTTAATTTTCTAATGTCTTTTCACAGGGACAAATCTCCTAATACTCAAGGCTTCCCATAAGAATTTTTGTCCTCTTACACTATTTCCTATCAAGGGCAAAGGCTAAAAATCCTGTTCAGCCACTCTTCCCTAAGCTAGTGCAATAAATTTAGTCTCAAATCCATTTCCTTTAAGAATTTATGGTAGAGTAGTTGTGTGGTTTCTTTCTCTCTCTCTCTCTTTTAAAAAATCATACTCATGGGGAAAAATTATACACCACATTTAGTACACAAAGCTGTAGAAATCTAATGATCTAGAGAGCCATATGTGTTACTTCACTATCAGTTCTACTACCTTTACAACTAGTAGAATGTATGCTGAATATAAATATGTAGATCTATGTTCATATCTATCTAGGATAAAGAGATGACATTATATAGGTACAACGGATAGATATAGACAAGAATTCAGAGACATAGCCATGTAAGTCTGGAAAATCAGTATGCAAAAAGATCTTATGGCACCTTTGAAGTTTACATATGAGCCTTCATAGATGTAATAGAGAAAATCTACAAAAGCTTATGCTACAACTTCTTTCACACAATTAGTCTCAAAGGTACCACAAGACAGAAATAAGAGAGAAAAAGAGCGGGAGGGAGACCACCATGGATCTGTTCTAACTCATCTGGATTTCTATCCATGTCTCTGTAACATATGACTTTACTTCCTCCCAAACTTTCCTCAAAGCAGCAACTTTCACCATCATTGATTCAACACATCATCATCATCTGCAATAAGGTGATAACACCTATATTTATATCTGCCAAAGAACTGACTATGGATGATGATAACAGTCCCTGTATAAAGTATAATTCTTTGCTGTGGTGGCTGTATCAGCATTTTTCTTAATTATGTTTTTGACAGTTTATCTATTGCACTATGAGCTTTCTCAAGTGACAAAAGTGATAGGGGAAGAATTTATTTTATGAACCACAACTAAGAAAATACATTTCCTGTTAGATATTCCCATTAGGATTCTTGAGAATTTTTATAGACACAAGAAGATATAAGGTTACCTTTATTTCTTTTGGTCATCTTCAGTATAAAGTACATTTGTTATGGTGAGGAGTTTTGCCTTCTACCTTTGTGAGGAAAAGAAAGGAGTGTGTGTGTGCTGAAAAATCAAGCAGTTTGGAAGAAAGAGACCCCTTATTCCAAGTAATAGTTTCAGGGCATACCTCTGTTTAAACTGTGGTTTAAGGCCATGCTCACAATCTATTTTATTTCATAAATACCAAATGCAAGGGAGGAAATGTTGTTTTGGATGTATATGACCACATGGTGCTTAGAATAAACAGCAAAATACTTCTATTTTTAAAAAAGGTTGTATCATAGAAATTTGATCAAGAGATAAGTTTGAAAAGGTAATTTTAGGCTACAGGGGGGAGAGGGAAATTCACCATAAATGAACTGGGAGAGGAGGGCTACTGTATGGATCTTTCTTTTTTCTTTTTTCTTTTTTTTAAAAAGCACTGCTATATGTTCATGTAAAATTTCAGTCAGAATCAGCAGAGAGAAAGAGGGGGGTGGGGGACAGAGGAAGAAATCTGAGAAATAAGAAAGTGAAATTACTCTGAGACTATTGGTTTACAAAAAGATGAGACAAATCAGACAAGACAAATCAGAAAAGGTTAGCTCTCTGTCTTTACTACTACAGTCATGTCTAAACTCATAGCCCATACTGCAGGTGTTGTTGTAGTCCAATTCCAACATGCATAAGTTGTTGTTGTTCCCTTCAAGTTGTTTCCAATTTATGGTGCTGCTGAAGTTTTCTTGGCAAGATTTATTCAAAGGGGATTTGTCATGACCTTCCCTCTGAGGCTGAGAGAGTGTGACTATCCATGATCATTTCTAGAAAATAACTGCATATCCCTTGCTTTCATTTAGAAGTCCAAAAATTAGTTATTTAAGGATATCTGAAGCTTAAGGGTATATGTAAATATAGCTGACACTGTTCACAGCAGAAAAGAGCATAAAGCATAAAATAGTATATTTATCTAATAATAGCACAACTTGATATTTGCTTCTGACAGACTCTTGTTTGTATTGCATGGACCTGGGAATTGTTGCCTATTCCTTAGGGACTGGCAAGCTTTTATTCCCATTCAGTCCCTATTGGTCAGTGAAAAGTTCCAGCATAGCAAAGAGGAGACTCCCACAAGACAGGAAATTCACGCAACTGTATAATTTTGTATTAAGTCACTCTTATTGTTCATGCTTATATTTTATGAAGTTTCCTTCCATCATACAACAAATAGCTATGGCTTTCCCACATACTTTCTAATTGACACAATTCTTCAGTGTAGAAGTAGTACAGGAAAGTAGTATAAGAGTATGTGGGGTGGTCCTATCCTGCTACAGCTCACCCCACTTTTCCCTCCACGCTTGTATACTATCATGATTATATCTACAATGTTCCCTCAAGAAGGGTGGGGTAGGATATAAATAACATGAATGAATGAATGAATGAATGAAGACTCCATGGCACCTTACAAATAGGAAGCAAAGGCACGTTATCTCCACCAGTTGCAGCATCATATTTCCAGTCACTTCACAGACATTAGGCAGAATCTAGGTTATTCATGTTGATGAATCATGGATTCTATGACACACAATGACTGCCATCCACCTCTTTCTTTAAGAACTTGGAGTCCATGGAATACAACTGCAACCTCCTCCCCATGCTGCATTATCTGTTTTATGGGGAATGAGCAGGATTGTAGAGGCATCTCCCTATGGCCAGATGTGAAATGATGACACCAGCACTGAGATCCACTGGGGGAAGACAGGATGTGGTCTTCATTTAATTAGCCTAGCATTCTGTTAAGGACATATACATGCATAGTTTTCCCTTTTGTGTGCATAATTCCTTTTTGATGTGCTAGGGGGGTTCTTTATATTTCCTTCCATCTATTCCCTTCCTCCATACCATTACTAACCTCCCAGTTACCTCCGAAACCTCCTGCATGGCCATTCCCTATTTGGTGGGTAGGATCCCAGAAGCATGTCCCCATGGCCAGATGCACAACAATGACATCAGTGCTGAGACCCACTGAGACTCACTGGGGTCTTCCAGAGGTCTTAATGCTTTTGTAAGCATTTTATATCTTGCTATGATGATGTAGCCAGATGCTTATGTAAGACTGCTTGATCCCCACAAAGCAGAGAATGGCTTTGTGGAGATCTTCAGAGGTGATTCAGTAAGTTGGGATGGTAGTGGTATACAACTCAGCAAACCTACTACACTATGCTGAACCATACGTGATTGCAGCAATGGACTTGTATAGTGCATTGATGAACCCCATCATTATTTCTATGGTGGGGGAGGGGGAGAAAAGATTGGCTGGAAATCTGTTGGTGGCATTGACAGACATAACCTGTGTTTATAGCCAAATATATCATTTTATGGAACATTACCTCATTATCTTTTTTGACCTCCTGCAAGGAACACAAACTCCCTAGAGAGAGAATGTGTGCTCCATGGCTACATAATGGTTGAAGGGGGATCTTGTATGTGTGATAGCAGTAGTTGGCTATAGTTTTGCCATCAGGTGGTGAAAGCAGAGACCTTTTCCTCCCTCAAGGATACACAGACTCAGGACCAGAAGGCAGACTACCACAATTGGACAGATGGACCATTATACAAATAGAGTGCTTTGCATGAATAAAATATTCTGCATTATCTAGCCCAAACCAAAGGTTGCATATCCCAACCTTTTGTCCTACGTTCATTTTGGACTTCAGATCCTAGAAGCCCCAGCCAACTAGGCCAACACTCAGGAATTATGGGAGCTGAAGGCCAAAACATCTGGAGGACCAAAGATTTGGAAGCACTGATCTAGGCCAATTGTGTGAGTGTTTGCTTTATGAAGGGGTCCACTTTATGTACTACAGAGGGCCCATGGATGTGCAAGTCCCATTAAATGCAATGGTATAATAAAATGGTGCACCCCAGAGAGAGAGAGAGAGAGATTGAGAGAGAGAGAGAGAGAGAGAGAGCGCAAAATCAAGTTTGCTTCTTGGAACTTTTAAAAATATATTTTTAAGCCATGGATGGTTGAATCTGTGAATACAGAGGGCCAACTGTAGTTTGTTGCAGTCACTATTCTGTCCCTTCAGCAAGATAAACAAAATTATCAGATTAATACCAGCAGCCGGGGAGGAGAATATAGTAGTTTTGCAAATGAGTTTATGTCCATGTCATCATGATGGACATGGTGGGGGGTGGGGGTGGGGGGGAGTCAGTGCATATTTGAGGTACAGTGAAACACAAATAAGAAAAATTGTAGTTGACGTTAAATATTGACTTTTATTGTGAAAAGGATACAGTCTTCTCAGTGCCAGGAATAGGTGGGAATGGGTCCCTTTCGTAAGACAATAGAGTACAGTAGAGTCTCGATTATTCAACATAAACGAGACCAGCTGATAGTCGGATAACCAAAAATGTTGGATAATCTGGACGGTCTGAGAAAAGCCTTGAAATCACTATGAAAAGCTTTGCAATCATTTTGAAAAGCCATGCTTGGGGCTTGTTCTTGGGCCTGTTCAGGCTCCTTGCCCATCATGGCCGCCATTTTGGGGGCGTATCTGTGGGTGTGTCCTAATTCAGCCGACGTCGGATAATCCGGAATGTCGGATTACCGAATGTTGGATAATCGGGACTCTATTGTATTGTAATGGGTTCTACAGGTCATCTAGTCCAATCTCCTGCTCAGTGGAGGATTTCTAGCCTATAGCTGTCCATTCTCTTTTTGAAGAAATCCAGAGAAAAAGACTCCACCACTTCTCTTGGCCATTGGTTCCATTGCTGAACATTCCCTTCTAATACTTAATAAAAATCTACCCTCTTGTAACTTAAAACCATTAGATGTTGTTACCTTCTGAGGCAGCAAAGAACAAACTTGCATCTTCTTGCTTTGTTGGATTGCTGCATGCAACATGTGATTTGAACAGAAGAAGGTGGGAAACAATGTATACTATCAGCCACTATTAGAGTAATCTGCCCACAGACTGTTCTGCTGCTTATTGATTCCCTGACCTTCTGAAGAACCCCATATGCACAATGGATAATATGTGCATGCACCAAAGATCAAACAAGCTGTGGGGTTGTTCACAGAGTCAGATTTGTCTCCATGTAACAGTCACCAAGAGTCCCTGGGGATGCATTCACACAGAGAATCTCTAAAATAAAGTGGAATCCCAACAGATACAGTTGTGCTTTTTTAGCAGCAATTTCTGTAATCACAGCAACACAATTTGCAGCCACCGTGATAACAGGAATCATTCCTGAGAAGTAGCAGATGCATCTGTTGAAAACTCAGTTAATATGAAACATTCTCTGCATGATACATCCCTGGAGAGCATGGTGGGGAGACAAAATTGACTGCATGGACTGTCCTGGAGTCAAGTATTTGGTTTCAGTGCAACAGTTCCCTTTTAAACATGTCATGGAAAACATGGAAGTAGCAATGAATAGCACAGATCTCTCTCTCTCTCTCTCTCTCTCTCCAATCCCCCTCTCCTCTTTTGCCAACATGGAGAAATTTTGTAATTCTTTCCGAACTAATATTATCAGACTCAGATTTATGCCTCTGACCTTATGTTCTCATGGCAATCCAAAAGCAATCTGATCACTATTACAAATATTTTTATACATTCCCGTTTGCAGAATCGCAGGCTTTGCAACATTTTTTTAGAAAAAAATAAACAGAATAACCATGTTGAAAAATAGTTGGCGCAGATATAAGAAAGAGGAAGGCTTGTAGTGAAGAACAACTGATATGTCCAGAAATGTTCCTTGCCACATGGAAATGTTTCCTTGTGGCAAGGAAAATAAATGCATGGGGTTAACACTTAAAAAATAAAGTCAAATGAGAAGAGCTTGGAAAATGTTACAGGCCCATTTTAGATTGGCAAAAAGAGGTGTGTTGATGGCTGCATGAAAGCCCAGCCTTTAGATGAGAAAAAGGGAAAGTGTGCCATGAAAACACTATTTTGGAGTTTTAAGGGAGAAGAAGTGCCTTTAAAAAGTAGCTGGCCCATTTTAGATTGGCAAAAAGAGGTGTGTTGATGGCTGCATGAAAGCCCAGCCTTTAGATGAGAAAAAGGGAAAGTGTGCCATGAAAACGCTTCTTTTGAGTTTTAGGGGAGAAGAAGTGCCTTTAAAAAGTAGCTTGATTTCCCCACTACTTTTTTAAAAAGGGTGCAGCATTGCTATTGCATCTAAAGGCTAAGGTGTAGTTGCACAGTTAAATGGGGCTCTGTCTCTTTAAAGCACCCATTTAAAGGTAGCGATACAAGTGCGGAGGGAGGGAAGGTGCCAAGACAAGAAGAGACCTTCGGAGCCCGGCCAGAGTGCGCCTGCACCTTCCTTCACCTCCTCCCTTTGGCTGAGAGAGTGTGACTTCTAGGGAGACAGCAGGGCACTGGAGGCGCTCAGCCAGGCCAGGGCAAGCTGGCAAGAGGAGGAGGAGAAGGGGAGGGACCTGGAGCACCTCCGCTGCCCTGCTTCCCTGCAAGTCACACTCTCTCAGCCGAAGGGGGGAGGAGAAGGCAGGCCCAGGCACACTCTGGCCAGGCTCCAGGGCTCTCTCCTGGCTGCCTTCCTCCTCCCTTTGGCTGAGAGAGTGTGACTTGCAGGGAGGCAGGGCAGCAGAGGGGCCCCATGTCCCTCTCCTCCTCCTGTTTCTAGCTTGCCCTGGCCCAGCATCAGGAGGACCTGGAGCACCACCGCTGCCCTTCCTCCCTGCAAGTCACACTCTCTCAGCCAAAGGGAGGAGGAAGGCAGCAGGGAGGGAGGGAGGGAGGGAGGGAAAGAGCCAGGAAGAGACCCCCAGAGCCTGGCCAGAGCACGCCTGGCCCTCCTGCTTCCTCTTCAAAAAGAAGGCTGGAAAAGTAGGACGTGTCCTGGCAAAGGAGGACGTGCCTGGTCAACTTGGAAAAGGGGGGCCTCTGCTCAAGAATGGAGGACATATGGGAATCCCTCCTGGACAGAGGGCTGAAACCTCAAGACAACTCAATATAATGCTCTGACAGAACACAGACTACAACTCCCATGAGCCTTTGCTACCATTTCCCAAGATGCCTTAATTTGCAACAGAAAGCCGACCAGTATGTTCACATGTTATGAATTCTTTCGTATTGACTCTGCATTTTCTTTTTGTGTAGATGCTCTCTTGTCTTGTGTGTGATGAGCTTGTGCGTAATCACGTGCATTTCCGAACTGACCTCACTTTCTCCCTCTTTCGGAATGGTCCTGTACTCCCCCATGTGATAAGCTCCGACTGTATCGCAATTCGCAGCCAGCAAGGGAAAAAAATGTTTAAAGCGCGGCTAAAAGCCGCGTTCCTTGCCGCCCATGTAGCTGCTCTGCCTGTGTTTGTAGCGTTTTGACAGCTTCCCATGTAGTTGCTGAACCACAGAAAAAACCTCAGTCTAGCTGCCCTGTACCTTTTAAATGCACACCTGGGGCTTGCTGTCTAGCTGCTAAGCATTAAGGAAAAGGCAACTTCATGTCACACTTTCCTGCCAATCTAAAAAGCCCCACAGATTTTTCATTCTATTTTCCCTCCAAAACAAGTCATGTATGAGGTTCTTTGATACGTAAGGTAGGCAAAAGGACTGCCCCAAATTTTCACAGTGAATTTCATGGGCCACTACAGATTTATACCTAATTCCAGTTTGACTTTCTTACCCAGTATCCCACTGCTGTTTATACTCATTTATAAGTCTAGAAATTTTAGTCAAAAAATTTACCCCACAAATCTGAATTGACTTATCTCCAGGTCAATATAAGTACTGTACTTTAACTCTTATTAAAAAAAAGGAACCATCCACTGGTGAAAGGCAAGAATGTAATGTTCCTTGGAAGCACCGATGCCCCCCACCCCACCCCCAATGCACCCAGCCTTTAGTATGAGCACAAACAGTTATGACTGCTGGGATTTTGTAAATTCTTTGGCATTGTTTTCCTTTGCTTCTTCCTTTAGATTCTTTGTTACATGCCCCTAAGTTTTACCCTCAACTTATCCATGGGTCATATCAAAAGCCATAATTTTGGCCCACAAAGCTGCTCTTGACATATACA
The DNA here is from genome assembly GCA_034509955.1 of Urosaurus nigricauda. NCBI lineage: Eukaryota > Metazoa > Chordata > Lepidosauria > Squamata > Phrynosomatidae > Urosaurus > Urosaurus nigricauda. Next base: position 245,857,703 of record JAOEGL010000003.1, read on the forward strand.
TGAGATCAACTTATAGTCGAGTATATATAGTGGTTCAGTTTGCATCATCTTAATTCACTTCCTCGTGTATACCTCAAAGACAATAGTTTTCAGTGGAGCTGTTTCACATATTCAACTGAATAATGTCATTCACTCATGAGACAGCAAACAGTGACCATGCATGTGTGAATCATTTCTGTTTTCTCACTTCTTGGAAAGGCTGTCAGCATATGCTTAAACTAGTCTTTTGAATATCTTCTCTTGGAAAAAGAGAGAGAGAGAGAGAGAGAGAGAGAGAGAATAGCCTGAACCAAGGTTATTCACAAATAAATGCTGTCCTTCCCTTAGAAAACCACATCCACTACTTAATTTTTGTCTATTTGTTCTTGATTGTAATTGTTTATATCTTAGAAGACAGAAAGACACTATGCTATGTTCCTTTTAAAAGTAGTGGTTTCCAAATTAGCTTCTGGAGAACTGGCCTGGATACTCTGGGTTCAGCCCAAAATATTCTGTCCCTAGCACTTCCCTGACCTACTCTGTTACAAAGGCCTTACATTCCAACACTGGCCATGCAAGTCCTGCTGAGCTGCCAGAAGCATCCCCTGCCATCACAGGGTGCTTCACTCTGAGGTCAGGTAAGCACCCAGCAATGACCACATGGCTGGGTATCTTGTTCTGATCTCAAAGCAAGCAACCGGTGACAGTGGCAGATGTGTGGGCAGCAGAGTTTGAGATGTTTCAAATAGCTGCCTAGCATCGGAACAGAGAGATCCAGATCTTCCAGAAAGACTTGGACCAAACAGGGATCCATTTTAGTGCTTTTTAAAAGGACGGCACCTGGTCTGTTTGCACTAGAACTGGGGTTTGGGACATACATCATCCAAACCCCTTGCTGAAAGGATGTGGGGAGGATATTTTATTTGGACTGAGCAGACAGGGCCCCAGTGAAAATTTTCTATTCTAGCAGCCTTTTTAGAATTGATTGCAATATTGTTTTTAATAGCATGTCTCTGTATGAATCTGGTTTGATTCTATAGATTTTTTAAAAAAATGTATTTTCACTGATGTTTTACAAGTTTTTAATCTGTTCTGGTTTTAATATCCTGTAAGCCTTCCTGAGACCAGATATTAGGAAAAAGGTAAGATATTGATGAATAAAAGAACAAGAGCAAAAACAATTGATGATAATAACATCAAGATGTGTCAAAAAGTCAATTGCCAGTGGGTTTTATTCTCCCCTAATGTTTAATATCAAGCAGCCCAGGAGAGCCTTGCAAACTGTTTCAGAGGTAAACCACCACTATTTTAGGCATCAGGAGAAAGAGTTCCCTTCCCCCCCCCCTTTTTTTTTTTTGCCAGAGAAAGAACAGCCTGAGAGAGTTTGGGGGGAGTACAAGATCTGCAAAAACAATCAACAGGGCTGCAAGTAGCCCCAGGTCAATCTTCCCTCACTTTATGAGCGTTCAACAGTGGTGAATAGAGAAGGTGAGTGAATTCTCAGTATCTGAGGGACCATGGGTCTGAACCTGCAGGACCCGAGCAGGGAGATAGAGGATAGAGGGGCATGGAGACATCTCATTCACAGGGTCATCATGAGTTGAGATTGACTTGAAAGCAGCTAACAAGAATAAACAAAAAATCTCTTTTACATTGAGTATATTGAATGTTTGCTGTTCCTGCTGCCTGCCTGCTTTCCCTGTTCCACCTATCTACACAATCCATCTTGAGTTCTTTGAGCCACCATATACCTAGTAATCCCCCACACTTGTTCATCTTTGCAAGTAGCTGAGTGTACTGATCCAGGTCAGTGAACTGATTGAGCTCAAGAACTCCATTTACAATGTCCGAGTGCTGAATGGTTAAAGCATTCAGGGCCCCTGTTTTGGAACAAATTGAACTTTCAAAGGCTTTAGTTGTAATAAAATGAGGACTAATGTGGAATTCCTTGAATCACATGCCCAAAGGAGCTGGTGTAGCTATCTCACCACAGTCACCCCTCCAACAACTCTGGCTTGACAACAGTTCCTATACATAATCATACCCGGTTGTTACGATATATGCTTTTAATATAAAATTTTGGACTGTGTGTGGAGTTCCTTCATGACCTCAAATTGACCTGCCAGGCTATCAGCCATAATCCCAAAAGCACTGGGTCAGGTAGGCAGATGAGTCAAACTCACAAGACCCCTTAAAAACACTTTGGAAAGGTTTGGGAGTTGCTAAATGGGACAGCCATCACCTCCAAGAGTAAAATCTTTGTTTTAGGTCTCACATTGATGAGCCAGTGATTAACTTAACTCATCTACCATCTCCCCTCAATTGTTGTCAGACCACTTTGCTTAGACATGACAATGCAAAGCCTTAGTTTACAATGCCCAAGTAATCCAATTACTTTGTCTAGGCTTCAGCCAAGCCATTAAGTACCTTTGCCAGAAGGGGTTTTTCCCCTATAAAAACCCCCAGTTTTAGGCACTCAGTGTGCCAGTCTATGAGGTCTCAATACTCCAAGTCAGTCTGATCTCTGAACTGGACACCGACAAGAGCGGCTCAAACCCAGGTTGAGGATCAGACTTGTCCCAGAAATCACTGTCTCATTCAATTCCCAGAGGAGAATCTACACTTTGGTAAGCATCACCCTAGTCAAGCCTAAAACTATCCCCAATGCTAACTACTGACTTTCCTCAGCCTTGTATGTTTGTGTGTGTGTAAGTGCATTGTGTGAGTGTCTTTCCCCCCCCTTTAATAAAGTAGATATTAATTAGACAAGCCTGTCTCTGATCAACCTCGCAGGGTTGTTGTAGCCGACCCATCTCGCAATTTGAGCTAATAGTATAAGTCCCCAACTAGGCTCTTGGCTACACTGTACTCTGGGAACATGGACACCTTTCCAGCACTGATGTGATTAATTTGTTCCATCCTCTCAAATGCAGAGATCACTATATAATTATGGACATTCCCTTTCCTGCATTCTGCGATGACACCTTTTCCTGGCAGACATTTCAGGGTTACTTAGAAGAGGAGTCAATAAGAGGAGTGGCCAAAGAAAACACAATTCCTCCCTCTTCCAGTGAAAATTTCCTTTGGTACCCAAATTTCTAGCATTGCACTGTTGTTATTGCTTTTGTTGTTGTTGTTGTTGTTGTTGTTACTATTATTAGCCTGCATTTCTCCTGATATAAAGACTCATGGTGGCTAACAAAAAAGTTAAAACAATACATGTTGAAAAACAATACAAGCATTAAAATGTAGATGCAGAATTGGAAAAAAAACAACTAAACAATTTTAAAAAGTTAAAAATATTACACATTAAAACTTAAAATGTAATAAAAACTCTATACAAATCTGAACTGTGGTGATTGAAAACTGTAGTTGAACATTTAGAAATATGGGCACCCAACGACAAAAGGTAAGCAAAGTAATTAAGGGAATGTGAACACAACTACGAGTCATAGAAGTGAACAATTTTCACTCTGCAATGCTAGAATTTGGGAATTGGAGGAAATATTTATTGAGGTAGGGGGCAATGCTCTAACTTTTCCCTCCTCATTGATACACACATGGCTGTGCTAATTTTGAATGAATCATATATATATATATATATATAGAGAGAGAGAGAGAGAGAGAGAGAGAGAGACTCAAGACTTCTCCAGGTGGGCCAATAGTTTCAGTACACAGCAGGCTATTGTCTTTCTGGACATCATGACTTGTAGTGGTTCCCACTCTGCATCTAGCAGTGTCCTAAATATATCAGAGTTTCAGTCACTCTTTTCTCCTGCTTGATTTCTGGTTAATGGTGGTGTAGAGAAGGCTTTCCCTCTCTTCCCCCACCATCTATGTTCTCCATCTCATATAGTTACTTATTTATTTATTTTAAAATGTTGAAAAGAGGAGAAATGTTCAGTATAGTAACTGAATGAGGACTTGATAAGCTGTATAACTTGATTTTATGGGCATCCCATTATGCTTGTAAGAGTTCTGTTTAAAGGTCCATAAACATGGTTAACACAACATGGTCAACAGGTCATTCTCCAATCCAATCAATCACTATTCCATATAGAAAATAATTTGTCCACTAGTTAGCATAAATACTAGTGTATTTTGTGGTGGTTATGATGATGTAGTGACATGTCCAGAACTGCAAACCAACTCTGCTTTGCTCTCAGCCTTGAGAAACATTCTTGATGAGACAAAAATCTTTAAAGATCTGTGAGAGTGTCACTTTTTCTGTATCATCCAATGAAAACCTGCATAATTTGAACTAGAGGATGAAAAGGAGGAGGCAAAAGAAGGAGAGAGAGGGGAGGGGGAAGAGAGAATAAAAATCCTGTATTACTGCACAGAATTTCATCCTGGCTGCCATTGTTAAGTGAAATTTAATTACTTTTTGCAGAAATCTAAACAGAGATAATTTAATTATTGCTTCTTGGTTAAAGTTGTTTTAGACAGTCTTAAAGATTCAAGCTAAACAAATTCATTTGCTAGGACAAATCCTTTGCTTACCAAACTACCATCAAAAGCCCATAGGTACCATACCAAAAATCATCATAAAAAGCATGAGAAACATAAAAAGCATGGAATCCTTCTCAGGAGAAAGAATGTGTGTTTTGAAGGCACAACAAGCAAACCGTGAAATACACAGTTGAAACGTTTGGGATCACTGTGAAAAGTTTCCATGTTCTCTCTTGTTAAATAATGCTCTAAGGCAGTCTAAAGCATATGAATAGTTCTTTCACAGGTCACAGATTCTATTCAGTTCTTGGACATTGTTATTATCCAACAGAAATAGACAGTCCTAATTAATATTCTACACATACCTGAGAGAACAGTCTTAAGGAATTCATCCTCTGGTGGCTTAGAGTTGTTTTTTTTTTTAACAAACACACAGCAAGACATTAAAAATTGCTACTAAATATACTGTAAACCCAGGAATACTATTAAATGTTTAATTTAATAAAGACACTACTACTAAATAGACTTGTTTACCCAGTTTACCTTGTCTTTTACTATTCAATAGTGCTATAGTGTGTATTTAAGTTGAACTGTGAAGTCATTTTGCAAGTAATTATATTCTTGGCACTTTTCTCAACGTAATAAAACAATTACCACAACAATCACATTTTTATTAGGTTCCTCTAAGGAAATATCTGATTTCTATTAGGGACAGAAGGCATTTTTAGACACTGTTAATATTTGCTGTATATTAAATAGTGTACAGAGCAGCTTGTTATAAATTTGTTTGTACATTGATGAGGCAAACAACAATTCTAGGTTGCAATCCATGAGAAAGAGCCTAAGAAAGACAGTAATTTCTCAAAAACTTACATGTGTTCTCTCTCTCTCTCTCTCTCTCATTCTTGTGATACTCTCCCAAATATATCTGTTTATATTATGCATAAAACTAGTTTTAAGGAACTTTATGACACCACTAATTTTCTGGTATATTGCATTTGTGTATTTTTCACACTGTTCTTGTTGCAGGATCAGTGCTTTTCATGGATAAAGTATTCTGTATGATCTATGACAGTGGTTCCCAACCTTTGGTCCTCCATTCGTTTTGGACATAGATCCTAACCCCAGCCAACTTGGCCAACAGTAAGGAACTGTTTTTGACAATAAGCCATAGAATTCCTATGCTTTTAATAGCTGTCACTGAATAGCTTCCATACCCATATATGTGTGTATATGGATAGTCAGGGGCAAGGCAGTTTAAATGCTGAGCAGAAACAAATGGATAAAACCACAATGTACAAAATCAAGAGCAAAATCTGGCCACAGTGTGGTTAATAACCAGTTCTTCTCTCCCACTGGTTTTGTACATTTAGAATTCAAGACACTACAGCACTGCAATGTTTCAGCACTGTTCTCATCTTACATTTCTGTATTGCATGCATAAATGAATGACAGCGTATGACTAATTATCACATCTATTCTCCATGCATGCATGGAGGCAGTATTGTGGGTTTCTCCCACGCATAAATCCTCCATTGTCAGTGGCAGGCTAGACATTATTTTAATCTACAGTATGAAGCTTTTTTTTATTAGAGCAATAAGCTCACAGCTGAAAGGACTACCTCCTAACAGAAAGACAAATATCAAACTATCTGCCTGCCGAAATTCTTCAGTGTATGGCAGTTCAGCTAAGCGATTACATCCTGGAAATGGCTGTCAGGCATTTAGTATTTACACCATGCTATGGTGAAATGCAGTTTTTTGAAAAATCCCATCAAAATAAATAGGGCCATTTGTTTCCAGGATATAAAGGGAGACTCAGTTTCTTTGTCCTACCGCTTCAAAATCTCTCGATAGTATTTCCCCCTTTTTATTGTCTTTTAGATATAGATCCTCCGCTGTTTAAGTACTGGAAAAGCAACTAGTACCAAATATCTAAATATATAGCAGTTGCCTAAGAGCATCTTGGGATAAAGACATTAAAGACAATTAACTGCCATCATACTCCTCAATTACAATTTCGCTCACTCCAGTAGTGCACACCTGTGGCTTATTAGTGACGAAGTGCATATTTTTAACCAGTATGCAAGTTCAAAGGTGGTAGAGGAAAATCTGTTACCTGTGCCATTCAAATATCTTTCACATGCATGTTCAAACAGAAGTAACAAACACAATGCTTATCACTTCAGAACCAATCATCTGTCAGTTGTAGAATGATGAGTCCTCAGCTTGGTAGGGGCAGCCTGTGCCAGGGGTGTCACAAGAAGCATTAACTCAATGATTAATGTTCTGTTGGTTAGTCTCAATTAGAATTAGATTCATTCAATTGATGGTGAGTCAATACCAGAGTTGCTAGACTGAAAACTGGAGAGGGTTCCTGTATCTTTAATGGATGCATAGAAGAGGGAATTTGAGCAGGTATTGCTTTTCACTTTATTGCATGACAAGCAACACTTGCTGAAATTCTCTCTTCTATGCAGATTTTAAAGGTACAGAAGCCCTATCCAGTTTTCAGTATGGCAATCCTAGGCAACACATAATTAAAAATAATAGATTCAATGGGTCTACTCCGATCAGGACTAAACGAGAATTTAAGAACCCCTGGCTATGAGCTTGCAAGACCTGAGCTGGCCTGTTGATGAGTGAAAATCTTGGAGGTCTCTTATTCATAGGGTCAACTTTAGACAGTCAACTTGATGACAAACAGCAACAATACACTGGCAGACAGAAGCCTTTGGCAGAGATAGGGAATGTGTGGCCCTCCAATATTGTTGGATTGCAACTTCCATTATCCCTTATAATTGGCTCTTCTTGCTAGCCCTTATGGGAGTCCAACAATACCTATTATGGTCTGCCCTCCATATCGGTAGACTTGCCATCCATGGATTTAACCATCATCAGATGGCAAGCCCCCATTTTTCTTAATGGCAGTATGTGCATGCTTCAGCATGCAAATTTTTTGGTATCCATGGGGTGGAGGGGGGCATTGTCCAGAATGGATCCTTCACAGATATGGAGGTCTAACTGTATCATGCCCTGCCTCCAGGACTCTGATGATGTCTCTGACACTGACAATGAATTCTCAGAGAGGCAGAGTGATGGGAAGACTTTCTAGTGCCAGAGACAGAGGGTAAGACCCTTCAGCAGCCACAGCATGACACAGACAGAGATGGAAATACAGACCTGGTAGTATTTACCCTGCCAGAGTGTTGTCAAGAGAAGGAGGGGTGGAAATGCTCTGAGCATTTATATCTAAAATGCTCAGCAATATAACAGCACCCATGGGAGGTTGCCAGACCATAAATAGCCCAACATGTCCCTGAGCAAGCTGTTGCTGACAACTAACCTCCATGGTACAAGCAACCTTTGTGCCTTGTGTTCCTATTTGTGTTGCCTGATAGCCTTGGGCATTTCTTTCTTTCTTTCTTTCTTTTTGACTATGCCCTTGGATCTCCCTTTGGACTGTTGCCTGACTTTATTGCTGAATTGTGTATGATTTGGACTGAACTGACTTCACTGCTTCAACCTCCTTGCTGGTGAGCCATGCTTCTCCCTGTATTTTTCTCTGCCTAGCATTTTTCTGCATTCCATTTCTTAGCATCTGGTTATGTTCTGAGATAAAAAATATACACCTGTTCCATCACCTATCATAGCATAACACAGGGACCCAATTTCATTTTTGTGGCCCACCATGCTTATCCAAAAGAGCCTGAAGCAAAAATGTAAAAAGCATTTGGGCAAATTTTCACCCTAAAATCATAAAAACAGTAACAAAACTGCCCAAAACTGGTTTTGCTAGATTCACATCCCCACACATCCTTCAAGATGCCCACGCCAGAATTCTGTATGAGACTTACATCTTTGTAAGTGGACTTATGTTTGTAGGAATTCAATTTGGCGGTTTCATAGCATCCGTATCCGATAAAGGATTGCTGTTATGTTATCATGCAGGGGAGCCAGCAGAGCAACTGATGCACATTTAAATTGACACACAACAGGACCAATGTGCATGAGTCCCATAATTCATTGGTCCCATTGTGCATTGGGACCAATGATGAGCACTGAGACATTCTTGTTGGTGTCCGGATATATGACTTTGCAATTTACCGATAGGTTTTCGTAGCATGTCTGTTACCTAGCTAAGTATATAGAAAGTTACATAACATTGTGATAGAGAATGTTGGCCTCAATCCTCAAGAAAATGATTTTTAAAAAGAATCATAGAATCATAGAGTTGGAAGAGACCACAAGGGCCATCCAGTCCAACCCCCTGCCATGCAGGAACTCCCAGTCAAAGCATCCCCAACAGATGGCCATCCAGCCTCTGCTTAAAGACCTCCAAGGATGGAGACTACACTACACTCCGAGGGAGTGTGTTCCACTGTCGAACAGCCCTTACTGTCAGGAAGTTCCTCCTAATGTTGAGGTGGAATCTCTTTTCCTGCAGCTTGCATCCATTGTTCCACGTTCTAGTCTCTGCAGCAGCAGAAAACAAGCTTGCTCCCTCTTCAATATGACATCCCTTCAAATATTTGAACAGGGCTATCATATCACCTCCTAACCTTCTCTTCTCCAGGCTAAACATCCCCAGCTCTCTAAGTCATTCCTCATAGGGCATGCTTTCCAGACCCTTCACCATCTTAGTCGCCCTCCTTTGGACCTGCTCCAGTTTCTCCACATCCTTTTTGAATTGTGGTACCCAGAAATGGACACAGTATTCCAGGTGGGGCCTGACCAAAGCAGAATAGAGCGGCACTATTACTTCCCTTGATCTAGACGCTATACTTCTATTGATGCAGCCTAAAATAGCATTGGCCTTTTTAGCTGCCGCATCGCACTGTTGACTCATGCTCAACTTATGGTCTACTTGGACTCCTAGATCCCTTTCACACGTAGTTTCATTCATCCAGATGTCCCCCATCCTATATCTGTGCATTTCATTTTTGCGTCCTAAGTGCAGAACCTTACATTTCTCCGCATTGAATTTCATTTTGTTAGCATTGGCCCAGCTTTCTAGTCTATTCAGGTCATTTTGAATTTTGATCCTGTCCTTTGGGGTATTAGCTACTCCTCCTAATTTGGTGTCATCTGCAAATTTGATAACTAGGCTCTCAATACTGTCATCCAAGTTATTAATAAAGATGTTGGATAGCACTGGGCCCAGGACAGAACCCTGTGGGACTTCTCTCCAGGATGAAAAGGAGCCATTGTTGAGCACCCTTTGAGTTCGGCCAGTCAACCAGTTACAAATCCATGTAACGGTTACCTTGTCTAGTCCACATTTTACAAGCTTGTTTGCAAGAATGTCATGGGGAACCTTGTCAAAGGCCTTTCTGAAGTCAAGATATTCTATATCCACAGCATTCCTTTCATCTACCAAGCTGGTAATTTTATCAAAAAAAGAGATCAGATTTGTCTGGCATGACTTGTTTCTCTGAAACCCATGTTGGCTTTTTGTGATTATGGAATTATCTTCCAGATATTCACAGACTCTCTGTTTAATGATCTGCTCCAGAATCTTTCCTGGTATTGATGTCAGACTAACTGGACGATAATTGTTGGGATCCTCTTTTTCCCCTTTTTGAAGATTGGGACAACATTTGCCCTCCTCCAGTCTGCTGGGACTTCTCCTGTTCTCCATGAGTTCTCAAAGATTATTGCCAGTGGTTCCGATATTACATTTGCCAGTTCTTTTAATACCCTTGGATGTATTTCATCTGGTCCTGGAGACTTGTATTGATTTAGATTAACCAGGTATTCCTGTACTGTCTCTTTACTTATTCTGTGCTGAAATTCCCCTATTCTGTCCTCTGCCCCATTATCCTTAGGTTGGGCACCCTTTGCCTTTCCTGAGAAGACTGAAGCAAAGAAGGTGTTGAGTAATTCTGCCTTTTCTCTGTCCCCTGTTAGCATTTTGCCTTCTTCTGCACGTAGTGGCCCAACCGTTTTCTTATTCTTCCTTTTGCTGCGGACATATCCAAAAAAGCCCTTTTTATTGTTCTTAACGTCTCTAGCCAGCCTGAGTTCATTTTGCACTTTAGCTTTTCTGACTTTATCCCTACATGTTCTGGCTATTTGTTTGAATTCCTCTTTGGTGATTTCCCCATTTTTCCATTTTTTATACATGTTCTGTTTAAAACTTAGCTCAGTTGTAAGTTCCTTAGTCATCCATACCAGCTTCTTGAGACATCTCCCATTTTTCTTCCTCATTGGAACTGTCTGAAATTGTCCCTTCAGTATCTCCCTTTTGAGGAACTCCCATCCATCTTGAACTCCCTTCTCTTTTAGTATTCTTGACCATGGGATCACCCCCAGTATTTCTCTAAGTTTATTGAAATCAGCTTTCCTAAAGTTTAGAATGCGTGTCTGACTATGCCTAGCTTCACCTTTCCACTGTATAACAAACTCCAGGAGGACATGGTCATGCCCACCTAAGGATCCCACCACTTGCACCCCATCAACTAGGTCTTCCCTGTTGGTTAAGATCAGATCCAAAATAGCTGATCCCCTTGTTGCCTCTTCCACCTTTTGGACAATGAAATTGTCTTCGAGGCAAGTGAGCAATTTTCTAGATCTTAAGGATATTGCTGAGTTTGACTTTCAGCAAATATCCGGGTAGTTGAAGTCCCCCATCACTACTACATCTCTCCTTCCTGATTGTGTGGTCATCTGTTCTAGAAAGGCATCATCCATTTCCTCTGTCTGACTTGGGGGTCTGTAGTAGACTCCCACAGTAACATCCCTGTTGTTTCCCTCTCCTTTCATTTTTATCCAGATGCTCTCCACCTGGCTTCCAGTATTGATGTCCTGGATCTCTTCACTGGTGTAAATATCTCTGACATATAATGCTATTCCTCCTCCTTTCTTGTTTGGCCTGTTTCTCTTAAAAAGGTTATACCCCTCTGTTTCTATATTCCAATCGTGAGACTCATCCCACCAGGTTTCAGTGATGCCTATTATATCATATTTCCCTTGTTGTGCTAGGAAATTGGAAGGGGGGCTAAATCACTTATAGGTGACTCAAAACTCATTTGTGCAGCTGCTGATAGTGTGGGTGAGGACAGGGGATTGGCCCAGTGCAGTTGCTTATTCCTGACATATGGTGGGATTTGTTGTTTCATACGACACAAATATAGACTATGATTGTACTTTAATTGTCACTGGTCTACCCTATTGAATTTTAGGATTTACTGTTAAGGGATGTCTGTTTCTTAGTCTGAAAGCTTTCTGGCCTCACTAGACTACAAAGCCAAGGATTCCATAGAATTCAGTAATGGCAGTTACAGTGGAATCATAACACTATATTTGTGTAGTGTGAAAGAGACCCTATACTGTTGTTGTGATTTTATCTTAACAAATTAATGACAAAACTATATAGTTTTGCTGGTTTCAGGGGGGCTGGGTAGAATTTTTTTTAAAATGCCCTTGGAATTCACCATTAAGAACACCTCCTATGAGAGAAGGTTTAATTCAATTAGTATGTTTCAGCATTTTGGTTTGTTTCCAGTAATAGAAAGAACAGGGAAGGAAAGTGTGAAGCATTCTAAACTTGCCTCTTCTAAAAATTTGAATATAACAAGATATGTGTAGAAGATTTTATTAAATAGTAAAGGTGGCACCTAGAGTATTATGGTAAAAAATTGTTTTCTACTTGATACACCATAGAGGGCTTCAGTCCACAGATTGTGCCCTTTGGAGGGCACCATGGCCTCAAACACATTTATGCATTTCTCCACTGAGGACAAGTCAAAGACATGGCAGTGAAGCAGAGGTTTGTATAGGTTGTACAGAGAAATAAACAAAGATCAATCTTGCCCTAGTTGAAGCTTCTAGAATGAAATTATAAACTCCCAGAATCTAAGAGCTGAAAGGTACAACAATAAACATCTCATCCAACACTTTACCATGTAGGAATGCACAACTAAAGTACTCTTGACTGGAGATGGTCATCCAACCTGAGTTTAAAGACCTTCAAATGAGGAGAGTCCACCAACTCTCTATTCCTCTATCAAACAGCCCTTAGTTTACACAGTTCTTATCCATTCTCCCACTGAGTTTTTCTTGCATTCCCAGAGTAAAGCCTGTGATCACATTCCCTTTTCACCTAGAATGTTAATATATTAGGTTGAAAAGTTCACCATGTTCTCTCTGCCTGGCTGAGTATCCTTTAGGAAAGTAGCCCTTTCAAGTCTGTCCTAAGTTGTGCAATAATGGTCTGTGAAAAACTACATGTACCATGGACTTGTAACAATCATCTCCAGTGACAATCGGCCTGTATGTCACTGTATCTGAAAAGCTAGTAGATGTGATGTGACTGCCATAGCCCAAGGCTGACTCAGTTGCTTACAGAATAATTTAAAGGAGCACCCTGAGGCAGGTGACAGATTTCAAGACATAGTGGCATGTGACTTAGAACTAACTTATTACAAATAATGAGTTATTTGTAATTATTTCCTTATTGTCTTTTACTGGCTTAAAGGGGGTGCAGTAAACTTCCAGATCCTATCTGAAGAACAAGAGCTCACATTGGCTAGCGGTTTTCTTTCCTGCAGATTCTGTTCAATAGAAGTGTGCCCGTTCAACCTGAGATCTGGCCTTCTGTCTTCATTCCTGATGTGATGGCTAAAAAGTTCCAGAATTGTATCTTGGAAAGGATGTTGTTAGAGTAAGTAAAAATACAGAAAGAAGCAACCAAAATTACCAGGAGGAAGCATACCCCATGAAGAAATGTTGGGGTCTTTGTAGTTTAGAAGAAGGCAAGTAAGTGAGGCCATTATAGGGGGTTTTCAACAATTTCTGGTATGGAGCCAGTGGTTAAGGATATGTTTTTCTTACTCTACATAATACTAGAAACCAGGGTCAATGAAAAAGCTGAATGGCAGTGCCATTTGGTGGCTTCTAAGAAGATTTTCACACTTGCCTGCATCGCTGCTAAAACGTCTTCCAAACGTAGCTAAAAGGGAAAGGAAGCACCAGTGTCTGAATGCCAGGAGCGCTTCCTGAATTCCCATGGAAACATGGCTTCCTCTAGCATTCTTGAATTGTTGCAGGGGAAGCGGAAACCTGCTTCCCTTGCAACGATTCAAGAATGCTAGAGGGAGCCACGTTTCCATGGGAATTCAGGAAGCACTCTTAGCATTCAGACAGTGGTACTTCCTTTCCCTGTTAGCTATGAGAAAACAGGCATTGGACCGAACCTATTTGGGGGATAAGGTTCAGCACTATGAATAGCTCCTTTTAAAGCTGATCCTAAAAGCCAGAGAGGATTCAATCATGTGGAAGCCATCTCCCACCACTGCAGAATAGTAGGACATTCAAAATACTCATAAGTAGCTTTGAAGATTTTCACACTTGCCTGCTTCGCTGCTAAAACGTGCTCCAATCTTCAAAGATACTTTTGAGTATTTTGAATGTCCTACCATTCCACAGTGGTGGGTGATGGTTTGCACATGATTGAATCCTCTCTGGCTTTTAAGATCAACTTTAAAAGGAGCTATTCATAGTGCTGAACCTTATCCCCCAAATAGGTTCAGTCCCATGATTGTTTTCTCTAATGTTCCAACCCCAGACAAAGTGGATTCACTAGCCCACTGACATAAAAGATTTTCATATCTGGCTGCATCGCTGCTAAAACATCCTCCAAACTGCCCTAAAAGGGAAAGGAAGTGCCTGTGTCTGAAAGCCAGGCACACTTCCCAAATCACCATGGAAACATGCCTCCCTCCATTGCATCCTTGAATCGTTCCTAGGGAACAGTTTTCCTATAAACAGAAACGTTTAGAGGAATTCTGCTCCCCAGGAATGATTCAGGGATGCAAAGGAGGGAGGCTTGTTTCCATGGTGATTCAGGAAGCATGCCTGGCTTTCAGACACAGGTGCTTCCTTCCCATTTTAGGGCTGTTTGAAGGATGTTTTAGTAGCAATGCAGTCAGGTATGAAAATCTTCTGTGTCCAAGAGCTCTGATGCCACAACAAACCATAGTTCCCAGACTTCCATAGCACTGAGCCATGGCAGTTTAAGTGACATCAAACTGGATTACTTCTGCAGTGTGGATGTAGACTCAGTGGTTTTAGATTCTAAAGATTCTAAAGTTTAGAAAGAGCTTAGAATGATTCATGGAGTAAACAGCTACCAGAGCCTACTAGACATTCTGACTTTAGGATCAGAGTATGACTCTGAATAGCCAGTTCCAGTGGAACCACAAAGGGGATAAATGCCTTTTGACTTTGTCCCATTTGTGGGCTTCCCAAAAGGAACAAGTTGGTCATTATGGAAAGTAAGATGTTATATTGGATAGGGTTTTGGGCAGATCAAGTGATGTTATTCTAATGTTCGTAATATGCTGAAAATTATAGTCTTTCAGGAAATATGGGTGCTGAATAATACAAAATGGTTGGACTTGACTATTTCCATCACACAGGATCAACATCTGAACCATCCACATTCTCAACCATAATTTAAAATATCTTTCATTTTAAAACACAGAGGATAATCCTGGAGTTACAGAACATCAATATTATTTGAGCAGAGCTTTGCAAATGCATATTTTAATACCTGAGTTTGGAAAGCCATTTGAGGTCTAACTAGAAATGACATAGATTTATGAAACAGTACAATTAACCCTCTAGCTTTGTGAAAGGGACATTTACATAAGTTTTTTTTTTGGGGGGGGGACTTACTAGAAGTTAGTAGAATCACATTTAAAGCTGTAATGGTCCCAGAAAGGCTTGTTCTTTATTAAATATGCAATTGGCTCCACCTCCACTAAGCTCTGTGTGAATTTGATTTTGCTGTAAAGAAGAAAATGACAAATGAAAACCTTGGACAAATGGACCTATATCTGATTTCAAAGGAACTAGATCTAGCATTAAAACTGTCCTTCCTGGTTAATGTGATAGTGGCATTAAGACTACTGTTGCCCATGCATTTTATTTTTCATTGTAACATATGATATTCCATCAATACATTCAAATTCAACATATCATACTCCAGCAATACAGTCTAATCTTTTAAGTCCTATTTCTGTTTCTTCTGCAGAAATGTGTTTTAACATCCACAAATTGAGATTTAGTTATCATAATTTTTAAAAAAACTCCCTGATTGTCTGATCAGTCCCATAAAGTATCACTGAGGGAAACTCCAGGCCATTACAGACCAGCAAGAAACTCCAGCATCGGGGTGGAGTGAGGGCATGGAAACTGCATGCCACATGTCCACTCTAATGCTGGTGTCACGCCGGCTGCCCACTCTAATGCTGGTGTCACGCCAGCATGTTTCTTTGGAGCAGTGTTTAGATGTGCTGTGCCAAAGAAATACTGAAAAGATGATGACGATGATGCAGAAAGGGCAGCTTTTTACTACTCTAAAAGGAGTGGCATTTTGTCATTTCTTTTTAGAGCAGCAAACTGCTGGATCAGGACTGGGGCATGTGGTTGCTGTGGCCCGATACAGCACTGAAAACGGTGTCAGGACATTGCTCTATTGGGGCAGTCTGTAGAACCTGTCCATTTAAAATTCACTCTCATTTCTCCAAATCTCTGGCACACAGAATTTGGAAATAATAGTTTTTATCTCCCAGAATTATCCACTCAACATGAGCTGACAACCTTAGTAGAAGGCCTTAACTTTTTGAAATCAGATGGAAATATTCATTAGGTAGCTCAGCTTGTCCCATCTGAAGTTGTCAGCTTCTCCAGCTCTTTTTAATTATCCTACTCCAAATACTCCTTTTTTTTTTTTGAAGGGCAACATGAATCAAGGCTTTCTAAGAGTTAAATGTACCACTTTACACTATGAGGATCCATATTATATTGTGCAAAATGGTCATGGTTCCAACCTTGGATCTGTAGTTTGGTGAGGTACCTAGGATTCTCTTTGAGCGACGTCTAGTGCATTTTCCTAAGCTGTTAAGATTTGAGAAACTGGATGGTGAAGAAAGCGCATAGAAAATCAACTCACTTGAGAAGTGGTGAGGGAGAAGAGTTCTGTGGATAAGGTGGATGGCTAAAAAAAGAAACAAATGGGTCCTAGAGTAAATCAAGTCTGAACTCTCTCTAGAAGCCAAGATTATTAAATTGAAGCGTCATATTTTGGCTACACCATGACAAGGCATGATTCACTAGAAAAGACAATAATGTTTGGAAAGATAGAAGGAAAAGTAGGAAGAGATAGTAGGAAAAGAAGAAGACCACATACCAGATGGATGGAACAAATCAAGGAGGACACAGCCCGGGTCTGTAGGGCCTAAGCAGAGCTCTTTCGGATAGTCTTGGAGGTGTCTCATCCCCATGAGTCGAGACTGACTTAAAAGCAGTTAACAACAACAGAACATGAAAGCTATACTGCAGAGCATTCTAAATATCTTACCATGCTTCAAGTTGCTTTACATTATATTGTGTGCTGTACTAGGAGAAAGGTGGGAAATAAAATAAATAACACCCAGAATTCCATGGGATTAAGCAATGACATTTAAAGTGGAATCAGAATGCTGTAACTGTATGAAGTAAGCATGACTCAGAATCATGTATAGCTCAGCGTAGTTTAGTAGTTCTGCAGATCGGCTGTAGCCCTTACCCCAGCCTGCTGGAGAGCAAGGATTGAAGAAGGATTCAGCCATGTTCCCAGATACTAAATGAGCTTAGATACTGAGTGAGTACATCATCCTCTGGGGTCTGCCATGCTTCCCCCCCCCACCCCTGAAGACTCAGAGGATGATATAAACATTTTGTACCTGGTTATTGAGGGCATCTGGCTATGGAGGCATAGCCACATGCTTCTCCAACCTCCTCCCCTTCATTATTTACCAGGAACATATTTGCTGGGGGAAGGCACGGCTGCAGCAGTTCTGTGGTAAATCCAGGGGGGCAACTTTGTTTTTTGTGGAAGGAGGGAAGGAGGATCAACCTGTACAGTGATTTGCTTGAGTCATTGAGTCCCCGAATTGGGAGAAAGGTGGGATATAAGAAAATAAAATGAACAACAGCAACAACAACTTATTATTATTACTATTATTATTATTAGACAGGATGCCAGTTATGGTCTGCAAGTAGTAACACACATTTCTTTTGAAGATGTCTCTGAGTACTATCAGTAGGGAGGGACTATATTTCTAGCCCATCCATGGTTTGCTTATAGCAGTGAGACAAATTTCATGGTTGTAGTGGGTGATAAATAATTTCAGACAAAAAGGAGGGAGATGCCAAAACAGCATCAGTTATAATGACAAAGAATCTAGGGTACCTCAAAGACTCACAAAATTTCATTGGGTGCAAGTTTCATGGAGGATAGCCCATTTCATGAGAAGATGCTAATTATTTACTCCTTGACAAAAAAAAGGTGCTCCATTAAATTCACACATACAGAACTGAAACTATCCTGTACCATTTGAACATTTCAATACTTACCTGTAAAATCGTACTATTAACATTTTTTTTAAAAAAATGGGGAAATGTTCACAAAGCTGGACCTTTCAGTGTTACCAAATTGATTGGAAGCCTTTTGACAGGAAAGCTTCACTTTCAGCATTTATAATTCTTCATCAAACTGCTGTAAACACGTTAATGTGCTTTGGGATAACGGTTCCTTAATAGCGATTAAGAAGCCTCATCCGGGTGCCTATTGTTTCAGCAATTCTATAGAGGAGTGAAGCAAATTAACATCAGTGGCATTTACATAGATCAGTTAAAAGAGGTGGAGGGTGGGGGGAAAGCTGCAGCAAGATCAGCTTGGGTTGAAATCTCATAATAAATGCACCGTATATTTGCTATTTGTACTTCCTGCTCCACATATGAGGTGGTCCCTAAAGACAAAGTAGGCTTGAAGATTGGTCCGACAACTCTATAAGGGAACTCTCAGGGCTCTTGTCAACCAAGCTGTCTAAATTACTTAAACAGGACTCAAAGGGATTTAAAGGGGACAAACGACATGACAAACAATTATATTCTAACACACTATTTATAACAATGCCCTTTCAGATTATTGTTCCACCCAGACTGACACATCACTGTAATCCAAGGGATGAATCTAGGGACTTGCAAGTTAGATCATGCACAGCTTGGAGGCGTTTAGGAAAAAAATAGAAATAAAGAGCTGACATTCAGGAAATATAGAGCATCTCAAGGATAAATTCTGCTGGGATGAGCTTAATTTATCAATGTCAATAACAATGTGAACACATTGCAAGAATGCATGCATATTAATTGAAAATAATTCAGATTAAATCACTGCAGTTTGACATTTTGAGATAGGCACTTTATCTTTTCAAGAAAGAGAGCACTATAAAATCTTTAATCTGAAAACACATCTTAATTGCATGTTATCACCTCCTAATTGCTTCTATATTATATTAAACATTTTGCTAATTACTAGCCTGATCATGGTGTAAATAGCTCCAGGCTAGGGTCTTACAACCAGCTGCAGCCAATGGGGCACAATAAGGCCCGAAATAAGACTTGATGATCCCATGTTGAATCATAGGCTTACAGTCATTATCCGTTGCTATCACGTTGCCTTTCACAATTTTCCTTGTAAGATAAAGAAAAGGAGGCAATCATGCAGATCAGCATGCTTTGCTGATGTTTTCACATTATTTTATCCATGTTTTTGTATGTGTTTTTAGTAATCCCAGGAGGGAAAAGTTGCCTACAGCCTATAATCTTCCCGTAAGAATCACAGAATCATAAAATCAAGGAGTTTGGAAGAGACCTCAAGGGCCATTCAGTCCAGTGCCTTGCCATGGAGGAATACACAATCAAAGCACTCCTGACAGATGGCCATCCAGCCCCTATTTAAAAACCTTCAAAGAAGGATACTCCACTATACACCATGGAAGTGTGTTCCACTATCATACAGCTCTCATTGTCAGGAAGTTCTTTCTAATGTTTTTAAGAGACCCCTGACAGATAGTGGCTACCGTGCACATGATGAAGCTGCTCTGAGTTTTTGTTTGAACTTTAAAGGAACTATCCAAAGGGTTTACCTTATCCCCAGACTTTATTTAGCACCCATGGACAGCTTCTTTAAAACAGATTAAAATCTAAATACAGATTCAATGTTGTGCTGACATACAACCCACCAGCCACCACTACAAGGGGCCTAAAGACCTTCATATTTATTAGTCCCAACTAGACTGGACCCACTTCAGATTCAGACCAAAGGCTGAAAGTTTCTAGTAAAAACAATTGAAAATGCAGTTGACAAATGTGACATAAAGGATAATGTTCGGAGGCATTATACACAACTTTTCCCCATCTTTCCAGTATAATATTATAGCCAAAATATATCTATTAATATATTATTTTATTGGTTCCTTTTCCAATTCTGCTTTATAAGTAATTTATATATTCTAGGGCACCATAGCTGGCGCAGCACAACTATATGGCGCCCCTTCAGTGCTGCATCATCTGGACACAGTGCCAGAGGAGTGCCATGATGGTGTGCAACATCTGCCATGGTATGCACCATCACGGCGCCCTGGGGGCAGAGTTAGGGCCTGCAACATCAGGATGCTGCACCCTGACTCTACTTCCAGGCCAGTCTGGATAGCCCATTAGGCCCCATTAGGATTCTAGGAAGGTATTACATAATTCAAATAGGTTGTGGAGTTTTGCAAACATCTTAGGTCTAGGTTGAACTGCAGAAATAATGTAGTTTGACATCACTATGTCTCCATCCTATGGAATCCTGGGAGTTACAGTTTGTTGTGCCAGCAGAGCCCTATGACATAGAAAGCTAAATAGTTCACAAAACTACAAAACCCAAAGCCAAGGCACAGAGTTGAAAGCTTAGCATTCTTAGATCCCAAGCAGGCCAGTAAAGAGAAATGAGGGCTGAAACAGGAGAGGGCTACACTGTGTAGGGCTTTAAAAGTTAAAGGTTAAAACAAGAAGCTTGATACTAACCAATAGGATCCAGCCCATGGTACTTTTCAGGCTAAACTTATTCAACCAGTTTTGGTCTTGTAAATATCCTGAATCCTTTATAGTCTTTTTCATCAGAGTTATGGGGCTGTAAAAGATCTCTGAAAGATCATTTAGATGGCCACCAAATATCCAGAACAAGGATATTAGTTTTTTAAATTAATTCGTGACCGTTACAGTGCTTTAAAAGTAGTTAATTACCATTATTGTTGAAATTTTTAAAAGGTATTGTTTTCTTATTATGCCAAAGTATGAGAAGCCATCCCTTAGTAATTATAAAAGTAAATAAAACAGTTACAGTTACACTGCCAAAGGAGTGAGTATGTGCAGCTTCTTTTTGCAACCTCCAGAGGCTGGATCGAGGCCACGACGTGAGGTTGCCACAGCCCCAATCCAGCCTGGAAAGGGGTGGCTGCAGGCCGCCTCTTTAGGGCATTCTGTATAGCCCCTCAGTTTCTCTGTTAGTCTCAAAGATGCTACAAGATCCCTTTGCATATGTCTCCAATGATTTCATTCAAAGGAAACCAAACTCTAGAGACAAAATTCTGGAATCCCTGCAGTTCTTCCCACTGTGAAAATTGACTATATGCAATACAGCAGTGGTGGGCATTTTTCAGTTTGGCCAAATGATTGAGAGCAACACGTGTATCTATCTATCTGTCTATCTTGTTTATATTTTTAAGCTTTCCATTTTCACATTTTTAAAGGGGAGAATGCTCAAACACAGATGCTCAATGGCATCTGGCAGCCTCAACCTAATGTCAGAGGGGTGCTGGTTATTTTGCAGGTTATATCCCAACTTTAAAGGAGCTACCCAAGGTGCTGAACATATTTAGTGAATAATGTTTTAAAATTCACACTAAATCCCAGCACAAATTCACAGCTCCATTGAGATTAGAGCCACTAGCTTGGTGCATAGATTTTGTATACGATCCCTTTAAAAATTCTCACTCCAGAAATTGCCTTTGAAGCAATATTAAATTTCATCCTTCATGGATGAAGGATCAATTTTACTATTGAAATTTGAAACTATACACTATTTAGTGCTTATACCCACATAAGCACACAACAAAGAACTCAGACCCAGAGGGCTGGATCCAGATTTAGGCTTATGCAGTGAAGTTGGTGGTAGTGGACTTCTCTAGCCCCTGCCCTTGCTTTCCATGGCAGTCCTTCCAACTAAGGTACCAAGTTGAAAATGTAGGCTGACAATGGCAAAGTTTTGAGTGAGAACTACAGCTCCAAGAATCTCATACTGTTTAGTAGATTCTAGAGGCTGTATTCTGAAAACTCTTTCAAACCCTGGATGTGAGGAAAAGGAATATTTAATAATTGTGCAGAGGCACCTTCCATTAGCAGCACCCTTCTGTCCATAACTGATTCTGGATCCTACACTGTGTCATACAGAACAATACTTTTGTATTTCTTAGAGACACATGATTGAGTCATCTAGTGGAAAGAAACCCAGAGTGGAATGAAGTTCATTTTAAATAGCTTAGGTAGAGTAAGTCAAAGTTTAAGGGAGAAGGAAAGCTGTGCATACGTATAAATTATAGGCAAGGTGTTCTTTCTGTAATCTGAAAGCTCAGCAGGATTGAATAAGGGGAAATGGGATTTGAATGATGAAGTTTAATTAATTGGTAGAATATATAAATTACTGTTAAAATAGAATTAGAAAAGGAACAGATAAAATAATATATTATTAGATGAGCCCAGAATTTTGGCTATAATATTATACAGGAAAGATGGGAAAAGTTGTGGCAGAATAGATTAATGTTTACATTATCTAACAGTTTTATGGAGAATTGTTATAAAATGATATTTAGGTTTCATTTAACCCCAGAAAAATTGGAAAAATATATAAAGGGTGAAAAACATGTTGGAAATCTGAATTGCAATAAGGATTGTTCTATCATATGTGATAGACCTGTAAGGCAAAGGAATATTGGAAGCTAATTTATGATGAGATACAGAAGTTCCTCAAGACAATACTGAGTTTTCAGGCCAAATTCTTTCTATTGGCAGTGAGAGATGAGCAAATGAAGAAACAACAAGAAAAGATGCTTCAAGATATGGTCATGGCAGCAAGGACTATATATATGTAGAGATAGACATGAATGGAAATCCCATAAGTTAAAAAAAAATGGATAGTCAAGATGTTCAATTTAGCAGAGATGGATAAATTGGCTAACCTTTTGAAAGAAAAATCAATGGATAAATTTGTAAAAGATAGGAGCCTTTCCTACAATTTATATGTGAAAGAAGAGAAAAGATTGTGCTTGTTGGTTTTGAGACTTTTGAGGGAGTTGCTGCTTTATTCTTCTAAATTAATGATAGATGTACATAAATAAGGGGAAATATGAGCCAGCATGGAGTAGTGGATTGCGTGTTGGACTGCAACTCTGGAGACAAGGGTTTGAATCCCCGGTGAGCTAAAGTGACATTAAAGAACCTTAAATATAATCTTGATTTCCCATTTTCCCAACATTGGTGTCAATGTAGTACTGTACCTAGCTATCTTTCCACTTGTTGTTGTTGTGTGCCTTCAAGTTGGCATAAGTCAGAGATGATATGAAGGGACTCAACAACAACAACAACAACAACAACAAGTGGAAAGATACTTAAGTACTACATTGACACCGATGTTGGGAAATTGGGAAACTGATATTATGTCTAATTTCTTTAATGTCACTTTAGTGTATGTTCTAGATTCCATTCAGAAACATGTAGGGGCTTTTTACATTGGCAAGAAAGTGTGATCTGAACTCGCCTTTATGTTAATGCTTAGCAGCTACATAGCAAGCCTCCGGTTTGCATTAAAAAAGTGCAGAGCTGCTACATTGAGGGGTGTGGGAACGACTTATCTGAGTGGTCTTTTTTGTGGCTCAGCAGTTACATGGGAAGCTGTCAGAACGCTACAAATACAGGCGGAGCTGATACATGGGCAGCAAGAAACGCAGCTTTAAACTGCGATTTTAATTTTTTTTTTCCTTGCCGGCTGCGAACTGCGCTGTTGCGCGGTTCGTACCGCCGCGAACAGCACTATTCCGATGATCGAGGCTTGAACTGCGCTATTGCGAGGGTCGAGGCTTGAACTGCGCTATTGATGGGGTCGAGGCTACGAATTGCGCAGTTTTTAATGATTCAAAGGGGGCTCCTAAGTGATTTTGACAGCAGCCACAGACCGAGCATCTGCAAGAAGACAAAGGAGGAGGAGTGCTGGCCATTGACCCAGTGACGTTGGCATTCGTCAGCACAGGGTCACTGTGGGCATCATCACCAACATGGATGCCTCCTCTCCTTTGTGGTCGGCACTTGTCGTCAATGTTCAAAGCACAGCCAAAGCTGCCGCCTTTGCTTCCGCTACTGCTGCCAGGATCGTCGAAGTGACCACTGAAATGACTGCTGTGACCACTGAAATGACTGCTGTGACCACTGAAATGACTGCTGTGAGTACTGAACTGACTGCTGTGAGTACTGAAATGATTGATGTGACCACTGAAATGTTAGCTGTGAACACTGAAATGACTGATGTGATCACTGAAATGACTGATGTGATCACTGAAATGATAGCTGATGATGATAGTGATGATACAGAAGAGAGAATAGCTGCAGTTGGTGTCTCACTGCTTGAGCAGTGTGAATTAGCCGGTGGCATTGCTATGTCCGAGAAAAGGAAGACCCGGCTTTATTGGACGCTGGAGAGAAGTGATCACTGGTGGTCTGTCATAGTCACTCGCACCTGGTCTGAAAGCCGATGGAGGCGTTACTTCCGAATGCCCCGTGCCCTCTTTCACCGGCTGGTGGACATCCTCCGTCCAGAACTGGAGAGATCTGATTCAGTGATGAGAAAAGCCATCCCGGTGGAGGAGAGAGTGGCCATTGCCATCTTCATGCTGGCCCATAAAATGACCTACTTGGTGACTTCAGAGCTCTTCGGGGTTGGCATTTGCACTGCAGGGCAAATGATGCTGGAGTTCGCCTTGGCCATGGAGAAGCTCCTGCTGTCCCGGACTGTGTACTTGGGAGATGCCCGGAAGGTAAGGCACTGTCCAAAATATATTTCCACTTGTCAAACTATCCTATCCTGTATGTGGCATATTTCATGTGTGGGTTGTTTTGTGGTGTAATTGCATGGATGTAATGAATTTGTCATTTATTCACCTGTTTCCCCCCCTTTCCTTTCTACAGATCATGGAAGGTTTCGCTGAGCTTGGATTCCCACAAGTAGTGGGCGCTGTGGATGGGTGCCACTGTCTGATTGTGCCACCCCTGGGGCAGAGGAAGAATTATCAGAACAGAAAGGGGTCCTATTCTGTTATCCTGCAAGGGACATGTGATCACACTGGTCGCTTTGTGGATGTGGAGCTTGGATGGCAAGGATCAGCTCATGATGCCAGGGTGGTCCGCAATTCTGTCATTTTTGAAACTATGGAAGCTGGCATCTTTGTGCCAGGCAACCCCACCATTACCATCCAGGGTCAGCAAATTGGACCCCTCCTGCTGGGAGATAAAGCTTATCCTCTCAGAAAATGGTTAATGTCGCCCTACAAGAAACCTACCACTGCCAAGCGGAAGCTTTTCAATAGGAGGTTGAACAGGTGTAGGGTGAAGGTGGAACATTCGTTCGGGCGTCTCAAGGCCAGGTGGAGATGTCTGAAAGGACCACTTGTTGTGGCAGAAGAGAACGTGGTGCCCATGATCGCCGCTTGTGTCATCCTACACAACATCTGCGAGACCAAGGGAAAGGTTTTGGATGAGGGGCTGCAGTACAGGCGACGTTTTGTGTTGCCTACCCTGGGGGCACCTATTCCGGAAAATGACCCTGGCACACAAGAAGGGCACAAAGTGAGGAATGCATTGGCAGAGTTCTTCCAGACAGGGAGAATTTGAACTTGGACTTCTCCTCCATTTGTGATACCAGAGCATAATTGTTTTGTATAATCATATCAGTAGTTGAATAAATGTATCCCATCAGCCACAGTCTGTGTGTGCCCATCATTCATGGTCTGCTGTGTGGGCAGTCTCTGCCATGTGCTTGTTGGCTTGACACACACAAACACACTCACAGAAGGTCATGCATAGGTTTGCCTGGTGCCAGATTTCCTGGAAGATAAAGATACAAGCCCCTAACTGCCAACCGTTTACTCTGACAATGTATCAATACCCCTTGAAATTCAGGCTTCCCTAATGGCCCATTCAATTGTAACAATATGAAGCCCAGAGGCATCTATTGGGGGAAAGATTCAAAAATCAGCTCTGAGGGGACTTCATTGGCCTGAAGCCATCTCTGCCCACCTTGCCCTCACCCACAAATTTCTATAAAGTCCAAAGCCCCTGTCTTTTTCCTCAGGACGGCGACCATGGCTCCCAGGGTGAGACCTCCAGTTCGCAGGGCCTACTGGCAGGCTGAAGAGCTGGAGATCCTCCTGGAGGCCCTCATGCCAGAGCAAGCTGCTCGGATTGTGATGGCCTCTAGCAGCAAACCGAACAAGGCCTTTTTTATGGATGCCGCCAGAGCCCTCCGGCGACGAGGGTTTCAAAGGACCTTCCTACAGTGTCGGAGCAAGTTCAAGGACCTGAAAGGAAGGTTCTTTGAAACCCTGGAGGACTATGGTCCGCATCCGCCTGTTCGGAAGAGGCCACCATATTTCGAACAGCTTCGGGCCCTCTGGCAGAGGGGCGGAGAGCCTCGGTGGGAAGATCGCCGTCCTCAAGGTATGTCTGGGCCCCTTTCATTGTGCCTGTGTCCCTGTCACTGACCCTTCCCTCCTGTTTGCCAGTGTCCTCCATGGGTCCTCATGTCTGTCCTCCACTTTGCTTTTGCAGGCATGCAGCCCAGGCGAGGACGGAGGGTGCCTGAGCAGGCCCAACAGCCCGGCAGGGGGTCCCCCGCTGCTGCACCTCAGGGAGAGGCTCGGGATCTCCCTGAGGATGCAGCACAGCCAGGGCCCTCTGATGCCGCCCCTCCGCCCAGAGAACAGGCTCCTGTGGCAGCAGGTTAGTGTCCAAGGGGTTGGGGGGGTGGACGTTGCAAGCCTGCAGCCTCCACAACACTCCTGTCCTGTCCCTTCCCTTCATGCCACTGTATTAACTTCTCCCCTTTCTTCCCTTTTTACAGTAGCTCCTCCGTCGCCGGATGCTGCTGCTGCCATTGAGGACCAGCCTGGGCCAAGCCGCCGCCGCCGCCGCCGCCGTCGCCTGGAGAGGGAACCCGAGGCCCAGGGTCCCCAACCCAGGGAGATGCCTGAGGCACAGCGCCCCAGGGGAGGAGGTGAGTGCAGGCACCCAAAGAACCGGAGAAGGGAGTGGGGATGCCCATACACCCTGCCTGTGGGAGTGGGTGTGTGGCTCCATTGTCCCCTCCTAACCATTCTCTCTTTCTCTCTCTTTTTTCTTTTCTCCTCTACAGAACGCCTGCTGCATAGAAGGGTGGCAGCGCTGGAGGCAGGCCAGGAAAGGATCTTGCAGCTCCTGAACAACATCATGCAAGTCCTTCCTGGCGCTGCACCTCCAGCTGCCCAGTAAAGCTGCTTCCCCCCCCCCCTTTCCCTTTCCTTCCCTTTCCCTTGTTTGCTGTTCCCCTTCCTTCCCCTTCCCTTCCCCTGTAAATAATCTGTAAATAGTTTTTGTTAATAAAAAAGTTTATTTTTTAAAAAAAATTTGTCTGTCTTGAACTGCGCAACAGCGGTAGTACACCATTGACCCATTTGTATGAATGAAATTCTTTTTTTATGAATGAATGGGGGTGTTGCGGTACTGCGCTGTTTCACCATTTGTTAGTGTTAAGATTTGAAGTAGGACAGTGGTGTTCAAAATGTGCTTTTGAAGAGATGTTGAACTTCAGCTCCCAGAAGCCTAAGTCCTACATCTCATCAACAGCGCAGTTTGAACATCACTGCCATAGGGAGTTAGTGAGTTAGCTATAGCTATAGTGTAGTGCCTGGTGGAAAAGGAAGTGCAGGGAAGGAAGGAGACCTTTGGGGAGAGAGATAAGTACAGTAGAGGACACCACAGTGCTTAATGGGAACTCAGTGCTTGTCACAACACTTCCCTCCTCTTCCTCCCCTGCGCCTGGGATGGCGACGAGTCGCCATAGGAACCGCCACTTGGCTGCTGAAGAGGCCAGAAGACTCCTGTCTAGGTTCTTCCTGAATGACCTCCAGATCCAGAACGACTTCGCCAGGAGTGACATCACGACCCCTTTCCCCACCCTGATGCCCAGATGGCCCCTCTACAGCCATGGGAATGGCCCTATGGGTAACACTCTCCTCCTCACCACCCACTCTGCCACTCTGAGCTGATCTTAAGATCCCTACTATCTGTTCCAGCAGGCCACTCTGCCCTTCAAGAACAGAAGTGAGCCGCCTCTGCTCCTGGATGGATTCTGCCTGCTGCTGAAGTGCCCTATCCTGATTTTGGACTGCCCTCTCCTGCAGCTGAAGTGCCCTCTCCTGCAGCTGAAGTGCCGTCTCCTGATTCTTGAGGGCCCTCTCCTGATTCTGGAGGGCCCTCTCCTGATTCTGGAGGGCCATCTCCTGCTGCTGAAGTGCCCTCTCCTGATTCTGGTGGGCCCTCACCTGCACCTGAACTGCCCTCTCCTGATTCTCGACTGCTCTTTCTTGAAATTCTACGCTCCTCAACCTCAGCTGATAGAAACGCTCTCCCTGTTGTGTGAGTGCTGTCATGTGTTCTGAGGTGGCACCAACGAGACGATCAATAGCCCTGGCGGATGTTGCTGCTGCTGAGCGACGCACCCGTCTGTGTCTCATGGCAGTGAGCCGCTCCTCCGGTGGCATTGCAGCTATGGGATTGGCGGGTGCCTCTTCTTCTTCTGAAGGTGGTCTTGCTGCACCTTCTGCACCTTCTATAGGACGAAGCACCAGAGATACACAAAAGCATAGAGTTAGCACATACTCCAGAGGGCATCCAATCCATCCCTATTATGCCATGCAGGAACTCTCGCTCAAAGCACCCTCAATATGTCACACAGGCCCTTGGACAAATGTAAGGAAGAGGAAGAGTTGAGGAGAAGCACAACACACACACACACACACCACAGTCATACAAAGGAGATCTTACAGCATACACTGACATAAACGTTGTAGCCCCTACCCAAAACATGCCATCATGCCTACAAAAACCTTCGCCAGCGCCTGTGTTCCTCTGCTGTAACTGTCCCACTATAAATCCCCCCCCTTCCCATGCCACACACATGTCTTACCCTGCAAAGCTTCCTGACCGTCACTATCATCGCTGTCTCTCACAGTCCTCTGTCCTACAGGCGACCGATCACGGTGGCTACTGACGTTGGCAGAGACAGTGCTTGTACGAGAGGATGGCCTGCTTGAGGAAGCTGTAGATGCCAACTTTATGGCACGGGCTTTTTTTCTGAGAGCCTCGATGTCCACAGCTTGCTGACTGTAGGATGTCTCATCAGAGTCCGGGGACTGCTCCCGTTCCTCTGCATGACAAAGGGACAGAGTGACTTCTCCCCTATGCCCACCCTGATCCC
Organism: Urosaurus nigricauda; assembly: GCA_034509955.1. NCBI lineage: Eukaryota > Metazoa > Chordata > Lepidosauria > Squamata > Phrynosomatidae > Urosaurus > Urosaurus nigricauda. The sequence goes on from JAOEGL010000003.1 coordinate 245,886,567, forward strand.
ACATCTTCCCTATGTCCCCTAGTTCCCTTTCCCTCAGAAGCCGAGGCACATCTTACCTTGAGAAGGCAGCAGAAAATGTTGGGCACATTCCATGCTTGTCTGTGGGCTTGGATCAGGCTCTGGCTCTGATTCTGGCTCTACCTGTGGTTCCGGGGTGTCCTCCATAGGTTCAGCCCTAGCAGGCTGGCCCACTGGGACCCTCACAACCTGTCCGCTGGTGGACAGTCTGTTGGGTCTGATCCTCCCATCCTTGCTAATGAACTCATGAAGCTCCTTGTAGAAAGGAGGACGGGGGCCTGCCTGGGTACCTTTGGCCAAATTGTCTCGATATTTTTTATATTGTGCCTTTAAGGCTTTGCACTTTCGCCGGCACTCTTCCCAAGTCCGCCGGTGTCCCTTCCCTCTCATGGCTTGGGCCACCTCATGATAGGTATCCGCATTGAGGTAGGTGGACTCCAGTTTCTCTAAAATATTGGGCCTTGACCAGATGGAAATGAGGTCTGAGGTCTCTGCATGAGACCAAGACATCCCTCTCCCCCTTTTTGGGCCACTTGTAGAAGTCTCTGCCATTGTGCAAAGTGCCACAGCAAAGCCTCGGCAAGAGTGTCCCTAGGAGCGGCTGACTTGGACAAAGGCAAGTGGGAAATGGCACTGGAATGTGTGTGGGGGTTCGTGTGAAAATTGAAAGTTTCCTCTTATCATTGCACCTGTTAAAACATCCGCCACCAAAACTGTCAATATCCCAAAGGCGCTACTGCGCATGTCTAGGGTTAGGATTACGGGCGGAGCTAGGGTTTGGGAGCTTTAAAAAACTGCGCAGTTAAACCCCAGCTTTTACACCTGGAGGGCATAGAACGTTTTAATTAGGAGTGGAGTCCACACCACGCATGTTCCCAACTACGATCCATTCTGATCCGCACCAACAGCGCAGCCTTTAAATGGGCGCCTTAAGGAAACGGAGCCCCATTTAACTGCGCAAGTACACCTTAGCCTTTACATGCACTAGCGCTGTAACGCAGTTATTAAAAAAGTAGTGGGTCAACCGAACTACTTTTTTAAAGCGCGTTTTTTCCCTTAAAACGCCAAAATGGCGTTTTCATGTCACACTTTCCCATTTTATAATGTAAAAGCTGGGTTTTCACCCAGCCTTCAAAACACCTTTTTTTGCCAATGTAAAACGCACCGTAGGTTCCTATATTTATATACTGTGGGATTTGTTGGCAGGGATGTGATATATAGGGTTATATATTTATGTGTTATATACGTGTATCATGGCTGGGATGTTTGTTATTATATGTATACTAATAAAAATATTGAAAAGTAGAAAACTGGACAGGACTGAGATGGCAGTGGTGGTGGTGGTGGTGGCTGCTTCTGCTAAGTTTCTTCAAGTAGTCTGTGACTTAGGCAGCCTATGATTTTCTTGGCAAGGTTTATTAAGAAAAGGCTGGCCATGACATTCCTCTAAGGCTTAGAGGGTAACTTATCAAAGGTCACCAAATGGGTTCCCATGGATTAACTTAAGCCTAGTTTTCTGATCTCCTAGTCCATTACTCAAACCACTAAAATATGCTGGCTCTCTTATGCAAACAAATCTAGAGATATTAACATTGACTTTATCTGAAATGCTACTATGGCCAGAATGGGATACGGTTAAAAGGAAATTATGTAGATAATAATTTACACTGAAAAACCCAACAAAAACAAATAATAGCAAACATTTTTAAACAACAGTAACAACAATAAATAAATAATAATTAGAATAGAATTGAAGTTTGGGGAAAGAAAAACTCCTACACTGTGTCATACATGTAGATGGGGCAAAAGGAGCGGCCAGAGGCCACTCCTGCCCTGAATGCCCAGATACCATAGTCCCAAGGCCAGCCACAAAAGAGCTTCTTTTGTGCTCCTTTTGCAGCTGGGTTTGGGCTGCCTTAGGCAGCCATGGTGTGGTTTCAGCCAGATTCAGGGCATACATCATCTGAACACCATACCCCCAGATCAGCCCAAAGCTAGCACTTTGGGCCCATCTGTTTCAGGCCTTTGATGCAACAACAAGTTGGGAGATAACTTAAAGTTATTTGCTGATTGCTTTAGAAATGTATCAATTGACCAGAAAAATTCTGTAAAAATCAGTGTGGGTCCAAAGCTTTGGGAGCAGTATGCTTCACTTCTGAATGTTTTGTAATTCTGTAAAAATTCTGTTTTCTCCCTCCAAGACAGGATGACCAGATGCCCTCCTTTTCAAGACATGTACTACATTTCAATCTTCTGTCCAGAAAAAAATTTCAAAATGTCCTCCATTTTGAGCATGGCTAAACAGCCCATTGAATAACACCACATTTGTTGTTCCCCTTCGAGAAACTGGTCTACTTGACAGCCTGTCCTGACCTCAAATAGGGGGAAAGGATGGATCCTTCTAGAGTTCTTTTTCCCTAGAAACAGCAGCAGACAAGACTTGTCCCTGGTGCTCAGGTCATGTTTGTTTCTTAGAGGGGGAAAAAGACAGCAAATATGTTAGGCAATGGGCTACTTGAGGACATAGTTTAAATACTGAAAGCATTTTCCCTTAATTTCAGCACAATGCACAAATGAAAGGAAGGATTCAAATGTAGATTCAGTCAAGCATTTGTTGCTAGTAAAGCACAATTTTAAGCATTTTTCCTGCTAAAGGTTCTATAAGTGTTGTGCAAGCCAACAAGACATTTTAATGAAGGTAGGCTCATCAGAAAAATATGGTAGAGTAAATAATACAATACAATATATCTAATATAGCTGTAAAGAAACCATATGAAATGAATGTGTGTCTGTGTGTCTCTGTGTGTGTGCATTTCAGCATTTATTTTGTAATGTACTACATTTTTGAATGTCCTACCTTTTTGATGCCTTGTCCTCCTTTGTGGTTATGACATCTGGTCACCTACTCAGAGATCAAAGCTGTGGCATTTGGAACATGGAGGGAAGGTCTTTCATCAATTACTGGGCCTAGTTATGATGGAGGTGTGCCAGCCTCTTCTCTCCCTCCTAGGCTACAGCTGTGGCAGTTGAAATGGAGGGAGGGACGTCTCCATGCATTGAATGTATGAATAGAGGCAACAAGTAAATATATCTTCTCTTTGAGCCTAATCTAGCTCACAGGTTGTTTCAAAGATATAGGAGCATCCTGCTTTTATTGCTCTAAGCTCATTGTGGGTACAGATGTGCCTGACACTTAAATAATTGGCCCTATATCAGAAAGAGAGCTGCTTGGGTGGATAGCCATCAAAACAGGTAACCAGTCAAGCACAGACACATTCAGCCAACGTATCCCAAATAGAACAGAGCTCTCTGTCTAGCGTCTAGCCCTATCCCTGTCCTTGTTTCATTGTCCTCATCTTCTAACGAACTCAAAACATTTTTTATTCTTTTCCACTAGTCATGCATGAGGAGAAGTTGTTGCCACTGACCAGACTACAGTGACACCTGGGCCTTTCACAAGTTGTACCAGTCAGCCAATTATTCCCCTTAATAGGGGTTTCCATCGCAGTTGTCAGAAGGAGACAAATGTGCCATTGATTTTAGAGAAAGGAACAAGCATTTTGCTTACTCATGCCTGCATGGTGTTTTCTGGGCAACAGTTCTGTTCATTTCAAAAGACAGATTCCAAACGTAATGGCCATTAGCTCACAAGTTTCTAAAATAATCATAAACTGCTTCATAACTAAGGAGAGGAAAAAACTTCTGGATATAATGAAAGCTTCATTAGTAAAAATGAACTAATCATAGCTCTCTAAGGGAAAATTCTTTCTGTTCAGCAGCCATTAGCTCCCGTTGCTGCTCATACTTAATATAATTTATATTATTGTTTAAATACTACATAAATTTTAGATACTTTTTTCAAATGAGTTAATGGGCCATACTTTAATGTTTTAGTAGCATTTGGATCATGAGTTACTATCTATTGTGATAAGAGATTTAAATCTGAGATAACATGAACAAGAAAATGCTCTAGCAATTGACCACCATGTGGCTTTTAATGAGTGCCAGGTTGAAATTCTCCTCCACGTTTCCTGAAGATATCCCACTCGTTCAAAAAATGGAATGCAAAACTGTCTTGATTTTTTTTGGGGGGGGGGGGTGTCAATGGGAATGTAGTCACTTACTTTATATCAGATGCCTGAAAGTGTTTGAGGTGATTTTTAAAAAATAAGGGCACCATGTGTTGCCTATGCAGTTTCTCACCAACTACATTTCCTATAACACCTCCAGAAATAACCAAATGTGATGAGGCCTTGCCCCTAAGCCCCCAAGCTCTCAAGCACGATATCTTCAGTTAGTATGTCAGGTGATGGTGTGATCTAGGTAATAAATGGCCAGGAAAGAAACTAAAATAAAGCCCTGAATTCTATTGTTAGTTCCATATAGAATGACCCCATACAGTCATGGAGATCCACATATCTGTGTTTACCCACCATTGAAAAATAGTTCCAGAGGATCTATTCTAGTTGGATTAATCCCGTGGTTTTTTTTTTTGTTCTTAACTGCCTTCAAATCAACTTCAGTTTATGGCAACACTATGAATGTGGGACCTCCAAGTCACACTATTATCAAAAGCTCTGCTCAGGTTTTGCAGACACAGGGCTATGGCTTCCTCGATTGAGTTTGGAATGCAATCTTCTTCTTTTCCTACTGCCCTCCACTTTACCAAGCATTATAACCTTTTCTAATGGTTATTATCTTCTCATGATATGAGACATCTTGATATGAGACAGGATGATATGAGTAATCTTGGTTTTTAGGGAGCATTCAGGCCTGCTTTGCTTTAGGGCCAATTTGTTTTTAGCAGTTCACAGTATAGTTGGTACTTGTCTCCAGCACCACATCTCAAATGGTTTGGGGTTTTTTTTTTCCTGTCAGCTTTCTTCACTGTTCAGCTTTCACAGCCATACATAGAAATAGGAAAGATGATGGCAGGGATCATCCTAACTTTAGTATTCAGTGATACAACTTTTCACTTCAGGATCTAATCTAGTTTCTTCATAGCTACCCTTCCAAGTCCTAGGAGTTTATTGCATTCACTTTTTGGTCCGTTCTGTGCATGGGCTAGGGATTCATGTTAGCAAAGTAAAATGGATTTTATCACACACTAAACTGTTGGCAAGCCATTGCCATGCCATTGCCCGACCATCACCCATCCCTGAGCTGGGCTCAGCCACCTGATTTTCCTCCTCCAGAAGCTTTCCAACAGAGAAAAATCAGGTGGCTGAGCCCAGCTCGGGAACCAGGGGTGCAGGGGAATGATGTAGCTCTACAAGATCTCATAGAGAGGCAAAGGAAATAATTGACAGTGAAATTCTAATAATCTCATACAACCCACTTCATAAGCATTGTGAAGGGAAAGTATTGTTGAGATCCATGGCACAAACTGCCATGAGAGCTGTCAGTGAGCAAAACTTAGCTTTCTTCTTCCCTTTCCATATCATGGTATGTACCTTGGAGTTTTCCTCAGTGTTGGAAACACAGTGTGTGACTTTTCCCATTTATTTGCCATATCTGTACCTCTGATTGGTCCAAATTATTTTGGGTTGTTATAGCAACACTGTCTCATACATAGTTAACCTTGGCTTAAGGTCATCAATAGAAGCCTTTCCCCCTATTTACAGTTTCTTCACCATAATAACATCATATAGCTCCAGCATCTCTCATACTCACTTTTGCTTGCTAAAGTCAGGTCTCACTATTAATCTACCATTTCAATGGGTAAGAGGATGAGCAAAGCATCTGCTTTGTTATGAGAATAGTTCAACATGGCTGGGGGGAAAATACATAGGAGCATTTTTATTTGAGCTCTTTGATATTTCTGTTTTCCAAGCATCCAGACCCAGGAGGTCCATCTTTTCTCACTATCAGTTAGTTTGTTTAGATTTTTTTTTACTATAAAGCCTTTTGCCTTTTGATCACACCTTTGGCCTTTTTAATCTTTGTTTTTTTCTTGGCATTAATTGCTTTGAAATCAGTCATTTTAAAAAAATCAAATTTGCTATTATTATTATTATTATTATTATCATTATGCTTTATTTATATAGCACTGTGTACCTAACAATGGATGTAGCACTAACTCCCAAATGTGTACAGGGTTTGTTTGGTTTTTTGTTTGTTTTTGAAAGGGAGCAAGTCTGGCATTGCTATGGACCTTTTCTGAACTGGTCTGTCTGAAGGCATCACCAGAGATTTAATTATCTGGCCCAAACTGAACTTAATGTATTTTATTTATGGCAGGAATGGACAACCGTGGTTCTCCAGATGTATTTTTAATATATAATTTCCATAAATTATTCAAAAGCTAGCATAAGCAATGGTGAGTAATTAAAGAAGTTTTTGTCCAAAAATATCTGGAAAGCAATAGTTGCTCATTCCTGATTTATAGACCCAAATCAAATTGTTAGTGCCAACAAGTGAAATTCCATTATTAACTCCAACTAAGGCAGACTCTACTTGAGTAGTTTTACTAAATAACAAGAATGAACAAAATGTTTACTTATTAAATCCCATTTATCCAGGGTGTCTACTCTAATTGGTGAAAATAATGCCCCTCCCTTCCCCAATCTGCTGTTACTGCAACTGTAAGCAATCCTCATCAATTATTTTGTTGCTCAGCATTGCTGAGAATTGCAGACCAACCCATGCAGGTCTGCATGAGTTCTGTTTCAGTCTAGATAATGTGTAATAGGAGATGCTTATAAATACAAGTCTTACTTGAAACAGATCAATGAGATTTAAGGTAGTCACAACTAATTTGTCCCACTGATTTCACCATCTACTCTAAATAAAACTAGGTTTGAATCCATCACACTGGCCAGAGTTCCCTTGGGCAGTTACAAATGCATAACCTAGAGTTATGTAATCATGACAGTTTCATATTCATGATCCCCAATAGTATGCCCTAGTTCATGGGATATGAGTTGGAAATATGACAGTCCCCCAGTCTCTATAAACTGAGCAACAGCCACTGCAATCAACGTGGGCCTCTTCCCCTGTCCCTCAGAAAGCAGATGATTGATTTTTCCACCTCTGACAGGAACCCCACTTCTCCCTGCAGAGTGCTCCTGCAAAGGGGTGGGAATATCAGTCAGCTGCTTTCTAGGGAGACAGGAAAATGGACCCTCATGAATCGCTTGGTAAGTGTGAAATGGGAGAACTTGGGCCAAGAATCATTGAATGTTTTCAGACCAGTGCTTACATTGGGGTAAGCGCTGGTAAAATGCCTCTAAAACATTTAGGAAGGATGTGTGTCTGAAAGCCTGATACGCTTCCTAAATGCCATGGAATCATCCCCTTGCCTCCAGCATCCCTGAATCATTTGGGGAGCAGCAATTTCCTATGAACACAAAGTTTCAGTTCATAGGAAATTGCTGCTCCCTGATCAGGGATGCTGAAGGCGAGGGGACTATTCCCTGATGTTTAGGAAGCATGTCAGACTTTCAGACACATACACTTCCTAAACCTTTTAGTGGTATTTTACCAGCGGTTACCCCACAGTAAGCGCTGGTCTGAAAATCTTCATTGTGTAGCTGCTTCAGTATGGTGGTTAGGCATTTGCAACTGCACAAGACAATTCCATTTACTGTCTTTGAATTTGTGGTTAATACAACTTGTTTATAACCTATAAAACTGATAATTCTGAAGGGCTCAAGTCCTAGTTACTTAAAGGACTGTATTCTCCTTTCCGACCCTACTCATGTTTTGAGACCTGCAGGTGAGTTTCTTCTGTCTGTCCTACCACCAACACAAATGTATCTGCTGCAAACACAGGAGAGGGCTGTTTCAGTGGCTTCTTCCAGGTGCTGGAACTGGTTAAACTGGCATCCTCCCTGTTCTCTTTTCAGAGACATGTGAAGACCTTTCTGTTTCCTTTCTGTTTCTACAGGCCTTTCTGTTTTGACAGACCTTTCTGTTTCAACAGGCTCTTGAGGACTGATTGTACAAGGCCTCTCATATCTAAGCAATGAGCTGGATTTTATATTTGTTGTTTTTCATATGCTTTTAAAAATAGTTTATGTTTTTAACTGGTTTTAATTTTTTAATTACTTTTGAACCTTTGCATTTTGGTAAAAAAATTAACTATGTTTTATATGTGTGTGTGTGTGTGTGTTTAGTTAAATTTATATATACATATACATATATTGTAATTTTTAATCACTTTTGAACCTTTGCATTTTGGTAAAAATTTAAATATATATAGCCACTGCATATATGTTGTAAGCTGACTTGAGTCTGAACTGAGGAAAATGTGATATATAAATATACAATCATCATCACAACCACCATTAGGTACAATTCACTGGAAGAAATTTCTGGACTCCTTCCATCAAAATGAAGAAGAGCATATTATGAAATTTCCTTTGAGATCTGAGATGAAGAATGTACAAGTTGTGAATCACAAGTCCATTTTTCCAATCCCAAGGACTCCATAGCCCCCCAAATTTATGTTCCGTTTACTTTTTCCACCCCATACCTCTTCAGGGCAATTTTACCATGTTTTATACCTCCTCAGGGCAATTGTTTCTACTGCCTTGTTAAATAAAGGCCTATTTTAGTTTAAAATTGCCCAGGGGGATGGTCGGTGTGAAAGGATAGCGTCCTCAATAGTCCTGAAGTGGGCCAATACAGTTCTTCCCAACCACTGGGCAGTTGCTCACTCCTGTTTTACATTATGAACCAGCAGTGGAAGGAGAGACAGGAAGGCTTTAAAATAACTGTAAGCATTATGCAAAGTATAGCTAACCCACACATCTAAGCAGACGTTCCTCCCTGCCATTTTCAGTCATGTGGCTTGCGTCTCTGTTGCTAAGAGGACAAAGCCCTCAAGACTTTGGCCTTTAAACTGAAGCATAAAGAATAATCATAGAACTGTGCAAAAGCACATTACTTCAAGAGCAGTTGTGCTCTTGTGCAGTTATCATGCATTTCAAAGGGACTTGCACACTATCAGGTGGATTTTACATTTTCATCACCAAATCCACTGGAACCTCAAAATAGATGAATTGGCTTTCGACCACTCCAAAACCATTACTGTATGCTAATAACTAACCTGAGAGGCCAACATTGTCTTCCTAAGCCTTCCTGTTGGAGGCCACCTGTTTCAATTTCATTCACCTATTGTCCAATCCATAATTTACATGGTAGCATTAAATTACACCGTAAGCAGAGGTTTAAATACTGTACTCTTTGGAGCTTGTTATCTCCCAAGCAAGGCATGGGGAAGGATTAACGTAATTCTTAAGAGAGACCAATGCTTCGCATTGACAAGGAAGAATTTCCTGAGAGCAAGTTGGTTAATGGCAACCAGCGTGTCTCTCTGCATTTTTACCTAGCCATATGCTGGTGCTTATGAAATCTGGAGCCCCTCACTTCACACAATATAGAATACCTCACTAATTTTGAAAATCCTTGCTTAAAAACCTAATTGAAGGGAAAACCCTCTCAACCATACAAAAGGCATTATTGCCGGAGATTAAACTGCTTGATGCTATGCATTGTTCTAGCGGTAGTCAGGAGGGAATATTAATTGAGATGTTCCATGGATTACAGTGTGTATTCCGCAGTGGTTCACATGTTTCCTGGTGGTCTTTCCAACAGGAACGGCACAAATGAGGGGAATAAGATGGATCATTTGAAACCTTACTAGTTAAGTCATTGTTCTGCTTCACACAAAAAGGTAATGCTTGGTTGATTTGCTTTATTTCTCTGTTGTTCTGGGTTGGGCTTTTCCTCTCCCCCTCCCCCTGCACCACTCACCCTAATCTCAGCCATTTCCTCTGTGAGTCAGCAGCAGCTGGGCCCAGTAAGACCACAGGAATTGACTCTTGGTGAAGAGCTCTAATGGAGCTATTACTCAAGTTCAAATCTTTGTAAACCTAATCAGACTCCTGAGCAACATGGATATGCAGCAGGCAAGAGCATTAGCCTGCATAGTTTTGTTAAGTTATATGCATTTCTTTGTCACATAGATATATTGACTCATGCTAGCTAGGGGATTCTAGGAGTGAAAGTGCAAAAACAAAAACCCAAAACCCTTTTCCAAGCTGTGATACAGATACACGTTTATGTGTGCGCTCAGGCTTGTTCACTAACACTGAGAGCTTATGTATGTTTTCTAGTCCCATGGGTTTCAGGAGATTTAGTCCAACTGTGAATAGTTAGGACTGCATCCTGAGTCACTTTACTGGGAGAGATATTCAAAACTACAAGTTCCAAGACATTTTGGGTGCATCTACACTGTAGAAAAAAAAGATGTTTGACATAATTTTAACTGCCATGGCTCCATCTTACAGAATCCTGGGATTTGTAGTTTTTTGAGGCACTGGCATGCTCTGGCAGAGATTGCTAAATACCCTGTAAAACTACAAATCCCAGGATACCATAGGGTGGTGCTTCAGGTGTCAAACTGCACTATTTCTACACTGTAGATGCACCCTTTGTTGCCTAAGGCAAAAGGTAAGATTGTGCTTCCATCTGTGCAGAGAAATCAGTTGGACTGAATAGTGATTATGACTTTCACATTGGAGGTAGGAAAACATCTTTGCTTCCACCTAATAGTAATAGCTGGATGAATGAGAAGGAAAGGTCAAGAGATGATGGCTGCATCCAGTATCTGCAACCTGCAGAAGCTGAGGCCTGAAGGCTCCGAGAGACCAGCACTTACCATCCACCAGCTTCACCCTTCTGCAGCCTCTGCTGTAAAAACCCTACAGGCAGAAAAGACCGTAAGGAGGCAAGAGAGAGGAAAGCACCTCTGGTTTTGTTTTGTTTAATATTTATTCTTGGTGTTTAATGTTTAATGATGATTGTATTTTTAGTTAAGGGATGAGGGATGGGGCTTTAGTTTGTTTACTTTATGTACTGTTTAGGTATTTAATTTATTTGCTTATGCAAATTGTTTATGTAATTTTGTTTAATGTTGAATGATGGTTGTATTTTAGTTAAGGGATGAGGGACAGGGCTTTAGTTTGTTTACTTTATGTACTGTTTAGGTATTTAATTTATTTACTTATGTAAATCATTTATCTGTTTTATGTTTTTATGTAACTTTGTAAACTGCTTTGATAGTTTTGGAAAGATGGTATAGTATTATTATTATTATTATTATTATTCACAAGTTGTCTCAGTTTCTCTAGTTTTTAGGATAGTCCTAGCTCAGCCAATGGAAATTCCCTTATTGTCCTCTCTCCTGCAACTTTTTGTCATTTTTATTAAATCTACTCTAGAGAGAGCCTCCAGCTTTCTAGAAGCAATCCAGGAAAAGTGCAGAAGGCTGTAGCATGGAAGAGAACTGCCACACTAGCCACTGCTACTCCATTAGTGAACAGACAGTTATTCTAGTTCTCATTGACATAGCAGCCTAAATATTCTAAAGGCACCAGATCCTGTTCGATCTTGGAAGCTACCCAGGGTCAACCCTGGTTAGTACTGGAATGCAAGACCTCTAATAAATACTGCATACAGTGGGACCTTTTTATCTGCTGGGGTTTGGTTCCAGAAATTGCTAACAGGAAGTAGTGAGTCAGTTTGTTGTTTTTAACTGCCTTCAAAACTGCCTCAACTTATGGTGATCCTGTGAATAAGACATCTCCATGACGGCCTGTCCTCAACTACTCTGATCAGGCCCTGGAAATTCAATCTCATCAGTCTATCCATCTGGCCTGCTGACCTCCTCTCCTTTTACTGCCTTATACTTGTCTTAACATCATTGTCTTTTCTAGTGAGTCATGCTTTCTTGTGATTGGCCAAAGTTCAACCGCCTCAATTTAGTCATCTTGGCTTGATCTGCTCTAGGACCCATTTGTTTGTCTTTTTGGCTATCCTCAGCACCCTTCTCCAGTACCACATCTCAAATGAGCTTATTTTCTTTCTATCTACTTTCTTCACTGTTCAATTCTTGCATCCATACATGGTGATGGCAAATACTGTGGTCTGGATGATCTTTAGTGTTCAGTTTTATATCTTTGCACTTAAGGATCTGAAGGTTTAGCATATGATGGTGCCTCCATTTCTTTAAGATAAGTCACTATCTGTTGAACTTTATGATGCTGCTAGCAGCATCCTCTGCTGGGTAAGTATGTCCCATAGGAGACATAGGAGAACATCAGGTGGCATATTTTGGGTTCTCCCTTTAACCAAGAGTTAGCCTTGTATCCCAGTGATAATCACATTTCAGTGAACCAGCCCTGATTCAAATTAAAAAGAAAAGTTCTTTTTTGACGAAATGTGCATTTGATTTTGCACAAGGGAGTGCTTGGAGGATTGACCTTACAAACAGGGGATGCCTCTGTAATGTCTCCAGAGAGTGGGAGGAAAGCAACAGCTGATCCATGCTGCCACCCATGCTTGTATTGTTGTCTAAGGTCACCTTATATTTGCAGAGCTCTGAAAAGTATTATCATGAATATTTATGATGGCACCAAAAACAGAGCAGCTGCAAATTGTTCCAAACATTTCTTAAGAACAAGAAACATAGATCCACTCTAAAACAAATAAACCTCTTTGAACAAGGAGGGAACTGGAAGCCCTCTAGTTTGAACCCAGCATCTTCTATGACTAAAAGCTGGCAAACTATCAGATGTCTTCTTCTTTTGTAGAACTAATAAAGCTCTGCATGTAGGGAAATGCAAAGCCCTTCATTTGAGAAAGCATCCTGGAACAAAAAATATAAAAAAATAAAAATATTTTTAAAAACCCAACAGTTATCTTGGATTGAGTTTCAATGAACTTCAATGAAGCTTTCTAGATTCTTGCAATGTATGTATGTATGTATGTATGTATATATATATATATATATATATATTGGAGATATAATCTCACTTTATTTGCATTGATTTTCTCTGTTCTCTCTCCTCTTAGAAAAATAGCATGTATGTTGCTTTGTAAAATATGTTCAGGAGCCCCAAAGCTGATTTGGACCACAGCTTAAAGAAATTACTTTTTCGCTGTCTTTCCAAGAATCCGCTAGCAGGGAATGTGGGAGTGCCAGTCCAAAACAGTAACTTTTCCAAGCTCTGGTCTGGACGTGAGACCTGCCCCCCCCCACAAACACACACACTATCCAATTATAGCACTTTGATATCATATTAAATGTCACAATGTCATTCGACAAAATCCTGAGATATGTACTTTCATGAGGTATTTAGAATTTTTTCAGCCAGAGAACTCTAGAGCCTCATCAAGGTACAAATTCCAGCATTCTATAGGATACAGTCATTGTATCTAAAATGGTATCAAAGTGCTATGATTAGATGGATGAAACAGCAGTTGGTAAGACCTAGGCCTACGTTCACATCCCAGCTAGCAATGTAGATGCATACATTGGCTGCAACATCAGAAGCAATGGAGATAACAAGAGCTATTCATGGAAGGGGTGCAATCCAGCAGCGGAAACACTGGTGTACCCAAACCATTGGGTCAGGCAAGAAGGTGGCAGGGGTTTCAGCAAATGGAACAAGCTATGGATCAGGGCTATCACAATGATCTACTAATCTTCCCAGTCCAATACCTCAATCTGCCTCATTGGAGGGCTGACCAATTTCAGCTTGGAGTTCTTCACGCTAATCACTGCATGGCCTAAACAAAATTACTAGTCCCAGCTAGATTAGACCCATTCAATAAAGTGATGAATGGTAAGTCAGCATTTATATAAATCCCATTGATTCAGTGGTTCTACTCTAAGTAGAAGTTGCAATTGTCTCAGAACAATATTAAAACATCTACAGATAACAATAGATTTGTTGTTGGCATGAACCTTCAAATAGTTTTTGACTTATGGTAGGATGAACTTAACAAAGAGTTTTCCTGGAAAATTTTATTCAGAGGTCTTTTGTCATTCCTTTTCCCTCAGGCTGAGAGAGGGTGCCTGACCTAAAGCCACCCAGGTTGTATCCATGGCTGAATAAGAATCTGAACCCCAATATCCCAATCTACCACTTAAACCACCACATCAGGCTGCTCATACAACAAATAAGAGCAGGCGAAGGTAAAAACATTTTTAAAAAGTTAGCATGTTAAAACACAGTTAAACAGAGTCTAGTGTTTAAAATAATGTTAAACTAAAAAACAATTTTTAAATGTAATAAATTATTTTAAAAAGGAAAGCCCAGCACCATATCTTAGAAAGCTGTTTCATCTGCAGTTGCTGAAAATAGCCAGAATAAAAAGGGTTTTATTGGTCTGTGGAAGGACAACAGGGAGTTAGCTTTGGAGTTTGCTGTAACTCAGAATTCCATTCATTTCAATGGGTCTGTTCTGAAGTCCAATGTTGTGTTTACTAAAAGATTTTGGAATCCATAAACATGCACACTTACTTCTGTTGTGTCCATGTAATGCTCACACACTACTTGGAATAAATTGAAAAATGATTCCATTGTCATGTGGACAATATGACTAAATGCCGAGGCACATGGAACACTATTACCTTCACACCAAGGAGGTATCTACTTGCACTTTTACCTGTTTTTGAACTGCTAGGTTGGCAGAAGCTGGGACTAGTGATAGGAGCTCACTTCTTTATATGACACTTTGGTCTTGAACTGCCAATCTGCTGATCTTGTGGTTATCAGAGTCAGCATCTTAACCACTAAGCCACCTCATCCCCCCAAATTAATACTACTAACTTTCTAAAGACATTGTTATTTTAATGATAACACATACAGGGGACATAGTTTTCCAGTGTTTTTTTAAAAAAGCTCTGCAGTTATTATAAAACTATGAAACATGGATGGGTGACACTTAAGCTAGGCTGCATCAATAGGTGTATAGTGTCAGGATCAAAGGAAGTAATAGTACAATTATGTTCTGCTTTGGTGAGACCTCACCTGGAACATTGTGTCCAGTTTCTTATAAATAAGTGGAATTGCAGTGATTGAAGACTCTCCTATTTTCTACCTAAACGTGTATATGTGTTGTGTGTATGTTTGTTATACATCCTGCTGCTCTATATGTAGCAACATAATGTTCAAGAAGTACTAAAGCACTTTCCAATAATGTAGATAAGATAAACTAGCAGCACCTGTGGAATAAATGGGAGAAGTAATGTAAAAAGCAGGTTCAGCAGAATTAGCGTTTATAGAAATAGATTAATGTTTTACACTTCTACATTGACTGTGAGTAATATTTAGCATCTGCATGTAGCTGGTTCATCTGCCAGACTTAAGTTAACTGTATATGCAACTATATATACTTGTAGACACTGTCTTTGAAAGTCATGGCTACTTAGGCTGTAGTGAAGATTCAGTTATTAGTTACCTGGAACAGAACACATTAGTATGAAAGGTATAGACAGAAACTTTAAAGTAGGATGGGGAAACACTTGCAATGTGTTATATGTTAACTTTTGGTGAAGCTGTTGTGATTGGTGACATAATCAGTACAAGACAATGGGAAATGACAATTGACCCAAAGAAACATCACCTTTTCTACTGTTATTACATGGCAAAGAAATTAAAGCCAATGATACCATCATCAACCATCCTCTGGTTTTGTATGTACAACTTTCTGTCTGTCCTGTTCTGTTCTTCCTATACTGCTACCAAACAGTACTTTCTTTTAACAGCTGATCTCCTCCCCTCAAATGCCACTCAGCATTGGCAGTCAAGTATTCTGATCCTTAAGAGGCATCAAAGAATATCAGTGATCTTTAACATACATTGTAAGTTGTACTAGAAGACTCTTTCATGTCTGCATACTACAGCCTTGCATGGCATCACCAACAGTGAAAGCCCTAGTTTCATATCTTCTTGTGTTGGCTTAGGCCCAAGGCTGGTTTCACCATGCTATCATATTAGCAGATGCACAGATACAGCAGCAGTGGTGGAAAATAGAGAGGAAGGTACTAAGCTTGCTGCCCCCAGGTGTAGTGAAGGATGCAATCATAACAAGTGTTGAAGTAAGAGTAAACTTGTATGGCCCCTGTGTGTGGGATGGAGAGAGGCATCACTCTATCTTTTTCCTCACACAGCAAAATATATTCAGTCAACTCTTTGTGGATTTGTGAGCCCAGCATTAAGAATTCCAGAAGTGTAGTGCTGGATCACAATGCTGGAGCATGAAAATAAAATAAGGGTAAAAAATGGAAGTCCAACAACAATTGCAACAACTAAAAAGGTCTCACTCCTTTAGAAATTTGTTATAATGTTGCCAACATTATACTTTTTAAAAATACCATTCAATACTCAGTCATTTTTAACTGGTGTTGGTTTTATCGCCTCTATCTTCACTTTTATGGTTTTGTTGCCTCAATGTTTCTTGTTACACAAATGACAGTGATATGTTGTTTTTATCACATTGCACATATATTACTATACTTTATCCAGTAATCCCTGAAGATGAAGGTGAGTATACAATATTATTTTTAAAATTAAAATTTACTACACCATTTTTCTCTGTCTAATGGTAAGAGTACTTTCTCTCTGTCCCACCACCTTCTCAATTTTTTTTATTTCTTATTTTTTATTTTTTTTATTTTTTGGTGGGAACAAGGGAAAGGGTCTCCTCAGTTTATGCTCCCAGACTTTGGAACTCCTTCCCTAGGAAGGTCAGGATGACTCTATCCTTGCTTTCCTTCCACAGGCAAATGAAAACATTCTTGTGCCTGCAGATTTTTAAAAATTGAATAGGATGGGCTTTTAATTATGTGCTGTGCTGTGCTGTTTTATGGTTCACATAGTCTTTTAATTAATTTTATTTTTTTATTTTTCTGCTTTATAAATTGCTTGTCTTTTAAACAACTTTTATATTTACACTTTTACTGACATCAGGCTAATAATAGGCATGACAAACTATCATCTCCTTACTTCTTCTAGAGATTTTTTTTTATTATATTCTGCATTTGAAGCTTTCCCATTTCATTTTTCTGCATTGAGACAAGACATGTATGCCTTTCAGACTCTACGATTCTATGATTCTATGATTCTATGATTCAGAGGGTTTATAGAAATAGTTTTGACCTTCATGAGTTTACATCCATTGACTTTCTCTTTGAGTTTGAAATTTGAAAGAAACTTCAACATTCAAAGTACAATCAAACCCAAAGTATTCAAACCTGCATTTTTTTTTATTCTGTCATTGTGGGACCACAGCCATTATATATTGGACTAAAAGCTTTTTCTGTTTGCCTTTTATGGGGAGAAGGAGCAAGTTGTTATATAGATTAATGTCTGATGTTACATGATGTAAAATACTGAATACAGGAAACGATGAACTTCATCCAAATCAAGATGAGTATGAAACTTTCCTTCCTTCTGAAACAGTTTTATGCTGCCTAGATTTTAGGGATTAAAATAAACTATCACATTGGTTGGGATTTTGGAACCTATATAAATTACTATCCAGAGCCCTTCAACTGGGGGAGGAGTGTACAAGGAAGATAAGAGCAAAGAGAAGTAACCATCATTCTATCCCATGCCATTTCCCCCCCTACACCTGTGGCTGCACTTATATTTTGGACATATTAAACAACTTAATAATGTTAAAAGTAAACCATATATGTATAAAGAGTTGGATGAAATAATCACATCTCAAAGACTTTCACCTGAAAAGTATGTCTATTATGGTGGGACAAGAAAAAATGTATTAATACTGAGGATGTTTATTTTTCATTCCACAATTTCCTCCCCCGATTCCATCTATCAGATGTAGAAATCTTCTTTGAAGTCATGAAGATTTATCTCTTGAATTGTCAAAATTGCCTCCAAAATTTTCTCCAGTTTGCAAATTTTGTCCAAAAAAAAGCAAATGTTAGAATTATCAGTAAAGGAACTGGGAGGAAAAACATACCCTGCTAATAGTTTGATGCCTGTATGCAAATCTATGATCTATCTGTTCTTAAGATAGTGTAATTCAGATCACTGTACTTTCAGAAGTTTATTGTAGAAAGCCACTTGGTAATCTTGGCCCACTCACATACTCTCAGCCCCAGAGGAAGGCAATGGCAAAACCATTTTATGAAGAAAACCCCATGATTTTTTCATCTTAGGATTGCCATACGTCAGAAACTACTTGAAGGTACACAACAACAACAACAATAAAGATGGGAAAAGTGCAGAAAAGAACAATCTAAATGATCAAGGGACTGCAGCAACAGCAATATGAGGAAAGGTTACAAAATTTAGAAATTTCTCCATTACAGTTATATCTGGCACAGAGAAAGTAGATAGGGAGAAGTCTGCTATGCCTTGTTTTAGGTCATCTAATGAAGTTAAATGGTGCAAGATTCAGAACATATAAAAATAATTACTTCTCCACATAGTGCATAGGTGCACAGTAAAATCCACCACCCCCAAAATAGTGAGGATTGCTAATTTATGCAGATTTAAAAAGGAGATTAGATAAATTCATGGAGGCAGAGACTTCCTATGAATCCTGGTTAGGTTGTCTATATTTTCTTTCCAGTATCTAGATAGCAGTTGTTGGGAGGAAATGTGAAGGAAAATGTGTACTTCATGTCCTACCTATGGGCTTCCCATAGTCAACTTCTTGGAGATAGTGCTAACAAAATGTTAGGGCCGTTTTAATACTCCATAATTCAATATGACAAATTCCACTTTGATTGCCATAACAACCTTTTATGGAATCCTGAGACATGTAGTTTAGGGAGGGGTATTTAGAATTCTCAGCTCTAGTTCCCCATCAGACTATAAAAACTAGAATTCCACAGGATGCAGCCATGGCATTTAAAGTGGAATCCTAATGCTATGAATGTACTGTGTGAAAGAGTTACTGTATTAGAAAGAGCCTCTATACTGGGCTTTATCTAATAGGGACTCTTTCACACTATAGGTGGAACATGAGGAACTGCTAGTCCCTTGCTCCATCCAGCTTCAGCGAGGATCCAGGACTCATATTTTGGGCTCCTTTCGAACACAAGCCCCCTTTCCACCCCAATGACACACATCTTTCAACCCAAACATGCAATCTCATGAGAGACATGTAAAAAGTCTGTTTTAATTTTTACATTACTGTTACACATCTAGCATGTCTGACACTCCTATTTTAATTTACAAGCATTTTGAAAATGTTTGGTCATTAATGAAGGGGTTATCCTATCAATGTCTTGATTTATTTTTATTTCTAAAAGTCCAAAGTGACAACAAACATTAGCTCAAGTAACTTTAAAACTTTATTCCTGTGGCTATTTTCTTATTGTAAAATCATGAATTTGTCCCCCTAGTCAATTTATTTCACAGAGCCGTTGCAATTTTTAGTAAGTGTTAGGTTGCTGAAACCTCTTTCGGTTTCTGCTACAGTCACTCAGTGTGTGTGTGTGTGTGTGTGTGTGTATGTAGGGCTATGTACAGTTCACTAAAAATTAGCTGTAATTACACAATAATCTCATTCAACAAAATAAGGCGTTCGTTTCCATGACTTGAAGGCTTATTTTTTTTAAAAAAAAAAAAAAGAGAGAGAGAGAAGAGATGCAACATCTGAGAAAGATAATGTTTGAAAAGGTCTGTGGGATACTTGTAAAGCAGAAGCTTCTTTCAATTCCCCAGGACTCTACTGTCATATATTTTAGGACAGAATAGAATGTAAAACAGATGTTATTGATTGCTTGAAACCATGCTCTAATGCACAGATGACATTGTCCAAAGGAGTGTGACTGTGAGTGAACTGGATGCCTACTCAAGAGTTTGCAAATCCTACTAGAAGAACCAGCAACATTTGCTCCTAGTGCCTTATGGTTTGCCTGTGGGCTTTGCTTTTGCCCATTCTTCCTTCCTGCTTATTCACAATAAACTTCAAGGTTTGCAGTCCTTGGTAACAGACACTATGAAATAGAACAAAACTGTTCTTTCTTACACCCAGTTTAACTGTACAACCCAGCACATTCTCTTTATTCTGCAGAAAGGCCTTAGAATGAGCCAAGATCCAATAGTATGGATTTTGTTATGTGTGGTTGATTGATAATTGCTTCCAATTGGCTTTAGAAAAGTTTACAAGTGCTAGATAACAGGAGCATAAATACAAGAAAATGTAATGAACTAAAGTTGATCCTTCCTTTTTCCTCACAGGAGTGTAACTATATGGGAGAGGGGCAAAATGAGGGCAAGGAGCAGCCCCAAGTAAAGATTCTTCTCACCAGTGATATTTTCCTTCAGCCCCCAAATTTCTAGCTTTGCAGGAACTTAAAACCTCAGCGAGAGCCAGTGCATTGTTATGGTTTGAGTGTTGGATTACGAATCTGGAGACCAGGCTTTGATTCTCTGCTTGGCCATAGAAACCAACTAGGTAGCCTTGGGTGAGTCACACACCATAGTTTATCGCAAACTGGATTATTTCTGCAGTGTAGATGCAGCCCTACAGGGTGAATATGGGTAAGTTGCACTCTCTCAGCCTCAGAAGATGGCAAAGGCAAAACCCTCTGAACAAATCTTGCTAAGAAATCCCATCATAGGTTTGCTTTTCGGTTTCCAAAAGCCAAAAACTACATGAAAGCATACAACAACAACAACAACAACAACAACAACAAAACATTTTACACCCTCCCATAATTACACCCCTGGACCAATCCTCTTTAGCTTGCCTCCCTAGACCTCTCTTCTCTGAGCCCACTTAACCTCTGTAATATGACTATAATAATGCAGGTTAGCTTTCAAGAATGAGATCGTAATGATTGAAATAATGTACCTGATGTTCTGAGGACTTGAAAGGAGGTATATGAATTCTACTGAGTAGCATTATTACTTCTCTTTCTGTCACTACTACTATTATTAACTATTATTATGCACTCATTTGTAGTACCAGGAAGAGTTGGAAGGAAGAGAAAGAGTTGTAGTACTAGGAAGAGTCGTGGCAGCAGCAGAAAACTATATTAGGTAACAAAGCAGCAGAAACCAAAACATTACAGACCACTCAGTTATCTTTTTGTATGTGTCATCTACCATATTCTAAACCTCCTTTTATTCTTTCCACACATATGTCATGACTATTAACATTTTTTAAAAAAAGTTCCCAAGGATATGCAAATGTTCCAAGCTTGAGTCATCATAAGAACACTTATTACTTAATTTCCTGCCAACCTTTGTG
This sequence comes from Urosaurus nigricauda, assembly GCA_034509955.1. Classification (NCBI taxonomy): domain Eukaryota; kingdom Metazoa; phylum Chordata; class Lepidosauria; order Squamata; family Phrynosomatidae; genus Urosaurus; species Urosaurus nigricauda. Next base: position 245,907,618 of record JAOEGL010000003.1, read on the forward strand.
TCAAAATCAATATGGTTGGGCCATATTGTTTAAAGAATATTGAAGCTGAGAGATTACCCTTTCCTTAAAGAAGAAAGAATGAGGAAAAGAAATTTCTGATATAAGAAAAGCACCCACCTTCTCTCAACACACACACACACACTGAACAGAAAGGCCATGGGTTGTGTTTTGCACTGGATAGGTTCTGGTTGAATGAGATCTGGGATGTGTGCCAAATTAATGTTGCGGGGGGGGGGGGGAGCAGAAGAGCCTCTTTCTTCCTCTCCAATAGCTACAATGTTCATTATTAAGAAAAGCATATGAACGGCAGCATTTGATTTTAATAACACTGATGTCTTCATTAATCTGTACTTTCCATTGAGCCTCATTATGGCGAAAATGCTGAGTTAATGCAGCACCTATTATTGTTGGATTTTCCCTAGAGGATGAAAAAGAGGGTGTTGTGTGTGTTTGGCTGGGGTGGGGGACTTTATTTCCCCCAGTCTCTCTCTTCTTTCACCATGCATTCAAGGGCTATCAGGTGTATGTGCCATTTAAAACACACACACATACACACACAGAAACTAAAACAGGCAGGCTGTCATCAATGGTGGTTTCCTTCTCTCAGGTCTTCTTTGGAAACATGCTGCCTAAGAAACTGGTGGGAGGACAAAAAAAGGAAACGTCAGGGCTTGAGCTGAACACCATATTTATTTCGGTGTTGTGTGTTTTGGATGCCTGTCATGTCAAGGATCCTCTTTCCATCACCTGCAAGTGAGCTGATCTTTTCCTCCCTCCTAGGCCTCGACTCCACTCCTTCTAAATCAAGAGCGGCTGATAGCTGCAGCCGCTTTGTATCTGCCCAGCAAATAGTGGCCTTTTGTCCCACACAAGTTCCTAAACAAACTTAATCTCTCTAACACTGTGACAGATGACATTTAGATGTCGTTGTTCCCCTTAAAATGAGTTTTATTGACAATCAGAGAACAAAAAGAAGGCCTGGAGAAAGACCAATGTTTTATAGGCCCTGCTAAACAACATCTCCCTTCTCAGTATATAGAGGGTGTAGAGAAAGCCTGAAGTTGCAACCCCCCTTTCCCCCCTGCTTTGCAATATCACCATGACAACAGATATAGAAATCACTTAGTGACTCCTAGAAAGAAAACACACTGACACAGTCCCCCTTGTATGGCGAATCAAACTAAAGCCTTCATTGAAATGGGCTATTGAACTTGGGCATTCATGTAGAGGATGGGGTGGATTTTACACAGGTAACTACAACAGAAAGGCCAGCCTGAACTCCAGCCACAGCATATGGTAAAGTCTCTGCTTAATTAATGCATCCTCAATAGAATTTATCCATTTTAAATTTGTTTTCTTTTACTTGAAACATCATTAATGCAAAGGGCAACATTAATCAACATCTTGCAACTTAAAGGGCATCAAAGAGTGATCTTTCCCTCTCTTTTTTTTCCCTCCTTCTCTCTCTCCTTCTCTCTTACGCAACAGAATCTTTCAAGTAGTTAAGCAAACAGTATATGATTTTCAGGCCCATTCAAAAGGCCCTTAATCATAAGGCACATCTGAAGAGGCCTCTACTGGCCAGGCTTGCTAGCTGCAACAAAGTTCTTATCTTAATTGATTTGGATGGGAAATGCAAACAGAGAGAAATGATTGCAATTTTTGTATTGTAAAGTTGTATGCAGAATCGATTGCTCACCAATGTGTTGTGCAAGTAATGAATATCTTTTAATTGTTCCTATCTGTCTGTCTGTCTTCCTTTTTCTTTCCTTAAAAAAAAACTTACATGCATGTTAGAGAGCTTGACTTTTCAAAAAAAAAAAATTATAGCTCAGAGAAAAATTCATGTTAGGCTTAATCATACACAAATGGATCTTGGGGCACCTTTGAGGCTAACAGAGAGAAATAAATTTGTAGCATAAGCTTTTATACATTCCGTCTCTTGCATCAGATGTGTTGACATACATCAAAGCAACAGATTAAGTTGTGTCCCTGTGATGTTAAGCATTGTTTTTAGGTTGTCTGACTAATATCAGTAGCAAAACCTTTTCCACAGGTCTTTCTTGTAAATTTCGACAAAACAACAAAACCAAAAAAACAAAACAAAAACAAAAACAAAAAAAAAAACACGGGAGTGGGGGGACAAGATCTTTTTATCTATCTCATTAGAATTTGAAGTTTTAAAAATCAGTATTTATGAAATCCAGAATACTATAAAATAAATATTCAAATGATAGCAAAATTGTACTTCTTTTTTCTTGTTTCAGAACAAAGAAAACAAATTGTTCAAAATTCTTCATTGCATTACTTGTAAGTAACTTTTAGCATTACAAATAACACTAAACTTATTTTCTCTTTATTGAAACAGTGTCCTTTAACTTTCTATGAACCTTCCTTTATGGTGACAAAATCTAGTGCCTTTTCAGTTAAAAGTGATCTTGTTTTCAGATATCTATAAAGTAGGCATAAATATGACGTTACCCAAGGTTGATCGCTCGTGTGTTTAAACACCAGTCTGAACTTTTACTTTGAACCTTTTTGAGAAGTTCTGCAAACTGAAGATCATAGAATGTTTTGTATCATTTGGGTTTTGTTTACAATATTAAATAAATAATGCACATTGATCATTTGAGATGTACATCTTAAAATTCAGACTAAAACAAAAGAGAGATATTGCAGTTAACCTTTCCCCTGCAAAAAAACCTCAACAACTTTTAAAAGTTTAAAGAGTTTAAGATTCCTCCCTTCTCATATTCTCTGTTTTGCAAAGAATTGTATAAAATGGCAAGTCTCCTACTCTAATTATTTTTGACTGTGTCATATTTGATGTATTGCCTTTGCATCTTTGTTTATATAAATTGTCATCACATTTTATCCTTGATTACCTTAATGGTTGTCACCTCCTTTGAAGTGTATAGAGATGCGTAGTGGTGGAGAATGAGCATATGGGAATGAGTCCAGCTTAATACTGGATTGCTAGGATCTCTTTTTTAAAAATATGTGCTGTAGGTCTTAAAACTGCCACCTTAAAGTCACAACAGTGACACCAACTGGGCTGAGCAGGAATTGGAACAGTAGCTTTTGAAGATAAACCTGGTTTATACTTTATTTATTTATTTATTTTCCCTTCAAAGTTACAAAATAACCAGAAATGCGCCAAAATAAGTTTTCTTTTTCTTCAGGCTATACAATTAAACACATGCTAGGGAAAGACTTCTATTTGCTTTGCAGATTTGTCTTCCAGTGCTATCTGGTGCCCGGGGGGGGGGGGGGGACTTTCATTTTGTCATGAATAGACTGTTAGAACAGACTTCGTAATACTTTATTGTTCCCTGGTATAAAAGAAAATATGATAGAAAATGACAGCCTAAATGGATCACGTGTGTGTGTGTGTGAATGTGTATATTAAATAGTTTATTTTCAAGTGATTTTGGATTTTCTGTAATGTTGTGCCCTGGTCATGTGAACATAGAGATATAAAGTAGAAACTTAAACTACTTCCATTTTTAAAGTTAAATTTCATTATTTAAATGTATGTACTTAACCAGTAGTATAAATAAAAACATTTAAAATTATGGTAGCATAAGGAGGTTAAATGAAAATGTCTCTTATGGAAAAAAACACAAAAACCAACAACATAGATTTACCACTGCTTTGAAAATTTGTTTAAACTACCAAACTACGAAAAGGGTTTTTATATACGTATTCCACCACCCAACAGATGGATTATGCTTGTGAAATATTTTAGCTCAAATAGAGCTGAATATATGACACTCACAAATTGGTCCTGAGCACTCGTGTTACGAAAAGGCCAAAAACTAAAGAATCCATAGCTTCAGTTCCTTAAATTCCAGTGGAATATATGAGATAGTTTGAGGATCAAAATGTTCCTTAAAACTGAAGCAGTTTAAATATCCTGTTTAAACCTTATGGAATGAACTAATCGTTCCCTGGCACAGAAATCACTTTTAAAAAAACAAAACTGGTTGCCACTGCATAGGAATATAATATACTCTGAAGGAGATTTTTGCTGGAGGTCGGGGGCAAGAACAGATCTTCATGGGTATGTCATGATTACATCTCTCTGTGGGTTTAACAACAATTTCATTAGCTCCACTTTGAAAGAACGCTTACAATAATTTTTGTACAAGAATATTCAAATACATGTCACTGTTTAAACATCTATGGAATAATTTAACATAGTACAGAAAGCACAAAGTTATTTATTTCAAAAACGAATTTAACAAGCAATTTCAGACATTTCCAGTGTGTGTCAGGTTGGAAACTGTTTGCAGTATGCCACAAGGGACTGCCCAAGAAATGATTTAAAGGTTTGCTGTAGGTATAGCTATGGTAATGTTGCCTTCCTTTCTGTTATGATTGCAGTTATGCCATTTGCTTATTTTTTGAAAAAAAACCTAGGGAGTTGAACTTCCACCTAGAGAACATTCATCCTGTTTTTTCTGCTCTTTGAAGGTATCCAAGTTATATTTTTAAAAATATTGCAGGAAATGATGTAGAATATATTGGCCAAAAGAAGCAAGTTATTGTAAAGAATATGCATACATAAAACATATCTGTACTTTAAAAAATGAAATTTAAGAAAGGGATAATGTGTTACCTGTGTTTTTAAAACATAACATTATGCTGCAGCCACTGAAAATATTAGATTAGCAAGAGAGGTGTAATGCACAAAGAGCTGCAGTTTAGTCAAAAGTAGATGAAACAGTGAAAGACTTGATGTTCAACTGGATACTGTTGAATTGGATAATACATCAGTTTTTCCCATAGATAATTTTGATAAAAATGCAGTTAGATAGAGAAAGAGAGAGATTGAAAGGGAAAGAGAGTAATGGAAACCCTTGTTTTTTAAAAAAATAAATAAATAAATTATCATGCATGATAATTTAAAATGAACAGTTTTAAAAACTTGAAACCCCATTTTAAAAACATTCAGTATATTCAGGGAGAAACATATCAGGTTCCAAATCCTTTTCTCTTTTCCTCAAATAAAATGGGTAACAAAATATTTTAAGCTATTGAACTATTTATTTTGGATTCCACATTTTTTTTAAAAAAAAATCTGATTTATAGCTTTGTGAGTTCTGCATAGCTTGGTATATTTTTATTGTGTAGCAAGTTGTAGTTCTATTTGCAATATTGCTTATTTTATCTTTTAGTGCAGCAACACTGTATTGCAACTATATTTTATATTGGTAGGACTGGTTGAATTTTTATTCTTTCTGCTCACAAGGGCAGGCAAAATGGAAGGAACACTGTGAATCTGCATAACTGGAAAAAATAATGTGTGGGTGTGTGTACACATGCATACGTATACATATATAACCCCAATTACATGCTGTAATGCAAGCACACATTTTGAACTGAATTTGATCACAATTGATTCATTGGAAGGAAATGCTAAAAATATGACTAGCAAATGCAGCAACTAATGGCTAGTGGGTAATCAGTTGTTCTGCCAGACTTGTAAGAGATGCACACAAAAATGAACCCGCTATTGCTTTTGCACACCAATCTTCAATTTCTTGAAAATTTGACCCAGAAGAAAACCTATGAACTGACAAGGTAAACCAATGCATGGGCTGCACTACTTTGGATTGCAAGTGGGGATGTCCCTGGCCAAATCTTTCCACCATATAAATATAGATGGCAGAAGGGATCTTTATAGCACACCTTTGTTTGATATATCATTTTCTCCAGTAATTTTTTCCCCATATGGAAGGACATACAATCATGGGAACCCTGCACCTGCAGTTGTAAATGGTTTACCCCAGATTTAGGATTACTACCAGAGAGAGGTTTATATGAACAACACAAAGAAGCCAAGACAACCAATTGAAATATAGGAGTGCTGGTGGGCAACAGAAGAAGAAAAAAATCTGCAAAGCCAACACATCTGCTCCCAGAATCTGCCAAATAGTTAGGCAATTCTTTGTAGAATAACTTCACTTACCGACTGATGCATCTGGGTTCCCATAATTATTATCCAGAGACACAGAAAGAAAAACATAAACAAAGAGAGAGACAGAACACAATATAAATAAATAGCAGTTCAGTACCACATCTAGTTTGCCCAATGTTTACTAACTTTAAGTTTACTAATTTTTTGAAATCGTCACTCACATTTGTTGGGTGATATTCTGCAATTCATTATTGCATGCATCAAGGGTTAAAAATCTTTATGGATCAAGAATGTATGTATATTTTCAGAAAACAAAAAAAAAATTACTTCTATGTAGTAGCAATCAACAAAATAAACTCATTTCTAGATACATATTAGGGTTCAAAAGCATAAACCTTTGCAGCCATTCACATATCACCCTTTGTACATGTGCACATGTACATCCCTTTATACATGGCAATGGATATGTATATATGAAAAGTGAACACTGAAAATTGGCTTTAATGCCATGATTTAGTGATCTACAATATTGACGACTCAATTTCTTGGTAAAGGCAGACTTGAATATAGGAGATGGAGAACTTGGAAGTGCTTGAACATGACCTCTTCTTATGCAAATCATTCTAAATAAGAAATTGATTTTTTTTAAACAAGGAGGACATACTGTGTCCATAACTATTTTGAATATTTTGTCCTGTAGTAACGTGTCAGGATTATAAAGGACCTTTCCTCATTAGTTGATGCTGGTTCCCCAACTGTACCAATTCAATCTATTAGTGGTTGGTTTTTTATTTAAGGGTTATTGGGCCATCTTTTAGTAAAAGCTATTGGAACAGCATACAGCCAAGAGCTATCTATCTATCTATCTATCTATCTATCATCTATCTATCTATACAAAATATATGAAATCACAATGAAGATGGATATCAGAGGAGAATGACATCCCTTTTTAAAAAGACATAAAGTGCAGGAAAACATGCAAGTGATACTAAAAGTTTAAAGCCTGAGCAAACAGAAATGTGTTTGCCTGTGCTGAAATAAGAGGACGATGCATGAGATCTGTAGGATTTCAGATTAGAATCTGTCTCACATAGGGTTGCCAGGTGTCCCTTATAAAAGATGTACCTTATTTGAGGGCTAGAAACCTTGTTGTTGTTTTTAAATGGACTGGCAGCTATCCCTTGTTGTAAAGAATTTCTCCTATCTGAGGTTTGGAAGGCTTTGCTTTTTGCAAAGACTGAACAAAATGCCAAAATGATGATGATGATGATGATGATGATGATGATGTATTTTCAGGTGTGGGCATGACATGAAGGTAGAAATATGTGTGTTGTGCTACTTCCATAGAGAAGGGAAGACCTTCTTGTTCTGGTAGATCATTGAAAATTGTGTTTTTAGGGACCCTCAGGTGGATTTTTTTAATTGTTGTTTCTTAATTATTAATGGGTGGTTTTAAAAAATATTTTAATTTTTTGATAGCTTTATTACTTTTTAACTTTGCATACTGTGAATTTTATTCTATCTTAGTTTTTAATTGTTGTAAACCAAGTTGAGACCCAAACTGGAAAAACAGTGGGTTGTGGTTGTTGTTGTTGTTTAAATGTGGACAATATGTTAATTTAACAGAGAAACAGGGCTAAATTAACTGAAATCAATAATTTCATTTGGTGTTTAGGTAGAGTTCAAACTAATTTCTTCCTGATTATCAGTCCTGCACGTTATGAATTTCAATGGTCTTTTATTGCTGTTTTGAAAATCTGACAATGCTAGTCCCAGCTCTATCTGGAAATGCCAAGACTTTCTGCATGCAAATGTCATGCTCTTCCACTGAACTTCTGCCCTTCCTTAAGTAGCTGAGCTCTTCCCTTGACAGAAAAGACATTCTTTCTGGTCACAAGCCACCTACCTTCAGTTTTTTTTTGGGGGGGGGGGGGGGAGAAGGAGGAGAAGGACTGGCCCACATAATGTTTGGTTGTGTTCATATTTTTTTCTGTCTAAACAGGAATGTAAGTGCTGCAGGTAGGGATTTTTTTCCCTTTAGCTTCCTGAGAGAAGGGCTATATTTATTGATTTATAGGTGTATATTTACCACCTGCCCTATCCTGTGGACTGAGACATCACTGGTACAAACATGATAAACAACATGTTTTCATTGCATTAAGGAGGGGAGAGTGAAAACCTGCAGGTTTTTTGCAGCAAGTTCTCAAGGGATAAGAAGCCACCTCTATCACACACATAACACACAGCTTACTGAAACGCCTGGAAGTTCTTAGTGGATGAACTATAAAAGTCTCTGGATGTATTGCTAAAATAAATATTCATGTCCATGAATATGTTATGCTTCCTCATCCTTATCCTTCAACAGTGCAGAATATCATGGCTAATATTGGGTTCAAAAATGTGCACATTTTCTTTAAACACACACACACACATGGGACCTGCAACAAATCATTGCAGTGTGGAAAATAGTTTTACTTGGGACTCCAAGAAGTTAGCTGTGCTTTTTTTCCTGGATGCTCTGTTACATTACTCTTCCTTCCTAGTTTTCACTTCGAACCCGAACACCATCTTTATCCCGCCAACAACAGACTAGCTTTCTGTGGTCACTGAGCCTGCTTAGCCCTGATTTATCTATCCCCCACCCCCCAGCCTCTTTGCTCCTTCTGCAGATCTTGAAGTTTCCAGAACCCTGATAAAACACCTCTCTTTTGTGCCAATAATGCCATTTTAGCAACATAAGGATAGGCACTCAGAGAACTGAGTTCATTTTTAGTGTAGATGATAAATCAGCAGTATGACATAATAATCAAATCATCATGGATTAGAAATTCCTGAGGTGTGGGGTAAGAAAATGCCCTTCTTACCTTCAGTTTTCCAATGATAAGCAAAAATGCTAAGAAATGTTTCCCTTTGAACAATATACGTAGGATTTGTTGGGTTGGAACTAGGCCCACTGAAATCAATGAAGCAAGTTAAAGATGACTAACTTAATTTCGGTGGTCTTTTCTGAGCATGAGAAATTTGAACTCAACTGACAATCCTTAAGATATTTTTGTCAGCTTTTTGCTCTATGTGGCCATGTTCTAGAAGACTTTATTCCTGATGTTTCATCTCTGAAGATGCTAGCTACAGATGGTGGTGAAACATAAGGAATAAACTCTTCTTATTTTGTCTTATTGATATTGGACTGCATGAGCTGAACTAGTATTACGCATAGGTGATATTGTGAATGTATTTTTGTTGCTATTGCATTTAATGTTGTGCACCGCCCTGATCATTGGAAGGGCGGTATAAAAATAAAGATATTATTATTATTATTATTATTATTATTATTATTATTATTATTATTCTAGAACATGGCCACATAGCCTAAAAATCCACAAAAAACTATGGATGCCACCTATGAAAGCCTTCGACTTCAAATCCTTAAAATGTTTTTAAAAGGAGAGTAGGGTAGAAAGATAGCAGGCATGGTAAGTTACCCTGATTATTCATATTATTTGTACTGTACATGGGCAGGAAAACAGTGGTAGCAGAACTACTCAGAGAAGGGGTGGATATCCTTTTTATATCCTTTTTGACATGTATACATTTTCTTAACTCTACCCGTGCTGGTCACTTCCCACACACATCGCAGCCACCACTTACCAAAGTTCTCATTCATGAAGCTTTTAGGATTCTTCTTCTTATTATTATTATTATTTACATATAACAGAATACAAAGTGCCACATATATAATATGTGGCACTTTTGTATTCTGTTATATGTAAAACAAGGAGGAGCTGGTCAAGATCAATTTGCTTTACAAATTTCAATATTTAATTTTTAAAAAACAATCCTCAATTATTATTTATTTTACTTGTGTATTGTTTTATTCTGTATTATGAACCATCCTGGGTATCATATTAAACAAATGTATTAAAGAAATGAAGATATTTTGCTGAAGACAGGAGGGAAGGCGACAAGGATTACAAGGAACACATATGTAGTTTTATTTGTGCACCACCACTACCACCCATTAAAATTTTATTCAACCTGAAATCCTACATACTCTTACCTAGGAATAAGCTTCAGTGAAATCAGTGAAGGTTATTTCAGAATAGACAAGCCAAGGCTTTTATAAAGCCCTGTGAATTGTCAATAGTTCATCAGAACAATTCCAAACAATCATAATGATCTTTCTGAACAGAATTTACTCTATGTATCAGTCTACCTCATGGATAGGTTGAGGGCAAGTTTGGAGGCTAAAATTATGGACTTTTGATATGAACTATGCTAAGCAGTAAGAAGGATTTTAATATGACCCATAGGTAAGCCGAGGGTAAAATTTGTAACGAAGGATATAAATGATGAAGCAAAGGAAAATGATGCCAAAGTATGTTCAGAATTCCAGTGAGCATAAGTATTTATGCTCATCCTAAAAGCTTCATGGATGAGAAGGGAACTATGGTAAATGGTGTCTGAGATCTGTGCGGGAAGTGACCAGCACGGGTGGTGTTGAAGTGCACACATGTCAAAAAGGATATAAAAGCAAGAGTCAAGGTACAGTATTAACACTTTTTGAGAAAGGATCCACCCCCTTCTTTGAGTAGTTCTGATGCCCCTATTTTCCTGCCCAGGCATTCAAAAAAGGATATAAGTGGTGTTGCGACAAAGACAGTGCTTCTTTTAGGTTCCCCTGGGGAAGACTAAGCTTCCACCTCTTGCCAATCTACTCTGAGAAGGGGATGGTTCCCTTTTTGATAAGAGAAGGTCCAGTACATCCATTGAGTGTGGATAAGATGACCCATGTTTTTTGGCTTGATTTTTTTCCCTAAATCTTCTAGACATACATGAGTATATACAGCAGTATTATAGTTTGAGAACTAAATTGGATTCAGCTTACTTTGGGATACCAGTAGGAAATAATTTAGAAGATATATTAGGCTGGATTCAATGGCTCATGATGGCTCCAAACATATCCTTTCACCAGAACTTGGAAACCTGGAAACAATTCTTTTGTGGATTGCATCTCCTGGAGTTCTTCAGCTAGCAGGATTGCACTGTCTTTCACAGGATGGAAGAAATGTTTTCTTCAAAGAAAGCACCCTTTTGCCTGTTACTGTTTTTGTTAGGCACCTTTTGAGCCAGCCTTTTCTGCCAGATTTCATCCCTTCAGAGTTGAACAGTTCCTCATGATTTACACATACTGTAATTTAAACATTTCTGTTCAATAAAATATACACTGACTACAATTCTGTGAACTAGAACAGGCATTTAAATCACATGGCTAAGAGTACAGCTGAGGGTACATGAGTGACCATTGTGTTGTGGTCATGGCCTTTATTGTGGCTCATGTTTGTTGTTGCTGTTGCTGTGTGCCTTCAAGTCATTTTCAACTTATGGTGGCCCTATCATGGGGTTTTCTGAGGCTGAGAGTGTGTGATTTGTCCAAAGTGGATTTCCATGGCAAAGCAAGGATTCAGACCCTAGTCTCCAAAATTGTAGTTCAATGCTCAAACCACTGTACATGCTGGCTCATGTTTAGTAACTAGAAATTCTTGATTCCATAGCAAATTGCCAGTGTGTGTGTGTGTGTGTGTGTGTGTTTTAAAGCAAACATATATTACTGTTGGCTTTTTTTCATCCTCATAAAATAATTTTTGTACCATGGAGGAATAAGAGGCTTCAAGCAATCATAGTAAAACCTACAGGAGTCTGTGGTCTATATCATAGCCATAGCTAAGAGCATAACCAGAAAGAAAATATCCAGGAGAGAATAACCAATATTATAAGAGGAACTGCAAGCTGGAGTTCCTGTGTAATAAACAGAGCAATACAGATCTGGAACCACAACCTGTTTTTCTTTTCTTTAAAGTCTTACCAGTAGAAATGACTGTTTTCACTGGTGGGCTTTGGTACTGGAAAGGTGATATGATTGTATAACACTGAATGATTATCATTTCACTTCTGTATAAATAAATCCATGCCAAATGTATTTAAATCTGTGGTTTCACTGGTGCCAATGACAATAATTCCTGAAACATATGCTAGCATGTCTCTTTTTGTTAGATAGGTCAAAATTTCAAGTTGATGAATGTCAAAATCCCATAAAGCTGTGTTCTTACAGAATGTGGACAATCTGTACAGGGGAGCCAAGTATCATATATAAGGAATAATTCTGCTTTAGGTTTTTATTTAAGGGGGAAAAACCCAGCAAATAAATAAAATTCAAGATTCCATTTAGTATAATATAGAAGGTTTTATCTAATACAGAATAATAAGAGGTTTTCCTCTTATAAGGTAAGATGATGACAGTGATGATGATGACAGTGATGATGATGACAGTGATGATGAAAAAGCTTTTCATGGTCCTAGTAGAACATACAGACAAAAACAAATTTCTGTCTAAGAATACCAGGTGATATGATGTTTTTTAGGTGAAACATCAAAATAAATTGGCATCTATGTAAAAATTTTCTTATTGCAGAAATCTTGTAATCCTGTGGGTTTTATTTTTTGGTGTATTCTTGATACAAATGCTATTGACTTAATGGCTTCTATGTCATCCATTAACCTGTTAATTCATTAACATTTCATTACCCTTAATCCTTTTTCTTTATCAGGAATTTATTTGCTTACGAAGTTGTAGGTTTTTTAAAAGTTAACATGATATAACATGTCATATAGACAGAGAGAGAGAAAATGCACACTCCTGAACAAATGTTGGTTGTGACTTGTGCTGCCTAAATGTTCAAATTAAATGTTGAATCTTTAAATAACAATTTAAACAAAGACTGAACTTGACAGAAATATTCCTACACATCAGTATGATAATGGATGTTTAACCTTCTCAAATAGATATATTTATATGGAAGGATCAATATGGAGTTGGAGAGACAGATTTATTTATTTTTTTCTGTTTCAAATAGATCAGCTGAAACTACAGTTAGCAGCAAATCCTCCACTCTCTGAGAAAATTGTCCAAAATGTGTTAAGGTCTACGTATAATGATGTTATATGATATCATGGTTGCTATACCTGCCTTTGCAGAGAATTTAATATTGATTTACTGTACCTGTTTGTCTATCCTTGAGCACCATACACAGCCATTACAGCTGCTGCTGGTAACTATTTTATCTTTTCATAATTGTCATTTCTGGTTCTACTTAAGATTAAAATATGAAAATTGCATCACGTGGTCATGAACAGTGCATTAGCCAGGGTATCAGCAATTTTGTGGCACAGTTATTATTTTTATTCCTATCCACTCTCAATTTATTTATGAAAACTGAATACTGTTTTAGCAGCTTCTCTCTTTTTTAAAAGTTAAGTTGTGATGTAAAGTGATTCTCTTTAGATAAAGTTTTTCTACAGCTGAATTATTGTCTTTTGCCGTTTATAATCATCCCCTGTATAGTCTCATCCCAAATTTTGGAACATTTCTCAAAGGCTGACAAACTTTAAAAATATTGTAATAGTTTTTATTTTAAAACCACCTGCCTTTGTCAGCACAATCTTGTGCATGTCTGCTTAGAATTGAAATAAGTCTCTGACTTCAATGGTGATTAGTCTCCATATAAGTGTGTATTCAACTGTATCTCAGTTTCCTGATTTTTACACAAGGCCTGATATGTTTTCCAGTACTTGCAAAGAGCTAAGAAACAGAAAGGTGTGGGCTCATTTCCATTGGTCAAAAATCATATGCCTCTATTATATGGGTGAATATTTCCTGCATATGAAGTAACTCACAGTACATCTGTTTTTACACCTGTTACAATGTCATCTTCATTCATTTATTGCTACCAAAGAGCTAGTTGAAAAACAAAAAGAAGCCCTTTTCAAAGGTCAGGATTCTGGTTCTCTCCTTACAGTCTGTTTATGTGCAAGTTACAGCTGAAAAAACAGAAAGTAAACACTGTTTGAAAAGATCACACTTGAAAACACTCTTCCTTATCTATTAATCTTTCTAAACAGTAGGGTTTTTTTTTTCAATTGGAAGGGAAATAATTTTTCAAAAAAGATTAAAAAAAAAAGTATGATAGAGAGAAGAGTTGAACATTTTTGTTCTGACCAGCATTCAATCAACTTTTTTACAGAAGATTTTTTGGATAATTTATGAACTATTACCATCTAGTAATTAAGGGCAACATGCAACCCACAGAACACATTTTTCTTATTAAAGTTGAGGGAGGGTTCTTTTTGTTGTTGTTGTTGCCATCTAGCTAATAAAAGCTTCTCTCTCATTCTCTCTCCCCCTCTCCCTCTCTTTTACACAACAGAATTTTTGACAGGGTTGACTCCAGACAGCTTTCCAGCTGGGGTCTGGGGCCTGGGTGAACCTTCAAAATTTTTCCCATTTGAGCTGCATCAAAGTGAAGGAAATTCAAGGATCACTAACGTCTCAGATGGTAGCACTTGCCCTAACAACCAAGGTTCAGGAATTCTTTGGAGCAGGCTGAGGTCATTTTTCTCCCCTTTTCTCCTAATGCTTTTCTCTATTAATCAGAGCTCACCGCTCAGATTGGTCTTCAACTTCCTCCCAATCCTTGCTAAGCCTGTCATTTCTAGCTATTATTTACTTTAATGGACTTTGGCTGATCCCTTATGAAGCTTTGGATCTGAGAATAATACGGCTGGAGAGTAACGGGTGCGAGCCCGGGTGTGGGTTTGCCTGCAGATTAACCATGGCAGATGGGCTTTATTGCAGCTTCCTGTGTGCCGAGTGTTGATTGAGAGGGTATAATGAGAGAGGTGGTGTCGACACAAAGGCCGCAGCCACTTCATTGCACCTTGCGTCTAAACAACCCCTTTTTTCTAAATCTTTGGGTTGTGAAATTTTTAGGAAGTCAGAGCACAAGAACAAGCACAAAAACAACTGTAAATAACCATGAATGTTAATCCATTGCTAATTGGTCCCTTCGTTCATTATAGGTACATTTTGCTCAGTGTTTTTTTTAAAGGAAATTAATGATATGGACAGTTATACATAATTGGACTTTTATATCAGCTTAAATGCTAATGCAACCAAGTAGCAAACTTAATTATTATTATCTCATTAATTTCCAGGATGAATGTTTCCAGTGAAAGCTCATCTCCCAATCGTCTTGTTGCATTCTACATGTTTTTGATACCTAGGGGATATATTATTGGGGGGGGGGGGAATCAATTATCTATTAAGCAGAGAATACCTTTTTTAATAAAAAAAATGACAGCAAGAAAATTGCTCTAATTTCTTGTGCAACTTGTCACAATAATTACCAGTTTGTAAAGACAAAAAGCCAAATACAGCCTTTTGCAAGTGCAATTGTAAAATATATAACAAGTCTTTGGTTGCTGGTCTCAAAATACCTTTTTACACAATCCTCACTTTAAAGATTTCACTTAATTCCTCCTTTTCATTGATGGATTAAAATCACAACTATTGATTCCTTTATTCCTTTGGGGCTTTACCCGTCTGTCTTATCTCTTTCATCCCAGCACCCCTTGGTCTGAGAGAAGTGTTGTACAAATGAACGGAGGAAAATCTGGAGAAGATTCTAGGTCAAGTTTGTGTACAAGAGTTGAAATTTTTAGTGACAGTCTTCCCTTGCCGCCGAGCAAAAGTTTCCACACAGTGTTGCACTAGCTAGTCCAATTATCCTCCTCCTTTGAAAACCATTATCAAGTTTTTCAAAACTTCTTTCATTTCACTGTTGTCATTCAATGAAAAGGAAACTAACCACCATGTCAAGACAACTCAGCTGCCTAGCAACCAAGGGCCACATGTTAATTCTGACTTGCTTCTGGTCTTGACTAATGGAAAGTGACTATGTTAAGCCAGTCAGAAGAGTTGTTTGTTACTTGTGAAGTGCAAACAAAACAATATTGTTTTCCAAAGTACCGAGTTGTGATTGATGTAAAGATTTACAGTAACATCATTCATGTCCCCTTGTGCTTTAGCAGGATGGATGTCATATCTTTTCATGCTTTATTAAATGCATTATAAGACCAAATAAACATCATGCTTTTTGTCCCCAAAGATTCCAAAGACAGCTTTTTTGTCTTACGGGAGTGACCTAGAACTTGTGTATTGTAATGCATTTATTCAGTGTGTCATTCCCATGTCAATAAATAATTTAATAATAAAATGAAACCTTAGCTGTGAAGGGGAGAACAAAACAAATAAACAAATAAGAAAAGACAGAGCTGAATAATATTAGCAACTAAAAAAGAAAAAAAAAAGACAAGGAAATAGGTTAAACTGTTATGAATAATGTCAACTCAGGCCAAACTTTCCCACACTTGGGAAGTTACATATTTCTGAGGAAAAGGAGTGAAATGGTTTGGGATGTGCAGAGGAATAATGAGTTTGCTAGTATAAATCAAAAGCACCTTGTCTATTGAAACCTTTACTACCATTGGTATTGTGATTATGACTTAATGAAATTATACTAGTTGCTAACATTATCAGAAGTAACATTCACCTTAATTATTATGATGCAATATGAGAGAAATCCAGGTTTAAGAAGCTGGTCAATGCTATTTGAAAGTCAGCTCCTTTTGAAAATGAAAGATAATTGGGGGGGGGGGGGAGAGAACTTAAGATGAAGCCAGTGTGCTGTAGTGGTTTGAGCTTTGGACTATGACTCTGGAGAGTTTGAATTCCCATTCAACCATGGAACCCCATTGGGTGATCTTGGGCAAGTCACATTCTCTCAGCCTCAAGGAAGGCAAAGGAAACCCTCCTCTGATAAGATCTTGCCAAGAATACACCATGATAAGTTTGGCTTAGAGTAAGTTGGAACAACAAAGAATCTGGCTAGATCAGACCATCAGGTCATGTAAATCTTGCATAAGAAAACAAAAATAGTTTGAACCTTCTAGAGACTACATGAAATCGTTTTCTAAAATGCATCCAAGGATAACGAATGCATCCAAGGATAACAGAATGATGAGCTAGAGTAAAATCCCATTCTTCACAGCTCACACTTCATTGTACTTTTTACTGCACACATACTGTTGGAACCTGGCACCAAGAGTTCTGTGTTTTTTCAGCTGTCCTTCACCATCCTCACAGTTCTAATGCTATTGAAAATCATCCAGCTAGACAGAGGACAAGGAAGAAAAGGGGAAGCTAGGTGAGCACAAAAAGACTGTAAAATGAAGCTTCTTTGTTAACCGAAGTATACCTGTACAGCTATCATCACTTGTTCTACTAGTACAATGGATTTGAATCTATTCAGTTCAAATTGAATAGACTGTAGTCCATCTAGTCATCCTTCTGATCCAAAGTTCCATTTCAGGTTCTGAAACCTCATGCCTCCTTTCTCAATTTTCTGTTTTCTACATCTGGTAATCATTGTTTTTATGAGAAGTGCATTGTCTTTCTGGGAAGATACAGGGTCTGTAGAAACCAAAGTAGAAGGATCAATCTACAGATTCCACTTCCTAAATTCACATTCCACAGTATTAGTCTTGAATACAAGCATTGTATGATATATGGTTTTTAAAGCACAAATTAGAAGCAAGTAAATATTTAATCTGAGAGAAACATTGCTCAGGTTCTATTCTATATAAACAAATATACTTTGAAATAGAATTACAACTGAGGACAATACAAATATGTTGGGAATAACCACTACAGTTAGACACTGGCCCTTGGGAAATACAAACTGTGTTGCCTAAAGTGATAGGCTATGTTTGTGTTTCCATACAACAGTGGATGCAGCAAGATGAATTAAGCCTTCTGCAGATTGCTCAAAGATTCCTCATCCCTTCCTTTCCTTTCCCTCACATTTGCATCATGCATTTCATATAGGAAAGCTAAGAAATATTAGAGATAATATGAAGACATTTAATATGATAATCATAGCAGCCTCCTGTATATGTGTGTGTGTGGCAGTGGTGTACTCAGAGAGTTAAGCAGCCATATTTGTTGCAAAAAGAGTAGCAAAGATAGGACTGGGCACAAGATAAAAACTAACTTTCATCTAGTGAAGTGAGGTAGCAGTTTCTGACCCCAATGAGAATTCAGTGTGATGAGGGTTTGGACTAGAGTACAGAGTAACAGTTTTCTCTTTTTGAACATTCTAGCCCCCTCTCCCCTCCATGGAGAAAATCTACTGATAGAGTTGGTTTTGCTTCATCATGCTTCATCTGTCTTGCTTCATCATGAGTCATTGAAAAATGTTACGGGGCATGTTTTGTCCCAACGTATCCAAGCCCCCCCCCCCCCCACAGCAAAAGGAAATCAGTGTATCGGGACAATGTTACTCCTATACAGGTATTTTTTTCTATTAAAAAAACTGTTATGAGTAAAAATGTATGTAAAATGGCTGACATTTGGCTGAATTATTTACAGCTATCTGGGTGACAATGCTGCAGGCCTTCTTCTGTGTGGATTCTGCAACAAAGTACAACTCTAGATGACTGAAATCTCCTGTCCAGATTCAGAACAAGCATAGATTTATTGTGGTATAACATTTAATGGATACGATTCCTACTTCATCAGATTCCTAACAGTGAGATATCTATTTACTTATCCTAGATTTACTCATTTACTCAATTTTGTAATTGTTATATATTCACAATCACTATTTAGACAGTATTGCCATGATTGTAACTCACCTCCAACCTGAACAGCTGCATGGGGGGAAGGAGGTCTATTCTATACATGAATGATGTTTCAATCAGGTTTGCGGGGGGGCTCAGGCTATGGAGAAGTTACTTAAGGGGAGAAAAGACTGGCAAAAGTGTATTGAGGCTGCAGCAAACACACACCGCAGCTCCAATCTGCCTTCAACCTGGCTGAAAAGGGATAAGATCTGCTCCTTTTTGGCGGGGAAAAAGTCAGCTTTTCTGGCCCTGCCACAGCCCCATAGCAGCTTCATGATGCTCCGGTGGCATGTGCATGTAAATTCCATGCTGCCAGAGTGTCATGAAGCCATCCATGTCTGGGCAGCTGGAGGTCTCTGAAACAGCTTAATGGCATCATCACAGCATGCAGTGTTTAAACATCCATATGTTCATGCCCTTAGTTAATTGTACTTAAGTGTTAAGTATACTTAACTAAGAGGCTGAATAGACAGTCCCTTTGGAGCGGGTTGCCACCACCCCTTTGAAAACAGGATCGAAGGCTCCAATCCAGCAGTTTTCTGGCTCAAAAAGAAGCAGCAAAATGTCTCTCCTTTTTGAGCTGGTAAAAACCTGCTCTTGCCACCACCACAGTGCTTTTGCTCTGTTCCTTTGATGCAGCATGTGTAAACGCTGTGCCCCAGGAGCATACCCATGCCGCTCACTATCTGGTTGAGCAGGCAGCGTGGTGATGGCTTGAGGGTGGAGTTGGGGCATGTGGTTGCCATGCTTCCACTTCAGAAATGGAGCTTTTTAGACAGAGGGCAGTTCTCTTTAAAGCAGGACACAGGGCCACCCTACAGCTCCTGTTGTACTATGCCTAATTTTAGAATATGGGATCACCTAGAGCCAGTGCTCTCACAAAAACCTTTAAAACATCAAGCAGCATTCCCTGTGGATAGCATGTGGCCATCAAACCTGTTTTTGCAGGCTTTCCACAAAATTTGCTATTGTATGCCTTCAAGTCATTTCTGATTTATGGCAGCCCTAAAGTGTACCTATTGCTTTTCTTGGCAAGATTCTTCAGAGGGGATTTGCCATTGCCATCCTCTGAGGCTCAGGAGTTTATCACACAAAGGGAATTGGAAGTATAATCCAATAGCAATCTGAATGCAATCATGGGGTTTCACGTGATTGCGTGAAAGCTGATCACACACATTTTCGGGCAAAGGGAAGTCCCTCCGAACGTAATCATGGGGTTTTGCGTGATTGTGTGAGAAACTGTCACATGCAGTTTTGGGCACTGGGAGGCCATTTCAGGCAGTTCTGAACGCAATGCAGTGTCAATATGCAATCATGTAAATTCGCTAAACTAGCCAATTTACTCAATTCCGAACTGGCCTCACTTCCATTTCTTTTGAAATTGAGAGAAATTTCTCCCATATGATAAACTCCGCAGAGAGTGTGACTTGCCCAAGGTCACCCAGTGGGTTTATATGGCCATGCTGGGATTTGAACGCTGGTCTCCAGAATCATAGTACAATGCTCAAACCACTACAGCATGCTGACTGTCCCCCAAAACTGCTTCATGAGATTTGAGTAGCAAATTGCACTGCTAAAATTTGATAGTAAACTGGGGAAAGCTCTTCAAAACCATCAGAAAATAACACATTTTAAAAGGGTTTGTTTGTCACCTAATTTTCATGGCAAAACAGGAGAAATCCTCTAAAAGAAGTACTTCCTGCTTGTTTACAAGGGATATTTATCAACACCCATTAAATTCAAGTGATCCCATAGCAAGCTGTCTTAAACAGTTGGAATATAGCATAGATGTGGATGAAAAGGACCTTCTTGTTTCAGAGATACAATCTGAGAACAGGCAGTAAAAACTAGAATCATAGGTTTCAGTTAAGAAATCTGAAACTGCCACATTTATTTCTGCAACATGGCTTTTAAAGCTGGGAATTGAGAAAAAGAGCCTCAGCTCTCATGTTATTTGATTTCACAATTCTCATGGCATACCATATGGTTATTACAGCAACGTTTTAAAAGTTGTTGATGTGATGACAAACCTCTTAATTGTGAAGTCAGACTCTGATGTAATGGTAACTTCCAAATGCATACAGGTTTCTGAGATATGCAACAGGAAAAAAAGAAAAAAGAAAAAAAATGACTTTGCTTCTGGAATTGTCATGGACCTTTTCTATAGCAGTCTGTCTGGAAGCTTCACCAAAGATTTAATTGCCTAGTAAGATTGTCTCTTATTTTGCTGCAATAGATATATTTTAATTGTAGCAGGAATGGGTAATTGTGACCCTCAGATGTTTTAAACCTGTAATTCCCACCAACTCCACTAGTTAGCATAGACAGTGGAGAGGAATTAAGGGAGTTGCAGTTGAAGCAGCCCATCTTTGATTATAGATTAAAAACCATTTGTTAATACTAACTAGACCAGTGCTACTAAAATTCATTTGATAATCCCAAGCAAAGTACTACAGATGCAATGGATGAATAAGCAAAAGGACTGAATTACCAAATTTCCATTCAATTAGTGGGTCTACTCCAGTTGAGAGTAATAATTGGGTTTAGGCCAAGGGTAGGAATCATTCAGCTTTCCAGTTGGGACTGCAGCTTCCAGCATGCTCATCACCATTAGTTATGCCTGCTAGTGTTGCTAGGACTTGCAGTCCAACAACTCCTGGAGAGTTTCATGATTCCTACCTGTAATTTAGGCCATAGGATTTATAAATTGCTTACTTTCTCCCTTAAGACAAGATTTTTCTTCTTTTTTGCAATTTGCCTCAAACCCCCCAGTCCATCTCCTGTGCTCTTCCACCACACTCTGCCCCCCCCCCCCGCATGCTCCATCCACCACACACCATCCTGTCCTTTTCCTGATGAGGAAAAGAACAGGCCAGAATAGGAAGAGGGAGTGTGTGCTGTCCCTGGAAGCCCCACCCCTGGAAACTCCCCCAGAAGCCCCACCGCCTAAAGCCTCATCCCCACTGCGTGACACACAGTGTGGGAATGCCCCTGAGATATGTACTGACCATTGGAGCTTTCTAGGAAAATTGTACCAGTGCCTTTTCACTGGTGGTAGTTTCAGAAGGTTGGGTTACATGTGTTTATGTATTTCAGTCCCACTTTGTTTACATATAACAGGCCTTTGGTATCCATTGGGATTTGGTGCCAGGACCACCCCATTAAATACAAATGACATAGTAAAATGGTGGCAAACTCAAGATTTGCTTTTTAGAATTTATAAACATTTAATATTTTCAAGTCATGGATTGTTGAATTCATAGATAATAGGGGCAACTGTACACTCTTCTAAGCTGCATACTGCATGAACAGAGAACTAAATGTAGTAGTTTGTTATCATGGTCTTAGTACACTCCCCATTTTTCTTGTTGTTGTTGTGTGCCTACAACACATTTTTGACTTATGGCAAGCCTATCATAGGGTTCTAGTGTTCCCCATCTACTGTTTTGCCAAACAACTGAAATCCAAAAGTATTTAAGAAACTGTTTCAGTGCACTCTTCTCCAATTGTATGTTACTAGCAAATAAGGCAAATTTATGTGTTAACTCTTTAGTGTGGTTTTATATCCTGTGATTTATTCCTTTCCAACATATTTAAGGTCTAAATCTGATAACAATTGCAAGAGTCATTCCAACCACATTGCCACACTTTCCTGTGGGATAGGAGTATAGATATGGTAACATCACATATGATCCATCTTATCCAGCATATTTATTAGGCTTTGATGTTATCATTAAGTCTAGGATCAAAGTACAAAAAAAACAAAAAAAACAAACAGCAACTATACCATACAAATCATAATAAGTATAAATGAGAATCCAAAAATTTAATGTACATTACACATGCCATTTTAAAGACATTTCTTTAACAGGGCACCCATGGGACAGGAACACTTGTATGTGAAAATTGCCTATTGGACCAAATTTGATCAAGTTTATTTATCTAATATTCTATTATTTGTTTTGAATAAAGTAGACTCATTGACAGTGGAATTTACCTATCTGCTAACTCCACATTCAAACATTTATTCAATTTGTCTACTCTAATTTAGACTAACCAATAGGATTCATTACATCATCATCATCATTTATTATGATCAACAGATCTAATAGATCCACGAAATTAAAAACAACATCTAAATGGAATAAATAGTACAGAAAAAACATAGAATCATAAAATCATAAAGTTGGAAGAGACCACAAGGGCCATCCAGTCCAATCTCCTGCCGTGCAGGAACTCCCAATCAAAGCATCCCAGACAGATGGCCATCCAGCCTCTGTTTAAAGAACTCCAAGGAAGGAGACTCCACCACTCTCCGAGGGAGTGTGTTCCACTGTTGAACAGCTCGATAAACTTATCCTCTACCAAGAACCTGATAAGAAATTGGACAGAACATCCAGCAAATTTTCTCAGTAGTGACATTATTAGATTCTGGCATGCCTCATTGTAAAAGCTACAGGACAAACAAAAAAATGCTTCATTGACTGAACTTCCATATTAATACAAAGTCACTGTCTCTCTAAGTAAGAGACAGCAGTTCTGTGGAAAAAATGTTGCATATGGCCTGAGAAAAAAGTCTGTGGTACTTTGGCACTGTCAGATTTATAATGTAGTCAGCTGGTTGGAAAGACCCAGTGTAATGTACATTAAATTCACTAGACAAGAAGCTTACATAGCAGCGGTAACACACATTGCAAAAAGGAATGTCCCACTGTCTCTACTTGAGAGATTTAAAGGCCATCTTCAATCCCAAGTTAGAAAGGAGTAAAGAAGAGAGACCAATAGAAGCTGCTTTTTTGCAAGAAGTTTGTGCCAACTACTTACATTCAACAGTCATCTTTACTTCCAGGGAGGAGGAGGAACTTGTAGGATTTCCTGCCTCGTGTGCCATAGTAGCTGGTCTTGTTTTCAATAATATGTACATTGGCATGGATGGGTACAGAGTTGCCACTTGCTCTTCTACTTCGGGCAGAAAAATGACTGGAGCTGGTTTGAATGTAGACCCTGAAATTTTGGCTAGTTTCTGTCATGAATTTCTGGACTTCAAGAATCACAGACCTACAAAAACATGAAGTAATTTTAATCCTACCTTAATCCCACTAAAATGCTCTGTGCCTGTCCTATTGGATAAAGATTCCAAAGCTACACTTCATTTAATTTTTCATATTCAGATTGCCAAATCAATAAAGGAAAAGAGTAGTCCAAGTACTACATATCTAGGCTGGAATCCTGTTGATAAATTAGTCCAGGTTATACATTTCTGTTCAAATGAGGGTGGCTTAGAGTGGATTTAGTATGGAATCATAGACATTGGATACAGGAGTATGATGTCTAGACCAGCTGTGCCCTTTCCATATTAAGCCAATAATTCCTGGATGGGGTTTGTTGTCTCCAGTAATTACATGTTTTGTTTTAGCGCATCATATTTCTTGCTCAGGTCTCACTGTTTCACTTCAAAAACCGAGCAGGCCACCAGAAGAATTGTGGAGATATGTGGGCTATCACAGCAATCTTAGATTGTGTTCAAAGAGTTCCAATGTGTGCATGAACCTTCTCTGTCCAAAATGGATTCCCACTTATTTCAGCAGAGGCTATTTTGCAATATTTCACATTTCAGAGCTTGGGAATCCTGTTTGGAGAGATTCTGGCAGTTGTGGTTAAAAAATAAATCCCCCAAGTTCTATATTTCAGTTTGATGGAAGCAGTATTGTTTGTTCTTCAGCCCAAAGTCAAAACTATTAAGAAACAGAAACCACATAGTTATGGGAAAAAACAAGAGCAGAACAGCAATTTTAAGATAAAAACAGAGCAGTAAAAAAGAAAGCTCTAAGGAGCATGCATGGACTGAAATTAATGTATATCTTTTGGAGAGTCATTATGGTGTGGTGGTTCAAATGTGCACAGGACTCCAACCTACCATGGTTCAAATCCCCACTCAGCCATGGAAACCCACTGAGTGACCATGTGCAAGTCAAATTCTCTCAATTTCAGAGGAAAGCAATGGCAAAATTCCTCAGAAGATCTCTTGCCAATAAAAACCTATTGTAGAATTCCCTTATGTTGCAGTCAGTTTGAAGACACATAAAAACAAATGCATACATTTAGATAATAGAGGTTAATTTCACACCATACTACCTATCAGAGCAAGTTGGCCACTAGCAGATCAACCTTCAGAATTAGTACAGGGGATTTACTCTCAGTCTTAAGGGCTGGAGAGAAGTAGTATGGTTGAGGGTCTATCCAGAGATTAAAGGTGATAGGCACAGAAAGCAAAACAAATAGGCTAAGACAGACAAGAGATTGTGGCTGAAGTTTCAGAAGACCTAGGCAGATAATGCATTCCAAAGTAGGTAGGTTCCAAAGTGGTTAGGTTCCAAATATCAACATTACAATGGAAGAGACCGGGAGCCTAGCAAGGAAAGTCTTCTGGGTGCCAGACATATGACTATAACAGATATTGATGGTACAGCAGGCATTGTGCCACAGCCTGCCAGGAAAATCTATCTGGGGACCTCCTCAAACACCCAATGGATTGATGATAGTTACTTGGTTGATCTGTCTTTTGACAAGTCACAATCATCAGATTCTTTCCAACTCTTTCTTTGTTTGAGCATCAGCACTATTTCATTTTCTTCTCTCTCTGGCACTTTTTTCTTCCCCTTCTGCCAATGTTAAAGATGCAGGTGGAATTATCTAGAAAGATGACAGTTGGTACCATAATTTTAGATAATTTCCTCTTCAAGCTGTAGTTGTCAAATACAGTCTCATTTATTCTATGGACAGTCTTGTGAAATGAAACCCAGGCCCCTTCCCACTACCTTTGAAGCTTTCTATCCCGCATTTAAGCAGTTACTTGTCTCCCCACTGCACAGCAGAGGGCAGCATAATACCCTACAACCTTACCTGTTTAATACCTATTTCCCCTTCTAAATACAAGTCACCATAGTGAATCCAATATTTATTCAAACTGGAATATAATACACTTTTTGCCTGAAAAAATACTGGAACTTTCTTTACTATGAGATCTAACTTGTCAAATTGTATACTAAACTTTGTCCTGAATGGTCTGAATGTGAGAGCCTATTAAAGATAGTTTTGTATGACAGGCTGAAAAATATGCACCTTTTTCCTTATCTAATTTACTAAAATGGGCTTAGTAGGTGGTCAGGGAATGTATAGTTCTTAAGGTTTCAATTTTATTGGCTAAGAGGTTAACCTCCAAATTTATTAGCAGAGAATGTCACCCCCCAGTGCTCCATGAAAATATCTTGCTGAGGATATTTGCTCACTAAGCCTAACTTCTCACAAAAAGCACACAGTAAATCTGTTTCAATCTGTAACATTTCAGACTATTGGTGTGTACATGGTGGGGGTAATCTCACAGTGAAATGAATGCTGCTCTATACAAAGCATGTCAGGAAGAAGTTAGGGCAAGTGTTGCAAACTTTCTTTGTCATTCTAACTTTATGTGTGCAGGGATATTTAACCAACCAATCAATCAATTAATATGGGCAACCATTTAAGAAGTATGAAGTAGTACAAGCATATCACCTCATTTGATATAAGTCAAACAAATGAGGAGGTTTCATTTCAGGTAACTGTTTTCATCTGACAGATAAAGGATCATAAATAGCATTCTTATTGTTATTTCTGACCATACTGGCTGAAAGATTCTGTGAGCTCTCAATCAAAAAGATGACTTGTCCAAGCATGTTCTATTTACCCCTCATTCAGAGGCCTCCTTGTCATCTCAAACAGTTCATCATCTGTCCTGCTTCTCCATTGGCTGGGATAGCTTTTATTTATTCACCTATGAACTACTATTCAGTTACTATTGGGGGGGGGGGGTACTTTGATCTTCCTCAGTAGTTCTACCTCTGTCCAAATCCCTGCACCTTTAACCAACTAGATAAATAATTAAATAGAAATCATACAAGCAGTTGATAAAGTTTTCTTTAACTGTTGTTTTATCTTTCCTTGAAATTCTATGCAGAGATTGTATTCTATGAACAATTATATAAAAACAATTATATTCTACCTACCTACAATATTATCTCTGATTAAGCAATGATTTATTTTAGGTACTTCATTCACATCTTTTGTTTCTGCCAAAAGCTCTGCATATCTGTAAAATCTTTAGACCTTTAGGGAATGAAATAATTTTGAAACAAACTTGTAACAATTACTCCCCACCCCCTCCCCCAAAAAAATCAAAGAGGAAAGCTTGCTGTTGAACATTAAGAATTTTTTTTAAAACCCACCGGGGAGCTACAGTAATTAGGTAGAGACAAGGAAACTGAAATAAATTAAAAATTTCCCATACAGTGGTCCCCCGGATTACCTTTCGTAACCCGGAAATGTTTGTTTACCGGCGAACCGCTTTAAGGGACGGACCGCACGGCCGATTTAAAGGGGCCGCACGGTTTTTCCCTTTCGTTCCCCGGGGATTTCTTCGGATCCCGGGGGAATTTTGGCGGTCCCGCCGGTTTCGGCTCCCAGGGATTTCGTTCCCCGGGGGCTTCGTATCCTGGGGGACCACTCTACCTCGGATCAATCATAGATCAAAATAGGGACAGAAATCAGTCAAGAAATCAGAAGATGACTAGGATTGAGAAGATCAGATGTGAATGAACTAGAAAAAGATGTTAAAATGCAAAGATATCGAGCTTAATACCAATCATATATCTCATCACTGGACAGTGAAGAAAACTGCTAGAAAGAAAATCAATTTAACTGAGATGTGATGCTGGAGAAGAGTGTTAAGGGTGCCAAAAAGATCTGCAAATGGCCAAAAAAAAAAAAAAAAAAAAAAGATTGGCAAATGGGTTCTAGAACAGATTAGGCTTGAACTCTCCCTGGAAGCCAAGATTACTAAATGCCCAATGTGTTCTGCTACTGTGATTTTTCTGGCTGATCCAGTCTGCAGTTTCTTTTGTGTTTCTTGACCTTCTCTGCTATTGGCCTTCTCTGCTATTGCTCCCAGACTGTGGAATGGCCTGCCGGATGAGATGTGTCTTATAACAACCTTGGATAGCTTCAAAATGTGACCAAGACGCATCTCTTCTAGCAGGCCTTTCTGGACTGTAATTAATTCCCCGTTTGCCTGACAACTTCTAGATCCTTCCCTCTCCCAATGGACACCTGGCCGCCTACACTGGACCTTGAGATGCTGCGCTGTTTTTAGATTTGACTTGTTTTAATTTGTGATAGTTTAATCCTGTTTTAAGGGGTGGGAGGTGGGTATATGTTGTATAGATAGTAATATTTTAACTGTATATGCTTTTAAATGCTGTACCCCGCCTAGATTGCTCACTCAGAGGGGTGGGTTAGAAATTATGATTATGATTATGATTATTATTATTGATTTTTGTTTGAACACTGTGTTTGGTGGTACCCATGTAGAATTGTCTGCAGATGCACAATATCCAATAAATTCCTGCAGCCATGAGAGGGTCTCTCCTGTCCTTTGCTGAGCACAGGATTTGCTGGATTTTCTTTGTTGGTTTGTAAACCATTTGGAGGTTGCGTTTCCTCACCACTTTCCCTATTCTGTCTGTA
This sequence comes from Urosaurus nigricauda, assembly GCA_034509955.1. NCBI lineage: Eukaryota > Metazoa > Chordata > Lepidosauria > Squamata > Phrynosomatidae > Urosaurus > Urosaurus nigricauda. Next base: position 245,935,675 of record JAOEGL010000003.1, read on the forward strand.
ACTCCTTTGATGTTTGGTAAAAATGCCTTCCCTTTGGGTGGTTGTTTGTCATCACTCCTTTGGGGTTTTTTTGGGGGGGAGGGGGGAGGTCCTGGTAGCCCTTCTAATGTCTGAGCTGAAGTAACCATTAGTTTCTAGAGCCCAATCTAGGTGCTTCAATTCATCTTCCAGGAAGTGGGGTTCACAGATCCTTTTTGCTAAGTCTACCAGTGTATTATTGTACTTCTTTCTTTTTCCTGGGTGATGGTTGGAGTTCTTGTGCAGGTATCTGTCCATGTGTGTAGGTTTTCTGCATACTGTGTGGCCTAACAATTGGTTCAGTTTGTGCGTGACCAGGACATCCAAGAATGGCAATGTTCCTTCTTTTTTTCCTTATCATGAATTGGATGTTTGGGTGGATGTTATTCAGATGGTTCAAAAACACAGTCAGATCTTCTCCATGGCTCCAGATGGTGAAAGTGTCATCTACATGTTGGAACCATGTTGTGGGCTTTTTTTAGTGCTGTTTCCAGCACTTGCTTTTCAAAGTGTCCCATGTAAAAGTTTGGTATCACGGGGCTCAGAGGGCTTCCCATGGTTACCCCATCTCTCTGCTTATAGAATTCATTCTCCCACTGGAAGTAGTTTGTGGTGATTCAATGTACAAACAGGATTGTGATGTCTTCTGGAAAAGTTTGTCAGATGAGTGCCATTGGGGCTTTCTAGATTGGCAGGAAAGGGTGACATGAACTTGCCTTTTCCTTAATACTTAGCAGCTGCACTGCAAGTCCCAGATGTGTATTAAAAAGGCATAGGGCAGCTACACTGAGGAGGTCTGGGGACGACTTATCTGAAGTCTTTTCTCTTGCTCAGCAACTACATTGGAAGCTGTCAGGATGCTAGAAACACAGGCGGAGCAGGTGGCAATGAATGGGGCTTTTGGCCACACTGAACCTTTAATATTTTTTTTTTGTTGCTGGCTGCAAACTGTGCAGTTGCGCAGGTACATCACACATGAACTGTGCAGTTATGAAGATCTGTCAGATTACCATTGTAGTTTCGCTTCCCTTTTTTAAAGTGTGCAGTTGCATCGGTGCACCATGAATGAACCCCTTTATTTTATAATAATAATAATAATAATAATACCCCACCCCTTTGAAATCAATCGAGGCGGCTTACACATTAAAGTACTATTGCATCAATAAAACAAACTGCATCCCTCCCCCTTAAAAAGATATTAAATCCATTACAATTTAAGTTTATGAATACACTTCTTTATTTTATGCATGAATTGACATTTTATGTGCAGTTGCATAACAGTTACAGCATCCCAGAGTCCCTACTGCACATGTCTAGGGTTCGGATTAGGGCTGGAGCTAGGGTTTGGGAGCTTTAAAAAACTGCACAGTTGCACTGCAGCATTTAGACACAGCTGTGCTGTTACACCCTTTTTAAAAAGAAGCTGGGAAAAGCAGGTCCTTTTTAAAGCTGCTTTTTCCCCACTAAAATGCAAAAGAAGTGCATTCATGCCAAACTTTCAGTGTGGGTCATCTAAAGGCTACACTTTCATGCAGTCATGAACACACCCCTTTTTGCCAGTCTAGATCAGCCCAATGTGTCCATTATGAGGACTTTGGTGAACAATGAGACCACATCAAAGCTGATTAGTATTTCTCCAGGTCTGTGTTCAAGGTTGCTGTTTTTTTCTATGAACTGAGTCCTTGATGTACTGGGGGTTTGCCTTATATGGGTTTGTAATTGTGTGGCCAAAAACTTGGCCAAGTCAAATGTGGGGGATCCAATGGTTCTTACTACAGGTAGCAGTGGTCTTGTTTCAGTGTTTTGTATATTGCAGGATCCAGGAGTTCCTTGAGTTTTCATTTGTATTGTTCTGTTCCATGGTTACTATAGCATGTCTTTGTCTACTGGAAGAATGATGATTTCTTGGTCCTAATTGAAGTCCTTGATGGCTTTTCTTTCTTTTTTGGTTATATTGCTAGGTGGTGGTTTTGCCTTGGGCATAAAATGCTGTTTGAAAAAACTGAATTGCCAACAACTATCAGGTCAGAACGCATAAGGAAGCCATTCAAATCCATAAACAGCTGGACAACTTCAACAGGAAAGAAGAAACTCTTATAGTAAACAAAGTTTGGCTACCAGTCCTGAAAAACACTAAAATCAAGAGCCAACAAATACAAATGAAAACCACCCAGGGTGACAGGGGATTTACAAGCAGACAATGGATCATTAATTAAATAGACACCACGAGGCTTTGACATGCAACAACAGAACAATACACAGATTAACATGTAAATCGCTTCCTCTCAACCAACAGTATATATACCCTACTCTCTTCCATGGCAGCATTCACTGAACTTGCCAGCTGTGCTGCTGGCAAAACCTCAGGAATAAACTCTTCTAGAACATAGCCTTATAGCCCCCCCCCAAAAAAAAACCAAAAAAACAACAACTATGGATGCCATCCATGAAAGCCTTTGACTACACATAAGGTTGTCATACTTCAGCCACATCATGAGATGACATGACTCTCTAGAAAAGACAGCAATGCTAAGGAGGATGGAGACCAGTAGAAAGAAAGGAAGACCATATGCCAGATGAATAGATTCAATTAAGGAGGTCATGGCCATAAACTTGCAGGACCTGAACAGGGTAGTTGAGGACAGTGGGGCTTAGAGGTTCTCATTCACAGGGTCATTACAAGTCAAGGCTGACTTAAGGGCAGTTAACAACAACAAATAGGTCAAGCTTAAAAATATTTCTTATCTCATTTCCCAAGCAGTCCCTTTGTTGCAAATGAAAGGCTGATAAGCAGCTAAAGGAGCTGGGCCCTTGCTCATCCTTTAACAGGGGAAGGGAATCTCTTCCCAGCTTAATTCAGCCAATGGATGGTTTTAATCTGGCCTGCAAAAGATATCCATTCCACTCAATCTTCCATTTTCCTGATATCTACTATTCATCACTGGCTTTCACAGCAAGGTGGAATAAATAGATCATTGGCACTTCATTATCTTTTTTTTTGTTTGTTTTTTGTTTTTTGTTTTTTTTGCAGTGGGGGGACTCACTTTCTTTTAAAGTGGTTACACTTTGATTACTTTAAAAACCCACATCCAAATGCTACAGTCATTTGGCCTGCAGTAGAAAACACACTGCAGTACAAAACCCATCTGTTTCATTATCATGTCTACACTAACAACAGAGCACAAAGCACAGCACCATCCAGAATGTGACAAACAAAAACAAACAGCTTCATTTATATACTGCTTCATACCCTTAAGGAGTGTCTAAGCGGTTTACAATTGTAAGCTATTTGCCCCCCAACAATCTGGGTACTCATTTTAGCGACCATGGAAGGATGCAAGCCTGAGTCGAACTTCAGCCCTTATGCTGGTCTTAAACTCGCCACCTTATGGTTTTGAGTGAGTGGCTGCAGTAAAGGCATTTAACCACTGTGCCACCAGGGCTGATCAGACTTGAGAGCCATATGATATTCCTTGTCTACCATAACCTTGTATCAATAAGAATAACCAAGGCCCAAAACAGATGGGCAGGAAAAAGCAGCTCGTTCCTCCTTTCCCCCAAATGTGTCAAAACCCTGCTACCTGCATAACCCCACTCACAAGGCAGGCCAAATGTGCACAGCCCCACTTCATGGTACAGCATCATGCTGTACTGCTGGGTAATTTTTTTTATTGTCTTCCATGGCATGAACCATGGCATGAACATGACCCACATCCTTCCACATCCGCTGAGAAGCTATCCCATTGGGTGGCCACCCATTTAATCAGCCACACAGTTGCACATGCAATGCTCCACCTGTTCATAGCATTGGTGCATTGGTGTGCTAGTGATACATTGGCAAAGTGCAATCATGGATACCCCAACATGCCCCCTTCACCCCCTTTCATCCCATGTCTGTTGGATTGTCTGGTTTGTGCACATTGTAATTATATGCATTGGAATTGTTGCACTTCCATTTCTTTGCTTTGTTGCTCGCATCAGGGCATTTATATGCAGAGACAAAGATGCACATCTTCTAGGATAAAAAAAAAAATCTATACTGGGTTCTGTTTGCTCCAGTTTTTAGCCCCAGAGAACAGGTGTGATATGGTTTCAGCCCAGTTTGGAGATATGTGTCATCTAAAGCGGTTGGAAACAACTTTATTTTGCCTGTCTGTTTGAACATTACTTACAACTAAACAACAGAATGAAGCTGTCCTTTTTAAAATTAAACAAGTAATGTTGTTGTTGTGTGACTTAATGTAGTTTTTGACATTTGCTGACCCTAAGGTGAACCGATAATGGGAATTTCTTTGCAAGAATTGTTCAAAGGAAGTTTGCCTTTGCCTCCTCCTGAGGCTGAGAGAATGTGATTTGCTCAAAGTCCTCCAGTGGAGTTCCATGACCAAGTGGAAATTTGAACCCTGGTTACCAGAGTCATAGGCCAATTCTCAAACTCTCTTTATCTCTCACTAGTAATGTTATTGATCATGAATTATTTCAAATCTCTTTGTTGCTATATGCTTTCAAGTCATTTATGGTGACTCTAATAAGAACTATCAAAGGAATTTCCTGGCAAGATTTGTTCAGAGGATGTTTGCCATTGCTGTCCCCTGAAGTGGAGAGCATGTGCCTTGCCAAGTCACCTGTTGGATGGCTGAGTGGGGATTCAAACCCTGTTCTCCAGTCATAGTCCAATGCTGAAACCACTAGATAAATAATTGTTTATCCCGGGTCAGCCTTTTTAGTCATCAATGTGCTTGCAGTAAGCGTGGGATGAGTCCTTCCTGAATCTTTGTTAGTGAAGAAAAGCCAGAGAGAAACAGAGAGAGATATATAATCAATGTAATGAAATAGTAACAGAAAAATATTAAAAGCACTGGGCACTATGGGGCAAAACAGATGGGCAGAAAAAAGTAGCTTGAAGCTGCCTTTTTTTGAAGACACATTGGCCCGATCTTGATGGGCCTGAAGAGGTGCCATCGTGGCGCCATTAGGGTTCAGGAGTGCCCATCGTACACATGCTCCCAAACACTAGTATGTAATAATAATAACATAACAGCTTCATTTATATACCGCTTCATTCCCTTAAGGAGTATCTAAGCGGTTTACAACTGTAAGCTATTTGGCACCGGCGCCATTATGTAACACCATTTACCCAGTGTACCGAATGGCGGTGCCACAACTGCTCAGCTTCCACATGGAGCTGCGCAGTTGTGGCGGCGCAAAGGCGCCAAATGACACCTTTTTAAAAAATCATGCTGCAACTGCACACCTAAAAAGAAGTGAGGTTTCCCCATCCTTTTTAGGTGCACAACTGCTCCGCAGCATCTAGCTGCTGCGGAGCAGTTACAGTGATAAAAGGGGTGGTGCCAGACTGCCTTTTTTGGGCAGTTTTACCACCCCATTGAAACCCCACCAGCCACACCATTGGCTCCCAAAGTAGCTGGAGTGCCCATGTCATGATCACATGGCATGGCTTCAAGCCAGGAAGAAGTGGGGAAAAAGCTGCTTCTTTTTGAAATGGCTTTTCTCTGCCTAAGGGCATTCTTCTGCTGGATTCAAGGCTTGTGTCATCTAAACACCACACCTTCAAGCCAGCCTAAAAGCACCTCCTTTTGCCTGTCTGTTTAGCCCCTATGATAGTCCTAAATGTTCCTTTGTCTTGACATCTCATATTGCCAGATGTTTCAGTACATAATATATACATGAAAAAAAATTTGCTCTTAAGTCTGATCATCTGCAAAGGGAATTATGTTTTTGTGGTGAAACAAGACTACATACCATAATGGCCGTTGTAGTTTTTCTTTACTCACACAACCTACAACCATGCAAACAAAATTTGCTTTAGCGCTAGGGAGAGTGCAAACGCTGCACCCTCCCTAACCCTAAATGCACCCAAAAGAGCCCTAATGGCACTCTTTTGTGCCCGTCTAGATCAGGCCAATATGAGTACATATCACATCTTAAAACTGAAACAGGATTCCAAATTTAAAATTAGAATAGAGGACAATCACAAGACTGCTGAGTCTCCTATTGATTTGACAAACCATGATTTTGCTGCTTTAAATAATCACAAACATTTAATAACTGTCTTCCAAAATTCATTTCAATATCTGTTTTGTGATTCAGCTGAAAAAGTTCAGCTGAAGGGAAACCTCTCAGTGATCATAACAGGACAGCCTTCCTCAACTTTTCATCAAAAAGACATTCATAGGTTCATCCCATATTTCTCTACTACTTAGTGGAAATGGAATCCATTCAGTTATTTCTGTGGTGTCTTTTCTGAGGGTAGAGAAGTCTGCACTGTATAACTAACAGATTTAGATTTGGTGTTTATATCTATACCTAAACTATGCTATAATCAACATTGCAATCTGTTTTGATGAATATTGGGACATTTTTTCCAGAATAACTTTTCCCCTTTATAATGTTTTTATCTTGTTTCTTTCAATGCCTTTTGAATAATTTTGCTGCAGAATTAATAACCTCACAGTGAACAATAGAGATGGGCAAAGCCCAGAAAGACAAAGGCTGAAATGAGGTGAAAGGCAAATTCAGTTTTTCCTTCCACTATAGAAGCCTCATCAAGACTAGCTTTATCTGGTAATCCACTTTTAAACTTTAACCTGTAGGGGGGCTCTTTGTATTAGTTAATGTAAGCATAAAAAGAGCTTGTACACTAATCAGATTAATCATATTTTGTGAAACTCAAAAGCTTCATTAAAAGGGCCTCGTTTCCAAGCTACTCATTTCATAGAGAAAGAAAAGTTTGTTACAAAGGAAGGTAACACATAAATACACAAAGAAGCAAATCCAATCTTCATGTAACCTCGCCAAACGGAATAAAAGCCAGAATGCCACATAAACTTAAAGTTCTATATGGGGAATAGTTTTCGGCAACTTTGCAATGTGTCCTAATGTATCCTGAATTTTAAAAGTTTTTATAGAATCCTATTTAGAACTGGTTCCTACAAAAACATAAGCCTGTGTTATTTTTGACTCACACCAAAAGCCAGAGTAGACATTTCTTTCATTCATAAGCATCAAATAATATGTTGGATGTTGGCAACTCTCACAAAAACATGGGAGTGAATACAAGGCACGTTTTGTATAATAATCTGGGCTCATAACTTTTCAGTTTTCCAGGAAACATCCTGTCAAAAGAATATGATTATTGCCACGTATAAGAAGGACATTATATGTGGAAGTCTATTCTTGCATACCTCAAGACTGTGAGATCTCCATTTGTGTAGTTCTATTCAAAAACACTTAGGCATTTTAGTCAGTAGGATTCTCTGAGTTTACAAAAAAAAAAGTATATTTTTAATATGATTTCATTTACAAGAATATATATGCACAGTCTAACCGCAGTTGCTTGGGTGGATGGTTTGTTATTGTTGTAAGTGGCTTCATACTCTACCTGGTGTTATCAATGGTAGTTTTACACCATCAGTGATTCAGATTCCATTCAGGAATCTAAAAATCAGTGAAGTATTATTACACAACATGGCATGCTCCAAGTAGTGTTGCCTTTTTGTAATTCTGAAATCTGAGAGCAATTTCAAATTGACTGACAAGCTTTTAATAGTATTATTTTATCATTATTGCTGTTCCTACAATTAATTACATTCTGACAGTACATTTTGTTTCAAAACCCATAAAAATTTAAATTGCTAGTCCAGATCAAAATTAAATCAGATAATCTTGATCAGCAATTCTGAAAAAACCAAAATCTGCTTGTAATTTCCATTCTGGATATTTTCACACTTTCTCCAGACTGGTCTCATTTTTTTGTGAAAAATTATTCGGACAACTAGAGAGACATTCTAATATGCAATATATTATCTAATGTAGAACCAACTGATGGATTGGTTGGATGGTCAACTGATAAATTTAGTATTTTTATCCTACTCTTCAACTGAGAAAAATTAGCTTCCAGATTTTTTTTTTAAAAGTCCTAAAAGCAGGAAGAAGAAAACTATTTTTTTTTTTACCAGTCACATATAATGAAATAGGAGAACCACTGCTGCATGGAAAGGTGGAATGTAGTAATCTTCACTTCACTTCAACAAACTGGAGTAGCACTTTGTTTTTTATTTGTGAGCTGCCTTGGGTCCCTTTCTGGGAGAAAGGTGGCATAAAATTAAATAAATAAATAAACCCTACTTCATCACATTGTATCTTCCTGGTCTTACTCTATATGTCTACCCATCAGCTTGTTTGTTCCTATACTATATCCCTCTTAGCTTACTAACATCCCTTTACATTTACAGATTTTACCTCGCCTTCCTACACCCTCATGTTATCTGTTACAGCAGTGAACATCTAAATTCAAGCTGTGCCTTCAGATCATTCTGCTTTTAGATTTATCCTCATGTGGATTGGCCCTGGCATCCAATCCTTTCTCAGTCACATTTCCTTATTGATCCTTTGCTCTTCAGATACCCAGATTCTTGATGCCTGCTGCAATATAATATAATATAAGATGCATTTGGTACAGTACTCTAATGAGTAGGGGGAAGGTTATTATTTTAGTTATCTGAGGCCCTCTACAGACTGGCATAAAGAGCCGATGTGGAGGCAGAGTGAGGACCTAGCAACCATACATCAGCCACCCCAAAGTCTGCCCCCATGCTGTCCGCCTGACCAGATGGCAGGTGGCATCACGTCACATCTTTGGTACAGCATTTACACACATGCCAAAGAAGAAGCAGCAAAACAAAAACAAAAAAACACCACCACCAAGGCAAAGGTGGGTTTTTGATGGTCCTCAAGAGCTTAAAAAGCACTGGATCAGGGCCAAGATGTGTGGTTGCTGTGGCCCCAATCCAGTGCTTCCAGGGACGGCATGGGACCACCCCTTAGGGGCCATCTGTTGAGTCTCTAAGTTGTAGAGATACCTTCCATGAGTAGAGATGTGAAAATCTATTGGCCCCATTTTCAATGAAATACTTCAGATTCTACTCACATTTTTTTTAATTCCCCAAATAGAAATTTATGTGTATCTCTGAGTATATTTTCCCTGAGTGTATGGATTTTTGCATGCCTTATTTATTTATTAAGGGCTTTTAACCATGCTGTTCAACCAAAGAGGCTCCAAAAATAGTTTACAAATTGTGAATTTGTCAATTCCCTGTCATCAGGTTTATAATCTAATAATACATGACACACAAGGAAAAAGAGATAACAGTCAGGGTGACGATTAAGTCCAGCAAATGATGGCTTCTGTTCTTTCTCTTGGAGGTCACAACAATGGCAGAGGCCAGAGCAAGCACAATTTTTCACAGATGATGATGATGATGATGATGATTATTATTATTATTATTAGAGACTTTTTTTTTATTTACCAAGATATCTCACATGCTTAGGAACATATGGATTTCTTAGGCAAGAAAAGTTTTATCCCACTTTCAAACCTATAGATCACAATGGATCTTTTACCACAGAAATAAAAACCCAGTGGATATAATTTCCACCCCATCCATGGCTTCCATGCATTCCTCTGCAAATATTTTATTTTATTTCTGAATATCAGAAACTGGGTATAATTATTGGGGGAATGGATATTGCCTTCATGCTCTGTTAATAATTTTCCTAGAAGGAACCAGTTGACCGTGGTTCTGCACAGGATGGTGTAGTAGATGAACTTTGGATCTCACAGACCTCTTGAACCAGTATTTGAGGAAAAATACTTTCTTGAACTACAATTCCCAGAATTCTTAAATCAGAATGAGCACTGGCCATGTTGACTATAGAATTCTGGGTTTTAGCTTTCAAAAAAGTCACATTTCCCAAACTCTGGATTTTTCCCTTATATTATCCTGTTCTTTTCAACATTATTTTAGCCCCATTTGCATCTAGGCTCATTGCTGAATGTAATGACTATATTGTATAAAAGCTGACATGGTAAATAAGACTTAATCCAGGCTCTGATGAAAGTGTGAAATGTTAAAATTGGATGAGTATAATTAGCTTATTGATGGGGGATACTTTATGCAATCTGTGTGTTTTAGAAACATTACTGAACAAGCATTTTTATGGAGTGGGGAGTGGGGGAGATATAACATTAAACTGGAACATTATATACTCAGACATGACCCTACAGTACATAATCATTAATCCCATAAAGCTAGCAGTAGAAAAAGAATAGCCAGCAAGCAAAAACCATAGCATACTATCGTTTCATGAAATTACTAGTGACACAATAGGAAAGGAGACTGCTCTTTTCAAGACAGGGTTTGTTTGTTTGTTTACTCCTCATTGAAATTAAATGAAATGATAAATGTTGAACCAATGAACAATGTTGAATAGACAACATTTTCAAGCCCCCCTCCTATTCACCTTGGTTACAGCAGAGTGCCTACACTAACTGCTGCTTAGGAGTGAAAGCAGAAAGAAGGCCATAAGCACAGCAGTCATGAAAAAAGCATGACGTTAAGAAAAAGAGGCTTCTCAGACATAGCAGATTTGGCTTGCCTTAACTCTGAACCACTGAGTGATCCACGGAAAAGTGCAACTGAGAGGATTCTACCCTTTGTACACTTAGAGGATTCTACCCTTTGCTGTCTAGTCTTCATAGGAAGGAAGTTACTGAGTCTAGGATTGGCCTCTTCCCGCAATCCTATGAAATCATCATACAGTGTTATACTAAACACAATAGGACTTCTAAATATCTATGAATTGAACTGAAGTGGAACTATGTAAAAACTAATGATATATAATCCTGCCTTGAGATATTTCTCTAATCTTGTTGAAGTTCATTGAGTTCCTCCAAAATTTGTAATATGTTTTGCAAAAGAAGTTTCCCCAAAATCCAGGTTTTTCTGTATCAAAATGCAATACAAATAGCTTGTATTGAAGTAATAATAGCTGTATATCACATGAGAAATGGCACAGCAAGCAGTTAATATTGATCTTTACAGTTTTTGAACTACAGCTCATTTTTGTACAAGTATTATTCAGGGTAAAGGTAAAGAGCAGTTCTAGATGCAAAGTTGCAGACACGGTTTAAAAGGTGAAGCCCAGACTTTTCTCTCTGACTCCGATTTCAGTCTGCTGTATAAATAAGAACCCTGCTCTGCATTGGGATGTGTGTGTCTTTTTGCTTGTTTTATGTTTTCAGATGTAAGGTTGTTTCATTCACGTTTGGATTTAGGGCCTTATTGCACCACTTAAATAACCTAGATTACCTCTTCCAAATTGAAGTCTAATTTGGGAGGCAGCTGGGTCCTATCACAAGGATTTTGCCGCCAAAAGGCGAGTCCATCCTAGCTGCAGCCAGGGTCCCTGACACATTTCAGTGGACATTTTTTGCAATGAGAAAGCTCCCGGTTTCAAAATAAGGCCACTGAAGCATGCCTGGGACCCAGGCTGCAGTCGGGCTGGACTCACCCAGCAGCTTTGGTAGCAAAATCCTTGTGATAGGACCCTGCTTTATTCTGAATTAGACTTCAGTTCGGAAGAGATAAACCAGGTTATTTAAGTGGTGTGATAAGGTCCTTAGTCATTCAGCAGCTCCTGCTAAGAACCCATCAATTGACAAATACACTCTGTGAAAAGAACAGACGAGATGACATGTTAAAACAACATCAACTAGTGTTGTGAAAAAACAATTTTTTTCTTCTCATCCATTGAGAACTAGATGCAATTTTTTTTATCACAATATTCTTTTCAAAAGTCCCACTCTCAAAAAGTTATTTTTTTCTCTCCCTGTTGAGAAGTATTTTTCACAGATTTCTCGAATGAAAATAAAAGACAAGGGAGGCAAACATTTACACTTATTACCTGGCATTTCAGTTAGCATGTCAAAAGTAAGTTTGGCAGAGGTTTAAAGAACATTCGTCTGCTAGAAAAACCTAATATGAATGGTAGTTTGTTTGTTCAAAATACTCAAATCCTGGCCATCGAATTAAAAATAAAAATTCTTACTCATTGATCAACAAATGCTCATAATTTCTTCTCTTTAAAAAGCTTTTGAAATCTTTGAATAACAGATATTTCTTCTGTTTATCAAATTTTGACAAATAATCTTTACATCACTAACATCAACATTTTAATATTCAGATCATAAATTGTACACATGGCACAGAACTTAGCCATTGACTTTGAGAATCCGTCCTCATTCATTACCAGTTGCAACCATTTTGGCCATTTGCATCTGGAAAATCTATATATCCTTGAAAAGAATCCTTGGGTATCAGGGACTTTGTGTATTCTTGAAACAAGAAACAAGTTGAGTATTCCTATCAAACAGGAGTTAACTAATAAGAGAGAACCTGTTAAACTGATCACTATTATTGTCATTGACATTTATTTATTCTCCGCCTTTCCCCCATTTATTAAAATTCAAGGTGGTTTTGCTGTTGTTATTAACTGTCTCAAGTCGGTCTCATTCCATGGTGACCCTGTGGATGAGACATCTCCACGACCCCCTGTCTTCCAGTACTCTGCTTAGTTCCTGTATATTCATACCTTGACATCCTCAATAGAGTCCATCCATCTAACATGTAGCCTTCCTCTCTTTCTGCTTCCCACCTTTCCTAGCATTATTGTTTTTCCAATGACTCATACCTTCTCATGATATGTCCGAAATATGACAGCCTCAGTTTTGTCATCTTGCCTTCCAGGGAGATTTCTGGCTTGATCTGCTCCTAGGACTCATTTGTTTGTCCGTTGGGCTATCAAGGGAATCCTCAGCACTCTTCTCCAGCACCACATCTCAAATGAATTGATTTTCCCCCTATCTTGTTTCTTAACTATCCAGCTCTCATATCCATTTATGGTAATAGGGAAAACAACAGCTTGTATGATTCTGACTTTTGTGTTCAGTTGCATATCTTTGCCATTTAGAATCTTTTCTAGTTCTTTCATACCTGGTCTCCCCATTCTTAACCTTCTTCTGATTTCCTGACTGCAGGCTTCATTTCTATCAATGTTTGTTCCTAGATATTAGAACTCTTTTACTACTTCTATTTCTTTATTGTCTAGGTTGAATTTGTCTAGCATCTCTGTGTGTCATTATTTTTGTTTTCTTTATGTTCAGCTGTAGGCCTGGCTTTACACTTTCTTCCTTGATCTTCATTAGTAGTTGTTCCAGGTCTGGAAAGTTTTCTGCTAATATTCTGCTTATCTTAGATTGTTGATATTCCTTCCTCCTATTTTCACTCCTATTTATACTCCTCCTTCTTCTGTGTCGAAGCCTGCATTCCTTACAATATGTTCTGCTTATACATTGAACAGGTAGGATGATAAGCTGCAGTCTTGTCTCACCCCTTTGCCAACTGGGAACCATTCTGTTCGGCATACAAATCAAGACAGATACAATTGTAACTCTCATAGGCTGGCATCCCATTTAGCTGTTACAACAACATAAATTAGATTTATGATATGCTAACTGTTTTATAACATCATAAACTGGATTTATTATATCCTAACTACTGTGGATTTATGTGTACAGTCATGAGTGTCCAAAGGGGACCCTCAAACCTCTGCAGACATCCAGTATCCTAATTAAGGTGTGCCCAAGGCACTGGAGTGTTGAGAAATGACTTCTGTGGTGTACTCCTAGTTGTGGAGTGCTTTGGAGCAAGCAGTTGTGGCAGGACGTTGAGAGGTCTCTTCAGCTGCCTGTTCTCAAGCCACCTCACAACTGAGGCTGCACACAATTTCCCAGTGCTTCAATCTAAAGCGCCTCAGAAGACGATGGCGGAAGATTGTTTTCTGCTGTTCCAGAGACTAGAATGAGAACCATTGCATTCAAACTACAAGAAATTTCACCAAAACTTCAGGAAGAACCTTTGGCTGTAAGAAATGTTCTACAGTGGAAAAGAGTGCCTAAACGGGTAGCCTTTAAACAAGAGGTTGGATGAACATATTTGAAGAGTGCAGTAGTTGCATAGTCCTGCATGGCAGCGGGTTGGAAAAGATGGCCCTTCCACTTCTAAGAGTCTGTGATTCTGTGATCATTGGAAAGGAAGACTGGACTTATAAACCATGCTTCCTGAACCAAATATATAGACTTTCCTGTACTCAGTTAAGAATGGATTATCAACTTGTTGAAAATCCAAGTGAAAAAGTTGATCAATCACCACAAGTTTTTCACATCTGCGAGAGTGAAATCTCTAGTGGAATTTTGTATTAGCATTAGCAATAGCATTTTATCCAAAATACCCCTATTTATTTATTTAAAAAAACTTTTACACACCCAGAAATCTTATTTTACAGAGAAAATGTATTTTTAAAAAGTTCTCTGTGTAATTCATGCCCCCCTCCAAACAACAACAACAACAAAAAAAAAAAACCCTGAGAGATATGAACATACACTTATGTGCTTGTACAGCAGGAAAGAAAAAATGCTTCCCCCCCCCCTCCCCACCATTCCTATGTATGAGAGCAAAATGAGCAAAGATTTACATTCCTCTTCCTGAAATAACTGCCTTCTATAGACAGGAATATGCCACTTTTTACACATAATGTCCACTTTTCTTCTGGGGTAATTTCTCACAGACAACATATCAATAGTGTGCAAGTCAAAAGCCAGGAATTCCCCAGACACACCAGACATCTGGGAAAGGAAAGGTCATTCTTGTAGAAGCCTGAACTTGTCCCTTGCATAGAAAGGTCCATGATGTCAGGCCAATGGTTACAAGTTGCTCGACCTTGCTCAAAACCAAAGCTAACAATTGTCTGGGCATATAGATGGTGTTGATCACAACTCCTGTTTTTACTCATCTTTGGCTATGCTGGGCTGATGGGAGTTACAGTCCAACAACTACAACAGGGCCACATATTCCCTAGCTCTGCTCTAGACCATTAATAAGATGCCTTGATGTGAAACAGCTGTACGTCAGTACCCTTTGTATGTATAGGCTGTCCATGACTGCATGTACCAAATCTACAGCTTTTTTTCATAAGAGGAATGTGGAACTGTTTTATGGTCAGGATAGGATAGGTTTTTAAACAGAGTAATATAGGATGGTATATTATATGAACTGAAATTCCTCAGATAAATTTGCATTGAGATTTTTGTAGAGTCACTTGGAAATATCTATAGAAGGTTCCGATATATACCACTTTCTTTCCTGCACAGCAATGGCCAAGCAACATGGTAAAAGGTACAAAATGGGCTTTAGCAGGCCTCTATGTGGTGCCTGAGTTAGGTGTTGCACATCTCTGTTGAGTAGGTCCAAAACACTTCAGAAATAATCCAGTCTAAGAACGCTTTAACTGCTATGGCTCAATGCTAGGAAATTATGGGAACTGTAATTTATGTGAGACGTTTAGCCTTCTTTATCAGTCAGTTCCAAGGATTCCCTAGCACTGAGTCAAGGCAGTTAAAGTGGTGTCAAAATGGATTATTTCTATAGTGTGTTTTGGACCATAGACTTACGTGTGTGTTGTGTGGCTTCAGGTAGTTTCCAATTTATGGCAGCCCTAAGGCAATCTTATCATTTCTTAACAAGATTTGTTCAGAGGAGGTTTGTCTTTGTCTTCTCCTGAGGCTTTAGAAAGATAGTTCAGACTTTTTTGTTGTTGCTTTCTTAGCTGTATAATTGGATTAAATTTATTTTATTGTAATATGTTACATTGTTTGTTTGTTTGTTGTATAAAAATGGCTTTGGTTTGCCTAGCCTAGCCCAGTGCTTTAAATGGAATGTATAGTAACTTTGTGGTAGATGACTGGATAAGTAAGTTTTAAAAAAGATAGATATAATTGGAATTGCAAAGTATTCTGGATTTGCTGATAAGATTCTGTTATTGTGTTTTTCATATGCTTCTCTACCTCCTATACTATAGGTTGAAATTACCAGTAAAGAACCAAGTAAGCACACTACCATTTTATGTCTTCATTCCTGTTAGTATATAAATAAGTGCTTCAAATTACTAAATTGCTTCCAAAGAAACAGAAACTATGTTAAACGTATCCCAGTGCTATTGTAAGATTCCTACTGCAGTAGCTCCTGCTGTTTTATCTGGCCTATAGATATGTAAGTCTTGCTTCTAAACTTTTATTTCAAATTGTCACTCTAGGACATAACTCCCCACAGTTTTCTGTATGCGTTCCTTTTGTATGCTAATGTCCAGGAAAAAGATTACAAACAACTCTTTCCAATGTGGAGTCGAAGGCTTTCATGGCCGGCATCCATAGTTTTTCATGGAGCTTTCAGGCTATGTGGCCATGTTCTAGAAGAGTTCCTTTCTGACGTTTTGTCAGCATCTGTGGCTGACATCTTCAGAGAGCCAGCCACAGATACTGGCGAAACGTCAGAAAAGAACTCTTCTAGAATATGGCCACATAGCCCGAAAGCTCCACAAAAAACTCTTTCCAAATTTGATGCCAAACCATGAAGAAATTCCAGTGCAGTGAAGTGGTCACAGTATTGGACTAGAGTACTGAGAAAATTCATGTTCAAATCCTTACTGACACTTGAAGCCCACTGCATGTATTTAAGCCAACCTTGGGCTTTCAACTTCATCTACCATAAGCATTACTGGCCCATTTTAGATTGGCAAAAAGAGGTGTTATGAAGGCTGCATGAAAGCCCAGCTTTTAGATGAGAAAAAGGGAAAGTGTGCCATGAAAGCGCCATTTTGGCGCTTTAAGGGCGAAGAAGCGCATTTAAAAAGGAGCTGGATTTCTCAACTCTTTTTTTAGAAAGTACGCTATAGCGCAAGTGCATCTAACAGCTAAGGTGCAGTAGCGCAGTTAAATGGGGCTCCGTATATTAAAAGCGCCCATTTAAAAGCTGCGCTACAGGTGCGGATCATAATGGATCGTGGACTGGGAGCATGCGTGGTGTGGAGTTCATTTCTAATTAAAACGCTTAATCCCCTGCAGGTGTAAAAGCTGGGGTTTAACCGCGCAGTTTTTTAAAGCTCCCAAACCCTAGCTCCAGCCCTAATCCTAACCCTAGACATGCGCAGTAGGGACTCTGGGATGCTGGAAGTCTTGGTGCCGGATGTTTTAACAGGTGAAAGTGATAAGAGGATGCCTTTAATTTTCACACGAACTCCCACACACATTCCAGCGCCATTTCCCACTTTCCCTTTTCCAGCTCAGACTGCCCTTGGGACACTCTTGCCGCGGCTTTGCTTTGGCACTTGGCACAATGGCAGAGGCTTCTGCAACCGCCACGAAAAGGGGGAGAGGGGTTTCTTGGTCTCATGAAGAGACCGCAGACCTCATTTCCATCTGGTCAAGGCCCAATATTTTAGAGAAACTAGGGGCCACCTACCTCAATGCAGATACATATAAGGAGGTGGCTAGAGCCATGAGGGCCAAGGGCCACCGGCGCAATTGGGAGGAGTGCCGACGAAAGTGCAAAACTTTAAAGGCCTCCTACAAGCAGTATAGGGATAAGAGGGCAAAGGGGACCCAGGCTGGCCCCTATCCTCCCTTCTATAAAGAGATCCGTGCCTTCATTGATAAAGATGGGAACTTAAGACCCAACAGACTGTCCACCAGCGGACAGGTTGTGAGGGTCCCAGCTGGCCAGCCTGCTAGGGCTGAACCTATGGAGGACACCCTGGACCAAGAGCCACAGGCAGCGCCTCAACCAGAGCCAGAGCCCGAGTCAGAGCCAGAGCTCGAATGTGCCCAGGAACTCCTGCTGCCTTCTCAAGGTAAGATGTGCCTGGGCTTCCGAGGGAAAGGGATGCAGGGGAGTAAGGGAAGATGGGGCATCAGGGTGGGCATAGGGCAGAAATGACTTTGTCCTCTTGTCATGCAGAGGAATGGGAGCATTCCCCTGACTCTGATGAGACATCCTTCAGTCAGCAAGCCGTGGACATTGAACTCCTGAGGAAAAAAGCCCGTGCTATGAAAGTGGCATCTACAACTTCCACAAGCAGGCCATCCTCTCGTGCAAGCACTACGTCTGCCACCGTCAGTAGCCACCGTGATCGGTCGCCTATACGAGAGAGAGCTTTGAGAGAGAGCGATGACAGTGAGGGGCCGGAGACTGTGCAGGGTAAGACTTGTGTGTGGCATGGAAAGGGGGGGAGAATGTATAGTGGCGCAGTTACAGCAGACGAACACAGGCACTTGTGAAGGTTTTTGTTGGCATGATGGCATGTTTTGGGTAGGGGCTGCAACGTTTGTCAGTGTATGATTTTGGATCTCCTCCTTTGTATGACTGTGATGTGTTTGTGTGTTGTACTTCTCCACAACTCTCCCTTGTCTATACCTTTGTGCAAGGTCCCGTGCGTCATATTGTGGGAGCTTTGAGTGAGAGTTCCTGCATGGCATAATAGGGTTGGATTGGATGCCCTCTGGAGTATGTGCTAAATTTATGTTTTTGTGTCTCTCTGGTGCTTTCTCCTATAGAAGGTGCAGAAGGTGAAGCAAGAGCATCTTCAGAAGGAGAAGAAGCACCCGCCAATCCCATAGCTGCAATGCCACCGGGGGAGCGGCTCGCTGCCATGAGAAAGAAACGCCTGCGTCGCTCAGCAGCAGCAACAACTGCCGCGGCTATTGATCGCCTTATTGGTTCCAGCTCAGAGAATACGACAGCACTCCTGGAACAGGGAGAACGTTCCTATCGGCTGAGGTTGAGGGACTCAGATTCACTCAGGGAATTTCAAGAGAGAGTCCTCCAGAACCAGGACAGGGCACTTCAGCAGCGGGCAGAATCAATCCAAGAGCAGAGGCGACTCACTTCTGTTCTTGAAGTGCAGACTGGCCTGCTGGGGCAGATGGTGGAGATCTTTAGAGCAGCCCAGGGTGGCAGAGTGGGGGGTGAGGAGGAGAGTGCTAGATCTAGGGCCATCCCCATGGCTGTCACGGGGCCATCTGGGCAGCAGGGTCACCAAAGGGGTGGTGATGTCACTCCTGGCCAAGTCGCTATGGAGGTGCAAATCTCTCAGGAAGACCCTGGAGAGGATTCTTCCAGCCTCTTCAGGAACCAGGTGGAAGTTCCTCTTGCTACTCGTCGCCATCCCAGGCGCAGGGGAGGAAAAGTGGGGAAGAGTTGTTGTGACAACCACTGAGTTACTATTAAGCACTGTGGTGTCTACTACTGTACCTTTTTCTATGCCCAAAGGGTCTCCTTCCCTCCCAGCATTTGCTTTTCCCCCAGCAACTATAGCTACACCCAGCTCACTAATTCCCTATGGCAGTGGTGTTCAAACTGCGCTGTTGAGGAGATGTAGGACTCAGGCTTCTGAGAGCTGAAGTTCTACACCTCTTCAAAAGTACATTTTGAACACCACTGTCGCATTCCAAATGCAACACTAACCAATGCTGCACCTTCGCACCATTGCAAATAACACCATTCATTCATAAAAAAAGGATTTCATTCATAAAAATGTATGACTGATGTACTTGCGCAGTTCAAAAATGACAATTTTTTTTAAAAAAAATAAACTTTTTTTATTTCCAACTATTTACATATGTCTTCATTATTTACAGGGGCAGGGGAGGGGAAGGAAGGGGAACATCAACCAAGGGAAAAGGAAGGAAAGGGAATGGGGGGGGGGGAAGCAGCCTCAAAGGGGAGGTGGAACTGCAGCACCTGGAAGAAGACGGAGGACTTCTTCCATCATGGACATCATCCTCCGCTGTCCTTCCTCCAGGGCTGCAACCCTCTGCTCCAGCTGGCGAACTGTAGAGGACAGAATAAAAAAGAGAGAGAAACAGGATTAGAAGGGGACCATGGAGCCACACACCCACTCCCACAGGCAGGGTGTATGGGCATCCCCACTCCCTTCCCTGGTTATTTGGCTGCCTGCACTTACCGCTCCGCCTGAGGCGCCGGGCCTCAGCCAACTCCCTGGCTTCAGGACCCTGGGCCTCGGGTCCCCTCTCCAGGCGGCGTCTGGGCCCAGGCTGCTCCTGATGTTCACCACCAGCAGCAGCAGCATCCGGCGACGGGGGAGCTGCTAGAAAAGGGAGGAAAGGGCAGAAGTTAGCACAGTGGCATGAAGGGAAGGGACAGGACAGGAGTGTTGTGGAGGCTGCAGGCTTGCAACGTCCACCCCCCCAACCCCTTGGACACTAACCTGCTGCCAGAGGAGCCTGTTCTCTAGGCGGAGGGGTGGCATGAGAGGGCCCTGGCTGATCTGCATCCTCAGGGAGATCCCGAGCCTCTCCCTGAGGTGCAGCATCGGGGGACCTCCTGCCGGCCTGTTCTGCCTCCTCAGGCACCCTCTGTCCTCGCCTGGGCCGCATGCCTACAAAAGAAAAGTGGAGGACAGGCATGAGGACCCATGGAGGACATTGGGAAACAGGAGGGAAGGGTCAGTGACAGGGACACAGGCACAATGAAAGGGGCCCCGACATACCTTGAGGACGGCGATCTTCCCACCGAGGCTCACCGTCCCTCTGCCAGAGGGCCCGAAGCTGCTCGAAATATGGTGGCTTATTCCGAACAGGCGGATGCGGTCCATAGTCCTCCAGGGTTTCAAAGAACCTTCCCTTCAGGTCTTTAAACTTACTGTGACACTGAGAGAAGGTTCTCTGAAACCCTCGTCGCCGGAGGGCTCTGGAGGCATCCATAAAATAAGCCTTGTTCGGCTTGCTGCTAGAGGCCATCACGGTTCGAGCAGCTTGCTCTGGCATGAGGGCCTCCAGGAGGATCTCCAGCTCTTCAGCCTGCCAATAGGCCCTGCGAACTGGAGCTCTCACCCTGGGAGCCATGATCACCGTCCTGGGGACCAGCACAGGGTGGCTCTGGGCTTTATAGGAATTTGTGGGTGAGGGCAAGGTGGGCACAGATGGCTCCAGGCCAATGGAATCCCCTCAGACCTGAATTTTGAATCTTTCCCCCAATAGATGCCTGTGGGCTTCCAATTGTTTCAATTGAATGGGCCATTAGGGAAGCCTGATTTTCAAGGGAATTGATACATTGTCAGAGTAAACGGTTGGCAGTTAAGGCCTTGTAACTTTCTTTTCCAGGAATTCTGGCGCCAGAGAAACCTATGCATGAACTTTTGTGAGTGTGTTTGTGTGTGTGAAGCCAACAAGCACATGTCTAAGACTGCCCACAGAGCAGACCATGAATGATGGGCACACAGACAGTGTGGATGATAGAATACATTTATTCAACTACTGATTTGATTATACAATACAAATTATGCTCTGGCATCACAAATGCAGGAGAAGTCCAAGTTCAGATTCTCCCTGTCTGGAAGAACTCTGCCAATGCATTCCTCACAGCCTTCCCTTCTTGTGTGCCAGGATCATTTTGTGGCATAGGTGCCCCCAGAGTAGGCAAAACAAAACGACGCCTGTATTGCAGCCCCTCATCCAAAACCTTTCCCTTGGTCTCGCAGATGTTGTGTAGGATAACACAGGCGGCGATGATGGGCACCACGTTCTCTTCTGCCACAATAAGTGGTCCTGTCAGGCACCTCCATCTAGCCTTGAGACGCCCAAACGCATGTTCCACCTTCACTCTGCACCTGTTCAACCTCCTATTGAAAAGCTTCTTCTTGGCAGTGGTAGGTTTCTTGAAGGGGAACATTAGCCATTTTCGGAGAGGATAAGCCTTATCACCCAGCAAGAGGGGCCCAATTTGCTTGCCCCTGATGGTGATGGTGGGGTTGCCTGGCACAAAGATGCCAGCTTCCATAGTTTCAAAGATGACAGAATTTCTGACCACCCTGGCATCATGAGTTGATCCTTGCCATCCAAGCTCCACATCCACAAAGCGACCTGTGTGATCACATGTCCCTTGCAGGACAACAGAATAGGACCCCTTTCTGTTTTGATAATTCCGCCTCTGCCCCAGGGGTGGCACAATCAGACAGTGGCACCCATCCACAGCGCCCACTACTTGTGGGAAACCAAGCTGACCGAAACCTTCCATGATCTGTAAAGGAAAAAAGGGGGAGGGGGAGAAGAAACAGGAGAATGAAAGACAAATCAATACATCTGCGCAGTTAGAGCACAAAATACATTCCACATAAAGCATAGGGAAGTTGGACAACTTCTGCGCAATTGCACCATTCAGCCAGCGCAGTTTTTGAAAATATGTATTGGGCAGTGCCTTACCTGCCGTGCATCTCCCAAGTACACAGTCCGGGACAGCAGGAGCTTCTCCATGGCCAAGGCGAACTCCACCAGGATTTCCCCTGCAGTGCAAATGCCAATCCCAAAGAACTCTGCAGTAAGAATGTAGGTAATTTTATGGGCCAGCATGAAGATGGCAATGCCCACTCTCTCATCCACCGGGATGGCTTTCCTCATCACTGAATCAGACCTCTCCAGTTCTGGATGGAGGATGTCCACCAGCCGGTGAAAGATGGCACGGGGCATTCGGAAGTAACGCCTCCATTGGCCATCAGACCAGGTGCGAGTGACCAAGATGGGCCATCAGTGTCCACTTCTCTCCACCTTCCAATAACGCCGGGTCCTCCTTTTCTCAGACATAGCAATGCCACCGGCTAATTCACACTGCTCAGCCAGTGAGGCACCAACTGCAGCGATTCTCTCTTCTGTATCATCATCACTATCTTCATCCACCTCTATAGGTATCCCTTCAGTGCTCACTTCAACCACCCTGGAAGCACTTGCGGAGGCAACGGCGGCAGCTTTGGCTGTGCTTTGAATGTTGAGGAGAACGGCCGTCCACAAAGGAGAGGAGGCATCCATGTTGGTGATGATGCCCACAGTGACCCTGTGCTGACGAAGGCCAACGTCATTGGGTCAATGGGCAGAAGTCCTCCTTTGTCTTCTTGCACATGCTCTGTCTGTGGCTGGCATCAAAATCGCTCACATTCCCCTTTAATTCAAATTAGAACTGCGCAATTCGCAGCCAGGAACCGCGCACTTGCGCAGTTCGCAGCCGCCAAAGAAAAAAAATTTAAAGCGCGGCGAGAAGCCGCGTTCCTTGCCGCCCATGTAGCTGCTCCGCCTGTGTTTGTAGCGTTTTGACAGCTTGCCATGTAGCTGCTGAGCCACAGAAAAGACCTCGGATAAGTCGTTCCCACACCCCTCAGTCTAAAAGCCCTATACCTTTTAAGTGCACACCTGGAGCTTGCAATCTAACAGCTAAGCATTAAGGTAAAAGCGATTTCATGTCACACTTTCCTGCCAATCTAAAAAGCCCCACTGAGAACATTAAATATGGTTAGGGCCATATTTAGCAATAAAACTAAAATGCTGAATCAAAGTTCAGTATGTCTGCAAGGCAAGCTGTAACAGCATAACATGCTGCAGATATTGCGACCCATGTGAAATTATCACATCTATCCTCATTCTCATTTTATTCTCAGAATAAAACCTAACTCATGTGTAAAGATAAAAGGTAACCTCTGATGAAGTCCCACTATATGTTGGGAAGCTAAGGTGATTTAAACCAGCATCCTCACAGGTACTGTAAGGTGAGAATATGGGAGGGAGCCTTCTTGGTGGCTGTTCCTAGGATCTGAAACTACCTAGGGGGACAAGACTAGCACCCTTCTTGCTGTCCTTCCATGGGCAGGCACCGTCTAGCATCCCTTTGGTGCATTATGTCAGTGACCCTTACAGTGCATTTGGTCCTGTTTGTCTGATTGAGTCTAGCCATCTGTCCTGCAGTCTTCCTGTCTTCCTACTACTTTATACCTTTCCTAGCATTATTGCTTTTTCTAATGAGTCATGCCTTGTCATGGTGTGGCCAAAGTATAACAGCCTTGATTTGAACATGAACCCTTGGCTTCTGGAGAGATTTCAGGCTTAATATATTCAAGGACCCATTTGTTTGTCTTTTTGGCTATCCACGGTATTCTCAGCACTCTTCTCCAGCACCACATCTCATATGAGTTTATTTTCTTTTTATTCTCCTTCTTCATCGCCCAGCTTTCACATTCATACCTGATAATGGGGAATAAAATGGGTTGAACAATTCTAACTTTAGTGTTCAGTTGAGCCATTAGTACCAAATGATGGCTCCATTACACTTTTCCGACAGGAGAAATGCATTGGGATGGCTCCATTACATTTTACACATGGCAGAAGGGCAGGAGAACCATGCAGGGGTGTGATAATCTTCAGGTCTCGATAACATGATTAAGGAGAAGGATGCTGTGCCTCCCATGTGATAATCTCCTGTGACTTGCCCAAGGTCACCCAGTGGGTTTTCCATGGCTGAGGGGGATTCAAAACCTTGGGGTGAAACAGATGGGCAGGAAAAAGTGGCTTGAAGCTGCCTTTTCTGAAGTCTCATTGAAACCCCACAAACTGCATCGCCATCTCCCAAGGCAGCTGGAGTACCCATGTCATGACCACATGACATGGCTTCAAGCCAGGAAAAAATGGGAAAATCTGCTTCTTTTTGAAATGGCTTTTCTATGCATAAGGACACATTTCTGCTATCCTCAAAGCATGTGTCATCTAAATGTGACATCTTCAAGCCAGCCTAAAAGCATCTCTTTTTGCCTGTCTGTTTAGCCCCAAAGTCTCCAGAGTCATTATACCTCACCTTTCTTTGAACACTAGGACTCAAGTTGGCTTGCCAATTAAAATACAATATAGTTAAAACATATAGATTGTAAGCCTGAGGGCAGGGAACCGTCTAATTAAAATAATAATTGTAAGCCATTCTGATAGCCTTTAGGGCTGAAGAGCAGGGTATAAATAAATAAATATTATTATTATTATTATAAAAATTGATGCTAAAAGTTAAATGTCAACAACATTTAAAAACAATTTAAAACATAACATAAAGTTAAAAATGATAACAAGTAGTTTTAAAAATCAGCACAGCTGAAACAGTGCAGCTCCTTCTTTAAAACCTTTGCTTGGAAAAAAAAATCAGTTCTCAAATGTTTGTCAGAATAAAATCATTGCCTCCTGAAAGGAAGGAGGAGACCATTTGAGCCTCCTAGGAAGAGAGTTCCAGAGCCTAAAAGACATCATTCAGAAAATCCTATCTCACATCCCTATGAACTATACCTATGAAAGTGGTTGAATTGAAAGAAGGGTCCCGATGATCTCAGGATCCTGACAGGCTCATATGTGGAGATTTGGCATGTCAGATAGATCATAAGATGTATAGCTGTTTATAGATCATAATCAGCACTGGAGGATAATTAGGAACAAACTTTGCTGCCATCTTAACTATTTTTTTGAAATCAGTAATGAAAAATTAGGGGTTTCTTCTCCTCTTCACAAGGGATCTCATCACCCATGGAACCTGTGTTACCCAGTGACAGGCTGGTAGTACACTTCATATTTGCATGAATCTATCCTAAGTTTGCATCTTGCAAAGTAACTTTAAGAAGCCATAAAACAGAACCAAAGTTTCTTCCTTTGTCATTAGTCATCTTATCTGCTTTGATGCAGTAGCCTTTGAAATAAGGAAATTTATGCAAACAAGATTCACTTATTTTTCTTCATATTTCCTGGGTTGTCAGCAGAACTTTCTTTAATATTAAGAAGAGAGGAATGGAAAGAGGAAAACTTTAGGAAATAAACTTGCAGCATGTTTACAGTTTGATAAGACAGTGAATGGTGTTTGTGTTTTTCTCCAAAATCAGTGTTATAATATTGATTTCTCCCTTCCCTCCTTTTTTTCCACTAGCATCACCAATATTTGTATTTATAAAATGCTCCAAAAAGTCAGCATTTTGATGGAACAATAAGCCTTGACATGCTCACTGCTGCCATTGCTCAAAAATCTGAGGATGAGTTTAAAATCTAATTTGGGTGCAGAAATTTTTATTGAAATGTTTTGGAAGACTTTTTTTTTTGTGGCAGGTTTCCCAAACTTCTTGTTACCAAATGATTCTACACTGATAATTGGATGCCAAATAATTCTATTTACTGGAAAAAGACATGATGGTTTACTTTCTCAGTTATTATTATTTGCTCACCCACCACCTCCACTACCACCATCATTATTTCAAGCTATAAACCAACTCAAGACTTTACCTAAAAGCACTGAAAAATTCTCATCTATGGAAGGGTTTTGTAACTGCTGATTGTCTCATTTCTGTCCTTAAGGAAACTAGCTTACCTCCAGCAATTAAAAGCAGGGTAGAATCCAGAGGTCTGCTCTCACAAGAGTCAGTTCCATGTGATGATGTTCCTCACAGCTATGATAAGTGTGTGGATACTGAAACCATATATTACTGCTGGGGAATGGACATATTAGCGAGGTGGGAAAGACCCATACAATCATCCCCAATATAGTATTTGTCTGCAACCACATGGGGTATCACCAGGACAAGGACAGGACATTTTCTGCCTGAAGGAAAGGACAAGATGGCACTTCTTCCTATTTCTGCTTTCAAAAACATACAGAACTGACACTTGCACCTTACTTCAAAATTAGTGAAGGGACAACATCTTCTATTGGAACAGAAGCATAGGCTACTTTAATTAATTTAAATATTTCTGTATCATTTCCCAGCCCACAAGGGCTTCCTGAGCCAATGAGTAAATAAAAGCAGTTAAAACAATGCCAATATAAGATTTTTAAAGAAAAAACACATTAAAAAGCACACAAAAGATAAATGTTCATTTCTTGGTTATGGGGGTGCCGGTAGTCACGTATATAATCATGGGGAGAGCAATGGGGTTGTGTTTTGTTGGTTGATGTTGTTGTCTCAGTATATGTCTCATGTTTATGCTTTTTATATAGCCATGGTCATCTTGGTCGATGATCTCCGTCTGGGCATCGATAGGGGAAGTGTGACCCTATTGGTGCTCTTGGACATCTCAGCGGCATTCAATACCATTGACCATGGTATCCTTCTGGAACACCTGAGGAGGATGGGAATTGGGGGCACTGTTCTTCAGTGGTTCCATTCCTACCTCTCAGGCAGATTCCAGATGGTGAAGCTGGGGGACAGTTGCTCTCGTAAAAGAGAGCTGACATCTGGTGTCCCCCAGGGTGCCATTCTGTCCCCCATGCTATTCAACATTTACACAAAGCCGCTGGGAGAGAACATCCGGAGACATGGAGCGCAGTGTTATCAATATGCTGATGACACACAAATACACTTCTCTATGTCTCCGACTGATGCAGTGGTCAGGGATGGTATCTCCCCTCTAAATGCCTGCCTGGAGTCGGTAATGGGCTGGATGAGGGAAAACAAACTAAGGTTGAATCCAGAGAAAACGGAGGTACTTGTGATAGGTTCCCCTAGCCCAGGAATACAGATTTGTCAACTTGTCCTTGTCACACTTCCCCTAAAGTACAAAGTTCACAGTCTGGGCATACTCCTGGACTTGTCCCTCCAGCTGACTTCACAGGTGGAGGCTACTGCCAGGAGTGCGTGGTATCAACTTCGGCTGATACGCCAGCTGCGTCCCTACCCGGGCAAGGAGGAGCTTGAAACATTGATACATGCACTGGTAACCTCTTGCTTAGATATCTGCAATGTGCTCTACATGGGGCTACCTCTGTACCAAGTCCGGAAGTTTCAGCTGATCCAAAATGTGGCAGCTAGATTACTTACAGGGGCATCAAGAATGGACCACATCACCCCTGTTCTAAAATCCTTACACTGGCTGCCAATTAGCTTCCGGGCGCGATACAAAGTGTTGGTCATTACCTTTAAAGCCCTATATGGCTTGGGTCCAAGTTACTTGAAGGAATGCCTCTCCCTACATAATCCGCCCCGCACTCTCAGAACCTCAGGGAAGAACTTGCTAGAATGCAATGGCACCAGTTTAATGTCAACTTCCCATAGGGCATTTTCAGCTGTGGCCCGAAAACTCTGGAACAACTTGCTGGAAGAGATCCATCTTATTTCCACCCTAGATGCCTTTAAGAAGGCACTAAAGACGGATCTCTTCTGGCGAGCCTATCCACCTGATTTACTGTAAGAAATTATCAAGGATTTACCAGAAATTGATCAATAATGGAATAACTGACAGTAACCGACTAGGATGAAGGATTGAATTGTAGTATATTAATACGTGTTGTTAAATGGTTTTTAAGATAGTGATTTTAAGATTTTATATTGACTGTATGTATGTTTTTATGAATGGTTGGAATCCTGCCTCGATCCAGTGGGAGAGGCGGGAAATACCAATAAAATTTATTATTATTATTATTATTATTAGTAGTAGTAGTAGTAGTAATAGTAGTAGTAAACTCAATAAAAAGTATTTGGGGAAAAAAACATTAAAATACTCTTTTTAAAACTCCTAAAAGCAATCTAAGAACAATCCTAGAATCTAATTTTGAAACAATTAAAACAGTATTTTCAAACAATGAATGCCATGTGGAACAGCACTGTTCAGACTGACTGCCAGAAGGTTATAAGAAATGGGTCTAGCCTAACTTTCTTGGATAGGGAATCATACAGTCAAAGCACTTCTACAGAGAAAGCTCTGTTGTTTGTACACACCATTTTAAAAAAACATATGAAGCTCTTGAAAATATTCATATATGATCCTTTATCAGAGAGCCCAGGGGATATGGGCTATGCATTCCTTACTCTGCCTTCCTCCCAACAACAATTTAAAGCAATGTGTATAATTATAAAAACCAAACAAACCCAAACCTAATAAGTTGACATCAAGCAAAGATTTTTGGGCTCCAACTTTCAGAGAATGAGCCAGGCTTTAGTTTGGCACCAAAATACGACCATCATTGGAACTACTTGGTTTTCTAAGGGGAGGATATCTACTACCTGAGGTAGCCACTTCACTTCATAGAGAAGTCAGCCCTGCATAGTACTGTGGGGCAGCAACAGAGCTTGATGAGAATCTATGTAAAGGGGGTTCTTAATCTCCATTCCATATTGTGTGTACTTTAAGTGCATTATGCATTTGTTGGTGCCAAAGGCATTACTGAATAAAGTCTATAAGCTTCTGAAAGTGGTAGCTTAGAGGAATAACACACACAAAATAGATAGATCTAGTTTCTTTCTTCCTAGTGAGTACGGCTGCAGTGCTGTTGTTTCTTCAAAGAGGAAACCCCCTCAACAACATAAAGATATTCACATTTTCAAACATAGTGAAATATTTTCTAATCTGAACATCCCTTTAAAAAAAGAAGAAGAAGAAGAAGAAGAAGAAAATCAATAAGTGGCATGGAGAAACTTCAAAGCAGGACCTCCTGTCAATGACAGAGGTTCTTCAGCAATGTAAAGTCTTTGAAGAAAGGCTCCCAGTGCTGGGAAGCCTTTGAAGTGACAGAAAGCAGGCATTTATAATTACAGAAAGGTGTGGTGTCCAGCAGAGATAGTAAAAAGATATAACTGGGGTATGTGTGGGGGAAGGTTGAGAGGTGGCATGGGCACCGCCTGACCCTGCTCACCATTAGCCTTAAAAAAAAAAAAACTTTTTTAAAAATAGAGGGAAAAAAACCCCTGCAAGGTCAACTTTGCATCCATCTGAAAGAGGCAATTTGCAAAAATGGGAGAGCTGAATGAGACTTTCAAACCAAATTATATTTGCAACACATGTTTATGAAGCAATCATCTCCCTTTGCCTTCAACACTCCAAAGCTTCCAGTACACAGAGAGTATTCCCTTTATCTTCTGGTAGCTTTGTGCTGAAATAAGTTTGTACTTTTTAAAAGTACATCATCAGTTTCAGTTGCAAGTTACTTACTTCAGTACAGAACCAGCTTTAGCTTGAAGCTGGGAAAAGTTTGTGTTTTTTGGACTGCAACTCCCAGAACTCCTCCCTCAGAATGGTATAATGTGTTTGAAAGTGTCCTTGGGGCCCTTTCACATACCACAATTGTAGATTCTACTTTAACTATCATGGCTGCATCCTATGGCATCTTAGGGTATGTAGTTTAGGGAGGCACTATTAGTCTCCAACAGAGAATTAAAATGAGATTTGTACATGTGTATTCTCAAAAAGATGGTGTGATGTTTAGACATGGACAATTGTTCATTCAACTGACTTAGGTGACAGGGAAAATTCAAACAAATAGAAGGAGTGGGATTCTGTGGGAAGAGTAGAATCCCAAGAGCAGAAGGTGCATGTGCAGTGGTCAGGATTCCAGAAATTCAACTCAAAAGAAGGAATGATTAATAGTACCTGACATATTGGTGATACTAGGTGAATAAAAAGAGATCCTTTGGAACCCGAGTATATTAAGGGGGAAGTTGAGTAGGAACTTTGTGTCCACCAAAGTTTATGCCAGAAATTTTAAAAGTGCTACAGGACTCAATGCTGGATATTCAAAAGGAGACATGAAAGCTCTGCTTGAAATTTTATATCTTCTTTAATTCTTTTATTTTATATCTTATTTTCTTTTAAATGCTGCTAGATTAAGTGATGATTTGTGTGCATAGCACAATCAATGCAGCCAAATCATCACTTAATCTCACAGCATTTAAAAGATAAATGGAGAAATATGTGACATTACTCTATCACTGCCAAATGTTTCCAAACAGAAAGTCTCAAATGTCCATAGTCTTGCTTTTCAGAAGGAAAAACAGGCAATTAACTTATGGTACCTGAGTTGACTTTTTAAATAAATATAATATACGTAATGAGAAAGATGTCTGTATGAGCAAAACCTAAACCTAACATGAAGTAAATGTAACTATTCTACTATGCTATGCGAGAAAGCCATTAAAGCCAAAACAATTAGTTTACACCACAGTGATACAATTCCCTGTTATATATCTCAGCACACGTGCTCCATCGAAATGTAGGGACTATGATTTTGAGTAAGATTACTTCCTGGGATCCAAAAGATCAGGTAAAGAGCCAAATATTAATTTTGTGCCCAAAAGAGGCCATCATTGATACCAATTGGATTTCTAAGGGGACAATATCTGCCACCTGAGGTGACCATCCCACTTTGCCTCTGGGTAATATTGGGGAACAGGGCCTGATGTGGCTCTATGTGAAGGGGGCATTAATCTCTATTGCATATTATATTCCTTTGAAAACACTGGCCTGAATCCTCCTAGTTAATCCCAACTAGAGTAGACACACTGAATCAATTGTTGAATTGTGAATCAATACATATGTAAATACATTTATGGAATCAAGTGAGCTTACTCTAGTAGGGAACAACTATAGAATTCGGACCAGTAGGGCTTACTTCTGAGTAGGCATATATATGATTTCTCTGTAACTGAGGATTCACCAGCCATTGTGTTATTTTACTTATTATGCTTCAATAATACCTTGTCTTTGTAAGCTTTGAAAAACAAGCCTTAAAAATAAAGAAGCCTGTCATATCTATGTATAACAATATGTGTAACTGTCAACCAATTTTGAGAATGGAGCATATCACCTTCTGAAGCACAGTTTCTGTTTCTGAAGAGCTGAAGCACTGTGGGTTTAGTTTTAGTATATCATCAAACGCTCAGATTTCCCTGTCCTAGGAGAGATGATATTTTACAATTTAGAACATGATCAAGGTTCTTTAGAACATTTTCCCCCTTTTCTAAAACAGGACAGGCAGAAACTCTCTCTCAAAGTTACACATCATATACCAGTGGCTCACAAAGACATTCTTATTTGCCTCAAACAACAAAGAGCCTTCTGACATCTTGAAGAGAAACAAGTTTTATTTTCCTAAGCTTTCATGGACTGCAGTCACAGATTTAGTTTTCTTCCTCTCCTAAGATCACAAATGTTAAAACTGTTTTGGTCGAATCTGTGGGACATGGAGGGTTATATAGTGTTTGCCAGGAAAATACTGGATGTTCCAGTCGTTCTGCTTCTGTATGCTCCAACATCCACTCCTCTCCTATTGCATTTTCTGTGACTTTGACACCAACGCAGGATAAAACAAAGTCTGAGATCCTACATAGTTATGCACAACATAAGAGTTCTGCATATGGAACTCCATTATAACTCCCCTACCACCAGTCCCAGGACTCCCCATTTCATTATGACAGTCTCCCTCCCAAAGCCATGACTGGGGATAAGGAGAAAATAAGAGGGGATTGGGCTGGTGAACTGATGGAAAATGGGAGAGGGGGAATTGAAGAAGTATCCGGCTATGTCTCCATATCTAGTTCAAGATAAGGACGTCTTCTGCCATATCTGCTAGGGATTTCTGGATATCTAAGAAGATGATGTGATCAGTTTGCATCAGGCTATGGAAAAGTCAAACACTTTTCTAACACTGATGATTTTTCATCAGCAATGGAATGGCTGTTGTGAATGGCTATCTCAATGACACAGTGACTTCTGGGGGCTTTGATTATTGCAGAGGCTAGAAGGGAATACCAAATTCTGCAATGACTAAAAACATGATGGAATTACACTTGACTATGCCTATAACAGAATGCAAACCAAAGTCCTAAACTCCTTTTCTTTCATCAAAACTCCCTAATCTTGTCCCCTTATTTTAGAAATAAGTTTGCAGTTTGGATTGTTTTCATATCCATCCATTTAAAAGAAGGAACATTCTCTTCCTACCAAAAGTTCTCCATTTACCTGCAAGTCTGTTATTTACAGCCACCACTATGTTGTATGCAATTTTCAAAACAATTGTCCTCCCATACTCTAGGGGTGGGTACAAGGCAGCTCATGGATCCACCTCTATGGATTCCTCCTCTATGCTTCACAGGAGCTCTGCAGGTGCCAAAGCTCTCAAGAGATACAGTCCCACATTCAGACAGTCCACTGAACTCAGAGCACTGCACATGGAGTAGAGATAATTACACACAAGACATGGATTCACCATCTTCATAGGATCAGACCCATTGACTATCTCAAGGTGGCCAGGATGCCTGGAGTCCATTTGATTTGTCCCAAATAGAGTAAATCATTCAGTTACTGAATGGTGTGTCAACATGTACCTACTTTGATACAATGGCTCTACTCTAGTCAGGACTAACAATAAGATTTAGGCCTATATACCAATGTGGATGGTACAAATCCCAATAGTTCTAGCTACCAATGGTGGGGAATGCTATAAATGCATATCTGGCAGGCTACATAATTCCTGCACTTTATGTAGGAAAATGAATGATGGCTGGCATTCAGTGCTGCAGTTATAGTTTCAAATCGTGGATCCATAACCATACTCAGTAAGATTGTGTAGCCTTACTGTAACACTATGTTAATACCACTCCAGCCCACCTTAAGAACCAGCTGCTGGATAAGAGTAAAGAGATCCATTCAGCTTCCTAAAGGTACAGAAGAAGAATGGTTTCCACTTCCTCTTACAAGCAAGACTGCAACAAGGACTTGTGAGAGGGGTACTACTTCTGATTGTAGAAGCTTCACTCACTGGTAGGGGGAAAGTGGAAATGTTATCTTCCTTGTGTCTCAAGCAGAAGCTGAACAAAACTCAACTGTTGACTCTTAAAGTAGACTGGAGGTTGTTGGGCCAGGAGACATTACATAGTTATACATATGTAATTAAATATCCACTGTAGAATATTGGTAGATATATTTTTGACATTTCCCACCCTGCACCTGTTTGTAGGAAATTTTACAGGTGCACATCCATAATAGGGGGCTAATATCACTGCAGATATCAATCAGAAAAAAGAGCTAAAGCCAATTAGTGCTTTCCTATCATAGCCAAATCAACCCATATCTAGCACTTCTGTTTTCCAAACTGCTGAATCTGGGTTTGAACTGAATCTTACAACCTGATGTCTGAGTCTGTGGCAGAGCCTGATATCCTAGTGCATGGGCACTGGAGCCCTAAAATTTTACAATTAAGACTGGCATAGAACTCTATTAATAAATAAACAAATAAAACTCTGACACAGAGAACTTTCAAAAGTACGGTACATTCTCTCTAACTCTTCTTCTTCCCCACCCCTTCCTCCCTCTTCCTCTCTTTTTAAGCATGACTTTTTCTTTGAACTCCAAGCAAAAACTGAAATGTAAGACCACAAAAGATATATCAACACTTTTAACATGTGTAAATCAAAGAAAAAATAACTCCTCACTGGGGGATAACTTTTGGTAATTTCTAACGTTATGTTAAAGTTCATATACTTGCTATCAATGGAAAATCAATGAGAGCAAAATCAATGGGTCTTAAAAGGGCTTAACCATGCCTGGATCACACACAAAAGGAAAACTGACATAAGCATTATTGTAAAACAAAAACTGTAGAAACAAGGAGCATTTTCGAATTGTTTTGCCCATTTTCTGAAGTTTGTTTTAAAGCATCTTAAATTTGTAAACTAGAAATCCACCAGATATAGAACTTTATTTTTAATGCCTTGATAAATTTGCTTAAAAAGTCACCACTTCTTTCTGCAAATCATACCCTGAGTAAAGTGCATACAAGACCACCTTTACCCACCTTCGATGATACAGTATACTGGCTGTTCATCACCTTGCTCTCAAAGTTCTGTGTCAAGGGACAAACCATTCAAAGTTAATAATGCAAGCAGTTAATAATGCATACCAACTTTGACTTCTACCTGACTTTAAAGTTGCACTGGCTTTTAGAAATCCTTAGTTGCTGCTCTGCCATGTCATCCCTCCCTAGTTTGGTCCACACACGACTATGCTTTTGAACCATGCATTTGTTTTAGTTTCCTGACAGCCAGTTTCCTTCTGATATCAGGACCTTGAGGAAACTTGATGAGATCTGAATGAATTCAGACAAGGTATAAAAAGGTTGCTTACTTGGATTAGCTGCATTGAAACTGATTGAAATGGGAATGGAAACAGAAGAGACCCAGAATTATAAAGAAATTGAGGTGAATTTCTGAATAAAGGTAAAGATATTTTGAATATATTGTCAGTAGTTAAGCATAGAGAGCCAGCATGGTGTAGTGATCTGAGCATAGGACTGTGAATGAAGATCAGCATTTGATTCACTTGACCATGGAAACACACTGGGTAACCTTGGGAAAGTCACACACTCTGAATCCCAAAAGACCCCATGATAGGTTAGCCTTAGGATCATCCTAAGTCAGAAAGGACTTGCAACAACATCAAGATCCTCATAATATAAGATATGTGTGACCTAGGACTCTCTATTTTATTTTCATGACATCAGCATTATTAAGCAGCCCCTCACCCCATCCCCAGTCAATGTTTGGTTGTGGGGGTGCATCAGAGTGATATAAAGCTGGGATTCCATTGGAGGGCAGTTGCTGCACAGGAAAGTACTGGATAGCTCAACTCACAATGACTAAGGATTATGTATACCTGTATAATGGGGATTACAACAAGTTATGCCACCAACAGGATTCCTGCCCATGCAAGGAGGCTGACCCTGCAGTTAGATGGCATCTTCAAAGCAAAACACTTAGGCCCTGTGCAGATTGGTACTTTGGGCTGGCCTGGGGGTGAAGATGGGTGTAGCATCTACATAACACATGCCCTGGCTCCACCCCCAGGGTGCCGTGACACTGAATGCTGCACCACACAGTGCATGGTATCACGGCACTCCTCTGGTGCTGTCTCCATGTGACACAGCACTGAAGGAACACCATATAGCTGCAGCACCACAGCTATCACACCCTGGAAAGGCCAAATTGGGGCCAAAGCATGCAGTTGCAGTGGCCCTGATCTGGCAGAAAAAGGGGCAGCTGGAATCTGTGCCTTTGGGGCTGTTTGCACAACCCCTTAGTCTTTTAGGCTTGCATTACAAGCGTAATACTTGTGGTTTTGAGTGTAAGGCACTGGGGCCTGATAACCACAGTCAAATGCACACACACACACCAGAGCTTCATGTACAGTAATTTATTTTGGGAGGAAAACTCTAGGTACACATTGGTACAAATTATTAAACTGAAACACCTGTTTACATAGGTGAAGGATGACCCTACACTAAGCTTAGTGAGCTCAAGTACCAGATTCTGGGAGATACAGCATAGCATATGCCATGTGATATAATAATAATAATAATAATAATAATAATAACTTTTATTTATATACCGCCCTTCCTGCGATCAGGGCGGTGTACAGCATCTACAGTTAAAAACATTTCAAACAATACAATAAAAGATTACAATAAAACAATGAATAAAAACAAGTAAAAACATTATCATCCCGAAGCGGTATACAATGGTTTATTCCAACGGCTTATCTGGGGGGAAGATGGCGATGACAGATAGCAATCAAGGATAAGCCTGATTAAATAGGTGCGTTTTTAGCTCCTTTTTAAATTGGGGGAGGGAAGTAATCAAGCGGAGCTCAATAGGTAGTGAGTTCCAGAGGCTCGGAGCAGATATAGAAAACGCTCTCTTGGCAGTTGTTGAGAGCCTGGCCTCTGGAACTCTTAACAGGTGTTGTCCGCTTGATCTAAGTGTGCGGGGCGGATTATGTGGGGAGAGACGGTCCTTTAGGTACTCTGGGCCCAAGCCATTTAGGGCTTTATAGGTAACGACCAGCACTTTGTATTGGGCCCGGAAGCGAATGGGCAGCCAATGAAGATCTTTTAAGATCGGTGTTATATGGTGGGTCCTAGATGCCCCCGTGATCAGCCGTGCTGCCATATTCTGGATTAATTGTAGCTTCCGAGTGTGGTACAAAGGCTGCCCCATGTAGAGCGCGTTGCAGAAATCCAACCGAGAGGTTACCAGAGCATGTACTACTGTTTCAAGGTCCCTCCGGTCCAGGCAGGGGCGCAGCTGGCGTATCAGCCGAAGCTGGAAGCAGGTGCTCCTGACTGTCACATCCACCTGAGAAGTAAGGTGGAGCGACGAATCAAGGAGCACCCCCAAGCTGCGTACAGTGTCCTTTATGGGAAGCGTGATCCTGTTCAGGACAGGTGGAACCACCTCCCTGCCTGGGCCGGGGGAACCTATCACGAGTACTTCCGTTTTCTCTGGATTCAGGCTGAGTCTGTTTTCCCTCATCCAGTCCATTACCGATTCCAGACAGGCCACGAGAGGAGTGACGCCGTCCCTGGTCACTGCATCAGTCGGAGACATAGAGAAGACTATTTGGGTGTCATCAGCGTACTGCTAACCCCGCGCCCCATGCCTCCGGAGGATCTCTCCCAGCGGTTTCATGTAAATGTTAAAGAGCATGGGGGACAGAATGGCTCCTTGAGGGACCCCAGAGGTGAGGGCCCTCTTATCGGAGAACACGTCCCCCAGCTGCACCATCTGGAACCTCCCACAGAGGTAGGACCGGAACCACTGGAGCGCAGTGCCCCCGATTCCCACCTCTGCCAGGCGTTCCAGAAGGATACCATGGTCGATGGTATCGAAAGCCGCTGAGATGTCCAAGAGCACCAGCAGGGACACGCTACCCCTGTCGATGCCCAGACGGAGATCATCGACCAGGGCGACCATGGCAGTCTCAACCCCATGGCCTACCCGAAAACCGGTTTGAAATGGATCTAGAAAATCCGTTTCATCCAAGATCGATTGAAGCTGGATTGCAACCGCCCTCTCGATCACCTTCCCCAAAAATGGCAGTAGCGAGACTGGCCGATAATTGTTGTGAACCAGGGGGTCGAGGGAGGGCTTCTTCAATATTGGTTTTATTGTGGCCAATTTAAGCTGGTCGGGAAACTGTCCCTCCCTCAAAGATGAGTTGATAATCCAGTGTAACAAGGAAGTTACTACCGGTCTCCCCTGTGCCACTAACCACGAGGGGCAGGGATCGAGAGAGCAGGTTGTCTTCCTAACACTTCTAAGGATCTTGTCCACATCCTCGGTACTGACAGACTCAAACTGATCCAGTACAACCGAGTCCACGGAAGCTCTGGATGCCTCTATTCTGGTTTCTGTTTCAACCCTGGCGTCCAGATCTTTGTTTATCCGAGAGATTTTATCCGCGAAGAAGTTGTTAAATTGGTCACAGCAGGCCTTAGTATGTTCAAGGATCTGGTTCGGGGCAGGAGGGAGCTGAGTTAGCTCTCTCACTACCCTGAACAACTCTGCTGGACGCGACTCCGCGGACGCGATACGAGCAGCATAGAACGAGTTCTTAGCTGCTTGTATCGCCTCTCCATAGTCCTTCAAATGATGGTCTAGGAGAGCCTTGTCGGATAAACGATGGTGTTTCCACCAGGCGTGCTCTAGCCGTCGCAGGACCCGCTTCCTTGCCCGGAGATCTTCCGTGTACCAGGGCTTCTTTTTGGAAGCAGGCCTGAGAGGGCGCTTGGGAGCGATACTGTGTATAGCCCTGGAGAGATCTGTATCCCAGGTGCCCTGCATATGGCATGCAGCAGTATGGTAGTGCAGGTGAGCGTTGCATGTCTTATGGGACACATCCTATGTCCCCTGAGTAATTCTGCCATTTTTGGTTTCACTAGAAAATACTGTCCCACCATCAGTGTCAACATAAGATTCACTGTTAATTCATTTAATTTCATTCACTGTAATGGAGGGAGGCTTGCCCTGTAACACAGGAAGAGCCATGTCATATTAGCCCAAAGGTCTATCTAGGACTATCAAAGGACTAGCTAGTCCCATCATTATGTTCACATAGCAGCCAACAAGATGCATATAGGAACCATAAAATGTGATCTAATAAAATGTGGATTTATAT
Organism: Urosaurus nigricauda; assembly: GCA_034509955.1. Lineage (NCBI taxonomy): Eukaryota > Metazoa > Chordata > Lepidosauria > Squamata > Phrynosomatidae > Urosaurus > Urosaurus nigricauda. The sequence continues at coordinate 245,973,962 of JAOEGL010000003.1, forward strand.
CACTGTAAAGTGTATTTACATAGTACATAGTTGCCTGGTATGTGTGAAATGACAGACAAATGTGTCATGAAAGACAAAGAATATAGTTTTGCATAACAATAGGATTGACTGAATGAATGAGATAGTGAAGTAGATGAGTGTAGAGTGGCTGACAGAATGAAATAGTCAGTTTATATCCCACTGGGAGATAGGGTGTCCAATAAATAAATAAATAAATGTGTGGTGTGAGCAAGAGTGAAAGAGTCATATAGAAGATCGGGTTGGAGATGACTGTTAGGGTATAAAAGGGGCAGTGTTATGAGGCAAAAGCATGTCTAACAGTGCCGTGAGTAAGAATGAATGTGAAAGATAATATACCACCATCATTTATATAGATCATCAATAAAATAATGTTTATCTGTGAACAATAAAATACAACCTGCACATATTAATATCATCATAAAAAGCAGGAAGGGAGGAGAGGGGAAGTTGGAATATAGCAGCATCTTTTAAGACTAACTGGGTTTTATTTTAACATGCACTTTTGTGCATATAAACACATTTAATCTCAGATGCAGTATGGAGTGAAATAATAAAAATTAATAATAATAATAATAATAATAATAATAATAATTTATTTATAGCCCGCTCCTCTGTGGAAAACAATCGGAGCGGGTTACAGCACGAATTAAAACATACAAGTTAAAACAGTACAACAGCCCATTCCCCAGTCTTAAATCCCTTAAAATTAAATTAAACTAATAATGAGTTAAAACCAACAGCAATTAAAACAACTAAGTAAAGTGCATTCTCGTGAGTATCATTCCTGAGCTAGGTGGGAGACAGTAACAGGGTTGGGAATGTGGAGAGCTAGTGGAAAATTAAAAATCAAGTTTTTCAATATCCAGGCTTCAAGATATAGGGACACATTTGGTGTCCTTAACCTTGCAGGCTCATAGACAGACTTAAGGAGGACCATGAACTTAGACTATAATAACTTTTATTTCAATATAACTGGTTACCATTGTAGTCCTGTGTGCTTTATTTTAGACATTTAAAATAATCCTGCTGAAAAATGCTCCATGAGCTTCACCATAGCACAAAAAGAAAGAAAGAAAGGAAGGAAGGAAGGAAGGAAGGAAGGAAAAGAAAAGAAAGAAAGAAAGAAAGAAAGAAAGGGGGGAGGGGGAGACTAAAATCCCTTGTACTAGATGGCAGCAAGAAGTAAGGTGTAATTGCATAACATCCCAAGGCAATGCATAATAAAGTAGCATTTATCTTATTTGATAAATTTTGTCTACTCTGTGATCATTACTATAAGGAATATGTGAGGAGAGCCTAATGCTCAATTGCATTACCACATAAATTACATATTTTGGCTATTGAGAACTAGATCTCAATAAAGTTCTTGATGGTAAAATAAACCCCCAAGAAAGAGAGGATAAAGGTGTTTGCCAAAAGGAGTGTATTGGAACCTGGTAGTTAATCCTGAAAGAAAGTAGATCAGGTAAAAAAAAATAGTACCCATGGAGAAGACCAAGGAAATGTCACAGTAACTTCTCCTTTGCCTTATACTTGGGAGCACTAATTTCTGTCCATAGGAGATCTATGAGAGGCTAAGCAAATCAAGGAATATTACTTGACAAAATATGAGTTAAACATGGAAGCTGAGTCAATAAAAACATTCTGCAAAGAATGTTGGAGGGAGAGAAAAAAAAAACCCAAACAAATGAAAAAGCCACAGGCAATGAGCTCTTCAGCCTGTAAAGAAAATGCTGTTTGTTCCACTGAGTGTTGTCTGTCTGAGAAGCCTCCCTGGCAATTTGCCCATCATCAACAAGAAGATTATGAGGTCACACAGCAGGTATTTTCAATTCACTAACTTTTACAGCAGACCAAGGTACCTTTAATTAAAACAACGATAATGTTTTATACTTACAGAGTGCTTTACATGCTCACAGCACTTTACAGCTACTGGCTAATGAAGTTTCACAACACCCTTGTGAGGGGTTAACTTCATCTCATGTACAACAGAAGTGGCCCCACTAAGAGTTGAAGATCAAACTTTTCCAGCTCCTTGCAACATCTAATTGTATAGACAGACCCTGTTAAATAAGAAGAGGCTCACTGGTAAAGTTACTGGTCATTGAAAGCTGCATCTGAAATCAAGTTCCTCTGTTGGTAGAGACGCTTAAATTTCTAACCATGATCCCAGTTGCATTTGTAAAGCTACCTATAATTAATAAAAAAAGGAGAATGTATAATTTTCTACCATTGAACCATTGGTGGCCACACTCCAAGAATATGTGACAGGTTGAAAGTCAGAGCAGTATGAAGAAGACATTAATTAATACAGGAATAAGAACACTGGTGATAGGCAAACGCCCCTTGGCATGCACAACTATTCCTCAGATTAGCAAACTGATCATTTTAAACTCTAAGCCGAGCTCTTGACAACAGTTACAGAACTTGGAAGAGTTACGTTTTTCATAACAATGCCCCGAAGCTTCAGCCACTATAGCTACTGTCCATGCTGGCCAGGGAATTCTAGCAAATGTAACTTTTCCAAGTTGTGCTTCTCTGGGAATGTGATGGAATCCAAGAATACTCTGGGAATCTTATCATCTTATCCTTTTCTCTGCCTGCCTTTTGCCCAGTTATCTGGTAGTGTAACCTTGTGAAATCTTTTCAGGTATTGGGGTCTGAAGGTTGACATATTGCCTCTGTCTTTCATATAGAACATAGTTCAACCCTGGTCTTATAAAAGTTACTTAGAAAAAAGAGGATATTTCCAAACAGATAGCAACAAAAGAAACTACAGCCACCCCTCTGTTTTTGCAGGGGATCCATTCCAGACCCCCCCCCCCCCGGTGAAAATGGAAATCTGCTTATATGCAAGCCCTATTGTCTTGAAATGCAGTGCACCCCTGTGGGCACATGCCATGGGCAAGCACTCCATTTTAAGCCATCCATTTGCCCCTCACAAGTAAGCGAGGGACATGGATTCCAAGACTGAGCAAACGGAGGGATGACTGTATATGAGAATGTGAGAAGTATTTCAGCATGACCCAAGTTTTCAAGCATAGGCATTCTTTTCTCTTTTCCTGATACTAATACAAAAAATGCAGTGTGTGTGCCAACATGTCATCTTTGTCAGATTCCTTTTGCTGTTGTTTTTTATATTTTGCTAGAGAACACAAGAATCAGCGTTATGAAAAATGTATGCTGTTGTCAAGTACATACAAGTAATTTCTGTGAAGTGTTAACTAAGAAGGACTTAGCTGCCAATTTTTAAAGTATATATTTGTTTTTAAGCATTTTTTTATATTCATTCTTCTGTAGGAATTATCAAAATATGATAATATGGCTTTTCAAATTCTCACTTCAAATGTAATCATCTAACCTGAGACAGAGCAATCTTGCAAACTAAGTAATTTTCCTTATATCCATCGAATTTCAGCAGCCTCCTGGAATTTGGAGTCTCTTTCAGGTGCTAGTGATGTCTTAGAAAGAGATTTTTTCTTGGGTTTCCTCCTTCTTTTTAAAATTCAGTCAATACACTAATGGATCTGTATTTGCCAATTTCTTGAACTATGCATCATCATTATTATCATTGTCGTCGTCGTCGTCATCATCATCAAAAATTGCAACAGATAATATTAACCTGACATACCATATTATAATCTAAATCTCAACAGATTAGACCATTTTGGATTACAATTAAAAGACAAATGATAAAATGGATACATAACATGGACTTGGGTGTAATGTAAACATCTTAGAAGATAATGATATTGTGTTGCACATGGAGAAATAATAGGCAGAGTCATTTCCAGAGAAAAGAGAGTGATATGGATTCCAGTTTATTTTCCCCAAAATGAGAAGGTCCACATCCTATATAAAAGATGGATTACATAATATTATACATATAATATTATACATATAATATTATATTATAAGGAATCTGCTTCTGAGGTTCACAACTGAGCTTGGATATGCACATCTATACAAACTTAAGAACAATGTGTGCCTGCATTGTTTTTGTTTATGGGGTTTGGGTCATTGCAGAGGTTGGTACAGTGGGCCCTTCCTATCCATGGAGATTTGGTAATCTCTCTCTCTCTCTCTCTCTCTCACACACACACACACACACACACAATGATGGGAAGAACCATGGGAGTTCAAGCCCATATTAGTCAATGGGTGGCTATGTCCATGAACCTGCATCACTGTGTCTATAGGCTACTTGACTAAAATGGGGTAGGGTATCCATGGGTGTTGCAATCCATTTAATGACTAGCTTGTTAATATGGTCTTTGTCACTCTGCAATAACTAAATCCCTCCCCTCCATCTAGACTCACTATTTCAATCTGATACTCTTCCATTCAGTGGCTGGTAGAGAGTGGGAGTGAGAGTGGAATCTGAGATGCATCTGGCTATTCCCTCACAGCCAGATGGAAAGCAACCAGACTCATCTGCTGAAATTTCCAGGGAAGCCCAGTGGATTTCAGTGGCTGATGTAATTGGTCTATAGAACATAGCCAGACACTTCTCCAAATCCCACTAAGGGATGCAGAGGAATTTCTGAAAGCAAAATTTCGCCATAAAGTTTTATGACAACAGATAAATTCACAAGACATCATCTGATTTTTTTTCTTAATGTTCACTGCTATTTTAAAAAATGCAGTCTGATGAATCTTCTATATTTCAACTGTGTTTTTTATGGTGAATTTAAATAAATCTACTGGGGGACATGTGATAAGATAATGATATACCAGATTCTATCCACACTGATGGCATTTTGTTCAGATAATTAAAAGGCTCTTTCCATGATGGATAGAGATGATAGCATGCTAGCATTTTAGGTAATAACGTATTGCTTTCATATTTGCATCAATAATCAAGTGAGAAATGTGAACACAAAAAACAACAACAACAACAAACACAGCTCCTAATATTACTGAAAGATTTGTCAACTGAAATGCAACATTTATATAAGTGGAGCTTCCATTTTTTTTAAAGTGCAAGTTCATTTGAGCCTACTGACATACAATATAACAATAGGCATGTTGCTACATATGACACTGAATTACTGAATTCCCCATTTGAAGTTCTAGCTAGGAATGGAAATAATATTTTCAAATTTTCTTGTGTTTGATGATAAACTGTGTCTTGACAGAAGAAGGCACCCAATGGGGAGGGGGAAGCAACTACTGTGATTTTATTTATTTATTTATTTATTGCATTGAGTGAATTTTGATGAATATTTCAATTTTCATTTTTTTGCACAGAACCCTATTGGTTGAGGAACATCTTTGCACAATGCTCGATAATTTCTGCAGTATAACCAGGGCATTTTGCAGGAACCTGGCTAAGTTCTTGCCTTGTCAGGTATGCTGACAGACTTCGTCTGTAATGCGTTGGATGAAGAAAAACCTAACTGAAAATGAAACTAGACAAGACAGAGATGCTTACTATCAAGAGTCCTGATCTGGTGGTGTGTCAACCAGTTCTAGATAGAGTCACACTCCAACTGAAAGACTGTATTCCCTGTATGGGAGTTGTTAGGAAGTCTCTCTTTCTTAGGGGGAATTACAATTAGCTCAAATATGCAGAGAGGAAGATCCTAACAGTCTTACGCTGAGATCGGGTCCCAAACTGTTTACGGGAGGTCCACTGACAAACCCCAAGAGAAGTCCAAAGAAGTCCAATAAAATACACAGTTTATTAAGGGGCATAAATATCACGCAGCAAGGGGGCACACACACACACACGTTCAATGCTAGAGAAAAGGGAGGGGTAAGAGTGGGGGTTAGAGCTGAGAGAAAGAGACTGCTGGAATAGCTACCATAGAAGTCTTCTCCTGTAAGCCGGATTGAGATGGATGATTATGATGGATACGACTGCTGGAGGGGGGGGTTGGCTGCGGGAGCTATAGGCAGAAGTCAAACTGGCATGGACCAGCCAGTCCTCCAAGAATAGCATCGGGGAACAACTCAAAATGGGAGCCTTATATAGCACTGAACATATCCAGAGACAATGCATTTGTGCTAGACAAAGGTGTTGATTGCCTGGGCTTTCTTTAAGCCAAGAGTAAATAATCTGTGTACAATGCGCTTAGGTTGGACACAAATCAGAGGGGAAGCCAGCTTAATGGCTGAGTAGTTAAGTCAATCACTGGCTCATCAAGTGTGAGGCCAAGGCTATTGTCTTTAATCGGAGGCTAGTGGCGAAACCGGTCTGGCGACTCTCTGCTTCCTCTAGAAAGCTGCTTACTATGAACTCAATTCTGCCAAGCGGGGCCTGCCTATATGACCTTCTCACTTGGGACTTATGGAGGGCCTGGAATGGGTCAAGCAGGGGTCATGATACAGTCCACATGTCTCCCAAAATTTTGTATCAAATGTAGGAATCGTAACAGAGTGCTTCTGGATTTGTGCATCCAAATGTCTGCTCAGATAGATGCAATGGTCAGGAGTGCCTGTTATCAGCTTTGGCTGATAAGCCAATTGCGCCTCTTCCTAGAATTGGAGGACCAAACTTGGTAGTACACACAACTGTAACCTCAAAGCTGGATTTCTGCAATGTGCTCTCCATTGGGCTATCTTTATATGGCAGCCAGACTGATTACAGGTACATCTAGGAGTGATCACATAATACAAAACTTAAAATCATCCCACTGACAACCAATTAGTTTCTGAGTGAAAAAATGTTGGTTATTACTGTCAAAGCCCTACATAATTTGGGTCCAGATAACCTACAGAATCACCTTCTCCCTTACAATCCACCCTATACATTGAATTCCTCTGGGATATGTTTGCTCCAACAGCCAAGGACTAGACTGGCAACATTTTCCCAGAAGACCTTTATGTCTGCTGCCCCCAGACTATGGAATGACCTACCAGAAGAGATACAATAGCTGAAAACATTGTCTGCATTTAAAACAACATTAAAGACTTATCTCTTTTGACAGGCCTTCCCACACAAATTTAAATCATGACTTTTTTTGAGTGTATTTTAATAGTTTTATAGTATTGTATTTTTAACTGTAGGTTTATGTGTTTTTAATTGTGTTTTATATATATAACATGCTATACCCCACCACAAGCCTTAAGGAGAGGGGGGAAAGAAATAACAACAACAACAACAACAACAACAACAATCATTGTATACTAATAAACAATTTCCTAAAATATGCAATGGTTGTCTTGCATAAATTATTTTCCACTGTGAAAAGACATTCCCCAACCAAGAATACTATAGCAAATTCTTCCAATGCCACCCTAAAAAATCTTACTGCTTAAGCCATACATTGTCATAACTGAAGGGTTTCCAAGGTGCTGCAGATCAAGAGGCTGAGAAGTGAAGACTCTCTCCATGTCACGAGGTACATTCAGACAGGCAACTGGAGAGATCTCCTGGGCTCCTACCACATGACCAAGAGAGTGCTACAGTCATCCCTCAGTGGCCTGTTCTCAGAAACTCGTCAATTATGGCAATGCTTGGATTAAGAGGTAATTTTTTTTTTGGAGGGGTGTGTGTGTGTTAGGTCATTCACAACCATAAACATGAGTACCAAAAGTTATGAGACTGTAAATCCAGTTTATGATCTTGTAAATATTGAACAGAATGTAAACATATAAGTTTATCACACAGGCCCTGGAACGGGCCTGTTGCGTTCTAAAAGGGGGCGTGATGGGAATGGGAGGGGGCATAGAATGCAGCCGAAAGTTCCCATTGTGTTCTAGTTGCATCCCAGAGGGGGTGATTTTCAGAAAAGCTTCTAAACCATTCCTGAAAATAGCTCCCTCTGAGATGCATCCAGAACGCGATGGCAACTTCCGGTCGCAACAGCAGCGTTCTCCCCGTGTGGTAAGATGTGTTCAATACTGCCTCCTGTTCCCATCACACCCCTTTTAGAATGCGACAGGCCCGTTCCACGGACTATGAGATAAAGTTAATTTTTTTGCATGTGAAACAGTGCAAAAAGCCTTTTGTGGCTGATTCTGCACTGCATAAATCTGCTAGTTGATACTACTTTAACTGTCATGGCTCAGTGCTTTGGAATCCTGGAAATTGTAGTTTTGTGAGACATTTAGACTTCCCTGTCAGAGAGATATGATGCCGCAACAAACTACATTCCCAGAATTCCATAGCACTGACCCATGGCAGTTAAAATGCCATCAACCTGGATTATTTCTGCAGTGTGGATGCAGCCACATACATTTTTACTTAATAAACATTTTTATTTATGCTCAAAAATGTGAAAAATAATTGAAAATGTACCAAAATTCCTGTAAGATCACCCAGTGATGAGAGAATTTTGTTTTTGTTTTTGTTTTAGCTGTGCATATGGCAGTGAAATCAAAGAATATTTACATATTTGCATATCCAATAAAACTTGCTATTGATCATTGTGTTGGGTTTGTATTTCTTGACCTTGTTCAGATTAAATAAAATTTCCATATATAATTCTTAAAACCTACTTGTGATGCTATAATATATATTGTATTTCACAGGAAAACTATGTATTTTCAATATTTTTGTCTCTCCAGCATCAATGAATATAACATAGACTTAGCAATGCATCTCCCACTTAAAATTCCTTCTCTATTACTGTATATTGTATACTAGTTGGTGGTAAATTGTAAATATGGTTACAACCTGTGGAGATCTTTTTTAAAAGTGTTTAAAAAGCAATTTAAGATTCCAGTCAATGGATTATTAATTTACTTCAGAATCTGTGGCTTATAATGTTCCTCTGAGTAAATCTGTGTGTGATTGTGTGTGTGAGAGAGAGTGCATTTTCATTTATAGTCATTCTGTGGAAATTGACTGCTTTTCCCTCCAGAAAAAAGAAGTGCATTGCTTGCTTTGCTATGCATCTTTTGCATTACACACCCCAATTTGTACAAGTAGTTTGTTGACAACAAATGGGCATCAATATGTTGTTCCTTTCTGCTTCTTAACACATCTGGTAGCAGCTGTGAAAATGTTGTCCATAATAATATATACAGGAAATTAGGGAAATAAAGAGCAAATATATGGATGCTGATTTCTCACCAAAAAAGCACTCATTAACTCACACGATCATAAGCATAAATTCCTATGAGTTGATCCACTAAGGGCTATCCTTCTATATGAACAGGGTCTCCACTGACCTTGTTGAACTGCCACATGTGTGATAGAGGATGATGTGGTCAAGAAAGTCCATGTTCAGCACATAAGCAGCAGTACATGTAGAGTGAAGAAAAATGTCAAATGCAACGAGGTTACAGGAGGATCTTCATCCACTACTAGCCACTGATATTCTGTATGAAGAATTTTAACAACACACAAGCTAGGAAAATGCTGCTGTAACTCCACTGAGTCTGCGATCCATGCTGCAAAAAGGGTTGTGGAATTGTAAAGTTAGCACTGTGAAAAATCCATGCCCAAGAATCATCCAGTCAGCCAGTCAACACTGCAAAACCAGCTTTTCCCATTGCCAGTTTTTTTGGTAGCTGACCAACCCAAAATGGACAAACCTTGTGAAAATTTGTGCAAAATGACTCCAGTTGTGTGAGACTGGTAGAGTCCATATGCTCAAAGATCATTGAAGAAAAGCACAGTATATGCCAGGAATATACAGTTGCTTGCATAAATATCCCTCCACAGAACAACATACAACAGCACCTCAAGAATATACAGGCCTGTGACTAACATTGTCATTTTATTTATTTTCTCCTCCTGTATGACTTTTTAACACTTTTGCTTGCTGAAAAAGCCAGTGGAGCTTCAAAATTCATCATATATTTTGTGTATTGTGGTTGCCTAAACAAAAACATTACTGTTTTGTGGATTTTGGATGCTATTATACAGCCATAGAAATGATGTGTACCATCCCATTTTCAAGCTCCTCTAAACTCTACACACTACACCTATCCATTTTAGTCACTTTGGCTGCATCTACTTGAGAATTAATGCAGATTGACACCGCTTTAACTGCCATAGCTCAATGCTATGGAATTTTGGGATTTGTAGTTTTGTGAGAGATCTAGATTTCTCTACCAGAAAGCTCTGATGCTCCAACAAACTGCAAATCCCAGGTTTCCATAGGATGGAACTATTACTGTTAAAGAGGCATCAAACTGCATTAAATCTGCGGTGTGGCAGCAGCCTTCTAGATTTGAAAGTAAGATTATTCCAATTGGCCACCCAAGTCACCTTATACTGGAAAACTGAAACCCCTTGGATGTTTCTGAGTTGCTTAACTTGGAAAAAGTAAAAAGGACATGACAGAAGTATATAAAATTATTTAAGGTATGGAGAAAGTAGATAGGGGAAAGCATTTCTCCTCTCACATTATTTGAACCTCATCTATTAAAACTATTCAGGTGACCAGAGAAACTACTTTTCCATAATGGAACTGTGGAACTCACTGTGACAAGATATAGTGGTGACTGTTATCCTGGATGACTTTTTAAAGGGCACTGGATAATTTCATGAAGATTAAGACTACTAGTGGTTGTTAATCCAGATGATAATCTCTGGTAATAGAAGCAGCATACCTTTGTGCATCAGTTGTGAGAGGGTTGGATGGGAGGGTGCTGTTGCCTTCATGTCTTGCTGACAGACATTCCATAGGCAACTGGTTGATCAATACATGAATAGTCTTGTACTTACTGAATTGTGCCCATGGATCTTTCTTGGAAAATGTTGAAATTTCATTCCAACATAGCCTTTTCTATGCATATTCTCTGCACTGACCTTGTTGAGCTGCCACATGTTGCAAAACATTGTTGGAACTGGCTAAAAGAAGTACACCTTTCTTGTTAACCCCCCCCCCACACACACACACATGTGCATATGTGAACACAGACACACATTTTTTAGAGTCAGAATTGTAGATTTCCCCCACCCCACCCCATGGGTCTGTCTTTATAAGAGCTCCAGGAGTACAATGTAGTTCAACAAATTCCTGTGGTGAATAAATTTGCTTGCTTTGGCATATCAACATTTCCTGAAGGCATTTTCTGCCTCTGTTCTTCTGACTCTGTGTTGTCTTTTGCAATGTTCTCTCTGCTGCACTCACCCTTTTGCTGTTATGAATAAAGAAAATTAAATAGGGTATTTTTACTGTTGTGGTTGTTTATACATGTATAATTATGCAGATTAGCTCATAGTTGTGGACTTCTAGATGTTCCAACACCAGACAGTAATCCTTCACCCACAGTGCCTTTTATAGTTAGTCAGACTTGATACAGTCAAACATTTTCTCTTCCTGTCTGTTAAATGTTCAGGTCATTCATTTCAGAGGAATATGGATCTCACCTCTGTCTATCCAATATAATGACCATGCTGTTGTTCTTACTAGAATTTACTAGGTTGTGAGACAAATGCAGGTTAAATTGTAAAATGTGGGCTAGACAAGGTAACCATTACATGGGTTTTTAATTGGTTGACTGGCTGCACCCAAAGGATGCTCAACAATAGTTCTTTTTAATCCTGGAGAGAAGTGACCAGTGGAGTGCCACAGGGTTCTGTCCCGGGCCCAGTGCTATTCAATATCTTTATTAATTACTTGGATGACAGTATTGGGGGCCTAGTTATCAAATTTGCAGATGACACCAAATTAGGAGGAATAACTAATACCCCAAAAGACAGGATCAAAATTCAAAATGACCTTTCCACTTAGGGTGGAAAAATGAAATGCACACATATATAATAGGGGACAGTTGGCTGAATGAGACCACATGTGAAAGGGATCTAGGAGTCCAAGTAGACCACAAGTTGAACATGAGTCAACAGTGCGATGCAAAAGCTAAAAAGGCCAATGCAATTTTAGGCTGCATCAATAGAAATATAGTTGTAAACCACTTAGACACTGCTTAGGCGGTATGAAGCTGTATATAAATGAAGCTGTTTGCTTGACTGCTGTAATCCGCTTTGATTCCCCACTGGAAAAGGTGGAATAGAAATAAAGCCTATTATTATTATTATGAGAAACAACTTAGGGAGCTGGGGATATTTAGCCTGGAGAAGAGGTTAAGAGGTGATATGATAGCCCTGTTTAAATATGTGAAGGGATGTCATATTGAGGAGGGAGCAAGCTTGTTTTCTGCTGCTCCTGAGAATAGGACCCGGAACAATGGATGCAAACTGCAGGAAAAGAGATTCCACCTCAACATTAGGAGGAAAAGAGATTCCACACTCAACATTAGGAGTGTGTTCCAACAGTGGAACACACTCCCTCAGAGTGTGGTGGATCCTTCTTCCTTAGAGGTCTTTAAGCAGAGGCTGGATGGCCATCTGTCAGGGATACTTTGATTGAGAGTTCCTGCATGGCAGGGGCGTTGGACTGGATGGCCCTTGTGGTCTCTTCCAACTCTATGCTTCTATGATTCTATGAAATTTGGATCTTCTAATTTTATATAGCATGTGTACACACACACACACACCTTGTGTCTAATTCCTTTCCAGCATTGTGGGAGCCAATTCATGTGGTAAACATCATTATAGATTGAGAAGGATAAAATGATAACCAATCACTTATTCTCTCTGTCATCAGTTTTGCTGTACATGTTACTTATTCCTTTCCTTTCCTTTCCTTTCCTTTCCTTGTTGCTTTAAAAACCAACTAAACCCCACTTGTGGTAAAGTGGGTGTGTCTAGGTGTGTCTCTTTTATTTATTCATTTTAAAGAAATTGTCAATTCTGTTTGTTTTTGCAGCAAGTTTGTTGGCCTAGACAGTAGGAGAGGAGCTGCTTGGCAGCCATTTTGGGACCGTGTGCTTGAGACCGTGTGCTCGTTGCTGAAGGGGAGGAGCTTCTGTGAGTCACATCTGTGAGTCACAAGGGGGCGGAGCTAGCAGACTAGCTTTATATACCACCTTCCAGAGCCTTCCAGAACAGTCCGGCCAGAGAGAGGAGAAGGAGAGGAGCTGCTTGGCAGCCATTTTGGGACCGTGTGCTTGAGACCGTGTGCTCGTTGCTGAAGGGGAGGAGCTTCTGTGAGTCACATCTGTGAGTCACAAGGGGGCGGAGCTAGCAGACTAACTTTATATACCACCTTCCAGAGCCTTCCAGAACAGTCCGGCCAGAGAGAGGAGAAGGAGAGGAGCTGCTTGGCAGCCATTTTGGGACCGTGTGCTTGAGACCGTGTGCTCGTTGCTGAAGGGGAGGAGCTTCTGTGAGTCACATCTGTGAGTCACAAGGGGCGGAGCTAGCAGACTAGCTTTATATACCACCTTCCAGAGCCTTCCAGAACAGTCCGGCCAGAGAGAGGAGAAGGAGAGGAGCTGCTTGGCAGCCATTTTGGGACCGTGTGCTTGAGACCGTGTGCTCGTTGCTGAAGGGGAGGAGAATTTTAGTTTTCTTTAACTGAACAGCTCTGCTCAAGTGGCATTAGGTTAGAATCAGATATTGAAACAGAACCTTCCCTTTAAGTGTAAGATAGCAGCCAGTACTTACCTTTAAAGAAGTATTCCCAGTAGATTGACTGTTATCTTTATTACTAAAGACTTTGCAGTATGGACAACGAGGGATCTGCCACAGTCACCTGCAACTCTTGTGGGATGTTTCTCTTCTTGCCTACAGTAGTGGAGAACTTCACATGCACCAAGTGCAAGTTGGTAGCACTCTTGGAGGAGAAAGTGCAGCAGCTGGAGTCCAGAGTAGCTACACTTCAGCAGATTAGGGAACAAGAGGATTTCCTGGACACAATAGAACTAACCATCTTGGATGAGTACCATGCAGAGGAAGATGCTAGGGAGGAAGAGGTCACTTGCCAAACAGAGGAGGCAGACAGCTGGAGGAATGTCACAAAGAGTAGTAAACCAAGAAGGAATTGTTCGGGGAGCTTGCAGCTAGAGAATCGATTCGAAGCTCTTTCCCTTATCAAGGAGGATGAAGAAGAGCAGCATGGACAGACTTCAGGGACAGAGCAAGGGAGCCTGAGAGTCCCACCCGAGGGAACAGTCGCTGCTAAGCCTCGGAGGAGGCGTGTGGTTGTAGTGGGGGACTCCTTGCTGAGGGGTACAGAAGCAGTGATTTGTAGGCCTGACAAGATGTCTCGAGAGGTGTGCTGTCTTCCAGGTGCAAAGATCCGGGATGTGACAGAGAGGCTGACAAGACTGGTCAAGCCTACTGACCAATACCCCTTCCTTTTGGTCCACGTGGGAACTAATGATACTGCAAGACACAGCATTCAGAACATCAAAAGGGATTACGAGGCGCTTGGTAGGAAGCTGAAAGGAATGGATGTACAGGTTGTCATCTCGTCTCTTCTGCCAGTTGAAGGGCATGGTCCAGGAAGGGAGAGGAAAATAGCAGAGGTGAACAACTGGCTTCGCAGATGGTGCCGCCGAGAAGGATTTGGATTCTTGGATCATGGGCTGCGGTTCCATGAGGAGGGACTTCTTGCAACAGACGGGTTGCATCTCACGCCAGTTGGAAGAAATGTTTTTGCCAACAGTCTCAAGAACTTGATCAGGAGAGCTTTAAACTGAGTTCCAAGGGGAAGGGAGACAATATTAAGGAACGCAAAAGGGATGGCGTAAATAGTCAAACTGACATAGAGGAAACAAGGCAAACAGTGCAAGGACCCAACAGTAGGAGGCAAAAAAACTTGCACAGGCAGCAAGTAAAAGGGAACCATGGTCTGCGATGTCTCTACACTAATGCACAGAGCATGGGAAATAAGCAAGATGAACTCGAACTCCTAGTACAACAAGGCAAATATGATATAATAGGCATCACTGAAACCTGGTGGGATGAGTCTCATGATTGGAATGTGGAAATAGAGGGGTATAACCTTATTAAGAGAAATAGGCCAAACAGGAAAGGAGGAGGAATAGCACTATATGTCAGAGATATTTACACCAGTGAAGAGATCCTGGACATCAATCATGGAAGCCAGGTGGAGAGCATCTGGATAAGAATCAAAGGGGAGGGAAACAACAAGGGTGTTACGGTGGGAGTCTACTACAGACCCCCAAGTCAGACTGAGGAATTGGATGATATCTTTCTAGAACAGATGACCACACAGTCAGAAAAGAGAGATGTAGTAGTGATAGGCGACTTCAACTATCCTGATATTTGCTGGAAGTCAAACTCAGCAAAATCCTCAAGGTCTAGCAAATTCCTCACTTGCCTGGAAGACAATTTCATGGTCCAAAAGGTGGAAGAGGCAACAAGGGGGTCAGCTATTTTGGATCTGATCCTAACCAACAAGGAGGACTTGGTTAATGGGGTGCAAGTGGTGGGATCATTAGGTGGAAGTGACCATGTTCTCCTGGAGTTTGTAATACAGTGGAAAGGAGAAGCCAGGCAGAGTCAGACACGCATCCTAGACTTTAGGAGAGCGGATTTCAGTAAACTTAGAGAAGTATTGAGGGCGATTCCATGGTCAGAAATACTAAAAGATAAAGGAGTTCAGGACGCATGGGACTTTCTCAAAAGGGAGATACTGAAGGCACAATTTCAAACAGTTCCAGTGAGAAAGAAAAACGGGAGGTGTCTCAAGAAACCAGGATGGATGACTAAGGAACTTTCAACCGAGCTAAGTTTGAAACGGAACATGTATAAGAAATGGAAAAAGGGGGAAATCACGAAAAAGGAATTCAAAGAAATAGCAGGCATGTGTAGGGGTAAAGTCAGAAAAGCTAAAGCGCAGAATGAACTCAGGCTTGCTAGAGAGGTTAAGAACAATAAAAAGGGCTTTTTTGGATATGTCCGCAGCAAGAGGAAGAAGGAGGAAACGGTAGGGCCACTGCGTGGAGAAGATGGCAAAATGCTAACAGGAGATAGAGAAAAGGCAGAATTACTCAACACCTTCTTTGCCTCAGTCTTCTCAGAAAAGGCAAAGGGTGCTCAACCTGAGGATAATGGAGCAGAGAACAGAATAGGGGAATTTCAGCACAGAATAAGTAAAGAGATAGTAGAGGAACACCTTGTTAATCTAAATGAATTTAAGTCTCCGGGACCAGATGAACTCCATCCAAGGGTATTAAAAGAACTGGCAAAAGTAATATCAGAGCCATTGGCAATCATATTTGAAAACTCCTGGAGAACAGGAGAGATCCCAGCAGACTGGCGAAGGGCAAACGTTGTCCCCATCTTCAAAAAGGGGAAAAAAGAGGATCCCAACAATTATCGTCCAGTTAGTCTGACATCAGTTCTAGGAAAGATTCTGGAGCAAATCATTAAACAGAGAGTCTGTGAACATCTAGATGGCAATGCCATAATCACAAAAACTCAACATGGGTTTCAGAGAAACAAGTCATGCCAGACAAATCTAATCTCTTTCTTTGATAAAATTACCAGCTTGGTAGATGAAGGGAATGCTGTGGATATAGTATATCTTGATTTCAGTAAGGCCTTTGACAAGGTTCCCCATGACATTCTTGCAAACAAGCTTGCAAAATGTGGGCTAGACAAAGGAACTGTTAAATGGATCTGTAATTGGTTGACTGGCCGAACCCAAAGGGTGCTCAACAATGGCTCCTTTTCATCCTGGAGAGAAGTGACCAGTGGGGTCCCACAGGGCTCTGTCCTTGGCCCAGTGCTATTCAACATCTTTATCAATGACCTGGATGACAGAATTGGGAGCATACTTATCAAATTTGCAGATGACACCAAATTAGGGGGAATAGCTAATACCCCAGAGGACAGGATCAAGATTCAAAATGACCTGAATAGACTAGAAAGCTGGGCCAAAGCTAACAAAATGAAATTCAATACAGAGAAATGTAAGGTATTGCACTTAGGGCGGAAAAATAAAATGCACAGATATAGGATGGGTGACACCTGGCTGAATGAAACTACGTGTGAAAGGGATCTAGGAGTCCAAGTAGACCACAAGTTGAACATGAGTGAACAGTGTGATGCGGCAGCTAAAAAGGCCAATGCTATTTTAGGCCGCATTAATAGAAGTATAGTGTCTAGATCAAGAGAAGTAATAGTGCCACTGTATTCTGCTTTGGTCAGGCCCCACCTAGAATATTGTGTCCAGTTCTGGGCGCCACAATTCAGAAAGGACATTGAGAAACTGGAGTGTGTCCAAAGGAGGGCGACAAAAATGGTGAAGGGTCTGGAAACCATGCCCTATGAGGAACGACTTAGGGAGCTGGGGATGTTTAGCCTGGAGAAAAGAAGGTTAAGAGGTGATATGATAGCCCTGTTTAAATATTTGAAAGGATGTCATATTGAGGAGGGAGCAAGCTTGTTTTCTGCTGCTCCAGAGAACAGGACCCGGAACAATGGATGCAAGATACAGGAAAAGAGATTCCACCTGAACATTAGGAAGAACTTCCTGACAGTAAGGGCTGTTCGACAGTGGAACGCACTTCCTCGGAAGGTGATAGAGTCTCCTTCCTTGGAGGTCTTTAAACAGAGGCTGGATGGCCATCTGTCAGGGGTGCTTTGATTTGGATTTCCTGCATAGCAGGGGGTTGGACTGGATGGCCCTAGTGGTCTCTTCCAACTCTACGATTCTATGATTCTATGATTCTATGATTCTAATATCATCAGAACTCCAGGAAAAAAATCAGACTAAGGGTTGTCTTAAATGAACATTTAAATATTAGAAATGCAACCAAGTACTAAAAAGCAAGTACAAGTTTTTAAAGTGTTTTAAATGATGGATGTAAGGTATCATAATTCAGCAGGCTGGAATGGGACCTCTTACTGGGAGAGGCTAAAGAAGGAAACTGAACCAGTACAAAGGAAACCCCCTCCAGGGAAGAACTCAGACATTTAGTCCTGGATTCCAGTTAGTGTAGGCCAAAATCTGATACTTTTATCTACAACCTTTGACCCTAACATCTGGAAATACAGTTTGAGTCAAACAGAAGGAAGTTTTCTTTTCTGTTTCCAGAGCTTTATTGGAGAATGCCAAGTTAGCTACAGCCAAGTGAATTGACTCAAACTCTGTGTGTATGTGTATGTGTGTGTGTGTGTGCACCATTTTCTAGTGAAGATGTGGTATTTGCAGAAAATCACAGTTTTCATGCAGGCTGGTGTGACTGAAGGAAGAAACTAAAGTAACAATGGTGAAATATGGTTGCACGACATATACAGGCCCCAGAAAACAGTATTGAAAAACAACTCCAAATAGTTTCTAAGCAGCATAGAAGTTTCAGTTTCTTTGAAGTTCTAAGATGTTCTCATATCAAGGATGCCGGACTTGGTGCCAGAAATAACAACATGTTTAAACATCCACCATGCAAACACAAATTAAATTCATTTAGCTTAACTTGCTTTTCTGACATTCATTGCAACATTAAGTGTGATATAAGTCATGTTCTTCATGGCAGTTACTTTCATTGTTATGTTTATTACTAATTTAAGAGGCTCTTCTTTGAGGGAGGGAGGGGGGATTACAGAATTTAGACTGCACATTATAACATCAAAAGCTCTGGTTTTAGATAAGCCTGTTTGAGCTACAGACAATTTTCTACACTTGTAGGATATCAAATGGCAATGTCAGAAAACTTCTGTTTTCACTCTTGCATTTTCTAGTTGAATGAGGTCTTAGGTGGGACATCACCATCATTTCTATTCAGCCATTCCTCTTACGAATACCATATCAGTGATGAAAGGGGATATACAGTGGATGCACAATTAGCCCTGCTCCAAAGTCATGCCACTTTTCTTGCAAGGTTCTCTACATTTGAATGGGGTGGGTGGATCTCTTATACTTGTGGAGACACAATGTAGAACTCTGTAAAGTGAGTCTACCATATTTGTATGCTGGTCATCCATGGCTTAGCACTCCTGCAGCTTGCCTGGCCAATGGCCCATAGGTACATTGACAGGGCCACATTCATGTTGTCCCCCATTAACAAATAATGGCTTGAGTTTTTGCAGTTTTCCCCATCTGCAGGCCCCCACAGATCCAAACTGCAAATGAGAAGGGCCCACTGTATAAGCAGGGCTGCCATCCTGTTCAGTAATTATGATGTTGTAAGCCTGCCAAGGATCTAGTAAACATGTGGCAACTTTCACCTCTCCAAGGATCCTGACCATACCCTCAGGTTCCACAAATGGAAAAGTATCCATCAACACTGGACAAGAAGGGGTCAAGACTACATCCATCAGGACTGTATCAACTCTGGTATCCAAGGGGCTTAACTCATGGACAAAAAAAACTGACTGCACCCCAATGGAATGCAGCCAGATTGCCGGATGTAGGTGGGAACTATCACACACAATTTGCCATTGATTCTGCCGGGCGAGTGCAGCCCGGCTGCAGCCTGGGTCCCAGGCGTGCTTTTCAAAGTCAGAAAGCTCCCAGCTTCAAAAAGCAGGCTCCTAAGCTCAGATGGGACCCGGAATGGAGCCAAGCTGCACTCACCCAGCAGAATTGGTGGTGAATTATGTGCAATAATTCCTGCCGGCATCCCATTGGGATGCAGGGGGGGTGGGGTGTCTGTGTGATAAGCTCCTAAGTCAGAGCAAATCCAAGTGATTTTATCTGCAAAATGGTGGGCTATTGAGTATTGCCTCACTATAGCCCTTCATATAGATTTTAAACTGTTTTTGTCAGACTCACTCTGAGTTTTCTGCCAGCATTGTTCTAGTCTTTGCCTCATTTGTGTCATTGCTGCCAGCCCCTTAGAAAACTAGGGTGCTGGTTTAGCTCCACTCCATGATACGGGAGTGATTATGTATATTGATTTGGTCATTTCCCAATTCCAGAGATCAACCAGGGCTTCAACAGTATGGTCAGCCTTCAGTATCTATGGGGGATCCATTCTGTACTCCTCTGCAGATACCAAAATCCGCAGATGTTCAAGTCCCATTGTTCCTAATGGCAGTGTGGTCACGTGGCTGTGCCACCATTAGGAACAACAGCACTTCAGTCCCTCCCTCTCCTCCCTTCCCCAAGGCTTCTGTCCTGGGCTTGGCTTCAGGGGCGGTTTGGAGGTGGAGGCTGGAGCCCCATTGGTAGAGGGAGCCAGATTCAGAACCAGAGCCAGAACTTGGGTTTTGGAGCCTATAGGTTCCATCCTAGGTGTTGGGCCTGGGTTGGAGCTGTGAGACCCAAGAGCCAGACGTAGTGCCATCTCTGGCTTTCACTGGTGAATGGGGCTCCAGCCTCTGCTTCCAAACTGTTGCAAAGCCAAGCCTGGGGCAGAAGCCTTGGAGGGGGGACGGGGGAGGGGGAAGGAGGGAGGGAGGGAGGACTTCAGTGCAGTTGTCCCCAATGGTGGTGTGGGTACATGCATGCACCACCATTGAGGACAACATGGGCTTGACATCTGTGGATGTTCAAATCTGCAGATGGCAAGTCCATGGTCCCACTGTATTACCTGTCAAGGGAGCAGGAAACTCCCCAAGAGCCACCAGAAATCCATCTGGTCCCTAGCCTCCTGGAGTTGATCATTTTAATGGACCCCACACACATGCAGAGGTTCCTAGCAAATCTAAACCTGATAAAGAAGTGATCTGTCTATGACAATGGAACAGTAGAAAGCTTCTCCATTTCCAGATCACCATCATCCCCTCAGCATGGATCTAGAAGTCCTCCAGCATCACAAACTGGGGAGACTCCCACGCCACCTCCAAGACCACATACTTTCTCAAGAAAGGAGACTGTGAGCAGTGGAGTGTGTGGTACACCAACAGAAATCCTATTCTGTCCTGGCTATCCAGTATTAAATAAACACACTAAACCCTTAAAGACTGAGGGATAGGGGGATATTATACTGATAAGACTACTGCAATTCTATCTTCATATCCCTAGGTCTCACTTGCTGCTGCAACACAGAAAATTCTGGTGGAAAAAACTGAGAGAACTTAATCTCCCCTTGAGCTTCATCCAACCAACTCACTGAGATATATGCCAGATCAGCGTGTTATTAAAAAACAAGCCCGGAACAGCAATTGCTTTACCTTCCACCAACCTAGCATTAAGCATCTCTTTCCTTCTTTTCCATGCTCAAAACCAGAACAAGTGAGAGGATAAATAATGCATGGCAAAATAAGCTTCATTCTGCTTGGGTTTTTAGCACAGACTTTAACTTAGATTTAAATGGTAATTTAGAATAAATTAAATAGTTCAATTGTCTTCTTCTAATGTAAATGCAATTAAGATTGATTAACAACTGACTAAGATTAGTTAGTTAACATTTGGATTAGTGCAATGTACCCTACTTGGGGCAACTTTTGAAGAATGTTTTAAAAAGAGTAGCTGATCTAATATTCTGTAGTCACAGTGTTGCCTTTGGCTGGTTAGAGGAGGTACATAACTACATGACATGCCATAGCAGCTGGCTATTGGTCTATTTCCAGGAACAGAACTGGCTATGGCCTTTAAATTCCTATATGATTTGGGCTCAGATTATCTGAAGGTTCATATCTCTCTACATGAGTCTTCCTGGGCTTTGAAATGAGCCAGTATGGTATAGTGGTTTGAGCATTGGACTAGGTGACTCAGAGACAAGAGTTCAAATCCCCATTTGGCCATGGAAACCCACTGGGTGACCTCGAGTAAGTGCTGCTCTCTTAATCTCTGAGGAAAGCAATAACAAACCTCTTCTGAACAAATCTTGCCAAAAAAGGGAAAAAAACCCACCTTGTAATAGGTGTGTCCTAGGGTCTCCATAAGTCATAAATGACTCCAAGGCACACCATTGGGCTTTGAGCTTTGGACAAGAGGGCCTGCTGTCAGTCCCATCACTTTCAGAAGTAAATTTGGTGCAAACCAAGAAAGGGTCTTCTCAGTGTCTGCTTGTAGATTACAAAAGTCTCCTCCATAGGAAGTTAGCTCAACTCTACTTCTGTTGTCTTTCTGTCAGCAGGCAAAGGCTTTCTATTCAGGTAATTCCCTGCCCTACACTACCTGGCATAAAATATTTTATTGTTTTTATCAGTTTTTAAACTGTTTCAATAATTATTTTAATTGTATAATTTGTAATTTAATAAGTATAATGTTTGTACTTTTGAAGCATATTCTAAATTACCTTTCATTCCAGCCCCAGAGAAAAGCAGGCTCTAAATCAAATCAAACAATATATGAGTTCTTTTATACTAACATTCCTGCCACTGTCCCCTACTGGAAGAATCTTCCATCTTCACCATGATCTTGTAAAATGTCTTTCAGCTTTCCTCTAATCAGAGGCAACACAGTGGATCATGCCTATCCCAAGCGGATTCTATCAGAAGTAACAGGAATATAAATTTGAAAACATTGGCATAAATCCCATTGTTAATGCTAAGCAGTCCTATTGTTAGTGCCAAGCAAACCCACTGAATCAATGGAATTTAACAATGCGTTGGCTCATCAGCCTATAATTTAATCAATAGATTTACTCTAGTTAGGACTAACCATCAGGATTCAGCCCTTAATATTGCACCAGTAAAGGCATGATATAATAAATTCATAAAGCAAATTCCCAAATAGTCACAAAGGAAGATTTCAGAAGGTTTAATGACAGGGGATGTAGTTCTCATTGTGAATTCAGATTATCATCTCATCTCCTGAGAGTACACAACCTTCATCTGAGCCAGCAAAAGGCTTTGGCCATTACAATTATGCATGCTGCACATTTCCTTATGTTACACATTTCATGGCTGCCAACTGCAGATGGTGCTATGTGGTTATACAGCTCACAGCAAAGTGTTTCACCACTGTCTCAAAACAATTCCCACAATTTCTTTATCTCCCTTCCATGGGGGGTTTCCATTCACACACAATAATACAATGTCCATGCTTGGGCAGGGTGCTTTTCATAAAAAGAAAAGAAAAGAAACAACAAAAAGCCAAAACAAAACAAAACTCACTGCACTTTTTACCTCAAGTTATTATTCTGTATAATCATTATCCAGAAAGCCAAAAATTATATATATATATTCACTTTGCAAGATGATTTGAGGGTTGATATGCTTTCCAAATCATTAACAAAATGACAGGTCTGGAAATGAGAGAAAGAGTTAATCAAGCATGCAACAAACTGCATCACCAAAATGGAGAAAAGCTTTTTGCCATGGAATGCACCCGTTGCTAAAGCAAGAGACTGGTGCAGAAAGCTCCATCAGATTTAAATATGGCTGGAGCACCTATGAAACATAAAGAATTTTAGATACAAGTTAAAACATTTATTGCAAGTGCTCAATTATGAAATTCATTTTGTATTGGACATTTCCCAGGGAACCAAATTAAGCCTAATGATAGTTAATGGCAAGGACTGCTGCTTAATTGGGGTGGTAATTCTACCTAATTGGGATTCCTGCAGGTGAGAAATGGTACACAAATAGGTATAAATTGTTTGGTACTTCTGATATTCTAGCACTAGTGGCACTTCTTGGCCAGTCCTTAGTAATGAAAAACTAGCTCCAAGAAATTGAAACAAATAGCTGTTTTTTTTAAAAAAAAAATAGACACCACATTTTTCTATAAATTCATGGTTGACCCTACCATTGGCTAGAATGAGGGTGCCATGGTATATATTGAGGCTTGAGCATCCATGGATTTTTGTATCTACAGGGGGTCTTGGAACCAAATCCCAGGGGATACCAAGGGCCCACTGTATGTGGAAAAAGGTAAATATAGCTCTGGAGTAATGTTTCTTTTCCCTTTGTAACTTTTTCTGTATCATGTGACATTGCATACTTGTCAATGGGACATAGGTAAATCCATTAAGTTAATAATTTATACTATGGAGCTCAGAAAAGTTTATAATAGTTCAGAAAAAAAGCAATGTTTCTTGAAATCTGTCTTCCAAATTGTATTTTCACAAGGATGTATAATCTTATATTTTCAAAGATAAATATGTCTACAGTGCACTTCAGTTTAAAATAAGGTTTATTTGAGTCACAGTCAGGACTAGTAATTCAGGAGTTGTTTCAGGTTTGTTTCCTAATTGCTCAAAGGGCATGAAATATCATCTTCGCATGAAGACTTGACTGATAAAATAAATGAAATGAAATAAAAATCTGATAAGAGATGAATGCAGGAAGCTAGGAAAGAGAAGAGGTGGGGGGAAAATATTCAAGATCAGAGCCAAACATATGCTTTGAAGACCACATCTGCTATGCAGTAAGCGGGATGTATATACTAGCACCAAATAAAAACAACCTTCTGTGTGTGAGAGAAAGAGAAAGAAGGAAAGAGAGATGAAAATAGTAAGTATAAATATACAGGCAGAATTGCCTTTACTCTAGCCCATGCTCACTGTTCTTTATTCTGCCATTTTCCAATAACACAATATCATTTGAGAAGAACCAGCCAAAGATGTTTTTATCCTGTTAAAATTCCACTTTTCTAGTCTCATATGATAAAGTTCTTAAACTACAAAAAGTGGGCATGATGCTCTAGCTACAGCTCATGTACTCTCACCTACCATGCTCTCATCTGCCATGCAGGCAACCTTCTTCTCCCATCAACATCCCTCCCATAGACCCCTGAAACCATAACCAGTTGGGGAGAGGAGGAAGTGATCCCCTGGAAAGCCCACTCCAATTCAGGCTCTCAAGCTGCCTATAGCTTTAATAACCAGCAAACAGACAGTTAAACTGGGAGAACCAGGGCTTACGGTTGGGAGCGGGTTGGAGAGGACGCTCGGGAGCGATAGTATCGAGGGCCTTGGGAAGGATGGTGTTCCAAGTATTCACCAAGGTCTCGGTAGAATCGCCGGTGCTACCAACCATTAAACCCTCTAAGGCATTCTGGAAGCCTGTTGGTTCTATCAGCCTTCGAGCCTTCTAATGGGTCCGCCACCCCTGGGAGGGGGGGCGGAAAGTGGCCTTAAGTTCCATCTTGATCAGAAAGTGATCCGTCCATGACAATGCGGAGGTTTTGGTTACCTCTGCCCACAGATACTCCTGTTCCGTACTAAAAATCCCATCGAGTGTATGACCCGCACAATGAGTAGGCCCGTCGACCAATTGGGATAGGTTCATCCATGCTTGTCATGGATTCTATGAACTCCCGAGCTGCTCCAGATAGATTGGATGGGCTGGTCTCTAGAGGGATGTTGAAGTCGCCCAAGACCAAAAGTCTGGGTGAGTCCAACAACAACTCAGAGACCAGCTGAGTCAGCTCGGTTAGGGAGTCCGTTAGGCAACGGGGTGGCCGGTATACCAACAGAATCCCCAAGCTATCCCTGGTCTTCAGGCTAAGGTACACACACTCGATGTGGGTTGTTTTCTGGACAGGCTTTCTGATCAAGGTCAGGTTGGTTTTATGGACTAAAGCCACACCGCCCCCTCGCCCACTTTCCCTTATCTGCTCACTGACCGTGTAACCGGCTGGGAGAGCTTGCGCCCATGTTACAGCACTGGCATCTCCCAGCCAGGTCTCAGTAAAGCATGCCAGGTTGGCCTGTTCATCCACGAGGAGGTCGTGGATGATGTGGGTTTTCCCTTTGGCTGACCTGACATTGCAGAGGAGCAGATTAAGGGACTGTGGAACGATTGGTGCACTCCCCACATTATCCTGGGAAACAGAGTGCACAGAAGAAGGGATAGATATCAAACATCGATCCCTTCTTCTTTTGTATCATGTGTTCACTCTGTTACCGCCATATCTTCCCTGACCCCGCACAACTTCAATAGCCGCTCCCAAGTTACTTCCGGCTCCATTATCAGATGATGAAAGTGGATAATCCAGCTAAATTTCCCGTCCCAGTATAGATGTAAAATCTCAAACACATAAGAGACTGGTGTTACAGCAGGCATCCCTTCAGGCTTCCCTCGGGGTCAGCAGATGTTGGGAAGGGGTGGGAGGGCAGAGACTTAAGTCCTCCAAAAAAAAAAAAAAAACACCCTCTGGCTTGCCCTGCCTTGCCTGGCCTTGGCTGTGGCGCCTCAGGTGGAAGAATGGCTTCAGGCTGCAGCAGGCGTCCCTTCAGGCTTCCCTCAGGATGATGTGGCAATCAAGTAGTGATGTACACAGTATTCTGCTTAGTTCCTCTAAACTCATACCCATGAGAGTCCTTCCATCTAGCATGTGGCCCTCCTCTCTCTGCTTCCCTCCATGTTTCCTAGGAGATTTTCACATGGCCAAAAGTGACAGGAGCATAGCGGGATGCTTCTGTCACTATCGTGCAATTGTGTGACTTTGCCATAATTGAGTCATTGTCCTGTGAATAAAGACTAACTCTAGCACCACTTTTCATTCATGGTGAAGTCCTATGAATGAAAAGCAGTGTTAGAATTCATCTTTATTTGCTGGATAATGACGCAATTATGGCGACGTTGCGCAGTGTCATCTGGTAATATTTTCAAAGTTGCACGATAATGATGGAAGCATCCACTATGCTCCCATCACTTTTGGCCATGTGAAAATGTCCCTAGCATTGTTATTTTCCAACAATTCATGCCTTCTCATGATGTGTCCAAAGTATGCCAGCCTAATTTTTGTCATCTTGGCTTCCAGGAAGATTTCTGGCTCAATCTGATCTGGGATCCATTGGCCATCCTCAGAATCTTCAGCACTCTTCTCCCACACTACATCTCAAATGAATTGATTTTCTTTCTATCTTCCTTAACTGTCCAGCTGTCACATCCATATACGTTAATAGGGAATATAATGGCTTGTACAATTGTAGCTTAGCAATAGCAGTACATTTATATTACACTTATGGATATACTAAGTGATTTATCAAGTGTAAACTAATTGCCCCCAATAAACTAAGTACTCATTTTAGCAACCTACAGAAGGATGCTAGGCTTATTTGACCCAGAGCCCCTGGCTGGTATTGAACTCACAACCTTGGCTGCAGTACAGGCATTTAAACGCTGCACCACCAGGGCTCCTTAAACTTTGTCCTGAGTTGTATATCTTTGCATTTTAGAATCTTTTCTAGTTCTTTCATAGCTGTTTTCCCAGTTCTTAACCTTCTTCCGATCTCATGGCTACAGTCCTCATTACTACCAGTGTTTGATCCCAGGTATGAGAATTCTTTTACTATTTCTATTTCTTCATTTTCTAGGTTGAATTTGTGTAGATTCGCCATGGTCATTATTTTGTTTTCTTTATTTCAACAGTAAGCTTGTCTTTGAATTTATTCCTTGATATTTCTTAGTAGTTGTTCCAGGTCTGTGAGGTTTTCTGCTGGTATAATGGTGTCATCTGAGTATCTTAGATTGTTGATATTCCTTCCTCCTATTTTCACTCTACTTTATGTGCCCAAGTCTGCTTTCCTACAATATGTTCTGCATATAAGTTGAATAGGCAGGGTGATAAGCTGCAGCCTTGTCTGACCCCTTTGCCAATTAGGGACCATTCTGTTTCTCTTTGTTCTGTTCTGATAATAGCATCTTGTCCTGAGTACTGATTCCTCATCAATAGTAGCAGGTGTGATGGCATTCCTATGTCTTTAATAACATTCCATAGCCTTTCATGATCTGTACAGTCAAAAGCTTTGCTATAAAGCACATGCTGATCTTTTGGAATTGCCTGGCATGCTCCATTAGCCATCGTATGTTTGCAATGTATATTTGCAATCTTGTTTTGTACCAAGCCCTAAATGGCTTGGGACCTTGATACTAGAAGTAGCAGCTCTACCTGTCAGGTGCCCAAGAAATGAGATCTGTAGAATGTGTCCCACTCCCACCCATGAGAGCAATATACTGTGCAGAGATGCTAGAAAAGCTCTCAGCTATTACACTCACCACCACCACGCCTGCATTATGGAGAAGCCTCTTAGAGCCCTCATTAGATTCTGACACTGGTGTCAATCCAGCACCAAGTAAAATTGCTTTTTATTAAAGCATTCTGGGCCTAATAGATTTTATCCATATTTCCAAATGTGGTCTGGCTTAAAATTGTTTTAAACAGTTGCAACTGACTTAAACTGTCTCCTTTTCAATGTGCCAAACTGTTTCATATGCTTTTAGAGTGTTTATGCCTTAATGGTCTCGTCCAAAGTGGGAGTCACATCCAGTTCATTTTTCATCACCCAAGGAGACTTTCTGCTGTGCTTTCTGTAACTGGACTTGTTTATCTCAGATCGGCCTTTTTAGTCATCAACGCACTTGTAGAAAGTGTGTGATGAGTCCATCCTGAATCTTCCTTAGCGAAGAAAAGCCAGAGAGAGAGAGAGAGAGAGAGAGAGAGAGAGAGAGAGAGTTTAAATTGTACTGTATGGATTTATATTGTTACAGCTGGTTAAACCAATTTTATTGGATGCTGCCTTGAGATGTGCTATAGGGTGGGACACAAATGTTTAACTAAATATATAATATTTTCTGTGCATCTTTAAAGCAGTGCCTTATTTTTCAGGAAACATTCTGGAGGCAAACTCCTATCTTTGACATTGTTTTCTCTTATTATCCTTTCTAATGACCTTTAGTAATCTGTTACATCTTTTTATCATTTATTAAAGACACTAACCTTGAAGACAGAAATACTGTGTCCACTTCTGAGCACCACAGTTCAATAAGGATGTTAATAATAATAATAATAATAATAATAATCTTTATTTCTAGCCCGCTCCTCTGTGAGTACAATCGGAGCGGGGTACAACAAGATTAAAACATACAAATTAAAACACTTCATTGACCCATTCCCAGCCACCCACCCCTTAAAAATAAATTAAATTAGCAATAATTTAAAATCAACAACATTAAAAACATGATTCATCCTCCATAATAAGCTGGAGCATGTGCAGAGGAGGGTGGCCAAAATGTTGAAGGGTCTGGAAATCATGCCTTATGAGGACAGACTTAGGGAGTTGGGTATGCTTAGATTGGAGAAGAGCCAGTTAAGTTGTGATATGATAGTCCTGTTTAAATTTTGAAGGTGCGTCATATTGATGATGGAGCAAGGTCATTTTCTGCTGCTCCAGAGATTAGAACCCAGAGTAATGGATGCAAGCTACAGGTAAAGAGATTCCACCTAAACATTAGAAGGAACTTCCTGAAGGTGAGAGCTGTTCAACAGTGGAACACACTCCCTCAACCATCTGTCAGGGGTGCTTTGACGGTGAGTTCCTGCATGACAGGGGTTTGGACTGGATGGCCCTTGTGGTCTCTTCCAACTCTATACTTCCATGAAATTACCCTTCCTAGGTTTCACCCTCCCTGTTGCTCCTTAAAAATTTATTTCCATTATGGGTAGAAGTGACTTCTCTGCCACTAAGTCTTAATTTAATGCTGTGGTCATGACATGTGTATATCTGTAGAATTACATTCTTCTCATGGGATATCAAAACCAACCTTCCCATTATAAAGATTTGATGCTATAACCACAATTAGCCCAACTGCAAGTGTCAATCATTTCACCCTTTTCTCCTAAAACCATGAATTCATCACAGGATCAACATGTTGTTGTTTGTCACAAAATGTTCTGGTTTTCTTGTGTCAGCACTCTTGGCTTTAAACTCATAGAAGAAGCTTTGCATTTATTATCTGTCCATAAGATGAGGCAAAATGTGTATTTTAGAAACTACCCTTTCCCTTCATAGTCTTGTTTCCGACATTTGATACAAGAAACCCCCTCCCACTGTGCACATTCTTTCAAAACTGTATCCACCAGGACTTCTGATCTTAGCAATTTGCATATTATTTTCCTAACCCACTCCCAATCAATAATACTTACCTTTTATATTTTTAATCCACCCTGCAATTTCTCACTCAGCCGAGAGCCTTGGATATGCTCTGATTTTTTTTATTTTTTATTTTTTTTTAAAAAAAGCTTGTCATCCCCGAACATGTTCCAGATGATTATTTGACTTCTTATAAATCCACTAGCTGGTCTGGAAAGTTGAATTAAAAAAAAAGTAAACCCCTAATTTATTCTCACTTCAAGACTACTGTTAATTATTACCATGGAAAATGTTATTTAGTGACTTATGGTCTAATGCTTTTCTCATTGAAATTAACTGGAAGATTCATAACTGCAACAAGGCAGTGTAGAATCTAGTCCATAATTTCTAAAGGCTTACTGCATCATTAGTAAAATCTGCACAACACCACAGCCCAGATTTTGCTTAATCCAGCTATTCTTTTCAGGCATCAAATGTAAATACTTAACAGTGATGCTGAAAAATCAAATATGGGATAATGAATGCTGCTCTTAGTACTTTTATGTTTTGCAATATTTGCAAATGTACTGTCCCTTCTTTCATCTCTATTTCTTTAAGAAGAAGTGATAGCAGAAAAGACAAGCTTTATTACATCCTACTACACCTTCTACTCCATAACATGGTGGTGATAAGACAATTGTGACATACTTCCATCGACTCCAGGTAAGCATCACACTGAGTCATGAGATCTATTCTTCAATAATTTGTTATTTTTCTGACTCATACGAATTTGTGTCTATAAAACATTAGGTTTCAATTTGAACAAATCCCACAATTAAACACTGCTTCCTGTTACAAAAAGGAATGTGTTTGTGGGTGTTAAAAATGAAATATATGACCTGCAAGTTTCTTCTTATATACACTCACTCACAACTAGATTCACACAGATCAAAAACATGATATCTTCATTGATGCTAACATCTTTCAGGAAGTAACAAACATACAGACAGACATTTGGGCAGGGCTTCCCTTCCATTAGAGAAAGTGAGGTAGCACCTCAGGTAGCAGATGGTGAAAGCAAAAGGCAGATATGAAATCCAGTTTGCAAATTAGTTCAAACTGGTTCAAACAACCCTAGTTCCCACTTAAATTGAATTGCTGAAGCAATTCAGAAGGGGGGGGGCATGCACCAGACCCATTTATCCTGCGTCTTTTTTACACTTATTTTTTCTGTGTCTTTATTTTATTTTAATTTTTAATTTTTAATTTTTAATTTTTAATTTTTATTTTAACATATAACATATAAAATCAATTCTGCACAAATGTGAACCACAAGCGGATTGGAATAGATTCAGATTTGCACTTTGGCCAGATGAAACTGAATTATTTTGAACTGATTCATCGTGAACGCAAACCACAAGTGAATTATTTTGATACCAGAAAATGACAGAAAATGCAATTGGAGCAAATGTAGTGGGAACCATGCTCCAATTTTGAATCATTCCATCAATTTGGATAGCACACAATTTATCTGTAAGTGGGAATGGGTCCCTGATCTCATACTGTCTTCAGTTGCCTTGGGCTGGCTATGGATTTAGGTAGACTTCAGGTATCTATTCCAGGGAAACAAAAATAAAATATAATCTGGTATTTATGCTCACCACAGGGGTAGGAAATCTTATCTTTTAGGGTGATATCCAGCTCTCCTGGGGTATTATTTAATTATAGGCTTTATTTATCACTAATCCATACCTCTGGGGATTCTATGACATCAACATTTCTTTAATTTTCCCCTGGCCCAATTTTGAAAAGATTGAAATGTCTCTTCCGATGTTTAGAGTGCATTTGTATTGGAGGTAAAGCAGTTTGATAACCCATCCCAAAACTGCAAATCCCAGAATTCCATAGGATTTTCCTGTGAATGATTTGTTGCTGGTCATTACCTGTTTATTGCTGGGATAAGTCCTCTTTAGTTGTGATGTGTGTGAAAATCTTCTGCATAGCAAGAAGAGCCCTCCCTCCATCCACCATCTTGAGGGAGAGAAAGGCAAGCCAGCTCCAACGGGCCTTTCCTAAAAAGAAAAAGAGCCCTCCCTCCAGTCCATCTGCCATGGTCCAGGCCTCTGAGGGAGAGAAGATCTGCTGGACTTTCCCCCTTCCCCACCTCCTCTCCCTTTTCCTTTTGTTTCGTCTCTATTTTAGATTGTAAGCCTGAGAGCAGGGAAATGTCTTAATTAACAAATTGTAAGCCGCTTTGATAGCCTTGGCTGAAGAGCGGGGTATGAATAAAAAATTATTATTATTATTATTATTCACTGCGATTGCACAATTTTCAGAGGCTAATGTTTATTTTGACCCCTGATTTCCCCCCCCCCCCCAATTTTCCCCAGTGTAAGAAAGTCCCTAGAACTTTGTGGTAAAATGTGCTGGGTTTTTGATGCCATTTAACCCCAGCAACTGCTGGGATATGGCCCCTGAGTACTTCTCTGAAAGCCACAAGTAGATTTCTCTGTCAACCAGTAGTGTCATTCAAAATTATTCACAACTAGTACCTGTCCTTACTTTTCCCCATGATTCTGAATGATCCAGTCCTTCCCTCTCATTTCTCCATTTCATCTTCTCACTTCAGTCTCTATCTCTTCTTCCCTTCGCTGCTCCTGGCTCTTCCTTTAAACCCCCTAGCCTCCATGTCTTTTAACAGTTTTAATAACCAGTTGCGGGGAGCAGGTGTGAACCAGCCGAATGCCACCACTGCAGTCAACCATAGAAAAGCTGCCGGATTCACATTTGATTTGTGTAAATTTTCCATTGTTGCACTTTGAGATCATTACCCAACTGGCTGGATTCCCCACAATGCCATGAGAGAACTTGAGAGAAGTGCACATACTTGCTCTTTGTGGTTAACTGATAAAGGGAAATGAAATACAGAGCAGTCATATTAACCTAATTAGGTTGTAGTGACTCGTTATTGGCAAAATTGTCAAGATTTCCCTATGCACAAACTGCCCCAATTGAAATTCTTTCCCAAGCATCAGAAATATCAAACAATTTACAGTAATTCAAAAAGCCAGAATAAATATGGAAATAGCCATAGTCTATGACAAAAATTGGAATACATTCTCTGCTCTGGGATTCCGCATTGTTTGTTTGGGTGTCTTTTCCATCCCAATGAACAACACCCTGTCCTAAAAGCCCTCCTACAGCCTTCTTTACCATACCATACATTAAAAAACCCACAAATTTTGCTTTGTTCAGCTGCCCACTATTGTTCCTTTCTCTTTCAACCACAGCCTTCCTCCTCTGTCTGCACACTCAAATGTTGTTTTACTGGTTAAAAAAAAGTAAAGGCAAGAATTATGTGAAGTTGGGACTGCTGAATAATTCATGAGTTCTGATTGAATGGGATCATTATCTCCAGCTTTACAAGCTAATAAATACTGTCTATTGCCTAGATATTGTTTTGATCTAATAATGTCAAGGGAGGAGGGACCTCTGACTCTTCCCTCTAAAAGATGCACCCTAAATTAGGGAGGAGCTCTCTCCTGAATTCATTGCTGGATTGCGTTTGTTTTCTCTCTCTTGACTTCTGGTTTCTGTTTTGACACCTACTGCAGCATTCTTCTTTTCTGTGGGAGAAAAAAGCAAAATAATTGGTGTTCCTGGGAGTTTTACTCTCTCTTCTTCTGTTCTTTTCTTTAGACATTTTCTTCTGTTCAAGCCCAATGCATGTAATTTACTGAGTTTATTTTTATTTTTGGCCTGTCCTATACCAATGCAGACCAAAAGATATGCTGGAATGATTATTAAACTGAGCACGTAAAACTCAGATGTTGGCTATAATTCTGCATACATTTTCCTGTGAGCAAGCCCTACTGAATATAATGGGCACGAGTTCATCACTAGTCCCAGCTTCTGCCAACCAAGCAATTTGAAAGCATGCAAATGCAAGTAGATAAGTAAGTACCACTTTGGTGGGAAGGTAAACAGCATTCTGTGCAATCATGCTGGCCACATGATCACAGAGTAGTCTCTGACAATGCTGGCTCTTCAGTTTAGTAACAGAGATGAGCACCACCCCTATGATCGGACACAACTTGGCAACCTTGTCAATGGGTAATACCTTTACCTTTTACTCCTGAGGATAAATGCTTATGATTTCACTACAAATAAAATACCAAGTCATTTTTAAAAATGGTGCAAACCTGAATAAGAACAGATTTACCTTTATACCTTTCTTTTTGAATTACTTTGTACATACAGTTGGCCTTCTGTGTCTATGGATTTTTTATCAATAAATTCACACTTTCACACCTTGAAAGTGTGTGTGTGTGTGTGTGTGTGTGTACATTTTCCCAAAAATCAAACCTCAATTTTGTCATTTTATATAAGGGACACCATTTTGCTAGATCATTGTATTTAATGGGACTTGAGCATCCACAGGTATTGGTATCTGTGGGGTAATTTAAGTTTCCTAAGGATTCAGTCTTTGATAAGGAAACAAAAGAAATATTGAATATCAAAAATGTCAAAGTCAAGCCTGTTAAGGTCTAGCTTTAAATTAGCAGAGAAGCAGAAACGTGCTCTTGTCTAACTATGCTTCCCTAAGAACTGAGACTGACTCCTAAAACAACAAACACGTAACTTGTAGTAAACTTTTGTTTTATTTACTAATCTATATATAGATAAAAGGCTGTAACCTAATCTAGCTAGTGAATACTTCAGGTAAAAGAAATATTTATCTCATCATCTTTCCAAAGAAAGTTGAGAGGAGGAAGATGGAGGACTCAACAGTTCAGTACAAAATCTTTGGGAGAGTGTCTGTTAGTTCCAAAGGGGGAGTGAGTAAAATCACATAGAGGCTGTGCAGACTGCCCTGAAGGGGCAGCTTGCATCTGCTCTCAGCTGCACCAGATCAGGGCCATGGCAACTGCACACCGTAGCCCCAATCTGGCCTTTCCAGGGTGCAAAAATGAGCCACAAAAAGCGGTTCCCTTTTGCGCCCTGGAAAGGTCGCAATAGCTGCGGCACCACAGCTTTTAGGTGCTCCTTTGGTGCTGCGTCGTGTGGATGCAGCCTCAGAGGAGTGCTGTGATACTATGCATTAACACACTGCCTTGAAGGCAGAGTCAGGGTGTGTGTCATGTAGACACCATGCCCCAACTCTGCCTCCAGGCCAGCCTTTATGGCCAGTGTATACATAGTCTCACAGTTTGAATGAGAGAGAGAGAGAGGGGGGGAGTGTTTGTATACAGGAAATCCCTATCTATCCAAGGAAGGGAAAAGAGAATGCAAAAATCTTCCAACAGTATCCACAAGGGGTCCTAGAACCCAGGAGATACCAAGGGCCCTCTGTACTAAGCTCTTGAATCCAGTTAAAAACCACTTCAGCCACCAAAGCAAGCACAGCCTACCAAGTTATTTTTGGATTACGTATCCCAGATTCTCCCAGCCAGCATGATCTTGTTGGCTAGGGGATACTGGACATCTTAATGCAGAAAACGAATTTTTCCAGAACCATCTCCTAGGGCAGACTGGACTACTGTAGTTTCTTTCAAATCCATCTAAGCTTCACACGCACTGATTATAAGTTTCTACCATCCTGTTTTTATATGCATTTATTTATTTAATTGATTTATTGCCTCAAAGGATGTGACACATAACATTACAATAACTGAGCTATGTCACTAACACAGTTTGTAGCCAAGTCTATGATCTGTGATATCCCATTATGTAACAAGGACTCCTATGGCACATTAGGACACATTGTACATTGGGATCACTGTGCACCAGGAC
The DNA here is from genome assembly GCA_034509955.1 of Urosaurus nigricauda. Taxonomy (NCBI): domain Eukaryota; kingdom Metazoa; phylum Chordata; class Lepidosauria; order Squamata; family Phrynosomatidae; genus Urosaurus; species Urosaurus nigricauda. Next base: position 246,009,188 of record JAOEGL010000003.1, read on the forward strand.
CATTGTGCAATAGCAATACTGCTTTGTTTCTATGTCATAGCTACATCTTTGCTCTCATCCTGAGAAGATTAACATTGTTCAATGGCACAATTAAACTTCATGCAGTCATTATTCCATTTACAATGACATAACATCCCAAAAGAATGTGAGTTATTTATGAATTACAAAAAATATTTAAATATGCACCTAAATATTTATTTCTAAACATATTATTTAACAAAATACACACATCTAGATACAATATCCCTTTGTTGATGTCTTTATCTGCCTTCACATCAGTCTCGATCCATGGTGACATTGCTGATGAGACTTCTCCATGACCCACTATCCTCTATCCCTATCATATTTATTTTATAGGAATTCTAGTACTTTCTAAAGCTGAGAAATCAATCTGTACATATGTCTAGAAGGTGATAATTGAGAATTGATGGATATCTCTATTTCCGTTTTTTTACAAAAAATTGCACTCTCATGTAATACTTCGTATATAGAAGTGTGACTTATATATATTCATATCAAAATGCAAATTTTGATCCAGATTAGATATAAATGCTGATGCAGATTAATGTAATTCACAAAATTTAAATTCCTACAGTATGCCTAATTTTGATACAAATCACATAATGATGCAAACATATGGGGTGGGGGTGGGTGGGAATCCCATTATTTAGAATCAGGCTGATTTTCAAATGCAAATATATAGATCTAGACATCAAACCTTAATGCAGAATTTGGAAATTTTAAAATTAACATTTTTTTTTCATTTTCATTAGTATGGGGCTACCCAAAGATGAGACCCAATGTGTTGTAATGGTTTGAGCACTGTACTAGTTTGAACATCCTATGAATGTGGAGACCAGGGCCTGAATCTCTGCTTGGCCAATTTCTTGGCAAATCACACTCTCTCATCCTCAGAGGAAATCCCCTCTGAACAAATATTGCAAAAACAAAAAACAAAAAAAAACAAAAAACAACCATGTTCATTTAGTCTTGGGGTTGTCAGAAGTCATTCCAAAAGATGTGCATACACACATCCACCCCTCTACCAAATAATAAATGACTAGAAGGCACACAACAACAACAACAACAACAACAACAAAGAGCAAATAAAAAGACTATGTATTAAGCATCTTCTGGTAAAATCCCATAAGAAGAATAGCATGAGTAAATTTATTTCAGCTCTCCAACATATTTTATAACTACTAATGTTATCAGAATCTCGGTTCTGAATATCATTTTAATAAGTAATAAATAAATAATAAGAAAGATATAGTTCAGCAATCACCTCTGATATTTTTATCAATAAATGTGATGTATTTGTATGTGGGGCAAGCTGAACATATATGCAGTATAGCTATTGATTCAAATACTGGATGGATCACATATCTGTTTGGACTTTTACCATACAATGCTGAAAAGCTACCAATTATAATTTCCAAAAATATTAGCCATTAGTAGCCATATTCATGGAATAAAATATCAAAGTATGTGCCTGGAGCTGCAGAAGATGATATGGCATGTGTGCCATATTGATTCCTCAGCATGGCATATGCCAAGACAGACTAAGAGGAGGTGATTGCAAAAAATTGCAATTGTGAGATAACTTAGCAGAATCATTGATGATACCTTAATGGCCTTCTGCTGAGAGGACCTGGGGTAATTGTTAGGGATGTCAAGGGAGAGATTACACATCTGTAGAGTGAGATCTTCTGCAACTCAAGTAGCCTTTGGAAAAGAATACAGGAAAGGATGAGAGGAAGCCATAGAGGGAATATAAGAGAATGAAAAATGGAAATGAGCTGGTATTATGTGGTTTATTTGGTTTGTTTATGAGCTGTTCATGTTAAGGTCCACAGTAGATGCTGGAGGTCTAAACATATTCCAAAGTTTGCAAAGCAAATCCCAGACCCCACCAACCACATTCAGTCTGATCTCCTATGTCTTTTTATTACTTTTAAAAGAAGTCACATGGGGTTCCAAATTGGATTTGGGCCTGTGTCATTTTCCTCATCCAAATAGTTTCTGTCATTTGTTCAGATACCTGTGGTAACATTTTGTAAGGACATCAGTGAAGGTAAGCATTAGAAAGCCACATAAGAAGGTCTTCTCCAGGGACTCACTACAAGCCTGTAGATTTGTCTCTGTGTAGAAAAAGTGACTGGAGCTCTTGAACTGTGGGAGAGAAAATGCCACCTCAGTGCTTAAGCTGTGCCACGAACTAGTACCGCTGTGCTCTTGCTCTCTCTCTCACACACACACATATATATAAAGAGAGAGAGAGATTTTTCAAATTGTTAAAGATGCTTGAACTTTGACTTGTTCCTTCTTAGTACAGTGAAGTCATAGAATTTTAGGTCAAGAACACTGCATTGCAACAGATACCTTTATTTGAATTGTGTGCCATTTTACCTGTAGGGCTCCTCTGATCTTCTTATGAGTGTTAAACTTTGAATGGGGTATTGTGTACTGTCTCAAAAAGGGATTATCAGGTTATGCCACTCAGTTGGGTGCCTCTTCTGTCCTCTTCTAATGTTTTCTCCTCCATGGTACATTTCCCTTTATGGCTGATACAAGAAAGACAGCTGGTTAACTTAGTGTGAACCCACATATTTCTCTATTCCCTATGTGCTTGTGTGCACACACATGAGACATATACATCCACAAACACTTTTCATTTCTCATATAAAATAAATGTTTTTAATGTCTTCCTCAAAGTAAATGATAGCACCTCAAAATGGTACAAACAAGTCTTTACCTTATAACAAGGATCAATATAGCCTACAACAGTGATGGATAACCTTTTAGAGTGCCCAACTCAATTATATTCCCTCACCAGGTGCCGGGGAGGGGGACTTCTGGGGGACAGGGCTTCCCCAGAGACAGAGGCTTCTGGGTTCAGGATTTGCCCCGAGACAGTTAAGGTATGGGAGGGCAGGAGAAGAAGAGGAATAGGTGAACACCTGTTCCACCTTTTCCCCCACATCCCCATGCGTTCAACTGTCTCTACATGCCCTGAAAGACAGCTTTATGTGCCAGAGAGGGCACATGTGACATAGGTTTGCTACCATGGGCTGATTAAGAGTGGCTGTCCACAGTTTCAGTCAGGATGCTTTCCCGGCCCTGCTTGGAGATAGGGATTGGTAAAAAAATTGTTTGGTCAAGTTTTTAAAAAAGAACTCTCCAAAGTTCACAACACCAAATGGAAAATCCTTAAAACTGCAAGATTGGTCATTCCATTCTATGAAGATTTATGCCTTTAAAAGGCACCAGTGAAATGCCATCTCAAGCTTGCTGGTCTTCCTGAGGCCCCTTCTGGAACCCAACAAAACTCTTAGGCCCCACATCACTTTTCTTTTTCAGGTAATTCCTATGGCCATGTGCTCCATGGCTAAGTGTATGATGAGCAAGTTCTTTAATGGTGGGAATTCCAAGACAGGTAGACAGTGCTTTCTCAAAGCAGAAAGAGTATGACACAATCCAGCAACTCAGAATGGCATAATTAAGCATTTGAAGCCATTATATTAGGACGGGGGCATATATTAGCTAACATGTGCAACTGTTGGTTAAAGGCACCTTCTATGACCCAAAGAGAAGCATGAGATATAGGGTCTGTGTGGCAGAGAAGCTGATGGACACACAGAAAAGGAGGCAGGTTGCAGGAGGCACATGGAGTGGCAAGGTCTTTTGGAAATTGGTAAGAGAGGCGTACTCCTTCCCACTATAGCAACAGCTCAAGACAGCTGCATCAGCAGTTCTGGCATCTGTGCTCTGTGGCCAAGAGGTAGCAACTCACCAACCATGATGACGCTCAAAGGGCTGTTCTGCTAGAATATTGTTGTTGTAATGCCTCGTACAGTACTATGAAGTCTGGAGCCAAATGAGGCACCTGGCCATTGTTGCCCAAGAAATGCTCCCTTGACTAGCAACATGCATTTTAACTAAGAGGTTCACTAGGATGTTATTTTCAAAGGTGGATAACATTCTGAGACTCATCATAGCCATTTGGATGTTCAGTCTGTGGGGCAATTGGTTTTCTCCAAAGTAAATCATTCTGGATTTTCCTACCATCACCACCATGTAAGCCGTTCTCATCTTTGCTTAGCTACTGCTGCTCTCTTCTCTCTATCCTGACAATTTTCCCCCTTAAAGTTGTCTTACAAATTTGAATTTCTCCAGTACAGTCAGTAACTTCAGCTCTGCCTAACTTTCTTTTGTTGCTTTCCTTTCACTACATCAAGGACTTTAGCACATGCAGATTTTAAACTGCAATTTTAGCAAGAGAATAGTATCTCTGGCAATACCTATCACATGGCATCATCTACAGTCCACTGCTGCTGTGCCTCTGAAGGGTTGTTAGAGCACATCTTTTCATTGATGGTAAAACTCATCAATAAGCAGCCAATTGTGCTGTCACCCCATTACTCCACAGGCACAATACGTTGCTCTCAAAGCAGTCCTGTGCCAGTAGAGGTGGTGTGTCCACCAGACAATAATGCTGTTTAATTATTTTAAATATTAATAGAATCATAGAATTTTATAATCATAGAATGGAAAGAGACCACCAGGGCCATCCAGTCCAACACCCAGCCATGCAGGAACTCAAAATCAAAGCACCCCCGATAGATGGCCATCCAGCCTCTGATTAAAGACCTCCAAAGAAGGAGATTCCACCACTCTCCAAGACAGTGTGTTCCACTATCAAACAGCTCTTACCATCAGAAAGTTTCTTTGAATGTTGAGGTGGAATTTCTTTTCCTGTTTGCACCCTTTGCTCCATGTCCTATTCTCTCGAGCAGTAGAAAGCAAGCTTGCTCCATCCTCAATGTGACATCTCTTCAAATACTTAAACAGGGTTATCATATCACCTCTTAACCTTCTCTTCTCCAGGCTAAACATACCCAGCTCCCTAAGTTATTCTTCATAGGGCATGGTTTTCAGATTCTTCATGATTTTGGTCACCTTCCTTTGGACATGTGGCAGCTTGTCAACATCCTTTTTGAATTGTGATTCCCAGAACTGGACACAGTATGGTCAGATGAGGCCTGATCAAAACAGAATGGTGTGACACTATTACTTCCCTTGATTTCTCAATCTATTTGAATAGAGTGTGATCCCTTCACATATGATTTGAATTCACACTTTTATAATCCAATTTGACACTGCTTTAAATGGCCTGGCTCACTTCTATGGAATTCTGGGGGCCCATTCCCATTTGTGGAAAAACCCGCATTGGAAATGGGCTGTGCTCCACTTATGAAAGTGATTCCAAAAGGCCCCTCGTTCACACTATGAAAAGGGACCTCGTTTGGAATCGCTTTCTTAGCCGGGAATGCTTGTCCCCACTGGACCTGCCATGTAAGGTGACAGCCCTTAACGCCCCATCCCCTTCCGGCAGGGAATTTTTTTTTATTGGGGGGGGGGGTATTGATCGCAAAATCAATCTTGTGCATTTGTGATCTTGTGCATTTGTGATCTTGTGCATTTGTGATCAGTATAATGAAGAGGGGAAAAAAACATACACTTGCTCCTGGGGGGTCTTTCCTTCCTTCCTTCTTTCCTTCCTTTTTTCCCTCTTTTTCTTCATTATACTGATCACAAATGCACAAGATCGCAAATGCACAAGATTGATTTTGCGATCAATACCCCCTTCCAAAACAAAACAAAACAAAAAAACCCACAATTCTGACCAGCATTCCCACTTACTGGAAATGCTTCAGAATCGTGTTTTCCAAAAAAGACCACTTCAAAACTAGTGTCAGGAAAGCCAGGACTATTTCCTTTTAACCTGGTCCTTTCCTCTACTAATCGATCCGATGAGGATCAGAAGTCGATTTGAGTGTGAACGAGGGTCATATAGCCCGTGTCACACTTTGAATCAAAATGTAGTGGGAATGGGGCCTGGGAGTTGTAATTTGATTTGGCCCCAGAGTGGACCACAACCAGATTATTTCTGCAGTGTGGATGCAGCACTGGTCTCCCTAAGGAAGGAGTTCAAAAGTCAGTCAGTGACCACTAAGGAGGCTCTCACTTGATATCCACCAAATGTTCCAGGGAAAGTAGTGAGATTGAAAGAATTGTCTCCCCCTAAAACTTTAGAGCTTGGGCAGACTCATATAAGATATGTGTTAAAAGGAAATAAATCTGAACAATGAAAATATTTTTCTAGCTATAGTTGCATCATACAGGATTTACATTTAGCATTCTCCCATCTGTTTTGGAATGGGTCTGAAATCCCCTTGTGTGAAGATAAGCTATGTGACGTATAACTAATTGCTTGTTACATAAAACAGATTCCACTTTTGCATTCTTTCAGTAAATGAGAACCAATTCAACTCAGCACTAGGGTTTTTTTCTTTTTAAAAACGTGGATTTATGATATGATTCTCTAATTACTTAACTTGTAAGACCATTATAATTCAAAAAACTACTGTCTGCTTAGAATGATAATATTCAACTACATGAATTGTGCCTAGATTCCAATATTGATTCATTATTTGCATATGGTTTGTACCTTTTTGCTTAAAATATTGATTCTTTTTCCTGATGTATTTTTTCCTGATATACTGTCTATAGTCTTTCAGCTAGACTGCATAGACTGATCTGTTGAAGGCCAGTGAGAGAATATTCATAAGGACATTAGTAAAATGATACTGGATCAGATCAAGGGCCTGATTTCCCACAATGGCATACGGTTGACAAGTGTCCCTTAATATAAGGGATGTATTATTCAAGGACTGGAAAGCAAGTATCTCTTATTGAAAGGGTTATCTCCCTTATACAATGTGTCCTTTAACATCCACTGAATGGGGTGCCAAAAACTCAGTATTTGAAAATGTAGCCACGTTCAAAAAAAGATGAACCCAAGTTGCAATGGCAAGTATATGAAGGTCATTGCCAATATGAATAAATATATGATTACAACAGGTTCAGGACTGTTGATGCATGCCCAGGACTGTTGATCCATGCCAAGCAAAAAGAAACCAAGTGTGGATTTTCATAACCTGTCAATCATGTCATGAATTTTTCCTGTTTCTTGTTGGTCTTTTGAAAATGCTGGAACTCTACCAACCAATAACTATCCTGATTTAGCAGGTACAATTAATTGTCTTCATTCCACCTTTCAGCTGCTTTAAATATGTCCCAAATTCTTTCTTCTTTCTTCACTTTACTCCTTTGACCTCAGCCTTCTTTAACTGGTGCAAAAAAAATGGTTTGCAGTTAGTTAACAGATGGGAAGAAAAGGACAGGTAAGGGTAGGAGGTCTGCCTTTCTCAGTCAGCTCATGCAATTATTCCAGAATGTCACTGCTCTAAGCCACAGAAGCAAAGCTCTGCACCCAAGCCACATGTGAATTTCTCAAACCCTTCACGATTTTAGTTACCCTCCTTTGAACATGCTCAAGCTTGTCAACATCCTTTTTGAATTGTGGTGCTAAGAACTGGACACAGTATTCCAGGTGAGGTCTGATCAAAACAGAATAGAGTAGCACTGCTACTTCCCTTGATCTAGACACTAACTAGTTGGGCTTTTTAGCTGCCTCATCACACTGTTGACTCATGTTCAACTTGTGGTCTACCATGGCAGGACTCCTAGATCCCTTTCGCATGTAGTTTCACTAAGCCAGATGTCCCCCATCCTTTATCTATGCATTTCATTTTTCATCTCTGCGTGCAGTACCTTAAGTTTCTCTGTGTTGTTAGCTTTGGCCCTGCTTTCTAATCTATTAAGGTCATTTTGAAAGTTGATCTTTTCCTCTGGGGTATTAGCTATTGTCCTAATTTGGTGCCATCTGCAAATTTTACAGGCATTCCCTCTATTCTTTAATCAAAATCATTGATAAAGATGTTGAATTGTACTTGGCCCAGACCAGAACCCTGTGGCACCCCACTGGTCACTTCTCTCCAGGATGAAAAGGAGTCTTGTTTGGCTGTGGAATAGATTGTCCCAGTGGTGTAATCTCCATCTTTGGAGGTCTTTGGATGGACATCTTTGACGCGTGCTTCAGTTATATATTACTGCATGGTAAGAGACTGGAGTAGATGGTCCTTGAGGTTCTTTCCAACTCTAAGATACGATTCTATGGTTTTATTTGTTCAACAGGTTGTTCAATCCATTATACAGCCATTTTGTGGAAATGGTTCTTGCACAACAGGTAAAACAAGAGTGGGAATTTGTGTATCTTACAGTCTACATTTTGGGGTTCTTGTGTGGTCTTTATATTGATGGTAGGGAATAGTTTTTTGTGTTTTTGGGGGCTATGTGGCAATGTTCTAGAAATGTCAGGAATAAACTCTTCTAGAACATGGCCATATAGCCCCAAAAAACCACAAAAAATGATGGATGCCAGCCATGAAAGCCTTTGACTTCATGGTGGAAAGAATATTTAAAATATCTAAAAATGGTCAAAACAGTTTACTAAATGGATTGAGAAACCCTGGTGAGGAGACTCCTAGAAAATCAAGAATCTTTGCAGTTCAGAACTAAATTGAGAATTAAAAATGCACATGATAAATAGATTTTCTGCACATAAAAGAGCATTTTCTGTGTAGAAAATAACTTTTATATGCAAAAAAAAATAGTTTGCATATGAAACAGCATTTTCTGCATCATGAATGATATGGTGAAATGTGCTGTTCTTCAGGACTTCCTCACAGCAAGGAGAAAAATATTTACATTGTTAGTTGTTGCCTGTGAGAAAGAAATGCATGGAAATTTACATCCCTTACTCTTGGTATCAACTGACATTCCAATTCCCTCTTGGAACTTTGCCAGAAATCATACTGTGCTCATGGGACTCAGGTAGATTAGGACATTACAAGCTGTTTTTAGAGTCACTCCATCCCAAAGCTGCCTTTCATTACCTTGTCACTATTTAGGTTAGTGATGTTTTGTTTAAGGCAATGTAAACATTAGACAATGATTATACATTGTTGAAGAGGTCAGTTTTCAGTGTTAGAACATGTAACTCAAAATCCAAATATGCTACTAGGTCTTAATATTTGATCTAAATGTGATGGTCCATATAAATAATATACTTTGTTTCACATTACAAAATTTGATGTATCTTTTCCATTTGGTTTTTTTTTTCCCTGCACTCCAGATGACAAAAATTATATGTGTCTTTGTGTTATATATTGTGCTGCAGTCTCCAGGTCTTTTTAGTAGAGTATACTTTTTTTTTTAACTTTACAAAATGAAAACATTCTCTTTTTGAAATCACAACCCAATATATATCTACTTGAGTAAGCACCACTAAACACAGTAAGTTATAATTCTGAGTAAACATGTTTAGGAGCTTTTCATTTAAGCTACCTTGGGTAAAGTTTTGCCTTATCAGTTGCTCTGAAATATTTTAGGCTATTTACTTAATTTAGATCTGTGTGACACATTCAACATGTAAAGTTGCTAAATCAGTAAAAGTTTAGGTTTGATAAGAAAGTAAATATTGCAAACATTTCAATTTTATTTCCATTTTCTTCATGGCTTCAAAATTTTCAGATATCCTATGTCTATAGTGAATTTTTGATTATTAGATGACCTTACCTAGATAGTTCTGCAATGTAGGTCTTTTCAGTATAGAACAATAGATTAGGTTTTTTTTTTCCTTCTGTCTTTCTAAAATTGGGTTTGGGTTGAAGTTTAACACAACCAACAAATGGCTCCACTGTTTCGGCACAGCTGAGAAAGCAAAGTTTTTACAGAAATATCCCTTCCATATTTCAGCTTGTAAGGTCTGCATTTTTATAAACTTACCTCTGAACATTTAACTTGCATCATTTAACTTATGCTCTTATTTTTCTGCTTCTCTAGGTGATTTAAAAATATAAATGTATGTACAGCACTGTGTAAATTTACAGTGCTAAATAAATAAATAAATAAATAATACATATGACCTTAACTTTTCCTTGCTCAGGTGCTTAACTTATCTATTCTATCTCCTTTGATATTTTCCTTGATGTTTTGGCACCACGGCTGAAATAATTTGTGTTTATAGAACTGGGGTCCCTCTCCAATTCTCCTTGCTTATTCCTAAGTACCTGCAATCCCATGTTCTTTCTCACTTTGTGTCCCAAACACAGTCCATGAAACCAGCCAAAGGCTGATTGCTACACAGCAGATCAGCCTGATCTAGACGGGCAGCTTGTGGCGCAATAAGGGCTAAAAAGCCTGCCTTTAGGGTTCGGGAGGGTGTAGCTTCTACACCCTCCTGAGCCCTAAAGCATATGGGCACCACCATTTTAAAGTGGCGGCATCCATATGGATGTGCTACGAAAGTGTCATCACGTGCGCAGTGTTTAGAAATGCTGCGCACATTGTGACGCTTTTGTGCCATGGGAAGGTGCCAAGTGCGCCCTTTCCACAGTGCAAAAAAAAGAGCTCTAAAACAGAGCTCTTTTTTTTGCGGTGGGCGTTTGCCGCGGCCTTTAAACGGCTGCGGCAAAGATCCAGGGAGAAGGGGCCATGGCGGTGGCCCCTTTCTCCCTTCTCCACCGCCAAGGGAAGCAGGGTGCAGTGAGCGCCCAAGGTGCTCGCTGCACCCCATTTTGAGGCCGCAGGGAGCCGGCAGTTTGCCGCTTCCCCGTGGCCTCTGGAAGCAGCAAGATGGGGCCACAGAGGCTGCCAGTGTAGCAGCCTTGGCCCCATCTCTCCGCTTCTTGGGGCGGGTGGAGACCACCCCCTTTGGGCGGTCTAAAAAGCCCCATAGAGACATATCAACAGCTAATGAGCAAACAAAGTAACAAAGCAGCTTACAGTTCAGCACTTACTGTACTTAGTAAACAAAAGCCTTAAGTCTTTCTTTCACAAGCTTCAGGTCTTGTAAGAGAGTTCCTCAATATCCAAGTTGGGTAAATGGTATCCAGAGTCAACCAATGAGTCCAGGTCAAATATAGTGCTCAAGAACATGACAGGGACCCAGGCAGGTCAGATAATCTCTGACAACTCCTGGAAGGCAGGACTGTGGATTTATAGATCAGCAGCTTTATGCAGCTGACTGCCTAATTAATTATTACTTCCTATAAATTCTCAGAGACCCCCCCCCAAGGTCTCCTCTTTGTTGTCTCTGCTAGGCTTTCTCTTATATTTGAATAAGAAGGACTCTCTGCACTCTGGTCTGTATTTGAGACTTGTAATTCTGGAACCTCCCTCTGCTCCAGTTTGGCAGCAGATCCTAGCATGTCCACTGTTTCAGTCTCTGAATCAGAGTCTATTTCCATGTTCTGGAAGCAGGGCATGACAACCTTCCTTAACTCAACTGTCTACCTAATAATGCTTTTTTGAAGGGAGCCAGTTATCGTAAATGATTTTTTTTAAAAGTCTATATTCTGATATCAGAAGCTAAACTGGTTTGGCCCTGGTTGATACTTGAATAGAAGACAGCCAAATAATACTGGATGCTGTAGGCTATATTTCAAAAGAAGGAACTGGTAAAACCACCTCTCAGGACTCCTTGCTTAAAAAAACACTTGCAAATGCATGAGGTCATCATAAACCAACAAACACCTTGAAGGCACATACACATGTACAATTCTCATCTGCTGACATTAGCTTTCTTACAAACAGCTGCATTCTGTATAGCTGTTTGTCATTGAAGATTATGAGTCCATGAAATCATTCAGACTCCAAATATTTTTCAGGAATAAAAAAAGGATGCAAAAGGTGGGGAAGAGAGTAATTGCATGAGGAACCATAGTTGAGATACTTTGTACTCTGAGACATTATTGAAACAATCAATTTGGGCTACACATCTCACAGGAAAATTTAGAACAAGGAGAATTTCTCATGCCACCAGCTATATCAACAGTGGTTTATTGATACAGTGAGACCTTGCTAATGTAGTAATGACTGGAAGCCCCATTGGGAGAGACTGAACTTTGTGAATTAGCGTGTAAATGGATAAACAATACAAAAAGGAAAGATAACACATCACAAATTCTCCTCCTTTTAGGACTTTAATCTTCCTTTAGGCAATCTTTGGCAGGGGTAAAAGCATAAGCTGCACCACCCTTGGTGCAACCCCATGTGGCACCATGGCCTAGAGCCACAGATCCATCCCTTCAAGCTCTAGGGAGAAAATTAATTACTGATCTGCATTGTATTGGTGAACCAAGCCACCTCTTCAGTGGGTTCCAGACATTTGACTAAGAGAACACAGCAGTATAATATTGTGTTTGTTCACAAAACACTTTTTGTTAACATCAGCTGACCTGCAAATTACAGCCCTGTAGAAGCTCCAGCTGATACAGTGGAAAGGAACAGTCCATTTTAGGGGGCTGAACCACAGTAAGTACATCATATTAATGCTCAAGCATCTATCTAGAAATGCTGTATTTGTGCAGGCAAAATACTGTAACATTTTTGTGTTGTTCACTGAGATATGAAATCCGATAGGTTGTGTTCATGTACTTTTGAAGAAAAACAACCCAGGGACTGAATTCAGTTCCAGAGAATCTGTTTGATTGCACAGTCCACTTATGCTTGAGGCCAAAGGCAAAAATATGGGATGAAAAATACCAGCACATTTTGGATTATGGTTTTGCTATTATCTAAGCTTTAAGGGAGGCATTTCCATATTTTAGACTGGAAAGAGATGTACAAAAGCTGAGAAACTTTTTATTTGTAATCTCCAACAGTCTGGGAGAAAAATGAGATATAAAATAATATAATAATAACAACAACAAAACAACAACTCAAATAATAATATAATCTTAACAACAACAAAACAACAACAACTCTCAAATCATAACTTCATGCCAGCAGCAGGAAGGCCTGTTTTAGCACTGAAAAGCTGATATTTTCCACACCTGTTAAGAGCTAGATGGACATACAATAATTTCTCCACACCATTATATGACAGGTGTAGTAAAAATCTTGTATAGTACTTGACAAATGAGTATGGAAGGTGAAGCTACAACAAGACAAAAGCAATAACTCCACTGCATCTCACTTATCTGCAGAGACTAAAACAGTTATGTTTATGAACTACAAGTCCCATAACCCACGTCCAGGAATATTGTTTGACAAGCTATGTGGCTCCCTTCTTTGTGGCATTTTTTGTCTGACATGACACTTTGCCTAATGGGAGGGCTGGCCCAATACTCAGATATCATATGCTGTTCTCTCTGTGTATATACAACAACAGCTGGTGTCTCACTTGTCAATAAGGCAGTGCATCTGCTCTAGGTTTTAGTCTTAATATTAAAGGCTCTATCTAGAGTGATGAACCAGTTTGAGGTCCTTTAGCTGAATAGGTCCTTTAAACCTAGACTCAATTTAAATTCACTGCTCCATTGGCAAGGAAGCCACCTACACATGGCTATTTTGTGACATCTTACCTCATGCTGCTGACAATCCAAAATGACTTTAGTGAGATATAAGTTGATAGTATACTCCCACTCTATACTGCACCGCAGAAATAATGCAATTTGACGCCACTTTATCAGTCATGGCTCCATTCTATGGAATCCTGGGATTTGCAGTTTGTTGTGACACCAGAGCTCTTTGATGGGGAAGGTTAAATATCTCACAGAATTACAAATCCCAGAGTTCCATAGCATTATGCTATGGCAGTTGGAGCGGTTTCAAACTACATTATAGTGCCTACCCCCCACCCCTACCCCCACCCCCCGCATATTGGCTGGGGTTAGGGGCACAACCATGAAAGTGGAAAGACCACAAATAAAATAACCTATTTTTTACCTACAAGAATGCCTCTCTAGGAATCTCTAGATCCTCCAGAGCAACTCTATGGTCAACATCCACCAGACTTTGGCCATAGAATCATGCTGGAGGACCTCCAACGCATCAAGAAATATTTTTTCTAGGTATCTCTAGGTTCTCCAGCATGACTTCATGGTCAACTTCTGGTAGAATCACACTGCGTGAACATATTGATCAAATCTGGAAATAATCGAAATCTGCAAAAGTCAGAGCCACAAATGTGAAGGACTGACTATTTCTGCAGTGCAGATTAGACCTCAGACATTAATCAAAGGATTCTGTGCAGTTGATTCCATCTGTAGCTGCTTTATGTATCCTTAGTGAGGTGTGGTAGACTTCCCCATCTAAAGATAATCAAAATCTTGTGCCTGGGAATGAGCCAGTTCTATGCAGATATGAGATCTATCACTGTAAGGTTAATGTGTTCCATATTGAAAGCATATAATTATTTTGAAATATTTTTGCTCTGTGGGTGTGGGATTCAAAGGATGTCAAAAAAGCAGAGCATAATTTTATGTGCCTGGGAGTAACTATCTAAGCTTCAGGCAATACAAACGCTGCTATTACTGGGGAGTAAAAGCCCCACATAATTAACAGACATCATCAGCCTTACAGTTCCTGTAGAATGTGGTAACTTCCTTGCCTGAAGGCTGCTCTTGTCTTACTAAGTCTGTTTACCCTGTCCAAGATTAGATTAGTTTAATTATTATGAAAAAGACTGCTAAGATCTTACAGCCTAATTATGCAAATGTTTTTAAATGTTCACAAAAGTAATTTATTTATTTGGGAGATAAATGAATCTATTTTGTCATAAAACAGATTGCAGTCCTGGCAATGTACAGGCTGGGTTATGTGCCTTTAGGCAGATCCTTCACCACAAATATCAGTGGGATCTCTAGATTACAACATTTTATAAATACATCAATGTTTTTGTATCTTTTTTATTTAAAAAGTGGCTTTTATTAATTTTTTTCTTTTTTTTTTATATTTCTTCTTAAAAGATGAAAATAATCCCAGGAAGAGCTATTAAAGTTTAATATGCAACCAACCTTGTTATGAAAACAGGACTTCTCAGCCAGAATTGTCTATAAAATCCTAACAGCTAAAATATTCCTTGTAGACCTATTAAGATGCACCTGTTTTATGAGACTTTGGTTCAAATGTCTTTCCAAGAGTTCTCTCACACATACAGCTGTGAGAACAATTATTCTAGAAATGATCCCCTACATCAAAATAAAGCATAGATGCACTTTTTGAAGTTTCTACCATTAAGGAAGCATATTGAAGATCACAATTTGATACCTTTATATTAACATATAGATAAGTCTATACAGAGAGCCAGCGTGGTATAGTGGTTTGAGTGCTGGGCTATGAATCTGGAGACCAGGTTTCAAATCCCCATTCAGCCATAGAAACCCATTGGGTTTCCTTGTGCAAGTCACATTCTCTCAGCCTCAGAAGAAGACAAAGGCAACCCCACTCTGAACAAATCTTGCCAAGAGAACCATATGATAGACTTACATGACTTGAATGCACACAGAAAGACTTGAAGGCACACAACAACTACATCTATACACTTATTAGGTTGTTATAAGGCATATCTTCATTCTAGTCTTCTACCAAAGAATTTGGGCAGCTATACAAAACCATATATAACCTCCCCCTCCCATCCCATTTTGACTGTGTCATAGGCTAGGCTGAGAGAAAGGAGTTGGCTGAAATCTATCCAGTTAGTGCTATCGGTAAGAAACTGAGGAGTAAGAGAAGGGATCTATGAGCAGGATAGGGGTGGTTTTGGAAACTAGATTGGTAATGAATCCTTTTTGTGTGTGTGTGCGCTTTGATTTGGCTTGATTTGATCGTTTACATGTAAAATATATGCTTTCTGTGCAAAAGATCTAAGGCCCAAGCCTCAGGGCTGGGAAAGTCCTATGTCTGAAATTCTGGAGAAACATGCCAACATGAACAACAAAATGAGCTAGACAGAGAAATAATGTGACTCAGTAGAAGTTATGTAGAGTTTAATAAACTTGTTGCAGCACAGTGTAACAGAACAGTGTCTGCACAAAGCCAATGGGACTGTCTGCCCTGTACTCTGTTCAACACATTTGAGGATATATTTTCACAAGTTCCAAATTCTGTGCCAGTGTTGTGCATATTCAACTCCATTCATGAATGTAAAGAAGTTCTTTACAAGTCATGTTTTCTGTCATATGTCCATAATTGTCCAGCAAAATGACTGAACTTTGATTTTCTTATTTACTAATTGCCTGAACACAAACAGAATAGGACACTATATTTTGATCTTCCTATGTGCAAAAACTCACTTGCATTCCAATTCAATATATTTGGGCTATATATGATGCAGCATCCCCCACTTCAACTGTGCAACCAGGCTAATTTAGAAATACTGTTTGACAAGCTTTGTAGCTCCCTTCTCTGTGTAATTTGATGTCTGACATGACCATCTCACTTTGCCTAATGGTAGGGCTGACCCAATACCCAGATATGTTGCTACATGTGATCACTGCATTGGTTTATACCATGACCTCTCAAGAGGGGAACCTGCTTTATGGTTCCTAGCAGCCATGTGCCTCCATGATACTGAAACAGCAGTTTCAATACATTTACCATTTGAGACTCTGTGGTAAGGTGAGCAATATGCAGCCTGCATGCCACACACAGCTTGCAGAATACACATACCTATAGGCAGGGCCCCTAAGAGTAGTGACAGGCCCCAGTGAAAATATTTTCATCCCTGTCCCCCAAGCTAGGGTTGTCAGGTTTTTCAAATAGCAAACAGCTGAAATTGCCTTTAAACGGTCAAGTGCAGCACTTTGAAGGCTTGGGGCATGTGGAATTGTGATGTTTAGCCTGTTCTTTTTCCAGTATAAGAAGCATCAGAAGGACCCATTTAGAAAAAAATGTGTGGACCCATAATGTATAGGGCTTATACCTTCTGGAGGGGGCAGGTCCTTTAAAGCCACCAGTTCCTGTCATGCATTGACTGGCAGTTGTTCTCCATTGGTCCCTTGTCCTACCTCACCCTTTTTCATGCAAAGAAAATATGTGTTCAGCCATGAATTGTACCCTCTTCTTATACCCCCTCCCATGATATTTTTCACATCAAATAACAACAGCTCTATTTTTTAAAAAATCTTACAGAGATCATTCAGGAGACCTATCAAGCCACTTTCTGATGGAAATGGGTGGGACATGAAATGTCTCCTTTGGAGGCATGATCATAATTCTGCAAAGGTATCAGTGATGGCTTTCAGAACTGAATCAAGATTCAAATCTTGTAATCTCATGTTCAAAAATTTCCATGGAACTAGTCTGAGATAGATTTCCTAAAACTCTGGGAAGCATTGAAACTCTGGGCTGACAGTTCTGGAGTGCATTGACTGTATTGACAGCTTCTCTCTTCTAGGCAGCTATATCTATAACTGTATGTTGTACTGACCCTCAGAGTACCATTATGTGAGATTAGAGGGAGCTAAATTAGCCAGCTTCTAACTGAAATACACACATGGGTCTAAAATATGACAAAGTGGGCAAAATAATATACATTGCTTTCAATTAATCCACCACTCCCATTTACACGCTTATGTGGAAGAAGAGATCAAGTACACTTCCAGTGTTAATGTCCAATGACGCAATAATGTCTTTTATAGTCAAAGTTTATTTCCCCATCTCAGATGTTGCACTTCATTAGAAATATATTGCATGAGGAACAATGCCACCTGTCTCTTTGATTTGTATATAAATTAGGTGCTATTTAAATAGGCAGAGCAATGGCTCTACATGGAGATTATACCTCAAGTTCTCTTGTGTATTAAATGGAAGATGTGAGCGATGATATTAACTAGCTGCTATGACATCACTATTATCATGGATATTCAAGGAGATTAGAAACTGCTGGCTGTCATTTAAAATAAACGCATCTCAAGTGCACCTGCTTTATAATTACTCATTTGGAGTGGGATTATTAGCATATTCCTTAAGTCATTTGCAAGCAATTTGGCTCTACATTAATGATTTTTTTTCATTCTTCATAACAATAAATTATATATATATATATATATATATATACACACACACACACATACATACATAATCTTACACCTACACCTATATTTATATATAGAATGAGAAAAGATTTGCAGAGTGAATATCTACTCTGCATACCCTGGTTGCTACTATGATTTCCATAGCAGCTAAGAGGCGATTCACAATAACCACATGTATTCATTTACTTATCTTGACATTGGAAGGAGATGGAACAAGCACTGCAGTTTTTGGGGACCTGTGAGGAGTGCTCCAAAAAAGGATGAATTCAGTTGATGAAAAAGCTATAGGTTCATACCTGACACACACCTAGCCTTCTCCTCCAATGCATTTTGCAAGTGGTGTTTATACATCAATAGTCAGTACAACAATAGAATGTTCTTTCTTTGCTAAAGCTGAGAGGTCACAGCAACCATGTGCCCTCCAGCTGATAACCACTGCGTTTCCTTCAGATGCGAGCTCTTTATTGGCTCAGTATGTGTGTTTGCTTCTGCGGCAATGCTGGTGTGTGTAGCAGCATTGTTGTGGACTTCTCTCACGAGGCCTAGAGCTTCCAGCCTTACCACAGCATTGCACATGGTAAGGAATCCAGGAACCCATTCAATTACACAACTATTGCACTATAATTCCACTTTAACTACCTTGGTTCCACCCTATGGAATCCTAGGGTGTATAGTTTGGTGAAGCACTAGAGCACTCTGGCTGAAAATTCTAAATGCTACTCCCTAAACTGAAAATCCCAGGATCCCACAGGATGGAGCGATGGCAGTTGAAGTGGAATAATAGTGCTACAATTCTGTACTGTGAATTGACCCCGAGTGTTACTAAGGTAACATGAGAAGAGGGTGCTGAACATCATTCACACTTTAGAATGGATTTTCTCTTTGCTGAAGCTCCTGTTACATTGTTGCTCATGAGAGTAGACTCACCCATCAATTATGACTCTGCATTTGCATTTTTTTATTTGTTAAAAAACCCTGGAAAAGCTTGTTTGACCAGAGACAACTTTGGGACAAACAAAATGTATACATTAGGTCAATGATACCTCTATAGTTCACATCCAACTGTCTTTAAATATATCTTTAAAGATACTCCCTGAGTCAGATAAGAATATTATGAAATGTTATAAATATATCTATTTCACTATTTGCTGGGTTTCTCCCTTCCCCCTCTAAAATAAAAAAAAATTGTTAAATAGTGCATTTAGGAAGTTTTCTTTCAAATAGAGGTATCATTTAAGTTTAGAGAAGGAGAAGAATAATAACTTGCCAATATTACGGCTGATTTCATTTTCAAATCAACATTATCACATCATTACAGATTTGTCAGTTTTATGGAACAATTATTCAGTTGGTTTATTTCAATTTCCAATTATTTCAGATTCTGCAATTCACTAAGTACACATTCTCGTTAACTTTTTTTAATTGGATGTTTCTTTCATAATAATTTGTTTTAGTCATGAGGGAAATGCATGTGGTCAGAAATGGTTAAAAAGCAGCTCACAAATTGAACTGTGAATGACAGCATTCATAATACTAGCATTCCCAGCTAATTTTTTTTAAAAAAAAATAAGGAAAGTGATAAAAATAAGTCTACAAAAGCATGAAAATGCACTGTAATATAGCAAAAGTTTTTTTTTTGTAATTACTATATTCTCCAACTTCTCAAATTCAAACAATTTCCATTATTCTTATTTAAAGCAATTCAAGATCACACATCTCTCTATAGATGTATTTTTAACAACACAATCCTACATGTGTCTTCTCAGATGTAAGTAAGAGTTCGATTGAGAATTCTCCTAGATAGGTGGATATACAATTACAGGCTAAACCTAGTATAATCCATGGGTTTCATTAATACTTCGTTGTGCTACCAATTGAAGTTGATGTTGCATTCCACAATATAACATAGCTATTTTTACATTCACCACAAGGTGGCAATAGGTATAACCTGAAATTCTGAATACCAGTAACCTTTTATTAAGAGATCAGCTTTTTAACATATTATAATTGTTTATCACTAGTGTTCAATCGACCACATAATTAATCTCTCATCATTGAAATGCAGCTTAGCCACCTCTAGCCTGATTAGTCAACAGTTTTCTAAAGAATATTGCCAGTCTTACTCTGTGCTTTTTTCCATAATATCCCTTTGATACAAGTTGGTCATGATTCATTGCTAGTTTCACTTAGGATTGGCGTCTTAACCACTAAGCTACTGCATCCCCTATTTCCTCCTAAATTATACATAGGGATGATACAGACAACCTCTTTGGAGTGTGTCTGTGGTGATACTGGGGTTAGGGACTGCACACCAACCGCCCTTGGCCCCAAAATAGTTGCCCACCCCTGTAGAACCAAGTAGCAATAAAACAAATGATGAAGACATTTCCAGGTCTTGGAAGTAACACATATATGACTTTACAAGTTAGGAAAGATAGCAAATTACACAACAAGTAAAAGCAACAAGTAAATAGTAATGAGAATAGATAAGCTTTAAAACAAAGGAAAAGAAAAGAGAGTAATTCATTTCAAAAAGTAACTTCCAAACTTTGGTTTTGTATCACCGGACAGCAGCTTGTGGTAGTCTGGTGATTTTATTTGAATGATTTTGAATAGTATCCAATTATTTTACAGTTGATTGTTATATTTTATATGAAGTTACTCTTCAGTAACATGAAAGTACAGGTTACTGTTCCAAAACTGCAACTACAACAGCAACTAGCTAGTTGGAGGGTCTTCACTGCAATTCTAACTCAAATGTAACTTTTAGAACTAGTTCCCTCAGTTTATGGTCATTTCACAAATCTAAGATAGATTCAAGGAAATATTGAATGCACATTACTGTATCACTGCTTCTTCTGTGTGCATGTGGGGAATGTAGCACAGACATATAGATATACCTGTACATTGTTGGAAACTAGCAAACAAAAGCCTATGGTTATTACCTGACGCTAACACTAAGGTTCCTATATATGACAATGCCAGTGTTTCATTGCTAAAAATACTGAACTCACAAGATGCAGACTTCCTTCCTTTTGCCTTTTCAGCCATCACTTTTCCTCCCACTTCTCTCTACCCCCACCCCTTTCCCCCAAAGCATCTTTCTGGAGGAACAAAAATAAGAACCAATCAGGAACTAAGAGAAAGCTGCCCATTTTGGATAAGCCTGAGTGCCTCCAAATGGAAGTGGAGAGACCTACCTAACTGCATTAGGGCAAGCATTTTGGTAACCAAGTACCACCTACTGTGCTTATTACATAGACTACAAATAGGGGAGATAGTTTGGGACGATTATAGAAGAACTCTCCGACTTATATAACGCCATTGTACTGGCACATCTGGGAGGGGGAACAACCCCTTTTCTCTGATATATGAACTCTTTGTGAGTTACTAGAATCACCAGAAACCCTTTTAGTGCTAGCTGGCTTATCAGTCCCATTTTTCCTTACAAGCACAAGCTCGCATTATAGGTAAAGCAAGAGTATGTTATCTATGTATTTATATCCCTTATTAAAGTTCCATATGCTAAAACTATCATTCTTTCATAAATAACAATATAATTTCTCTTTATCTAAATACATCTCAAGCAATGCAGGACATGTTTACTTTGTCTCATCAAAACTTACATAGAGTAATGTGTTTTAGCTCTCTATTCTAAAGACTTCCATTTTAAACCAGCGGTAGCAAACAGAATTATTAGTATATATGACTTGGGGGGTCAAAGCTCAGTTATGCCCAGATAAGGCAAAGTGGGTTCTCCTTAAAGGAGGAATGGCTTCTTCCCAGGAAATCACAGTATTAGTACCAGCTCACCACTCCAACTGCTGACCCTCACTTACCATCTATGAGAGATTTGCATATGTTGTTTGATTTAAATCTTTACTTGTTTTATTCTCCTGGTCTGCTCTGATTTAAACAAATGGAAACGTTCCTTGTGAATTAGATAACTTTTGGGAGGACTTTAGTAATTCCAAGCTTAAACATTTAATGGGTGCTTAGTGGGAAATATTGCTTTAAAATTTATTAGGTTTGGTTAGATGGCAGCCGGGTAAAACAAGAGAAGTGCTTTGCTTGAAATTCTCTGTCCACCCCCACTTGTTATTCTCTCATCAGACATAATTTCCAGCATTGTCATTCCTCATTCTGATGCAAAACATGGTTGCATATTTTCTATGGTCAGTGGACACTACATTTTAATTACTTCAAAGGTACATGCATTTTGAAGGTGTTTGGTTCCAATTTCAAGCAAGGAAGAATAAATTTATGTAACGATCCCATAAGTACACAGTAAAATCTTCAAACATGAGTAGTTAAAAGAAAAAGACTGACATGCTTATATCCTGTTTGCTTCCCTCCCTTTATCTGACGATGAAAGACACAAATTATCTCTCTCAACATAGCAAGCTCTTATCAGTGATGATCAGCAAGTTACATAAAATAAATTCTGTTTTTTATTTCATTGCCATTTGAAGGTATCAGACATCTAACAACCATGTATTTGTCTTTTTCTCATATTGATGGATAATTTCTTGCTAATACTTCATTAGTCTCTTTTTACATGCACAGGGGCCTAATTTTGTTCTCATACAAGCATGTGGCAAGAGACTGAAGCAGTGATGAAGATAAATAAATGGCAAAGTAGATGCCTCAAGTCAGAGTCAACCTAAAGGAATATAACAAATCAAACATAGCAGTTTAACAGGGTGACCCTAAATTAAAGGAGACTAAATTGATTTTCTGAAGGTTTGTTCGCTCAAACTGAAAACAAAGGTATACAATTTGGCTCCTATTGCTATGCTATGCCTGTTGCATTGCTTATTTTTTTGCTCCAGATCTAACAATAAAGAGACGTCCCAAAGGACTCAGGCTGCATCCACACTGCAGAAATAATCCAGTTTATCCAGTTTATGGAATTCTGGAAATTGTAGTTTTGTGAGACATTTGGCCTTCTCTGTCAGAGTGCTCTGGTGTGACAGCAAATTACAGTCCCCAGAATTCCTTAGCATTGAACCATGGTAGTTAAAGTGGCATCTAACTAGATTATTTCTGCAGTGCAGATACAGCCTCACTGAACTTTTCCTGCAAAGGCACCTAGTGCCTCATACTAGATAGAGGCAGACCAATTTCTGAAAAGTGAGGTTTGTGACTTTGAATGAGGAAACAAAACTTAGGGGCGGTACAGTCTGGCTCCACCTTTTTTGTGGTGCAACTGCACCACAGCAGCTAGATGCTGCTGTGCAGTTGCGCCACAAAAAAGGAGCGGGTAAACCATGCTCCTTTTTTTGTACTGCAGTTGCAGTGCAACAAGGCAAAAAGGCTCCATTATGCACCTTTGAGCCACCGCAACTGCTCAACTCTGTCCGGAAGCTGCACAGTTGCAGCAGTGCCATGGTGCTGGTCCCATTACATGGTAGGATTCAGGAGCATGTAAATTATGTGCACTCCCGAACTAATGGCGCTGCAACGGCGCCTCTTCATGCCCGTCTGTATCAGGCCTTAATTGCCTTTATTATATTACCTTTCTCACTAGTCATGGCAGTGTGTTTGTGACATAACATTATGTTTTAACAAAATCTACACAGCCTCTTCCTCTAGACCACCACAAAAATGTAGATACCACGATTCTAACATTCTTCCATTTCCTTCCCCTACATGTCCTTCACTGCTTTGCTCAGGTACTGTAATTTCAGGACCTGTGACCTCCCTGATTAAGTCTATCCATGTGGCATGCAGTCTTCCTATTTTTTCCCACCCTCTACTTTTTCTAGCATTATTGTCTTTACAAATCACTTGTGCCTTCTCATGATGTGCCCAAAGCACAACAGCCTCAGTTTGGTCAACTTCAGTCCCAGAAAAACTTCAGTTTACCCGCTCCTTTGATCTGTTCAGGAACCCATTCGTTTGTCTTTTTGGCTGCCCACAGTAGCACTTTTCTCCAGCATCACATCGCAAAGAACTTGATTTTCTTCACTGTTAAGCTCACAAATCTGTACATGGTGGTGAGGAATAATGGCTTGGACACTTCTAACTTTAGTGCTGTGTTGTATATCTTTACTTTTTACAATCTTGTCCAGTTCTTTCATAGCTGCTGTTCCCATTCCTAGTCTTCTTCTGATTTCTTGACTGTAGTCTCCATTCTGATCAATGTTTGATCTAAGGTATGGGAACTTTTTAACTACAGTTGGCTATCTCCTTTCATGAGCTTGTCATCCATGGATTTGAGCATCCATGTATGGCCCTACCCTGTTCTTCCAAATAGTGGGGTGTGTACACACCTGTGTGAATGTGATCATGCACACATCACACTACAATGGGAAACAATGGTACCTGAGTACCTATGGGTTTTACTGTCTGTAGGGGGTGGGGTCCAGAGCAGAACTCCTTCAGATACTAAGAGCTTACTGTTTTTCAGTTTCCTCATTGTCTAGGTTATATTTATGTAGTTCCTCTGTGATCATTTTTTACCCTTTATGTTCAGCTTTAAGCCTGCCTTTCCACTTTATTCCTTGACCTTCCCCGGTAATTGTTCCAAGTCTGTGATGCTTTCCACTAGTAGTATGGTATCATCTGCATATCTTAGATTATGTTCCTTCCTCTTATCTTTGCTTCTCCTTCTTCCAAGTTTAAACCTGCACTTATGGTATTTTTGTACATGAATTGAACAAATAGGATGATAGAATGCATCCCTGCCTAACCCCTTTGCCAATTGGGAACCATTCTGTTTCTCCATATTCTGTTGTAACAGTAGTGTCTTATCCCCAAGTACAGATTTCTCATTCAAACTATGAAATGTAGTGGCACCCCCATTTCTTTAAGAGCCCTCCACAGCTTTTTGTTACTTATGCAGTCAAAGGTTTTGCTATAGTCTATAACACACATGCTGATTTTCTTTTGGAATTCTTTGGTGCGCTCCATTAACCAGAATACTTTTTATGTATTTGATGGGGATGCTTTCCCCATTTTTAGTGAACCACTTGGATCCCTGCTGCTCTGTACTATCTATAGGCATCCTTGCAATCTCATGGAGTCCCATCTACTGGTTCTTCACCAAGTCAAAAGGCAGGAAATTCAAATATTTAAAAATTACAAAGAAAGAGTCTGTTGCTGTAAAAAAGAATCTGGAGCTTTCAGAGTGTGCACAGAACTCTGAAAAGCTGGAAGGAAAAAGTGTTTACTAAGATGGAGAAAATTGTTATAACTGGGATGCATAACTGGACTTCAGAAGAGGTTGTTTAAAACATACACTGTGCCGAAATGTTTTATATGCAGAAAATCATGGTTTCTGTGTCAGAAATTTGCTCTCTGAATGCAATATATACAGGAAATGCAGCTTTTCTGTCAAAAAAAAATCTGCATGTGTTTTTCATACAGAATTAAGTCTTGAACTGAAAAGATTTTCATCCATCAAGGATTCTCAACAGTTTCTCAACACACAGGAAAATCTCTTATTTTTCTGTATCTAGGATTCAAATATATATGAATAATCTTTCCACCAAGGCTCCATAAACCACTCTTTTTCTGGACCAAAGGAAAACAGTGAGCTGCTTTGGGTTTCATTCTGGGAGAAAGGCAACATCAAAATGAAGTAAATAAATTAATAAATATGAATTGTCCGTCTTTGATGTTTCCAGAAAAGGAAATTAAACTTTTAAATAGTTTACAGGTTAAACTGGAGCCCTAGTGGCATAGTGGTTAAATGCTGGTACTGCAGCCACTCATAACTATGAGGTTGTAAATTCAATCCTAGGCAGAGCTCCAGAATCCACTCAGCCTTCCATTCTTCCCATAGGTTGTTAAAATTAGTACCCAGCTTGTTGGGGCCAATTGGCTTACACATTGTAAACCACTTAGAAGTGCTAGTTCACTCATAAGTGGTATAGAAATATACTTGCTATTGCTGTTGCAGCCCCCCTCCTTTATTTATTTATTTATTTATTCAAAACATAACAGTGAACCTCTGGCTACTTACAGATTTGTTTTCTTGGTTGGGGTGTTGAACTTTTTGCCATCTGTGTGGCTCTCAGAGTAATCCGTGGCAGAAATTTGACCCCCAAATTTACCACAGCCCTTGGTGTATATACTGTCAGTTTCTTTGTTGGTGATATTTATTGCTTCCTGTTCTTCACTCTTGTTGCTGTGGAATTTCAGGCTGAGTTTGCAAGAGACATCTGAATTTTAACCACAAATGTTTTGGCATCACTTAAACTACTGGGGAATCAAAAGCAGAGTGTTGATATGTTTCTCTGCTAGTATGAATGGGCACACCCTGGCAGGGGTAACTTTCAAGATTCTTGCTAGACTGCTTCTTCCTTCTGTGCTTCTTGTACCTTGCCAAAGGCAATTATATAAACTGTATGCCTGTTGTTGTTATTGTTGTTGTTATTGTTGTGCTGTGTAATTTACTTCCAAGATCTTTGTTGTTGTGTGGCTTTAAGTCTTTATGTTGTTGTGTGGCTTTAACTCTAAGGTAAACATATCACTAGGTTTTCTTGGCACAATTTGCTCAGAGAGGGTTTGCCATTGCATTCCTCTGAAGCTGAGAGCATGTGACTCACCCAGGGTCACTCAGTGGGTTTCCTTGGTTCAGTGGGGATTCAAACCCTGGTCTCGCAAAGTGTTAGTCCAACACTCAAACCACTACACTACACTTGTTCTTGTATGCCCATTACATCTGCAATAGAGACAAAATCAATGCAGAATGCTCCCCATTTTGACAGGATTTCAAATTGATTTGTCATAAATAATTACTCATACAAATGGGGCAGAAAGCAATAGGACACTGAGACTTTTTTTTATAACTAGAATTATAGTTTGTATTCCTATTGCATATACCTGTGAGAGAGTTTGACTTCCAGAGAATGCTGTTGATAAAATAAGCATGCATACATCTTTTTAATCGCTTCTGTGCCTGCTTTCATATTAGTCCTTGTGGTATGGATCTTGGCAGAAGGGTAGAGAAGGTTACACAATTAATAGCAATATTAATTCTGCCCATTGGTTTTAATTGAATTAAACAAGAAATGAATGGTGACCCTCAAAAAGTTTATGTTGTTTTGCCAAGACTGAAAACAAATAAGACTACAAAGCAATGGACATAAGTCTCATTCCCCACCCTTGAAAAAAAACACCACTTCTTTCAGGCAAATGTCTTTCCATCCAATATGTAAGAGTAACTGAAGCAATTTAAATATGTTCAGATCACAGGAACACTCACCAGAGCTGTATTGGGCTCTTTGTTGAAACCCGGTCTTTCGGAAAATCGTTTTCTTTACCCATTGGACAACCAAGAATGCATTGTCAAGAAATTTTATAGCAATAATTATAAAAGATGTCCATTTGAACCCATTGAGGTCTCACTGATTTTATCACACCCAGAAGACCTCCCGGCAGGAGGACACTATATTTATGTTAGCAATATATGCGAGAATTGAGATCGTAAAATTAAATGACCACATAGAACTGTCATTTATGTGATGAGCACCTACATATGTGGAGACCGGTTTATTTTGCAGCCTCGTATATACTAAATGGCCCACTCTCTGAGAATGTTCTTAATCACACATTTCTTCACTGTTTCTGCAATATTACACTTGAAGGACTGGTAAGCAGTTTGCTGTAAAATGGTAAATGGGTACTGGCAACATACAGCTGATAGAAGAGCTCACTAAAATAGAAGTACAGTACATCTTGTATGCAATTGTTTTATGAGAAACATTATGGTTACTAGAATAACATTTCACCATTACCAACTGCTGAGAGAAAAGTCATTAAGATATTTGGCAAGCCAGTGTAATTTTTCAACAGAGCTATAGTACAAGACCTCAGAACAGCTTCTGCAGAAAAAAAGAAGGAGGGGGAAGAGAACTAGCTGTCGCAAGGAAACAACTTAAGCCTTCTGTGTCATTTTATTCACAGGGGTTTATTTTCACATTCCAATGAGAGAAAGTTATTGCTTCTAGAGAGTGAACAATTGAGCCTTAACCCTTATTATAACAGTGCCATTTCTGAGCTACTATAATAAATCTTATGGCAGTCTCTCCATTAAAAATCATGCTTTTCTAAGGCACTTTTATAGTTAATAGTGTCACTCAGACACTTTTATACCAGATTTCTAAATGGCAACTTTAAAACAAAAAGGAATTAAAAAGTGCATTTAAGTACACTTTAGAGATTGAGATGCAAGCAAACAAACAAACAAAAAAATAATAATCCAAGTAAGCACTTGGAACCCATTTCTTTTTCTTTTTTTATTTGTTGATTCTGAAGAAACATAGGGGGGAAGAAAAAGAGTTGAAGAGTGTTCTCTCCAACTCTTCCTCAGCAAAACAACAGGACAAATTCAGGATGCACACATGACAATATACCCTATAATCCTGACATTATTTAATCTCCTATTAACATAATAGAATTTAAACCAGAGTTGTCAGGAGATGACATCCAGCCCCTGCTGCTCTCAGTAAATAGGACATTTTTCCCCTTCATAGGCTCATATTCTAATGAAATGACATGGCATTGTGGCTTCAAGGTGCAAGCAGCACTTCACTGCAAAACAAGAAATGGTGCATCACTTAGCCAAATCTATTTCTCTGTAACAAGTACAGTAATGACCTATTACAGTAATATCATGAGGTAACAAAACATAGAATAATGAGGCCCAGTGCAACCTAACTCTTCTCATTGTCAGTGTTGCCAGCAGCAACAATGACTTCTGGTTAATGTTAGATGACAGAAGATGTCATAGAAACCTTGTAAATGATGCAGTCCAGTACTAAACAAGATGCAATTTCATGCCCATTTCTTATGGCAGGTTGGAGGGAGGGGAAACAGCTTCAAATTGTGACAGGCTCAGTACAAACTTGAAGAAATGTTTGATTTGCCATCTCACTTGAACAGGGTACATGACCCTTTATGTCTAGTTATGTATTTCACAGCAACAAAAGGGCAAATGTAAATACATGATCAAAGAACAATCTAGTTTTCTTGAAAGCAGAAAAAGTGGCTGGCAGTCTTTAGTGAATTCTGAGGTAGCAGACAGAGTTTTCAGTGGGTCTTTGGTATCTCCTGGGATTTGGTTCCAGGAGCCCCTGTGAACACCAAAATCCATGGATGTTCAAATCCCATTATATACAATGGTGTAGTAAAATAGTGTCCCTCATGTAACATGCCAAAATTAAGGTTTGCTTTTTTTGGGGAGAAGGGAATTGGGAGAAGCAGATATTTTCAAGTTGTAGATGGATGCAGACTCTGTGGATATAGAGATCCAACTGTATGAGGTTCGAGATTCATATTTCTTTCCAAACAGGATTGATTAGACAGTTTTGGGCAAAGTTAGTTCCATCTATCAGAGAGACAGGATCCCTTTGAAAGTTGAATAAAGTTGTGTTTCTAGCAGTCTATACTCTCTGCTTAAGAAACAAAATCAGTATGGTACACTAGGCATCATAGCCCACCTCTACACCACAAGTGGGCAACTCCATGGAGGCCAGGGACTGATTTCTCTGTAGGCCTCCTGTGGGCATCACTGCCACACAAAGTAAGCCCAATTGCTCTGTTCTCCTCTGCAGTCCCTCTCAAAATGGCAAAAGGAAGTGATGTCCCATCACTTTCCATCACCATTTTGAGAAGTACTGCAGAGGAAACCACAGGTATCTGGGGACAGTACAGTCTTCTATACTGCTGGTGGAGTGAGATGGCATTATTTCACATGTCTTCATGTATTTGAAGAGCTTTTTGCATGGTTTGGGGTTAATAATTGTCTTAAAATCATAGTATTTTATTTTAAACCATTTTTCAATAGTTGTTTGAAAGACTGGTAGAGGTTTTAGGGAATACAAAAGTGGGATTCAAGGGTCACAGGTATCCCATGGAAAAGACTTTGTCCACCATTGTCCTATATTCCCAAGTAGACTCATAAGGTAAATAACTAAACGCATTATGAGACTCAAACTAGATGTGACTGTAAGAGATTTGTGACCAAATCTACCACTATTTTGTATACAATCAATAGAAATTATATGGGTGGAGGATATCAGTCTATGCTCTGCTGTGGGGATAAGTTCCCTATGCAATTTCCTTATAAAAATTGACAGAATGACATTCTCCCATGTCCTATGAGGACCGCCTTAGGGAACTGGGGATGTTTAGCCTGGAGAAGAGAAGGTTAAGAGGTGATATGATAGCCCTGTTCAAATATTTGAAGGGATGTCATATTGAGGAGGGAGCAATCTTGTTTTCTGCTGCTGCAGAGACTAGAACACAGAACAATGGATGCAAGCTGCAGGAAAAGAGATTCCACCTCAACATTAGGAGGAACTTCCTGACAGTAAGGGCTGTTCAACAGTGGAACACACTCCCAAAGAGTGTAGTGGATCTCCGTCATTGGAGTTCTTTAAGCAGAGGCTGGATGGCCATCTGTCAGGGATGCTTTGATTGGGAGTTCCTGCATGGCAGGGGGTTGGACTGGATGGCCCTTGTGGTCTCTTCCAACTCTATGATTCTATGATTCTATGATACCGAGGCTTTCATGCCACGGGGCATAATCAAGTTTTACTGAAGATAGTTTACACTAAGAAAATGCAGAAAGAATTACCTGTCCCCCACACCAGGACTACAGCTCTCATGACAATCATCCCCTCTCCCACACAACATAGTTATCAGCACCTATTAGCTTTGATCTTGTCCTTTCAAGCACCAAAAGTCCACAACACACTGCAGAAATAATCCAGTTTTTGTTGAATCTCTCCTCACTATTAATACCCATTCTTTAAATATTTATTTTCTCAGTAAAACACTGTGTAGTTAGCTGATTGAAAATATCTCATTCCTGTCCACTTTACCTCACTCACCCCAAGTATTTGAAAAACTGTATCTCCCCATGTCAACCTGCTAGAATTTTTAAGATATTCAGGGAAAGGCTTTCTCTCAGTCCTGCCACTATCACAATCGTGAAGACATGACAGAGAGAGCCTTCTCAGTGGCTGCTCTGACCATTTGGAACTCCTTCCTATGAAAGGCTAGGCTATCCCACCCCTGCTCTCCTTCTGCTGGCAGGCCAAACCTTTTTAATTCAAGCAGGCTTTTTACCAGGGTGGTTTCTTAGTGGGGTGTTTGCTTTTGTATATTTATAATGGTTTTATATTTCTAGTTTGTAATATTAACATGAGGTTTTAGTTCTGCTTTAAAAATTGTACACTTTTAACAGTATCTTTTGTGAGCCATCTTGGATCCAGTTTAGAAGAAAGGTAGCCTATTAATTAAATAAATAAATACATAAAATAGTATTGCAATGTTAATATGTTCCATTTCTTGTTTTACAGTGTCTAGTTTTTGCTAATTAATGCTTCTCACATTCCATGCTCCTATAACAATGATGGTGAACCTTTTGGGGGCTGTGTGCCGCAACTGAATTTTTTTTTCGTGCACCGGACTCTACCTGGAAGTGGGACTTCAGGCCTCTGGAGGTGGGATGCCTGGCCTCTAAGGAACGGGTTTTCACCCTCCAGGGGGTGGCATTTCTCAGGAAATGGCACAGAAGAGGAACCAGAGGCATGCAACTGTGGCTCCTGCCCCCCAGAACCTGTTTCCTGGCCTCTAGCTGCCTCATAGAAACAAATGTAGGGGAAGAACTGACTGGGGTAGAGCCTTTAGTTTATGGGTGGGGAATCTTTAGCCTTTCCGTGTCAGGAATTCACCATATTTCTTCATAGTAGTGAAATCAGTGCTGAACCTAACCTATAAAAGTAACAAATAGTCCTTGCCTATTTTCTCAATATATTTCTTTTATTAATGCCTCCCTTTTTCCCCAAAAACCTTGGGGCAGCATAAATAGTTCCCATCAGCTGGGTCATAAGATGTGGCAGCTAAAAAGTTCAATGTGATTTTAGGCTGCATCAATAGAAGTATAGTGTCCAGATCAAGGGACGTAATAGTGCCACTCTATACTGCTTTGGTCAGGCCCCACCTGGAATATTGCGTCCAGTTCTGGGCACCACAATTTTAAAAGGATCTGGAGAAACTGGAGTGGGTCCAAAGGAGGGCGACTAAAATGGTTAAGGGTCTGGAAACCATGCCCTACGAGGAATGACTTAAGAAGCTGGGGATGTTTAGCCTGGATAAGAGGTGATATGATAGCCTTGTTTAAATATTTGAAGGGATGTCATATTGAGAAGGGAGCAAACTTGTTTTCTGCTGCTCCAGAGACTAGGACCTGGAACAATGGTGCAAGCTACAGGAAAAGAGATTCCACCTCAACATTAGGGGAAATTTCCTGACAGTAAGGGCTGTTCGACAGTGGAACACACTCCCTCAGAGAGTGGTGGAGTCTCCCTCTTTGAAGGTCTTTACACAAAGGCTGGATGGCCATCTGTCAGGGATGCTTTGATTGGGAGATCCTGCATGGCAGGGGGTTGGACTGGATGCCCCTTGTGGTCTCTTCCAACTCTAGGATTCTATCATTCTATGATTCTATCTTGCTGGGGTAAAGGCAATTGCACTTGTCCTTGTTTGAGGATTTGCCTAGCCATTTGGTTGGCCAGTTGTTGGAAACAGCATGCTGACCTAGACAGCCCATTGCTCGAATTCAGCTAAGGCACTTCTTATCTTCTAAAATTAATGGCCTCTGTGCAAATGACTGGCTCCAATCAGTAGCACCTAACAAAAGACTGAAAGCAGAAGAATGTTCCCCATGTGGTTCCAGGATTACTATTCTGCTGATGCAGTAGCTGTGTGAAGGTCTACTGAGTTCAACAAGACAAGTGATATGATTAAAATAGAAGCTGTCAACCTGGCTGCAATGTGGGTCTTAATTATGGTTCATTTTTAAGGTTCATAGGGCAAGGAGTCAACAGCCACTTAACATGGTGTAGTGCTATTGAGTACACTGAACCATTGATTTTAATGGCCATGGGATAAGGTATGGTGTTCAGCAGAGTTGAAATAAATTACGCCTGTCAGATTCATGAATGAAATATGTGTATCTCTGCTGTGAAATATTCACATTGCAAATTGTGGTGCAAATGTATTTTATTTAGTTTGCTGGCTTTGCTTTGATCTAAATGAATCAGGGAAGTGATGGATAATCTAGAAAACACTTTAAAATGGAAATGCTTTCATCTTGTAAAATTAAGTTCTTTCGTGGAGGCTCTGAACTATAGTCATTGGCCCAGTGCAGTATAATCGGTGGAGTCTCATTGTAGGACCAAGATCCATATTTCTACCCAACCATGAATCTTACTGGGTCACCTAGGGCCCATTACTCCTGTGACCCAGCTGATGGGAACTATTTATGCTGCCCCAAGTTTTTTGGAAGAAATGGGAGGCATTAATAAAAGAAATATACTGAATAAAACAGGCAAGGACTATTTGTTACTTTTATAAGTTAACTGCAGCACTGATTTCACTACTGTGAACAAATAAGGAGAATTCCAAACACAGAAAAGCCAAAGGTCCCCCACTCATGAACTAAAGGCTTTGACCCAGTCAGTTCTTCCCCTACATCTGTTCCACCTCTAGTTATTCTTTCAGCAAAATTATGAAAGTCACTTTAGTCTAATTTTTAGTATGTAATTGCTGCTTTTTATATGTAGACTGATTTTTTTTTCATTGTCAGTGCCAGAATAAATCAAGTATTTTTGTATGGCCATGCAATTAACATGCAGGCCTAAATATCTTAAAGGCACCACATCCCATCTGATCTGTCATGCTAAGCAGGGTTAGACCTAGTTAGTACATGTATTGGGGACCAGCAACAAATATCAGGTGATGTAGGCTATATTTCAGGGGGAGGGACTGAGAAAACCACCTCTAAGTAATCTTTGCCTAAGGAAACCCTATGAAATTCATGGTGTCACCATAAACTTGGAAAAATTACTTGGATTACAACTGCAAGAATTCTTTAGGAACTTTTCTTCAGCTCAGCTCCCTCTTCTAATTCTGCTGCTCCTGCATTAGCCAGACTACATTTCATGTTCAAGTTAAATGCACCTTCGTATTTGATGTGCACTTTTTAAAATGCAAGTAGCAGTCATTGGTGATGATACGTAGGATGATAATGACAGTACTCAGAATGGGTTTTCTGCTCCCTTGCTGCAGTCAGGAGGAAATTACCTCCTCCAAGGCCACATTCACATTCACTTAGTGTGAGGAAACTATTAGATTGATTTGGATCATGCAGCAACCATTCAGGAAATGGAGGCACCTCCATTGTGATCCAGGACATTGGCAAATGGGAACTTTAGGCTGGATTTAAATGCCATGGAGAGATTTGCTGCCTTAAAATATAGTGGAAATGGTGAATCGATTTTGAATCAATTCACGGATACGAATCTTTCTGTGCAAAAAAATGTAACTGTGACAGGCCCCCAAAACTATTATTTGGAGTGGGAGGAAAGCTTACTTGGGCTCCAACAACAGATTTACTAATGATGGAAGTACCAGTTGTGTTAGAACAATTTTCACTGACACTGCAGCAGGGATGCCCAAATGAGTCATGACTCTCAAGGTTTAGTTCATTCCTTCTCTATTCAAGTCTCTTTTTGTGTTTCAGTAAGGGAAGAGGAGAAGCAGTGGTAGCAAATGGATTACCTTGGGGTGGGTATTTCATACACTCACTATTTCAACCCCAGCCAGCATGAAGAGATGTCTAGAATTGTAAGCCAGCATCTAGACCAGTGGTACTCCAATTTTTAATCCTTGGGATCATCCTTTACACCTACATGATGATGTTGTACACCCCCACACACACACTTAATATGGATAAAAATATTTTGTTTATTTAGTGTTTTTATTTTCATTTGCATATTCATATACATTCATATTTTAACATTTTATATGGAAACAGCATCATTCAAATTAAAACATTTTTATTTTATTTTATTTTATTGAATTTTATTTAAGAAAATTCAATATTAAATGCAACACATGTGAACATTTTACATATTAAAAAGTTTGGCAGGAAGACAAAGAGGAGAAATCAGGGCCTCCAAGTCTCTCTCTCTCTCTCTCTCTCTCTCTCTCTCTCTCTCTCTCTCACACACACACACACACAGACACACACACAAACAACTCTCATGCCACCCATGGAGTCCCACTCCAACATTTGAGAACCACTAAGTGATCATAGATTCCATACCCCTGAATTTTTTTTCTGTTGTTCTACTTCTCATCAGTGTAATTTTCTCTCTCCCCACATTTTACTGAACACTCTAACACTTCAGCAGTTCATATTATGATAAAGAAGACTCAAGTATGTTCTCAAAGGGATGCTATGGTCTCTATAACAAGATATTTATAAAACAATTTTACAGGCACAAATCAATTAATATTTCATATTTTTGCTTATTCTAATTTTATTGCTTAATTTTTGCATGCTTTCCTCTGTTTGCTGGCTTTAATTTAGCTCTCCGATGATTTTGCAAGCCTAGCAGACTTTGAATGTTTAAAAAAGTAATTCTGTTTACCCTGCAAATTATGTGAGCTCTTTCTTTTAATGCAGTGTTTATTTTGTGCAATTCTCCCATAACTGTTGCTGTTTAGTGCTACATCATGGTAATAGTTCACTATTAAGGCTCAATTGTCTATTGGTTTCTCAATATTAAAGATGAACTGGATAGCTAAAGAATATATTGCATTGGCATTTTTAGCATTAGAGTTTGAAGATAACATCTGAGCTTTAACCATACAAACACTGTCTCGTGAAGCAACAGCTACAGCTTGTTATTACTGGTTTGCCCCTCTTTCTGCTTAATGCATGTGCTTGAGTTTTGTTATGTACCTTAAAGTTGATCCTGACTCACAGAAACTCTATCATAGGTCTTCCTGGCAAGATTTAATCAGAGTAAATTTTCATTGGTTATTCTAAGGAAGATAGGCACTAACTTTCCAAGGTTCATCCAGTGAGTTTATGTGGTTGACAGAAGAGCTAGTCCAACACTCAACATACTCCATTAAAAAAATCATCTTCAGAATTTCTTAGGGCATGTCTACATGGACCAAATGAATAGGCTTCCCTCACCCTCATGACACCCTGTCTTCACAATGCAAGGCCAAAGCGCTGATTTGAGTGTAGACTGTAACATGTGTTTAAACAGTCCCCTCACATAGCTCCAGAGGTAACAGTGCATCTTTGATGCCAGAATACTCCAGAAGCAATCCAGAATATTCTGGGCAGTGTAGATCCATCCTAGGTTTCTCATTGCCTCCTTTAAGGCAGAGAAGCAATGACTTTCTCAAGGACACCCAGTGAGGCTCTATGGATGGTTGGAGACTCAAGCCCAGAGTGTTCTGGCCAGTGGCAGTCTATCCAGAGTCTGGATAATCCCAGGAAGTTCTGAGATATCTCCTGAGATTTCAGAGCCAAAAACTGAGATGTAGAGACAACCTCTTATGATGCCACAGAGGATGGACTCTGTTTTTGTCATTGTTATATTTATTTCTATTTACATCCATTTAAAAATACATTGTTAAAACGTACATTTAAATAATGAAAATTGAAACTAGATTTTAAAAAAAATGTTGGGAGTTTCTACAAGGAACAGCCTAGAGATGTCATTAAACATGATAACTTAAACCTTAGGCACAGTTGCACAGTGTGTATTCCATTCAAATAAAAACACCAACTCTAACAATTGACGACAATAGATATACATATGCACTTTTCAAGTAAGTACACTCACCCTGATATTTCTCCCCATTTCCCTAAGGACTAGAGAGAGGGTCCTAGGCCCTGTGAGTCAGGACCAACCTCTGAGATAAGGAATCCTAGATGAATAAACCTCAGTCTGTTTCTTGTTATTTTGGGAAGCTGAGTCTACAAGACCTGAGCAGGGCTATTGGAGCTTATCCCATGGCTTCATAAATCAGTTTACCTCTAGTAGTCCTAAATCTTAATTTGGGCAGTATCTTGATATTATCGCAAGGTTTTTGTCACCTAATTTGCTGCCTGAATACAGCCCAGGCGCATCCCCACTTCCAGTAGCACTGCTCCTGGCTCTTTTCCGACACGGGAGTTTTCTAAGCTGGAGCACTCCTGGAAGAAAGGATGGACCCAGACTGTATTCGAGCAGCAAATTAGGCAGCAAAAACCTTGCGATAATATCAGGATGCCACCAAAATTAAGATTTAAACTGGATAGAGGTAAATCAATTTATAAAACCATGGTATAAGCTCCAATGTTAGGGTGACTTGGAGGTCTTTTACTTATAGGGTCACCATATTGTTGACTTGATGGCAGTTAATAACAAACAAAACCAAATATAAAACAGAGGTACATTTGTGTGCTTCTCTGGGTTCTTAAACTGCAGTCATGTACATCCACACTTGAATTAAATAAGACTTACTTCAGAGTAGAAGTATTGCAGTACTACCCTTCAGTAATATCAGTCTAGAAGTGCTGTGCTTAATTGACACCAGAACTTGTTTCAAACAGACATTGTAACAAACACACTCTGACCCTCTGTCTTGAAACAGCTCTTTTGATGTCAATAACACTTTTCCTCTGATGTTTTAATGGAGAGAAGGAAAGGGCTATTTTTGTAGTTTCCAAGTAAAGCTTCTTCTTCTTCTTCTTTTCATAGGATTATGAAACTTAGATAGCAAAGTGGGCTTGTTCACTGCAGGCTTCCAAGAACAAAAAAGCGAACTTTTAGAAGTTGCTTACCTGTTATTAACTTTATAATCTGTCCCTTAAAATAGAACTTTAAAACTTCTATTGAGTTCTCTTGTACTGTAACAAGTGGTGTACTAAAAGTTTCTTCTGTAGTTTTCCCCAGCTATTCTTAATCAATCAGTCAGAAGGGGAAAATCCATTGGAAAAGGAACATTCAAAGGGAGAGGTCATTTTGAAGGAATTCTCAAGAGAGATTTTTTTGGGTTATTAAATTTACAGCACTGGCTGAGGAATGTGTGTTAAATGAATATCCTATGTATTTCATTTTATAATAATCCCTCTGGTAGTCTCCAGATTCTTCAACTTCATTTGAAGTCCAGCGGAACTTCATTTTTGATCACAGGTACTTCTTGTAATGATCATATAACACCAGTTTTGAAGTCCCTTCAGTGGCTGCCAATTAGTTTCTGGGCAAGGTACAAGGTGTTGGTGATTCCCTTTTAAGACCTACATGGCCTGGGTCTAGAATACTTAAGGGAACTCCTTCCTCCATATTGTCCATCCTGCACACTAGGGTCCTCTTGGGAGAATTTACTTCAGCCTAAAAAATCCAGCCTAGCTTCATTTACCCGGAGGGCCTTTTCCATCGCTGCTCCGAAGTTGTGGAATGACCTGCCAGAAGAGATCCACCACATTTCCACCCTTACAGCCTTTAAGAAGGCTCTTAAGACATATCTCTTCTGGCAGGCCTTCACAACCTAGTTTTCCCTTCCCCAATATGAACTACGAACAAGAATGAGAATTTGTGCCTCTCTCTGTCTGTTCAATTTTTAGATAACTGTATTTTAATGCTTTTATATTGTGATTATTTAACACTGTTGTTTTAGAAATTGGATGAGGGGGTGGATTTTGAATTTTATTGTACTCTTAATATATCTTTTACTGTTGTAACCCATCCTGATTTCTTGTGATTGGGTAGGCTATAAATAAATCATTTATTATTATATTATCATTTCAGTTATGTACTAAGCATAGTGCCCCACATATCCATTGATGTCAGTAGGGCTTCTGTTTGTTCTTGTTATTTGCCATCAAATCAGCTTTGACTTATGGCAACTTTATGAATGAGAGACCTTCAGCAGCCCAGTTATAACCAGACCTGCTCAGATCTTGCAAACTCAAGGTCATGGGTTTCTTCAGTCAACTCTCCAGTAATGTTGTCTCTCCCCACCATCCTCTGCCCCATTCTACTGCCTTCCACTTTATTCAGCATTACTGTATTTTCCAGTTTAAGAAAACCAGCTTCACTTTAGTCATTGTGGCCCTAGTACACATGGGACGCATGATGACATGCCTCGTGAGCCGTGTCCAAATGGCGCAGCACGAGGGATATCATAGCACCATGCCAGGGGGCTTGTGGTGCCTCTGTACTGGCAGAAAAAGGAGGCATATTTTGCAGCTCCTTTTTCAAGCGGATTGTTGCTGCAATGTGTGATCGCTGCGGCAACGATCCAGGACAGGAAGGGACAGTGTCTTGCCACCCCTTTCTGCCCATTGGTACAGTCCCTTTGACTTCTAGTAACTGCTCAGGCTTGACCTACACTAGAACCCATTCATTTTTTTTTCCTTTTGTGCAGTCCATGGTATAGTGGCCACTCGATATCTACTGGAGTTTGGTTCCAGGATCTCCAATGGATACCAAAATCCGTGGATGGTCAAATACAATTATGTAAAATGGTGTAGTAAAAATGATGTACCTTATATAAAATAGCAAAATCAAGATTTGCTTTGGGGGATTTTGGGGGGTGCGGGGGGAGGGATGTTTTCAAGCCATGAATGGTTGAATCTGTTGATGCAGAATCGATGGACACAGAGGGCTGACTGTATCTACAGAACTTTCCTCAAGCACCACATTTTAAATGGGATTATATTTTTTCCAAATATTTATACTGAGATCCAGACAAGCCTCAAAAGAGAGGTCTATTCTCTGTATAATAGAAAACATAGCTATTCTACAAAATAATTAATGGACTGATTTTTCCTGTTTTCTTTCTATATCTCTGACCCACTATGTAGCCACTAAGAAAAGAAAAGAAAATTGACAGCTGAGGGTGGTGGATTCCATGTCAGAGTGGCAGTGAATCTGCTCTGGGTTTTAATTTTAATTTAAAGGAGCTTCCCAATGTCCTGAACCATTTTAAGGATATGGCACAGCATCTTGGACAACTTCTCAAGAGTTTGGACTCATACTTAGAGCAGATTCACTAGCCCATTGAAACTATCCACCTGGATTGATAGGTACCTGCTATCCTGGCTGGGGGCTTCTGGAATCTGTAGTCCAAAACGGAAACTCTTCCAAGCCATTCTGCCAATACAAATAAGCAAAACTTCCCTTCAATTATGATAAACTTAAGTGGATCATGGAAATTAGTCTAGCATCGACGTGAAGTGTAATGTCAAATCACTCTTTTGTTCTGTTATTTATCAGTGGTCATGTGCATTTAGTTTGCATAAGTAAGAAAACCAAACAAATTGGTTTTAGAAGAAATAACCTGTTTTAAGGCCACAGCCCTATGCATATTTATTCGGGAATAAGATTTACTTAACATGGGGGACTTACTTCTGAGTACACATGTATGGACTTGGATTGCATATATAATTTAAAAGAAGGGAATCAAATACAAAAATTTAAAAAAGAATATATGATAGGACAGTAACTCAGTGTTCTGGAAACAAGATCAGGTCATTAAGACTCCCACAGTCCAGGAAGAAATTTGAATTTGAACTTAATTTGTTGTACCAATGTTTGGTGGAAATGAGACTATCACAGCATTTTTTATACCTTGGCACATCACATAGTAGGATCCCATGGGCACAAGGGATTTGAATGCAATTTAAAGTACATTCAAATTTAAACAAAACTTGCAAATTTGGGGAGTTATTCACATTGAATTGCTTCAAAAATGAAATAACTCAAAGTTAAATTGCAGTTAAAGCAAAGAAAAGCAGCAGCTTTTTACTTTCAGGATGTTCTGAAAGTAAAAACCTGCCATTTTTGTCTGCTTTAACTGTGGTTTAACATTGTGTTATTTCACATTAACTGTGATGTCATGTGATAAACTTCAGGAATTTCTGGGTTTTCTTTGCTTTAAATCACGTTTAAATCCCATTTGTCCATGGGATCTTGCTAGTGTGATAAACCCCTATGGAAGGGCAGGACAGATTAGCAGAAAAATTTGAGCTCTTTCAGATAATAGCAATTGATTGAACTGGTTTGCAATAGAAATAAAGTTTTTTAAAAAAGAAAAAAGAAAACAAAGGCATCAAAGAGAACAATTTAAATGAATTACACAGAAAGGAACCATGTTTAACTGAGCAAAGTATTAGACTTAAATTATTTGCCTCTAGTGACCCCTGAAAAAGGCTTATATTTGTGGCCTTCATTTGAAAAGCTTAGAAATGCTAATCATTCCTTCTGGAAATCAAAATCATAAACTGTTAGATTAATGAATACTTCCAGTTAATTCTCACATGCAGAATGGTAAAGACATTGTTAATGATTTGTTTTGACAAAAAGGTGATTAGAATATTTATTGTTGCTTAGCTTCTTCTGTGCTGTGAGATTACAAAAGGAAGGGTGTATTCTTTTTTAAAAAAGAGAAGGATGGTTTTTTTTTAACAGCAATAGAGTAAAACATAAATCTTTTATAAAATATTGTAAATTAAGCTAATTTTATATTGAATCTTATCAAAGGGCAAAACCTTAATATTTAAAATCAGAAATGCAAACAATCCTTTCTTGAAATGGCTTGTAGAGACATTGTCTTTTTTGTTCTGACTTTTTTTTTTTACTTATTACAATACTAGAGTTAAATTCTTTCTTATTAAAGCATTAAAACATTAAATATGTTCAGAAGGAATTGCAGCTTCCACTGAAACCTACCTAACTTGAAATATTTGATTTGATTATTTTGTTGACCCTGTTTTGGAAATCATATGCATATTTATTTGGAAATAAGTTTCACTGGATGTCAGGATCTCCCAGAGTAACCCTTACAAGCTGTTTCCCAATTGTGGTAGGGTCACATTATTGCTTAAAAACAAACATTTCAAGTACTGTAGCCTTAGATTTCATTAGAAAGTTTCAGCATCACTTAGAATATTCCTGTTTAACTCCTTTTCAGTGTTTTGATTTTCTGGATGGCAATGTTGGACTAGGATTTGACAGATTAGGGTTTGAATCTCCATTCAGCCATGGAAAACACAGGGCGATTTTGGGTAAGTCACACTCTTTCAGTCT
Source organism: Urosaurus nigricauda (assembly GCA_034509955.1). Classification (NCBI taxonomy): domain Eukaryota; kingdom Metazoa; phylum Chordata; class Lepidosauria; order Squamata; family Phrynosomatidae; genus Urosaurus; species Urosaurus nigricauda. Next base: position 246,050,880 of record JAOEGL010000003.1, read on the forward strand.
AAGAGGAAGGCAGTGGCAAACTACCATATGCTGGAAATTATTTGAACACACACAACAGCAAATAGGCTTTAACCTATTTGGATGATCATTGTTCAGCACCTTGGATAGCACATTGATTGCTATCCTGGATTAAAACCAGAGGGCTGATTAGCTGGACAGGAAAAAAACAAGCTGATACTAGTTTTAACAAAAGTGGGTGGAAGCCCTGCTGTCCATAAGGCCAGCTCCAAAGGCAGGGCAAACACCTACAGGCCACACTGCTTGGTTGTTGTTGTTGTTGTTGTTGTTGTTGTTTTGCCTCCTCGCCATGCATGTGCACCACTGCACAAACACATCCCCTGTGAGCACCCATTACCTCCCTCCCCCTCCCAGCTGCCATCCCATTAGACACTCCATGTGACCAACTACACTATCACATGTGCGGGACACCCCCTGTTCAATTCATCTGTGCTCCCAGTGGCACACTGGCAAAGCACACTGATGGCACCCCCCCCCCCCAAATACATTCCCCCTTTCTCTCCCCTCTTCCCATGCCCTCTGTTGGACTGTCTGGTTTGTGTATGTTGTAATTACTAGCATTGTATTATTGATGACATGTTGTGTTTAGCGTACTTTCAAGTTTTTGCTTTCTTACATTCCTGCACTCATGCCTCACTGTTTATATGCATTGGCAATGATGCACACCTCCCTCAATGAAGCAGAGTATCAGAACTTCTTTTTATTCTGGTATTTAGCCCTGGAGTGTGGCTTCATGTTCGTTTCCACATGGCTTTGCATTGTACATAATCTAAACAGCTTGGTTTCAAGATGGTTTGAAACCACTTTATTTTGCCAGTGCAGACAACCCACAGAAGTGTTTTTATTAGCAATGTTAAACTAGGAGAATCTAGTTTTCTCCCTCCCCCTCCACTCCTCCTCTTGTTAATTTGTTTTCTCTGATATATTGTATACCTTTGATTGACCTAAAGTTGCATGGGCTTTCCATAGCTTCTGTCCCAGGAGTTCCTCATGGATGGTCTTTCTCTACCTAGCTACAGTGTGTTACCTGAGCTCATGTTGCATACCAGCTTCTTTTGAAGCCTCACTGATAATGTTAACCACAAATATACCACACCCCTATCTTTATGATAATCACAAGTTCTCTCCTTCTGTCCATCTCTTGAATCCACCATCATTCTTCTTACATTATTATCTGCAGGCATTATGACAGGTATTATGTGCTCTTTCAATACCTTCTCCACCCCTAAAGCACACATGTTGTGTCAAAAAGACTTAAGCTAAACCACCCAAACTAGCAGCCTGACGAAAGAATGGTTTCAGATGTTTCTCTGCAAATATCAAAGACGTACAAAAGATGTGTGCATGTGGGGGGCCACAGTGAGAGAAGGCAAATGAAAAGCTTTTAAATATCTATGATTGAGAAACAGAGAAAAACATCATTTAAAGGCCTTTTAAATTGCCATTCTTTCCTTGTGATACTAAATTTCCTCTTTGTTTTGTTGCGTGCAGCTGGTAGAATGATGACAAAGTGGCTCGCAATTATCTATGTGACATTAGGATCCCTATGAAATGGACACTAAAGGAAGAGCCCAGCATTCCCCATCTGCAATTCCAGCTTCGTTTGGCACTGAACCAACTTCACAAATATACATTCCTCCTTCTCTCCCCCCCCCCCCCCCCAGTAAATCCCATGGCCAATGAATGCTGCTATGGCAACGCAAGCCTGGAAAGCCAGGGGGCTTGGATATAAACAGAAGTTTTTAAAAAAATATATATTCAGGAAGAATCGTGATGTAGAATAACATAATATTGCAGAGCTGGTTACAACTTACAGGTTTACAACAGATCATTTGGTGGGTATTATTTCTCCCAACAAATAACATCACCATACAGTTCTGTGTCATAGAATAGGGCTTCGAATGTGTCGGCTTTCTAATTATCATGTTTCTTTTTTGGTTTTTTACTACTATTATCAATTATTGTATACTTCACTCATGCAGTTGCATTGTCAGTGGTTGTATGAAGTGTCCTAAAAATAGACTTTCTCAAACAGAAGGCAGCAATAATAATAAATCCTAATGCTCCCATTCCCCTGCCAACAGCATCTCTTTCCCAAACAGATACAGGAATGTAAAAGTTATATTCTTAGATGAGCATGTTAAGTAGTTCATACCAGTTTAGTAAATCAAATATTCCATACTGCTAGCTTAATAAGATGGGGAGTCATGCATGAAATGGCTGCCAGGTTAATGACACAGACAGGCATGGGTGGCATGCATTTGCATAAAAAGGCACAGAATGTTCTCCTAAATCCTTTAAATTAGTCATCAGTTCTTAAATAGCCATTTAACTAAGTCCTTGCCCAGAATCAGAAGAAAGGTAAAGACCTCTCGCATTAAGAAAAGAAAAGATACAGTAAGGCTAAAGGCTGAATACTGTGTACCATTTATTTCTCATTTGTAAAGCCTGAAAGCGGAAGAAGCAGCAAATTGACATAAAATAAACAAATAGGGAAAAGACTGGTACATATCTAGAGCTAAGAATATATAGGTGTTTCTAGACTACACAATTTCTAGTGGCACCAATCGTACAGTATTCTGCAGCTATTCCATCTTTCCTTCCTTAATGGATATTCTGAAAAAAGAAGAAAGAAGTGGTAGAAAAAAATACAAGGGAAGGTTTCAAATGTAAGACAATGTTGTCTACGGATACAGACATAAACACACACTGGCACATGCTAAAACAAAAGGCCTGGACAAATTCTAAGAATGGGGCAGGTTGGCAGGTTAATGAATAGGTTAGTGTACAGTATATCTGATGGTTCTTTAGTGAAAATAGATTTCTAGTATCCTGATTGAGGGAGAATAATAATAATAAACACATAACTTTTAATAACACAAAATGAAATATATGGGAAAATGCACATAGAAAATACAAAACTAAGGGGTTCAACAGACAGGTGGCTCCATGTAGCCTGTCTTTGTCCCGGGTTGGTGCTGCAGCATCCACATGCTGCAGCACCAACGTGCCACCAAAAAGAAGCTGCCTAGAGTGGCTTCTTTTTTGCGGCATCACAAACAGGAAAGGGTGGAGCTTCCCACCCATTTGTACTGGGCCTAACTACACAACCTAATACACTACACAAAATAACAGTAAGACAAAGTGAAAAAGGGAATACATATGACTTCCAACTTACTAGCTAATAGTTATTGTCATCAACTTATTCTACTTCCTCTAAGGCCCCATTCACACTACAGAAATAAACCAGTGTGGAACTGGTTTATTTCCATGAAATTCACACTTGCCCCAACTTTTTACAGGGGGCAGGAAACCAAAAAGTCCACTTAAACTGGTGCATTTGGCACTGGACTCCTTAGAAGTTCTTTTTTTTAAGAGCAGCAATGATCCGCCTCTCCAGCAATATGACCATGCTGCATCGTTCCTGGAAATGGAGGTGCCTCCTTTTTAAATTGATACAGTGGCAAGTGTGAATGGCAACAGAGTTAAAATGGTACAGAGAGATTTGATCATGGTAAATGTAGTGGGAACACTAAACTGGTTCTGAATCGGTTCTGAATCAGCGCAGCAATGCGAATCTCTTTGTTTAAAAAATGTTTGAATGACCCATAAATATGTATATAAGATATATTTCCATATGTTATTCCATTCTACTATTCTTCAAATCAGAAATTTTCTGCATCCCCCAATATTTTCTGATTATCAATTTTTGCATTTTAAAAAAATTATTAACAGACCCTTCTCTGATTAAATTGTCAATTGATCCATCACAGCAAGATCATACAATTTTATCAACCCTTCTTCCAGTGAGAAATTATCCACATCATTCCTCTTCTGCACACAGAGTATTTTAATAGCATATTGGACTATATTTCTTTTCGATCAGTTCATCAATCAACCTCAACAACAACAAAAAACTTCTATCCACAACCAGAAATTAAAATTCAAAATGTTTTACTTAATAGAATGTACATTTGTTCAGTTCATTACAGTTTTTAAATACTGTTTTTACCTTGTTTTATTCTGTATCCCTCTTTTACCTGTGCTAGTCTACAAAGCTGACCTGAACTGACCTGAATCTATTTGAATCAAATATTTTCTTGCCTTATTCCACACATGACAAAAGTTTCCTCTTTTTAATTACACTTAAGGAGGGGCAAGTTTGAAGTCTAACATCAAAGTGATTTAAGAATTATTTATTTATTTATTTGTTTTCCATTCAACATACCATTCACCCAAATATCACCTTTTGTTCTTTATGATCTCATCATCCCACTGTTTGTGACCTTGATGTGCCCTCTTGCCTTTTGTCTGTTATCTGTGTACCTGAGAGATTGTGGATTTTTGTTCTTCCAGATGTTTTGGAATTCGAAACGCAGCCATCTCTAAGGGAAAAATAAGAGATCTCAGGAGTGGGGAACCTTTAGACCTCCAGATGTTTTGGAATTCAACTGTGATAATCTCTTAACATCGGATATACTGGAGCTTCTGAGTTGGAGGCAGTAAAGGTTCCCCACTCTTCATGTCCCTAATCTGTCTGCTGAGCACTGCATTCTATGCATTTGAGAGAATAAGCTCTAACTCATGAAAATGTATGGCACAATTAAACTCTTAGGTTTTTTGCCACAATAAAACTATAATTTGTGGTGAATCAATCCTTTATTTCAAAAACTAAGAGAGTTTTTATTATTATTATTGTGAGAGCAGATCCCCTGATGCTTGCCTTGTATATGCCTGTCAGAAAAACCAAGTCAACTGAAGTCGGTAGGAACCTTTCCTTAATGGATGTTCTAATACTCAGCATGTTAGAAAGCCCTTACTGAGTTATAAGGTTTTTTATCAGAAGTTAATCACAGGTGCAGCACAGAAACAGTGTCTGAACTTACAAGTGCTAGGAACACCACTTTCTCTCCTGGCCATCACAGCAGGTGTTGAGCCATAACCTGTCTGAATGGGCATAAAGCCAAGAGCAGTTCAAAAAATTTACAGGGCATTTCTAGAGAAGAGATGCTCTTCAAGATCAGCTCTAGCTCAAAGAGCACAGTGGACTAATGATAACATGCATTCAATGCTCCCCCTTCATGAGATAGTTTAGGAAGACTGATAACAGCATCCAGTGCTTTTCTTGTTTACTAATGACCACCTTGGGTAAGAAAAATAGGACTACAGTATCAAACTACGGTTATTTTCTAGGAAGCACAGCACAACCTGCCTGCTTCATCCAGCCTCTTTTTTATCTTCCACTTTCTCTTTCTAGTCTATGCAAGTGGACAAGAGTGGCCCAAGACAATTTGTTTTGTGAAACAGAGAATATAATGTCTTTACCTATTTCCACATAAAGAAGCACATCAGACTAGCAACTGACTTTTACTTCACCAATAGCAATAGGACAGCATACTCCATTAGAACTTATCTAGCCAGTGTGATGTAGTGATTTGAGCACTGGACTTTGACTCAGGAGACTCTAGAGACCAGGGTTTGATTCCCTGCTGGGCCATGAAAACTCACTGGGTGGCCTTGGGCAAGTCATGCACTCTCATTCATTTCATTTCATTTATTATGGCAAATAGCCAGCATATTCATACACTCTCAGCTCCCAAAAAAACCTATGATAGGATCACCTTAGGTTCCCCATAAGTTAGAAATGACTTGAAGGCACACTACAGCAACAACACTTGAGACGCTCAGGGCAAGTACCAATGAGCTTGATAGATCATATATGTTCTACATCATGATGCGTTCTACACTATAGAATTCCCACCAGTGATCTAGGAGTATAACCTTTATCACTGTCCTTAAAGGTGTTGGCTATAGCCCTATATTTGAATGATGTTAATGTTAGAAATGGTGACCTATCTAAATGGTAATTTCTTTTACACCTTTTCTGTTCTAGAGAAATCTCTGTTTGCTTTGTTTTGTTTTTAAAAAGCATTTGTACCTACTGTCAATACCTTCAATTTTATTTTGTTTCACATTAAGTTTCTTTGGAGGTTATGATTGCACTCCATAACAATATGATACATCTAATACATACAAGAATTAAAAAAAAATAGGTTGTGTATAAGCTTGTCTGTATTCTGCATTCTAATATTTGTGTAATGATTGATAATATTTAGTAATTTTTCATACGAGAAAGAATGACCCTTTATAGCTATGTTATTTGAAATGCAAGTTTGTTTCTATAGATTTCCTACTTATTTTCAAAATGGTTTTGAAAATTCCCAAAGATGTCAGATTAGGAAGAGCTTTAGGTTTGAAAAAAAGAATTAAAAATTAATTTGAAACACATTGGAAGACATTTTTCTGTTCCTTGGAGTTTATACACTTGAGAAGAAAGAATTCATCATAAAGAATGTTGTAAATATATAAAGAAATCAAGAGACAAGTCTTCCTTGGACAATATTGATCCTATGAAAAACCCTGGACAACCTATGAGCAGATGGCTTCTCACAGTGGAAAGGCATCTATTAGGAATTCTGCAAAAGAAAAGGAAAGACAAGATCATGCTCTTTTGCCTTCTCTAAGGCACAGCATGTTTTAGCAAGGTAAGGAAAATGAAAGATGGAACTGAGCCAAGCTGTGTGCAAAAATGCTCTAAATTCATTACTCTCAATTAAAATGAATGAGGGTAAGGATTGCTTCCAAGTACATCAATCAGAGAAAGTACTTGCAGCAGGAAAACAGAAGACAAGGTGTACACACTGAGGAATTGGTTTGTATATTATCAAAATACGTACAAGGCAATCTGCATAATAGATTTGCCAATTTATTACTCATCTTGCATGTGAATATGCACAACTCTCATTGTTAAAACAATGTTTTGGTGAATGGAAACCTCATTGATGAACATCAACAGAAACTCCAGGGATTAAAGCATTTGACAAATATATTTGTATAAAAGTTGTTCAGCCTATGATGATCTCTTAAGGAGTCATATATGGGTGTTGCTTATGTGGCTATCTTATAAAGTTTGGGGGCTTGTTAAGAACCCACTCTTGCCACAGTCATAGGTACATTACTGTATTTAGTTCACATTCACAAATAATGAAGAGATGAACATGGAGTGGCAGCACATTGTAGTCATTAGAGGTCATCTAATCTACATCTTCAGATGGTATGTGAGGAAAGGTAAGTGGCTTGTGAGTTATTGAAATTCATATTCTTAAACAAGAAATTACAATAAAGGTGAGCAGCAGCAGTCTCATGCTGGTGAAAGTCTTGTGGAAGCCTTTTACAAAACAGATGATTTCTTATACAATCGGCTTCTGTTTTTTCTTTTAAAAATAAAATACTAAAACTTCACTTTATAGTACAAAGGCTAACAATTATTTTAGCATCAAACCTTATATTCTCCTTTTCTTGTTACAAGCCTGTGCTTCATAGCTGTGGAAACCTGTCCCTTGGAGGAATAATTCCTCTTTTTGTGTGGCTTGGGATCCTTCCAATTTTTGCATTGAAAACTCAGAGTGCTCTATTACTGGGTCAACAGGGAATACATGTGTATCTCTGTGTGTTTGTGTGTGTGCAAAATAAAAAAGCCACTGGGAATATAACAACTTGACCTTATTTTAAAAGTGTCTATCCTCCCCATATATCTTTGTTTATCCCAACAGGTCACACTAATTCTTTGTCAGATTGTGAAGCAGAATTCCAGGCTCTTGCCAACATCTCTGACAATGAGGCATTCATAGAATCATAGAATCATAGAATCATAGAGTTGGAAGAGACCACAAAAGCCATCTAGTCCAACCCCCTGCCATGCAGGATCTCCAAATCAAAGCATCCCTGACAGATGACCATCAAGCCTCTGTTTAAAGGCCTCCAAGAAAGGAGACTCCACTACGCTTCGAGGGCGTGTGTTCCACTGTCGAACAGCCCTTACTGTCAGGAAGTTCCTCCTAATGTTGAGGTGGAATCTCTTTTCCTGCAATTTATATCCATTATTCCGCGTCCTAGTCTCTGCAGCAGCAGAAAACAAGCTTGCTCCCTCCTCAATATGACATCCCTTCAAATATTTAAACAGGGCTATCATATCACCTCTTAACCTTCTCTTCTCAAGGCTAAACATCCCCAGTTCCCTAAGGCGTTCCTCATAGGGCATGGTTTCCAGTCCCTTCACCATCTTAGTTGCCCTCCTTTGGACCTGCTCCAGTTTCTCCACATCTTTTTTGAAATGTGGTGCCCAGAACTGGACACAGTATTCCAGGTGGGGCCTGACCAAAGCAGAATAGAGTGGCACTATTACTTCCCTTGATCTAGACACTATACTTCTATTGATGCAGCCTAAAATTGCATTGGCCTTTTTAGCTGCCGCATCGCACTGTTGACTCATGTTCAGCTTATGGTCTACTTGAACTCCTAGATCCCTTTCACATGTGGTCTCATTCAGCCAGGTGTCCCTCATTTTATATCTGTGCATTTCATTTTTCCTCCCTAAGTGCAGAACCTTACATTTCTCTGTGTTGAATTTCATCTTGTTAGCATTGGCCCACCTTTCTAGTCTATTCAGGTCATTTTGAATTTTGATCCTGTCCTCTGGGGCATTAGCTACTCCTCCTAGTTTAGTGTCATCTGCAAATTTGATAAGTATGCTCCCAATTCTGTCATCCAAATCATTAATAAAGATGTTGAACAGCATTGGGCCCAGGACAGAACCCTGTGGGACCCCACTGGTCACTTCTCTCCAGGATGAAAAGGAGCCATTGTTGAGCACCCTTTGAGTTCGGCCACTCAACCAATTACAAATCCATGTAACAGTTAACTTGTCTATCCCACATTTTGCAAGCTTGTTTGCAAGAATGTCATGGGGAACCTTGTCAAAGGCCTTACTGAAATCGAGGTAAACTATATCCACAGCATTCCCTTCATCTACCAAGCTGGTAATTTTATCAAAAAAAGAGATCAGGTTCGTTTGGCATGACTTGTTTCTCTGAAACCCATGTTGGCTTTTTGTGATTATGGCATTCCCTTCTAAATGTTCACAGACTCTCTGTTTAATGATCTGTTCCAGAATCTTTCCTGGAATTGATGTCAGACTAACTGGACGATAATTGTTGGGATCCTCTTTTTTTCCCTTTTTGAAGATGGGGACAACATTTGCCCTCCTCCAGTCTTCTGGGACTTCTCCTGTTCTCCAGGAGTTCTCAAAGATTATTGCCAATGGCTCCGATATCACCTTTGCCAGTTCTTTTAATACCCTTGGATGTAGTTCATCTGGTCCTGGAGATTTGTATTCATTTAGAGTAACCAGGTATTCCTGTACTGTCTCTTTACTTATTCTGTGCTGAAATTCCCCCACTCTGTCCCCTTCTTCACTGTCCTCAGGTTGAGCACCTTTTGCCTTTTCTGAGAAGACTGAAGCAAAGAAGGTGTTGAATAATTCTGCCTTTTCTCTGTCCCCTGTTAGTATTTTTCCATCTTCTGCACGCAGTGGTCCTACCATTTCCTTCTTCTTCCTTTTGCTGCGGACATATCCAAAAAAGCCCTTTTTATTGTTCTTAACCTCTCTAGCAAGCCTGAGTTCATTTTGCGCTTTAGCTTTTCTGACTTTATCCCTACATGTGCTGGCTATTTGTTTGAATTCCTCTTTGGTGATTTCCCCATTTTTCCATTTTTTATACATGTTCTGTTTAAAACTTAGCTCAGTTGTAAGTTCCTTAGTCATCCATACTGGTTTCTTGAGACATCTCCCATTTTTCTTCCTCATTGGGACTGTCTGAAATTGTGCTTTCTGTATCTCCCTTTTGAGGAACTCCCATCCATCTTGAACTCCCTTCTCTTTTAGTATTCTTGACCATGGGATCACCCCCAGTATTTCTCTAAGTTTATTGAAATCAGCTCTCCTAAAGTCTAGAATTCGTGTCTGACTATGCCTAGCTTCATCTTTCCACTGTATAGCAAACTCCAGGAGGATATGGTCACTTCCACCTAAGGTTCCCACCACTTGCACCCCATCAACTAGGTCTTCCCTGTTGGTTAAGATAAGATCTAAGATGGCTGATCCCCTTGTTGCTTCTTCCACCTTTTGGACAATGAAATTGTCTTCCAGGCAAGTGAGGAATTTGCTAGACCTTGAGGATTTGGCTGAGTTTGACATCTAGCAAATATCCGGATAGTTGAAGTCCCTCATCACTACTACATCTCTCCTTTCTGAGTGTGTGGTCATCTGTTCTAGAAAGGCATCATCCAATTCCTCTGCCTGAGTTGGGGGTCTGTAGCAGACTCCCACAGTAACATCCCTGTTATTTCCCTCTCCTTTAATTTTTATCCAGATGCTCTCCACCTGACTTCCAGTATTGACTTCCTGGATCTCTTCACTGGTGTAAATATCCCTGACATATAATGCTATTCCTCCTCCTTTCCTGTTTGGCCTGTTTCTCTTAAAAAGGTTATATCCCTCTATTTCTACATTCCAATCATGAGACTCATCCCACCAGGTTTCAGTGATGCCTATTATATCATATTTCCCTTGTTGTGCTAAGAGTTCAAGTTCATCCTGCTTATTTCCCATACTTTGTGCATTAGTGTAGAGACATCTAAGACCATGTGTCCTCTTTTCTTGCTGCTTTTGCATGGTTTTTTGCTTTCTACTCTTGGGTCCTTTCACTGTTTGCCTTGTTCCCTCTATGCCACTTTGACTATTCTCTCCATCCCTTTTGCCTTCCAGAATGCTGTCTCCCTCCCCCACAACACTCAGTTTAAAGCCCTCCTGATCAGATTCTTCAGACTGTTGGCAAAAATGTTTTTGCCAACTGGCGTGAGATGAAGCCCATCCCTTGCCAGAAGTCCCTCCTCATGGAACCGCAGCCCATGATCCAAGAATCCAAACTGTTCTTGGCGGCACCATCTACGGAGCCAATTATTTACCTCTGCTATTTTCCTCTCCCTTCCTGGACCATGCCCTTCCACCGGGAGAAGAGATGAGATGACAACCTGTGCATTCATCTCTTTCAGCTTCCTTCCCAGAGCCTCATAATCCCTTTTGATATTCTGAAGGCTGTGCCTTGCAGTATCATTGGTTCCCACATGAACCAAAAGAAGGGGGTATTGATCAGTAGGCTTGACAAGTCTTGTCAGCCTCTCTGTCACATGATGGATCTTTGCCCCAGGGAGACAACACACCTCCTGAGACATCTTGTCAGGCCCACAAATCACTGCTTCGGTACCCCTCAGTAAGGAGTCCCCCACCACCACCACGCGCCTCCTCCGAGGCTTAGCAGTGGTCGTTCCCTTTGGTGCTATTCTCAGGCTCCCCTGCTCTGTCCCTGATGGCTGTCCCTGCTGCTTTTCCTCATCATCTCTGACAACAGAGAGAGATTCAAAGCGATTCTGCAGCTGCAAGCAGCTCACAGAACGTTCCCTGGTTTCCTTACTTCTGTGTGTGACCTTCCTCCAAGCATCTACCTCTGTTTTATGCGCAGTGACCTCCTCCACCCCAGCAACTTCCTCTGTGTGTTTCCCACCCAAGACATTCTGGCCTGTTCTGTTCAGGAGAATCTGCTGCTCTCTATGATGCTGGAGTGCAGATATCTGCTCCTCTAGCTGCTGTACTTTCTCTTCTAAGAGGGCTACCAACTTGCATTATAAAGAGTGAAAACAAAACCATTTTTTAAAAGGCGCTACCATAGCACAACAATATTTCTATACCTCTGTATGTGGAAGAACTGGGAATGCTAGGGACTTTTCCCCTCAGAAAAAAATAAATCATTCCCATACATTCATCACAAGTCCCAAATGCCCCAGAAAAGTTGTGGTAAATTATCAATGCACAGGATTCATCTGTTCAATTTCTCCTTAGCTACTTTCTGTGATGTAAGCTAATCTCAAGGCATTTCTACAAGCAACAAGAGTCCATGCAAGTAATATTTAGAGAATTTTTGCCTAACATGCTTGTGGACATTCTTTGACATTACTGAATATCATATGTTTGCTCCTCAAGACTTCCTTTTCATGAAAACAAGAAGCAAAGAAGCTAGAATTTGTATCATTCTGAACATCTCCACCCTACTTGCATTATCAAGGACATAAATTCTCACTATATTACCTTGGACATTCACTCTGAATAATAAGGGGATACAAGGATCCCTGCTGGATTGGGCAAAATGTCTGCCTACTTCAAAATGCCATCTCCACTGTGGAAATTAGTCCATATATGATTACCTTTTCTGCTTCTTAGTTTACATTGTCCTTCCCTGATGGATCAGCATAGCTTTACCCAGCATTCCAAATTAGGTTATCATTTATTTAGTTAGTTTATATCCTGCTTTCCTTTCATGTGAAATCCAAAGTGGCCAAACAGCTAAAATAATGTGAAAGCAAAAATTTAAAAAGCATTAAATAACAGTCCACATAAAAAACATTAATTTAGAACAGTTAAAGATGCCTTTTACATATTAAAATTGCCATACACATTCCACTGCCTCAACCAATTAGAAACTGAAGGTCTGTTTAAATTAGCAGGTCTTGGCCTGCTGTTGAAAAGAAACCAATGAGGGGGACAAGTTGCCTTGTCTAAGAAGGGAGTTTCAGAGTCTAGGAGCAGCCATTGAGAAGGCTGTCTCCAAGAGAAGGTCTGGAGATTAAACCTTTACTAGAAGAAACAGCCTTTTAAATAGTCTGGCCCCAAGCCTGGAATGATCCATTCAGTATCTAAATAAAAGGCATGCATTATATTATTTTATTTTCTTGCTACCAATATCAGATTTTTCTATAGAGGTTGAGTTTCCCTTATTCAAAATCCCAAAATCCAGAATATTAAAAAAAAAAAATCATGAGTGGCTGAGATGGTGACACCTTTGCTTTCTGATGGTTCCAATATATATTATATTTGTTTTATGCACAAAATTATTCCAAGTATTGTATCATATTAGTCTTCAGGCTACTGAAATTTATATTCTTAACCAAGAAATCATAATAACGATCAGCAACATCACTCTCATGCTAGTGAAAGTCTTGGAGAAGCTTTTTACAAAGCAGATGGTTTTTACTATCATACAATCAGCTTCATATAAGGTATATAAGAAGCATAAATTAATTTTACTTTTAGACTTGGGTCCCATCTCCAAGATATCTCATTATGTACATATATTCCAAAATGCAAACATATCTGAAATCCATAATGCCTCTGCTCCCAAGCATTTTGGATAGAGGAGATTCAACCTGTATTCATATCCCTGTTCTCTCATTGGAACAGCTTCAGCTGAACCAAATAGTTATAGTTGCTCAGAAAGCCACTTTAGCTCAAGATCTGGGGTATTGTACAGCCTATAGGCACTATGTGGAAGCTGCTTCAAGCTGCATCATATGGCAATTGGTACCACATGTTGAATTATTTTGGTGAAGCAAATGGCAATAAAGTCTGAGATTTTTCCCCTCTCTACTTCATTGTAAAAGGTGTAGGGAAGATATCTTCATTAGCACTGGGAGAATTTTACCTGTTGAGCACTGCCTCCATATCAGCAAGATGTCAGCCTCAATTCTGGAACCATAATGTGTGAACTGACCTTAGACTGTCACCCTGCTGGCTTATGGGTGATAATGAGAAATTTTGTTCTAGCTGAATTAATTGAGGGGTTAATTAAAGGACATTTGTAACTGATGTATGTATTTGTTGAGGAGCTTATTCTTAGGAGAAGTCAGCCTTTAAAAAAAACCTAACTGTCTAGTGGCAAGGGAAAAAATACATATTGCATTGCATATAAGGGCTTAATGAAGACATTCAGCCATCAGAAGACTTAATTATTGTTGTCCATATTCATATCAAGGTTCCCTAGATAATACTGTTACTGTCTCTTGTAAAAACATTGCTGTACTGTCAAAGCAGGGGACAGTTAATTATCTGAATGTCAGTAATATAGTGGGCCTACTGGCCTATCCAAATGGCTCATATTTTAAAGATGAGAAGCAGCCACTCATTGGAAGCCAGGTATGGAAGAGTCGGATTCCCACACACACACACACACACAGTTGATAACGGAGATTGGACATGTTACATTTTGCACTACAATTCCCTGTGGCTCCCATCCATTATGATCAAAATAATTTTTCTAAGCTCTCTTCATGCCGCCCAATTGATAATAAGTTTTTAACCAAATTAGATCCATGTAATTAGTTTCTGACATAGGAAAACTATGCATTATTCCCTTCACTTAGGCAACATCCCATTCTCATAATGTGGAAAAATTTAAACTTGCAAAAAATGGTCAGCATTCTGTAATGCAGTTATGGATCAATAACTGCACCATATTCAGTATGACTATGTAGTCACAATCATGATAATGTAGTCAGGAATGGAGCAACTTTTCTTTGCCCGTCTCCCTAAGTTCCCCTTAAGAACCAGCAGACACATCGAGTGAAGGAAGTCTGTTTATCTGTCAGTTGGGACACAAGGAAAATAACTTTTCCATGCTCCATCCACCACTTTTCCCCCATTGCAGCCTGAGGGAGAGGGTTAGAAACATTCTTCTTTGCACTCCAATCAGCACCTGGGCACCCTTCCTTTGCGTAATGTGGCTGCTGCCTCCTAAGGTGAGCTGTTGGTGGTGGGATGTGGAGCCAGAGATGTTTCTTAGTTATGCACTTGTAACTGAGTAGCTGGTGTAGAATATCAGCAAACACCCTTCCAGTTTCATTTTTGTAAGCTTATCATTGTACACTTTACCATGGGGTTCTAAATTCATTTATTTTATACATAAAATAATGGAAAACAAATCAAATGTATTCACATATAATCATAGAGTTGGAAGAGACCACAAGGGTCATCCAGTCCAATCCTCTGCCACTGTGTGATCCTGCATGGCAGTGGGTTGGACTGGATGGCCCTTGTGGTCTTTTCCAACTCTATGATTCTATAATTCTATGACTTCTATTGTACATTGGTTGTAATGCAAAGCAAAAGTTTAAACAAACAAACAAAAAAAGATATTGAACAGGGGCTTCATTTTCGCTTTGCATTTTCATTTTTTTTAATTGCCAAAATGTGAGCTATTATTCAATCTGTCTAAAATACAAAAAATCTGGTTTCCTGCAGATTCCATGCTTGTGGATAAAATCCTCCAAACTTAACAAGCACAAGAAAAGAAAGAGGATTTTTTGTTGAAATCAGGTGAAATAAAAAGGAAGGTCATAACAACGCAAGTCAAAAGGGATGAAAAATATTTCAACACTGAAACATGATAAAAGAAGACCTCCACCCTATCAAAGCACAAAAGCAAATAAAGATTGTGGAAAATCAGAAGTTAGTTGTGGAACTGTAACCCAAATATACCTTTTCCAAGCACTGAATACCCTGAATGTCATTTTAGGCTGGACCAAAGTGCCCCCTACATTTTACAAAACTATGTTCAGTTAGAGAATATTAAAAAGAAATCAAAAAAATATTATCAAGAAACCCTGATGAGAAGAATCCTGGACTCATGAGAATCTTTGCAGTGTGTTGCTTATTATGTACAAAATTCTTTTCTTTTTCTTTTTCTTTTTCTTTTCTTTTCTTTTCTTTTCTTTCTTTTTTTTTTTTTTTTGCAGGAATCAGAATTTTCTGTGTGGATAATAATATCCCAAGTTGGAATCATTAATTCACATAAAGTGATATGAATATGTTTGATGCATAGAAAAACATAAAATTCACACATGGTTGATTTTCATACAGAACAGCATTTTCTGTGAAGAAAGCAGCATTTTCTGTGCAGGAATTCATATATTTACATTGGAACATGATATAACAACAGTGTTATATCACCATTGTGGGACTCTTGGAAGCTCTGGAACCAATCAGTGGAACCAATCAGAGCAGAACATGAGGCACAAAACCAAGACTTCATGTTACAGAGATCATCCCAAGCAGACACAGGAAAATCAGAAATGTCACTGGAAGGAACCCATGTAAGGGACAGGAACAGTCCTGCTGAATAGAATGGGAGGTGGCAAATGAAGTGTCATTTTAAATTTCATTATTTTGTCAAGGAACAGTGAACTGAACCAATCAGATGATACCTTTTGGACTGTGTAGGCCATGAAAATCCTGGACAATTTATAGACTTTTCCCTTGATACTCTAGTACCCCCATTGGCCAGACATCCCCTCTGGCAATATTTGATTGGTTCACCTCATTACTACTCCGTTTGGAGGGAAAATGCTTTCATTTAAAAATGTCTTGTGGTTTCAGTCTCACCTGCTGGGCTCCCCTTTTTCAAAAGAGCAGGGCATATTGGATGGCAGAGAAGGTTATCAATGTGAGGCCCCCCTGGAAAGTACTTTGTCCAGATCCTGGCAACATGTCTTCTGCTAGGACCATGTAATACATGGTGCCTAGAAAAGTAAAAAAAAGAGGACTAGGAAAACACAACTCCTGAAATCTGCACATTTTGAGCCTAATCGTTTGGGGCTTATCCTTAATCAGCATACTTAAGAAAAGCAGGGATTCATCTTCAGAATCAAACTGTACAAAAGTAAGCTATGAACTGCACAACACCACCTCTGGTGTTGCTTGAACATCTTAGATCCTGCCATTTCCACTACAGTAGCAAACAAGTAATTGCATTTACCTGCTTCAGGCTACCACGATTAATACACCTTGACATGACATATCACCTGGGAAATTTGAAAAACTTGTTTTCTCATCTCAGAGAGGGTAGAAACTTCAGCTTTAAAGCAGAAAAATATAAAGAGTTTTGTTATACTTTACCACCTGCAGTACAGACACACAAGATTTTGGCTGAATATTTCACACAGAGAGCTCATGGGGTGATTTCTCAAGATCCAGACCCTATTGCTATGGCAAAGCTTTTCACTCTACAACTTGTTCTATGCCTCATTAGTTAAAAAAAAGGTAGCAAAAAATGATGGGGATTTCTAATCTAACCCAGTTCCACGGCCCAGACCATTAAAACACAATTGCACTGATCATGTGTGGGGAAAATGTACACATCGACTACTGGACTATTAATTTCAAAAGGGAGAGTGAGGACTTCTGATTGATGCATTTATTTATTTATTTTTACATTTTCTTTATTTTAAGCCATGCATTATGTTCTTTAAAAAATATAATGTGCAAAATTCAGTGTTGCATCCACAATTACTTTGGGTTGTTGTTGTTGTTTTTTAATTCTTCAAACAATTCATTTTGTGTTACTTTTCAGAGGTGTACAAAGTTCTAGTTTTCCGCTCTGCATTTACTTTCACCAACTGTTTTGTGTCACTTTCTCCTTCCCTAAGTAATTGTAGCCAAGCAGGGATTACATAATGAACATGATAAGGGATGGAAGCAATATTTGTTATTATTTGTTCCAAGGCTGAAAAACAGGGTTTCCAGTCAGGAGGCTCCATTGGGAAGAAAGGATCTTGCATCATTTTTTCTCTGCATTTGACTGTCCTGAAGCATTGCAGAAAACTAGTGGGGTGGGGTAGGGAGGGGGATGACACAGCATCCTATTTTTTGTGCAGAAAAACTATTTTTGCTCCAAAAAACATGAGTTATACTATGTACAATAATTTGTCTATAACGTTTCAGGTCATTCGAACATGGGAAGAGTACAATAAAGGAATGTTCATTATATCCCACAACTGAGAGATAATTATTCGTTCCTACATATAATAATGAAATTGTCAATGGACTTACTTCTCTAATACGTGATGGCACAGTGCCCATTCATTCATTTTTACCCCTCACATGGCCAGTACAGAATGACAGAATTGCTGAAAAAAAAGGCAAAAAAAGAATATTTTGCCATCATTCAAAGCATTAAACCATGCATCAAGAGAAATACATATTTTCTAGGATTGACCCATTCCCTTCCAACAATAAGATTAACAATAAGATCAGAGGTGTGTGACTCAGAAACCAGACTTGCAAATTAAAATGTTTTTCCTCCAATGAAGAATCACAAAAGAAAAACACAAAATACATAGGTGAGGGAAATCTACTTTGGCAACACACATCTTTTACCACTTGACAAGCACCATTGGGAGGAAAAGTGATAACTATATGAACTAATTCATGTGGGGCAAGGAAGGAATGTCTTCACTGCACTCATAACAAAGCTATACTGCTATACTGTTTTCCCCTTACTCTAAACTGAAGCCTGGATGAGATGCACATTCTTTCAAGACATCTATAAGAGGGGAAGCTTTGGATGTATCAGTGAACTGACTCATCTATTAGACAGTGATATCCACCGAACTGAATGAAAATGTCTTCTAGGCCCGTTTCAAACTACATTACAACATAGTATACAAACATAATATACAAACAATAACATTCTATGTAAAATCTATAAAAAGTATAAAAAGATAAAAATAAAAAGATATGTACAATGTTGATAAAATACAAAATACAGTATATATACAATACAAGTACATATGAATACCTTAAAAATGCACAGGTTGTGTGCACACTATAGAAATCTAAATCTATCTACATACCAATGACAAATATAAACTAAAAGAAGACAAAAGTAAGCAGATAAAATAAGGGAATTAAGACCATCAAGAAATGATATATAAAATGAGGGATGTCTTATAAATAAACATGCATAGAACAGTGCTGTAAACATCTCAAGATGCTATTAGCACTGGCATAATACAACAAGATTCAAAATCTACAGAACAGTAATAACATTATTGGGCCAGTTATAATGCAAAGAATACATCATACAAACTTTTGAAGTTTCACTGGTTTCTTTATCAGGTAAAATGTTAAAAATCATACAAAAGAAGAAAAGTGATGGTGTTGATGTCACAGACATATGGGTTTAGTTTTGTTAGCTTTGGCTTGTTTTACTTTTTATTTCCTAAATTCTGAAAGATTTTATTCTAATGGATTTTGGACTAATGGCAAGGAGAAGTATTAGCAAAGTTATAATGAAGCAACATTTATACTGCCTTCATTTTCAGCACTCACATTCAGCTCAGCCAGATAATTCCACTTATAAAAGGAAACAGAATTTATGATTCAGGAATCTGTTATAATGATAGCTGTTGTAAATTCTGAAGAACACTAGATGGCAATAACTAGAATCATAGAATCATAGAATCATAGAATCATAGAGTTGGAAGAGACCACAAGGGCCATCCAGTCCAACCCCCTGCCATGCAGGAACTCCAAGTCAAAGCATCCCTGACAGATGGCCATCCAGCCTCTGCTTAAAGACCCCTAAGGAAGGAGACTCCACCACACTCCGAGGGAGTGTGTTCCACTGTCGAACAGCCCTTACTGTCAGGAAGTTCCTCCTAATGTTGAGGTGGAATCTCTTTTCCTGCAGTTTGCATCCATTGTTCCGCGTTCTAGTCTCTGCAGCAGCAGAAAACAAGCTTGCTCCCTCCTCAATATGACATCCCTTCAAATATTTAAACAGGGCTATCATATCACCTCTTAACCTTCTCTTCTCCAGGCTAAACATCCCCAGCTCCCTAAGGCGTTCTTCATAGGGCAAGGTTTCCAGACCCTTCACCATCTTAGTTGCCCTCCTTTGGACATGCTCCAGTTTCTCCACATCCTTTTTGAATTGTGGTGCCCAGAACTGGACACAGTATTCCAGGTGGGGCCTGACCAAAGCAGAATAGAGTGGCACTATAACTTCCCTTGATCTAGAAACTATACTTCTATTGATGCAGCCTAAAATTGCATTGGCTTTTTTAGCTGCCGCATCACACTGTTGACTCATGTTCAGCTTATGGTCTACTTGGACTCCTAGATCCCTTTCACATGTGGTCTCGTTCAGCCAGGTGTCCCCCATCCTATATCTGTGCATTTCATTTTTCCGCCCTAAGTGCAGAACCTTACATTTCTCCGTATTGAATTTCATTTTTTTAGCACTGGCCCAGCTTTCTAGTCTATTCAGGTCATTTTGAATTTTGATCCTATCGTCTGGGGTATTAGCTACTCCTCCCAGTTTAGTGTCATCTGCAAATTTGATAAGTATGCCCCCAATTCTGTCATCCAAATCGTTAATAAAGATGTTGAATAGCACTGGGCCCAGGACAGAACCCTGTGGGACCCCACTGGTCACTTCTCTCCAGGATGAAAAGGAGCCATTGTTGAGCACCCTTTGAGTTCGGCCACTCAACCAATTACAAATCCATGTAACAGTTAACTTGTCTATCCCACATTTTGCAAGCTTGTTTGCAAGAATGTCATGGGGAACCTTGTCAAAGGCCTTACTGAAATCGAGGTATACTATATCCACAGCATTCCCTTCATCTACCAAGCTGGTAATTTTATCAAAAAAAGAGATCAGGTTCGTTTGGCATGACTTCTTTTTCTGAAACCCATGTTGGCTTTTTGTGATTATGGCATTGGCTTCTAAATGTTCGCAGACTCTCTGCTTAATGATCTGCTCTAGCACCTTTCCTGGAATTGATGTCAGACTAACTGGACGATAATTGTTGGGATCCTCTTTTTTTCCCTTTTTGAAGATGGGGACAACGTTTGCCCTCCTCCAGTCTGCTGGGACTTCTCCTGTTCTCCAGGAGTTCTCAAAGATTATTGCCAATGGCTCTGATATTACATTTGCTAGTTCTTTTAATACTCTAGGATGTAGTTCATCTGGTCCTGGAGATTTATATTCATTTAGGTTAACCAAGTATTCCTGTACTATCTCTTTACTTATTCTGTGCTGAAATTCCCCTATTCTGTCTTCTGCTCCATTATCCTTCGGTTGAGCACCTTTTGCCTTTTCTGAGAAGACTGAAGCAAAGAAGGTGTTGAGTAATTCTGCCTTTTCTCTGTCCCCTGTTAGCATTTTGCCATCTTCTGCACGCAGTGGCCCTACTGTTTCCTTCTTCTTCCTTTTGCTGCGGACATATCCAAAAAAGCCCTTTTTATTGTTCTTAACCTCTCTAGCAAGCCTGAGTTCATTCTGCACTTTAGCTTTTCTGACTTTACCCCTACATGTGCTGGCTATTTGTTTAAATTCCTCTTTCGTGATTTCTCCATTTTTCCATTTCTTATACATGTTCCGTTTAAAACTTAGCTCATTTGAAAGTTCCTTAGTCATCCATCCTGGCTTCTTGAGACATCTACCATTTTTCTTCCTCATTGGAACTGTTTGAAATTGTGCCTTCAATATCTCCCTTTTGAGAAACTCCCATCCGTCTTGAACTCCCTTTTCTTTTAGTATTCCTGACCATGGGATCACTCCCAGTATTTCTCTAAGTTTATTGAAATTAGCTCTCCTAAAGTCTAGAGTGCGTGTCTGACTATGCCTAGCTTCTCCCTTCCACTGCATAACAAACTCCAGGAGAACATGGTCACTTCCACCTAAGGATCCAACCACTTGCACCCCATCAACTAGGTCTTCCCTGTTGGTTAAGATCAGATCTAAAATGGCTGATCCCCTTGTTGCCTCTTCCACCTTTTGGACAATGAAATTGTCTTCCAGGCAAGTGAGGAATTTGCTAGACTTTGAGGATTTGGCTGAGTTTGACTTCCAGCAAATATCCGGATAGTTGAAGTCCCCCATCACTACTACATCTCTCCTTCCTGATTGTGTGGTCATCTGTTCTAGAAAGGCATCATCCAATTCCTCTGCCTGAGTCGGGGGTCTGTAGTAGACTCCCACAGTAACATCCCTGTTATTTCCCTCTCCTTTAATTTTTATCCAGATGCTCTCCACCTGGCTTCCAGTATTGACTTCCTGGATCTCTTCACTGGTGTAAATATCCCTGACATATAATGCTATTCCTCCTCCTTTCCTACTTGGTCTGTTTCTCTTAAAAAGGTTATACCCCTCTATTTCTACATTCCAATCATGAGACTCATCCCACCAGGTTTCAGTGATGCCTATTATATCATATTTCCCTTGTTGTGCTAGGAGTTCAAGTTCATCCTGCTTATTTCCCATACTACTCCCTAAATATTATTGTTATGATTAGAAGAATTTTTCAAGGATTTTCACATTTAATTTTATGAGTTATAGTGAATCAGTTCATATTATATGGAAGACTCAATTGATCTTCCAAATAAGTTAGTCTTCTTATTTTCTAACTTAAAATGTAGGCTGCATTGTTTGAAATTATTTCAGCTATGACTCTTTCATGGTAGAACATAGAACTGTGAACACATTCAGACCCTTTGCCAAGAAGACCCTTCTCATTTTACCTATTTGCCATTATATCTTCCATTATGTTCTAGTAGAATTTCACTCAGGTATCATAGGAAACATGGAAATTTCCAAGCCATACCTTTGTTCCATCTAACTCAGATTCTTCTATACCTACCTACTGGCAACTGTTCTCCAGGATTTCAGACTATGGCAGCATCTGTACTGAAGAAATAATCATGTTTGACACCATTTTAGCTGCTATTTGTCAATGCTATTGGTTTCTGGGAACTGTAGTTTTGTGAGATATTTAGCTTTCACCATCAGAGAGCTCTGGTGCCACAACAAACTACAATTACCAGAATTCCATAGCACTGAGCCATGGTAGTTAAACTGGTGTCAAACATGATTATTTCTGCAGTACAGATGCAGCCTATGGTGTGGAATAGTCCTATGGTTTCCCCTCAGTTTTACCTGGTAATGCCAGAAACTGAATACAGCTTTCCACATCTGAAGCATATGCTTTTTTCCTGAGCTACTGTCCTTAGTTTTAAATCCAAGAAACATATTCAGGAGTAGCTGTGTTGACCATGCATCAAAATACAAAAAAAATCAGTGATGTTTCAAAAGCTTGCATGATGTAATTTTGTGTATATTGGTTGGTCAATAAAGGTATCCCTGTTCTGTGGATCTTGGATTTTGTTTGGTTTTGTCCTTAGCTTGTTCAATTAAAAAGAAAGAAAGAAAGAAAACACAAAGAAAGTTTTGCAGTTTTCTTATGAACTGGAAATAAAAAGACAAGTGGGATTTATGACATGATGTCGAGGTATGGAATGATCCTCTTTAGTGCCATCACAAGGCCCTATCATACAACACAGTGCACTATATTCCACTTTAATTCAAATGGCAGCATAATCTGTTGTAGCACCAGAGTTCCCTGGTTAAGAATTTCCTCTCTAAATTGCAAATGCCATGATGTTATCACATAGACAAAGTTGATGTTATTGTGCTATAGTTGTGTAGTATGAAAGGGCTTAAGGATACTCTGATACCTGGTTTGCTGGTTTTTTTCTGCCTTTGTTTAACAGTATGAATTCAGTTTTGAGAGTAAGCATGGTGCAGTGGTTTGAGCATTAGATTATAACCCTGGACAAACTCAGGTTTGAATCCATGCTCAGCCATGGAAGTCCACTGGGTGACTTTGGGCAAGTGACATTCTCTTAGGCCCAAAACACTTATGCCAAATAAAGTGTGTTCCAGCTGCTTTGAGTATGTGATGTTTAGATGAGGCACAGCCCAAAAGTGGCCAGAAGCCACACTGAGGCCACACCAAGCCAGGAAAAGCTGGTCTAAAAAGGAGTCAATGGGCCAGAACACACAGCCTGGAAGGAGCGGCCAGAGGCTGCTCTGTTCCTGAACAGGCTGGGACTGCGGCAACACACATCCCACTCCTGAAGCAGGTTGCCAATGCAGTTCCAACCTGCCCCAGCCAGGAGTTGATCTAAATTGACTCATTTTTAGGTCGGCTTTTCTCGAATTGGTGTGGCCTTGGTGTAGCTTCCAGACACTTTGTGGGCATGTGTCATCTAAATGCCATGCCCCCAAAGCAGTCAGAAGCCACCTTATTTGGCCCATGTGTTTTGGGCCAATTTAGATTGATTCTTGGCCTGTGTGGTTTGGGATCCCCAATGGTGGCCTGCTTTGGAAGTTGGCCATGCGATCGCCGCAGTCACAGCCCAATCAGGGCTAGAGCGGCCTCTGGCCACTCCTTCCAGGCCATCTGTTTTGGTCCATAGCCTCATAGGAAGGCAAAGGCAAGCCTCCTCTGAACAAATCCTACAATGGGTTCTCCTTAGGGTCACCATAAGTTGGAAATGACTCACAACAACAACAACAGCAACAGCAGCAACAACAACAACAACAGAGGAATCTGTGGAACATGAGGATGCTTTATTCTCACTGTGCTAACTGGAGTGCTGATTGAGTCCTCAGTCTTAAATAAAAAATCTCTAAATCTACCACAACCCTTAGAAAAATCTCTCAAAACTGCTGAAAGCTAGCTATTGGCCTTTCTGTGCCTGAACTCTAGAAACAGAAGGAATCATTTCTGCTATTATCTTGAAATGTCCATGGACATGAAATCTGCAGACTTGGAAATCCAGAGAGGGGTGATCGCTATTAACCTTAATGAGGCCTGCGCCTGTGGCATGCGCCCTGCATGCACATGTCCCATTCAAGCCTATGGGGCTTGAATATGCACAAGATTTCAAACTCACTGGGGGGGGGGGGTCCAGAGTAGACCCCCCACAAGTTGAAAGGAGCAACTGTATATCAAAAGATGTGATGCAGGAGTGGAAAGGACCACATTCTCCACCCCTCACTGAAAGGCATGTGAAACCAAATTACCTCAAAGCTAACATAGCTCATATAGTTTAAACTGATAAAGTCTCTATTGTGCCCACCTGTTTAAAGCATTTTAAATCTTTCAGGAGCCTTTTAAAAAGCAGCCCTAATACAGCTAAGAAAAAGCTCACATTTTCTAGGATGTTCTGTTGAGAAGAGTAATTCACCAAAAGTAGCAGTATACAGTGCAGAAAAGAATACAGAGTGAACAGAGTTCTAGGTGATTTCAAAAGTTTATTTATTTAATGTATATCTCCTCTTTCTCCCTGCACAAGACACAAGGCAGTTTATAACAAATTAAAATAGAGCTTTTAGTCTAAAAATTAGGGGGGAAATACAATAATTCTGTTAAAAATACAAAGTAAAAACAATTTAAAACATATTTAAAGCATACTTTCAAAAGGAATCAGGTATAACATCGCCCATTAAAAGCTATTTCTGGTACATGTTAAGAGCCACAGGCCTGCCTAAGTAAAAAGTTCTTTGCCTGACAGTAGAAAGACAGCAGATCAAGATCTGACCAGACCCCCTGAGGGACAGCATTCTGCAGTCTGGGAGCAGCCATGAGGTTGCACATTTAGTAAAAAATCCAGTATTAAGGTCAGCTAAATAAAATGTTATCACAGAAATGATAACAATATGTTTGTCACTCTCATCTGAACAAATCTGTAAGTTTCACTGTCACAGCCTTTTGGATTTTGTCACTCATGATAAATTTGGATTTTAAACAATGGTTCAAATCACTTTTGAATATGGTCCTTGAGTACTTTTGCTTATACCAATTAATAGTGGATTCATATGTGCTAGGAGAGTTTATTTCATGATTAATGTTGCATTAATGATAGAGGAAAATCAGTGATATTGCAATAAAATCTGTAGAATTCTATTTCATTTCTGCAAAGCATTCTATTTGCCCAAGTAATGGAACTGCAGAAATAAAGCAGTTTGATGCCACTTTACCTGTGATGACACTTTCCTGCAGAATCCTGGCATTTGTGGTTTGCTGAAGCACCAGAGCTCTCTGACAGACCATGCTAAATAATTCACCAACATACAAATCTTAGCTTCCACAGGATATAGTCATCAGAGTTAAAGTGGTGTCAAACTGCTTTATTTCTGCAGTGTGGAATTGATGGAGGAGAACAGAACTTGAGAGGGAAACTGATGGATTATGTGGACTTTTTTCTGTGATATCACTTGATCCTAACTTGGGTTTTGTTTGTTTGTTTTTG
The DNA here is from genome assembly GCA_034509955.1 of Urosaurus nigricauda. Taxonomy (NCBI): domain Eukaryota; kingdom Metazoa; phylum Chordata; class Lepidosauria; order Squamata; family Phrynosomatidae; genus Urosaurus; species Urosaurus nigricauda. Next base: position 246,076,567 of record JAOEGL010000003.1, read on the forward strand.
TTTTGCACTGGAGTTCTTCTTCCATTTGGATGGAGTTTCCTATGTGCTTTGAAGAAGAGTCAAGTTGTTTTTCTCATGTCAGTGCACACAGAGCCATAGCAAGTCTTAGTGAAATTCTATTAACCCTTCATAAGAGGTCTATAGATCTTCCAAAATGTCTGTAGAAATTCCTATCGACTTTCTGCTTAAGGAGAAACCTCCTGCTACAAATTCTGAAACTTCAAAATGCCATTGATAACTCAGACTACATAAAAACATCCTTTGATATACAAAGAAATGTTAGAGACAAGGCAAATTGCCAAGCTAAAGAACAATGTCACTGGAGCAGGCCTAACATGAAGGAAACTTGCTTACTAGAGCCAATGTGAGATAGTATGTTCTAATGGATAAGACTGTTGAATTCACAATTCAGAGACTACAATACAGAGCTCAGGTGAGCCATGAAGCTCAATGGATAAGTGTGCTGACCATTTTCCATATTCCAGATTAATCAATACCTTAGCATTGTGGTGTGGATAAAATGGGATAATCCCCATTAATAAGAGGAACAATCTGACTCTTTGGAAGAAGTTTGGGAAAGCAACAACAATATTGAGAAAATTGTGTCCCATGATAGGACAAAAGTGGGATATTAATTAATATTGTGAAGGACTATTCAGTGAGAGTCAGAGTATGTAGTCATTTGAGCATTGGACTAGGACTCTGGATACCAGGGTTTGAATCCTGGTTTGGCCATGTAAGGCCACTGAGTGACCTTGGGAAAGTCACACCCTCTCAGCCTCAGAGGATAGCAATACAAATCCCTTCTAAAGAAACATGCCAATAAAACCCCATGATTGCTTCACCTTAGGACCATCCTAAATTGGAAATGACCTGAAGGCACATAACAACAACAAATCCAGTGACAGAATTACAAACACCCCTGAATAAATTGTTCACTACTACTGTTGTCTACAAATACTACACTTATTATGTCCATGACTTGTTCACAATTCCTAGCTACTCAACTTGCTGGGTGGTGTTGCACTATCTCTGAGGGAACAAGTACATTGCTTGAGAACTCTCCTAGAATCAACTCTCTCACTGTTGGCCCAAGTATACTCTATGGCTCAAAGTGCTTGGGCCCAGCTTCAATGGGCTTAGAAGCTGTAGATGGCCCAGTAGCCACAGTTTTTAATGTGCTGATACCTTCCTAATCAGACTATTGTAATGTATTCTACATGAGGTTGCCCTTGAAAAATCATTGAGAAGCTGCAACTAGTGTGAAATGCAGTAGCTAAACTAATAACTGGGAAAACATAGTAGGAACCTCAAAGCAATGGATTTAAAGGAAATACACTTGCTGCCAAAACACTTCTGGTCTGAATTCAAAGTGCTGGAGAAATTATTAAAAAATGGTAAATGGCCTGGGACCTCAATCTCCAAAGGATTAACTTTCCTTATACACTATATGCCTGCTTGAAGATTTAGGTCTGCTAAATGGGTCCTTTCCTGTGTCCCAGTGAGAGCAACACACAGTGTGAGGACATAGGAGAAGATCTGCTTCCATCTGCTATCCCTGTTGTGTAATGCCTTCCTTGCCAAAGGTTGATTGTAGACAGTGCTTGCCTCATTCTGGCATCAGCTTGAAACACTTCATTTAATAAAGTCTTGGGGTGTAACAATTCAGCCTGAATGTATCTCTGTACATGTCATTGAACTATATTAGATTGTTTAAAACCAATATACTGTTTGCTATAATTTTAGACTCTTAACAATATTTTTACTCTTTTAATATTTAAAATTGTTTAAATTGATTTTCTTGTATGCCATCCTGCAATCTTAAGATAGGGCAGAATACAAATATGGTAATAAATATAATACTAAAATTCATCACTTTCTTGGAATAATTTCCTTTATGTTCCTGAGGCCACAGTACGACACATCCCTACCTAGGTATGAGTCAAGATGCATGGAACTCAGCATGATGAATTTCTGTGTACACATGTATATTATTGTGTCATAAAATGGGTACAAATGACTAATCAAATCATAAGTGTAGAAATGTCAAGTGAGTGGGGTCTGACTGTAAATATATCCCTTTCTTCTGGCCTACCTGAGTAACAATGGGGCAAAGAAACAATTGCATTTTCTGGAAAGAATGTATAAATAGAAAAAGTAAACCTTTTGGATTTGCTGGCTGCTGAGACTATATTTGACTTTGAATTTAAGAAATGGTGTTCATAATTAATACTACATAGTTTTGTGCCCAATGATTAAATATGAGTAAATTGAAAGATTCACATAGAACTGAGGATAATGGAGTTTTGGTTATATAAAAATTCCAGACAGATAGGGGTAATTATGGCAGTGTATTGCAGCAAAAAGAACAAGGTGTTTTCTGGCACCATAAAACCGAAAACAGATAACTTGGCCTACATTTTCATTGTTAAATGGACTGAAGTCCACAAAGGCTTATCCTGAATAAAACATGTTAATTTTTTAAAGTGCCGCAAGACCCTCCTTAACTGGTTCATAAGAGGACACATAACACTTTTCAAGACTAATATATCATGAATCATCATCATCATCATCATCATCATCATCATCATCATCATCATCGGCGGTGGCGTAAATTATAGCATCGTTACACTAACATAACTATTACCTCTCCCAAAAGTGCATCTAAAATAGCAGAAAATATCTAACCATGGTAAAATCAAAGCAAGTCTTTGTGTTCTGCAAAGACATTTCAGTAAACTTTTGAGGAACTACTACTTTGTTCAGAAAAATACAGCAGTGTTTTATTTTAGTGATACACAGTATTTTGTAGCATTGCTGAACAGCATTAAAAAGCAGTCCAGTGGTTCTAACCTCTTTTTTCATGTAGATAAATGTTAGGTTCCAGTTTGCAGAATCTCTAACTTAGGAATTATTGCCTTATAGAGACATCTGCTGGTAAGAAAATGGTTGTGAAGCTCAAAGATTTTCTTCCTCCAATGAGTGCATTAGTCACAATAGATTTCAGCATGCAAATATCCAATAACTGTCAGTGCATATTTCTGATGAAATGTCTTCATAAATGAAATCTACCAATGTTTCATCCGCACTACAGAAATAATGCAGTTTGACACCACTTGAACTGCCATGGCTCAATGCTATAGGGGTTACAGGGGGAGTGGATAACACCAGGTGACACCACTGCTCCTCAAAAACCTACTTTTTGGCAGAAATTGGCTGTGGAATTCATCTGTTTTCCTTTTTAAATGCTTTAAAATATGGTGGGAGTGGGGTGAAGCTCAGTGGGAGAAAAAAGGGAGGCACCAGAATTTTTTTAAAATTTAAATTTCAAAAATTAAACTTTTAAAAACAATTTTTTTGAAAATTTTAAATTCTTTTAATTTATTTTTTTTAAATCACATTTTAACTCTTCACTATGCATAGGTAAATACATTTAGGTTGTGTGTATACTATTGTAATTTGAAGGCATAAATTTAACAACAGGTATACTGTTGTTATCACTAGTATTTTAAGAAATAATTAAACATGTGAGCCATGGTGGTGCATAACCAAATTCTGCAAACAGGCACGCTTTAATCAGGATCCATTAAAGATTGTGCACAATCACTCAAGATCACCACATATCTTTCAGCAGGCAAGATATGACAGAGGGAAGTGAGAGGGGAGAAAAAAAAGATTTCTAGTGCCATGTAGTTAAAGTGAGTACACTCAACCACACTAGCAGAGATTGCTAAATACCCCAACAAAGTACAAATCCCAGGATTTCATAGTATGAAACTGTAAATGTTAGAATGACATTTTAGTGTTTTTTGTAATGTGGAAAATTCATAAAATCACAGCATCCTTAGCATCTCAAAGAACTAGGCATTTCTCCTCCTGAAAGCCCATCTTCCTGATCACCAGCCCTATCAGACAACCTAAGGCCCCATCCATACTAGCCCATTTGCCCTGGTTAGATCCGGATGAGATCATAGAATCATAGAGTTGGAAGAGACCACAAGGGCCATCCAGTCCAACCCCCTGCCATGCAGGAACTCCAGATCAAAGCATCCCCGACAGATGGCCATCCAGCCTCTGTTTAAAGACCTCTAAGGAAGGAGACTCCACCACACTCCGAGGGAGTCTGTTCCACTGTCGAACAGCCCTTACTGTCAGGAAGTTCCTCCTAATGGTGATGTGGAATCTTTTTTCCTGCAATTTGTATCCATTGTTCCGCATCCTAGTCTCTGTAGCAGCAGAAAACAAGCTTGCTCCCTCCTCAATAAGACATCCCTTCAAATATTTAAACAGGGCTATCATATCACCTCTTAACCTTCTCTTCTCCAGGCTAAACATCCCCAGCTCCCTAAGGCGCTCCTCATAGGGCAGGGTTTCCAGACCCTTCACCATCTTAGTTGCCCTCCTTTGGACATGCTCCAGTTTCTCCACATCCTTTTTGAATTGTGGTGCCCAGAACTGGACACAGTATTCCAGGTGGGGCCTGACCAAAGCAGAATAGAGTGGTACTATTACTTCCCTTGATCTAGACACTATACTTCTATTGATGCAGCCTAAAATTGCATTGGACTTTTTAGCTGCCGCATCGCACTGTTGACTCATGTTCAACTTATGGTCTACTTGGACTCCTAGATCCCTTTCACATAAGCCCCAGTGAGTTTATGAATGGGGATTTTCAAACTGGAGGGAAATATCCCCATTCATAAACTCACTGGGGTTTATAAAACTGGAGGTTTCCCTTCCGGTTTAAATGATTGGGTCTCAGAATAGAAAAGCCAAACTCTGTTTTAAAAGGCCTCCTGTAGAATGTGCATGAGCTGTCAAATTAAAATATACATTAAAAATAATAAGAAATATAATAAAATGCACTAAAAATAAAAATAATAAATACAATAATAAATGAAATGAAATGAAATGAAATCGATGTGCATGAGTTGTCAAATTAAAAAATACAGTAAAAATAATAATAAATAAAATACACTAAAATAATAATAAAAATATAATACACTAAAATAATAATAAAAATATATAATACAATAAAAATACTAGTAAAAATAAAATACAATACAATAATAAATACAATGAAATGGAAATAAAATAAAATAAAATAAATAATAATAATAATAATAAAATAAAATAAAATAAAAATATTTTTAAAATGCTGGAGTGCCCCATTTTGCCTAGTCTTTTCCCCTCCCCTGAACTTGACCCGATCATGATCGGAGCTAAGTTCATATTCCCTGCAAACCGGGTTTTCCTAAAAAAAAAAAAGGTAAATATTGGGATAAACTGGCTTATGGGGGATTTGCCCCACAACGGGTGTGCAAGATGCGGATTTAGTAGTGTTAAAACCGGTTTCAGTATGAACTTCTTGATTTTAAACCGGTTTGCTAACCGGTTCTTATGATAGTCTGAACAGCCCCTGAGTATACAGTTTGAACTGCACTTCAGCTTTCATGGAATCCTATGGAATCCTCCTGGTGAGGAACTAGAACTCTGGCAGAGAATTTTGAAATCCCAGGATCAATCAGATGGAATAATGATAAAGTGCTATCAAAATGCTATAATTGAGTAGGGTGCTAGAAATAATCCAGGAAAGAAATAATGTAAAGAAGAGGGATTGAGGTTTGTCATTCTCCTGGAAAAAGGTAGATCCTGAGTGATATAACTGGAGCTGAGAAGGATAAAATGATTAATTTTTCCTCATTATGGCCAGACCCATTACTGGACAGAGTGATGTGACTGCTATTCCTAATGTATTATGTTCAGTTTTTTATTAACTAATAAATAAATGATTAGTTAATGAGCGAACACATGGGGATTTTTTTAATGCAAAGTACTGTCATTCCTATTATCTCAGTTGTCAACATCTTTTTGACAGCCATGGAAGGAAGGAAGCTGGAAGAAAGAGAAGGAAAAGTGAGGTCTTGTCTATGCAGATGAAAGCTATCTCACTTCATTTTCCCATCACTTACCATGAATTTACCTTTTTGCTATCTTCTCCTTCAGATTTCCAGATGTTGAATCTGTCATATCATTCCTTTCCCTCTAGTGCTGGAGATTGTGCCAGGTAGAAAAAGATGCTCAAAGGTTACCCTCAGGGCTTGCTTTTCAGCTCTTTGGACTCTTAAAGGACTGTCCAGTATGACTGAAACACACTGATCCCTGAATGAGTTTGCAATGCCTATTGCTTGAACTAACATCACTCTAGCAGTGGATACAACATTCTGGGCTGTTTTCATTGTATTGCTCCATTGCCAAGATACCCACAAAGCATCCAGTGCTGGTAGGAATTTTATAATTCTCTTAGTGAGGGCGTTGCTGAGCTATGGTTGCTCATCCATCTGCTGTTTTCAGGTATAACTGGGTTTGTCCATGTCAGGTTGTCACTTCCAGAGATTTCTTCCTTGAGGTGCAATCCCATGTGGCTAAAGTGTGCATGAGAACACCAGAACCAAATGAATGGTAACATAAGCCAGAGTTTTCTGCCCAACAATCTCCCTCTTGAATGCTCAAGTACTACTGGGATGGGAGGGGGAGTAAATGTTTGTTTGTTTTTCTTTGAGGTCCACATATTTCCAGGGATAATCTCTCACCCATAGCACAGTGGACATTCACAGAGAACCCAGAGCTGATTCTGATTCTGATGGCCTGATTTTAGATGACACTACTACTTATATGACTGCTCTTATATCGCCATCATTTCGTTCCTCTAACTGTTGCACCCCGATCTTTAAGAAATTATGCCATGGTCCATGTGTGGATTTGAATCTACAAATTGTTCATCCTTCAAGTCCCAGGATGGGCCATTCTCAGAAACATATGATGAGGATACACAATTGCCTTTGTACCATACATATACCATCCCAGACAGTGGGCACTGCTAAAAATAGAATGTTAGATACAGGAACTTTTGGTCTGATTCACCAGGTCTCTATACATTTGGAGGATGGAGAATTCATACTACTGTTAATATATGAGGATGGCAAGTTTCAGATTTCTGTACCATATGTTCATTAGTATGCACTGGAAGGTGGAACATTTTTGGGGGTATATATGCATGTAGCTGCATTCCTCAGTTACAGACCAGATTGAGACTGTCACTGAAAAATTTATACATCTGTTTGCCACTCAAAAACATGAGATGGGTGACAATTTTGTTTCAGTTTGTTTTTGATCAGCATTTACCATTTGCAAAATTCGAATGTGAGAGAAAGGAAGGAAAAAAGGGCTTCTCTTCTCTTCATAAAGCACATGTTCAAACTTGTCTTCTGGAATCTTTCTCTGAGAATCACACATATGACTGGCACTTTATTTTATAAAGGAAAAACTGATCTAAACTTTTGTCCTTTGTAAATTAACTAATAATCTTACAGTTTGTCCTTAGAATTGTTCCAGTGGTTAACACGTCAGGGGCCATTGACTCTAGACTAATGTGTTTTAACATGCTGGACTCATCACTGTCAGCTGTTTTTCATGTCTTCTCAATCAAGCTGCAAGACAAACACGACAACTCTCAGATGTGTGAAAAAGGAGGAGCAAACTATCTGCTTGCCTGCTTTTTGTCTGACTTCTTCCTAAGTTCAAATAACTGAACTATGGAGGCAATGCATGGAACACAAAGGGCTCATCACTGTCAATGGTATCCATGTGGTCTCCAAAAGAAAAAGTATTCCCACATGTCCAATAAGATGTGCACATAACAACATGTGCAGTCAGGCATCCTCCATTGCACCTGAATACAACTCCAACTGTGATTCACTCCTCCAGCTACCCATAACTTATCACAGAGACCACCGGTATCCCATCTGTTATGGATAAGCAACAACACCCCTTCCATTGTGATGGGATGCACTCCATGACCTGATGAACTTCATAAATTTGCTCTGGACCCCTTTCCCTCCAAATCCCTTCTCTCCCTCCTGTTTTATTTTTAGATTGTGAATACTGATTGTTTCTGTTATTTGTAACTGAGTCTGGAACCCAGTCAGCCAAAGAAGGAGCAAAACAAAACACAACAAAAACACAGGTTACAGTAGGGAGCAAAACTCTTCTACTGCTTGTTGTGGGAAAACCCCACTGATGCTTTCCATCATCATAGACAATCCCCTAGAGAATCTCATTCACAATGCCTTGCTCTAAGAACCCCTGTAAGCAAGCCCTTTGGGGATTGTCCGACTCTGCAAAGCCATTATCTAGTTATTTTTCCATTGTGGCATTGCCAGAGTAGGAAACCAACTCCCACAGCTCTCCACAGGCTGCTAGTATACCACCCTAGAGAGATGGGGTATCAATTTTTCTGTGTGTCACATGAGGACCCAACTAGATGGCACCAGCATGATTCAATGCCATCACTAGGATGTGCACCTCACCTTGTCTAATGAGACAACCAACTAGATAGACAGAAGTTTAAAAAAAAAAAAAGATAAAATGTCCTCAATTGTGTCTTTCCATGAATGAACACAATGCTGTTTCCTCCTCCTAACATTGCATGTCCATTTGCTTCCCATCTTCTTTCTCTGCTCCCCTTTTACCCCACTGCCCAGAAACCTTCCTGTTTGAACAGGCCTTCAGACTTAACTGGGGTAGAGGGGATACAGTTAGGTCTGCTATTTTTAATGTGCAATATGTATATCATGTGGTGTTAAAGTAATGCTTTAAAAATAGTGTTTTAATTTGATTAATGGTTTAATTATTTTTAATTTTTGTGCTACATACCATTTTAGTTGTTTTTGTGTTAACTTACATTGGAAGATTTTTTGTTAAACCACCTAAATCTTTTACATAAGTTCCAGCATCTCTTCCGCCTTGCTTCTTCTTAGCAAACACACATACACAGCCTGTTGTATGGTGCTTGTATTTTTCTTGTCATTATTTTTGCAGTTGTAGGGTATGTGATTTTTTTAAAAAAAAATGTAAATGAAAAAAAATCAAACAAAATTGATGCAATCTCTGAATTACAATAATTGCTGTTTGACTCCTGGTTGCTTGCTCCTGCAGCATTAATTTATATGCTACTTGCCACACTTTGGAAATTAATAGTTCCTCCCACATTGTCAAGTTATTCCAAGTTAATTTTCCATTAGCTGCCTCCTTAAATTAGCAAATCATGGGTGCAGGTGTCAGAGTAACTGAAAGCATGAAAAAGGCTTGGTATTTATCATAACCAAGGAGAAATAAGGAAAAAGAAATCACAAAGAAGAAAAGAAAGAATTTCCATTTTGCATGCTTAGAGTTATTCTAGAGCTGTTTAAGTACTTCCACAATGTAGGACACCTGGCATGGTGACTAGGTGGTGATAATTATTGCAGTTCAACATATCTGGAAGGTATCCAAGTTGAAGAAGACAATTATATTCATTAAACAGTCATAGGAGCTTATCACACTAGATGAATCCCATTCAGAAACGGGATTCAAAAGTAGAAAAAAACCACAAATGCAGGAGGATTTTCAGACAATGTTTCTTCCAAACAGCAGTAATGTGAAAGTGGACAAAAACAACACCTTTTTACTTTTGGGAAGTTGCCCAAAATAAGAAGGTGTCATTTTTGTCCACTTTCCACTCACTTTATTTTCACGTTATTGCTGTTGGTGCAAAAACGTCTGAAAAACTTCCTGCATTTGCGGGTTTTTTCTACTTTTAAAATCCCATTTCTGAGCAGGATTCATCTAGTGTGATAAAGCTGATAGGAAGAACTTTTGCCTCTCTTTCACACCTCTTTTCTTCCTTACTCAGATGAATGTATTATCATAATGCTTTTAGAAAACAGAGACTAGCTGCTTTATAGGAGCTAACAGATAAAAGTGTATGCAAATGGGTAATCCTGTAAAACCTGGGAATATATGTTATGGCTGTAATGCTTTCGAGGATATTAGTAATGCAAACTCCAAGGAAAGATTTTAAATTATTTACCTTTCTATTTCAGCACACGTGTCCCTTTAGCCAATTATCATGAGAAACTGCCTGGAAACTAACCAGTCACACAGTGTCTCTCACTTCAGATTTACAATTAGCAGTGCTATTAATGTTGTTCCTGTACTTAGTGTTACTAATTATATTGCTATGAACTAATGGTGTTAAAAATAGCAATAGCCATCAACGACCAATTAATGCTTAATGAGAGCATATAAACTCTGGCATTGTAATGAATATCCAGATTATTGTTCCTTTTGTTTTTCTTAGAGTTATGTGAAATAAAACCAGATAATATCCAGTAAGTAGTGATATATGGCATTTTCCTAAATACCCTAAAGTCACCACATCACATATAATCTTGGAAGCTAAATGGGATCAAGCCCTGGTTAGTACTTAGATGGGAAACTGCCAAGGAATATGAGGTGCTGAAGGCTCTATATATCATACTGGTAGGAAGGAACTGGCAAAACTGCCTTTGAGTATTCCTTGCTTAAGAAGACCCTTTGAAATTCATGGAGTTGCCATGAGTCAACAGGCAATTTGAAAGTACATATACATATTGATGTATGGCATACTAATAGTCCCTGCCCTCTGTTCCTTCAAATGTTTCAGATCTGAACTCTCAGAATCCCTAACCATTGACCATACTCTCTAGAGTTTGTTGGATCTGTAATTTCTTTTTTTTTTTTTTTATAATTTTTATTTAAGATAAAGACACCTACATAAAGACATATACAGTATGAAATCCATATATAGCAATGGAAAGGGTCACAAAGTCGAACCACACCAAAAGAAAAAGGGGTTACATACAATGTGATTGAGTACACATATTATTTATATATATAAAATAGAAAAATAGGGAAAAAAAGAGGGGAAAGAAAAAGATAAAAAGAATAACTTCCTCCCTTTTATGAGAAATTTTTATAAAACCCATAATATAAATTGTTACATCTGTCTATCTATAGCTGAATGTCTTCTTCACTTTCTTGTATATTTTCCACATCCTTTATTCTTTACAGTTCTTCTTTATATTAACATACTTGGCCCAGTTCTCTCTTTCCTTCGTTATTTAGCCCCAATGTTTATTTATATTGAGCTCCCTGTTTCTAGTATTTTAATCTATTTCTTCCTAACAGTCTTTCTACTTGATCCATGAAAAGCATGGTAAAAAGTAATGAAAGTGAGCAGCAAAATACATGCTATACATTAATCTAAATTATTTTCCTTACAAAATAAAAACTGTACACCAACTTCTTATGTTCTTCCTCTGTCACACAATATATTTCCCCATTCTCTCTGTAAATATTTATACAGGGGTGCCCATTCTTTTTTTTCTTTTTCTTCCGTACGATTTTTCGTCCAGCTGGTCATGATCTCCATTTCTGCAGTCTCCAGTGCCTTTATCATCCATTCTTCTATGTTGGGTGTCTCTTTCAATTTCCAGTATTTAGCATAGGTGATTCTAGCACATATTAATAACATAAAAACCATTTTGTCATATTTTTTGCTTACTTTAACATCTGACATTCCTAGAAGGAAGGTTTCTGGGGTAAATGAAATGTCAATTCCCATGCCTTTTGCTATACTGTTGTATATTTTTTTCCAGTATTTTTTTGCTTGGGGGCACGTCCACCATATATGGAAAAAAGTACCTATACCTGAGGAACATTTCCAACATTCTGAACTTGTTTTTTTGGACATAAGAGCAATTTTATATGGGGACAAATGCCACCTATAAAACATTTTATAAACATTTTCTCTTAGGTCTTGAGATTTTGTAAGCTTTATTCTTTTACCCCAGAGTTCTTCCCATTTTTGAAAATCTATATTATGCCCCACATTTTGCGCCCATTTCACCATGCATTCTTTGGTTGTCTCTTCTTCCGAATCCCACTTTAATAAAAGTTTGTAACATTGAGAGATTATTTTGGTATTCCCTTTTTCCATTATATTGTCCCACTCAGATGTTTCTTTTTGTAAACCTTCTGTCTTTAAATCCATTTTAAATCTTTCTTTTAGCTGTCTGTATAGATACCAGTGGCATTCTATACCTTCTTTTTTTAATTCTTCTTGGGATTTAAATTCATATTTCTCTTGTGTTTCATAAATTAGGTCTTTATACCTTAACCATTTTTTTCCTTGTATCCCCTCTCTGCCAAAGAATGCTTCGTGTGGTGAGCACCACAGTGGGATTTGAGGACATAGTCTGGTTCTATACTTATTCCAAATCCTAAATAGTGCTTTCCTTATTATATGATTCATGCAATCTTTATTCGATTTGGCCTTTCCATACAGTAAATAACTATGCCAACCATAGTATAAATTGTCACCTTCCAGATTTAGTAATTTATCTTTCTCTAACATTGCCCAGTCTTTTATCCATGCTAAACAGCAGGCCGCGTAGTATAGTTTTAGGTTAGGTAAGCCCCATCCTCCTCTCCTTCTCTCATCGCACATATTCTTTTGTTTTATTCTGGCTTTTTTGTTTCCCCAAATAAAGCTCATGATTTCCTTTTGCCACTGGGTCAGGGGTTTGTCATTATGTAGGATCGGGATTGTTTGGAATAAGAACAATAGTTTAGGGAGGAGACTCATTTGTATTAATGATACTTTTCCTGATATGGAGAGCTTAAGTTTATTCCATTTTGCCATTTCTTTCCTAACATCCTTCCACAATGGCTCATAGTTGTTATGGAACAGGTCTGTGTTTTTGTTTGTTACATAAATCCCCAAATATTTCGCTTTCCTTTCTATTTTTAACCCGCTTAATTCCTCTAAATATTTTTCTTCCTCTATCCTCATGTTTTTTGTTACAATTGTTGTCTTATCCTTGTTTATTTTCAAGCCAGTTGCTTTTTCAAATTCTTCCATTATTTCCATTAAAGTCTCTATACTTCCTTCTGGATTTTCTAGCGTGTAGACAATATCATCCGCAAACATTTTCATTTTATACTCTGCGTTTTTAACCTTCACTCCTCTAACATTTTTATCTAATCTAATTCTGTTGTTTAGTACCTCCAACACTAAAATAAATAAAAGAGGGGAGAGCGGGCAACCTTGCCTTGTTCCTTTCGTAATATTTATTTCTGCAGTTTTCTCAGCATTTACTATTAATCTGGCTTTTTGATCTTTATATATTGCTTGAATCCAGTTCGTAAATTGAGGCCCTATTTCTATCACCTCTATGATTTTAAAAATTGTTTCCCAGCTTATGTTGTCAAATGCCTTCTCCAGGTCCACGAATATAAGCGCTAACTTTTTCTCGTTATGTTTTTCGAAATATTCTATTATGTCAATTATATTACGAATGTTATCCTGTATATGCCTTTGGGGGAGAAAGCCCGCTTGATCATTGTTTACCCATTCACTGAGTATTCTTTTGAGTCGTTGTGAAAGGATAGATGCGAATATCTTATAATCTGTGTTTAATAATGAAATAGGCCGGTAATTCTTCATTTCAGTTGGGTCTTTTTTGTCTTTCAATATTAGTGAAATGTTAGCATGTTGCCATGACCTAGGGTAGTTTTCTTTCCGTATACTGTTAGCTACCGCCTTAAATGGTACAGCTAGTTGGTCTTCAAATGTTTTGTAATACACTGCTCCAAAGCCGTCTGGGCCGGGAGCTTTCCCTTTTTTACTATTTTTTATTGCGTCTATTATTTCTGCAATTGTTATATTCCCATTTAAGGTCTCTTGAAGTTTTGTAACTGATATATCTGCTTTATTGTATAATTTAGCAAAAAAATTCTGGAATGCTTTTTAAATTTTACCCAGATTTTGGGTGCGTCTTTGTCCCACCATGATTTCTGTGATAATGTTTTTTTCTCTTTTTTTCCTGATTTTATAGGCTAGCCATCTACCGGGTTTATTTGCTTGCTCGTAATACTTTTGTTTTAGTGTTCTTATTTTGCTTTGAATTTCTTTTGATTCTTCTATCTCTATCTGTTTCTTGAGTACTTTCATTTCCTCCTTTGTTCTTTTATTATCTGGATTAACTTGTAAATCTTTTTCCTTATCTTGCAATAGTTTATACATTCTTTCCATTCTCTCTACTTTTCTCCTGTAAAGTATGCAATTTTGCTGAATGAAAAAACCCCGCATGACGGCTTTGGATGCCTCCCACACTGTTATCACGTTCATATTCTCTTTTTGATTTTCCTTGAAGTATAATTTTAAAGTTTCTTTCCCTTTTTCTACAATTTCTTCTTTATCCAGTAAAGATTCGTTTAGTCTCCAAGTGAAGTCTTTTGCTCTTCCTTTTATTGTTAACCTTATAGGATTATGATCAGAGATGATTCTTGGTTCGGTTTTGATATCTATAATTTCTTTACATATTGATTTGGATACTAGAAACATATCAATCCTTGAATGAGATTGATGTCTATCCGAGTAGTATGTAAAGTCTTTCATCTCCTTGTATTTCAATCGCCATGCATCCGCAAGATTGAGCAACTCCATCATGTTGTGGAATGATTTGGGTAACCTCCCTTGAGACTTTTTAATTGCTTTTTTTGAATCCCTATCTAGGGTTGGTGAGATTACTCCGTTCCAGTCACCAATTAATATTATTTTTTTATAATGCAGGTCTCCTAGCTGTTCATATAGCTTTTCATAAAATTGATCCTTTTTTTCTTGGGGACCATAAACGCCAACTATTAAATACACTGAACTCATTAAATTAATTTCTAAGCCAATGTACCTTCCTTCTTTATCATTGAATACTATCTTAGCATCATACTTTTTACTTACATAAAATACAATTCCTCTTTTTTTTTTCTTTCGTTGTAGATATAAATTCGTTGCCTAATCTTTCGTACTTAAGTAGCCTGACATCTTTCTCTTTAATATGCGTCTCTTGGAGACAAATAATATCTGCTTTTTGCTTAATTAAATAATGGTATACTTTACTCCTTTTCTGCGGGGAGTTCATTCCCCTAACGTTCCACGAAAGAATTTTTATTTTATTCATTTTATTAAATTTAATTTTTACCTTTGTCGAAATTATGACTCTGTATCTGATCCTTCTTCTTCTTCGCTGTTTTCCTTATTGAGTTTTCCTGCTTTTCCTGATTCAGTAATGGTTTCCTTTGTTGTAGATTCTTCTTCTGTTGGTTCTGTTTTTGATTCTTCTTCTCTTGGTTCCTCTTCTCTTGGTTCTCTCGTTCTTTGTTTACCATTCCTTTCAGTTTGTAGGGAATTTTCTCGTCTTTCCAAGTCTTTTTTGAATCTTTTCAGAAAGTCTTTCATTTTCATTACTGAATTGATTTTATAGAAATCTGATTTATATTTAAAAGATACACCCTCCAATCTTTCCCATCTATATGCTACGTTATTTTGTTTTAGTAAAGTCGTTAGTGGTTTGTAGTCGTTCCTTTTTTTCAGAATTCTTAGTGGGACGTCCTTAAAAATAATTAATTCCTCACCGTCTGCTTCTAATTTTTCTTCATAATTGATTTGTAATATTTCATCTCTTATCTTTTTTCTTGTGAAATAAACTACTACGTCCCTGGGAAGTTTTCTTTGTTTTGCAACTTTAGAGTTAAGTCTGTACATCTTGTTGATTTCGTGTTGGAATTGTTCATTCTCCGTTCCCACATAATCCGCTAATATCGGTGTCAAATATTCATATAAGTCCTCGTTCTCCTTTTCTTTCAAGCCTCTTATTTTTAAACAGTTCTCTCTTTGTTTTAGATCTTGTAATGCCCTCTCATCTAGGTCTTTGTCATATGTATTTTCTATTTGTGTAACCCTCTCATTAATATATTCAGTTGTTTCTTCCATTTTGAATATTTTTTTATCTATTTTTTTAATATCCTCAGTGGCTTTACCTAATGTTTCTTTAATTCCTTTTATTTCCGTCCTTATTTCTTGTCGAATTTCTTGTTTTATCTCCCGTCTCATTGCGTTCATATCCAATTTTAACTCTTTAATATCCTCTTTCATTTCGTTGTACATTGCTTTAAGTTCTTCCAGTATGTTTTGTTGATCTTGTATTTTGGGTGTTGCATCATATGAGGGTCTTCTTTGTTGGCTGAAAGTTAATTGTTGCTTTGTCCTTCTCGTGGTCATTTTTATTTTGTTGTTATTTATTCGATGTCCTCTCTACCTCAACTCTTTCTTTCCTGGCTTTTTTCTCCGTCCGTTGTTCCCTTTCTGCCTTGGCTCTCTCTTCTTTTCTCTTCCTCTTACTCGCCTCGGTCTGGCTTTTTCTCCGTCCGCTGTCTCTTTTTGCCTCGACTCTCTCTTTCCTCCTTCACGTCCTGATCTGACTTTTCTCTATACGTTGTCCCCTCTTTCTCTACCCTTCTGCTCGCCCCGGTCTGGCTTCCTCTCCGTCCGTTGTCTCCTTCTACCTCAGCTCTCTTTCCTCCTACTGGTCCCGGTCTGGCTTTCTCTCCTTCTGCTGTCTCTTCTCTGCCTCGGCTCTCTTTTTCCTTCTACTCGCCCCGGTCTGGCTTTCTCTCCTTTCCGCTATCTCCACACTGCCTCGGCACTCTCTTTCCTCCTTCCCGTCCCGATCTGACTTTCTCCCTGTCTGCTGTCTCCTCTCTGCCTCGGCTCTCTCTTTCCTCCTTCACGTCTCGATCTGGCTTTTTCTCCGTCCGTAGTCTTCTCTCTGCCTTGGTTCTCTTTTTCCTTCTGTACGCCCCGGTCTGGCTTTCTCTCCTTTCCACTGTCTCCTCTCTGCCTCGGCTCTTTCTTCCCCCCTACTCGCTCCGGTCTGGCTTTTCTCCTGATCTGTTGGCTCCTCTCTGCCTCGGTTCTCTTTTCCCTCCTACTCGCCCCGGTCTGGCTTTCTCTCCTTCCCGTAGTCTCCTCTCTACTTTGGCTCTCTCTTCCCTTCTACACGCCCCGGTCTGGCTTTCTCTCCTTTCCGTAGTCTCCTCTCTGCCTTGGCTCTCTCTTCCCTTCTGCTCGCCCCGGTCTGGCTTTCTTTCCTTTCCGTAGTCTCCTTTCTGTCTTGGCTCTCTCTTCCCTTCTGCGCGCCCCGGTCTGGCTTTCTTTCCTTTCCGTAGTCTCCTCTCTGCCTTGGCTCTCTCTCTTCCCTTCTGCGCACCCCGGTCTGGCTTTCTTTCCTTTCCGTAGTCTCCTCTCTGCCTTGGCTCTCTCTTTCCTTCTGCGCGCCCCGGTCTGGCTTTCTTTCCTTTCCGTAGTCTCCTTTCTGTCTTGGCTCTCTCTTCCCTCCTACTGGCCCCGGTCTGGCTTTCTCCCCGTCTGTTGTCTCCTCTTTGCCTCGGCTCTCTCTTTCCTTCTACTCACCCCGCTCTGGTTTTTTCTCCGTCCGTTGTCTCCGTTGTCTCCGTCCGCTCTCTCTTCCCCCCTTCACGTCTTAGATATTTCGCCTATCTAGCCCCGATTTGGCTTTTTCTTTCCCCCACTATCTTCGCTTCTTATCTTCTTTTTCTTTTTCTTTGTTCATTACTTTTCTTATACCTTGTTGGTTCTTTCTCTTCTCAATCTTTCATTACTTTTATTGCCTACAGCTTGATTTCGCTCATCCAATTAGTTTCTGCTCTGCCAGCAGCTGCGGATGATTCACTCTTGGCCACTCTATTTGCCTTCCCAGCTGTTATTGTACTCTTCCTGTTTGTTTGTTATTTCTTAAACAGATAAAGCTTCAAAATCTCAATTTTCAAAGATGAAATGTTAAATATCTGTCCCTTAATATTCAGAGCAACTTGTTGATTAAATGTTCATAAGAGCTCAAAAACGAAGTCTATCGTTTTCCCTTACGGTATTCTTATGGCTCTACCTTTTTATTCCGTTGTGAAGATGAAAAAAAAATAAAGAGCAGATGATTTAACTTTTTCATTTCCCACAACGGTCTGCGTTTTCTTAGTGTTCTATTTCGTCTTCTATTTTTTTAAAAAGTTGGTGGCAGCCTTCGTTCCTATGGTTTCCCACTGAGGGTGCCGGGTTGCTTCGACCTCCTCTGCCCTACCCCTGGGGGTTTGGGGTTGGGGGGTGCCCAAACCCACTCCCCCGGGATTCTGGGCAGGAATATAGGTCTGCGAAAGCCCCTTCGCCCACCTTATGCCAAAGGTAGAGGTTTTCCCATCCCGTGTTGGAATATACGGAAGGGATTCACCCAAGTGGATGGCGTTCCTCAGGAGCCTCCTGAAGATGCGTCCGATCGGCTGCCGCTCCCAACCGGAAGTATCGAGATGAGAATGTTCTGTAATTTCAAAACATTCAGGCAACCACAAGTTAGATAAATAAATAGGCAAAATATCCTGCTACAATGAACTATCTATTACAATGATGCTGACTGGCAATAGGTTCAGTAATTCTTTACACAAAGCATAATTAGCATGGAATTCACTAATATGAGATTTATTGTTAGCCATTACCCAGGAAAGTTCTGTACAAGATTTACACAACCATGTAGAGAGCAGATCTATCAAACAGCTAGATGAAGTTTCCATGTGCATGAGTAGTACACTCCAGTGTAGCGTCTCCTGAAATTTTCTCTTATTCACTTCCAAAAGCAACTGAATGGTCATGGAATCTATCAGGACAATAAAGTATTGTTGTTCTGTGTCTTTAAGCCATTTCTGACTTAGGGTGATCCCAAAGCTAACACTCCACAAGGTTTCTTGGCAAGATTTTATTTAGAGGGGTTTTGCTCTTGCCTTCCTCTCAGGCTGAGAGAGTGTGACTTGTCCAAAGTCACCCAGTGGGTTTCCATGGCCATACTGCCTCTGCAATAATATATTATCACTTTAGAAACTTACCACAGGCTATACAGGATGGTAACTAAGCATTCCTAGATAAGAATAACTTTGATTTTCTGAATAGAATATGAGATGATCTGATCACCCTGTCCATTACATGTCTCTGTATGTTTTTATTCCCTCATTTATACCTTGACTTTTGAATAAGAGACCCAGTTCCAGGTTCCTTATTCTACATTACCCTATCTGTTTCACTTGTATGCTGAAAATAGAATACATAAAGCAGGATTAGCTCTGGAAGAAGGAAACAGGAAACTGGAGGAAGGAACAACAAGGGAGCTGGGGATGTTTAGCCTGGAGAAGGGAAGGTTAAGAGGTGGTATGATAGCCCTGTTTAAATATTTGAAGGGATGTCATATTGAGGAGGGAGCAAGCTTGTTTTCTGCTGCTGCAGAGACTAGAACGCGGAACAATGGATGCAAACTGCAGGAAAAGAGATTCCACCTCAACATTAGGAGGAACTTCCTGACAGTAAGGGCTGTTCGACAGTGGAACAAACTCCCTCGGAGTGTAGTGGAGTCTCCTTCCTTAGGGGTCTTTAAGCAGAGGCTGGATGGCCATCTGTCAGGGATGCTTTGACTTGGAGTTCCTGCATGGCAGGGGGTTGGACTGGATGGCCCTTGTGGTCTCTTCCAACTCTATGATTCTATGATTCTATGATTCTATGATTCTAACAATCTATGTCTGTTTGTGAGACCTGAACAATGAGAAAATCTGGTATGAAGAAAATCATCTCATTTGAGATGTGATGCTGGAGAAGAATTCTGTAAATGCTGTGGACTGCTAAAAAAGACCAATGAATTGGTCCTAGAGCAAATCAGTCCTGAACTCTCCCTAGAAACCAAGGGGCCAGTCACAGTTTTTTGTTTTGTTTTGTTTTTGTACTGAGAGATTCACATCTGTGAATCGATTCAAAATCAATTCACTGTTCTCATTATGTTTTAAGGCAGTGATCCGATAGCTTACTCACACTATCGGAGATTCAGATTACTGTAGTTCTTTTAAAAAGAACCACTAAGGTATCTGGTGCAACATGCACTGGTTTAAATGGGCTCCCCCCCCCTCCCCCCAGCAAGCTACACTGAGTAGATTCAGTGCAAGTTTGAACTACAGGGAAATAACCTGATTTCCAAGCCAGGTTATTTCAAAGTGTGAATTGGACCCAAGATGACTAAACTGAGGCAACCATATTTTGGTCATACATTGAGAACAAAGAATTCACTAGAAAAGACAATAATGCCTGGACTAGGAAAAGAGGAAGCTC
The DNA here is from genome assembly GCA_034509955.1 of Urosaurus nigricauda. NCBI lineage: Eukaryota > Metazoa > Chordata > Lepidosauria > Squamata > Phrynosomatidae > Urosaurus > Urosaurus nigricauda. The sequence goes on from JAOEGL010000003.1 coordinate 246,096,479, forward strand.
ACATACTAGGAGTTTATCAGACGGGAGGAATTTCTCTCTATTTTGAATGGAGCCAATTCGAATTCACATAAATTCGCTAGTTTAGCGAATTTACGTGAATTCTAATTGCGTTCAGAATGCTTTGAGAATAATAATAATAATAATAATAATGTTTATTTATAACCCGCTCTTCTAGCAAAGTAATCAGAGCGGGGTACAGCAAAGTTAAAAAGTACAGAGTAAAACAACAATCATACCCCTTCCCGACCCCCCCCCCTTAAAATTAAATTAAACCAGCAAGTATTAAAATCAATGACAGTTAAAATTAAAATCAGTAGCAATTAAAACAAAGTGCAATCTCATGAACAGTTCTTGTCCAAATAAGCAATAGATGAAATCACAGAAATTAACAAAGGGGACAACTAAGGTTATCTATCCAGTTTCAGTTTCAGAGCCGGGAATTGATGTTTTATTTATTCCTTTTCAAGGAAAATCCTGCCGGAAGAGATGCATCTTTAAAGCCTTTTTGAAACTGGTCAATGATGTAATAAGATGTATCTTGTCCGGCAGGCCATTCCAAACCTTGGGAGCAGTAGCTGAGAAAGTCTTCTGGGAGGTCTGCGAAGGCCTAATTTTCATAGGATGTAACAGGTTACTCCCAGAGGACCGAAGTGTGTGTGTGTGTGTGGGGTTCATACAGGAAGAGGCGGTCCCTGAGGTATGATGGGCCTGGGCCATGTAGGGCTTTAAAGGTTACAACCAACACCTTGTACTGTGCCCGGAAACTAATGGGCAGCCAGTGGAGAGCTTTAAGCACTGGTGTCATGTGCTCTCTCCTAGATGTTCCAGTAATAAGCCTGGCTGCCATGTTCTGAACTAGTTGAAGTTTCCGGGTTAAGCACAAGGGTAGCCCCATGTAGAGTGCATTACAGAAATCCAGACGTGAGGTTACTAGAGCATATACCACAGATTCCAGGTCTTTTGTGTCCAGGAAAGGGTGCAGCTGGTGTATCAGCCGAAGCTGATAACAGGCACTCCTGACCACCACATTCACCTGATTAGTCATGTGAAGCGATGGGTCAAGGAGTACCACCCAACTGCGAATGGAGTCCTTCGAGGAGAGTGCAACTCCATCTAGGACTGATAGCTGTATTCCCAGACTTGGTTTCAGGCCTGTAACTGTTAATACCTCCATTTTGTCTGGATTTAGCTTCAATCTGTTTTCACTCATCCAATCCATTACCGCCGCAAGACAATCATTAAGAGGGGAGACGCCATCTGAAGTCTGAGCTGCTGATCTGGTCATGGAGAGGTATATCTGAGTGTCATCAGCATACTAAAAACACTGAGCCCCATGCCTCTGGATGATCTCACCCAGCGGCTTCATGTAGATATTGAATAGCATCAGGGACAGGAGGGTGCCCTGAGGGATGCCACAATTAAGCTCGATTTTTGAAGAGCAGCTGTCTCTGAGCCTCACCCTTTGGGATCTGCCAGAGAGAAAGGATCAGAACCACCGGAAAGCAGTGCCTCCTATTCCCAGCTCCCTCAGCCGACCCAAAAGGATGGAATGATTTACAGTGTCAAAGGCCGCTGAGAGATCCAAGAGCACAAGCAGGGTTACACTACCCCTGTCAATGCTCAGGTGGAGGTCATCGGTCAGAGCGACCATGGCGGTCTCCACTCCATGTCCTGTCCTGAAGCTGGTTTGAAATGGATCAAGATAATTGGCTTCATCCAAGACTGCCTGGAGTTGGGAGGCAACTGCCCTCTCGATCACCTTGCTTAAAAATGGCAGCAAGGACACTGGTCTGTAGTTATTTCTATCCAGGGGGTCAAGGGAGGGCTTTTTCAGGATGGGCTTAACCTCCGCCTCCTTAAGGCAAGATGGTAAGATACCATCCCTAAGGGATGCACTGATTGTATCCCAAAGGAACACTCTCAGTGCGTCTCCCCGCTGGGCGACCAGCCAGGATGGGCAAGGATCGAGGGGGCAAGTCGTCTTCCTCATACTCCCAAGTAGCTTGTCCACGTCATTGGTACTTACAGATTGAAACTCATCCAGTAATGTAACAGGAACGGAGTTGCTAGACACCTCACCAGTGAGATCTGAAGAAAAGGTGGCATCCAAGTTAGCTCTTATCCGAGATATTTTACCTGCAAAAAAGTTGTTAAACACATCACAGCAGGCCGTCGTTGGGTCAAGTAGGGGATTTGGCGCCAGGGGAACCTGCATCAGCTCCCCCACCACACTAAACAGTTCTGCTGGGTGAGACTCTGCAGACGTGAGGCGTGCAGAGCAGAAAGATTTCCACACTGCATGGAAGGCCTCCCGATAGGCGTGAAGATGCTGCCTATGGTGAGTCTTGTCGGACATGAGTCGAGTTTTCCGCCACTTGTACTCTAGTCATCATCCAACCCGCTTCATTTCCCTGAGCTCTTCTGTAAACCAGGATTTATGGTTAGGAGTGGGTTGGAGAGGACGCTCAGAGGCGATCGCGTTGATAGCCTTGGGGAGGTCTGTGTTCCAGATATTCACCAAGGCTTCAACGCGATCACCAGCACTGCCAACCATTACACCTTCTAAGGCCTTCTGGAAACCAATAGCCTTCAAGGGCGAACAATTCTAATGGGTCCGCCACCCCGGGGGTGGGGGGCAAAACGCTGCTTTTAGATCCATCTTGATCAAAAAGTGACCCATCCATGACAGAGCAAAGGTTTTCGTTACCTCTGCCTCTGTACTAAAAATCCCATTGAGTATGTGACCTGTGCAATGGGTAGGCCCATCAACCAATTGGGATAGGTTCATGCCAGTCATGGATTCCATGAACTCCCGAGCTGCTCCAGGAAGGACAGACGGGCTGGTCTCAAGAGAAATGTTGAAGTCGCCCAAGACCAGAAGTCTGGGTGACTCCAACAACAGCTCAGAGACCGGCTGAGTCAGCTCAGTTAGGGAGTCTGTTAGGCAACGGGGTGGCCGGCATATCAACAGGATCCCTAAACTATCCCTGGTCGTCAGGCTAAGGTACACACACAATGACTGCCCATTGCCTGAAATTGCATGAGATACCCTAATATGCAATAACGTAAAACCCATGACTGCGTTCAGAATGACTTCCCTTTTGCCCGAAATTGCATGAGACACTCTAATATGCAATAACGTGAAACCCCATGATTGTGTTCGGATTGCAATTAGATTATATTTCCAATTTCCGTCCTCTGATAAACTCCCCAGATAGTTAGATTCAGTCAGAAAAGCCAAGGCCATAAATCTTCAAGACCTAAATGGTTCAGGATAGAGTGACTTGGAGGTCTCTCATTCATAGAGTCACCATAAGTCTAAGTCAGCTGGAAGGCAGTTAACAACAAAACATTTCTGGCTTATCTCTGATTGTTGAATTTATTCATCTTTGAGATTAAAAGACACTTAGAATCCTCTTTGCTCAAAAATATGTTACAAAGAACAAGAAATAGTTGACAAGTGTAAGTATTTATAGTTTACAAGTGCTCAATTGACCACCTCTCTGTTCTTTTTTCTAGCAAGCAAAGACTTCTCTTTTCTTTTTCTATACAGGCCTTTCAATTGGTGGTGCTAGAACAATCTTTCCATGAGGCATGCTATATTCTTTTTCTTACTTCTTGAATGTGCTTTTGACAGTTTTAATTGTTTTAACTGGATTTTCTCTTTATTTATTTTTATTATATATTGTTTTAACTCTAGTTTGTTTCAACTTATAATGCTATTGAGTTCTACATTTGGAGAAAATCAGAATATAAATTAAATTAAATTAAAATTGCTGTGGTTGTTGTGTGCCTTCAAGTTGTTTCTGACTTACTGTGAACCTGAGGCAACCCAACTCTATCATGGGGCTTTCTTAGCAAGAGTTTTTCAGAAGAGGTTTGTGTTTGCCTTCCCCTGAGGCTGAGAAAATGTGACTTGTCGAAGGTCACCTAGTGGGAACATGGCTGAGTGGGGACTAGAACCCTGGTCTCCAAAGTTGCAGTCCAACACTCAAACCGCTACTGGCTCTCTTAAAGCTAAACAAGTTAAAATAAATATTAGCCAGAGGCATGAGAATAAATCTGAGACTTGTGATGTGTCCACACAGTACAGTTATAAAAATATGCTACCATTTTAACCTCAGTGATCCATACCATGAGCCTCTTGTTTTTGGTAGTTTCATTTATAATGGTTTTCTCAAATGTTCTAATCCACACCACTGAACTAGAGATAGATGGATTCCAAGGAATCCATTCAACACTCTGCCAGTGTAGGGGTATGGAATCCCTGAGATGGGCAGCCAAATTTTGTTTAAAAACACAATAAAGGAACCTCTACCCCCTTTTGCAGAACCTTCTAGCAGACAATTCTTAACATTTCCATTCAACTAGAATAATAGAATCATAGAATCATAGAGTTTGAAGAAACCACAAGGGCCATCCAGTCCAACCCCCTGCCACGCAGGAACTCCAGTCAAAGCATCCCCGACAGATGGCCATCCAGCCTCTGCTTAAAGACCTCCAAGGACGGAGACTCCACTACACTCCGAGGGAGAGTGTTCCACTGTCGAACAGCCCTTACTGTCAGGAAGTTCCTCCTAATGTTGAGGTGGAATCTCTTTTCCTGCAGCTTACATTCATTGTTCCATGTTCTAGTCTCTGCAGCAGCAGAAAACAAGCTTGCTCCCTCTTCAATATGACATCCCTTCAAATATTTGAACAGGGCTATCATATCACCTCTTAACCTTCTCTTCTCCAGGCTAAACATCCCGAGCTCTCTAAGTCGTTCCTCATTGGGCATGGATTCCAGACCCTTCACCATCTTAGTTGCCCTCCTTTGGACCTGCTCCAGTTTCTCCACATCCTTTTTGAATTGTGGTGCCCAGAACTGGACACAGTATTCCAGGTGGGGCCTGACCAAAGCAGAATAGAGCAGCACTATTACTTCCTTTGATCTAGACACTATATTTCTATTGATGCAGCCTAAAATAGCATTGGCCTTTTTAGCTGCCGCATCACACTGTTGACTCATGTTCAACTTATGGTTTACTTGGACTCCTAGATCCCTTTCACACATAGTTTGATTCAGCCAGATGTCCCCCATCCTATATCTGTGCATTTCATTTTTGAGTCCTAAGTGCAGTACCTTACTTTTCTCTGCATTGAATTTCATTTTGTTAGCGTTGGCCCAGCTTTCTAGTGTATTCAGGTCATTCTGAATTTCAATCCTGTCTTCTGGAGTATTGGCTACTCCTCCTAATTTAGTGTCAAATCCTACCATTCAAGAATGGACTCTAGTTTTTTAAGTAGTATCAAAGTATTATAATTGTATACTCTGTACAGATTCCTTCTGTTTATAACAGTGCAGTGTGAAATCCATGACCTTCTATATGTTGCTGAACTCTGATCTTCATTGGCCTTAAGCACCAAGTCAATGGTCAGGAGTAATGGCAGCTGCCATGTAGCAACATGTGGGAAGCTACAAATTCCTCGCTCCTAATGGAAATTTTCTTCTTTCATGTAGGGAACACATTTTCATTTTTAGAAACAAAAAGCAACTAGTAGATCTTTTACTGAAATTGAAGAGCAAACTTTCTACAAAATATTTATTGATCCTCTGGCTGACTGACAGGATGAAGTTGTTTGTTTGTTTACTAATTATACACCAGGTTTTTTTGGGGGGGGGGGGATAAGGTTTTTCATATTCTCAGACACACAATTTGTGGTATAGTTTATCAGTGAAGCTACAGACATGTCATTTCTCTGTGCAAATGTACAGGAGGATGAGGCAGATTTGGATATAACTGTATTATATTTTGAAACAGGTACTGGGTTATTTTTATGATAAAAACCTGAGTCTCTGACAGCCCCCCATGTAAAGCTGCCAAAAGGCAGCAGCTCTTCTCCTTTTTTATCATTCCAAACAGGGCTTTGAAGAGCTGTTTGACAATTCATCACAACTGTCAAATTCAGGAAGCAACAAGGTAAGATCTTTAGACTCAACAAGAGCAATCTGACCATGTGTCTGTCAACCAGAAAGACCTAGAAACATCACACGTGAGGTAGGTGGGTATGAAAGGACAAGAAACACAAGCATTTTATTAAAGTGACTTCTTGCTACCTACAGGAAGTCAGAATCTACTCATATACCTTTTCCTGAAACAAGGCCTGGATTGTGTGACTTGTCATGAACATGCAAGGCAGTGTTACAAGACCTGCCTAACAACTGATCCAGAACTTGATTCCAACCATAAAACCAATCCTGTTTTCTCTGGCTTTATAGAGGCTCAGTCCAAAAACCTACTTATCATGTTCCTTCATAGTTCTTTCTGCCTTTTAAATATGATTCATATTACTGGTGTTTGATTCAGATCTTTCTGGCTACTAGCTGCTACTTTAGAAGTCTTACTGTTGATCTGTCTTTGTCTATTCTCTGTTCTTGGTAGATTGGGTTTGTACTAGTCAATGAAAGATTGATAATGAGGGGGTAAAATTTTGCAATTGCTGAGATTTCACACTCTCCAAAATTTCACAAATAAAAAACAGGATATGTGTTGCCAAAAGTTGGCAAAAGTTATTAATGGGAAGAAAGAGACAAACTATGAGATGCTGCAGCAGTTTGTTTTTGCACAAGACTACTAGGAAGATCAAGACCCTCTCCCACTTCTCTTTTTAGCTGAATACAAATTACTATAGCAATTGAAGAAAGCTGAGAGCAGAGGAGGTAGGTGGAAGGAGGAGAGAAAAATTGGGACATTCTAAAAGCAGCAGAAAAGGTGGGGCTGCATGCAATTAATTGAACTGTCCTTGCCGAATTGGGACAGCTGGAGGATATGAAATTTTCATCCAGACAGGCTGTCTGGATGAAAATCTATCCTCCAACTGTCCCGATTTGGCAGGAACAGTCCCAATTAATTGTTTGACAGTCAATTCATTACAATAGAGGGAACAAGACAGCCTGTTGTGGATGCACAGACCTCTGGATGGGCATTAAAAGACTTAGTAAAAAAGAGGTTCACTATTGGAGGCTTTGTAAACTGTGGTATGTCTGTATGTAATGGGGGGGGGGAGGTGTTGAGATGTCTTTAGAGCTATCATTAGAGGAAATCATACACAGAGAGACACACAATTGCAAGTAAAATAGATTACTTCTTTTGAGGCTTCCCATATATGGAGCAGGTCAAGTTTGTTAACCATACCTTCAAAATGGTAGAATCAAAGATATAGCCATGTTAATCTGTAAAATCAGTATGTAAGGAGATCTTGTAGCCCCTTTGCGACTGAAAGAAAGAAATTGGCATCATGAGCTTTCGTAGACTTCAGTCTACTTTCTTGCAAATGCATATGAGGAAGTAGACTGAAGTCTACAAAAGCTCATGATGCCAACTTCTTTCTTTCAGTTAATCTCAAAGGTGCTAAAAGATTTCTTTACATATATACTTTCAAAAATGAACTTCTTAAAACTAAGTACCTCTCCCTGCCATCTTCCCAAGGACTGAGATATGGTGCTTCTCTGGATCCCACCAGTGGGGGGCAATATATTGTGTGATGACATGAGTGAGGGTCTTCTCTGTTCTAGTGCTTCATTTCTTCATCTTACAGCCCCAACACTGGCAATGCAGGACACTTTTTACAATACACTTTGTATTTTTTTTTTTATCAGAGCCTTTGGGAATCTAACAATCTGACCGGTTGTATGATTTTAAACTGTTTTAGCCTTTTTAAAAAATGTTAAATTGTTAAAGGTCTTGATTATTAAATTATGTAATATGTTTCCATATTGTTTAAATTGTTCCTCAATGTTTTAAATGGATTTTCTCTATACTGCTCAGGGATTCTGAGATATAGGACAGGATATACTAAGAAACAAGCAACCAAATAATTAATCTCCTAGGACCCCATTTCACTTTTGCCTTACTCTTCTTGATTTTGTGATACCTGATCCTAAGAGGCTGCAGTCTTCTATGACACCTACAAAGCTGATTGTTACCCAGTAGCTATGAGTGGCAGTTTATGAGTGGCAGTTTATATCTATCCTGCATGGAAAAAGAACTGAGATAACAGCTGTGAAGAAGTTAGCATTTTACTCCAGAGATGTGAGAGGTATGGATTTTGTTTTCTGTGTTCCAAGTTGTTGTAGAGACAACTGAAAATAAAAATCCCTCATCAGTTTATTAGGTGCTGGGTATCTGAATTGTGGAATCTCATTCTCCAGGAAAAAGCTTCATCTTGAAGCTGGTAAAGGAAAACTGGTTCCATAATTTTTGAGTTTCACATGGTGTTCTTTTATCTCAAAGGAAACATTGATACTAATGGTATTTCCCACCACTTTGAAGCATCAGTTTTTGAAGTACTGATCAGTTTTTGAAGTACTGATAGGTTTATATTTAAAATATTTTAAAATTAGCAAAAAAAAAAAATCAGTAAAATATTTGTGTTTCAGAATTAATGAGTTGGATCTAGAATAACAGTGAAATCCTAATTCAAGGCTGTAAGAGGTTAGGATTAGGCCTGCAGAAAGGCCCTGGTATTGTCTGATCTACAAGATCTGTGAGCAGAACTGCTCTTTTGTCAAAAATCTGCTAGAAGAAAGGCTTTAAAGAGAGGAGGGTATAAAGCAGTGGGGTGGAATAAATAAGTTATGCCTCCATCAGATCCTTCTCCAGCCCAGGAGCACAACTGCAATACCAAAGCAAAGTAAAGGAGAGGGTAAGCATAAGTAATTTCCAACATCCTTATTCTGGGAAGGGTTTGGATTCAGTCCAGCTTTAGCTGGCCTGGTACTGGCTCTACTAGTTCCTGGCCATTTTGTCCAGTTAGGATGCACTGCCGGTCATGCTTAAAATAGACACACCATTAGAATCAATGTGACAAGTTAGCCATTATTCCTGGTAACCTTCCACACATGAAGGGCAATGGTCTGGCATAGAGAGCTTACACTTGAAAATCTGGATTGCAGCTCCAATAATAGCAGAGGTATTCCACTTCATACTGATGTCCTCCACATGGAAGCAGGTGGGGGAACGCGAAATGAAAGGGGTCAAGACTAGCTTCCTGTACATACCCTCATGCTTAATCTATACACAAATGATATATACATCCAGGTTCAATTAAATGGAAGCTCTTGAGCTAAAGGGCTTTCCAAGGTGTAATAACTTATTGACACAAGGTGGTGCTCTATTCTTATAAAACAGTCTTTAGCCTTGCTTGTTTGGTGAAAGCAGAGGTCACATATTTGCAGAACTCTGATTGCTTTTTTTTAAAAAAGAAGGGCTACTTTAGGAGACCCCCAAACTTCTACAGTGATAGCTTAAGAAACAAGGATGACTCTTCCCTCCTGCCTCCCTCTACCAGGATAACTTTTGTTATGTTTGTCAGCTATTGTTTTGACAGCAGCTGGCTCTGGATTTCTTATTGATGGCTCCTACCTTCTCTCGCAGTATGAGTTGCCTTTTGATACATTTGTCTCCTCCCTACCAGCTGGATGTCAGCAGGACCCTGGTGTCCAGCTGGAAGAGAACAACAAACGTCTCTCTTTGAGGCTGCCAAAAAATCTATTGCGTGGATGGGTATCAAGGGGTGACTGAAAAATACTGTCAAGAATCCTCCTCCTCCTTCTGCTCCATCTCCTCCCAGAAGGGATATGCATTATATCTTTGCGGTGCACCTGGACTCAACCAGTGGAAAACTACAGTGTTCTGGATACAGTGTAAGTCACTTAGATCCTCAAGTAAGCAGTGTTGAGTGTTCATCTGCTGTGTGGTACGGCACCAGTTAATTGCAATATTTAAACCTCATAAGCTGTCACAATTTCTCACTCGAAGAAAACAGAAGACAAAATAGAAGACAATGTATCCCTGGAGGACTGGTGTAGTTCTTGTTTTTCTACATTTTTAACATTTGAATATTACTCTGTCCATAGAGTCCCGGGGTGTTAGAGGAGGGCAAGGCCAACCTCAAGGTCAGTCAAAGTAGGCAAAATGCCTCAGATTTGGACTGTTCTGAAAAGACAGTCAGCTGTTAATTGTCACTTATTACTGTTGCATTTTTACTGTTAAGGAGATGGATAGAGGCAATTTTAGGAGTTTCTGCCTCAGATACCAAAATAACTTGGTTGGCCTTGGGAACTACATACTGTCACTTCGGGAAATCTGTTCCATTGGCTGCTAGTCTTAGATATGTGTGTGAAGGGGAGTCATTGTCAGACACCAAATAATAAGTAAACAAAGTCATTCATTTGGCACATTGATAAGAACATGAAAAGAACCTTACTAGATGAGGCCAGGGCTGAGACAGTGTCCTCTACCACATTTGTGACAGCAGAGTAGTTTGAGGGAGTCCATCATATTTCCCATAGTTGCCAGCCAGATGGTTCTGTGAACACTTTAAGAATAATATATAGGACAAAACTATAGCAGTTTTTGTTTGTTGGTTAGTTGGTTGGCTGGTTTTTGTTTTTGTTTTGTGTGGGATTTTTCAGGCTATGTGGCCATGTTTTAGAAGAGTTTGTTTCTGACATTTCACCAGCATTTGTGGCTGGCATCTTCAGAGAATGCTGGTGAAATATCAGAAATAAACTCTTCTAGAACATGGCCACATAGCCTGAAAACCCCACCAAAACAACAACAACAACAACAACCATGGATGCTGGTCATGAAAGCCTTTAGCTTCACATAGGCCATAACCTTTGCAGTTTTTGTTTCTCACAACTGGAATTCAGCATGATATCAGTTCTACAGATATAAATGTTCCAGAAACATGAAGTTTGATAGACACTGAGGGAACAGTTTCCTATGAATTTATCAAATTCTCTTTTCAAGACATTTAAAATATTAGTCATCAGCCAAGAAATTTTGCTACCTGTTAAAAGTTGATGCTAGTTCTTCAGAAGTTGAATGTACTTACAACTAAGTCTTAGTTCAGCACTGGTGAACTAACTATTAGAACAAACTAACTAAATATGGTGTCCACTACCATGTTTCTGGCAGCAGACTAATTTGAGGGACTCAGGGCATGTTGAGGGGCATACACACAATCTGCACTCTGACAAATGGAAATAACTGGGGAGTTCAAGAGAAACAATTGGGAGCCTGCTGCTGCCTTTCCCTCCACCTCCATATCTGTTGTCAGAGGCAATAATATTGTTCTGCCTAGTAATAAGGATGGTCTTGCATCACAACATGTTGTAGCTTTAAATTAAATAATTTCTAATGTTTCTAATTTCCCACCTATTTAAAATATGTCATAGTTTGGAAGTATCAAGAAAATACATGACTTATTAGAAAAATTAATGATGTTTGATAAGGAGATGGTAAAGAAAGAGGAAGACCACACTTCAAGTGGATAGACTTAATCAAGGAAGCTATAGCCCTGAGTCTGCAAGATCTGAGGAAGGCCATTGATAACAGGATTACTTGGGCCCTGTCTGCACTGGCACAAGACAGCCTGGAGTATCCTGGCCCCAGCTCTGCCCCAACCTTCCCTGATTGCAAAGCCCTCTGTTCTGACACCAGTTGACTGCATGTACATCCCGCTGAACTGCCTGACATGTCCATCACTTCTGTGGATCGCATCACTCTGAGGTATCTTCTTCTGATCTCAGAGTGAGCAACTATCAGCAGGGCATGTGCATGCTCAGATGAGAGGGCTCTAGGTTTTCCAGGAAAGTCTGGAGCAACTGGGGACTTTTTGAAAATCAGTTATAAGAGGATTTTAAAAATTGTTCTGAGGCTAAACAAGCTGGCTGCCATCTGATCTGCTTGCAGCAGAACTGGACTTTGAGTTGTGTATCATTCAGTCTTCCTGATGAAAGGATGAGGTAAGGCCATTGTATTTGGCTGATGTAGACAGGGCCTTGGTGGTCCCTTATTCATAACGTCAGTATAAGCCAATGTTGTTATTTTTTTAATGGCAGTTAATAACAATACTGTTTTCAGTTTACAGTGACAAGGGACAATGCAGTTGGTGCCATTTTCAGTACTGGCTTTCCCATCTTCTTCCCACAAACCACTAGGAGGCTGTTAGGTTGGTGGAGGCAGGACCTGAGTGAAGCCAGTAGAACTTATTCTTAAAGGTGTTGCTACTTTCCTTCATTTCCCCCTCCCCTCCCTGCTTTTTGTTACCCAGGATCTAAAATGTAAAAATAAGGTGGAACCTACCAACTACTTATTGTACTTTCCAATGCTTTCTACAAGAGCCATGAGTAGTAGTCATGATCCTAAAACTGTGGGAAAAGCCTTGGTGGAGTCACCATCAAGAAGATGCTGCTTCAGATACCATCTCACCAAACTGAAATCAGCAGGAGAACACACCTGACTCTCCCATATGTATTAATAAAAATGGGAAGGGAATTAATAATAATAATATAATAATAAAACTTTATTTATATACCGCCCTTCCAACGATCAGGGTGGTGCACACCATATACAACATATACATGGTTAAAAACATTCCAATAAAAACAAAATAGTGTAGAGACAGAGCAGTATTAAATATCAATATAACAATAATATATAAGAAGTATGCCAGGCCAGCTCGCGATGCGGAGAGGGGGAGGGGGGGAGAAGGGGAGGATGACAGTAGAGAGGGGAGGATATCAGGGGTATGCTTGTCCAAATAAGTATGTTTTTAACCCCTTTTTGAACAAGGTAAGGGAGGCAGCCAGACGGAGCTCGATGGGGGCCGAGATGGAAAACGCCCTCTTCATGGTAGTTGATAATTTAGCCTCTGGAACTCTAAGTAGCTGCTGCCCAGAAGATCTAAGTGTGCGGGGCGGATTATGTGGGGAGAGGCGGTCCTTCAGGTACTCTGGGCCCAAGCCATTTAGGGCTTTATAGGTAATAACCAGCACTTTATACTGAGCCCGGAAGCGAATAGGCAGCCAGTGAAGATCTTTCAATATCAGGGTTATATGGGAGGCCCTGGGAGCACCAGTGACCACCAGTGCTGCCATATTCTGCACTAATTGCAGCTTCCGAGTGTGATACAAAGGCTGCCCCATGTAGAGCGCATTGCAGAAATCTAATCGAGAGGTTACCAGAGCATGTACTACAGTTTCAAGGTCCCTCCAGTCCAGGTAGGGACGCAGCTGGCGTATCAGCCGAAGCTGAAAGCAGGTGCTCCTGACTGTCGCATCCACCTGAGAAGTAAGGTGGAGCGACGAATCAAGAAGCACCCCCAGACTGCGTACAGTGTCCTTAACACTCAGGACAGGTGGAACCACCTCCATCCCTGGGCCGGGAGAACCTATCACCAGTACTTCCGTTTTCTTTGGATTCAGGCTGAGCCTGTTTTCCCCCATCCAGTCCATTACCGATTCCAGACAGGCCACGAGAGGAGCGACGCCATCCCTGGTCACTGCACCAGTCGGAGACATAGAGAAGACTATTTGGGTGTCATCAGCATACTGATAACCCCGCGCCCCATGTCTCTGGATGATCTCTCCCAGTGGTTTCAATTAAATTAAAATTAAAAATTCAAAAGTGCCACCCAGGCCTTTTATGGGGTTATGTGGTTAATTTTGCTACACACCCCCTGACTGTTTTAGGGTCAGGAGGTGCCTTTAAACAGGAACTAATGGGAAGCTTTTTTAACTATGAGTTAAACCAGTTTTTTAAAATTAAAATCCCCCCCCCCCAAAAAAAAATTCTTGGCACTGAGAAGAAAATCTTGCCCTCCCATACCACCCACTCCAGACAGGTTGTTTCAGACCCCAGAGAAGCTTTTATATACAGTAAATGAATTTAGGCCAACAGATTTATATTATTATATTATTATAGATTTCAGTTAACTGATACTTTTCCTCATAGGGCTATCAATAATCATGAGAAATGTTCCACAAACTCGTGGTTTCATCTGCTTGGAAATATTTCACTGAAGTCTATTTAAGTTATTAAAAAAAGGTCATTTATTTGGTATGACTACTAATTTCACATCCAAGTTGTACTTACTATATGACCCTTCAGAAAACACACACACACAAACTTTTGGAAAATTTCAGCTTATTAACAAATATCAGTAAGAAATGCTGTAGAATGGAACTGACTAGATGGAGTTATATAATTGCTTTGTTTTGATTGTATATGTTGTATTGAAAGCAATACAACCATCATTATTTTTAAAGCCTACAAGAAGCTAGCTCAACTTTTATGTATTATGAAATCATTTGCTTAATGAGATGGCTCTGATGCCATGCAATTGACACATGCTTCATCTCTTCAAAGAACATGTTGTCCGGTTACTATAGCACTTCTATCTGGATTAATTAAAAGCGGAAACATGGATAGAATTAAATTGGAAAGAAAATGTGCTAGATAGTGGAATGATAATCATGGCATTATTATTTGCCTGGCTGCTCTGGTCTGCAAAAATAAAAACTTTGAAAAAAATTACCTTTGTAATTGGATGGAATAATACTGAGCATTCTTAGAATTTGGTATACATGGGGTACCAAATAATGCAGTCATTTCTCTTCACCCAAACTTATTACTTGACCTTTCTTTGATTATCCTCATTAGGCATATTGCAAAACTCTTGATACAGAGTACGTACTTGCATTTTTTAAATGACTCTTGTTAGTCTCTTCTGCCTACTCTGTTGTCTGCTATTCTTTCTGGTTTGAATTCAAGGAGGTGCTATAAAATGCTGTGTGACCAGAACATTCTAGATTTACGAGGAAAAGTGTACTTTCTGGCAGGGCTGGAAACTTTTGTTTGTTTGTTTGTTTCTATTTTTATAGTTAATTGTATTTGTTTCATTTAATTTTTCATTGCAGAAATGCTGTTCTCAATATTCACAGTCTATGTATAGATGACATCAACCTCTATCATTAAAGAAGATGTTCCTAAATTATGAAATACTCTTCCCAAGATGATGATGGTATCCGCTCCTATTGTTCTTCCACCAGCATGCAATGTCCTTTTTATTCAGACCTTTAATAACTAACTGGGTGTAAAAGGATGGGCTGGATTTATGTTTTAATGTTGTTATTATGATGGGTTACTTAAATTGTTTTAATTACTGCTTTTAATTAATATGCTATTTTTATTTATAATTAATTGTGTTTTATTATATACTTTAATATGGTGTAATCCACATTGCATCTGTAGAGATAGATTGGAAAAGAAAGAAAGAAAGAAAGAAAGAAGGAAGGAAGGAAGGAAGGAAAGCTGATGGACTCAACGATCAAGAGACATCTTAAATAATGATGGCAAATTTTAATCAAAACATGAACTTTAGAGTAGTAACATTTTTATTATTAAAGATAGTGAATTGGTTCCAAGGAAGCATCAACATAATTGTGGCCATGGAGTAGAGTCCCCCAACTCCCTTTCCTCCTCTGCCCTTGTTGATCACATGGAGAGGTGACCCATTCTGAACTCAGCAGAAAGGGTGAAACACCAGGCAGGCTTTTGGAGAGAGCTCCTGCCCACAATCAAGTGGTGGTGATGGCACCATTGAGGGGGACAGGTCAGAGAGAATGATGTGGCATTTTCATGGTGCGCTCATATGGACAGCGCCATTTTAAAATGGCGCCGTCCATACGTGCTAGGGTTAGGGAGGGTGTACATGCTGCACCATCCCTAACCCTAATCGCGCCGCACAGATGGCCCTTTTGGGATGCCTGTATCAGGCCAACTTGACAACCTTGTCAAAGGGGAAAGTTTTACCTTTGCTTTTAAACTAGAAGTTTACAATAAACCTCTTTTGTCCTATCTTTGTTTTTCTGAGAATTGTGTTTCCCATTCTGAGATATTCTTAGACGTTAACCACTAGTATATGGAAGTGTACACAAGGTTACTAGATTATGAAAAAGCTACAGAGCAGTTTTACAAGGTAATTGTGCATCAATTGCAAACTATCATTTGTTGATTTTTTATGATGGATGAGAAACTGTTTCCATAAAATCTGAAATATCCCCTGCAAAGTTTTTCATTACCTACAGTCACACACTCCATGAGCGTTATTAACATGCTTGAGGAAGAAAGAACAATATTTAGAAGCTTACATTGCAAACAAACCTGTTTCAATTTGATTGGATATACTCCCTAAAAACATATAAAATATATCATGAAACCCTGTGATATAGACATAATATAGATGATTGACTATAATCAGAAACTCTCTGATACACACATTATATGGACAGTTGAGAATAAATACTGCATTATGCTAACTAGGAACAATAAATGTTGCTCCATAACAAGAGGGGTACCAGACATATCTTTATTGATATTTTTTCAAAAAAAATATGATGCAATGTTGTATTATGGGGTTTCCTAATCAGTCAAACTTGGAAACACCAGGAAAATTAGACATGTATCATTTAGTTAACATGGATATGGAAATGACATAAAATCTTATGCTATAATTGGATCCAGCCACCTTACTAGTTTGAAACTGGGTGATAGTCAGCATGGTGGTTTAATTTCCAGATTTATTTATTTCCTGGTGTTCTCTGGTCATTCAACAGAAATAGAAGGAGAATATAACTTTAAAAGCACCTGAATAACAACCAGTACTGTATGTATAGAATGACAGAGTGAGAAGATCTTTCCAGGTCATCTAATTCAGCCCCTGCCATGGGTAAAGCATCATTCCTTTCAGCCAACTCAGAGGGTGAATAAACAGTTCTAGTACATTATGCAATAGTGCAAACAAAAAATACTTTTCAATATGTCGTGGGATTCCTTTCTAAATTTGTCACTAGAAAACTTTTTGTTTCTGTACATTAATTTTTCATTTGTGGCTGATGAATCTAAAATTCAAAATTTAAAACTATATGAAATATAGTTTAGAAGACTACAACCAACTCTAAGGCTTAAAAAATATGTTTAATATGCATTTCCAAGTTGGCTTAGAACACTAATTCAATTCTTTGAATGAATTCAGATTGGCAGGCATATAGAAGACCACAAGCTTTGCTCTAAAGCCAGGATGGACAAGTTCAGCAGGTCTGGGGCAAATTTTCTGCTCCTGCAACACTTCATGAGCCAAATGGATTAACCAATTTGTCCCCCACCATGAATACAACAACATAATGCAGAGAAAAGGAAGCAGAAATTCATCTCGAGTAAAGTATATATATATGTTAATCTGTACAAACCTACAGTTCACACATACCCCTTTGAGTTTCAAAACAGTATTCAGGGCTACATGTGAGCCCAGGACTGCATTTTCTCCAGCTTGCTGTAAAAGAATTAATATTTTCTTAATACCATCAGCACAGTTAAATCTGTTTGTCTTTTTACCATTGTGATGTCAGCACATCCAGTACATGAGCCTTAATAGGGTAGTATCACTCCAGGGAGAATTGAACAAAAAAAGGGGGGGAGGGTGATTAAAATAGCCTGGGAGAGGAGGAGTACAATGGGGAAATAGTGACAAAGAAATTGAAAAAGGTTGGATTAAGTGGTGGTGGTGGGGAATTAACATAGAGAATATTAATCTTTAAATAACAGCAGGATAGTGATGTGAAAACAAAATATAATATTTAATAGAAAAAGTGTGAGATTCTGCATTATCTTCTTTAGATTTTTTTTTAAAAATTTGCGCACGTCGGATACTTTTCACATAATGCGTACACTGCTGTTGTGTGTGATTATTTATATGTTAAAGTTATATCACTGGTATGTAAAATGGTAAACTCCTGTTTTCTGGCCTCCATATACACTTTAATTGCACTCCCTAATTCCATGGGCTTAGTTAAGCAATTAGTGTAATTAGACATAATTACATATTTGAGGCATGTGATTATGTAATAATTAAGATGTGCAAAGCAATTCAATAATTAGAGTATGTAAATACACAGGGCCACATTGTGCAAATGACTGCAGGCAGAGTTCTCATCTATCTCAAATATCAAACAAGTGTTTGAAACTTTATGGTATAATTGCCATATAATACATATTCAGACAGATCTTATGGGATAAATTACTTTCAACAGACAATGGTGATTAATCTTGAAGTTTTATGTCTAATATGTCCACACTGATCAATAGTCTAAGCAGGGATATTGTCTATGAGGAATGGGATCTAAAGCATCATGAAATTTGTTCTGTGAACAGAAGGCAATCTGACTCATGCTGTATGATAACTGGAATGGGACTTGTCAAAGTGATTTGTAAGCATGGTGGAAATCAGCCATTCAAAGTAGTATCAAGCCTTCCATAAAGATAGTGGAAGCACCTATTCTAGCTATGTGCCATTGCTCCAGGCTTGGAATTTAATGATAAATGTGATAGCGAGGCAGAGGTTAAGGACAGAATAGAAATCATACCTGGAGATAGCCCTGGGAATACCAATGGTGCAAAAACCTCCAAGAAAGGTGGCCCTACACGTTTCCATTGTAGAGGTGATTTTTTCCTTCTAAAGCTCTTAATGGTCACTCTTCCTCAGAATTTACAATGAAAAATGATGTGCTTATACTTCTACATTTAATCTTTGTAAATGTTGCTGTTAGTGAGTAGGGAATTTTATTAAAACACCCCCTAAATTCTAAAATACATTTGGCAGAGGCAATTGGCTGTCCACCTTAGCACTGCTTGAACTTATGAGCCTCTAAAGGACTTTACAGACACTAGCTATTTTGGTATTAATTGTCTTTCCCACCAATGAGGCTGCTGATAGATCAAGTGATGTGTGAATTTGATTTTGCTTTGAAGTAGGGAATCAACCTCTGCTAAATGCAAGGAAAAGCCTGTATAAAGTCCTTCCATTTCTTTGTTCTGCCTGGGAATCCCAGATGACTTCTGGTCATCTGAGTTTTGATGCAGTTCCAGACCCTCTTTCCCTCTCCATTTCCATCTCCTGTGTTGCTGCAGTTACATTGATTCCAAGGAGACCATTGCAGGCAAGTATAACCGTTAGATTGGCCCAGTGTTCTCTGTCCAATTTCCCTCTCTTTTCTTCCATTAGTCTTGTGTGGGTGTGTGAGTGAATGCCTGTTTGTGTGTGTGTCCCCTTCCCATAAATAAACTAGTTGTTAATTGAAGGAGTCTGTCTCTGCGCTGTTTCTCTGGGATATCCGGTCCTCTCAGTATACACTACTGGGATTCAGTCCAAAAAGGGGTACTTGTAAGGAGTCCGGTATAGAGCTAATAGGTATTCCTCATATTTGAGCAATCATCCTTAATTGCCTAGTGTCCAGATGCAGGTATGAATGTGTGTCTGTGATTTTTTGAGGAGGAGGAGATTTGTTTATATCTTACCTTGCCCCCAAAACTGCAATTCAAAATGGCTAATGCTCATTTCTTAGCACTGAAATAACTTCTTATATTAACATTCTTGCCATTTGAGCTGAGATGATCAAAGAAGGTTGCTGAGTAGTTACATTACTCACAGTATGATTTATTGAGCTTGGAAATGAAATCCAGAATAATGACACTAGTATAAAACAGAAATTTCCAGAATAACTTTTTGTGGACTCCAGAATTCTTAATCAAATGCAGACATGCTGATATAGACTAAGACCATAATGTTTTTGAATACTATTACTGATATAGCTTGCTTTAGATGTTGATTCCTGCACTAGCAGGGGGCTAGACTAGATTGCCTTTGGCCAAGTCAACAATTCTATTATTCCAGAGAGGCAACCTCCCTAAAGTGCTGTTTCACTTTCTCATTATGATGTGTGGGGGACCCTGAGCTTTTGAAAGCACAAGCTCTGGCAGGTTCCACTGAGCTGAGAAGGCCCAGTCACAGATTCCACATACAGGGTTGCCAATTCAAGATCGCCCTGGGGTTTTCAGGCCAAATCCCGAGACCTAGGAACAGGTCCTTTGATGTCATTAAATGTTATCCATTAAGTATTAACCGAGTTGCTCACAGCAATTAAAACTCAAAGAGAAAATATATTAGTCTGGTTTAGAAATTTAGGGGCTGTACAAACCAGCAAGAAACACCAGTGTCAGGGTGGAGTGAGAGCATGGTGTATGCATGCCCCGACTTTGCCCCCAAGCCAGCGTCAGGCTGCCCACCCAACCAGATAGCAGGCAGCGTCATGACATTTCTGTCGTGCAGTGTTTACACATGCTGCACCGAAGAAATGCAGAAGAGCCACCGTCATGGTGGCAAGGGCAGCCTTTTTCTGTATCAAAAAGGAGAGGCATTTTGCCGCTTCTTTTGAGGCTCAAAAAATGCCAGATTGGGGCAACAGTGTGTGGTTGTTGCAGCCCTGATCCAGCACAAAGGACTTTTCCCAGATCAAGAGCCCTGGTTAACACTGCAGTATTACAGCCACTCACTTGCAAACCACAAGGTTATGAGTTCAATCCCAGCCAGGGGCTCAGGGTCGACTCAGCCTTGCATCCTTCGAAGGTCACTAAAAAGAATATCCAGCTTGTTGGGGGCAATTAGCTTACAGTTGTAAACTGCTTAGAAACTGCTTAGTGCAATATGAAGTGGTATATAAATGAAGCTGCTATTGTTATTGCTATGAAGCTGAAATGAGGGGATCATTATTGACAAAGGGATGCACCTCACTAGAAGGAAGCAATGAGTTAGTTTACCAATGTTCTTCCTTCTGCAAGATGGTCTTTGAAACCCTAGCAGTTTTCAAAGCCTATTCACAATTTGGCCAGTTTTGGCCAATTCATCTGTGCCAGTTTTGCCCATGTAGAAATATTTGTTGTGCATAAAATTCTGTTTGCTGAATAGAAAATGCTGTTCTCTATGCAGGACAACTGTGTGTGAATTTTGTGCAGAATCAATTCTGAACTATGAAGATTTTCATCACACCAGGATTTTTCCCATCATGGTTTATCAGTACTTTGAAAATGTGGTTTTGACCATTTTCTGAATATTTAAGTTTTTTTTTTCATTCCTAAGTTAATGGTGGACAAAGCTAGAGTGAAAAGTAAGCTAAGCAACCCCCTTTCATCCATCCATCCATCATCTCTATATTGGGCAGCCCCTCTCCATTTCATTCCTATGCAGGGAACTTCAGGTTGAATCCCCTGGACAGCTTTTCCATGGTGCTTCTGAAATCAGACTGTGAGTGACAGGAAGATATGTCAAGGTCTCCACATGGCCTTCGGGTCCCAGATGGCCCATCTCTGATCTATGGCCCTCCAAAAACGAGAGGCCAAGTGAACATAACTTGTGATGTTGAATGTAACAACATCCATTGATTCCTGGAAAGATGACAAATCTGGAATTTGTTAGCTGCTGCAATGGCTGACTTAATGACCTCTGCGCTGTGGGAAAGTCCAACAGTCAATTGGAATGAGGCAATATTTAGCTTGGTTATATTACTGAAGCAAGGAAATCTCAAAAGGATGTTTGTCAGCATTAAAAGAAGAAGATGATTAGAATTAGATTAGCATAATAAGATTTTATGCTGACGTGACTAATCAATGCCTCAGTTAGAAGGGAAGAAAATATTTATGACAAATATTTGTGGTGTAGGCTATATATGTGTGTGTCTAATATCTTTAGCTATAGGTAATGAGAATGTTTTATGCATATAACAACCAGTAGTATCCAGATGAGGTGCTTAGATACACTGTTGTGTCATAAGAAAATAATTTAATTTGGGGGGGGGGAGTATTTTCTTAGCCCCAAATTACCCACCCACAAAGGAAAGAGCTTCCTGTACTTCTATGTTACAAAACACAGGAAGTCCAAGATATTCAGGGAAAGGCTTTCTCTCAGTCCCACCACCATCACAGACTCACATGGTGAGGACATGAGGGGGAGCCTTTCCTGGCTACCAGTTCATTTCCAGGCACAATTCAAAGTGCTGGTCATGACCCATAAAGGCTTATAAAATTTGGGTCCAGAGAATCTGAAGCACAATATATCCCCATACAAACCTGCAAGAATTCTAAGCTCTTCCAAGGGAATGCTTTCTCTCAGTCCCACCACCATCACAGGCTCACTTGGTGGGGACATGAGAGAGAGACTTCTCAGTGGCTGCTCCCATCCTCTGGAATGCCTTTCCATGGGAGGCTAGGCTGCCCCCTTTCCTGTTTTTCTTTCCCTGTCAGGCAAAGATATTTTTACTCAAGCAGGCTTTTGATATATAATCTTTTTTTATATGGGATGTATGTTCTATTTGTGTTTTTGAACTGCTGTATGTTTAATACAATTTAATATTGTTTTGGCAAGATGATTTGAATTGTTTGTATTTTTTATTGTAAAGTTTTTAACTGATGTTAAAAACTGATGCTTTGGGTCCCTTTTTGGGAGAAAGATAGCATATATATTAATAATTAATTAATTAATTAATTAACAAATAAGGTCTTATTTTAAGCTGGGTGATTATGGTGCCTCCTATGAAACTTCCAAGCAGGGTGAGCTGCAATGACCAAGGACATCACAGTATTCTGGAGCAGTCTGACAAATAACAACAACAAGAATAGCAATACAGTAGTAATTGCTGTTTTCTATCTGCCTCTCATTGTAGCAACAGTTTGTAGCAGTGTAGTTGTCTATTTGATTACTGTGCTAATTTGATGACAGTGCTTGAAAGATCCTGTACAGTACTTTCTTTTGCATTTCCGAACAGAAACTCCTGCTGAAATATGAAAGTAGAAGGAGGATCTCCTCAGTGCAGTAGTTACTGTTGTGCAGGCGGAATAGAAACTTTTGGGTTATTGGTGTGCCTCCAACAGTAATTTTGTGGGGATGAAATTAACCTCCCAAATTGATTTCTATAAATATTCCCAGCGGGTCTCAGCAGTGATGTATCATTTTGTCTCTGGCTACAGGTACATAGTCAGCCCTGGTGGCACAGTGGTTAAATGCCTGTACTGCAGCCACTCACTCAAAACCATAAGGTGGCGAGTTCAAGACCAGCATAAGGGCTAAAGCTCGACTCAGGCTTGCATCATTCCGAGGTCGCTAAAATGAGTACCCAGATTGTTTGGGGGCAAATAGCTTACAGTTGTAAACTGCTTAGACACTCCTTAAGGGTATGAAGTGGTATATAAATGAAGCTGTTTGTTTTGTTTTGTTTGTTTAGTCAGACACTTCTGTGATACTGCACGCTCACCAGATGGTATGGAATGGTAGATGACTTCAGAAGCTGTTCTGTAAAACTAAGGAGAAGCTTTGGGTACTAAGGAGGGTGGGAAGAAAGAAATATCAATATCTGCAGCACCTCAAAAAAAGAGATACATACACATAAGGAAAACGTACACATACGTTTGTCCCTAACAGCATGGCAATAACTATGTGGAGATCTAAATGGAAGTGACCAATCCTAACCTAGAGTTTCACACCAGGAGCCAGCATAGAGGCTTTAATTCCAAATTATGGAAAACTGACATCCACAAGTGCATGAAACACAGATTATTATCAAGGGTAACAAAAATGCTGTAGAAATTTGAGGTAGATCTGGATTCTCAGTAGGCCCTTTAGAGAGCATTAAATGGTTGCAAAAATCTATGAGTATGGAGACGGAAATTGGAAGTATAATCTAATGGCAATCTGAACGCAATCATGGGGTTTCACGTTATTGCGAATTAAAGCATCTCACACAATTTTGGGCAAAAGGGAAGTCATTCCAAATGCAATCATGGGTTTTACATTATTGTGTATTAAAGCATCTCATGCAATTTTGGGCAATGGGGGGTCATTTTCGGGTAATGGGAAATAATTCTAAACGCATTCCGAATGCAATTGAAATTCACGTAAATTCTCTAAACTACCGAATTCACGTGAATTCGAATTGGCTTCAATTGGTTCCATTCGAAATAAAGAGAAATTCCTCCTGTCTGATAAGCTCCTATGATATGGGGAAATGCAAATGCACAATTTTCACAACCAGGTCCTGAAATAGAAGATACTTATATGAATGCTTGTACTTCTTCTTTCTTGGGAAATGTTGTTTGCTTCCTGTCATTTCTAGTAAAGTAAAGGAGGTAATGTTTATGGACCTGATGCCACATGTCTAATGGGTAGGGAAACAGTTCACATACCCAGTCACTATTGCAGTTTTTACCACCTTAGCTTTTGGGGAAAAAGGATACATGAGCAGTCATGAAGGTGATAGAAAGGCTTTGCACTAGGTTGAATTCATTCTGAAGCAAGCCTAACTTTCATGTGGTTTAGGCTACGGTTGTTGGAAGTTTCACGCCCAATTTTTTATTATTATTATTACCTTAAATTTTATTACACAATACATGTTACAAATTTTACAATCCTCATTTCATAATATTCTGTTCTCCCCTCACCCCTCCTCCCAGAAACACCATTTGAGAAATTACATTTCAAACAATTTAACAGTCATTAACGGAGATGTGGAAAATATTATTAAACATATTTTTAACTTCTTCATACCCCAATGTACCTTCCACTTTCTTAATCACAATTTCCCATTTAGCTTTCCATGATTCCTTATTGCTTTCCCCAATATATTTAAGTCTTCTTTCCCTAGGGAAATCAAATAATATATATTCTTTTATATATTCGAATAAGACTTATTCCAATTTGATTTATTTTTCCATCGATAAGTGGTTACTGCATGGGCAGCCTTAAGAAATTGTTTTATTACATATCTTTGATTGCTATTCAATCTTAGTTCCCCTAAACTGAGAGTTAAACAATTTTCTTTGCTTAATTGTATCTTTGTCCCTATTATTATATTTATCAGTTCCTTAACCTCTGTCCAAAATTCTTGAACAAAAGGGCATTCCCACCACATATGTATATAAATCCCCTTAGCTCCATATCTATGACAACATTTTGATTGGAATTTATCATTTATAAATGCTAACTGGTGTGGTATTCTGTACCATTTTCCAATCATTTTCATTTGTTGTTCTTTTACATTTGTATTCTTAATACTAACAATTTCTTGTAGCCAAGTTTTAATTTTGTCTGTATCAATCAACAAATCTTTTCCCCAGTTCATTGCCAGACTCTCTACCATTCTGAATTGGGTTGTTAACATAATCTTGTAAATTTTCCCTATTAATCCTTTTCCACCTTCTTTTTAAAAATTATTTCTTCTAGCAATTCATTTTGATCAAAAATATTCAATTGTATTTCATCTAATAATTTTATCATCCCTTTTATTTGAATCCAGCATTGATTTCCAATTAATGTAATTAATTTTTCTTCCTGTATTCTTGCTCCTGTTGGATCATATAAATCTCCAGTTATTTTAAGTCCCTTGCTCTTTAATTTGTTTCAATATATTTCCAAAGTCTTCATTATTATTTTTATTTAAATATTTGATTGGTAGCCATTTCCAGTTTTTTATACCCAATTTTTTACTCCACTTCTCCCATATTTTATAATTCACCATCATTGGACCAATTATTTTTTCTTTTTATTTCTTTCTCCATGTTGTTCCCTGAAAACAGAGACATACTCCAATTGATTACTCTCTTTCTCTAATTTAACCCACTTTGTATTTTGATAATATTCTAGCTCTATCAATCTTAACAATTGAATTGCCTCAAAATATAGCTCAAGTGATGGAACACCCCATCCTCCATCATTTTGATGCCCATATAATAATGCCTTAGATAATCTGCCTTTTTTTAAATTCCTTGATATCCATTTTAATATTGATTTGTCCCATTTCTTCAAAACTTTACTAGGAATTATTTCTGGGATAGTTTGGAATAAATACAAAAGCTTTGGTAGTACCATCATTTTAAACATCCTAATTTTTGTTAGCATTTTCCAATTTTTATTAGCCCATTTGGAGATTTAATTATTAATTTTTTCCATAATTGATTATAATTACCCTATACAATATTATCTAACTTAATTAATAAATTTACACCTAAATATCTCATATTTTTCCCCCAATTTCAATCCTGATATATTTTGAATTTCTTTTTGTTCCCGCCAATCCGTGTTCATAAACATTATATCTGATTTATCCATGTTAAATTTAAGCCCAAACATATTTTCAAATTTCTGAAATATTTCCAATAATTTGATTACTGCTTGGCATGGTTTCTGTGTCATTATCATAACATCATCTGTGAACAGATTCAACTTTATCTCTTCTTTGCTTATTTTATATACCTTTATCTCTTCTGCTTCCCTGATCATATTTGCAAATGATTCCATTGCTAGTATAAATAATAAAGGGGAAAGTGGGCAACCCTGCCTTACTACACTTTTAATTCTAAATTTTCTTGATTTCTCGCCATTTACCGTAATTTGTTCTTCTGTATCATTATATATTCTCATGATGGTTTCACTAAATCTTTCCCCTAATCCAAAATCCCTACAAATTTTATAAAGATACTCATGATTTATTGAGTCAAATGCTTTGTAGACATCTAGTTTTATCAAAACTAATTTATTTTTATGTTGTTTAGCATGATGCAATATATTAAATATATTCCTTAATAGTTCCTGAATATACTTCCCTTTCACAAATCCATATTGTTCTTCTTTAATTAAGGTAGGTAGGTATTCTTCTAATCTGTTAGCTAAAATTTTCTTAAAGATTTTATAATCTTGATTGCTTAATGTGATGGGATGATAAGATTCAGGGTTGACTGGATCCTTATTGGGTTTGAGTATTAATATAATTTTAGATAATTTCCATGTTTCTGTGATTATTTTATTATCCAATATTTCATTGTAAGTTTTAGTCATTTACTCGCTCAAATCGTTTTTAAAAGTTTTATAAAATATAGATGTGAATCCATCTGGGCCAGGGGATTTAATCCCTTTTAAATCTTGTATTACTCTTTCTACCTCTTGTTTAGTTATTGGGAAATTTATATAATTTCTCTGTATCTTGGTTAAACTAATTTTTATATTTGTTTTCTGATCCTCCACTTTCTTCCCTTCACACAAACTTTCATAAAAACTTCTCTTATTCTCTCATCAATTCTTTGATTTCTTCTCTTTTTTTATCCCACTGTTCTTTTATAACTTTATTCTTAGATTTATTATATTCTTTTTGTAGTATTTCCACTTCTCTATCAATTTCTTTCTATATATTTTTTTCTTTTTTAAATTCATATTTCCATTAGGCATTTCCCCCTTATCACTGTTTTAAATGCATCCCATAATATATGCTTTGGAATATTTTCCTTGTCATTTAAATCAAAATAATATTTAATTGCTTCACTGATTTGTTGTTTATTTTCCTCCTTCAAGATAACCACAGGATTGAAAAACCATTTTTTAACATCTCTTAATATTTGTTACCTCAATCTTTATATATAGTGGTGCATGGTCTGCAAGCCAGATACCCCCTGCATTGATTTCTTTTATTTTCAAACACTTATCTTTTTTAAGTAAAAAAAAATAATCTATACAACTAAATTTTTTGTGTCTAGCTGAGTAATATGTGTTTTCATAATTATTATTTCCCATGCTTTCATAACCATCAATAATATTCCATTTCTCCAAATTGATTCTAGGATTTTCACTTTTATTCTTTTTCTTTCCTAATCTTCCCCATATATTCCCCTTGTATCTTAATATGTCAAGGTTAAAGTCCCCTCCCACAAATAGATCCCCTTCATAAAAATCATCTAATAATGTTAACACCTTATTTTTAAATTCGACTTGTTTTTTTTTATTTGGGGCACAAATACAAGCAAACGTAACTTTTATTTTCTTTGTGTTTCCTTTAACAAAAATGTATCTCCCTTCATTATCTTTTTTAATCTTATCTACTTGAAAGTTTATTCCATCTTTCATTAATATTGCCAGTCCTCTTGCTTTGTTTATTCCCCTTGACTCAAACTGTAAATCCCATCCATCGTAATTAAAAAGCTTAGTTCTGTTTCTTTTTGATCGATGTGACTCCTGAAGCATCACTATCTGAATTCGTTTATCTTTTAGCATCTCATTTAGCCTGTATCTTTTCACAGGGGTATGCAATCCATTAACATTTAATGACATAATATTCATATCAACCATTCAGTCTATTCCTTTTCCCCTCCTTGTTCTTCCACTCTCCTTTCTTGCCTTCAGATCTGCTGTTTCCCCCTTTCCCTTTCACTTTCCCTCTCCCTCCCCCTCCCTCTTCTGAACTCAGGTTCTTCCTCCCGTATGGAAGAGACACAAGATCTACCCGACTTGCAACCCATGTCAGACTACCTTCCCTTTGGAGATGCGTTCTTCACTTTCCCTCCTCCCTCCTATTTATTTTAATCTTTATTACCCCATATTTAATATTATTCAGGTCTCTTTTGACTTTTACTGATACAATATCACCCCTATACAGTCTTTCTTACAACTTTCCCAGAAATATTCACATTGTATTTCCTTTTTCTTTGGTGGATCTCATCTGCCTAACACATTTCTCTCTTCTATTGAATCTTTCTTCTTTGTTCTTCCTCCTGATGTCTTTTAATTGTTTGGCCAGTGTGGCTGTATTTTCTTCTTCATCCTCCTCACCAAGCCCAGACTGTTTCAACATCTGCTGACCCTCCTCTGCACTGGTTGCCTTCAACAAAGTTCTGTTCTTGAAAACTAAGATAGCTGTTGGAAAGCCCCAGGTGTATTTAATTCCTTCTTTTTTTATAGTGACAGCTAGTTATGTCCCTGAGCAGATTTCTTTGTTTAATAGTCTCTGATGCCAAATCTTGATAAATCTGTATTTTTTGTCCATTATATTCCAAATTTTGTACTGATCTCAATTTTTTGAAGACCAAGTCTTTCATGCTTTCTCTTCCAAAATCTACTATTATATCCTTTCTCCTTGTTCCCTTTACTCCAACACTCCAGTGGGCTCTTTCTAAATCATCAGGGGAAACTTTTAAACCATAGCTTTTCCACCATGATGTCAATACAGTGGTCATATCAATAGATTTTGGTTGTTCTGAAAAATTCTTTACTCTTAAATTCCTCCTTCTTTGTCTATTTTCAGCATTTATGAGCCTATCACGAAGTACTTCAATGTCCATTCTCAGCATCTCTATCTGTTGTTCATTATTTTCAGCTTTCTCCCTAGTTTCTTGAGCTGTCTTTTGTATTAGACTTATCTGCTCTATGAGAGCTTTAATTCTACTGTCAATGCTTTGGAAAGCATTAAAAAAGCTTGTCTAATTTATGATCCAGGACTCCCAGAGAACTTTCCATGGTGGGACTCACCGTGTTGTTAGTCTTCTCCATATTGCCATCAATCTCACAGTGCAACCGGCTTTCCTCTCCCACTGCTTTTCTCCTTTTCAAAGAGATCTTGCTTGTCCTGGATCTTAATTTCTGATGTCCAAATTAAGTGCCTTGCACTTTTTATCAACTTTATACTATAAACGGAGTAATAATAAATCTAATTTATATCTCTTAGGAGGGAGAGGAATTGAAGGCGTTTATCCTCTTTCCTTGCGCATGCGCATCCCCCGTTGCAGTCCCAATTCTCCCCACACAATAAACAAACAAACAAACAACCCCACAATGGAATTCTAGTGCCCAGATTGAGGGAAATGATAGAACTATTCAATCAGTCCTCACTTGGAATATTGTATCCAGTTTTGGGTACCAAGCCCCATGAAGAACAACTTAGGGAGGTGGGCACATTTCCCTTGGAGCAGAGATAACTGAGAAGTGATATGAAGATGTGTAATGTAAAACATGGAGCAAGCTTGCTTTCTGCTGCTCCACAGACAAGAACATGAACCAACAAATTCAAATTACAAGGAAAAAGATTCCACAAAAAGAAATTGGGAAGAATTTTTTGTGTATAAGAGCTATTTGACAGTGTAATAAACTGCCCCAGAAGGTGGTGGAGGTTTTTAAGCAGAGGTTGGGCAGTCATCTCTCTGGGGGTTTAACTAGGTGACCTTTATGACCATTGATACTTCTATGATTCTGTTGTGCTGGTATCTGGAGAGCCACACACTTCTCGCTCCTCTTAAATGTGACAATGACTATTTTTCAGGAAATGAACTTTTATTGACAAGAATTGGTATGATAGATTTTGGTGACTGTGCCACACAGTAGGTCTGTTTTATTTGTTGCTTTCCTTTTTAAACAGCTGGAATTAATGTTCTTGCTTCAGATGTTGTAAATGTCTGTCACTGGGCTGGTCTCAGATACTTTTTTAGAACTGCTTACCAGAATTCAGTAGGAGAAAGGAGGGAGTACCTTTTATGTTTTAAATGTGACACAGCCATCAAGATCTGTTCAATTAAGATGTCATGTGTCATCTCAAGTGGAAAAACAAAGGTAAAAAGCCAACTGGTTCAATAGCATTTAACAGCTGATAATAGTGTTTCTGCCTGATTTAGTTTAATTACATAGATTGCCATACTCTGTGTTACGGGCAACCATGAATTATCTGTTCCTGAACCCAAGTATATATTTTTTCCTCAGATTTTTGTGGTTAAGGTCCATATCAAATTGCTGCACATAAAAGTTAACCTTTCAGAAAGGAGGGGGAAGGACATGATTGTTTTTATTATTATTTTCCTGGATTCTACATTGATAAAGTTTAAGGAATGTGCACAATCTCCATAGTGCATGGAGCAAATAAAAATTGGTGGAAATAGTACAATTATTTCCTCTTAAAATATTACATTCTCTTCAATATTAGCAGAAATATGGCTTTTAAAACTCTGAATATCAGAAGGCCAAAAATTCCTAAAATTCCCTGAAAGCAGAAAGAGTTTAAGTGGGGACTGGAGTGGAGAAATTCTTGTGGCAGCTGAATATTGCTGCTAAATTATTCATACAGATAATTGTATAGCTACAGTACTAGATTTTATCCTGTATTGTTATTATTTATGCTGTCAGTGGGTTGTGTTTTATCAAATACAAAGTACAAAGATCCAGGAACTTGATGTATAGACTTTGACACAGTGGAACCAATAGAGCAAGGGAAGGCTATGGCAAACAGACGCAAATATGCAGTTTGGGGGGGGGGGGTTGTTTTTGGTTTTTTTTTGTTTTTTTCATTTCCATAGACTTAAGGTAAGCTTTCACATCAAAGATGGTTCAGTTAGAAGCCACTTTCCTGCCTTCTGCCTGAATTTTCATGCAACGTGTCCAGGGCTCAGAAGGTTTAAGTTTGGGGACTGCAACTCTCAGAATGCCGTCTTCAGCAGGTAGTAAAAACAAAGAGAGAAAGAAAGAAAGAAAGAAAGAAAGAAAGAATTTTTTTCCCAGTTCTGGGTAGATGTTAACAAAACAAACAAAACTAAACACTCCTGAGTAGGAAAAAAGGTATGAGAGAGGAGGAAGCACTAGTTATTTTGCCCATTGCTCTACTCTTTGTGGAGATTTTCCAAGTAAGTGAGATAATAAATAAATAAAAGCTTTATTTATGCCCCACTTCTCTGTCAGGGGCAGATGAAGAGTTTGCTACAAACAGTGGTCTGGGAAGCACTGGGAAGACAGGGACAAAGTATAAGGATTAGCAAATTTTCTTTTTCTTTTCTTTTTTTTTATGCTATCACATCACCAGAAAGTTGTGTATGATAGTAAGAACCTAGCATGTCTGGGGGGTGTGAGCCACACTGGGTGACACCACTGAAGGGGAGTGACACCACAGAATGTGGGTGTCATCCGGTGAGTGCCTCTTACCTCCCTTCCACACACCATAGCATGGCAGGGATTGAGAGGACTCAGGGCCCCCAAGTCCCTGCCTTTTGTTACTCTATTTCAAAGTAAAGCCATGCACAGCAGGGAGAGAGAAGGCACAGCACCTCCTCAGTCCCTGTCCTGTGTGGCTTTACTCTGAAGTAAAGCTGCACGTTCGCCTCCCCCCCCCCCCCCAAGGTGGCACGCTGATGTGGGATGCCACTGTGTTAGGAATAGAGACTTTAAAATGTATCCTGCCATTAAACTGGAAAGATTTCATCCTAGGACACCAGTCCAACCCATAATGGATCCTTCTTTACTGCTGAAATAACTCATACTGGACTCCTTCAGAAAAAAAACATTGTGAGAAGGGTACAACTTTGGCATGCCTCCAAACTCAAAGATTAGTGTTTTCTGCCACCAGTTCAACCAATTGTTCCTCTCTCAGCATGCTGAATTCATTCCTCTGGGGGGGGGCCTCCATGCTGTGCCAGTGGACTGGATTACCCTTTTCTCTTCTCATTCTTTCTGAAAATCCAAAGGATACTGGACAAGCTCAATACAGAACGAGTCTGGAGCAGACAGGAACCATACGGAGGGCAGCAGGAAGAAATTGCCAAGAGCAATAACAAAGAACTAGTTACAGGCAGTCTGTTAGATGTTGGTACCATGAAGGTTTAGGAGACCTTTTTGGACAGCCTAATAAAGTTATTTGCCCAAAATTAGGATTAGGAGAGTTAGGATTTTCTAGGAACAGGGCGTGACCTCCAGAACTCCAAATGCTGATCTAGGTATTATCATCACTGTGTCAGAGCAACCCAACCCAGTCTGCTGATAATTCAGACACTGCCAAAAGGCAAAAAGTCAAAAGAAATTGCTGGAAATCAAGCCAGCTTTCATTGTCCATCTTGGCTGATTTATACATAGGCTCTCCTTGGGTATAAATTTCCACCATAAATTTATCTATTAACTCATTGATCAGATTAGATATTTAAATACATGAGTCATAGCAAGTAAGCTGATTTTCTTAGGTATTGTGAGGGGAAGGAAGTAGACACAGAAATTAGTTGATAAGAAGGAAGATGAACAATAGACCATCCAATAGATCTTCTTATTTCATATTTCCAGCTTTCTCTCAGTGTGGAGAACCATCAGAATTCTCAGCTCTGGGGCTGCTGTGATATGGTAAGGGTATGTATGATCAACACTGTCAGTCTTACACTTTCAAGCAAAATGAGATGAAGCTCAGAGTCATTGAAGAAGTGTTATACAGAATTTAAAGGAAATAACTCAATCAAATGTTGCTTTTTATATTTTTAAATCAGGAACCTTGAAAACAAACATCTTTGAGTGGCTGGTAGACTGGTTCAGACTCCTTTCCCATATATTCTTATATATTTTTATATATTCTTCTAAACACTATTAACCTGTAAGAATATATTTTTATTCTTTAATTTCATTCAATTTTTGTTTCTTTCATTTTCCTGGAGTGGCCACAAGGCATCTGGGAAGTGCATAAGGAGCCCTTGGAACCACTGATCTAGAGTACTATAGTAATCTCTTTGAAGATTCCCACCTAAGATTGAATCTATACTACTTGGTTTTAGCAGTCTGATACCACTATAACACTTGTGGTTATATCTTACAGAATCCTGGGATTTGTAATTTAGTGAAGCTCTTCGAATTATCTGCTACATTACCTAAATGTGTGGAAGTGCATTACAGCTCTCTTAGACTACTAACCTGAGGAGAAGATTAGCCCTGGTGGCGCAGTGGTTAAATGCCTGTACTGTAGCCACTCAATCACAAACCATAAGGTTGTGAGTTCTTGACACCCAAGGCTCCTTAATGAATCCCCCACTAGGTATGACAGGCACACAGGTCTAGTCTGCCCACAAAACTGTATCCAGTCCCATGCCACACTGCCAAAAATTGTGACATGGAATTCAACGTCATAGAGGGAGAGGAGGTGGGACAAAGATTGAAGTATACTAAAAAAAAAAAAAAAAAAAAATTCTGTTCTTCATTAGTATCTGCCCTCTGGTTGTCTGCCTACTCTGATGTTGCTTGACCACACATGTACCAGTTTTAATCTGTGAAATGTTGGTATGAGGCTGCAGTAAACTTAACAATAAGTTTGTTAAGTGGATCTAAAAAAACAATAATCAAACATATATCACAAGCAATTTACAAATGGAAGATGGGAAGCAGAACAAACCGTCTTATTTCTCTCCTCACTTTTCATGGTAGTCTTCATGATAGTCCCTCAAACTACACTGAACACATCCTATCTTGTCTGATTTCAGAAGCTAAACACAGTTGTGTCTAGTGTGTAATTAGCCAATAAGCCATATCAAAGATCTACACACTCTCCAACTGTCCTGATTCAGCAGGGACAGTCCCAAATAATTCTCAGACATGTCACTTTTTCATCTGCTTTTAAAATGTCCCAGTTTATCTCTCCTCCTCGTCTTACTTCAGTTGCAGCAAACTGAACATTAGTTTCCGGGCACTGTACAAGGTGTTGGTATTAACCTTCAAAGCCCTACATGGCTCAGGCCCGTCTTACCTTAGGGACCGCCTCTTCCCATACGAACTGCCCAGCACACTTCAGTCCTCTGGGAGGAATCTGCTGAAGCCTATGAAAACCAGGCTGTTGCAAACCTCCCAGAGGACTTTCTCAGCTACCACCCCTAAACTTTGGAATGACCTTCCGGACGAGATGCGTCTCATTACATCTTTGACCAGCTTTAAAAAGGCCTTAAAGACACATCTCTTCTGGCAGGCCTTCCCCTGAAGAGGGAATAATATATCACCAACCCCCGACCCTAATAATGCAAATGAAAATGTAAATGGCACCGGGGGATTAACTCTAGCTGTCCCTCTGTTCAAACCTCCTGATCCCACCCACTGGGGATTGCACTCGTACTGCCCATCAACTGCACTTTATTTTTATTATTTTAAAATGTTTTAACTGATGTCAATTTTAACTAGTTTTGATTTAATCTAGTCATAAGGGGGGGGAGGTTGGGAAGGGATTTGACTGCTGTTTTATTCTTGTATTTTTTTAATTTGCTGTACCCCGCTCCGAGTATTCTATTAGAGGAGCGGGTTATAAATAAACATTATTATTATTATTATTATTATTATTATTATTATTATTAACAATGGTTAGATTCAGGATAAGGCATCTTTCTATATTCCATGCATCTATGTCAATCAACCAACAATATGGCAACATGATTAGTAACCAACAAGAAAGTCAGCATCCTAGTTAAATAGCTGGGCAACAGAAAACTGAATTGACATTTGAGGTGAAATTTGACCAGGAAAGGATGCCCAAAGAATAATCCTAGCATTGTGAACAGCACAAAACAAAGCAAAACACTCACTTGCAGCCTACCTCAGGGCTCTCTGTTAGTATCTTGTGCCCATCCTTGCCTGGAATAATATGTATTACTATCTAGATACTCACTACCCAATAAAGGCAGGGAGGGATCAATCCACAACCTGTGCTGAAATCTATTGTCCAAAGGTTATCATTTTGCACCAGATAATGTTACGACTGTATGCAATGGTGTCTTTCACTTAATATTGGCTGCTATCTACCTTATACAATGAGCCTTTTATATCCACTGGGGTTTCTTTCCAGGACCCACTGTGAATACCAAAATCCATAGTAAAATAGTGTCTGTTATATAACATCACAAAATCAAGGTTTGCTTTTTGGAATTTATATGGATTAAGGAGGATCAACTTTAATGTTCTATTCCCTTCCACACAAAAAGTCCTGTTACTTTTAATTTTATTGTTGTTCTGCGTGTGCCTATTCCAAACACATATGTTCAGAGTAAACACTTTAGGTGAATAATGTCTTAGGTTCATAATCAAGAGAATTTCCTGGCCTCTCTCTGGATACAGATCTTTCTTTTCCTGTTACACTGCAGCACTGCACAGCAACAAATTCCCATCAATATTCCAAGTCAGTGTATTCTCTGGAGACTCTCTGTGAGTTTGCTCCAGTTGACTGTATTCCCATATAGATTTAACATGAGAGCTAGGAAGATTTCAAAGTCTTACTTCCAGCCATATTTAAGTAATCCTTTGGGTATAGAAGTATTGCTGATCCGTTTATTGCTTTGTAATGATCCTCTGCATTGTACAACAACAAAAAAGGTCATTCTCTGGGGAAACATAACTTTCTGCATGAAAAAAAACTTTATCTCACATTCTGAAAATTTCTCTCTACTTCTCGGGAGAATAGCAATTATTACTCTGCTAGCTACTAATCTCTCTCTCTCTCACACACACACACACACACACACACACACAATCTTTTCATTCTGACTCTTGATATTTAAAAGAAATCAGAAATATATAGTTTGTTCCACACATTATTAGGAAAATTATATCATGTTGGGCTTGTGCCACAGATGAATTTTCATAATATTTTATTATGCTTATCTAGGGACTATGATCTTGTCCAAAATGTATGGCTAGAAAAGGACAAAGCTTCTGAATGTGCAAAGGACATTGCTACAACTACAGTTGGCTACACTTCACTCCTTATTAAGCAGTGAACCCAGAGTCACAGTGCTTCTTCACCTGCACACATTCTGGTCAAGCCCAGCCATTCAACAAACAGCTTCATTTATATACTGCTTCATACTGCCTAAGCAGTGTCTAAGCAGTTTACAACTGTAAGCTACTTGCCCCCAGTAATCTGGGTACTCATTTTAGTGACCTTGGAAGGATGCAAGCCTGAGTCAAGCTTGAGCCCTTTTGCTGGTGTTGAACTCGCAACCATATAGTTTTGAGTGAGTGGCTGCAGTACAGGCATTTAACCACTGCACCACCAGGGCTCCTGGACCAGTAGTTTGAAATGGAAGGGGCTCCTGATGATTTTCAGTTCCCAGAAGTTTCAGCTAGAAGAACTAGTGGTGATATAGTTTAGGACTTGAAGATCAACAATATCTGTAGCCTTTTTGTTTGAAAACTGCCATATTAAGCAAAGTGAGGGGCACAAAAATATCTTGCTCCATGCAAGGGGCATCTCACACCACTATTTCAGAATGAGATACTCCCCCCCCCCCCCCACACACACAGGCACAATTGAACTAAATACTGCCACCTCTGGCACCAGATTTTAAGTGATATGAAAGGACAAGAAATATGAGTATTTAATTTATATTCCTTGTATTACAGTGGGACCTTTCTATCTGTGGGGGATCATTCCCCAGGCAGATATGGGGAAAAAATGGGACCTCAAGTCCTGTTGTCCCTAATGGCAGCACGATATGTGCATGCACCACCATTTTGGGGCTTAGCACCTACAGATGCTCAAATCCCACTGTATTTCTTCCAGGAAGGAGGAAGAGATAAGTATTAAATATTGCATTTACACTGGCAGAGTCCTTCTATAGCATAGGTGGGTGGCCATGGAGGCTCTGGGAGCCATAGCTCATGGAACTATATAGGCTGCAACTCTTCTTCCTGGGAAACCAGAAGTGTCTTGAGTTTACTGTCACTATTATGAAAATGGATTTTTGGTGAAGACAAGGAGTGCAGGACTGTTTTCTTTTATGTCAAAAACAGCTCCATTTGGCTTCTGGAGATCCAGTCCTCCATTTGTGTTTCATTTGTTTTTTCTTTAAGTGAGTTAGGAATGCATGGGATGACATAATTGCCTGCCAAGGTCCACATGAAACTCATAGGTCATATGTTTTCCATACATGTTCTATAATATTTGCTATTCTTGTGTGGTTTCAAGTTGTTTCTAACTTATGGTGACTCTCAGGCAAACCTATCAAGGGGTTTCCTTGGCAGGTTTCTTGACAGGGGGTGTGCCATTGCCATTCTCTGGGGCTGAGAGAGTGTGACTTGACTAAACTCACTCAATGGGTTTATATGTATGAGCAGGGATTCAAACCCTGTTCTCCAGAGTCATAATCCAACATTCAAACCACTACACCACACTGGCTGTATAATATTAGAGAGAAACAACTGGCCCTTAAAACACTATGGATAAGTTTAAATAAGAAATGCATTGTTTGATTTGGGGTTTGGTCAAATGCCTTCTGAGAATCCCTCCTTTTGGGTGCTTCCAGATGCTCTAGTCTTGTTATGGATGTGGTATTGCCTGCAGATGGAGGGGCCTCTTTTGGCTCCACCCCAGAAGCCCCAACCCCCACACCAGGTGACACCCTGGTGTAGAACATCACTGATGTCTAGCTTCAAGTTCATTCTTCTCACTACAGCAGGAGTGGGAATTGTAGAGTCCATGGGCCCCTTGTAACCCTTGGGGGTTCACCTTAGAACCCTTCAAACATCACTTTCTTGGACTGGATTTTGCTTTAAAACATTGTCCCTCTTCTCATGCCAAAACAGTGAGGAAGAAAAAAGTCCCCCAAATGCCCCAAAAGTGACTGGGAGAGACAAAATATCAATTCCAATCAAGTAAAGTGGCTGATGCAGCGCTACATTGCCAAAAATTATCACCCAACAACTAGTGTATGCCCAACTCAACCATACATGTCACTAATTTGAAATTGTTTGACTAAAACTCACATCATTCCCACCCATCATGGCCTGATGTTTTGAGGATAATGGAAGTTGTAGTCCAATGCATCTCGAATGCCAAGCTGTGAGTTTCTGCACTAAAAATATTTGAGTATGCCACCCAACAATCTCATGGGCAATAAATACCTCTGTTACAGATACTTCTAAGTTAAAAACAATTTGGTGCATATGTCTGAAAGAAAGCAGTCATTAGTGGGAGTTTAGTAGAAACATAAAGACTGTAGACACTATGCTACAGAAGAAGAACCAATATCCCACATCCGCTATGAATGTGTAACAATGGGCCGATACAGATGGCCCCTCCAGGGGCAGTCTGCACCTGCCCCTTTTTGTGGAGGATTGGGGCCAGGGTAGCCTCACCGGCAGCCCAGAGGCCCCAATCTGGCACTTTTCCAGGCCATGGAGAAGCAGCAAAATGCTGCTTCTCTGTGGCTTGGAAAGGGGTGTCTTTGGGGCTTCATGCCCCTGGACACCCCAACAGCCTCAACGATGGGAGAAAGGGGCCACTCAGCCCCTTTCTCCCATGGCTTTGTTCCCGCGGAAATTTTGTTGCCATGGGAATGAAGCGTGCAGTGCCATGCAACAAAAAGGAAATGCCTAGAGCAGCTCCTTTGCTGCGGTGCCACAGCACTTCCTATACACCATGTTTGGGCACTCAGCAGTGGCACCAGCATCATGGTGGTCCCCGTGTAGATAAGAGGCCGCCAAGATGCTGCCAACTGTTCATGCTAGGGTTAGGGACCATGTAGTTGGTGCACAGTCCCTAACCCTCATATTGCCGGTTGGTGGCTGTCTGTATCGGCCCTAAGTAACATCTCCTGGCCCAACCCCCCAAACCCATCTTAAGAGTCAGCAACCCCATCAAGCAAAGAAGCTCTGCTCAGATGCCAGCTGGGTTTAAGGAGAAGAATGTTTCCAACACTTTTCCACCAGAAAGCAAGGATTTGCAATCATGCTGGTGTGGTAGCAGGGGCTACAAACATCTTTCTTGTGCCTTGATCAGCAACTGAACAAACCTTCACTCAATGCTGCCACTGGCTGTTAATAAGGGCGGGGGAATACATTTATGGCAATAGTGCCATGATCATGAATACATAGTCCTATTAGAAACATTGCTATGTTACAAATCCTACATTACAAATCCTTAACATCAATACAGAAGGACAGCCAATCGAGTGATAATTTTTCATTTTTTAAAAAAGGTAAATTTTGATCTGTCTCATCATGGACATTGTGTCATTAATAGTATATTGGGGGGGGGGGGATAGGAAAAAATTGTGACCCAGCAATGTTAATACAGCCTGTTAGCCATGAACTCTGGCCTACCACCTTCACCACTTTGAACTCCTGCCAGCTTTGTTTTGTTTTGTTTTTGCAATCTGAGAAAGTCAGCAAACAGGTTTATTAGCTTCCCAATAGGCTGCCAGACATAGCTAGTGGACAGTTGCCTTTGTTTTGGTGTACTGCAATTTGTACCAGCTTCTTTCAAATGAAACAGTCTGGGGTTGGGCTTTTTATATATTTCATTTTACTGTTCCTGTGATACAGGGTTTCTGATTAACCAGTAACGGAATATGCAGGGGAAGAAAATGTATTGAGTTCCTAGCAACCAATTAAAACAACTGCATGATCTTCCTCCTGTGGAGTAAAATATCAGAAACACATTACAGCACTTACTGGAATAATTTTGTTGAAATGTTTGGTTTTTTTCAAATGAGTTATAAATGTAAAAAGACAAACAATATGCCAAACAAAAGAAAAACAATTATCTCCCATGAAAAAAAGAAGTCACTAAGGAAGGAATAGATTTGCTTCTAGTGGAGTCTGAGCAGAAGATCCACATTACGGCGACTTCCTCAAGAATTGCTTCCTATGGAAACTGTGATGCATCTTTTAGGAGGGGGAGCTCTGCATGCTGAATTCCAAAATGTATTGTAGTTTACAAACTGGAACAATAGGGAGAAGCAGTGTGAGAGAAAGCCTGTGTGTCTCTTGTGACACAGCATTAATAAAATGTCTGATCATTTGTAATGCCTTTCTACATAGAAATGTGACCATTTTTTTCTTACATTGAGGAATGCACAAATCCTCATCTAGACAGGTCTCAACCTGCTTTCTAAAACTTTATTATTGCTATTGCAGATGCCAATTTTTGGTATTTTACCCAAAGTAATCCTTTTTCCTTCCAGGGTGAATAATTCTGAAGTAGGTTTTACTGAATCTTCATTGGTATTTGTAATATACAATGTCTCCTGTACCAGAGATCCCAAGGCCTCGTATGGCAGACCAGTGAATTCCTATGTTCTAGAGAGGTGGTGGGTTTTGCCCAGACCACTGCTAGATGTAGCTACTGCAGTTCATTTGGGGCATGATGAAGAATTAATTACAAAAAAGGAGTGAGTGAGAAAATAACAGTCAGGGGATCACAATAAAGGTAGATAAAAAACTAGATAGGCTTGGAGTCACTGGGGAAGCCTCTGTAATCTCTGTAATCTTCTGAGCAATTTCCTAGGGTTTCTCCTTCTGGCTGTTGGGGAAGATATGATTCAGGAAATGGGCTTGTTTAGGCATTCTTTCTACCTGGGCAGCACCTCGTGGGAGGCAGCAGATTCTGGTGGTGTTGCTTCAGCCACCTTGGACTCAATGGAAGCAGCTATAACTGTCTTTGTGGTGCTGTAAGGGCAATGCTTCGAACTCTCTTTTTTTAAAAAAAAAATGTTTAACTATCTACAACTGAAACAATTGTTATTGTTTCAGCATGCCATGGTATTGAGTTTTCTAAACACCTTTCCAGTCTCTGGGAAAGAACTGAGTCTTTGCTAAGGGGAAAGAGCCTTACCTCTTCCTACTTAAGGGCAGTGATATCACTAGGGTTGGTTTTATCCATTGCAATAACTCATGGTGTCAACCCAACATCAACTTCCTCCCATACCACACCATACATAATCCTTAGTAATGTTTTTGTAATAATGCTACTCATGAATAATTCCCATATATGACTGGATGTAATGGCACTAGTTGTGACATAAGCAAGTAGCAAAATTAAAATTATACCTTTAAATTACAATAGCATATGCACAGCCTAAATGTATTTTCATGTATATTATTTCATGTAGTTAAAGTGATAATTTGATAAGATGTGATTTTTAAAAGAACTATATATTTACATTTCCTCTCCATTGACACCCCTTTGTCATGGGGGAGAGGCTTAAGTACCTTAATGAAGCTGTGAGCTATGCTGGCAGTGGCATAAACAGCCAACGGTAGGGCCTCCCATGCCAGACAGGTCGCAACCGAAGGGTCTGACCAAGAGTGTCAAAGGGCAGGATGGGCTCTTTAGCCTTATGGCAACCATCCTAGGAGAAAGAAAACTCCAATCCCAAACCCAGGAAGATGGTGCTCGTCTAACCTTGTAAGGTAAACCATCTAAGAGAAGGAAGCTCTAATCAAACCTACAACCTGAGGATCTCGCTGCCACCATCCTTGCTTGCTTGGCCCCGGCAGATGAACCTCTGGTTTAAAGGGTGAGGCAAGTTCTCTGCATGATGCGCTCCACCAGAAAAATCCATTGCACAGGCTCGAAGGACACATCCAATCCCTTCCCCCCAAAAAAGTCCTGTAGCGAAAGGTGAGGGACGAAACGGCAGGTGAAAGATGCACTGGAAGCCGCAGACCCAACCCTGCATGCAGACAGTTCAGTACTTTGGTCGCTTGAGACTGACTGGGAGATGACAGCCGTGTTTGGTAGCACCCTGAATGACCAAGCAGCTTTTTCTAAGGAGAGTACTGCTTGCTCCATACAGAGAGGGGCCTAGAAAAGGTGCCCTACAGAAAGCTCATCTCCATCTACCTGGTTGGCAAGCCACGGTCAACGGGCACCTTCTGATGCGATCAAACAAAAACAAAGATACAAATGCACACACCAGCCTCCAAAGGTGCAAACAGACTGACACTTGCATGCTGGAATATCAGAACCATGCAAGAGTCTGCAGATAGTGGATGTCCTGAGCGTTGTTCTGCTCTATTAGCCCATGAACTATCACGACTTAATATTGATATTGCTGGTCTTAGTGAAGTTTGTCTCCATGAGGAAGGCAGACTTAAAGAACACAGTGTTGGCTATACACTCTACTGGTCTGGCAAACCAAAAACTGAAAACATCTTTCAGGAGTAGGCTTTATGATTAAAAACTCCATTGCCTCCAAACTCGAAACCCTGCCAACAGGTCACTCTGATTGCATTATCTCCTTACGCCTCCCACATGTTGTTCTCCTCAATATATATGTCCCAACTATGCAAGCTGACCCTGTGGAGAAAGACAAATTCTACTCAAATCTATGCCACCTCATACAAAAAGTCCCTGCAGAAGATAAAATCATTATCCTTGGTGACTTCAATGCCAGAGTAGGAAAGAACTTTGAAGCCTGGAAAGGTGTTCTAGGCAAGCATGGTGTTGGAAACTGTAATGATAACGGACGCCTCCTGCTAGAGTTTTGTGCAGAACAGCAGCTGACTATTACAAACACTAACTCTCAGCAGAAAGATAGCTTGAAGACAACCTGGATGCATCCCTGATCCAAACACTGGCACCTCATTGACTATGTTCTAGTGTGCCAGAGAAATATTTGCGATGTCCGTCATACTCAAGTGATGCCCAGTGCAGAATGTCAAACAGATCATCGCCTCGTAAGATGCAAACTAAATCCTCATCTTAAGCTCAAACCTAAGAGGTGTGGCATCTTAAAGAGGAGACTCCAAGTCAACAATCTTCAACAAACTGCCATGAGAGATAACTTCCAGGCAAATCTGCAATCAAAACTTGAAGATCATCCTATAGATTCTTCTCCTACAGTGCAGTGGCAACATATTAAAAACAGTATCCTGCAGTCTGCAGAAGAATCCCACAGGTTCTCCCGCAAGAAAAACCAAGATTGGTTTGATGAAAACAACCAAGAGGTCCAGGAGCTTTTGGCAAAGAAGAGAACTGCTCATCACACCTCGCTCAGCCATCTTGCCATGTAAGAAAAACAGCCTTCCGTCTCACATGTAGTAAACTCCAACAAAAACTCTGAGACATTCAGAACAAGTGGTAGATCAATTTAGCAGAAGAGACACAACGTTGTGCAGATCTGGGTGATTCCAGAGGATTCTACGAAGCTCTTAAAGCTCTTAAAGCAGTGTTTGGACCTACTTATCAGGTCCAAAGCTCCTTATATAGTACAGATGTTCAAACACTAATCACAGACAAACCCTCCATCCTAAATTGATGGGCTGAACATTTCCAAAATCTCTTCAATGCCAACTGAGTAGTCCAAGGCTCAGCTATCCAACATATGATACAACAACCGATGAAAAATGAACTGGACATGGCTCCCACTTTGGAAGAAACCATTGAGGCCATACAGCAGATAAAAAATGGCAAGGCAGCCGAGATTGATGGAATCCCACCTGAAGCCTGGAAACACGGAGGTCATGTACTCCATGCTAAATTCCACAAGCTCCTTGTGAGTTGCTGGGAAAAAGGTAAACTGCCATCAGATCTCCGTGATGCAGTTATCATCACCCTGTATAAGAAAAAAGGAGCAAAATCTGATTGCTGAAACTATCGAGGTATTACACTTCTTTCCATTGCTGGAAAAATCCTTGCAAGGATACTCCTGAACAGATTAGCTCCTGCTATTGCAGAAGAACTTCTCCCTGAAAGCCAATGTGGCTTCATAGCTAATAGGAGCACTATAGATATGGTATTTGCTCTTAGACAACTGCAAGAGAAATGTAGAGAGCAGAACAAAGGACTCTGTGTAACATTTGTCGACCGTACCTTCGACACCATGAGTAGAAAAGGTCTGTGGCAGATCGTAGAACAACTAGGTTGTCCCCCCAAATTCCTCAAAATGATTATCTTGCTTCAAGAGGGCCAGCATGGACAAGTCAGATATGGTGATGCTCTCTCAGAGCCCTTTCTAATAACTAATGGTGTGAAACAAGGTTGTGTTCTTGCTCCAAACTTATTTACAATCTTCTTCAGCATGATGCTCCAAGGGGCTATGGCAGATCTCTTCTTCTTCAAGACGGCATGTATATACATTACCGTACTGTTTAACTTAAGCCGTCTGAAGGCTAGCACAAAGACTCTAAACTATCTAGTCCGTGAGTTGCTTTTCGCTGACGATGCTGCTCTTCTTGCCCATACAGAAGCAGCTCTGCAGCACCTAACATCCTCCTTTGCAACAGCTGCAGAGCTGCCTGGGCTGGAAGTCAGCCTGAAGAAAATGGAAGTTCTCTACCAGCCTGCACCACAAGAAGAGCA
Source organism: Urosaurus nigricauda (assembly GCA_034509955.1). Taxonomy (NCBI): domain Eukaryota; kingdom Metazoa; phylum Chordata; class Lepidosauria; order Squamata; family Phrynosomatidae; genus Urosaurus; species Urosaurus nigricauda. The sequence goes on from JAOEGL010000003.1 coordinate 246,140,799, forward strand.
CTTTCACCTGCATGTCACCATAGGCAAATCTGTGCTTAAGACTGTCCAGCAGTTCACCTACCTGGGATGTATCATCTCCTCAGATGCCAAGATTGATAAAGAGATCGATTACAGATTAGCAAAGGCATATAGTGCATTTGGAAAGCTTCACAAAAGAGTCTGGAGTAACAAACACCTGAGTCAAAGCGCAAAAATCAGTGTGTACAGAGCCATTGTACTGTCCATTCTCCTCTATGGGTCTGAAACATGGGTCACCTATCGCCAACATCTACGATTCCTCGAATGCTTTCATCAGTGCTGTCTATGCACAATCCTAAATATACACTGGACTGACTATGTGACAAATGTTGCTGTCCTGGAGCAAGCAGGGATCACCAGCATTGAGGCCATGCTACTGAAAATGCAGCTGCGCTGGGCAGGTCACGTTTCTAGGATGGAGGACCACCGCCTCCCAAAAATAGTACTCTATGGTAAACTCGCCACAGTTCAGCGTAAGAGGGGCACCCCAAAGAAGAGATACAAGGACTCCCTGAAACAACATCTCAAGCTTGGCCAAACTGATCACCAACAATGGTCTGCCCTGGCCTCACATCAGGAGACACGGAGACACACTATTCATAATGCTGCAGCCTCTTTCGAGAACTCACACCAAACGAGTCTTGAAGAGAAACGACAACACAGAAAGAACCACAACTTGGAAACATCACCCAAGTTGACTTTCTGCTGTGCTTTCTGTAACCGGACTTGTTTATCTCGGATCGGCCTTTTTAGTCATCAACACGCTTGTAGAAAGTGTGGGATGAGTCTTTCCTGAATCTTCATTAGCGAAGAAAAGCCAGAGAGAAAGAGATTACATTTAAATTTTATTTTTGGTTTTCTTCAAAACCTGGGGCCATTCCTTTCTCTTTCCACTGAGCTCCATCTCTTCAGTGTTTTAAAGGAATACAGGTGAATGTCACAGCCCATTTCTGCCCAAAGGCAGATGCCTGGAGAATCCAATGGTGTTACCCCACCTTAAGGTGTCACCTGGTGTGGCCAACACCATCTGTCCCCCCTAGTGCAGTGGTCACCAAACTGTGCCCTTTAAAAGATTTTGGATGTCAGCTCCCAGAAGCCTCAGCCATGTTGACCAATAGTCTGGAATTCTGGGAGCTGAAGTCCAAAATCCTTTAAAAAGCACAGTTTGGGGACCACTGCCCTAGTGACACCTTTGCTTAAAGGACTATCAACCCAACCCTGATTATCTTCCATCACTGCATGTACTGTAGGGTTAAAGATGGGTGACATTTTCCCGAGTTTCATTTTGATAGGAATTTGGCAACATTCATAAATTTCTTCATATTCATGGTGGCAAATATTTGGAAATCCTTTTAATACAGGAAAAACAAAGTAGGTGTTCATAGGAAATCTGCTCCCCTTGCAATGCTTCAGGAACGCAAAGGAGGGAGTCACGATTCCCTGATGATTGAAGAAGATGCCTGGCTTCCAGACACGCGCTTCCTCCACCTTTGAGTGACATTTCACTCAACACAGCAGCAATGCAGGCCGGTATGAAAATTTTCTATGTGTCTTTCTGGTGTGACTTCAGACGTACTAATAGTGTAAAACATGACTGTATCCCATCGGGAATAAAATGCATTTTTGGTAATGCGATAATCTCCTAAAATTACCATTTTGACCACTGCAATATTCTAACAGGAAGTGCCAACTGAAGGTGTTATTATCCAGGTGCTATTGGGTAGTACTGGTCTTGTTTGATAAGCTTTTTATAATGCCTTTTTAATAAACCATGTTAATGCTGAATTAGTGGTGCCATCTCTTTTCTTATATTTAAATTTCATAGGGGCAAGCAGATATTGTGCTGAGAAGTCTCCTTTTTGTATTTGTGGGAAGATATATGTCCAGTTCATAAAGAAGAACTTTACTGCATTTATTAATTTCTATGCATATGAGATTAAAAAGAACTTGAATTTTGAAATGTTTGAAAATGGGAAAAAGCAATATTGATAGATTTCTCTGACAGTATGTGGAATGAGTTAGCTGTGCAGTGGGTTTTTCAGCTGGTAGAGATGGGCAACACAAATATGCAAGTTAGTAAGACTGGAAAGGAACTCGGGGAGCATAGTTCACCTTTTCAAAATTAAAGGTATAGATGAAGTGTACATAACATAGGAGGAATTTTCTGAGAGTAAGGGCTGTTCGATAATGGAACACATTTCCTCGGAGTGTGGTGAAGTCTCCCTCTTTGGAGGTCTTTAAACAGAGGCTGGATGGGCATCTGTCGGGGATGCTTTGAAGGAGAGTTCCTGCATGGCAGGGGGTTGGACTGGATGGCCCTTGTGGTCTCTTCCAACTCTAGGATTCTATGATTCTATAACCTATGTACATAGAAACCCACTGGATGATTTTAGGCAAGTAAGCTGCCTCAGCCTCAGGGGAAGGCAAATTACAAATCTTGCCAAGAAAACCCCATGATAAGTTTGCCTTAGGGTCACCATAAGTTGGAAACAACTTAAAGGCACACAATGACAACAACAAATAGGCATCTGTGCAAATCAGACCCTGAAATACATGAAGGTAGACCACAGCAAGAAGGCAGAGCTAGAAGACAATTCAGACTTCCTCCTCCTTTATGTGACCATGCATTCATGAAGACTATCTTCAGCACAGTGCAGAAATGTGCATTTCATTCTCAACAAAGTGCGTAATCCCTCTAGGCTAAGTGGAGACTTAAAGTGTAATCATGTGTTATCAGTGGATTTTTCTCCACTTATTCAATGCTTGTTAAATTGTTATTCTCCTTCCCTATTTCTGCTTTCTCATCTTCGCATAAACACACTCATCTGGATTGTTTTACTGAACCTTTTTTCAACACGCTCTTGCTCTAATACAGATACAAATTTGATTCCTTCTCTGCTGTTCTAGAAAAACTTCTTCTCCTTAGGCCCAAGTATATTGGTGCATGCACTCACTTTGGGTATGTCAAGCTACAGTGTATAGCTCTGGAAAAGGATCCCTCATTGCCTTAAGGAAGCCAACTTAGGGTCATTTTGCAGGGATGGTTCCATAGAGAGCAACAACATATGTCCACAGGGCCTGACTATTCTGTCTCACTCCACTTATGGAAAAAGGTCTTTCACCTCCAGTGATCCTATGGGTGCCTTCTCAAGGTGTTTAAGATGGCTATGTAAAATGCATCACTATCAAACAAACAAACAAACAAACAAAAATTGGAATGCTGTAGCCATAGTTACTTGGCTGCAAATTTTCCTGAAATCAGAGGTGGTTTTTGGAATATAAATAAATGCTTTGGATCAGGACATGAATGTGAAACAGAGAGACTAGAAAGGTTTAATATGCAAGACAGACCTCTTCCCATAATCATCTCTGCTCCCCCTGCACATCTCTTTGCTCTCCCATGTTTTTTTTTTTTTTTTTCTTCCTTGTGTCAGCTTTGGCATACTGCAAATTATGCTTTATGTGCTTAAATGATAAGGAGCCCCAGATGCTTGATGTGCTCAGTTTTTTAGCTTTCACACCTTCAAAACAGTTTTTCTGTTTCCAAATTGATGGACATCTTAATTATTCTGCAGCTGGAAGTGTTAATTACACTAAAGAACAAGTTGATAATTCACATGTACTCATACTAAAAGTTCCCACAGTGGTATTGCCAAGGTAAGCTTGCACACCATTTACTCATTTATGAAAAACACATATGCTATGCAAATGTTCCTGGAAGCAAAGTTATCTACCAGACTTTGGATCTAATTTTGGCTGCTTTTATTGGAGCAAATCAGACATATCTGATACTGCCATAGGCATGTCTCTTTAGAAGCTAGTGCTTTACCTCAGCACTGTCTGTATACATTAAATCAGTAAAATTATTCTTTCAGTTTTTACTATGAAGAAAGATCTTGTAGCACCTTTGAGACTAACTAAAAGAAAGAAGTTGGCAGCATGAGCTTTTATAGACTAAACTCTACTTCCTCAGATGCATTTACTTTAGACATTAGTCTATGAAAGCTCATGCTGCCAACTTCTTTCTTTCAGTTAGTCTCAAGGGTGCTACAAGATCTCCCTACATACTGATTCTACAAACTAACATGGCTATATCTTTCAATTCACTCAAGTTTTGTATTCCTTAAGGGAGTAAAGTAACTCCGTACTTCCTCACATTTTATCTACTACTACTACTACTACTACTACTAATAATAATAATAATAACAATAATAATAACTTTATTTGTATCCTGCCTACTCCAATTAGGATCTAGTAAAAACAATCTAGTACATAATAAAATAACAATACTCAATAACCCCAAATTCTACCCCCCCCCATAACAATTAAAGAGTGTATGCATTAAAAAGATTACATGAAAATCGACAAAAAGAAGGATGGGGTGCCCATCAATGAGATGGGCTGAGATGATGGTTGATGGTCGCTTCAATTCAATTCAGTGGGTGGATGGTGTGCTATTCTGGAAAGGCCTGTTGGAAGAGATCTGTCTTGACAGCTTTTTTTAAAGCTGTCCAAGCTGGTAATATGACAGATGTTCCCATTGTACCCTGGCTGATACTATATTTTTAGAGTGTTATTGAATGTTTTAATTTTTGTATATGTTTTTAACTGTTTAACTGTACACCGCCCTGATCTTCGGAAGGGCGGTATAAAAATAAAATTATTTTTATTATTATTATTATTATTATTATTATTATTATTATCTCATCCGACAGGCTGTTCCACAGTCTGGGAGCGGTAGCAGAAAAGGTTCTCTGGGATGCCGAACTGGTCTTTACCAACTACAACAAATTATCTCCAGAGGACCTGAGGGCATGAGGTGGACTGTATGGAAGAAGGCGATCTCTTAAATAGGTTGGACCCAAGCCATGAAGGGCTTTATTATCAACATCTTGTACTGTGCTCGGAAACTGATGGGCAGCCAGTGAAGTGATTTTAAAATAGGTGTAATATGGTCATTTCTGGTTTTACATGCAACCAACCTGGCTGATATGTTTTGAACCAACTGAGGTTTCCGAACTAGGTACAAGGGTAGCCCCATGTAGAGTGCATTGCAGAAGTCGAGTTGTGGGGTTAGCAGCACGTGTACCATGGTCTCCCGGTCCCTTGGTTCCAGGAAAGGACGGAGCAGGCATATCAGCCAAAGCTGATAGCAAGCACTCTTGACTGTCGCATTTGCCTGATTTGTCATCTGGAGCAACGAGGCTAGGAGCACCCCCAGACTGTGAACCTTTGAGGGGAGTGTGACCCCATCTAGGACCAGGTGATGTATCTCAATACATCACCTGGTACAGGGGTCTGTATCATGAATACCTCCGTTTTGTCTGGATTCAGTTTTAATCTGTTTTTCCTCATTCAGTCCATTACCGCCTTGAGACATTCATTGAGAGGAGAGGTGCTATCTGTAGTCGAAGCTGTAGACTGAGATATGGAGAAATATACCTGGGTGTCTTCAGCATATTGATAACACCTTGCCCCGTCTCCCCAAATAATCTCTCCCAGCAGCTTCATATATATATTGAATAGGATCAGGGACAGAATGCCACCTTGAGGGGTGCCACAATTAAGCTCCTTTTTAGAAGAACAACTGTTCCTGAGCATTACCTTCTGGAATCTGACCAAGAGGAAGGAACAGAACCATTGCAATGCAATGCCTTCAATTCCTAGCTCTCTCACTTCCAACAGGACGTTATGATCAATCAAATCAAAAGCCGCTGAGAGGTCTAAAAACACCAACATGGTCACACTACCCCACTGATGCCTAGATGAAGGTCATCAGCTAAGGCAACCATGGCAGTCTCAACTCCATATCCTGTCCTAAAGCCAGTTTGAAATGGATCTAGATAATCGGTTTCACCCAAGACCACTTGGAGTTGAAGAGTAACAATCCTCTCCATCACCTTGCTTGGGAATGGCAGATAGGACACTGGTCTAGGGGGGTCTAGGGAAGCAACCGCCTCTTTCAAACAAGCTGGAACATGAGTTTCCCTAAAGGAAGCATTGATGACGAGTCCCAGAAACATCATCAAGGTATCACCACCCTGGGTGGCCAGCTATGAAGGGCAAGGATCAAGAGGGCATGTTGTCTTCCTCACATTACCAAGGATCTTGTCCACATCCTTAGTACTCACAGATTCAAACTGATCTAGTATAATCACATTAACAGAGTTGGTGGACACCTCTTCAGTCAGTTCTGCTATAATACCAGCATCCCAATTGGCTCTCAATTGAGAGATTTTATCTGTAAATTGATTAACATTGTGTGAAGTGTCTCAGTATTCTCCACTATTATCTAAAAATGGAATAAATTATGTCTACATGAAAGGCTGTTCCACTTTGTGAGGAACATGACTTAAAATATTTCAGTGTTAAAGAAAGAAAATATACCCTGTTTCTGCAGAGATTGTGTTCTGTCATCATTTTTGGGTTTGTCACTCTATTTTACCTCCTGGTCCAGAAGCACACTTAACCCTTACACATTTAAGCACACTATCTGGCTGTTGAGTAAGGTGTTTGTGGAGGACAGCTACAGGGAAGGAACTTCCAGTCAGAAGCAATACCATGGGGTCACCAAAATTCTAGAACTGGGACTCGTACACAAAAATAACAGGGTTTACAGACTGAAAACAAGAGTTAATAATATACAATATAAAGCATATATATTCAAACCTAACAGAAACATTAGAGGTTGTTCATTTCACACTGCACAATCATAATATTTTGATAACATTAAACTGCTACTGGATTTTGGTATTTGTAATTTGATAATGCAGTAGAATTTTCTGGCTGAGAATTGAATATCTCAAAAAAAAACTACAAATCTCAGGATTCCATAGATGCAGTTCAGGTGGATAAAGTAGTATCAAAGCAAGCTTTCTTGATGAGAATTTTAAATGCCTCTCTCTAAACTGCAAAACCCAGAATTCCATAGGATGGAACCATGACTGTTAAATCATAGTGCTACCCACTGTGCGACCTTGGGCAGTCACATTTTCTCATCCTCAGAGGTAATGGCAAACTGCCTCTGAAACTTGCCAAGAAAACTCCATAATAGGATCGCCATAAATCAGAAATTACAAGTCATGGCAATGACATAATTGTATAGTGTGAAAAGGCCCCAGCATATATTCTCCTCCAATTCTTCTCTGGGATTCTATTAAGCTTTAATTAGAAACATTTGGAGAGTAATTTTAACATTTTTAAAATTTTAATTGTTTTTTATTCTTTTAACGTGTAACTTTTTTTAATATTGTAATAATTTATTTCTGTGTTAATGCACTATTTTTGTATGCTTTAAATTGTGCTGTTTTTTAATGTTGTGAGCTGCCCTGAGTCCCAGTTTTGGGAAAAGGGTGGGATAGAAGAAGAAGAAGAAGAAGAAGAAGAAGAAGAAGAAGAAGAAGAAGAAGAAGAAGAAGAGGAGGAGGAGGAGGAGGAGGAGGAGGAGGAGGAGGAGGAGGAGGAGGAGGAGGAGGAGGAGGAGGAGTCCCTTTATCAAATAGGAAGTGAATGAAATTCATTTCTAGTTTTAGAAAAAGGACTTCTCTTTACCTAAAAAGCAACCCAGGAGCCATTGCAAACAAACAAACAAAAACACCAAAACAGCAAAAATACACCTAGAGAATACATGGGGGTTTTTTGGGGGTAGGGGTAGCAGGCGTAGTGCACTTTGCCCACTCCTGCATGTGGGCAAAGAAAGAGGGACTTCTTTTTTTAAAGGCACCTTCTTGGGGCAAGCTATCACAGAACAACAGAGACTTCAGGGGTTGGGCTAAATTTTCTGAGATAAAAACAGACCCAGACTAAGGATTTTATCACCCAAGCCTTGTTCTGTTCACCTCATGATAGTAAAAGGAAATGGATACTAACTAGGTTGAGAGCTTTATATATCACAAATCCTTTCACTTGCATACCAGAGGCTGTTTCTGCCATCAATGGTCCCTCATATTCGCTTCCACGCATGCCCTTAACCCTGCCTCTGTGCCCTATGCCCCTTTCCAAGCATGCCTTTTGTGGAGGTTTTGATTTTTAATGTGTAATGCAATCCAACAATTTTGGCAATGTCATTTAGTGAAACAAATATGAAGGGAAGGGAAGGAAAAGAAAGTGGCGGGGGGGGGGACGCACCCAGTTTGGAAATAGCAGTGGGAATGGGGAGTGGGGAGACAGGAGACTGACACCATGTGCCTGCCCAGTGCTGGAACTACCACAGGAGGAATTTATCATAGTTAATGACTAATGCCACATCTGCATGATTGGGAGCTCATTTCACTGACAACAAAAAGGTATGCTCTAACAGCAGTATCATGCAATAACTATAACCAATAGTGCTATTTTCCAATTTTAATTGCAACTTAAAAGCCATGTGTGATAAAGGTCCTGTGCAGACTGCCACTTTGGGCCAGCCTGGGGGCGGAGTCAGGCCATAGCACACCACACAGTGTGTAGCATCACGGCACTCTTGATATTGCACAGCAGCAAAGCAGCACTGTACAGCCATGGCACTGTGGCTATTGTGCCTTCTCCAGGGCACAAAAAGGATCCACGTTTTGTGGCTCTATTTTGTGCCCTGGAAAGGCCAGATCGGGGTTGCAGCATGTGGTTGCCATGGCCTCGATCTGGCAGAAGAAGGGGCAGCTGGAGGCCACCCCTTTGGGGCTGTTTGCACAGCCCCAAAGTCCTCAGATATTTTGCTTCTCAAGGCAGAGCAAGAAATTCTCACACCAGCTCACCCAAATCAAGGTAGATAATACCCAAAGCCAGCCAATTTACAGTGTACCCGCATTAAACATACACTGAAAGCCACACTAGAAAAAGGGGTGTTGCATTCTGGAAGGGATAATGGCGCACACGCCACCGCACTGCTGCATCCACAAGCCCCATTCATTTAAATGGGGCTCGAGCATACGTGGAATACCACTTAAGGGGGGGGGGTGTCTGAATAGATCCCCCACATAAGGGAAGGGCCCACAATGGCCTCTCTCCATCCTTGGCAATAAAAAATACAATTATAACTAAGAATGAACTAACAGCTGCCTTTTGATAATACTGCTTTTTAAATACATTTCATTCTGCCTAACAGCAGAGCTGACCCTGAGTACAGATGGCTAACACAAAGATTTGCAAATTCATCTTCTTAATTTTTCTTGAAGGAAAAATGATGGTGGAAGGAGGGAGAAAAGTGATAAATGTGGAAGAATGGTTCCCTGTTGCAGCTTCCTTATGGGAGAGGACCTCAAGTGAAGGAGCTTTCTGACTTTGAAAAATGGCCACCAAAGCAAGTTCAGGTACTAGTATTGGAGCCAGGCTGTACCCAGATGGTGGTTTTTGGAACAAAAGCCATGTGATAAAACCAGTAGGCAGTCCAAATTTGGCTTCAAATAGGGAGTGATAAGTTGCTTTATATTGCTGTGTGCTAAGCTCCTAAATCTCACCTCTCTTCAGAGCAGAGAACTGAAGAACTTATTTATTTATTTATTTATTTATTTTAATTTTTATTTGTTAAAAGACATTACAAAATACAATTAACAAAAACAGTATACAAACAACATAAGACCTTGATACACGTAAATATTAACAGTGAATAACAAGAACATACAAACATACAGAAAAAACATAAAATAAAAAGCAATTACTGCTGTAATATCTAACCTATACTTCCAAGATATCTTTCTTATCCAATTCCTCTCTGTTAGATTCCAAAGTCCCCTGGATACAGTCACCAAATCATAAATTCCTCTTATTTATATTTTTTATATTTTACAAATAATCCTATATTACATTTTAATCAAAAACATTTATCCAACTGGTATCTTGTTATAAAAGAAAAAAATTGATCCATTTTGCAATAATAAATTCTCTATATCAATAAAGAGGTAAAGAAAAGATGATAAATTAATAACTATTCATTAATCTATTTTCTCTATAGTTTCTCACATTTTCCCAGTCATTCTCCACTGGTCCCTTATTTTTATCTTTCATTAGTGCTGTGAGGGAATCCATTTCCATTGCCTCGTAAAGTTTCCTCAGCCAATCTTCCTCAGAAGGTAAGTAGGATGTTTTTCCAAATCTTAGCAAAAATTAATCTAGCTGATGTTATCATGTAAAGAATTACTCTTAGATACAGTGGTCCCCCGGGTTACGAAGGTAATCCGTTCCAGATTACCTTTCGTAACCCGGAAGCTTTCGTTTCCCGGGGGACCGCTATTTTAAACGGACCACGCGGCCAATTTAAAGGGGCCGCACGGGTTTTTTCGTATCCTGGGGGATCTTTCGGATCCCGGGGGATACGATAGCGGTCCTGCGGCTTTCGGATCCCGGGGTTTTCGCAACCTGGGGGATTCGTAAGCCGGGGGACCACTGTACTTTCTTTCATCTTCTTGTTCAATTTTATCAGTCATGTTCAATAAAAAGAGAAGTGGATCAAAAGGAATTTCTATTTTTAAAATTACTTTCATGAAAGTAATTTTAAAAAGTTTTAAGTTCTTTCCCACTTTTCAATAATCATTCTGATAACAACTCTGGCATATGTGTTAAGGAGAGATTTCCCCAATGGCTTTAATCTATTGGCAGTCCCAACTAGACCAGACTCACTAAATCAACTGTTGTTGATTGATGAGTCAACACTTACATAAAGTTCCAGTAATTCAATAAGTAGACTCTAGTTGGGACAAACAACAGGATTCAAGCCATGTTTCTTCCTCCTGTGGACCCTGCCAAATCTTAATATTTGCACAATTATTTATTCCCTACCTTTAACATATTCCATCACTTCTCAGTGCTATAGAAGTTGTGCTTGAAAACCTTGTGCACAGATAATGATTCAAAATCACATTGCTTGGTGATTTAATCCAAACTGCTATGCTACAGAGAAATTTGGAATACTTTTTTACATAAAGTTTTGCCAAAAAAAAATAAAAAAAATAAAAAGGCAGAGCTGTCTTGGTGGATAGAAAAATTTCAGAGATATTACATAAGATTTTTGAATGTGGGAAAGCACAAGTGTTCAGCACTATCTTCTACACACCCTCAGTTTGTTTGTTTGCTTTCAGAACATGCCAAAATGCTCTCCTAATAAGTTCTCTGTCTAATTATATGGAATTTTGTTCCATTTAGAGCCATAAATCCCATCACAGAGGAGAAACAGGAACTGGAAGCTTGCCCTCAACTCCTGCCAGCAAAAGTGGTCTGTAAAAGTTAAAAATAAATTAAAATTTATAACATTTCTCTTTTTAAAATCAGTACTCTGTCCTTGTTTTTGTTTTAAATACCCCCATGTACATGGTTATCCAGTTTAACCTATTGCTTAAGAGTTTTAATCTCAAGGCCAACAGTAAAACCATCAAAGTCAGTGGAAGACCCATGACTATGTCTACTCTGTCACTGTTTTAAGGCTGCATATATTTGTTGGAAATGTCAATGTGGATTGGGACCATGACACCTCAGACGGATTTAATTCAACTTCCCATGCCTATTCTTATCTGAATAATCCTGTCTTTTTACTGTTATTTGCACCATGGGACAATATTGACCCATGAGGCAATATGTACAGATACCCTTACAGCTGCTGCATGTTTTGTCCAGAGGTGCCTGGACAGCACCTTTTCCCCATGTGACTAGCCATATTTCCTCAGGACTAATGTTTTAGGGACTATGTTAGTAATAGGTAAGGGAACCCATATCATGTCCATTCTCTTTTCTTATTTCTCAGAATACCACAACCATTCCTGTGCCACGAAAGTTGAGTATCAGTTGTAAGATCCTTTTTCCCATCTCATAATTGGTGCATTATTTTGGTTCATACTTTTCCTAATACATTTCCACTGATTAAAGTGTTTTGTGCCTGTTTTCAGATGTGAAAGGGTAGTGCAAATCCATTGTCATACATCTCTTACTGTCAGGAAGTCCTTCATAATATTTCTGACTAAACATATCCTTTCTTGTAATTAGGATCATTGTTTTGGTGCATCCTATGCTCTGGGCAGTCTTCCCAGAGAATCAGCCTAAAGATAGATTTAAGTTAAGCCTAATGATAGCTATAAGATCATATTTCAGCATTGTCTTGTTTTATTATATCTTGCTTTCTCTTTTCTCTTCTCTTCTCTTCTTTCTTTTCTTCTCCTCATCAATATACTTCAACCTCTCAAAGAGGTACTTTATTTTATTAAGGTTTTTAAATTGAGTTTCTTTGGGAGCTGCCTTGGATCTAACTCTGGGAAAAAGATGGCATACAAATGAAATGAAATGAAGCCAAGCTTCCAGATCCTTTACTGTCTTGTGGCCCTCCTCTGGACACATTCCAGCTTGTCAAGATTCTTCTTGAACTGTGGTGCCTAGAAATGGGCACAGTATTCCAGATGATGCTACTACTTTTGATCTGAATATTATATTCCTCTCAATGCATCCTATAACTGAATTGGCTTTTTTGGCCACCACATCACATTGTTGACATTTAGCTTGGTTTAAGTTTTTTTCATACATACTCACTGTTGTTAAGGCTGGTGTCACCCACTTGCATTTATGAATTTCATTTTTCCTTACGTTTATCACTGTTGAAATTCATTTTGTTCGCACTGGCTCAGAGCTCTCATCCTGATTCAATATTAACTCCTAGTTTGGTGTCATCAGCAAATGTGATAGGCATGTCCTCTATTCCATCATCCAAATCATTTGTAAAGATGTTGGAAAAAAATTGACCCAGGACAGAACCCTATGTTACCATTTGTCTCCAGGATGACACAGTACCATTGGTGAACAATCTTTGCAGCAGGTCCATTAATCAGCTACAAAACCATCTCACAATAGTATCATCTAGTCCATATTTTACCCAGCATGTTCATGTTTGGCCTTGTCAAACACATCATCATCATCACTATTATTATTATATTCTTATATCCCACCTTTCTCCCAATAGCAAGGCAATGAAGAAATACCATAACCACAGTATCTCCCTGATGTACCAATTTTGTAACTCCACTACGGAAAGGGGGAGAGAGAAAGTTAGCTTGGCTTCACCTGTTTCTGAGAAGCTTGTGCTGGACCTTATTACTGCCCTTCAGTCCAAACGACTCTCACAGCAGCATACAAATTGTTAATTGACAGTTTCATGCTCCCAGGGATTATAATTTAAAAAGACATAAAACACAAGAAAAAGGGGATGCCAGTGGGGGAAGGGATCAAGGGGTAAAACAGACTGCCCCTTTGTGCTGCCATCTGGGTGGCTTCAGAGCATCGCATTTTGATGCTATATGCTGTGAAGCCACTTGGAAGCCGGTTTCACAACACCTAGTTGCCCTCATGTGAGCTGGCTCCCAGGTGCTCTGGCAGCCTGGTGTTTCAATGCTGCATACCACAGAAGAACCGTAAAGCCATGGCAGGGCAAGGAAAGCCAGCTTTTTGCTGGCACAAAAATAAAGAGCAGCAATTTACTTTCGGGGCTGTCTGTTTCAACCCTAAGACCAGCAAATGCTGAATACTTTTTTCTCCCTTAAAGGCCACAGCAGATAATCAGAAACATTGGATTACACAATTCAGAGAGAGAGTCAGTATGCAAAGGGATCTTATAGCACCTCTGGGATGAACTATGTGAAGCAGACCAAGTCTACAAAAACCTATGCTACAACATAAGCTAAAGGTTTTCTAGCAACACTGGAATTGGGAGGCTGGTAAAGGAGGGCTAAAGAAACATAGCCCTTTGGTGCAGGATTCCAACAGTGTGCCTGTAATAACCATGCAATAAAGTTTGAGATCAGAAAGAATAGGATTCTGCTCTAGTTGATCATTTTCCAGCTGTGTGTGCCTACTTAGAACAGGCATGGTGAAAAGCTGCTGCTGTCAGAATCCCTTACTGACTATGCACAAACAACAAAACAGAAGGAAAAGAGGAGAGCAGGTAAGCCCACCTTACAAGCTAACCCCAGCATGGTTTAAAAGTACAGACAGATGAGCTGCATGAAGCCGGATATTGGTCTTCTTTAATATAAATAAATCTTGACTGAATTTTTTAACTTGCCATATTTTACAGAATATGCCAATTGAATTCACCATATTTTTCAATGTGTGTGTGTGTGTGTGAGAGAGAGAGTTTGGCATTTGCCCAAGACTTTAGGTATTTTCATTTGACGCTTGCTAATTTCCATATAAAATATTGTTTTTTACATTTATAATAATCCTTAATAGGTAGATTCACTGGTTTCTGGATTATGTTTTTTTTTCTGGTCTAGTAGGAGCTGCTTGACATTGTGGTCTGGGAAAGAAAATAAGGCAAAGTTCCACAGTCAGCATAATCTTCAAAATATCTTCCCAGCACAAGCCTTCTAATGGTATCTTCATATCTTAAGGCAAACATTGTGAGTCCAGAATAATTTTACAGAAATGAACATTGGATGTAGAGTAAAATGCACCATCATTCTAAACAGAAACAAAAACACTTCCTTGCAAGCTGTCACTACCATAATTTTAATAGTTGTACACTCCATTCTAGTGGTTTATTGCTGGAACAGCTATCAAAGTCAAGGGAGGAAAGGTGCAAGAAACTCTGTTTTGCATTTCTACTGGCCCGGGATGTAATCAAGGAATTTAGTGGGGTGAGGGCAAAATGAAGGCATTGCCCATCACCAAAGAATTCTACCTACCATGAAATTTTCTGTCACTCTCCAAATTTTTAGTATCGCAGTCATTTAAAACTTCAGTTTAACATTTAAAAATGCATCTTAGGAGGCCAAAGAAAAGGGGCAGACAAAGTTACCAAGGGCATGTGAACACTGTGAATATAAGAGTTCTAGGGCTGAAAGGTTTTGAATGTTTCCTTCCTTGCAATGCTAGAAACTTTGGGAGTGATGGAAAATATCATGTGGGGCAGAATGCTTATTTGGGGAGCAATGGCAGCATTCGCTGCCTTCTAGAGCTACCCTAATAATTCACAGCCTAGATCTGCCCAAATCTACTTGACTGTATTGATTTTTTTGTTTCTTTTTAAGTAATTGATTTGATTACTAGTTTTGAGAAATTAAGAATTAATACATATCTTATATATTTAAATTGTAAACAAACAGAGAAATGGCCAATGAAAAGGGTTAGGGTGTGGGTTAATTCAGTCACAGAAAGGAAGAGAAAGGGATGACCAGAGCTTAAATTAAAACTGTGTAGAATCAAAAGAGAAGTAGTTGTTTTGAAGCATTATATAAATATTTGGCTGACATACAGCAAGTATGGCTTCTAATCAATACCTCTGAACAGCAAGGAACCAATTTGAAAACTGAGTTTGAATTCTTTTGTAGCAACATCTAATGAGTTAAAAGAACTTGAACCCAAACTCTAGCACTGGTATAGATAGGTCTGAAAATGTAATTCATCAGTAACTCTTAAACAGCTGCTGTAAGGAAGTTCAACATCATGTGCTTCCCTTCAGTCTGGCCACAGCAAATTTTGGAGACATCAGAGGCAATTCTTCAGACCAGTAATAAATTAATTAGACTCTATCCACAAAGGAACAGGGTGAAAAAGACAATAAATGTCTGGAGGGGTAGAAAAGAGTTTTTCAAGCAACAGAAATCAAAAAAGGCAGAATGTACAAAAGAAGAAGAAGAAAAGGATAATACAAAGAAAACATGCCGTGCACCATACAGAGAGGCAGTGAAATAGAATCTTTAAAATAATAACACAAAGGACACCAGAGAAAGAATTCGGAACTTTAAAGGTTCAGAAGAAAAAGAATTAAAACAAAGAGAAAGCTACAGATATTTCAGAGAGTGGGAATGGAAAATTTAAAAGCCACAGTGTTTGACTGTTAACCAATTACACCAATGAGTCCTGATCTTTAACTTTTGAAGACCCTGAAGCAATAAACCTCAAAGATAATAATTATTAGGCAACAAAAGTTACAGATGCTAAGCAAAAATGTACAGGAGGGAGACACTATATAAATAAGCAATGTCTCTGAAATTTGTCTGTATTTGAAAAGGTTCAGTATTTTAACCCAAGGCAATTAATTCAATTTGCATATAAAGGATATGATTTTATAGTTGTTCATCTTCATCTTCTGCTGTATGACACAAACAGTATGCATGTTTACTTTTAAATAAACCTATCTGAATTCAGTAGGGTTTACAGCCAGGTTAATTATGCACAGAATGGATTGTTTATATTCTAATTAAACAGGATGATTTTTTTTCTTCCTTCCTTCTTTCTGCCCTTCCTTCTCAGATTGCCAGTGACATGTTGCTTATATAATTATTGCTATTTTTATTAGTTTTAATATATTGTTTTCCATCTTTTCCCCAGAACTAGGGTTTAAGGTCATTTACAGCAATTTTTAAAAGTACAAATAAAAGCAAGGAGATAAAAACATGAAAAAATAGTTAAAATGTAATTAAGCTATCCATAGATATTGAGCCATGGCAGTTAAAGTGATATCAAACTGTGTTATTTCTACAGTGCAGATGCAGCTCCTGAGCCAGGGGCAACCAGTAAGAATTCCTTTTCTACATTCACATAAAATGTGCCTCCCCTGAAGATCTCTGGCTGCTTCCACACTACAGAAATAATCCAATTTGCCATCACTTTAATTGCACTAGCTCAATGCTATGGAATTCAGGAAACTGTAGTTTTGTGAAACATTTAACCTTCTCTGCTTTGTTGGTGCCACAACAAACTACAATTACCAGAATTACATGACAGTGAGCCAAAGCAGTTAAAGTGGTGTCAAATTGGATTATTTCTGCAGTGCAGATCCAGCCTTAGTAGCTCAGCAAACTTATATGACAGAATACAGTCCTTCGGATTACCGAGGCTTAATATGTCATGACTGGCACTTTAATAACTAAAGGGATTTGTGGATTTGACCAATACAGTTAAGGTTTTTGTATTCACATAGGTCGGAATCTCATAAAAAGATAGTTTGGACTCTATGTTATAATACCTATAAACATTGCAACATTGGAGGCATACCAAAGGGGATGATCCCTTATAGTCCCCTTGGGGTCCAAGGAATGGTATGTATGCTGCTAGTGATTGAATCATTATGCAGGAATTCTGAGCAACGGATGTTTAAAAAAGTGTTATTTTACTTAGAAAAATGGTGCTACATATTGTCTGTATTTCTTCCAGTAATATTCTGTCAGCTGTACTGTGGGATGAGTAGTGTAATCAGTCCTGTGCATCTTTTAAATTTAGTTTAAGACAGCAAGCTTCAGAATTTCATTCCAACCATATTAAAGGATTTTCCATTAACAATCTGTATTAGACACATTAAGATCTCTAGAAATTCAATACATGATCCTTGCATTCAAATAAGTCAGTTCTGTGGGGATGTCAGGAAATGGTATCTTACCAATACATCTTTATTGAATAAGTCTCCAGACCATTTCAAACAATAAAAAGAAAGAAAGAAAGAAAAACATACATAGTTAAAACTTGCATAAAAAGAAATCTCTGTAAAAATTTAAAATATTTGGCTCTGATAACACTGTTTGGCTCTCATAACACAATTACACTGTTCTTGTAATTTTCACAACAATCTATTTGGTGTCCTTTTCTTCTTCTTGATTCCATACAATAGTTGCTTTCCATACAAGACAACCCTAAGAGTTATAAAAGGCTCAACTACATGCAAAAACAGATAACTTACTTTCATCATCCCTTTCCCTTAAATTTGTGAGAATGGGAGATAAATATTGCTTTCTAATACTATCATTTAATTTACAATGCAGCAGATAATGTGCAAGATCTTCAACTTTAGATGCCCATTAAATACAGAGTCTATCAAGAAAAGGGATACCCTGGTATCTTCCTTGAATCACCCTTGAATCTATAAGCTCAAAACAAAGGTAAGCAAAAGGCAAAGGGTATCTAAATCATGAAATGTTTTCTAGGGAGATTGCATGGCAAAAAAAAAAAAAAAGTGACGTACCCCTGCTGGGATACAGACGCTTATGGGATGCAGTAGCAAATTGTTGCATGAAAAATGACACCAATGCCACTGGGCAACTTCATCCCAGTTGCATCCCAGCTCCCAGCCATGCTCACCTGGCCAATTTGCAAACACAAGAAGTTTCCATTTTTGAAAAGTAGCCGGCTGAGCATGGCTGGGAGGCTGGATGCCTCCGGGATGCAGTCACCCAGTGACATCGGCGGCATTTTCATGTGATAATTCCTGATTCCATCCCATAAGTGACTCTATCCCAGCAAAAGTAAGTTGCTTTATTTTTGCAAGCAATAAGGTCCTAAGTATGTAGACTGGCTTACTCAAGACAGCTATTATTATTATTAAGCTTTATTTATAAAGCACTGTAAATTTACATACAATTAATTAAAATAGATAAAATAAACCTGCCTATGGCATCCATTCCAAGAAAATAATTAAACATAATACATATTACAATACATCTTTACATTCAAACAATAAAATATAGCAGACAACAAATTAAAATAACATTAGATAACAATCATGTCTAGGAACAGTTTTGAAGCTAGTTAAGAGGTGATGAACCATGCTCTTGGGGGAAGGAGGTTCCAGGAGTAAGGGGCAGCAAGTGAAAAGGGGTGGATCTGGGATAGAGTACTGAAAATCCTTGGCTGGGACAGCAGTCCTTGACTACCAGAATGGAGGGGACGAGTAGGAAGGTAAGGAGAAGGAAGCTCTAATAAATAAGGAGGGGGCAGCCCATCCAGGGCTTTAAAAGTCATCAACAGAAATTTGTAAAGAATATGGAAAGGGAGGGGAAGCCAATGGAGGCATGACAATAAAGGAGAAATGTAATGAGCAAACATGATAATGTGTGCACAGTTGAATGCTGGAGAGAAATTAAAGGATGGGGGGTGAGAAAGAGGAAGCCCCGCCATAAGGAGATTACAAAAATCCATTTGTGAGACCGCAAGGCCATAGACCAGAATCTTGGCAGTGGAGGCCAAAAGAAATAGTCGGATTTTAGCAATTTTATGGCGAAAGAATCTGCATGCCTTGGTTATGGACTGAATGTGGGGATATACGATAAGGAAGAATAAAAAATGAAACCAACACTGTGGGCTTCCTACACAAGTCAAAGCGAGATATTGTCAACAAGAAGAGAAAAGGAATATTGTGCAGTAGGCTTCGGTGGAAAGACAAGTAGTTCGGTTTTGGACATACTGAGCTTCAAACATTGGTCCCGCATCCACTGAGAAACTGCTGTAAAACAAGATGAAACTTGCTGTTTGAGAACTGAGTGTCATCAGTGTACAGATGATAAGAAAAGCCAAAAGAACTAATGAATTTGCCTAAGGACAGTGTGTAAAGAGAGAACATGAGGGGACCCAAAACAGAGCCCTGTGGAACTCCAACAGATAACGAAATGGGAGACGAAGCCTGACTACCCATGACCACTGTAAGAGATCTCTCTGACTGATAGGATTTAAACCAACTGAGAACAGAGTCTGAGAACCCAAGGTCAGAAAGTCTATCAACTAGGAGACAGTGATCAATGGTGTCAAAGGCTGAGGACAGATTAAGGAGAGCAAGAACAGAATAAAGGCCATTAGCCTTGGACCACAAAAGATCATCTGAGATCTTTGTAAGAGCCATCTGTAGAGTGTCGTGGGCGGAAACTGGACTGAAAGGGATCTAAGATGGTTTTCAAGGCCTTTAACAAGGCCTTTATAACAAGATCCAAAATCCACAAAATAATAATACCTTTATTGGCTAACTAAAATGCACAAAATGCTTCACACAAGTATTTAAAGCTCCACCAGCTTCTTCATCAGACAAAAAAAAAGTTTTAAAATACAGGAGAAGAAAAGTGATGATGGTAAGTCACAGTGTAACACTTCTCTGATTTGTATCAGATGTTTCTATTGTAGTCCAGCTGGTTTGGTGGGAACTCATTGCAGAAATGATAATAATATTTTATTTATAGCCCGCTCCTCTGTCAAGACAATCGGAGCGGGTTACAGCAGATAAAAATTTACAGAACAAAACAATTCCAATAACCCACTACCCAACCCCCCACCCCTTAAAATTAGATTAAACTAGCAGCAAGTTAAAACCAGAAAGACAATTAAAACATAGGACTCTTTCAGATGTGGGAAATTGGAAGTATAATCCAAGGGCAATTCAAACGCAATCCTGGGGTTTCACGTTATTGCGAATTAATTCTTCTCACGCAAATTCGGGCAAAAGGGAAGTCACTCCGAATGCAATCATGGGTTTAACATTATTGCGAATTTAAGCTTCTCATGCGATTTCGGGCAGGGGGGGTTTATTTTCGGGTAATGGGAAGTCATTCCGAATGCCTTCCGAACGGAGCAGGGGTTCAGGTAAATTCGCTAAACAAGCGAATTTACATGAATCCGCATTGGCTCCATTCGGAATTGGGAGAAATTCCTCCCATTTGAAAGAGTCCATAGGCAATTTCAGAAACAAACTAACCATTCTGTGGGCAGTGTAAACTGTGGCATCATAGGTCAAAGTATCAGGAGCTGGTGGGGGAAAACATATCCCAATTCAAGAGCCAGGAATTAAGGGGTTTCTGGGAAGGCCTGCCAGAAGAGATGCGTCTTTATAGTTGTTGTTTTTTTAAAGCAATCAAAGGATGTAATAAGACGCATCTCGTCCAGCAGGCCATTCCATAGCCTGGGAGTTGCGGCAGAGAAGGTCCTCTGGGAGGTCTGCGACAGCCTAGATTTAATAGGCTGCAGCAGATTCCTCCCAGAGGACCGGAATGTGCGGGGGGGGGGGGGGATCACACAGGGAGAGGTGGTCCCTAAGACAGAGGCCCCTTCCCTTCTTGACCATTTGTGGACTGAGATAAAGGACCATAAAATGTAAACTCCATTAGCAGTAGTAAAGTAACTTCATTTAGTATCCAGGTTGTCTCTGTATAGCCACAGGCCCCTATCATTACCTGCATCCACACTGCAGAAATAATCTAGTTTGACAAAACTTTAACTGCCATGGCTCAATGCTATGGAATTCTGGGGATTGTGGTTTTGTGAAACATTTAGCCCTCTCTGTCAGAGAGCACTGGCGCCATTGAAAACTACAGTTCCCAGAATTCCATAGCACTGAGCCATGGCAGTTGAAGAGGTCTGTAACACAGCTTTAGGCAGAGAACATCAAATTTCTCAAGAAATCTGTGTACCACTACACCTGGAAAAGCTTCTAGGTGCTATATATGTAAAATTTGCCTATTACAGTCAAAATGAAAATTTTTTTTAACTTTGTTGGAGGTAGAAACCTCAGTGTTAATTCCCAAACCTTATCACCCTCTTTAGAATATATCATCTCTCTTAATCTCTTTTATGCCATATTTTCATTAAGAAGTGATGAGAAGGTCATATACTCTACCATACATACTTGAATATAAGTCAACCTCATGTATAAATCGAGAGCAGGTTTGGAGGCCAGAAATTATGGATAATCATATGACCCATAGATAAATCAAGGGTAAAACATAGGGTCATGTAACAAAGAATCTAGAGATGAAACAAGGGAAAACTATGCCACAGAATTTACAAATTTCCAGCAGGCACAACTATTTGTGTTCATCCTAAATACTGGCTGGATGTAAGGACAGATTACCCTCCTCCATTTCACCAGGGGATGGTCCCTTTTTAAAATAAGAGTTAAAGTACAGTACTTACATTGACCAGTGGATAAGTTGAATCAGGTTTTGGCGGTCAATTTTTTGACCAAAATTTCTAGTCTTATACAGTATATGAGTATATACAATATGACCTGTCCTCTTAAGTCACAACCCTTCGCCATGTGCCTCTAGAGCATTTTATTAATGAAGAATGTAGCCACTAGTTGCACACTCCTGCCCAATATTCTTTGAAAGTATAACAACTGAACAGACTCTGAGATTACCCTGAATCATGAGAGAGGTTTTCTCCCCAATGAAATCCACCAGTGTCCAGCCTTACAAATATCTATCCTTGCACAACTATTTAGAAGCACTTTCTGAGGACTCCCACTTCCATCTCTGTGAAGTTTCTGAAGTCTATTGTGGACATTTAACTACAGTACTCCCTCTTTATTTATTTATTTTAACTAACATTTCTCTGACTGTTTTAGTTCTGTGAATATATCATAATACTTGCAAACACAGATTGTCCTACTTGACATAACCATGAAAGGATATGACTCATTAGAAAAGACAATAAAGCTTGGCAATGAAAAAGGTTGTAGGAAAAGAGGAAGACTGCATTAAGATGGATACACTCAATAAAGGAAGCCACAGCTCTGAGTTTGCAAGACCGGAGCTGGGCTGATGAGGTCTCTCATTCATAGGGTTGCCATATATTGAAATTGACTTGATGGCAATTAACAACAAAATTATAATATAAAGAAAGGAAGAAGAGCTATAATTATATTGCATAATTACAGTATATAATATGTGATATAAATATACACACACACACCCCTACAAGTAAGCTGCTAATACAAAGTTAACATAATAGAGCTTGGATAAATCCAACATTTGGCTGCTTGGCAGTTTGGAATTTCTCTCTCCTTGCCCCCAGACAGAGCTGTGGGAATAGCTATCTGGTGGCACATAGTAGGCTGCCATAACTGGGAGCATCACTCCTTTGTTGGACCTGACTGGATTTTCTTTTTCTGCAAGCTGAAGTCCATTGTTGGATAGTGCTGTCTGACATTATATTTCAGTCAGTAGGTCTTTTCCATTAAATGAAGGAGTGGATGTTCTCATTATCAATATAATCCCTTGATAAAATCCTCTTAAGCTTTAGAGAAACTGTGTTTTCCTAAGAAATCTTGCTGCACAGTGTCATATTGCACTTAGCACATTTTACACTTATTTCAGCTTAATTTTTTTTCAAATGTTTGTTGGCTTTTGTAATGTACTATGATGATGATGAATTCTTGATCTACTGTTTCCATGATATTCCATTCCAGATCACTGGATTGTTGTGTGACCAATCACTACATCATGCTGGCTTTTAGATTACTGGATAGGCACACAACAATTCCTGGCTCCCCACCTTCACAAATAAAAATAGAATTGCTAATTTCTGTTCACTTTTCACAAAGATCATATTTAGTAATCTCTGACAATCTGTACCATATTAAAACATTTATACATATTTCTTGGTAGCAAAAGACAGATCCCTCTCTCTTCAGAAAACCACCTGTTATATAACTGCATAAATATGAACTTCCTTCTCATTGAGAAAAATATAAAATATGCCAGAATAAAGTAGCTTTAAAAATTAAAACTCTTTCACAATATGAAAGACATCAGATGTCATTCCTGCCTGATTTAATCCCAGCGTGTCTATGAATAATTGTGTTTTCCCACATCCTGCTGGAACAGTTCCTGGAAGGGCACTATAAGTAGTCCAAGAGACATGACTTAAGAGGACAGAGGTGAGGCGAATTATATATTTCTCATAACCTTTCCTTCCCTGCTAAATTTCAGATGAAGTGGAGGATGGTACCCCATCAGCAGTGCTGGTTCAATTGGTTGGTTTCTCAGTTTGAGAACTATTCTGCAAAGAGGTCACTTCTTATTATTTCTCCACTTGTTTACTACATCATTAGTGGAACTTGGGCATCAAGCAGGGATCACAGGTATGCATTAAAGCCATGTTAAAGCAAGCTCTGTAAAACTCCAAGTTGTTTTTGGTAGTGATGGCAAACAAGAGAATCATCTCACAAGGTTAGTGGTTTTAAACTATAATTTCTAAGTTGAGTCGAGGATGTCATTTCCAGGAGGGTTGTTGTCAATTAGATCATGGGCATCCATGACCAAGTTGTGCTGAATTATGTGGAACCTGGGAGCAATAAAGGGATTGCCAGCTTAATTCAGTCAAGTGCTGGCTTGTCTTTTCTCCTCTACCCATTTTCCGCCTCCCCTTGCTTCCTCTTTTTTCCCCATTGCAAACAGAAGATAAAATGCAGGCTGACACTGTATAGGTCATTGACTGTCCTCATAAGGATTTCATCTTTGCATAGTTTTCCACATTCCAAATGATAACGGTAACCAGACTGTCTATACATAAAGTTGATTTTTGCACTGGTATTTATAAACAAACAAAAATTAGCAGATTTAGAAATAATTGTTAATGGGAAACATCAGGAAAGTGCTGTTCTACTCATGTGCTGCTTATGGTTTCCTTGAGAGAGATCTGGTTGGGTCAGGACTACAACTGGACTGTATAAGCCTTTTGTCTGAGCCATCATTAGAAATACAGTGCGCCCTTGCCTTACGCATGGGATCTGTTCCATGCCCCCTCCACACATAAAGCAAATACCACATAGTAGTAGTATATATATAGTATACTGCATATTGTATAATGCTGCCTCTCTTGCTTGCAAATAAATTATATGGGGAGGGGGAGACACAAAATCATAATTATCACCCTTCACTCTTTGACATGCATCCCCAAAGTGCCTCATGCCCACATCCCATGCCCCTCAGTGGCCAATCTAGACCACCCAGAAGATGTTTGGGTGCTGTTGTCAGGATTATAGGGAGAACTGTAAGAGCTGATTGTCCAGACTGAGATGTTTCCCTAATCTGACCCCAGTGCTGCTGTCTTCTGTACCAAAAGCAGACTGGCTAAAAAATCTTTAGCATTTTGTAATACATAATTCTGAATAGCATAGGTATGTTTTTTAATCCATCAGTTTTACAATGGATGTCTAAAATAATCAACAAATAGTGATACTACTAAGAAAAACACACACACAAAAACATACAAAATAGTGGGGTTCCATGCACCCATATGGACTACCAGTCCACAGAAATTCATATTGCTCCCCTCTTGATTGACCCTGATTACAATATATGCATCACATGCTATAAAAAAGTCTGTCTGTTATTTTTCCATTGTATAACCTGCTTGGACCATATTTCATTGTACAGTATTGTATAAACCTTGTATATTACTTAGATGTGTAATACTGTACTGTTCATTATGTGATGTCATATAGTTTATTACAATATTTTCATGTTGTATCTTACAAACTGATTATTAGTATTTGGGAGTTATAGGCTACCTAGATAGATATAATTTATGATTAAGCAATACTATAACAAATCAGGAAAAGCTTAAGAGTAAATGGGGTGTTGATTTCAGTGATGTCAAGAGCTTGCTTGAAAAATGTAAAAAATTGTTTTCCTCTCTGTGGAATAAAAAATGTTGGACAGAAGAAACAGAACACTAACAGTAGCGTTTGCCATCTACTCTGTTTTCCAAGAAAAAAGTGTGAAGACCATATGGTTATGATTATCTGTCTTCTACTAAGAAGATTGTTCCATACTGAAAAATATTACAAAGAACAATCTTTTTGATAAATTGTTTTAAAAAGGAGTTGGTTGTTATCAGTTTGATCTTCAAAATCAGAAAACTGTAATATTTGGTTCTGAGTTATTGTTTTTAAAACCCACTGCTCCTTTCAAAATAGAATGTATATCACTTTAAAGCATGATCTGTAATGACTGATTCACTCACACTGATGTTCTTTGCTGAACTTTGACTACTGAATTGGAAGTTTCTGGAAGAACCTTTGTCTTTTGAAGGAACAAGAGTGTGGAAATTATAAACCACTCTCTCAAAAAGTTGACAACTTTTTTAAAAAAAAAATTCTTTCCATTCCTCTCCCTCTTTAGACAGGAAGAAGATATTTCTACTCCTGTCTTTTTTAGCTTCAAAATGAAATGAGGACAGAATCGAACACTATGGAATGTCTGGTAATTAATTAAGCTACCCAATTAATTTTCCTGTTCTGATAAAGCACTGCACCAAAACTGGGGCCTATTGTCCAGATTTACACGAAAATGCCCTATAGTGCAGCAGACCATTCTTCTGTTTAACTCACTATTGTCTACCCTGTAAAGAGAACTTGTAGCACATTTGAGAGTAAATGAAAGAAAGAAATTGGCAGCATGCTGTCAACTTATTTCTTTCAATTAGTCTCAAAAGTTCTATAAGATCTCTCTACATACGGTTTCTGCAGACTAACACGCCTATATCTTTGAATAATATTGTCTACTCTGATTTGAAAATTGGGACCTGGCATGAAGTTCATCTCACCATGGAACCATTTGTTTGTTTTAATGATCCAGTGCTAATCTGAGAAGCACCAGACTAGGAATCATGGCAGGACTATTTTAGACAAAATAGCTGGTGCATCCTATCACTTCCAGCAGCAACAGTTCTTTTATTTAAAAAAAAAAACACTTAAGAGGAATGTCAGTCAATCTGTCACCAGCCTCTGCCCTTGCCCAGTAAGCTCATGCAGTAAGAGAGGTGTAGAAAGGCCTGGGGCTCATCAAATATGGGACCAGTCCTGTTTATTGATAACAGACTGCACAGGTGCCAAGTTCAAATTGGACAATAATTTATAATAGTTTTTGCAGAGGTGTTCTCCCAAGTGGTGATATAATTTTGTTTATTATAGCATATGATTTTCCTCACCCTTAAATCTTGCATTCTTGTTTTATGATGGGTTATTGGATGCTAAGCACAGGCATATAAATTTGATTACTGAGACATGTATCTGTGAAAAAAGTTCCATGCTAGGAGGAACACAGGCAAATCACAAGTAGTAACTTAAGGTCTAATTCTACTCTCATGTGAGAATCTTTCCCTGCTAGAGATAAAGATGCAAGGACTGAACCAAGAACTTTTGCATCCAAAGTTTGTGCTGTGCCACTGATCCAGGGCCAAAAATAACCCTTGATCGTACATATGCCAAGGTGATACTATCATTCAGGAGCGTGCACTAACATGAGAGATATTGCATCAAAATCAGAGAGATGACCTTTCCAGGAGTTCAGTAACTCATGAAGAAATACACTGCAAAGAAATATGCACCAGATTAAAAAAGGGTCACTGAACAGTGCAGAGTGATGTTTATACTGGCTCTTTTTAATTAAATAATAGGGAAATAAAACATTGATGTTCCTGACAACCCAGTATGGAAGCTTTGGGACAGATTACAGGATATGTTTATATATGTATATGTTCAGAATTAATCAAGGCTCATGAACAGCAAATATTGAGTGTTTTATGAAGTCATAAGCCACTAAAATGAATTACAGAACAAGCCATCTACAACAGGTGAACTGGGGTCACCTGAGATGTGAATTGCTATGCCCCATGTTAGGTTATAGATTCTTAATTGTTTTCATTGTTGATCTGTTTGCGACTGTCTTTTGTCAGGAACAGGTAAAGTTGCCAAGTTTACTTAGAGTAAAACAGTTTTTCTGTAGATTACTAATTTATGCACTGCAGAGTTTTATTTCTCATCCTACCATGATTTCAGTCATAACATTTCCCATAACAGGCTGCCAGTGTCTTAAGGTCCTCTGTAAATGTCATTCTCCAAGTATTCTCTACAGGAAAATTAATGATAACTAGATAATTATTTGTAGCTCCTTACTCATGAACTCCAAAGGCCATTACAATGGAGAGTGAAAAAGAAACACATTTTAAAGTTAACTAAGGGAAGTTTACTGTTGCAGAAAGTTCATTTATACAGTTTGCACACCCAAAAGTTGTATATTTTAAAAAAAATGGTTAAAGACTGTTGGCTATTAACTGCCATCATGTCAACTGACTTATAGTGGACCCTATGAATGAGAGACCTCTACGTCAACAGCCCTGCTCAATTCTTGCAGACTCAGGGCTGTGTCTTCCTTGATTGAGTCTATCCATCTGCTATGCAGTCTTCCTCTTTTCCTACTGCCTTCCACCTTGCCAAGCATTGTCTTTTCTAATGAACCATGTCTTATGATATTCTAGAAAGATGCAACAGCTAAATACACTATCTAAATTTAAAAGATCATTAAAGACAAGTCTTACACAGATTTTTAATTTGTGAATTATTTTAATATGTTTATATCTTGTCCTTTTAAATTGATGTGTATTTTAACTGATATGTTTTAACTGATGTGGTGTGTCTGTTAACTGTTGTTGCTCCCCATCTTGATCCATGGGGAGAGGTAAGAAATTAAATTATTATTATTATTATTATTATTAATAGTCAAAGTATGACAGTCTTCGTTTAGTTATCTAGGCTTCTAGAGGGATTTCAGCCTTGATTTGCTCTAGGACTCATTCGTCTTTTTAGCTGTCCACAGTATCCATAGAACTCTCCTGCAGCACCACATTTCAAATGAATTGATTTTATTCCTATCAGTTTTCTACACTGTCCAGCTTTCACCACCATACATAGAAATGGGAAATACAGTGGCATGGACAATCCTAACTTTAAATTATATACTTTTACACTTCAAGATCCTGTCTAGTTCCTTCATAGCTGCCCTTCCAAATCCCAGGCTTCCTATGATTTCTTGACTACAGTCTCCACTATGATTAATGACTGAGCCAAGGTATGGAAAATCTTGATACGCATCAATTTAAAAGGACAAGATATAAACATATTAAAATAATCCACATTTAAAATTCACAAATTAAAAATCTGTGTAAAACTGTTGGATTATTTCAGTGTCTTCACCTTCTACTGTCAAGTTATGTAACTAATCTGTGGTCATTATTTTTTGTTTTCTTAATGTTCAACTGTAAACCTGTCTTTCCACTTTCTTCCTTGACTTTCTTCAGTAATCATTCCAAGTCTTTGTTATTTTCTCCTAGTAGTATGGTGTCATTTGCATATCTTAAATTGTTGATTTTCCTTCTTTCTATTTTAATATCTCCTTCCTCTGAGTCTACTCCTCCTTTTTGTATGATCAGTTCAGCATACAAGTTATACACGTCAATAAAATATGGACATTCCTGACCCCCTTGCCAACTGGAAACTGTTTTGTTTCTCCATATTCTGTCCCAACAATAACTTCTTGTCCTAAGTACTGGTTATGCATCAGGACAATAAAATGTTATGGTACATCCATTTCTTTAAGAACTATGCATAGTTTTCATGATCTATATAATCAAAAGGTTTGCTATAAGCTATAATGCACAAGATGATTTTCTTTTGAAACTCTGATGCATTAGTCAACATTTGTTTGCAATCTGATCTCTATTCCTTTTACCTTTCTTGATTCCAGCTAGGACATCTGGCATTTCAATTAAACTTAATAGTGTAAATCTATTTTCCACATTTCTTCAGGTTGTATTTCAGTATGATGGTTGGATTAGTGTTTTTCTTTAGCTTATTCTAATTTTTGATATTAGTAGTTCTTGGTCTGTGCTACAATATTCTCCTGGTCTTGTTTTTGCAGAGAGAATGGAGCTTCTCCAACCATTATGTAGTCAATCTGATTTCAATACTGGCCAGCAGGTGATCTCCATGTATATAGTCACTTCTTAGGTTGTTTGAAGAATGCATAAATTTGTGATGAACAAACTGTTGGACTCAAAAAATTCCATCAGTCAGTCTCCTGCTACATTTCTTGATCCCTCAAATTTTCCTACAATCTTTGATTCTGCTCTGTTTCCTATTTTTGCATTCCCATTACCTATTATTAACAAGAAGTCTTCTTCTGGTGTGTGATCAGTTTCCCCCAGCATAGAATCTTTCCATTCCTTCTTTATTCTGCCTCTAGTTGTTGTTGTTGTTGTTGTTGTTGTTGTTGTTGTGTGTACCTTAAAGTAGTTTCTGACTCATGGTGACACTAAAGTGAACCTATTATGAGATTTTCTGGGGCTGAGAGTGTGACTTGATTAAGGTCACCCAGTCAATTTCTATGGCACAGCAGAGACTCAAAACATGGGTTAAGGTTAGTTTTCCTGGAAATCTTATTTGCATGATTCAATCAAACTTTGCATTATATGCTTAGACTGCTTTTGCTACATTGCTCCAGACTATAAATGCCACCCAATTTCTCTTGGAGTAATGCTTTGAATTTCGGATTATGGCTCTGGGTTCAATTTCCTGCACAGCCTTGAAAAAACACACTAGGTGACCTTGAGCAAGTCACATGCTCTCAGCCTCCGTGGAAGGCAATGAAAAACCTCCTCTGAACAAATATTGCCAAGAAAACACCATGATAAGTTCACCTTAGGGTCACCATAAATCAGAAACAACTTGAAGGTTCACAATACACTTTTTTAAAAAAGATTTTTCATTTCCTAAATAGAACACTGCAGTTATCTAACTCAAAATATCCATTCCTTTCCACTTTAGCTCTTTCACCCCAAGTATTGCAATGTTTTTATGTTCCATATCTTTTTTTACTATGACTAACTTTACTAGCAGTACTTGTAGTTGTCTCCTGCTTTAACCCAGTAACTCATTAAGTGTTATCCAACCTAACAGTCTCATCCTCTGGTACTATCTCTTGTTTCACTTTGGATCAAATGAATAAATTTATGAGACATAGAATCACCGTACAGTGCAAACTGCTGTTACTATCAATGCTTTGAAAATGTTCTTCTCATGGAAAACTAAAGGAGGATGACCCAGTGGCCTTGTCTTCAACATTTGGTAATAATGATGGGATTTTTTTTTTCCCCTGGCAAAATATTTCTGAGTATCAAGCAACTGCCGGGGGGGGGGGGGGAGGAGGAAACATACTAATCCAACCTGTACAACCCAATTAGATGTGACCAAGAGAATGTGTTCTGAAATGCTGCATGCTTTTACTGTAAATACTTCTGTTTCCAAGAAATTATTGCTCCATTTAATGAATAAATATCAGTAATTACAAGGCATTTTCATTCAGTTAGGACTGAATTTCTGGAGACAATTCAATAAAATATGAAAGGCTGAAAGGATTTACCTGACCTGTAAATGAATACATACAAATACATATTACACAAAACTATTGTTTTCATTCTGAGAACTGAAACTGAAAATGTTCTGATTGTGCCTCTCTGACTATAAATAACAAGCCTCATGGAATCATTTGATTTAGAGAAGAAGGTCAAAGCATTTAAAGCATTACAGTGCCCCACCACAGAGACAGATAAGACTATTTTTTCCCCTGGAAAGTTTGATTACTCAGAGTTTTCATCTGAAAGACCTCCTCTTCCATTCTGAATGCTCAATCCTAGTGACTCTGAAAGATTCTCTAATTTTATAGTCTATATTCTGCTTCATAAAGGCTTTGTGTATTAGGCTGGCATCCTGTTAGTTACATACACAAATGTAATTTCCCTATGCATGCAAAATTATTTGTTGACAACATACAATGATAGCATCCAGATGACTTAAGTTGACTTAAGTTGTATGTGTGAAACCATTGTGCATCCTGTAGTGAATTAAAGTACTGTATACAAAGTGGTGTGTGAATGCACATTGCCACTATGCACTCTATGCCTTTGTGCACTGCATATTGCAGTTGCACAACAAGGGAGTGAAACAGACCACTTCAAGCCACCCGTGACAAAGCCGGATTGGGCCACAGCAACCGCATGCTGCAGCCCCAATCACAAAGAGTAGCTCCTTTTTGGGCTGGCCAAAAGCCAGCTTTTCTGTCCCACCATGGCAAGAAGCCAGCTTTAAAGTGCTCCAGCAGCATGTGGCATGTAAACACCATGCTGCTGGAGTACCCGGAAGCCAGCCCACTGTATGCCACACCTTCAAGATGCCTGGAAGCCAGCTTTTTATGCTGGTCTGTTTCACCGCAGGTTGTCAGTTCATTCATATACATTGTTTCATGTATAAGGGTTCTCAGTATAAGGCTTGTATAACCCAACTCCACCAGAAAATATTTATGCTATATTGAAGCAATGTAAGAATGTAAAAGATTTTCAGACCATCATTTACTGTGGGGTAAGCGCTGGTAAAATGCTGCTAAAACATTTCCTAAAAATAATGGAGGGTACAATGATGAAGCAATGATGGAGGGTACAGATCTAGCACACACCCCTCTTTTCATCTTCATTTTTACCACATTCTTGGTGCTGCATAGGTCTGTTAAGGCAGTCATAGTTCACACTTTGCTTATGTTTGCTTATTTTTTCATATTTATAGGCAGCTTTTCTGTAGTAACTGCTGAAGGTAACTCCTTGATTGCTTTAGTATGAGGTAATTTCATGTTGTTACAGTTGGGTATCTGGAAACCTATTTCAGAACCAGTAGGTAAAGGCAGTACTGTAGAAGTTAGCATGAACTTGTTAGGGGCATCTGCAGACTCACAAATCCATATTATGAACCAGATAACTAAGATATTATTTGGTTTAGTTCTATTCTTAAATTAATCTTACATGGAAGGATGGGGAAAGGAGGAGTTTGGCAGAGTTATCCATCTTTGTGTGGTTTCATTTTTCTTACCATATTTTGCAACACTGTAAAACCAAAAATATGCTAAATAATAACAGCATATTTATATCAGTCCACTATTTACCACATTTTAACTTATTCTTTTCATTATTGGCATCACACACTATGCAGATATCAAGCTAGCAAAGGTTACATTCCTAAGCATGTTTAAACAGAGGAGTAAGCACCACTGACTACAGTAGAATTTACTTCTAAGTAAACAGGCATAGGATTTGGCTGTATGAAGCCTCAAGCTGTGACTTTTCTTGTTGTGACTATAGAGTAGGAAAACATTGTGAACACATGGTAAAGCTTAATCCTGATGACAGAGCATATGAAATCTAGGCTCACAGCAATGCCAAGATGAAGAAACACAGAAGTGTATCAAGGGTTGTGCATGTAAGACAGGAATCAGTAACAAAGTTGAGAAATCATCTGTTCCACTTTAGCCTTTAATAAATTGTGGCAAAATGTGATCTGGGAATATTTTCGTGGCACTGAAAATGTGTTTTTAATCTTCTGCAACAGTAAGGTTTGGATGTATTGCTCTAGCAATTCTGTAATGCTGCTTTTACAATGATTAAGTCAACAGATATCAAGAAGGCTACCCATAGTTTACACCAGTGCAGTGCAGTGCAGAGCAGAATTCAGATAATCTGTTTACAGTTAGCACTACCAATATGAAACAGAATTTTTAGCTTTTGCTTATTAACAAATGAATCTTCTCTCTTGCCCCCAGCACAGGAAACTAGACCTTGGAAAAACAGATACTCTGTTGTTCTTTCTCCAGATGTTTATAAAGGTTTACACTACTGTGGATAAGCTATATTCATGTAGTATTGCTTCAGTGCCTTTACCCATTTCACAGACAAAATGTATCAACTGAATAATCAATGTTATAAAGACATATGTGGGTCTCCAGGTTGGAGGGAATCCTCAACAAACTCCTGGTGAAACATGTCCTCATTGGGAGGTTGTGGCAAATTTGAAGAGAAAGAGTCTAGCTGCCAGCATTAGTGGGGCAGCAATAGTCCCACTAATGCTGGCAGCTAGACCCTAATCTTCAAATTTGCCACAGCCTCCCAAATAGCACTTGCAAAGAGAATAAAGGAAGCTTTTGCTTTTAAACAAACTACAGCTACCTGTTATGTCCACAACCAGACATAACTATGCTTCTGCAGTGCAGAATTAATGCAGTTCAACATCACTTTAATGGTCATGGCTCTGTGCTATGGAATTCTGGGATTTGTAGTTTTGTGAGATATTTAGCCCTCTCAAGTCAGAAAGCTCTGGTGCCACTGCCACAACACACTACAAGTTCCAGAATTTCATAGGATGGAGCCGTGGCAGTCAGCTGTGTCAAACTGCATTAATTCAGTAGTGTGGCAGCAGCCTGGAACTTAGGAAAACAATTCAGTTTCAAATATGGTTGATTCTTGGTTTATTTTACTACAAACATATCTTGGCTTATTTCCTTATAAGATGGGAAACACTTTTAAAGGTCTCATCCAGCCCTCTGGGGTCTCCAGAACGTGACTCTCTCTTACCCATGCATTTGGTGGCTTCCCAAGTCAGCACATATTTTTACCCTATTCTAAATGTTTGAAATGCCTCCCAAAAAGCTTAGTTACTCAAGGAAATAATTTTAAACTGTAATATGACAGCATTTTAACACAATCTTTTTACTTTAGCACTTTCTGCCATCTAAATGCAGTCTCCAAGGACTTGGCTAAAATTGCATTCAGTCCTTGAGATGAAGGAAGATACCCACCATGGCTACAAACCAGATGTGGACAAACCACAGCTAAAGGTTATGGGATTTCACCCCCCGACCCCCCCCCCCCAAGTACCTTTGGTGGGCTCCAAATCCTCCACTGTCCCAACCCCTGGGGAAAAAAAAATACCAAAAGGGTTTAATCATTAGTAAGCCCAAGAGATATATGAGAATTTTTGCTATGTTTGGGAGGTCGGATGGCGATTTTTAGGCCTAGGAAAAACCTTTTTTCAACAGAAAGTAATTGGAGGTTCACTTCTAAGAGATTATTGCACTGCCTTTCCTCCCAGCCTTGGCTCAAGCTGAAACTTTTAAAAGCTTTAAAAATGGGTGTTATTTCACTCCTCTGTGCCCAGTCCAGAGGCACCCCATACTGATCTTGGCATCCCATAAATGATCCAGACTTCTCCAGCACTTTTTGAAGTAAGGGGAAAATCATCCATTTTTCAAAAGGTTTTGAAAGTTTCAGCCCATGCTGAGGCTGGAAGGAAAGGCAATGTGATAATCAACCTGGTTAGAAAAAAAGGGGGCTCTCTTGACTTTAAAATGGCCTAGGGTAAAAATGTAGTGAAGTCACATCTGTAACCTAGGGGGCATTGAGAGATATTTTCAAAAATGGGAAAAATGTTTAGGGGTGCTTGGGGCTCTGAGATACAAATGGCTTAGGGCCATGGGTGACTTCATGCTAACATAAGTTACATTTTCTCCAGCATTTTCTCCACATCTGCTATAAACCATAGATAATTTGAGTTCCCTTTCTGATTTGGACAAAATGTTGAGCTGAAAACAAAAGAAAAGCATTCCATTTTCTCATTACTAGACCAGCAGAAAAGAGGTGACAGATGAGCGAGGGAATGCAAAGATTGCTCCAGGCTTATTACAGAAACACTAAACCCTGGTTAATATCATCCGAAAGCAGGATCTAATAATGCCACAGTGAAGGGGTTAAATTTAGAATTCATTGTGTTGACCTGGAACAAGACTATTTTTGTCCACTTCCTCTCAGTTTCCACCCAATGCCATCCAGTGACAAATAGCCATTTTCCTTCGTAGCTGTCTTATTCTATTAAAATGTGTTGTTATACAAAATACACAAAAATATAAAGGGAACATTTTAAAATCTCCCAAAGCTGTACCTTTTTTTAACCTTTTAAAATGTAAACTACAAGCAGAATACAGATCTAAAACTTTACACTGAAAATCTGGGGGGCTGGGGGAGAGTGCAAGGGAAGCAATCTCTTCCTTAAAAGACAAATCTAGTTAACAGATTTTATAGTTCATGGAAATGTATTTTCCACTCAATTACCTGTTGCATTTTAGTTTTACAAATGACAAGGTTACCAGGTTGTAAACATGGAAGCTTTACCACTTGCTTAAGACTCTCTGCCTTTACCAAGCAAATATACCTACCATATATGACAGCTGGTGTAGATTATTTTTAACATCCCACACCTCCATTTAACAAAACAGACTGCCTATCTCTTTATGGATCAGTGGACCCCTGAAGAAACCAGCTACAAGTAGCAGGCAGCCATGGGACTGATTCCCATGCTTTTGGCAACCTGAATGTTGAACAAAAAGCTCTGTCTTGTAAAAAGTAGCATACAATGTTGTTTCTTTGTATGCCCAAACTTGACTGTTGTTGCATATACAGCTTTTCTCCACCTGGTACCCTCCAGATGTCTTTGACTACAGGGCCCATGAACCCTGACTATGGCCACACTTACTGCAGCTGATGCAGCTATCATCCAAAACATCTGGAGGGCACCAGGTTCGAAATATATGTGCTCTTGTACATGTTCTTCCTGCAACAGTGCAACTTGCTATGTTTTGAAACAGGATAGCCTCATGTGACTATTCATAATGTAAAACAGAGTATAACTCTCCCATTAAAACATAAAAGGCATCATTTAAGAGAATTTCACCTTCTGGCCTTTCTGGTGTTCTGGTGTCCCATGGGATTTTCTTTTCCGGCATGAATCAGGTTTATGCTCTGCAGCAAAAGGAATTCTGTCCCTTACTTTCCTGAAGAGAATAGTTGTGTGTGAAGGATTGTTTTTATATACTATTATAGCCAAGGAACACAGAGTTCTGGGGAAAGAGAAAAAGAGACAAGAAGATCTGAATGAATTCTTAAAGTGAAAAGAAAAACAATCTGTCAGAGAGAACTAACTTAATATGAGGACACTCAGCTATAGCATGCACCTGTAACCACTGTGTATATCATATTTCCCTGTTACATAAAGGGAAATTCAGTGATCTGATAGAAGAGTTTAGGGCTGTTTGCCAAAGTCCTGGCAGTGTTAATCATTTTGTGATGGTACTCACTACAGAGGCATACAGGGATAAAAAAGTCCATTGGAAAGGTCTGCAGGTTGAAGATGGTAGCTATTTAGAAATGTATCCAAGACAACTCATTTCATAAAATTCTTAAAGGAACACAATTCTGCATCATTCTTAGGCAACATATTCCATTTACTGAGTAACCTTTATGATATTTTTATTGTTATTAAGCTTATCTCTCAGTAAGTTTGTTCTAAACCTATAGACAAGTGCTAGGTAGGTATTCTCCATTCTTCTGCTCCAGCATTCCTGATTTTCACATGTTTAAGGGGATGGTATACAAAGGCTGTAACTTTGGCCCGAAAGAGACGGGAGCTATAGGGCACCCTCATCACATGCTAGGGTTGCCTCAGGGCAGAGCTTAAACACGCCCCGTAACCCTAGCACGTGGTAGGGGAGTCACTGCACAGCACTGTTTATACACCGTAAGCAGTGACAATGACGCAGCTGCACAGCATCTATACGGCACTGTGCAGTTGTGACGTTACGAAAGCACCAGCAGCACTTTTTGCGTCATAACTGCAATGCAAAAAGGAGCTGGGTTCCCGCGCTCCTTTTTTTTAACTGTGCACCTTCGCCGCTCCATATAGTTGCTGTGGCAAAGGTGTGCAGTAAAAAGCCAGACCGCCCTTTTTGGGTGGTCTGTAAAGCCCCTTTGTTCACATTAAAGGTCTTTGCACTTAGGAAACCTGGCTAGGTTAGGCACAGCTACCATAGTCAAAATAAAAGTAATAAAACTGATATTCTTGACAAGATTATTGCTAATAAGATAATACTTATAAACTACAAAGTATTTTAATGGGTATGTTTTCAAAATGTCAGATGCTCAGTGGTACAGCACATTTTTATTTTACATTCAGAAGGTAGTAAGTTCATTTCCAGTTGAAGGATTCAAATTTCAGGCAAAAGAAAACAAATCTCTGCTGGAAATACTGGAGAGTAGGTAATACTCATACTTGTCTATATTGAAAAGTATATCTGTGCAGGTATAAGGCACTACAGATATATTTCTTGCTGCTGTTATTAAAACAGTTGGAATTCAATTACTTTTCTGAAGTATTACCCAGGTTACATGAAGGAACCTCTCCTCCTATTAATAATATTTGTTTATTTATTAACCATATTTCCCTCAGCTTGAAGCAGCTTCCAAAAGCTGAAACTGTAGCAGCTAAAGGTACACACCTTACAAAAGCTAAAATATAATTAAGCTATCAATAGAATTAAAATTATGACCACTGCAAAAGTAAGACTGACTTCCTAGGCCACTACAGTCTTCAGGTGCCACATCAAGAACATCCTATTCACTGAAATTTCAGGGTCAAAACCTGAGAAGTGAAGCCAGGTTCTTGTGACGCTACACAGTAGAGCCCTTTTAATATCAAAAAGGTAACTTTGTAAATAAGCCCAATTTGCTTCTGAATCAGCTAATTTTGGAAATGGATATGAGGACAATCTAGTTCAATGGGCCCAAAATTTGTGCAAAACCCAGCTAACCAGATAAAATGGAAATCCAGAGCCCGGGAAAATCTCTAAAGTATTTTTCAGCAGCTGGGCAGATGATGAACTTTACCATTGGCTGCAAGAATTGCTATTGCAGTTTGTGTCCTCTTTGGACTTACCTATGGCACGTATGACATAGGAGTGTTTGGGGTGAGGGTTAGGTACAGTTCACCTTTCATATCCACAGATTCCTTATACATGAATTCAATTATCCACAGCTTTAAAATATTCTAAAAATATATACATTCCACAAAGCAAGGCTTGATTTTGTTATTTTATATACAGGAAACTATTTTACTATGCCCTTATATATAACAAGGTTTGTGTTGGCTCTCCTCTGTGTACTGTAGGTGTGCAGTGACAAAAACAAACTAGGCCCAAACAGAGGTGCCAACATTCAGCAAAGAAATGCTTGATCTCAACAATACCTCACAAACATCAGAGTGCAGAACACAACCCAGTGTGCACTATTTGGCTACCAGGCACTGACCAACCTGAAATAAGGCACAGACACAGTTGACTTCTTCCAAAGTCCTTGGAGACTTTTATCTTCCTGTTGCAATATGTACAACAAAAGCTCTAACATATCTGTCTGTTAGATTTACAGTCCTCACTATCCAAACTCACCAAACCAACTCCCATCCTCAACCCACACCTGATCTGGGTTTCAGAGTCCTTATATACACAACTAATTACAAAGGATTTGCACCTGGTGTTTCCCCCATTTGCAGCCATATAATTGTTTTTATATTTCCTTAAAGGGACATTTAACCCAACAATGTGAGCATCCTTAGATTTTGGTATCTATGGGAGATCCTGGAATCAAAGCCCAGCAGATATGGAGAGCCCACTGTACTAGGCTACTGCAGTGAAAAGGCTCATTTCCAATCCTCAGAGATTTTTCCCCCTTATACCTTGTACCACTGCAGCAAGGATTTCAACAAGAAGACTCATGAATCACAATACTGGTATTCTAGATTCTGCCTTTCTCCGGATGACATGAAGGTTCCAAGTGGACACATCATCATCATCATCATCATCATCATCAATCATCTCTCTCCCCAGTACCTTCCCTTAGTGCCTGACTTTTGTTGCGTAAGTGCAACTTGTCTAAAGGCATCTTCGCACGGAGCTAGAGACCCCTGGTGCCAGCTGAGGATGGGTGCAGGTGGGCTCCCAGGCTTTAAAGCCACATCACATACAAATATCTATCATTCTCTTTCTCCACTGAGACTTGCCTTGTGATTTGTATTTTTCCCTGGTAACCCATAACATCCTGAGCAGCTGTCATCCTGAGACCCTACAACCTTACTCATACAGCCTCAAAATGTGGATGTAGCATCAGTGTTTAAATTATATTAAGATGTGGCCACATAATATCCTTTAGCAATGTTCTGTTCCCAATATAGGCCCCTTCAGGGCAGAACAAGCTCTCCATCTCCAAAATGCTAGGCCTTTTGGCTGCTGATGCTCTGTTCTCTGTCAGCAACAAATGTCTAGTCATTTCATAACACATTTTCAAGATAAATTGATATATTGATAAATTAATGGAGATCCAGATGACCCATGTTGGCTACTTTATGCTGTCTTTTAAAATGAAATTCACAGATGAGTCATGCTTAAATTTCTATTTCCTCCTTAGCAAATTATTCAGGTGTATCACCTTTTAGAGGTGATGATTAATACTGCTGTCCTATTAAAGTACATGAAAGCTGAGTGTACACCACCCACAGAGACTTATTAGTCACCATCTTGACCCCAAAGTAAGCAGAGAGTTTACAATTTTGCTTTTAAGTAAGAATATCAGCATATTCATAAGCTTAGACATTAAATAATGGTAATAATCTAGCTAAAACGGCTATAAACAGAGTTACACTGCACTAAAAAGTAAGAAGTGTTGAATTGCATTTGTGAAGCAACATCCAGTCATTTTTTTCCAAGTAAAATGTGTAGTATGTCAGACATTGCTCTCTAAGGAAAAACTATACTTGAGAATCCATATTGGATTCATAGAATTGTAGTGGCACGTCGTTTTTCATGGGACATTGGAGTATATGATTGTACTCCCTGGCTGAAATCCTGCACTAATTTACCTGGATCCCACTCAATACAATGGAATATACTTCAGACAAGGTATGTAGAGAACTGTGATGTCTATAAAGCATCTGTATCCTGAGATGAAACAGGATGCAAAATATCTTTTATTATACAATAGAGGAGGTCAACCAAAATAGTGAAAGGTCTAGACACCATGCCCTATGAGGAGTTGCTTAGGGAGCTGAAGATGTTTTACCTCGGGAAGAGAAGGTTAAGAGATGATATGATTAGCCATATTTAAATATTTGAAGGGGAGTCATATTGAGGATGGAGCAAGTTTGTCTAGGACATGGAGCAACAGAATCAACCACAGGAGCAGAGTTAAATAGAGGCTGGGTGTCCATATATTGGGAGTGTTTTCATTGTGTATTCCTGCACGGGAATGGCTTGGACTGGATGGCTCTTCTGCTCTCTTCCAGCTCTATGATTTTAAATGGCTTGATAAGAAACACCAGTTCCTAAATACCAGTTGCTTCTCCCACAGTTCTGTCTGTTCTGCCAGTGGTATCTCCCAGGCCTGTGTGGGGTGAATCCACAGTGAATTTTATTCTGAATTTAAAGCAGTTATCAAAAGTGCTGAGCTGAAATTACTTTACAGAAATGTCTCAGCACTGGATAGCTTTTTTTAAACTACAGACTCAAAGTTTGAGTAGATTCCCCATCACCATTACCCTGACATGGAAGTCACCAGCAGTCACTGTTTGCTTGAGTACAGTATTAAAAAGATATATAGGAAAAAACTCATGTCCTTTGCTCACTTTGTTCATGTCTAAAGGAAAAACACAAGAATTTTTATATGCTCTCAAATTTTAATCTATTTCATGTGTACTTAAGCCTATAAAATTGTTGCATCAGAAGATGGGACACTGATGTTACTTTTCTTTCAGCTCAGTAATGAAATTCAAACCCATTCCAGCATGTAACAGATTAATTAACCCATAGGACAAAATTCTGCTACTGGGTTTATGCTGCCCTCTCATTCAGAAACCGATGACATTTGCATTATAAGCACAAAACCTACAGATATTTATTTTAAAAATATTCCTTGCTCATTTTCTAAGGACACTGTTAGCTCCTCTAGTACATTTTAAATCTGTTCCTGCTAGCCACAAGGGTGTGAAAGTTAGGAACCCCTTGTTGTTGTTTTAAGTTTGTTTGCTTGTCTTGCTAAACGGCACCACAGAAAATAAATTACCCGTATATACTCAACTATAAGTCAACCTCATATATAAGTCGAGGACAGGTTTTGGGAGCAAAATTATGCTCTTGAGTTGATTCTGACTCACGGTAACACTGTGGATGATCTCCAAGTATCTCTGTCTTCCACTGCTCTGCTCAGGTTCTACAATCCCATGCCCATAATCCCCATGATTGAATCTATCCATATTATATGCTTTATGTGGAGCTGCACTTGAGAAGTATTTGGAAGCTGCCACTAGTGCAAAATGAAGCAGCCAGACTGATGTTGGGTGGGCCTTTTAGAAACTAGTTAATACTGGTTTTACATGAACTACACTGGTTTCCAATTTCTTTCCAATTTCTACTCAAGGTGCTGATTTCACACTATATTCAAAGTAATTGAAATCTTATTTAAATATGAAGGCCACATTTTATTTCAATAAGAATACAAGGGTCTTTATTTTGTTTAGCTTTGTTTTTATCCTTGGAGGGGAGAGGAATCATATGTTCCCCATACTGTTTTGTTCTACATTGCATGGAATGCATTTCTATAGAATAGCTTGTAGACTCTTGAGACAGGCTTGAGGAATGTTTGTAAATTAAATCTGAGTTCCTTGTATCCAGTTTCAGTCACATAAGTAGATTATCTTCATTATGTTACTCACAGAAATATCAACAAAAAGTGCATTCTAACCGAAAAAGAATCCTAATAGATTCTTTTCTTTATGTACCCAAAGCAGCACCCATCTACACACAAATGGCATTGCTTAAGTACAGTGTAGCACAATGAATACTGTAAACTTGTTGAGGGGGACTCTATGGGGAAGGGAACCCAAAATAACCCAATGAGGGCCAAAAGTGTTTAGTGGATACAAATGCTTCCAGATGTCATTT
Organism: Urosaurus nigricauda; assembly: GCA_034509955.1. Classification (NCBI taxonomy): domain Eukaryota; kingdom Metazoa; phylum Chordata; class Lepidosauria; order Squamata; family Phrynosomatidae; genus Urosaurus; species Urosaurus nigricauda. The sequence goes on from JAOEGL010000003.1 coordinate 246,182,774, forward strand.
GTGGACATCTGGAACATGTTGGGGAGGCACAATGGGAAGGACTTTCACAGAGTATATCCTGGAAAGATGTGGTTTGCTGGCTGGCTGCCTAACTGGAATCTGGAACAGGACCACTTATTTTGTCATACATCTCAGATGTAGTGGTGAAAACTAAAAGCAGCACTTTGCATTGGCATGATTTGAAAATTCAATTTTTTACAAATCCTCTACTGCTTAAAGGATATGGAAATTGCTGTTGTGCGCCTTCAAGTCATTTCTGACTTATGGTGACTCTAAAATGAACGGATCACAGGGTTTTCTGGGGCTGAGAGAGTGTGACTCAACCAAGGTCACCCAGTGTGTTTCCATGGCTGAGTGGGGAATCGAACCCTGGTCTCTGGAGTTGTAATCCAACACTCAAAACATTACTCCATGCTGGCTCGAATATGGAAATAGGCGTGGTTAATTTTTTTCAGTCCCAACCATGCATTATATAGGAAGAAAGGTTTTTTGTTGCTTTACCTACTATCATCTCACATATGCCAAGGCCCATTTTCAATTGAGATTCTAGCCCTATTCAATTGAGATTCTAGCTCATTCGTTGAAAGAGCTACAATCAACACATGAGGGGAGCATGCAAGCCCCACCATTTCCATCATTGTTGTCTGAATGAGAAGAGTGACAGTCTGAAGAGGACCACATCAGGGCTGTAGCTACAAGGAAGATGAAATGAGGATACTGACCTCATAAGGATTCTTGCCCCTCAGATGAAATTTTCAATGAGTCTTCTAATTTCTAGCATTAATTAGATGGCACACTGCCTCCCCTTTCCTAGCTGGATCGAGGCCATGGCAACCACACGTTGCAGCCCTCGTCCAGCCTTTCCAGGGCACAAAAAGGAGCCACAAAAAGTGGTTCCTTTTTACACCCTGGAAAGGGTGCAATAACCGTGGCACCGTGGCTATGTGGTGGTCCTTCAGTGCTGCGCATACTGACGCAGCGCCGGAAGAGTGCCATGATATCACGTACCGTGTGGATCAGTGTATGGTGTCATGGCACCCGGGGGAGGGGGTAGAGTCAGGATGTGCATCATGTGGATGCAACGCCCTGTCTCCACCCCCAGGCCAGTCTTAATGGCCAGTCTGCAGAGCTCCTAAGTCATTTAAAACTTAAGTAGAACAATTAGAAGTACAGGTTAGGAATACAAAGAAAAAGGGCAAGCAAAGTTACCAAGGGAGTGCAAATACTACAAATACAAGAATTCTTGGTATATATGATTTTCTGTGTCTCACTCTTTGCAGTGCTAAAAATTTGGGGACTAGAGGAAAAATTCATTGGGAAGGGGGCAGAATTTTTATTGAGGGACAATATTACAACCCTGGACAATCTCTGCTATCAATGCAATAAAAAAATCCTGAGCTTTATCAGGCACTTCACTAATAAATGTTATACTTATGTTATACTGATGTTATACAGAAACAAGCATGGACTCAGAAGCAAGACAAGCATAACATCCTGCAATTTTGTTCCAAAAAGGGATGGTTCCTGGTACTGAGACAAGTTCTATACTAAGTTTACAATGGAGCAATTTGCAATGTACTATGCTGTCCTCTTACCGTTAGTGACAGCCTTTTTTTTTTTTTTTTTTAGCATGACCTTAGCCATATAATATTGGAAGACAGCATGATACAATTACAGTTGGGGTGATCAGGGTACACAGGTTGTGGATTTCATTAAGTGTCCTCTCCCCTTATTCTTTGCCCTCAATAAGTTGAAAATTATCTTAACTGGTCATTAATTTTGCGAGACCACCATGTTTTGTGAGCATTGGTACATCACAGCCATAGCTCCTGCCCTCCAAAATCTTTGTTGCTAGATCTCTTTCTCAAAACTACCAGCTCCTCCATAGCTTTCAAGGTTTAGCTGGGGAAAGGCAGTGTTGGCCATGGTGGAATCACTTATCAGTATTTATCATTGATATATGTGTTTTATGCCACAAAAGCTGTGGGTGCACCCTAGGGATTGTAAAGGAAATTACATATGACAATATAGTTTATGATGGTTTCCCTAGTACTTCTCATATTTGATAGCTTTAGTATACTCATGAATTGAAGTTTCATCTCTTTTGTAGGAAGCATGTACTTTTTTGCGCATTCTCTAATTTCAGTTTGTGAGTATAGTTAATATGGAGACCAGCATTCAATTCTCAGCTCAGCACAATGAGTGACCTCAGGCAGGTCACATGCTCTCAGCCTTAGGGGAAGGCAATAGCAAATCTCTGAACAAATCGTGCAAAGAAAACCCCATACGTCAGCAGTGTTGATGTAAACAAGCAGAAGTGCACAGTTCAAGCAATCTCCGATGCCTTCAGAATTACCGGAGACCCTGGAGCTTCTGCTTTATCAGGAATCCTCCTCCCAGTTGTTGATGAAAACAGACTGGAGCCAAAACTCTCTCCTCAGAGGTTTTATTCTTAAGTTGCTGTATTTACAAATATATACACGCTCGTCCGACAAAACTCTCCAACCAACCATCCACCATCTCCACAACAATTACCCAACAATCCTCACTGAGGTGTGCAGGCTATTTATAGACTTGTGCCATGAGGTCACAAACCCAGCCTCTTCCGATGACTTTCTTCCTTGTGTCACCTGCATTACTTTCCCCTCAGTCAGGAAGACTCTTGTTGTTTACATTAGGCCTACGTGCAAGCAAGTACATACTGACCTTGAGCACTGTGTGCTTCCATCCTTCAGCTGCAGACAATTCTAGTCATAATTCCTGTTTTACCTTTTTGTGCATATCTGTACATTTCATACTCAGGCCTCAAAGCCTAACAAGCAGTGACTCGAAAGCACACAATGACAATATATATTGAACACATAAGTTATAGTATTATTCTGAAGATAGTACAATCATATATTTCAGTTTTTCATCATTGAGAGAAAAGTGTGAATGTCAGGGGGTTGTTTTCTTTCAAGTAAACGCACATGACCAAAACACCATACAGTTGAATACTGTACACAAATGTAAGTCAGATGAGAGTGAGTGTTATAGGGGGGAAATGCATTAAAATAGTATAAATTAGGGCACAAAAGTGTGGCACAAATTTCCTTGCAGAAAAGAGAATTTTAAAACCAGTAGATAACTTGAACAGGATAAGAATATTGGGAGAATTCTGAAAATTACAATGAAAATAAAAGATTGCCATATGCCTAATATGTTTCTTATGGACTTCTTATAAGAAATATCTTTATAGATTTCCTGCCTCATAAATCTAATTCCCTTTTTCTTGATTTCACTCAGAGAAAGAAACATACAGTGAAGCATATGCAATAAAAGAGCAGGAAATGGACTAATTCATTTAAGGGGCTTTCTAGATTGGCAGGAAAGGGAGACATGAAGTTGCCTTTTCCTTAATGCTTAGCAGCTACACTGCAAGCCCCAGGTGTGTAATAAAAAGGCATAGGGCAGCTACACTGAGGAGGTGTGGGGACGACTTATCTGAAGTCTTTTCTGTTGCTCAGCCACTACATTGGAAGCTGTCAGGATGCTAGAAACACAGGCGGAGCAGCTGCACAGGTGGCAATGAACGGGGCTTTTGGCCACACTGAACCTTTAATATTTTTGTTGTTGTTGCAGGCTGCGAACTGCGCAGTTGCACCGCTACATCATACAGGCAATTGTATTGCCAGATGCGAACTGCTCAGTTGTGCAGGTACATCACACATGAACTGTGCAGTTATGAAGATCTGGCAATTTACCATTGTGGTTTTGCTTCCCTTTTTTAAGTGCGCAGTTGCATCGGTGCACCATGAATCAACCCCTTTATTTTATAATAATAATAATAATAGTTGTTGTTGTTTATACCCCACCCCTTAGAGATCAATTGAGGCGGCTTACGCAGTAAAATACTATACATCAATAAAACAAACTGCATCCCTCCCCCCCCCCTTAAAAAGATATTAAATCTGTTACAATTTAAGTTTATGAATAAACTTCTTTATTTTATGAATGAATTGACATTTTATTCGCAGTTGCATAACAGTTACAGCATCCCAGAATCCCTACTGCACATGTCTAGGGTTCGGATTAGGGCTGGAGCTAGGGTTTGGGAGCTTTAAAAAACTGCACAGTTGCACTGCAGCATTTAGACACAGCTGCGCTATTACACCCTTTTTAAAAAGAAGCTGGGAAAAGCAGGTCCTTTTTAAAGCTGCTTTTTCCCCACTAAAATGCAAAAGAAGTGCGTTCATGCCAAACTTTCAGTGTGGGTCATCTAAAGGCTACACTTTCATGCAGGCATGAACACACCCCTTTTTGCCAGTCTAGATCAGCCCTAAATCTACATTTATTTCATGCTTTAAAAGCCATAACTTCTGGGTTACACTTAATATGTTAGGCACATGCCTCCAAGTGAACTAGAAATCAAGTCCCTGAAGTACATACTGTATATACTCATGTGTAAGTCTATAAATTTTAGTTTAAAAATTGACCTGAAAACCCTGGGTTGACTTATCTACAAGTCAATGCAAGTTCTGTATTTCTAACTCTTATAAAAAAGAGAACCACCCCCTGGTGAAAGGTAAGAGTAAAATCTGTCCTGAAAGCACTAAACCCCTCTACTCTTTCATCCATACAGCCTCTAGTATGAGCTGAAACAGCTATGCCTTCTGGAATTTTGTAAGTTCTTTGGCTTTGTTTTCCTTTGCTTCATCCTTTAAATCCTTTAGTACATGCCCATAAGTTTTACCCTTGACTTATCATTGGGTCATGTTAAAATCCCTAATTTTGCCCCTAAAACCTTCCCGTGACTTATACATGAGGTCGACTTAAAGTCGAGCATATGCAGGTAATTCATTCCACATAATAACTCAATCCTGGATATTTATAAAATCATACACATTCCATTGCTCTTGACAGGTTTGCTTTGAAAAAGTCAGCATTTCACTCATTCTCAAGATCATGTATGACTGTATGATTTCCCATGTCAGAGCTATGTTTAGCTCATAAGAAGAAGAAAAACATTCTGCAAGTCAGACCAGGGCAAATCAAGCCTTTCCTTCACCATTCGGTGCCAGCCTTCTCATAGACATGGTTTAGGAAAAGTGGTTTATTGTTATTGAGTGTCTTCATGTCATTTTCAACTTATGATGACCCTCAAGTGAATGTATTATGTTTGTGTTTGTTTGTTTGTTTGTTTTGTTTTTGCAAGATTTGTTCTGGTTTCCATAACAGGTTGTCTTCCTCTGAGAGTGAGAGAGTGTGACTTGCCCAAGATCAACTAGTGTGTTTCCTTGGCTTAGCGGCATTTGATCCCTGGTGTCCAGAATCTAGGGGTAAACACCCAAACCACTATCTTTTAAGGGAGCTTAAAACATAATTTCAACCACAGTGTAAATAAAAACATAACATGTTTTATTAAAACAAAATTAAATATGTTATAATAGTCAAATATTAAATTGTATTTATATAATATTAAAATATTAAAGTACAATTGAATTAATGGTCATTTAATAGCAGATTAATTATTTTAGACTTGTACTCTTGCATAATATAAATATTTTAAAAAAAATATTAAATTAAAATTAAGAAATACAACACCCACATATTTTATGTCCTGTTCTCTGTAGCCAAGTAATTGCTGAAAGCTTTCCTTAATTTGAAAGTCTTTGCCTGCTGGCAGAAGAACAAGATTGAGGGGTATAATCTAACAGTCCCCAGGAAAAGTGTTCCACAGCTTGGGAGAAGCCAGCATTTCAGGTCCTCTTCAAATGTTCATCAGAAAGTGGTGAGACTGAAAAAAGTTGCCCGCCTTCGGATCTCAAAACTTGGACAGGTTTGTATGGGTCAATATCGTTTTTCAGATATCTTGGACAACACAAATCTGTAAGCATTGTGACAGTGGTGGAGGAAAGGAGGAAGGAGGAAAAGAAAGACAAGAAAGAAGACCCCAATCCTATCTGGATTTTATAAATTATCAAGAATTCTAAAAATGGGAAATTATGGAATGTCTCAGCCTTAGAGTTGTGAACGAGAGTTCAATGAGTCATGTTTGTGGAACTGGACAAGCGGGTGTTGGAAATGCTGGATTCTAATCAGTGAAGCAGATGCACATTCTAGCCTTGTTTATATTTTACAGGGTTCAATACTCTATGGAGAGGAAACCAGTTCATGCTGTACCCTTTGGGCTTTGGCTGATGTAAAAGAGGTTAATGAGAAACCATTCATTAATGTCTTTATTATTTTTAATTTTTGCATTATTGGTTTGGTTACTGTTATTATTAATTATCACAACACCTTACAAAGCAATATCATATGAGGGACCAGATAGCAGCCTTGAAGAAAAAATCAAATCAAACAGTGATAAAGCTTTTGTGGGCAAAAATGTATTTACTTTGAGCTAAATGACAGCTACAGTTCAGAAACATTTGGCAGTGCCTGATGAAAAACAGTATAAATTGAAGTGATGCTTCCTGATCTTGCATGAGATTATATCAAGTTATGTGCCTGCAACTCTCATGGCCACATGAGTGTACCGCATACCGTGCAGCTGTGGACAAGTTTACAGAGGAACCACCAAACACAGGGTTCTAACACAAATCAAGGAAAATGAGAGACACTACACACTGGGCCAGCCAGAAAAATCAGCAGCAGCTTAACATGAAAATGTTATTTGAAAACACTGAAAACACTATACCAACAACTATTAGGTCAGAATGCATAAGGAGGCCATTGAAATCCCCAAACACCTGGACAACTTCAACATGAAAGAAGAAATCCTGAAAGTAAACAAAGTTTGGCTATCAGTCCAAAAAAACACCAAAATCAAGACTCAACCCATGCAAATGAACATCACCCTGGGTTCACAGGAAGGTTTCCCTGCAGACAATGGATTGCTAATTAAACATACACACATATCCTCCTGCATATCCTCCCACCCTGAGATGTTGCCATTCAACAAAAGACCAACAGACCAACACACAAATTAACATGTAAATCACTTCCTCCCAACCAAGCGTCACACAGTATATATACACCACTCACCTACATGCCAGTATTCTCTGAGGATGCCAGCCACAGATGCAGGCAAAACATCAGGAATAAAGTCTTCTAGAACATGGCCACATAGCCTGAAAAACCCACAAAAAACTATGCTTGAAATTCATTGTGGAAAATAGGAAATCCTGGATTACACTATAGAATAAATTAAAACATCAGAACCTTTGAGGTTTGCTTCCTGTTCTAGGTTTTTCACTGAATGAGACGCAAATCCTGATTGTTACTTTCTACCAATGTAGCTGTAAAGTAAAACTTAGGTCTTATCTCCCCTCCTTCTCATCCAAAACAATGTGCATACATAACTAAATAAAAGTGGATACTCCATTGTGCCAATTCTGGCTCACAGACAAAATTTTTATGTTCTTATAGCTGCAATATCACAATAAGAGATGTTATCTCTGTTTAAATTAAATATTTATATTGCATAGTTATCATATATGAAGTAATTAAATCATTTGCTTTGACAGATGGTGTAATGCACTTGGCAGTTCTCCATGGATACCTCCTTGCCTGAACTGTTCTGTAAACTTGTGATGAGAGCAACAAGGACAAGCAGATCTGAGCATGTATATAACAAAACAGCAAGTTACATGTTACACCCCAAATGATAAATTGACCATTTTAGAATCTCAGAAAGTTTGTAAACATAAACTTTTTTTATTTACTACACATTGCATATCATATCCACTGCAGCACATATATTTAATGGGTCATCATAGAGCAGTATATGCTACCTGAGCTACAGAGCAAAAGGAAGCAAATGAAGGAGAGAAATCCACAACACAGCAACCCAGGGGATGGTGCTTCCATTGAAGTTAATGATATAAGGCTAAACTAGTTGATACATTGAATTTATTATTTATTTGTTTGTTTGTTTTATTTTTATCCCACCTTTCTCCTGAAGTGGGGCCCAAGGCAGCTAACAACACATATAAAACACATTAAAACAACAATTAAAATTGTAGAATTAAATTCAATAAAATATAAAAAATTACAAATTTAAAACTTTACATTTTATTTTAAAAATTAAAAATTTAAAACATAGAAACTAAAAAATAGTAATCTAAAACTGACCATCCCCATCCCCCGATAAAACCAAGCCTTAAAAGGTCTGTTTAAATAAAAATGTCTTTGCCTGCCGGCAACAGGCCAACAATGAGGGGGCCAGCCTAGTCTCCCATGGAAAGAAGTTCCACAGGGTAGGAGCATCCACTGAGAAGGCTCTCATGTCCTCATCAGGCAAGCCTGGGGTGGTGGTAGGACTCTGAGAAAGCCTTCTCCTGAGGATATTAGGGCTATTTCTATGAGGAGATACTGTAGTGACTTGGACCCTGGGATCATCACAGATACGCTCTCTCTGGACCTAAGCTGCATAGGGGTTTATAGGTCATGACCAGCACTTTGAATTGTGCTCAGAAATGAACTGGAAGCCAGTGAAGCTGTTTCAGTACAAGAGTTAGACGTTGGCTGTAACTGGCTCTGGTCAACATTCTAGCTGCAACATTATGGACCCACTGAAGTTTCTGAACAGTTTCCAAAGGCAGCCCCATGTAAAGCGTGTTACAGTAATCCAAACATCATGTAACCAAAGCATGTGTCACTGTGGCCAGATTTAACATCTCAAGGAGTGGATGCAGCTGGCACACAAGTTTTAATTGTGCAAAGGCACTCCTGGCCACTGCTGAAACCTGGGCATCCAGGCTCAGAGTAGAGTCCAGGAGCACACCCAAGCTGTGAGCTTGAGATTTCAGAGGGAGTGTAACCCCATCCAGCTCATGCACAGCTCCGATTCCCTGATCTGCCTTACGACTGACCCAGGAGCACCTCAGTCTTGTCTGGATTAAGCTTTAATTTGTTAGCCTTCATCCAGTCCATTACCGACAATAGACACTGGTTCAGTACAGAGACAGCTTCCGTTAGGTGGAAAGGAGAGATAGAGTTGGGTATCGTCGACATACTGATGACACCGCACCCCAAAACTCCGGATGATCTCTCCTAGTAGTTTCATGTAGATATTAAACAACATGGGGGACAAAACAGAACCCTGTGAGACCCCGCAGGCAAGGGGCCAAGAAGTCAAACAGGAGTCTCCCAACACCACCACCTTGGTCTGCCCCTCCAAGACATACCAGAACCACTGCATAACAGTTCCTGCAAGTCCCATCCCAGAAAGGCGACCCAGAAGGATACCATGGCCGATGGTAACAAAGGCCACTGAGAGATCTAACATGACCAACAAGGACACACTCCCCCTGTCCAGTTCCCTGTGAAGATCATCCACCAAAGCTATCTCTGTGCCATAGCCAGGCCTGAAGCCAGACTGAAATGGATCTAAATAATCTGTTTCATCCAGAAATTCCTGGAATTGGGAGGCCACCACTCACTCCAGAACCTTGCCCAAGAATGGAATATTAGAGACTGGCCGGTAGTTATCAAGGATGGCAGGATCCAGGGAGGTCTTTTTCAGTAAAGGCTTCACCACAGCTTCCTTTAGGCAGAATGGAAATTTGCCTTTCTGCAGTGAAGCATTCACCACTCCCTTTACCCACTCCCCATACCGTATCTCCCTCTGCCCATTACTGTAATGATGGCTGCTCCCTGGGCTGCTTCTCCTCCTTTGCCCTCCTTGTAGCACATATTGGTATTACTGGCTGGCCTATTGTTTCAAACAGAACAATCCAGTATACCCTCCCCTACTAACCAAAGGGACTGCCCCTTACCCTTGCTCCTCCTAAAGTGGCTTCCCCAAAGGGGTGATCCCCCTTCAGCAGCAGGCCCACCACAGCAGGCACCCAGCCTTTATCACTTTCCCAAGGGGAACAGGTGTTCCTGACTCAGTACCTGGGGCCTGATCCTGGCAAGAAGCAATCTTTCAGTCTAATAGTCTACCAAGTGAGATGAGGCAAGCAGCAAGCAGGTAGTATAAACCTTTCCTGGGATGGTGAGGTGGCCTGTTGTTGTCTTCCCCCACTTTATGCTGGCTCCCCTCAGTCCCAGCATGCACCCAACCTTTATCCCCTTCCCAAGGAGAACAGATGTTCTTTGCTGGATACCTGGGGCCTGGCCCTGGCAGGAAGCAATCTGTTGAGGCTAGTAGTCCACCAGGTAAAATGAGGCAAGCAGCAAGCAGGTAGTACACACCTCTTTCCTGGGGTGGCCTGTTCTTGTCCACCCCACCCCCCCTTTGTGCTGGTTCCCCAGCACATATATATGTGTGTGTGTGTGTGTGTGTGTACACAAACACACACACACATATATACACATATACAGCTAAACATACACACACATGCACGTGCACACACAGTGAGCTTTCCATTTTGCCCCTTTTATCCTGACATTTTTATTTGGACAGTCCTTAGCAATTATGTGATACTGCTGCCAAAAGGCTTCAAATGAATGGGTGCTATTTCTTCTTTTCTTTTGTTGATGATCTGCTTTATTTAAAGTGCTTTAGTTTTGAATATATTACGTTTGAATTGTGTTTATATTTATTGTAGTGGTCATCTCAAGTGGCACATGGCAGGGGAAGAAAGGATGAGTATAAATCTAAGAAATAAAGTTTGAAATGAGATGTATCCCCCTTTCCCAGACAATCTCCATCTTTGGCTCACATCTGTGAACTTCATGCTCTATAAAGGTATGCGTGTCTGTATTTTTCATATTTTTTTCCTTTCTCTCCTGCTACATTATCGGGGTTAATTTGTGTATGAAAATGGCACACATGACAGAGGTGTTGCCATGGCTCAAAAGTGTCAAAATATCATTTCTTCCCTCAAAGCACAGCATTTGGAGAGTCTTCTGGTTAAAATAAAATAAAATAAAAGGTGGACCTGACATGACCTCATTCATGTCTCTGCCTAAATCTGGGAGTTGCTCACAGAAAAGATGCTTTTTCATCTCATGTCAATTTGCCTTTCCAAAATCCAAAGCCTGAGTAAAGCGTTTCATCAGCTTCAACAGAGTGGAAAACATTCAAAATGGTCTGAAGCAGTGGCGACACTAGGGCTGGTGTCACTTGGTGCAGTAACTCATGGTGTCACCTCCTCCCATACCCTCCCATAAAGAATCCTTAGTAATGTTTTTTCTATTAATTTACTCATAAATTGTAATTCCCATATATCAACAAAATCTAATGGTAATAGTTGTGACACAAACAACTGGCAAAATTAAATTTATCTTTGAATTACTGTGTCATACACACAGAATAAATGTGATTATGTATACATATTTCATGTTATTAAAGTGAAAATTTGGTAAAATGTGATGTTCTCAAATATTTTTTTAAAAAAAATTTAAAAAAATTAAAATTAAATTTTGAAATTTTAAATCCCCTCCCATTGATCCTTACCCCATTTGCACCATCTCTTCAGCATTTTAAAGAGATACAGTTAAATGCCACAGCTTGTTTCTGCCCAAATACAGATTTTGAGGAGCAGTGGTGTCACCTCCCTTAGGGTGTCACCTGGTGCAGTCCACACACATTGCACCCCCCTAATGATGCCACTGGTCTGAAGTGACCTGACTGTGGTCAGATTTCAGACTTTTGATAAATCTTCAAATTTAGCTTGGGGTGGGAGAAGGTATCAACACTGCAAGCCAGAAATTATTTGTTTGAGTCTTGAGTCCAACTAAAGTTAACCAGAGCAGTGTTTTGTTTTGTTTTTCAAGGCAAAGATCCAAAACTTGTTGCAGAAATAATCCCGTTTGAGACTGCACTGGCTCTATGCTAGACAATTTTGAGAACTGTAGTTTTGTGAAACATTTAGCCTTTTCTGTCTGAGAGCTTTAGTGTCAAAATAAACTACAGTTCCCAGGATTCCCTAGCACTGAGCCAGGGCAGTCGAAGCAGTCGCAAACTGGATTATTTCTGCAGTGTGTTTTGGACCTAGAACTACATTTTCTTTCACATAAGTCATCATGATAGCAAGAGAAACACAACAAAATCTTTTACTTTCATAAGGAGTGTAACAAGGTTAGCCCTTTTTGCTATTCCTCAACTTCATGGACCTATGCAAATTATTTTTAAAGTATTTTTCTTGTCTTTGATCTATTCTAAAATGATTTTGACAGCATTTATCCAACCAAAAGAAGGTGTACTTATCACTACAGGAGGGAGAACAAAGTCAATCGAATCTTAATTTCTGAAAAGCAAATGGTTTTGCAACTGATTCTACATGCTACTTTAAAACTGCACGTACACTCATATGTTTGAAACGTATTCCGGGTAGCTGTGTTGGCCATGTAGAAAAATACAACAAAATCCACAAAGGAATAACCTCTTTATTTTCCAAACATTTTGTACCAAAATGTACAAAATACATCATGCAGTTTAGGTTTTCCAATAACTCAAATGCTGCAGCAGGAAGTTTCCCTTGTTTACTCCTCTTAATTTTTTTATATTTTATTTTATTTTATTTTGTAGATCTAGCCATATCTGAGTCTCAAACTCCATTCCAGTCTCCTTTCATTATTTATTTTTCATACTCATATTCTTCTATGTTTTGTGAAGTTTTTTTAATAAAAATTTTCTTTATTGTCTTGTGGAGTGTACATGTTTATTATTAATATCTTCTCTCATTTGGTTGATTGCTATTGCTATGTAGTGGTCTGATTGCTATTGCTATGTAGTGGTCATCTTTGTCTTTAAATATCTCTTTGGTCTCTCCTTGATCTATGACATAAATTGTCACTACTTTTTTTATGTTGTTCATTTGCTGCTACAAATAGTTGTCTCAAGTGTTACTTTTGTTGTCAGTTAAGATGGTCTAGATGGCACTCAATGCAGGCAAAGATCACTCCTCTTCATGGTCATGGGACAAAGGGCAATAAAAGAGAGAGAATAATATTTCAACTCCATTAGCAGTAGAAAAGTAACTTTCCTTGAGATCCAGACTACCCATGTCCTGCGCAAAACTAATTACTCTTTTCCTAGGCAAAGAACACTGGATTTCTCAACAATTCCCTGTACATCTAGAAAAATGTTAAGGTGCTATACATGTACAACTTGCCAATTGTAGGCTTGAGATGACTTAAAAGAATGGGTTTTATTAGACAAAAAAAATAAATTTAGAAGAAATATTAGTGCTAAAAGAATATAAAAACGGAGTGATGGGAAAATTATATAAATTATTAATTAGTTGGGACACTGAACACAAGGTAATCAAAGAAACAATGATCAATTGGGCTAAGGATATCGGACATCCAATTCATCTTTACCAGTAAGAATATGCCTGGAAAAAAATGTATAAAGTTTACAGCAGTTCAAAATTTAAAAGAAAACTGGTTTAAAATTTATCTTAGATGGTATTTGATGCTGATAAAACTAGCAAACATATATAATAAAACAAATAATCTTTGTTGGAAATGTGGAAATGCCCCCAGTTCATATATCCACTGTTGGTGGGCATGTGTGAAAATGGGAAAAAATTGGAAGAACATAATTGATGAAATAAATATGATCGTAGAGACTGATTTGATTAAGATTCCAAAAAGCATTCTGGAAGGAATGTTTGATGATAGTGTTAAGGTAAAAGCTAATAAAGCCATTGATAACCAAATGAAACCAATAATCTCTGCCATTAATGATCAATAGTTCAGCCATAGAGCAAAGGAAAAACTTGCGCTTTGAATTAGGCTTGAGTTGTGGGCTGAGGAAGGAGGGGGAAGGAACAAAAGGAAGAAAGCTAAAGTGTGAATTTCTCTTCACTGAGAAAGAGATGGGCCTCTCCTCAAGGCCACTGCTAGTCAGCTAAGCTGATAAGGTTCTACAAGGCATTCATTGTAAATCAGGCCAGCAGAGAGCCAGCCAGTTAGACTAGCTGAATAATACAGATATATATGATGATGATGAATGTTAAACTACGCATGCTCAATGAATATTTTGTGGGTTAATAAAAACTGTTTGCGCCATGTTTGGGGCATTCAGTCAATGGAATGATTCTTGGCTGAACACTGTATGCAACCTAAGGCTGTTTTGAATAAATGAATCTGGTTGGAAATCTTCACAAATGCCTCACTTTGCATGATTGGTTGTGAATGGGTTAATTAACCCTTTGTTTTCCATAACAATAGTTTGAATAAGAAATGTGGAAAAATGTTAATTTATATGGCTTCTGTTGCCAGGGTCCTTTATGGCAAAAAAAGGAGAACAAAAGACACCCCAGAATCAGAGGAATATCTATTTGTATGAGATGATGCAGATGGACAAACTTTCATGTATGAAAAAAATGATTCTTAGGAGACAATACCAGGAGAATGGGATAAAGTATTAAATTATATTAAGAAGAGATGGGGAGATGTATTAATTGTATATTGATAATCTAATTTTTGTATAATATGATTAGACACAATGAACAATAGAGGATTTCTGTAATGCTCCCTGTGTGCGGTTGCCTTTGAAAAGTGCTCAGAAACTTCAGTTCGCCCAAAGAGCTGCAGCCAATTGACTGCAGCTGGATACAGTGTGCATACTTGTTCCCTTTATAGGTCATCCACCAAGGTGATCAAAGCTGTTTCCATCCCATAGCTAGGCCTAAAACCAGACTGACATAGATCTAAATATTCAGTCTCATCCAGGAACAACTGGAGTTGAGAAGCCACCACTCGCTCCAGCGCCTTGCCCAAAAATGGAAGGTTGAAAACTAACCTATAGTTATCCAGTAGAGTAGGATCCAGGGAAAGTTTTTTTTTCTTATCACGGCCTCCTTCAGGCATCCTGAGACCCTGCCTTGCTGTAAGGAGGCATTAGTCACTTCCCTTACCCACTCTACCAGTCCTCCAGATGTGCTTCCATAGAATGCAGAAAAGCATGGAGAAAGCCACTGCTCTCTTACTCTGTTTCACCTTTCTTTTCTCATAAAATAAGGTTCCAGACTGACTACCTCACCAAACAACAAAACCCAGGATTCCACGGGATGGAGCTATGATAGTTAAACTGGTGTCAAATTGCTTTTACTTTTTAATGTGACTACATCCTCAGTCAAAATCAGTGGGTCTGAAAACAGCTATGACCAACTTAAGCCCCATTGATTTTCATAGGTCCATTCTGAATAGGTTTCTGTCTGTATCCAACATATTGTGTGTGTGTGTATACATTTTCCTTTAGCTAGATCACCTAAAGTGTCCCTTCATCCACTTCTGTCTGTCTTTCTCTCTGTCACTTCTTTGCTTTGCTTTCTTTTTACATGTATATACACACACAAACTAGAGTTATATCTCCATAATATAGGCCACTAACATCTGCACCAAGTATAATGTAGGTTCTAGAGGTTTTACATCACACTAGCTAGACATTTCAGATTAAATGTTCTGATATGTGAAATAATAGCTGGCATCAAGTAATAAATTACTGAGTTTTTGGTGTTTCTAACTATCTAGTCAAATGTGAAATCTAGAAGCAAGAATTCTACCACCTGTTCCATTTTCATTTCCCCAAAAAATAGGTTTCCACAGAAAAGTGTCATTTAAATCAAACCACATGTCATGTCACATGTTTCTCTAATTGGTCATGGTCCAGAGTCTTGATTTTTGAGACAGGTTATCTTCTTGTTGTTTTTCTTTGCAGTCTCATGGCAACACAGTTTTTATACATTTAAAGTCAGACAGAAACACTTTGTTGGGGACAGGGCCACACTGTCTCCCCACCCTTGTCATGGACACATTTCTGTCTACCCTACTGCTGCCACAGAAACTACCATTAAAATCAGCAGTAACTTTGGTAATTCTATAATGCAGGATAACACCAGCAAGTCCTTCCACATGTTAGATACCTGCAAGACTACAGACCAGAGTATCTTTCTCCCCACTCTGACAGTTAGAATTGCCGTACAGTGGTCCCCCGGGTTACGAAAGTAATCCGTTCCAGATTACCTTTCGTAACCCGAAAATTTTCATAACCCGGGGGACCCCCAGGCCTCGGAGGGGAAGGGACGGAAGGCTGTCCCTTCTCCTCCTAGGCCCTGGCCGGCGGAGGAGAAGGGACGGAAGGCCGTCCCTTTTCCTCCGAAGCCTGGCCTCGGAGGAGAAGGGATGGAAGGCCATCCCTTCTCCTCCGAGGCCCTGGCCGGCGGAGGAGAAGGGACGGAAGGCCGTCCCTTTTCCTCCGAAGCCTGGCCGGCGGAGGAGAAGGGACGGAAGGCCGTCCCTTTTCCTCCGAAGCCTGGCCTCGGAGGAGAAGGAACGGAAGGCCGTCCCTTTTCCTCCGAAGCCTGGCCGGCGGAGGAGAAGGGACGGCCCGCGGGAAGGCCATCCCTTCTCCTCCGAGGCCTGGGAGCCGGGGGATCTTTCTCTCTTTTTTTCGGATCCCGGGGGATCCTTCGGATCCCGGGGGATACAATCGCGGTCCCGCCGGTTTCGGATCCCAGGGTTTTCTTAACCTGGGGGATTCGTATCCCGGGGGACCACTGTACTGTGCACATCCCCATCACCACCATGCTTTACACATATAGTACAGTAGAACCAATTATTACAAAAATAGTGTAAGTCTCCAGTCATTTTGTTCTATAGCAAGTTTAATCCTTCTAGCTACTGACCTGAAGTGTCTCGCCACTTTGGAAAATGAATGACATGTGAGAATGGGGTAGTTTTCAAGTGATATTCATCTTTAAAACTGTTCCTCATTTAATCATAGTTGAGCTAAGGATGAAGTGACACACTTTCCCTGTTTCTTCCAAGATTAGCTGTGATCTTCACAGTATCTGGTTGTGTGTGTATTTTCCCCCCCATAAGTGGCATCTGTTGCTTCAATGTAAAGTAGTTGACTTGGCCTTGAAGGGGCAATTAAGCCGTGTTTGTTTTACAAAGGCTTTATAATGATACAAATGAAGACTATTAGGTCTGATTTGTTGATGTGTATCAACACAGTTTCCTTCTTTGGGAGTGGGGAGGGGGTTCTTGGGAGTGTGCCTGTGGGGACTATTGTGGTAAGTGCCTGCACTTCAGAGTTTCCCAAGACACCACCTCTGTTTGAATAACTTATTTCAGCTGATCATAGACATACAAACATCTTTTGATACAGAACACTAGAGCTTCAAAGAACTCTGCACATTAATATGGTAACCCTAGAGACTATTACTGATAATTTCAATGCCAGTTCCATTACAGGATTTTAAAGATGTTCTTTAAATAGTACTTGAATCCTCTTGTGGGGGGGTGGCTCAATCTTGTATACAGTATGCATTTTACTAGCACTGCCCTTGTGATCTGAGACCTCTATCTCTGTCAATCTAAATCAGGCCAGTGACCTTTAATGCTTATGGGAGATGAAAAAGGAAGTTCCACATCAGATGTCTATAATCTAGAGGCTCCATTAATGATGAAGAAAGAAAATGGTCAAATTCTTTTTTTTTTTTTTTTTTCATAAACAAAAATAGCATCCAACACTAAGAACATATTTCCTGTTCTCTGTGGGAAATGTAATTATAGGTGATGCATTAACTTTGGTGTATTTCCATTTACTTTTATGTCATTAAATACAGCTGGAGTATTTTATATTTTTGTACCTGACAATTTAAAGTTCTTAGCCAAAGTCTTCACCTTGAAAAGAAGATTGCAATTTGTAGTGTGATCTTAGATTTCCTATGACTGGTAGCATTTATTTTCTCTTTACAGTCGACAGAAGACTGTAAGGCTGTTGTATGTAAAACTTTATTCGGTCATTGACCAGCAGTATAAATACAAATATAGTACAAATGGCGGTTCGTTCGGCAGAGTGCGACTACATTGTTCGTGCACAGCTGACCGTATCATGAGAAAAAATAATAATAATTACAAGGATTTTTTATATATATATATATATATATATATACATGCTACCATGGCAGCGAGGGTTGAATAGTACAGTATACATCTAGCGCCGAGATTTTCCAAATATTGGCCTATGTTAGTATACTATTCTGTTGACATTTCAAGGTTTTGTCTCATCATAAGAGGACGTATTTTGCATATGATATAACAAAATTTAGCCACATTGTATACAATACTGGGTGACTGGCTGTTCAAAAGATTATAAACAACTGAAGTGTCTGAGCCTCCCGAAAATTTTTCCAAAAGTGGGGTAATCAGTTGGTATCGAATATCTTTAGAAAAAGAGCAATAAAGGAAAGTATGTTCAAGGGTTTCAATCTCGCAATCATTACATGGACAAAACCGTGCTTGAATGGAATTTTCTTGAACCTTCCTTCCAGAACCGCTGATGGGAGGGCATTGAAGTGAGCTAAAGAAAAGGCTCTTCTAAATTTGGGTAGTGTAATTTGAAACAAGTATGAAGCGGGTGAGGACATAGGAATTGATCTATTAATTAATATGTGCCCCGGAAAGGCAGCAATTTCTGTCTGTCCTTCTATGTCAAGTAGCCTCTGTTTTATGTACACTTTAGCCTGATCGAGGTTGAATTCCAAAATAAAATCTTTCGATAGGCCTATAGATGTTAGTTTCTTATTTATGGCCGATTCCCAAGAAGATTTATAGGTATCGGTCAAGATATATTTTGTTAGTCCATCTGATGTTTTATTTAATTTGAGCGCTGTTTGTTCTATATCCCCCCATTTACTTCTTCAATTGTCAGGTAGTATGAGGTCATCTGTCCGAAGGACCAGATCTCATGTGTATTCTTCATACCAGCAGCAAACCACAGTTTTGTGAAGCATAAAGAGAGGGGAGAGATGCAATGGAAGGGAAGAATCTCTAAGGAGGCACATCGGTTATAAGCAGGGATGTTAAAATCTCAGTCTTGGTTTCATTGCAGTTCTCCATCACTAATCTACATTTTTTTCCACATTCTTACTTCATATTGGCTCTTGAAACTTTAACACATTTCTCTGCATTGAAATTGGTGCACATTTTTCCTAAAGGGCACAATTTCCTAATGTACACATTTTCCCTATTAACTGAAGTGTGTTTGTATGTAATTTTTAAAACTAGTTATAGCTTCAGTTGATCACATTTTAAAACATGAACACTTTATTTCTGCAAGACACCTGTAAGCCTCACAAATCTGCAAATTATTGTGGGAATGTATGTTTCCAATCGCAACATCTCTAGGGAGGCAGGAAAAGGCTACTTTCAATAAAACTCTTCAACAGCCAAAATTCTTGCCCATCCCTATTTATGAACCACTGAACAGGCAAAAACATTTGTGAGGGGGCCATTGAGTTTAGAGACTAAAATCCCAACAACTCCTGTTCCATCACTATGAAGTGAGGGGGGAATCATGTATCTTCCTTGGAGATAATAAGACAAAGAAAAGAAGAACATAAGTGCAGCTAGCGTGAATGTCCAAGCCTGGTCCAAATATTTAAAAAATGTCTTTCCCCTAAAATTCAGTAGGTGGAAATAAATCAAGCCCATGTCCACCTTCACATTTCTTCAGAATATCAAGAGACATTGGCCACTTAACTTGTTTAACTTTACAAAGTGGGCAAAGTGCTTTCTTCTCTATGTCTTCTCCAAGTCTAACTTTTTTTAAAAAGTTCCTGCACTGCTCACAGTGATGCAAACTTCTCTCTGCAGTTTCCCAAAGGCCACAGTTTCTTGGAGACATTGATGGTGATGCTACAGTGTGCCAAATGACTTTGGTCCCTTCCTTGGCCATCAGGAAATGGACTGAAGCTTTCTCCATAATTTCCCAACAACAGCACTTCCTGAGATGGCTTATTGCATTATGTAGCTCCCAAGGCCACATGCCTTCTGATTCCCATGTGCCTCATTCAGCATAGTTAGACATTCTAGTAGAGTTGATATAAAAGCCCTATTTCCAGCTTCTATTTCTTGGCCATGCAGGGTTTCCAGAAAGTCTACTCTTCACTACTTTCTTCAAACATTCTTCACTATGTGTGTATCTGTGTGACTAACGGCTGCCCCCTCACCATTATACAGAATATCCCAGAGCAATTCAAAGAATAGGACATTATGGAGGATGCAAGCTGGCTACAGAGTCCTTAGGAATAAAGAAAAAAGAGGTGCAGTGGTCTTCAGAATAAAGAACTACTGGTAAGAACAAGAGTTACCTCTGAAAAATTGTAGAATTTCCACTTTCCTTGAATGTTCTCTGTCCTTTTTGTAGCAGATAATTTTAAGAGGTTATCTGCACACCCCTACACTAGGACCTAGAAAATTTAACAGTACCCCCAGTTCAACCATACATGTATGATAAAATCCTGTATATGACATGCAACTTCAGTGCTGCATTTTTTGAATAGCAAAAAAATAATACTATTCACCTTCAGCACAAGTTTCAAGGGTAGATGCAACAATATTGTAAAACAAGCTACACATCCAGAAAAGTTTAAGGGCAGCAGTCAGATGACTAAAGGTGAGTGCTTTTCAATCCACTTCAGAGAAAATGGTTTCAGGGCCACTTTCCAAGCCAGCCTCACTTAGATTTTTACCTGCCAAAATTGTGCACACACAACTCCACCTAACAAAATAATATACAGAGAATAGAACAGACAACACTAGAACTGTTCTGCTTAGAAAAGTGGTCTGTAGCAGTTAAAGGAAAACAACAACACCTCAATAGCAGAGAAGGCAGCTGATTGTCAAAATTGAAGGGTATTGCCTGCTGAAGTTCAAAGAGTGGATGGCATTCATTGTCATTATTTGTCTGCTGTGTCAGATTGATAAACTACCAATTTAAACCGAAAAGTGCTTCCACAGAGACAGAATCTCCTCTTACATTTCCTGGAGTAATTGACTAGGACATGTTTGAAGAAGTACATTAAAGGCTTGTTGTGTCTGGAAGGGTTGACATCTAGGAATTAAGCTATTAGTTACTTCCTTTTCTCCTTCTACTCAAGACACTCAGTGGTGCCAAAATGTCAGGAACAGCTTACTGGCATTACCCCCAAAGAGTTCATATTTAAAAACAAAACAAAACAAAAAACAATAACCACCCAGCTGTTGTATATTCAATGTTTTTATATGATTAATGTTGAAAAAAAATGTTAACTCCCTTTTGCAATTTTAATGAAGCTCTGTTCATCAGGAACAGCTTGCAGCAGTCTCACAGCTGTTTACATACTCATTACCCGGAGGTAGTTGTAGACTACAGAAATTAAGCTCCCTTTCACCTTCACTTATGCTTCTGTAATCTCAACAAAGTCATTAGGCAGCCTGCATTTCCCACACAGCTGTAACTGGGAATTGGAGGATATTCCCCTGTTCCACTTCTTCCCCCTCCAAAAAGCAGCTCCTACTGATTAGGCATCAGCTTTATATCTTTTTTTCAGTCTCTACATTGTTTATACACTGCCCCCATCCTGAAATTCAAGGCACTAACAAAAGCATGCCAAGACCTGTGCTGGTTCAGCCCAAAGGCCTACCATGTCCATTATTCTGTTTCCAACCAGACTGTTAGTAGAATGTGAGCATGCAGCAGTCATAAGTGGATTCGGGATTTTGAAATAAAAGAATCCCAGGAGGAGACGGCTGTAAATATTCACACTGAGAATCTTCACTTCTTAAAATAATAAAGCTACTACTTATTGTAGAAAACACTTCATAATTGGATAGAGAATACAAATCACAATACATGTTGGGGGAAATGCTCTCTCTCACTGAATCTTGCTCTCACTCTTGTTTTCTTGTTACCAGTACTGCCAAGAACCTCCCAGCGAGCTTTAGCTCATTCTCTATTTGACCTGCTCTGAATTTTCTTCTATTGTTGCTCCAGTTGCCGTTCTACTAATTTTTATCACCAGCAATTGTTTAGTAGACTGTGTTGATGAGATGCTGAGGAGCAATTATGTAGACTGCCTTGGTCATTTCCTCATTCCAGAAGTCAGAATTGTCTTTGAAGCAACAGGGAACTTTCCAAGAACCATCAGAAAATCATCTAGATTCATCAGTTTCCTGAATTCCTCCATTCTATCCATCAGAGAAAAACAAGTATGTCTTCCAATATGGTGGAGCCAGATATTAAATGGTATAGACCCATGATTGTCATGGAAAACGTGAAGTCCAGAGTCATAAGGTAATCTCAGGATGGATATTAAAGTCCCCAAGCAAAACAAGCTAAGGAAGCTCTAGAACCATCCTTAACATCAGCTTAGCTAGCTCCAGAAGGAAGACAGGAGCCATTAATCGACAGTTCAGCAACATAATTTTTTGTAGGGTTTTCGGGCTATATGGCCATGTTCTAGAAGAGTTCCTTTCTGACTCTTCTAGAACATGGCCACATAACCTGAAAGCCCTACAAAAAACTATGGATGCCGGCCATGAAAGCCTTTGACTCCACAGTACAGCAACAGATTCTCCATTCTGTTCTAGGCACTCACCTTCTGAGACATATCCTTTAACCCAGCAGACTGTTGGGAAGGGTAGCTAGTAAAAGGTATGGAATCATGATAGACCATTTTAGATCTGCCAAATGTCATTTGATCTTACACAGGAAAAACTGAGAAATTAACCCTTTTTGGTTTCATCCAACTAGGTTTTGTAATAATTACCAGGGTAGGATGCTGATATAAGATCAAGTCTTGAATGTTTTTTCTCCACCCCATTGCATTCTTCATTGACAAATCTAGTAACAATTCCAACAGGGCTGTTTAGGCCATTTGAAATAATAATAATAATAATAATAATAATAATAATATTTATTTATATCTCCCGCCTCTCCCTACGGATCGAGGCGGGCTTACAACATGATAAAGTACAGTACAATAAAATCACGATTAAAACAATTTTACATTAAAAACATATTACATCATGGGACCTATAACTTCAGGGGTAGTTCCATACAGGGAGAGTTAGATAAGGTCGGATGGATATGCCCGCCGGAAGATATCCGTCTTCAGCGCTTTTTTAAACGCCTCTAATGTAGGTATCAGACAGATCTCTTCCGGCAGGTCGTTCCACAACTTTGGAGCCACTGCTGAGAAGGTAAGGCGAGACGTGGATATTAGTCTCGTATGTTGATGATTTAACAACTTTTTGTCGGTAGTTCTTAGGGTGCGGGGCGGATTATGTAGGGAGAGGCGTTCTCTCAAGTAACCTCGGCCCGAGCCATATAGGGCTTTAAAGGTAATAACCAACACTTTGTATTGTGCCCAGAAGCAGACTGGCAGCCAGTGCAAAGATTTTAGAATGGGGGTGATGTGTTCCATCCTTGAAGCCCCCGTCAATAGTCTGGCTGCTGCATTTTGAATCAATTGGAGCTTCTGAACTTGATACAAAGGTAGCCCCATGTAGAGTGCATTGCAGAAATTTAAACGAGAGGTTATCAGTGCATGCACTATTGTTTCTAGGTCCTCCCTGCCCAGGTAGGGACGTAGCTGGCGCATCAACCGAAGCTGATACCAGGCGCTCCTGGCAGTCGCCTCCACCTGCGATGCCAATTGTAGAGACAAGTCCAAGAGCACCCCCCAAGCTATGAACATTGTCCCTTAGGGGAAGTCATAGAATCATAGAATCATTGAGTTGGAAGAGACCACAAGGGCCATCTAGTCCAACCCCCTGCCATGCAGGACCTCCAAATCAAAGCATCCCTGACAGATGGCCATCCAGCCTCTGCTTAAAGACCTCCAAGGAAGGAGACTCCACTACGCGCCGAGGGAGTGTGTTCCACTGTCGAACAGTCCTTACTGTCAGGAAGTTCCTCCTAATGTTGAGGTGGAATCTCTTTTCCTGCAATTTGTATCCATTGTTCCGCGTCCTAGTCTCTGCAGCAGCAGAAAACAAGCTTGCTCCCTCCTCAATATGACATCCCTTCAAATATTTAAACAGGGCTATCATATCACCTCTTAACCTTCTCTTCTCCAGGCTGAACATCCCCAGTTCCCTAAGGCGTTCCTCATAGGGCATGGTTTCCAGACCCTTCATCATCTTAGTTGCCCTCCTTTGGACCCGCTCCAGTTTCTCCACATCCTTTTTGAATTGTGGTGCCCAGAACTGGACACAGTATTCCAGGTGGGGCCTGACCAAAGCAGAATAGAGTGGCACTATTACTTCCCTTGATCTAGACACTATACTTCTATTGGTGCAGCCTAAAATTGCATTGGCCTTTTTAGCTGCTGCATCGCACTGTTGACTCATGTTCAGCTTATGGTCTACTTGGACTCCTAGATCCCTTTCACATGTGGTCTCATTCAGCCAGGTGTCCCCCATTTTATATCTGTGCATTTCATTTTTCCTCCCTACGTGCAGAGCCTTACATTTCTCTGTGTTGAATTTCATCTTGTTAGCATTGGCCCAGCTTTCTAATATATTCAGGTCATTTTGAATTTTGATCCTGTCCTCTGGGGTATTAGCTACTCCTCCTAGTTTAGTGTCATCTGCAAATTTGATAAGTATGCCCCCAATTCTGTCATCCAAATCATTAATAAAGATGTTGAACAGCACTGGGCCCAGGACAGAACCCTGTGGGACCCCACTGGTCACTTCTCTCCAGGATGAAAAGGAGCCATTGTTGAGCACCCTTTGAGTTCGGCCACTCAACCAATTACAAATCCATGTAACAGTTAACTTGTCTATCCCACATTTTGCAAGCTTGTTTGCAAGAATGTCATGGGGAACCTTGTCAAAGGCCTTACTGAAATCGAGGTAAACTATATCCACAGCATTCCCTTCATCTACCAAGCTGGTAATTTTATCAAAAAAAGAGATCAGGTTCGTTTGGCATGACTTCTTTTTCTGAAACCCATGTTGGCTTTTTGTGATTATGGCATTGGCTTCTAAATGTTCACAGACTCTCTGCTTAATAATCTGCTCTAGAATCTTTCCTGGTATTGATGTCAGACTAACTGGACGATAATTGTTGGGATCCTCTTTTTTTCCCTTTTTGAAGATGGGGACAACGTTTGCCCTCCTCCAGTCTGCTGGGACTTCTCCTGTTCTCCAGGAGTTCTCAAAGATTATTGCCAATGGCTCCGATATCACATTTGCCAGTTCTTTTAATACCCTTTGATGTAGTTCATCTGGTCCTGGAGATTTGTATTCATTTAGATTAACCAGGTATTCCTGTACTGTCTCGTTACTTATTCTGTGCTCAAATTCCCCCACTCTGTCCCCTTCTTCACTGTCCTCAGGTTGAGCACATTTTGCCTTTTCTGAGAAGACTGAAGCAAAGAAGGTGTTGAGTAATTCTGCCTTTTCTCTGTTCCCTGTTAGTATTTTGCCATCTTCTGCACGCAGTGGTCCTACCATTTTCTTCTTCTTCCTTTTGCTGCAGACATATCCAAAAAAGCCTTTTTTGTTGTTCTTAACCTCTCTAGCAAGCCTGAGTTCATTTTGCGCTTTAGCTTTTCTGACTTTATCCCTACATGTGCTGGCTATTTGTTTGAATTCCTGTGACCCCGTCTAGGACAGGTTGATGAATCTCCATCCCCCCGGCCTGGAGAGCCTATTGCAAGTACCTCCATTTTCTCTGGATTCAGTCTGAGTTTATTTTTCCTCATCCAGCCCATTACCGAGTCAAGGCAGGCATTCAGAGGAGAGATGCCATCCTCAGTCACTGCATCAGTCGGAGACATAGAGAAATAGATTTGTGTGTTATCAGCATACTGATAACACCGCGCCCCATGTCTCCGGATGACCTCTCCCAGTGGTTTTGTGTAAATGTTAAATAGCATGGGAGACAGGATGGCGCCTTGTGGGATGCCAGATGTCAGTTCTCTTTTTTGAGAGCAACTGTCCCCCAGCTGCACCATCTGGAATCTGCCTGTGAGGTAGGATAGGAACCACTGAAGTACAGTGCCTCCGATACCTAGCCCCCTCAGGCGTTCCAGAAGGATACCATGGTCGATGGTATCGAAAGCCGCTGAGATGTCCAAGAGCACTATCAGGGTCACACTTCCCCTGTCCATGCCCAGACGGAGGTCATCGACTAAGGTGACCATGGTCGTCTCAACTCCGTAGCCCATCCTGAACCCAGTTTGAAATGGGTCTAGATAATGGAACAGTATCACAGGTATGCCTTGCTCTTATCTCCTGCTGTTCTGTCTCTCCATGTACTTCACTACATCCCCTCTTTTGGAAACACATCCTTCTACCAGCAGGCAGCAACTTCAACTAAAACAATTCTAAAATATGCAGATTCATACAGGCAAATAGATATAATCCAATCAGCCTTATTCCTTTCCTTTCCTCATGTGGAAGGATTGGTTCTTAACCTTGCCCTGGTGGCAGCAGGCTCACTGCTATATGACTGCTGCTTTTACAGTTGGCCCTATTTATCCACAGATTCAACCATCCACACCTCAAAAATGTTCCTCAAGAGCTTCCTCTCTTGTCCAAAAGTGAACACAATATCATCCTTTTGATGTTTTTCCTTAGTGTATCATTGCTATGAATCACCATCAAGTCACCTTCAACTTATGATGACCTACAAATGAGAGCTCTGAAAGAAACCCTGTTATTTATCAGTGCTGCTAAAGTCTCACAAAATCAGTGCTGTTCTTTTTTGGTGGTTTTTGTTTTGTTTTTGTTTTTATTTGCTTGTTTTTGGTATGTGTGGGCTTTTTGGGCTATGTGAACATGTTCTAGAATAGTTCATTCCCGACATTTCACCAGCATCTTCAGAGAATGCTAGCATGGAAGAGTATTTTTCTGTTGTTGATGGCCAGGCCTCAGGGTGGGAGGATATGCAAAGGGGGATTAGCATCTGCTTAATTAGTGATCATTGTCTGCTGGGAAAGCACCTGACTCTGGGTGGTTTCTCATTTACATTTGCTGAGTCCCTATTTTGCTATTTTTCAAGAATGGTAGCCAAACTTTGTTCACTTTAAAGATTTCTTCTTAACAAAGTGAACAAAGTTTGGCAACCAGTTTTGAAAAATAGCAAACTCTGGACTCAGCAAATGCAAATGAGAAACCACCCAAGGTCCAGGGCTTTCCCAGCAGACACTGATCACGAACATGGAGAATCCTCCCTATCCAGGGTCATATATATATATATATATATATATATATATATAATTTCTCCAAGTCTCTTCCATGCCAGCATTCTCTGAAGATGCCAACCACAGATGCTGGTGAAACATTAGGAATAAATTCTTCTAGAAAATAGCCACATAGCCTGAAAACCCCATAAAAATATGGATGCAAGCTTTCGACTTCACATTTTTTCTTTTAGTTTATCCTCCTATGATGCAGACTTCCTCTTTCCCTATTTCTTTCCAACTTACTGGCAATTGGTATTCCCGGGTATTTCTCTGTTGATTCTGGAGGAGGCATATAATTGTAATAATCTTATCCTTCATGCTCTTGTTAATGCACCTTGAATTTCTAATTAAGAAAATAAGAAATAGAAATAAGAAAAAAGTGGATCCCACAGCCAAAACAATATTCATCCCTTAAATAAGCAAAGTAAAACCCGGTGAATATAAAAAAATTCATTAAAAAGGTGCTTCACTATATTACTAATGGCTTTTGCTTTTGAGCTGGGTATCAATTTCTTCTGGTCAACAATTTCTTATCAATACCCAACAATTTTTATCAGTTTTTTAAAAAAATCATTAAAAAATTATACAACCTATTACAATCATAGAATTATAATTGTCAACCAATCTTTTCTCTTAAGCCTGGAGTTGGCTGTCTTGTTAGATGATCTTCATAAATCATTCTAGGAGCCTTTTAGCTGAAAGTGGGGTAAAAATGCTAGAAATAAACATTGCTGTTGTGTGCCTTCAAGTAATTTTCTGACTTATGGCAACCCTAAGATTAATTTAGCCAGTGTGATGTAGTGGTTTGAACACTGGAGTATGATTCTGGAGATCAGGGTTTGATTCCCCGCTCAGTCATGGAAATCCACTGCATGGCATTGGTAAATCACATACTATCAGCCCCAGTAAACCCTGTGACAGGTCACCATAAGTTCAAAATGACTTGAAGGCACACAACAGCATAAACAACAAGGTGAATTTATCACATGACTTATTGGTAAGATTTGTTTGGAGGGGGTTTGCCACTGCCTTCATCTGAGGCTGTGAGAGTCACCCAGTAGATTTTCATGGAACATGAAACAAATAAACATATTCTTTTCATATACGGAGTGGCTCCATTTTAAAGATTTATCAGATAGCTTAGCTGTATGTGATTTTGCCTCCCGGTGTTTGCATATAACATGCATATAAACCAGTTCTCAGAAACAGGAACTATTTGAGCTAAAGGGTATGTAGACAAATGGCACATATTAAAAAATATAGAGAGCTTTTACACATCCAGCATTGTGGTGTGTGTTTGTGTGTGTGTTTACAATCTGAATTAGTCAAAGTGGAAATGCTGAGTTGGTATCTGGGAGCAGTAACATACTCAGTGAAATCTATAAATGAAATTGAATTCTGAGAAGGTGGACCTACTGTTGGTGGGTATTCATAGAATCATAGAGCTGGAAGAGACCACAAGGTCCATCCAGTCCAACCCCTGCCATGCAGGAACTCCAAATCAAAGCATCCCCGACAGATGGCCATCCAGCCTCTGCTTAAAGACCTCTAAGGAAGGAGACTCCACCACACTCCGAGTGTGTTCCACTGTTGAGCAGCCCTTACTGTCAGGAAGTTCCTCCTAATATTGAGGTGGAATCTCTTTTCCTGCAATTTGTATCCATTGTTCTGCGTCCTTGTCTCAGGAGCAGCAGAAAACAATCTTGCTCCCTCCTCAATATGACATCCCTTCAAATATTTAAACAGGGCTATCATATCACCTCTTAACCTTCTCTTCTCCAGGCTAAACATCCCCAGTTCCCTAAGGCGTTCCTCATAGGGCAAGGTTTCCAGACCCATCACCATCTTAGTTGCCCTCCTTTGGATATGCTCCAGTTTCTCCACATCTTTTTTGAATTGTGGTGCCCAGAACTGGACACAGTATTGCAGGTGGGGCCTGACCAAAGCAGAATAGAGTGGCATTATTACTTCCCTTGATCTAGACACTATACTTCTATTGATGCAGCCTAAAATTGCATTGGTCTTTTTAGCTGCCGCATTGCACTGTTGACTCATGTTCAACTTATGGTCTACTTGGACTCCTAGATCCCTTTCACATGTGGTCTTATTCAGCCAGCTGTCCCCCATTTTATATCTGTGCATTTCATTTTTGCGCCCTAAGTGCAGAACCTTAAATTTCTCTGCATTGAATTTCATCTTGTTAGCATTGGCCCAGCTTTCTAGTCTATTCAGGTCATTTTGAATTTTGATCCTGTCCTTTGGGGTATTAGCTACTCCTCCTAGTTTGATGTCATCTGCACATTTGATAAGTATGCCCCCAATTCTGTCATCCAAATCATTAATAAAGATGTTGAATAGCACTGGGCCCAGGACAGAGCCCTGTGGCACCGCACACATCCTGGTCACTTCTCTCCAGGATGAAAAGGAACCATTGTTGACCACCCTTTGAGTTCGGCCAGTCAACCACTTACAAATCCATGTAACAGTTAACTTGTCTATCCCACATTTTGCAAGCTTGCTTGCAAGAATGTCATGGATAACCTTGTCAAAGGCCTTACTGAAATTGAGGTATACTATATCCACAGCATTCCCTTCATCTACCAAGCTGGTAATTTTATCAAAAAAAGAGATCAGGTTCGTTTGGCATGACTTGTTTCTCTGAAACCCATGTTGACTTTTTGTGATTATGGCATTGGCCTCTAAGTGTTCACAGACTCTCTGCTTAATGATCTGCTCTAGAATCTTTCCTGGAATTGATGTCAGACTAACTGGACGATAATTGTTGGGATCCTCTTTTTTTTCCCTTTTTGAAGATAGGGACAACGTTTGTTGTATTCATCTGTCCCAGAAGCTGGTGTCAATCAGTTCATAAAAGAAAAAGGAAACAAGTTGCAGGATGGTAGAACAGCAACTTTATTAGTATTTTGGCTTGTGTATACTCTTAAGGGATTTTCCTGGGATGAGTGAGAGAAAGAGAGAGAGAGAGAGCACAAACGACAGCAGAGAAACACACACTTGATGTTATAATGGATAAAGGAATTATTCCATTTGAGTATTGCCTATGGGCTTTGGATACCCACTTGAAATCAAAACTGCAGATATTTTTGAGCAAGGAATTCTGAGGCCATTTACTAGCAAAATGAAAGTGTGTGTATTAAGGCTTACATTTTTTTAAAAAAAATCTTATGATGGTAGGGAAAAAATAGATACTATTCAAGGGCACATAAATATAATTGGGCAAAAACTCTGAAATATTTAATAGGAGTGGGAAACAGTTCTTTTTGTGGTGGTGGTTTAGCCCTAAAGACACCAAAGTTTTCAGTCTGGAAGTCCACTCCACTTTCTTCAACCAATTCAAAAGAGGATTGTAGTATCCCTGAAGAATGAGGTGCTAAGTTTGTGAATGACTGTAGATTAACAAGTGGCCTAGATAGCATGATGTGCCTGTTGTAAAGCATGGCTGACATACCAGCTCTACCTCCTTCTAGCCAAGTGATAGTGTAGCTATCTAGCATACCTTAGAGACTGGATGACTGTAGTGTGCTTTGCCTGGAGAGTCTTTTATGTGAGAGGTTTCAACTCAGAAACTGCAGCCAGACCAAAATACAATGGCTAAACTGAGTGATAAAATAATGTTTCCCCCATGTTGCAACTTTGTCATCTACAATATTCCCAACTCATTTCTGAGCTCAATTCAAATTATTGATTAAGCCTTTACAACAAAGGTAAGTAAAGCCAGTGGCATCATTAGGGAGGTGCAGAGTTTCAGACCACACCAGGTAAAACCCCAGAGGAAGGATGACATCTGGTTGGCACATCCTCCTCCTTTGGTGTACAAGGGGTGAACACTCACCTTTCCAAGCTGGGAAGGATGCCTGGCAATGGAGGAGAAGGAGGGGCAAATGTATGCCCTTCCCACTCTATATAGTGATGCCACTGGACAAAGTGTGGTCTAAATACACTAAGGGCTCCAGATCCTGTCTGATTTTGGAATCTAAGCAGGACCAAGCCTGATTAGTACTTGTATGGGAGACTACCAGTGAATATCTGGTGCTGTAGGCTATATTTCAGAGGAAAGAACTGGCAAAACCACTTCTGAATATTCCTTGCATAAAAAAAAACCCTATGAAATTCATAAGGTAGCTATATGTCAGTAAATTGTAAAGGGAAGCCAGTGAGCCACTGGGGGGGTCTCCTACACCAAAAAAAAGCTGTTTCTGCAGATCCTTCTCCCACCAGAAAATAAAAATAGCAGAACAATAATTGTTTTGTTTTTTCATTCCTGCAAGCATGCAGGGACAGTAGTTCTGTGACAAAACAAGATATGGTTTTGCTCACCCTCCACCAATTAAAAAAACCTGGAAATTGACTTTGGGTGTGTGTAAAACTCTTTCTGTTCACTTTCAAAGGTGATAAAAACCCTTTGGTTTTTTTTTGGGGGGGGGGGGTCTCCTACACCATGTAAAGTTGCCCAACCTTGCTGTAAATCTAAGGAACAATATATCTGTAGAAACATTTTCTAAACCTGTCCACCCATTAACCATTTTGTCAAATTCTCTCTCAAGTGCACTTGTCTTCTGAAGAAGTCCAAGTACAGGCTGGTGAGAATCTTGTCAGTGGTGGCCCCTTGCCATTTTAATGACCTTACCACAAAAGCTCATTTAGCACCTATGTGGATGTCATTTCAATACCAAGCAAAGGTGTTTCCTTGTTCTTCCCAAAAAAACTTTTCAATATGTTTTAGAAATTCTAGTTTTCTTGATTTTTCTTATCTTTTTTCCCCCTTTTAACTTCTAAATTTTTACTTATTGTTGACTTGAAAGAAGAGTAAATATCACTCGTGAGTTTTCACTTGATGGTTTCTGCTGTTGTATGTGTTTTGATATTGTATGCCTTCAAGTCATTTCTAACTTATGGCCACCCTAAGGCGGACCTATCATGAGGTTGTTGTTTTGTTTTGTTTTGTTTTTGACAAGATTTGTACAGAGGAGGTTTGCCATTGCCTTCCCCTGAAGCTGAGAGCACGTGACTTTCTCAAGGTGACCTAGTAGGTTTCATGGCCAAGATGAACCCTGATCTCCAGAGTCATAGTCCCAATACTGAAACCTCTACACCACAGTAGAAGTTTACTAAGTGATCAACTGAGATTCCCCCCCCCCCCATACTGTCTAAGTAGTCTGGACAGATGTGAGTTCTAAGAACCACTGCTCTAGGTGATATTTGTGCTTGTTTTGCCAGTATTTATTCATTAACTGTCTGGTCTATTTCTGTAGACACATGTACTGTGTTACTATAGCAAAGGCTACATTTCTATCATTAAATGCTTCATTGAACATTTAGTATCAAGAGCTGCTTTATCTTCAGGATTATTCATTCTTTTAGCTCCATGCCAACTTCCTTTTCCTTGCAATTTGCAGATGGAAATGTGATTACACAGCATCACTATATAGTACTTTGGAGATGAGAGCAAACATGATGAAGTGTAGAATAAATGCAGCAGAAATGCAGCAGAGGCTTCTACAACCTCAATGGCTGCTTGAAGGTTTTGGTTTTTATTTAAAAAAGAAGAAAGAATATGTCTATGCAAACTAAAGGTAGTATTTTGTCATCAGAATCTCATGAGGATTCTTCTAGGAATGCAAAAGAAAGCACTTATATCACTTATAACAGACATCTTCATAGATACTCATTCTACAAAGAAAGACCAAGCTTGTTGTTTTCATTGTTTTAACTAGAAGGGCATTTCTGGCCACTTTTGGCTTTGGTGGAATGGAGATTTGTGGCCTGAAGCATGTTTTCTGGCGGGGGGATTCACCCTTGGACTCTCATAAGTTGCCTACCCCATCTAAAAGGAACATGATGAATCCATATAATGCTACATTGGGAAATCCAGGGTTAAGTAACAAGATGTATACATTTCTTATGTACACTAACTCCTGAAAATGATGTCACAGGAGTTTGGTTCCAGAGTCCCCTGCAGATGGGAAAAAACATGGAAGGCAACATGGGTGCATCTGCATCAGTGTGTCTGCTTGCATGTTCCAGCACTGAATAATAGAGGTCATGGTGAGCTGCAGGCCCTTTAATCCATGAATCACTAGCCTGCCAATGTGATGGGCCCACTGTTGGTTATCCCAGACAACTAGGGATCATACCATAGTCTTGTTGTCACTTACAGAAAATAATGCAAATACTTCTAATAGAAGAGCATGTTTATAGTACCGTTTATAGCCAATTTTCATGTCACTGATGGCAATTACTAGAAGTAGCAGTAGTAGGAGTAGCAGCAGCCCACCAAAGTGACAGGCCCACTGTAGATAATCCCAGACAATCAGGGATCACAAACATTACTTTTGCACTTTGAACTCAGTTTGCAGCAACTGAAATGAGCTCAGTACTAAGGGAGATATGGGAGGAGAATAAAACCAGGAAATTTTTATAGCAACTGAAAAAAGTGGGCTACAGAGGAGTAATAGGAATTACCCTAGCCAAATAGGGACAATTGGAGTTAATGGTCTGAAGAAGTCAGCAGAGATTCATGGCTGGTGATGCACTGCTATCTCTGGTATCTAGTTTGAGCTTATGGTGCAATATCAAAACTGGAACATCTAGGGCTTCATCTGCACTGTAGATTGACACTGCTTTAACTGTCATGGCTCCATCCTATGGAATTCTGGGATTTGTAGTTGTTGTGGCACTAAAGCTCACTGACAGAGAAGGCTAAATAGATTTTTAAAAAAACCTACAAATTCCAGAATTCTATAGCATTGAACCATGGCAGTTAAAATGGTGTCAAACTGCACTATTCCTGCAGTGCAGATTAGTCCTAGTACTCAGATAATTTCTGTAAGGGACTTTTGGCCAGAAGCCAATCCTGGCCTACTTTCCAACACACTTTCATACATGACCAGCATTTAGTAAATCATTCCTAACCAGTGGGTTTAAGAAATGTTTCAGGGTAGAGGTGGGGAGTCAGGGAAGGAAAAAAAAATTCACATCACCATCTTCCTTCAAAAAAGGAATAGATCCTGCCTGGGTGTTTGTAAATAAGTACTAACACACTTTTGAAGTCCCATATGAATCAGAATAGTTGATAAGGCTCATGCTTTGAACACAAGGGCATCCCATTCTTTAGCCAAGAATCCTCTCCTTCAGTCAGCATTACTGATTTTTTGAACTACGAGAAAATTCAATCTGTCTGCTAACATTTTGACTGCCTCTTTAAAAAGCAAAAGAAATTAATCTCTTCAAAATATTCATACTGGCAGGTCTTTATGAATGAATTAATGAATGCAAGAAATTATGATTGTCTGAGGTGTCTGTTTTGTTTTGCCCTTCTTTTAGCTAATGAGATATAATCCAATAACCAGTTCTACCATGGCAAAATCCTAATTCAGTTAAGAGTCAACGGTCATGTTAATTATGTTTTTAAGAAATCTGTTTTCAGTTTCATTTTGCAAATGTAAAGAGGTGTGTGCGCGCACACACACACACACACACACATTTGTTAACCACCATATAAAAGTTCATATTATGGAGGCTTTAAAGAAAATGTCTCCCCTCCCCCCCCCCCCCACACACAGAGATACACTGTCCCTCACATTATCTGACCAGTGTGTGGTCTGAGTAAATAATTTTCCAATGCATTAGTAGTACATGTAGCTTCTGGAAAGGATCTTGTAGAAGAGTAATCATTATTCCATAACAATGTATTTGATTTATGTTACATATCATAATAGAAAACACATGCTTTAGACTAGCATTTTTACACTGTATTCGGCACTTTACAAAATCAGAACATATGAAAGTGTTATATACTGGAGCTATGTATTGTTGAGAATATAATACACACATGGAATGTCCAGCCATTGCCAAATTTAACTTCCCTGGATTCCTTTTCAGCTTTAAGTGTTATGTTTTAGTCCTCACATCCAGAAAAGGAAAGAAAAGAAAATGGAATAGCAAGGGAAGCAAAAATTTCCAAAAAAATGAACAAATTTTTGGACTAGTCTTACTGGTTTGCCTAAGTAAGTGTTCCAGATGAATTAAGGAACAGGGGAATTCCCAGAAGGAATTTCAGCAGGTGTTATTTGTTATGCAAACAACATCTACTGAAATTCCATCTTCTACACAATCATCAAAGGGACAGGGCTTATTTCATCTGGCAACCCTAGCCATGAAGATCCCTAAAAAAATTCTGAGGAGAGGATGTTCAAGAAGAAAAATATTCCCAGCAGAAGAATTTCTACCATGCTCTCCAACTTTGCTTCATCCCACTATCATTCACTCTGGCTCACACTCATATTGCTTTCCTATGTTGAACTGCATGCCTACCTCAGGCAGGAGAGAGAAAGAAAAGTCCTTTTGCAAATCTTTTATTTCCATTAGTTATGCTCCATCACTAGCCATTCTTTTCTACTGGCACTTCATCTTCCATGTCCTCCCCCAGCTCTGTCTAATGTAATCTAGATCAGCATTTCATGCTGTTCAATATGGTGGAGCAGCAATATAATTTTTTTAACAAAAAACTGAGGCATCTGCATTGGACAGTTAATCTAAGGCCAGTTCAGAGCATTATGGCCACAACTGACCCTAGACCGACCACAGTGATGATCACATGAACCAGGCCAAGTCTGGTTTGATACTGCATCATTCTGCCCATGGACAAGCCAGTCTGACACCACATTGGCCTCATTGGCCTGTCCTCTTTGGTGCCATTGTCACCACCACCTCACAGGCAGGAGCTCCCTGAGAGACCCTGCCTGGCACATCACTACTTCTGTTGTGGTCAGTATGGTACACCCCTATGATCAATGAATAGGAGGGTAAAGCAAACCCTTCCTTATTGATCACATGTTTGGGCTCCCATTTCTGTCCTCAGAAGAAGTTGTGGTACACTGGGCAAGTTTTACATGGTGTTCCTGATTGTGAAGAAGTGGTGATGGCAGCTCCAAAAACAGGTCACCCTTTTCCCTGTGCTGTGCGGCACAGAGGGAAGGGGATGTCATTGCTTTTGGTGTGTGGATTAGGCCAAATTAGACCTGATCCAGTTGTCCACATACCAAAAGAATCCAAGGTCACTTGGGGGGTTCAGATATTTTTCTTTCCTGACTTTGCTTAGTTTAGAGCAAAATTGTATTAAGGACCAGAAACTATGGTATCTCCCCAGAAATAGCCATATGTCATGAGGACTACCAGCACCAGCATCAGGGTGAATTCAACATTTTGCTCTTGTGTTTTAAGCTCTAAGATGTAAGGAACTGTTATCATATTTGATGCCATATCATCATCATTTTTACATAGTTTCTTAGAAACTCACTGTGGACCAGCAACCAATGGCTCATGGAAAATAGCAAAATCAGGACTCAACAAATGCATATGAGAAACCACCCAGGGCCTGGAGCTTTCCCAGCAGACAATGATCACTAATCCTCTTTTCATATCCTCCCACCCTTAGACCCTGCCATCAACAACAGAACAATACACAAATTAACATGGAAATCACTCCTCCCTACCCAGGGTCACACAGAATATATACACCCACTTTCTACCATACCAGAATTCTCTGAAGATGCTAGCCACAGATGCTGGTGAAATGTCAGGAATAAATTCTTCTATAACATGACCACATAGCCCCCCCCCCCAAAGAAAAAACTATGGATGTGGGCCATGAAAGCCTTTGACTTCATAGTTTTTTGTGGAGCTTTTGGGCTATGTGGCCATGTTCTAGAAGAGTTCCTTTCGGACGTTTCACCAGATGCTGGCAAAACATCAGAAAGAAACTCTTTTAGAACATGGCCACATAGCCCAAAAGTTCCACAAAAAACTATGGATGCTGGCCATGAAAGCCTTCGACTCCACCTTTGACTTCACATTGAATTTCCTTCTGTTACTAACCTGCTTGCACAGACCTCATAGCTATGAGGGAGAGATGTGTCATGCTTGCACCATTTTAACATGTTTTCTTCTTCTCCATATACCCCTTGGGAGTCCATCCACTATTGGACTTGCCCTGGAGGGGGTGCACCTCAGTCCAAGAGCCCTAATAGCCAGAATGGAAAAGTTGATCACCAACTGGAGATGGTCTCAGTAGAATTTGTTGTTTAAGGCCTAACTCTATCATTGGATGTGAAGGGATGCTGAACCCCATCAATGAAAAGGCTGACATGCTTCTCTTTCATACACCATCTGCTGCATCATTTGCCCTCAATAAATCTTATGCTATAGTAGTTATGTGTGTCAGTGCTCAGCACCAAACTAACTCATTGTGAGGTCTGGACCTACATTCAGTTATGGAAAAGAAGAACTGCAGTTTCATGAGTCCTAAGAACACAGTAGGGAATGAACTCCAATCCTTTTGGACATGAGGGACAGATCTTTTTTTCCTGTAGAGGTAAGAGTCTTGGATTGGGACTTAAATTCCAGGTTGAATTCCCCACTAACCCTTTAAACATTCAATGAGAACT
This sequence comes from Urosaurus nigricauda, assembly GCA_034509955.1. NCBI lineage: Eukaryota > Metazoa > Chordata > Lepidosauria > Squamata > Phrynosomatidae > Urosaurus > Urosaurus nigricauda. Next base: position 246,220,155 of record JAOEGL010000003.1, read on the forward strand.
GGGCTGGGCAGCCACTCCCTCCCAGTTTCTCCTGCCTCACCATGTTATTGTGAGGACAAATCAGAAGACCCACAACCACCACCATTAAATCAAGGAAAGCAGAATATTAATTGAACTAATAAAAATATCTAAATAATGCCTATGCTATCTGTGGTTTCTCTCCTTCTTCAGCTTGAAATTCTCTAAATATAGTGAACAGATGTTCACCATGACCCTGTGAGTTTCTAAAGGAAATAGATCCCAAAAAGCCTCTTCCAAACTTTCCTGTTCAGAACTTCTAAGAAAGCAGAAGGATGTCATTTTCATTACCCTTGTTTTGCAGTTACTTACATTCTCTCGTGAGCTAATGCTATCCAGGCTTGCTTTGCCTTTTAGTCTTTGCCCTTTAAGATCAGATTGGCTGTTGTAGAAGCTTTCGTATAAATTACTTTTGTTTCCTTTGCCTAACCTTTGTTTTAGCTTTAGATAGTCTTGGAGCAAAGTCTGTTTACTTAGATGTTCGGAATGCTTTCAGCAGTGGCAGATTCTTGTAAGATCTAAAGAGAACATGAGAATCACTTGTCCAACACCCCTTAAAAATGTCAGCAACTGAGGATCTGAAGTCTCTCAAAACTTTGGGAGCTGTGGGAGTCATTCACTTTGATTCCCACCAATATGTCTTGCATTTACCCTTGGGTAGATTTTTAGCGTGGCCTGGGTTTTGTCTTGACCATCCCACACCTGACTTTGATTAGCTGGACCACAAGTCTTAGTATGATATAGAGCTGTTATGCATACTGGAACAACTTACTTTATTTGTTAGAAAAATCAGCAACCCAAACAATCCATTTGTCCAGACTGAAAAGAAGTGCCCATAGTGTTCTACTTATTCATTTCTTTCAAAATATAATGTATAGCATAAAAAGATAATCAACGCAATACATTCCTAAACATCTTAAACAAAAAGCAGGGCATTTGCTCAGTGTTTGAAGAACAAATGCAAGCAAACAGACTAAGGAACAAGGATATTGGCTTCTAACAGGGAGACCAGCTTCTGAGCTCAGCAGCATGGAAAAGAAGGAAGTGAGGTGGGTAGTAGTAGTAATGTGAGATGGATGAAGTACCCAATAAGCAGTTGTGGCAGAAATGTATGGATTCAGACTGCATGAGGGAATCTGGTTATCAAAAGGTTAAAGGGCAAACCAATCATTTGTTTAAAACTAAAACAAATAGCAATAGAAAACTCCTCATTTCAAACAACCACAATGTCCAGTGCCACTTAATGACTAAACTATACAATAGCATTATCCACATAGTTCCAATGTTTAATTTATTTTTAAAAACACAGACAATTCTATACATTTTTTTAGTTTTTTTAAAACAAGTCTTAGCATTATCAAAAGTGCTTATTCTTACACTTTGTCTCTCCCCCTCTTACTTCCTCTCTCTCTGGCAGTTTATACCAGCATGAATGGTTTGGAAGTTATTAATGTATTTATTTGTCTTTCATTATGATTTGTCTTTTATTACTTTTCACTTCTATTCAGTTCTATCTCACTTTGACCAACCTGCAGAAATGCTTTCCTAGGACTTTATCACATGGAGAAAATTGGGGGGTTAAATTTAAAATATTCAGTGCAAAATGGGATATCACAATTAAGATTTTCACACACATAGCTATTAAATGGGCAAAAAACAGGCAATAAACAGCAACAAATCATTTTTGGGATTTCCCTGAAAATGATTTGTTGCTGTTTGTTGCCTGTTTTTGTCTGCTTATTACCTATAGTGACATCATGTGAAAAATTTAATTGCGATAGCTGGATAGTCACTGTTTAAACCCCTGATTTTGCCTGATTTTTGCCCATGTGATACGGTTCCCTAATTTTGTTTTTTGTTTGATTTGCAAAGTATGAATAGAGAAAAGAAGTGGATATGGAAGTGGCCTTCAAGAATGCAGAGGCTGTTTCAAGTGTGAGGAACCAGAAGCATCTCCAAATGTGGCTCCACATGTAGAGGCCATGTTTCAACACCTCAAATGTGCCTGGGTATGGATGGTGCTAGATCCTCTTTCATCCTCCTCTTGCTCTACCTTAAAAATCCCCATTATTGGCTCACTATTCAGATGGATATGTAGCATACAAAGAGCAACATAAGAAAGAGAATAAAACAGGATGCAGAAGCACCATTAGAAGAATCTCAGTGTCCGGACCACCATCAGTCATAGAGAAAGGACAATGGCAGGGATGCATTGCTGCATTATTGGCAGATGCCTGCTGTGACACTTGGCACTTACTTAAAATTCATTTTAATTTTTATTTTGTTTATGTCATTCCTCTTGCCCACTATGTGATCCAAGGTAGTTCACAACATATATTAAAAGCATCTTTGAGGAGAAGTATCTATCTTTCTCCGGGAACCTGCCAGCTGCCTGCATCACAAGCCTGATGGCTAGGACTTGCCACCACCTCTATGGCTGCCCTCTGCCATATTATTAATAGGAACTTGATAATCCACTTTTTTTTTTTCTATCCACACTGGGTCCTGGAACCAGTCCCTCTCCCCATGGATACGAAGAGCACACTATAAATATTATCAGCACCTTTACAGAAAGGTAGTATGTTGTCATGGTGGACCCTTTCTCTCCATGCCCCTAACTTCTCTCCTGAGTAAAACATCCATTCCTTTGAAGCAATTTGCTTTATTAATATTGCATCACACTTTTTTGTGTACATTTCACAGCTGTAATATATTAAGACCCACCACTGTTTCCAAGCTATTTTGTAAACATAGCAAAAACACTGCTTACAGTAATTATGACTGCTTTTTTTTCCAGCATCTCTTTCTACTTTTCTCCTAATTAAATTTCAGAGATTGCTGTAAATAATGTACTTTCCAGGAAACCAAGAATGCTTATCAAAAAATAAAATGCTTAATCTCTAACAAAAAGCTGTCCTTCTGTTTACCTTAATAAAAAGCTGGAATATCTACCAGAGTGGTATAATAGTGGCCTCTGTGCAGATATTCACATAAATCTTACATTAGGGGATGCCTAAGATATGGTTCCCGACTGACAAGGGATAATATGCAAGGCTGCATATTCTTTCCCTACTTGTTCAGCTGGTATGCAGAAAATATCATATGAAGAGCAGGTGTAGACTCAGAAAGAGGAGGAATAAAGACAGGAGGAAGGAACATCAACCATATGTGGAATACACCATACTACTAGTGGAAAACATCATGGACTTGGAACAATTACTAAAAGAAAGTGCAAATGCAGGGCTACTGCTGAACATAAAGAAAACAAAAATAATGACCACGGAGGATCTATGTAAATTCAACCTAGATAATGAAGAAATTGAAATAGTTAAAGAATTCCCATATCTTGGATCAAATATTGATCAGAACAGAGATTGCAATCAAGAAATCAGAAGACTAGGAATGGGAAGGGTGGTGATGAAAGAACTAGACAAGGTCCTAAAGTGTAAAGATATGCAACTGAGCACCAAAGTGAGGATCATCCAAGCCATTGTATTCCCCATTACATGTACATGTGTAAGAGGTGGACAATAAAGAAAGCGGATAAAAAGAAAATAAACTGATTTGAGAAGCAGTGCTGTGGAAGAGTGCTGAGAATACAGTGGATAGTCAAAAAAGACAAATAAATGTAACAGATCAAGCCTAAACTTAGTCTGGAAGTTGAGATGATTAAACTGAGACTGTCTTACTTTGCCCACATCATGAGAAGGAATGACTCATTAGAAAAGACAATAATGCTAAGAAAGGTAGAAGGCAGTAGAAAGAGAGGAAGATCAAATGCCAGATGGCTAGACTCAATTAGAGAAGTCATGGTTCTGAAACTACAAGTAGATTTAGAGATATATCATCCTCATCATCACCATGAGTCAAGTTTGACTTGAGGGCAGCTAAAAGCAACAACATGACTCTCCACATGTGGATTTATATAGTGATTGTGCTGTGTAACTCTTGTGCTGAATGGGAACAATGTGCAACTGAATACAACCACATGTGAGTGTATAGACATGAGACATGCATAGACATGAGGTTGTGTGCATTTGCAGATGTAATGGCACTGCATGTACAATTTTGCTTCTACAACCTTGAACTGAATACAGATGTCCAGTGCTGGACAAAAACACCCAAAACATTTGTGGGGGAATTTATACATGAATAAGACAACTATAAGATTCCAGTTCAACAGTGGAAAACATTCCTCAGAGTGTAGTGGAGTCTCCTTCTTTGGAGGTCTTTAAACAGAGGCTGGACGGCCATCTGTCAGGGATGCTTTGATTGCGATTTCGTACATGGCATGGAGTTGGACTGGATGGACCTTGTGGTCTCTTCCAACTCTCTGATTCCATGATTCTATGAAAACACATTAGAGCAAGGTTAAGTTGTGTGGTGGCCCTTTAGTTTTATGGATAAGACCACCCACCAACTTTTATTAAAGGTCATGCTCTTTTTGGCAGATGGAAATAGCAATCCAGTAATATCTGAAGGGCTACATGTCCACCAACTTTGTTGGAACTAAGCAGGTCTCGGTCTGGTAGAGACAGGTAAGAATTTTGTATGGATTTCTTCCAGAGCACTGACGCAAGGGTCCCTAATATTTTGAAGGCTAGAAGCCTGGTAGAGAGGCTTTTATGAGGTTGAAGTCTGCTGGGTCTTCCAGCCCAACTGCACACACCTAAATCCACAACCAAGCCCATGCTTTTAAGATCTATTTCCAAAACAGATTGTGCATTTTCGTGAAATGCAAACCATGTATCTAGTGTGTCATGGAACCCACTATTCAAAGGGAGGACAGGATCTAACAGTGTTGATAAAAATGACAAAATTGTTACATTTAAAAGCCACTGAAAACTTAAGTCCTTTTGCTCACTTTGATTTTCATTGTACAGTTTCAAGTAATTGGCAAAAGCATCACCTTCAGGCTGAACAAGAGTGTTTTATTAGCAAAGATGACATTTTCAAAGCCTGCCAGGTTCTGCTTGACGTCAGTACATGCTAGGTGGGCATCAGCTTCTATGGTGTGTTGCTGCTAATACCTATAAAATAGATCAGAATTATGTCTCAAGCTGGAACATGAGATCAAATGCTAAACTTGATCAACAGCAGAGTAGGGTGGAAAAAATAATGTATTTTTTCATGTAATTCATATTAATATGAAATGTATTCTTTAAGATAATGATTATTAACTGGTAGTACCTATTTTTTAAAGGGATAAAACAACATTATGGAAGTTACCTCTATTCTAACTATTTGTAATGCAAACTAAACTGCTTTGTTTAAAGGGAGAATGTATTAAGCTACTACTGGATGGAAACAACAAAAGACTAAAACAATATAATGCACAATTAAAAACATGGCAAAAATGAGTTAAAGGGATAAGAACACCACACCATTAAAAGCTGAGAATTTTAGAGTAGCTGGGTCATAGGACTTTGTCATACAGGGGAAAATCAGGGGATTCAAAAGGCATTATCCAGGGAAAGTTGGGCAATTGTGGCTAAGATTATCACATGATGTCACGATTAGAGAGGATTAACCTGGGAATAACCAGGGAGTAACCAGCAACTAATCATTCATGGGGAAATCCCCTGAATGATTTGTTGCTGGTTATTCCCTGGCTATTCCAGGAATAATCTCTCTCTAATTGTGATGTGTATTATAATCTTAGCTCCAGTCAGATGACGTTCCCTGGATAATGCCTTTTGAATCCCCCGATTTTCCCCTGTATGATAAAGTCCAGAATTTGATCCATATTATTTCAAATATACCGTTTCTCCATTGGGGGTAGATGTTTTGAAAGACTGTAGTATTTATTACTGTACTTTGTGGTTGTTTAGTTTTTAATTTTCAAACAATGTTTCTGTTGTGCCAGAATATTCTCTGGCAATTTCTGGCATCCACTGCAACATTTTATTCCCACCCTCAAGCAGGTTTCTTTTGAAGTTTGACACATATCAGAAAAAAATGTATACTTCTCTCATTTTAATTTTTAAAAGAAGTTATACTGCATCTGTTAACTGATGAAATAGCACTTTTACACTATAATACTAAGGTAGTTATGGGTGGGGGGAGAAAATTCAAAGAGGCAATTTTTTCCCTTTAAACAATAAAGCCACCTTGCAAACAATACCTCTACTTTTAAATAAGTCATTTGGTGTATCTCTCATAGAGCTCTAAGAAACTGCTACAAACAGTCCCCCCGAAAAATGAAACAAGTTGGTGCAGAAATAATAACAACTAGCAGAACATGGCAGAATCCTAGAAGCTATTTTTTTTCTTGTTTTAGCATTTGGTTAAGCTGCCTTGGGTCCCTCTCCAGAAGAAAGGTGGGGTGTTAAATGAATAAATAAATAAATATCCCATGAACTCACTCTTCTTCAGACCAATCTTGAACAGCTCTTAGCTAGTTGCAATTGTCTAGATCTATAACAGAGCTCAGAAAAATCCATTTTAAAATGTTGGCTAGGGGATTCTGGAAGTTACAGTGCGAAACGGAAGGATTCCAAGCTCTGATCCACAAGGTAATTATTTTATGGCAGGCTGCACTGCAAAAGAAAATCAAACAACCCATGCATTGATTTTTTACTCCAATGGAGTGAGCTTTCTGGCGGGAAACAAGTTTTCATTGCCAAGGAAAAGTTGCATTATTTCTCCTTTGGGTTGTCACAAAGAAAATGAATACATGCAATCCTAAAGTCATTCATTGTACTTTGAGTCGGAATTCTTACCACCTTTCTTTCTAATGATCTTATAACTGCACAGAATATTTTATGATTGATTAGAGTTCTGTCTTGCCTTGAATGTATCAAAGAATCTGAAAATACTACAGCCCTTGATAAAAGATATTCTTAATATATGACTTGCAATTGAAGTCTTGTATGTTAAAACATTTTTAGATCAGAGGGAATATTTCAATCACTCAGTCAATTCTTTATTATGGTACAGAGACCCAGTAAAATCAAAAGGGAGTACTTAATGTATTTAATATAGCCACAATGACAAGTTGCTTTTAGCATTATAATTCCCATAATCCCACAGCCAGTACAGTCAATGGTTATAGCAAACTCTATGGCTGAATTTGTCTTGGGAGATTGGAGTGAGTGGGTGGACAACATGATTTTTTATACATCCACAGAATGTTCAATTTTTCCTCTGAGCCTTGAATGAAGCCTGGGTGGTGCTATATACCTCAATAATGCATCCATACAGAAAAGATATAGATGAGGCAGGCAGGATAACTGGGGATTTATGTACTATTTAAAAGTGCAAGAAAGACCAAAATAATTGCTTTCACCCTCATGGGCTCTGCATTAAGGGAAATGACTAAAGGCATCTTTAGCTGAAAATATCTAAATCAATTATTTCCTGGTATAGCCAGCCTCAAAGGGATCATTTTAATTGGTATACCAACATTAGCAGAGATTGCAGATTGTATTTCATTTGAACTTTTAACTTTATAAATCCCTTTTGGATTTTATGCTTATTTTGTATTCCTATTTTACCTCCCATTTTTGTTTTGGAAATCAAACTGATTAAAATGCATAATATTCAACGCTGATTACAACATGTATAACACTCTCACAATGTCAATCTTAATGAAGAACATCTGTTGAAAAGCTTTAAGTACATTAATTGTGTTTACCATTATGAGTATACATATTCATTCAGAACTATTTCTGGGCTATTCCACAGAGTTTTGAAACTGAATTAGGCACTACTAGAATCTCAAGTTAATATGTAATGAAAGAGAGAATGAGAATGAGAGAGAGAGAGAGAGATTTAGCTTTAGCAAAGAACAATACATTTAAATAAAGAACAGAACATGAACTTGATACAGACAAAACCCTATTCAGGCACTATTGGCCATGTTATTCCTACATGGGAAGAGAAAAGTGCCTTATCTTCACCCCCTTTCTTATTGTTTTCCCGGGCAAAAAACAATGATCTGAAGGGAAATTTACATTTATTGTGTAAATTCATATTAACTTTTGCATATAGGAAACTCTCCCTGTCAATAATTTCTTCATCATTTTCTTATAACATCATATCATGAGGAAACCTGTAACAGAGAGGAAAGGGCAGTAATATATTCAAATCTTTTTGTCCAAGTCTTAACGTCAAGCCTCTGTCGTCAAGTCTCAAGTCAAGCCTCAAGTCTGGGACCCAACTTTAACAGAAAAAAAGGAAGAAGGTGGCATATGTGCATGTGAGTGTATAGGGAATGGAGTTTCAATACTTAGAAAGTCAAGAAGATGTGCACAAAGTTAGGTAACAATAATTCTTGGACAAGAACAAACATATTAAGAAATGAGCTTAAGGCAGAAGAATCTTTCTAAAGATTTTCAAAAGCTTTACAAGGCTCCTCTGATACTCAGCAGGGATGGACAGGCTGCTGAATAAACCTAAACCCAGTTTAGGTCTATTCAGCAGCCTGTCACCACTACACATCAAAAGATCCTTTTAAAGCTTTTCCTATGAGCATCAGCAGGCAAGATTCACTCCCTCGTAGTGTAAGGTGACATGGAGCATTTCTCAAAAGAGAACAACAAATGCATTCCACTTGAAGTGGAACAATCCTCATAAAGTTTTTCAAAAGTTTTAGGAGGCTCCTCCAATGTGCAGTGAAGACAGGCTACTGAGTAGACCTCAACCTCTACCTCAAGCCTATTGCCTAGCGTGTTTGTTGTTTCTGGATGCAGTTAGGCCAGCAAGTTGGTTGCTAAAAATATACAAGATGTGAGTCAAGTCAAGTTGTTTCACCATTTATACTTGAGTATATTTGAGCCCAAGTCCTTTGACTTCAGTCTATATCACTGGGAAAGGGCTAGAGTGTCTTCTGTCCATTTTACTGGGTCCACCCTCAAAAAAGGTACACTGCACAGTTACAACAGTTTGATGCCACAGGGATTGGTATGGTTCCATCCTATAGATTCCTGGGATTTGTTGTTTGTTGAGTTACTTGGGCTCAAGCTCTCCCAGCCGGGTATACTGTCGATGTGCAGGTAAGGGAAAGTGGGCAAGGGGGAGCGGAGTAGTTGTGGTCCATAAGAACTATTCTCATCTTGACCAGGATACCTATCTGTAAAACTGACCATATTGAGTGTATTTACCTTCAGTTGAAGGCTAGGGATAGTCTGGGGATTCTGTTGGCATACTGACCATCCTGCAGCCTAAGAGATTTGCTAGCCAACCTGACACAACTGGTCTCGGAACTGGTGTTGGAGACTCCCAGGCTTATTGTCCTGGGGGACTTCAACATCCCCCTCAAGACCAGCTCTTCAGATCTACCTGGTGCAGCTCAGGAATTTATGTTTGCCATGACTAATATGGGCCTATCCCAGATAGTGTTTGGACCGACACATTGTGCAGGTCATACCCTCAATGTGGACTTTTGCACAGAACAGGAACATCCATGGGCAGAAGTGATTTCCACTTCTGCTCTGTCATAGACTAATCGTTTTTCAGTCAAGATTGGACTGAAGGATACTATCCCCAATCCCCTTGGGGGTGGTGGACCTATTAGAATGGTCTGCCCTTGAAGACTGATGGAACCCAAAAGGTTCCAGGAAGCCTTATAGGGTCATATGGAAGGTAACATCGGTGACTCTGTCGAACCCTTGGTGACCACATGGAATAAAGATCTTTCCAAGGCTATTGACACAATTGCTCCCAAGTGTCCTTTCCAGCCCATTTCAAATCAAAATCCTTGGTATACTGAAGATCTTAGAAAGATGAAGCGGGCTGGGACAATGACTAGAGCACCACTGGCAGAAAACTCAATGTTTATCTGACAAGGCACGACATAGGACTTATCTTAAAGTCTATCGAGTGGCAATAGCTGCAGCAAAGAAATCTTTCTATTCTGCATCTATTGCATCTGCGAAGTCTTGTCCAGCAGAGCTTTTTGGGGTGGTTAGGAATCTTACTCAAACTCCTACCACCCTAAATCCTCTTTTACAATCTACGAGAGCCTGCTGTGATGCTTTTAATGATTACTTTGCAGATAAAATCTCTCAGATAAGGGCTGACTTAAACTCCAGCATTGCTTCAAAATCAATAAGAGAGGTGTTCAGTGACTCCGTTTATGAAGTTATATTGGATCAATTTCAGTCTATGAGTACTGGTGACATAGACAAGCTGCTTGGTAAGATTTTTTTTTAAAGACCACCTGCCCTCTCAATCCCTGTCTGATCCCTTGGACAAAAATAACTAAAAATAAATGAGGTCTGGATATGGAGTGGCGACTGCTCTGGTTGCCTTGGTCGATTATCTCAGTCTGTGCATCGATAGGGGAGGTGTGGCCCTGTTGGTGCTCTTGGACCTCTGAGTGGCCTTCGATACCATAGACCATGGTATCCTTCTGGAACGCTTGAGAGAGGTAGGAGTTGGAGACTCTGTTTTGCAGTGGCTCCTTTCCTACCTCTCTTGGGTAGATTCCAGATGGTGATGCTGGGGGACAGCTGCTTTTCTAAGAGAGAGCTGACATCTGGCATCCCTCAGGGCACCATTCTGTCCCTTATGCTGTTTAACATTTATATGAAGCCACTGGGTGAGATCATCCGGAGACATGGGGTGGGGTGTTATTAGTACGCTGATGACACCTAAATGTATTTCTCTATGTCTCAGACTGTTTCAGTGACCAAGGAGGGCATATCCCCTCTGAATGACTGCCTGAGGTTAGTAATGGATTAGATGAGGGGAAAATAAACTTAAGCTGAATCAAAGTAAAACGGAGGTACTTGTGATAGGTAACCCCAATCCAGACCTGGATGGGGTCACACTTCCCCTGAAGGGGGTACTCCTGGATTCCTCGCTCCAACTGTCATCGCAGATTCACGTGACAGCCAGGAGTGCCTGTTATCAGCTTTGGCTGATAAGCCAGTTGCAACCCTACCTAGAGCAGCGGGACCTTGAAACGGTTGCACATGCCCTGGTAACCTCTAGTTTTGATTTCTGTGCTGTGCTCTATATGGGGCAACCCTTGTGCCACATCCAGAAGCTTCAACTGTTTCAAAATATGGCAGCCAGATTGGTCGCTGAAAAACTAAGTTTGACTTCACTACACCAATTTTAAAATCATTACACTGGCTGCCCAATATTTTCAGGCACAGTACAAGGTGTTGGTTATTACCTATAAAGCCCTATATGGCCTGGGTCCAGCTTACTCGAAGGAACGCCTCCTCCCATATAATCCTTCTTGCACTCTCCATTCCTCTGGAAAGAATCTCTTACAACCAAGAAGCTCTAGATTGGTGTCAACTTCTCAGAGGACTTTACCTGTAGTGGCTCCAAAAATTTGGAATGACCTGCTGGACGAGATTTGCCAAAGTGGAGTCAAAGGCTTTCGTGGCCATGTTCTAGAAGAGTTCCTTTCTGACATTTCGTCAGCTTCAGAATCCCCCGATCCCAGCAGACAATGAGCACTAATTAGCAGACATTAATCCTCTTTTGCATATCCTCCCACCCTGAGGACTGCTATTAGCAACAGAATAATACAATATCCAATCCTTTTCCAGGCAAACATTCTCTGAAGATTCCAGCCACAGATGCTGGCGAAACGTCAGAAAGGAACTCTTCTAGAACATGGCCATATAGCCCGAAAGCCTCACAAAAAACTATAGATTTTCCAAATCCTCTCTTGAGGCCTTATGAAGGTGATAAAGACAACTCTGTTCTGGCAGGCCTTCCCTGATTGATGACACCAGAATGGAAGAATCTATCCATCTTATTTCCGTCCCCCACCAAGTTTGTCATCTGTTAATTCCCAAAGTTCTGAAGCTATTGCCACATGTTTATGATTTCTTTTTAATTTATTTAATTTTATAATTGGGAAGGGGTGGTTAGGGTTGGGGTTTGGAGGGGTTTGCTTTTTTATCATTTTTTTGTGTTGTTTATATATTGTTCTTACCTGCCTCGCCCCCCGAAACGGAAGAGGTGGGATATAAATAAATAAATAAATAAATAAATATTACTTAGAATTATGTGCTTGAAACCACTAATATACTTCCCAAACTGTAGCGCAAATACACACTAATAAGTACCCTGAACATCTCATTAAACTACAAATTACAGAACTGTGTAAGAGGGAGCTATGGCAATTCAAGTGTATCAAACTGCTATGTCATAACTGTGTTGTACATACACACAACATGACTCAGTGTGAATTCAACTAGAGATGGTGAAAGGAGTTTTGTTTTTGTTTTGTTTTTTGTTTTCAGGTTTTTTGAACCTCAAGTTATTTCACTAAAATGAAGAAATTTGTGTAAATTAATATTAAAAATGAACTAAAACAAAAAAAAAATTCTATACATCCTATACTTAGCACGTCAGATACGCACATGGGCCACAGGTTCTCCATCTTAACAAGATATCAATACAATGGATTACAGGTGGCAAAAATATTGAACTATCTTAGAAAGTAGAAGAGGAAACCATATATAATCTGCTTTAGATTAAGTGTCCCAGCCAGGCATCATTATAGATGCTTCATTGCTTTCATGCTTCTGTTGCCTGGTCAAGACTCCAATAAGCAATTTTTCCATTTTTCTTTGAAGTTCTTTGTATCTGGCAGGTGTCAAAGGGGTATAGTGTCTAAGGCAAGTGTTGGAATATATTCCTGCCTTGGACCTAATAAAATCAACTATTGCTCTGACATTAATCACCTCGGCTTTGTTGTATCTGCAGCCATCACTGTAACACAACACAGAGCTTACTAGACAAGACCGTTTTGCCATAAGCAAACAGTATTTTATTTTTATATATACAATCAGTTCAGTTTATAGTTTAATCTCATTCTGGCTTTCAGACCTAGTGGCTATGTTTGTTGCCAGTGGGTATCTGGCATTTGCAAACCACATGTGTAATTACATCTCAGGATCAATTAATGCAGTAATTCTTTGTTAATATGATGAAACCCAAAGGGCTTAACTCTTTATTTCCTTCTTTCCAATGACTTCCTCCAGATAGTGGTTCTTCCTTAACAATGACATTGAAAAAGAAGCATGTTGTTGTGCATGGGTTCCTGTTAAAATGAGTAGGCAGTAAGTCATTTAGTCAAGTTCTATTTGTGAGAGCCAACGTGTTGTAGACATTTGAGTGCTGGACACTCCCAGTTAGGAAACTGGGAGACCAGGGTTTGACCATAGAAAACCTCTCAGCCTTAGAGGGAGGCAAGAGCAAACTCCCTCTGAACAAATGCTGGCCAAAAAAAAAAAAAAAAAAAAATCCCATGATGGACAGCCTTAGTGTCACCATAAGTCAGAAATGACTTTAAGCCATACAACAACATCATTCCAATTTGTATATTTTTTTTTACTCTGACTGACAGTCATATCTCTTTTTAGATAACTTTTTCTTCTTTATCTGCTACCTATTTGCTTGGCATCGAGTGGCTGCCATGTCAGTGGGATGGCAAATGACTCCAATTTTGGATTTAAATCCAATAAATAGTACTCTAGGTTTTCATCAGCACTGTAAAAGCACTGACCAAAGTCCAGAACCCTATCCATAATTCAGGTTCATTATCATGACTGGTTCCTTGAAATTTCAGTTTAAACCGTAACACTCAGATTCGCTCTGACTTAGACACCAGAGCTGATACAGTTTCAGTGGATGTAACCTTGACTCCTGCTTGTCCAGGATTGATGGATAATTTTCAACTTGTGCATCCTAATTATGTGGACAGGATCCTTGGAGAGATGAGGGCCACCACATATATTCTAGACCCTTGCCCTTCCTGGCTTATTAAACAGGCCAAAGGAGGACTGGTGGATTAGGTAAGGGAAGTGATTAATGCCTCTTTACAGCAAGGCAGGATTACAATATGCCTAAAAGAGGCTGTGGTAAGACCTCTTTTGAAAATACTTCTCTGCATCCTACTGTACTAGATAATTACAGGCCAGTCTCCAGCCTTCCATTTCTGGACAAAGTGCTAGACTGGTGGTCTCTCAACTCCAGGCATTCCCAGATGAGAAGGATTATCTAGATCCATGTCAGTCTGGTTTCAGACCTGGCTATGGTCATTTTGGTGGATGACCTACTCAGGGAACTGGACAGGGGGAGTGTGTCCATGTTGGTTCTACTGGACCTCTCATTGGTTTTCTATACTATCGACCATGGTATCTTCCTGAGTCACCTCTCTGGGATGGGGCTTCGAGGCACTGTTCTCCAGTGGCTCCATTCTTTCTTGGAGGGGCTATCTCAGAAGGTGGTGCTGGGGGCTACCTGTCCAACTCATTGGTCATTGGCCTGTGGAATCCCTCAGGGCTCAGTCCTGTCCCCTGTTGGTTTTTTTTTTTTTAAACATCTTCATGAAACCACTGGGAGAGGTTGTCCGGAGTTTTGGAGTAAGGTATCACCTGCACACTGATGATACCAAAGTCTGTCAATCCTTTCCACCCAATTCCAAGGAAGCTGTTTCTGTCCTAAACCAGTGTCTGGCTGCTGTAATGGACTGGATGAGGGCAAACAAATTGAAGTTTGATCCAGACAAGATAGAGGTGTTCCTGGTTAGCTGAAAAACAGATCTGGCAATAGGGATTCCGCCTGTGTTAGATGGGGTAACACTCCCCCTGAAAACTCAGGTTTGTAGTTTGGTGGTTCTTCTGGATTCAGCACTGAGCCTGGAAGCCCAGGTATCAGCAGTGACCAGGAGTGCTTTCACACAAACTTGTGTACCAGCTGCACCCATTCTTTGAGAAGTCAGACCTGGCCACAGTGGTGCATGCCTTGGTTACATCCTGTCTGGATTCCTGTAATATGTTCTATGTGGTGCTGCCTTCGAAAAGTGCTCAGAAACTTCAGCTGGTCCAAAGAGCTGCAGCCAGACTATTAACTGGAGCTGGCTACAAAGAGCATATAACTCCTTTGTTTCAATAGTTCCATTGGCTGCCAGTCCGTTTCTGGGTACAATTCAAAGTGCTGGTTTTGACCTATAAAGGTCAAAGTTTTTTGTGGAGCTTTCGGGCTATGTGACCATGTTCTAGAGGAGTTCCTTTCTGACATTTCTAGAACATGGCCACATAGCCCAAAAGCTCCACAAAAAACTATGGATGCCGGATGTGAAAGCCTTCAACTCCACAAGCCCTATACAGCTTGGGTCCAGGCTATTTGAAGGACTGTATATCCTTGTATGAGCCCACCAAAGTACTGAAATCAGATGTGTTTGGTGGGAACAAGAGAAAGGGCCTTCTAAGTGGCTGCTCCCAAGCTTTGGAACTCCCTCCTTAGGAATTTATCACACAACAGGAATTGGAAGTATAGTCCAATGGCAATCTGAACACAATCATGGGGTTTCACATTATTGAATGAAAGCCGATCACACACATTTTTGGGCGATGAGAAGTCCATCCAAACGAAATCATGGGGTTTCACATTATTGCGTGAGAAACTATCACACACAATTTCAGGCACTGCAAGGCAATTTGGGGCAATTCCGAATACGATGTGGCATCAATGCTCAATCACGTAAATTCGCTGAACTAGTGAATTCACTCAATTCTGAACTGGCCCCACTTTCATTTCTTTTGAAATTGAGAGAAATTCCTTCTGTGTGATAATGTCCTTAGAGAGGCAAGGATGGTGTCATCCTAACTATCCTTCTAACACCAGGTAAATATGTTCCTGTGTAGTGAAGCCTATTAAGCTGAGAAGGACTAGATTTTTAATGCTGGGCTATACAAATTTTAATGGTTTGTATTTTAATATATTATATTTTAATGTATAATTCTTTTAGCCCTTAAAATTGTTTCATTGTTATTGCTTTATACTTGTTTGCCCCCTTGAGTCCCTATATTAGGAGAAAGGCGGGATAAGATGATGATGATGATGATGATGATGATGATGATGATGATGATATAATAATAATAATAATAATAATAATAATAATAATAATACCTTAACAGTGGATTCACTGGTATAAGAGTCACTGCAACTAGGCTCCTGAAAGAAGAAACTGAATTTATGAGTTGGTCTTTCCTTTTAAACTATGGTCAATAGCCTGTGTCATCAGTGCAACTACAACAATAGAACTCAGTCATCATAGTTCGGGTTGACCATGCTTTACCCATGAATGACCTATCTTTATTGCCTAGCAAGGCTCTGACTGGTGTACTTCTGAGGGGATGGTGATCAGGGCACTGGGAAATGCAGTGCTCTCCTGATCATGGAGCACACTATGAACAGACAGGTACAGACAGCCCAAAAGGGCCGTCTGTGCAGCGTGAATAGGGTTAGGGAGTGCGCAGTATCTACACCCTCCTTAACCCTAGTGCGTATGGGCGGCACCATTTTAAAATGGCGCCATCCATACACTTGTGCCATGAAAATGTCATGGTGCACACCACGTTTAGATTACGCGGCACGCACCTGATGTCATGGCACTGCTGGAGGGTGCCTAGTGCGCCCTTTCAGCGGTGCCAAAAGGAGCTCGAGAAGGGAGCTCCTTTTCATGGTGCGCATCATTCCCATGGCAATTAGATTGCCATAGGAACGAAGGCAGGGAGAAAGGGACCAGGAGGCCCCTTTCTCCCTGTCCTCTGCCGCTTGGGCTATCCTTGGGGCATGAAGCCCCAAGGACAGCCCTTTCCAGGCTGCGAGGAAGGGGCCTTTTGTCCATTTTCCATGACCTGGAGAAGTGCCGGGATCAGGCCTCTGGGGTCCCTTGGAGTCCTGCCACAGCTCTTTGTTCTGGGTAGCTCTCATCTCCCACTGCCCTAATCTCCAGCAGCACAGAAGTACTTCAGTTAGGGTGTTGTCAGGTTGTAATGGAAGGTTTTTGTGGTCACATTCAGTCTTTCTTAACCATAAAAATGAATTCCTTGTATTATGATATTGTATTCCAGTTTTCAGCCTTGTAACTATGGGGGCATTATAGTACAGTGGTTTCAGCATTGGGCTATGACTCTGGAAACCAGGGTTTCAATCTTCACTTGGTCATAGAAACCCACTGGGTGATTTGGACAAGTCACACTGTCTCATTCTCAGAAGAAAAACAAAGGCAAATTGAACAAATCTTGGAAAAGAAACCCCCTGGTAGGTTTACCCCAAGCTGGAAACAAATTGAAGGCACCCAGCAACAACAAATGCTAAACAAGAATCCAGCCTATATGTTTCACCTGAGGATACAAGTGTGTAAGGGGCTGCCAATGTAATTCATCACAGGATGGGACCTCTGGCTGCTGGAGTCCTGCTGCTAAAGTTTTTGCAGAACCAGGCCTGAGCATCCAGGGTCCTGAAGGATCAGGGCTAAGCCAACAGGAACAGCTGGCTCTACTCAAGCAGGACAGCTGGAGGTACAGCCATTTAAGGGATGCATTAGCCTCTCAACCTTGCCACAGCAACAGTCTTCTGTGCTGCTTGTAGTATCTTTGGTTGCATTTTGCCTTGTTGTGCTTGGACTGTGGTCTATATCCCAATTCTGCTTCCAGCCTATTGAATTCCTGGAACTTGCTGTGTTCTGTCTCTGCTGTGTTCTGCCTCTGACCCATTGGACTCTCATCCATGGTCTCAGCCCTGGCAGCCTGCCTTAGTTATGGCACCACTTCTATGGTGCAAAATGAAGCCCCCCCTTTCAAGGCTTCTTTTTGCTCCATGCGCAGGCTGTGGAGTGTGGTTGCTGTGGCCTGCTTGCAGGGCTGAAAGGGGCAGTGTTGAGCTGTCCATCTGTTGAGCCCCTTAAAAAGTTCTTCCTAATGTTTAAATGGTATGTTGTCAATCTATGAGACTCCCATCCTGTATCTGTGCAATTCTTTTCTTTTTTTTCCTGCCTATATGTAGTAACTTTCAATTCTCCTTGTTGAAATTCAACTTGTTAGTTTTAGCCCAGCTTTTAAGGTCATTTTGAATTTTGATCCTGTCCTCTGGGGTATTAGCTACTTCTCCTTAAACTATCTCACAGGGCCATTGTGTATATTCAGATATGAGGCTATTGAAGGAAAAGTAGAATAATTATTATTTAAGCAGAGAAAGCAACTTGCATATCACAGCTGCAGAAAAAAATACAACCACATACTCATTAGCTTTATGTTTTTAAGCAATAATTTCCATAAGAACAATTATGACTAACATTAATAGAAGTGGAAAATGTTTAGATTATTATGAAGCTTTCAGAGAAGCAGTCTGACCTACAGCACTGGTTGGTTGTTTTATGTTGCCTTCTTTCTGGCATTCCACTTAACATACCCAGAACAGAAGTAGTCCACATTTGGCACTGTTCTTTACACATGGGCTAATTATCATAGAGGAGTAAGGCATTCCTAACCACAGAAGCAAGGAGTTTTCTTGATCTCAGAATAAATACCCATATTAAATTGAGGTGTATCATGCAGCCAAGAAATGAGAGAGACTTACTTTTGTTTCAGAATATCTACTTCCAGCAGTGATGGCAATTGCTAGGGATGGGTTTACAAGAGGAATTTTCACATAGGAAAATTGGTGTGTATGTAACGCTAATATATTGTACCATTGGGCCAAACTTTAGAAGACAAGTAGGGAAAACTGGATATTCAGATGTTGCTGGATTTCAGTTCCCATTCTTTCATGAGCATTGGTCATGCTGGTTGGAACTGATGGGACCTGCAGTCCAGCAACATCTGGAGGGTCACAGTTTCTTCACCTCTCATTTACAGCCATCAGTATTTTAACCCAATTTCAAAAACAACTGGACATGGAAAAAAATGGTTCTTTGTTATTTTTGTGTTGATGTTAGGCCATGGATAGGAAATAGTGGAATTCCCATTCTTTAAAAAATGTAAGGAACCATCCTCATCCATACGTATCTGTTGGTCTAAAATTTGTTAGGCTTTAATCTATTCTACTATGCCTACAAAATTCACCCTCTTTTCACATATGGAGAATAATTCAGAGACATAGCCATGTTAGTCTGGAATATCAGTATGCAAAGGGAACTTGTAGATCCTTTGAGACGAACCATGCAAAAGAAGTTGTAGCATGAGCATTCATAGACCTGGTGCAGCTGGGGAAGTAGATCAAGCCTATGAAAGCTTATGCTACAATGTGGAGTCAAAGGCTTTCATGGCCGGCATCCACAGTTTTTTGTAGGGCTTTTGGGCTATGTGGCCATGTTCTAGAAGAGTTCCTTTCTGACGTTTTGCCAGCATCTGTGAGTGGCATCTTCAGAGAAAAAAATCTTTCTCTGAAGATGCCAGCCACAGATGCTGGCAAAACGTCAGAAAGGAACTCTTCTAGAAGATGGCCACATAGCCCGAAAGCCCTACAAAAAACTACTTATGCTACAACTTCTTTCTTATATTTAGTCTCAAAGGTGCTACAAGATCCTTTTGCAGAGAGAGAGAGTAAATTTTGGATTTTCAGTGATTATTAATATGAGTCATTAACTTTCAGATTTCTGAATCATGACTCGGGCTTAAGATCCAAAATCAAGTTGGACATGCTCTGAACAGTCCATTCTCCAAAGCACTGGGTCAGAGTATGAATTAGATCTTGTGGGTAGTGCACATTCCTAATCTCATGTATAGTTTACTGACACAAATTAACTCCAAAACTTGGATTAGCAAATTGTGTTAGTTCAATAAACCATAATTAAAGTTTATTCCAGTTCCAGATTCTGATGAAATATTAAACTATGTTTAATTGAATACAGAAGCAAATATTTCTGATATGTTCCTTATAACTGTGCCAGAGGAAGAAAAGGAAGAAAGAGACTACGCAAATTCAAGGCTTCCAAACCAAACAAGATCACTGCAATTTTCCCTTCAGTGACAAGGAGAACCCTCTGCTATTTTTGAACATTAACTGGGCCCACTACTCTGTGACATAATTCTGTGACCCAGAGAGGGTATTGCACTATGTCTGGTAAAGGCTTGAGAAGGCAACATGGTGAGAATTTTTTTTTAATCTTACTTTTTTAATCTTACCTCAACAACTTCCTTGACCAAGAATTCCTGAAGACAGGATTTGCTGACAGCATTTGAATCCAATGAGAGGTCTACAGGATTCAAGGAAGACTACAGATTTAAACTTTACAATTATTGAGCTTAAGAATGTCTTAATGGTTGGCATACATTCCTTTGTAAACCACTGTGTGACCTCCCCCTCCCGAAAACTGGTATGCAAATGTTCAAATAAATATGTAAACCAACAAACACATACAAGAAAGATGCCACCCTCATGTATCTCCTGATTGCTGGATCTTGCATATGAAGCACTTTATGGTTCAGTTTAGGCATATTAAATCATAGAATCATAGAGTTGGAAGAGACCACAAGGGCCATCCAGTCCAACTCCCTGCCATGCAGAAACTCTCCATCATAGAATCATAGAGTTGGAAGAGACCACAAGGGCCATCCAGTCCAACTCCCTGCCATGCAGAAACTCTCCATCATAGAATCATAGAGTTGGAAGAGACCACAAGGGCCATCCAGTCCAACTCCCTGCCATGCAGAAACTCTCCATCATAGAATCATAGAGTTGGAAGAGATCACAAGGGCCATCCAGTCCAACCCCCTGCCATGCAGGAACTCTCCATCAAAGCATCCCTGACAGATGGCCATCCAGCCTCTGATTAAAGACCTCTAAGGAAGGAGACTCCACCACTCTCCAAGGGAGTGTGTTCCACTGTCGAACAGGCCTTACTGTCAGGAAGTTCCTCCTAATGTTGAGGTAGAATCTCTTTTCCTGGAGCTTGCATCCATTATTCTGGGTCCTAGTCTCTGGAGCAGCAGAAAACAAGCATAATATAAAAACAAAGGTGCATAAGTACCATACTCATTAAACTCATTGAACTGAGTAATACAACACTGAGAGAGTAACTCTTGAACCTGAGTATAACAATGCCACCATAAACCATAAGTGTTCATTCAACAAGACAGTGTAAGAACAGGCCCGCAGGCTGGAAATACCCGTAATAGTGCAATGACACTGTAAGTAGTGCAATAACATTGTAAACAGTGCTCAACCAATAGGCAATGTTTTGACAGACACTGCCCTCCCAAAGGCTGCATCAGTTCTAGCCCAGGTGTCCAACCTGTAATCTTTGATAAAAGTCATAGGTTGGGACCAGACAGCAGCCTTGCAGACACCCTCCAAAGGCACCCCAGTCAGAAAAGCGGAGGATGTCACTACCACCCTGGTTGCATGTACTCTGACTCTGGCAGGGAGAGTTCTACCTGACAGTTCATAACATAGGTGGATGGTACTGGCCACCCATTTAGAAAACCTCTGAGCAGTCACAGGTAGTTCCTTCTTTGGCTCTGAGTAGCACTGGAACAGTCTGTCAGAGCAGCTCAAACCTGAAGTCCTGTCCAAATAGAAGGCCAAGGCCCTCCGAACATCCAAGGAATGCAAACAATGCCCAGTATCTGTGGTCAAGTTTGGTGCCAGGCTCGGGAGGACAATGTCCTGGCACATATGGAAAGCAGACACTACCTTAGGCAGAAAGATAATGTCGGTACAGAGGACAACCTTATCCTTACGAAACCTAAGGATCAAACTATCAAACAAATCAAAGCATCCCCGACGGATGGCCATCCATAGAATCATAGAATGTTATGATAAAATTTCTAAGTGCCATGACAGAAAAGATCCTAAAACTGAACATATTGTTATTCATGTCTTAGGGACAATATTGATCTAGAGCAGCTATTTGGCCCTATCAATTCTTTTAATTGAAAGTTTGAGTTTTAATACTTTGAATAGATTAATTCTATTTTAATATTCATTTTTGTATGTTTTTAATTGTATTGTTCTTGTAAATTGTAAGCTGCTGAACTGAGTTCCAATTCTGGGAGAAAAGCAGGATACAAACAAAACTATTGCTAATGTTGTTCCACTCTTACTGGTGGCCATATATCATTTTGTGAACAGGGCACAAACAAACAGTGCTTGTTTGTTCCTTTAAAGATTCCAAATAGTTCCCTGAGTTCCTTTAAAGCTTTATACAAGTTAAAGGAAACAGATTTTTAAAATGAAGAACTGTTGCCTCCCATTGAATGCATCTTACAGCAAGTGCAAACTTCCAAAAGACCAACTACAGGAGGAATTATTTTTGGAGATGCACTGTATAGCTGCTTTAATGAGAAGCTTATCACTTTCCTGGAATGGATTTATCTAAGGACAAAAAGTTCTAAGCCCTGCCCTTTCCATGGCATTTAAAATGCAGCAGGCTCCATAGAAACATATCATAAAAGCAAAAGCCTACCTAGCTTTAGTTTGGGATATTTGTTACTCACATGCATGTAATTAGTTGTTAAAAACAGAGCCAGTTGTGTGTAATGAACCGAATGTTATCAGAGGCAGACTAAGAGCCTTTAAATTACGCAACTTCAATTTCTGGTAATTGCCCAGAGTCTAGTTCTGTTGTTGTTTTAAATCCTATGTCATAGTGTCATGGTGTACTCATTCTCTTCTCCTCCATAAAGAAGCTGATTTGGAAGAAAGAAAGGTGCAAACAGTGACACTAAACATTTGTACTCTTACAGTGCATAAATCACAGTATTCATAAAGGCTGAAACCTGCAAAACTTTGGAGCTTCTGCAAAGCTAGCATGAGTGCAGTTTCCACACTTGTTATTCCCTTACTAGCAGCTGTTGCCACCAATTTTCTGGCTGCCTGCCTGCCACTGTAATTGGCTGTGCTTCCTGCCAGCCACTTTTAATGTTATTTTTTACATTAATAAATATGTAATTTTTTAAATAACTGTTTTTCTATATGAAAAACAGTGATACACAGGGGGGAAAGGAATGTAGCATGAAAGGAATCTAGTAACACCTTTGAGACAGATATATTTTAGCAAAAGATTTTGTGGATTTCCATCCACTTCATTGATGGAGTATAATGTTAATGCTACAGATATTTAAGCAATTGCGTAGTTGTTGGGTAGGAGGAGATTCCACACCATCCACTTCTCTAACATTTCTCCTCGAGAAATTCATGAGACAAATTTTTAAAGTAATGTTTCAAGAATGCTGGCCTTCTTCATAGTTATTACCAGAGCCAGTGTTTCCAGAGATGGACTGTTTTGGAAGTGTTGTTAATGGTAATAGTGTCCACTTGTATATGTGCCTACTTCATTATGTACTCTCTTTTTGAATTTATGGGTGGAATACAACATCATCTAAATAGACCAACCCATGAACAATAGGAAATCTTCCTTCAATCCTCTCCACTGCAGTGTAGGCAACCATTCAAGTCAACCATTCAGATGACCAAATTCCCTCCACCAAAAGGAAAAGTCTACTGGGACTAACCCTAAGTTTATTCCTTTTGAGGAGTTTACTTATTTCTTTGAAAAGCATTAAAGTCATCATCACCTCTGCCACCTTAAGTCCTTATGTTGGGAGGAAGGTGTGATATAGTAATGTAAAATAATAATAATAGATTGGCCAAGTAAAAATGCTATCATAAAATGCCATTGGAGAGGTGAGATAAAAATTTTGGATGGTCTTCACTTGGTGCCCAAACAACAGCAAGATGTAATTCAGGAATCACATTTACAGAACAATTTCCAGTACTTGGATGTCACAATAGGAAGCATTCTCTCTCTTTCTCTCTCACTAGTAACTACCTCCTAATCTCCAAAGAAATAAACACAAAGAACAGTACCTGAAGAAGATCTGACAAAGAGTATGACAGAGTGAATTCAACATTTTCATACCAAATAATATACAGTAGATTTTAACTCACATTATAACAGTGTAAAGCCTAGTCATACCCTTGCAGAGTAAAACCTGTATTTTATTTTTGTGTTCTTTGTACAAATTTTGTTTACTGTTCAACTCTTGAGCAAAAGAAAGGATTTTGACATTGGATGAAACAGAGGAATTCTGTACTATAAGCCTTGAGGCTTTAGGTTATGTTCATATAAGGTTAAATTAATACTGCATGGAACCAACATATGTAAGCACAGAGCTTCTCAATTAATTATATTTGTCAGTGAATGTGTGCTATAACTGGAAAGTTCTTGGTGCTAGAGGCATGTTGCTTTATTTCTGAAGGATTCAAGGTCAAAATAATTGAGATAGTAGAATATCAAACAGATATCCAATGAATTTTTAAATAAATTCTGCCACAGAAGGGCCAATTCCAGAAGACTAGCCAACATGAAATGAATTATTGCTTTTCCAAGTTTTGTTTTAATCCACCCACAACAGTAATCAAACATGAACTGTGTGTTCTTCAAGTGTGTGGATCTATATGTGCTTTCCAAGTCACTCATCAGTTTATGGTGATCTGTGAATTTCATAGGGTTTTCTGAGGCAAGAAACACACCAAGGTGGTTTCGCCAGTTCCTTCCTCTGAAATAAAGCCTGCAACACCTGGTATTCATTGGCGTACTAACCAGGACTGACCCTGCTTAGTGTCCAAGATCTGACAGAATCTGGTGCCTTTAAGGAGTTTAGGCCATACTTTAACCTACTCCTGCTGCAAAGTCTTAACTAACACTTTGGACTGTGCTCAGAAATGAGTTGGAAATAGATGACAATGTTGCTAGATGGGTAAAAAAAACCATGATCTTTACACCCAACTCTTAATACAGTTTATCCATTGTATTTTGGACTGGCTGCAGTTTCTGAATTGAAGCCCTTCATAAAAATAATTTTATGCAGGTCTCAGACAGCATTGTCATCCCCACATAACCTCCAGTGTTTGTTTCTGTTTCTTCCAACATCTTTCTTACCTGAAAAAAAATGCTGAGGTAAAATCAGAATAGGATCACAGTGCCTTATGTATAATTAAATGTGTCTGCCTGTTGTAGAATGAAGTTAAAAGGTGAGTCTCAGTCCTGAAACAGTTGAAGATCATTGTTTTAGAGCAATCTTGACTCCACAGAAAAATTGCATTTCCCATCACCCAAAATCAATCAGATTATTACTAGCACATAGTGAAGTGATTTTCAATTTGTAAAACAACTCTCTCCATCACCTCAGTGCCTGACAGATATGTGATAACTAATAGGTATCCAGAAGGAAAAGCTTGAAAGAAATGAAAATGACTTCTGGCTAGACTTCATAGCATTTTACAGCCAGCACACATCACCAATCAGCTCCCTTTTCTCCACCACAAAGCAACAATAAGCTATATTATATCCAATTCAGAGCAATCATGTCTTTCAAATCGTTCAAATAGTAACAATTGTAATAACATGATTGCAGTGCTGCTTACAAAAAATACTACAGTGTTTGTGGTCACTGAGCATTCTTTTAAAGTTCATATGTTTCTTCACGCATATCCAGAGGTCAGAGACCTGGCAATCAATGCACATTTTGTAATGAAAACTGAAAACTACCTGGGCAAAACCACCCATGCTGCAGGGCTTTGCAAATGTGAAGTATCATGATGAACAAAGCAAACAACTTATGGGAGACCACCAGAGGCCCAATAAATTTCCATGGATTGTATGCATGTGTGTGTTTTCATCTCCATAGCAAAACCCTATAGACTCAGTCATGGTTGGTTAGACACCTGAGATGCTACCCAACAAGACTGTCGAGCTAGATTTGACTTGGAGGAGGCACATCCTTGGGGTGTAGTGGTGGTTTTCAACTCTTGTTCCCTACAATGTCTGGGGCATTGATGAACACAGCCTCAGACAGCTAGGATCCTAAACGCTTGGTGAAAATAGGGCAAAAACTACTGAGTTACAGTCTTAAAACAACACTGAAAGTAACGTGCACTGAGCAAGAGGGAGAACAACCAGGAATACTCCATCATCCTGGGCCCCAGTAGTTGGCAAGAGGCTCTTCCTCCAGATTCCAGATGCAATTGCTGTGACTTCTAAGGGAGAACAGTTGCAGAATCTGCCAAACATACACAACAACACTCACAGAGAGAGAAACACTCCCACTATTCCCTTTTCCTGGTGTGTTAAGTCTTATATAGGTTGTAAACCTGAGATCAGGGGACTATCAAATTAGCTATTTTTAAGCTACAAATGTATGATTGCATGAATTAATGAACAAATGGGAAAAGGCGTGGGACAGAAGGATGATAGTGTACAGGAATCAATGGCAATTGTGGCTTTGATGCCAGTGGGACAGTAAAATCTGCTCCCAAATTTAGTCCAAACTTTAGAAGAGCTTAAAAAAACTGTTTTGGGAATTGCATGATTCAGCCATTAAAATTGCCATTATTGTATTTATCATATATTATTTTATTCTTTCACTATTCCTTCCATTATTCAGTGTTCACTAATTATTTCATTATTATTTTTTATTCACAATAGTTATTCACAAGTGCTTCCCACAATTACTGTTTTGCTCTGTGGCAGTAGCCACAAAACTAATTTCAGTGGCTAACCAGCTGGAGGCCACCATTTCATTTTGTTCAAAATGTCCCAGAGGCTTCATCATTTGTGGGTAAAAAAGAGGCAAAAAGCTTCAAAACATTACTTTGGGAGGGCTACTCCTTCCCCAGATGACCATTGGGGATGTCATTGACCATGCAAGCTGGAGGATTTCTATGTTGTGGTACCATACAAAATAATATCTCCTCCAAGTTATGGGTGTTCTGAGAAGAAAAGCAGCTGCTATAAAGCCAATGTGGTGTATTGGTGTGGATATTAGATTATGACTGTTCAATCCCCTCCTCAGCCATGGATACCCACTATGTGATCTTGCATAAAACATTCTCAACCTCCTCAAAAAAATAAAACAAAACCACCCCATGATATAGTCACCTTAGGGTTGCCATAAGTTCAGAAACTACAGTACTTGAAGACACAGAACAACAACAACAAAATGGAGCCTGCTAAGGCTTATGCAATCCTCAGGGCATTTCAAAGTGTTTTCTGGGGAAATAATATGGTGATAACCATGATGCTGTGTCTAGGAATAGTTACACCTTGTTTTCCCTTATCTAAGGAAATGGTGGAAGAATAAACCCAATGATGACCTCCTATGATGAAAATCCATGGTGTTTCCATTCTCACCCTTTTCCTCCCTATCTCTTTCTCTCACACATACACAAAGATACCAAAAGTAAGTGCCCTAAAATCAATTGTTATCCTCAACTACAGTAGACCTATTAGAGCTGCTGTCCCACTGAATCCCATGATATCAGTGGGTTTTCTCTAGTTGAAAATGCTTCCTTACACTGGAAATGAATGGTCTTATAGAAGTGGGTATGGTGGTAGTTAGTATATAGCAATGGGTGGTTGTATCCATGTCAGAAGAGCTTTGAAATCACTCTGGATTTGCAGCCCTATTTCAAAGGAGCTGTCCAAGGTCTTGAAGTCTATCCTCAGAATAGGTTCATCACCTTGGATGCTTCTTTTAAAGTGTGGACTAACATTTGGGGTGGATACACCATCCCACTGACATGGATGATGCCAGCCAACACTGTGGATATATTATACTCCCATATTAGTCAAATCAAGTCACACTTAAGCAGTAATCCATTGTTACCATCACCACACATTGCAATATAAAAGCAAGTGTCATGTTGTGTTGCATTAACTGAAGCACAGTGTCCAGGGGAAAGGAAGTAATTTTTTCAATATTCATAGGACAGTTCAGGTCAGGGCTGGAGTATTGTGCCAATCTGGGGCTAATTGCCTTTACAGAGGAAATTGACATGTTAGATGGGTTTCAAGGAAGTTCAAAGAGAACAGCTATAAAAGATGTTAAACTGCAGTAAGCTTTGAAAGAAAAAAAGACAGAGATGGGACTTTTCAAATGAGGAAAATATTATATAAACATTTTAGTAATCTCTATATGAAAGTATTCACTAGGCATAGATCCAACATAAGGATATGTCCAATTCCACTCTCTGCCCCCGTTGTTGTTGTTGTTGTTGTTGTTTGCTTCCATTTGTTACTTGGAGCAACCCAAAAGCAAATCTATCATAGGGTTTTCTTGGCCTTTTTCTTCAGATGGTGTTTTCCATTGCCATCCTCTGAGGCTGAGACAGTGTGACTTGCCCAAGGCCATCCAGTGGATTTTTATACTCAAGCGGGGAATTGAACCCTGCTCTCCAGTGGTCTAGTCCTAATGTTTAGCTGGAATCTTCTAATGTTTAGGTGGAATCTCCTTTCCTGTAGTTTGAATCCATTGCTCCAGGTTCAGTTCTCTGGAGCAGCAGAAAACACACTTGCTCCATCCTCAGTATGACATCCCTTCAAATAGTTAAACAGGGCCATCATATCACTTCTTAGCCGTCTCTTCTCCACATTAAATATACCCTGCACTGCAAGCTGTTCCTTGTAGGGCATGGTTTCACCATTTTGGTTAACCTCCTCTGGACACACTCCAGCTTCTCAACCTCCTTTTTGAATTATGGTACCCAGAACTCGACACAGTATTCCAGGTGAGGCCTGACCAAAGCAGAATGGAGTGGTATTATTATTTCCCTTGATCTAGATACTATACATCCAATGATGCAGCCTAAAATTACATTGTCATTTTTATCTGTTGCATCACACTGTTGTCTCATGTTCAACTTTTGGTCTATTAGGAGTCCTAGATCCCTTTCACGTGTACTGTTGTCAAGCCAGTTGTCACCCATCCTGTATCTGAGCATTTCATTTTTACTGCCGAATCTGTACAGTTAGAATTAGGCCTTAGGCTGCAGGTCTATCTAGACATCCAGAATCCAGAGTTCTGAATTTTTTTATTTTTTTTTATTTTTATTTATTTATTTATATATTTATTTATTTATTTTTGGTATCATGGCCAGTGGCTGCAGGATTCTGGAAGCTGTAGTCTAAAAGTGACTGTTCCAAGGTGTGATCTCAGGCCCATTCATACCAAACAATTATAACACTGTGATTCCATTTTAACCATCATGGCAACATCCTGTGAAAATCTGGGATCTACAGTATAGGGGGGGGGGGGGTATTTAGAATTCTCAGCCAAAGTACTCTAATGCCAGGCTACAAACTGCAGGATTTCATAGGATACAGCTGTGGCAGTTAAGGTGGAATCATAATGTTGTAACTGCATAGTGTGAGTGGATGCCTAGACCAACATTATGTTTCCCACATTATGTCATCCTCATTATTCTACAAGCCCCACAAGCAAAACAAAATCCTGTAGGTCTTCCTCATTGGCCATGTCTTATCTCCATAGTAGTTCAAAAAAGTAACATTTCCCAAATCTGTTCCAGCACTCTCTCTCTCATTTAGTTTTAATGGTCTTGTTTTAACTTATCAAGCTGTTTAATTAGCTTTTAATCTGTTTAAATTATTTCTTACTGTTTTATATTGTTTGAATTTATTTTATGCCACCCTGAGATCACATGACATATGGCAGGATAGGCATAAATAAATAAATTTTGTATAGCTTCCAGTCAGCTATCATTCCACTTATTTGTGATATTCAAGGATAAGTGTCATTGATTACGCAGAAAGATATGCATAGACTCTTGAGATCTCCCAGGGTTCACAGAATGTTGAAGCCATTCACAATGTGCTGAAGCCATTCATAACTGAGACATCCTAGGATAATTCTATAAGAGGCTTGACGGACCACGCTGAAAGGGAGGCCTGGAGCCGCCCATTTTTACTCCTGAAGGAGGTTGCAGCAACCAAACAGCGCAGCTCCCGTCAGGACTAAAAAGAACCCTCTAAAAGCAGGTTCTTTTTAGTTTGCACACCAGGCACCATTGGTGTGCCATTGGCACACTCACGTGCAGTGATGATACACATGCAGTGCAGTAACGTTTGTACCCCGCACCACACTTATGTTATCCTGGCAGCCCCCATGTGGATGGGGCTGACCCATGATGGTGCTGCTGGCGCGTGATAGGGCTCAGGAGCATGTAGTTGCTCCACACTCCCAAGCCCTAAAATCGACCCCAGACTGCCGCTTTCCTGCTGTCTGTACTGGGCCTGAGACTACATCCACACTGCAAAATAACCTAGTTCGACATCATTTTAACTGGTGTGGCTTTATGCTAAAGAATTCTGGGATTTATAATCTTGTGCAATATTTAGTCTCCTCTGTCAGAGAGCTCTGATGAAACAACTACAGATCCCAGAATTCCAAATCACTGAGCCATGGCAGTTAAAGTGGTGTCAACCTGGATTATCTGTAGTCAAATAATCAATAATATTCAAATTATTTGCAGTCTGTAATTTCTTCTCCTGCCTTGGCACCTAGATTTTCAAAGCCCCTCTGACTCTCTAGGACACTGAAACTGATCTAAGCAGTCGTTTGACAATCCACCTCCTTTCCCCACTCCTCCTCCTCCTGTCTGTCTCCTGTGTTGCCAACAGCACCAGCCCATCAGTTCTTTTTCCATTTTGGCATCACAGTGCCTCCTTTAGCTCTCCTGGGGTCCAGGCTTGCCCACATTCTCCATCAATCCAGTTACCAAAAATATATGGGTCCTGGGACAGCACCAGCAATTAATATTTAATAGAGGAATTTTATTAACTCAATTAGAAGCAGCTGAGAGGGCTCAGGTAACTTAAAAAGGGGATCAAGCCTATGTATACCAGTTCTGATAAAGATAATTCCCGAGTGCAAGTTCGAAAATAGTTTTATTTATGAATAAAAGGGAATCACCATTCACAAAAAGATAGTCACACACACATTCAAGAACTAACAAAATGAAAGGTGACAGCAGACAGTGACTTAAAGAGTTGTAGAGGGTGACACTGTATTGATTCCACTGTGAGATGGAAGTGGCTCAGCAAGGTGCCTTAGGATCATGGTGTGGCCAGCAAGTGAGATACAATAGCAATAGCAAGTACATTCTATATGCTTATCAGTGCACTTAAGCACTCCCTATGCAGTTTATAATGCATAAGCTAATTTCCCTCAAACAGCTGGGTACTCATTTTAGCAACCTCAGAAGTATGCCAGGCTGAGTCAACCCTGATCCCCTGGTTGGTATTGAACTCACAACCTTGTAGTTTGTGAGTGAGTGGCTACAGTACAGGCATTTAACTGCTGCACCACCAGGGCGACCACAAGTGACACAGAATTCTTGTTGCCTAGGAAGGCATATTTATACTATATAACCAACCCCAGGGCAGATTTCAGGATTAGAGTCGATTTTCCAGGAGGCAAGAATGGGAAGGGAAGTTGAGAATGATTGGACAATCAATGCAAATGTCCCTGAACAAAAAAATTATTTCTCCCAGAAGGAGGTAGTCTCTTTTATAAACACAAAGTCTATCACTCACCATTGCTCCTATTGGTGAAGAGATTATGCAGATTCCAATCCTGATCAATCTATCTTTGGCTACATGCTCTTGTGTTCCTCCATGCTGACCCTCTCAGATCCCCAAATATGGTCCTGAATATATGGCATGGCTAGTTTTCTGCACTGAGGGCACCCTCGTGGCTACATGCCTCAGACATCCCTTTTGATATCAACTTAATAGAGGAAATGGGTGGTGGAGGCTAGACCTGGGGTAACATCAGTACAGTAGGAATCAAATACATTGCATGGAGGCACTTACGCCCCAAGAAAGGCAAGAGACAGATTGGCAATGAAAAGGCCACAATGTTATTAACAGCAATACAAGGTAGGGTTGACCCACAAGCATGAGGTCTGGATCTGCACATCCCCAACACTGAGGTTGGACAGATGTGAGGTTGCTTGTACGCCAAGCATCAGGAGGACTTGAGGCAACACAATGCCCTTGCGCAATTACGCAATTACGCAGCTACCAAAGTAATGCCTCTTGTCACCAGGATATACTCCATGCAATCAACAGTTGGCCACATCACACCTGATGTTTCCCGGGTCCAAAAGGATTCCCGATCCAGTGCTACCGAGCCCTGGAAACCAGTCCACCAGATCCAGAACCTGTGCTGCCGCCACGAAGGCCACAAAGCGAGCCTACCGCCAACCCTACCCACAAACCATTAGCGTCCCAAATACGGGTCCTTACCCAGGTGTACATAGCCTGCATAGGCTCTGGACTTCCACCTGCCAACCTGCTTGATTGCACTAACATCCAAACTGCTGCTAGCAGCCAATGTCGCAGCACCACCAATGCAGAAAAGGCATGGTGCACGGCCACACTGGCCTTAAATAGACCTCCCTCTGTGGAGGTCTCCGATAAGCCCCTCCTCCCCTGGCCACCCAGCCAATGGGAGGAGGAGGCGGGAAAGCCAGCCAATCCCTGCGGCGCCCACCTGATCACCCCAGGGAGCCTGGGAGCTGGGCGAGCGTGTGCAGGAGAGTGCGTGCGTGAATCTCCTCCCACTGGCGGGAAGCCAATGCCTCACAGGCTTCCTGCCGGTGGGAAAAAAGACCACACAACTGTTTGCTTGGGACTCCATGCCCCACAGCAACCGCGCCTGCCCGCTAAAGGCAGGGGGCGCCATTTTCACTGATTTGCCAAGTTCTTCCTTTACGTCAATGTATTATAAAATTATAAAGATGTATGATGTAGTGACACTGGAACAATGGTTCCAGGGAGAAAGTGTTCCCCATCGAAGAACATTCTCATCATACTTTCTGAACTGAAGTGCTAAGAAGAAAAACATAAATATACATTTTTCTTTACTGTTATATTGGAGGCCAGCTGGGATAACGTAGAGGTAAATAGGAACCTCATAACTGAAAATCTGTGATTAGCATTGTTCCAGGGAGCTATTTGATTGGCAAAATATAACAGGCAGAGGTACAATGTTCATAACTTCAATTTATGCAATAGAGTTTGTTCAGGATTAATTTAGCCTGCTATTGTTTACAAATGATGGGTGTCCTATTTAATTCAGACTGAACACCAGAATAACAGAATGAACCAGAACAACCACAGTGAGGTACAAGGAAACAATTACAGCAATCATTGACATCCTCAAGATGTGCTAAAATAAAGGTTGGAGAAATTATCACCAAGTTGAGTTAATACTAATACTGGGGGGGAAATACTCCAAGTAATGAACTGAAAATTAAGCTGGAATAAAATACAGGAGATCATTTTAATTTTTAAAAAAAATGTGATAAAACTGTATGTAAAAGAGGCCAGGTGTTATAAATAGAGGAAATGGTCCTGCCAGTTTTGAACATGTTTGTCCCATTGATTTCAATGGGAAAGCTAGGCACATCGTTTATTATTTCCTGGTCAGACTAGTGTAGTTTACATTTACTCAGCTTTGGTTAGTTTGTGTCATTTGTATTTTATATTGGATCAAATTTATGATGACAGGAGGATCTTATGATTCAATTTTATTTGTTTTAAGATTTAAGAAGATTCCCTACACAGCACCAAATGTTGGAGGAGGAGGAGGAGGAGGAGGAGGAGGAGGAGGAGGAGGAGGATTTGTTTGTTTCCTGCCTGTCCTCAAGACTCAAGGCAGGGTACAACATGTTAAAATATAAAACACAATTAAAAAATAAAACACATAAAACCAACAGTTAAAATACAGCACTATAAAACCATTGAAATACAAATATTTCCTGACCATTGTTAAAATTCCAGTGCATTGACATTTGGGATTAAGGTTAGGATTAGCAATGCAATTATTAGAATTTAATTTTCCTAGTGGACATTCCAGTATTCTGCACCTCTCCTGCATTAAAGAAATTTTAATTTCTCTTAAATTAAGATATGCTACTGACAGTCAGAATATATTACTTCTGCTTTGATGCATCCTAGCATTTTTTCTAAAAATTTGTCTTTACAACTTCAGAGGACCAAACTAAGTACCCCAATAGGAAAAATAAGTTTGTCAGCATTTTTTGGCTGTTTTTCTATTGGTGATAAATAATCTGTACATAGCAAATGTATGAAGCATGGAGTAACTATTTACAACTTTGCCAATAACAATGCTGCCAAATTCCTAAACTTTAGGTCAAGTTCTATGTGGATTCTCCAACAAAATTGTGACTTTGCGGAGATAAAATGTTTCATACTGATTCTTAAATATTAGTAAAGGGTGGCGGGGGGGGGGAGAGCTACAGGTACATACAGATAGAATGAATGGTGAAGATAAAAAACTGAGAATTCAGGTAATTCTAAAGATTTCAACAAGTTCTCAGTCAACCCTTTCCTAAATGCACAAATGTATACTTGAAGATGATGCTCCTATTAATCTTTCTTTGTATATGTGAATAAAATTTATTCTATCATTTACACATTATAGGGCAAATGCAGTTTCTTATGAATAGCTTATGTTATGGTCTACAACATGGATATATATACAAATAAATTTAAAAACAAACACAAACAAAAACCAATCCCAACACTTTGGTAGGTCAGAGTTGGTTAAAGGTTTGGGATGCCAGGTCAGATCCTCACCCCCCACAGGGTGGATGACATCAGGAGTATGGCCATCATTCCTGAAATCCCTCTATGGACTAGATTAAGTCAATGGGCTAGAGATTCTGTACTTTTGTTTGATGATCAGTTACTCCCACTCATTTTATTGACTAGTCAGAGATTCCAGATGAAAAGACTATGGAGATTATCAGACAGGGGAAAATCAGGGAAGAAAAGTCACACAATTACACTGAAGATTTTCAGATGACATCATGCTTATTCCCCATGAATGGTTTGTTTCTGGAGCATTCCTGGATCTTCATGGGTTTAGTCCTGGTAAAGCGTGATGTGTCTAAAAATCTTCAGTGTGATCGCCTGACTTTGCCGGGAGTATCCCTTTTACTCCCAGCTTTCCCCCCCCCCCCCATGTCTGATAATCTCCTATGAATTATGAGCACCCTCCCCTCCTTTATGCCTGAAACATGCCTTTAGTTTGAGAATGCTGACCCTGCAAATAGTCTGTATGAAAAAGGAATGTTGGCATTTCTTTCTCATTCCAGTGATATCTCTAATAATTTAAACTGCAACTTTAAAAAAAAAAAAAAACCTTCCGCTTTAATATATACAAATTACTTCTTTGCTCAACTACTTAATCATAAAAGATGGCATTTCACAGAATCTTTATTTCAAGCAGACAGATTTTTCTCAGTATAAAATACCTGTAGTGAAAATGACATGCTTTCCCCCTTTATATTAAGTGGAAAATATTACATCAACATTATATTGCACAGAGTATTGGGTGCATGCACTGTGAAGTGAAAGCTTGCAGGAAATTTGCTTTGTGCAAAAAAAAAAAACCTTAATGTATCTAGCTTTCAAGAACACTGAAGTGTCAAAAACTTCTTTATCTGATGGAGAGTCAGAAGACCAGGATCTGAAGACCAAGAAGTGTGTTTTACTGTTATGAGTTATGAAAGCCTGAGAAACTATAACATGGTGCTGGAATGTAGCTAGTATATGTGCAATTGGCCTCTAATAGAAGGATGTTGTGTAATTGAGATTTCACAACAGAGGTCCTTCCCTACATTCCAGAGACTACCATCTCCATAGGGCTGTGTGTGTGTGTGTGTGTTTGTGTGTGTGTTTTGTAGAGATACACTGATATTTGGTGAGATCATTACCTTTGGCTTGCATTCTGAAAAAAATGAATGAATGGGTGCATGATCAGCAGTAAAATGTATGATACATACATGCTACTGTCCTCAAAGTGCATACTCACTGGAACTACTCTTATACCTTATTTGGACCAGATTTTATGTTTAGGATTTAGATAGTGCTTCTCAGGGTGATGGGGCTAGGATTAGTTTGGGAAGAAAGGGTAGAGTCAGTGATGGCTGGTGCCTCCCATGTTACCAGAGCAGTGAACCTATTCCAGGTTTCAGTCCAACCTTTGAAAGAGTTGTCCAAGGTGCTGAAACTATTTTGAGAACAACAACTCTGGAGTTCAAATTCCTGCTTGGCCATCAAAACCCACTGGGTAATATTGGGCAAGTTACACTTTCTCAGCCTCAGGGGAAGACAAAGGGGAAAACCCTCTGAACAAACCTTGCCAAGAAAATACCATGTCCTGATCACTGTAAGTCAAAAACAACTTGAAGGCCCACAACAGTAAATTATTAAAGTGACAAACATTGGTAAAATTCAATAAAAGTAAGTACAGTTAAAGCATAGCACTCAAATATTTCTAATAACAACCAATACCTCACAAAAAGCTTTTTATAAACTGAATATTTGTAATAATATATATTGGTCTAGATTCAGATATTAGAGCTTTACAGCTGGTTTAAGACCTTTTATCATGCTAAACAAAGTGCATCTGGTGAAATGGGCTGGTGTCCATGAAAACTTGGCCAAATAAAACTCATTTATTTGGGCCAAATAAAACTCATTTAAGGTGCCAGAAGACTTGTTGTTGTTGTTGTTGTTGTTTTCTTGAAAGAAAGAGGCTAGCTTGATAACATCCCATCGCCAAGAAAAACACTAAACAAAACAAAACAAGTACAGAAAGATATTTTGTCTATGTGGTTAACTACCATGAGGACAATTTTATGTCTGAGGTGCTCAGGACATGCTTTATATTATCTGGTCCACTTCTTCTTTTTCATGCCCTTTTTGTGGTGTAATGATTTCAGCACTGGACTAGAACTCTGGCAGATCAGGGTTTGAATTCCTGCTCAGCCATGGAAATACACTGGGTGACTTTGGGGAATCACACACTCTCAGCTTCAGAGGAAGGCAATGGCAACCCAGCTCTGAACAAATCTCATCAAGAAAACCTCACTAGACATTCACCTTAAGATCACCATAAGTTGGAAATGACTTGCAAGCACACAACAACAATATTTTTAGCTGGATGATAATTTCGGATAATTGTCTCCTGGAAAGGTGTATATATGCTCAAGTAATTGTTTATAAATGACAAACCAATATCAGAAGAGCAATCAGAAGAAAAAGTGAAAGAATATACTCTCAGCTGCCTGAGCAAACTGGAAACCAAGTTTCCTGAACAAACTGGAAAGCTACAGGCCCACTCTAC
Organism: Urosaurus nigricauda; assembly: GCA_034509955.1. Classification (NCBI taxonomy): domain Eukaryota; kingdom Metazoa; phylum Chordata; class Lepidosauria; order Squamata; family Phrynosomatidae; genus Urosaurus; species Urosaurus nigricauda. The sequence continues at coordinate 246,256,901 of JAOEGL010000003.1, forward strand.
TCTCTGAAAACTATCAAGAGTTCCTTGCCTTACAGTTTTTAATAGGATTAAAGGATTGGTTTCTAAGATTCATATAGTGATTTTTGAGATGGATCCACCAAAGGTTCTAAAGAAGTTTGACATGCTGAGCTCAGGGTACAAAGAGAAGAAAATGAATGGGATATAATTTGGAGAGCTCTCACATATAAACTTGTTTGCAACAGTAAAGGAAATAACCATTACAGTGGCATACAATTGGTATTTGTACCGCTTAAGATTACATAGCATTAGGAATGATTTGTCAGATAAATGATGGAAAGTGTGTATAATACTCTTGGTACAATGGAGCACATGTGGGTCCACTGGCCCAAAATAATTCCCTTTTGATTACAGGTTTTCAATTGGATTAACAAAATAATTAATCTGAATGTTGGTTTCAGAGCTCTTTGTCGATTCCACCGATTTGTGACATTTATGAAAACGTCTTACACAAAGATCTTACTTCTATCTGTGCAGTAAGAATCGAGACAGCAAGGACATGGAAGAATCTGAAATATGTATTCATCTGATGATGGCTACTTTGTTTAGTCCCTTGCATCACCAGAGAAACTAACATTGAAACTGCACTTTGCTAGAGGAAACATAGGGGCTTTCTAGATTGGCAGGAAAGTGTGACATGAAGTTGCCTTTTCCTTAATGCTTAGCAGCTGCACCACAACCTTTAGATGGAGCGCGCTGTTTCGCAGTTTTTAAAAAAGAAGCTGGGAAAACCAGCACCTTTTTAAAGGCGCTTCTTCTCCCCTAAAATGCAAAAAAGAAAAAAAAAAGCGTTTTCATGGCACACTTTCCCTTTTTCTCATCTAAAGGCTAGAGTTTCATGCAGCCATGAACACACTTCTTTTTGCCAATCTAGAAAGCCCCATAGTTGAAGATATTTTAAAGACCTCATGCTAGTCATGCATGACAGGCATACTGTATGTAAATTCTGGCCATGACCCACTATCGAAACATAGGTTATTTTGGAACCGAACATCCTTGTCTGTTGCTGTCATCTGTTGCTACGTATCATCTGCTTTTTCTGAGATTGTCCGATTTTTTTAAATAATGAAATGTTATCTTATGAGTAGGGGATAATTTACCATTATTCTATATAAACTATTGATGAAACAACATTTAAAAGAGGATGGCCTTTTTGGATCAGCCATCCAACTTTCTGATGTCCATCTAACTGACAATCTGTTTTGATCAGCTAGCTCTCTGGTCACTTTAGAAGCCTGGATATTACAGCAACAGTGGACAAACTTAAGGCTTGGAGGATCTGCAATAAGAAAAACATCTGGAATGCCACACAATTTCAACATCTGGTCTAGACAGGGTGACCATGTGTCTTAACCACAAAGGAGGACAAGACATTGCAAAATGTAGGATATTCAAGAAAAATGTAGGACATTACCAATTTTAAAAATTTATATATATATATATATATATATATATAACTTTTTTTTAGTCATGCTCAAAATGGAAGACACTTTGGAATTCCTCCTGGACAAGAAGGCAAAAATGTAGGATATGTCCTGGAACAGGAAGACATCTGGCCACTCTGGGTCTGTATTCACTAATTGGATCCTGATGCAAAAGACAGAAAACTTGAAAATTAGGCATTCTTTCCACACAAGAAATCCATTCCTGGTTTTCCCCATTACAATCAAATGTTTACAAATCATTATTTTGTTATTTTGCTGTTGCTGTGTTAATAAACAACAACAACAAAACCAAACAAACCAGGACTCAATAGATTCTTGTCAATGTGATCTAAATCAGTTCTTCTTAGGCTAGATGATATCACAGCCTGCATTTTTTTCCTAATGTGAAGGGACCAGCATCATCATATTTGCACCCATTAGCTAAAATTGTTTTTTGGCTGCATCCACACTGTAGAAATAATCCAGGTTGACATCACATTAAATGTCATGGCTCAGTGCTATGGAATTCTGGGAATTGTAGTTTTATAGAATTGTGGAATTGTAATTTTATGAGACATTTAGCCTTCTCTGTCAGAGCACTCTGGTGCCACAACAAACTACAGATCGCAAAATGTACACAGCCTCAAGCCCTGGAAGTTAAAGTGGTGTCAAATTGGATTATTTCCACAGTGTGGATGCAGCCTTTCTTTCACAGAAACTCAGGAGGGACTGGCTTGGGGACCAGCATTGGTCCAAGGACCACCATTGATCTAGATCACCAGTAGATCCAGTTCTATCTTCAGCCCAGGCCCCAGCAAGACACTTCAGTCCAAGAGCAGAACAGGTAACTAAACTATCTGATGATTTAACTAATATGCATGTGTACATCTCATGGCTTATATGCAGTTGTTAGCTTCAACTATTGAAATTCCTGAATTACAAATCAAGATAAATCTCATGATTTCAACAGGTATGCTTTAGTTGGGATTAGGACATAGTATATACTGTACACTATGACCTGCTTTTTTATGCTATATGTAGATATTTTTTAAAAAAAATTCTACTGCTTGTGAACCCTGTTTAAAACAACTAGAGTGGACTGTAAAACATTAGAAGGACCAGATATAAATGGCAGTGTAAAATTTATATACATAACCGTGTGTGTATATATATATATATATATAATTGTTGTTGTGTACCTTCAAGTTGTTCCTGACTTATGGTGACTCTAAGGCAACCTTATCATGGCATTTTCTTAGCATGATTTATTCAGAGGATGTTTGCCATTGTCTTCCCCTGAGGCTGAGAGAGTGTGACTTGCCCAAGGTCACCCAGTAGGTTTTGTAGAGCTGCAAATCCAACCGCAGCCTCCATATATACATATACATACACAGAGTGGCAGAGTGGTGTACTACTTTGAGCATTGGGCTATGACTCTGAAGACCAGGGTTCAAAGCTCGACTCGACTGTGTAAACCCAGTGGGTGACCTTGAGCAAATGATGCTCTCCTAGCCTCAGAGGATGGCAAATGGCAATCCCCCTCTAAAGAAACTTGCCAAGAAAACCCCATGATAGGTTCCGCCATAAGGCGGAAATGACCCGAAGGCACACAACAACCACCATACACACAGAAAGAGCTCACGAATGTCCTCTCCTTCTCTTAGGTGAGTCCTTCAGGGGCTGATAGGAGAGAAGGAGCTGAAGGCAGAGCCCACCATCCCTATGGAAAATCTTCCTCTCTTCCTAGAAAGTGCAAGAAAGCTGTCTTGTTTTCACTTGGGCCCAATTTTGGACTCCTCTGAGTGTGGCAAGGCACTCCAAAATCTAGGACCTTCAAGAAAAATGGAGACCATTTATAAAATAAATGACATTTTTATATAGGTAGGCCTTCGGTGGCTAGATTTTGTTTCAGTGCTGTTCTAATGTTTAATGTTTTAGTGTTTTATGCTTATTGTTGTTTTGAGTTAGGCTGTTTTCATCTGTTTTAGTTGTTAATAGTGTTTATTTGTAACTTTTGTATTCAATGTTTGAACCTTGTATTATATATATATATATATATATATACACACACACAGTAGTAACCCACCTTGAATCCCACAGTGGGAGAAAGGTGAGATATAAATCTTGGGAATCAAAGAAATAAATAAAAACCTCAAAACACTCATAGCAATATAAATTCACGCTTCTTTGTCCTGCTCAAAAATAGAGGACATTATGGAATACCTCCTTGTCCTTCTCCCCTGAGGCCAGGTCTCCAACTCCCCTCTCTTTGCTGTGGAGAAGGAGAAGGCCAGCTCTGCTTCCCCTTTGGACCAAGAAATGCTTTTATTTTGTAAGCTGACTTGGGCCCCTTCCTGGGAGAAAGGCAGTGTGTATATATATATATATATATATATATTATAAAATTAAATATATATATATATATAGTATATTATATATGTGTGTGTGTGTGTGTGTGTGTATGCAGCATGTGTGTATGTGTGTGTGGAGGCTCTCCATCCATATATGTATGTGGATTGGAGAGCCTGCAGACATGCACTCCTCTTATGTATGGGTCCCTTTCAGGGAGAAGGGTGGCATAGGAAAGGAAGACTATCTATCTATCTATCTACACATGCTTTCTTTTCTATGCTGCCTTTCTCCAAGGAAGGGACCCTCAGATAGATAGATAGATAATCATCTTTCTTCTCTATGCTGCCTTTCTCTCAGGAAGGGACTCCCAGATAGATAGATGATAGATAGATAAGACAGATGGAGAGATAGAGATATAATCTTTCTTTTCGATGCCACCTTTCTCCCAGGAATTGACATCTTATATATGTATGTATGTATATAGACGCCCCACTTTGCAGACTTTCCTAGATAGTGTAAGTCCTCCTGAGAAGCAGCCCCAGAAGTTCCAGCGGAGAGGGAGAGAAAACTGAAGCCTCGGTTGGAAAGGGGTCCAGCATTGGCTGCCTGCGAGGAAGAGCGAGCTTAGCCTCTACTCAGTCCCCTGGAGAAGCAGCAGCAGCCACGTCCATCTCTTCTTCTTCTTCTTCTTCTTCTTCTCCTCCTGGGCGTTTTGAGGAGGGGAAAGGAGAGGAGGGGAGGCCTGGAGGAGGCTGGCTTGGGGCGGGGGCAAGCCAAGGAGGGCCAGAAGGGGGTCTCCCTTCCAGGAGGGACTGGGATCTCTATAAAGCCCAGGGAGGCAAACAGGCGGGACCAAAAGCAGAAGCCAGGTTCCTGAGGGCTGGAGAGGAGGAGGAGGAGGAGGAGGAGGAGGAGGAGAGAGGGCTAGTAGCCTGGGCTTCAGCAGCAGCAGCAGCAGCAGCAGCAGCAGCCACCGAGGCAGGGAGGCTCCGAAAAGGAAGAGACTTTACCGTCCAGAGAGAAGGACCTCCGTCCTCCGGGGCTGAAGTTTCTCCTCCTCAGCACTTCTGTAAGTTTTTCTTGCCTCTCTTGGAAACACCGTCCCATTGGGGAAGTAATCCGGTTCCATACCGCTTTAAATCCGAGGGCTCCATGCTCTGGAATTCTGGGGATGGTAGTTGGTTGGGGGACCGAAGGTCCCCCAACCAACTACCATCCCCAGAATTCCAGAGCATGGAGCCCTCGGATTTAAAGCGGTATGGAACCGGATTACTTCCCCACTGTGGCACACACATGGTACACAAGGGTCCCTGGTGTCACTCAGGCAGTCATTCCCCACCTTTAGTCCTCCAAGATAGCTTGGACTTCAGCTCCCAGGATTCCTATCTAGCTGGGGCTTCTGAGAGTTGGATTCCAAAACATCTGGAAGGGCCCAAGTTTGGAAATCACTGCAAACAATGAGCATGATTTGTAAGGGCAAATAAAGTTGGCCATGGTGTTTTTTGGGCTGAGGGTTGGACCAAGGACACTGGAGGCCAGAATCCCATCTTGGCCATGGAAGCCCACCTTGCCGCACACTTTTTCCTCAACTTGAGTCTCCTTCTCTCAGATGGGGTCCACACCTCAGGTATGTACTAGCTTGATATGTACCCTCATCCCTCCATATTTATCGCTTTGATATTTGCGGATTTGATTATTCACGGATTTGATTACTCTAGGAATATCTAGGTCCTCCAGTACAACTCTATGGTCAACTTTAACTAAAAGTTGCACTGAAAGAACTAGAGATTCCTAGAGAGAATACTCTACTAGGCATTTGTAGCTCCTCCAGTACAGTTCTATGGTCAGTGTCTGTTGGACGTTGACCGCAGAGATGCACCGGAGGACCTAGAGATTCCCAGAGAGGTGTCTTCTCAGGTAAAAACATGGTATTTTTTGTTACTTGTGGTTTTTCCATATTCACCGGGGTCTTGTGCCCCTAACCCTAGCGAATATGGAGGGACCAGTGTACTAGCTTCTCTTCTCCATGAGCATGAGATGAATCTATGGCAGGTGGACAAAGTTGGCAGCAGCTATTATGGTGTTATGGTTTGAGTGTTGGACTAGGACTCAGGAGACCAGGGTTCAAATCCCAGCACAGCCATGGAAAGCCACTGGGCCAAGTCACAACCTCTCAGCCTCAGAGGATGGTAATGGCAACCCCACTCTGAAGAAACTTGCCAAAAATGTTCCATGATAGTGAAGTCAAAGGCTTTCATGGCCAGCATCCATAATTTTTGAGGGGGTTTTCGGGGTATATGGCCATGTTCTAGAAGAGTTTTTATTCTTGACATTTCGCCAGCATCTTTGGCTGGCATCTTCAGAGAAATTCTCTGAAGATGCCAGCCACAGATGCTGGTGAAACTTCAGGAATAAACTCTTCTAGAACATGGCCTCATAGCCTGAAAAACCAACAAAAAAACTGCATGATAGGGTTGCCATAAATTGGAAATGACTTGAAGACACACAACAACAATAAAATAGTTGGCAGTAGCAAGTTGTTATTATTATGGATGATGATGATGTGGTGGTGGTAATGGTGGTGGATACAATGAAGCAACAGATTCAAATGTCTACGCCTTTACAATTTATTATTATTACTTCCAATAGGGAGAAATACTTTGTCCCTCCCTCCCCATTTCCATGGGAAATCTCAAAGTTTCTAAACTCCATACAGTTGCTTCCTCTCCCGCATAAACCCGTGGGAAATATTATAGGGCTGTGGCGGTGGCAAATCGCAGAATATTTCTCTAATAACCAAACTTGGCTTTCTTCCCCTTTTTGGCATTTATAGCTTGCACGCCTGTGGTTTTCACATATGTTTGAGTGGGTCTTTGAAGCCTTTCAGCTCTCAGTCTAACCTTTATATAGTTATAGTCTAAACTTTATTTCCTCTCCTCCCTTTTTATGTGGAACTCCCCCCATTGAAGGCGATGAGATCTAAACTATTAATATCTCTAAAGATACTTGAATGTCTCTAGGATCATGTATAAAGTTTGGAGCTTGTCTTCTTACACAGAACCTCCCAGAATGCCCCAGCCAGCCTGATCATTAAGGGATTCTGGGAATTGTAGACCGAAAATGTCATTTTCCCCCCAAGTTCTGATCGTGTACTAAAATATTCTTTCTGATCTGTGAATTGTGTATCACTTGCACCACCCTCAGATACTTCCAGCTAGTTTCATTAACTAGCTTCTCACATCTGTGTGCATTTCCAAACCTTTATAATGGAGCTTGATGCTCTGTTTGTACCATGCTGGAGGTGGCATACCCTTCATTGCTACAGCAGAGATCTAACAACTGGACCCCCCAAAAAAGACAGTTCCATTGCCCCCAAGGCCAGTGCCTTGAAACTGTGCCACAGTTTATCTGCATGTGAAAGATAGAGCGCTGTTGTGCTCATGGCCACATCATGTGAATCCTCTCATATTTCTCGTCAACAGGTCCAAGGCATCACTTAACGGCATAAGTGACAGACCTATTGCCCACGGCAATGTTTCCAGCTTATTACAGCTGCAGGCCAAATTCTCAGCTCTAAATTTGACTTGAAAATTGACAGTAAAGGATGACCAACTGGTATGATACGTCCTGTTTTCACAACGCTCAAAATAACTTTCCTGTCAGGATTATGTGTAGTCCCAGCTGTTTCTCAGTTTGAGAGGTCCCCTCTTCCTTACTTAGAGTAACAATCTCTATATGCATCCGAGGAAGTAGACTTTAGTCTGTGAAAGCTCATGTTGCCAACTTCTTTCTTTCAGTTAATCTCAACAGTGCTACAAGATCACTCTATATACTGTATCTACAGACTAACACAGCTATATCTTTGAATCAAAGATACTAGTTTCAAGGGGCTTAAGGACTAATGTGGTATAATGGTTACAGTGTTGGATTAGGATCTGGAGGATCCAGGTTTAAATTCCTCTTCAGTCTTGAGACCCACAGGATGACCTTGAATTAGTGACTTTTTCTCACAGGGTTGTTGGTAGCGCAGAGGAGAAGATAATAAGAAAGAAAATAAGAAAAATAAATGAATTTTGTATTAGTACACAATCAAACACTGTGATCCTGTATGTGGTTAAGCTATTAATTTCAGTTAAATCAATGGAATATAACTAGCTTTCAGGTTCTTCCCAGCCTAGTTTTTGACTTTAGACTTTCAGTATTTTCTCCTGAGGGTCTGCTTTCTAATTCATTCTTTATGAATGAAAGTTACTTGTAGGCTTGCAGTTATGAAAGTTACTTGTAGGCTTGCGGTTCCATCCACAGCATGGAAATATTGCTGTTTTGGACTACAACTCCCATAATCCTCCCAACTAGCATTCCCTAAAATAGAAAAAATTGATGTATTCCTCTGAAACCTATAGTTTATCTTACTTGCTTGAGTCATCTGAACACATTTGTTTCACAGTCTTCACAAAATTGGTATATGTTGCAGGTTGAAGGCTGTAGGGTCAATAGTCATACTGTTCAGGTTAGGACTGCCATTCAGGGTCTTTCTTAAGTCTGGTGAATGTATAATAGAGTCATAGAATCCCATAAACCAGCAGCTGTGTCTATAATACATATCATTTTAAAGTAAATATATGAAATCTCAAAGTGCATTTAGAAAAGTTAGTGCGTGAGCCAGAGTTGTGATGCAGTTTGACTTTTGGTTAAAGAATATAGGAAAGCAGTGTTCAAATCCCTCCTTAGTCATGGAAACTCAGACTTAGGGCAAGTCACATACTCTCAGCCTCAGAGGAAGGAAATGGCAATCTTCCCCTGATTAAATCTTGCCAAGAAAACCATATCATAGAGTCACCATAAGTAATAATTTACTTGAAGGCATATAACAAGGGTCTAATTTTCATTTTGTTGCATGGCTGCCACTTGCCACACCTCATCATTTTCCACCAATAATATTTGAACTCATGTGGGAGAGGGACAAGTTAAAAGACAATCCCACATTTGAGTGTGCAGTGTGGAACCTGACATAAGTAACATTAATACTACAAAAGTCAGATAAGCATAAAATCTATGTCATTTTGAAAGGAATAGCTATGTTAGCCTGTTTCAGAACTTGCAAAAATTACAGTTTTAGTACTTCAAAGAGCATAGCTAATAACTGTGTGGCTAGGACATTCTGGGAATTTTAATCTAAAAAATGTAACTTTTTAAAGCTCTGGGCTGTGGCACCAAAGGCTAATACATAAGGAATACGCCTTTGTAATGCTTGGTCTTTCACATGCAGATACAAGCCAGTCCACCAGATGATGTAAGCATACTTTTTGCTATGTGTAACACAGCTGGAATAAACACTTGTGGATTTGTGATATGTACAAATAAACATGCATAAACAATCAAACAGTAGTTCTTAACGCATCTGCACTTCATCTCAATTTCACATTGTTACTCCAGCAGAGTTGGCAGCATATCTAGTCCCATGACCTTTCATCTATAATTTTGAGGCTTCACAATAAGCCAATGTGGGTTATTTGTCTTTTGGGTTTTTTAAGGCAGGGGGAAAATGCGGCAACAGCTGAAAAACAAATGCAGAGATCATGGTGAAATTCTAAAATATTCTTTACCAAATACTATTCAATGATTGCTTCCAAAGTTTGCAAAGTGGGGTCTCAGTTGGTTGACATCCCAAGGATCTAAATGTGGGAGGCATTGAAAACTAGGAGACAGTAAGCATAGAGATACCTATGCTTACAGAAACAGTAGAACTTTCCTCCCAAATCCTCAAACTGTTTCCCAGGAGCTGAGATGTTTCTGGTAAAGTAGACAACATGTAGATACTGCCCCTCATCCTAAGTGGGTTGGGGAAATTCTACTAGCTGACTGAGGAATTCTACTAGCTGACTTCTTCCCATGTTTGGAAGCAGAGGAAGGCCAGTCTCTCCCAATACTGCTTAAGGAACAATAGGGTGGAGGCTGGGGTAGGCAAATTGGGCTCAGATATATTAGCACAATGTCCCTGAGATGTATCTACACTGTAGAAATAATGTAGTTTGACACCACTTTTAAGTGCTGTGGCTATGGAATCCTGGAGTTTTATGAGTTTTGTAGTCTTTAGCCATCTCTGCCAAAGTATGTCATGAAACTACCAGTCCCGGGATTTGGTAGGACAGAGCCATGGCAGTTAAAGTGGTGCCTTTATTTCTACAGTGTAGATGTATCCAAAGTCGAGAAAGTTATTTTTAGAGTACAACTCCCACAGTCCCCTAGCCAGCAGTAATGCCACTGGTAGTATCAGTCCTAAAATGTAATTTTCCTTAGCTCTAACTAAGCCATCAGGCCCAAAACTCTTTTGAGGATAACTCTCTGTAGCATATTATCTTTTAATCCAGTCGCCACCTCTTGCTCTCCCCCACTTCAAACTGCCACAGGACTCTTTCATACAAGGCTAAATTGGAAGTATAATTTAAGGTCAATTCGAATGCAATCATGGGTTTTACGTTATTGCGAATTAACTCTTCGCATGCAAATTCGGGCAAGAGGGAAGCCAATTCGAATGCAATCATGGGTTTTACGTTATTGCGAATTAAAGCTTTGCATGCAAATTCGGGCAGGAGGGGGTTATTTTCGGGTAATGGGAAGTAATTCCGAACAGAGCAGGGGTTCATGTAAATGCGCTAAACAAGCGAATTTACATGAATCCGCATTGGCTCCATTCGGAGTTGGGAGAAATTCCTCCCCGTTTGAAAGAGTCCACAGACAGCAACAGCACTGCTTTGTTCCCCTTCTCTTTTGCAGTGGTTACTTCAGGCAGGGACAAACAGAAGCCTAAACCTCCCCTACATCTCCATAGTCACACCATATAGAACACTTCTGACCCAGTCCACAAACATTCAGAACAAATAAATCCAAGAGTTAAATGTCATGAATCTAATTGCACTGGCACATCATTGTAGTCTCTGAGGTTTATAATAGTATGCAGCCTTACTAAAAGTAAGGCATGTTAAACTCAACGGAACATCTACAGGATTGCATTGTATGAATGTTAGGACAGAATGTGATTCCCTGCTTTGGACCAGTTTTATTCTAAAACTAACAATTTAACTTTGCTCCTTCTCAGATTGATAAGACAACAGCAATATTAGTGGTTCTCATTATTCTAAAGGAGTGCTACCTGCTATACCACATGCAGAATTTACTGATTCACATAACAAGAAAAACATTTTCCTACAAGCTCATTTCTGTCAGAGTAAACAATACCAGGCAAGTGTGGTAGCGCCATATTTAATCCTGGGATTTATGGTTTTACAAGTACTTTAGCTTTGTCTGCCAATGAGTGATTGTGCCTCACAAAACTACAAATCCCAAGATTCTGTAGGATGGAGCCATGCCAATTAAAATGGTACCAAACTGCATTGTTTCTACAGTGTCGATGCACCCTTGGTGGCAAGGCATATACTGTACTTTACATAGACAAATCCCAGGATCACTCTGTCGTCTCCAATTTAAAGGATCAGGCAGGAACAAATTTGAGAAAACTTCTGCCAGAGAGCTGCTTCCATTTGAACAATAATCTGGGACCTCTCCAGATAATACTGGGCTCCATAAGGAAGCTCATATGGTGCCTACTTTAATAACTTTTGGACTTTTAAAATTTTTCTCAAGCATCTTAAATTATTTTATGCTTTATATACACTTTTAGTTTCATGTATTATTATCCTTGTGTTCAAGAGTTGGCTTAGAATCATAGAATCATAGAAATTTAGAGTTGGAAGAGACCACAAGGGCCATCCAGTCCAACCCCCTGCCGTGCAGGAACTCCCACTCAAAGCATTTCCGACATATGGCCATCCAGCCTCTGCTTAAAAACCTCCAAGGAAGGAGACTCCACCACCCTTATTACTACAGACCCCCCCCCCAACGTGATCAACTTTCACCCATAAGGAAATCTGCAGATTTTATGGTAAACTCAGGACATTATCACACATGGCTTTTAAACCACCATCAAATTATGATAATAGTGTCTTTGGCAATATCTGTCACAAAACACCGTCTTCCTCTCGTCAGTGCCTTGTCTTCCAATTGTTGTTAGCCCACACCATTGATGGGAAAATCCAGTCAATAAGCTCCCAATCATGCTGGTATAGTACTAGTCCATAGGTGCAGTGAATTATTCCATAGTTGTTCCAAGATTGGGCAGACACATGATGTTAGTGTCTCCTCTCTCCCATTCCCTCTCCCCTTTGCTATTCCAGAATAGTTAGGTATTTTATTGTTTTTTAAATCACATTACCATAACTCGAGAATTGTACTAAACACACACACACACAAACAGATGGCACACAGATTAGGGCATAGGACAGTCAGGTGGGGTTAAGAACAAGGGCAGAAGACAGTGTGTTGGGCCAGCACCAGCCCAATTGTGCCAATGAAGGAAAATACAATAGGATGCTCCCAAAACAGTATGTATTCACTTCCCTACGTTCCTGTGATCTGGCAAGATTGGGGGTCATATGATAAAGTTCTCAGTCGCATCTTGTTGTTTTATTGTATGTAACCTCATTTATTTTAATCCCTGTTAATTGCACCCAGAATTTAAATTATAGGATAGTTTGTAAATTTTACATATTGATTGACACACAAGGGTTGCATCTGCATAAAAAAATAATCTAGGTTGACACAACTGCTATGGCTCAGTGATATGGAATCCTGGGAACTGCAATTTGTTGTGGCACCAGAGCTCTCTGAGAAAGAAGGTTAAATGTTTCATAAGACTGATACAAACCTGAAATTCCCAGAATTCCATAGCATTGAGCCACAACAGTTAAAGTTAAACTGGATTATTCCTGCAGTGTGGATGTAGCGAAGACAGTGGGCCTGAGATAAAGTAGTTTGTCCTTCACAATTCTATGATATACCAAATTAGTGTATAAAGTATAGGCTTTGCTAGAAAGGAATTGTTGTTGGCAGGGAAAGGATTCTATATGATTTGGAAGCTAGCTAGTGTCAGAGTGTGCAACATGATCCTAAGAAGGCTTACTGAAATCTAAAGAAATTTCACTATGAGCCTATCCAGTTAACAATCTTCAGCTTGGCTCAGAGAAAATATCCCATGACAAGACAGGCTAAGCTGGTAGGTAAATTATATGGGCCTACTTGATTGTGTAATTCCCTTCCATGGGAGATTGTGATGGCTTTAATACTAGAGTTTTAAACAGCCAGTGAAAAGTATACCGTTCCACCATGGCTTTAATTGTTCTGGTTTCCTTTTTTAAAAAAAGATCTGGGTTGTTTTATCCTCGTAATAATAACTATTACATTTTAAAAGTATGTTGTTTCCTTTTTTGGATTTTTTGTAGTTGTACATTGCTTTCAGAGCCCTGGAGGACAGAAAAGCCACGTATACCAAGTTTTAATTAAAAAATCATAGTAAATCTGTGGGAATCAGGCTTCAGTGCACCATAATGATGGATATGTCTTTGTAACTTTGGGACCAATGTGGAGAGAGCATTCCTAACTTCCCTCACTTAGACATTTATTTCATATTTTAGGTTTGTGTGAGCCATTTTATTTGGTGTTCCCCTTGCATGTTTTAATAATCAGAACTTGTACGGGATAATTGCTCTTAAACATGCCAATAAAATCTTTTTATGATTATCCTGGAATGACTTCTCACAAAAGCGAGTATTAGCACATCTTCAAAAAGTTTGAGTAATATTCTTTTACATCCCACAGTCCAAAATCCAAAGTCCAAAAGGGAGAGTAGAGTCTCTTTTCAGAACACTGAGAATTTGAATAAATAGCAGGCCTATTCTTTCCATGTAAAGAAATCTGACTGTCTGAAACTGAGGTGATGGTTGATACTGCACACTGGTGTAAAAGTCAAGCAATAAACAATGTGACTTATCTTGGAAGAGTGCCCTACATTCTATACTTGCCATTGCCAAAAATAAACATTAAAAAACCCACTCTGTTGGTTTTGTGGAGATGATGACAGCCCCAAAGAAAGCATAACACTGAAAAAGTTACAAACATGCTTGCTATGTTGTCTGGTTAAAAGGTCACTACTTTTTCTATGATTGTTACATAAATCACATGTCGTGATGACTAAGAAGAAGCTTCAACAAATACTGTATACTTAACAAGTATGCCACGGTGACTTTGATGTCAAGTGTGATGAGGGCAAGAGTGTTGAGCAGGCAATCCACTTTTGGAGCTGCAGAACTGGGCAGGATTATCTAAAACATGGGAATCATGCAGCCCTCAAGATATTGCTGGACTACAAGTCCCAGAAGCCTAGGACAATGGTGGGGGATGCTGGAAGTCACAGTTCAACAAGATTAGAGGGGACGTAATCTCTATTCATGATCTAGGTAGTCGTCCTGCAGTTCCAATCTCCTTTAAAGCTCCATATCTGGGAAGAAAACTGAGTGTTGTTTTGCAACTTTATGGCAAAGATGATCTGTGGGCATTAATCTGAAGAATCAGACCTTCAGTACATCCCTCCACTGACTTTTCCTGCTTCAGAGCATGCAGCTGTAGGCACAGTCACCTGAAGACTGTTTCTCTTCCATAACCAGGCTTGAACATCAACTGGAGTGGGTTGGTGTGATCTATTTAGTCCAAGAAAACCTGGATTTGTGGGGCTGCCATGACTCACTCTAAGAACTTAGACCCGGTACAGCCTGGTGCTATTCGCCAGCCTGGGGCGGATTTAAGGGATCAGAGACTAGAACAATGGATGCAAACTGCAGGAAAAGAGATCTCACCTCAACATTAGGAGGAACTTCCTGACAGTAAGGGCTGTTCAACGGTGGAACATACTCCCTCGGAGTGTATTGGAGTCTCTGTCCTTGGAGGTCTTTAAGCGGAGGCTGGATGGCCGTCTGTAGGGAATGCTTTGATGGAGAGTTCTTGCATGGCAAGGGATTGGACTGGATGGCCCTTGTGGTCTCTTCCAATTTTATGATTCTATGATTCTAGGAGAGCAGAGTGTCCACACGTTGCTGAGCTCTTCTGCAGTGTTCAGGTGCCATTTTGGCATGCATTCACATGGCACGTGCACCAATGATGTGCCTTGTGTCACCATGCCACTCCAGGGCCCTAATGGCACCTTGGCAGCAGCAGTAGCAAAAAAAGACCCATGTCTTCGTTGTTGTTTTTTTCCCCTGAGCACATCGTTACCGTGATGTGCGGTCACTGCAGCAATGATGCTGGGGAGAAAGCGGCGGCCTCTGTCCACTCTTTTCCCCCCTCTGTCCCGGCCCTTAAAAAGGGGAGATAGAGATTGGCAGTAGAGTCCAATGAAGGTTTCTTCTAGGGCAGTAGAGTTTCCTCAGCATATGTCTTACAATTGCTTCTTAATAATGGTTGGAACATAACTCTTTCAGATAAGTGTTTAAAACCTCCCAGGTTTTAAGTCTTTGGTCATGCTTACTGCAGAATTATAGGAGTTGTATTTCAAAAAGTAACTTTTCTGAGAACTGATTACAGTATAGAATTCTCATGCAAAGCCAAGTTGGTGGGACTGCTGGGTACACCCAACTGCATTTTCTCCCCTGCTGACCTTTTCCACAAGAAGGGAGGAAACAACCCCTAAAGGCCAGGACTTCAGATTGTGATATTATAACAATGTGTCAGTTTAGTTGCAGTTCTAACTCTTTCATAAGGGATGAACTGAATGCAGAAATGAGCTGAAAGAAATAAAAGGATTCCAAGTTAAATCAAGGTCTTTTGACCTGGCAGTCTTTTATTCCTTAGGCTGTTAGCATTATTTCTGGTATGAATGCTGATAGGGCGCAGAGATCAAAGGTATACTAGTCTGTCAATTTAACTAAGTAACTAGTTCATTATACTTTCTAGAAGAAAGTTTGTAATATGTCTTCAGTATTATCACTCTCATAGTGGATGGCATAAGTTCCAAACAAATAGTATAAAGCAAGACAGGGAACAATAGAAATAAAACCCAGTATTGCAGCAAAAGAGGAAAAGAAGTTTTGGACTACAGTGGCATTATTTCACAACATTTTAAAATGTCATTACAATTTTAACATTTCATTGAACAATTTAGAAAATTGGTTTTACAGATTTTATGTAGTCAAGATTTGATGATTTCCTACGTGTCATGTAAAGGGGGAAATCACATGATACATGTGTTTGTTAGCCATGAATCCATGCTAAGGTTCAAGAGAAGTTTATTCTTCCCAGCATCTCTTAGGTTTATAAATCAAAAGGTCAAACAGGATTACTGTTTTGCTTAGTTCTATGGAAACACAAAGTAGAAGGAAATTAATCTCCATTCCAGGGCTACTTTAGGTACCTGTGAAAATCATTCTGGTGTCAAGGGGGAAGTAAATGTTAATTTTATGGATGGATTCTTCACATGACATTTTGTGGCTTTATTTTCAACTTGGTCAGTAGCTGCATCAGGTACAAGTTCAAAAAACTCAAGAGTACTGGCAAAGTGAGGTGGGGATTTGAATCTGAGGTGGAACTTGAATCAGGGACAGAACAAGAGGATTTTAAACTGCATGCAGATTTTAAACTGCAAGTATAGTTGTGAAATAGAGCCTTTGGTTATACTTATCACAGAATGTCACTTCTGACCTGGAGCTGTTGTGTCTGCAATATGTGGCATCCCTTTTCATTCATGAGGAAAATCTGTCTATAAGGTACCAGTTGCAGAGCAGTCCCATTAATCTTCATGTGTGAAATGTCACTACCATGGCAGTTGCAATATTGGTAGTCACAGGGTGTCACAGTCTCCTCTTCTCCCTCTGCTCCACCCCCTCCCCTGCCTTGCTATTCCCAAACAGCTTGATTTAATTTATTTTTTCCTATTTTTTATTTTTTTTTTAACTTAAACTGCATTAGCAAAACTCTGGAAGTGTGTTAAACATGAAAATAAAAATAAAAAATTTAAAACTGAAAGGCATGCTGGATAAGTCATTGGGCAGGGAGGCAGGGTTAAGGAGGAGTCCAGAAGAGAGCACAATGGCAGAAATAGCCCCAGTTCCATGTTTTACAAGATGTGCGATAATGGCTGCTGACAAATTGGTATGTTTCCATTTCCTTTACCAAGTGCAATTGCAGTGAGAACAGGGCTCATATGATAATGACCCAAGATTTTCTGATGTCTGAGGCAAAGTGAAAGATGGTGTTACTCCACCCTACTCAAAATTTCATTTTTAATATCTGACTAGACTAGTAGTGGAATTTTGTTTCAACATTTTAAAAAAGGACAGCCTTCTCCAGTAATACAAGGGCAGTAGGAGATAGCTTAGCTAATAGTTGGTCCAGTAATGCCATTGAACCATAACATTCTCCCTAAATTTGGAAATATTACTTTGAACCATCACTCTCAGCATCACCAGTTATCATGGTTGTGCTAACTGAAGAATTCTGGGAATGGTAGTTCAAAAATATTACCAAGCTTTACTATCCATTCTCTACTAGTGCACACTGGCAGCACTTCTCAGATTTTCCCAAACTCTACATATTCACAGAGGGAAAGGGGAGGAAGCATGAATATATTCTATGTTGTCAGAGTGACTTTCTGTACTATTACAACAGAAGCAAGAAAGCTGGCATGCATGGCCCATTATCTATTGAGAGACTCAGTGTTACCAGAAAGGTTGCTTTGGAATTACCCATCACCATTCTTGCTTAACTTACCATACACTTCACCATCACTTTTCAGTGACAATGGAATTACTTTAATTGGTGGAGTCTTGTGCAGCCAAACATTTGGTTTGCCTCGGTCATTTCCTTTCCTTTCATATCATTTCTCTTAGTAAGCAGGGCAGGGCCAAAAAGAAAAAGAAAAAAGCTGCCTGAGACAAAGGACAAGATGGCACTTTGCATTGTTACTCCACAAACAAAGTGAACTGGAAGGTGAATCTAAGACCTTGTCTGCACTTGTCAAGATACTCCAGGATACTCCAAGAGCTGTCCGGACCTCCCCCGGTTGCCTGTACTTCTGTTCCTGCATGATGGCGGCTGTTTGCACATGCATTCTGCAGAGCTGCTTGGTACATCTACCACCTACATGGGTCAGAACAAGATGTCCAGTGATAATCATATGGCTGGGTGCCTCATTCTGACCTCAGAGCAAACAATTGGTGACAGTGGTGGATGTGCTGGGTGGTTCAACAAGATATGCAGCTTTCCCAGGATAGGAATGAAGGCATTTTTTTAAAAAAAAAAATTAATATTAATTCATGTTAAGGGTGCTATTCCCTGGTTTTTCCCATATTAAAGGTGTTTTCCCCTGGTTGTTCACCACCCATGGTGGTGAACATATCAGTTGTCATCCAAACTGTTTGTATTAGAACCAAAGTTTAGGCCATGCACTACTAGAATTGAGTGGGGGGGGGGGGAGAGAGAGTCCTTTTGGCCCATGCAGACAAAGCCTCATTTGCATTTTGGCAAAGGAGCAGTGTCTTCCATTAGCCCCAAGGACAATGGGCTATTTTAGTTTTGGCAGGGTAGGCCTTGTATGGCACACATTGCTCTGCCCAACAGTCAAATGACCATAAATTTCAGGAGCAATTGTTAGTGGTATATCTGTAGCTTCCCTAGAAATTGAAGTGTGAGCCCCTATTGTAGGCTTGTGGACAAGCCTACAATTTTATTTTTATCAGCAAACAGCACAGAAAGAAAACGAAGTGCTTAGTAATAGTAGCAGAAGACATTCTGGCAATTTTATGCATTTTAGCATTTTTGTGGGGAAAAAAACTGCAATGCTGATTTTATGCAGAAAGTAATTTGCACAAAATTATCAATGACTTAGATGATTATCAATGACTTAGATAAAAGAATAGAGGGCATGCTTATCAAATTTGCAGATGACACCAAATTAGGAGGGGTAGCTACCAGTAATACCCCAGACAGCAGAATCACGATTCAAAATGACCTTAATAGATTAAGAAGCTGGGCCAAAGCTAAGTTAATGCACTTAAGGCAAATTAAAAAAAATGAAATGCATAGATATAAGATGGGTGAGACTATGTGTGAAAAGGATTTAGTAATAATAATAATAAATAATAATATTTTTTATCCCACCCCTTTGAGATCAATTGAGGCATCTTACAGGAGCCCTAAATCCTTTTAGGAGTCCTAGTAGACCACAAGTTGAACATAAAGTGTACACACAGAAAACAAGCCACTCAAAAATGAAGTGATGAAGTAAATGAAGTGACAAAAAACATCCCAAATTACAAGTTGTTGTTGTTGTTACTGTTGTTGTTATGCCCTAAATCCAAATATTAGTCCTAGCTTGAGCAGTCCCATTATCAGTACCTGATGGTAAGTGAAGACTTACATAAATCCTGCTGATTCAGTCAGTCTGCTCAGATGGGGCTAGGTTCATTCTCACATGCACAAGTGTAAATAATGAAAGGTTTATCCCTACTGGTCCAGACTATAAGAACTTTTTCTACTCTTTTTTTTGACAATTTTCACTTTTTTTTTTCAATTTTTCACACATTCTCTTGAAAAATTTGTGAAAGGTTTTTATAGAATGCCTGCACAGATCTTTTTGAAAAGCACAATATCAAGAATAAGAAAAAATCCAAATACTGTAGTCTTTACATCCCCAATTGAGAATAGCAGTTGGATTTATATCTGCATTATGATACTTTGTTATTATGTTACTTTTCTACTTCCCAAAAATCTGTGGATTGCAATTTAAATAAATAGAGCAATTTATCATATAATCACAGCAGGCAGATAGCAGAAAAGAATAAGATAACATTAAATTCCAAAAGCCTGAAAAGTATAGCAGAATTTAATAAAAGATGTAATAAAATTAACCCCTACAAACCTCGGAGTGCTTTTTTTAAAAAAGAAAAAAGGAAGGAAGTAAAGAAGGAAAGTGTTCTAAACCTATTGTAGGAAAGATAAACTCATCAATGTCACCCCGAGCTGACCAAGGAGAGCATTACATAAAGGAAGATGCTCTACCATAGATCACACTCACTCCCTGGTTGCTTCATGCCTGATGTCGGCTAGTATTTGGCATTCAGAGAGGGCTTCTTGTATTTTTCCATTTAACTAGACTGTTGCTTTTCTTTCTTTCTAATCTTCAGCTTCCTTCTATGACCATAACAAGGGAGTCATTAGCAAGCCTCCATGCTGATTCTCCGGCTCTTAATCTTTTACCTTTTTGCTTCAGGCAATTTCTGACATCCTTACTTGTATCATCTCCATTTTCTTTTCATTTTCTCTTTTTAAAAAATATCATATTTTAGAAAAATTCTCTCTTCCCCATCACTGTGGCTGTCTTATGTAATTATGTTAAAAACAATATTGCCATGAAATTGAACTGCACCTAACCAGCTCCTGTTCCCCCCCCCCACACACACACACACAGGATCATGGGTTTTTATATTATTTTTTACTTTATTTTATTTTAGTTTTTGGTTTTTGGGGAAAAAAAGAGGGAGAATGAAAAGGGCTTCAAGAATAAGGGAAGTCCCGTTCTGTTTTCCGAAACATATTGTTTTGTATTTTCAGAATTTATAGTTGATAATTTTATTTCCAGTTCTAATTCTTTCGCACAATTTGTCTTTTTAATAACAAAAAGTTACACAGATTACATAATTTGACCCTGCTGATCATGTATGATTGGTAGTATATTCCAGTGGGAAGAGTGACAATTTTTAACTAAATTGTTGAGAATGTAGTGTTCAGTGCTCCTTGACTTTATAAACATGCCTGCTCTATCTCAGAAAGAGAGAGAGGGGAGGAGCTGGCATCCTTCTAGGGGTGCAGTATGTGAATATTGTTTTTATGAACAATTATTTACAGTTCAAGTTAAGTTTCACAAAATTTACTGGCTCTTAATTCTCAGGTAAGTGTGCATGTACAGCAGCTGTGAAGATCACTCCTGTGTGATTTTCAGGAAAGTACCCACTGAATTCAGTGTTCTGAATCTAAGTGATAGTCCCAACCAGACCAGACCTATTGAATCAATGGCATTTATATAAGTGTTGACTTATAATTTGGCAGTCAGTTCAGCAGACTTACTGTAGCTGGAGCTAGCAACTGAAATTTGGCCACCGAGACTTAATCGTAGGTAAGTATTTATGATGTATTTATTCATGTAACTGTTTAATTTATAACCTGTCTTTTTCTCAGCAGAAGACCCAAGGGAGTTTATAGCAAATCAAAACAAAGCACAGCTAAAATCTTATTAATATAAAAGTGAAAAGGCAGTTAAATGAACAATTCTCTTAAAAGCATGAAGTTAAAACAGTTTAAAATACATTTAAAACACAGTAAAAGAGATAAAAGCACAGCATACCCAGGACCTTTCTGCCACAATGAGCTAAGAGCCAAAGACCTGCTTAAGTAAAAAGATATTTCAGTAACACTGAAAGAGAGCTGAGAGCAGGGTCACCTGAACCTCCCACA
Source organism: Urosaurus nigricauda (assembly GCA_034509955.1). NCBI lineage: Eukaryota > Metazoa > Chordata > Lepidosauria > Squamata > Phrynosomatidae > Urosaurus > Urosaurus nigricauda. The sequence continues at coordinate 246,278,089 of JAOEGL010000003.1, forward strand.
TGATGGAGTTCCACAGCCTTAGAGTAGCTACCAAGAAGGCTCTTGCCTCTGTCCTCATCAAACATGCCTATTATGTTGGTGGACCAACTGAGATAACAGGAGTGGTAGAGTGTAGATCATGGGAAGCCTATGACCCCATGGAGACTCTCATGTCCTTCATACTCCCATGCCTGCCACATGCACCTAAAAAAGTCTGGGACTTGTAATACAAAAATGTAACATTCCCAAAGTTTCCATAGGATTGGCTCCAATTTTCAGAAATGACTTTTTGCTGCCTCCTGTAGACACAGCTCTATTATCATCCAAACATAAAAAATGGATGAGGGTACTTTAGCCTTGTTTGTAGAAGTTGTTTTTGTCCAGTTTGAGGTTATGTCCCATTCTCTTCTCCTCTCCTCTCCTCTCCTCTCCATTCCTCTCCTCTGTGTTATTATTATTATTATTATTATTAACCTTTATTTATATAGCGCTGTAAATTTACACAGTGCTGTACATACAATCTTAAATTAGACGGATCCCTGCCCTCAGGCTTACAGTCTAAAAGAGACAACACAAAAGGAAGAGGGGAAGGTGATGGGAAAGGGGGTGAGGTCCGGTGGTTCTTCTCTCCCTCTGGGGCCAGGACCAAGGCAGATGGACAGGAGGGAGGGCATGGCTTCTTAATACAAAGTTAAAAGGAGGCATCCTGGGGCGGATGGCACAGTCCTGGGAAAGCTTCCCTAAATAATATAGTCTTTAACTCAGTTTTGAACCTGGTTAGGGAAGTGATGAGGCGTGCATGTGGGGGAAGAAGGTTCCAGGAGTGAGGGGCAGCAAGTGAGAAGGGACGAATCCGGGATGGGGCAGTGGAAATCCTCGGCTGGGACAGGAGACCTAGACTACCAGAACGGAGGGTACGAGAAGGAGTGTGAGGAGAAAGAAGTTCAGACAAGTAAGGAGGGGCCAGTCCGTGGAGAGCTTTGAAAGTCAACAACAAAAGCTTGTACTGGATGCGCAAGGGGAAGGGGAGCCAGTGAAGGGAGGATAAAAGAGGAGAAACATGGTCAAAGCGGCAAGCAGATGTGATAATACGTGCAGCTGAGTTCTGTTGTATCCCTTCAAGTCATTTTCAACTTATGGCAATCCTAGGGCAAACCTATCATGTGTGTTGTTGTTGTTGTTGTTGTTGTTGTTGTTGTTTAGAGGAGATTTGCTGTTGCCATCCCCTTAGTACAGAGCATGCAATTTGCCCAAGGTCACCCAGTTGGTTTCATGGCCTAGCTGGGACTCAAATCCTGGTCTCTTATATACCACTGCCTAATGTATTGACAGTGTAACCCTCTGTGTAACATTTCTGGGTAGCAGGGCTGTTATGAGGAAGAGAGGATTGAGAAGTTTTTTTTTTCCCCAGCCCAGTTGCACATGCCTTAATATAGTTCCAACACTTCTGATTTGTTTTAGGGGGAAAAACCAAAGAATTATGAGTGTTTGCTATTTATTATGAGTGTTTCCTATTTATCACTTTTTGAAGATGGTCATGCAGTCTTTATAAATAAATTTAACAGTTCTTTGAAGAGTGTGTTAGTGCAATATCTGCATTTGTTTTTCAGAGCACTAGAGTTACAGTAAAATGTTAAGTGCCCCACATATTAAAACTCATAATCACTTTATATCTGCCCTTTACTGAAATAAATAGTTCACAGTTAAATGCCAGTACCAGTCTGTACTGGTACTTAATAGAAAGGGGTTGTACTGTACTTTTGCCAGAGCACTAGGGAGAAGATTTTCTGGGTTGTCTATCAGCATTATTCTTTCACATTGGTTCTGTCAAGGTGGGACTTTGGGGCAGAAGGCCAGATGTCCTGTTAGCATAATGAGCAGGGAGCCCAAAACAGAGCATGACTTGTTTAACACATTTTAAAACAGAATAAGCAATATTTGTTATCAACAAAACCAGGGGCAAGGTTAAACCATCACATGCACAGTGTGAATGTTTCACACTGCACACTAATACAGAAGCAAGAACTGCTAAAAGGTGGGTTTAAAACTACAGCCCAGTTTTTATAAAACCTGAATGCACACTTCAACATTTTCTGCCACTATGCTGATAGGTTGATATGTTTGACATTTAATGGAATGTATTATATCTTGTTTGTGGCAAATTCACCCATAAAGCCTGAATACAAAGATATTTTTAAAAAGTTTCCAGATGCATGCCATGCTTGAATTTCTGTATGAAATATTTTGTGAATAGTATCCAGTTATGGCTTTGTCTGAGATAGTAGATTTCATATCTGCATGTTTTATTGGGAGGGCACCTACATTTTGCCAGCTGTAAGTTCCCAAATCTTGAGGCTTTGGGGAAATCCTCTTGAACAATACAGAATAAGCTCAATAGGTCAGCAGTAGGTGGTGAATTCAGCAAATATTGGATGTTCTTCTTTGTCAGAGGTGAAATGAAAAGTCACAGTTTTATTCAACCCCTTCAAATTATTCAAAAATGTTACATATGGCACTGCACATGGACAGTGTTCAGGCATAGGAAATTAATTGGACATTGTCTGCTGTACATAACATTGCTCCGACATCCTTCTTTCTCTCTCCCTTTGGACTAAGACATGTGCCCATGCAGTTATTTTTGGACCACAAATCCCAATATCGCTATCTAATGCAGCCAGTGTTCGGATGTGATGCAATTTGTAGTCTGGAATAGCGCATGTTTCCTATTCTTGGCTGAGGAAAAAATTCAGTTGTAGGCTTTTATTGAGAGTCCACCAAGGAAGTTGTATATACTTGCTTCAATAAATATTCCCACCAGCTTCATGAAACTCAAGGTCCATCAGACAATATGGTCTACCAATGAATAGTCATATGAGTCCTGCTTTACAGAGGGCAATCCTCTTATATGAAAGCATCATCTGTTTGAAAAGCTATTGGTCCAAATCACTCTTACGGTTGCCTATCATGAGCACCTGAACAACAGATCGAACAAACATATAAGTTACCTGGTCAGCCTTTCATACTAAGGTGAGATGTATGTCTATGTAAATTATATTACTTATTTCTAAATATCAGCCTATACAATGTTCCCTCCACATTCACTGGAGTTAGGGATGAAGAACCCCCATGAATGTGGAAAAACTGCAAATGAAAAACCACTGGTCTTTTTACCTTTTACCTCTAGGAATCTCAAGATTCTCCAGTGCAATTCTATGGTCAACATCTGCCAGAGGTTGATCATAGAATCATGCTGGAGGACCTACAGACATATAGAGAAATGTTTTCTCTAGGAACTTACAGGTTTTGCAGTAAGTTTTGCAGTACAAAATCTATGATTAACTTCTGGTAGATTTGTGCTGGAGGACCTGGAGACTACTAGAGAGAACATATTAATCAAAACCACAAATAATCAAATCCGCAAAAGTCAAAACTGCAAATGTGGAGGGCCCAAGATCAATTTAGAGTTACCTTGATAGCAGATAAAATTTGAAAGCAATGAAATTAACTTTCTTATTTAAGTTTAATTTAAATCAGTGTAAAAGCATGATGAGGCTGAAAATACATCAATCTCCTTAAAAGACCCTTCTACAGCAACTTGTTAATAGCCAAAACCTATCTAAATAAAAAGATCTTTGACTGCTAAGCAGAAAGAAAGCAGAAAGGAGGTCACATTGGCCTCTTATGGGAGGGAGTTCCATACCCTAGGAAAAGCCACCAAGAAGCCCTCTCGTGTGTCCTCAACAAAAATGCCTGTGATCAGGATGAGACTGAAAGAAAACCTTCCCTGAGGATCTCAAAATTCAGATAAACTCATAGAGGGACACACATTCATCTTTGGCCCAGGCTTAACACTCCAGAAGCAGCACTGACAAACGTTCTTGACATTTATGTGGATTTTCCTTGTGCTCTGGAGGACTGCATGTTGGAAAGGAAGTATGAGACCACAGTTTCATATAGGTTTTATAACAGAGTGGCTCAATTTTTTTTTAGTACAATTAAATAGATGATTCATTTTGATGTAGATAAAACCAGACAATAAGTCTAAGTATTTATGTTTGAACTTTCTTCTACGACTGCTTTTTATGTAGGAGTCTCCAGTTTGGAAGGATTGTTACATTTATTGCCAATAATCTGACATGAAGTGGATAAAGGTGATATATCTTAATTATCTAATTGCAAAATAACCAACAAAAAGTATGTTTTTAAACATCTGTTGGGGAGTTAAATAGTATTTCAAGACACTAGTAGGGGGGATATGAAAAAAAAATGCAAAAACGATAAGAGCCAGTTAATTTCTTCAGAGAAGTGAAATAGTAGGAAAAACATTCTCTTCCCTGAGAAGTTTTGAAGTATTTGTGACTGTACTGTCAGACCAAGCTAGCAACAGATATTATACAGTTATTTTATTCATCAAAATTCAGTAACCAAATTATCAAATAATGAGCATCAACTGAAATGCCTTCTGTTCACTTTGGTCACCTATGCTCTTTAACTCTTTTGTGATCATCTAGATCAGTGATTCCCAAACTCTGGTCCTCCAGGTATTTTGTATTTCAGTTCTCAGAAGTCTCAGCCCTATTGGCCAATGGTCTGGAATTTTGAGAACTGAAATCCAAAACACCTGGAAAACCAGAGACTGGGAATAACTAATCTAGATTGTTTAAAAAATAATTCATTAGACAGTGCCTTCATCTTTAACCATACTATGATTCAAATTAACCTCACATGGAGTACAAGGGTCTTTAGTCCAAGTCTTGATATGTTTTATGATTCATCATAAGATACAACAGTTTCCTTCATCACTGATTTAGCTTCAGCCAACAAATGTTGAGAGTAATAACTTTCACAACATGGCAGATGGAAAAAAATAAATTTTATAACAGTTGCCTATTAAAATCACACATTCTGCTTGTTTATACAGGTAGACATTTGTATGGCACTAGATTGATCTCTACTAGAATTTCTCACTGGAATCCAACAAACATCTAGGAGAAAAGCCAAAGAATGTGCATGCCTCACCCTGTAAAGTACATTTCATATTTTAAGACAGAAGCATATGAAATTACCCAGTATATCTCATTTCTAATTACACTCAGAGCAGCAGCTTTCTCTAAGATTAACTGGCATTACTGGAGTGGGATTGGATGGATTTCACTCCATGCTACTCATATCTTGAAAAAAAAATTGTGATAGGTCAAATTGTGAGAACATGACAAAGTGGGATGGCTCTGCTCCCTACCAGTAGAGTGAAGCAGGGACATCACTAGGGTGACACTCTAAGAGGGGAGGTGACATCACTGCTCCCCAAACATCTGTCTTTTGGCAAAAAAATAAGCTGTGGTGCTCACTTCTGTCCCCTTAAAATGCTGAAGAGATGGTGTGAGTGGGGCAAGGCTCAGTGGAGAGAGAAAGGAGGGGACCCAAGCTTTTTTTAAAAAAAATAAATTTTGAATTTTAAAATTTTGTTATTTTAATTTAAAAAATTAATTTTCTATAAAAACATCACATCTTATCAAATTTTCACTTTAACCACATGAAACTATGAACATATAAATACACTTAGCTTTGTATATGATGTTTTAATTTAATGCAATTTTAATTTTGCTGGTTGTTTATGTCACAACTACCACCATTACATCGGTGATATATGGGAATTGTGATTTATGAATAACATTAGTATAAAAACATTGTTAAGGATTCTATTTGGTGTTCCATGGGAGGAGGCCAATGGGAGGAGATGACACCATGAGTTACAGCACTGGAGGAGGGCAAACGTTGTCCCCATCTTCAAAAAGAGGAAAAAAGAAGATCCCAACAATTATCATCCAGTTAGTCTGACATCAATTCCAGGAAAAAGTCTGGAGCAGATAGTTAAACAGAGAGTCTGTGAATATCTAGAAAATAATTCCATAATCACAAAAAGTAAACACGGGTTTCAGCGAAACAAGTCATGCCAGACAAATCTGATCTCTTTATATATATATATAAAATTATGAACTTGGTAGATGAAGGGAGTGCTGTGGGCATAGTATATATTTATTTCACTAAGGCCTTTGACAAAGTTCTCCATGACATTGTTGCAAACAAGCTTCTAAAATGTGGGCTAGACAAGGTAACCATTACATGGATATGTAACTGGTTGACTAGCCGCACCCAAAGGATGCTCAACAATTATTCCTTTTCGTCCTGGAGGGAAGTGACAAGTGGGGTGCCACAGGTTCTGTCCTGGGCCCAGTGCTATTCAACATCTTTATCAGTGACTTGGATGACAGAATTGGGGGCACAGATTTCAAATTTGAAGATGACACCAATTAGGAGGAGTAGCTAACACCCCAGAAGACAGAATCAAAATTCAAAATGACCTGAATAGACTAGAAAACTGGGCCAAAGCTAACAAAATGAAATTCAACACAGAGAAATGTAAGGTTCTGCACTTAGGGCAGAAAAATGAAATTCACAGATATAGGATGGGAGACACCTGGCTGAACAAGACTACATGTGAAAGGGATCTAGGAGTCCAAGTAGACCACAAGTTGAACATGAGTCAACAGTGCAATGCAGCAGCTAAAAAAGCCAATGCAATTTTAGGCTGCATCAGTAGAACTATAGTGTCCAGATCAAGGGAAGTAATAGTGCCACTCTATTCTGCTTTGGTCAGGCCCCACCTGGAATACTGTGTACAGTTCTGGGCACCACAATTCAAAAAGAATGTGAAGAAACTGGAGTGTGTCCAAAGGAGGGCAACTAAAATGGTGAAGGGTCTGGAAACCATGCCCTATGAGGAACAACTTAGGGAGTTGGGAATGTTTAGCCTGGAGAAGAGAAGGTTAAGAGGTGATCTGAAGGGATGTCACATTGAGGAGGGAGCAAGCTTGTTTTCTGCTGCTCCAGAGAACAGGACCCAAAACAATGGATGCAAGCTCCAGGAAAAGAGATTCCACCTCAACATTAGGAGGAACTTCCTGACAGTAAGGGCTGCTTGACAGTGGAACACACTCCCTCGGAGTGTAGTGGAGTTGCCTTCCTTAGAGGCCTTTAAACAGAGGCTAGATGGCCATCTGTCGGGGATGCTTTGATTGGGAGTTCCTGCGTGGCAGGGGGTTGGACTGGATGGTCCTTGTGGTCTCTTCCAACTTTATGATTTTACCAGGTGACACTAGTGATCCTAGTGGTGAAACTGATGTTGAGATTTCTTTTTAACACTCTCTCAGAGAGTTAGAGAGAGCCTGCACAAAGAGGACTTCGCCTTTCATAGAGAAGCTCTACATATGCACATCAGTGTTATGAAGAGACATTTAGATAGCCAGTGGATACTGGCTGGCAGGACTTTGTCCAAATCAGAACCAGAGTATGTGACTGCAGTGTAACTTCACAAAGCTTTCATGCTTTCTCCTAGTACTTGAGGAAGACTGATGGTTTCTGTACTTTTTGTGCTTTCCGATTGTATATCTTAATTGTGTTTCAGCATTATAATGTCTTCAATTTCATTTTATCATGCTAAATTAATTACACTTTTAAGTGTACTTGTTATTTAATCTTATAACCCAGTTTGGAGGGAAGGGGAATATATACATTATTTAAATAAATATATCCAAATAAAATGTCAAACAAATTTCTATAGTGACATTATTTTTACATTATTTACTTTGCATATTGATAAGATTTGGCATGAAAACAATCTAGGACCACCATGGTATAGAATTAAAGCACAGCAGGCATGGTAGCAATCAAATAACTGAAAGAAATGGTCAAGGGTGGATAGGGAAGCGATTTCTCATTTTACCATCTGCTTGAGCATTTGGGCGAAGTAGGTCTATCTATGAATATATAGCAGCAATAATTTTCAGCAGCAAAAAATAATAAGCAATGTTGTGCAAGTTAGAGGTCTCACAAGGCTTAATCAACATTCCTGTATATACATTCCCAGAAGAGAAAGAATTCACTTTCTCTCTATCAGTAGCATCAGCTCAGCAATTTAAATTTAGTCCCTCTTATGGAATGGAAAGAAAACGAGTTTGCATCTTGCCTATCTATTTGTATATAAGCTGAGAGACACTTAATGCTGCAACTATTCCAACAATTGAGGGATTTAAACAACAAGAGTCAGGACTTCTGTTCCAAATACAGTGAAAAAGAAACATTTCAGTGGCCTTCTCACTGTAAGTATACTTCTTAAGAGGGTGGACCAAAGCTACATAGAAGGAGCAAAGGTGTTCTTGGACGAACACCCAGGAACAGCCATCCAAGTGGTTGATCCAAATGGTTGCTACTGCTTAGTTTGTCCTGTCTTTCTGATTGGCATTCTATACAATAGCCTTACATCAAACTAGGGGAATCAGGAAAAACACCTAGCTCAAATATTCTAGATTGCTGGTACCATGTGGGATACTCGCCCCTGTCCTGCATGATCTTTCTGATCCATGTACACACAAAGATACATGTACACACACAGCTCCATAAAATTATGGTAGTGGATTGGGGAGGAATAGTGGTAAACAGTCAGATTAGTTGTCAGTGAAACTGCCATTGATGACATGTGATGTTGGAGATTGCATGATGTGATGTAAAGCCATACAAAAACAAAATGAGGTGTATTGGTTTATTTTATTTTCTGAGTGCCTTTGTTCTCCATAAAAAAAAAGCCTGAGGGGTAGCCAAAAGTCCCAGTAAATGTCAGGCTGGTCTGTTCCTGAGTTGCATGGCTGTTTGTGTTCCACCTGAAATACAGTGGGGTTGTTCAGTCATGCCTGCAATACAGTGGGGATGCTTTCTTTGCCCACCACCATCTACTTAATTGTGGTGCAGATGAGGTTTCCTCCCAAACTTCGAAATGACCTGAGCTTCCCTAATCCTAGTCCATGATTCTAACCAATAGAATACACTGGCTCACCAGTGTTATATCATGTATCAAATGTACATGATATAGTAACTGAGAGTGGTAGAAAGGGGAGATGTAACTCTTTCTCTCCCTTCTGTGGTTGTGATAAAAAGCTGTTATTTGTAGTTGAAGGAAAGCATCCACTGTTGGCAGTGGGAATTTATTGGGAAATATAGGGCCAGCAGCTGTGGAGGAATAGCATGTCTGTGGGAGGCTGAAAAGACTTAAAGGATAAAGGAATATAAATAATCTGAGATATGTAAATGACACCATAATGCTAGTCGAAAATATCGCAGACCTGGAACAAGCAAGATCAAAGAAGAAAGTGCAAAGGCAGGCTTATTGTTGAACATAAAAAGAAAACAAAAATAATGGCCACAGAGAATTTATACAAATTCAAACTAGACAATGAGGAAATAGAAATAGTAAAAGAGTTCCCATACCTTGGGTCAAACATTGATCAGAAAGGGGACTGCAGTCAGGAAACCACAAGAAGATTAATAATGGGGAGGGCAGCTATGAGAAAACTAGAGAAGATCCTGAGGAGTAAAGCTATACAATTGAGCACAAAAAGTTAGAATCATACAAGCCATTGTATTCTCTGTTATCATATATGAGTATGAGAGCTGGACAGGCTTACTGCTCAACATAAAGAAAACAAAAATAATGACCATGGAAGATCTACACGGATTCAAGCCTAGGTCCTAGAGAATGAGGAAATAGTAGTAAAAGTGTTCCCATACCTTGGTTCAAACATTGATAAGAATCGGGTGTGAAGTCAAGAAATAAGAAGACTAAGAATGGGGACGACAGCTATAAAAGAATTAGAAAAGATCGTAAAATGTGAAGACATACAACACAGTATGAAAGTTCGAATCATACAAACCATTGTTTTCCCTAGTACCGTATACAGTTGTGAGAGATGGATAGTGAGGAAAATGGATAGGAGGAAAATCAATTCATTTGAGATGGCACTGGAGAAATGTGCTGAGGATACCATGGACACTCAAAAAGAAAATGCTTTGGTCACACCATGAAAAGGAATGGCTCACTGGAAAAGACAATAATGATAGGAAAGGTGGAAAGATTGAAAAAGAGAGGAGGACCTCATGCTAGATGGATGGACTCTATTAAGGACCTCACGGGCATTGATTTACAGGACCTAAGCAGAGCAGTGGAAAACATAGCATCTTGAGGATATCTCATCCACAGGGTTGTTGTGAATTGGGATCAACTCATAGGTGCAACAACAAAAGAACGTGCTCACCTTCAGGGGCCATACAACACATTACTTTAAAGATATAGCTAGTTTATTTTTAGGGAAGTTACTTAAAAGTAAAAACTAATCTGGATTGATATTTCACCTCTTTTTCACTGTTGTGTTCCCTACATCTGTAGTTTACATTGCTCCAAAATAATCATTTCAAAGAAACTATTATTTTAAAAAACCTATGTACTGTAGACACATTGGCATTGCACTGTGCGATATGGTATGGTCTCAGTCCAGCTTGGGTACTCCTGCACTTACTTTTGTGTAAAATAATATGTACCAGCAGAGCACATCTTTAAAATAACACCTAATTTGGATCTGAGATGATACAAAACTTATGTGCAGTATGCAATGTGCTTCCTTGAACATTTAAACCAACATGTAGGCTGAGTATCTGAATACAAAGTGAATTCCTGTCCACACTCAGCATTTCATAAACATATATAGAATATCCCATGACATCGGGTGGATTTAATTTTCTGTATATCTGTTTAGGATCATATTCTAAAATCCCTTTGTCTTTCTACAAAGTAAGCTAAGACATTTCAGAATTTTGGGGTGGGGCACTGCTATTATACATGAACATAATTACGTGCAAAGCTGTGTGTCAGGAGTCCAAAAAACTGACAGTAATACACTGAAGAGCAATGGGAAATATCCGTTCATTGCATTACATATTTGCTACATTGCTCAACACTAAGAAGAACATAAGGGGGGAGGATTGGAGTGGATAGTGCATGATGCTTCTCCCCCCCCCCTTTTTTTTTTTCTTACTGGTGACTAAATTTCTACAGTTGAAATTACGACACTGTAGATTTCTATTCAGCAGTGTTGGAAACTTGGCAAATTGGTGTTCTTAATGATACACTGAGGCATAATGAAATTGTTATTGTTGATTGTAATTGTAACAAGATGTTGATTTCCCCCAAACCAAACCATTTCTGTATAAAGGGGGAGCATATTTCTTGGACTTTCTTATGCTAAAAGCCACTGGGGGAGGGGGGGAAGCACTCTATCAAGTCATGGAACAGGGTAGGAAGGAGGGAAGGAAGGTGAAAGGATCTGTAATTATGGCTTTTTCTTCTCTGAATCACTAAGCTGCTAGCAGTTTTCTCCTGACTATTGTTCCTAGCTACACCCATTTCTAGGGGCACTTTGTCATGAAGTGCATTAAGTCCCCATAAATTGCCCTTTGCTGAGTCCTGAGACCTGTGCTCAGCTCCCTTCCATCTACACTGTTGAATGTGATTGAAAGTCAATGAGTCTGAAGAAGGACAAATGCCTACATTGACACTACTTAGGAATTCTGCTGAAATCCCTGCAAAGAGAGATACAAGCCCTTCTCTTCTCTTCTCTTCTCTCTCATTCACTTTCTGATTCAGAAACTGATGCCCTTCCGCAGGAGGTGTCTATTTAATCTAGGATGCAAAGCAGGGGTAGTTAGAGTGCAAGCCAGAGGTTGTTGGAGTGCCGCTCCCAGTATTCTTCATCAATGGCTATATTGGCCAGGGCTGCTGGGAGTTACAGTCCAATAACCTCTGGATAACTGCATTCCTGTCTACAATAACAGTCCATTCCTGGTGTAGAGCAACTGTTCCCATCCCACACTTGCTTTGCCTAGCACAGATGTTAACAATAAGGGACTACTTGGCAGGAAAAATACGCAGAGGAAGAATACAGTTTCCTACACCAGAAAAAAGAAGAGCAGTGCATCATGTTTCAGTAAAATTTGTATTCAAAACTAACAATATACATATGGGAAAACAACCAATCAGGTAAGTCTTGTATAAATTAACAAAAACATGTTGAAAATTTTGGCAACCACTGGCAAGCTATTTCCAAAATGTATCCAGGGATTACTTTTCTTTCACCACCCTACACTTTGCTTATGATTTGCATTTTAATGTCTTAACTTATGGATATATGTTGGAGGGGGGAGGGTTAACAAGTGGGAGATAGTGGGTGAGACAGGCATGTCTGTTCTTCCCTTTTCCCGCTGTTTTGCTCAGTAAGGGAAGCAGTTACTTGTTTACATAACTTGTTATTGGTAGGCACACAGAGCTACGGTAGGATTAACTAGAGTAGCAACTTGTACTTTCCCAGCAAAAGCTTTCTTCTAGACATGCTCCTACAACTTACTGTAGACATGCTCCTGTAACTTAGCACTGAATGTCTGTGTTCCTTTACTACACCTTCATTATCCTTCAATTGATGATACCATTCACTAAAAAAAAAATCAACTAGACAGAGAACAAGGAGGAAAGAGGGTGGGCAGGCATTAAAGGGCTCAGTAAAAAGGAGTTTCTTTGTGAGAGGTTTAGTTAACTGAGGTATGCCTGTATAAAATGTTTTCCACAGCAAAACTCATCACATATTCTCAGTGTTTCTGGTTGACAGGACCATAACCGAAGCTTTGAATGGTGATTTACTATGGTCTCTGTTTCTAGGTATCAAAAGCGGATCTTTTGGCATCTTAAAAACTAAAAATTTTAACATAACCTTTTATGGACTCCAGTCCACTTCAACTGATTCGTGAAGTGTTGCCTCATTTGGCACATGATGTGATGGGGCGGGGTATATGGATAATTATAATCAGTGGGACCAGACACAATTGGAATGCAGACAGTACAAACAGAGACAATTACCTCAACAAAAACAACAAATATTGTGGCACCATAAAGGCTAACACATTTAATATGGCATAAATTCTAGACTACAACCCATTTTTATCATATGCATATATCTGATGAAGTGGGCTGGAGTTCATGAAAGATTATGTTAATGCCAAAAAAAATTGATTAGCTTTTAAGTTGCTATAAACCTTGTTTTGTTTTAGTTTTGCTACAACAGATTAGTATAAATTATCCTCCTGGGAAAAGTTTACCTGGACAGTGGTCATTAATAAAAGAGTAAGACAGTTTAGTTTGGTAGTAAGACAGGCACATTGAAAGTGATGTACTGTAATAAAAAGCCTTAGTCCTTATTCAAGACACAGGAGATGTAGTTGAACTTCTTAATGAATTTTTGTTCAGCTGTTTCTTTGTCATTGCTGTCATTTCGAGGTGGCTACCTTGAGGTCAGAATGCTACAAAACTGAACTGTTCCCTCATTGGGTTCTGAATATTGTCATATCTGATGACACATTGATATCCATTTATCTTTTTGTTGGATACTGGCCAGCTTGTCTTATGTCAAATGCAGTAGGCGTTGCTGGCCCTTGATGGCATATATCACACTGGAAGATAAACAAATGTGTGAATCCTGAGGTTATGGATAACAATATGAAATCCTGTAATAGTGTTTCTGATAGCCAGTGTAGTGGTTTGAATGTTGGTCTACAGTTCTGAAGATCAGGGTTCGATTCCCCACTCATCCATTGAAACTCACTGGATTACCTTGGGCAAGTCTGATTGTCCCCTTAGGTGAATCTGATTATACCCCTCAACCCCACATTCTGCATCATTTCAAATGTCACCAGCATTCTCCAGGATCACTTCTAGCTCTTCAGAATTAAAAAAGAACCCCTCTATCCAACCATAAACCTCTGCTATGATTTTTCTCTTCAAATTCCAAGCTGATTCTTCAATACACCTCAGTTTTCTGAGTCTTTACTTCTTCTGTTTCCTCCTCTTAAGAATTTCACTTCCCCATCCTCAGTCTTCTCCTCCAATCCAAATTTAAGTCTAAATTGTTAGGCTTTGAGGCCTGAGTATGAAATGTACAGATGTGCACAAAAGGGAAAAACAGGAATTATGGCTAGACTTGTTTACAGCTGAGGGCTGGGAGCAGACAGTGCTCAAGGTCAGAGTGCTTGCTTGCACGTAAACCTAATGAAAACAACTGTGTCTTCCTAACTGAGTGGACAACAAAGCAGGCTATACAAATGGAAGTAGAATCACCAAATGAGGTGGGGTTTGTGACCACATGACACAAGTCTATAACCAGCCTACACAACTCAGTGAGGATGGTTGGGTAATTGTTCTGTAATGGATGGTTGGAGAGAATTTGTCAGACGAGCGTGTGTATATTTGTAAATACAGCAACTTAAGAATAAAGCCTCTGAGAAGAGACTTTTGGCTCCAGTCTGTTTCATCTACTGGGAGGAGGATTCCTGATAAGGCCGAAGCTTCAGAGTTGCCGGTATCGGAGCCATCGGAGATTGCCTGAACTGCGCACTTCTGCTTATTTATCCTAACATAAATCTCATTGGATAATTTTTAAAGTCATTGAACATCAATTTCAACAGCCATATTTTTAAAAAATCCACCAAACAATGATATATTTATTGGGCCAACCAAAATGCATTTTGCTGTTTGTTTTGTTTTTTATTGGTTGGTCCAATAATGGTACCATTGTTTCATGGATTTTTGATTTGCCATATGCCCAATACAGCTACCCCTAAATGCCATATATCTTGCCATGGTATTGAAACAGTCCTCTCCCCAGGATTGCATCTTTACCCTTCTCCTATCTTGACATGCAAATAGTTATTCTTTCTATCTCCACAGCAGCTTTTTTGATATAAGTGACACATCCCAGTGATTAAGCTCTCATATTACTCAGATTGTTTTCAACCAGCCAAAACAATAGCATTTTCTTAAAACAAACCAGTCTGAAGCTTTTAATCCATTTTTACTTACAAGGTATTTACAAAAACATAAATATTCCAACTTTAGGAGTTTATAATTTTACATTGCTGTGTTATTTTATTTTTTCTTTTACTCACAAATTTATAAACTTCCTGATATCAGTCTGAAGTCTTAAACCATCTTAGCAATAATCCTCAAGATCTCATCCAAAAATATGAAAAGCAGAACCAGACTAACTTATAGAATTCAGATCATAGTAGATGCCTGTGTCTGCCACAGGTTCTGGTTCCTGTATTTAGATTTCTGTTGCAAGTCTGTTGTTAGTAGAAAAGTGCAACCGGGGTTCTGCATCAGGATATGCTCATGTATCATATAACTACATTTCCAAAACTACATTTCCCAGTGCTACTGTGCTGTCAAGGGTTTGTATATTAAAATGTTGTTTAATTTATTATGTGAGTATGAGATACTGTAAGTAGCTGGGATAAGGGAGAAAATTGACTGTTTAAGTGGATGCTGATTAGTGGGATGCTTGAGATTTGCATGAGTCAGCTGGTGAATACCAGTTCGAGTTTGAGTTTAGCCTGGGCTTTGAAGAAGAACGCAGCTAAAAATGTGTTTTGAAAGGACCTTGAATGAGACTAGGGTTGTAGTGATAAAGAAGGAGTTTGAATTGTGTGGTTAGCAAAGGTATGATTTAGTTCAAAAGAAGAGATTGAGATGTTTCAAATGTTTTATATAAATAATACTCTGTTTTATGTTTATCTTCTCTGAATGAAGTGGAATATGGTGGTTGTTTTTATACACTTTTGGCTTCCTGAATTGCTGTCATTCTGAGAGCTTGGTTTCAGAAAAGGTAGTGGCAGCATATAAGGTGGAAAGGTGGTGTCCTGTTGGAGATAAAAATATTATAAAATCCTCATAGGGACCTTGAGGGCATGTAGATGGACTCTGCAGTTGGTGCCACACAAGGGGGATTGGAGGAGGCCCTTATATGTGATCAAGGAAAACCTTCACACATGGGAGGGATCTTGTGCAAAAATGGGAATTAAAGTGAAAAAAAAAAACCCTGAAAAAACAGATTTATTATCAGACAACATTAACAGAAAGTAGAAAAGACAAAAGTGCACTTGATTTTCAGATGACATCACTGTTAAGGTGCCTTAATGTGACATTAACTCAGCTGGAAAGTAGACAAAATAAAATTCTTTTTACTTCCAGAAAATCCTGAAATTAAAAAGAATCATGTTTTGTCAACTTTCTTGCTGGTTTAATGTTGCATTAATCACGATGGGGGGGGGGGTTGAGTTTTAAACCCATTTCTGCATGGGATTCCTCCCATGTGATATGAGTGTTTGCAATAAGGCAAACACTGGATTAAGTGGATTTGCTGGATTAAGTGTGGGTTAACCCCCCACATTTGGTGGTTCCAGCAGAGGAATAGAGGGTTGAAAACTCAACATTCGCTGTAGGCAGGAGTGGGATATAAGCTGTGAAACCCACAGCCACCCCCCAAAAAACCTAACCTTCTAAGTAGTGCAGCCCTTCCCCTCAGCACAACCATTTCTGTTTTGCCAGAGAGAGGTGGGATGAGTGGGGAGACATCCAGCTATTTTCCTGTAGCTGAATACACTGCAACAAATTCTTGAATTCTTGCCCAAAGGAACCAGTGTGTCCTCCATGTCAGATTCATCCCTGGGAGCTATTTGGGTGATGTTACAAACTTTCAAACCCATTCCCTCTCCTTAAGGTTATATACCATCCTTATAACAGAGTCTACATAAATATGCTGCAGCAGAATTTGGCTTTATGCCATGTTGAATTTGTCACTCTAGTTTACAGAACTTGTCATGGTGCCATGAAGTCTAACATCCAAGTTCAGCTTTAAGTATACACATACACACAGGATTGGGATCTTTACAGAAATATTTCCTAGTGTGAAAAGGTTAGAGGCTAAGTAAAAGAAAATTCCTTATAATCTTCTTCTTCTAAAGTTGGACAAAAATCTATGCCATCACTGGAACAGTATGTTGTCATATGTCAAATAACAGTATCACTTTGCAGAGCTTCAGGAAATCCATGTTTTCCTTTTCTCACCATCATTTTCCCGTTAGAAACTGGAAAAATGTCCATATTTGAGTCTCAGATTGTTCCTTTTGCTTTTTCCCAGAGCCTGGCTACACCCATCCATTTCTTACACCATAGATGCATGGTTCTCTTCATTTCCAATTGCTTTCCCCCCAAAATACTCATGTTTTTAAAGGTTCTGGGGAAAGACCAACTTAGTAGTTACAATGGTTGAGAGGGGTGTATATTTTCCCTGAGTACATTTTAGAGGAAGGAATTGACAAACCACTTCTGAGTATTTCTTGCCTGAAAAAAAAAAAAAAACCCTATGAAATTAATGATATTGCCTTAAGTTGACAGGAGACTTGAAGTCACATAAATACAGAAAGAGAGATTCTCTAAATGCACAAGCATTTATTGGCAGACAAAAAATAGGTCCCACAATTAATATGAAGATGGGATGTCATGTGGAAAGTAAGAATATCAGTCCATTTTGTTGTCTGGCATAGAGCAGCAATATTCACTTATGGGCCTCTTTTGTTTCTTAGCTAGTAGGTTAGGTGTTCATCCAGTAAGAATTATAAACACTATCATAATTCTATTTGCCACACTGGGATTTCCCCCTCTTAACAGAAGGGATAGGCATGGACAATGTGTTGTTGTTTTTTAAAACCAGCAACCATCTACTTACTGAAGAACTATCCGAGTTGAGCAAGGCATAAAGTCATAACTCAGAAATGACTTGCAGGTATACAATAACAACATCAGATATTAGGGTTTGAAAGAACATTCATAAATATTTGGATTGAAGACCAAGGATGGAACCAGGATGAGAAAAAGCCTGGATGGGCAAGAATCTTTGAATTTCAGGGCTTATTATGGGGGGAGGGGGGAGAGATGAGGTTTTTTTTCCCACAGAAAACAGCATTTCCTGTACAGAAATGGGATTTTTGTGCAGAATGTGAGTTTCCTATATAGAAGACATTGGTTGGAATCCTGTATGGCAATTATATGTCTGTAAGTACCTTAGTTATTGTGCTACATAGTGACAGGGAAACAGGCTCCCATTGACCCCAGTGGCTGTTGGCCAGTACGTGGAGAATTTGGAAGGCTTTCACAGTCCATACATAGCTGTGAAAGTAAGGGCTACATAAGGAGCTAGGTTAAACATTCATAACTGTTATACAGGATTCCAGTCAATATTTCTTCATTAAACCCTAAACTACAAATAGTCCTCAAAAACTCTGCAGTTCTCAAGGAGTTTCTTGGGGGGGAGGGATTACATTGTTTGTTATTGGCCATGAAAATGAAATTTACAAAATATTTTTGTTCCTCTCAGCTATGAAAGAAAATGAATGGATGAATTAATACAATATCATGCTTGAAATACTCTTAAGGCACCAAATACCATTTGATCTGGGAAGCTAAGTAGGGTCAGGTCTGATTAGTACTTGGATGAGAGACAACCAGTGAATACCAGGCACTGTAAGCTGTATTTCAGAACTGGAAAAACCACCTCTGAGTATTCCTTGCTTTTGAGAACCCTATAAAGTTCACAGGGTCAGCATAAGTCAAGAGACTCAGAGGCACACACAGTTTTGTGAACAATGACAAATCTTTCAGTATAGGTGAGGAGCAGTGGGGCAGGAGGGGCACAAGACTTGGAAGCCCTCATTCCTCCTCCTCTTCCCAAACCTTTTGTGTGTGTAAAATTTAGACATGCCTTAAGTTAAATATTGAATTTACTTAAATAAAACTGTTTTAATTTGAATGATGTTATTTCCTTATAAAATGTTAAAATATAAATATATACATGAATATGCAGATAAAAATACATACACTAAATAAACAAAATATTTTTATTCATATACTACATCAAGGGGGACAGGTGATGTCTGCACGTAGGTTTAAAGGGGGGAGGTCCCAAGAGTAAAAAGTTTGAATATCACTGGTGTAAACGAACTGGGGGTAACAATTGTTTATTTGCAGCACCAGTGGAATATTCACTTTCCTAATGTTGGGCTTTTGTGATGGCAGATGGGCTTATTATGGCACCGACTCAGTGTTTTTCATAATTGGGTTCAGGATGTTTGCAGACTGCAAGCTCTCTGACACAGAGCTGAATCTATGTGGCCCTTCACCAACAGATGTCAGAATCTTAGACCATGATTTATTAGGGCAGAATATTAGGTTAAATGTCAGCAAATTGAGAATATATTAAAATAACAGCAATTAGAGAAGGAAAAGATCTATTATGTCCTCTAATCTGCCCTGGGATTAAGGTTCCTTCTCTTTGGTCTTTTCCATGCTATTATTAGTTTTGAACTATGAAAAGAAGCTTTAAAAACAAAGCTATTGACTGAACAATGGTTATTCATTCACATTTTTATTTTAAATAAACTTTTTAAAAGCATGAAATACAGACCTCTAGTGGTCAAAGTCAAGTACTTGACAAGTAGTCGAATTTTTGAACCAAATGAAAAACTCTTTCATTCTGGATAAAAGCGTTACTCTTGTTTTCTACTAAATTTACTATCAAAGCGGGGGGGGGGGATCTAATTTTAAATACTTTCATCACTTCAAACCTTTTAAATTTGTGCTTTCTACCGATATTAAAGAAAACAAATAATCCACATTCTGCTTTTCAAACATTATCAGAAACGTTATTTTTCACACAAGTACAGAGATGTTTTCTGTTCTCCTCCTTAGCAGTCCTCTTTGTTCCTCTGAAAGTCCTTTCACACTGACACCTAAAGAAACAATACTCAGGATCCCTTTGGAGCCAAACAGCTACAATTCTTAGGAGTATAGTTTAAGAAAAATATCAAGAGAAAATACACCCAGAGAATCCTGAAGCAAGGTTCTACTAGGAGAAGCTGAGGCAGTTGGATTTGTTTAGCTTGAAGAAAAGGTGAAATGATATCACCTTCAAATATTTGAAGGGTCACCAAGTGTAAGATGAAATAAGTTTTCTCTCTGCTGCTTCATGGTACAGTATAGAACCTAAATGAATGGTTCAAATAAAAGAAGAAAAATATTGACTAAACGTTAGGAAAAACATCTTGATGGTAAGACCTGCTATGGACTACCTCAGAAGGTTATGGCTTCTTCTTCAGTGAAAGTTTTGAAAGAGAAGGCCATTTGTCAAGGTTATTTTCAGCTGTGAATTTCCTGTATCAATACAGCATTAGACTAGAACTCCTTTGGTGTCCCTTCTACTCTGTAACCCTATGATTCATTATACAGTAGTCAACCAAACTTAAGTGACTGAGTGCCTGGTACTTTGCATACATACATGTACAGATGTTGTCTTGCCTAGTTCCTGGCTTGATTCTGCCCTCTTTTTTAAATTTTGTTTAATTATTTCATCAGATGCATCCATCTTTATGTGAATGATATGGGGGACATGACATTATATTCATTATAGGAAATAGTAACATTTTGCCATATCTGATCTGGGTTCCTAAACTGATGATCCCAGATCCACCAATTTGTTCTTCTGTCACTATAGAATCAGGTAGGGTTTTAACATCACACTTCCCTGTCTATTTATGATACATTTGAACAACCACAGAAGCTAGCATATTCTGTGCCTCAGCACGTGCATGTAGTCATTGAGCCATCTAAACATTTCTTTATTATACATATATTTATATTTTCCATCTGTTATGTTCCCTCAGTAGAATGTTTGTCCTCGCTTTACCTGTTCATGAGATAGACACAGGAATTGTTACTCTACCTCCACGATGGGCTATAGGTCAGTGAAATCTTTGCGTTATTCTCTTATTTTTTAAAAAATCAATTTTTCTCCCTATTAGTTTAGATTACCTAAGTTTGTATACATTTTCCAATAAATTTTGACATTCACCATTTGTTTGCAGAAAAAATAGCTTGCATGAAAAACTAATGTGCACAGTAAACAATATAATTTCTACAAAACAAACTTCCCAGAAAACAAACCTGTGTATCTCACATTATTACTGGAATCTAAAGATACTCTGTTCCATAATTTGACAGCTCTCTCAGCAGCTGATTCTAGTGGCTTGTAGTTTCATAAAAAGATTCAAGAGTGTGTATCTGGAAGACTTTGTGTTGTCCATTCTTAATATAGATGACATTGAACTAATCAGACCTATGACTTCAAGCATTTATAAGTTGGTACTTTATTTACTTGATAGCTTGATGGTTTCCGGATCTCAAGGCCCAGGCTCTCTTCTCCAGTCCACATGGCAAAATGGAGAAAACTCAGTGTAAGAGCTCTTGAAAATAGGGGCAGTATTCCTCATTTGTCAGACTTGGATGGCATACACTGTGCAATTATGGTTGATGTTTAATGAATCACAATTAATGGCATCTCTTATAGCATCTTTGTAACATCATCAGGGGCACCTTCCTGTGACATGGCAAAAGGTCAGCCTAGGTCTCAGGTTTTATCTGAAATCTCAGGCCTTGTCACAGTCCTGATCTGGCAATTCTACATAATACTCCTTCCCCATTGCTCACGACAAGAGGGGAAGAAACTCTAACAAGCATTTGAACAATGTCATAGATTTTCAGTGAAAAGACAACTTCTAATGAAGCATAGATGTTGTTCTATGAGAAATGTTTGAGTCTATGTATTTTTTATCTGGGGACTTGATTACTGTAATTGCTGTTAAACTACCTTTGTTTTAAAATTTGTAATATACATGAAGGACCCAAGTAGCTCATTCAAATGCCAAAAAAAGAAAAAGGGCAGAATTAGTGATATAAATTACATGTACATATTTGAAGAGGGCATACCTGAAAAAGGAGAAGATCCTGTTTTAATGATAATAGTAATACTTCAATGAAGTAATAGTGTGATTGTTATATATCCAGTCTTACTGGCACAAAATATCATATTTTGATCATTTCCCTCTCCTGTAATGATAATCTTGGAACTGATTATGTTTCAGCATTAGATCTTCTCCAATTTTAAAACATTGTGGCTTTTAAAAAATGTTTCATCAGAGGGTTTGCAGACATTTTCATTTTCCCCAGGTTGGTCTTCCAAACTCTGTAACATGATTCCAGAATGTTTTCTTCATTCTGAAGTGTATCTTGGATTCAAGGACCTCATCATCAGCCTTCAAAACATTCCTGTGCCCTTTCTCACGTGTGCTTGATTGTTGCTTTAATTTTGGAACGGCCACTCATCTCCTTTGTTTTAGAAGCCCAGTTGGTGGAACTGGCAAAGGGTGACAAGGAATGCACTTTGACAGCCAGAGCTTCGGCAAGTTACTTCTTCAATTACAGTTCAACACTGGTGGCCTTACTAGCAGGTGGATTCTGGGAAGCTGTAGTCTAAAAAGTAACTTTTTAAAACATGCTTAGGTTAATCACTAAAAGGAGGGACACAGAAACCGTAACAAGAAATAAACATTTTCAGACATAAATCTATCAGCATTACTCCCTGATTTTTTTTCTTTGCATAAATGTCTCTTAAAGCTAAATTGGAGTTTATGTTAATCACTCAATTAGCAATTATGATTTTAAAAGTATATTGCAGCCATAGTCAGAATCTATATTGAGTCCTAAGAAAAATTGCTGTGGGGACTTTAATCCTTTGCCATCATGCTACAATTTCTATCTACAATAGGGCCTCTTCCCTTACTATTTGCATTGAGGAAAAGTCCCCACAGGGTAGTTTTCTCCTGTGACAAGTAACCAACATGGAAAACAGATACAAATCAGAATTACTTGGATCATGAAAAAATCCCTACTTAATATTAAAAAAAAATTAAAACAGTTCATACCATAAAATATATAATCACAAAATAATGCTGAGTCAAATGTCCTTCAGTCTCTCTTTTTCATTTTGAAAATAATGGCGAGCAACTGGGCCACGATTCCTGAATCGTGTGTGTGTGTCTTCTTTCCTATTCTGCTACTGTCTTTGCATAAAGCAGGGATATTTTGTTTGTTCGTTTGCTCTTTGTTTTCATTTCTCCTGGGGCAATCTAAAGGCACACAATAACAACAAATCTGGACCATTCAGGGATCACATGAAGAACTTTGTCATCACAATGTTATGTAATCAGTTAGGATAAACTCTGTGTTGAAGTCTAGTGAAGCCTGTTAAAGCGAAGCCAATTTTCTGTAGTGGTTATATGAACAAACCCAAACTAACAAAAATCCAGTTGATGTCTTACACATTTATGAGTTTCCCTACATAAGCAGTTGGATTTATTTTCCCAATCTAGAATGGCTAAATTCTGTTCAAAGTTGCAATAGTAGAGTTGGGCATGTTGTGCCATTGTGCCTGATTGCATATTGTGCGCAGTCATTCATGTACAGTCTATAGTGTTGGGCATGTATGGATAGGGTTTTGTTTTTCACATGTAGGCATGTAGATGCATTTGGTTGAACAAAATTGCAGTTCACTAACGAAAAGGTATCTCACAAGCACTGATTAACCCAGCATAAAGTTATCTTTCTTCTCCTCCAATTAGGATCTCAAGATTTAGACTTAGAAGGGAATAATTCTCTTGTAACAAATCCTAGAAAATTGCTGAAAAGGAGATTTCTTTCCATTATGATGAACATTTTTGTGAAATTACAGACAAACACTATATACCTTTTACCTAAGAAATATTATCTGATATTATCTATTATTTTTAAAACAAATTATAGGGTGATGTTGTCATGTACATTCAGAGTTTGTAGGAAAAAAAGCCATTCCAACAAATACCCACAAAGCTCTGTTTTCATTCCACTTGAAAGAGGGCAATGATCTAACATTAGGCAATGAAATAGTCCTTCACATCTTAATGCTCAGGCAACCTTTTTTTCAGGGAGTATGCCCACTAGCCATCAAGTAAGTACTTGTCGAAAGCAAAGAGTGCACATTTCTGTTTGCTTGAAATCTGGCTTGGGTTTACTGTTAATGAAGTTCTCAAAGGAAGCTGCCATCACCAGTATTTCATCTCATTTTTCATCCAGTAAAGCATTATTTACCTTGTAAAGGGGCCTAGCATCATTCTCTGTTATCTCAGGCAGTTTAATTAGAAGGCTTGATCATCCAACTTAGGAAATGAGCAGAGTGCTAAATAATAGTTGGTGCAACAGCCTGAAGCAGCGCCTACTCATCAGTGACTTATTATAATCATTGTAATATTTATGTGTGTATGTGTGTGTAAAAGGTCAAACAGAACAGTCATGTACACTAGAGATTAGCATCTCTCCAGATAATTTGTTGAAAAATTATCCTCTAGTAACCATCACACACACCATTTTATAGTTGCATGAATTTGTGCCTTTTAACAAAAGCTCCTTTGCCCTTCTAGGCTTAAGGAGTTCAGCCTACACTATTATATTGTTCTGGTTTTGAGGTTTAAAATCACCACCATTCATTTGCACCAGTCAGAAATAGTTCAAAAAGATGCAAGGGTACAGAAGAAGCAGTTTGGCATTTATGAAGGTAATTATCACAGTCTAAGTTAAATGTTAGCCTTTTTTTTTCCCTTAGAAAAGCCGTGTTGAAGTGTTACTCAGAAATACCAGGATATTTGTAGTTGGAGGGGCACAGTAGTGTGTGCAGAGAACACAAGGTGGTGCTCTCCCCTAATTTCCCTGCCTTTTGGTGCACTTCGGTAGAACGTGTGAATGGGGTTTCTACATGAACTCTCTTAAAAACAAGCAGACATATTTGCTTAGTTGATGATGTTGCTTTTTGAGGATCCTTCATAAGAACCCCTCAGTAGAGTTGATAAAAGACTTCTTAAGACCAAATGGGCTCACTCTACTTACCACGAGAGCTGCATATTGCCTCTCACTCATCTGAAAAACATTCAAAATCCATTCATGAGCATGTCTAATACCCCCTAAACCCTAGGAGTCCTGCTCACAGAGAGCGCCTCACTGATTTGTATTAAGGAATGATGGAACCATTGAAGGGGCTAGCTCATAAGTCCCACGGCCCTGTCTTCAGAGCTTCTGTATCATTTTGAGAGGCAGGAGACCAAACAAATAGGAGACCTAGAGGACAGAGCTGGCACAAGTAGGGATATTGAGCAGAAGGGCCAACATGCACACTTCATTGCCTGTGTCACTGTTTCCAGTTCAATAACTCAGTAGGGATGGAATTACAGTCTTCTGTTCCATTATTTGTTTACTTTTGAGACTCATTCAACAATAATGCAATGCCAATAAGCATTTCTCTCACAAGCCTTGCAGCCTTTGTGTTTTCTTTGTTTAGTGAAAATTTAGTTTTTTCTACTAAATATGGTAAATAGTATCTCAAATGGATTTACCTAAAGATATACAAAATAAGAGCACTATCATAATGCCTAAAAATTCTAAAAACTAAACTGAATAATTTCCTATAATTTAATTTTAGGCTTTGTTTTAAATTATTTTAAATTCAATTGATATAATTTTGTTTAGATTCTCTGATGAAATGCTTTTAACGTATTAGTTTTGAAGCATTGAATCCAAGGGGAACTTCCTGTAATGGGGAAGCCTCCTATAAAATTGGTTCAATATATTCATTATATTCAATGCAGTACCACTGGAAATCTTGTATTAAAAAATATAAGATGAGCAACACTCAGTTTTTAAAGTGGCAACCAATCATGGTATGCATACACTTAAATGGCCGATTGTCTGTAAATGCCCAGACAAGAGACAGAAAGACATTTGCTGCTCCCTCAACTTATACTTTATAAATGTAGCTTGAAAAATTATATTTATTTTCTTCAACTTTAATAGGTAATACAAAATGACTTTCAGCTGTATTATCACAGTACACATAGAATTCAAGTCTAAGATATTATCTTCTAAAGTGTTACCTTATAAAGAGAACATATCTCAAATTGATGGTCCAGTCATTCAAAAAGATTACTCCACATTTGACTGTGAGAAGCAGAAGCCTTCTTCAGTGTTGCTACTTCTTGATTCACACAGCAAATAAATGGCAAGCCAATTCCAGCCAATGTTTCTGTATCAGTTTCTTCCTTTGTTGTTTAGTCCAGAGGTGGGAATGGTGCGATGGCCTGAATATAGTCCTTTGGGGGGGCCACTAGGTCCTTCACTGATTCCCCAAAGGCCATGGCAACTTTCCAAAAATAAATTATTATTTTTAGTTTGGACTTAAAAAACATTTGTCAGCCTATAAAAAAACCCCACAACCTAACATTTATATGGTTAAAAATCTCTTTTGCAGGGCTGTAAAATGTTTTTTGGGAGGGTTCTCCAATCTAAAACAATGTTAAAAAAATCCAAAACCAAAAGTGGCCTAAAAGGTTATCTAAAGTGACACATTATCACTTCTAATCAAATTATTGCTTCCAAAATGATGGCAGCAATGACACAAAGGAGTACATGTGTACTGGTATAGGTCTCTGTACCCATGAACCTACCCACCTCTAGTTCAGGCAGTTATATCAATTACTCCAGTAAACCTAGGCCCCACACAGGTAATGTGATGGTATTCCATTGTACATAGAACTGTCACTGGGAATGATGGGAGCAAGAAAAGAAGAAGTGCTTGATCCTCCATGTTTGCAAATATAAAATCTTAAATGCGGCCTGAAATCCTCATGGTGAAAAGGCCAAGAACAACTTGCATTATTTGCTCTTTTTTGTAGCTAGAAAATATCCAAATTGGAAGAGAGAGAGAGAGAGAGAACAATTGTCCTGCTATTCAAAGTTGTAGCTCCTCTAGATGAAACCAGAAACCTTCACTGATTGCTTTAATATAAGCTGTATTTTAAAGAGTACAGACCTGTATTGCCAAATAATTTGTTACTGCAATTCATGTCTAGAATGCAGCCATGAAACATTTGTGATTGTTTGATAAGGTCATGAGAATTAGTGCTCTTCTAGCTTAACACATCCTTCCTACACTGTCTAGAAAAATTTCACCCATTCTCTATATTAATGATGACATAAATGAAATGCATTGAAAAAGATGGAGAAATGGTCATGATACAGGTTTTTCTAGCTAAAGTTCCTGTTTTCTAACAAAGAAAAGGGGTCATGTAGTACATGGCATAGATATGTTCAGAGCTATCATGCTCTATCACATTGGCAGTAGCTGCCATCTTGATTTTCCACTTCAGAAAAAAAATGTGTTTCTGCTTCAGTTTTAAGCTTTTAACTTGCTTTCAGGTGCTTTTTTTTCCAAACCAGTGCAACACCTGGGAATTTTCTGAGGAATTTTTTTCATTGATATGAACATTCGAAATATTAGAACTTCTCTTCCTTACAAAAATCCAACTTGGATCTTAGCAGTTGTTCCTCAGTACAGCTTAAATACTGGGCCACTGGGCCTTTTGCCTCAAAAGTTATAGAGAACTTCAAATAGATGACAAGGTCACACAGGTGATAAGGTTACAAGTATCTCACTCAGACCTTATCATGAGAAAGTTACACAGCTGTTACTTTCAGAGAACCTGTGATATCAAATAACAATGCTTAACCAGCAACCAACAGGGGTGGTCACTGTTCCTTATGAAATGAAATATAGGATATTTGTATAGGACTGTATGAACAGCCAATGATAAGGGCAAGTTGTCTTTAGTTCAGCATTCTGTTTCCCCCAGTGGCCAACTAGACCCCACCAGCAAGCCTTGAAGGAGACCATAATAGTCATGATATTGTCCCATTATAGCCTACACTGCAGTTGGTATTTAAAAGCATCTAGTCTCTGGTACGGTATCAGAAGTTCAGACCCTCAAAATCAAAAGTTGGTGGATAAAGGAGGGGGATACTTCTGGGCTTCAAGACAATAAGTGGTGTCTAACTTCACCTATTCCACCTGCCAGTTCTTCTCCAACCATGTCCACCATCACAAGAGCAGATTAGTTCCTTCAGATCCCTCCTCTTCCTCCCACCCTGCTCCCCCATCCCATAATATTGTAAATATGAAAAGCAGGTGAATTAGTAATATCAGGACACTGGAGAAAACAATGTTGGTGCTTTCTTGTGATAAGCACTATTCTAGCAGTGAGGGGATGAACATTCTTTGATAGGTTGTTCCTCCCCTTCACTTCAATAGGAAAGAAATACATTGTAAGCAACCTTGGATTGCATAATTCAGAAAAGGGCAGGATATAATTGCATTGAACTACCTAAATAAATAAATAATGCAAAACTTTTCAGCGTGTTCCCTAACAGGAGCAACACTAAATGAGGTCAGTCAATAGTACAGCTAAAACATTATCCAAAAAAGGAAATTTTGTTTTTGTCTTTAGTGATGGCCTAGAACATAGAATATAAAGCACAGAAGAGGCTTTATGGTCTAGAACCTAGAATATAAAGCACAGAAGAGGGAGAAGAGAAAGAGGCCCTGGTTTTGAGAGGTTTTTTTTTTGGGGGGGGGGGAGGTTGTTGTTGTTTTTAGTGTAGCCCCTGTCTGAAAAAAATGGCTTGTCCTTCCCCAATGCCAGCAACAACTGTCCTTCACTGATGGAAATGAACACATCACAATTAAGAACAAAGGTTACTTTTCCCAACAGTGAAGGGAGGAACATACCAGACTAGACTACCAGAATTTCCCAGGTAGTAAAATTCAAAGATATATCTGTGTTAGTCTGGAAAATCAATATGTAAAGGGATCTTTGCACCTTTAAGGCTAACTGAAAGAAAGAAGTTGGTAGCATGAGCTTTCATAAACTTCACCCTACTTCTTCAGATGCTTGCTCATTTTACTGATTTTTCTCTTTCAGCTAGGGGCTGTGCAGACTGGCCATTAAGGCCAGCCTGGGGGTGGAGTCACGGTGTGGTGTCCATACAATGCATACCCCAATTCTGCCTCATGGCAATGTGACACTGTGCGCTACTCCACATGGTGCATGGTATCATGCCGCTCCTCTGCTGCTGTGTTTACATGATGCAGCAGCAAAGGAGTGCCTTAAAGCAGCTCCTTTTTGCACCCTGGAAAGGCCAGATCAGGGTCGTGGCATGCAGTTGCCACAGCCCCAATCCAGCACAGCTGGAGGTGTCTGCAGGCCACCCCTTAGGGATGGCTTGCACAGCCTCTAAGTCTCAAAAGTGTGACAAGAGCCCTTTGCATACAGAGGTCCCCAGTTAGAAGACTTGCAGAGAATCATGATAGCCTATGATGAATGCCCTGATCCAACTGCTTAGGGTAAAGACTTCTTGAACATGGAATACAGATGGAAAGACACAGTGAGTCAGATAAATGGAAGCTACTTGATACCTTGAGGTCCAGATGGCCCTGCAGACATCCCAGTTGTGTGCTGCATCTTCTTTATCAACTTTGGGGTGTTGTAGAAAGGAAAGAACCACTACCTCTTTTACTCTATAGAAGGAGGTATTGAACCTGGGAATGAATGTAGGGTCCAAATGAACAAGGACAGGGTCTGATTTGTTGATGCAGAGTTTCATTCACACCATTAGAAAGGAAGATTTCAGTTTATTTGTTTACTGTATTTATACCCCTCTCTTCAGCCAAAAAGGCTCCCAGAACAGCATACAGAAAGTCGATTAGACACTTCCTGGCCCTCAGGCTTACAATCTAAAAAGAC
This sequence comes from Urosaurus nigricauda, assembly GCA_034509955.1. Taxonomy (NCBI): domain Eukaryota; kingdom Metazoa; phylum Chordata; class Lepidosauria; order Squamata; family Phrynosomatidae; genus Urosaurus; species Urosaurus nigricauda. The sequence goes on from JAOEGL010000003.1 coordinate 246,307,384, forward strand.
ATGACACAAAAGGAGAAGGGAATGGCAGTGGGGAATGGGAATAAGTCCAGCATTTTTTCACTCCCTCGGAGGCCTGGACCATGGTAGATGGACTAGAGGGGAGGGCTCTGCTTCTTAATCTAGGCTGAGCCTGCCACTCTCCCTCTGACACTGGATGATCGTGCATGGGGGGATCCAAATCTACTCCATTTATCGATAATCACATCATGGGCTGCCCCTGTTGATTTGTATTGCATGACAATTGGGTTCCATGACCAGTCACTTCTAGAACCATCAGAGTGCACTTAAGTGTCTAATTAAGAAAAAATGGCTTTAATCATTTGAAGAATTTATTCAACTCTTTGTTTTATTAAAATAAAGGATGGGCAAAATATGACCCATGGGCCACATGCGGGCCACATGTGATGGTGAATGTGATGTAGTGGCTTGAGAATTGTGCTATGATTCTGGAGATCAGGGTTTGAATTCCCACTCAGCCATGGAAACCTACTGGGTGTGACATTGGGCAAGTCACATTCTCCCAACCTCATAGGAAGGCAAAGGTATACTCCCTCTGAACAAATCTTGACAAGAAAACCCCATGATAGGTTTAGCTTTGGGTCAGGCAGTTCAGGACTTTGGTCACTTGAGGCTGACCCGGGATATGACAGTCTTGTTTGGCAGCATCCTGAACGACCAAGCAGTCAAAACTGAAGACAGGTTGTAGATACCTGGAATTTGAGGGTAACGAGGAATGGGTAGCCAGGATACTAAATAACGACAAGCAATAAAATGAACTGAAAAACATCTAGGCATTCCAAATTCCCAGCAGGGTCTGTGGGGAAGCAGCTTATGTATTAGACAGTTGCTCAGAGCAAAAGAATAGAGAGGATCGGCAAGTAATGTGACTTTGTTGGCTTGAATCTTCGTTTGTCTTACTTACATTTGGAGACTCCTGGTCTTTCATCCCTCCTCTTCTTCCTGGCACTATGTCAAGCCCTCTTTGTACCATATGAAGCTGTGCAGGTAGGACAGTACATCTGGGGCCTTCCAGTTGTCAAAGCCCACCAGGTAGTTCCACAGATTGTACTGCATGTGAAACACTTACTGTAGGAGACCCCCAAACAAGTCACTCTCTGTCTTGGCACCACACAAAAGAATTCTTCCCAAGCTGGGGGGGTGGAGAAACCCTGAATTTTACTAATGAAAACAGAAGAACATTTGAAGCTAAACTAGAGCACTGCCATCTATGGAGAAGTTTTCCTTTATATATTTTTCTAATTATTTTCTAATTTACAACTGTTCTTAAGCAATCATGGGCACTCATGTTTTCAGAATTTCTACCAAATCCTTATCATTCATTTTGAATTAACTTTAAAATTTGTTTATGAGTAAATGGTTTATGTCACATTATGCCTGTAGGATTGCATTAACCAGCCTGGATCTAATTATGATTCCCTCACTCGTTTCATCTGTTCATTGTATGTGATGTTCAGCTTATTAGATCTTTCTTGTTGGGCAAATTTAAGAACATATAAGGCTCATGTAAAATAAGAACATTGGTGTCAGGTGACTTTAATGTAACTATTTTATTATTTTGATTTCTGTGCCAGCCTTTAGTTAAAAAGTTACTGGAGCTATATACAATACATCTAAATTGAAATAAAACTATCCAAAAACTAAAATAGCAATAAACCATTAAAATGATATAATAAAACAGGGGATGTTCTCTATTTAATAGACCTTCCTGCCAATATCTTGTTGGAATTCTTTTCTGAAGATTATTTCTCCTAAACACAAAGATTACAAAGGGCTTTCTCTGACACTACACTTAGCAAAAGATACCTATGTTTTAGTAAATACTGCTACAGAACATGATGTAGTATGTATGGTGAATGTTTGTGGAGACAGCAGGATTCCATCCATTAATCCAGTCCTAACCTACATGTATTAATTAGGTGTGATTAGCATGTCTTGTACATGTACACATTGTACACACATCAATATCCATCCTAGCCCAGAACCCTGCAAAAAGCAGCTTACTCTGAAGATTTCTTGGAAAGCTCAGTTGAACATGCACAAATGAGGAGAAGGTATCATCTTGTATGATGACATATGAAAAGGTCATATATAATTCACAGGAAAATACATTCTTATTATCTAGCAATGGGAATTGGATTTGAGTGGCAGTGGTGCTGTTGATAATTAATTGATTGGGTGGGAATCATGTGGCCTTCCAGATTTTGTTAGCCATCAACTCCCAACCACTGGTTATGTTGTTGATGAGAGTTGCAGTCTAATAACATTTAGAAGTTTGCATGGATTTATTTTGGATTTATACTTTGCCTATCTGCCAGTGTGGTATAGTGGTTTGAGCATTGGACTACAACTCTGGAAACCAGGGTTTGAATTTGACCATGAAAACCACTAGATGCCTTTGGGCAACTCACACTCAGCCTCAGAGGAAGGTAATGGCAAACTCCCTCTGAGCAAATCATGCCAAGAAAACTCCATGAGTTTTAGGATAAAACACTGTAAGTCAGAAAACATTTATGTTATAAGCAGGAACAAAAAGTACATTATTTCTTCAAGCAATTATTTTGTTCCCAACAGTGAGAAAATATGTTGCTGCACTGATTTGGCTCATATTTATTTTAACCGTAATGGTTTAGCATATCCAAAGTGAATTTAAGAATGAAGCCAACATGCTTGCTAATCAGATACAAATTAGTATTTGGCAAGAGATTCATGTAAGTTCAGATATGGAAATCTCAATGCCAAAAGGTTTTGTTTTCATTAATAACTAGCAAATCTCCATGATCCAAGACAACCTCTTAAATGATTCTCTAAAAACATATTGTGTTCTATTGTTTGTCTTGGTCTCCAAAGAGCAGCCAAAGCATATACTATGAAACAAAGTCATTCAGATGTTTACAGTATCTATCTATAATGTAAGAGAAACAGAACACCAAGATATCTGGAATCTAGCAGTTGAGCTATATTTAGTGTTTATATTGATAAGATAATACAGTGGAAAGAACAACATTTCATTTCTTTTTAATGATGTAGTGTTCAGGTTTTTAAGGTCAGCCACTTGGTCTAGTAGAGTCCAAGAAAACCTGAGTGTTCTTAATTATTTATTAAATTTAAAATATATTATTAAATTTACATCAAATTTAATGTATTCCAGTCTGATTCAGCATTATAATAGACACTGCTTGGACAGATATTGTGGGTAATAGATGCTTCTTACTCTTTCAGATAGTTGCATGGAAGACGTCCACCTATTATAGGTTGCTATTGCTTTGCCATCCCATGGAATTTTTGTGTTTCAAGAATAATCAGACTGTGATGGGGACACAACCTGTATTCTCCTGAAGACCATTTTTGTTATAAAACTCACTCTCTGCCTGCTTTCCCCACCTATTCCAGACACCACCATACATCAGAAAGCTGCTTGGAAGAGGCCATTTTGATTCCCCTGATTTCTTTAAAAACTAAAAGAACGAAAAGGTTAATGAATGTATTAATGAATGAGTGAACCATTCTGTCTCCCCAAATTTAATAACAATTATTTAATTTCCCGCTCCTTTTCAACATTCCAAATTAATTTTTAATCATAACATTCATAGCACAGGACAAAACATGATCTGTGAACTGACCCTTTAAACAAATTTTAGTCAAGATTCCCACAGGAACCTTACAGTCAGTAAAAATCACCACTCCCTATAATAACAGTAATGAGCTGCCAACAGGCCTGAATCCAGAATGAGGCCACTAAGAATCAAGAGGGAAACCCCAAAGATTTGCAGAAGATCTTTTATAAATATAAGTAATAAACGTATGAAATCAAGCTTCAAAAATGCATTGAGGACTGAATATCCACAATAGTTATGGAATGTTGATTGTTCCTTGGACACAAAAAACAGAATGATAAAGGGTGGGAAGGTAATAACTGGCTTGAGGTTCTTATAATATATTGCATCCTGCATCATGGCACAGATGGCTAGCTGGCATCTTAAAGAGATACACTCCTGCTAGGAGAAGAGGATACACAAAACCTTTTTGTTCTAGATCATTTTTGTCTCCTTGTCTTTTGTGCTGGATTCAGATGCACTTGCCTCTCCATATCCTCAGATTCTGCATCCACAGATTCAACCATGCATAGCTTGAAAATAAGCAAACCTTGATATTGCCATTTTATGTAAGGGACACCATATTACTATGCCATTGTATACAATGGGACTTGAGCATCTTTGGATTTTGGTATCCATGAGGAAGGGTGTTAGTCCTGAATCAAACCCCAACAGATTCCAAAGAGTGACTTTACTAGATTCAGATATGGATGTAAACCAACAGCCAAATCATAATCATTTTTTACAGACATATATTCCACAGCTAAATCAGCAGATGATTAAAAATCTCTGGTGAATCCCATTCCAGGTGATCCATTCCACTGTAAAGGTATACAGTATCTTGGTTAATGAAATTTTTGTGTTCCCAGACATTAATATTTTAACAGACAATTTGGTACCAAAAAAGAGAATACACTTGTGAAATGAAAGCTTCTTTCAAAATGTTTTAAGGGGTAACTTTTTCTTCACCAGCTTCCACTTTGATTATGATTTCCATTTTAGTTGCCAATCTTACAGCTTTATGCTTTTTAACATTCTGGAGATTGCAAGTAAAGTCGGCTAATGTGATTTCTTCTTTTTCTCTGTTTTGATACACATATGCTTAGTAAAGGAGTATAAAGGCACATGCTGCTTGTCTTGACTTTTATTTATTTATTTATTTATTTTGGAGTAGGCATGCACAGCTACAGTTGGATCAGCTACAACAGAATCTCATTCTTTCCTAACTCAAGTTTTATTGAATTGTTTACTACAGGCGTCTGCAACTCAACACCAAAATTCTGTATTCTTCCAATCTTCCCATAACATCCTCTCAGGGCTAATGATGTTAGAAAAACTTTCAGTCAGACAGATGACAAGGAGGGGAAGGGGTAGGCATAAAAATGCTTTGTAAAAAGGAGCTTCTTTGTCAGATGCTTGGTTAACCAAGGCATTCCTATACTATCTTACTGTCATGAAATTTTTCCTAATATTTAGTCAAAATCATCTTTCTTGTAATTCATTTCCTGTCCCCTAAAGCAGCACAAAACAAGCTCACTCCAACTTATACATGTATTAGAAGATGGCTATCATATCACCTCTAAATTTTCTATTCTCAAAGCTATAACATATCTAACTCCTTCCAAGCATTTTTTGTAGATATTTGTTTTCAGATTGTTTAACATCTTTGTCCCTTTCATAGAATCATAAGTTGGAAGAGACCACAAGGGATGCCCAGTCCACCCCTCAGCCAAGCAAGAAGAAACTCCCAAAAGATGGCCATCCAACCTCTCCTTAAAAACCTCCAAAGAAGGAGACTGTACCACATTCTTATTCCCCTATTGAACAGCTATTACCATCAGGAAGGTCTTTTGATGTTTAGGCAGAATCTCTTTTCCTGTGGCTTGAATCCTTTGCCCTGTGTCCTAGTCTTTGGACCAGCAAAAAAATGAGCTTGCTCCATCCTCAGTATGACACCACTTCAAATATTTAAACATGGCTATCATACCACCTCTTGACATTCTCTTCTTTAGGTTAAACATACCCAACTCCCTAAGCTGTTCCTCACAGGACATGGTTTCCAGTTCTTTCATCATTTTGTTTACCCTCCCCTTGACACACTCCAGCTTTTCAACACCCAACTTGAATTGTAGTGGCTAGAACTGGACACAATATTCTAGGTTTCCTCCAAACCTATTTTGACTTGGATAGCATCATATTTAAAGAAAGAGCACTGATACAGCATTTTATATATATAGTCCTAAATGCTCGGGGAGTGCATGTGTGTTCTTGTATATGTTGTGCTGGTGAAAGAAAATAATAATTTGTTTTCAAGCATCAAATTCAGTGTTTTCAAAATTCATATATTTACAATGTGATAGTTTAATAAACTTGAAGTTTTTCAGATTCTAAATTTAATTTTCAAGAATGACACTGCCACAGAGTTGCATGAGGTTCATACCTGTGGCACCAGGGTGCCAGGAGTGGCACATTTGGTGCTCCCCACTCTATCCTGGGGGAACTCCCTGTCCTGTAAAGTTGAGGGTGCTCACCCACTGCATAAGAAAACTATCAATGTTTGCCCTCCACAGATCCCCATAGGGTGTGGAAAAGGAGTACATTCTCCCCTTCCTGATGTGCCATTCCAAGAAGGAGAAGCATGATGCACCTCCCTCCAGCAGAGGAGAAAGGTAGCAGCAACTGTTCCCCTCAATGAAAGAGGCAGGACTTGAGTCAGAGTACTTCCAGCATGGAAGAGGCTCAAAGAAATAGCTAACCCTTGTTTTGAACAGTCTTCTAGTGTGTTGGTGCCATGGCTATGTTGATTGTGTCCTCCACCTCCATCTGAAGGGGAGGATGCTACTTTCTTTTTTTCCTTTCTCCTCTGGAGAGAAAGAACTTTATCTGTGTCCTCCTCCTGTGGTATTGTGAGAGGCACAGGCAATGCTACCATGTGTGTTACTTTTTCCTCACATCGCTTTCTCGCAATGCCACTGAATAATCTCTCCTACCTTGTTTGGGGGGAGCACCACAATATCTTCTTTTTCTCTGGTGGGTAGGTAACATTCTCGCTGTGTCATCCTTCACCTTTTGGGAGGGCAGGCATTGTAAATTTTGTCCTTCTCCACCTACACCAGCATACAGAACAATGGATAACAGTGCCTTATCTCTCATCTCAGTCAGCAGGAGAGCTTAGGTTATTCCTGGGAAGTCTTCATGAATCACAAGATGGTATCAGATTCATGGGCATGGTTCTGTCATTATGATATGATGGCATGCCAATATAACAATGTAATGTTATATCGACTCCAGGAACTGAAAGCACAGGCCCCAATGGCCGGGGACGCCAGAGAAACAAGAGATCCAGATGTGTAAACCAGGGAACCAGAGATGGGGCAAGACATGAAAAGGGCCTTAGAGAACCTAGCCGACCAGCCTGCTCAACAGGGCATACAAGAAAAAGTACTAGAGGCAGACCAGTAGTAACCAGGACCAGAATAAAGATGGAGGTGCCATCACCCACTTTGGAGGATGGACCAACAGCAGTGGGAGGTTTTGGAGGACACAGTGGGGCTATGAACCATCACCCAGAGCAATTAATCCAGCAAGGACTGAACCTCAAGAAGGGAGGTCCTGGAAAAGAAGGAGGTATGCCAGGTTACCACCACAGCAATGAAATTCTATGTTTTAGCACCCATGTTGTGGGCCACATGTTTCACTTGAGGCAAGTAGGGGAAATTGGGGGGGGGGGGGAGTAGGACAGACCATGGGATGATGGGAGGTGGCTACAGCTGCACTACTCCCGCAAAGCCCAGGACTTAGTTGGCCCAGAGGGAGCCTGGGAGGGGATGAGCACTGCCCTGAAACTTTAAAGCTGTGGCACATCCAGCAGGGTTCATCCAAAAGGCAGAGAGGGGAAGTTCTTCTGGATAAAGAAAAGAGTCTAGCCCCAACAGGGTCACCCAGTTACCCTTCTGTCTGGCCCAGACAGCTGGGCACATGAATGATAGCTCACAGGTTGCACCCAGAGATGGGTTTTGCAGTCCAAAGGCTGAGGCGGGTGGACAAATTACTGTATAGAGACTATCAAGAATTTGCAAAGAAAAGAAAATTACCAGCAGCTCAATAGCTGCCTACACCAAGGCCAAAAGTTCATGGGACTTTGGACCTGAAGGATACAACTCCTGAAAGCCAGGCCAGAAACATTAGACCATTCTGGCTTCAGTCATACTTAAATGAATTGATCAATCGTTGGGGATAACATTATGTCATTCCTAGATATATATGGTAATATTTCGCTGTTGGGGAAAAGAGACAAACCAGACCAAGTGATGTGTCTAATTAAGATGATGATGATGATGATGATGATGGTGATGATGATGATGATGATTTTCTTTAAAATAGATTGTTTAAATGCCTGCATTTTGATTGATTGAGTTTACAATTCCATGATTCCCTGGTAGATCAAATGGGTGGGTTTTGACTGTTTTGACAACTAGAAATTTTGTATTGATGTGTTATATTGTTTTGTCCTTATACTGTTTAAGATCATATTGATTTTGTGCTTAGAACTTAGAAACACGTGAGGGAGAAAAAGGGACATGAAAAGTTGCTTTGATCAGGATCAAAGGGATTTAAGGAAGGGGGTTGGATTGTTTGAATTCTAATACCACAGTTAAGGGGAATAGATCCACAGTTTTGACAAAAACCTCGAATTGTGAATTTCTGTCTTGATGTCCGGAATAAAAGTCTTTTATTTTCAATCACACTAAGATGTTTTCCTAGTCATTGGGAACTGAATCCACAGATCCTGACAGATGGCTTCTTTGTTGTGTGAATGTGATTGTTGTTGCTGTGTGCTTTCATTTTCAACTTATGGTGACCCTAAGGTATACCTATCATGGAATTTTCTTGGCAAAATTTGTTCAAAGGAGGTTTATCTTTTGTTTTACCCTATGACTTGCTCAAGATCACCCAATAGGTTCCTATGGCTGAATGGGAATTCAAACCCTTATCCCCAGGGCCCTCCAATTAACTCATCCACTTCTGCCCTTTTCTCATTGATTGACCCTAATGACAATTGACTGTCCTTTTCATTGCATTTCTTTTCCTTCTTGCCATGTTTAAATATCTGCCCAAACTACTGTTAAAGAAGTGTTGTTTGAGTATGCTAATAATAAGTTTTAATATAAAGGGAAAATAACATTAATGATGTTCTCTTTTTTTTTCTCTCTCTCTCTCTCAGCTAAGGTTGATACCCATTTTCCTCCAGCTGAACTTAAAAAATGGTCCTAAATATGTCTACAGAAGAGACTGTTGAAAGAGTCGAGATTGAGTGTACCTCACTTGGAAGACACAACTATATCAAGATTATGGTGCCAATTGTTTACACGTTCATTTTCATCACAGGTATATTTGGAAACAGCTTGGTAGTGATTGTCCTTTACTTCTACATGAAGCTGAAAACTGTGGCAAGTATCTTTCTGTTCAATTTAGCCTTGGCTGATTTGTGTTTCATAGTGACTTTGCCATTATGGGCAGCCACCACAGCTATGGATTATCACTGGCCTTTTGGCAATTGCTTGTGTAAATTAACATCAGCTGTATCAAGCTTCAATCTCTATGCCAGTGTTTTTCTGCTGACATGCCTCAGCATTGACCGTTACTTGGCAATAGTGCATCCAATGAAGTCCCGGCTTCATCGCACAATGGTTGTTGCCCGGATAACTTGCGTCATCATCTGGCTGCTAGCAGCAGTTGCCAGCCTGCCTGTTATGACTCACCGCAGTGTGTACTTCATTGAAAAAGTAAATATAACCGTTTGTGCTTTTCGGTATGAGACCAACAGTAGCACAACCAACAACACATCAGTTAAAGTTGGATTAGGCTTGTCCAAAAATATGCTGGGATTTTTGATCCCCTTTGTGATCATTTTAACAAGCTACATATTAATTTGGAAGACCCTGAAAAAGGCTTACCAGATTCAGAGGAACAAGACAAGAGGAGATGATATTTTTAAGATGATTGTCGCAATTGTACTTTCTTTCTTTTTTTCATGGGTTCCTCATCAAATATTCACTTTCCTGGATGTGCTGATCCAGCTTGGTGTGATTGAGGGTTGTCACATTGCTGATATTGTCGATACAGCTATGCCCTTCACGGTCTGCCTAGCTTACTTTAACAACTGCCTGAATCCTGTCTTTTATGGGTTTTTTGGAAAGAACTTCAGAAAATATTTTCTTCAGCTTTTGAAATATATCCCTCCAAATGTCAGGCATGCTAGTCTAGCAACAAAAACAAGCTCCCTTTCCTATCCTCCTTCAGAAAACCTAATCCAGAAAGCCAGAAAAAATGGGTTCTTGGACATTGAATGATGGCTTGACAGCAGTGCATGTTTTCTGCAACTAGAGAGATGATGCTCACACAGCCTCCATAGCTTAAAGTGTTAAACCATCTGAGACACATCATCTTTATGAAAACTGAGCAGTCACCTTTCATTTCACATTATGAGAAGGACTGTTGACTGTTTACAGCAAGTGTTAATTTAGTAGGTCAGCAACTGTGTTCATCAACATCCTGCCTTTTAGGGTGAAGCTTGGGTAGAAAGAGTACATGGTAGAACTAAGAACAACGTCTGATATACTAGAAAATGTGGTCTGATTCCTCATTTCATTCTATCAACTTGATGAAATTTGCTTTTGAACTTGTATAAGCAACTGTGACCTTCTCTTTCAGGGCCTTACACAGTGGAATATTAAAGAACACACACACACACATATTGTGTTGTTATTGTGTGCCTTCAAATTGTTTCCAACTTGTGGTGACTTTTTTTGCAAGATTTGTTCATAGGAGGTTTATCATTGCTTTCCCCTGAGGATGAGAGACTGTGACTTGCCGAGGGTCACTCGGTGGGTTTTATGGCCGAGTTGAGAATCAAACCCTGGTCTCCAGAGTTGTAGAACTATAGTCCAACATTCAAAACACTATGCCACATTGGCTCTCACATATAGATATAGATACACATTCTTGGAAAAAAAAAGGCATGTCTTTTACTCTCTCTCTCTCCCTCTGTATATGTAGAGAGGGAGAATAAAAAATGTGCAATTTTTTCAAGAATGTGAATTATACATCTTGTGTGCTACTTGAGTATAATCAGAACCTTCCTAGTACTACATCTTCATATGTAAACAGAAATCCCATTCAAGTGGCAAAGATGAACAAGACTGGGACAGCATACACTTGCAGTACTATGAGGCTTTTAAATAATACAGAAGTATACATATGAAGCAAACTGATTTTATATACATTCATTTATTAATGCCTTTAACTCAGAGTTCTTGTTGACTCAGTGCATGTCTCCCATGCTACAAGAAAAAAAAATATAGATTTGAAATAATGTGGAAATGTTCTATCCTGAACCCCTCTCCCATACACACACACACCACTCCACATCCCATTGCTACAAGCATACCAAGAATGCTTCTCTTTTCTGCTGGCAGAATTCTTTTCAGTTCTTTTCAGTGTTGGCTTTGCTTATGTTGTAAAGGTTATTATTTATATTTATTGTATAGTAAAGCTTTATCTTTGATTTTTTTTCTGTCTTGGATTTAATGTTCCTTGTTACAAAAATACGTAATATTTATATTCCTTCCTTCCTTCCTCCCTTCCTTCCTCTCTCCCTTTCTCTCTTGTAAAAAAGTGAGCCAAACTACCAAAAGGTATCAGTCACTTTAGGTATCTCAACACTATAGTGTTAGAGCAGTTCAACAGCACTTTAACTACCATAACTCAAAGGAATTATGGGATTTTTGTAGATCTGGACAGTAAACAAGAGAGCATTCTAGAAGAGAATCCTAAATCCCTCTCTAAACTACCAATCCCAATATTCCTTAGAATAGAGCCATGACAGTTAAAGCAGTATGAAACTGATACAACACTGTGGTATGAGTGCATCTTTTGTGGTCCAGGAAACACTATGCTTTAAGCCGTGTATCTGTGCTCATGATGTATAATGATTCCAAAACAGTGTTTGTTTGGAAGCACTGAATTTCATGGAAGGTGCATGACCATCTTGTCAGAGGGTCAGTGAATCTGTTCTGAATTTAAAAAAAAAATTATTTAATGAGATTATACAAAAAGAAATACAATAAAAAAAGAGAATTAGAACCTATTCTGAATTTTAAATCGAACTTTAAATGCTCTTTTTCAAGAAGCTGAAGCCTATCTCCAGAACAGCATTAGAGCCTCAGACAGGTCTTTTAAAGTTTGGACTAAGTCCCAGGGTAGATTCACCAATCCACTGACATCAAAGCCACCTCCCCCATGAAAATGAGCAATCTGTTGAAGATGTATATCATTTTCTTGTGGACTTTGCATATCCTTTAGTGGTATCATCTACACATGCTGTATATAAGAACTGTAATTTTACCCAAAATTAAACTTCATGACTGATAAATGTTACCTCTAAACAATACAAAATGGTAATGTAGTTTATTGTATCTTTGTTGTTTCTAGTGTTACATCATTTAACACAATATTCTGTATAATATATATTCTGTATCTCAAATGCTGTGAAAGGTATTGTCCACATGATACATTTGTATTTGAAAACACTGTCATAATTGCTCTTGTTATTTGTATTATTGTTCTTGTTATCTTGTATTATTATGGATCATTTTGGAAATTAAGCCAAATCCTATGAAGATTGTAGAAATGAGCAAAACTGTATGTGGTTATACAAGATTAGATGGAAATATCAAAGGCATGATACTATGGGGACCCACGTACACTTCATTGTAAACATGGAGGTTCCCTATTTGTCAGCTAAATTATTCACTTCAGGAAGCAGATAACATGTCTAGGGCTCACCTGCTAAAGTAAGATTAGTAATGGTGGAACCCTCCAGATGTTGAACTCCTAGTATTCCTCCTCACTGGGTAGATGGGCTATAGCTGGGTAGGTGAGTGTTAGGTGATAGGAGCTGCTATCCAACAATATCTGGAGGACCACATACTTCCCACTTCTATGCTAACATAAGTAGGAAGATCCATGCTGCTGAAGGAATTCTATGCACCTGCTAGAGTCACTGTCAGCATAAAGGTTTGAGTGGCTCAGTTCATCATGGTGCAACTTATTACTTCCCCCAGAATCAGAATACTTTTTTTAAAGTTCATAAATTTGGATATTACTTTATTTTGTCAGATTTGTCACCATTAGTTTAAAGCAAATGCAAAACCCAAATGATAATATTACTTCATATGTGCCTTTGGTGTTGTGTGCCTTCAAGTCATTTCTGACTTATGGTGACCCTAAGGTAAGCCTATCACAGAGGGGTTTTTTTTTTTTTTTTTACAAGATTTGTTCAGTGGGGGGTTTGCCCTTCCCTTCTTCTAAACCTGAGAGAATGTGACTTGCCCAAGTCTCCCAGTAGGTTTCCGTGACTGAGCAGGAATTCAAACCCTGGTTTCCTAGAGTCCAACATTCAATCCACAACCCCACACTAGCTCTTTCACATCTACCAACCCAATTCTTAAAATCTTCAGAGGCTCCACTCCAAGTGCCCCCTCTGAAGGAAGGAAGACAGGCTACTATGAGGGAGAGGGCCTTTCCAGTAGTGGCACCCACTTATAGTACAGCATTCTCAGATTTCCTCAGCAATATCCCTGTGGCCTTTCAAATACCAGTTGAAGATCTTTCTATTTACCTTACCCATTAATGGACTTACTGTCAGGGCCTTTACATTTCATGGACTCTAAATGGACTTTAAATTTCCCAGACTTTGAAAATCTCCCTATTGCCACATGGCGAGAGGAGGAGGGGCCAGCCTGCTAAAGTTACCCTCCCCATACCATCTTAACTAAGGACAGAAACAACAAAATGCAATCTTACTAACTTCTCCAATTTTTCTCCTGTTTGGTATGTAACATCTTGCCTTATGAAGAAGCCAGTGGAGCTTCGAAAGCTTGCAACAAGTATATTATGCATTTTTGTTGGCCAATAAAGGTATCACTGTTTGGTGGATTTTTGTTTGAATTTACTATATGGCCAACACAGCTACCCCTTCATGTTGTCTGGGGCTATTGATTTTCCAATATGTATTTTGAGATTTGTAAGAGTTTATTTTCTTTTTATATTGTATATAATTTTGATGTTATGGATTGATTTTTTACTTTACTTCTAAATAGTGTTCAGTTGTTTCTTTATTACAAATCAAGTATCATTAAAAAGGCATGTTACAGTGGCACACCAACATCATAAAATTAGTTTTTGAATGAATTAGTCAGTGCACAAACACTTTTGAAACAAACACCTAGGAGTGTGGTGGAGTCTCCTTCCTTAGAGGTCTTTAAGCAGAGGCTGGATGGCCATCTGTCGGGGATGCTTTGATTTGGAGTTCCTGCATGGCAGGGGGTTGGACTGGATGGCCCTTGTAGTCTCTTCCAACTCTATGATTCTATGATTCTATGAATTAGCTAATTCACAAACACAATGAAGTTTATTGCAAAATGTGAGCTTCTTGCAAACTCCTGGCTAATTGCTATTAAATAGTAAAAAAAATCTAAGGCAAAATTATATTAATGACCCATAAAATCATGGGCTAAAACATATATTTTGTGAAGAGCACTGAATTCTGCATTTCTGTTTACTTTTTGTGCATTATTTTGAGCCTGACTTTTCAATACTACTTTACATTTGTTTCAAAGACAGTGAACAATACATACAGATACCTGAATATAAGTCTTTACACTATTATCCATACAGTTTAGAACAACATGCTTTATTAAGTTGTATAATCAGTGACATGAACTAATGTTAGATGTTTCTGACAATCCATTTCCTGCACATACAACTGATAAACTGTTAGCACTTATCTAGATCTATAAGAACAACTATTGAACATGTATGTTACAGAGATAAAGCATCTGTTTTATGTGTAATATGTTGTGTAACATTTAGTGGTTCTGTTGTAACATCCATAAAAGAAATAATTAAAAGGACAAATCATTTAATGTGGAGTGATATATTTAAATATTTCTGTCCTACAGGAAATAATGAATAGCACTAGCATTGTTATTAAAAGTTAAGAGATACAGAATGAAACATGGACAGAGCTCAGCGGAAACAACATTTCCTAGATTTGCCCTTTGATAACAAACATGTTCTTTTATTACCTACTGATTATTTTACTTACACATAATTTGAGATGCTGTATTATATTATATCTACTATTAACAAATGTAGGACTTTCACCAATCAAAAATGTCTTAATGGATTAATCTGCAAATATCAATTTTCCTGGTTCATTAAATCTGCATTGATTTATTTAAAAAAAAACATAGTTCTGAGGAAAATACACATTCTTTATTTTAGATGATACACATCACAACAGGTGCTATCTTATAAAAAGTATTCCAATTAGTTTGAAGGAGAAGGAGGATTACTATTTCCAAGATGAACCCTACAACAGGTGACTTTGTAAGTACTATTTTGAAATATGCCAAAATATCTGAAGGCACTCTTTAAATCTACTGATTAATTCATTGATGTTGAAGCTCAGTTGGCAATGTTTGTGGACAGTGGGCATCAGTAAATTTCCCATACATAGTGAAATTGAAGGCTTTCACGACCAGCATACATAGTTTTCTGTGGGTTTTGCAGGTTATGTGGCCACATTCTGGAAGAATTTATTCCTGATGTTTTGACTGCATCTGTGCCTGGCATCTTCGGAGGGTGGTGGCATGGAAGTGTGTGAGATATATACACTTGTGTGATCCTTGGTTGGGAGAACATGATTTATATATTAATCTGTTGTTGAATGGCAAGACCTCAGGGTGTGGGAGGGTATGCAAAAGGATATGTGTTTCGAATTAGCATTCCATTATCTGCAGGGAAATCCCCTGACCCAGGATAGTGTTCATTTCCATGTACTGAGACTTCATTTTGGTGTTTTTTAGGACTTGTAGCCAAACTTTGGAGGGAAACAGACCAGCAAAATCCAGTGTCTTCCCTGTGGCTTGGGGGCATGGCACATGCATGATGCACACCCCTAAGATGCCAGGAACACTCTTTGAAGCCAATCTGCTGCCCACATTGTGGCAGTTTTTCAGTGCTCTGGCGGTGTGGCCTTTAGATGTCATACACTGCTGAAGCTCTAAAAAACCACCGACACAGTGGCAAAGGCATCTTTTTTCCAGGCCAAAAAGTAGTGGCTTACTGCCACTTCTTTTTGTAGCAGGAAAACGCCAGGTTGGGGCACGATGTGGGGTTGCTGTTTTGGGGGCATCCATTTTGGCCCTTTGTTTACTTTCAGTGTTTCTTCTTTCCTGATGAAGTTGTCCAAGAGTTTGTGGCCACATAGCCCAGAAAACCCACAGAAAACTATTCCCAGACATATTATGGTCCTGGGAAACAACCATTTGTATGTATATATCTGTACGTGCACACACATGCGCGTGCACACACACACACATACACTTAACCTACACACCAACAAGCCACATGTCCACTAGCCAAAAATGTATCATGGACTTTCTTGTGTTTGACAACTTTTATGTTTTTACCATTCCAGGCAAGTAGCAGAAATGGAAGAAATTGTTGAGCCCAGCAGAGTTGTTCTAAATACACATCTGTTATCCATCTGCATCTCTGCTCTGTCCATTGATAGCCCTAGATATTTGTATGTCAGATGGCAAAAGTCAAAATAATATCCTGTTGATGAGAACTTTTTGTTGTTGTTATTATGTCTGAATCCTATTGTAAGTCTTAACTAGAATAGATTCAATTCCTGAATTTCCAAGTTATTCAAAGAGTCAACTCTCATTGGGATTAACAATAAGATTCATGCATTTTTTTTTTACATTTATATCCCTTCTTTCCTCCAGCAGACTCCAAGTATCATATGTCTTTCCTTCATCCCACTTTATCTTTCCAGTAGTCCAGTATCCACAAGTTGTTTCACAGTATCCACAAGTGTTATCTGCAATAAAAATGCCATAGATCCTTCCATACCATTCCCTAAGGCCAAGCTTTTAGGTCTTACTTGTCCTGATCTGTATTGCCGCAGTGGACCTCATGACTAAATAGTGGCTGATATTTGCATTTCCCAAGTCCCATTCCTCTAACCATTGCACCACACTGCCTGTCTGACAAAGTAATTGCTCTGTTCTTATAGGCCCACCTGTGGGTGGAAACCAACCATGAGTCCATGGGTGACCTTCATTCAAGTCCCCTAACATATTTTGACCAGAGTGCAGATTGCAGAAAGCCAGCTCAGTTCTGTAACAGAAAACATCTCCTTTACAGAAGGCTTGGGTTAACCCTGAGAAACTGTACATATAAGCCATGTGTACAAGCATCCATTGAGGCAGCCCACCCCCAAATGAACTGAAGTACTTCAGTCAGACTACTTTCATGTTTGCCTCATAAAGTTTAGGATATGACATTAAGAAAGTAGCAGCTCTTCTCAAAAATTTGAGATCCGTGCTAAATGACAAACTGATCAAACTCTCAGTTTATGTATTCTTATGCAGTTTACCAACAGATTTTTAAAACACTGTGTTTTTCTGGAGATTTATTTTAGTTCTTTTTGTGAGTAATTTCCAAAAATGTGCTTCATTTCTTCTTCACTCCAACCATTTGATAACAGACATACATGGTGTTATTTATATACATTCTTTTTCTGCTATTGTTATGTGTCAGCAAATTGGCTCTGATGTATGGCAAGCCTTTCAGGGGTTTCTTGACAAGATATATCAAGAGTGTTTTGTCATTCTCTTCCTATAAGGCGAAGAGAGTGGTCACCTACAGGCTTCCAAAGGCTGAGTGAGGATTCAACCCATGGTATCCCAGAATCCTAATCCAACACTATACCATCCTGGCATGCTTCTCCTGTGAAAGGGATGGGGAAAGTGCTGCTCTTCAGATGTTTCTGAAGGGCAACAACCCTCATGCCATTTTATTGACTGTGCTGTCCAGAGCTGATTGGAGTTGTCACCTAGTACATCACATATTCATCAATCCTATTATATTACGTTAATTTTGTTGCCTGCACCAGCCAGGATACTCCATGGCAGCCATGGAGTATCCTGGTTCTGCAACTGCCCTGACGTGCCCCAGTTACTTGACCATCCATTCCAGCACCATGGATGCTGTCTGCACAGATGTCCAACTGAGCCATGTAAAATGTCTGCTGCCTCCATAAATCATGCACTTCTAAAGACAAACAAGGTACCCAGCAATGATCACAAGGCTCAGAACCTCAGAACAAGTAACCTGTGTCAGCAGCAGATGCACCTGGTGGCCCAGTGGCATTGCATCACTATTTTGCTTTATTTCCAGCTATACAAGAGTTTGTCTTCAAAGTTATAAAGGCAGGAGCAATGAGGACCAGATCTTTGTTTCCTGAAAAGGAACAGGATTAGTGCATGAAACACCATGTCTCCAATCACAAGTTTAGGAGTAGCATTTTTAAAGAAGCGTTACGAATGCACCCTTCCCTTCAAACAAAATCTTTCACCCAATCATTCTCCGCGAGGTTCATTTTGCTGATGGAATGGTAAGAAACATCCTGAAATTTAAAAGAAAAAACAAAAAAAATCACACTAACTCTAAAACTTTTGTACTTGCACTTAAGCATATTTTTCCCTGATTGAAGCAGAATTCATGAGCCAATTACAGGTCCATGACAAAGCCTGCTAATGATTAGCCTTCAAGAATTGCTGTTATTTCTTTTGACAGTTCAGAAGCTGTTTTTGTTTATTTCAGGAAAAGGAAGCATCAAATCTTTTATGGACTATCCAAACTGAAGAGACAGAATAGTGGCTGCTAATTATCTATTGCCATCATTTTCACTAAGGTTCCCACTGTAGAACAGAAGACTTATGTAACAATTTAGAATTCTAATTAATTCTTGTCAGCAAGTAAGGCTTCTTTGAAGTAATAACATGCACTTTACTGCTTGGCTCTGGTATTATGTTGCACAAAGGTGGCAAACATCTAACCCAATTAGAGGGAAACGATTATAAGGGGCAGCAGATGTGGAACAATTTTATTAACTTAAGCCAAGAGAAATTATAATAAAATGGGGGGAGATGACAGAGACAAAGGTCAGGAGTATCAGAAAATCTTTTAGAGAAGTTCTTGCCAATTTCCATATCTATGACTCCCAAAAATAGTAACGGAGAATGGTTTTCCTTATAAGACTGTAAAAGGTGACAACTTGGAAGGCACATACACACAGAAAGGTAGATTTCTTATTATTCCTCTTATTTGTCTTTTAAAAGTAGTGAAAGAAAACACAGAGAATCAAAACATTGACTGCATTGTGACTGAAACAGTTCAGAGCAGTGGTTAGCTATACTGAAAGAAGGTAGTGGATAGATATAAGGGGGTTCATAAAATAAAGTTAGCCCAATTAGGCTTAGGCCATGCAACTTGTAGTTAAGACAGGAGGAGGAGATTATCTCACAGCAATTTACCCATGGGATAGACGCGGGATTTAAAAGTCAAAAATAGATTTTACCACATCTGTAAGTGGTCAGTATGCAATCCATGCTTCTCTAGTCTTCTTGCACAGTTTTTTCAAACATGGAAATTCCCATGGGCAAATTGCTGTGTGATAATCTCCGGAAAGGGCAAAAGGGAATTTCTATCTAAATCTGAAGAATTCCAACAGTCCTGTTAAGTGCTTCTAAACCCACCACTTGTTCATGTGATAGAATTCTAAGACATAGCTTCAAGCATCTGACGAAGTAGGTGAGATTACCTTTCAGTCCCCTCTGAAACCACCACAATGCTAACAGCAGACAGCCAGTGGTGATGGATGAGCACAATGTATTGCCAAAATCTGCGTCGTGTAACTACAGATCCTTTAAGGCGCCATATTTAAGACAGTCATTAAAACTAATGGGAGATTTTATTTTGTTATAATGGCACATGGATGGCATCTGTAATTTGGTGAATTCATTCCTTCATACAATATCATCTTATCCTCTGAACAAACATATAAATAGCAAGATAGTAATACTATTATTTTAAGATCTTTGATAAGGGGTTGCCACAATACAGCATATGCACAGCTGCAAAATGAGAATGGACATGCAACGGAACTGATCTGGAGAAAATTATGTATTTTGAGCATTTCATTGTCTTTTCTGTTATTCTGATACACAGTTTTCTATGAAACTGAAGACATACAAACTGATATAGATAATTATGGCAGCAAGTATTTATTTGGATAAAATTGTTGAAAGACATATTATTATCCTGAAAGGATCATGTTTTCATGAGCTGTTAAAAGTTGAACATTTAAAGGCTCCTCCTCCCCAGGAGTATTTTTTTTAAAAGTCCACGATTATATTTTAGAATATCACTTTTCTTCCTAACAAAATTCAAAGAAGAAAACAGTATCAAAACATAATAATAGAGCAACAACAACAACAACAAAATCACTTAAAACTAACTCATCTACTCTCTAGCAGGAAGCAAACAAGTAAAAACTACACAGCAGGGATTAGGAGCATGGTTAGCAGGACAAAAGTAAAAAACAACAGATAGCCATTACCAAAAATTTCCAATGGAAGAACTATGTTTCAATCTGGTGATGGAAGATTGCAAGTGAGGGTTCCAGGAGAATCTCACATGGAAGGGCATTCATATCAATGCTGTCAATGAAATACTCTTACCATTTCTTGCAATCTCTTCATTTTAGCCAACAGAACAGTGCAAGATCTCAGATGCTGGACAGCTGACTATCAAGGAGCTGAATATCAAGAATAATTGTACTGAGAGACAAACCACTGAGAATCAAAGCATGAAAATATCTAATTATAAATAATAAGCTACTTGTAATTCCTTTTTAATAACTTAAGTTCTATCTAGGCATTTTAAAAAACATGTTAACTTGAACATGTGGGAAGGGGTGTTTGCTAGCCCCTTCCTCCTCCATTGTTCTCTCCATGCATAAAGAGCAGCATTTTCAATAGGGGAGCTTCTACTGTAGGTCAAGGCAAGAACGACTGGTGGATCTGTTTCCACAGGAATGGCAAATTCACTGTAGAAAGTCCTAGAGAGAAAACTTCTTGAGGCATTTTAGGTCCTCCAGCATAATTCTAAGGTCAATGTCTGGTACATGTTGATCATAGTGTCACAAGCATCACTAGGTTTGATGTGACCTGGTATGGTAACTCATGGGGTCACCCCTAACACTGACCTCCTCTTCCCATCCCACATCCATACAGAATCCTTAGACATGGTTACCTACTTGTTTGTCTCATAAATCACAATTCCTTTATATCACTGAATGTCATGACAATTGTGACCTAAACAGCTAGCACAATTAAAGTCATACCTTTAAATTACAATAGTATATGCATAGAATAAATGTGTTTACATAGACATAGTTTCATGTAGTTAAAGGGAAATTTTGGTAAAATGTGTTTTATAAGAATGTTTTATATATATATATATATATATATATCAAAATTAATTTTTGAAATTTTAAATTGTAATTTTTCAAAAGAAAAACTGGGGACTCTTCTTTCTTTGTTTGCTGAGCCTTACCTCATTTACACTATCTCTTCAGCATTTTAAAGAGATATGGGCAAACAACCAAGCTTGTTTTTTCCCCAAATGCAGATGTTTCAGGAGAAGTGGTGTCACTCCTGCACCTCCCTAGTGATGCCACTGCATAGAGTTGTGCTGGACATTCCTAGAGAGTATTTTCTGGGATTAAAAAAATAGAGGATTTTTTATTTGCTTTTTTTTTCCATTTTCAAGGGGGTCCTAGTCCACTAACCCTAGCAAATTTGGAGAATCCACTGTAGTGCATATTCTGCCAGCTATTTGTCTTGCTCTCACTCCTCCACCTGTACATATACTGTGGGGGTACTCTGTTTAACTGGTCAACACAGAGTTTATATTGTAAGTATATTTTTCATACTTTGGATGGATGGTCCAGGTTTGTGTTGTCTGGTTATTTAATTTGAGGTAAACAATAAAGCCGATAACCTGCTGCTCTATAAATCTATTACTTCTTCATGTTATTTTATTTTATGCATCAAGTTTTATTACCTATTATACTGATTGTTTTCTGGCTTACCATGTCAGTCTAAAGAAATTGAACCCATTAGGTTCAATTGGATTTAGTTCCAGTCCACCATATCTGAGACTAAAACACTTGTCTATTGAGACTAATAAAACCTATGAGTCAGGGGGAAATACCTAGTGGTTTTTATGCAGATAAAGTAAAAACAGATCCTATGGTAACATGCGTATCAATCTAAACAAGTATATTCAGAAGGAAAACTAGTTTAAATCAATCAGAATCACATCTGAGCCTCTCTTCTTAAAGCTGATACTCCCATCCTTTGAGAGAAAGTATGAGTCAGGGAAAAATTCTCTGTTTCTTGTGTGGATAAACCAAAACCAGATGCTTTAGTAGAAGAACACAAGATTCAAACAGTTGCACGTCCATAAGTCTCGAGTCACATCTGTTTCTCTGGTGTTTATATGAGAGCTCATTTTCATGAATGACAAACCAAGCTTTGCTCTCACTTTCGCGGATGCAAGTCCAGTGCATTGGGATTTGAACATGTGCAGTTTGTATCACAATTTGGCAGCAATATCCCCCCCCCTCCCCCCATAGTATGTGAGCTATAATTTGAATACCATGTCTTCTCCTAAATGCAATCTCATATGCAGCCTTACAGCCTAGTTGCTTTCATTGGCTTTGCAATTTAAAAAATCTACAGAATCCAAAGGGGAAAACCAAGAGTGGGAAAGGAAATGGGCAGAGTTGAGCAGTACTACAATGTGTATGAAAAAGAAAATTCAGGTTCTAATTGCTTCTTTAGGGGAAGACTTCTGTCTAAAACCCTGGAAAAGTTCCTGCCAGTAATGCAATATAAGACTGCTTTTTGAGTTTAGAATAGATAAGTACCCTTTTGGAAGTCATTTTGTTGCTGAAAAAGATAGAACTGCATCTTTCAAAACTGCATAGAAGATAATAGTCCTAACAGATATATTTCAGCAAGTTTAGTTTGAACAACAGAGGGGCTTTACAGACTGCCCAAAAAGGACAGTCTGTAGCCTCCTCTTTTTACTGCACACCATCACCGCAGCAACTACATGGAGCGGCGAAGGTGCACAGTAAAGAAAAAGAGCACTGAAACCCAGCTCCTTTTTTCATCGCAGTTGCAAAGCAAAAAGCACTGCTGGTGCTTTTGGAACATCGCAGCTGTGCAGCATCATATAGATGCTGCACAGCTGTGACATCATCGCTGCATGCGCCATATAAACAGCACTTCGCAGCAACAATGCCCCCGTCACATGCTAGGGTGATGGGGCGTTTGTAAGCTCTGCCCTGAGGCAACCCTAGCATGTGACAAGGGTGCCTCTTAGTGCCAGTCTGTTTTGGGCCAGAGTCAACATTGTGTATTGATTGGACTAGGGCTCTGAGAGATCAGAGTTAGAGGAAGGCAACAGTAAACATCCTCTGAATAAATCTTTCCAAGAAAACCCTACAAGTGGATTGCCATATGTTGGAATCAGCCTGAAGGAAAATAACAAAATTTGCATGGCAATTGTTTTTTTTTTCCTTCCCCCATGCAACTATTAAATGTACAAAAGCCCTGTACAGAAGCCCTGAAATGTGGCCATCCTAATTAAACAAAGAGCTGTTCCTTCTAACTTTGTTATCGATGTTGTTGTAGGCCTTCCAAGTCATTTCAATCTTGTGGCAACCCTAAGGCAAACCTATTGTGGGAATTTCTTGGCTAGTGTTGTTCAGAGAGAGTTTGCCTGAGGCTGAGAGCATGTGACTTACCCAGGGTCATCCAGCAGGTTTCATGACCAAGCTGGGAATCAAACCCTGGTCTCCAGAGTCATTTCAGTTTTCTTTTCTCGTACAATAAGATTAAAGAAGGGGTTTTTCAACAGAGAGCAGAACTGTTTTAAAAGTGGTTTTATTATTTCTGATTTTAAGCTATAAATTGTCTTTAATGTTATTAAGCATTTCATTCTAAATAAAGGGTGGTTTCTCCAAATGCAGTGAATGCATTGGGAGGTTAAAATATCTATTTTAACTTCTATATGGGCTTTCAACTGTTTATACTGAGCTCCAGCAGTGAGACTCCCTTGTGTACATGTCACTCTCATTTTTGGTTATCTACCTTCCTGGTGAATTGAATACTGGTCTCCATCAAAGTAAAGGGAGGAGGGCTTTTTCCCATTCAACACTGGGGGGAAATAGCAACATTTGTACCTTTCTTCAAATTCAGGATGGAAACAACTAGAGATTTTAAAAAATAGAAAGAATCTTCTGAATGGGTTGGGGGGGGAGAGAGATAACCTCCTTCCATCTTATTGTTATTCTGTATATATATTTCTTTATATGCTGACCCAGGAAAGGGACCAGAAATATGCCAGACACCACTTGTACTGATTTCTTATAAGAGAAAATTTGGGTCAAGGTCAAGGTCAGCCTTGAGGGCCATACGGAAAATGCACATGTCACAAGATTTATCTCTATAAGTTTAAATATGAATTGGAACATTTTAAGTGACAGTTACATGATCTCTGCTGTACTTTTCCTCTTTTAAGGTCAAGAAAGTGGCATTTACAGAACAAGCTCTTCAGAATATGATTGGGGAGAGCAAAGGAAGTCAATGTTCCCATGAGACATTGTAGAGGATATCGCTTCATTTGGTCAATGGAATGTTGCTTTGAATTTAGGACAGCAAGAGGAAGTATTTAATTACATACACAATACTGAAGACAAAGCTTGGATGAAAAGAACATCAAGCTGAACCATGAAGCAAACAAGCTCATAACCCTATTCATGGATCACTGGAGCAAGCAAAACAATTTATTTTGCAAGATTTCATATTTATTTGCCCAACACTGTATAAGATAGCATTTCTATTAGCTATGTTTTAGCTTTCCAGTATTTACTGCCATGGACATCCCTCATTTTGGATTTGGTTCTGCATGTGCAAAGGGGATTTGAACATCTGTAAATTACATCAGAGTCTAGCTAGTCATACTCCTCCCTGTAGTTATTCACTCAAAATATATGTATCATATCTTCTCATGAATGCAAGTTCATTTACAGCCAAGTGTTTTTACAGTAAGGTAAAAACATAACCTGCTGTAAAAACTGAGATTGCTTCTCCCAAAACCTGTTTCATACAGCATCCCTTAAAAATCAGATGGCTGCACATCATGTCAAAAATGACAGGGAGGTGCAGCTAATTATTACAGATGCTGACCAGCCAGTGTATCATGCTGCTGACTGACTAATGTTTCAAGATCAGCTGATGTTTCATTGGAGGGCGGGAGCTATTGGTTCAAGAGATTTTCCTAGAAAAAAATCTGTTTCCTGCAAAGGAAAGGAAGAGTATATACTCTGCAGTGGATTTATTTTATCTTTTTAAATAAACAGTAGGGAATATGAGGGACCATACATTTGAGGTAAACTAGAAGTAGCCTCCAGGAGGACATATGATTTAGTGATGAAAGGTGGTTATTGATCAAAAAGGATTTATGGATATAAACACAGGAATCAGTGTGATCTTTTAGATCTTTGGCCTAGATCCCAAAGGGAGTCTAGTTTGTTGCTGCCAACTGACGTGGAAATTTTATTACTTGGCTTTTAGTGCCTTTCTCCTCAGTCCACATGGCTAAAAACAAGTGGTGTGTCTATCTACATCAATCCTGTCTCATAACCACCTTAAGCACCATTTAAGCCCATATGACAAGCAAGATGCATGCCTGCAACTCTAATTCCATCACTTTTCTTCTCCTATGAAGAAGCTAGGAAGTTTTGAAAACTTATGATGTGTAACTTACATTGTAACTTGTAGTGTAAAGTCTATATATTGGAAGAAATAAGAAATATATTGGATGGATCGAGGAGGAGGAGGAGGAGAGGAGGCAGTGGCAGCAGAGGCAGCAAAAGCAGCATGGTCCAACAATACATTCTTCATTAGATGAACCTGAAGGTCAGAAAAAGTAATTAGAGAAAATGACTTAGGTGGGCAACTCTGGTGGGTATTCTGCACCCTTTGACACACACACACACACACCACACGGCCATTGTTGTTGTTGTTCTTGTTGCTGTATGGCTTCAAGTCATTTCTGACCTCTGATGACCCTATCATGGGGTTTTCTTAGCAGGATTTGTCCAGAGGAGGTTTGCCATTGCCTGAGGCTGAGAGAGTGTGGCTTGTCCAACATCACCCAGTGTGTTTCATGAGCTGGGAATTGAACCCTGGCCTCCAGAGTTGTAGTCCAATACTCAAATTTCTATGCCACGTTGGGTCTACTGGGACCATACACAGTGTCAAAAATGAAACCTCCCTCCCCTCCTAAAAAACAGAAGTCCAAAGATTTGTGTTCAAACAAATAGCCAGCACATGTAGGGATAATGTCAGAAAAGCTAAAGTGCAGAATGAACTCAGGCTGGCTAGAGAGGTTAAGAACAATAAAAAGGGCTTTTTTGGGTATGTCTGCAGCAAAAGGAAGAATAAGGAAATGGTAGGGCCATTGTGTGGTGAAGATGGCAAAATGCTAACAGGGGACAGAGAAAAGGCGGAATTACTCAACACCTTCTTTGTTTCAGTCTTCTCAGAAAAGGCAAAGGGTGTTCAACCTGAGGACAGTGGAGCAGGGGACAGAGTGGGTGAATTTCAGCACAGAATAAGTAAAGAGACAGTACAAGAATACCTGGTTAATCTAAATGACTACAAGTCTCCAAGACCAGATGAACTACATCCAAGGGTATTAAAAGAACTGGCAAATGTAGTATCGGAGCCATTGGCAATAATCTTTGAGAACTCCTGGAGAACAGGATAAGGCCCAGGAGACTGGAGGAGAGTAAACGTTGTCACCATCTTCAAAAAGGGGGAAAAAGAGGATCCCAACAATTATCACCCAGTTATTTTGACAACAATTCCAGGAAAGATTCAGGAACAGATTATTTAACAGAGAGTCTGCGGATATCTAGAAGATAATTCCATAATCGCAAAAAGCCAACACGGGTTTTAGAGAAACAGGTCATGCCAGACAAATATGATCTCTCTTTTTTTTTTTTTTTTTTTTTTTTTATAAAATCACCAGCTTGGTAGATGAAGGGAATGCTGTGGATATAGAATATCTTGACTTCAGCAAGGCCTTTGACAAGTTTCCCCATGACATTCTTGCAAACAAGCTTGCAAAATGTGGACTAGACAAGGTAACCATTACATGGATTTGTAACTGGTTGACTGGCCGCACCCAAAGGGTGCTCAACAATGGTTCCTTTTCATCCTGGAGAGAAGTGACCAGTGGGGTCCCACAGGGTTCTGTCCTGGGCACTGTGCTATTCAATATCTTTATTAATGACTTGGATGACAGTATTGAGGGCCTAGTTATCAAAACTGCAGATGACACCAAATTAGGAGGAGTAGCTAATACCCCAGAGGACAGGATCAAAATTCAAAATCACCTGAATAGACTAGAAAGCTGGGCCAAAGTTAACAAAATGAAATTCAACACAGAGAAATGTAAAGTTCTGCACTTAGGGAGGAAAAAATGAAATGCACAGATATAGGATGGGGGACACCTGGCTGAATGAGACCACATGTGAAAGAGATCTAGGAGTCCAAGTAGACCACAAGTTGAACATGAGTCAACAGTGCGATGCGGCAGCTAAAAAGGCCAATGCAATTTTAGGCTGCATCAATAGAAGTAATAGTGCCACTCTATTCTGCTTTGGTCAGGCCCCACCTGGAATACTGTGTCCAGTTCTGGGCACCACAATTCAAAAAGGATGTGAAGAAACTGGAGCATGTCCAAAGGAGGGCAACTAAGATGGTGAAGGGTCTGGAAACCTTGCCCTATGAAGAACGCCTTAGGGAGCTGGGGATGTTTAGCCTGGAGAAGAGAAGGTTAAGAGGTGATATGTGAGCTTTGTTTAAATACTTGAAGAGATGTCACATTGAGAAGGGAGCAAGCTTGTTTTCTGCTGCTCCAGAGAACAGGACCTGGAATAATGAATGCAAACTGCAGGAAAAGAGATTCCACCTCAACATTAGGAGGAACTTCCTGACAGTAAGGGCTGTTCGATAGTGGAACACACTCCCTCAGAGTATAGTGGAGTTGCCTTCCTTAGAGGTCTTTAAGCAGAGGCTGGATGGCCATCTGTTGGGGATGCTTTGATGGAGAGTTCCTGCATGGCAGGGAGTTGGACTGGATGGCCCTTGTGGTCTCTTCCAACTCTATGATTCTATCCACTTCTGGCTCTGAAAAATCAAAGTTTTCTTCTTTGTTTATTTTAACATAAACAATGACCGAAGTCCTTGCAACCTATTTCAAAGGGGTATTGCCACTGCAGGAGACTTCCAAGAAAGCCAATCTGCCAGCTGAAATCCTGCATCAAACACATAGCCACAATGGCATCAGAGTCATCAGAGGTGAGGAACCTGGACTACATCTCCTGTCATCATTGATCATTGGTCATGCTGGCTGGGGATGATGAGAGTTGAAAACATCTGGTGTTCCACAGTGTGTCCCTACAGTGCACAGCTATTTTCAGTTTTCAGTTCCTCTGAAACAGCTGCTAGTCATCTATCACTCCAATATGCTTTTAATACATGTTTTTGAAACAGCTGGACAAATTTGGAACCAGGTTTTGAAGGAAATGGCCTATAATATTTCCACCACAATACATGTTCTTTAATAATTCTCCAACAGTTCTTTCTCTCTCTTCCTCCCCTCCCTGTATATTATTTGTGTAAATTAAGACTAATTTGGAGGCAAGAAAAGTCTTGTTGAGAAACTAGAAGTGACTGACTGGTCACTTCCTGTTTCTTACATAACACCTGCTTGCTTTTCCTCATAAAAAATTCCTGGGGGGAATGCATATAGAGAGCAGATCACCTTATCAGATACTTCTGGTTGCATGGTATACCTCAGTTTTTCTCCCAGAGATGGAGTGAAGTCTGCAAAGCTACAAAGGAGGATGAAAATGGTCCCTGAATCTTCTGCCATTTCCCACTGTAGTCCAACATGGCAGTAATTTAACTTGCACAAATTTACTGCTCTTAATGCTGTTCATTTCTGCTATTCATTTGAATAAAATTCCAAACCTTAGAGTTAGAATGTTCTTCATGGCTTAGAAAACATTACCTTCCAGAGCTATGAAAGATTACCCTTTGGGAAATTACTTTTTGGACTTCAACTCCTAGAAAGTTTCTGGTTGTTGTAGTCCAAAAACATTCCCACTTATGGATTGTGTCCATTTTCCTAACAGCACTTCCTTCACTTGCTATAAACAAGGAAAGTCTCCTTGGCCAGCTGCTTCTGATTCTTGCTAACTGACTGCTTAATTTCACTAGGCAAGAATTGCCTCCAATGAAAGGTCACCCACCACATGTAAAAACTATCCTGAGTTGAAGGTATCCTTCTTGCTTTCAACATTATCATGCCGACTGATCAGAAACAACAGATAGAGAAGAAGAGAAGTGCCATGATTTACTTCATTCCTGAAGGCCAACTCAACATGAAAAGCAAAAACAGAACTGTAAATTACCAGTGAACCAGAGAGAGAAATTTCAGTCCCAGACCAAAAAAAGAAAGAAAAGAAAAGGTCAGTCATCCACTTACCTTTGCTGAGCTGACAGCTCTTAGTGCTGTCTGTGGTTTGAGAAACCATTATAAGCCTCATCCTTTAAAACTGTGAAAAGCTTGCTGACACAAGGAGAGCTTCCAAGAAAGTAGAGGCCTCTCCCCTTTTGCCAAATGCATGATCCATTCCAGTATCTACATAACTCCCAGTAAGTTCCACTGAAACTAATGGGACTCACTTATAAGTTTCCACTCATATACAGGATTGTATTGTAAAGGAAATATCCCAGGGACCAAAAAAAAAAAAAAGGAATAGTTATCAAGCCCATTCCAGCTTGCTTCCAAATGATAAACTTTAGGATGAGTTAATAAGAAGGCTCCATCTGACAAGAAATCTGTGACTGTATTTTATATCACCCATCTGCCTATGATCACAACATTTGGAGCATTTGGAAATAAGAGACTTGCATCTGCAAAATTAACTTTTTGGGTTTCTTCTCAGAACATTAGTGTGGATTAACCTCCATCTTCTGCTACTGTGAGAAGGGTTTGGAAAATCCTGTTCCTATATTTGAATATTTTGATGAGAATGAGTCTGCATGCATGTGTGCATGCTGCTGAATTCACAGGTGAGAATGATATAAAAGTATATGGAATATGAGTTCACAGTGGTTTACGCCCTTATGTGCATGTCACCCTAATTCTGCAAGTGATGTGTGGTTTTCAGGGGTTTTGGTGCTTCTCTGGGTTTGGTTGACTTTGGAAGTAGGTCACAACAGTATAAACATAGGAAGCTCACTATATACATAAAGAGCTATTCCTCTAGCAATCACTACCAACAAGAAAACTCCACTTGTATGTGTGACACTATATTTCTGGCATTCACACATAGTGCCTCCCATGTCAATAGGACAATTAATTTACTCTGGTTTTTGGTTAAACTTTAAAAAGTCTGTATAAGCTTCTGAATCTATTTGGGGGATAGGCTTCAGAACCTTGAATAGTTCCATTAAAACTAAGAGACTTATCACATTGATTATGAAATCCAGTGCCATTCCTCCCAGCTCTTTTCAGATCCGCCTGTTTTCTGACTTGAGAAACAACAACAACAACAACTTTATTTTTTGTATCCCGCCTTTCTTCCTGGGAAATCAAGGCAGCTTGATTGGTCAGTGGAGCAGCTCTAGAAGCAGGGATGGGCCCCGGATATATTCAAGAGGCAAAAAATGTCTGATAAGATCAGGATGCTGCCCAAATTCAGCTCTAAACCAGATAGAGGTAAATTGATTTAATAACCAATGCAATAAGCTACTAAAACTGGGAAACAAACTCACATAAAAACTAACAGCTAACACTAGATCAGAGAATGCTAATGGTGTGTTGTTGTTTTGAGGGGAAAATGATTATTTATAGATATATTGGCTGATCATAGGAAATGGGTGCAATACTAGTGCCCTCAGATTTCTAGATTATCCACCAAGTTTCTTCATATTCTTACACTGAGCAACTCAGCTCTGTGTCTCTTATTATGATTCCAGTAGCAATCTGAGGTGGGGAGGTTGATGGGTTCACATTTTAATGTGAAAGTACCTAATTGCACACTTTCAGTCCAGCATTGTGAACCAAAACTTAATTGCCCTTTAATTTTCTTATGCTACAATGCACATGCAATGCACAGGAACAGGGTACACCCAAGACTGAAAATATTAGTCAAAATATGTATAAATGCATTGTGTTGGGAACATTTCTTGCAAAAGCAGTAAGCAAAAATGCATAGGTGCATCATGTATTAGTATAAATCTTTTATAAAACTGTGTGAAATGTTAAAAATATTTTTTCATCTCAGAGTTAAGGACAAAACTTATTATTATTATTATTATTATTATTATTATTATTACCCTGCTCTTCAGCCAAGGCTATCAGAGCGGCTTACAATTTGTTAATTAGACATTTCCCTGCCCTCAGGCTTACAATCTAAAAAGACATGACACAAAAGGAGAAGGGAATGGTGATGGGGAAGGGTGAAAGTCCAGCACATCTTCTCTCCCTCGGAGGCCTGGACCAAGGCAGATGGACTGGAGGAAGGGCTCTTATTCCCTTCAGGCAAGGCCTGTTGGAGCTGGCCTGCCTTTCTCTCCCTCAAGATGGTAGATGGAGGGAGGGCTCTTCTTCTTTTCAGGCAAGGCCTGTTGCAACTGGCTTGCCTTTCTCTCCTTCTCAAGATGGTGGTTGAAGGGAGGGCTTTTCTTGCTTGCAGAAGGAGCTGGCCTGCCTTTCTCTCCCCCTCAAGATGATGGTTGAAGGGAGGGCTCCTCTTGCTTCTAGAAGGAGCTGGCCTGCTTTTCTCTCCCCCTCAAGATGGTGGTTGAAGGGAGGGCTCTTCTTGCTTGCAAAGAAAAGAAAGTTAAACTGAGTTATTGCATTCCTTTTGGTGGTGGTAGGGAAATGTAATGCCTGTCTATACCTAATTCAAAGAACAAACATCATGGATGAATGCAGGAAAGTTTTACTGAAGATTAGGTTCATCGCCACAGAAAGTTCATTGCCAGATCTGAGTCTAAAGCTTAATTTTCACATTTAACAACTCCTTGCAACTCATCCCCCAGGAAGCCCACATACCTTTCCACACAGTACCAAGAAATCCCAAGTAGCCAAACAACTTTGAGTCCCACAAACATCTTTCTGAATCCACTTACCCATCCTAGTACACCAGACCCACTCCAACATGGTTCCACAGCAGCTAAGCAAGGTTTTACATGGCTGAGAGGTCTGTGTCTGGTAGGAATCACATTGGTTGTTGGGTGGCTATCAGCTTACTAATTTAACCAACTGTGCCACATTTTGTGCTGAAGCAAAACAAATCTGACAGATTCCAGTTTTTAACCCTTCCTCGTGGAATCCAGGGCCATCAGACTGGAAGGGATTCTCCTAGGGAAGAGAACTCCACAGCCTGGGAGCTGACACCAAGAGAACCTGTCTCACAGGTCCTTACCAGGTGGGCCTGT
The DNA here is from genome assembly GCA_034509955.1 of Urosaurus nigricauda. Lineage (NCBI taxonomy): Eukaryota > Metazoa > Chordata > Lepidosauria > Squamata > Phrynosomatidae > Urosaurus > Urosaurus nigricauda. The sequence goes on from JAOEGL010000003.1 coordinate 246,339,584, forward strand.
GATAATGATGGAACAGAGAAAGCCTGGTGTCATGAGTCCATGTTATGGTTACGAGGTCAGTAATATCCGGACCCTGAGATTTCAGGACCAAAACCTGAGACTTGAAGATGAACCTTTGTAATGTTGCAAGAGATGGGCCCTGGAGCTGTTATGAGGTTCATCTTAAAAAGGGCTGTTTGCTTATTTCATTAAACCTGATAAATTAAGCATCAATCAGTTTTCCTTTTAAATATTTTTAATTTTTCTACAAAACATGCACACATGCATACATAGAATCATAGAATCATAGAGTTGGAAGAGACCACAAGGGCCATCCAGTCCAACCCCCTGCCATGCAGGAACTCCAAGTCAAAGCATCCCTGACAGATGGCCATCCAGCCTCTGCTTAAAGGAAGGAGACTCCACTACACTCCGAGGGAGTGTGTTCCACTGTCGAACAGCCCTTACTGTCAGGAAGTTCCTCCTAATGTTGAGGTGGAATCTCTTTTCCTGCAGTTTGCATCCATTGTTCCGCGTTCTAGTCTCTGCAGCAGCAGAAAACAAGCTTGCTCCCTCCTCAATATGACATCCCTTCAAATATTTAAACAGGGCTATCATATCACCTCTTAACCTTCTCTTCTCCAGGCTAAACATCCCCAGCTCCCTAAGGCGTTCTTCATAGGGCAAGGTTTCCAGACCCTTCACCATCTTAGTTGCCCTCCTTTGGACATGCTCCAGTTTCTCCACATCTTTTTTGAAATGTGGTGCCCAGAACTGGACACAGTATTCCAGGTGGGGCCTGACCAAAGCAGAATAGAGTGGCACTATAACTTCCCTTGATCTAGAAACTATACTTCTATTGATGCAGCCTAAAATTGCATTGGCTTTTTTAGCTGCCGCATCACACTGTTGACTCATGTTCAGCTTATGGTCTACTTGGACTCCTAGATCCCTTTCACATGTGGTCTCATTCAGCCAGGTGTCCCCCATCCTATATCTGTGCATTTCATTTTTCCGCCCTAAGTGCAGAACCTTACATTTCTCTGCATTGAATTTCATTTTGTTAGCACTGGCCCAGCTTTCTAGTCTATTCAGGTCATTTTGAATTTTGATCCTGTCCTCTGGGGTATTAGCTACTCCTCCCAGTTTAGTGTCATCTGCAAATTTGATAAGTATGCCCCCAATTCTGTCATCCAAATCGTTAATAAAGATGTTGAATAGCACTGGGCCCAGGACAGAACCCTGTGGGACCCCACTGGTCACTTCTCTCCAGGATGAAAAGGAGCCATTGTTGAGCACCCTTTGAGTTCGGCCAGTCAACCAATTACAAATCCATGTAACAGTTAACTTGTCTATCCCACATTTTGCAAGCTTGTTTGCAAGAATGTCATGGGGAACCTTGTCAAAGGCCTTACTGAAATCGAGGTATACTATATCCACAGCATTCCCTTCATCTACCAAGCTGGTAATTTTATCAAAAAAAGAGATCAGGTTCATTTGGCATGACTTGTTTCTCTGAAACCCATGTTGGCTTTTTGTGATTATGGCATTGGCCTCTAAGTGTTCACAGACTCTCTGCTTAATGATCTGCTCTAGAACCTTTCCTGGAATTGATGTCAGACTAACTGGACGATAATTGTTGGGATCCTCTTTTTTTCCCTTTTTGAAGATGAGGACAACGTTTGCCCTCCTCCAGTCTGCTGGGACTTCTCCTGTTCTCCAAGAGTTCTCAAAGATTATTGCCAATGGCTCTGATATTACATTTGCCAGTTCTTTTAATACTCTAGGATGTAGTTCATCTGGTCCTGGAGATTTATATTCATTTAGATTAACCAGGTATTCCTGTACTACCTCTTTACTTATTCTGTGCTGAATTTCCTCTATTCTGTCTCCTGTTCCATTATCCTTAGGTTGAGCACCCTTTGCCTTTTCTGAGAAGACTGAAGCAAAGAAGGTGTTGAGTACACTGTACACAGAACTCAAAATATACAAAATATGCCCTAGTACAAACAAAAACACTAGTCCCTCACTCCCCATTACAAACACAGTTTAAAATTGACTTGCCACCCTCCATACCAAATACATAAATACATACATATCACAGACTTCTTTATTTTCACTTGACGTAGGTTTATACTTCTGACCAGCAAAGTAGACTAGATACAGCTCACTATGCAAATCCAACAAATGTGTTTATCCCATCTTTCTTCTTTAGAAATGTTATAAATGGTTCCCGGTCTTACAGAAAGATGTCTTGCACCTTGTCTTTCATCAAGATAGATAGCTTGGCCATCCCAGCAATTTCTACAGTCTTCAATATACATTCATCCTTACAAGGAGTCTCCAGATTCTTCCAGTATTTCACACAGAGTAATCTGCCAAAATCATATAATTCAACTATTTAGACTGTTCATTTGTCAGCTCTAGTAAGAATAACTAATGTTTTTAATTTTAGTTTTAAACACCTCATGGATCAGCAACTGTTAATTGTTTCCAAAATTTCTTAGACTTGTCACACAATTCCCACATATGATATGATGATTCTTTATGCACTTCCAAAAAACATTCTTATACATTTTCTTATACATTTTGGATAGCCTTACTGGATCAAGTGGTGGTGTTTTGGGGCACAAGGTATATTTTTTTTCTCTCACACTGAGAACTGGCGATCTGGGAACCCTACACAAATGTAAGCTTAGAGAAGAGAAACAAGACTACAGGCCACATGCAAGGGCCACCAGCCATCATGCCACCTCCATGTTCCTATGACTGCCACACGTCCTACCACAGAAATCACTGTTCCCACACCACACAAAATTTAGAACAGGGGACCATATATCTTGCTTTCCAACAGAAACATGTTCCAGGCAGATGCAATAGTGTGATTCTGCTGGAAAGCCAAGTTCATATTACCTGGTCACCAGATTCCCTCTTCCTGCATGCCAGCAACAGTGAGGAGTACTCTGTAGTAGCCTTCACCCCAGCCAATGGCCTTTCCATATTTTATCTCCATAATACTCCTGTAAGGAGTAGAAAGTGGAGAGAAAGAGACTTCACAGAGCCAAAGCATTACACATGGTATAAATTTGATTCTTAGTTTCCCATACCCAAAAACACAACAGTCTAGCTTCCTGCTCAATGATATTGGTTAAAAGACCCTACCTAAAAAAACAACCCATTGCCAATTCTGAGTTCACCACAAGCTGGTGTTTATCTGTTCTCTCTTCTTTGTTTGTGGAGCTGACTATGAGAGGACCAGATTTATGGTGCTTTTTTTGTTTTGTTTTGTTTTGTTTTGTTTGTTTTGTTTTGTTTTGTTTTACAAAACTGGAGAACAGCTTTTGAGCAACAGATTCTTAAAGATAGTATCAAAGCTGGGTTGATTTTAGCAGGGCTGTAAATATAACTTATATGTGTCATTTATCTCCCAGAGAAAGACTTGAGATAGTTACTAGTGTTGTAGTAATAAATTTTGCCATATGCTAGTAATGTTTTAACAACGTTCTGTGCTGCATTTTTGTATCTGGTAGAGGGTTCTTATTTTTACTTATTTCAAATGCCTTTTTTATATTCAAGGAAAGCAGGAAGGAAGAATGCCAGACATTATTTCACCATCAACCACTCCCATTGCTTCTCTTGTGATTTCTTAGAATCTGTTTGGACTTCATTGCCCTCTTTTTCTCTAGAAGTTCCAGAAAGACATGAGAGAGGCCAGAGAAATCCCTTCTCACCCCTCACCCCACCAAAAAAGAAAGAAGAAAGCCTTAGACATGCTATGCCAAAGTTAATTTTTTTAAGATTTGAAATGTAACATTTTCACTTTTGTTCCAAGCCATAGACGCATTAGTCTGTCTCAGTATACAAAGGGATCTTGAAGCTCCTTGGAGATTAAGGATTTTATCACATGCAACTAAAAAAGTGGATTTTTTACAGATTAAAAGCTCTTTGGCCATGCCAGCACTTATCACACAATGTTGTGTCTGTCCTGCTGGTGCCTTGCACTCCATTCATTACTGTTGTGCACCTTTTCATGGATGGGAAAAACCCATCAACAGGCTCTCAATCTCACTGCTGTTCCATTCCTGCCTTGGTGTGGCAGGTCCCTTCCACTGCAGTTCCACTTCTCTTCCCTCCCCTCACAGTGATTCTGGCTGCTGGTAACTTTCCAAAGCTGGCTGCTGCGTGCTCATTTACACAGCAGCAGGCTTCAAGAATGTTTTGGCAGCTGGGATCCCTCACTTCCTCTCAAAACATGGGGCTGCTGTGTGAATGTGCACACAGCAGCAGCAAGCTTTAGCTGCCAACACCTTCCTGAAGCTGGCTGCTATGTGCACATTCACACAGCAGCCAGCTTTAGGAGATAGCTGGCTACTCTGATTACTTGTGCCAACCCCAGAAGGCAGTGTTTGGCAGTATGGAAAACAGATTATGCAACCATAGATTATCAAAGCACTATCATGGGGAAAAGCGTAATAGGAAATTATGCCAAAACCATATGCTTTCATTCTTAAACTAGCAGGATTGTAGCAGGACAACAGGTTGGTGTGACAAGGTCATAAGAGAAAGACATTTGTAGCATAATGTTTCACAGACTCAGTCTAATTTATCAAATGCATCTGAATATACAAAAACAGCTTCCCACACCTCTTAATACAAGAGTGGGCAACTTCATAGGATCTGGGTGAGGGCAATTTTCCACCTCATTTCTTGTTGTTGTTTTTTATGACTTATGAGCCTCCAAGCTGAAACCAAGTTATGGCAATCCTTTCATGGGGTTGTCTCGCAAGATTTATTCAGAGGATGCTTGCTATTACTTTCCTCTAAGGCTGAAAGAGTATGATTGCCCAAGGCAGTATTTCATTGCTGAGTGTTGTTTCAAATGTTGGTCCCCAAGCCCTAGGCCAACACTCAACTCACTATACCACTTCCACCCCATGAAACCCCCACTCCACCCCCTCCCCATGGTCAAAACTAGGAGGAAATAGATCAGGTCTGTGTTTAGTTTCATGGGAGGTGGGACATTGGAAGGCTTTGCATCCCATTTTGCTGCAAATTCATTGCTCCTGAATGGTTTCAGGAGCAGAAAAATAAGTTTGTTTGACTTGATTTTTCTCAAAAAGAAATTGGCCATTTAGAAAGGCACAGGGGATATGAAAGCTGCAAATAAAGCCTCAAGAGGCAAATTCAAGGCCACAGGCCACACATTTCCCACTCCAGTCTTAATATGTTAACCCTTCATTTTCAGTAGTAGGCTATGATATCAAGCTCTCAATGCTAAATTCAAAAGAATAAAAAGACCCTCTACCTCACAGATGTTTCTTCAACCAACTGAGTCCCTCCCCTAGTGGAAAGGCCACTGGAATAAGAAATCTCCTTTTCATTTTCTTAGAAAACAGTGGGGAGAGAAAATCTCTCTCACACACACACACCCCGGTCACTGACACAGAAAACAACAAAGATTCTCCTATTTTCCTTACTCTTCTTTCCAAACATTGATCTCAGTGGCATCACCATGGGGGGGGGGGGACGGGGGGTTCAGACTGCATTAGGTGACACCCTAAGGAGGGGTGACACCACTGCTCCTCAACAATCTGCCTTGGGGCAGAAACCAACTACTGTATGCCATTTGCCTGTGTCTCTTTAAAATGCTGAAAAGATTGTGTGAGTGGGGTGAAGGTCAGTAGGGAAAGGACAGGTCACAGTTTTTTTAAAAAAAAAATCAAAATTCAAAATTATTTAAACCATTCTTTAAAAATATCACATTTTACCAAATTTTCACATTAACCACACAAAACTATGTATGTGTAAATACATTTATTCTGTGCATATGATATTATAATTTGAAGGTATCATTTTAATATTGTTCATTGTTTTTGTCACAACTATTACCATTACATTGAATGATACATGGAAATTATGATTTATGGGTGACATCAGTACAAAGAATATTGGGAAGGGTTCTGTATGGTGTGGTATGGGTGGGTGGGTGATATCACAACTTACTGCACTGGGTGACACCAAGTCTAGTGACACTACCCATCTTCATGTCACTGCCCCCACCCATTGACAGAAGGTGCACTAGCATTTTCAAATGCTAAGTAAGTGGCTATACAAACGGGCAGATAAACACTGCCCCTGTTTGCCCTGGGTCAGTGCCGCAGTAGCTATATGCTGCAGCACCAACCCATACCCCAAAAGAAGCTGCTCTGAGCAGCTTCTTTGAAGGAGTATCACAGGTACACTTGCATGCCATGATGATGCCCCTTCCGGCCAGCACCATTTGGGCACTGCACTGCACGTGCGTCATCATGGTGCTCGCCATATGGACAGGTGCGTGCCATGATGGCAGCGGAGCAGCAGAACAATGGCTTGGAGCATGTGAATGCTTCTCATTACTTCAGCCCTAGTACATAGTCAGGCCAGCACAAAGTGCCAGCCTGTACAGCCTCTAAGTGGAAACACCAGCCTCCTTGGAAACACCAACTGAATGTGCTTTGCTTACTCCTTTCCCTCCTCCATGTGAGAAATGCAGAGCAGGGCCAAAGCCCTATGCAGACCTCCAGCTGGAAAAGCTCCTACCGGCTCTTTCCCCAGAGATTACAGATATGGTCCTTTGGTCATCCATCCTACAGAAGGGCAGGATTGAAATAATATGTCACTTTATTCCCCCAAGGGTCCCACCCTGAGACAAAAGGGAAGGAAGTGACAAATTCAGTGCTCATTAAGCTCTCGCTGTGTCAAAGTTTATTGAACTTATGCATGTAAAAGTAACCATAATTGTCCCTGTCTATAGTGATTCACAAATTCATTCTCGATAACTTGCAAGTTTTGATGGAATGCAAAGCAATCCATTCCAGCTGCACCTTACCAAAACATTACTAAAACAAAATATCTGTATTATTGATAAGCACCTAGAAACCAAATCGTCCTACTTGGACTCCAAAAAACCCCAGTTGGAGAGGAGAAAATCTCTTTGCTCTTGCAATTTTATGTCAGTCTGTCTTACCAGCAGCCTCCTGGGAGATCTTATCCACTGCTTATGAGTGGTATGACCAATGTTTGTTTTTTTACCCCAATGTGACAGTCACAATATAATTAATGCAAAATTTCTATTTCTGCAGAAAACAAGTGTGTTTTCCCTGCATAAAATGTAAGGAATACAGTAGGCAGAATAAGATAATGCTACAATGTTACAATTTAATGTAAAGAGATAGTGTTAAATTTTTTCGATTTTTCCATACATTTTACAAAAATATGCAAAAAATACTCATGAAAACACATACATTTTCTCCAAGATGAATTCCCACAAAATCTCATAAGGGCTAACAGTAAGAAGAAAAGTTGTGAAGTGCTGCCTAAGGACAAGTCAAGTCAAGGTTCATGCTACTCCCAGCAGTCCCTCAATGTTTGTTAGAAGTTAAGTACCAACCAAGATTAATGCCCAGATAGCAGAAAGATGGGGTTCTCAGACAAATATTACTTATATTGTGAGAAAAGAGGAGAAAGTGTTAACAGGGGCAAATAATGCATGTACGAAGAACACTATCTGAGAATGTCCAGATGGCAAGAACAGCTGGCTCCTTGTGTCAAATCCTCTCTCTACATTTATCGTTAGATGATAAGTCATGGCTGCTCAAAAGGGACATTCAGTCTCAGTGGTCACCTGTGATGATCCTACATTTGATTCATCAGGGTTCACTAGCCTATTACAATGGGTTCTGTTAAACTTTCCTCCCTTCTCTTTTCTGGCTAAAATTTCATTTCCCTGCATCAACAAATGTTGAGGGGACTGGAATGGATTCATTAGCATATAGCTAAAAAATGAACCAGGTCCCCCCCCCCCAATCTCCCCTGGCATATCATATGTAATATATTTTAATAAAGAAGCAGAAAATTGGGAGGGGGGTGTTGAAAAATTAATAACTGAGGTTATTAAGCACTTAATTGCTTTCTTGCGAAGAATTACCAAACAGAAATTAAAGGGTTCCTCACATCCAAAGAGTCCTTGATTCAAGGCATATCAAATGTCCAGAATGGCGAGTGAAGGAGAGGAGAAATGTGTGACTTTCCAAAAGGACTGGTACTCCTAATATCCCACACCATTGGCTATGCTATCTAGAGATGATGGGAACTATGGTCCCATAACTTCCGGAGGTTTGCACATTCCCTACATCTGTTCAAAGCCAACCCTGGCTTGAAAGAATAATAGTCAAATTGTGGCTGAACACTAGAGATGGTCATCCAACTCACCCCATCTGGAGTGGAGTGTGGAGATGATCAGAGAAGCACCTGGCTTTGTCTTCATAGCGAGGCATGAAATGATGACATCATTGGCTGAGGTCTGCTAAGGTCAGCTGGAGTCCTTCAGAGGTCTTAGTGGATGGTTATAATCATGCCAGGTCTGGCTATGGGGACATAGCCAAATGCCAAAAACCTCTGTGAGTCTACCCCTTCCCCACTCTCCACCACGCATGAAATGGCCAGATGGGGGCTAAACCAGCTGGTCATAATATATAAAGCCTTACATGGCTTGGGTCCAGATATTTCCCCATAAAAACCTGCCAGAGTCCTCAGATGTACAGACTCACTTGGTGAGGACACAAAAGAGCCTTCTCAGTGGCTGCTCCCACCCTCTGGAACTCCTTTCCATGGGAGGATAGGCGGGCTCCCTCCCTCTTTTCCTTTTGCCAGCGGGCAAAGACATTTTTATTGAATCAAGTTTTTAATATATAATTGTGTTAAGGAGGCTTTTATACAGGCTGTGTGCTTTAGATATGCTTTTTAACTTCTGTATGTTTCTTTTAGTGTAATTTAAACTCTTTTTAGTGAGCTGATTTTGTTTTCAAATTTCAAATTGTTTTCAAAATTAATTAAAAGATGATAGATAGATAGATAGATAGATAGATAGACAGACAGACAGACAGACAGACAGATTCCTGTTAATTAATTGCACTGACTTAATTGTTGAATGGTGAATAAATGTCTAGGAAAATCTAATTTCTTTAACGGCTCAGTGGCAGGACTAATAGTAAGAGTTAGTATGATGTTTTCTTGTTAAGTATGAGTATTTCATATACTTCAAAATGTACTTTAAAATGCACAAGCTACAAAAAAGAAAAGACAGGAATGGAATTCCTTAAATAAGCAAACAAACAAAATCATGTGTGAACACCACCCATCTGACCTGATATTTGGCATTCAAGTCAAGTCATCCTCCTGTCCCTCCCCAACACAGCATGCAGATGGTGAGAAAAAGAGGACCATTGCTCCAAGATAGTCTTCATTTTAAAACCTCAAATCTCTTCCAAGACACATTATTTAAGTCCTTGAAGTTTGTCCACATCACCAGAAGACTTCTCGAAAGGAGCAGGGGGGCAGTTTGAACTCTACATTGGTTCTCCACCCTCCAGGAGCAGGTCAAGGAGCACTTCCATCTTCTTTCCTGACAGTATATGATTCAGCAAGGAAGTATCCTGGGACTTATCACTGCCAAAACAATAGCCACAAGGCTTTGCAGCTCCACACCAGCAATGACAAATTGCTTTCCCACCAGCAGCATTCACAGCTGTGTACGTGTGGAGCTGTACAAAAGCCATGTGACTGCTTTCTATTATTTTAAACATAAGTTGCCACAGTCCTCATTCCTGTCAAAAAGGTAGTGAGTGACCTCAGCAAGGCATACCTCAGTTAACAAAGCCTCTGACAAGAAGGTCCATTTTACAAAGTCTAAGGTGAGGTATTCAAATCTCTTTCGCAAAGTCTCAAGTCAAGGCTCAAGGCTCTACATTCATAGCCACTTTGAGTCCATGTACCAGAAGGAAGGTGAGATATATTATTATTATTATTATTATTATTATTATTATTACCATCATCGTCATCATCATCATCACCATCATTGTCTCAAGCTCAGTCTTGAGTCCTTGCAAGTTACTTTCAAGTTAAATCCCAAGTCAAGGCTCAAGTCCTGGAGCCCACTTTAACATGAAAAAAGGTGGTGGTGTGTGGGGGGGGGGGGGGTGGAACTGCAATAAAAGAGGTGCACAATGTTGGAGTAAAATTTAAATTATTACACACAATTTATCAAGACTGAATTTTAGAAAAATGATATCTATTGAGTATCCAGTCCCCACTGCACATCAGAGAAGCTTTTAGCTTTTCCTAGTAGGAGGAGCAGAAAAGACTCATCCCCATAGTATGTTTTTTGAAGGGGGACAGGAGACCCTTTAGGCAATGAGCTTGAGGTCTACAGGAAGCCAGGGCTTCCTGTATGGAAAAGTACTGTTTCCATCATGAGACCAATAGGCAAAAAGCAGTGAGATGGAAGTGTTATTCAAAGGAGAAAAACTGTTTTCCATTCTGTAACCAGAAAATTGATTGCTGAAAAATATACAAGTCAAGAATTGAGTCAGTGTGTCATTTATTGCCAAGTCACGTCCAATTTTATTCCAAGTCAAGTCACTGAAGCAACTTGAGTATGACTTGAGTCCAAGTCAATCAAGTCAAGTCTGCTACACAGCAAAGTCTTTTTACAGGAGCCCACCCCAGAGCCCTTTTTCTTGTCTTCTGTGTACCTAGAAGTTGTTTCTTTGTTTGTTTGCAGCATTGGCATTAGAAGGATCATGAAGGAAGACTGGAGAAGCTTTCAATGTTGGATTACTGAAGCATTTCATTGGTGGCCAAAGTTCTAAGACCATTGGATGAACAGAGACTATGGCATGATCTGTCACACACCTTAGATTCATTTGTTCCACTTGGACTTATCCGCAATCACCACAGAAGCTGGAAGATAAATTAATTTTGTTAGATCAGCAGGTCAGCAGTTCAAGGGCCAAGTTCCACATGACAGAGTGAGCTGCCATCACTAATCCTGGCTTCTGTCAAGCTAACAGTTCAAAAGCATGTAAAAGTGCAAGTAGATAAATAGGTACCACTTCAGTGGGAAGGTAACAACATTCAGTGCAGTCATGGTGGCCACATGACCACAGAGTCGTCTTTGACAACACTAGCTGTTCAGCTTAAAAACAGAGATAAGTACTTCCCCCTACAGTTGGACATGACCTGTCAGGTCTTGCCAAAGGGGAATGAATACTTTTACCTTTTTAAAAAAACTTTATTTATTTATTTATTTATTTATTCGAATATTACATTTGGGTGTTACATTTGGTGTGTCGGAATTTGTATGCAATAAATTCATATAACTCATATGGCTCATATATTGCCTTTCTATACCCCTATTGACATCTTAATATATCTATAAGTGTTATTAGAGACTGCCCAATCATTCGTCTAACCACACAATCCTTAACTCTCTGTTATTTATTTCTCTTAGCTGTATAGAACTAAGCTATATATCTAGTCCCCTTACTAGAAATTTGATAAATAATACCTTTACCTTTTTTTAACCAATGTACTATTCCTGTTTCAGTCCAAAGTATTTTGGGGTTGAGTCAGTTTACAAAAGACCTGCTCTTGGTGGAAATGAAAACTGCTAGAAATTGTAGCAAGTTTATATGATAGGCAGGTGGTGGTGGTCGTAGTGGTGGTGATTTCTCATTTTTTTCCCCCAGGGTGGCTTACAACGGTTAAAACAAACATAGTTAAAAATTCACAGCATACAAAAGTTAAAAATCAATTAAACTATCACAAAGTTAAAACCAGTTAAAAACATAAACCATTTTAAAAACCAAATTGAAGTGCAGTGTGTTATAGCACCATGTTTCCCATATGAAAATCAATTCTCAAAGGCCTGCAGAATGAAAACATTGTTATCCCCATGCGGAGAAGCTAGAAGACAATCTAGCTTCTCTGAGAAGGAAATTTCATTACCTGGAGGCAGCCACTGAGAAGGCCATCTTTATGTTCCCACCTGCAGGTAGGGGTGGTGGGACAGAGAGCAGGGCCTCCCTGGAAGAACTCAAAACATGGGCAGGTTCATACAGAGAATACAGTTCTTCAGATAACCTGGACCAGAGTCATAGAAGATATTATAGATGTCAAAAAGGTTGCCTGCTTTTTGGATTTCCCTTCTGCATATCACTATAGGCACCCCCGTGATGAAGGTAAACACTTTAAAATGTACTATCAACGTTCCTACCCTGAGCAGACCAAAATTAGTTCAAAATACTCCAGGAAAGTCTGTGGACTGGGGTGCCTTTGATGCAGGCAAGGCATAAATGGTTTGTTTTTTCATGTGATGCCAAAAAGAGAGGGACTTGTCCATTCATGGGTCAGCAGATTCTAGAGCACCACCTTCTGTAAGAGTATGAGTTGAAGATGAGTGGTGGACTGAGGAATGTGTGGTCCTTTTGATGTTCTTGGGCTACAGTTCCCTTCAGTACTAATCAGCAAAGCCAGCATTACTAACCAGCAAAGCCAGCTGTCCAACCACATCTGGAGGACCATAGTTACCTACACCTAGATGAATGCATAAACATTGTTTGGATAACTGAATTGTGTTTTTATGAAGCTACTTGGTCTCCAGATCCTGAGATTGTGTTGTGGGATGGGCCATGAAGCCTTTAATTTGAATTGAAAGGATGTGAAATTAATAAAATATAAGTGGAGAAAAGGTCTCCCCTAAGCAGGAGTGCATATGGTTGAGGACAGACTCAGCAGCACACCTTTTCTTCAAAGAACTACTAAAGGTCTCCTGAGTCCAGTCAGGAGCAATGACTTGCAAAAAAAGAAAAGGGGAAAAATAACAAGCTACAGTTTATTATCTTATCAGCTATGATGTCTGACATTGGAACACACCGAAAAGCCCTGCCTAACCAAATTGATTTTAAAAAAGAAAAAGAAAAAGAAACTGATTATGCTCAGAGTTTCAAAAGCTGCTTTGTTGCTGTGCAGGAGGGGACTACACTTTCAAAACTCTCTCTACACCACAGCCACCGCAGTAGCTATACTGGTTGGGGGATTCTGGGAGTTTCCTAAATACTCAGAGAACTGAACAGCATCTCTCCCCCCTCCTACAGCCCCACCTTTGAAACAGAGCTGGAGGCATGACTTTAGCCTTATTTACATGTTCTTCTGAACATGTGTGAAGGTTAAAAGTGAGATGGAGCTGTATATGGGCCTGAAACAGATGGGCCAAAAAACAAGGTCCCCAGCCGATCTGGGCTGCTGCTGTGGTTTTGAACTGTGCCAGCAAAAGGAGCAGTATTTTACTGCTTCTTTTTGGCTTGGTTCTTTGGGGAAGATGTGGGTCTGGCGAGGTTTCCCTCCATGGTTGGGGTGTGCATCATCTAAATGCCATACCCCAAATGTGGCCAGAAACCATGTTTTTCAGCCTCTCTGTTTCAGGCCATGGTTCATCTTCCCTCAAAGAGAGAAAGCAAAGAAAAAGCTTCAGAGCAAAGCAAAGGGATGGAAAGGAGGAAGGAAAATGAGTTTTACAGACATTCTTTTAGAAGAAATCACAGAAAAGAGGAAGATATCTTTGTTAAAATGACAACTGCCATCTGAAAATTTTATCATTCATGCAAAACAGAATTATCAAATGGAATTATGATGGCTAGTAATGATGATGTCTTTCCTGCAGCAGAAAAAGCCTTTGGGAACTGACTCCTATTGGGGCAAGGTCTTTTCACAGTGTGATGTATCATCTGTACTTGTTTGTTTTTTAAGGGTATGTTTTAAAAATTGCATTTAATTCCATTGATTGTTAATTAAGTTATTCATGTATTTTAGTATCACAAATTTTTCTCTGTAACTTGGTGCTTAATGTTGCCTTGAGTCATAAGGCAGGGAAAAGTGGGATATAAATAAATAGATAATATATTGACACCTATTCTTGACTCTTCCCAAAGTGTGCTGGGTGAGGAGGCTTCCTCTTCTTTCCAGCCTTCCCACAAAGGAGGACCAGGGTTGGGGTTGGGCTGGGACTGGGGTGCTCCTCCTCCTCCTTCTCTCAGGGGAACCAGAAGTCCTCCTCACCACAAAAGAGGATGATGCCCTGCAAAATGGAGAACATACAAGGAAAAAATGGAGGGCATTATATAAAATGAAAGCTAAAGACACTCATGTAAATGTAAATGCATGCTTGTTAGTCAGGCTGGAAATGGAGGACTTTTCTTTGAGCACTTGATTTCCATTTTTCCCATGCTGCCCTTGGCACATTCCAGTATGATACACCAGTATGTAAAGACTGAGCAGTTATAGGAGCTTTATATTTTGTCTTCTCTCATGTTTTCTGAACCTTTAGCAGTAATGCCATTGATTCTCCATGCCACTGTAATTTATTTTTTTGCATATTGAATGGCATGTAGGAGAAGTCAAGGAAGGGGGAACTCTGTGCTAGAAAGTCAGATCCTGAAATTCAGTTGTGCATTTTGTTTTGTTTGTTTTTTTAAAACCCAAAACCTCATTTGCAATATACTGCCTCTTAAACTAACTTTTTTTAAAAAAACAAATCATTTTCAAATTTATGCAAGCAATATTTTATGAATCCTTAGCCATCAGATAGGTTGAATGCTGCTAGGCATAAAACAGAAAAGGCAGATGGCCTCCCCCAGTTTTATTTTTTGTTGATTATCTCCATGCTAACCGTTTACTATGCTTATATTGAATTTTTATATAGTGCAACTCCAAAGTGTTGGGGAAAAGAACCAAAAGCTCTTTAGAGTTACTTTCTGAAATAACTTGACAAATAGCCATCAAATTACTGGATCCAAAATGAAGCACTTCAGTGGGATTTCATGTCACCAAGTGTTTCTGACCTAATCTCAGATGAAAAGATGTCTGTCATCAAAAATTACAATATTCTATATATCTTGGCAGCTCCGTGGTTGCCAGTGGCTAATGATGCGTTATAGATTGTTTTTCAGAAATGGTCTCCAACTGCTTGAAAAAGCACAAAGAATCCCTTAAACTCCATTCAAATGTGGGAAAATCTGACAGACTTCTATTTCTGCATCTCTTCCTGCCGCTCGACAGGGAATGATGACATCTACAATTTGTTTGATTACTCCTTTTGATCATTTATTTATTGCAGCTTCTGGGCTTGATCACTCTGCATTATTGTCTTTTTGCCACATTTGTGAGCTGGAACAATGGTATCAAATATTGTAGAGTTCATTGTCTTCAAATTAAAAGCTCTCTAGTCTCTTGGCTGCTATTTTGGCAGTTTCTGATATCTCCTGCAGTTATTAGTCTTCTCAGACCTGACTCCAAGAGACAGTTGAGCAAGTACATGAAGTGCTACAAAATTAGGTCAGATTAATAGTTAGTTTAGTTGTGATTTGGCAAGAGGACTAACCAAAGATAACAATTCCACGTTGAATGCAACCACTTAACAAATGATTCACTCCATTTTCAGTCAAATTTTACAATATCATGTGAATACTCACATATTTTCTTGTCATCAATGAGAAAGTGCATTCCAAAACATCAAAATATCCCATTTGGAGGGTTGGGGAATGGTCAATTTACATGAAATTTTTCTCATTTGGGACCTTCTCTAGAAAAAAATTATTTTGTCCAAAAATTTGTATTTTGAACAAGGGCAATATATATATATTAAGATATAGAGTGTTTTCTGAGCAAAAAAAAAAAAAAAGTAATTTGACAAATGTGAAAGCCCAAGAGATTTTGTACAAACACATCCTTTTTACAAAAAAGGTCACAAACAGCTTCCAGCTGCTTTGGAGGTGTGCTGATTAGATGACACACACCTCCAAAGTGGCCAGAAGCTGCACCAAAGCCACACTCCTGTCCTTTGGGCCAGAGCATAAAGGACCTTGGAGAATCCAACTCCTATTGGCCCCTGCATGCATGGTCCACTTTGAGAAGGGGTTGTGTGGTTAGTATAGTTTGGAATGACTTCTGGCCAGAGTGGACTTGAGCCACTCTTCCCCACCCATTTACTCCAGACCCTAATCTTTTCCAGATTTCCTTCCCAGATCTGCTCCCCAGTTTACCAATCCAACCATGCCAGCAAGAATGACCATTTAAACTGGTGATGAAGGAAATCAAAGTCCAATACATCTGAAGGGCACCACAGTGGAGACAGTAGAGAGAGATATTAGGTATGGAAAAAATATTGGCGCCTTAAAGCTGACAATTAAAAACAGTTTTATCAGCGTTCCCTGCAGTGCCCACATATACTGAGGATTTTCCTTTGTGCTAAGAAGGGTGTAACTCAATTGTGTGAAAGATAAAAAACAATTAATGGAGTGCTTCCTTGGCTTTTTGGTAAATATCCTCAAATGTCTGTTATTATAAACCGGGACATTTCATAATAGAAATTAATTAGCAGATCTGATAACTTTCCTCAGGACTTGAATAAGGATTATAAGCATTATCTCACTACAAAAGTTAAATTATCTCCCATTGTATTTCTGTTGGGTATTTCTGTATGTTTTTCTTTGCCTGCATGTAGCATCTTTTAATATCCAATGCAAGAAATGTGAATTTATGAAATGTCAGAAACAAACACATACTACATCAAATGCTTTCAAAAAATCAAAGAGCTGGATACATGCTGACCCTTTCTTTTATTTTCTTTTTAGATGTTCATTCAAGGTCCAAACTAATCAGGAAGAAGAAGCATTTTCCACTTTGCTGTGACACAATATCCATAAAGATGATTAAAGACCAAAATGCATGCTATAGCATATTGTTAGCTAAAATCTCTTGATATGCAACTTTTCCCAATAACTTTTGACTTACAAAAATATCCCCCAGCTATTCACAAGCCAAAACAGCAAATGGTGCCTTTGTTGAAACATAATATTAAACCATGATGCCTGAATAGGCATACTGTATTCAGTACTTATTTCCAAGCCTTAGTTTGTGAACACACATCAACTCCCTAATTTTTCACACTATAGTTTAGAGGTGAAACATAAATTATAATTTGTCACTTTGGCTTTCAAAAATGGAGGAAATGATCTGGACTGACAAAGAACATTCTCTCCATTCCATTATAGAAACCCATTGGACTGGCCCTTGAACCTTACTTCATCTCTTATAGTGGGATATAAATCACTGTACTACCTGGCAACAATATTACATTTTAAGTTGTGCAGAACAGGCTGTTTTACATGTACTTTACAGAGAAGGGAAAGACCAGGCTGCTCAGGAGGAAAAATGGTTGGACTCCCACTGCTGTCTCCACTCGCAATATCAGCAGCCTTTGACAGTTGTGGAGCTGAAGGAGGGGGCAAAATGAGAATGTTGCTCTTCCAAATAAGAATTTTGCCCTCTTGAATTTTTGTTTCTGCTCCCAAAATTCTGCACAGTGAGACACTGAAATTGTTCACACCTAAAATTTGCTGTGCTCACATTCCATTAGTAACTTTTGCTTAGATACCTAAACTCTATTTTGTAGGCTGCATCTACACTGCAGTATTAATTCAGTTTGATGCCACTTTAACTGCCTTGGTCCAATGCTATAGAATTCTGGGATCTGTAGTTTTGTGAGAGCTTTCTCTGCCACAACAAACTACAAATCCCAGGATTCCATAGGATGGAGCCATGGCAGTTAATGCAGTGCCAAACTGCATTAATTTTGCACTGTGGCAGTAGCCTAAATGCCCAAGTGATGTTTAAATTACTGCAATGCTAAAAACATGGAGACGGGGAAAAATTCATTGAGGGAGCAGAATTCTTACTTGGGGTAATGCTCTCACTCTTCCCTGTAGCTACACTCCTGGACAGTTGGCTCACCCAGATGGTAGCTAAATTGTAGAGCTATCCTGCACAGGATCCACTTGTAAGAAGAGAGGAGGCCATGAAACTGCAAATGTACTATCAGACTCTCAGAATCCCATAGCCAGCGTGGCTAGTAGCTGTACTGGCTGGGAAATATGGGATATGTAGTCCAAAATATGGGAAATGTAGTCCAAAAAAGCAAATGTAGTCCCAAGTCCTGGATACTACCAATAACTAAGACATTTTTTGCCACTACATTTTCATTGAGTCACTAAGAATGGAAGAAGTGCAAAATAACTCATTGGGGAAAAAAGTAAAATTGTTTTTCAAAAACCAGACTTGTAATCTATTAACAACCTGTGAGATTTTCTTTCCTGTTTCCACAGGTGAGTCATAATCCACACCAATGATAAATAGTCTGCAAACAAAACAAGGCCAGGAGAATAATCAATCAGTGAACAAGTGGTCCTGGGGTACAGACTAACCTGTCAAAGATAAGAACACTAAATTATAAAAGTGAGTAAAGGGATAATCTGGTGCTTTGTCCTTCCAAGTGAAAACCAAGATGTGGAGCTTGCTGCTTCTCCTGGGTGCCACATCTGCTTTTGCGGATGCTTCCATTCACAAATTTAATGGGTAAGAATACAGAACATTCTCGACCTGTATATTTTGAGAGATTATATAGGACTCTGGGGCATATAATTCATTGCTATCATTTTCTTTAGGGAGAAAGTTTTTCGTGTAACACCTCACAATGAAGAACAAATAGGCACCCTTGAATACTTGGCCAGCAACTTTCAGGTAAATTAAAATGTGGTAGGATGATAATGATTAAAAGTAATTGTCAGTCTACATTATATTGCATTGATAAATAAGGAAGTTAGGTTTATTCCTACTGCAGAATTTGGAAAAGAATAGCCAGCATGGGGATTCTGGATGTTACAGTCCAAAAAAAGGTAATTTACCCCTAGCTTGATGGGAAATGACCAGCTTACCTGGGAAAAGAAGAACAAGTTGTAACGTAACTGATTTCCTCTTCTAGAAACTTTGAACAATAAGGACTTTATCAAACAAGGCTGTAAAATTGGAATTTTAACAGGATAAAAATGTCTCTGGCCAGTACTTATCACACAAGGGTGCTGCGGCTGCTGCTGCTGCTGCTGCCTTGTATTCAATTAATGTAGTGTACTTTTTCATTGACAGGCAAAATCTGCTAATAGGTTCTCAATCTCACTGCTTTTGTATTATGCCTTCATATGATAGATCCCTTTGGTTGCAGTTCCACTTCTCAGGCAATCACATGAGTCTGCTCCTCTCACCTCCTCACCCTCTCATCCCTCCACTTCACAGCAATCATGGCAGCCAACACCTTTCCAAGGCTGACTGCTGTGTGAATATTCATAAAGCATCTGGCGTTGGGAAGCAGTTGGCAGCTGCAATGGTTTGTTCATGCCCTCTTGTATCACTGTGAATGTGCACATAGCAGTCCTGCACTTTGAGAAGGAGCAGGAGCAATGATAAGAAATTATGCCAAACCAGTATGCTTCCATTGCTTAACCAGTACAATTGTGACAGAACATCACACTAAAGTGATAGAGGCCTAAGGCACAGTGATGCTACCAGCTTAGGAATAGGTTTAGAGAAAAGCCTTGCTGAGATCCTCTTGTGCTGTTTTAGCAGCTGTGGCACACTGATTTCTCTCACTCCCCCTCCCCAACCTACCCTGGCCATACTCTTTCTCACCGAACCACCCACAACTGCATAGCACATCAACAACCCATCCTGGAAAACAGCAGGAGAGAATGGGCATACAAGCACCAAGAACCATATTTTGGAGAGGACAAATTGGTTACATTTTCTTATATAGACAGTTATCCATATCCAAAGATTCTTGATCCACAGATTCAACTATACACAGCTTGAAAATATTCCAAAAATATAAATTCAAAAAAGCAAAACTTGATTTTGCTATTTTATATAAGGGATACCATTTTACTATGCCGTTGTATATAATGGGACCTGAGCATCCATGGATTTTGGTATCCATGGGGGAGGGGGCTAGAATCAATCTCCAGTGAATAACAAGGGCCCACTGTACTATAAATTGCCTGAAACTGTTGCTGGGCATGCTGGACAACCATAGAAATGGTCCAATCAATGCAATGACTCAGTCTACCTACAATCTTTGTAAAACATTATTTAAGAGGTTTGGGGGAAATACTATTGTAAAGTCATATTTTTATACAATTATAAGTCCTCCATAAAGCTTGGCAAACTTACTTTTTTGGCCTATCACTTCCAGAATTGTTCCTAGAACTGTCATTATAATATGATTATATCATTTGTGATGGTGTTTCCAATCTTCAGATGGGGTCTTTCAAGTCACCATCTAATCTGGCAGCAACATCAGTATGCTCTGGGGACCCCACCCCAGTCAACCAGTCCAATGCAGACTGGGCATGCTAGTAGACACAAAGTGTTGACTGTCAATTGGAATACAGGAATATTAACTGATAGGAAGTGAAAGAATGGGTTGTCCTGAAGGGAAGTATGATTAGTTATCTGGATCCCTGGACATGGAGTAGAAGGTGAGGATCAGAGGTTGGCAAAGTTGCATTTTTGAATCACAGTACCTAGAATACCCCCCTCAACTGGCTGGAGTCTGTGAATCCAAAAAAGTAAATTTGTTGAGCTTAGATGAGAATACACTGATTTTTTTTGTTTTTTTTTTTTACTAGTACCACTTGTAATGCTATAAAAACAGCATCATGCTATCAAAACAGGAGCCCTGATGGTACAGCAGTTAAATGGTGCAGTGGTTAAACGCTGGTACTGCAACTACAGGGTTGTGAGGTCAATCCCAGGGCTCCAAGGTTGACTCACCCTTCCATCCTTTCGTAGATCAGTAAAATGAATAATGTAAATGAGCCGCCTCAATGGATCTCAAAGGGGCGGGGTATAAATAAATTTTATTATTTATTAGTAGTAGTATTATGTAAAAACATTGCAATTAAAAATTATTTTAAAAAATAAAAAAAAATGAGTACCCAGCTTGTTGGGAGCAATTGACTGACTGATTGGGAACTGCTTAGAACGTGCTCAGTTTACTGATAAGTGGTATAGAA
Organism: Urosaurus nigricauda; assembly: GCA_034509955.1. Lineage (NCBI taxonomy): Eukaryota > Metazoa > Chordata > Lepidosauria > Squamata > Phrynosomatidae > Urosaurus > Urosaurus nigricauda. The sequence goes on from JAOEGL010000003.1 coordinate 246,360,340, forward strand.
ATGTAAATGCTATTGCTATAATGTTATCCCACTTATCACGAACCCTTTCTAGCATATTCATATCTTCTTAACCTTTTTTATCTGTTTCCTCCCCATTTATCATTGTCATCCCCATCAAGCCAGTAAAGACACTGTAAGCTCCTGGGGGCAGACACCTGACATTTTTTTTCCTGGAGTTAATTGTAAAGTGCTACCTTATACACTCAGCTGAAAAATACATTGCTAGAAAACATGACAATGAAACCAGCCTTTATGTTTTCTTTCATTATTTAATATTACAATACAGTCTGCTGTACTAATAGTCAATAAATGCCACTGGAAATATGTGGACTGAGTGCCTCACCCTAACATTGATGAGAGGCTTCTGCTTCTAAGTTCATGAGCCGTAGTAAATAAATTCATTTTTGAAAACTCAAATGAGGATTGCAGAACAGAGGCTCTGATCAGTGTTGCTTGCTAAAAGTTTAGGTCATAATCAACTTCACCCACTTACCCCCTCTTTTCAATTTCTTATGTGTCACTTTCTCTTTCTGAATGTTCTGTAAATCACTTGTCCACTCCAAATGTGTGTTTGACCTTGGTGTAGATATATGAAGGCATGAGAAAACACACACAAAGATAGCAGATCTATTCTCAAGATCTGTGCATGGCTTTGATGTTGAGAAATAGCTGCAAAAGAGAGGAAGGAAACACCCAAAGCTTCACCATGAGATGTGGCAACTGCAATGATATAGAGATGTACAGGGGCTTTTCATTGACCACAGGTCATTGTCAAACTCTCTCCTTTGCTGAGCACTGCTCTTCATTATGTCTTCCTCTGTCCTTCCAAATTAATTAGAGTTTTGCTATTCACATCTATGAGGACATAATTCAGCCAGGTATTATGCTGAATTATTATGATGATGATACCATGGTTTTGCTTTTTTATTTTGGATATAGGATTCAAAAAGGACCAAAACATCCCTTAATTCAGCTTTTCCCAAGTTGCTGTCCTTCAGGTGTGTTTGATTACACTGTCTACCAACTCTAGCCAATTTGCCTGGGGACGGTGCAGGTTGTAGACCAGAACAGCACCAGGCTGTAGAAGACTTTAAACCGTGCTGAAAAGTAAGACTACCAACTGTTACATCAGGAATGAGAAATGTTATGTCCTCCAGATGTTGCTAGACTACAACCCCCATCATTCTTCTCCATTCAATATTTTGGTAATGGCTGGCGGGAATTGGAATCTTATAACATCTGGAGGGCCGCACATTCCCCATTCCTCTTTACAGTCATCTTAAATATACAGACATTAATAGGTGACTGGCAGAACAAATATTTTGTATGTGCAAGGTCTTAAGTTCATCTGTCAACTTAAAGGCCCAAGTTTAACTGTATTTTATTCAAATCATAGAATCATACAATCATAGAATTGGAAGAGACCCCAAGGGCCATCCAATCCAACCCCCTACCATGCAGGAACTCCCAATCAAGGCATCCCTGACAGATGGCCATCCAGCCTCTGCTTAAAGACCTCCAAGGAAGGAGACTCCATTACATTCTAAGGGAGAGTGTTCCACTGTCAAACAGCCCTTACTCATAGAATCATAGAATCATAGAATCATAGAGTTGGAAGAGACCACAAGGGCCATCCAGTCCAACCCCCTGTCATGCAGGAACTCCCAGTCAAAGCATCCCCGACAGATGGCCATCCAGCCTCTGCTTAAAGACCTCCAAGGACGGAGACTCCACTACACTCCGAGGACGGAGACTCCACTGTCGAACAGCCCTTACTGTCAGGAAGTTCCTCCTAATGTTGAGGTGGAGTCTCTTTTCCTCCAGTTTGCATCCATTGTTCCGCGTTCTAGTCTCTGGAACAGCAGAAAACAAGCTTGCCCCCTCCTCAATATGGCTCTCCTTCAAATACTTAAAGAGGGCTATCATATCACCTCTTAACCTTCTCTCCTCCAGGCTAAACATACCCAGCTACCTAAATCGCTCCTCATAAGGCATGGCTTCCAGACCCTTCACCATCTTAGTTGCCCTCCTTTGGACACGCTCCAGTTTCTCCACATCCTTTTCGAATTGTGTGCGCAGAACTGGACACAGTATTCCAGGTGGGGCCTGACCAAAGCAGAGTACAGTGGCACTATTACATCCCTGGATCTAGACACAATACTTCTATTGATGCAGCCTAAAATAGCATTGGCCTTTTTAGCTTCTGCATCGCACTGTTGACTCATATTCAACTTATGGTCTACTTGAACTCCTAGATCTCTTTCACATGTAGTTTCATTCAGCCAGATGTCCCTCATCCTATATCTGTGCATTTCATTTTTCCGCCCTAAGTGCAAAAGCTTACATTTCTGCGTGTTGAGTTTCATTTTGTTAACTTCAGCCCAGCTTTGTAGTCTAGTCAGATCATATTGAATTTTGATCCTGTCCTCTGGGGTATTAGCTACTCCTCCTAGTTTGGCGTCATCTGCAAATTTGTTGAGTATGCTCCCAATTCTGTTATCCAAGTCATTGATAAAGATGTTGAATAGCACTGGGCCAAGGACAGAACCCTGTGGCACTCCACTTGTCACTTCTCTCCAGGATTAAAATGAACCATTGCTGAGCACCCTTTGGGTTCGGCCAGTCAACCAATTACAAATCCACCTAGCAGTTGCCTTGTCTGGCCCACATTTTACAAGCTTGTTTGCAAGAATGTCATGGGGAACTTTGTCAAAGGCCTTACTGAAATCAATATATATATATATATATATATACATACAGCATTCTCTTCATGTACCAAGCTGGTAATTTTATCAAAAAAAGAGATTAGGTTTGTCTGGCATGACCTGTTTCTCTGAAATCCATGTTGACGTTTTGTGATTATGGCATTGCCTTCTAGATGTTCACAGACTCCCTGTTTAATGATCTGCTCTAGTATCTAAATAAACCAGGTGCAATAGCCAATAATGCAGGCTGCACTAGAAAATAACTTTAGCCTGTGATCTTAGAAAGTCACATCAGTCTTAAGTAGATGATAGCAGACTTGATGACGCCAGCTTGATTTTGGAAATTATATTCCATAAATGTAACTTTGCCAAGCTTTAATCATCCACATCATAAAATTTAACAATAAAATCCATTATAATTCCTAACTATATCTTTTGAAGTGGCTGCATTTTAGAGAAAGGACTAAACAGGTATTGTCCATGCTGGGAAAATATTCTATTACACATTTCTGTTCCTAAAGATCTGTACTAGTGAATAGCAACAATTCAGATATATGTTACACTCTCCTATATGTCCACAGCAGGCTCGATGAAATGATATGTTTCCAGTAACAGTTTCCAGTCACCACTTTCATTTATCACAGAATGATGTACCATGTTCTTCCTCTACCAGTGTGTGTGTGTGTGTGTGTGTGTGTAGATTGGCAGCTATGAAGAGATTAGACATGTGTCAAAATATATGAATGAATACTAAAGTTATGATTGTTCATGCCATCATATTTCCCATTTCTGTGTATGGTTGTGAAAGCTGGATAGTGAATAAAGCTGATTTGAAGAAGATCAAATAATTTGAAATGTGATTGTGGGGAAGAGTTCTGTGGATAATGTGGATTGCTAAAAAGACAAATAAATAAATCCTAAAGCAAATCAACCCTGAACTCCCTCTAGAACCCAAGATGAATAAACTGACTCGTGAGAAAAGACAATAATGGGCTTTCTAGATTGGCAAAAAGAAGTGTGTTCATGGCTGCATGAAACTCTAGCCTTTAGATGAGAAAAAGGGAAAGTGTGCCATGAAAACGCTTTTTTTGCATTTTAGGGGAGAAGAAGCGCCTTTAAAAAGGTGTTGGTTTTCCCAGCTTCTTTTTTTAAAACTGCGGAACAGCGCAGCTCCATCTAAAGGCTGTGGTGCAGCTGCTAAGCATTAAGGAAAAGGCAACTTCATGTCAAACTTTCCTGCCAATCTAGAAAGCCCCAATGGTTGTTAAGGTAGAAGGCAGTGGGAAAAGAGGAAAACCTCATTCCAGATGGATAGACTAAATCAAGGAAACCACAGGGCTGCTAATGAGTGACTTGAAGGTCTCTCATTCATAGGGTTGCCATGAGACAAGATCTATTTGACAGCAGTTACAGCAAAGAATTAAATGCTGTTAATTGTGTATGAGGACATTCAGACATTGGCACTTATGTCTATACCCATATCCCTGCTACCCTCTTAGCAATTTTGGCCCAATACCTGAGTAGGCATTAAGTCCACAGGAGTTGGAGTCTGTCAACATCAGGAAGTCCCCAGTTGCCCATCCTACCACAGGTCATAATCTAGTACAGAACTAAGCATACTAAAGACTGTTTATGACAAAGGCATTATGTAAACTATGCTGAAAAAGATCATGCCTGTGCAACATCAAAAAGTTGGATAGGAATTCAAGTTCAAGTTCAAGTGTTCTCTCTCTCTCTCTCTTCCTTTCTCCTTTTTAAGTGACAGTTCTTTGGACATCTTGATCCCATCTGATCATTGTTAGCAGAGTGTAAACCTCACTATCCGGCTACGTTCCTTCCATCATTTCTTGTCTGGCCATTTATCAGGTTTTCTAACAAGGAAATGAGGAATCAACTGGTATTTCTGAAACACCTAATTAAAACTTTTAAAAACAAGAAGGAGGAAGGCCTCAGTGATTATCTTGATACTTAATTTTATGTGGTTATGTGAATGCTCAGCTTTGTAACTGTTCAGCAAATAATAGTTTTAAATTTAACATTAAAAATGCATTCCTATATACACTCACCTGGGAATAAGTACCATTAATGGTGGGATTTACTTCTGACTAAATATTTATTCAACTGGCCTATAACCCATGATCTCTTTATGGTTCACAACGAAAACACCTTCCATTTGATTTAAACAGAATTCCCCAACCATACATTGTGTCTTCTATAAATTTTGACTAAAGAAAACATAGTTTGTGCTAGCTAGTGTAGCAATGAAAGTTCATAATTACAGCACCCATTTTAGGAATGGTATGAAACCATTGGTGAAGTATACGAGTAAAGCCTAAGTAACTAAAGCACAACTACAACAAAAACAATTATTTTTACATTCTAAGAAAAGATGTATATTACCAAAGGAGAGAATCCAAATTTAGCTTGGTATATTTAGAGGATAGATTTCACTGTTTACAGGGTTATAATCCCAGAGGTAAAAATATTTTGGTCACTGCTTAGAGACGAAGTCAATAGGCACCTTTTAGTCAGGCTTACTCACAAAAGTCCCCATGGACCCATTCAGTCAATCCAAATGAAATGAGGCTGCAAATTCCTAACTTTAGAAAAATATGCAAATGTCACTGCCACGTCATAAATTTATAAGTCATTTGTTTCTCACAAATGATAGTGCTAACATGCCTTTCAACATTCTTGTAAGGCACGTCTGAAGTCCGGCCAAGTCCCACCTGTTCTCCAGCTGTTGAGAGATTTAAGTGCTGGACATGTGAGCAGACTGAGCTTTGTAAAGCCAGCAAGATAAAGGGCTTGGGGGGTGGGGGGGTCAAGGGAAGGCAAGGATAGTTGTTACTATAAATCTACAGCATACCATCCAACATTTCACCAATGAAAATAGGAACATGTTTGGCCAAAGAACATCAGAGTGTGGTCAAGATGGCAAAAATTATTAATGAGGGACAGCATGCAAGCTGGGAGTCTACTGGGAAGGGCAAGATTCTGCCCCCTCATGTCCTCTTCCCTAGGTGAGTAAACAGAGTGCAAACTAATTTTGCACTTTGAGTTCAGTTTGCATCAATAGAAGTAAGTCAAGGACAAAGAAGAGAAGTGAGAAGAGAAGAGCAAAATTATTATTAAAAACATTATTAAAAACAGCAGAGGATTATTTGGGACTGTCCTTGCCAGATCAGAATATTTGATGATTCAATAGTTTTTGTTCCTGTAGCTTTGTCGCTGAGACTTTTCTGACTCTGTCCTGAGCAAAAACCACCTGATCCTGCCCCTTAACAAGCTTGAGGAGACTTCTGGTTTTGGAAAGCCTTGGAAGTTCACAACTTATTCATTTGCTCAAAAGCAGATAGTAATCATGGGACCTGCCCATACGGGTTCCATACAATGCTCTACCCTCTGTGGTGACTTTCTTGGTTACCACACTGCAGAAATAAGGCTGTTTGACACCACTTTAACTGCCATGACTCTATCCTGTGGAACCCTGGGATTTGTATGTAGAGCGATCTTGTGGCACCTTTGAGACTAAATGAAAGAAAGAAAGTGGCAGCCTGAGATTTTAAAGACTGTTTTCAGTCTACTTTCTTAGATGCAGTTGGTGGAGTGGACATCAGGGACAGATGTACATATGCCATTGGTATGTGAAAATGTCAATTCAAATTCAAAATTCTTTGTGTATGGAAATGAAGTGGCAAGTCCAGTTTCATCTATAATGTTTGTGAGCAAAGGCATTGGGAACTAGCCTTTGTTTATGGAAATGAAGTTGCAGGTCCAGTTTGATGCTGGAAACTAGCCAATAGGCGAAGAAAATAGGAAAGTGTAGGATGCACCCATGAAGATGTGGTCAGATAGTGTTGAAATTTGTGTAGTGTGCCAGGAAGCCATTATCTTTGTTCAATCTATTGCTTAGCATCTGTAGTCTGTAGATGAATTCCAGTTCAACTGCTTCTCTTTCTAATCTGCCTTTCATGAGATATTCAATCTGGTCTGTCAGTAAACTCTGGTGTCTCACCAAACTACGAATCCCAAGCATCACCAGAATAGAGTCATGGAAGTCAAAGTGGTATCAAACTCCTTTATTCCTACAGTGTGGCCCTTAGACTGCCTGAGTGCTGCCTGAAGCCTGATATGATCTGATCTTCAGGTTCAAATGGAGCTCTTATGACACTGGAATCAAACTTGTTCTCACTACCACCACCCTGAGTCTTTACACGTCTTATGCCAGGTGAAATATACCTGATCTCACTGCTACCAAAATTATTGCCCCTTATAATCAGACTGTCTGCCTCTGGCCCTATTGGGGGGGGCATGTGGATGTGCTTTATTGCTGCAGAGATTCCTCAAAATTTATTAAGGGGCTAAACAGACAGGCAAAAAAGTTGCTTTCAAGCTGTCTTTAAGGTGTGGCATTTAGAAGACACATGCCTTGAAGCCAGCAGGAAAGTGCCCTCTACGCACCTTATGCAGAGAAAAGCCGTTTCAAAAATAAACAGCTTTTTTCTGCTTCTTCCTGGCTTGAAGCCATGTCATGTGGTCATGTCATGAGCACTCCAGCTGCCTTGGGAGCCAGCAGTGCGGTTGATGGGGTTTCAATGTGGCTTCAGAAAAGGTAGCTTCAAGCCACTTTTTCCTGCCCATCTGTTTCACCCCTAAGTTAAACTAATGACCAGTTATAATAGTAGAAATAGTACTAATACTAGTTAAAATTATAAACATAAGGAAATATAAAAGGAATTAATATAAATTTAAATTAAATTTAGTTTTTTTCTTGCCCAAATAAATGGGTGATAAAATAAACTTTGTTGTCTTTGCTTTGTTGTCTTTGCTTCACAATATGAATTAAACATACAATGCAATAATAATATTTCTCTAGTTCCATTTTGGTCCCTTAAGCTACCAAATGGCATTGATTGGTAGGTAGATAAACATCAACACTCCGCTTAAGAAAGCCTCAGTCGTAGAAGCATACCTTTTTTGATTTCACGTCTAGCCTCAAGTTCCCATATATGGTAATTCTTCATGAAGTAGTTAATGCTACTTGTATTTTTCCACCTTTGGGAAACATTTCTGCATCACATTTGTTTAATAATATTCTTAACTATTACCTCATTGTTTTCCCCAGAAATGAATTCCAAGCCTGTACATTTAACCTTTACATGGGTGGTACTTTTTACTTACAATTTTACATATTTTAACTCTTGCTTGTACATGTAGAGCACAAGCTGCCAAATTTATTGGCAGAAGTCTATTACACAACACTCCTAAAAAGGGACCCAAGGTAGCTCACAGATAAAAACACTTTAAAACACATTAGAATAAAAACAAATAAAACATCAAATGAAAACAATATAAAATTACATACATTAAAAACTGCAATACCCGCTCTATATAGAAGCCATTCCATGATTAGATATTAAAAGCCTGCCTGAATAAAACTGTTTTTGTTCACCATGAAAGCTAATCAGATACCTAGCAACAACTAGAAGTTGGAAAGGAGATAATTTTCACCATGCAGAACACACGCATACTCATAAACAGATTACTATTCAAATTAATAAAATAATAAGGAAGACAAGTAGAGAATGAGCTAGGCTGTTTGACATAATAAAATGTTTTTGAAAAGTATAAGAAAATATGCCAAAGATGACAGTCAAAAACTGTTCAGACTTACACTCTTTCAAAAATCTGCTGCTAACAGCTAAATCTGACACATTATTGAAGTGACACAGGAGACAACTAACTACATAGTTTCTGTTACATCACACAAATTCCCATATTGGAAACTGACATTATATTGCATCTTAGCTAAATCATGAATGTTCTCAATATGATAATGAGGCACAAAAAGATATCTCTTCCTATGCTAACCAGGCATTTAAAATTATTTTGTAAAAAATAATAATAATTAAGTGTTGGCACATATATATTTCTTGAGACTGCAATTTGTGGGGTGGGGATTAAAGCACCTAAAGCTACATTCTCACTTGCTGGATTACCAGAATTTGACTTATGGCTGAATTGGCACAAAGTCTTGCTGCAATAGACTTTGACAAGACTTCTTAGTTTTAAGAGATCTGTGAATCATACTGAAGATATCTTTGTGTTGACCTGTCGTCAGTTAAGATTAATGGTAGTTCTACTGGGTAAGGTGGAGAAGTGGCATGGTCCAATCAAATCTACATGCACAGACAGATCTACAGTGAACCTATGAGTATTTGTCACCCATGAACTTCCTTGTTCTTTTTCTGTTTAGGTTGATTTCTGGCACCCAGATTCTATTGCTCAAGTGAAAAAAGAAATGGTTGTTGATATACGAGTTGAGGCAGACAAATGTACTGAGGTAGAAAATCTCCTGCAACAGAAAGGACTGGACTATGAGTATGTATATTCTTATTTGCTTCATTAATGTAAAGGGACAACCCTTTGTTTATTCTGTGTCATAAATTAAAAGTGTGTGATAATTATTGTCTCCAACCGCATATGTTTGCATTTGCTAGATTAACGGGATTGTATTGCTTTACAATCCTGGTGTGATAATTCTCAATGTGTCATACTATGCAGAAGACAGTCCTTAGTTTAAAATTATCCTCAGTCTGAAAGGCTATTTAATGAAAGATCATTTTATAGACAACTGTAAAGAGGAATTTCAGGGGTGTTAACATTGTTCATGTACAATTACCACCTGGAGAGCAGCAGACTGGGCAGAAAAAGAGGCCACCTTGTCACATTTTTCCCCACGCTGATGAGGCATCTTGTATTTTTTCATCATCATAATAATAGTAAAATTAAAGAATTATGTTCATTGTATCACTATATGAAGGGGAAGGCAATGGCAAACCTCCTCTGAAAAAATCTTGCCAAGAAAACCCTATGATAGGTTTGCTTTAGGGTTGCCATAAATCAGAAACTACTTAAAGGCACATATCAAACAAACAATCACTATGTTCTATGCCAATCTGCACCCTCGCTTGTGCTCATTTTTGGCAATGCTTAAATACATGATTCCTGAAACATAGTGCTATACTTTGAGCGATCCATATGACATATTTTGTTAAACATAGTGCTGCACATTTGAAGGATGCTGAGTAAGACCCCACAGCTCTAGAGGCTTGGGTCTTTTCATGTTTGCAAGTAAGGATAGGCATTGGTCTGGGAACAAAAAAACGACAACAAGCATGGAAATGGAAGTTCGTTCAAAGAATCAATGCACAATGGTAAGGTAGAGTTAGGTAAGCTCAGGATTAGTGGCATAAAGGAATATTTGGTATCTATATTAATCAGACTGCAACAAGTCTAGTGCCATATTAGATTGTGGTAGAAACAAGAGTAAATTACTCTGGATGCTTTTGTAAACTCCTGGCATTCCTGGATGAAAAGAATTGTCTAGATCCATGTAAGTCTGTTTTTAGGCCTGGTTATGGGACAGAAACAGCTTTAGTCGCCTTGGAGGATGACTTACGCAGAGAACTGGACAGGGGGAGTGTGTCCCTATTCATTTTGTTGGACCTCTCAGCAGCTTTTGAGACCATCAACCATGGTATCCTTCTGAGTCACTCTCTGGGATGGGGCTTGGAGGTACTGTTCCACAGTGGCTCCAGTCTTTCCTGGAGGAGCATTCTCAGAAAGTGGTGTTGCGAGATACATGTTTGATTCCTTGGCCATTGGTCTGTGTGGTCCCTCAAGGCTCAATCTTGTCCCTATGCTTTTTAACATCTACATGAAACCACTGAGGGAGGTCATCTGGAGTACTGGAGTAAGCTGTCACCTATATGCTGATGATACCCAAATCTATCACTCCTTTCCACCTAATTCCAAGGAAGCTGTTTCTGTCCTAAACCAGTGTCTGGGTGCTGTAATGGACTGGATGAGAGCAAACAAATTGAAGCTTAATTCAAGCTTCAAACAAGACAGAGGTGTTCTTGGTCAGTCGAAAAACAGATCCAGGAATAGGGATTCAGCCTGTGCTAGATGGGGTTACTCTCCCCCTGAAAACTCAGGTTCAGTGGTGACCAGTGCCTTTGCACAGCTAAAACTCCTTTGCCAACTGTGCCCATTCCTGGAGAAGTCAGACCTGGCCCAGTGGTATATGCCTTGGTTACATACCTTCTTGATTAGTGTAATGCACTGTACATGAGGATGCCTTTGAAAAGTGCTCAGAAACTTCAGCTGGTCCAAAGAGCTGCAGCCAGGTTATTAACTGGAGCTGGTTACAGGGAGCATACAACTCCCTTGTAACAACAGTTCCATTGGCTGCCAGTCCATTTCTGAGCACAATTGAAAGTGCTATTTTTGACCCCTAAAGCCCTACACAGCTTGGGTCCAGGCTATTTTAAGGACTGTATCTCCTTGTATGAGCCCCCCCCCCCCCCCGAATATTGAGGTCATTGAGAAAGGCCCTTCTCTCTGTCCCACTATCCTCTCAGCCATGTTTGGTGGGAACAGGAGAAAGGACTTCAGTGGCTGCTCCCAAGCTCTGGGACTCCCTCCCTAGGGAGACCAGGATGGCTCCATCCCTGCTGTCCTTCCAGCAGCAGGTAAAGACGTGTTTATGCCACCAGGCTTTTGCATGACATGGATGCTGTTTTGTTTTTGTTTTTGTTTTAAAGAGTTTTTAAGTTTAAATTTTAATAATGTAATTTTTTAAATTATTTGAATTGTTTAATTTTTTTAACTTGTATTTTGCATACTTTGTAGTGTTTTAACTTGGACTGTTTTAGATTTGTTAGTTGCCTTGAGTCCCTGTACTGGGAGCAAGACGGGATACAAATAAACATTAGTAGTAGTAGTAGTAGTAGTAAAGTAAAAAATATTTTATTGTCTCAGAAAATCCATCTTAGGAAAGGAAACAGAAAAAGGAAGTCAACCTATACATTATTACAAGAGCCCCAAGAACTGGCTCTCATGTATGAGTTTAAGGTAGTGGCAGTTATTGAGGCTGGATCATCTTTTAAGTACCTAGGTATAAACTTTCAAGCAGGTGGCTCATGGATACCCCATCGTACTGCAGCTGTCCAGTCTGCAAGTAATAACAGCAAAGCAATATCCCGGTTTTTCTACATCAAGGGAGGCCAATTTATACCTGCTGCATGTAGGGTACAGCAGGCTAAGTTTATCCCTCAGTTAATTTTTGGCATCCCAATATGGATACTGGGCTTCTCTCCATTGGTTGAACAGGTTTTATCAACCTTGCTTAGAAATTTATTTGGAATCCCTAAATGTGTGTCATTGGCAACTTTGAGATTGGAAGCTGGGTGTACATCAATGGAATGTACTGCATGGGAATGGGCTCTAAGATACTGGCTAAAGCTCATGTTTGCAGGCCCAGAAAGAGGCTACACTAATCTCTTATGGAAGGACTCATATAAATCTCAAACACTTAGAGCAATCCTAGAGAAGTTCCAGGACTGGGCCTTTCAGACAGTTTTCTTTGCACGTTAAATTGGACAATGGCAAGAAAAATCCTCATACAGAGGATCAGAGATATTGATACCCAGCATTCACTATCAATTGCCAACACAACTTGTTCTCCCACTAATCTATGCCTGGAATTTAATCTAAAGGGTGGTGCAAACTATCTAAAAAATCTCACAGTTCCCAAATATTGCTTGGCATTTACCAAAGCAAGATTTAATGCATTTCCATCTGTGGTATTGGAAGGCCGTGTTGAGTATAAAAATCGTCTGTGCCCATGTGGAGAAAGGTCTGTAGAATCCATATCACATATCCTTCTTATATGTACTTTTTACAGGGATGACAGACTGAGACTAATAAAACCCTTATTAGACAAATTTCAGGGAAGATCACAGGGCTGGTATATAAGATATCTATTAAAGGACACTGTTAAAAAGGTTACAGAAGAGGTGGCAAAATTTTGTTTTGCAGCAATTAAGACCCACAGGGCTATAGTAACTACTACTAGAATTAATAACTGGTGTTAGTAACTAACAGTAAACACCTTCTCTTGACCCAGCCTATTTTTATAGTGCACCCAATAACCAGAAAGAGCAGTATCTGTTTTACTTAACAAGGTCTGCTTATGTTCTTAACTGATTAATAAGATGAAGAGCTAGAAGCTTGTTAGTTTTAATTATACTTGTACTGATACTGTGAATTCATTCTTAATATGCCATTGTTGTGTTAAAACTGATGGTTTTTTAACTTTTATATTGCCTGAAGGTCTGTTGACTGTAATAAAGGCTTTGATTGATTGATTGATTGATTGATTGAGGCTGGATCATCATTCATTGCCCTCCCCAGACAAAGGAACAAAGAAACTAACTAACAGTTTGCAGAAAGATTTCCTTCTCCAGATAAGATAGAAGCAACAGGCTTTAGTAGATAGACCAAAAAAAAAAGATGCAGAGAGGTCAAACAAAGGTCTGACGCTATCAAGACTCCCCTCTCTCAAGAATCACTTTATACAAGGCTTGATGCCTTTTTACTTTCAACATGGAAAACATTGCTGAGTCAGAAAGTCATGGAAAAAGAGCATGGAAAGCAGCATATACTTTGTTTGATCAAATCAAATCACTGAATGATTGGGATTTTAATTAGGGTTTTTAATTTGGCACTTGATGTTTCAAGTAACTATAGTTGCATAGTTGTTGTTTTTTTAATGCAAACTGTAATCACATTGGAACAAGATCAGAAAAAAAGATTGTATGCAGGGAATTTAAACACTTTCTTCTCTCTGTATAAGTACAGTGGGCCCTTGGTATCTGCTGGGCTTTGGTTCCAAGACCCTTCATGGATACCAAAATCCATTAATTACAATGTCATAATAAAATGGTGTCCCTTATATAAAATCAAAATCAAGGTTTGCTTTTTGCAATTCATTTTTTTTTTCAAAATATTTTCAAGCCATGGATTCTTGAATCCATGGATAAAAAAAAATCAAAGGATATAGCGGGCTAACTGTACCGGCAAAATACCTTATCATTCACTGGTCCCAGTTAGCAACCTTCTATAGTCCTTAGTGAAGCACTTTTGTCTTGATGACAAAGGAAAAGTTACCCTGCCACGGACTGCAACATTTCCTCCACTAATAATGAATGTATATCGTTGCCTGCAGCACAGAGAACTTTGAAAGATTGTCCCTGACAAACTTCAGTGAAGTGTCCTTGTACAACCAGAGGAGATACAAGCCTTTGATGTGCAGAGGCAATGCCCTGACATCACGTCAATGCATCCAGTTCAAGTTTTCATTATGAAGGCTGGGGGTGCATTGCAAAGTGGCCTCTCTCACTCGTCTAATGCAGGTCATGGGAATCAAGGACATAAGTTTGTGCATTTCTTTATCCTAAAGCTGTTCTATTCAGAGCTGGGTGGGAGAAAATTATGGGTGTTCTTAACAATGCAAGCTGTTCTACAGGCAGTCTTTAAAGGCCCATGGTGAAGAACAAATAATGTTTTTATGACATCTCTAAATTGTTTGAGGGAAAGTTTCTGCTTTCTATAACACAGCAGTCTTCCATAAATTCATTAATGTCAGATGTTTTGGACTGCAACTTCCATCAGCCCAAACTCATATAGCCATCATGAGGGGATTGCAAAAGTCAGAAATATCTGCACGTCAGCACAGGGAAGATGGGCAGACTGTATGAACATTTCTTTTGCCCTATTGCCATCTGTGGTAAAAATCACTTTCCCCCTTTTTTTAATTTAAAAAAAAATACAAACCCATTTTTGTAGATAGCATACATTGTATATTGTCTTTGTATCTATTTTCTATATAGACTTATATATCAGGGGTAGCCATGTTGGCCACAGAGCAAACTGCAACAATTTCCAAAATCCACAAAATGGTGGTACCTTTATTGAGCCAAGTAAAGAGCATGAAATACATGCAAGCTTTCAAAGTTCCACTTCTTCATCAGACAAAGGTGTTAAAAATCATACTGGAGAAGAAAATAAATATGAGGATGTTAGCGTCACTTTGTCTGCAACATCTGCAACATTTTGATGTTGCTTAGGTTATCCATTAAGATGGTCACAGCATTATACAGTTGCAATGGACTAGAAGGGCCACATCCTCCACTATGCAGGAATATACAGTTAAAGCACTCCTGAAAGATGTCCATTCTAAATCCTGCAGAGTGACTGCTAGTCAGAGGTGACAAGACAAGTATAGATCAATGAATGATCTCACTCAATATAAAGCAGTTTCCTAAGTCCTTATATCATCTTTTGCAAACTGACTCCTGGGCTGCATCTACAATGCAGAAATAATGTGGTTTGATACTACTTTAACTGCCATAGCTCCATCTTATCGAATCCTGGAAGTCATAGTTTTTTGTGGCACCAGAGCTCTCTGGCAGAGAAGCCTAAATATCTTTTTTTTAAAAACCTACAAATACCAGAATTCCGTAGAATGGAGCCATGGCAGTTATCAAGCTGCATTATTTCTGCAGAGCAGATTCAGCCCAAATATCTTGAGGAGGGGAAAAGCCTCTCTTCTGTCTCCAGCTTAGAGAAGTACATAGCTATGGTGCATGACTATAGCACATCCAGGAAGAATGAAAAGAAGCAGTGACTAAAGTGTTTTTGTGGTCATTTACAAGAGCAGACCTTAAGAAGGCCTCAGCTAAAGTGCCAGCAGAGAATGAATCTGTCTGTTTTGACTTCTCCTTACTGTGGCTGTTTTTCAGAGTTTTGATTGAGAACCTTCAGTCTGTGCTTGATGGGCAGTTTGACAATCACATTCGAGCTGCTGGTCACAATTATGAAAAATACAACAACTGGGAAACGGTAATTGACATTCACATGTGAAAATCCTCCTCTCCTTTCCACATGGCAGGTTTTGCTCAAAGATGTTCTTTTTCTGTGAAAGGTCCAAAGTTATGGGGGAAAACAGATTCTTTGTGCATATTCAGATTCCAGTTCCTGCAATCTCCATTTAAAAGTCTGTTAAATAGCAATGCTAGGAAAATCTCTGTTTCAGGCCATGTCTGCATGGGCCAGCATACTCTGGAATATTCTGGCCCCAAATCTGCCCTGAAGTCCTCTTGTTACCTGGGCACTCTGGAGTAATGCTGGGCAACTCTATGCAATGCTTTCTGCTGTGCCACCTACCACCACCATTGGTCTGAGTCACTTCCTCTGAGGTCAAAAACAAAGTGCCTAACATTGATTATATGGCTGGGCACCTCATTCCGACCTCAGAGGTAGCATCTTTTCTCCAGCAGCAGCAGTGGCAGCAGGTGGCACAGCAGGATGTGGGGTAGACAGCTGCCTGGCACCACTCTGGAGGGCTCTGGATTTTCTGGGAAGATCCAGAGCAAAAGGTGAGTTTTTATCATCCATGTTAAGGGTGTTATACTGAAGGTTCAGTGCTCAATGGGTTGAATTGGTTGTACATTATCCAGACACTTCACACCAGAACTGAGTTTAGCCCATGCCCTGCACTTCTCCCACGCACAATTATGATATTAGTCATTACATCTTGTTTTGTTCTTCCATAACAAAGCTAACAGGAGGAACCTTGCACAAGTTGGATGCAAGTGTCTTTCTTTCAGTGAAAGACAATAATACTGTCTGCCATTTTATTTATTTATTTATTTATTTATTTATTGCCCTGCCCCATCCACTGTGGATCATAACCACAGCCCTGGTGGCGCAGTGGTTAAATGCCTGTACTGCAGCCACTCACTCAAAACCAGAAGGTGGCAAGTTCAAGACCAGCAAAGGGCTGAAGCTTGACTCAGGCTTGCATCCTTCCGAGGTCACTAAAATGAGTACCCAGATTGTTGGGGGCAAATAGCTTACAATTGTAAATGAAGCTGTTTGTTTAACAAATTGTAAGCCGCTCTGATAGTCTTGGCTGAAGAGCGGGGTATAAATAAAAAACATTATTATTATTATTATTATTATTATTACTACAGTGCACAACCTGACAGGTTTAACCAATGTAATATGGCCCTTGACAGAAGCAAGATTTGCCATAACTCGTGGCCTAGTTAACTGATTTTATTAGTTAACTCACATTGGCTGGTTTTTTTAATCATTAAATGGTATCATTATTTTTAATTCAACAGATCGAGGCCTGGACAGCTAATATTGCAAATGAGAACCCAACTCTTGTTTCCCGATCACAAATAGGGACAACTTTTGAGGGACGCCCAATGCATCTCCTGAAGGTATTCACTCTTCATTTCCTTGTGCAGTCTGTTCTTTCTTGTCTTGTCAGGTAGGAAAGAACAAAATTTATTAAGCCCTCAGACTCCAGATTTATATTTTTTTTAAAAAAAATGCTTTAGGAAACAGAACAGATTTTCTGAATTCCTTTAGGTTGACATTTTTATCCTTTTTGATTGATCATAAAGCCTTGCAAAATAGCAGACTGTAATAAAAAGCTTTGACTGTTTGCATGTATAAATTTAACTGCATTCCTGTAAGCAAGGTAAATGGTAATCTACCTTTGTATCACTGCATACTCCATCTGTTGTTTGTAAACCTATTTGCTATAAAGTGATCTATAAACTTTTGTCTCTCTGCACACCTTTAAAAAATACTATGGCCTAAATTCTGTTTTTAGTCCTAACTAGAGTAGACCTATTCATTCAAGAGAATTTACCTACATGTTAAATCACCATTCCACAATTGACTGACTAGGAGTACTCTAGTAGGGACTAACCAAGAGAATGCCAGCCCATTTTTTTAAATTATGTGAAGCATATTCAATGTTTCTCTGTTTTAGTAACCAGTACAAATGATATAAACAAAAAGAAACTGATTAGCCATGTTCTTATTTTGCAAATCAGATCCGTTTTTTAGACTATAGTCCTCGGGCTTTTTTCATGCCACACAATTGTAGCACTGTGATTCCAGCACGGCATAATGGTTTGAGCATTGGACTATGACTTTGGAAACCAGGGTTTGAATTCCAGATCAGCCACAATACCCTCTGGTTGACCTTGAGCAAGTCACATTCTCTTAGCTTCAGAGGATGACAATGAAAAACTCCTTCTGCAGGAACTTGCCAAGAAAACCCCATGATAGGTTTGTCATAGGGTCACCGTGATTTTGAAATGACTTGAAGTCACACAACCACCACAACAACAAATGATTTCACTTTAACTTCCCTGATAGTATTTTATGGAATCCTGAAATGTGTAGTATGATGAGGCACTAGAACTCTCTGATAATTCTAAACACCCCTCTCTAAATTGCAATCCTTAGAATTCCTTGGGCTCTTACTATGGCAGTTAAGGTAGAATGCTGTAACTGCATAGAGTGCAAAGGCTCCAGGTTAGCACAGAGTAAAAAGATAAGAAGAACCTGCTTGAATCAGAGCTACCAGAATCTGCCAGCCTTAGGATTTGCACACTGAGGAAGCAGCCCTTTGAGGCAAGAAATCACAAAGAGAAGCTGGAAAAGAATTCAGCTGTGAGCTGCAAATTGGAAAACATCTTAGAACTCTCTGAGAATCTGTCATAGGGCAGTAGACCTATCAAATATAAGAGTATTTGTGCTGGTTTCAGTGCTTCGAAAATTCACTTTACTGTAATAGACATGCTGACAAACTGTCTGACTAATAGCTGGCAGGGGAATTCAGTATATTTCTAAATAAATTGTTCAAAAACATCCTAAGACTCCAACAGTCTCTCCTCCAAAAGGAATCTAAAACCAGACCATGTAGCCCAGAACCTCTCACCACTCTGGGAAAGGGAGAGGATACCACACCAGCCTAGGGCAGACATTTGCTCTTACTAGCATTTGCTGTGGTGGCTGAACCTACTCTAGGTCTGAGTTTGGACTTCAAAGGAGATATCCATGGTGCTGAACTTATTTGGGGGGACAGGGCTCATCATTTTAGATACCATTTTAAAAGTTCCAATGAAAACCTGGAGTGAATTCATTGCCCCCTGACATGGAAGTTACCAACCACACTGGTCACATCTTTATAGTCTACATCATTAACAGATAGATGAAGGATTGGTCTGCAGTCAGAGGCACTGCTCCCCAAACATTTACCTTTTGGCAGAGATGGGCTGTAGTGTTCATTTGCATCCCTTTAAAGTGCTGAAGAGATGGTATGAGTGGGACAAGGCTCAGTGAGAGGAGAAAGAAAAGTCCCCGGGGTTTTAAATAAATAAATAATTTTTAATTTTTAATTTTTAAAAAATAAAATATTTTTTTGAAATTTTCTTTAAAACTATCACCTTACCAAATTTTTATTTTAACCACATGAAGCTATGTATATTTAGGGTGTGTGTATGATATTATCATTTAAAGGTATAATTTTAATTTTGCTAGTTGTTTATGTATAATATTTACATGAAACTGCTAGATGAGATCATTCGGAGGCATGGAGCTCAGTGTCATCAGTACGCTGATGACACTCAGATATATTTCTCCATGACCAGATCATCTGTGCAGACCTCAGATGGCGTCTCCTCTCTCAATGACTGCCTGGCAGCGGTAATGGATTGGATGAGGGAAAACAGATTGAGACTGAATCTGGGCAAAACGGAGGTACTGACAGTTACCAGCCAAAAATCAGGCTTGGGAATACAACTCCCGGTCCTAGACGGAGGCACACTCTCCTTGAAGGACTCTGTTCACTGTCTGGGGGTGCTCCTAGACTCGTCGCTTCACATGGCTAGTCAGGTGAATACGATGGTCAGGAGTGCCTGTTATCAGCTTCGGCTGATACGCCAGCTGTGCCCTTTCCTGGAGGTGAGGGATCTGGAAACTGTGGTACATGCTTTGGTCACCTCACATCTTGACTACTGCAATGCACTCTACATGGGGCTGCCCTTAGGCTTAACTCGGAAACTTCAATTGGTACAAAACATGGCAGCCAGATTAGTCTCTGGAGCTTCCAGAAGAGAGCATATAACTCCAGTGCTCAAATCTCTTCACTGGCTGCCTATTAGTTTCCGGGCACAGTATAAGGTGCTGGTTTTAACCTTTAAAGCCCTACATGGCTTGGGCCCATCTTATCTCAGGGACTGCCTCTCCCCATATGATCCTCCCCGCACACTTCGATCCTCTGGGAGAAAGCTGCTAAAGCCTATCAAGACCAGGCTGACACAGACCTCCCAGGGGGCTTTTTCTGCCACCGCTCCCAAGCTCTGGAACGGTCTGCCGGACGAGATGCATCTCATGACATCTTTAGACTGCTTTAAAACAGCCTTAAAGAGGCATCTCTTTTGGCAGGCCTTCCCTTGAAACTTTTGATCCTGGCTCCGGACTTAGACTATGCTTTTCACCTACTCCCACGTCTCCGACCCTCAACTTTTGATGTGGTCGCATAAGAAGGGGTCTGGATATACCTATACTGTTTTTAGATCCTACAGTTTTTAATTTATTGCTGATTTAATTTATTTTCAATGGGTGGGAGTTTGGAATGTGGGTTATGGGACTGTTTTAATTTTAACTTTGTTTTAATTTCATGTCTTTTAAAATGCTGTATTTCGCTCCGAGTGTTCTTACAGAGGAGCGGATTATAAATATATTATTATTATTATTATTATTATTATTATTATGTCACAACTAATGCCATTACACTCAGTGATATACTAGAATTACTATTTATGAGTAACATTTGTAAAAAAAAAAATGACTAAGAATTCTGTATGGTTTAGCATGGGAGGAGGTCAATGGGGGGGTGATACCATGAGTTACCCCACTGGGTGACACCAACCGTAGTGATGCCAGTGCACAGGTACATTTGGTCTATTGATTTTTATTTCTTCTCTTGACAGTCTGTATCATAGGATAGACTTACTGCACCACCCAGCATCAACCTTTCTGTTGGGATCAGCACCAATGCAACTACTATTGCAACAGATCCCTAAATGCCAGTACTGCAGCCACTCGCTCACAAATTACAAAGTTTTGAGTACAATACCAGCCAGGGGCTCATGGCCAACTCAGCCTTGCATCCTTCCAAGGTCAATAAAATGAGTACCCAGCTTGTTGGGGGCAATTAGTTTACACATTGTAAACCGCTTGGAGTGGTATATAAATGAAGCTGCTATTGCTATTGCTATTGCTATTGCTACTGTTGGGGTTTACAGATGAGTGATGACATCCCTAATAACATGAGTGCCTGCAAAATCCCCCTCATTTCAGTTTGGTTTGCATATAGAGACTTCTGCTAAAATGAATGAAAAATTCATTCATAGCAAGAGGTTCTGACTGGATTCACTTATAGTTTTCAGAATTCTTCCAAAGACAGTTATCAGATGAAGTCCAGAATATCAGGAGATGTAATAGATCTGTAAATTATGGTGTAAACCTTCATCATCCTGTGCCCTCCATCTGTGTTGAATGTCCAACTTCCCTAATGTCCAGTCAGCAGAAAGCTTTTATGGATGATGGGTGTTGTAGACCAGCACATCTAGAGAGTTTATTGTTGTTAATTGCCACCAGGTTGACTTTGACTTATGGTGACTCTATGAATAGACCTCCAAATCACCTCCAAATCAATTATTAACAGCCCTTCTAAGGTCTTGCAAACTCAAAATTGTGGCCTCTTTGATTGAGTCTATCCACCATAATACAGTCTTACTCTTTTTCTACTGCCTTCTACTTTGTCAAGCATATTTGTCTTTCCTAGTGAGTCATATCTTCCCATGATATGTCCAAAGTATAACACTCTCAGCTTAGTCATCTTGGCTCCTAGAGAGAAGGAAGGCTTGATTAGCTTTAAAACCTGTTTATCTGGAGGGTACCATACTGGAAATGGCTAAGTAGGGAATAAGTGACTGCCTATTCAGTTAGTCAAACCCCAGTATCACCTCTGGCAACCAAATTTTATGGTACAAGCAAATGGTGGCATTTTCATTTTAGGCTGAAACAAAATGTCTACCTCACACTTAAATTCACTATCCCATTCACAGGTGGTGAATTGGGATTGTTTTACTGCTATTGTATGGATTCAAGTTGTTTTTGACTTATGGCAACCGTCTCATGGGGTTTTATTGACAAGGTTTGTTCAGAATGTTTACCATTGCCTTCCTCTGAGGATGAGAGAGAATCACCTGTCCAAGGTCACCCAGTGGGTTTCCATGTGAGAATTGTAGTCCAATGCTCAATACACTATGCTGGTTCCTTAAAATGGGGTAGTGGAGGATTGCATCTATTTTTGGATATGAGGCAAATGTTTTGAATTAATGATTTTGAAGAATGGACACTTGTGACAGTAAGTAGAACTATTCTCTTATTTTCAAAAATGCTTTTATTTTCAGTTTTTGTTTCAGTTTTAAAGATTTGCATTTTCCTTGCTCCTTGTAGTAGTGACAAAATCACCAAAGCTCTTGTTGTTATTAGTTCACAACTACCATAGCTGCACACAAATGTCCCTGAACTTATACTATGAAAGAAGAGAGTAGGAAGAGCATGGCTCTTCTTCCCAACATTGCTACCAACGTTTGAAAAACATAAAGAGAAGGTCATTGATGCCTCCTGCCACTGTAAATAACTCCCTTTAACAATCATGCTCCAAATTGACCTCCACAGAAGCACACATAGACACACACACATGCACACACCCATTCTGCTAAAATTTCTAAAAATCATACCCACAGCCCTATCTTCGTTTATTGATTGTGTCACAAAAATAAACATTGATTAAAATATCTGTGACAATACCTGTGTTTACTTTCTGATGCATGGAAAGTCATTTAGACAAGTTCTATACAAATTAGTGGCCCATGGACCAGTGATAGTCCATGAGCCATTGCAGGAAATTTCCAGAAAAGAAAAAAAAATAGTTGCAGCCAACAGGCATAAATATTGGTGCCTTTCTTCTACATCAGATAGCTTAAGAAGCATCAGTTTGAAAAACCCAGAAAGAAAATTTATTACTAGGGAGATATATGGAAATGGCAAAGCTTCTGTATTTTTAATAGATATAAATTTCAGCAGATGGAGCTCGTCTCATTCCTGTGTGACAAACTTTCTTCTTATGCACAACTGTTAAAGATAAGAGAGACTGACTTGCTTACAGTCACCCTCTATGTTACTATTTATGTAAAAAGGACAGATATAGATATAGATAAGGAATGTAGCACAGTTAACTAGGATGCTGATAAAGTACAGTTATCAGCAGGGATAAAATATGAATCCAACATACCTTTTTGAACATGATGATATTTTTCAAAGGTGATAAAATACATCCAATAGTGGTATTTTAATTCCCAGTGATGAAATTCTCTCCATGCTTATCTCTAGTAATGCCTGAGGCTGCAATATGAAGAGAAAATGGTAACTGTTTTTATTCAACATAAGTTGCTATTGCTGTTGCATGATGATGATGATGATGATGGTGATGATGATCATTTTACAGGTGGGGAAGCCTGGTGTGAACAAAAAGGCCATCTTTATGGATTGTGGTTTCCATGCCAGAGAATGGATCTCACCTGCATTTTGCCAGTGGTTTGTAAGACAGGTTAGTGATCAAAGCATGGTTTCACTAAATCAACAGCAGAAGCCATTGGCACAGTTGGAAATGGAATGTATAGAGTGCATTTAAAAAATATTGGGAAGTTTCCAGGTTCCCAAATCTGACTCTATATGGATACATAATGATACATTTTAAATTTGAGTTCTACTACTAGATTTCTGCTTCAGTGAAAAAATACAGTGCTAACTTGTAACACATTGAATTAAATCTCTAGAATCTATCACTCCAGACAGAAGAATGAAATAAAATCTGCCTAATAACAAGTACACAGTGACAAGATTGTTGTGGTTTTTTTAATTTCTAAAGTCTCCCAAGTTGGCATTTATGTTATTAAGAATCATAGAGTTGGAAGAGACCACAAGGGCCATCCAGTCCAACCTCCTGCCATGCAGGAAATCTCAATCAAAGCATCCCTGACAGATGGCCATCCAGCCTCTGTTTAAAGGAGGGAGACTCCACCACAATCTGAGGGAGTGTGTTCCACTGTCGATCAGCCCTTACTGTCAGGAAATTCCCCCTAACATTGAGGTGATATCTCTTTTCCTGTAGCTTGCATCCATTGTTCTGGGTCCTTGTTTTTGGAACAGAAGAAACCAAGCTTGCTCCCTCCTCAATATGACATTCCTTTAAGTATTTAAAGAACAAGAACAACAATACTGAGGAAGGTATATTTGTTAGGGGTAGTGTTGTAAAGAATTGCTGCAAGATCAGATGGGATGAAAGGGGATTAATATAACACAGAGAACTTCTTACAGGTTTTCTGTGAACCATGATTCTAAATTCATGCACACTTTCTCCCCTCTAGGCTTCTGAAACAGCATGTGATGCTGTTCCAGAAGCCCAGAGGGGAGAAAATGTGCATGAATTTAGAACCATGGTTCACAGAAAACCTGTAAGAAGTTCTCTGTGTTATATTAATCCCCTTTCATCCCATTTGATCTTGCAGCAATTCTTTACAATACTACCTCAACAAATATATCTTTCTCAGTGTTGTTGTTGTTCTTTGTGCCCCACCTTTTTCCTAATTTGGTTCTTACAACAGTCAGAACAGATACCAAAAAAGCAATTACTTCATGCAATAGTTAAAAATAAAATGAAGCTACCAATAAATTTAAAACAGTTAAAAACAGACCTGTAAAAAGAAGAACATCAAATATAAACAAGGCCTGTTCCCACTGAGTTGTCAGTCCTCAAAGGCCTGAGGAAATATAAAAGTCTTCATTTGCCTACAAAAGAATAGTGAGGAGGGAATCAATCTAAGCTCTGCAGGAAGGGAGCAGCAGGGTCTGTGAGCAATCACTGAGAAGACCTCTCCTGTGTTCCACCAGATGTACCTGTGATGGTGGTGGAAGAGAGAAAAGGGCCTCTTCAGCAGATATCTAGGCATACTGGTAGCTAGGTGAATATAGAGAGATATGGTCCTTCAGAGATCCTGAACCTAAGCCATATAGGACTTTGTTGATCATAACCAACACTTGGAATTGTGTCCAGAAATAGACTGCCAGTGGAGCTATTGTGACAAACAAATCGTGTTCTTATTGTAGGCAGGCCTGGTTGACAATCTGATTGCAGCTCTTTTGACCCTTTGAATATATCCATTCAGATATATGGATTCAAATGTCATTTAAAACCACTCACTTTCATGTCCTGGATTTCAGCCCAGCTGTTTAATCTATTACCTAAAGTCAGACACAGTCCCAGGGGTAGTAAAAATAAAAGGTAGCATCACATAAAGTGTGTTACAATAATTCAAGTGGGGTATAATTAAGACGTGTGGCCATGACCAGATCCAATGTCTCAAGAGTATAACTGGCACACAAGCCTTAACTATGTTGATGCACAATTGACTACCACCAAAACCTAGGCTTCCATGCTCATGGCCGAATCCAGGAAAACACCCAAGCTGAAAGCCTATGTTTTTGGTGAGGTTCACCCCATCCAGCACAGGATGAATCCTTATTCCCCAATATGCTTTTCAAATGATCAGAAGCACCTTTATCTTGTCTGACAGTTAAGGTCTACATCCAATTGTTACTCTAAACTGGATGTCAATCTTCACTTACTTTCTTCAAGGAAGCAATAAGTAATTTTAGCAATGAAAGCTTTCAAAAACCACAGTTTTTAAAGCCCATTTGCAATTTGGCATTTACTCTGTGTGAGATGTGTGGTTGATTTGTACTTAAACCTGCTGTTTTCTTTGCACCTCAACTATTTGCAAATTCTGTGCAGAGTAAGTCCACATTTTTTTGCATAGGAAACATTTTTTTCTGTACAGAAAATAATATTTCTCTGTAGAAATATTATGTTCTGCACAGAGAATGCTGTTACCTATGTAAAATGCTGTTTTCTGCACATGATAACCTCATGCAAATTTTGCACAGAATAAGTTTCAAACTGTGGAGATTTCCATCAGCCCAGGATTCTTCTCATCAGAGTTTCTCAACAATATGTTCTTGTTTTTGAATATTATTTCCATCCCAAGTCTCAAATGGAATAGAACCAATGATTCAATATAATTTACACTCACAAAGCTCTCTTTTATTTAGATAATCTGCTGTTGTTGAAACTAACAATTAGATTTAGAGAAAAGTGTGTAAAAGATGTATTAGTGTACTAGTAATTTTTTAAAAAATCCAATTTTTCTTATCCTTGGCAGAAAATGGCATCTTGACACATGAAGACACTGTTGAAAAATTGTCATTTACCACTCAGCAAGAGTGGAAACATCAGAAAATGTTTGGGACAGTGAGGAAGGCAGTAGAAATAGCAAAACTAAAAAGCAGTTTGTGCAAAGCATAGTCTTTTGATGAAAAAAACAATATTTTGTTCAAAAACTATTCTGCAAAAAAACCCCTTATTTTTGCCCAAAGAACCTCATGAAATGTTACCAAAACAAAGTAATCTCTCATGTAGGCTAGGAGAGAGAGAGAGCTTTTGAAATATTTAATTCTCATGTGTGAGTACAAAATAAGGAAGCTTTTATTCTTCAGCTTTCACTCAGTTATGAAACAGTCTGCTGCTGTAAAGTTCTATGTTCACCTCTGACAGAATGAAATGCAGCTTATAACTGTTTAAGGGCTCATGTTTAGTGAAATTCATACTTCAAACTTTTTTTAAGGAAAAGTGGCAATAGCATGCAATTAACAAGCAAATCAAGAAAATAGTTGACTCAGAATGTACATAGCTACTCAGTGATAACAGAATTCCATATTTGTCCATTGGAACATGCATGTAGGGACAGACATGGGAAATAAAAGTGACACTTCAATCATATATTGCAAAGTTTTTTTTCCAGTATGACAGTGGAAACTCAAATGCTATCTCATTTAGTATTTTTGCTCACTACTACAAGTATCAGAAGTAATCATGCCCTCATTTTTATCCCCTTGAGACAGTGTCAGACTTTAGGAAATAAATAAAACAGCTGGTCTGCAAACCAGGACATATATACTGTATGAGTGATTTTAAGTGGCATTTTGAATTCATATATCTCTGGATTAGATTGCAGTCAAGATGATCTATTATATCTAATATCTCCTATTATATCATCTGAAATTTCCTTCTTCTTCACTGGGCTTCATCGTTGTGCCTGGTGTTCATGGGAAGCGCCATAGGTCAGTGAACAAACACATTCTTTAGTAGTAGAGCACATAACCAGCCTGGCTGAGAACAGTCTCAGATTCACTCTAGTTAGGAGAGACTCCAAGGGTACACACTTGTTCATCATCCAAACAGAAAAAAACACATCCTTCAAAAGAGGACAACTGGGGCATGAATTTGCAAAAACATTTGCATTTGTTGATTTGAATTAATAAATGCAACATTTCCAAATGAGAACTGTAATTTAAGGAGAAACTGCTTAGTGGAGAATAGTGTTATCAGATGGCCAGCCTGCCTGCATAGTCTGTTTTTCATGTGCTGTTAATCAATAGCTTCAAGATCCTTCTTTAAGTCAGACTTGAATTGTACCATCCTTTAAATAAAGCAAGAGTGAATAGAGTGGGCCATAATCCACATGGACACCCTTTTCCCTTCTCTTTATTATATATGTTTTATCTGTTACTGTTCTTAGGCTGTTCGAACCTATGGAAAAGAAACCATTATGACCCAGCTTCTGGACAACTTGGATTTCTATGTCTTGCCTGTCTTGAATATTGATGGCTATGTCTATACTTGGACTAAGGTGAATAACAAACTTGTTTTGTAAGGGAAAAGACTGGTGCTTGTGTAAGATATAGTCCTTCAAAAGTAACACTCACAAATATCTTCCATTGTAGAATCGCATGTGGAGGAAGACTCGTTCTGTAAACCCCAACAGTAGTTGCATTGGTACTGATCCCAACAGAAATTTGGATGCTGGGTGGTGCAGTAAGTATATCCTATGATATAGAATCATGATGGTGAACCTATGGCACGTGTGCCAGAGATGGCACATGATGGCCCTGGCATTCAGTGGGGAGTGGGAGGAACCAGTGGATGCCTCTTCCTTCTCCTTCCTGACCCTCCCTGGCTTCTAGCTGCCTCTTTGGAGGCAGCTGAAAACCAGAGACAGTGCAGGGAAATGAAGAGGGAGAGGTGCATGCTTGTTCCTCTTCTTCCTCTCTCGTTCCCCCCGCCCCAGGTCTTCAGCTGTCTCTGGGGAGGCAGCTGAAGGTCTGGGAGGGTGGAAGTCCTGCCCCCACCCTGGAAGTCCTGCCCGCAGAGGACAGAAGTCCTGCCCCAGAGGGTGGAAGTCCCTGCTCCCAGAGGGCAAAAGTCCCGCCCCTGGCACCAGGTAACACCCAGTGCTGGAAAACCTTTTAGATTGGGCACTCAGCCCCTAAAAGTTTCACCATGACTGATATAGACTGTCTTGAGAAGAAATAAAAAGCAATAAACAGAATGTACCTATGCAGTAGCATTGTTATGGTTGGTGTCACCCGGTGTGGTAACTCATGGTATCATCCCCACAATTGGCTTCCTCCCATCCCAGACAAACATGGACCCTGGAGTAGGTGTGAGGGGTCTGATCTGGTAAAATTTAAATATTCTGAAATAACCTGGCAACATTGGACCCCCAAGACTCCTATGTAATTGAGGGCCAACACAGATGGCCCTAAAGAGGTGGCTTAATGCCGCCCCTTTGAGTGCCGGATTAGAGCTGGAGCAACCACATACTGCAGCCCCAATCTGGCATTTTTACAGCCCAAAAAGAAATGGAAAGAGGCCAGTCCTTTGGAGGGTGAAAAAAAATGCTTTCCACTGCAGCAGCAGCTCTTCTGTGCTCCTGTGACGTGCACATCTGAATGCCACACCGCCAGATCACCACAACACTGCCTGTCATCTGGGCAGGGGGGTGGTGTGATGCCGGCTTGGGGACTGTGTCGGGGTGTGCATCATCTAAATGCCATACCCCCACACAACCCCCAAGGTGGTACTTACTGCCAATCTGTTTTGTCCCTGAAACGTCTTAAATATTATTAATGCTTGTGAATCAAGTATTCAGCTTTATTGGGGGAGGAATATCTCTCTCCCACAATCTGACAGATGAGGATCCAAACAGAATAGACACCCTAAACTAGCACTTGTACACCTTATATGGCATCTTAAAAGGTGGCAGGGCACTCATATATTGTGCATGTATTAGGGTAACTTCCTATCCAATCAACGTTTCTAGTAGAAGTTTGAGCATCAATCCAGGCCACCCTACACAAGGAACTATTTGACCAGTATGTGAATGGAATGGGAGGCTATATAGCATGGCTCTTCTGCTCATGTTCTTTCTACTACACACAGCTCTTGGTGCTTCAAAAAGACCATGTGATGATACTTACTGTGGCAGTGCACCTGAATCAGAGAAGGAGACCAAAGCCTTGGCTGACTTCATTCGTCAAAACCTCTCAACTATCAAGGCTTACTTGACCATTCACTCTTATTCTCAGCTACTGCTGTATCCATATTCGTATACTTATGATGTAACAAAGGACAACGTGGAATTGGTAAGCAGGAACTAAACGGTTGTATTATTCTAAACCTTAAAGTGTTGTGGTGAACCTACATTATTTCATTCCTATTGCTTGGGTATTATAGCACTGTGAATTTCTGACTCTTTTAGTGCTGAAAATTTTAAAAGATCTAGAAATACAGTTAGGGCAGGCTTATATGGCAACATGTACCCTGCTCCGATTGTTGAAACAGAGGAGCAGGTTATATTATTATTATTATTATTATTATTATTATTACCATCATCATCATCATCATCAGACAATGTTATTAAAGGGGTAAACCGATGCATTAGAACAACAGAGCCCAGAAATATTAAAAGATCTATAACATCCCAAAATTCATAAAACAGTAATATCTTTATTGGTTAACTAAAATGCATTAAATATATGTTGCAAGCTTTCAAAGCTGCACTGGGTTTTTTTATCAGACAAAGGTGCTAAATCTAATACAGGAGGGGGAAAATTGACAATGTTAGTCACAGGCTTGCACTTTGTCAAGGTGGTGGTGGTGGTATTCTGAGCAAGGAGGGATATCTATGTATGCAGGGCCCTCTTCCTTCTGGCCATGTGGAACTGGGAGACAAAGCATTGTAAAGTCTAGGAAATTGAAATTCATCAGCAAAACAAAAAGATACTTCCTGTGAGATCTGTGCAAGAACTGAGCTGGGATCCTTCACTAAAGATTTTTGAAGCCTGTTTCTGAGGTGTGATACTCCCCCCCCCCTCCAATTCTCTTAATGAATTCTCTGTTATCATATGAAATTCTTCCTTTATGCTAACCTGCATTTTCAAATTTATTTCAAAACTAAATAAAAGATTTCAATTTTTCTTAAAGAAGAAAGAAAAAGAAAAACATCCATCAGGGACAACATAAAAATTAAACAAGCATTTAAACATTCTGTGAGGCCACAAGAATCTTATGATACATTAAAGCCTGCTAAGTTTTCATTTGGCTCATGAAAACTTACATAAGATAAAAACATGTTAGTTTTTAACCTACCAGACGTCTCTTTGTATATATTCATTTTTTGAAGGAGTACATTTATGGTACATGGCTACTGAGAAGACAGTCACACCTGATTCAATAGAATTTTATCTAGTATGCATAAGACTTCACATTACACCAAATGGTTTTTGTCTCTTTTGTTATTTAGCCACAAATTTGGCTCCAAGAGGGAGATAGATAAGTATATAATGATAGTGGCAAATAATAGTCTTGTTTTCAGTTATTTCCTCAACCATGTATCAGTTTTCTAATATAAGGGGCGGTCTGTAGCTGCCCCAAGAAGTGGTGAGATGGGGTCAAGGCTGCGGCACCGGCAGCCTCAGTGGCCCCATCCCACCGCTTCCAGAGATCTCGGGGAAGCGACAAACTGCCACTTCCCCGCAGCCCCAAAGCGAAGTGCAGCAGGCACCCTGGGCACCCTCTGCACCCTGTTTCCCTCGGTGGATGCAAGGGGAGAAAGGGGCCGCCTCTGCGGCCCCTTTCTCCCCGGGTCTTTGGAGTGG
The DNA here is from genome assembly GCA_034509955.1 of Urosaurus nigricauda. NCBI lineage: Eukaryota > Metazoa > Chordata > Lepidosauria > Squamata > Phrynosomatidae > Urosaurus > Urosaurus nigricauda. The sequence goes on from JAOEGL010000003.1 coordinate 246,390,957, forward strand.
CTGTTTGAAAGCCGTGCCAAAGACCCGGCGCGAAAAACGTGCTCAGTTCCTGAGCTCCTTTTTTGTGCTGCGGGAAGGGCATGCTTGGCACCCTCCCATGGTGCGAAGTTGTCATGGCACGCGCAGCGTTTCTAAACACTGCACACGCCATGACAACATCATGGTGCACCCGTATGGACACCGCCATTTTAAAATACACTTTAGGGTTCAGGAGGGTGTAAACGCTGCACCCTCCTGAACCCTAAAGGCGCCCTTTTCAGTCCTTATCATGCCTCTTAAGGCGCGTGTAGATTGGGCCCTTGAGAACTGGAATTTGCTCTTTAATCATCTCTAGTAATACTGCTAATGTTAGTTGGAATAGTAATGTACAACTATGTTTTTTGTTAAGGCATTCTCGAGACATCTGCCTGCAAAACTCAAATGCAGAAAAATAATACCATTGATACAACTTTGTTTGTCTTTGCTAATAGTTTTTCTCCTTTTTTCTTTTCCTTCATCAAAAGAGCAGTAACATTCTCAGAAGAAATTACTTCAGTGTTGTGGAATATTAAAGAGTAGATGTTGCTGGCACTAAACACAACATGATAAACAAACCGTTTACACACAAAAAAAATTACAGAAACCAAGAGCATTTTAATTCCCTAATTCAGCTGCCAGCAGTCCAAGGCCAAAACAGAAAGCTGGCCCTTTGCCTAGAATCCAGACAGATTTATGATGGTTCCCTAGTGGAAATCTCAGGATTTTGAAGCAGAAATGGACAGTAAGGACAGATTAATTGTTTTGCCCTGGACATCTGGCAACATAATCTTCTCATTTTCCATTTTGAAGAAAAGAAGATTTTTGTTTTGCACATTGTTACACTATATTGTTTTTCCTCAAGAAGCCACCATGTTTTAGTTGTGTTTATTCCAGAAACCTAGAGTTGTTTGTGCTTTGTTCTGTTTCCCTTTAATTCTAACAAAAAGATTTCTAACTTCACACATTGTTGTTTGGTCTAAATGAAAAGAAAAACATAGGCTAGGATCCAAAAAGCTACTCTAGTCATACACAAGGATTTCAACATGACCACTGGGAATTTTAACATTTTTAAATTCTTTTAAACAGACTTCCATGCCTTTTTACAGACTGTACTTGGAAGTGGATAAACTTTTCAAAGTGCTAGGATATGTGGCTTCGTATTAAATAAACACGAGACCAACTTCCTAGGTGTACAGAACTAGCTATATCCATCTTAGAACTGGATCCTAGCGAAAGGAAAGGAAGAAATGGCATGTATTTCAGGTTCAGAGATTCCTTAACATTTTGTACAGTTTGCTATATTGTGCCCAAATGTGACAAAATATACTTCTCTCTCTTCAGATTTCATTTATACAGCTGTTTAAATTTTATAGCTGCTATGTGGAAGTCTTTAAAAACCACACCAAAGCATGGCTTCACTCACTGCCAATTTTTATATTAAAACACACGTGGTGGATGGGGGGTGCAAAAATACATAGTGTTTCTACTCTAGTTATCTAATGCAAATTGACTGAAACTGTTGCTTAGCATCTAGGAAATTGATGAATTCCACAGACATCTACCTTATTGCCAGCTGGTTCAAGATATAAAGTTGCAAGAATGAATCAATAGATATTCCCCACTTATCTTCTGATGTGCTCAGTAGAACTATGAGTGATGCTTACCAGTCCTTCCAGTAATCATACATATTTCTATAAAACACTTTTTCAAATATTTCATACATACTTTCTCTACTAGGTCCATGCCGAGTATTGTGCTTATTAGTGAATGTTTCTTAGTTGGATAACAAGCTAATAGCACCACCCCACTGTCAAAGGGGGAGAAACAAGGTCCACTGCAGAATTCTCACAGATGTTACACAATAGTCTCATGGCAGCTTCTTGGAAGAAATGTGTCATTGATGAAAAGTACATTCCCTAGCTTTCACAACCACTTCCACAATTCAGTTTATTGCACCCCTGGTACTTAAATGTGTACACAAGTATGCATAAGTACACATACAGGGGAAAAACATATTCAAAAATTGTTTTTTCTAACTAGAAGAACTAGGCAGCCTACTCTTTCAACACTAGAATAATGAGAATCCACTGTCTGCCTTGTCTTTGCAACCAGACTTTGCTTAAGCAATATTTATATTGAATTAGTAAAAGCCAGTGTAGATGTAATTCTTTCTTTCTCTTAGAAACATTCCATACTTTAAATTTGCTCATACTTTGGCTAAGGTTCTTGTTTAGATCATTCTATTGTACCTTCTGTTCCAGCTAACATTAACACAACTTGCTCAACCCTTACTTGTGCTTGAATAAGAAAAGAGAATGCTTAGAAGATTAGTATGGTGGATTCTTGGCTATAAATCTCAGTAGTCTAAAATTCAACAGTGACCACTTTTTTGTACAAACCCAGGTAGAGCTGATGAAGACATTTGCATTCATAAATACTTCCCAAGACTCCCTCTCCTCTCTCATCCCTTTAAACGGTATTACAGCCTGCCCTCCCCAACCACAGGCTTGCCATCTGTGGATTTAAGCATCCACTGATAGCAAGCCCCACTGCCCCTAATGGGTGGGCATGCATGGCTATGGCACAATGGCCATGTCGCCCCCACATCCCCTCAGTTTTGCTCGCATTATAATAGACCTGTATTCTCTAACTGTCTTGATTTGGCAGAGACAGTTCCAGTTAATCCTCTGCCATCCCATTTTTCAGCTGTTTTTAAAATGTCCCAGTTTTGCTCTCCTCTTCTCACTTTCTCACTTTGTCCTCTGTTTAGTTCAATTGCTGAAACCTGAGTTGGAAGTGCAAAAAATATTTTACACACAGGTCCAAAACATACTATAGAAATAATCCAGTTTGAGACAGCTTTAACTGCCCTGACTCAGTGCAAGGGAATCCTGGGAACTGTAGTTTCTTGTGGCACCAGAGCTCTCTGGCAGAGAAGGCTAAATGTCTTGTAAAATTACAGTTTCCAGAATTCTCTAGCATTGAGTCAGGGCAATTAAAGTGGTCTCAAACTGATTATTTCTGCAGTATGATTTGGACCTCAGTTAACTTAGCAGTGGAGAGAAGAGATATGGGGAGAGGCGAGGCGAGGCGAGGTGAGGTGAGGCCAGAACTTGGCTGCCCCTGTAGACTCAGAACCAAGTTTCAGAAGCCTCTGCTATCATTTGTTCTTTCCTGTTATTTGTTCTTCTTGACCACACTCTGGTGTTGCTTGACTACACCTGTCCCAGTCTTCATTTGTGAAATGGTGAAGGCTATAGGATATCTATCAGCCTGATGTTTACAATGGAGTCTCAGTTTATGGTGACAGTTTATCTGTACTGAAATGAATTGTAACTTTGAGAATTTAGGGCCCATACAGACCAGAACTTTGTACTGGCCTGTGGGGGGAGTCAGGGTGCAGCGTTCTCATACTGGATGCCCTAACTCCAGTCCACATGGTGTGCACCATCATGATGCACATCCAGCGCTGCATCCACATGATGCAGCGCTGAAGGGGCATCATAAAACCATGCCATGGCAGCTATGGCACCCCTTGGAGGGTGCAAAAAGGAGCTGCTTTTTGCGGCTCTTTTTTTGCGCTCTCCAGAGGCTGGATCAGGGCCATGGCATGAAGTTGCTGCATCCTCGATCCAGCCAGTAAAGGGACGGGGGCAGTCTGGAGAGCCCTTGAGTTATGTTATTGCTGTATTGAGCAAAATTAAATAGTATTACATTAAATAGCCATTTTAGTGGCATTTTGATGTGAATTTTACATGTTTTATGACGGTCAATCCTGCATTTAAAAAAGAAAAAAATGAAAAAGTACAATACAATGCAGTAGGCTGATTTTTTTTTTAATATCGTGACACTAATTACTTTCTAAATCCTTTTCAGAGTAACAGGAATCAAATACTTTGTCTTTTCAAGCTCTGTCCTGCCTCCATGAGAGATTGTTGGGGACATCTGGGTGACAAGGTTGATGCAGATGGCTGGACTGTATGGAACAGATGGCTGGGCTATATGGAACTAGAATAGAAAAGCATTGTTTGTATTCCTATAAGCAGCTCCAAGGTTATCAAGATTAAATTAGAGGAGAGCCATAAAAATCCATGTAGAACAGTTTTACAGGAAATGCAGCCAGATGAGGTCCCCTGGCCTAATTAGGATCTGAGTTTAGGTGCCAGCTAATATCCCCGCTAGCCAGCTATACAGCACAGCTGCAGTATTACGTTGCCAGTTATCAACACTGAACCCATGCAGATGAGTTTGCTATCATTTTTCCTCTTCATGATGACTGATGTACTAGATACAACAATGGCAGTTCAGCTCAAATATCATCTGATAGATTCAAATCAGTTCCCAAAACAAAGCTCCAGAAGCAAATCTGAATAACTGACTAGGGCAACAGTGATGAAACTACTGTCTAATCTGTTAACTGTCAGGAAGTGGAGGGCCTGCAATATTATCTTGTATATATATAGTTCAAGAAGTGATATGGGCAACATTAAATAACAACATCTGGTTTTCATAAAATATATTACTATCTGAAAATATATGTTTTAAATAATGTGACTTATAAATCAAGTTAAATGCTATATTAGGCATAAGGTGTCTGTTGCTTTTTTAATTGCTATGAACAATAGTAGGAAAAATATAACACCTCAAAAGTGTGCCTTGTGTGGGAATCAACCAATGCCTTTGACAGCAGATTTTGGTTTGGAAAGCTAGATTGTTACTGAATTTATTCTTGGAATCTCTGAGTTGTGTTTGCACAACCAACAAGGCTACAATTTTGATCAGCACAATGGGGAACAACCAGATCGCTAATATGATTGTTATGCTACTTTGACAAAAGATATACATGGACAGACATTTTGTAGTAAAGCACAATATACAAGTGTATCAGAAAGTTAATCATCTTCCTGCATAACACAGTAGGTACGAGGAAACAAAATGAGGGCATTGCCCCACAAATAACAATTCTCTCCCCAAATGAAATGCTTCTTCAGTCCTCAAACATCTAGCATTATAGTAACCTAAAATTTCAATTGAGCATTTGGAAATACTGTACAGTTTATGCAGCCAAATAAAAGAGTCAGGCAAAGTTACCAAGCAAATGTGAAGACATCAAATATGAGTTCTAGGTGTCAATGAGTTTCCATGTCTCTGCAATACTAGAATTTGAAGACAGGAGAATTTCATTTGTGAGACATAATTCCTGTTGGGAAAGCAATACCCTCACTGTGTGTGTGTGTGTGTGTGTGTGTACATGCACACGCGCGCGCACACACACACACACACACACCATTCCTCCAACATTAACCTAGTTATTAAAACAAACAGATCACATCCTTTTCCAGTTTGATGCCCTCCACATGTTTTGGACTAAAGTTTCCAGCATTCTTGACCATTAGTCATGCTAAGGCTGATGGGAATTGAAATAGAAACTGCCTGGAAAGTAATATACTGGAAGAATGTTGGGATATTGAATCGCAGTGTGTGAGTAAAGCTCCTGAATGTCTCATGCAGCCTATTTTCTCTCTTTAGAATAGACTTGCTAAAGCTACTGTTCAAGAGCTAGCTACAGTCCATGGGACAAAATACACATATGGTCCAGGAGCAACAACTATATGTAAGTATTACAACAACAACAACAACAACAACAACAACACATTATTATAAAGCTGGCAAATTGTTATTGTGAGTCCAATTACATGTCTGTATAGTTGTTTCCCACATTCCCAAATCAGCTTTAGCACTAAATAAACTGTGTGAGAAGCAAGTGACAGGAAAAAAGAAAAAAAGCAAACCAAGTAAACAAAAATGAGAATAGCATGCTGAGTTTTCTGTACAAGTGCCTTTGATCTAACTTGGAGATGTTGGGCTCAGCCACAAATTTCCTTGTAGTTGCACCATATTGCTGTGGCATCACTTTTTTTCTTTTTAGTCTTCATGTACGCTAAAGAGACAGCCATGCCAGTCTGTTGCAGCAGAAAAGTGTAGGGAGCTACATGCACATGTAGGTTCTAGCCTGACACAGTTAGTAATAAAGCACCAGGTATATACCATTGACATGGTAGCTAATAATTTTTTTAAAATTTTTATTGAATTATAAACATGACAAATGCAGACATCCAATACCACAATTATTGTTCAGCCTCTAATGGATCCATTGAGCACCTTGTGGTTTACATCTCCTAGTATTAACAGCAGTAACAAGATCCCAGCTCCCCATTCATGACAGGAGAGGGGCCATTGGACTGTTGCACCACTGCAAGAAGTAATCCAGCAGGTTATTCAGATGTGAAGAAGCATCCCAATGTTTTGTATGCCCTAATTGCCTACTTCAGAGGCCTGGCAGCCCACTTTGTAGGCTAGTCCAAATTCTGGTTGGTGCAATTGGTGTGGAACTCCCTGAGACAGATTTGGGAGGGACCCATCCCACGGGATTTAAAGGCACCCATCATGCTCCTTGGACTCTCTTTATGCCTGAACATTTCCTCTCCTCATAGTCCTGTGGGATTCTTCCCTCTGGCACCTGCTTGGAATTTATGTCATCTTCCAGCTTTTTTAAGCTGGAAAGGAATTTTACTCCTTGGCACTCCAGACCCCTTGGCACATTTGATTCTCTATTTATCCATGATTTGTTTACTGCCACAACTTTCTACTAGGGAATGTGGCAGTTTTAGGATAAACAGAATAAACCTTGGGGGGGAGGGGTCATGATGCCAGCCTATCTCAGGCATTGGATGACCAGGTTTTCCCCCAAGAAGCAAGAAGGACCCACACATGGGTCCATGTCCATGTAGGTTCCTGCCATGCTACTTGAATTTCCCTAGAAGGTGGGCTGGGCAAGGGAATATGAGAAGGCAGGTAAATCAGCCTATTGTTAACTTTATTTATACTCTGTTGTTTCTTCAAATCTGGGGCTCAAGGTTCCTTATTAAAATGATTACAATATAATGGAAGGAGGAACAAAAATACAATCTTGAAATATAATTAAATTATTAAGAAAATTAAAATGATTTAAAATTTACAATTTATTCTGGGGGGAAAATGTCCATTCCCAGTTCTGTTTCTCTTTCTTCTGTTCTCCCTGTGTCCTTAGCTGCTGGGGTACAAACCCAGAGAAGGAGAACACACTACTCTTAGTTTCAGTATGTGATTGATTAGCAGAATGGTACAGATCACACAGCCTGTGCCATGCATAAGCAATAGACTGAATTATTCACCTTTGGTAGTTCTGAGCTGAAATTTCAGAACAATTAACTATCAAGTTATAACTTGCCTCAATATATATGTGACACCCCACCACCCAAACTTGGCAACCTGGTTGTGTGTAGCATCCCAACAAGTAGTGAGCGAAGTTTTTTTTTCCTGTTTTTGTTAGGGTTATTGTTTTTTGTTTTTACATACATGATCGTAAATTAGGAGGAGCAAGAAAATTCTTCTTACAAGTAAATAAGTAACATTAATATGTATCTCCAGTCCAGTTTGAAAAAGCTTTTTTAGACTCTTGCTGTCAGAATCCCTGAGCAAGCATGGCAACTTTTCCAAGCTGAGAAACAATATATTAAACATATGAAAGTCAACTATATTGGCCTTGGCTCTAGTGTCCAACTGCTGTTCCATTATCATTGCAGATCCTGCAGCTGGTGGCTCTGATGACTGGGCATATGACCAGGGCATCAAATATTCTTTCACTTTTGAACTTCGTGACACAGGTCGATATGGTTTTGCTCTTCCTGAATCTCAGATAAAGCCAACTTGTGAAGAAACGTTGGTTGCTGTTAAATATATTGCCAGCTATGTTCTTGAACATCTGTACTAAAATAGCAAGGGGGTGCTATTAAAGAGAGCTTGATTCACAACAATTTCCCTCTTTTTTGTCTTGCTATGGGTTAATTTGGAGTCTTCAAAGATTGTGAAAACATTCCTTCACATTAACATCACTGGATCAGTGACAGCCCCTTCTTCCATTTCAGTACATCTCTACCACACAATGGAATATCTACAGGAGAGACAAAAGCATGAATATAAGCAGCATTGGGTCCCTATCTGGTATCCTGTGGGGTACCTTGAGTACCTATTTAGACATACTGCAGATATATACGTCAATGAAGACTGACTTAATATAAAAAAAAATTGTATACACTCTTTAAGCTACTGTAAATGTTTCCCTTCTTATTTGCTGGATATAAGCCATCACATCTGGCAGGAAGGCATAGGGTCATTCTGTCCAAACCACAATCCATTTTCTCCAAACTACCCTGTTATAATGACAATAACTCCAAAGCAAATGGACTGTATAGCTAGCAGGTTTGCACAACAGACTGTCAATGAGCTATGGCCACTCAGCCAGTTTTTTAATGTAGCCGAGGAACAAATTGGGGATCATAATAGTTTCACCAAAAGCTCCTAAAAACAAACCAGCCCCCTCCAAGGAATCTGATTGGTTAGTGTTTTCCACAAGCTTATACCAATGCCCATGCAATGGCCATGTCTGCACTGTTGCTGAAAATAGGGCTGCTGTAGGAAAGGGGGCACATTGGCACATGGTGAGCATCTCAGCTCATGAATTTCTTTATTACATGCATCAAAGTCTCTGATATTCACTGTATTCTCTGCCTTCCTCTAGGAACAGGCATAGTCTCCTAAGAAGTGTTTATGAAATACAGTTGAGGTCTACAGCATTTAAATGCAACCTGCCAGTTTAACAATAACAGCTCAAACAGAAGATTCTTTTTCTCGTGCTTTCTCTGACAGAAAGGTGACCTTCCTACAGATCTTAATTCCATGCCTTCCACCGTTACACCGATGAAAAATGGGATATTTCTAGTCAAGTAATATCGAAGTGTGGTCATTGGCAAAGGTTAATAATAATGAAGAACTCAATTTAGGGAAGGCACAGCAGTTTGCTTTTACCTGATTCTGCAGAGAGAGGCAAGAATCCATCCCCTTCTCTTCTCTTCTCTTCCCTACTGAGTTAATTGAATGTGCATTAATTTTGCTCTTATAACTCAGTTTACAGCAACAGAAATAAGCTGACGACAAAAGGAGAAAGTAGGAGATGGAGAGAAAACTGTTAAAAGTAGCTGGTGAACTTGATACAAAATGGGAATGTGAGGTTTAAACTCCATTCCATGAGCTCATGACACAAGATGGGAAAATAAGGTTTAAACACCATTCCATTAGCTAGTTCCTCTTCAATTCCACTTCGGTTGTGGGCTGGCACCATCACTACATCTAATAATCACTTGGGATGGGAAGGTTGCACTCTCTCTCCCCCATGACTCCCCATAAAGCCTCAATTAACCTTATTTATTTCTTAATTAAGACTACAGGGTAATAGTTCAAGGAAAGTTGGTCTATTGACAAAGCTTGGAAACATTAGCTTTGGAATTACTACTCCCAGAATCCCCAGTAAGCATTAGCCATGCTGGTAGTTCGGGGAGTTTCCAGTCTGTTCTTAGAATCATAGAGTTGGAAGAGACCCAAGGGGCATCCAGTCCAATCTCCTGCCATGTAGGAATACACCATCAAAGCATTCCCAACAGGTGGCCATCCATCCTCTGTTTAAAAATCTCCAAAGAAGAAGACTCTATTACACTTGTCAAATACATTTTCTTGTTAATCTCTTACTTTGAGAAATAATATCTAGTAAGATCAGATTTCGGTGTTTTAAAAATCAGGTTTACTGAAACATTAACAGAAAACCAATAAATAGTCTATAACATTAAATTTACCAGATTAAGCATGGTTACCAATCAGCACCTGTATATTCAGATAAAGATATTTTACAGATTGGAGTAGCAGCAACACAAAGACTGCATCTGGCATAACTGAGGTCTGTGGGTTGCATTAAAGAGGCTTTTGGATAGCTCAAAAGGTTCCCAAAAGAAACTCCAGTTTCAACCTGCATCTTTGTTGTTTCTGACTTGTGAGACACCTGTGGCCCAAAACATTTTACTGCCTGATATGAAAGACAAGATAGATCTTTCCTATTCCATTTATAGAAACCGACCACATGGGTAACAAGACAGTGGGTCCATTCACACTACTCAGTTATAGCGCTATAATTCCACTTTAACTGCCATGGTTCCATGATATGGAAGCCTAGAATTTACAGTTGAGGGTGGGGTACGTAGAATCCTCAGCCAGAGAACTCTTGTGCCTTACCAAGCTACTAACCACAGTATTTCAGGATCCAGTCAAGATAGTTAAAGTAGAATTATAGTGCTACTATTGGTTAGTGTGAAAGGTCCCAGCAAACCAGATGATAAATTGCAAGGCAAATCAACCAGCACACACAGTTTTATCTTTCAGTACATTGCCACTATTCTCTGTCAATTCCCAGAACCTGCTACCTAAGACAGCCTGAAAGAAAGACCAGTCCTACTTAGCAGTTTCTTCAGTCCCATCCTTACTCTTTCCCTACAAAGCTGGTTCTCCTTGTAAACTACCTGGTCCCAGTCTCTCAAGGATCTTTACCACCTCTTTGTTAGTGTACATTCTAATGGCATTAAGGAAAAATGTCCTAGCTAGTCTTGAAATAATCTACAGAATATGTTCACTTTCTACAGTCAGGAAATTCTGATTTAGGTTTTAATTTAATTGTGGTTTTCAAACTTCCATTCTGAAATGATGCAGTCCTTACAGTACACAGGCAGAGTGAGACAGTCAGCTTGCGAAGCAGATGTCGAGTGTCATGAAAAGGCAGCAGATTTATTTATTTATTTTAAATTATTGGGTTTGTTTGTTTGACCAAAAGTATTAATTTATGGTTGTTTGGTCCATTGGAACTCTGGAAGACATGCAAAATGAAAAAGATTAAAACATTTTTAAAGGACATAAAAACAATTTTAAAAGCTAGTTGTAAAACCAGAGGCCAAACAAAGCTCAGCAAGGATCAAGCCAGTCTAAAGTACTTTTAGTTAAAAAAAAAAAGAAAAAAAGAGCTCTACAATTGAGCTTATTTATTTAATGCAGTAATTTATTATTGTATTCCTATTGACAGAGATGAGTCAAGTTGTTTCTGCCTCCCATGCCAAAATAACTCAGCTGCACTTTAAGCTGGGTGAAGTGATACATGTTCTTTAGAAAGCTTTGGGAAAGAAAATGTCTTCAATTGGCCATATCTTGAAAGGAGGTAGTGAGTACTTTTTTTCACAAAATTCTGAACCAAATTTGTCTCAATGAATGTAAAGTTACTAGGACAAACCATTGCCAAATATTTACAACTGCCTTTTTTTAAATCGCTATGTAAATATATATTTTAGTTTTAAAAGCCCATAAAATAATTTCTTTGAAGGATAATATGTAATATTCTCCTGTGGGCTGTTAAGAATTCTAAAATGCATAGGATGCCCAAAATAAAAATTGCAAATGTTTATCAGAGCTTCACAGCTCCTTAAATGGGTGTCTTGTGGGTTGGACAGGCAATAAATAACTCATTCCACGAGATGGCAGTCAAGTGATTCTTGTCTGGAATTCACAATTCACAAGGTATACCTAGAATAATTGTGGTGAGTTTTAACATTAGTAGCAGAAAATATCATTTTTCTTTAGTCTATGTTTTACATTCCCCTAAGTCCAGCACTAGGAGGAAGTAGTGTAAATAAATAAATAAATCTGGTGTCAAAATTAAAACATCCAAACATGAATAAATAAATATATTTGATTTCAAAATTAAAACATCCACCCATTTAGCATTTTTTTAAATTTGTGTCTGTTTTCTCAGACAGTAGCCTTTATAGAGGATTATTTATCTTGACTAGTATGCAGTATTGCAGTTACAAGTTTGTAACCTATAGTTACATATCCATAACTGGTCTGAAAGAAAAGAGAATGCTGAAAAGCACATTAAAAGCAGTGACAGTAAGGAGACAATCTCCACATGCCTTTCTACCTTAAACAGCTGAGAACACTCTCCAAAACATAGAATCATTGATTAATTGATTGATTAATCAACGGTTCTGTGTGAACTCCAGAGATTTCTGTTGAAGGCCCCTGAAGATGGCCTTTTCTTATTAAGGCCAAAACACATTGGGCTTTATTAAAGAACTGAATAAACAGTTGGCCATCTCAAAGCACATGGAGTTGATTGTCTTCTCAATTCAGTAAGACTACATAGCTTTAGTGTCAACCTATGGTATATTAATGCCACCACAGTCCACCTTAGGATCCAGTAGCTGAATCAAGCAAAGGAGGTCTGTTCAGCTTCAGATTAGAGTGCAAAAAGGATGGCATTTCTACTTCACTCCTGCCAGCAAGCAAATGTGACAAACAGAAGTAGCATCATAAGTCCTGGTCATAGCCTGCCTTACTGGCAGTTATTGATGTTGTGTGCCTTTGTTTCCAATTGATTGAGACCTAAGGTGAACATATCATGGTGTTTTCTTGGCAAGATATGTTCAGAGGAGATTTGCCATTGCCTTAACTTGAGGCTGAGACTTACCCAAAGTCACCCAGTGAGTTTCATGCCAGACTGGGAATCGAACCCTGGCCTCCAGAGCCGTACTCCAATACTCAAACCTCTATGCTACAACGGCTTTCATTTACAGACAGTCAGGGATGGAAATATCATCCACAATTAGGCTCTGATTCAAAGCAAATCAAGCCTCATTCACTTGACCCAGCTGCTGGCTCTTAATGTGGGTAAGAATTCAGCCCAAAAGATGTTATTTAGTCACATTTCTATAACTTAATTAGCCTATGTTTAATATCAGTAGGGTTTTTCAAAAGAAGCACATGCTTGTTCACACTTTTAAGTCTATGCATTTAAGTACAAAAGACCAGTCCTGCTGATAAATTGGAGAGTCAGCATGACATAGTTGTTTGAGTGTTGGACTCAACTCTGGAGACCAAGGGTTCATTTCCCAGCTTGACACTGAAACCCAATGGGTGACCTTGAGCAAGTCACATGCTCTCAGCCCCAGGGGAAGGCAACAGCAAACCTCCTCTGAACATATCCTGCCAGGAAGACCCCATCATCTTGAAGGCACAAGACAACAACTAATGAGTAGAAAGAGGCAGCTGCCTCAGGTGGCAGATATATGTAAGGCTAGGGAGGTAGCAGTTCCTCCTTGCACTCATGAAATCTTTAAGGCAGTTTGTTGCTTTCCAGTGAAGGAGATGCCAATGTCCTGCTGTCACTAGTGCTTAAATAAGAATAAACTACTCATCTGTATTGATTCTATAGTATTCTGTTGAGATTCCATCTTGCCTGTCACCTCAGGCACCCAAATGCCTTGAGACAGCCTTTTGGACTTGTAAATAAGCCACACCGGAAATCATGTGAAATAGATCAAAAAGAGAAATACAGTGGTACCCCCGGGTTACGAATCCCCCGGGGTACGAAAACCCCGGGGTACGAAAGAGTCGGGGCCGCAAAAATGGCCCCGGCTTACGAAAAAAACCCCGGGGTATAAAAAAACCCGCGCGGCCCCTTTAAATTTGCCACGCGGTCCGGCAAAAAAAGCGGTCCCCCGGGTTACGAACACTTCCGGGTTACAAAAGTAATCCCGGAACGGATTACTTTCGTAACCCGGGGGACCACTGTAGTACTGAGTGAATCAAAATCACTCAGGAAACAATTAACTGTACATCACAATATTTCGTCCTCCACATGACCCTCTGACAATGGCATCTTTCAGCCTTTTTGAACTGATGTTATTTTAAAAAATTAAAAACAAGTTTGAATGAAAGCCCCAGAGGAAGTCACAGGGTTGTTTGTGGTACTTTCAGAAAAGGATATATAGCAAGTGCAGCCACTGCTTTGCTGTCAAAAGAGAACCATGATCTTCCTAGCTTTGGTTTGGGGGCTCCTTGTAACACCTCAGGTTGTGCTCACCCTCCGCTTTGACAGGTAAACATTTTTTATTCTGGTAAATTTGGGGGGGGGGGGCTGTCCACACTGCAGAAATAATCCAGTTTGACACCACTTTAACTGCCATGACTTAATGCTGTGGAATTCTGAAAATTGTAGCTATGTGAGACATTTAGCCTTCTCTCTCAGAAAGCTCTGGTGCCATGACAAACTACAGTTCATAGAATTTTATAGCACTGAACAATGACAGTTTAAGTGGTGTCAAACTGGATTATTTCTGCAGTGCAGATGCAGCCTCAAAGAATGTTACTGAAGCCATGCCTTTCCTTACTAATCTAAATGAGTAGAAATACAGACATGCAAGTAAAGAACCCACAGCTCGGCACAATCCTGTGTGAGCCCTATTAAAATGAAAGGGGGCTGTGAAGCTAAACATCTTGTAGTCCTCAGCCTGAAAGAATTGAAGATGGAGAGGAGGGAAAATACAGAATGTCAAGCAGTTTAGTCATGCAATTCTTGCTGTTTAATTCTGTTTTACTTTTACTGAAGGGAAAAAGTGTTTCGGGTGAAACTTCAAAATGAAAACCAAGTGAAGTTCCTAAAAGATCTGGCCACTAAAGTACAGGTAAGATTCTTCCACTGCATGTTTTGTTTTGTTTTGTTTTGAATTTTTAAATCCCTTCCCCAAATTCTTGCCATTACTCTTCATCTTAAGAATATACCTTTTGAGCAGCAACAACATGTTTTACACTGTCATACAAAGATATGGAAATAAAGAAAAAGACTGTGTCCCAAGGAAATTATTGCAGTTGAAACAAATATTTTTAAAAATTGTGAAATCTTCAGGTTTTTGAGTATGCATAATTTGCAATGTTAAATGTTATATCAGGCCTTGAAATTAGGTTCAGTGGCATTTTAACTGTTTGATATTGGCCAGTGTCAGATTTGAAATCCTATAAGCATGCAATGATAACACACCAAATAAAAAGAACTACACACTAGCTATCCAATGTAGCACACTTCCAAGTATCACTGTACATCAGCCACCGAAATACTCTGAAATACTGAAATAAAATATAATTGTCCATCAAATAGGAATAGCAACTATGTGTTGTGGACTTGTATGTTTTGTAAATATTTAATGTTAACTTTTGCAGAAAAGAATTGTGAGAATATATGGAAGAGCCTCAGAGATTTAATGTAACATTTTAAAATTCAGTAAATAATTTTAAGAATGAAGATATGTGTATGATTTTACACAAAATAGTATAAGCAACAGGCACTAAAATATTTAATATGTAGAAACATGCATGAAGAACCCCCCCCCCCCCTACTCAACTGACAGTATTTTATTAATAATTGCTTAATAGTTCGATAATTTCCCAAGGCAAGTCTTTTCTCTTCAAAGCATAATTTAAATCTATTTTTTCACATCCAGCTCTTTTCTACCTAAGTAGACATTGAGATGGCACATTTGTAAGGAAAGGGATATACGGTTATTTCTTCATTAACTTTACTAGTTCATGGCCTTAATTACACACATTCTTAATGAAGAATTTATACCTTTTTGTACAGATTGATTTTTGGCAGCCTGATTCAGTTCATCATATTGTCGTTGGAAATGATGTGGATTTCCGAGTCACTTCAGATCAGACAAGCTATGTCCAGACAATGCTGGAGCAGAACAGAACACATTATGAGTATGTCCTTTATAATACATGTTCATGAGAATTGTAGATTGTGTATGTTATAGTGATTTACTTAGAAAGCAGCAGTTTAATCACAGCTATTTTTAATTTATATCCTACTTTTCTGCCAAATGGGATTCAAAGATATGAGTTTAATCAAACCAGAATTAAATGGACAGGTTGCTTATCTGTAACTGGTGGTCTTCAAGATATACTCAGTGTGGATATATTTCATGTGCCATGCAGGAACTCTCCATCAAAGCATCTAGATCAAGGGTTGAGTAAAGTCCATGTAGGGCCACAGTGAGACACCCATCCATATATATGTAAATGAAAATACCCCTAACATCTCCTTTGGTGGGAAGGGGAATAATTTTCTTTTGCTCCCCACCTGTGACATTCAAAATTAGAAGTTCTTTCTGGGAACTGATGTCCAACAACATATGAAGAGTTGCACCTTATAATTCCTGCTACTGTATGGTGCCTTGTTGTTGTTGTGTCTTCAAGTCATTTCTGACTTATGGCAACCCTAAGGGAACCCTATCATGGTGTTTTCTGAGGCTGAGTGTGTGGGACTCACCCAAGATCAAGAGTTTCCATTACTGAGTGAGAAATCATACTCCAATCGATTTCCATAGCTTAGTGAAGATTTGAGCCCTGGTCTCTAGAGTCACAGTTTGATGCTCAAACAATTTACAGGGTGGAGTCGAAGGCTTTCATGGCCGGCATCCATAGTTTTTTGTGGAGCTTTTGGGCTATGTGGCCATGTTCTGGAAGAGTTCCTTTCTGACATTTCGCCAGCATCTGTGGCTGGCATCTTCAGAGAATGATAGCCTAGAAAAGGATGGAGATATATATCCTGTGTGACCCTGGGAAGGAAGGAGTAGTTTGCAAATGTATTGTTCTGTTGCTAAAGGCAGTCCTCAGGGTGGGAGGATATGCAAATAAGGATTAATGTCTGCTAACTGGTGCTCATTGTCTGCTGGGAATCCCCTGGCCTTAGGCTGTTGCTCATTTACATAGGTTGAGTCTTCTTGACCTTGCTGTCCTTCAGGACTGGGAGCCAAGCCTTGTTTACTCTCAGGGTTTCCTCTTTCCTGTTGAAATTGTCCAAGTGTTTATGGATTTCAATGGCCTCCCTGTGCATTCTGACATGGTAGTTGTTGGCATGGTCCAGAATTTCAGTGCTTTCAAACAGCATTTTATGCCCAGGATGGTTTATGGCATGTTCTGCTACTGCTGATTTTTCCTATTGACCCATTCTGCAGTGTTTCTCATGTTCCTTGATTCTTGTCTACACACTGCATTTCGTGGTCCCTATGTAGACCTGTCCACAGATGCATGGAATGTGGTAGATTTCTGTGGCTGTGAGAGGGTCTCTCTTGTCCTTGGCTGAGCAAAGCATTTGCTAGATCTTCTTTGTCACTTTGTAAACCATTTGAAGGTTGTGCTTCTTCACTACTTTCCCTATTCTGTCTGTGGACTCTTTCACACAGGAGGAATTTCTCCCAACTTCGAATGGAGCCAATGCAAATTCATGTGAATTGGCTAGTTTAGCGAATTCACGTGAATCCCCATTGCATTCGGAAGGCATTCAGAATGACTTCCCATTACCCAAAAATAATCCCCCCCCCGGCCCAAAATTGCATGAGAAGCTTTAATTCACAATAACATGAGAACTATGATTGCATTCGGAGTGACTTCCTTTTTGCCCGAAATTGCGTGAGAAGCTCTAATTCGCAATAATTCGTGAAACCCCATGATTGCGTTTGGATTGCCCTTGGATTATACTTCCAATTTCCCATGTCTGAAAGAGTCCTGTGACTCCTTTGATGTATGATTGGGTGGTTGCTTGTCTTGAGTCTTCTGGGTTTTTCTGGTCCTGGCAGCCTTTCTGATGTCTGTGCTGGAGTAACCATTTGCCTGTAGAGCCCGGTCCAGGTGTTTCAGTTCATCTTCCAAGAAGTCACAGATATGTTTTGCCCAGTCTACTAGTGTTTTTATAGTGCTTCTTTTTTGTCCTGGGTGATGGTTGGAGTTCTTGTGCAGGTCATCTGTCCGTATGTGTAGGTTTTCTGTATACGGTGTGGCCCAAACGTTGTTTTGGTTTGCGAATGACTAGGACATCCAAGAATGGTAGTGTTCCATCCTTTTCTTTTTCCATTGTGAATTGGATGTTAGGATGGATGTTATTCAAATGGTTCAGAAATACTGCCAGATCTTCTTCTCCATGGCTTCAAATGATGAAAGTGTCATCCACATATCAGAACCATGTTGTGGGCTTTTTCGGTGCTGTTTCCAGGGCTTGTTTTTCAAAGTGCTCCATGTAAAAGTTTGCTATCACAGGGCTCACAGGGCTCCCCATTGCTAACCCATCTCTCTGCTCGTTGAATCCATTGTCCCACTGGAAATAGCTTGTGGTGAGGCAATGTTCAAACAGGGCTGTGATGTCTTCTGGGGGAAAAATATTCCCTTCATTCTCTGAAGATGCCAGCCACAGATGCTGGCGAAACGTCAGAAAGGAACTCTTCCAGAACATGGCCACATAGCCCAAAAGTGCCACAAAAAACAATTTACAGGGTGATTTTAACCTAAAAACCAGACAGAAAACTGCCCCAATTAGATTTCAAGCTAAATTTAAACTGCTGAAAGGTAATAGTGATGTTGAGTATAAGACCAAATGTATATTTACTGTAGGCATACATCTGAAGGAGCCAGCATGGTTCAGTGTCTTGAGTGTTGGACTATGGCTCTGGAAGACCAAAGTTCATATCCCTGCTTGTGGCCATGGGCAACCCACTGATGGCTTGAGCAAGTCACACTCTCTCAGCCTAAGATGAAGGCAGTGGCAAACCCCTCACGGCACTCCGACAGTGTGACTTTAGATACTGCAAGCCACCTGAGCACCACTAAGCTGCACCAACAGCAGAAAGGGCATCCTTTTGCCAGCTGAAAAAGGAGCAGCATTTTGCCACCTCTTTTTGACCCAGAAAATAGCTGGATTGGGGCCGTGGTGTGTGGAAGCTGCGACCCTGATCTCGCTTTCTTGAGGAGGCATCACACCACCCCTTTGGGGCCATCTGTTTTGCCCCCTTGGTTTTGCCATTTTATATAAGGAATGTCTTTTTGCTATCCCATTGTATTTCGTAAGACGTGAGCTTCCACAGACTTTGGTATCCATGTAGGGTATTGGAACCAAAGCCCAGTGGCTATCAAGTGCCCATTATAATAGAAAAATCTTGGGCAGTGCAGGCCAAATGGTTGTGCTAATGTTCTGTATCTGCCACAGAATTTTATTTCATGATCTACAAGAAGAAATTGAAAAGCAATTTGATGGAGGGATACATTTCCGTGAGAAGCACAGCTACACCAGATACAACGACTGGGAAAAGGTACTATATACTGGAAAAGGAAGGAGCCTTATTATGGTGCAAAAGTAATGTTTTAATACTTAGTGCTTAATATTTCAATCAAGAATATGACATTATCCTGTTATTGCCTCCCCCCGCCTTAGATTGTTGCATGGACTGAAAGAATGGCTAAAACTTATCCCAAATTGATTTCCCAGATAGAGATTGGAAATACCCATGAAAATCGCACCATGTACCTTCTTAAGGTAGGAATTTTTTAATGATTATACCTTAAACCTGAAATATAGTGACTTAAAATAGTTTTATTATCAAGCTGAGATGGCTACAGCCAAAATGCCATAATCTAGACTTAACCATGATGGAAAATTTGCCAAAGGAGGTGAAGTATTTATTCATTTAACCTTTCAAACATCAAATAATGGATTTCTTATGTCCATGGTAATCAAAATCAATACCATGCTTGATAATAAGTCATGATCTTGTCAAGCTTGGCAGAATAAACTTCATTTGGTTATGAAGTCATAAAGGACACAGAGAACACTAAAACATTACTGACGTCTATATATAATGAGTCTCATGAATATATGTATATGGTGTGTGCTTCTGTACAGGTGTGTGGGGGGGTGGGGGGGCTAGGGTTGCCCACACAGTATTCATATATTCATAAAGCTGACATTAAAGACAAACTTCTAGGCTTCATGCAACTACTTATTAGACCATATTCTTTCCTGTCATTCTCATTTGCACCCATTGTTATTAACCCAATCTGCTTTCCAGGTGCTATATACGTGTGCTATCTGGTCCCACTTTTGAAAAACAAATTACATCTTAGATGTGCTTTTGTGTGTGTGTGTTCTACTACTAACACCATTGCAAAAATAAGCTTATTTTCTTTTTCTTTTTCCTTTTTGTTTTGGGGGGTGGGTGGGAGGGGAGACTACAACTTACAGAATTCCCCCTACCAAGTTGGCTACATTCAGGCAGTCTGTGGTCTGAAAAAGGTATATTTTCCGAGCTCTATTGAATGCATCCATTATTGTGTTACTTGATATTATAATGATATCCAAACCATTAATGTTTCCTGCTGACAGGTTGGGAAGGAGAGTGGCAAAAAGAAGGCCATCTTTATGGAATGTGGTGTTCATGCACGTGAGTGGATCTCACCAGCCTTCTGCCAATGGTTTGTAAAGCAGGTCAGACCAACATTATTTTATGCATGCATTCTGTTATTGCTGAACACAGAAGCTCTCACACAGTTCCCAACTATCTGCCCTGAGACCAATGTAGTTTAAATTGTTCTCAGTTATTGAGGTTTTCTGGGAGGCAGTGAGGCTTCCAGATTTTCTAATGACACCACATTGTCTAAGGTAGCAAAAGAACATATGACTGTGGCAGGGTCTTACTCTTTTGTCATATAATTGTTTTTGCTTGGCTGTAAATTTTCATTTTCTATTTGTGTTATGTCCTTAAACTGTGCCTCATGTCTAAGACATGCTAGAATACTGTTCTAGATGAGGAAGGTTCTTCCTCCCATTCTTCCCTTACTAGACGTAGAACCAGTAGCGTCACGAGTGGCGTGCAGGGGGTGCAGACCACACCAGGTGACACCACTGAAGGGGGGGGTGACACCCAGTGAGTGCCCCCACCTCCCAATAGTTGTGGGCCATCCTTCAGAGGAAGTTTCATAATGTTGCAGCTAGCCCATTGCAGGGTATTGCAAATTAATATGTTATATCAGTTGATTGCCCCAGGTGACATTGAATGTGTTTTTTTTCCTAAATCACTGAAAAGGGACACTTTTTTCCTAAGGTTTCTCCCAAAGGAGTCCTTCTAGTGCCACACAAAATAGTAACTACATATCAAGTGAGGTTTTATTTAATTAGGCAGAAGCACTTTCTGCTCCATATGATGTAGTGATTACAGAAAATATATGATGATGATGACAATCATCATTCTCAGTGCTTTATTTATATCCCATTTTTTGCCTAATACAATGTGCTGATACAGATGGCCCAAAAGGGCCATCTATGCAGCACAATTAGGGTTAGGGAAGTTGCAGCATTCACACTCTCCCTAACCCTAACACGTATGGACTCAGCCATTTTAAAATGGCAGCATCCATACGGGTGCGCCATGATGTTGTCATGGGGTGCGCAGTGTTTAAACAACACTGCACGCGCCTGACTACATTGCACCGCAGGAGGCGGCGCTAAAAAGAATTCCAAAACTGAGCTCTTTTTTTGCACCTGGTCCTTGGTGCAGTCTTGGCGCAGGGAGAAAGGGGTGCAGCGGGTGCCCAGACTGCCCGCTGCACCCCGCTTTCAGGCTGCAGAGAAGCAGCAGTTCGCCGCTTCTCCACGGCCTGCAGAAGTGCCAGGATGGGGCCTCTGGGTATCCCAGCACTTAAAGGGGTGGCTGCAGACCGCCCCAAAAGGGTGGCCTGTAAAGCCCCTAGGACTCACGACTCCCATTAAAAGAAAGACAACATCTAAAAAAAATAAACTAACCTTAAACTGTTAACTATACTAGAAGCATTTTAGAGGAGGTAATTAAAATGTGAAGAATCAATTTAAAACAATATAATCAAAACAGTATAGCAAACTGTTAAAAGCTGTTCCTTTTTTTAAAAAAAAAACCTTCAGTTCTTAAAAACTTGTAGAATTATTTTTTTGAAAAATATCTGCCTGCCGACAAAAGGACCAAAAAGATAGAGCTATTCTACCCTCCATGAGAAAAGAGTTTCAGAGTCCAGAGGAAGCTACTGAGAAGGATTTATCACTCATCCCCTCTATTTGTGTCTGTGAAGGTAGCTGGATGGAAAGAAGGGCCTGCCCTCGGGATCTCAGGACCTGGGTATATGGGAAGATATGCTCTGTCAGGTCACCTGGACCCAAGGCATAAAGCTGTGGCATTTCATGAGGGGGGGAGGGGGAATTGGCACTACCTGGCAAACAACCTTTAGAAGAAATTTCCACAAATGGGATGCCACAGCTAAAGATTTTTAGCTCTGCACATTTTTGCCTATAACATTTTCCCTGCCTCATCATCCTTTCAGACTTTGAGGCTTAAGAATTATTATTGTTTATTTTAATGTTTTAATTATTGGACATCATCCCTGCAAAATTCCCAGTTAGATGAGATCTGGATTTGTATACCATGTATTTGTCTCTTACAGGCTGCCAGAAGATATGGAAAAGACAAAGTCATGACAAAACTGTTGAACAAGTTGAACTTTTATGTCCTTCCTGTATTCAACATTGATGGTTATGCTTGGACATGGAAAAAAGGAGGGGTAGGCAACTTAAAAAAAAAAACCAAGTGGGATGTATGTAGCTAAGAGCTGTAGGCTAGGGGTTCACATACACTCCTGCATACAGGAAAATGTTCACAGAAGCACACAGAGGCACACATAGGATTCTTTCATACAAGGCTGAATTGGAAGTATAATTTAAGGTCAATTCGAATGCAATCATGGGTTTTACGTTATTGCGAATTAACTCTTCGCATGCAAATTCGGGCAAGAGGGAAGCCAATTCGAATGCAATCATGGGTTTTACGTTATTGCGAATTAAAGCTTCGCATGCAAATTCGGGCAGGAGGGGGTTATTTTCGGGTAATGGGAAGTAATTCCGAACGGAGCAGGGGTTCATGTAAATTCGCTAAACAAGCGAATTTACATGAATCCGCATTGGCTCCATTCGGAGTTGGGAGAAATTCCTCCCCGTTTGAAAGAGTCCATAGTCATACCCATGTTTCATATCAGCACCTCTCCTCTGTGAAAGCTGAAGTTATTTTTTGTTCCTAGCAGAAAACATTGAAAATTTTAGACAATTACTAAAGAAAGTCAGAGAGGCAAGTACCTAGGCAGGTTTACCATTGAATATTATGAACACAAAATTAATGACCACAGAGGAGTTACAGAAATTGTCTCTAAATGGTGACGAAATTGAAATAGTTAAGGATGTCTCATACCTTCGATCAATCATTGATCAGAACAGGGATACAGTCAAGAAATCAAAAGGGCACTAGGATTAGGAAAAGCATGTATGAAAGAACTGGATAAGATTATAAAATGTAAAGATATACAACAGAGCCCTAAAATTAGAATCATCCAAGCTATTTTATTCCTCATCAACAATGTATGGATATGAGAGCTGGACCATGAAGAAAGCTGATATAAAGAAAATAAACTCACTCAAAATGTAGTGTTGTGGGCGAGATTTAGGGATATCATGGACTGCTGCTGGAGCTACTTTGACTTATGGTGACTCTATGCATGAAAGATCACCAAGCGTCCCAATCATCAGCTCTGCTCAGGTCTTGAAAACTCAGGGAAAGAAGCAAATATTTATTCCTTCTTGACAGTTGCTGCTCAAGCACAGCAAGCCAGTGTATCAGGAGGTTTATGAGAGTAGAAAAGGTTGATAACTGGTGGAAAGGAGGAAGGGGAGGTGACATTGGGACAGACCCCTCTGTCCTTCCTGTCAATGAGAGGGAGCAGAAGGACCAAAATGGCTCAAAATAAATAAATCAGTGAGTGTTACCTCCCCCACCCCACCCCCCAAACTGGCTGTACAAAGGGTTCCTCCCCACCCTGTCACTGTGATCAGGGACCCACCACTCTGAGATCAGCCAAATGACTTAAATCATCGAATCATAGAATCATAGAGTTGGAAGAGACCACAAGGGCCATCCAGTCCAACCCCCTGCCATGCAGGAATTCCCAGTCAAAGCATCCCTGACAGATGGCCATCCAGCCTCTGCTTAAAGACCTCCAAGGAAGGAGACTCCACTACACTCCGAGGGAGAGTGTTCCACTGTCGAACAGCCCTTACTGTCAGGAAGTTCCTCCTAATGTTGAGGTGGAATCTTTTTTCCTGCAGCTTGCATCCATTGTTCCGCGTTCTAGTCTCTGCAGCAGCAGAAAGCAAGCTTGCTCCCTCCTCAATATGACATCCCTTCAAATTGAGCCAAGAACAGAAAAATCCCTATATGTACCTAAAACCAAAGAAACCTGTTAGTAGTAATGCCCATCCACTGCCAAATTGCATTACCATGCGAAGACAAACAAATTGGACAGTCACATGAGATAATGCACACCTTCATAGAGACTTTGGTAAAAGTCATGAATCCATTTTCTGTGGTGTTTGAGAGGTTTTTCACAACCACCACCACCCCAGCCAAAAGTTAGACCACATGCTAATTGCATGTTGCCAGATCACATTCTGTTCACATAGGCTGTGGAAGTTTTTCATCATGTGGACTGGCCTGATGTTCATTAATCTGCAATATTAACCTGGCAAAATCAGAGAATTAAAATATAACGTTTATCAGGCCTACATGCACACAGGTCATATGTTCATTATATTCAACAAGTAAAATAAATCCTGTTGATACACTATGTTATCAGTTAAACTTTTCCATGAGATACTGGGAAGTTGACCATAGATAGACAAAATCTGACCGCTTCAGGCAGTGTATTTCTCAAATTTATCATTTCTTTCATTGCTGCTAGTGCAGCCTTTTTATTCTTATGCCAATGTAGTTACAGTAGAGTGATGAACCAACAAGATTCCAGTTACAAATAAAGCTTTACTAATTTCTAAATTAAAATGAAGCCAATTATAGAAAGCAATAGGCCTTTATCATTTTTACCTGCAGGATCGCATGTGGAGAAAGAATCGGGCCAAAACTTCCAACAGTGAGTGCATTGGTGTTGACTTGAACAGGAATTTCAAAGCTGATTGGGGCAGTAAGTATAAAAGCAGGTGTAACAAAAGAAACTAGCATATATCTATGGTTATGAGATGTAAGGAGTGACCCTTGTGTAGCATGGTTACCATTACACTACATACTTGTTTGACTTGTTTGCAGAAATGAGAATATAATCCTCAAATCAGGATTATATTCTAGAACAATCTGACATAAATTATATAAATTTGTGTTCTGCTGAATGAAGTACTTTGCCCCACTCTTCCCAGTCCCTCACATACTCCTAATAATAATAATTTTTCTCAGGAGTTATTAAAGAGTGGACTTCTGGCCTTTTATACCCTATCTCCTCTTCAATTGCTTACCCACATGCTCAGTTTCAAACTGAAGGCCTATGGAAAAGATAGAAGAGGAATCAATAGTGTTTCAAAGAGTGCATTGAGTCTTCCTTGGCTGGTGTTAACATGGCTTGTGTCTCTCTGCCCACTACTCATGTTCCTCACCATGTTGTTTAGGTTTTGCTTTTATTAATGGCTATTGAGCTACTGCCCTGTTAAGAGCAACTATGGGGATTTCTATGCATGAGAAAGCTGTGTTAGCTATGAAAGAGTGTATGCACCCCTCTAGTGTTTTTTTTAAAAGCAACTCAATATTCCTTGCTATTACTGAGACTGGCTAGAGCTGTTGAGAGCTGCAGTTCAACAACATCTGGAGGGCACTGTGAGTCCCTGGTATAGGGCTCTGCCAGGTTTGAGAGTCTTTTCAATGATAATACAAAAGTGAAATAACACACTCCAGCCTGTGTGTATTCTTAAGGTATTCTCCAGGGGGCAATATAAAATCATAAAGAGACAATACATAAATACATACTGTATTATCATATTACATTAAATCATTATTTTATAACTATACTGAAAGCATTTCACATAAAATGCGCAATATTTCTTTTTTTTTTTAAGTCCTAAATAAAATAATTCTAGTAGCAGTCATCTTACCTCAGAGCAGGTGGTGGGCCTGAATGGGACAAGCCTAATTCAGATACAGTTTTTAAAAAGATTTCATCTACTGACCTCCTTTGTGGTATTTTTGACCTCAATAAGAATTCTAATATGTTGTGGGCTATTAAATTCCTGTCCTCAATAGTGTATGTGAGTGCAGAACCAATGGTACTCTACTATACCTACGCTCCCGGAACCATAAATTATTATTATTATTATTATTATTATTATTATTATTTCTCGTCTGCCCCTCTGAACAAAGCAATCGGGGCGGATTACAACAGAAGTTAAAAACATAACAGATTAAAATATTCCCATCCATCCCCATCTCTCCCCTTAAAAAGGGATTAAATCAAACTATAGATTAAAACATATACAATAAAAACATGTGCAATGGGTTAGACCAAAAATGCCTAGACAAGGATTTCTAGCTCTAGTAGAGAAAGAGTACACGGGCGGAAGTTGGGGAGGTCTATACCCTGATTTGGAGCCGGGGGTATTAACTAGTGTCTGGGAAGGCCTGCTGGAAGAGATGTGTCTTTAAGGCTTTCTTGAAGCCATTGATGGAAGTTATAAGACACATCTCATCCGGCAGGTCATTCCACAGCATGGGGGCGACTGTAGGAAAGGCCCTCTGGGAGGTCTGCACTAATCTGGTCTTCATGGGCTGTAGTAGGTTCCTCCCAGAGGACCGGAGCGTGCGGGGGGGGTTCATACAGGAGGAGGCGGTCCCTTAGATAAGATGGACCCAAGCCATGTAGGGCTTTAAAGGTTAAAACCAACACCTTGTACTGTGCCCGGAAACTGATGGAAGCCAGTGGAGAGCTTTAAGCACAGGTGTTATATGCTCTCTCCTGGACCATTTGTTGTTTCCAGGTTAAGCACAAGGGTAGCACCATGTAGAGTGCCTTGCAGTAGTCCAACCGTGAGGTTACTAAAGCGTGTACCACAGTTTCCAGGTCCCTCATTTCCAGGAAAGGGTGCAGAAGGCGTATCAGCCGAAGCTGGTAGCAGGCACTCCTGACTGTCGCATTCACCTGACTAGTCATGTGAAGTGACGGGTCAAGAAGTACCCCCAGACTGTGAACAGAGTCCTTCGAGGAGAGTGCAACTCCATTGAGGACTGGAAGTTGTATTTCCAGACCTGGTTTCGGGCCTGTGACCGTGGGTACCTCCTTTTTGTCTGGATTTAATTTCAATTTGTTTTCCCTTATCCAGTCCATTACCGCCGCAAGGCACTCATTGAGAGGACAGACTCCATCCGAAGTCTGAGTAGATGATCTGGTCATGGAGAGGTATATCTGAGTGTCATCAGCGTACTGAAGACACTGAGCTCCATGCCTCCGAATGACCTCACCCAGCGGCTTCATATAGATATTAAATAGCATCGGGGACAGGATAGCACCCTGAGGGATGCCACAATTAAGCTCAGTTTTAGAAGAGCAACTGTCCCCAAGCCTCACCCTTTGGTACCTACCGGAGCGTGGTGCCACCGATCCCCAGCTCTCTTTGTCAATTCAAAAGGATGGCATGATCGATTGTGTCAAAGGCTGCTGAGAGATCCAAGAGCACTAACAGGGTCACACTACCCCTGTTGATGCTCAAGTGGAGGTCGTCAGTCAGAGCAACCGTGGCTGTCTCCATTCCAAATCCTGCCCTGAAACTGGTTTGACATGGATCTAGATAATCGCTTTCATCCAAGACAGCTTAGAGTTGGGAGGCGACTGCTCTCTCGATCACCTTGCTGAGGAAAGGCAGCAAGGACACTGGTCCGTAGTTGTTCCTGTCCAGGGGATCAAGAGAAACTTTCTTCAGGAGAGGCTTCATGGCTGCCTCCTTCAGAGAAGATGGAACAATGCCTTCTCTGAGAGACGCATTGATCACATTCCGAAGGAATGTTCTCAGTGCGTCCCATCCCTGGACGACCAGCCAAGATGGCCCTGGATCGAGAGAGCAAGTCGTCTTCCTCACACATCCAAGGAGCTTGTCCACATCATCGGTACTCACAGATTGAAATTCATCCAGTAAACTGACAGCAATGGAGTTACTGGACACCTCACCAATGGGCACTGAACAAATATTGGTGTCCAAGTCGGCTCTGATCTGAGAGATTTTGCCTGCAGGCTATCGTGGGTTTTAGTAAGGGATTTGGTGCAGGAGGTACCTGCGTCAGCTCCCCCACCACCCTGAACAGCTCTGCTGGGCGGGACTCTGCAGACGCAATACATGCAGAGCAGAGAGATCTCCGTGCTGCACCTAAGGCCTTACTATAGCTGCGAAGATGCAGTCTATAGCAAGCTCTGTCGGATGGGAGGCGAGTCTTTCGCCATTCATACTCTAGTTGTTGTCCAACCCACTTCATCTTCCTGAGCTTGTTTGTGTACCAGGATTTTCGATTCGGAGCAGGTTAGAAAGGACGCTCAGGAGCGATTGTGTTGATAGCCCTGGAGACACCACAATTCCATGTGTCAACCAAGACTTCAACAGAATCACCAGCATTCCCAACCAGCAAACCCTCTAGGGCTTTCTGGAAACCAATTGGTTCCATGAGCCATCGAGGGTGGACCATTTTTATAGGTCCACCACCCCCAGGGGGATGGACAGTGGCTATTAGTTCCAGTTTGACCAGGAAATGATCCATCCATGGCAGTGCAGAGGTCTTAGTTACCTCCGACCATAGATACTCCTGTTCCGTATTAAAAACCCGATTGAGCGTATGACCTGCACAATAGGTAGGCCCTTTGACCAACTGGGAAAGGTTCATGGCTGCCATGGAATCCATGAACTCCCGAGTTGCTCCAGATAGTTCAAATAAGCTGGTTTCAAGAGGGATGTTGAAGTCACCCAGAACCAAAAGTCTGGGCTACTCCAACAACAACTCAGAAACCAGCTGAGTCAACTGGGTCAGGGAGACTGCTAGAAAATGGAGTGGCCGGTATACTAGCAGAATCCCCAAACTATCCCTGGTCTTCAGGCTCAGGTACACACACTCGATGTGGGCTATTTTCTGGACAGGTTTCCTGATCAAGATCAAGTTGGTTTTATGGACTATGGCCATACCACCCTTCCTACTTTCCCTTATCTCCTCACTAACTGTGTAACCAGCTGGGACAGCCTGCGCCCACATGGCAGCACTGGCATCACCCAGCCAGGTCTCAGTGAAACATGCCAGGTCGGCCTGTTCGTCCACTAGAAGATCATGGATAATATGAGTGTTACCTTTGGCCGATCTGTAGATATCAAAATCCATGGATGCTCAAGGCCCATTATATATAATGGTGTAGTAAAATAGTGCCCCTTCTATAAAATGGCAAAATCAAGGTTTGCTTTTTGGATTATTTAACTTTTTTCAAGATATGAGTGCTTGAATCTGTGGACATGGAGGAGTTACTGTTTTCACATGAAATGGAACATTTATGTTGATTAGTCATCAGACCTCCTGTAATGCAAAAATGTTAGCCAACATAAAATCTGTGTGAGAGCCAGTATGGTATAATGGTTTGACCATTAGACTATGACTCTGGATACCAGGATTCAATTCTCATTTGGCCATGAAACCCATGGGTGACCTTAGGCAAGTCAGATGTTCTCAGCCTGAGAGGAAGGTAATGGCAAACCTCCTCTGAACAAATCTTGCCAAGAAAACCCTGTGATAGTATCATCTTAGGGTCACCATAAGTCAGAAACAATTTGAAGGCACACAACACATATGCATACACCAATTCTGTGTCTTAAAAATACTGCTTTTTCTGTTTGTTTGTTTGTTTGTTTGTTTGTTTTTTAAGCTGGGTACATAATAGGTATCTGAAACTCAAAGACATTGGGTGGAATTCACATTCACAGTTACTGATGTGTAACCAAGTGCTATGCATTCATAAGTGATTTGCGTTAATGACTCCTATGTATTCAATACAGTGGTCCCCCGGGTTACGGACGGATTACCTTTCGTAACCCGGAAATCTTCTTTAAGGGACGGACCGCGCGGCTGATTTAAAGAGGCCGCGCGGTTTTTCCCTTTCTTAACCCGGGGTTTTGTTCGGATCCCGGGGGCTGTTTTGCAGTCCCGGCGGTTTCGGCTCCCGGGGATTTCGTTCCCCGGGGGCTTCGTATCCTGGGGGACCACTGTAGTTTAGGTAATATGGAGGGAAGATAAAAGTCCCCCAATCCTGAAGTTATGGAGTTCTGTTCTCCTGTAAATCAGAACTGATAACCTCCCCCCCCCCCATGTACATTGTGTCAAGGATCTTTCTTCTGGCCATGGCACCAGAGGTTGCTCACAGGAAGCAGTGGAAGCATCAGTGTGCTGCATCCTGATCAACAGAAAAAACAGATCCCATTGCCTCACTGGTTGCAGTGGCTGCTGCCCAGTAAAGTATCATGGGGGTTAGCCCCAATACTAAGCTAAGTAGCTGATCTAGAATTTTCATGTATTATAAATTTCATGTGTCATAATTGTAAGTCTAGTTCAATCTGAATTCTCTAACAAAGCGATTCAGGCAGACAAAAATGTCCTCTTTGTCTAAATGCTCAAAATTCTGCACCATAGACTTCAACCACACATGGAGAGAGAGATCCCAAAAGTCCAAGCAGGATTCAAGGAAGGAGGAGGCACTAGGGACCACTTTGCAAACATACGATGGAGCACCCCAAAGAATTCCAAAAGAAAATCAGTATAGACTTATAGACTGCTAAAAAGCCTCTGATTGCATGGATCATGAAGGGCTATTGAATGCTCTTAATGACATGGAGTGCCAGCAGATTGGACAGTCCTGACGAGGAATCTGAACTTAAGACAAGAGGCTATTGTCAGAACAGAACATGGAGAAGCAGAGTGGTTACCAACTGGCAAAGGGGTCAGGCAAGGCTGCATCATGTCACCCTACCTGCTCAACTTATATGCAGAACATATTATATGGAAAGCAGATTTGGACACAGAAGGAGGAGGAGTAAAATAGGAGGAAGGAATATCAACAATCTAAGATATGCAGATGACACCATACTACTAACAGAAACCATCACAGACATAGAACAACTACTAAGGAAGATCAAGGAAGAAAGTGCAAAAGCAAGCTTACTGCTGAACAAAAAGAAAACAAAAATAATGACTACAGAGGATCTACACAATTTCAACCTAGACAATGACGAAATCAAAATAGTAAAAGAGTTCTCATACCTGGGATCAAACATTGATCAGAATAGGGGTGCAATCAAGAAATTAAAAAAAAAAAGAATGGGGAAAGCAGCTATGAAAAAAACTAGAGAAGATCTTGAAGATTAAAGATATACAATTGAGCACAAAAGTTAGAATCATATAAGCCATTGTAGGAGGGGGTATTTAAAAAAAATTGACAGAAAGTTTGTTTTGATTTGTAGTTGTTAACTTATCTCTATGTAGTCACCATCTAGATTTATCCAAATACCTGATATTGTAGAAGTCTGCAGATTGCACCTTACAAGGGGGTATCGTAAAGTAATAATTATCTCCCAGAAGTTATTATGACATATTGATGAAATTTTGTAAGTGTCATCATTGGTCCCTAAGTGTACATTGCTGAGAAATTCAACTCATTGTGTCATTTATTTTTGTGACTGGCTTTTCCAGAAGTGACTAAAGTATAAAATCCTTGTCAGGTGCAATCTGCAGACTTCTACAGTATCAGGTATTTGGAGGTTCAAGATACGCTGGGAAAAAATGTATAAATCTAGATAGTGACTACATAGAGATAAGTTAACAACTACAAATTAAAGCAAACTTTCTGTCAAATTTTTTAAAAGGTGATCATTAAAACTTTTGGATACCCCCCCCCCCCTTGTATTTCCTATTGTGTATGGATTTGACAGCTGGTCAGTTAAGAAAGTGGATAGGAAGAAAATAAATTCATTTGAGATATTGTGCTGGAGTGCTAAAGATTCAAAAAGACAAACAAATGGGTACTGGAACAGTTCAAGCTGGCACAACTGATTGGAAAAACCAGTAATACTTGGAAAGGTGGAGGGAAGTAGAAAGAGAGGAAGGCCACATGCTAGATGGATGGACTCTATTAAAGAGGTCATGAGTATGAATATACAGGAAATAAGCTGAACAGTGAAAGTTTGGGACTCTTGGAGATGTCTCATCCACAGGGTCGTCATGGGTTGAGATCGTCTTAAGGAAGGCTAACAACAACAAAGCCTAGATGAGAACTGAATTGCCATTGAGCTTCTTGAGCACCATTTATGCAAATATCTGGATCTTTCTTAATAAGGAAGAGTGGCATTGGAAATGTGACTTAGTATTTGAGGCAGTGTAGGGTTCTGCATTTATGAACCAATTCAAGCAATAGCAGCTTTCAGTTTTATGGGTGAAAACATTCCTAAACAATATGTGATGAAAATTGCTAGCTTGTTCTTGATTCATAGTAACCACAACATGAAAAATAAAAAATGAGATCTTATTTGCTGTCCAAGAGATAAGAAAAAATACAAATTCCTTAAGGCTAATCTCACTTTTTACTTTTTTTCTTTTTCTTTTTTGTTTTTTTGCAGGTGATTTTTTTGCACATGAACCATGTAGTGAAACATACTGTGGTTCCTCTGCAGAATCTGAGCCAGAAACAAAAGCTGTTACAAATTTCATTCGTGACCACATTTCCACCATCAAAGGATACATAAGTGTGCATTCATACTCTCAGTTGCTACTGTTTCCTTATGGCTATACTGAAAAACAAGCACCTAATCATGATACACTGGTATGTGAAAGGGGGAGGGGGGCTGTGTTCATAGGGGTGCAATCAGAAATACTGAATTTGTTCCAATTCTGGAAGTGCCTATGATATCCTAAAATTCTTAACCAGAAGATAAGAGCATGAACAGAGAATAGCATGAAACAGGGCATAGGGGTTTGCAAGGGGTGGCCAAATTGAAAAAAATCACCTCACCACTTTTGTCTGATGAATCCAGTGGAGCTTCCAAAGCTTGCATGTTGTATTTTGTGTATTTTTGGTTGGCCTATTAATGGTACTATTTCGTGGATTTTGAATATTACTGTATCTCATCTCTTCTGTGAGCCTTTGTTGGACTGAAGGCCCAACTGCAAATGAACAGACTGCTATAGAGAACAGAAAATCACCTTTGAATCCCAACAGTTTTCTGCTCAAAAAGCAAATACACTTGTCCCTCCACATTTGCAGCTTTGGCTTTTATGGATTTGATTATTCAATGATTTTATTAATATGTTCTCTCTAGGAATCTCTAGGTCCTCCAGCGCAACTCTATGGTCAACTTTAACCAAAAGTTGTACTGAAGGACCTAGACATTCGTAGCAAGAACACTCCACTAGGTGTTTGTAGCTCCTCCAGCACAATTCTGTGGTCAGTGTCTGGCAGATGTTGACCACAGAGTTGCACTGGAGGACCTAGAGAGATCTTCTCTCAGATAATGTGGTTTTTCCACATTCACAGGTGTCCTGTACCACTAATCCCAGTGAATGTGGAGGGACGAGTGTAGTTTCAATAACTATAATATCCTTAATTGAACAAAAGTATCTTACATCTCAGTATGCCTTTTTCTGGTTTTCTTATGATGAACAATACGTGCAAATTTCCCTATTAGCTGTGGGATATTAGAAGAATTCTTTTTTTTTTTTAAGTTTCATAAAAATTTTAAAACAGAGAACAAAATGTTGTTAGTTAGAAGAACACAACATGGTAGAAAATTATCTAGGCATGTGTCAACATTTTGTTCTCCGTTTCAAATCCTCCCATCTTGGAAGGTTTATTCAAAAGAAATCCACATTTTCTCTTAAAATTCTTACTCTGTTTCCTGCATAAAGAGGAAAGCTCTTTTTGCCCCTGTGTGATGAATTTATTACTCAGAAGAACAGAGTTAGAGGCTCTTGTGTGTCTAAAATGGACAGATTGTTGCCTAGCAGGGCAGAGATGCAAAGTTTTAAAAAAACAAGCTCTGTTCAGATGCTGGCTTCCATATCCATATTTTTGCTTTTTCAGGAGGCATGACATATATTAGATGTACATCTATATGGCAATAAAAGAGCTAGCATGGTGTAGTGATTTGAGCACTGGACTACAATTCTGGAGTTTTGGGGTCCAAGTCATACCTTCTGAGCCTTATGAGAATTATGCAAAGGCAAGCCCCCTATGCCCAAACCTTCCCTAGAAAAACCATGTGATAGGTTTGCCTTCAATTGTAACTTTTGGGTCTGAAAAACCGGAAACAATCTGAAGGCACACAACAACAGCATTACCAGAAACAGCTGCAGTCCAATGCAGTTCCTATCCATACTACACACTTAGGGTAGGAATGTTCATTCCTTTCTGTCTTTCAACTGGAACGGGAATCTTTAATTTTTTTTTCTCTGTTTCATATCATGTCCTCTTGTGCATAATTATCCCTGGACTGCTGACCAAACATAGAATCAAACTAGAACTTTTGAATCAACAAAATTTGATTAGCCTGTTCAGATAGAAAGGAGAAAAATCTCAGCCTGAAATGTTGGACAGCTGTTACAAGCCCATAATAATATTGGACTAGATGCAAAAATTATAGCACTGAAAATACTTAAAATTCATCTGGAGACCACTGAACTCAATGAGAGTACAGGTCCTTCCGAAAATAAGAGGGTATATTAATCTAAATATGTATTTCTTCTGCACATAGAACGAACTGGCTAAGGGAGCAGTGGATGCTTTATCCAGTCTCTATAATACAAAATATGAATATGGACCAATTGCAACTACAATTTGTAAGTATTTGTTATAGCAAAACTTTTTATTCTTTCCTCAGGTATTAGGGATGTCTTAAACAAGTTTGAAATTTTGAATTTTCCCTGATATATGATATCTAGAAATTGTATTTTTGGAGACTGATATAGATGATTAGAGACATAGATGCCCCTACATTCCTGGGTGGAGCAGAGACCTACTTGATACAGTTAATGGATAAACCTACACCATATATATCTGAGATACCCATGGTGTTCTGTGGATTATGAGATCAGTGGGATATAAATGCAATAAATTAATAAGTAAACTTTACTTGATGTGAAAAACAGCAACAGCTCTCCTTGGGCAGGGTTTCTTGTAAAAAGTCCTGGATTTTTATTTTATTTTTAAAATAGTTTATCTTTTAAGTGGTTTATATATACCCTGTTTCCCCTAAAATAAGACATCCCCTGAAAATAAGACCTAGTAGAGGCTTTGCTGAAGTGTTAAATATAAGGCCTCCCCCGAAAGTAAGACCTAGCAAAGTTTTTATTTGCCCATTTTCTTTATTTTGTATTTTTTTTGTACTTTTGTAATTTTTATTTTATGTTATTTTATTTTTTTGGTTCAACAATAAATGTGAATTCATCTTCATGGAAAAATAAGACATCCCCCTGAAAATAAGACCCAGTGCATCTTTGGGAGCAAAAATTAATATAAAACATTGTCTTATTTTGGGGGAAACACAGGTATTAGGTTAATCACTTTTTAACTTCTGTATGCTATGAATTTTAACTATGTATGGTTTAATAGTTGGAAACCACCTTGAGTACTGAAATGGGAACAGGGTGGGAGAGAAATACAACAACAACAACAATGATATTCAACATCAACTACTTAGTTGCATTTCCTGGCCCGTCCCTCCCATCCAATCCTAACATCCAGCAGTTGCAGCAGCAGCAGGGAAAGGAGGTCTGTTCAACTGCTGATTGAGGGTAAGGTGGATGATGTTTCCAGCCCTATTCCACCAGTGAATATGACTGTGACAGTCAGAAGCAGGAGCCATGTTGCAATTCCTTGTCATTCCCTCATTCACTGGTGGGAATATCCTCCTTGCACCCTGATCAGCAGCTGAACTAACCTTCTTTCCCTTATGTGGTTTCTAATATTAAAATAAGATATGGGACATTTACATAGTCTCACAGTAGGACTACAAAGTCTTATTGAATAAATGGCAGTTACAGATCTGTAACTCTAGGTTATAAGCCTGTCATAATCTGCAATACAGAATGTCAGCCAATAATAATACCAAAGTGAATGTGTCAAAAAAAAAAAAAAGTTCAGACAAAGATATGCAAGATGTTATACCTCTGTGTCAGTGCCCTGAAACAATTTATGGAGACAAATTTAAAGTTGTACTATTTAGTGAATTAATCAGTTAAATCAAATGGTTCAGAAAATTACAGTTGAGACATATCTACACAAGGGACCCATATTCACACCAAACCTGGTGTAATCAGATAATGTACAGCCAGTTCTACAGCAAAACCACTTCTTTTAGTTGTTAAACCAATTTAAGAAAATCCGCCAGTTACTTCAGATCTCCCAGGAATCTCCAGAGACCTCAGTGTTTTTGGAGGTGTGGACAAATGGATCAGGTTGAATTTGTGACAATCCTGTTGTCCAGATGTCTCTGGACAGATTAGTGCACACAGGTGCTGCTGTTTTCTGTCCCCTAACTGATCAACACTGGATAGGCTCCTTTGGGCCACCGCCACCACTGCTGCCTCAACAGCCACAAAAGCAGCTTTCAGAAGAAGCTTGTTGGTGATTTCACTTCTGGTGAGTTCAGAACAGGACACCCAGCCATGTGAAGAATGATGGGGGGGGGGGCTCTCATCATTGATCACATGGCAGTGTGCCCCATTCTGACTTCATAGAATCACAGAATCATAGGGCCCATTCCCACTTGCTGAAAAATCCGCATTGGAACTGGGCTCTGCTCCGCTAAGGAAAGCAGTTCCAAAAGACCCCTCATTCACACTATGAAAAGGGACCTTGTTTGGAACAGCTTTTTTAGCTGGGAACGATCGTCGTTCCCACTGGAGGAGCCAGGGAAGGTGACAGCCCTTCACCCCGCAACCTCTTCTTTTTTGGAATCTTTTGGGGGGGACAGTAAAACTGAAAGCAAAATCAATCTTTTGCAAAAGCAACTATATGCTTTTGCAACAGAGTGCATTTGCGATCAATTGTATTCAAACAAACACTCACACACACAAATTTCTTCCTGGGGTCCTTGGGGGGGCCTTCCTTATTTCCCCCATTTCCCCCTTCCTTCCCCCCTTCCTTCCCCCCTTCCTTCCCTACCTGGCTTGCCGCCACCGCTGCTCCAGAATGCTGTCTCGCAAGGCTGGGAGTCCCAAGGCTAGGAAAGGCTTGGAATCCCAGGGCCAGGTGCCGGTGCATTCAGCGACCTGGGGCTGGTGGGGTTTGCAGCGTTAGTGCTGTGCTGCCACTGCCACTGCTCCCGGGACTCATGGGCCTTCCACCAGGGAACGGAAGGCCTGTCAGCTGCAGGAGCATCAGCAGCAGCACAGCAAAAAAGGCCGCCGACACCTTTGCTATGCCTATGCTGCTCCCAGCTGGGGCTGATGGGCCTTCCAGTAGTGCTGCTGCTGCAAGGCCCGTCAGCCCCGAGAGTGGCAGCTCCGGTGCCAGCGCGGGAGAAACGCTGCCGCTTGGCCAGTGCTGGCCTCAGAGCTGATGGGACCCGTGCTCCTCCTGGGGCTGATGGGCCTTGCGGCAGCAGCAATACCAGAACGCCTGTCAGCCCCAGCTGGGAGCAGAACAGGCCTGGGGGAGGCGGCAATGGCCTTTTTTCCTGCGCTGCTGATGCTGCTCCTGGAGCTGACAGGCATTCCATTCCCTGGCAGAAGGCAAAAGATTGATTTTGCAATCAATTTTACTGCCCCCCTCAAAAAAACCACGATTCTGACTAGTGTTCCCACTTATTGGGCACACTTCAGAATCGTGTTTTCCAAAAAAGACCAGTTCCAAACTAGTGTCAGGAAAGCCCGGGCTATTTGTTTTTAACCAGGACCTTTCCTCCACTAATCAATCCAATGAGGATTGGAAGTAGGTTCAAATGGAAATGAGGGTCATATAGCCCATGTCACACTTAGCATCAGAATGTAGTGGGAATGGGGCCAGAGAGTTGGAAAAGACTACAAGGGTCATCCAGTCCAGCACCCTGCTATGCAGGAATACACTTCCAAAAGATGGTCATTCAGTCTTAATTTAAGAACAGATGGTGCCAAGGAGGATGAGGCCAACCTGGTGTGGTGGATTTGCCTCACTGTCATGCCAGTATGAGTAATGTTTGTGTAGTGGATCTGGGGCAGCTCCAGAGAAAAATACTTTGGGTTGCAATTGGATATTTTCAGGAAGTGTACATGTGCCCTTTGTTAGGAAAGTACCAGTGACATCACTAGGGGCTGCGGAGAAGGGGATGTACTAGTGGCCTCACTAGGGGACCACACTAGGTGACATCCTAAGGGGGGGGGTGACACCACTGCTCCTCAGACATATGCATTTGGGGAAAAATGGGCTGTGGTATTTGCCTGTCTCCTTTTAAAATGGTGAAGAGATAGTGTGAGTGGGGTGAGGCTCAGTGGAAGAAGAAAAGAAAGGCCCCAGATTTTAAATTTTAAGGTTTTTTTTTCAAAATTAAGGAAATCATAAGTAATTTGTGTTTACTAGTTATGTAAGACCTGAATGTGTTTTTGTGTGTTTCTCTTGCCAAGACTGACTTTTGTCTGATTTGTCTGGTTTAATATTTTTAATGAATAAATTTTATGTATGTATGAAAATTAATAAATATATTTAAAGAAAGAAAATTTTTTTTAAAGAATTCTTTAAAAACATCAGATTTTACCAAATTTTCACTTCAACCACATGAAACTATGTACAGTAGAGTCTTGATTATCCAGCCTTTGGTTATCCAACATGTTATCCAACATTCTGGATTATCCAGCATCTCAGCTGCTGTGATTACTTTAAATTTTCTGTGATTTCTTTAAATTTTCAGAGGACTGCACTGTTTATGCTGTACATCACAATATTAATCAGTGATTTCTTTACATTTACTTTTACTGTTATTGCAATAAAACTTCAATACATTTGCAATTCATAGTGATTTCAAGGCTTTTCTTGGACCTTCCAGATTATCCAACATTTTCAGTTATCCAACTATCAGCCGGTCCTGTTTATGTCGGATAATCAAGACTTTACAGTATATGTAAATGGATTTAGGCTGTGTGCATGATATTGTAATTTAAAGGTATAATTTTAATTTTGCTAGTTACTTATAACTATTACCACTACATCCTGTATACATAATATACAGGAATAATGATTAATGAGTAACATTAGTACAAAAACATTACTAAGGATTCTCTATGGTTTGGTATGGGAGGTGTTCAATGGGAGATGACACCATGAGTTACTGCACCTGGTGACGCCAAACCTAGTGACACTAAATACCTGGGCTCCTGGTTTTTATACTTCAAAGTGGCCAGATTAAGGAGTCCTATATGATATTGCTTTATTTAAGAAAAAAAACTCTGTATCTTTCTTATTCATCTTCCACAATGGTCATCAGAACTGATGAGAGAAAAACCTGCATTTTGCGAAACAAAAATTTTGTCAATTTTTTTCTGCAGAGTTTAAAACTGCCTTTGATATCTCTGTTTTTCAGATCCTTGTTCTGGTACTACTGTTGACTGGGCTTATGATGAGGGTATTAAGTATTCCTATACCTTTGAGCTTCGTGACCGTGGTTGGCATGGATTTCTCCTCCCTGAATCAAAGATAAGACCAACTTGTAAGGAGACAATGTTGGCAGTCCAATACATTGCCGATCATATCCTCACCACTGTTCCATGAAGGCTGGTTCACATTTACCCATGAAGAGAATTCTCTCCTCCTGATAACTATATTTCCCTTTCACTTTGTGTCCTATGATTTTCCCCATCACTTTTAAAAATTATTTTGTCTGTGAACTTATTAATTTCTGTAGACAAAATGTCTTCTTACCTTTCTATACTGCAAGAACAAGGCAGGCTTGTTGCCTTTTCACATTCTTGCAGAATACCAGTTATTTTGGTTTGCTAAATATTTTGTTGTTGTTATGTACCTTCAAGTCATTTCCAATTTATAGCCATCCTAAGGCAAACCTATAATGGGGTTTTCTTTACAAGTTTCTTCAGAGGGGATTTGCCAATGCCATTTTTTGAGGATGAGATAGTGTGACTTTTCCA
This sequence comes from Urosaurus nigricauda, assembly GCA_034509955.1. NCBI lineage: Eukaryota > Metazoa > Chordata > Lepidosauria > Squamata > Phrynosomatidae > Urosaurus > Urosaurus nigricauda. The sequence continues at coordinate 246,430,571 of JAOEGL010000003.1, forward strand.
AGGTCACCCAGTGGATTTCCATGGCCAAGTCAGGATTTGAACCCCTATCTCCCAGTGTTTAGTCTAGCACTTAAACCACTAAACAACATGCTAAATATCTTAGAGAGAGGTATTCTTAGTCTAAATACCCTAAAAGCACCATCTAATCAGGGTCAGCCCTGATTAGTACTTGGGTGGGAGACTACCAACAAATACCAGGTGCTGTAGGCTATATTACAAAGGAAGGCACTGGCAAAACCACCTCTGAGTATTCCTTTCCCAACAAAACCCTATGAAATTCATGGTGTCTCAATAAGTCAACAGGTGACTTGAAATCACATGCACACACATATCCTTGTAGACTATTTTTTACGGGCCCCTTCCAATTCTAAGATTCTATTATTCTGTGAAAGATGAATTAAGATATCTGCTCAGGTGGTTTCAATGCAGGCATAATCACATATTCCTTTGATATAGACAGTAGAAGAGACACTTTCCATTTGTACTTGCTTGGTCACTTTAGATATAGCACCGTTGACTTGTATTTTCAAAGATGACCAATGCAAGCCAACTGAAAAGTAAGTAGAGTGCCATGGGTCAAACTTGTTCAAGTGAAATGGAAAGCTATTTTAAATTAAGAATTTAAATTCTAGCCTTGCAGGATTTACAGTCCGATTGCCTATGTAAAAAGCCCTTCTATTCCTGTGTGGAAATTATCTGAGAATTTTTTACAAGATGGAATTCAGCTGGCAATCATTTGCTATGACTGAAATTCAAAACAGTGCCTACTTTCATTGGCTACAGTGTACAATTGCCTTAAGATTGGTGTCTTTCCTTTTTCTGGTCTATATCTACAAAATCACAAGTTATTGTGCTCCATTCCTGGCAATGGGGAAATCCTAATACAGAAAAATGTAATGTACAAATATTGCCTTTTACCTGTCTTACTGGAAATTGTGTGTGATAAAAATGTGATGGAGAAACACAAGGAGGTTACAAATGGAAGACCAAGTCATCTGGATCTGTGCTAAAATCATGTGCATGAAGAATGGAAATAAATGGAAATAAATTATCTTCCGGAAGCTGTTATTGCAGCTTAGAAAACCAGTTGTATGCATCTGATGAAGTAGGCCAAGTGTATGAAAGTTTATATTACAATATCTTTTGCTCAGTTAGTCTCAAAGGTGCATCCAGTCGTGATTTGTTCATTATCTGTCCAGATGCAGCCCTCCACACGTTTTAGATTCCACTTAATCCAACACCACTTAGTCCACTTTTAGACTTTTTGGAAGAGAGTAAATCTAACGACCTGTATACATAAGAATACTGAAGTGCCTGTCCACATTTCATGTTCGATTTGATACAAGGACTGTATGCATTTATGGGGAAGGGGAAAATGTTTTCTAATATAATCACACCCATGGTTCTATTTTATTGTGCTTCAAATAGTTAGAAAAAACAGATTTTCATGAAAACATCATGTATTTAGCTTGTATGTCTCTGCCTTTCTACCCCTCTCTATCTCTCTCTCAGCACTATTTTTAAAGAACTCTGCTATTTTATACTGAGAACTAAGTGACATTTGTCTGAATAAAGATATATGCATCAAGATATATTTTTTCTGAAGTATTTTGCATATGATGTCTAACTGAACTAATATGCTTCATTCATGGGCAGTTCAGCCCTATTTGAGAAATAAGTATAACCCTTGATATTAATTAGTAGTTCGTTCAGAAAGTGGTCTGAGTGACACTGAATGGGTTGGGTCTGAATTATTAGTGTAGCCCATTTGTAGAGAGTTTACATTCCATGACAAGGCAACATGGTTAAGAACAGCTCAACAAGATCTTAGCTCAACTATAATTTAATGTCAGGCCTTAAGAAAATCCTATCAATTTCTGTAATAAGGTGATAGTCTGTGAACTACAAAGTATTTGAAAACAGAGTTAGTGAAACACTTCCATGGGTTCAATGGGGCCACATACAAATGGCAAACACAAGGATAAACCTTTTGTTTCTTCTTGTTGTTTGCCATCAAGTCAACTCTAGTTTATGGTGGCCCTGCAAATGAGATGCCTGGTCATCAACTGCCCTGATCAGGCCATGGCTTCCATGATTGAATCACTCCAGCTGTAATGCAGTCTTCCACTTTTCCTACTGCCTTTCACTTTGCTGCACATTATCATCTTTTCCAGTCAGTCACATTGTCTCATGATATGCTCAAAGCACGACAGTCTCAGTTTGGTCATCTAGTGAGAGTTGAGGTCTGGTTTGTTCTTGAATCCACTTGTCTCTTTAGCAGTCCTTAGTATCCATTGAATTTGCTTCCTGGAATACATTTTAAATGAGCTGATCATCTTCTTGTCAGCTTTGTTCACTGTTTAGCTTTCGCATCTATAAATAGAAACTGAAATATTAATTCAAGCATATAGCTTAATTTTCACTACTATTACTTTGCCCTTTTTTCATGCTGAACTTTAAAAGAAACTGAAAGTCTCCAAAATATGTTTCAAGGGTCTTTGAGAATTTCTTTCAAATATTATCCAACTAGTAAGAAGAATGACAGACAGGGAGAAAACTATTTGAAAACAGATGACTACCAGATTGTTGACTTACTATAAGCATTCATGTAATTACCTGGTAAATTGTTCATTTTGTGAAGTCCTGCCAAGTTATAAGAACTTGACCATTTTGTCAGGTGTCATCTGATCAGCTATCATAGTTTTGTGTGTTTGAAACAGGCCATAAACCTACCAGGTGTGCACACTCTTGGTAAGTTTTCCAATAGTCAGAGTTTATCTGTATACAGGTAGATGCTGAAGCAGATTGAAGTTGAGCAATGGATGTATAGAGAGAATGTTGGTAAGATATTCTGTGGTTGCTATGACACCCATGTATATGTGTACCGGTTTAAAGGAAAATGGGTCTTTGACATTATTTGTGTATAGATATAAAACAATCAGTAACATTCAGAAGTAAAGGAGTTGGTTTACTAATGGGATTTCACATATTTCAGACTAGGATGGATACAACTCTGAATATAGAATGAGGATTCTAAAACAGCACAGTTCGTCTCATTCTTATCTTGCCTTCTTGAGAAATTGTTTAAACTGCATTTTCTGTGAAGATACCTAAGAGGAGACAAAAGAGAACAGAGAGCCACAGGGCATCTGCTCTTCTCACTTAAAGCAGTCCATCTTCACAAAATGTTTAATTGAAAGGGTTGAACCCTTGTGTGATGACTGAAGAAAACCACCAGCAACCGGAAAGAAAGCAGTTCAATAAATTTACACAAGATTCTGACACTATCAACACCATTTTCATAGGATGAAGTCAAACAGCATCTTCATCTTATAGCAGAGCTGTGGTAAATCTTATCTTTTTTAGAGGGAAGCTGGGTATTCAAGTGTTCTCTGTAATGTTTTGAAAGTATTTTTTCCAAATTTTTGCTTAGATTTAATGATTGCAAGTTTTCAATTGCGAGATTGTTGCACTTGCTTTTATCCTGGGCTGGGCATGGGCTGGGTATGGGTAAAAACCACTTTAAAATGGATGTTATCGCACACTTGCCCAGCTTGGAGGCATCGCATACTTGATCCAAGCTTCACAAAGAATGGGACTTTCCCTTTCTTTCCGAGGGTCAGATTGAGTATGTGATGCCTCTGGGCTGGGCATGGAAGTGTGCGATAACATCCGTTTTTAAGCAGTTTCTGCCCATACCCAGCCTGTGCCCAGCTTAGGAGAAAAGTGTGTGCAATAATCTCCTTGGTCACTGATATTTCCTCTCTGGGCAAAATGCTAATGCAGTGGGATGAGAACTCTAAAACTAGCTGAGATTGAGAATCTGGGCCCATTTCAGTCTGATTATAGAACTAATTTTGGTTAAGTATCTACTTTGATTGCCCTGATGGTTGCCCTGATGATCTGTGCTGAGAAATGGAGTGCAGTTCTGCTAAATCTTCTGGCCTATGGTATCTTTCTGGAAAAGCTCATAGGGTTAGAAAATGCAGGTATGGCATTATATTTTTCTGTGCCTACCAACTCCAAAAGCTAATGCTGCTTGATCCTGTGGTATTTTTTCTGTGCATGTGCACACATTTTGTTCCCTGATTTTTTTATTTTTTTATTTATTTTTTACATACTCACACACACACACACATACACATATAGCTGCTGGAAATCTGTAGTGACTACCATTAGTATATTAATGGCACCCAGCTTTATAGCTCTGCTTATGTGTTACTCACTCTGGTTTGTTTGTTTGTTTGTTTTAATTATCTGAGCAAAGAAGCACAAAACCCGACAATACCTCATTGTCATTTTCCCTTTATGTAAATGGGCACGCCTACAAAGGAGAAATTCTTGTTCACATGAAGTTTTTTCCTGTGAATAAGATTTCAGTTTTCTAGCATTCTTAAAATAAAAAGACCTACATAAAATAAAACCTCTGATCTTCAGGTGTGTTGCTTTCCAAAGTATCCAAAATGAGGAAAGCAATGACTAAGAAAGATGGGATTCAGTAGTCCTCTGTTCATGTGGCAGGCTATCAGATCCACATGAAGCAGTAAAAATAAATATATGCCTAGAATAAGTCACTGGGCTGGAAGAGTGGGAATAAATAGAAATGCAATACTGACAAGATGCAAGTTCTGTGTTTAAGTGAAGCAGTATTTATCCTAGAGCAGGACAAGATATTGGGTTGTGGATAGTAAAACCCCTCACCTCTCTTGGTCTCTCCCTAGACTAGGGTACACCAGACACCAGGGAAATGATATCCATGGACTTCTGACAATATTGGGTCTTTGGAGATCCATCAGCTTGCCTCACTGTATCAGCTTTATCGAAGCCAGAAAATATACTGGGTTCTACAAAGATGGCATCTTCTCTCCACTTCATCTTTCTCCCAAAAGGTGCCAGCTAGTGGAGTGATCCTTCAGCTTATGCCTCAGCTGGAAATTAATAATAATAATAATAATAATAATTCAAAATGTCAAGTAAGCACAGCTGGTTTCATCCATCCCTCACGTTGTCCATGCGATGAATGAAGGGGAATGCAAAACAAAGGAAACAACACAGACTTGCTTCCAGAACTGGCCCCTGTATTCTGGCTAAAGAGCAAAAGTAACTGAACTGTGACACTGAGGTTACAACTCAACTGCTTGCCCACCTTCTCTTCCTTGAAATCAGAAACAGGGTTGTCAGTTCAGGATCATTCCAGGCCCTGGGGTTTATAGGTCAAAATGAGAGACTGAAGGACAGCCTCGGGTGATGTCATTAAGCTATATGCATTAAATACCACCCATAGTTGCTCACAGCTTGTCATTTAAACTCACACATATACAAATGGAGAGAGGGAACATATTTTCCTGTTTGGATATTAAGACACAAAACTAAAGGGGCTGTTAACAGATCAAGGTGAAATGAGGGGATTATTCCTTCTCACCTACTTAAGGAGGCAGGGAATGGAACATTTAATCTTGCCTATTTCCTTCTAGCCATAAGGATGATACAGAGTGGAAAGTGAGCCCTGGCAACACAACAACTAGAAAACAAGAAGGAAACTCTGGCCTCAAGCACATGGGTGGCTTGGTCATTCCAATCATGAGAGTGCCCTGGGTGGCATGGGACTGTGGCAACCAGACACCATGGTTCTGAGACCAGCCATGACCACCATCTGCAATGGACTGTCGGCAAGGAGCACTACTTTTGCATTCCTTTTGTGGCCAGTTTTGATCTGCCTTAGGCAGCCGTGGCACAAATTCCGCCCAGTCTAGGGGCATGCATCATCTGAATGCCATGCCCCAAAATCAGCCCAAAGATGATGCTTTTGGCCCATCTGTTTTGGGCCTCTGTAAATACATGGGCCCCTGGTGAGCTTCTGCAAGTTGCAACAACAAACAGTTAACCCTTGAAAACTGTAGTAAGTGCTTCTGTACTAACTGAACTGGATATGTGCACACATCCCTTTCCTCTTGCCAGAGGTTATCCCACCAAAATTGGAGAATTTGCACCCTCATCTCCCACCTGGAGATGAACCATGAAAAAAATAGATTCAGGGCAGGTCATGGGATCTAGAAACCTGACCAGAAAAGTTCTGCAGGACACCCATGCATCTAAGGCCAGTTACATTATTTAGACAATATGGACATGGTATAATTTGCTATGCTATGGTCAGTTCCTATATTACCACCACCTTGGGCCAGGATGGCAATCAGCAGCTAAGTCCTAGAAGTGTTTTTCCACTAGAATAGGCACCTAAATGAAGAATGATAGCATTGGAAGGGACTTTGCAAGAATGATAGCTTCAAATGACCTTTCTTATGGGGAAGATTCAAGCCCTCCGTAGAAATAAGAGGGGAGGTCTATACATGCTTCCTGTGTCTAGTTTGATATTTCACATACTATCCCACATGTGATATATCAGGATGAAGTAGTAATAGATGAGATAGGATATCTTCTGCAGTAATCATTAACTGCCCAAGAAAAATGTCAGTTAGAAGAGATGTCAAGTAGTTGATAACAGCTGTTAAAAACAAAGTACAAAATAGATGAACTCTGTATGGAAATGTAAGCTATAAGAAATGAGAAGACAAAATTGACCCTAAATGTATATAACATAAAGGAATTCTTTTATTTTGTGTACTTCTTCATTGGATTTGACTAATTCCCTCCCCACACTGTAGTAGGTTTTGTGTATCTTTTGGAGACCTTCCTGTAGTTTTGTTATATCTTTATAGAATAAAAGCAACACTTGAGGGCCTGGGAGGTCATCACAGGGGTAAAGGAAAAGACAAGAAATTATAAATATATAGACACATCAGTATTAAGTACCATGGTTTCATGGCTTTTTGCAAGGGGTCCAGTACACAAAACATGAAAATGAAGGTATTTTTAGTTCATTGTGCTCAGAGGAAAAAATGTTAGTATATTGATTTATATGGCAATGTTGAAGGGCCCGAACAGAGAGGCCAAAATAAAGCTGCTTTGGGTCACTTTGGAGGTATGCTGTTTAAATGATGCATGTGTCCTAAGAGGCCAAAAGCAACACCAAAGCCATGTTCCAGTCCTAAGGACTGGAGCACAGCTTTGGTGCAGCTTCTGGCCTCTTAAGATGTATCTATCGTTTAAACAGCATACCTTCAAAGTGACCTGAAGCAGCTTTATTTTACCTGTCTGTTTGGGCCCTAACTTTCCTTTTTACTATATTCTAGCTGACAACTGGGGGTAGGCTATCTTGTTTATTTAGCACATTCCTCCCTTCACTATGCATATTCAAGGTATGTATTTTATTCATTTATTCATAAAAACAAAAATATGTACAAGATCCAGTGTGGAGTACTGGTTTGAGCACTGGAGTATGATTTCTCACTCAGTAATGGAAATTCTTGACCTTGGGTGAGTCACACACTCCCAGCCACAGAAAACCCCATGATAGGGTCACCTTAGTGTTGCCATAAGTCAGAAATGACATGAAAAAACACACACACACACAAACAATACAAGTAAAGCACCAACAGATATTTTTAAATATCTGAATAAACCACAAAATAAAATTGTATTTGGTGTTTTCAAAACTATATGAGGTACTTTAAAAGGATAGAAAAAATAGAAACTTTTTTTTTTCTGGCACCTAAATGATAACAGTGTAAGTGCCAGACGTGCTTCTTTGAAGAGGAAATTCTATGAACAAGGAGCCACAATCCCTGGTTAATAGCACTTGTTTTTGATGAATCAAGTGAAAGAATATCATCCAAGCAAGTGAATGTAGGAGTAAGCTTTTCTTGCTGCAGGAGTAGGCAGGAGTAGGCCTACTGTTTGCCTACTGTTCATACAAGGATGAACAGTTTAACAGGAAAGAGGCCACTATTATTTCTATGACTGTGGAACAATGAGGAGTCCAAAATCCTCACGAATTTACTGTAGAGGTCATCCTCCAGAGATCTACCAATAGCTGGATCCACTCACTAATTTTCTATATTGAGCATTCTGTACTGAGTTAGTAAGCCTATAAAAGTCAACAGGACATCTTTCAAAAGTATAATGCCCTAAATCTAGGCCAATTACATTAAATTACAACCCACACATTCCATAATATTTCACAATGTAATTTTATGTAGTATCTGTGGTTGATATGATATATTTTTGTAGGAGTTCCTTCCACACCTCATTTGAAAGCACTAATAAGAGTTTATGTACACAGGCATGACAGCAGAAACCTCTTATCATCCAATGAACACTATGCATATCAGCTGATCGGCAAGCAGAAGAATAAAAATGAGAGAGAACAATTGCTGCACAGTAAAAGAAACATGAAGTCACTCTTGGCTATGGGCTTCATCGCCAGTGCTTTCATTCTGAGTACTGCTCGCCGATTTGACAGGTAGAGCCTTTTCACTTAAGTTACAACAAGATAGAGAAATTGTTTCCATATCTACTTAATCCTTCATTCTATTTTCCACAGTGCCAAGGTGTTTCGTGTAAAGCCTCATAATGAAAAGCAAGTGAACTTCCTAAAGAATTTACCAAGCAACATACAGGTGAGTTATTTTGACTAACAACTTGGCTTCTTTCCTCCTTCTTGTTCTTAGCATCTGATGACTGAATATCTTGTGAAAAAGAAAGAAAAAAAGAAATTTTAAATGTTTTATAATGACAGCAAATGCTAGAATTTTGTAAGTTTATAGTGTTAAACAATATTAAATCCCTTATTCAAAAACAGCCTCCAGACATCTTTATAATTAGTGTAGAACAGAATTTTTTCTTTGTTTAGAAATGCATATTTTTAAATAGTAATACCATAATGAATGAACATAAAACATGTCAGATTGGGTGAACACTTTTGAAGTGTTTTCTTGTTTTGGTTTTTTTCCAGGTAATTCTCTCTCCAAACCAGAAATATTATAAATTATATAAATTTAGGCATCCTTAAATTAATACATTAACATGTTTCAGTGCCTTCATTTTCCTAAAAGTCTAAAGGATACTGTGTGTCCTTGAGTTGCCATGCCTAAAATATTTACTAGTATTCCAGTAAGAATAACATCTAACTAAAGCTTTCAAACTATTTAAATATAACACTGAAACAACAGTGTTGTTGTTGTTAACTGCCCTCGAGTCAATCTGTAAATGAGATATCTCCAGTACCCTGTCTGATGCTCAGGTCCTGCAGGCACATGCATGCAACCTCCTCAGTTGAATCTAACCATCTTGCTAGTCCCTACTAGAATAAATCCAATGAATAAATAATAATAATAATTTGAGATCAAACCCCTGAACTCCTAAACTAACTCTTACACAAGTCCCTTTGGTCCAGTGGGTCTACACCATGTGGGACTAGCGATTGGTCAAGGTGGTTGCAAAATCCAAAGATATCCACTTAAAAGTCCCAGTGAAACATGTTCACAAATAAATATGTATAGGTTTGTGATCTAATGCAATCCTATGGGTGAATCCATGCTGGAGCAAGCTGTGGCCTCACAGAAGTGTATGGAACATGACAATGGAAACTTGCACCACAGTCCAGCTCCCTCAAACGCACATATATAATGAAAAAGGTATGAATAAAGCTTTATAGTAGAGGTGAGCAAAACAAGGCCCTGGGGCAGCATACAGCAAATTGGTTCCTGGACCAACTCGAGTAGCCTTGCCATGATTTATAGTTTTCCTTTCTTACTCACTTATAGAATGAATAAGAGGAAATTTGTCTATCTCACAGGGTGCTTTTAATGTAGTATAAAGTTCCCTAACACATTTAGGTCCTAGAATACATTTGTAAACCAGAAACAGATGAGAAAAGAGGTAAGTATTCAAAAGGAGTCAGGCCTCAGCTGTTTCTCAAATATTATCTGCATTGGCTGGCATCAATAAGAAGCCTTCTGTATTTTCTCCTCAACAGATTGACTTTTGGTATCCAGACTCAGCATTACATATATTGAGCCAGATGGAAGTGGATTTTCATGTCAGCGCTGATCAGGCCAAATATGTTGAGACTCTCTTGAAGCAGAATGGCGTACCTTATGAGTAAGTTATACTTAAATCTTTCTCAGGTCTTTCTCAAACAATCCCCATGCTGATTGGGGTAATCTGCAGAGTGGGTTGGAAGGGTTGGTGTCAAGAGTACAGGTGGAACTTTTAAGGAGAAGGTAACAGACCTAGAAGGGATTGTTTTGATAGCACAGTGTTGCAAGTGATCCAATCCTTATGCCATTTTGGTTGGAAGGAGCTGAAACTGTACTCTCAGTCACAGCAGGTAAGAGCAAGTCACCTCAGTCAAGCACCACCCATGCCCAGGTCTAAGAACATAAGGAGCTACCTGGGTCATGTCTATCAAGCCCAGTATGGTTAACACTGACTGGCAGTAGAGGCTTTCTAGGACTTCAGGCATGATTCTTTCCTATTCCTATATGGAGTTCTATCATATTACCCAATGGTCTCCTATCCAAGTACCAAGCAACCCCACCCTTCTTAGCTTTTTAAATCAAACAGGGTTGGGTGTGTTCTGTCAATGGATGTGCTGGCTCAACATTTCATTTTTCCCTTGCTCTAAGACTTAAAATAGGTTTAAAAGAGAAGAAGATTCAGAGGATCCCTGTTAGCTCACTAAACTATCATCTTCAAAATTCCTATGCTGCAACTATGACAGTTCAAATAGCATAAAAGTTATGCACATCTTTAGTTGTCTGTCCTTGTACACACTGCAGATTGCATTGATAGTGGTACACATTTTCTATTCTGACTTAATTAGCTGCTCAATTTCAGTCCATGAAATTTATCTCCCAAATTCTTGTTCATTTTGCTTTGTAGTTCGAGAAATGTTGGTACTGATGCCAGACAAAGCACATGTCTTCTAGCCTCAATGGTCCAGATCCAGCTAAATTTAGTCAATTGTAACTGAGGGGCAAAACAGACCGCCATAATACGCTGGCTCGGGGGCAATGAGGCGGCATGGTGTTTACATGACACAAGCCCCAACGCTGCCCCCAAGACAGCATCACACCGCCTACCCAAGCAGACAGCGGGCAGTATTGTGGCAGCCCAGTGGCATGGTGTTTATACACCGCATGCCACAGAAGCACCAAAAAGGTGCAGCTGTGGCAGAAAAGGCAGTTTTTATTCCATCCCAGAAAGCAATGGCATTTTGCCACTTCTTTGGGGGATAAAAAAAAAAGCCAAATTGGGGGAGCTACATGTGGTTGCTGCAGCCCCAGTCTGTCAAACAAAGGGGTGGCATCTACCTGCCTCTTTAGGGCCATCTGTACTGACCCTGAAATACCACTGAAAACAATGGAATAAGATCTATTATTCAATAGAGCTTGAACATCACTTTAAATAGATTAGGCACACAATTATAAATGATACAGATATACATCTTATTATATATTAAATTAAAGCAGGATTTTAATATATGTATGTATGTGTGTATGTATGTATGTATGTATGTATATCATACATTTGCAAGCACACCATATGAGCATGAGTCAGAATTTTCTAACAGTAAGCATGATTTTTGTTGTTCTTGTTCTGTGTCACATAGGATTTTATTTGAAAACTTGCAAGAAGATATTGAAAAACAACTTGACAACAAAAGGAAATCTACCAACAAATACCACTATACAAAATATAATGAATGGGAGCAGGTAAAGATATACATAATTATCACAAAAGTGTACTCTCAAGAAGGCAGGCATCTAGCTGGCAGGATTCAGAAGGTCAATCCTCACTTGTTTTGAGTTGTACGTAGGTTGAAGATACGTGTGCATCTTATGAAAGATCAGCTTTAGATGTAGCCATGAAATAATCTCCGTTGTCCTGATTTATCACCTATCCCATATGAAAGACAGGAAGGGTGCCAGAATTGCACTCCGTTTCTCTGCACAGATAATCAGGGCAACCATCAGGGTAATCAAAGCAGATACTGTACCAAAACTAGTTCTATAAGCAGACTGAAACGGGACCTGATCACAAGTCTTGGATGAGTTTTACAGTCCTCATCCTACTGCCCAGTGAAAGACAGGAAGAGTGCCATCTTGTTGACCCTCCTGGTTCTCTCAGTGACTATGAATTGCATTAAGCATGATAATATTCTACACTGCTTCTCTATATGGACGGCCAGTTCCAGACTGAGAGTCATTAAAGTATTTCTGTTCAAACTCCAGGCTATTAAGCTGTAAATGTCCCATCCTTTCCACATGCTGTTTAATAATCAAATGACACTACTGGTTGTGATTGTAAGAATTTTGGACTGGATCCCATCAATATTCTGTTGAGTGCTATTTCTTCTTATAGATTCTAGAGTCATAGAGTTGGAAGAGATCGCAAGGGTCCTCCAGTCCATCTTCCTGCCATGCAGGAATACATAATCAAAGCACTCCTGACAGATGGCCATCCAGCCTCTGTATTAAAAACCTCCAAGGAAGGAGACTCCACCACTCTTCAAAACAGCATGTTCCACTGTCGAAGAAGCTCTTACCATCAGGAAGTTCTTCCTAATGTTCAGGTGGAACCTCTCTTCCTGTAGCTTGAATCCATTGCTCCATGTCTTAGTCTCTGAAACTGGAAAAAAAAATTTAGTCAGCTGCAACTGTGCAAGTGATGGACAAATGTCTAGGTAAAGGTCAATAAACTGAAGCTTAATCCCAATAAGACAAAATTACGTTGGCTAGTGATTCCTAAGTTTAGTAATTGGGTAAGCAATCTGCCCTGAATGGTGATGCACACATTTACTCCTGAATGAGCAGATGCTTAAGCCTGAGATTACTTCTAGATCCAATGCTGTCACTGGAGCTCCCTGTGGACACCATGGCTCAGAGTGCCTGGGACAGGGACAAAAAAATTACAAATATTTGAATTGCAGGTAAAAAGAGAGATTTGAAGAGACTCCTAAAGAGAAAAACATCTTCACAGTACAGGACTTATTCTATGCCCCCTCCATCCAAAAAACCTTGGGGGTTTTGTGCAATAAGATGCCATTTTTCCGTGCAGAAAATGTGTTTCTGCATAGGCAATGTTGTTTTCTGTGCAAAAAAAAACCCACATGTGGATTTTTCACAGAATAAATATCAAATAACTGTCAAAAACTGCACTGTTTTCAAGGACTTTCTCAAAGCAGGGAGGAAAAATGGTTAAATTAATTAGTAGAACTTTATTCTTTCAGTTATCTGACTTCTTTCTTGCACTATAACCAGACTCCTGCTCTTGGCTTTGCATTAAATTGGCTTTTGCTCTTTAAGGTTAGCTGGTTGCAATTAAGCAGTGTGAAGCAGCCATGAGCAAATTATTCATCCCTGACCATGAGAACAGCATTTACAAACATCTTCATTTCAAGCCTGGGGCCAGCTTTGACTGATGCATCTCCTATAAGCCTTTCTTGGATAGGGATAAAACTAGCTACAATAGTTCATGCAATAGTAACCTCCCAATTGGACTGCATATTGCAATGAGGGCTAAATGGGCTGCTCTTGGAAAGACCTTGAAAGCTGCAATTACTTAGTTCAAAATGTAGCTGCTTAACTACTGAGATGTACATCACACAGAAAATGTATAACACCATTTTTAAAGAAATTGCATTTCTTGCTAATATGCTTTCAGTATGAACTCATTTTAGTGGGCCCAATTTTTCCCCACTGTTTTGTAGATTTTGGATGTTATTGTACTTTGCTATATGACCAACATAGCTACCCCAGATATGTTTTTTAATTAATTAGTTTTTTATTTGATTAATTAGTTTCTGAAAAACTAATTTAATAACAAATAAAATCTCTTTCACGTGAACATTGGGGCTTTCTAGATTGGCAAAAAGAAGTGTGTTCATGGCTGCATGAAACTCTAGCCTTTAGATGAGAAAAAGGGAAAGTGTGCCATGAAAACGCTTTTTTTTTCTTTTTCTTTTTTTGCGTTTTAGGGGAGAAGAAGCGCCTTTAAAAAGGTGCTGGTTTTCCCAGCTTCTTTTTTAAAAACTGCAGAACAGCACAGCTCCATCTAAAGGCTATGGTGCAGCTGCTAAGCATTAAGGAAAAGGCAACTTCATGTCACACTTTCCTGCCAATCTAGAAAGCCTACGAGGGGCAATGACTTTCTATAATAACCTAGACACTCCCAGTCCTTCTTCAGCCTACAGTATGATACTGTGTTGTTGTTGTTGTTGTAGTTTACTGTCTTTGCATCAATCTTGACCAATGGCAATCTTGATGATGAAACATCTCCAAGACCCCCTGTCCTCCACTGCTCTGCCCAACTCCTACAAACTCTTACTTGTGATCTCTTTAATAGATTCCATCCATTTAGCAGGTGGCCTGCCTCTCTTTTTAATTATATCCACCTTTCCTAGCATTATTGTTTTTTTTCCCCAACAATTAACATCTTCCCACGCTGTGTCCAAAGTATGTCAGCCTATGTTTTGTCATCTTGACTTCCAGGAAGATTTCTGGCTTGATCTGCTCTAGGACTCATTTGTTTGTCTTTTCAGCTGTCCACAGGATCCTCAGCACTTTTCTCCAGCACCACATCTCAAATGAATTGATTTTCTTTCTATCTTCTTTCTTAACTGTCCAGCTCTCATATCCATGGTAATAGTGAATACAGTGGCTTATATGATTCTAACTTTTGTGCTGAGTTGTATGTCTTTGTATTTTAGGATCTTTTCTCATTCTTTCATAGCTTCCCTCCCCATTCTTAATCTTCTTTTGATTTCCTGGGTGCAGTCCCCATTCTGATCAATGTTTGATCCCAGATATGAGAACTGTTTTACTATTTCTATTTCTTCATTGTCTAGTTTGAAATTATGTAAGTTCTCCATAGTCATTACTTTTGTTTTCTTTATGTTCAACAGAAACCCTGCCTTTGCACTTTCTTCTTTGATCTTCCTTGCTACTTGTTCTAGATTTGTGATGTTTTCTGCTAGCATTATGGTGTTCTCGGCATATCTCAGATTATTGATATTCCTTTCTCCTATTTTCACTCCTTCTTCTTCTGTGTTTAAGCCTGCTTTCCTTACAATATGTTCTGCATATAAGTTGAAAAGGTGTTAAGGTGCAGCCTTGTCTGACCCCTTTGCCAGTTGGAAACCATTCTGTTTCTACATGTTCTGTTCTGACAGTAGCCTCTTGTCCTCAGTACAGATTCCTCATCAGGACTATAAGATGTGTTCGTACTTCCATGTCTTTAAGAGCCTTCCATAGCCTTTCATAATCTATGCAGTCAAAGGCTTTGCTAGTCTATAAAGCACCTGCTGATTTTCTTTTGAAATTCCTTTGTGCACTCCATTAGCCACTGTGTGTTTGCAATATGTTCCCTTGTGCATCTTCCTTTCTGAACCCTGCTTGGACCTCTGGGATTTCTCTCTCCATGTGTGGTTGGAGTCTATGTTGCAGAATTTTGAGCATAATTTTACTTGTGTGGGTGATTAGTGTTATGGTCCTATAGTTGCTGCAGTCTATTGTGTCTCCCTTTTTGTGAATGGGATATATATTGATAGTTTCCAATCTGTTGGCCATCATTTTGTTTTCCATTTCTGTTGACATATGTTGGTTAGCAACTAGAATTGACTCTGTCAATGTGGATTGCAGCAGTTCTATTAGAATATCATCTATTTCTGGAGACTTGTTTTTTGTCATTTTTCTTATTGCAGCTTCCACCTTGCTTTTTAGAATTTGGGGTTCATTTTCATATGGCTCTTCATTCCATGTGTCTTTCATGTTGTTATCTCTTTTATATAACTCTTTTTTGTATTGCATATAACGTCTTTTTATTCCTTCCTGGTCTTGAATTATGTTACTTTTATTGTCATAGAGCACCCCGGTCCTTGATTTGAATTTTCCTTTGATTTCCCGAATCTTGTGGAATAGGTCTCTTGTTCTTCCCTTTTTGCTGTTGTCTTCTAGTTCTCTGCACTGATTCTTGTAGCAATTTTCTTTATCTTTGCATATTAGCCATTGTACTTTGCATTCATGTTTCTTAGTTCATTCTTATCTCCTTTTTGTTTTATTTCTCTTCTTTCCTTTATTGCTTGTAGCATTTTATTTGTCATTCATGGTTTCTTCTCTTTCTTTTTGTTTGTTGAAAGTGTCTGTCTACATTCCTCTTTTGTCCCTGGCTTCAGACCCAAGCTTTTCTGGTTCACAGTCTATAATGCTTAGTAGTGCAAATCTGTTCCTTATATTGTCAGTGAATTCTGTGGAGATATTGTTTAAATCATACTGTTTCTGTTTTCTTATTTAGTTGTACTCTTATATTAGATATGAGTAATTCATGATGTACTACAATTGGCCCCTGGTCTAGTCTTGGCCACTAGTATGGAGCATCGCCATCTTTTACTTCTGATTATAAAATCTATTGACACTGTGCTACCTCTGCTTATAAATTCCATATGCAATTTAATCTTATATTAACAGTAATTTGTTAGTGTTTAAAGTGCAACAGGAATGTGATTTTGTATTTGTGTATGTAGGTACTTGGATACAAGAAGCTGAATTTAAAAAATATATACAATTTGGACTAAATAAAACTTCACCAAGCACCAGCACCATGGTTTCTGTGTGCATGGTAGGTTCTGGATAAGTAGATTCTGGATAGGTAACTATTTAAAAGACTTTGGTGATGCTCTCTGATGGTAGTAGAAATTCTGCAGTGGTTGGAAACAAGGACTATAGAGTGTAAAACAATGATCAGCACAGTTTGAGAACATGGCTATATGCCCGACTGATACTGTATTTAAACTATGATACTGTAATTCAGAGGAGGTTGTAGGAATTCAGACTGTAAGGCTATTTCATTCTCCATTATTTCTTGTTCTCAAAAAGGAGGAATAGTTGCCAGCATTTTTAACAGCTTGATCTGAAGCCATCAGCAGATGGTGATAGTTATTTCCCAGTGACTGGTCTTTTGCAGAAGACACATGACCAAAGCAGGCAATATTTCTAGTCAATTAGCAACCATAAATAGATGGCTAGAAGCTTTGGAAGGAATGCAAGCACAAGAAAAGTATGGGACTCTTCTTGTGCAAGATGGAATAGTACATCTGGCTCCAAATGCAAGAGAGAAGGGGAACACTTCTATGCTCCACAAACAGCTCATATCCTGGTGCTATGACTTTTGGTTACAATAAAAATTATCTGTGTGTATCTAGCGTGTAATTCTGTGCTATAGAAAGAATAATTACTCATTATTATTTCATCCAGATTTCTGCATGGACAGCAAGAATTGCGAAGAAGTACCCAAAATTGGTTTCCCGCATCAAAATTGGAAACACTTTTGAAAATCGTCCCATGTACCTCCTTAAGGTATGAGGTTCCTTCCTGGACAATATTCAAAAAATAAATAGGAAGTCTTATTACACATATAAGCAAAATTAAAAAGATACCTTTTCATTCAAAGGCACTTTGTTTACTCATAAACAAAGTCAACTGGGCAATCAGAAGAATCCCAGGCCCTGAATTTCAAAGTCATGACTTTACTTTTATTAGCCTTGGGCATAGCCAATTATAACTTTATGAGTCGACTTAAATTGCCATGGCATTAACCCATGGTATCCTGGGGTTGGTTTGCAATTTACACAAGAATATTTACAATTCTCAACCAGAGGTCTCTAATGCTTCACCAGACTACAAACCCCAAAATTCTGTAGGATGAAGCAGTTAAAAGTGAAATCATAGTGCTTTAATTGTATGGTGTTACACCACTATTAAAGTCACATTGGATAGGCCTTGATGAGTCTGTTGCACATGATACATTAAGTACCAACCACAATTGTTCAAAGTAAATCAAATTGAAAGTAATTCAAATTTAAAAAATGCTATTCTTAAAAATCTGAAAGTATTTCTCTGGTTGGAAATTAAGGTTTCCAAGTTCTGCATTGAACAAGAAAGGCATACTTGTCCCAGTATTTTTTTTAAAAAACAACTTTGCAACCACCACTTTTTTTAAATAATGATTTTTATTGGTTTTTCACACATGACACATGTGACACATGTTGACAAAAACCAGGACATTGTACGTACATAATGCAACAAAATTCCATTGTAATAAACAAACCACTTCCCAACATCTAAAACACATGGACTAGTATAATAAAACTACAATTAACATAAAATTATACTTCCTACTACTTGGATTTGGCTTATTTTTTACTTCCTTATCGTTTAGTTTTTTAAGAACACATGGGAGCTGTAGTCCAACCAAAGAAAATGTTCCAGACTCTGACTTGAACTAAAACAGCCTAGATTGTGTCTTACAGAGGAGCGGGTTAGAAATAAAAATTATTATTATTTTAGAGTTGCTTCAGCAATGGAGCATTCAACAACGGAGGGGCCAGGGTGCAGCAAGAATACACAATGTAATACATACCTGCTTTTCAATGCACTGTTACACCCCCTCACCCTGAAGACCACAGAACAGAAGCACTGAGATCTGGCAACCCAAGCTGTGTTAGGTGTCCAGAGGATTACTTCCTTATAAAGTACATAAACCTCGCACCTCACCCTCATTACATCTCTAAGTCGTGTTTAAGTGCAGAAGTGTATTTCAGAGAAGATCTCAAAAGAGAACAAAGAAAGTTGTAAGGGGCAGTTTTATATATAGTTGTGCAGCGCCTAACCATTTTTCTACATCTTGGAAAATGTTTCCAGCTCCTAACAATTTTCCTCATCTTGGAACATGTTTCAAAACAGATTGGGAAACAAAGGAATGCAAAAAAGGCCATCTTCATGGATTGTGGAATTCATGCACGAGAGTGGATTTCACCTGCTTTTTGCCAATGGTTTGTGAAAGAGGTTAGTTGATAATAATAATAATAATAATAATAATAATAATAAAAAATCTTTATTTTTATACCGCCCTTCCAGTGATCAGGGCGGTGTACACATAGAAAAGTTAAAACATATACAAAGGTTAAAAACAGTTAATCAAAACAATATTACAATTATAACCCAAGAATAACGGTGGTTCAGTCCAGTCATGGTGGGAGAAAAATAGCCGCGAAAAGAGTAGGAGCGGGGGAAATCAGGGGTAAGCTTGCTCAAATAAAAACATTTTAAACCCTTCTTGAATTGGGTTAGGGAGGCAGCCAAGCGGATCTCCGTGGGCAATGAGTTCCAGAGGCTCGGGGCGGCGATGGAAAAGGCCCTCTTACTAGTAGTTGACAGTCTGGCCTCTGGAACTTTAAGAAGTTGCTGCCCAGAAGATCTAAGTGTGCGGGGCGGATTATGTGGGGAGAGACGGTCCTTCAGGTACTCTGGGCCCAAGCCATTTAGGGCTTTATAGGTAATAACCAGCACTTTGTACTGAGCCCGGAAGCGCATAGGCAGCCAATGAAGATCTTTTAGTACAGGTGTTATGTGGCAGGCCCTGGAGGCTCCAGTGACCAGCCGTGCTGCCATATTCTGCACTAGTTGTAGCTTCCGAGAGTGATACAAAGGCTGCCCCACGTAGAGCGCATTGCAGAAATCCAATCGAGAGGTTACCAGAGCATGTACTACAGTTTCAAGGTCCCTCCGGTCCAGGTAGGGACGCAGCTGGCGTATCAGCCGAAGCTGAAAACAGGTGCTCCTGACCGTCGCATCCACCTGAGAAGTAAGGTGGAGCAACGAATCAAGGAGCACCCCCAGACTGCGTACAGTGTCCTTAACAGTGTTATAAGTGTTATTTTTCCCTGCAGTTTGTTAGAGACTAAAATGCTGGAAAGTTTCTTTATTATGTGACACCCAGAATGTATCTATAGGTACAGAAGTTTGATACGACTTCAGTTGTCATTATCAAATTCTAAGAACTCCTGGGATTTTTAGCTTAGTGAGGGACATATTGTTTACTTGTGTCACTTACCAAGCTACAAATCCCAGAAGCTCATAAGAAGCAATCATAACAAATAAAGTGGATTCACTCCTCAGAACTTCACTAGCCCTAGAATTTTCTAACAGAGAATTCGAAGTACTAATAATCCTAAAATCCCATAAAATGGATTCATGACAGTTAATGTGAAACCAGCCAGCAGTAACTTTGTATACATTTTGTATAAATACTAGGAATGTAATTCTTCACTTGAAAGCCAATATGATGTAGTGGGTTATGTGCTGGACTCATTAGGACTCTGGGAAACGAGGGATCGAATCCCTACTTGGTCATGGAAACTCCCTTGGTGGTTTTGGACAAGTCACACCCTCTCAGCTTCAGAAGAAGGCAAGGGCAACCCTCCTCTGAATAAATTATGCCAAGAAAACTCTGGGCAGTCCCAGAGATAGGATGGACCCAAGCCATTTAGGGCTCTAAAGGTCATAACTAACACTTTGTACTGTGCCCGGAGACTAAAGGCCAGCCAGTGGAGTAAAATAGGCATTATGTTATCACTTCTGGCTTTACTAGAACATGGCTGTCATGTTCTGCACTAACTGAAGTTTCCAAACTAAGGACAAGGGTCGCCCCATTGCAGAATTCGAGTCACAAGGTTACCAGTGCATTCACCACAGTTTGTAGGTCCCTCACTTCCAGCAAAGGGTGCAGCTGGCATATGAATCGAAGCTTATAACAGGCACTCCTGACCATCACATTTACCTAATTTGTCACTTGGTGAATTACCATAAATTGATGATGATGATGATGATGATGATGATCCTTTTATCTGTGCAGTTGTATTAGAAAATTGATTCATAATGATTGGGATATGGAATGGCTTCTGTATAAGATCTGCTATAATGTAATCAGATGAGCACTAATCCTATGTAGATTTATCTAGGAGTAATGCCTGTTTAGCATAGTGGGCCTTGCTTCTAAGTACAAACTCTAAAAATAACACTTTAACTTTACATTTTAAGTAAAACAAAGTTTTAAGCCCTTCATGTGTTTTTAGGCCACCAGGACCTATGGAAAAGACAGTAACATGACAAATATACTGGACAATATGAACTTTTACGTTGTTCCTCTATTCAACATAGATGGCTATGTCTGGAGTTGGACTGAGGTACTGTGCATAGTTTGTTGCAGAAAAATATGTTTTTAGCAACTTAAGACCCCACATTTAAAAAGCATATCCCTTTAATCAATTTGGGGGAAGATGGGCAAGAAGATGAGTGAAAAGGTTAAGATGCACAAACTCTGTATTTGAATACAATGGAACCGAGATATGCAAGTGCCTAAAGGAATTGGTACAGTGACCATAGGTCAAGAATAGCAAAAAATTAATACCTATATCTATGTAAATGCCTCAACTATAAAGCAGGGTTGCGATAAAGGCCGTTTTCCCACTTGGCCAACTGCTCAAGTGATACACACCCAAAAGAGGACATGGCATAAAGGGAAGAGATGGAACTAGGAAGATTTTTAAACAAAGTTAAATGGATAGTAATAGATATAAATCAGGAAAATATTTAAAGATGGGTACAAAAATAATGTAAAGAATTTAAAAAACAAACAAACCTTAAACACACTAAATTCTTTGCCGTTTTTGGAAAAACTGGCATAGTTTAATGCATTCGGTATTACTACATTAATTGCAGGTCACTTGAGATTAAAATTAATTAATTACAGAGAAAAAAATTAATTCATTAGAAATATTTTATTTCCTTATAGAACATTTTTTAAAAATTTTAATCAGCTTTGGAAATGATGGACTATAACATATTATGGTGGAGTAGTGCAAATAGTAACAATAGAGGCAGCAAGAGCAGCAAATTAAATGTTTTCTATTCCACTTGACAGGAGAAACACTTTGCAATGCTTGCAGAACCAAGGTTCCTGCTTGACTAGTAGCTGATAAAGTAGTTGACCAGAACAGACAGACAGACAGACAAATAAAAACCCACAAGGGTTGTCTCTGCAGCTGCCCATCTCAGTATACCACATGCTCAGAAGATGTCCAGTATCTTGGAAATGGCTATGTTAGAGAGGGACTAAATAGTGGAAAAGGCAGCAATTGGAGGGTAGCTTTGAGAGACAATGTAGCTATATCACCATAGTTATACAGTATTTCCTGATGCAATATCTTGCCCTCAGTTTTATCTGTGTGGACTTTGTGTTCTTAATCAATTTACTGTGTTCACAGTTAGTAACAAGAAACACAAGAAAAAGAGAAAGATGGTATATCAGATATAAGTTGTCCCATTCTTATGTCAAGCAGAATCGCTTTTGGAGAAAGAATCGCTCAAATGCATCCAGCAGCACATGCATTGGTGTTGATCTCAACAGGAACTTTGATGCTGCATGGGGCAGTAAGTATACTTTGTGGAGCCATGGTCCACTTATTTCAAAGTACAACATACAGGGGAAACCCCAGCACTCAACCCTCTTAAAAAACAAAAAAACAAAACCACTATAACCTCCAGTATGGATCAAAGAACATACTATAAATATACGCATAGTCCAAAAAACTGAAAAACCCAACAAAAAAACTATAAATGTATATATTGTTTGTAAACTATACCACAAAATATGATTGTACAGCCTATATATGCAAGTAAATTAATTCAGATAGTGCATAATGGTTCCAATTACAAAATTTGTGTTGTTGCTGTTGTGTGCCTTCAAGTCATTTCTGACTTATGGCAGCCATAAGGCATATATGCCCACTAAATTATTTATGTTTATCAGTCTAGATGTCAGTTACTAATAAATGCAGTCCCTGTGAGTGAAAAAGAAAGACTACGCCAATATTAATTGAAGATGAAGAGCTGAAGAAAATCAAACAGGTTGAAATGCCCAGTTTAGGATCCCAGAATGCCTCATTTATTGAAAAAGAAGGTTGTGAGAAATGCCCAGCTACTTTGAAGCAAGGACAGCCAGCAACACTCCTATTTATATCTGCCACTACCTCTCAATTCACACTAATTCCTGAGCAATTGAAATTCCAAGAATTGTTATTAAGGGAGAAAGGGCCAAGAGAAAAGATACATAGCATAATAAAAACCAAATTACTTATTTTAAATAACCTACATTAGATAATCTTAAAGAAAAATGTTTGCTTGTTTGCAAAGTGTTACAATCACCCATGACAAACATTTTCCAGGGAAAATCTCAATTTTTAACTCTGTAGGTTGAGAGAACCATTTGAGTGTTGGACCAAGTCTCTGGGAAACCAGTATCTTAATCCCCGCATAGTTATGGAAATCCAGTTGATGATGTTAGAAAAGAGACACTCTCTCGCCATCACAGGAAAATAGTGGCAAACCCTCTAAGAACAAAATTACCAAGAAAGCCCCATGACACCTCAGGATCACCATAAATCAGAACCTACTTAAAGGCACACAACAACAGCAGCAGCATCTGAGGATGGGCAGGGAACAAATCCTCCAGTCAGGTACATTCAGCTGAGCAGACATTCAGACAAAGTATTTGACATATGAAACATAATATGCTCATTCTGTAGGCCAGGAATGAGTAAATCACAGCCTTCCAGATACTGTCATACAATAATTCCCAGCAGCCTGAGACAATATAACCAATTGTGAGGAATGCTTCCAGTCCAACAACATCAGGAGTTGTGCACTTTCCCCGTCCCTGATGCACATAAACAACACTCAGAAGCATGGTCCATTGTTACCTTTCACAAACAATGAAGGTGGAGTGAAAAAGTGCAAATTTCATTCTGCTCCTTGTACAGTGATTACGGTATGGGTGGGATTTCTATTTCTCTACAAATTGAATGTGAGTATTCTTTTCACTATCAGCTGTTGATGCCTCAAAAAATCCATGTGAAGAAGTATACTGTGGATCTTCACCAGAGTCTGAACCAGAAACTAAAGCAGTTACGACATTCATCCGCAGCCACCTCTCTTCAATCAAGGCCTATCTGACCATTCATTCCTACTCTCAGATGCTGTTGTTCCCCTATGGCTATACATATGATAAGACACCTAACTATAAGGAACTGGTATTATGAAACTTTTACTGTTCTTATGCAAATTCTTATCATGGTAGTATTATTAATATGTTAGAATTAGCTGATATCTTACATCATCTGCTTAGTTAAAATTTATAACAAAGTAAGATCTTCTGGTCCAACCAACCCCAAATCTATCTTAATAGATAGCAGCACTTGGAATAAAGGGTATCTGTTCAGCTGGCACTCAAAGTGCAGTAGGAATGGATGACATACCAACAGAGGTCTGTTCAGCTGGTGATCAGGGTACACAAGGGTAATATTTCCAGCCTCATCCCACCCACTCCTCATTTTCACACCCTCACTCGCTTGTAGGAGGGCACCAGAAACATCAAATTCTGTACCCTGATCACCAGCTGAACAGAAATTCAGTGAATTTAGAAACACTAAAATATGCATGAACAAATCTAAATGATTCGATTGAATGTGAGAGAGAATGACTTTTCATGCATTTCTGTAACCCACACCTGGGGAAAAGGACAGCACAGTCTAGTAAGGTGAAGGAATGCCACCAATATCTTCAGCATGAGGCGAGCAGGTTAGGGTAGATTCTGATGGCCAAATACAACTGCAGAAAGCATTTTATATGTTTATGTTATGCTTTAAAATCACATATATTTTTAAAAATCTTTTGCTTTCTTTGAAATCAGAAAGAACTAGCGAAAGGAGCTGCCAAAGCTATAGCCAGCCTGTATGGTAAAAAGTATACATATGGAACATCAGCCGCTACAATTTGTAAGTATATAAAATGTGTTCCTAAAAGCATCATTGCTTGAAATAATTTTTATTTATTTATTTATTTATTTATTTATTTATTTATTTATTTCTAACCCGCTCCTCTGTAGGACACAATTGGAGCGGGGTACAACAAGATTAAAACATATGAAGTTAAAAATACATCACAACCCATTTCCAACCACCCACCCCTTAAAAATAAATTAAATCAACAATTAATTAAAAACACTAACAGATTAAAAACTTTATACATCCTCGGCAGATCTTAGGTGAGGAAAGGAATAGCAGCAAGCCAGGTCAGATTTCATTAGTAGATCTCAATTTTTTGGAGCCGGGATCAGGAGGTTTCAGGGAAGGCCTGCCGGAAGAGCTGTGTCTTAAAAAAGCTTTAAAGCAGTTTTAAAAAGCTTTAAAGCAATCAAGGGACCATTCCAAAGCCTGGGGGCAGTAGCTGAAAAAGTCCTCTGGGAGGTCCACGACAGCCTAGTTTTTGAAAGCCTTGGGAAGTGATCAACAGTAGAATCTGGTGGCTCCAGTGTCAGTGGAACAATCAGGAGTGTCACAAAAGAGGTGAAGGCCACACCAGGTGACACCCTAAGACTGCTCCCCAGTCATCTGCCTTTTGGCAGAAACAAGCTGTGATGTTTGCCTGGCAAAATGGTATGAGTGGGATGGGACTCAGTGGTAGGAGAGAGGAGAGCCCTGAGGGTTTTTTAAAGATTATTTTTTTAAATTTTAATGTTTTAATTTAAAAAATAATGTTTAAAATATTTTTAAAATGTATTCTTTTAATTTTTTGTTTAAAAACATAACTTCTTACCAAATATTATTATTATCTACTTTGCCTTGCAACACTCCCCAAGGTTTCAGAGGTCTTTCACATCCCCTGCAACCTGATTCTTTTCTTTTTTGGAGATATCAGGAATCAGTTCTAATACCTCTTCCTGGAAAGCCTGTGCTCTCCTACTCAGTTATATCTCCCTCCCCAAACCATGGTTATAGATAAACAGATGCGTTTTCTTCTTGTATATAACCCTACATTTTAAATCTCTTGGACTCTTTCAGACGTGGGAAATTGGAAGTATAATCCAAGGGCAATCCAAAAGCAATCATGGGGTTTCACGTTATTGCGAATTAATTCTTCTCACGCAAATTCGGGCAAAAGGGAAGTCACTCCAAATGCAATCATGGGTTTAATGTTATTGCAAATTTAAGCTTCTCACGCGATTTCGGGCAAGGGGGGGGTTATTTTCGGGTAATGGGAAGTAATTCTGAATGCCTTCCAAATGGAGCAGGGGTTCAGGTAAATTCACTAAACAAGCGAATTTACATGAATCCGCATTGGCTCCATTCAGAATTGGGAGAAATTCCTCCCGTTTGAAAGAGTCCTGTGTGTTTGTGTGTTTTGCCATGTTCTCTCTACCACTAATCTGCTGCCTTTTTTTTTTTTGGTAGATCCTTCCTCTGGTTGTTCTGATGACTGGGCTTATGATCAAGGAATCAAATACTCCTTCACCTTTGAGCTTCGTGATAAGGGTAGACATGGGTTTCTCCTCCCTGAATCTGAAATCAAGGCAACTTGCCAAGAAATTATGCTGGCAGTGAAATTCCTTGCCAATTATATTTTGAGAAAGATTTAGTATGGTCTACCACTTTCTGATGTATTGCAGAGACATGGAAATGAATAAATACATATATCAATAACCTTGCTTATGGTGACAGGTTTTGGGATGTTTGTATTAATCATGGATTTGGGATCCATTTGGGATCTGTTTGGGATCCATTTGGAATCTGAGCCAGGGAGACAGAAAAGCATTCAGGCCTTCTCCAATTCATGCACAGCAGCAGAATTATTGAAACTAGCTATGTAATGTCTGCACAGACCACCCCTCCCAGAAGCGGGGGTGACACCACATGGTCAGCCCCATACCATCCCCCATGCTCCATTCAGCACATGCACTGCTCCATCCCTCCGTACCACTCCATCCCCCCACACACATGCTGCTTCATCCTCTGTGGGCACTTTTCCCCACACACTGTCCCATCCTTTTCCAGAAAGGAAAAGGATGGAGCGGCTTGGGGGAGGGAGTGATCACCTTGCCCAAAAGTCCCGCCTCCAAAAACTCCACTGGAAGTCTCGCCTCTGGGAACCGCACTGGAAGTCACCTCCCCAGATGACCAGCCCTCAAGGTCCACCCTCCACACACACACATGAGGTGTCACCCTCTGCAAGAACACCACTGTATGGGGGCAGTATCTTGGCTCCACTACCCCCATTACCTGGCCCTCTGTTCCCACACCATAGCAGCTGCCTGCATAAGCAGCTGACTGAATTGCCAGGCACATTCACTGCCCCCACAGGTCACTCGCTTTTGAGGTCAGAACAAAGCACCCAGTGTTGATTATACGGCTGGATGTCTTGTTCTGACCTCAGACTGAGCCACCTGCAGTAACATCAGATGCGGCAGGTGGCTCAGTGAAATAATTGCACAAACAGCTGCTGTGGCATGGGAATGGGGCACTCCTCCTTTATGATTTTAGATGCCTACTTGTACACCATTTCCAAATCTGAAATAGCCCACTTTTGGTGAAACGATAAACATACACAGTACGCCAAGTGTTGCTGCACCATATATTTGTATCATTCGTATGATGCAATATGTAGTCTCTCAGGGGCCATCAAAACATACAGCAAGTTTTTACAAGAATTTATGACAGCATATGTATTTTGACTAGGGGAGGGACAATGTATTTATTATAGAACTGCTTTGACTTCTATGGTAGATTTTTGCTCTTCTATGAAAAACTTCTATGTTGCTAAATATTCTTGAACTAAATCAACAGTGACACCTTGTGGGTATGATCTAGCACAATATGATGAGTTGCTTTTAAAAGTAATGTTTTCCCTAAGGAGAACATAGGTTTTCTTATATATGAGAGCATATGATCAAAATAAATGTCAAACATGTCACACAAATTATGATGGATGAAAACAGAAATTATCTTTGGTTGATTTCATCCATATACAGCTATCATCAAAGGTAAGGAGGTTGGTGAATGAACAGATGGTCTTCTCAGTTGTGGCACCAAATCTATGGGAATTATATCCCAAAGAAGATTCTCATGTCATCCACAGTAATATGTTTTCAATCCCAGACAAGAGCTTTCTGTGCTCCCAAGACAACATTCCATCGTAATTTGATTCTTGCAACTAATTTTATCTTCTTTTGTTAACTTACTGTTGCTTTTATTATTTGTTTGTATGACTGATGCAAACCACCCAAGAATATTTATACTGAAAGACAGTGTAAACACTTAATAAATATACAATACTTCCATGTAGATTTTTAAAAATGAGATATGCAAAACAGGTTATTCCAATAATGCCATACAACATTACATCTTGACTTATGGAGACCCTAAAGTAAACCTATCATGGAGTTTTCTTGGCAAGATGGGGGGGGGGGGGGGGGGGGCGTTGCTTTCACCTGAGGCTGTGAGAGTGTAAGAGGCAAAGGTCACCCAGTGGGCTTTCATTACCAAAAGGGGATTTGAACCGTGATCTCTCAAGGGTTCTAGTCCAACACTCAAACCACTGTACCACATCTTTAACATCATATATTGTCCAACATTTCACAGATAGACACTGGTGGCCAAGCAATATCAGAGTTTGGTCAAGATGGCAAAAAAGTCACAAGCTGGAAGCGCCTTCAGCAATTTGCTTTTGCCTGGGTCACAGGGAACATTCTTCTCTCCCCTTTCCTTTCCCCATTGCTCAGTTAATTGAGTGAAATTTGCTCTTTGCACTTTGAACTCGGTTCACAGCAATTGAAGTAAGACAAGTACAAAGGGAGAAAGTGGAAGGAGAAAATAGGGCATTTTAAAAGCAACAAAAAAGTGGGACAACATAGGATTTAATCAGGACTATTCCTGCCAAATTGGGAAAGTTGAAGGATATGACATCATCCAAAAAAAAAAAAAACCTGGAAAAGACTTATGCCGTGCATGCATGCACCACAGGGAAAGAGGAGGAGAGGGAGAGGTCAGAAAGTTTATAAATCTTGATATTTTAAAAGGCGCCTTCATGTCTGGGTTAACTCCCGTTAATACCAAATGACAGGTCCATTATTCTTTATGGATGGGAGAAGAATGAGGCAAGTGCATGAGGGTGTGATAATCTTCCCCCATCAGGCAAATACCACTGGTTAAGGACAAGAGCGATCCACTTTTCTCCTCCATTTGATAATCTAACTCATAGCAGTATAAAACTAGCAAATCTTTTATCCAGATATCTGTGTTTTAAACTGATGTTATATGTTGTATATTAGTCTGCTGTTATTCCATAGCTTGATCCATACAGAGAGGCAGGTAAGACATCATCATCGTTGTCATCATCATCATCATCGTTGTTGCAAGAAATTTAGAGACTAAAGGAAATTTTCATTTGAAGGGCAGAATTACTATTGGGGAGTACCAACTCACATATTGTCCTCTCGATAAGCTACATGTTGTTCTTTCTTTGGAGGAGAGACTTTGGATAGGCAGTTCTTCAAGCCTGCTGCCAAATCATCAGATTACTTTACACTTAAACAAAGTTATGTTACACACATAGTGAGGCATATTAGCTGTGCAGAATGGCCTACAGTACCTGCCTGCCCAATACACAAAGGGTCTGTGGAGTTTCCAGGAGACCACAATATCTGTCTAGAAAGCTAAATTTAGCTTGGTAGGCCATAAATTTTGTAGGCATATTGTAAAATCTTTTTAATGCTAAAGCTTTCAAGGTAAAAGTTGATTATTTATTTTCCTGAAATATTTATATCTAGTCTTTAATACTACTCCACAAGGAAGCTTATGACATTTAAAAGATAGCATATCAAAGCAATCAATATTAAATATATTAACTCAGAGCCAGCTGCAGATTTATAAAGCAACACCATCAGTCAATCTTAATAAATCCTAGGCAAAAAAGGTTTTTACTTGGTCCTTAAAGAAGAAGCAGTATAGCTACTAAATTAGTGAAGATGTAGGAATTGATGATTATGTAGGAAGGGAGATTCTATAGACAAGGGATCACCTGTAAGAAGGTAGTCCTTATATCATTTCAGAAAGCTGAACCACTCTGAGCTGGGCCTCTTATAAAAAACAGAAGAGCAGAAGAGCAGAAGAAAGAATAATCAAAGAATGGAAATTGGTAGCATGAGCTTTTGTAGGCTTGAGTCTACCTCCTCCAATATGGGGGGTGGAGTGGAAAGTCCAGGCACAGACCTATATAATCAGACTGTGTCCATTCTATGGACAATGTACATAGAAAAGCAAAACTTTGGAGAACAAGGCAGGAGGACCCCAGAACTGTGGTCCTTGAACAAAAAGCCTACAAAGCAAGATTGGAAAGAGAAATAACAGAATGTATCCACAAACTGCAGTCTATGAACAATGGGTTGAACAGAGACAATGGTTTCCTGGCACACTAAATATATTACAGCACTGGTAAAAACCCCAGTCTCTCAAGGGCACTCCTAGCCAGTTTATCATATCTCCTGTCTGGTTCCCACACTACATTTTATTACTCATCCATAAGGTTATCTACTCACCTTGGCTTTAGGCAACATCCTTCCTCCTGCCTTATTCCCCCAAAGACCATCATTAAAAGTGAACTTGTCTGAATTCATCTCCACACCCACAAAGTTTTGCATTTCTATGAACATTCTCACACACATCCTGCTTATATAGATCTGTCCCTGGACTTTCCACACCACCTCATGCATCTGAGAAAGTAAGTTCATTCCACCAATGTCTCTCTTTCAATATGGACGTTATCACATGGGAGGAATTTCTCTCAATTTCTAAAGAAATGAAATGGGGCTAGTTTGGAATTGAGTGAATTCACTAGTTCAGCGAATTTACGTGATTGCGTATTGATGCCGCATCGCATTTGGAACTGCCCGAAATTGCCTCCCAGTGCCCGAAATCATGTGTGATAGTTTCTCACGCAATAACTAGAAACCCCATGATTGCGTTTGGAAAGACTTCCCATTGCCCAAAAATGCATGTGATCGGCTTTCACACAATAACGCTAAACCCCATGATTGAGTTCAGATTGCCATTGGATTATACTTCCAATTTCCGTTGTGTGGTAAACTCCTATGTCTCAAAAGTGCTATAAGACCCCTTTGCAAATACATATTAGATGTTCTGTGTTCTACAGAGGCTTCCATTCTTAAAATTCTATTTTATATTAAACCAGCAGAGGGCATTATTGTACCAAAGAGATGCTCTCATTGTAACTGGCTGAGTACTGTATCTGAATCCACTGATTTCCTCACAGTAGTGAAGAGTTGAAGTAAGATAATGCTGCAGAGCTTGTAACCCCAACAGCAAAATACAACCCACTGAACCTAAGAATCAAAACCAAACTCAACATATACAAATGTGGGAATTAAATGACACATATTGTCTCTCTCTCTTTCTCTTCATCTATACAGATATCTAATTTTAAATATTTAAAGCTATCTAATCTATTATAGTAGCAAGCCAATTTATAAACAAAGCAAGTACTACTGTTATCTTGTTGCTTATTGTGTGTAAGCTTTTTTATTCTTTATTATTCAAAATCTCTCCCTCTCATACTCATGTGTACATGCATGCACACACATATACAAATGATATACACTGATTTATTGCCATAACATATTGGGTTCAATTCTGGTTCTTACTAGACAGTTACATCCTGCTGTTTGGAATTACACCTCCTTGTAAGCTATCTTGTTTTGTTTCAATACATAGCCTGGCCCTTTGTGTATTACTGCAAGTTAATGCTGGACATATGTACAACAATCCTGTTAGGATATCGGAACTATTGTGAGACCATATTCAACCCTGTTGTTTCCTACTTATGGTGTCCCTAAAACATATCTATCATGGGTTTGGGTTTTGGTGTTTGTTTGTTTGTTTGTTTGTTTTCAAGGTTTGTTCGGGGGGGGGGGGTTGTCCATTGTCATCATCTGATGCTAAGAGAGTGGAACTTGCCCAAGGTCAACCACTGGATTTCCTTGGCTGAGCAGGGATTTGAACCCATCTTCCAAAGTTGAAGTCAAGCACTCAAACTGCTAAACTTTGCTGGCTTTCTGTCTAGCTAACAATGGCATGCTAAAGGTGGATTGCATACCATTACTGTCTGGTGGCAATCCAATCACGTTCATTGCAGTCCCATTATTGATATATAGTTGAGCACTGGAGCAGGAGGTATTGTTCATGGGTTTATTACGTGCTTTGTTACCCCAGTGTTTTTTTTTATCCTGACCCATATATGAACCAAGATGGGATGCACAAGATACGATCACTTACAAATCCACAAGGCTTGACCACTTTATTAAGACAATATGAGTTTATCACACGGTAGGGAAGTGCCCAAATCTTGTGGATAAATAGGGGGTTATCTGGGAATATCTAAGAATATCTCACAAAAGAGGGATTGATTTCAGATGATGCCCCCCAGCATCATCATTATCCCAGACTTAATCCATGAATTAAAGTGCACTTTTTTTTTTCACTTTTGGCCACTTTTTACTTTCGTGAAAATCCCAAAAGTAAAAAGAGATGCATTTTGGCCACTTTAATCATGGCTTAAGTCAGGATAATGGTGAAGTCAGGGGGCATCGTCTGAAAACAATCCTGCTTTTGTGGGATATTCCCAGATTTAATCCCCATTTATTCACGAGATTTGGGCGCTTTGCCTCCCATGTGATAAACTCCTAAGGAAGTTTACTTGTTGGCTTTGTTGTTGTTGTGTACCTTCAAATCATTTCTGATTTATGGCGGCTCTAAGGTGAGCCTAGCATAGGGCTTTCTTTCCAAGAATTGTTCAGAGAAGGTTTGCCATCAGGCTCAGGTCATCAGGTTGAGGCTGAGAGAGTGTGACTTGCCAGTATGCTTTGTGGCCAAGCTGGGAATTGAACCCTGACTACGCCATACTGGATTTTGTGGCCATGACATTTGAATAGCAACCAGATATATTTGAAGCCTATAGTTAGTTGGCACCCACCCCAAGTACCTGCCCGCCTATCAAAGAAAGTGACACTCTGAACTCTTTGTAAAATTTAGTCACGTTTGTTTTTCAGTTTGCTGTTAAGTGAGGAATATTTTAAAATTCTTTTAAAAAATAAAAACATCACACTGTGGCAACCAAAGTAAATGTAACAAAGCAGACATGTGCGTTTCATTTATGTTTCTACCTCGTTCATGCATGTGTTGTTTGTATGTTTGTGTACAGAAGAATATGAAAAGGAGTGTTGGAGTGAGCTTTAAAATGCCTCTTCTGCCTAATTTTGTTGTATTCCATGGCTGTAAACCAGGGGTGGACACAGTATGGCTCTGGGGCCATCTGCACCTCCACAAAACAGATTGAGGGTGTCCCCTGATCCCAGCTCCTTACACCATTCATTTCCTGGCATGAAAGCTTAAATTGCTTCTCGTGAAAGTCTCCAGCAGTGATAATTCACCTTTTAAATAGGTCACAGATTCTTCTTGCACTGTTTAACATAAAAAATTCCAGTTTCCATGCAGTTCTTGCAGCGTCTTTAAGCCCAGGGCTATAACTATGACAGGAAGAGGAGGATATGGGTATATTATGAACTCTACTACTATATGTGGTCCATCACTAGATCCATTACAGTTATGTTTATGTTCACCACCTTTATTACAAATCTTCAGAGCAACTTGTGAGGGGTGAATTAATGTGCAAAATGCATATTAACTTTATGTACACCTTTATCCAGATTATGGGGGGGGGGGGGGGAATAGACAAGCCATGAATTGTATGTTCCCAGGCCATGCAGTACCCACCTGTTTTTGCAGACCCAAATATCTGCTACAACTGCTAGTAGATTTTGGAAATGTAGCAGCATTGGGAACTTTTTTCCTTTTAAACAGGTGTGGGCATATGCTAGAGCCCACTGGATCATATTACCACAGTTTTCAGCATCTTCCAGAGCTACAGGGGTCTGCAACATGCTAAAACGGCTGCCTTTTACAGCAACTGAAAATGATGTTGCATCACTCCTCATCACCTTTTTTAAAGTATTTTAAAGTATTTTTACTGTGGCCAGGAGTGTCTTTTCCTGTTATGCTTATATATTTGGTTCAAAAAGTTTAAGAGTTACTGGGATTTGCATGGGCTGGTGACCATCCAAGGCTATTTGTGGACTACAGGATTCATGATGCCCACCCCTGCTTTAATATAAGCTATGTGGGGAGAATATACATTGTTTTGAATCCAAACTCCACTCTCATATGACTGAATCAGCTTTGAAACAAGGTTTGTACCTTTTGTCAAAGCAAAATTTCAACTTTCTCTGCACCTACACACAAACACACAGACACAGACACAGACACAGACACACACAATGGGGTTGGGGTGATTCCCACTGGGTTTAGAAGAATCCAGAGATGTTTGCCACTGGGTTCAGAAGTGGCCCCACTACTGGTCTAAAGATTATTGGGTGTGTCAGAGATCACTGAATGCCTTCTGAGAATGATGATGCTGGGCATTCACCTCTAAGTGAATAAAACAGTCAATTGCAGACAAAGCTTTTTGCTCCTGATTATACTGAGACAGTTTCATTCTTGTACAGTATAAATGCCTGGACTGAGTCCAGTTCCTATCACTCACTACAGGAAACACATGCCACTTAACCTATAGCCTCCTGGGTATGGTCTGTCTCCAGAATGACTGGACAGTATCTTCCACCAATTATGTGACTCCACAACTGGGGCTGCTAAGAGACAATACAAGAAGTTCAGATGTCTTTAAAAGCATAATCACTTTGCATAGTGCTGCTATAATTTTTACAACTTTGTGGAAATCGATAGGCGTCTTCTATAACAATTAATTGATATTAATTTGAGGTTCATCAAACTGCAATTTGTATTCACAAATGCCATTCAAGGTGTAGCCAAAGATATATATGTAAATGGGAAGGGGGGAATTGTGTGGTCCTTCAAATGTCACTGAACAACCATTTCCAGCATTCCTTATCATCAGCCCTCATCTGGGCTGGGGAGTGCAGTGCTTCCAGAGTCCTGAGCAGCAGAGTATGCAGCACAGCATGAAGACTTTGGAGGTCAGTGTGGCTGGGCGGGGGCAGGAGGCAAAGCAGTTCACCCCATGCACACACCAAGTGACACCAACCCTAGTGATGCCACTGGGCACACTTATCCCTCCTCCTCCTCCACTTCTCAGCTTCTTCTTCAGGAG
Organism: Urosaurus nigricauda; assembly: GCA_034509955.1. Taxonomy (NCBI): domain Eukaryota; kingdom Metazoa; phylum Chordata; class Lepidosauria; order Squamata; family Phrynosomatidae; genus Urosaurus; species Urosaurus nigricauda. The sequence goes on from JAOEGL010000003.1 coordinate 246,465,397, forward strand.
AAAGCCAGGAAGTAGAACAGGTTTGAAGGGTGAGTGTTTGCGGCTCCTATGCTTCTGCTGCTTGACTTCCTCCTCAGGAAAAAGCTGGGAAGCAGAGTATCAGTGAGGGGTGATTGTTTGCCCCTCCTCTACCTACCCAAGTAGGAAGCCAAGTAGCAGAGGAGGTGAGGAGGTGAGGGGTGAACAGTCACACCTCATGGGTTCCTTACTGGAGATTATCAGACAAGGGGCATCCCGTCCCTGTCCTGCCATGTTCCTGTCCTGTCAGGCTCCTGTCCTTCCTACACAATTGTGGGAAGGACTTTAAGACAGGATTCCAGCTTATCCCATCTGGGAAGTGCAAAGGATGGCAATCATGCAAATGGCTTTCAGATGAAGTTGTGCAGATCCTGTCATTATCCTACCATTAACCTGTCATTAAAATGACATTGGCCAGTGTTTTGCATTAAAAGAAGTTCACAATAATGCAATGCCACTTTAATGACAGGTTAGTGGCAGGGTCAGTGGTACAATTTGAAAGCCTTTCTTGCTATAGCAGTCACTGACGGGTTAAGGACGGGATAGGATGGGAGACTGATCCCATTCCTATCCCATTCCCATGTAAAAATATTCTCTGCCAAGCTTTCTGAAGAAGAAACTGAGCAGAGGAGGAGGAGGAGGAGGAGTGTGGATTCACCTCTCCTCCTCTGCTGCTGCTGCTTAGGTTCCTCCTCAGGCTAGGCAGTGGAAAGGGGATGGATGCTGGGCACCACAGCATCATTGCACATACATTGCCCCCACAGCAGGAGTGTCACCCCTTCTTTGAGGTGTCACCCAATGTGTTCCACATCACCCACATCTGCTCAGTGACACCACTACTAATAAAGCAATTAGTTGGGTCTGATGACCCCTGCGTCATGGAACATAACATGCCCAGGGGCACATACTATGGAGAAGCCTTACCCACTCCGCAGCCAGTGGTCAGCATTCTGTTTCCTCCAAAATCAAAATTTTTGCTTGCTATTTTATGCTTCTTTTCAAGAGAACTAATATTAGCTGTAACTCCTGCTGATTTCCTCTGTCAGCTGATGGGATAAACTGTAGAGCATATGCATGTAAATACTTCCCAGACACTTTAAAGCAGTTTTTAGCATGAACTTTCAAAGACCTATCCAAGGTACTGAAATTCTTTTGAAGAATTTCAGCACCTTGAACAGCTCTTCTAAATTTCTGGCTATAATGTGGATTGGATTCACTGACATGGAAGCCAACAGCCACCACTGCTAGCAACTGTTGAGCAGTGAAGTTCTCAAAAAAACAAACAAAACCTAAATTCATATGGGATTCTGAAACTGAAAACTTCACCTAAACCATATAAAAATCTGTGGTAGAAGGCCAAACAGAATGGGCATAGAAACAAAGAACTATTTCAATATAATTTGAATTGTAGAAATCTGCAAGTTGCAATGTCCCAAATCAAAGTGGAAATCTCATTTTTAAAATCTGCACATTTAATTGCAGGCTTCCAGAGACATAAAACCAAAAACCATTTGTCACCTGGCTTTGATATAAAGTTTTTAAAACATGGGATTGGGTGACATTGTATTGTTTTAAAGTATTTTTAACTTTTTTATCTTTTTAATTGTATCTTATTCTTTAATATGTAACTTGTTTTAATATTGTAATAATTTAATTGTATTTTAATGTACTGTTTTTGTATGCTTTTAGTTTAACAAACAGTACAACTAAAAGCATACAAAAACAGTACATTAAAATACAATTAAATTATCACAATATTAAAACAAGTAAAACATGTTGCGAGCTGCCCTGAGTCCTAGTTTTGGGGAAAAGCAGAGAAATAAAACAACAACAACAAGAAGAACAACAACAATAATAATAATTTATTGAATCTAAGCACATTATTATTTAGAGTATTACAGAAATAACTACCATCTCCTGAATTTCACTTTACTATATGCAGTCAAGATTAATGTGCTGCCAGCTTTGCTGTTTCCCTCACTCATGGCCGATCTGCACGGATGATTTTCAAAAATCAAAAAATGAAGAAAAAACTCCCCAAACTCCATGGTCAGCTTTAAATGGAACAAGAGCACATCTGTCCCAAACAGTCCTGAAGCAATCCTCAGTTATTTTTTGAGAATGGCCTCTATTTATTCAGTATGAGTTGCTGGTCAAAGTGGAATGAAATCCAATCCAAGCTTGTAGTCAGGAAGTGGGAGGAAGAAGAAAAAAAATATTTAAAGTTTTGCTGAAACAACCCATAGTGCAGATCACCTTCCCTCACTCAAAAAAGGGGTTTGTAGAAATTATAAGAGAGCAGTTCAGTGAACAACTAGGCCAGGCTTTTTCAATATGTTGTCCATGCTGACTGGGTAATGAGAATTGTGGTCTGAGTTCGACTATCGAACACATCTGGAGGGCCTCTGTTTGAGGAAAGCTGAATGAAACTAGAATCATAGAATCATAGAATCATAGAATCATAGAGTTGGAAGAGACCACAAGGGCCATCCAGTCCAACCCCCTGCCATGCAGGAACTCCCAGTCAAAGCATCCCCGACAGATGGCTATCCAGCCTCTGCTTAAAGACCTCCAAGGATGGAGACTCTACCACACTCCGAGGGAGTGTGTTCCACCATCGAACAGCCCTTACTGTCAGGAAGTTCCTCCTAATGTTGAGGTGGAATCTCTTTTCCTGCAGCTTGCATCCATTGCTCCGCGTTCTGGTCTCTGGAGCAGCAGAAAACAAGCCTGCTCCCTCCTCAATATGACATCCCTTCATCAGTTTAAGTCAAGGTTGCACCTACACTACAGAATTAATTTAACTGTTATGGCTCAATGCTATGGAGTTCTGGAATTTATAATTTTGTGAGCTATTTAACCTTCTCTATCAGAGAGCTCTGGTGCCCCAACAAACTACAAATCCCCAGATTCTATAGGATGAAGCAGTGTCAAGCTAAATTACTTCTGCAGTGTGGCAGCAGCCATAGAATGATGAGGTGTTCTGTGGTAATTTTCCCTGCCCAGACATGCCAGTTTTCTTCCATTTGTTCAATAACTATCACAACACTAGGAAGTAGACAACATGACTCTCTTTTCTATGCAGAGAGAACAGCAGCTTACACAAGTTTCACAACTAGATTTCAATCCAAATTCATCTTTTCTTTAGGAGCAAAAGATATATTAGTTAAATTGGGGCTTGGGAGAGACTAGTTACCAATAATCCATTCCTTGTAATGAATTCCATTCTATTTATTTATTTATTTATTTATTTATACCCCTCCCCTTTGAGATTAATTCTTGCAGTAACTTAGGTGAAAATAAGTTACACTGTGATTTTAACTCAATGATGAATAATTTTACTTGTTTTGCAATGTAATTTTGACACAATTTAATCACTTTTATAGTCCTTAGATGTGTGATGTACCCCAGGCCAACAGCTTGTTCCATTCCAATGTGATTTTTTCTTAACTGAAGGTACTATCTTAACTGAAGATAGTAGAAGGCTTATTAAGTATCTGTCTAAGAGCTGCAGCAGATAAAGCTTCTAATGGCTGAGAGTATTTTCTCCACATAATTTGTTCTTTTGAACTGCATTGACATTTAGCTTAAAGTACGTAACCTTGTAAAATAGTGTCTTGGTTGGCACCACCTATATTTTCCTTTGTTGTTGGCACAGCATCTGTTATCTGTAAGTATTGATCCTGTTAGTTGTTTGGATAGGAAAGGTCAGGCAAAGGGCCAATGAAAAGTCATATGTGGTGTGAGAGAGTAGTGTCAGGTCAGAAGTGCATCAGATGCATATCAGACACTATCCAAAACCACTGTGTGTGCAAGTCATCAGAACCCGAACTACTTCCTGCCTGCACTCACACAGAGAGAGAAAAGAATGTTTAAAATTACACATAAAAGCAATATTGGTATGGCACTTCAAAATATTATCACACGTTTGCACAGTTCAGTTCTAAAGAGATTTAAAACTATAATAAATCTGCCACAAGAATATTATTTTCTCTCCACTGATACCCCACTGGACATTATGAGCAGCCATCTCTGAAAACCTTGCATGTGAAACAATAACAACAACAAAGGATTATTCTGTTATGGTGATATAAACTTTTTCTGATTCTAGCAGCACCATAGCTGCAACTGTTCATGCAATTCTGTATTTGAGTCAAGGGATCCCATAGATGGGTACTAAACTGATCATTTGGAAATGACCTGGAACATTCTACACTAGATCCTGACAGTCCAGCATTTGCACTTCCAGTTCACCTAAAAGAAATAAGGGCCTAGTCAGTAGTTGTGAGTGGCTGTTGCCCAGTTGAACATCCACACAGAAACTGTTTGCTAGCTTCAGCTTGATGAGTGCCTACTTTGGATGATCAGGGGTGTGAGATGATGCTTGAAGAAGAGCTGCAGCAGATAAAGCTTCTTGATGGAAACCCTGTGCCTCAACCAATATTTTCTAGTCCTGCCCTCCTCCGCTGCCAAGGCTCTTCCTTACATAATAGTATGCATGTGTCACTTAAACACATCAAGACACAACTTCAGAAAAATGACTGGGTTTCCATTTAATGGAGAGATATAGTGGCTCAGCAGTTCAGATGCTGACTCTGATGATTGGAAGGCCAGCAGGTCACAGTTTGAGGCCCAGGTGCCATTTAACAGAGTGAGCTCCGGTCACTAGTCCCAGGTTCTGCCAACCCAGCAGCCTGAAAGCATGTAAAAGTGCAAGTAGATTAATAAGTACCACTTCCATGGGAAGGTAACAGTGTTCTGTACAATCATGCTGGACAAATTATCACAGATTTGTAGTTGACAACTCTGGCTCTTTGGCATAGTAAAGGACTAGACAACCTTGTCAAGAGAAAACCTTTACCTTTAGCTTTTCTGTTTGTTACAGGATCCATGACATCAGCTCTCATCTGCACACACACTGTGCTCACTGACATACCTTCGGATTTGCTTATAGGTCAACTCAGTCTTGCTTATAGGTCAACTTGGTCTTGTTGTTCTGACGCAGCCTTTGAGCTATTGCCAGCAGCTTCCAGTGCTTAGTCCCACTGGAATACAACTGGATCAGAAGTTTTCACCTTCATCTCAACATGAAGCTGCTTCTTCAGGATCTCTATACATCTCAATATTGAAGTTGGGTCTTTTCCCAAAGGAAGCGGTTAAAAGACACAATGGCTAGAATCTATTATGTCTTCTTATGAGGTTTTACCCTCTGAAATAATTTGAATTGGACTGTTCCATAATGTCTATATGCTGTAAAGGGTCCACCAATACATTACTTGGTAGAGGAGCCAGCAAAGTGACTGATACACATTGGGGCGTATGTACAAAGAAGATACACATCAGGACATTATTGCCAGTGTCCTGTTACACTTCTTCACAATTCACTAACTGATTGTTTTAGCACCTCTGCTACACAGCTAAGAATACAGAAAGTTACATAACATACACCTCGATAAAGGGTTCCAGCCATTGTCATCTGTTTTATCATCCTCCTTCTCTGTGGGTACAATTTGGGTGTTAAGTTCCTAGTGCTCACTGTGCAGCTGTTCCAGTCAATGGTGTCTGTAGTTCACATTCTATGCATGTTATTTTTGCTTAGCATTCCCTGTTGTCAGGGCCTGGTGCCACCTTGAAAATGTTATTTTCATTTTATTGTTTACCCTGTATTGCTTTAGGGTGTCTACTGTCCGTCTCCTTCTATTCCCAATCAGTTTCTCAAATTGTGGCCAGAACTAGGACTCAGTGGAAGCAAGAGGTCAACACTGGGAAATACTGAGCTGCTCTATTATTTATTGTCTCAGGAGTTTCTGAACATGGTATTACTCCTACTTTGTGTCTTCCCCTATCTTTATGTCAACTTTTTCCATTGTTTTCCCATATTCTGTTGTTGTTGTTGTTGTTGTTGTCAACTGTCACACTGGAGCTGGATTTTTTTGCTGGTATCAATCCAAACTTAGATGTACTCTTCTAGTCCTTCCTTCTCTACTCCCATTTATATCGTCATGCACTTTTTTCCTTCCTTCTCCTTCCCATTTCTAAAAGACACAGGGATTTGTCTTTGCTCCAGAGTGGAATAAGAGTACTATAAATGCAAATCATTGGGCAGGGAGGGAAGAAATTGCCACTCCGAGTCATTTATATCCCACCTAATTATTAAAAAAAAAGAAAGGAAATTAAGTTCTGTGCAAAAATAACTTTTTGAAATTTGGAACTTGTAAAGTGAACTGTAAGGGAATTTAAAACATTCCCTGACTTTTCAGTTTAACCACAGATGTCACAGGCACAACAACTGATCTTTTTATTTTATTTTCTTGTTACATTTACATTCACTATCATCTACCATAACTGGAAGAAAGATTCAGGGGCCAAAGCAGATGGTCCAGAAGCAGTAGTCTCCAGTCACTCTAGCCCCAATCATGCTGGAACCACGGTGGCCCCATGGCCCACTTCCAAAGTGGACTGCCATTGCAGTCCCAAATGGGCTGCCAGCAGGAGCAGATTAAATCTGTTGCTTTTTGGATCAGCTCTTTCCCCCATTAGCAAGGCCTCAGAGCAGCTTCCATCCCCTTTGAGGACATGTATCATGTAAACACCATGCCCCCAAAGTGGCTGGATGCTCCCTTATTTGGCCCATGTGTTTTGGGCCCAGGAGAACTGAAAATATTGCTCACTTTTATGGTATTTTGTCAATAAAAATATTGCTTGGCTATGTTGCTTTTTTTCTTTCTTTATGAACCAGCTACCTTTGGGGGTTTTATTCCACATTTAGGTAATATGCTAAAATGTTCAATATTTTCATTTTATTATTTCCCCATATTCATCCCCCTCCCATTTTTTTCCTGCTAAAGTTTATTTCCTCCTTTCCTGAGATACTATGAAAGTGGTGTGTATGTATACATTACCTTTATTTTGCTCTGCTCTTTTCTGAAGATTCACATTACATAACAATGATGTGAACACAAAGGATGACAAATGAATAATTGTGCTGGAGGCTCAGTCATGATGGATGAGGAAAGAGACAGGAGAATAGCAAAACATACTAGTAATGAAATTTAAATTGCATCTACACAAAAGTTGCAGTTATGAAACAGAAGAAAATGCACGGGCATTGTAGCAGCATCCAGCTGCTTTTGTAATCCAAAGCAGAAGGCTGTTGAAGGCCTGCAACACAGCTGATGAATATCTGATGGGTAGATTTGCTTGTAAATTCAAAATATTGAATGAATGATGAGAGGAGGAGCGAATCGTGAAATGTTTCTGCTTGAGAATCAATTAGCATCGTCATCAACAAATAGTTCCAAGCCTTTGCAGAGACACTTTGTCCAAAGGGGTCAAACTATGATTTAGGATCTGCAAATAAATGCCTGAAAACCACTGGGTTTTGTACCCATCTGTAGTCCTTGGGAGGCCTGGTACATTCCATAAACCTTTCAAGCAAAGCAGTAGCATCCCTGCATCAGGTGTCACCCAGTGCAGGGAGTGGGGCTTCTGGGAGACAGGGCTTCTGGAGGCAGCACATGCTCCCTTCCCCCATGCCATCCCATCCTTTTCCTGATGAAGAAAAGGCTGGAATGGTGCAGGAGGATGGGAGCATGCAGGGAGAGCGTGCACAGTGGACCGTGGGGATGGTGCATGTGGGGGACAGTGTGGAGGACAGCGGGGGAGGGCTGACTGCATATCACCCCCCGTTCTGGATTGTCACCCAGTGCAAGCCACACACACACAAATAGAGATGCCAGTGAGGCAAAGCAAAACAAATCATGCATCTGCTGCTACTTACAGCTGGATAGCCAAACAGCTGTGGTGATTCTGTTCCTGCAGAATGTTAAGTTCTGTTGAAATCTTCATTTCTTGATCACACTTGGGATCACTAGGATCTATCTTACTTATAGAGGGAAGAGATTCTGTCTCTGTTGCATAGGTCTGACTGTGTATTGTTGGGAAACTCAGTTTTCACAGCACCATTTCAATGGTGATATTTCTCAAATAAACTACAGAGACACTTTGTCCAAAGGGGTGGAACTATGATTTAGGATCTGCAAACAAACCATGGCTAGCCCTATCCTTCTCTTTCTTTCTCTTCCTTCTTCTCTTGTCAACTGTATGTGTCCCCCTTGCTCACCTGTGTATACTGGATATTTCTTACTTTTTAAAGGTGGAAAACAGCTCCCTGTGTAGCATAGTTTCTCTATCTGCAATAAATTCATCTCTTACACAATGCTGTGTTCTTACATAGCATTCTGTAGGCTACAACAAGGCAAAAAGGAAAGCTAGCTAAATGAGCAGTAAATGAACCAATGGTTTTAAAACTCTCCAGCAGATGATCCACCCATATAAATTCAGAAAGACTATTTCCTATACGGAGACTTGAAAACTGATTTAGGGCATTACTGCATGAGCTCCATTCTTGCCACAGTTGCACTTTTCCCTTTACACTGATAAGTGCAAGTGTGGCAAGAACGGGGCTCATGTCAGTGTAAAGGGAATTACTGTATACCTGTTTGTAGTCTCACATCACTTCACATTTTCTCAGTCGTGTGACTGCCACCATCACACTTGCTTCCTAACTCCCCCTTAACCTCACCTCTTTACGCACTGCCCTGTCCAACATGCCATGCAAGTTTTTAAAATTAAGTTTTTCATTTATTCTCACTGTTTCCCATAACTCTGGAGCTCTGCTACAGCAATTTGATTTGAAAGAGAGGAAAATGGTAATTGGACTGCTTGGGAATAGTGAGGGGAAAGAGGGATAGGGTAAGTGAAGGGTACACTGATTTCACATAATTGCCAATAATGTGACTACTCTGAGAGCAATGTTTGGCACTTGTTTGGCTACTGACCGTTCATTGGCAGGTTTTCCCCATCAATGAAAAGGGATGCCCTAATCCTGGTTGAAAGAATCAATCTAGTGTAGTGGTTTGAGTGTTTGACTATGACTCTGAAGACCCAGCTTGGCCATGAAACCCACTGGGTGCCCTTGGACAAGTCACACACTCTCAGCCTCAGAGGCACTCCCCCCCCCCTGAAGAAAACCTGCCAAGAAAACCCCATGTTAGATTTGCCTTGGGGTCACCATAAGTCAGAAATGACTTGAAGGTGCACCACCAACACCAAACCTTGTTGGGGGATGCAGTAGCTACAAATAGGAGGCATCATCATGTGATAAGTATCACCAGAGCTGTTTTTTCCCACAGATCTGATTGCAGTTTAAAAGCTACATTTAGTAATCTGCTTAGCCCTTACATAGATATTAGCAGTGTAAGAGTTAGTGTGGTGTAGTGGTCTGAGTGTTGGAGAAGGACGCCACAAGATGAAACTCTAAATCGCCACTAAGCCATGGAAATGCACTGAGTAATCTTGGGCAAGCCACACACTCTTGGCCTCAAAGGAAGGCAATGACACATTTACTCTGAACAAATTTTTAAAGAAAGGCCTATGATAGGATTGCTATAAACTGGAGTTCAATTTGAAAGCACACAACAATAACACAACAACAGTAATTGTATTATTAGGCTCACTCTACTTTTCACAAACAGCAAGGCTTATAGGGCTGCTGTGTTTATCAGAACAAGTAATGGGAAGTGTTGGGTGTTTTAGAATATGAGTATCTACTTACAAATACGTAGGTTTAACATAGGTAAATACACTCCATCAACACACCAAAGTCCACTGCTTCTACATCAGACCTCCAGTGAATCAGCACCACAAGATGCTGTTAGTTTTTGATAATCTCTGGTTCAAACTGCAACCCATAAGTCTGTTCACCCCTTGCATAGTTTTCTGGCTTGTCCATAGTTGGGTGGGTGGGTGGGTGGAGAATAAGAAATGAGTCTTTTGTGCAATTTTACTCACTACTTATGCCTTCTTAACCTACAGGATGCTAAGTAAGAACACATTATTGTATTCTTGCACAAATGGCAACGCATCACAAGGCTAATTGCTGAAAGAAAGAAGATACTTGTTGGGCTTAGCTAGGACAATCAAAGTAATTTCCTGTGTAAACTCTGATCTTGGCATCACAGAATCAGCTAGTTGGAAGGAACCTTACAGATAATCCAATCCAGTTTCCCCATCCCTCAAGCATAGAGCAGTACCATTAAGATATTTATAACACAGGACTACACACTCCACAACATTCCACAAATGAAAACTGGGTAAAGGCCAAGCAACATCAGAGTGTGTTCAAAATGGAAAAAGTTATTATTGAGGGAGAACATGCAAGCTCATAAAGGCTGCAGCAGTTTGCTTTTCCTGAGCCTACTGGAAAGTCCAAAATTCTGCCCTTTCCTCTTCCCCTGCTGCTTAACTGAGTATAAATGACTTTTGCACTTTGAACTCAGTTTGCAATAACTAAAGTGATTTGGGGACAAAGAGGAGAAGTGGGAAGAGGAGAGAGAAACTAAGATCATAGAATCATAGAATCATAGAATCATAGAGTTGGAAGAGACCACAAGGGCCATCCAGTCCAACCCCCTGCCATGCAGGAACTCCCAGTCAAAGCATCCCCGACAGATGGCTATCCAGCCTCTGCTTAAAGACCTCCAAGGATGGAGACTCTACCACACTCCGAGGGAGTGTGTTCCACCGTCGAACAGCCCTTACTGTCAGGAAGTTCCTCCTAATGTTGAGGTGGAATCTCTTTTCCTGCAGCTTGCATCCATTGCTCCGCGTTCTGGTCTCTGGAGCAGCAGAAAACAAGCCTGCTCCCTCCTCAATATGACATCCCTTCAAATATTTGAACAGGGCTATCATATCACCTCTTAACCTTCTCTTCTCCAGGCTAAACATCCCCAGCTCTCTAAGTCGTTCCTCATAGGGCATGGTTTCCAGACCCTTCACCATCTTAGTTGCCCTCCTTTGGACCCGCTCCAGTTTCTCCACATCCTTTTTGAATTGTGGTGCCCAGAACTGGACACAGTATTCCAGGTGGGGCCTCACCAAAGCAGAATAGAGAGGCACTATTACTTCCTTTGATCTAGACACTATACTTCTATTGATGCAACCTAAAATAGCATTGGCCTTTTTAGCTGCTGCATCACACTGCTGACTCATGTTCAACTTATGGTCTACTTGGACTCCTAGATCCCTTTCACACATAGTTTCATTCAGCCAGATGTCCCCCATCCTATATCTGTGCATTTCATTTTTCCGCCCTAAGTGCAGAACCTTACATTTCTCCGCATTGAATTTCATTTTGTTAGCGTTGGCCCAGCTTTCTAGTCTATTCAGGTCATTCTGAATTTCAATCCTGTCTTCTGGAGTATTGGCTACTCCTCCTAATTTGGTGTCATCTGCAAATTTGATAAGTATGCCCCCAATTCTGTCATCCAAGTCATTAATAAAGATATTGAATAGCACTGTTGTAGAAGCAGCAGAAAAAGTAGGACAACAGATGATTTATTAGGACTTCCCTGTCAAATTGGGACACTTGGAGGATATGAGACTACCAGATGATTTCCCATGAAGAACTGAAGGAAAATATGGGGAGCCTAGAACCTGGTTTGTATTTAAGGAGATGGGGCACTGATAATTTCTTACCTGAAAACAACAAATATTTGCCTTTCAGCTGTACATTGCTCTGCTTCTAACAGAGTAACTTAATTCCATTGCTAACTGAGCAGAAGCCCTATTCATTCTCGAAAGCCTGGATGAGAAGACACACTGTTGTGAAGATCAGTGAAGTCATAAATACATTTCAAGGCACAAAACCAAATTCATTCCTGCCATAATTCCCTATACCGTTGTGAACAGCAAGTCACCAAGGAAATACAAACATTGCCTTCATAAAAATAAAAGTTGGCACTACCACCTGTCACAACTCAAAAATCCCTTTCTATAAACTGTGTAGATATACACTGTGACCACTGCATCAATAACATCCTTAATCCCTCCAAGAAAAACACTCTTCAGGTAAAAATATCTATTTATTTTTATATTTTCTGAAAGAACAGAGAAGTACTGAGTTAAGCTCTTGGGAAGGATATGCCTCCACCCTTCAACCAATAGTGGATTCCTTCTTCCTTAGGCTGTATGGAGAATTTGGGTCTCAAACTAATGTTTTGTATGCACTGTTGGACATTTCCTGTACATGAATCCTCCCTGTGCTGTATTAGTGGTGGAGGAGCACTATTTCTCATGTGACAAAAAATCAGTATATGTAGAAGCATTTATTTGTGTTTAAAATAAGAAATCCCAGTTTGGCATAGAATACTATCTGAAAACAACAATTAAATAGCGATACCATTTCCAATAGTGGGGTGGCTTTTTAGTCTGTTACAGCATTTTTTTAAAAAGCCATATCATGTAAGGAGTGGCTTAGTGAGCTAGATATGTTTAGCCTGTTAAGAGGTGATATGATAACCATGTTATTTTAATACATTCTGTGTTTTAATTGTTTTGTAAAAATGTACCTGCAAGCAGGCTAAATCAATTATGACCTGCCTGCCAATGCACCACTGTCATAAAAACAGTACAGTACTGGGATCTCTGCAGAGGAAGCTCTGAACACAGTTGGCATGCATATGATTTACTTTGCTGGACTTGAGGAACCTACACTGCATAGTCAGAGACTACATACATACCAAGATCTCTCTACATACTGATTTCAGCATTCAAATAAACATCTGAGGCAGTCTTCAGATGTTTATTTGAATGCTGAAATCAGCATGTAGAGAGATCTTGCACACCTTTGAGACTAACTGAAAGAAATAAATTGACAGCATGAGCTTTCATAGACTTCAGTCTACTTCCTCAGATGCATTTGGTGGAGTGGAATCCACGAAATCTATATGTTCTAGCATATTGAAACCTGTACCTCCTCTCCTCTCTGTATCCAGTGTATGTGGAACTGTTGAATTAAAAAAGGCTAAGGACAGCTAACAATTTCGGGCAATGTATAAAACTGAAAGGACCTAGATTTTAACGTGTCACAGTTTGGATTAAAACAACAATACACATCACTTATCATTGTCTTCATACTACCACTACTATAGAGAGCAGAGCTGGCCTAAGAAGGAGCTGCAACAGTACACTATACTCAAGGCAGGACAATTCATTTTGTCCCCTGAAGGAGAAAATACAATGCATGTATTTCTCCCTCCACACCAGTGAAAATACAATAATCAATTTTAAGCAATTAACTATTTTGTGCCATTTGACAAGATATGACAGGGCAGGGGACAAAATAAATGAGCCTGGACACGACAGAAATAATATCATTCTATCTTAAATTCTCTTTAAAGTACTTATCTCTAGGCCTTAGGCCTCCTGGTTTTCTAAGTGTGCTCATTTCTTGGATTAATTATGTTTGTGAAGGTTTCTTTAAGACTTTGGACCAACCTTGCTTACAAGGTACACAAAGTCAGTATGTGTCTTGGAGTTACACAACCTCCTTAGGAAATCCTGGATGTTGATGCTCTTTGGCCCTTCACTGAAGGATCTCAGAGAGATACAATAAAGATTCATTTGATATTAAATGTGTTGCATATCTTGTAATAACTGGATAATGTATATCACTACTGTAGTTTGAAAAGAAAAACCACTTAAGGATAATATTGAAGTTTGTTTCATGAAATGTTAATGAATGTATTAAGAAAGCATAGATTCCAGTCTGTTAAGCACTAAATGCTAATATGGCTTATATTCAGGAAGACCATTTGGACAGAAAGAGCTACCAAGAGCATTATGTACGTGACCATCAGGGAGGAAAGCTTTTCACATTTTCAGAGAAGGGAAAATAAGAAGGGACTCATTTATCAACACAAACAATTGTATCTTTATTTTGGTTTGTATTATTACATCATACTTTGTTATTTATTGATATTTATTTATCAGATTGTGTCTTGAAAGCCAATCACTCCCAGCCAGTGAGGATAAAGTTGGAAAGAGGAAACACACTCATACTGCCTTGGTCACATCAAAGAAGTGGGGTATAAAGATAAACCATTCATTTGATAAATAAATAGTTAGCTGACCTTTTTGTAGAGAAGATACTACCATTTTATCCTCGCAACAACTCTGTGAACCAGATTAGATTGAGAGATAGGAACTGGCTGTGTTCAGTTAGCAATCTAGTTCAGCCAGATCAGATGATGAGAGCTTCTGCTCTCTATTGAGGTTCTCCATGGATGTTGAAAAACTCCTTGGAAAATATGAGTTCCAAGTCATACCATGGAGAATTTCTTCTTCACATTGTAGCAGTTTTTAAAGATGTAGCCATGTTGGGAGGTGGAATGGAATGTAGAAGCACCTTTAAGTCTAATTGGCTTTTATTTTTTCATGAGCTTTTATAGATATAAACCCATTTCTTTGGCTGCAGTACAAAAAGTCCATGGGAAAAGATAAAAGAGTTAGTCTTAAATGTGCAGCTAATTTTCCCCCTTCCTGCCTCAGATTGATCATTCGCCATATGCAGGAGGGTAATGGAACTCGGAAACTCCCTCTTAGATGTGTTATTATACACACTTAAGGAACTACTGAATGAGGCTTAATTCCACTGGATAAAGCAGATTTGATAGGGGAGGGTATATACAACCATCTATCCCAGGCTTTTTAGTGCCTTTATTGTTACAACACATATATGTGATCGATCCTTTCTCCACATTAAGATTGGGCAAACATTTGACCTCCAGGATTGACTTTATTTTTTCATTACAATGAATCCATCAGTTGGAGCCATGTGAAACAGAATCGTGCAAACATAGAATTAGACATAGGAAGGTGGACATAGAATTGCAGGATGAAATGCTACTCAACACATGCTCAACCCAAGTGTTCTTGTTATCAGAATTGGAGTTCATTTTTGTACAAATCTACTCATATTCACCTGCTGTTTTCAAATTTAAGTCATTCGGAAGTAAAATAAAGTTCTTTGTTGTCAGACAATAAAGTGTACCAATTGACTTACTAGCATAAGATCACGAAACAACACACTGTACTACAATGTTCTGGGTGGATATTTCTACATGTTAAGAACTGAAGTGCATGCTCTTGAGTAGGTACCACTGAACTCCCTGTATGTGGAGGATGATAAATGAAATGCTAGCACGATGTAGTGGTTTGAGTATTGGACTGGGACTCCGGGACTCCAGGAGACAAGAGTTTGAATCCCTTCTCAGCCATGGAAACCCATTGGCTGGCCTTGGGTAAATCACACTCCATCTTAGAGGAAGGCAGTGGCACATCCCCTCTGAATAAACCTCATCAAGAAACCCCTGTGATAAATTAGCCTTTGGATCACCATAAACTTGAAATGGCTTGAAGGCACACAATAACAACAACAGCAACAACAACAACACATGGGAGCAGGAGTGAGAGGATGAGCAGTTTGAAAAACAAAGCACTGTTTGAGTTTATTGAATGTCTAGGTAGTGGGCATTCTTGTACACTGATTTCAAAGGTATGCTAAAACTCACAGCTATGCTAAAACAGAACACTAGAGTGATGAACTCTGAGACAGTAGGAGTGGAAGAAGGATCCAAGCTTGTTTTCTGCTGCTCCAGAAACTAGGACACAGAAAATGGATGCAAACTATAGGAAAAGAGATTCTACCTCAACATTAGGAGGAACTTACGGGCAGTATGAGCTGTTCAACACACTCAGAGTGTAGTGGAGTCTCCTTCATTGGAGGTTTTTAAATAAAGACTGGATGGCCATGTCTCAAGGGTGCTTTGAATGTGATTTCCTGCATGGCAGGGGATTTTACTGGATGGCCCTTGTGGTCTCTTCCAACTCTATGATTCTATGAACAAAACAAATGAGTCAAATTTGTAGCAAAGTGTGTGCAGAGGTTGTATTCATTCTTGGGTATGTGCACTGATCCACAGCGGTGATACTAGACAAACAATGTTTCAGAAATCAGAGCTGTGTAGTCACTTTAAAAAAATATATCAATGTGCCATATGACTCATTTCAAAGCTCCAGTAAGTTATTTGGCAACATCATTACTTGTTGCTTTTTCTTTAAAAAGCATTAGCCCTGCTAAGATAAGAGCATTCTATCAGTACAAGTGTCCCTTCCTCCTTCATTACATTTAACTATGTTACTTGTAACTCATTATTTCGAAGCTGTCAGGGAAAAATGGTATGTTTTTTCATTTAATTTGTGTTTTCATCTCCCCATCCGAAGTATTTGTACAATTCTTACAGGGCCCTAGGTGTGACTGAAGAAGAGAAAAACATGACCTTTTTTTAAAAAAAACAAAAAAACAAAAATGGGGATGGGAAAGGAATGTGAAAACTGATACTAGAGTTATTTTAAGAGGTGAAACTAAAACTGGTGCTATCTAGTGTGGTTGTGTTGTGTAGAAGCTTTAAAAGTGAGTGAGTTAGGAGGAAGTTGCTCCTGTTCATAATGCAAAGTCCCTAATCAATTCTTCAGCCCATTTTAGAAAAATTAACACAACTTTCACATTAACTCCTCATCATCCCAGATATGTTTTTGTGCATTGTATTTACTTTTAGATCATCAAGTCAGAACACTGGAAAAGCTTCTGACAGCCACTATACAGAAACAGATTGTATAACAGGCTCTGATTCACACTACTACACCAGGCTACAATGGCAAGAACAAGGATTCCTCTGGTTTCTAGTCATCTGCTATGCTTAACAGCTGCAGTCATACTAGGCTACTGGGGGGTGGTTTACATTCAGTAAAAGAAGAAAGGGAGAGATACAGTGGGAACTAGCTGCAATATCTACAAGGAAGCATGAGGAACTATCAACTGGGTTACACTTACTTTGTGGCTCAGAAGGAAAAGGGCCCATGCATCTATCCACAGCTGGCAAACTTTATTTTTGGGGCAGTGGCTGTGTCGGCTGAGGGATTCTGGGAAGTACAATCCAAAAAGTATCTTCTCCAGCTCTGTGATTTGGCCTCCTAGATGAAACCATTTCAACTGTAACTTCCCGTTGTTCTCCACCCACTTCTGAGAACGTCCTCCATTAATAAATGTAATAAAATACATAAAACAGGCTACAGATGGGAATGTTTCCCACACAGTACCCCAGCTCTTTCAGTACACTAGCAATAGGAATGCACATTCCATTAAGCTCATCTATAATGAGAAGAGCCCTGAAAATAAGTATTCTTACATTCCAATCTGGACACGTCTCTGTGTCGGCTAGGATCAATGCTGCATTAGTCTTAAGGTTGAGGTAATGCTCTTTGAGTCAATTAACAATGGCCAGAATCCCAAGACTCATACAACTAGTTTTTTGCACCCGGAGTGGTGTTACAGTTGTGCTTCATAAAAGTAATAACTTCTTCCTCCACCCCCACTACTTCTTACCTATTTCTTACCACAGCATGTTACAAGTAACTGTAAGAAACTGAGAGTTTTCCGAACCACTGGCACCATATTGTTCTCATCTGTAAGATAAAATTGTCTGAAATTCTTTCTCCTCACACTCCTTCTCGTACCCTCCATTCTGGTAGTCAAGGGACTCTTTCAGATGTGGGAAATTGGAAGTATAATCCAAGGGCAATCCAAACGCAATCCTGGGGTTTCACGTTATTGCAAATTAATTCTTCTCACGCAAATTCGGGCAAAAGGAAAGTCACTCCGAATGCAATCATGGGTTTAACGTTATTGCGAATTTAAGCTTCTCACGCGATTTCGGGCAAGGGGGGGTTATTTTTGGGTAATGGGAAGTAATTCCGAATACCTTCCGAACGGAGCAGGGGTTCAGGTAAATTCGCTAAACATTGGCTCCATTCGGAATTGGGAGAAATTCCTCCCGTTTGAAAGAGTTCAAGGTCTCCTGTCCCAGCCGAGGATTTCCACTGCCACGTCCCGGATTTGTCCCTTCTCACTTGCTGCCCCTCACTCCTGGAACCTTCTTCCACCACATGTGCACCTCATCACTTCTCTAACCAGATTCAAAATTAAGTTAAAGACTATATTGTTTAGGGAAGCGTTCCCAGGATTGTGCCATCTGCCCCAGGATGCCTCCTTTTAACTATGTATTAAGAAGCTGTGCCCTCCCTCCAGTCCATCTGCCATGGTCCTGGCCCTAGAGGAAGAGAAGAACCACTGGACCTCAACCCCTTCCCACCACCTTCCTCTTTTCCTTTTGTGTTGTCTCTTTTAGACTGTATGCCTGAGGGCAGGGATCTGTCTAATTTAAGATTGTATGTACAGCACTGTGTAAATTTACAGTGCTATATAAATAAAATTAATAATAAATTAATAAAATTGACTATTGCTACTAGAGAATACAGTGGTCCCCTGGGTTACGAAAGTAATCCGTTCCGGATTACTTTTCGTAACCCGGAAATTTTCGTAACCCGGGGGACCGCTTTATTTGCCAGACCGTGCGGCAAATTTAAAGGGGCCGCATGGTTTTTTTCCGGATCCCGGGGTTTTATTCGTAAGCCGGGGCCGCGTACCCCGGGTTACGAATACGTAACCCGGGGGACCACTGTAATGAGGGACTTGCTGAGACTTATAAATGGCAATACTCAATGTTAAGGGATGTCTTTCTCAATCTCTTTTATCTTTTCCACCTACTCTTAATCAACACTGAAAGTTAAACAGGTGTTCCTATGACACATACAACAGGCTTTCCCTTATATGCAGGATCTGTTCCAGATCCTCCAGTGTAAGAGTAGATCCACGTATTCTCTCACCCCATTGCAAACAATGGGGCACGTGTTCATGGCATGGAGCACCACGTGTGCCATGGGCACGGGTGCCATTTCTTTAATTGTTGTGTGATTTCAGCATAAGCTCAAAACTGCATATAGTGTGCCTGCGTATGGTGCAGGCCGGGCACACTGTATAAAGAATATACAGCTGTTAATCATAACTAATGACCAGAAAGCAAAAGTTCCTATGAAATAGGGCTGTACAAACAATTCAGCAAAATCCTGAAAAAACAAAAGCAGATATAGCTGATTCGGATAATTTTCAGTAACTGCAATTCCAATCTTATTGGTCCAGTTCAGTTCAAGAGCGGAACTGCACAGTGAGGAGCACTTCGGACCTATCTGGAAAATCAGATATTAACACTGAACAGGGGAAAAGCCAGACAGCATGTCTCCAGCATGACTGTATAAGGAAAACACCAAGGTGGTATGATGTTTAGGGGGAGGTGGGGGGCTGGGCTTTGCTCACTGACTTCTCTGTCCTGCAATCTGGGGCAAGAATGCCACCTGCACTCTATCACAGTATTTATGGGAAGGGATTATAAGAGGTCATTGAAGTTACATAGTCAGTTATCTCCTCCAACATTTCTTTCTTTGTTTCTAGATTTGGCTGTGTTAGTTGCAGCTCCAAGTGGTCCTGTTCTGGATGGAAACAGAAAATTCTCAACTATCATGAGCCAGGGAAAAGGCCCAAAGGTCAGGAACAAAGGATGATAAATTCTCTGGAGACAGGAATGGTCAGTTTCTCTAGGCCCCAAGAAGCTTAGACAGGCAGCTATGGTGCCTTAAGAGATAAGTTTCCAACAGCAGTCCAACTCACCTTAAGAAAGGTAATCATCAGAGTATCTCACAAACCGGACCACTGGCAAAACATACCTTTATCATCTCTCATACGATCTTATGGTGTGACCCTGAAATTCACCAGTTGGACTGCTCATACAATAACAAAAATTTATCCTCTCTTCAAATAACCTGTCATTTCATTATTGTATAATTATCATAACGTAGTTAAACATAATTAGATTTTTACAGACTTAGCTGACTTGTATTCTAGGGCAGTAGCTCATAATCTTATCTTTAAATATGTTTTGTTGCCATGGACCACCAAGACTTAACTCAAGATTTTAAACCCTAAAAGCTCAGCAAGAATGTAAACATTTGCAAGATTCTACAACAGTTTTCCTCATCTTTCTTCCTGCCAAAACAGGTGAGTGGGATACCTTTGGAAAGGGTAGGTTTGTGGGAAATGCAGTGAAAGACATCTTTAAAAAATCCCCCAAGCTCACCTGACTAGATCTCATCCCCTCATCCCCATGGTTTTTGGCCACCAAATATCTTTCTGGTATGTCTCCACAGCTGTATGTCAGTAGTAGTGTCAAATGGCACAAGACGTTGTGTCTTTGCTTGCTTGCTCAGTGTGCACACGTGCATGCATAAGATACAAAGGGATCAAGCTTGTTTCACATTCCTCCATCCCTTGCATGGGGGAATTCCTGAAGGAAGAGCCACATACACACACACGTGCATGCACATACACACACACTACACACACATGTAATACACTCCGTTACTCACAAACAGAGCATGGCTCCCTCTGCCCTACAACTGCTCCCCATCTGCCGGTTACACCAGCCCACCTTCTCCTCCAGTTTTGTGCACACCAGTAGCCCTAAAGCCTATCATTCTGCACAATACATTTTTTCACTTAAGTGAAGGGAGGCATGCCGGAGGGGAAGGAATGAAGGCACCAGAGAAGGAGGAGGGATGCCCAGCTGGGACTGCAGTAACTTGTTCAGCTAAGGCCTCTTTGCCGCAGGTGCAAAGGGCTTCTTGCCCTTTTCTTTTGAATTTCCTGGAGGAGCTGGAAACAGCCAATGCAAGGAAAGCTGGGAAAGCAGAGGCAAGAGAGAGTGTGGAGAAGCAGAATCCTGCTACTCCTGGCAGGCAGGATGGAGCTCCCACTTCAACATTAGGAAGAACTTACTGACAGCAAGAACTGTTTTGACAGTGGAACACACTCCCTTGGAGTGTGGTAGAGTCTCCTCCTTTGGATGGTTTTAAATAGAGGCTGGATGGCCATCTGTCAGGAGTGCTTTGAACACCGCATGGCGGAGGGTCAACTAAATAGCCCTTGAGGTCTCTTCCAAGATTCTTCCTCCTGTTGTCTTTCACTCTAGTTTCCACCATATGGTTGAGCCTCAAAAGCCTTGGAGGGTGAAAGGAGGAGAGTTGGCCTTCCCGAACCCCCTGTGAGGACTTCATGGACCCTTGGGGTTTCACAGACCCTTTGCTCTCATACCCCAATTCCCTCTCTTGCTTCAGCTTTCCCAGAAGACGGAAGTTCAGGGGGTGCAACGAAGAGTGGTTTGTGTTCTTGAGTCACAAGTCATCACTCAGCTGGCTCCCAGTGTGCCTTGAGAAGTGGTTGTAGGTACATAGATAGTGGTGCCACTATTTACTCAAAAGGAGATAATTTTGCCATTTACAATAGTTTACCATTTCTTTCTAAATAAATTAGAAACTAATTTCTCAATTTAGATTGGTATTTTATGCCCAGAGTTAAAAACTTTTTTTTAAAAAAAATTCAATGTGTTCACTTGCAGTATTGTATGTGGTTAAATTTGCAGTTTAAAAACTAGAAATTAAACTTCCTCATCTTCAAATGTGATATCAGTAGTTTTGTAGGGGATGCAAACATTAACCAAACATTTCCTAGGGGTGTGGTGCATAGAAAAGGTTGGGAACCACTGCTCTAAGGGAACCATTGCTCAAGGGAAACAGTATGCAGTATGACTTGCCAAAAATCATGCAATAGCCTTTTCCCCAGAGCAAAAATCCCCCATCTGTGCTATATAACCATGCACAGCTGTATTTATAGCAGTAATTCTCTTAGACTGGGTAACAGTGTGATTAAGTGCAGGTGCAAATAAAAACATAATATACAATGAAAACACAATTAAGTTAATCTGATTGTTAAAACCATAACAATGAAAAAGTCAACAATAAAGCATTCATTAAAAGCATTTTCCTTACATTCAGTTAGTTGCCACAACCTTTGAGTAAGCAGGAGGAATTGTGTCATAACTATTGTATGACAAGCCACACATCTGCCCTATTCTGACATGCCCGGATCAGTTTGTCATCCTATGCTTGGTGATGTTTTGGGCAGAAGTCCTAAGAATCCATTTTGGTCAGGACTGAGAATTATGTGGCCCTACACAAGTTGTTGAACTATAACTCCTAGTGGCTCCAGCCAGTATTATCAGTGGTGAAGAATGCAAAGAAGTGTAACCCAATAACCTCTGGAGGATTGTGTGATTCCCATCGTTGATTCAAATGGGTTGCTTAAAAATTGCAGAACAGTTAAGGATATCTGGTTTTAGCCCTGCATTCCACTTACTTTTTCTGATAAATGAAATTGAAACCTTTTTGACCTGGGCACATATTCTTGTGATAATGGTTTTTCATAATTTGTCTTTCTCAAGTTCCAATATAGGGGGCTAATTTCTTGGAAAGCACCTTTTTTGGGACAGCAGCTCTCCAAATCCCCCAATCAGCATGTTCACAAAAGCAGGAGGAATGCTGGACTAACCTCAAGCTAAAGCTGGCACACATTACAGCAAGAGATGGCAACTATGGTTCTCAAGATAACATTTGTCCTTCAGTTCACATCAGAGCAAAGCAGCATCAGCAGTGGTGAAGGATTCTGGGACATGGAGTTCAAAATTTTTGAAATCACACATTTAATTCAATTACCCATGTCTGCATTACAAATCACAATAAATTTGTTCATAGGTAGAGGCACAGAACAAGCATTGCACTAGAAAGCAGGACTACTGTTATTAAAATGTGACTTACATACATGATTAGATGTATAGATGCAAGTCTCAGCTAGTCTGCCAAGACCCCTAAAAATTCCATGGGGATGCAAATGCATAATTCAAAGATTAGGGGGATTTGTGTCTTGCAGAAGAAACAAAAAATCTTATAACATCATAAAGACTAACAATTTTTTTTACAACATAAGCTTTCCGAGGAAGTAGACTTAAGTCATACTGCCAACTTCTTTCTTTAGTTAGTCTCAAAGGTGCCACAAGATCTCTCTACATGCTCTTTCATGGTCACCGTTTTACAGACTACAAACTTCTTGATCATTTAGCTTATTTTTTTTTAATGCTAAATACTACAATGTCCTCTTCATGCCGTGTGAACACTTCCTTTTGGCAGGGGGTTGGACCAGGTGGCCCTTGAGGTCTCTTACAACTCTATGATTCTATCATTATTTTCTGGGGATGCACCACAGGATTTTACAGGATTATCCTACAAAATCTAAAATGGCTTTTAGTTCATTGTCCTACTTGCATAAACTATGCATGGGTAACCTGTGGCCCTCCAGATGCTGTCAAACACCAGCTCCCATCTGTCAGTATAGCTGGTGTCAAAGGGATGATGGGATTTTCAGCCCATCTTCTGGGGAGTTACAAACCCTTTACACTGTATCCCAGGTACAGTGTTCAGAATCACTGCACAGAGTGTATTATTCAATGAAAGTGCCTTGGATGTCTTTCCTCTGACAGGTATGCTATACACACACACTTCCTTTTAACATTTTGTGTATGTTGTGTGCCTTCAAGTCATTTCTGATTTATGTCAACCCTTAGCCTCTATCATAGAGTTTTCTTGGCAAGATTTGTTCAGAGGGCATTTGCCATTGTCATCCCCTGAGGCTGAGAGAGTGTCACTTGCCTAAGGTCACCCAGTGGGTTTCATAGCTGAGCTGGGAATCAAAGCCTACTCTCCAGCTTTATAGACCAACATTAAAAAGACTACACCACATTTATATTTATACAGTTTAACCCCAGGTTGCCCTCTTCATATCATATCTGGGGTAACCACGTTGGCTGTGTAGCAAAGTACACTATCATCCCTAATCTGCAAAACAGGAATACCTTTATGAGGCCAACCAAAATGCACAATACAGATGGCAAGCTTTGAAAGCAACAACCTATATTTTGTATATTTTGATTGGCCCCTGTAAGGCTATCATGGTTTTGTGGCTTTGAGATATTATCTTCATATCAGATCAACCAGACTGGTCTAAAGCAACCAGATGCTAAAGGGGGATGGATTCCAATGTTTCCTTTCATTTAAAGTAGCAGGATCTTTGAGGTGGTTCAAAATCTCCAGGCAGAGGTGCTTCATGGGCTTCACCTGTTGAAAGGGTCTCTTCTTAAAGAGCCAGGGTCAGGATGTCCGGATGGCCTCCTTTTCCATGTCCTCTGTTTCCACCTTCTGCCCTAAAGGCATTTCAAAATGTCCTCCATTTTGAGCATGACAAAGAAGCATAAATTTAATATTTCTATGTGTGTTTTTAGCTTTATTTTGGAATGGTCCCCCGTTTTCTTGAATGCCCTACATTTGTATGGTGTCTTGGCCTCCTTTGAGGCTAGGACATCTGACCAGATCTCCTCCTTTTCCAGGGACTCTTTCAAACGGGAGGAATTTCTCCCAATTCCGAATGGAGCCAATGCGGATTCATGTAAATTCGCTTGTTTAGTGAATTTACCTGAATCCCTGCTCCATTCGGAAGGCATTCGGAATTACTTCCCATTACCCGAAAATAACCCCCCCTTGCCCGAAATCGTGTGAGAAGCTTAAATTCGCAATAACGTTAAACCCATGATTGCATTCGGAGTGGCTTCCCTTTTGCCCGAATTTGCGTGAGAAGAATTAATTTGCAATAACGTGAAACCCCAGGATTGCGTTTGGATTGCCCTTGGATTATACTTCCAATTTCCCACATCTGAAAGAGTCCCAGGATATATCCTCCATTTCCACCATCTGTCCAAGGGGCATATCCAAATGTCTTCCATTTGGAGCATAATGAAGCAGCATGAATTATAAGTGTTTGAGCTTTTCTTTGGGCATGTCTTTTGTTTTCTACATTTGGTGGTGCTTTAGACTCCTTTGCAGTGAACTTGCAACAACTTATCTTTTGTATATTTTGATTGGCCCAGTAAAGGTATCATGGTTTTGATTTTGACAGTAGATAATTGTATTGTGTTATAAGCTGATTGTTTTGGCGTCATTTTAAAGATGCACTGTTAATTTCTTGTTTTTAGACTGTGTAAACCTTAAGCGGGCTTTTATCTGTATTTTAGTTGTTTCACTGTGTAAAGCACCATGTAAACTTATAGTGGTATATAAACTTTACTACTACTACTACTACTACTAATAATAATAATAATAATAATAAAGTGAGGACATCTGGTTACTCTGGAGAGGGTCTCCTTTGCACCCCTTGAGAAACACCTCAGTAACAGGAGTCACAGCTTTGCTCTTGGCAGGAGCCTTGCATCTATCCCTCATCTTCCTCTTTCTTCTTCTTCTGTCCCTCCCTCCCTCCCTCCCTCCCTCTTCCCCTTCCTTCCTCTTCCTCGTAGAATCCAAGAGTTGGAAGAGACCCCAAGAAGGGCCATCCAGTCCAACCCCCTGCCATGCAGGAACTCCCAATCAAAGCATCTCTGACAGATGGCCATCCAGCCTCTGCTTAAAAACCTCCAAGGAAGGAGACTCCACCACCCTCCGAGGGATTGTGTTCCACTGTCGAACAGCCCTTACTGTCAGGAAGTTCCTCCTAATGTTGAGGTGGAATCTTTTTTCCTGCAATTTGTATCCATTGTTCGGGGTCCTGTTCTCTGGAGCAGCAGAAAACAAGCTTACCCCCTCCTCAATATGACATCCCTTCAAATATTTAAAGAGGGCTATCATATCACCTCTTAACCTTCTCTTCTCCAGGCTGAACATCCCCAGTTCCCTAAGGCGGTCCTCATAGGGCATGGTTTCCAGACCCTTCACCATCTTAGTTGCCCTCCTTTGGACATGCTCCAGTTTCTCCACATCTTTTTTGAATTGTGGTGCCCAGAACTGGACACAGTATTCCAGGTGGGGCCTGACCAAAGCAGAATACAGTGGCATTATTACTTCCCTTGATCCATACACTATACTTCTATTGATGCAGCCTAAAATAGCATTGGCCTTTTTAGCTGCTGCATCACACTGTTGACTCATGTTCAACTTATGGTCTACTTGGACTCCTAGATCCCTTTCACTTGTGGTCTCATTGAGCCAGGTGTCCCCCATCCTATATCTGTGCATTTCATTTTTCCTCCCTAAGTGCAGGACTGTACATTTGTCTGTGTTGAATTTCATGTTGTTAGCTTTCTAGTCTATTCAGGTCATTTTGAATGTTGATCCTCCTCCTTCCCTTCCTCCCCTCCCTCCCGTCCCCTCCTCTTCCGACCTTCTTCTCAGTCTTTCTTCCTCCTTCCTCCTCCCCCCTTTAGCCCTCCCCCTCCTTGTTGGGCCCTCCCCCTCCCCGCCTGTCTCTATATAAACTGAGCAAGGAAGGAGGAAAAGGAGCACAAGCAGCAGCAGCCTGGGAAGCAGGACTCCAAGGAGGCAGCTGGGAGGAGGCGAGGCTGAGGCACCATGGCAGGTGAGTCCGGCTGGATGGAGGACCTGCAGAGCAGAAATGGAGGACGTTCCCAAAGGGGAGCTAAATGAAACCCTCCGAGAAATGTTGAATCTCCTGCGCAAAATTGGGGAAGGAGGGGGAGCGTTTGGGGGATTCCTCCTGGAGAGAAAATAGAAGATAGAGAAAACCACTTCCCCAACTATAAATCCATGCTTCTTAGGCTCAGAATGGAGGCCCTTTGGGCATTCCTCCTGGAGAGGGAAAGGAAAGCTTAAGCACGTAGATGGAAATCTAAAGCCATGCCTCTGAACCCTTCGCGGAAGGGAGGCCCTTGGGGCATTCCTCCTGCACAGACCACTACAAAGCCCATGCTTCTTAGTCAGGCTCTGAATGGAGGCTCTTTGGGCACTCCTCTTGGAGAGGAAAGAAAAGCTCAGAAACAGGGCTGTCAAGATGCCAAGGCCTGGCCCTGAGCCCTGTGGGGAATGGAGGCCCTGTGGGAGTCCCCTCCTGAGACTGGAAGGGAGGCCAGGAGAGCCCAAAGCAAGGGGCTCAGTGTAAAGGCCCGGCTCCAAATGGGGGCCCGTTTTCCTCGAGGCCTTGCTGGGTCTCTCTGTGTGTGTCTGAGGGGGAGCCTGAGTGACTAACAGGCGCAGCTGCTCCTCCGGGCTCCTCTCCTTCTCCTGGTTGGAGCCAAAGCGAAAGCTCTGCTGCTGCTGCTGCTGCTGCTGCTGCTTCTGGGCGGCCCTCTCTCCGTCCCAGGGAGACCCCGGGGGCAGCCTCAGCAGCTGCTCCCTTCGGCTCCTATTTTTAGCCTCCTCGCTCGTGAGCAAAGCTGCAGCCTGACCCTGGAGGGGTTGCCCTCCTTGCCCTGTGGTTTCCCCCTTCCCTGCAGCCCTGTTACACCATCCACCAACACCAGAAACCCAAGACACACACCTTTATGGGCCCAACCCAAAGGCACCACGTCCGCGTTGCAAGCTTTCGAAGCTTCTTCGTCAGGCAAAGGTGCTTTCAAAAAACCCCAAACATTTCTCGATTGCCTTCAATGGAAACTGTTCCCAAACCCAATCCTGAAACTGCTTGTAAGGACCAAACAGCCAAATGAAGCAGGACGGTTGCTGCTGTCTGCCTGTTGTTGTTATTTTGTACCTTGAAGTCGTTTCTGGCTTGCAGCAGACCTTTCATGGCGTTTCTTGGCAAGTTTCTACACAGGGGGTTGAGAGAGTGTGACTGGACCAAGAAGAGTTTCCATGGCCAAGCTGGGATGCAAATCCTGGTCTCCAGAGCCATAAGCCAAGGCTCAAACTCCTGCATGACATCCCTTTGGGACACTTGAGTTGGAGGCATTGCTCTTCAATGGTTTCGCTCTTTTCTCTCAAGCGGGTTCCAGAGGGTGATGCTCAGGGACCGTTGCTTCTCAAAAATGGAGCTTAACTGTGGCATCCCTCAGGGTGCCATCCTGTCCCTGATGCTGCTTAATATTTACATGAAGCCGCTGGGAGAAATCATCCACAGACATGGGACATATCATCAATATGCCAATGACACCCACATATATTTCTCCATGTCTCGGTTGTCAGCGATGACAACAGATGGCATTTCTCCCCTCAGTCGGTGTCTTGCAGCAGTAATGGACTGGATGAGGGAAAACCAGCTCAAGTTGAATCCAGACAAAAAGGAGGTACTTACAGTCAGGGCCCCTGAACCAGGTATTGGGCTGCAACCTCCAGTCCTGGATGGAGTCACGCTCTCCTCAAAGGACTACGTTTGCAGTCTGGGGCTGCTTCTTGACTCATCACTTCAGATGAGAGACCAGGTGAACGTGACCGGTCAAGAGCACCTGTTACCAGCTTTGGCTGATACACCAGCTGCGCCCTTTCCTGGAATCAGGGGACCTCAAAACTGTAGTTCATGCACTGGTGACCTCAAGACTCGATTTTTGCAGTGCACTCTGCATGGGGCTACCCTTGTGCCTAGTTCGGAAAGTTTAGCTGGTACAGAACATGGCAGCCAGGCTGATTACACGAACAGCAAGGAGGGACCATATTACACCAATAGTGAAGTCACTCCACTATTAGTTTCCAGGCACAGTACAAGGTGTTGGTTATCACCTTTAAAGCCCTACATGGCTTGGGCCCAATTTATCTAAGGGATCGCCTGCTTCCATATAATCCACCCCACACACTCAGATTATTTGGGAGGAATCCTTTGCAACCAGTAAAGATCAGATTGATTGCGACCTCCCAGTTTTCTGCAGTCGCTCCCACTTTATGGAATGGCCTGTCGGATGAGATCCATCAAATTACCAACCTAGATGGCTTTTAAAAAGCCATCAAGACAGATCTCTTTGGGCAGGCCTTCCTGGAATAAATCACGTGGCCAAAAATATCCCCCCATATAGGCACAACGCCTCCTCTGCCTTTGTTATTGTTGAAACTGCTGTTATTAATTTTAATAGTTTTATGTAATTTTAATTATAATTTGTTTAATTCTATTCTAAGGGGGGTTATTTATATATATTGTTGGTTTTAAACACTGTAAGCCGCTTTGATTGGTCCAGCAAAAAGCAGGGTATAAGTAAAAGTTTTATTTTTAGTTTATTATTAAAGAAACCATACTTTTTGCTATGGGGCCAACAGAGATCCCTGAATGTGTTTGCACTAGCAAAGGTCAACATATGACAAATGATACTTGCTCATCTCTGCTCTCATTCTCCCTCCTAATTAGCAGGTAGTATAATTGGCCTGCCATGTTCTTGTTCATGCTAAAAACTGAGGTGGTGTGTTATTTGCTTCTGTACCCCCCTCCCCTCCTTCCTGGCACAAAGATGGGCTTATCTAATATAAATTGGACTCCAAGGAAAGGATAATTGTTTGTACATTCTTACCATTGAAAACTTGTTAGCTTGTTTTGGCTTGTTCCAGATTGCAAGTGATGCTGTTAACCAGCAAGAGAGATCCTTCAATGAGTCAGACTACCAGATCAGGGTTTGCAGCCCCAAAGCTGGTTTTCTTGTGTCAGCTTCTCTTTGCCTTTCAGGGTAGCTCATCCAGCTTTGTTGTTGTGTGTCATTGAAGTCATTTCTGACTTGATGCAACTCTAAGGCAAATTATATCACAGGGTTTTCTGGGGCTGATTGTGGGAGACTTACCCGTGGATTGTCATGACTGAACAGGAATCAAACCCTTGACCTACAGAGTCATAGTCCAGTGCTCAAACCACTACACCATGCTGGCTTTCTGCTCATTCAACTAGAGTGGCTGCCATAATCATCCTATTCATGTCTTTTTCACACTCATTTCCAAACTCATGTTGCATTTTTTTGACAATGTAACTTTCAGTTTGTGTCCTGCTTATTTAAAAAAAGTGAATAGTGAAATATAAAACACCAGAAGTAGCTTTAAAACTGCATTTCAATCAGGAGTATGCACTTGTTGGCCTCCCAGTGTTTTTTTTTAACTGCAAATCCCAGCAGCCTTAACCAGAATAGGTGGTTAAGTTGCAATCCATCAGCTTTCGAAGGCTGAAAAATTTCTCATCTCTAGCACTGATAATAGCAAAGTGGCTGTGGAGCTCAAGCCATGATGGTGGCTAAGTAGATAACCTGGTCAAAATGTTCCTATTCCTCCCTTATCTCTTCCTGCACAACTTGACAGTCATCTCTGTGTGTAAGTGGAGTATAGAGAAAACATCCCAGGTAGGAGTGAGCAGGTACTAGCCCCTTCCGTGGAAATGGGGATAATGGTTCTTGTGGTTTTTAGATAGAATTCAGTGGAAACTGTGTAGTAAACTGTGCCTCTTTTGCATGCTTCATTAGAGACTTAGCTCTTTCTACCTCTATATCATCTTTATTCCATCTTGGTTTTCTTTAACAGGTGACTTCTAAACTTTATAAATTAACCAAAACAATTTTAATAGTATTCCTTGCCTAGAAAACCCTATGAAATTCATGGGGTCACCATAAATTGCCAAGTGACTTGAAAGCACATATACACACACATATATGTGAATCCACTACAGAAGGCTTATGCATGTGTTCGTGTTGCTTTGGACAGTACATCTATGCATATATGTGCTGCAAAAGACTTATGTATATGTTTATGCTGCTGTGGACACCCTGTCCAAGGATTTCAGACCCATTGTAGTTATAAAAATCACCTCCCCTGGTGATACTGAGATGTGCAAGAAATTGCATCTGTCACTGTATATAAAGAGGGAAAAAGCAGCAGCTTTGTTTGTGTCCCTATTGAGTACATTTACCAAAGAAGTTTATGAATCAGCTTGTTTATAATGGAAAAACCTGATACCTGTACATATGTATAGATATTATTTGTAACATTTTTATCCTCACAACATCTCTGTGGAGTGGCTTTGATTAAGATGGGGTGACTGGCCAACAGTTAATAGTGAGTTTTATGGATGAATGAGGTTTTGAATATGGATTTCCCAGATTCCAGCTCAGCACTGACCTCTGTATTGCACTGACCTCAACTACTAATGACATGATAAATCAATGGTGGTTGTAAAGATAGTCAGGAAAATGTATCTTAGCTACGTACTATAATAAGCTATATCCATGGTATCTTTTCAAGATTAAATCACAATAAGTCTGTGGGTGCAGTTGTCCTGTTTCAAGCATGGACATCAAACATCATTATCTGGATGTCCCAATCAAGATAGGTTCCATTGACTGTCTTGTACCACTACTTCCATCACTTCTCTTCCTGTAGAAAACTAATCGGGGAATGAAGATAGTAGCTGCACAGTTCCTTTTGACTGATAGCTTTCGGTGCCTTCCCCATGGAAGCACCCCTTCCTTTGTGCAGTAATGTTCTTTGGATTTTAGTTACATATACTGGCCTTTTTTCTATAGATTTGACATCTAGAACTGCTCTTGGGCCATATTGTGCTGAATACAAATAGCCACATCTTGATAGAATCTGGCATTTGAGTTCTGTTTAACAAACCTTGGGCATATTTGCTTTTTATTGAGTCAGAGCACTAAATTCCTGAAGACTTTGGGAGATACCGTTCATGACATAGCTAACACTTTGCTGATGTCTTTCTGTCACTGGGAAATGTTTGGTGCTATCAACATACCTTGTTTCCCCGAAAAAAAGACAGTGTCTTGTATTAATTTTTGCTCCCAAAGATGCACTAGGTCTTATTTTCAGGGGATGTCTTATTTTTCCATGAAGAATTCACATTTATTGTTGAACAAAACAATGGGCATGCTTCCAAACAAAAACTTTGCTAGGTCTTACTTTCGGGGGAGGCCTTATATTTAGCAATTCAGCAAAACCTCTACGGGGAAACGGTAATTGCTCCAGAAAACTGTCTTCAACCATGTGGAAACCTGAGAGCTTTTTGGCTTTTCTAGAGTTTCTGAGAAATGAGATAGAAGGGCTGATGGCTGGAGCACAGCAAGAAAGATTTTTTACAAAGTAATTTTTAATCAGATTTCAAAATTTTCTTAACAGTTATTTTAAAAGCCATTAACTCAAAAGAGATCTTCAATAGATACTACTTGTATGACTCCTAATTATATTATTTAATGATAGTTTCTGGAAATAAACCTGATCATTCCTATTCTGCAGGTGCTGTAATTGAAATGTGTTTAATCAGCCTTGCCCCTTTAAGTGCAAAGATAGAGAATTTGGGGAGGTAGAGTAGATGTGAAGAAAAAAGTGGAGTCTAGGTACAAGGGACCCTATGTAGGGAACTCCTATTTTGCTTAATTGAAAATCAGTCTCAAAACAGTTCAGAGTAATTATTAACTGCGAACTTACCTTTTAGTGAACCACAAGTCTCTGGATATGTATTAACATCTATATTAATAATGTACTTCTACCAAAAATTAAGTTTAAACATAGATAAAGTGATTTAATAATTAAAACAGTACTTCAGTGGAGTGATTTAAATCGGTTCAAACTAATGAATTCTGATTCTGTCATGCCTACCTTGTGGCACCAAATAAAGTTTGCTTCTCTACCTCAACCCTCAATAAGCAACTTTGCTGAGCAGTTTTGAGATGGCAGTTAGACTGTTGAGATTGGGTTCAGGAAAGGGGTGCCTAGATTCTTGTAGCTTGTTAATGGTTTCATGAAAGATATATAGTGGACCTTTGCTATCCCCCGGTGGTTGGGTTCCAGACCCTCCCCCCCCCATGGATACCAAAATCTGTGGATACTCAGGGCTCATTAAATACAATGACATAGTAAAATGCCATCCCTTATATAAAATGGCAATAGTAAGGTTTGCGTTGGATTTTAAAAAAATTTCATGCTGTGGATGGTTGAATCCATGGATAAAAAAATCCATGGATACAGAGGGCCAACCATACTGGTCAAAATCACTCAAATTTGTACCATATTGGATTCCCAGTTGCAAGTCCTGTGGATTCATTTAGAACACTATGAGGTTATGAATTCTTGGATCAAGATCATTGGTTGTAGCCTGAGAATTTAAAAAATACACTTCTTAATGTTAGGTGATAGTGTGGCTCTCTTAATCCTGACCCCTGTTGTCTTGTGAAATCTTAACAAGTATGGGCTCATGGTAGGGCCCAGGAAGTGTTTAATCCTCCTTCCTGGTTGGGGTGAGGTGTGCATTGTATGTTGATGAGGCAGTGATGAACCAGTCCCTTGATCCTATATCATTAAAAGGTTTTCAATCAGTGCTGCTTAGTGAAGTGGAAGTAAAAAGGATCCTAAAAACTGGCCTTATTTTTATATGTGGTGCTCTCATAAGAATTCTTATCATGATCTTAAGAATACTGGATTTTGTTCAGATTGAGTCTCCTTTATCTTGGAACCAGACGTGTTTTGAATTTTGGAGTGCTATGGATTTTAGAATATTTGTGTATATATATAGAGAGAGGCGGGGGAATCTTGGAGATGGGACCCAAGATTAAACACAAAATTCATTTATGTCTCATAGGGCCCAAACAGACAGGCCAAATGAAGAGTGGCTTCAGCGTAGCTTCCAGCCTCTTAGGACACATGCGTTGTTTAAGCAGCACACCTCAAAACTGGCCCAAAGCCATTTCATTTGGCCTGTCTGTTTGAGTCCATATATCCATTATACACGTATCCTGAGGGTAATTTTATGCACAAAAATGTTAATAATTTTGTGAATGAAACAAAGTTTGTGTTCATTGAGCTATCAGAAAGCAAAAGTGTTGTTATCTCAGCCACCCATGTGGATAATTTTGGATTTTGGAATATTTCAGATTTTGGAATTCCAGATAAGGGAGACTCAATTTGTATTGTACATATACTTTTATCTCCATAAGGAAAACTAGACGTTCTTGCTAGAAGTTGTTCTCTTTTTAAAAAATGCAAAAACTTAAACACCAACAACAAATTAAGAAGGAACAAAATTAGCAACTATGCAACTTTAGATATGAAACTTGCAGAGGACATTGGGCAATAGTTTCTTCAGTTATAACTTGGTTAAGTTGTTAAGAAATAGTACTCATTCAGAAATGTTAGAATAGCCAGTAGATCAGGTCTTGGGTCTGTGTAGTCCACCATTATACTGGCTGTGAAATTGAAGTTGTTTCATGTTATTTTTGGAGATGTAGTAAAAAAAAAAATAACATTTCTGACCACTCAGTAGCTTCTTGTCCACAGTGGTCAACCTGACACCTCTAGGAATCCCATAAGGATAGAATGGAGGCAATAGCATTCTTGTGTTCATGTCTTCTGGCAACTGGTGCTCTAGTGTATCTTGCTTCTGAATGTGAGAGTTGCATTTTGCTGTCATGACTAGGGCCATTGACAGTTGTCATCAATGAGCTTGCCTAATTCCCTATCAAATTCCTCTAAGTTATTGACCACTGACATATTTGTGGCAGCAAGTTTCCTAAATTAGCATTGCACAGAACTCACTTGTTTGTCATAAATCTATGGCAATTTAGTTTCATAGGTGAAACTTGATTGCTAGTACATGTCAGGAAACCTGCTGTATACAGTATAACTTTCAACATCTTAGTTCTCCTCAAAATACATTATCTGTGCATTGCTTTAATATAAATAATTCCATTAAACATAAATACAGTGGGCCCTTGGTATCTACTGGGCTTTGGTTCCAGGACCCCCTATGTATACCAAAATCCATGGATGCTCAAGTCCTGTTAAATAGAGTGGCATAGTGAAATGATGCCCCTTACATCAAATGGCAAAATCAAGCCTTGTTTTTTGGAGTTTATACCTTCTGGAATATTTTCAAGTTGTGGATGGTTGAATCCGTGGATAAAAGAATTGGTGGAAATGGTGGGCTGACTGTAATTCCATATTATTAGCACTGAGGTTTCTTGCAACAAAACATATGGACCAGAACAAAAATAGCTTTAAAAAAATAATTTGGTTGTAAGCAATAAGATGTTTAGAGACATGCCTGGGCTTCTTTAATATTCAGGAATTTGAAGCACTTGCTTCACATGCTATGAACAGGATTCCTCCCTCTACTTAAAACATATTGATTTAGGACTCATCGAAGCACAGCTGCCTGCAGTCCTGCCTGGTTTGTATTACCACTTGCTCGTTCAGCAGAAGAATGGCTACATCTGAAATTATTAACTTTGTAGGTTACTTCAAAGAATATCAAGAAGATGGATCTTGCTGTCAGTTTTTACTTTGTACAGTAACTGGTCAAATGTGTCTAGAATTTGACTACTGTTCACAAATTGTCTGCACTGTAGCCTGATCATTAGCATATTCCCTCCTCCCTACCCCCAAATGCACACAGATAAGTCTTCAAAGCTATTTCTTCTCTAGTGAAGCGAGTTTCAAAGTGCTTCATGGTGAAGCTGGTAAGCCTGGTGAAATCTTGACTAATTTGTGTTGGCCAAAGGGCATACCTTACACACTTGACATTTCATGTTCTTGATCAAAGTTAAGTCAATTTCATTCATTAAATACGTATACAAGCAAGGTGTGGTTTCTTAGAGGTAGGGTGTAATCAAGGCTGAGTGTTCTATACTTTGCGTAATCACGCTTCCTTCACTTAACTCCACTTTCACTCAACAGAGTAATTACACTGTATGCATACAATATATGCATGGTGTTCTAATGCCTTAAGGCATTTTGGCTAGGTAAATGACTTTTATCTTCCAGTGTCTTTCACTTTCGCAGGAAGCATGATCCTATATTGGCTCCTGATCTTGTATCTGTACAGTACCAACAAGAAAAGTACATCTGCTTTGGTTGTGTGACACCAATCTTTCTCAGCAAAAGTTGCTTGCTGTCCTACAAGGCAAAAGCAGTAGGATTGCCCATCATATATAAATAAAGCAAATAAATACATAACAATAAAGAAATGAACATTACAGTGTTTCAGACAGATTTTCTTGAGTGAAGCATAATGTTCTAAAGTTTGGAATATCAGTTGTCTGAAAGGAGTCTTCCACAACCATAAACCATCAAAGAATAGGCAATGAGGCTACCTTTAACATCCATGAACATTGAGGTGGTGCAGCATCTGGCATGGTGTAGTGGTTTGCGCATTGGGCTATGACTGTGGAGACCAAAGTTTGAATCCTTACTCAGGCATGGAAACCCTTTGAGTGACTTAGGGCAAGTCACACACTCTCAGCCTCAGAGGAAAGCAAAGGCAAACCCTCCTCTGAACAAATTTTGCCAAGAAAACCCAATAATAGATTTGTCTTAAGGGTGCCATAAATTAAAAATCACATGAATGCGTACAGCAACAAGTATCCATGTAATTCGCTGCTGTAAGTTATGCCCTAGCAAACCTTACCATTGCTAATTTTATAAAATGATTCAAAATATCTTATTTATTTAATTCATGTCACACCTTATCTCCCTGTTACTGGGGAATTCATATGTTCAAATACAGTGTCATGACCCTGACCATCATTGGTTTTAGCTTGAGTTTTACAACAAAGAGATTCATCAAGACCCTGTTTCAATACTGTTGGTTGAGTTGCAAAATTACATTCATAAATGTGTTAGATTTTTGGACCACTTGGTCTTTCTTGGAGCCTTGTCTAATGTGAATCTATCAAGATGTGTTGGAGACCCTTCGAGGTCTAGCAGCAGCAGTTAGATTGATGGGTGACTCTGTCCTGCACAAGATACTTCCCTGTAATTTGAGTCTAGTTAAGACTGATGCATTCATTCTCCAATACTTGCAAGAACAATAGCTTGATTTTTGCCTTTGAAGACATATGAGTGATAATGTGGGCTCTACCTTTGTGATGGCAAATGCAGAAATTCATATTTTGAAAGTTTTGCTCTGGTTATCCATTCATATTTATAGATTTTGGGCCTCTAAAACATTTCCAGACTGCATTAATCTGTTGTGATACAAGATTAAAGGCAGTGACATTGTTCACCTGTGCTTAAGCAACAAGTACCACATGTTCAGGGGAATTCCTAAAAATGCAGTTCTGAGTTCAGTTTCTTATTACAAGTTCAGATTCTAGTAACTTGCAAAATCTCTGTTGCTACACAGCTTCCCTAGTAATCTTGTGGTTTCCTTTTATGACAAACAGTTTTAAGCATGACTGGTTGAGTCAGGAGCTCAGAGTAGTATCGAGAGGATCTAAGTGTAAATAGTAACATAATCGCATGCACATTCTTAATTCTCACACTTCATATTTTTAAGGTTGTATATTTTGTAGCAGTCCTGTGAATTAAAAAAAATGTTATGGGCAGGGAGAGAACTATTCCCAAACTCTTCCAGCCACTGTGTTCATGTTTCTAACCCTATGTCCTGAAGAAGCTCAAGGATTTAGGAACTGTTAGGTGTATATAAAAAGAGCTTCATTCCATACAGTAGCCGACATTTAATACTACTCAATATGCAAAATAGTCCAGGAACAAAACATGGGATGTTTTGAAATGGATAACTATAAATATCTGAAACTTTTACATCACACTGTACAGACATTAATAGGAATTAATCATTTCAGTAAGAGTGAATAAATAAAAGCTGGTATAATGATAGAATATCAGCTATTGACCAGTTAAAGTTGACGGGAAGATTGAACTATTACTGGGATTAAGGGATTATGATTCTATGTACTCCTGTAACTGTGCAACTGGAAAAGTAGAAATGCTGTACATGACTTAGCCAGATTCAAGAACGTAAAGCTTTCCCCCCCCCCCCCTAATTTGTAGTACAGTTGGCCCTCCTTATCCATGGATTTTTTTATCCACAGATTTGAGCATACACGGTTTGAAAATATTCCCAAAAAGTATAAATTCCAAATAGCAAACCTTGATTTTCCATTATATATATGGGACACCATTTTGTTGTGCCATTATATTTAATGGGACTTGAGCATCCACGGATTTTGTTATCCACGGAGGGTCCTGGAACCAAACCCCAGCAGATAACAAGGGCCCACTCTACAATGTTATACAAAAATATCAAATTCATTGGCTATTATAGCTCATTGCCATTTTACCAGTCTGCAAGTTAGAAAAAAAGCACTTTTAGGACTGTGTGCTAGTAATCTAGTCAATTTAGCACTTTTTGCTTAAAAAAAATTTTTTTTAAGTGCACCAGGTAAAGGAGGTATATTCTGATCCTTGGTAAACTTTGTTGAGTTGTTGTTCATTGTGTACATTCTGAGAACTCTGTACAGGCTGAAAATGAGTATAAACTGATGAGATGGAAATGTCTTGCATTATGCATGTTGAACAAAGTTAAAATAAAAGCTTTGCTGGAGCAGCAAACAAACTGTGTAGTCCCATATCCTGTTCCAACAGTTACCAGCCAGGTATTTTTGGGAAGCCCACAAACAGGACTTGAAAGCAATCCCCCTCTCCTGTCTTCTAGCAATGAAATATTTAGATATAAAATGCAGCCAAAAAGGGAGATTCTGTTTAGCCTGAAAATTAGATTGTGATTTAAGAAACAACTGCCACAGAAAGCAAAGTAAGGACTTTAGCAGAGTCAGAAAACATTACTTTCAGGACTACAGTTTTTCACAATCTTGGATTCTGTGAGCTTTAGACCCCAAAGGCTGTTTATACAAGTTCTGGGTTTTAGAACACACTGTGGTACTGATAACATGCTCCCTAACTACTTAGCTGCTAACATGACTTGTGTATTTTTTTTTCTCAAGACCAGTCTTTTGTGACGTTAGCCACAAATGATTCCTATGTAAAAGGAGCACTTGTACTGGGATCGTCACTACGGAACTACAGAACAACAAGGAGGTTGACGGTGCTGATTACTCCACATGTTTCAGACCCAATGAGGTAAGATTATGTGTGACATGTGGTATGAATAGTTTAGCCCCCAACAAATAAATGTGGCTTAATCTAAAGATAATATTACTTACCCGTATATACCCGACTCACATGTAAGTCGAGGGCAAGTTTTGGGGCCAAAATTATGGATAAATCGAGGGTAAAATTTAGGGGCATATAGGAAAGGATCTAAAGGATGAAGCAAAGCAAAACAATGTCAAATAACTTCCAAAAGTCCATCAGACATAACTCTTTGTGCTTATTCTTAAGACTGGATGGATGAGAGAGTAA
Source organism: Urosaurus nigricauda (assembly GCA_034509955.1). Taxonomy (NCBI): domain Eukaryota; kingdom Metazoa; phylum Chordata; class Lepidosauria; order Squamata; family Phrynosomatidae; genus Urosaurus; species Urosaurus nigricauda. The sequence continues at coordinate 246,504,058 of JAOEGL010000003.1, forward strand.
AGGGGGTCAGTGCTTCCAGGACAGATTATACTCTTGCTTTTCATCAGGGGATGGCTCCTTCTTTTAAATATGAGTTAAGATGCAGTACTTAAATTGACCCATGGATAAGTTGACTCAGATTTTTTTTGGGTCAGTTTTTTGACCTAAATTTCTAGACTTATACATGAATATATACAGTATTCATTCTGAGTGGTGAGAGGTAGTAGAATGTGGTGAATTGTTGGGCAAATTGTGGTTTTAGATAAATAGATAATTTATTTCTACTCTTCGTAATTTATTTACTAAGCAACTGGTGTTGTTATTTGGAAACCCTTTTCCCCTCCAGAAAGCTGGAGGGAGGAGATTTTCATTATTTAATGTGACAGAACTGAAATTGTATTGAGACCATTTCCTTGTATTTTCATATCCAGCACTACCAAGTGGTTGTGCTTAAATGCATACCTTCATGTTTCCTGAGCACTGACTTCTGCATAGATTACAGATGGCAACAAAAACACCTACTGGCTCTGTGGTATTCCCAGATATTCACTTCAGTATTCTAAGGCGAAAGAAAAAAGATGTGTTTGCATGAGCAACATGCGCACCTTCAAGTCCCCTGCCAATTTATGGTGACCTCATGAATTTCACAGGGTATTTTAAGGCAAAGAATACTGAGTTGTGGATTTGCTACTTCCTTTCTCTGAAATATAGCCTGCAGCATCTGGTATTCATTGGCAGTCACAGTGCTGATCCTGTTTAGCTATCAAAATCAGACAGGATCTGGTGCCTTTAGGATATTTAGGCTTTGAGAACTACATAAAGACTTGATATTAAGAAAAAAGGCAGAAGTCTGGAATTGACACCAAAATCTTTCCCACATCTAAAATCCGTAGATTAGAAGAAGCAACATAACTTGCAACATAGGCAAGGTGCCCCTGATCACACCCTAGAAGTATAAATCTCTGTCTCAGAAGGGACCCTAGAAATAGGTAGAATGGCAGTGGCTGTCGGGAAAAAAATACTGTTGTACAAAGGCTGAAGCAATTATTCCTCTTGAGTACAGGATAAAATAGAAGTTAAGTAATTAATAAAATGCTGTTTAGTCTGTCAGGGAAAAGATCAGAACTATGTATGGAGAACTAAGATGCTGTTAAAAGAAATAATGTTTAATATGTATAATTTGTCTTTTCCTGTAAAATCTAAGAAATTAACTGCACCACAGTTGATATGCATGGTGTCTGGTTCAAACTGGATTTTCTTACTTCTTACTTTCTTTCTTTCTTACTAACATCTGTGTCATGAGGATCTGTAGGAGGCTAGCGTATTAAGAATGCATGCTGTACCAACTGTACCTATATTAATGAGACACCAGGTGCATGGGTGCCATGCATGAAAGCTCCTTCTATATACTCTTTTGTGCTTACAATTAGGTCTAAGTCTATGTCTATACAACTTGCCTGTTCCTTCCCCTGCATTATCTGTAATCCCATTATCTTCAGTTCATGCAGAAGCCACAAAGCCAAAAAATTAGGCTCAAATTTCAGGAATTAATATTATAAACATTGAGTTCTTTAGATTCTTATACGCACTGTAACATCTGCAGCATTAGTCTTCCTAGGGTTTGTAGGTTAATGCTGTATAGGGTGCGTTGAGAAGTGGCAACAGTGTTCTCAGAACATTTGAGTCTAATGAGGGAAAGAACAGTATTGCAAATGCTTTGACAACATGAAAGTAATACAGGAAGCCTCCCTAATGCACTGTTGTAGCTGCATTACATTTTTTAGGGGCTCTGAATTTTAAGAGATGTTTCAAAGAATATTGCTGGCAGTCTTAGGAGTTTATCATACGACGGAATTTGGGGGTATAATCCAATGGCAATCCGAACGCAATCATGGGGTTTCATGTTATTGCGTATTAGAGTATCTCACGCAATTTTGGGCAATGGGAGGGGGTCATTTTTGGGAAATGGGAAGTCATTCTGAATGCATTCCAAATGCAATCAGATTTCACGTAAATTCGCTAAACTAGCAAATTCACGTAATTGCGAATTGGCTCCATTCGCAATTGAGAGAAATTCCTCTCATGTGATAAGCTCCTCAACTTTCAAAGCTCTATAGAGACAGTGCTTGAAACTACAGATTGATAGAAACATGAGAATGATTTTTGTTCATCTTTTTTGCTCAGATAAGGGGTTCCCCCCCCCTTTTGGTGACCTTTGTAGGGGGCAAGATAAATATCCAAATTTGTATTCATTCTTCTCAAATAGTGTTTGAAAGACTGAAATAGCTTTCATTTTTGTGTTCATCTTACTGAAAATGAATTTGTGTATCTAGTCTAGCTTTCCAAAATCTAAATTGTTTTCACACAAAATTCCTTTTACAAGTTGAGCCTCCATATTATCATTTCTTTGCAGCTGGTTTAAAGTGTTTGTCTGCTCCCAGGCATTTGATGAGATCGATAATTAAAAATTTCTCAGTTTTAGGCCATCAGATAGTTCTTATCTCTTTTTGTGGAAGAAGTGTTGTTTATTATATTTATTGATTGATTTCCAGGATTTATATCCCGCCTTTCTCCCACAATGGGATTCAAGGCAGGTTACAATATATTTTTTTTAAAAAGACAGAGCTAAAACATTGATAAGTTTAAAAAATAATTAAATACTACCAACATTAAAACATATATTAAAAACAGCGTTGTTAAAAACAGTAAAAAAATCATTAAACATTAAAACAGCACACCACATTACTCAAATAAGATCTATCCATCATATACAGTTGACCCTCTGTTTTCACGGGGGATCTGTTATGGACCCCCCCCCCTCTCCAAAAATGGAGTTTCACATATATTCAGTCCACATTGGCTTGAATATAAGTGTGTGCGCACCTCGGGAACACACCCTATTATTTCTCCCTCCATTCATCCCTCATGCATAAGCGAGGGACATGGGTTTGAAACCCACAAGAACAGAGGGAGGACTGTATATATGTATATGTATATAATTTTTTATTTTAAGTTATATATATTTTAAGTAAAGGATACCTTGACTGTTTTTTCCAGAAAATGCATCCAAGTAACAATAAATGACTTTGATAAATGTTAAATGGCTATATTGTTCATGATAGCCACGAGGGGTAGGTGTTAGTATCTATATCTGCTGATAATCACTGAGTGATATAAAAGGGCCTTTGACTCCCTGTGGTTTAGCCATAGCAGCAACAAAATTAAAACTATCCTACCCTTAATCACTGACACCAAAGAAAAAAAAACACGGAGTGGATTTTTATATGAAAAGTCTGTGAGCTCTGTTCAGTTCTGGTATTCCGCAGCTCAGAATTCTTTCAAAATTCAAATCTTTCGCAGCAGGCTCCTTTTCGGGGTCCCATAATACCACCACAAAGCCTGGTGGTGCAGTGGTTAAATGCTGGTAGTGCAGCAACAGTGTTATAAGTTTGATCCTAGAGGAGGGCTTCAAGTTCCAATCAGCCTTCCATCTTTTTGTAGATTCGTAAAACCAGTATCCAGTTTGTTAGGAGCAATTACCTTACACCTTGCAAACTGCTTAGAGAGTGCTAGTTCAATGATAAATGGTATAGAAATGTACTTGCTACTTGCTATTGCAAGTAAAAAAGGAAATACCAAAAGCATTGTTGTTTCATAAATGGTAAGGACCTGAAAGATTGCTCGTTTAAAATATACACATTCCAAAATACGCACATTGCTGGGCAAAGTGGCATGTAATCCAAAGTGCCAAATGGATAGGAAGGAATACACAATTTTTAGCCAATTGAAACATGGTAAGTGCTTGCATTTAAGACATAAGGCATAACAGTAGAGAAAGAAGTATTGCATGAGCTTCATCTGTAAACATAATCAGTTGTGTTCTGTAACTAACAGGAGGAACACCTCAGCTGCTGCTCAGGAATTACTTCACAGCCTCTAAAAACTCCTTCTTCCTTGACTGTTGCTGCTTAAAATAGCCAGCTGACTTATCAAGAGTATTCCTAGGTCTTTCTCACCCATATGTCTGTGTGGGTGTAGGCATCTCCTGTAAGTACTTTGACAGCCCTTCAGTGCTGCTAATCCACCACCTTTCAAGAGCTTTATCTGAAGTCTGTGGTCCTGCACTCTTAAATTAGAAATATGCTACGTGAAAAAGGCAATTGCTTTCATACACATTCCAAAGAAATTCCAAAAGGCTTTCACTTCCAGAAACCTAGTATAGGAATGTACTACCCCAAAGGATTGATAGAGAGCTGTGTGAACAGTGGTGCTAAATATAGATGTAATTTGGGTTATTTTTTTTCAATAGGAAAGTACTGGAAAAAGTCTTTGATCAAGTAAAACTTGTGGATGTCTTGGACAGTGGAGATATAGCCCATCTTGCACTATTGAAAAGGCCTGAGCTTGGTGTTACGCTGACAAAACTCCATTGCTGGGAACTAACAGAGTATACAAAGTGTGTGTTCATGGATGCAGACACAATGGTATGTCTTTTGCATTTTAGAAAGTATTTACTTTGGTGGACCTATTTGAAAGTTTAAAATATTGGCAACGTAAGTCCTATTCTCAATAAAAGTGAGTGGAATGTTCTGTTGTAAACAACTCCAAGCCTGTGTAACAAGGTGTCTTGTGCAGTGCAAGAACAAAGGGTGCCTTTAGACATTGGAGTCTGAATTTCACCGTAGGGAAGTGTCTTGGAAACAAACTGGGCACAGAAGACAGGTTTTTGTCATACTAATTTGGACAGTTTCCTAGCAAGCATACAAATCACAACTCTGTTCTGTGCATGTCTACTTAGGAGTAAACCCCAACACAACTGCTTTCTTAGCTGCAGACTACAGCTCATCTCCATGCAACTGTTTCCTGGCTTTAAATGATCTCTTGTCTTTTATTAGAAATCAGGGAATGGAAATGGAGGGGGAACTCTTTAACGGGCTAACTTTCCTCTCTGCCAGCACATAGACAGTAAGATAATCCAAGGGAGGAAAGAAGATAATACAGTCGCCCTTCTGTATCCATGGATTCAGCCACCCCCAGCTTGAAAATATTTTTAAAATGCATTAATTCCAAAAAGCAAACCTTGATTTTGCCATTTTATGTAAAGGGCACTATTTTACACTGTTAATGTGTTTAATGGGACTTAAACATCCATGGATTTTGGTACTCACAGAAAATCCTGGAACCAAACCGCAGTGAATACCAAGGGCACACCATAACCACAGTTTTCTTATTTCTGCTGTAGGGCAGTTGCATGAGAATAATAAATGTTTCTCCATTACTGGAAAGTACAAAGGAAGTGGATAAAGTGTAACAAGCCAGTATTAACTGGGGTATCTTGCATTTGGAAGAGGGCTGTCTGGGAGCTAACTGTGTAAAGTTGCTAATCAGCTACAGCAGAGAGTCCTTACCTACATTCTTAGCTAGCACTTGCAACTGCAGGCTAAGTCCAAACAGGTAAGGGCATGGCTGTCTTCAGCAAATGCTGGCAAAGAGTGCTTTGCTTCTCCATTCCACCATGTGGAGAAAGAGAAGGAAGAGCAGAGTTCTAGGTCCCCGGATGTATCTGAGAATGAGTATTTGAGAGTGCTGGAATACACTGTGTGTGTGTGTGTTTCTGTTACTTATACTTAGTGAAGAGTGAAATGAGCCGTCAGCTTTAGTTAAGTGAAAAACAATCCATATATTGGAAGACATATTCTTTACCTAAGGTAAAGAATATGGAAATTTGGCCAAGAAATATGTCGGACCATAACATGATTGAACTGGAATTGGTTACAAGAGAAAATAGAAATGGTGGTTGGAAGCTCAGAGAGGAAATACTGGATAATGATGACTTTGTCAATAAAATTCTTTTTTAAAATCAATAAAAGTGAAGAGATTAAGATGATCATAATATGGGATACAAGTAAAGCTTTTGTTAGAGGTTTATTAATACAGAGAATGGCAGAAATAAAGAAGGAAAAAATATTAAGGAGACAAAACTAAGGAATGAGTTAAAGAGAAAGGAAGAGGAATTAAAGACAGCGAAAGACAAAAAGAAAATAACTAATGAAATTAAGTTGCTACAAATGCAAATGCAAAACATGTTACAGAAGAAATAGCTCTTAACCTTAAAAGAATAAAGCAAAATCAGTTTGAAAATGCAAATAAAATAAGTCACTGGATGGCTACTAGGTTAAGAAAGGAAAAGGATAAAATATCAATTACAAAGATCGCTAATAATGGAAAAATATTGACAAGTCAGGAAAAAATTAAAAAAGCTTTTGTGAATTATTACAAAGATCTGTTTAAAAAGCAGAATGAAGGAACACAATGGAATAATCAAATGGAGAAGCTATTAAAAAGTGAAAATGCAATAAAAATAACAAAATCACAAAAAGAATTGTTAAATGCAGAAATAACAACAGATGAGATTAAAAAGACGATTGGCAAACTTAAAAATGGGAAATCCCCAGGTTTGGATGGCCTCACGGCAAAATATTATAAAACCTTTGAGGAAGAGTTACTGGATCCGTTGAAAAGAATGTTGAATGCAATTGTGAGGGAAGGAATGCTGGGTTCCTGGGGGAAAGCAGCAATATCGTTAATTCTGAAAGAAGGGAAGGACAAACAGCAAGTATGTACAGTAATTATAGACCAATCTCATTATTGAATAATGATTATAAAATTTACACAATGATCTTAGCAGAAAGAATGAAAAAATATTTGTCTGAAGTGATTGGAGAGGTTCAAAATGGATTCCTGCCAGGAAGGCAGATAAAGAAAAATATAAGAATTTTAATAAATGCATTAGATTACTATAATACTCATAATGAAAAGAAAGCAGCTTTTTTATTAATGTGGAAAAAGCTTTCGATAATTTAAATTGGAACTTTATGTTAAAAATTTTGGAGCAAATAGATATTGGAGAGTTTTTTTAAATAGCATATGAAAACTATACAATAATCAGACTGCCTGTCTCAAAATTAATGGTGAACTTACGAATGAATTTCGGATATATAAAGGAACAAGGCAGGGATGTCCCTTGTTGCCTTTATTATTTATATTGGTTTTAGATTTTTTTTTTAAATCAGGTTAGGAAGAACATCAAGATAAAAGGTATAAAAGTAAAGAGTGAGGAGATATAAGTAAGAGCCTACACAGATGACGTGGTGGTCATATTGGAAGATCCCATTACAAATATAGAACATTTTATGTACCAACTCAATAATTTTGGAAGGTTCTCAGGATTTAAAATAAATAAAGGGAAATCCAACATAATAACGAAAAATTTAACTAAACAGGAGGAATTATTGAAACAAAAATCAGGATGTCAGATTGGAAACAAAGTAAAATATTTAGGGATTTGGTTGATGAAAAACAACACCAATCTATATGATAATAATTACAAAATAACATGGAAAATGATCAGAGAGGAGTTATACAGATGGAATAAATTAAATTTATCTATCCTAGGTAGAATTGCAACGATAAAAATGGGCATTCTTCCGAAGATATTGTTTCTTTTGATAAACCTGCCTATTGAAATTAAGCAAAAGACAATAAATGAATGGAATAAAGATTTACGGAAATTTGTTTGGAAGGGAGGCAAGGCTAGGATTAAATGGAATAATTTGAAAGAAAGTAAAGAAAAAGGAGGATGTGCATTACCCTGACCTTAATGTATATAATAATAATAATAATAATAATAATAATAAATTTTTATTTATACCCCGCTCTTCAGCCAAAGCTATCAGAGCGGCTTACAATTTGTTAATTAGACATTTCCCTGCCCTCAGGCTTACAATCTAAAAGACACGACACAAAAGGAGAAGGGAATGGTGGTGGGGAAGGGGGAAAGTCCAGCAGCTCTTCTCTCCCTCAGAGGCCTGGACCAAGGCAGATGGACTGGAGGGAGGGCTCTTATTCCCTTCAGGCAAGGCCTGTTGCAAGCTGGCTTGCCTTTCTCTCCCCTCAAGATGGTGGTTGAAGGGAGGGCTCTTCTTGCTTGCAGCAAGAATGTATATAGGTTGGCATATAACATGACATGGATACAGAATTGGATTAAACTTGAAGATCAACAAATGCTTAAGTTGGACGGAGCAGGGCAACGTTTTGGTTGGCACGCATATGTGTGGTACACCAAGACAGTGATAAACAAAGATTTTTATAATAATCCAATAAGGTGTGTGTTAATGAAGACTTGGATTACTATCAAAAATAAATTATATACGAAAATACCACTCTGGGTGTCACCACAAGAGGCTTTCTTTAGCAGATGGGAAAGTAAAGTAAAATGGTTAACTTACAAAGATCTAATTACAACTAATGAAAAACATGAAGCCATTCTGAAGACTAGAGAAATGTTAATAAATGAAAAGATGGAACTAAACTGGTTTAATTATTTACAAATAAAATACAGATTTAATTTAGACCAGAAATCAGAGGGTATAGAAATGAAACAAATGGATCTGGATGAAGTAATAATGAATCCAGATGTTAAGATATCAAAATATTATAAATTATTTATAAATACAGAATTAGAGAAAGAGCCAGTAAAACAATATATGATTGAGTGGGCAAAGAATTTTGGACACCCAATTCAATTGGAAATGTAGGAAAAGGCATGGAAAAAAACAAATAAATTCACAAAGTCGCAAGCTTTAAAAGAATTTTTTTTTAAAATAAGCAACAGATGGTACCAAAATGTTTAAGCTGAAAAATGATTTATGTTGGAGATGTAAAAAAAGAAAGAGGTACATCGATACGTGTGTGGTGGAAGTGTGAAAAGGTAAATATATTTTGAGGCGAAATACATAAATTAATACAAGATATGTTGAATATTAGATTTAAAAAGAAGCCAGAATTATATTTATTGAATATGACATCAATAATAAGGCCAGAAGATGAAAGTAAATGGTGGCGGGTAATATTATACTTAATTACTACAGCAAGAATAATGATAGCAAAGAATTGGAAAACAGAGACAGATTTAAATATTGAGGACTGGCTTTTAAAAATTAACAAAGCCCGAGAGGTGGATAGATTATCATATATGCTAGAGGCCAAAAAATAGATAGGGTAGATGAGGAATGGACACCAATTGTAACATATGGGGGGGGGGGGGGGGAATGGAGTTTGGACAAAGAATTATTAATATAATATTCCTGAAAATTGGTAAGAATAAAATGTACGATATATTAAAAATATGACATATAGATACAAGGTTAAGTATGATCTCATTTTTCAGGAAGATATGAATAAATTCAGAAATATCAAAGTTATAGTTTGAAAAGAAATAATAAGGAGAAAATCTAAAATATACATTCCATTGTTAATATAAATTAGAAGGAACTAAGAGAAATGATGGCAAGATATTGTTTTGTCTTTTTTCTTTTTTTTTCTTTCTTTTTCAAGATGTTTGAAAAATAGAAAAAAATTAATTATATGGAATGTAAATCAAAATAGCAGGAAACAATAATAACTGAGTAACATTTAAAGGAACTGGAAAAAGGGAAGTAAGAAGGGGAAAAGAAATTATGTGAGATGCTAGAAGATAGAAGATAATAGAAGATTACATGTTGGTAAATATTATAAGCAGAAATGTATGTAATGATTTTATGAGCTGTAATGTACAAATATTTGGTTTTGTTTGTTGTCATACAGTGGTCCCCCGCCTTACGAATCCCCCGGGTTGCGAAAACCCCGGGATCCGAAAGGCGGCGGACCGGCTTCCTATCCCTCGGGATACGAAAGATCCCCCGGGATACGAAGAAAAAAACTGCGCGGCCCCTTTAAATCGGCCGCGCAGTCCATTGAGTTTAGCGGTCCCCCGGGAAACGAAAGCTTCTGGGTTACGAAAGTAATCCCGGAACGGATTACTTTCGTAACCCGGGGGACCACTGTATTTATGTAAAATTTAATAAAGATATTAATAAAGGAAGACAGATATCTACATCATGGTATTTAGAGGTGAATGCTAAACTTGTACTCCCATTCAATGCTCCTATGTATTAGGTTTTGTCGAATATAGATGAGCTTTTTGAAAGAGAAGAGCTTTCTGCAGCACCTGATCCGGGCTGGCCTGACTGTTTCAATTCGGGAGTTTTTGTATATCGGCCTTCTGTTGAAACATTCAATCAGCTGTTACAGCTTGCCACAGAGAAAGGCAGCTTTGATGGTATGTATCTAAATGGGCTATATTCTGTGTACAGAAAATATTCTATGGAGTTTGCATTCTTTGAGTAAAAAACCAATAAGCCGGAAACATTTAATAGGATTCTTTACTTGTGGAAACTTTCTATAGATTGGGGTTTTATTTCAGTGAACCTGAATATATGAAAAATTAATAAGACTTCCTTAAATTGGCTGAACTGGAGTAACAGTGAATTGTATAAAAGGGAATTAGATTGGCTGCTTTTATTTTACTGAAATAACTTCAAGAAGAGAAGCTCTTAAAGGTTCATTGAGCTCTTCTGTAACTAGCTAAGAGCTTTTATCTGACTGATAGAGACTCTTGTAGTACAGTGTAGATCTGCTTCTTGTAAAGCTAGTCATGTTTTCTTTTCAAGATGTATTAGCTGTACCAAACTAGTACATGTTACTGCATATCATACATAGAATTCTAAAGAAAGAATTAAAACAGGCAAGCAAATAGTCTTTTAAACCATAGCTCCAATTGAATGATTTTAGCATATGAAAACAACCTGGAAGAAATTTAGCATTTCTTTCCCAAGATGTTATCACTTTGGCAAGTAAAAGGAGTTCATTGGCTTTCCTTCTGCTATTGAAATGGTACTGTATTACTCAGATTCAGTATGGACTACGGCTTGGGAGATCTAGGTGCTAGTTTCCACTGACCCATGGGATGATTTTAGACAAGTGATGCTGTCTTTCAGCCTGACCTACCTAATGGGATTTTTATGGAGGAAACCTATGTTGTCACCTTGAGTTCATTGGAAGAAAGGCAGGATACAAATGAAGTAAATAATGGAAGCTGTATACCAGCCAGGAGGACAATGATAGCATTTGTGGGAGACAATTGTAAGCGTGTTCTTGGTTCTGTAGACCCAAGTACATACCCTGCTTGTTTAGTCATTAGCTGGAAATGGGGTGCCACATTACCAAGTATTCTGAATTAGTCATGCAGTGAGGACCTGCTCATGAAGTTCTGAGTTAAAGCAGGCAAACTTAATCTGACAAAAACATGCAGCTCCCTTGCAATTGGGGTTGAATACTTCTGGCTATAGCTGCAATCCAAAAGTATACACCAATGCTATATATAATCGCAGGTGGAGGGTTACATATGACATTTACTCTTGTCTTTTGAAGGCTTGCCCCACCCTCACTGATACAGTTAGAAGCAGCTGTGTTATTCAATTCTATTGGATAAAATTAATGCATTGTGCAGTTAGAAATATTTTACTACTTTCCCAAGGGTCAGTTGTTTTGTTTAAAAGTCTCACATCTTTTTGTCTTCTCATGTTGTATGAGGTTTTTACATATCTTCTCGTATATGTAAAATCTATCATCCTGCTTTTCTTCCAAGGAGTTCAAGGTAGCAACTGTGGTTATTTCTCTCCCCATACCAGCTTTTAGTCATACAACATCCTTGAAAGATTATGACTGACTTAAGGTTGAGGAAATTGGCAGGAATATTGTTGGTTAGTCCCAACTAGAGTAAACACAATCAGCTAATTGTGGAATAGTGTTGAATAGTGCACATGAAATGACTACACTTGTAGAACTCTGCTTAAGCAAACATAAACTGAATACATCTGTTGCACAGTAGTCAGAAAACCGCAACTGTACATGTAAGGGAAGATAAACATTGGTATACCACCTTGGGGTGCAGTATGATGCAGTGGGTTGAGTATTGGAATAGGACTCTAGCCCTTTCCCCCTTTTTCCTTGGTGTACACATGCACACTACTGTATAGTATCATTCGTCATAATCCTGTGAAATATATGGGTGGTTTTGAGTGCTGGACTAGGACTCTGAGAGACCAGTGTTCAAGTCCTTATTAGTCAGAGAAATTCCCTGGGTGACTTTGGGCAAATCATACAATCTCAGCCTTAGAGGAAAGCAAGAGCAAGCCCACTCTGAACAAATATTGCAAGGAAAAACCTGTGATAGTGTCTCCTTGAATGCTAAAACCCTGAAGGTACCAGATTGAAGGCAATAATAAACCACCATTGAGTATTCCTTGCCTAAGAAAAATTCATGAAATTCATGCACTTGACATAAGTGAACAGGTGACTTACAGGCAGATACAGGAAAAGAGATTCCACCTAAACATTAGGAGGAACTTCCTGACAGCAAGACCTGTTCAACAGTGAAGCACACTGTCTTCAGAGTGTGGTGGAGTCTCCTCCTTTGGAGGTTTTTAAACAGAGGCTGAATGGCCATCTGTTGGGGGTCCTTTAATTGTGTGTTCCTGCCTGGCAGGGGATTGGAATGGCCCTTGTGGTTTCTTCCAGCTCTGTGATTTTATGATTCTATACACATATATAAGGGTCACCTTAGCATTACCAAAGGTTGGAAACAACTTGGAGACACACAACAACAAGGACACCAACAGGAGTTTGGTCATTAATGGTTGCTCTGGTATTTGAATCTGAATCTCCCCATTTAAATTGCTATAACCCTCTGAATCTCAAAGTAGTTCATTGTACAAAGAGTAAAATGCAGAACTTCATAGAAATACCTCTAAGATATTCCTGGGATTTTCAGAATTAGTTCTGTTCCCAAAAAGTATAGCATGTACGCATTCGTGTTGGATTAGAAGATTCCCAATCATACAATTCTCAGACAGCGATGTATGCTGCTCCTGTAAGATTTTAACAACAAAGCATTCCCCTAGAATTGGGAAGTAGCAAAGGCCATCTTTGCTTCTAATAACGAAATCAGATCATAAATGCTGACAGGATTGGAACAAAAACAGGACCAATAAGAATGAGAAGAAATAGGAGATTTACAGCAGGGTAGTTAACTTTTCCCTTTGAAATGTTTTTTGAGCTGGAGTTCTCGTAACCTTTCGCCATTGTCATTGCTGCCTAAGGCTGATGGGTTGTTGGACAGAAACAATGGGAGGACAGTTTCCCCGCACAAGTCTACAGTTTTTGGTTGGCCTTGGCCAAATTTATAGGCACCAGCCTCTGCTTAGGAAGGGAGAGCGCACTATTAAATTGAGAATGTATCATTTTGTTTCAAGTCCTCCAATTGTTCAAAGGAGGATGATATGCCAGATCTGTCACTGGTTTTTTTTTTCCTAAATGAGCCTGTAAGTATTGGTTCAAGGACTCATAAGGTTAAGCGGGCCCCACGAGATGATACTTCTTTTTTTTTCTTCCCGAATATTCTTTATGGAATTTTCAAAATTGAGTAAAAATAGGTAATAAAAGATGGAAAAGGAAGAGTTAAAAGACAAGAAAAAGGGGGGGGGGGAAGGGGGGAGGACACAGGACATGGAAAGGAAGGTAGAGGGAGGGCAATCAAGAAAAATAATATATGCATAGTATATAATCCATCAATCAAATTAGTATATGAACAGCCCTGGTGGCGCAGTGGTTAAATGCCCGTACTGCAGCCACTCACTCAAAACCATAAGGTGGCGAGTTCAAGACCAGCAAGGGGCTGAAGCTCGACTCAGGCTTGCATCCTTCCGAGGTCGCTAAAATGAGTACCCAGATTGTTGGGGGGCAAATAGCTTACAATTGTAAACCGCTTAGACACTCCTTAAGGGTATGAAGCGGTATATAAATGAAGCTGTTTGTTTTTGTTTTTTTTGTTGTTTGTTGGTTAAATCACATGTAAGTATACAGTAATTACAATAGAATAATAAGTAGTAAATCCAGTCAGATTGAGTTTGTGATGTTACTTCTTGAAGTCAAATTAAATTATTTTCTTCTTTAAAGAGAACAACTTCAAATTAGGACCAAAAGTTAAGATCTTTCCATTTCTCTTCATAGTCTTGACCTTGTTCCTCCTCTTAATGCCATCCCTTTTAATTGCAAGCGAGGATAAGATCCACTGATTTTGGCATAGTGTCTTCCTCATCTGTGTCCGCTGTTCAAGACTTCTAAGGGCCAAAACAGATGGCCCGTTTAGTCCCGCTTGGTGCTGACTTGGGGGGCAAGATGTTTACATACACCATGCCCCCAAGCCAGACAGAAGCTGGGCTGGCGATTACATGCTGGCCAGCTTCTCTTCTGCTTGCAGGAATAATAATAATAATAATAATAATAATAATAATAATACTTTTATTTATACCCCACTTTTTGCTGGAGCAATCATGGTGTTTAGATGCCACTTTCCCCAGAGCTGGCTTTTTGGGAGGAAATGCTGGCTCTTTGGGAGAAGGGGCAGGTTTTTTCCACCCCAAAAAGAAGCCCTGGTTCCAATCCAGCCTAAAAGGGGCTGCTCTAAGCTGCCCCTTTTGGGCTATCTGTATCCCCCCTAAGAGAACAAACAACAAACTGCTTCATTTTATATATGACTTCATAGCGCCTAAGCAGTTTCTAAGCGGTTTACAAATGTAAGCTACTTGCCCCCAACAATCTGGGTACTCATCCTCGGAAGGATGTAAGCCTGAGTCAAGCTTGAGCCATTTTACTGGTATTGAACTTGCATCCTTATAATTTTGAGTGATTGGCTGCAGTACAGGCATTTAACCACTGTGCCATACTAGAAAGAGTGGAGAAGATGCTTCTCAGAACAACTATGCTGCTATACTGAATAGCCCAAGTAGATGAAAATTCAGTCTATTCAGTAGATTCATTCCCCTTCTTTGGCTAGACAGCGGTAGCTTCCATGTCAGAGATGTGGTAAATCGACTCTTTGTTTTAGTCTAAACATTAGAGGAATAGTGCAAGGTGCCAAACTCTATCCCCAAAACACATACAAGATATTGGATAGCGCCTTAAAAATTAAACTAAAATGCATTACAGATACAAAACCCCACTGACATGGGAGTTACCAGCATCACTATTGAGCTCAAAGCAACTTACCAGAGATGTATATAGAATACAGCACAGATCACATACTCCAAAGAACTGGAGCAGGAGGCAAGCATCTGATGTTCTTTCCCATTAGAAAGTTGGGCTTGTGGGAGCAGAAAGTTGTCTTTGTCTCCACCTGCCTATTCCGTTCCTTCCCCTCCCCCTTTTTTTCTTTACATATAGGCAGAACTTTCCAAAGTATGAAAGCATAGTTGCCTTTTATTTGCTCCAAAATATACATGCAGAATAGATAACTTTGCCTAGATGGCAAGATGACTAAAATGAGCCTGTGGTACTTTGGCTATATAAGAAGATACATTATTTTTGTTGTTGCTTTGAAGCCATTCTGACTTATGGTGATCCTAAGGAGAACCTAACCTACCATGGAATTTTCTTGCAAGATGTGTTCAGAGGAGGTTTGCCATTCCCTTCCCCTGAAGCTGAAAGCACATGACTTGCCCAAGTTCACCCAGTGGGTTTCATGGCAGAACCAGGAATCAAACCCTGGTCTCCAGAGTCATAGGCCAACACTCAAATCAATACATCACACTGGCTTTGAGAAGATAGGATTTACTAGAAATCTGGGTACAGTAGAAGGCAGTAGGAAAAGACCACATTCCTGGTGGATAGACTCAATAACTTGACTTGACAGCAATTAACATAAAAAAGACACCATAGTGAATGAATTGCTATGGCAATGACAGCTAATCTTGAGCTTGGGGAAACATTCTAAGACCCCATTCATATGAACAAAACTTGCTAACAAAGTCCTTTCTTACTTTTGGATTTATTGTTATTGGAAGCCAAGAGTAATTAAGTTAGAGGCAATTCTTCTTGTCCTGTTTTTATTCCCTCATTATTTTGCATTCTGCACAAAAAAAGAAGCAGATAACTTACTCAAAAGCAAAGTGTTCATTTCAAATAATAAGAGTTAATCTGAAATGCTTGATTATAACTTAATGTATAGTAAGAAGAGAGATCTCATTATGTTTGGCTTGAATTTAAAAAACAGGGTTTTGCTTTTTTGTCTTCTTTCTGACAACATTGCATTTCATATAAATTTGATGTTAAACTAATGGGATTGTATTGATTCCAGCTGCCCCATACCCAGTGTTAAATTTCACTGGAAGTGGAAACAGTATTAAGGAGAATATTCTGGCTCTTACTAGAGTACATTAGAAAAAAACTTGAACAATACAGCATTCAGCTGTGAGGTTCAGAAACTGAAATGGAACTGCTGTTTGTTAGAAACGTGTAGTCTCTGGGTGTGTTTTTCTAGTTTGATTTTATGAAAACCTTGGTAAGTTGGAACATCAGTAAGACTTAATTGATTTAAATAACAGTCTTAAGTGCACTTAAAGCAATCATAGAATGGTTTGTTAAAGAGGCTTGAAAAGAATACTTATTCAGATAATGCTCTTTACTGTGAAAAGAACACGCACTAAACCTATTAGAATAAGTTTTTCCTAGCCACCCAAAATGGCACTGAATCTGAATCATAAGGGTATATACTTCCTGCTCCAGAAATGTAAGTTTCTTTCCATAGGATTTTCAATTAGTGTAATATGGAAGATCAAGTTTTATTGGTTTAGTACAAAACCCATATGCTCAGTAATTTATCCTAAATTTGTGGCTAAGCTGTTTGTCAGTGTGCACTTAGCAGTCACAGGGCATAACTTCTCTATTTGTAATTTAAAATGTATTTTAGGGTGCTATAGTTAACTTTTACTTAGTGTCTTAAACTGGAATAGATCTGAGTAGTTGTCAATTTCACTGTCATCTAAATATATACAGTGGTCCCCCGCCTTACAAATCCCCCGGGTTACGAACAGTGTATATATATATACCATAGATAGAATATATTTTAGATAATTCCAATAGTGTTTAGCATCTTTGAAGCTCTACTCTTGACAAGATAGCCTGCATAGAGCATAAATCTACCAGAATTCCTTCTTTCCTTATTTTTATTACTTGCCCAAGTAGTAAGACTGTCCATCCATGCAACAAGCAACGTTTCCTGCAAAACCATAAGACTTTGTCATCCTCTCTTTCTGACCTATCAGGTTCTATCCCAGTGGTGCATCCTGGGCCAGTCAGCTAAGATCTGCTTGGGTCTGTCTCCACAAGCGTTATTAGCTCATGGGAACAAATACTATATGTACTTGAATATTGGCAGCCCAAAGTTCTAGAGTAATCCAAGAACCTCTCACTTGGGATGTTAGGCTACTTTTGACAACAGTATTAATGTTTTGCTACTCTTTACTGTCAGCTGAGCTAACAACCAGAAATGCCTATTGATGTGGATGGTCAGTGTCCAACTGGACATCTGTTGCTTTACAAAACAACCTAGGGAATGTGCATGCCTGAAAGCGTACAACATGTCAGATGGTATAACCTTGTCTCAGGTCACTGGAACAACTGTGCCAGATAAATGTCAACACTTTCAAGGCAGAAATACTAATCCATGAATCACTGGTGCTTGCAGAGGCTATAGTCACCTGGGTGACAGGGTACTTCCCACCAAATTGTAAAAGTGGAAAGTGTATACCTGTAGTAGGTCTTCCTTGGCTCATATTAACCTTATCTCTTGTTTCCTTCTTTTAGGTGGGGACCAGGGCTTATTAAACACTTTCTTCAGCAATTGGGCAACAGCAGACATTAGCAAGCATCTGCCATTTATTTATAATTTAAGCAGTATTTCAATCTACTCATATCTTCCAGCATTTAAAGCGTAAGTGAACAAGCTTTCCAAGATGAACTGTGTATTAAATATGGGTGGGGGGTGTTTTCATACTGGATGAAGACTGTTTCCAAGGCAGAGACGGGTTAGAGAAATTCAGTTTGCTTTTCTTATTCAAGCATGGTTCCATTGGGCAAGAGTTGATGTGGCTTAAATTGCTATTTTAAAAAGAGCTTGAGTGATACACTGGTGTGAGACCAAACTATAATAGGAAGTTGTTTGTAGCCTAATTTTACAAAGAGACATCAGCTTGCTTAAAGTGAAATATCCAAACCATGTTAATAAGATCTAGGCTTCGGCAGATGAGCTGTATGAGACATTTTTCCACTCATATGTCTTTTGGCAGTCTTCTGGGCAAGTGAAATTTGAAACAAATACAACTGGTTCCTGTTAAGGGTTTGCCCTGATCTTATTTCTCAGAGTAGGAGCATGGTTCTAATTCCTATGGCATAGAATGATGGAATTCTCAGAGCACGTGTGAATTGTCCATGACTCTGCCTTTCTCTTTGAGGATATTGTTGCTCAAACAATAGTGTCCTGTTGAGGTTCTGACACTATGCCTGGCATGGAATCCATTTTATCATCTCAATACAAGGAGGAGTTGTAATACTGGAAAGTATCTTCTATAATTTCTGATGCATCAGCTATACTAGACAGGACTTAAGCATCCTGGTGCCCAGATATTAACATGGTGGTTGAAGAGATCAGTGCTTTACTCTTTTTGTTATTAAGTGGATAGCAATGTGCTGTAGCAAAATGTTGTGGTGCTCTGCCACCTTTAACATGCTAGTGGCTGAAGGAAGGAATAGACTGAATCGGCATCTACAAAGAAGTCTAACATGGGCATTCTATTCTAGCTTTTTGGGATGAGGGAGGAGAAGGAATATGCCTTCATTCATTCTGAAGTTACTTTAGGAGTTGAATCAGGTATTGCTTCTTACATGACTTATTCTGACTCATAAGGTCTGCTGATCTCTCAGGAACAGTATACTTAACTTGAAGGTTGTGTTCTTGTTTTCCCCATCCACCCTTTGACTACGAAGCACTGGTTAACAATACAATCACAATTTTGTACTCATTACTTCTTTTGTGAGACATCATTCTTCTGAAGTAAGAGCTATGCAGTTTATGGTCTTTACTGAAAATATCTACAGCAGAGATGAACAGCTGTAGACAAAAAATGGGGAGGCACATTTACACAAGCACTAGTTGGCATAGCCAATGTTGAGGGATTGTGGAATTTATTGTTCATAACATCTGACATCCTGATCAACATGAAGCTTGTTTCCCTTCGCTGATAAAGCTTAATTCAGGTATTTCCTCCAGAAACTCATTAGCATTAATTTTACTTGCATTTTCTCAGAAAATTTAAGATAAAGAAAGGTAAAGCTCTTGAACCATGGCACTCATATGTCCAGAGATAAATGAACAATTGTATGAGCAAGTCTCTAGGCAACACAAGTAAGTAGACTTTAATGGAGCAGCTAACATAAGCAGTGTTTTTAGTGGCTCAGGTTCAAGCTATGTCTTGTGACCCAGGCATCATATGAGGTACTGTCAAGTTAAAATTAGAATATTTATTTTTGGAAGTTTGTGCAAACTGAGTGGCTGGTAGAGACCAGAGAAAGAATATCTGGCTCAGTGAATGGCATTGTGAAGTACATCTTTGACAATTAATATTCTTTCAACATGAATATATGGTATGGAATTCTGTATTTCACCTTACCCTCTGAGTTTGTTTCTGATAAGTCTAGCTTTCCAAGATTATTCCTTTCTTTGACGTGAAAACAGGAGGGTCACTAGGAACTGGTGCTTTCAGGACAGAAGCTGAATATAAGGTGTCCTGAGGGCAAAGTATTCAGGCCGTGCCAAACAGCTACAACTCATGGAATGAACTACTTTCTAAACCCTGTTATGATCACATCTAATGTGCTGGCTTTTTAGAGTGGAAAAAAGATTTACCAAAAACAGGTGTGACTCTTCACCTCCAACTAAAAGTCCTTTCTGTAATGATATCAGAATCCCAATGAGATTCAAGTAGCTATCAAGCCTGAATCCAGTTGTTTTTTTCAACCAGAGCAGTCCTACTGAATCAGTAACACTGTGTTTCTGTTGATCCATTGAATCTGTTGTAGTTGTGACTAACAGATGGATTTAGACCAGTAGTTTCCAAACTTCAGTCTTCCAGATGTATTGAACTTCAAGCCCCAGAATTCTTATTTTTGCACAAGGTGACTCGGACTTCTGAGGGCTGAAGTCCAAAACACCTAGAGAACCAAAGTTTAGGAACCACTGATTTAGGCCATAGCTTTTTGGTCACCAGCTATAAAACAAATTAAATAAAACTGCTGTATCTCAAGCCCAGAATATATGTTACTTAGAAAATATATTTATCATGTTCTAGCACACAACATATCAAATCAACTGAACAGCTCATTCCTATATAATATTGGTAGATCTTACAGAAATGTCTTTCTCTCTCTAAGCCAGTTTCAGCACTTTTGTCTCTTTTCAGATGATTAATGAACACAAATTCAAAAGTGTTTTCATAGCTAAAATAGTCCACTTTTCTAGGCCCTGATACCATGTTAATATATCCAGTGTCCAAATTTTATGTAAGTGCTATACAAGTTAAAGAGGTAGGTGATGTGAAGTCTTACTTTGTTAGCTCTGTACAGTTAATGAGTCACTTGATATGAAGTCAATAAACAAGTGCAGGCATAACTTCCTATTGGAGATAAAATTCTCAAAACTGAATAAGGTTTTACAGGTTATTGAATGTGCAAGTATCTTCCAGTCCACTGAACTCTGAAAATGATCACAACAACCCATTGTATAAAAAGAGAAAATTACTTGTAGAGATGAGAAGTAAAGAAACTTTCATTCTGCCTATAATCTGTCTTGTATAGCTGTGTATAAATGATGAATTTTGGTTATACCTTTTGATCCTTTGTGTCTAAGTAGAGTATACTAAAATAGTTTATTAATGGCAGATACCCTCATTACTTAGCTGTCACCCTTATGGCTAATGGTTAATGTTAAAGCATTTATTTGTTAATTGAACATGAATTAATAAAAGTTAATTGTATAAGTGAATTATATTTTTGTTGCATTAATTAGTACAAGCATATTAGTTATACTTTCCTCTTAATTTTTCTAAAACAATTAAGTGATAAAATAGGCAGCCCCCTTTATGTCTCCCCAGAGTAATAAAACATCAGTGATTACTTGGCTTGCTCACATCATTGATGTTAAAACAGTTAAAATAATGAATTTAACATTGTTAACATTTATAATGAATTATGGGTAATTAATAAATTTTTGATTCCAAAGTTCTTCTAAATAGAGCCTTCACTATGTGCATTCCTGAACTCTTTGCATAGAGCAGAGATGACTGGTCATGGCACTGATGGCTAAGGAAATTAAGCAGTGAATGATTACAGAAGGTTTTCTTCCATTCAATACAGCTTCATTTCAGCAAAATGAGAAACGCATCCATTATCCCCCCCCCCCTCTTTTCATTTTATGTAAAATGTGAATGCTGTAGTGTGTAAACTGGCTGTACACCGAACTGAACTAATGCCATGCCACTTTTATTTTAAAAACTGTACCAATCAGCTTAATAGAAGGTATCTGTTGCTGGCCATTTTTAGAGTGTTAGATGCAAAAGACCACTATCTTCCCACCAGAAAGAGAGAGCAGCATTTATACTTGCAATCATGAACACTATGTATAGCCCAAGGATGAGAATCGTATGGCCTCAAAGGTGATTAATATTTGGCTGCATCTGTCAGCAGCCCTAGCCAGCACAGCCAATAGGGAGAAATGCTTGGATTTACTGACAGTTCAGCAATATTGGGGAGTCACAGTATTCCCATTTCTGGTATATGCTGTATATGCCTTTCCATTTCATACCAAAGAATAAGTTGATAGGACACAATTAATGGATCAGCAGCAAAATGTTCCATACTCGATGGTCCAGCAATGGTTCTGCTCAAGGCTTCAGCTAAACTAACTTATTTCAGATTTGCATGGGATACCTTTTATTTATTATATTTATTCATAAAAGCTACTCTGATAGCCTTTTGACTGAAGAGCGGGGTATAAATAAATATTATTTATTTATTTATTATATCAGAGTGGGGTGCCATCTAAGGAATCATTCTACAATAATCTAAAACAATTTAAAACTCAAAATAGACCAAAAACCAAGTATCTCTAGTCATCAGATACTTGAGTGAAAAGCCATGTTTTTAATTTGGTATCAAAATGTTTCGGGAGAAGGGAATTCCACAACCAGGGTATTACAACTGAGAAAGCACTGTTCCAGGTTTCCATGGAATACTGCTCTTAATGGTAGGACACAGAGAATTCCTTCTCACAGCCCCAAGCAGACCTTAGTGACAAGCTTGCTGAACTGTTTCCTTAGTATATGATATAGTGCTAAAGGGCTCAAAGACAGGGCTAACAGCTGAGAGTACAGCATTTGAAGGAATCATTCTACAATAATCTAAATTATTCATATTGTAAATTATTCTTTCTTTAAAGTGCTAAAGCAAACCTTCAATTTTTTCTACTAACTTATTGTTAACTGGCACATTCTTTGTTATATGGTTCAACTGCCACTGGGTGTCAAGCGGTTCTTTTACACTATGCATTTATAGCACTATGGTTCTACTTTAACTGCTGTGGTTCCATCTTATGTTCTCCTGGTATTTGTGGTTTAGGGAGGGGTATGTAGCATTCTCCAAGGGACATGATGGCTCAGGGGTTAAGAAGCTGACTAACAATTGCAAGATCGGCAGGTCAGTAGTTCGAGGCCCAGGCACTGTGTGAGGGAGTGAGTTTCCATCACTAGTCCCAGTTTCTGACAACCTAGCAGTTTGAAAGCATGTAAAAGTGCAAGTATCACAGAGTTGTCTTTGACAATGCTGGCTCTTAGGCTTAGTAACAGAGATTAGCGCCACTGCATAAATTCAGTCACAATTAGACAGTCTTGTCAAGGGAAAACCTTTATCTTTATATTTAGCATTCTCACCCAGATTGCTCTAGTGTCTTATGTCTCCCCAAATGACAAACTCGAGGATTCCATAGTGTGCAGACATGGCACTTAAAGTGCAATCATTGTGCTAAAATGGTGCAGTGTGAAAGGTCCCTTAAACTTACTATCTGTCCAGACTCATGTTATTTTGCAATTTTGTTCTCTCCACTCAACAGAAGTCAACTAGCCAAAGAAAATGAAGTCCTAGTTTCTCCACTATCATAGTTAGATGTGGTAGCACCATGTTCTTCTCCTTGCCCACCCCAAAAGCAGTGGCCATAGACAGGTACTTTTGTCTTCAGTCTGAAATGGAAAAATTGCTTGATAGTTAATTAGCTGGCTGACTGCATTTTTTCTATATCCTATGCTATCAACATTAGTAAACCCTGACTAAGCTATTTTTAACAAGCTATTTTTCAGACTTGCATTTCTGTGTACTGAGTGAAGTGCCTCTTACTGGGTGGCAACATTTTGTTTCCAGGCCAGTAGTCCCCATAGTTGACCATTTGGAAAAAATAGTAGTTTTCTTCAGTGATTATTACCTCAGATAGTAAGGGAGCTGAGAAGGTGGAAAACTTCATCTTCAAACAGTCGCCTCCCAACTTCAAGCCGTCTTGGATGAAACCGATTATCTAAATCCATTTCAAACTGGCTTCAGGACAGGACATGGAGTTGAGACTGCCATGGTCGCTCTGACCGACGCTCTCCGCTTGAATATCGATAGGGGTCGTGTGACCCTGCTGGTGCACTTGGATCTCTCAGTGGCCTTTGATACGATAGATCGTTCCATCCTTTTGGGTCGACTGAGAGAGTTGGGGATCAGGGATACCGCACTCCGGTGGTTCCGGTCCTTTCTCTTCAGGAGATCCCAAAGTGTGAGGCTCGGGGACAGTTGCTCTTCTAGGATTGAGCTTAATTGTGGCGTCCCTCAAGGCACCATCCTGTCCCCGATGCTGTTTCAGCATCGGGGACAGGATGGCGCCTTGAGGGACGCCACAATTAAGCTCAATCCCAGAAGAGCAACTGTCCCCGAGCCTCACACTTTGGGATCTCCCGGAGAGAAAGGACCAGACCCACCGGAGTGCCTGCTATCAGCTTCGGCTGATACGCCAGCTGCGCCCCTTCCTGGAGCCGAAGGACCTGGAGTCAGTGGTAAATGCTTTGGTAGCCTCACAATTAGACTTCTGTAATGCGCTCTACCTGGGGCTACCCTTGTGCCTAACTCGGAAACTTCAATTAGTTCAGAATATGGCAGCCAGGTTTGTCACGGGAACATCGAGGAGAGAGCACATAACACCGGTGCTCAAATCTCTCCACTGGCTGCCAATGAGTTTGAGCACAGTACAAGGTGTTGGTTTTAACCTTTAAAGCCCTACATGACTTGGGTCTATCTTATCTGAGGGACCACCTCATCCCGTTCAAACCCCCCCCCCCCCGCACACTCCGGTCTTCTGGGAGGAACCTGTCGCAGCCTATGAAAACTAGGTTGGCACAGACCTCCCAGAGGGCCTTTTTGGCTGTTGCTCCCAGGCTATGGAATGGCCTGCCGGACGAGATGCGTCTTATTACATCTTCTGATTGCTTTTAAAAAGCCTTAAAGACGTATCTCTTCTGGCAGGCCTTCCCAGAAAGCTCGTAACTCCTGGCTCTGTTTGTATCAAGCCTCCCTCTTAATTCTTCAACATCTTGACCTGGATATCCATGCAATGGCTGTTATTTTTATATTGTAATTTTAATTATGTTGTTTTAATTTGATGCTAGTTTAATTCTGTTTTAAGGGGCGGGTGGTTGGGCTTGGGCAACGTATGTTTTATCTTGTAATTGGATACAGAGGAGCGGGCTATAAATAAATTATATCTTTATTTTTAATGTGCAATATAGTTTTCTATTTCCTATGGGGTTTTGGCTGGGTAAATTGAAGACTTTTGGCAAGTCACATGCTCTCAGCCTCAGGGGAAGGTAATGGCAAACCACCTCTGAACCATGCTGCCTTGTAGCTTACAATTGTAAACCTGCTTAGGCAGTATGAAGCAGTATATAAATGAAGCTGTTTGGTTTTTTGTTTGTTTGTTTGTTTTTCAACAAACCTTCCAAGAAAACCCCACTATAGGTTCACCTTAGGGTCATCATAAGTTGGAAATGACTTGAAAGCTCACATCAAGAAAACTGTCCTAATAGCTAGGTTAAATCCCCGGTAACAATGTAGAATGCTTTGTGTCAACACATCCAAGACAAATGTGGGGATCTCTGTCTATCTCTCACATGCACGCACAGAGAGAGAGAGCTGAGACAGAATTCTCCATTTTTATATGGCTCTTTTTAAAAAGCAACTTCAGTTACCCTTTGACGTACAAATATGGCATGCCATTTAGGAGGCATGACTAAATACTATATTCTGTACTCATCCAGAGCTCTCCTTCTGACAGGTTTGGAACAAGTGCTAAGGTGGTACACTTCTTGGGGAGACTGAAGCCATGGAACTACACATATGACTCCAAAGCCAAAAGTGTCAAAGATGCTCAAGATCCCACAGTAGTACATCCAGAGTTCCTCAATATGTGGTGGGATACTTTCGTCACAAATGTTTTGCCGTTGTTACAGCAGCATGGTGCCATTAAAGATACAGCTACTGGTGTAAAAGCGGTATGTCTTCAAAATAAATTTTAAGCTTGACTGGGGATGTAAGAGTGAAGAGGGTCATGGCCCTTGCTTACAGAAAGACATTGGCTGTCAATAAATCAGAGTAATTTGGCTTTAAACTAGCATGGTTACTTTAAAAAAAATCAGCTTGCAATCCTGCAATAGCAGAATTAATAAATTAGTTAGATAGTAATGCCTGCAACCAAGCTTATTGCCACTTTACACAGCACATTGGCTCAAATCTGCAACTGTTTGCTATTACTGTATTTGTCTGCTATTAGAGTACCAAACACAAATTGTTTTACTAAATGGTACTAAGGGGTGGACTCAACCCTAACTCTGGCAAGATACAGAGATATGAATTTGGAAGTAACCAAACTCTTAAGTGGATAGGAAGAATTGGGGAGAAGTTGTTTTAAGCACAGCATCAATTTGCAATAAAAAGTATGGGAAGAAGGAAAAAGCTTTTTACAACCTGATCCTCTCAATCGCCAGTTTTGGTAAACTGTGTTTTCCTTGTAGTACTAAATCCAGTAGGAAAGCAAGGACACAAGGATCCACCTGAAGCAGTGATTAAATCTGCTGCACAAGATACTCAACTCTATTTATCTGATTAGATTTCCCAGAACTATTGGTGAGACAGTGGAGTGAAATGCAGGCAGGCAGGCAAATTTCAGCATACCCATGCTGCCTTGTAAAAATCTACCCTCAGTTTATATAAATTGTAAAATATATATTTTGTGTCATCCATCCATTGTCTGGTGTAGCAGATTCAATAATACTAATGCTCAGCAGTGTGACTAATACTCAGCAGTATCATTTCTACTGATATGATGTGCTATCTGTACTTTGAATGCTATTTCTTGATGTAAGCAGGAATTAGTGTATTTAAAATAGTACTACACTATTACTTTATTTTAAAACATCAGTTTTCAAGAGCCAGTTGTATTTTACATCCTGTTTTGGTCTGCACCTGAGAATTAAATGGTGGGTAGAATTATTGGAATCCCATCTTCATTCTTCAGAATCAGAATGCAACAGGATTAACATCAGTGAGGTCAAGTTAATTAAAATGCTTTGGCATTAATTTCTGCAGAAGTATGTGTCTGTAGTTTAACAAAAACTGCTCACTATTTAACTCTTCTTAGCAAGTTAGCTGCAGTCCTGAACACTGCTGTATCTCCATTGGTCATAACCACCTCTGTACACCAGGGGATATCGTACCTTCAACCATAGTAGTCTCAACACCTTTTAACTGAACAATTAATTTGCTGTCATTAAACCAGAGACAGACTGAATGGTAGAACCACTATGACTGTCTTGCTTCTGTAGCCTTTCCAGAGGTCTAGCTAGCCAAAAGATTTTGGCTTTAGCTTCTCTTGCATGTAGTCCAGTAATGCATGCAGAGCAACCTTTAACCACTTAAGTGTGGTATAAAAAATACAGTAGTTAAGTTCTTAGACCTTTCTGAGAGCGAAGACTAACCTGTTCTTGAGCTGTGCTTTCTGTTGTCTATATTTCAACTTTCTAATGAACTATTTTCAGCTATCGGGCTTGGTCTATACACTGGCTTTCTCTTGTGGCTTCTGTAGAGAGGTATGAAGAACTTAAACCTGTTGCTAAATACCTGCCTGCTGTCTCATTGACTTAGATAATGCTCTTTTTTGTACAGTTCCTTAAATTCTGTAAATGGTGCTTGCTGCTTTGCATGGGAATCTCTCATTGGTTTTCCTCCCCTCTGCACTGTTGCTTTGTGTCTCCCCCTTTTTGTAATGATGTTGTGGTATCTTCCCCACTTACTTGTGTTTTTATTTTAGGAAGAAGCAGCAGAGGCAGTGTCCCACCTGTCGCTTTCATCTACAGCACTGCCACACTCACCACCGTCACCACCCCCTATGTCATCAGAAGAACGCAAAGAAAGATGGGAGCAGGGCCAGGCTGACTACATGGGAGCAGACAGCTTTGACAACATCAAGAAAAAACTTGATGCCTACCTCCAGTAGAAGCACTTGTATCTGCTCTGCAGACGTCAGCAATACAAGGACTTTTCAGAGCTAAAGCAACTAGGAAAGTCAGATAGGGTCAATTAGACTTGCTAGCAGCTTTGCCACTGCTCAGCTGAAGGCGGTTGGCAGTACTGACAATAAGAACTGAACAAAACCTTGTTTTAAGTATGAATCCTTGTGCCAATCTTGTGTCCAACAGCCAGATCTTTTCCTCTTGCACAAAACCTAATGAACATGCCTGTAGAGAACTCAATGGGAACAGGGCACACAACTGTCTTGAATCTTACTCTTTAGACCTATAGGACTATTCTTTACCTCCTTCCTTCACCCCAAATCAATTTTGGCTTACTGTTAAAATAATGGCTAGATATTAAGGCAGCTATCGTGAAAGGGCCTTATAGGGAAGACATGAAAGCATGATGATATCATATGAATATTGCCTTTCTGTCAATTCCAGCCATATTGAAAATTCTGACCAGACTTCTATGCACAGTACTCACAGCATGGCAAATACTCTTCATTTAGTTATGTGTATTTCTGGGACTAGTTAAAAACATCGCAACATTTTAAACTGTTACCTGTAACACAGCACTCATAATACAAAATAAAGAAATCATGGTAAAACCTAAATAAATAGAATATGGCACCTAGTTTTATCAAACAGTACTATGACCTGACCTAAACCTGCTACCTCACATTAGTTGGCTGCATCATCAACATAGTTTTATAGTCTGATAGGAATGTTATTTTCTACAGTGCTCTTTGGGTGTGTCTACATTCTATTAAAACTTGTGCTATGTTCTGTTGAAATGGTTGCTGTGACACATCGTGCTGTACTGAGTATGTGTAGTAACTAGGTTTTATTTTCTTCCATAGCTTATAAAAATACTGCTAACTTGCTGAGTTAAATATACAATACAATAAAGATGCACTATAATTTCTGAATCTTCAGGGACTACATTGCTATCTGGTTTTCAATGCATTAGCTCTTACCTTATTACTTGATCATTGCCTAGCCAATGAATTGTCTGGCTACAGAATGTCTTAGCTTTTTATAAAGGAGTTTTTAATACTTTTTAATTGCTTGCATTGATGAAAGTACTGGTCAGAAATGGTATACATCTAAGCTTCACACAAGTTAAGATTCTGTTGCAAGATTCCCATCTAACAGACTTTCCTGAAAGCCCATTTAGTTGTTTGCATAAGTAGCAATAGCAGCTTCATTTATATACCACATTATACCACACTAAGCAGTCCCTAAGGGCGGTTTACAACTGTAAGCTAATTGCCCCCAACAAGCTGAGTACTCATTTTAGCGACCTCAGACAGATGCTAGCCTGAGTCGACCCTGAGCCCCTGGGTGGGATTGAACTCACAATCTTGTGGGATGTGAGTGAGTGGCTGCAGTACCAGTATTTAACCACTGTGCCACAAGGGCTCCACGTGTGATTGAAAAGAATTATATTTGGGATGACTCTTGTGTAACATTAAAAGCTAACCATAGCGTCTTCTATTCTATTTTTGATGTCCCCATCAGTGTTCAGTTCCAGCTAATGCATTTGTTATTATAGTTGCCCCTCTTTTTTCGTGGGGGATCTGTTCTAGACCCCCTCACAAAAAAGGAGTTTCACTTATATTCAAGCCCTCACATAAGTGAGGGACGTGAGTTCGAAGACCGCACTACAAAATTAAATGTGATTTTACAAAGGAACTCACTGCAACATTAGTTGAGGTGCCAAGTAAAAACAAATGCAATGAACAAACTATTAGCATGTCCTGCAAGTGTACAAGATTAGGAGTGATCTTATCTTGACTCTTTGTTCCCCAATGCTGATAATGATGTATTTGAATGGTTGGTGTAGGTGTTGAGTGCTATTTGCTCATAGTTTGTTCAAGGCTAATCAATGTTCCAACTGCACAGAAAGGTTATGCCAAAATAGGAATTATAAAGTGCCCCCTTATCTAAAGTGTTCCTGTTACCTGTGGAACAGATGCATGTGTCTTATGGTCCCACCTTTGGGCTTGCAATTTGACTTTTTGTATTACTGCATACTGTTCAATCATATGTCTTCACAACAGGTCTCAAGTGTATCTGTGTTGGCTATCCTGCATAGAGTTTACATTTGTGAAGCCTAATTGGGAAACCAAAATACAGTGGGCCCTTGGTATCTGCTGGGGTTTGGTTCTAGGATCCCCTGTAGATACCAAAATCTATGGATGCTCAAAAGTCCCATTAAATACAGTGGCATAGTAAAATGGTGTCCCTTACAGAAACTAGCAAAATCAAGGTTTGCTTTTTGGAAACTAAATGTTAAAAAAAATCTGTGGATATGGAGGGCAAACTGTAAGGTGCAAGCAAAACTAATGAAGAAATATGGAGAAAGTTTAAGGCTACTTGAAATTTTTCAGATGGATCAGTCAAATTGCTGTCACTCAGAATAGGCTTGTATCACATTAATGACTTACCATTGGTGAAATAGGGAATACCTGATCTTGATGCTAAAATGGTTTGCCTAAGGCAATGTAGCATATTTTTAGAAACATTTCACTTACTACATAAGCCTCCAAAAAGCCATAATTTTAATTACATAAAAATAAAACTAGCACAAGTTGCTGAGGTTTTTACTATTGAGATAATTGTTGCATCACTCACAGCAGGGAAACAGAAGCAGAGTAATAATTCAAACACATATTTCAATACATTGAATTCACGGCTGGCAGGTAACAGATACCAGCTCCATTAATAAAATCCTCACTGATGCCTTGCCATGTTGCCTGAGAATATCTGAAAGGAAAACCTGTTGGTGATATTATACCAGTGTAATGCAAGTTTTCCAGTGAGTGCAAGTCAGAAAGCCAACAGTTCTAAAGTAGCCTATTTCTTCAATGTCTGGCTTCCAAGTGGACCCTTAAAGCTGAACACACTAGTAAGGCTGCCTTTAAAAAGCCTGAATCAGACATGTGATTTTTCCAAGCCAGTCTTCCCAGAGTTTTTACTGCTGCATCTGCCAGCAAGATATTAGCTTTGGAATTCTTACTTAGATATCTCCACTCAACAGGAAAGGGAAAAGGCAAGACTAACATGCACCTAGCATGTTCGCTGTTTGCAAGCTATGGTCACTTACAATTTCTATTTCTAGCATGATACAGACTCAAATACTAAATCCCAATATACAGACTGTTTTAGAATTCAACATTTTTTTAGTAGCATGCAGTGAAATAAAAATGTTGCATGTAAATTAACTACCAGGCTTTTAAACCTTTGGAAAAGCTTTTTAACGTTAGTTTTTGATCGTATGCAATGGACATACTCATCTTACAAAACTAGGAACACTATCCTAAGCAAAAATGAAATGAGGTTATCCAACTCATTTTCCAAAGAACTGTTGCCAGAGCACAAACTACATGTGTGTACACCTCTTACAGATTAGTATTCCTTCTTTGGAAGAACAGCCAGATCAACCTTAAACCCTAAATATGAAGATTTAAGTCCTACTTCAAATGAAAAGCTTAATGTGTAAGAAGTCCTTTACTCATGCTTTTGCACTTTTTTAATGCAGACTTCATTCTAACATTTCAAATTATAAATCCATCAGGGTCTTGATGTCCTTAATTTTAGTTTCACTAGAAGGTTTTTTAGTTCCAAAAGCTCCAGCTGCAAGTTCCCTCTTCTTGTGTTGAATTTTCAGCATATTTTCTTCCACAGAATTCTTCACAATGAACTAATGGCAATTTTTAAAAAGAAGGAAAATTAATCTACAATTGTCAATTTAAATATAACACCTAAAGAATACTAAAATGCTGCAACCTGTAAAGTAGTATAAAAAGGAGGCAAATCTAGTGCTATTACTTCCCTTAAATCAATTTCCAATCCCACGTGGGGCCATATATACAGAAAATATCTTTGCAGTATATGCCATCTTATAAAATTTTGAATCCAGCCAGCCAAGCTGAGTAGGATTTAGTCCTTTTCCTTCCTACTTGTCCACCCTTTCAATAGGGTTCCGTATATACAACACAAACTGCAACATGTATGCTCTGGCCAGAGATCAAATGTTTGTCTAGGAATGGCAGGTTCATACAATAGATCATACTCCGTTCTGAACTAGCTTCTATTGTACAGCTCAGAGGTTGGAAATTCATGCAGTACAGCAAAGGCTTTTCAAATACTGTTGTAAAATATCCTCTGTATCATAGACACATACAGAGGTAAGTTAGACTTTAAAGCTGCATTTAAAGGGGGGGGGGGAGAAATCCCTTTGCTAATTGATCCCAAGCGCCTGAAATAATTGCCATCTCACCTTAGTGATGACGACATCCTGCCTCTGCCCAAGTCTGTGACATCTGTCAAAGCACTGGTCCTCTGCAGCAGGATTCCAGGCCTATTGGTGATAGTAAGCAAAGCAAAGTGTTTTCAAAGTGAGATTCCTACATTATACCATTACATTTGTGTATGGAAAGACTGGCAATTTTTTAAAGGGGCAGAATTCACTTGTTTGAACCCCAAGAATTTTTTTAAAACTCTTAGCTTTACATAACAAACAGCATTACAGTTTGCCAGGGCCTAGTTTTTGCATACTGTTACTTCTCCAGTCAAGTTTATGCATTGTCAGACATAAATACTGCTTCTTAGTGCAAAAAGTATTTCTGATCAAAAGGGTGCATTCCCTTCAATTAAAATGGGGAAACTTTCATACAAGTGAACAAAATTTAGATCATCAAGACAATGGATGCACAGTGAAAATTATCAGCAGGCTTCCTCTCAAAGGAAACAATGTGAGATTTTTTTGCTACTATGAGCTGCCCTAAAGGCATTTCTCACTCCTTTCCAACATTTCTGGGATAAGCTGTATGGGTAAGAGTCAAAATATCTGAGTAAATCAGTTGTGAGAGCCAACATGATGTAGTGTTTTAAGTGACAGACTATGACCCTGGAGACCAGGATTTGATTCCCAACTGGGCCATGAATCCCACTGGGTGACCTTGGGCAAGTTACACACTCTCAACCTCAGGGGAAGGCTATAGCAAACCACCTCTGAACAAATCTTGCCAAGAAAATCCTGTTATAGGGTTGCTATAAATCAGAAACAACATGAAGACACACAAGATAAATTGTACTTACTGGATCCATTAAAAATACCCGTGAAGCTGCTGTTAGATTCAAACCAACACCACCAGCCTTTAGAGATAGCAACATTATTGTTGGAGACCCTACTTCGTTGCTTTGGAACTGCCGAATTGCCTCTACTCTTTTTTTGCGTGTCATAGACCCATCTAAGCGAGTAAAGGCAAATCCAGATTCCCTGAAACACAAAAAATACATCATTGGTGGTATTGGGTGTTAAGCCCTTGGAATAAAGTTGTTGTGCCTTTTTTAAGATTGAAAAATAAATGCCCCAAGAACAAATTACAGCATGTAGGATTTGCATTTTTCAACTATCTTTATGAATTTAATTGCAGCAAACACTTACTATATTAATACATACAAGTCTACTTACTTTAGTGGAATCTCTATTAAAGACAGGAATTTTGTGAACTGAGAAATAATTAAACTCTTGACAGAGGGATTTTGCTTCCTTAGTTCTATCAAAGCATGCATGAGTGCATCGATCTGAAATAAAAGACAGTTATTTTTAGTTTCATAAATTACAAATCTTAATTTCTTTTCATTAGTTTTACTGTTACAAAAAAAGCTTGTACACATCTGAAGGACACTGTGTGACAGACTGACCAATTATTTATTTTCATTTATTTAATTGAATGGCAAACATCTGTGCCTTCAGGCAGATGAAAGGAAAATAGTCAACCATGAACTGATGATGTATGAAGTTTGTGGGGGAAAGAAAACTTTTGGAGATAATAATATTGGAGATCTAGAGTGTAAGCGCTGTGAGGGAATAGAGACTTTCACACAGTCCAAAACACATTGTAGAAATAATCCAGTTTGAGACTGTTTTAACTGCCCCGGCTCAATGTTAGGGAATTTGGGGAACTGTAGTTTTGTGAGACATTTAGCCTTCTCTGTCAGAGAGCTCTGGTGCCACAATTCTCAGAATTCCCTAGCACTGAGCCAAGGCAGTTAAAGCAGTCTCAAACTAGATTATTTCTGCAGTGTGTTTTGGACCACATACAGCTTTTAATACATACAGCTTTAGTATAATGTGTTTAAAATCAATAAATCATGCTCCTAAGGGAACTGTAAGCAAAATGTAGGAAAATTCAAAAACTTACAAATGTGAAAGGGGGATATAGAAATCCCCCCGGACCTTTGTCTTTAATTCTCTATGGCATTTGAATCTATGTGTGAATTATCTAATGCATGTCTTTCTAAATTGCCCCTTCCCAAAACAATGTTGCTGTTCTTAGACTGCAGTAAATCAAAGCTACATAAACATTTGGATACATGACCAATGTGTCCGAAGCAGGAAAAGTAACTTGATCCTTTTCCAGAAAGGCATTCACTCCACACTGTAATTATCAAAATAAAATAAGGAAGATGGGCAAATTATAGAAATGAGGAACAGATAAAAGAATCTAGGAATTACTGCACAGGAGTGTAGGCTAATTGTTTAAAAGTACATGAAATCACATATAATTTTCAATTACTTTCCTTTTATTAACAAGCCCTTAAGAGATCTTGAGGGCTGCAGCGAAAAACAAAACAAAATGCTGTAGCAGCACAAACCAGCAGAGGAGACAGAAAGTAATACAGGCTTAGAGTACACGCCAAGGACAGGGGACAGATTTCTGGCAAGAAAGGCTGGTTATCTGCCCAGCCTCCTTTGTACCATCTTGAATAGCAGCGTGGTTATATACCTAAGTTTTATTACTACATATATTTGGGAAGTTTTATGTCCTTTAATGTTACGAGTGTTTATTTAGCATCTGCCCCGAATCATATATACAAGACTAGTAGTTAGAATTTGTTCCAGTAGTAATTAACTGTTCTACGTGGTCCTTCCTCCTCCATAATGTGATGAGTCCATTTTAGGATGTTGAATTAGAAACCTGTAATCTAGACTGATAGTTATAAATTGGCTAGTTTTTGCAATATAATATTTGGACACATTATTTTCATACTTGTCAAAAACTTATTTTAAGATGAACCATTTGAAACAACATGTTCAAATTGGATATTTACCTTTGAACTAGATACCCATTCTTGGTCAGTCTTTGTTCCACTGTCAGGTTCCTCTAAACAACACTCTACTAAATGTTCTAATCCAACCTCTTTCCTGCAAAGAGGACATTTAGCATTTGCCTGAAAGAAAAAAAAAAGATTTTTTTCATCTTAATACACACTTGGTAATACAAAATCCACAGGGTTGCCATGTTGACAGGCAACTTTAAGGCATAAGTACACACACTATCTGCAAATTATGCTAGTTTTTCCACTGCAAGGAACCTACAGTATCATTGAGAAGGAAAAAAGAGGCAGTGTTTCCTGTACAATGATCTACAAAGTGAACACTAAAGAGGAACAAATCGTAAGCATATATCCTCCCTCCAAAGCAGCCTGCATATTAATATGAACCGAGAACATTTTTCTGTTAAATCCATACAAATAATTTTCAAGTAAATCAACAAAAATCAAAAGAGGTGTTTTCTACTGCAAAAGTACCTGCTTAGGTGTCCTAACTTGATATCATTTCCTATTAAATAGAAGAGTTCTTTAGGAGACATTCCCTAGGTCATTTTGTGCATATTTTCAGATTTCAAATCATATCTAAATAATTCTTTCATGCAGTAGGTGGAGCTTTGCTTACAATTTTCTCCAGTATGTAACTTAACTAGCACCTTTAGAAGGCTTTATGGCTGTTTCTATATGATTAACAACTTTCTGTAGTACAAGACTATAGCAAAATGTGTCTCCAAATATAGTCTGTATGAGTTAAGAATAATTTCATATGTAGTTGTATGCACAGTATGCGTAATAAAGCTACAGAAGTTATTATACTTTAAATGGCATCTAATTTAATTAATTGAAATTGGAACTTTAGAACCATGGACAGCAGACAACTCATACTCTTCCAAAGTTGCTAAAAAATACCCAGTTTGTTGGGGGCAATTAGCTTACAGTTGTAAACCATTTAGACTGCTTAGGTGGTATGATTCCTGTTATAAGCCAGGAATCAAGATGTCATTTGGACATTTTCCTAACACATGGAGAACAGCAAAAGGTAGTTTCATACACACTGTTATTTGTGCTGAAGAGTAACTTCTACAGCAAAGAACTTTTTCTATTTGTGTAGGCTGCTTACATTGGTATAGAAAGCCTATCCAAATACATAAGATGCCCTGTTGCAGATGTGGGTAGGAGGATGGGAGAGCTAGTCTGCATGTTCTTCCCACCTTCTCACTGACTGAACACAGAAGAACATAAAAATAAGTAAAAATCTTGGTATTGAATTTCATAGACTTGGTGTAAATCACTCAAAATGCATCCATGCTGCATAAGTAGCCAAAAGAGGATGGTATTTCCTTTTTTCCAGAGGAATTTTGGCTCACTGAGAACTTTTAATTCTATTGCTCTGATATCCAGTCATGTGAAGTAATAATGCAGTAATTGCTTCATTCCATAAGCACTCCCCCCCAAACATCCAGTTTAATTTATAAGCAAAAAGAATAAACTAGTTATGTAACCCACCAATGGCACTACTCTTCTATGGTGGTGGGAATGCGTGCTCCTGTGAGGCAAGAGACTATGTGTGCTGGCAGAAGTGCTGCTGGTAGAGTCTCCCATGTCAGTCAGATTTTTGCCAAGGAACCAGACTAAATGTGCTAAACAGCTACTGGGCAGAAGTAGTGGAGGGTGATACTGGCAGAGGAGGTCTCAGACAATGGCAGTGGCACCATAGCTTACACTTGCTACTACTGCACAGAAGAAGGCACAGTAAATGCGTTTTGAATGTCTTTTACCATGAAAACCCTATGGTGAGAAAATACAAAATGAATCAAGAGATAGTGCCAGAAGATGAGACTTCCAGGTTGGATGGCACTCAACAAGCCATGAGGTAGAGCAGAGGAGAACTATGAGTAGTGCTCTGGCGCAACTGGACTCACACCAAAAGGACATGCAGCTGTTCACATGCTCAGAGGTGAATTACACAGTGTTTTACTCTGTGTTGTTGTTGTCTTCAAGTTGTTTCCAGCTTATGGATACCCTAAGACTGTCATAGTGTCTTCGGGGCAAGAGGGCATTTGCCACTGCCATCCTCTGAGACTGAGAGAGTGTGACTTACCCAAGGTCACCTTTGCGTAACCTTGGTTTACATGTCCAAGCCAGATTTGAACTCTACAAAGGGTTTTATTAAGGAAATTAAAATATAAGAAGAAATGCAGTGGCAAAGAGAAATATAGTAAAAGCAGTCATAGAATGCAAAGTCTGACCAAATTATGTCAATCAGACTTCAAGGAAAACCAGTCAATATAACCTTAATCCAAGTTTATTCTCCAACTCCAGAGGCAAAAAGAATTTGAAAGATTCTATGCTGGAGTCCTGGAGGAAACTGATCACACAACAAAAGAGGGCTTCATAATTATAAGTGAGTAGAATGTAAGAAAAGGAAATGGAGCAGAATTAAAGATTGTAGGAAAATTTGGCCTAGGATCAAGAAATAAAGCAAGAGAGCACCTGATTGAATCTTGCATCATTCATTGCAAACATGTTCTTAAAGCAACCCAAGAGGTAACTGTACTTGGACATCACATGATGGCCAATATATAAAACAATTAGATTACACAACTGAAAGCAGAAAATGAAGAAGCACCATTCTTTCAGCAAAAATAAATCCAGGAGCAAATTATGGCACAGACTATGAACTACTAACATCAAAAATTAGAATAAATCTAAAGAAAAACATTGAACCAACTATCATGCTGAAGTACAATCTGAAGAACATCCCTGTAAATACCTAGCATACACACATCAAAAATTAAAGGAGTTTCACTCTGGTTCTCTAATTTAATACAATTAATCTCGATTTATATTTCTAGCAGAACTAACCAAATTTGACCAGAAATGAAGATTAATGGAGGACAGCAAAGTATTTTACTTACAGCATTTATAGTATTGTTTTGGAAAAGGAAGTAATGGTTCACAAGTTGTATAAGAAATGTGATGGAAAATGTAATATGGTTATTCTTTTTTTATGTTGGATTTGAAAATAAAAAAAATTAAAGGAGTTCAGTGTTGTTTAATCTGAAATCAGGAAGAAAGTTAGCAAATGAGACTCTTCGTGTTAATAGCAGAATAATTACAGGACATAAAGAGAACTGCAAGCCAGTTTGGTATAATGGTTTGAGTGATGGTCTAGGATTCTTGGGACCCTAACAGTCCTGCTCACCAAATCCTGCTCAGCCAAGGACATCCACTGGGTGACCTTTGGCCAATCACTCTCTCTCTCAGCCTCAGAGGAACGCAAGGGCATACACCCTCTAAACAAATATTGTCATGAAAACCTCTAGGGTTGCCATAAGTTGGAAATGACTTGAAGACAACAAAAATTACTCTGTTTTAGCAATACAGCCATCCAAATTACCTTCCAACCACCAAGGATTAATGCATAATAATTCCTTATAGTCAACTAACCTTCTCCCTTTGAATAACTTCACAGATGCATGGTTTGCAGAACACATGAGCACAGTGTGTTATCACAGGAAAGTTCAGTGACTCTAAGCATATAGCACATTCTTCATCTGATCCAGAGCTTAAAACTAATTTCATCCTCTCAATTAATTTCTCACGTAGCTCTTCAGGAGTACTGTTACCTGCACAGACAAACAGGCACAAACAAATGCTAGAACAAAAATACTGCAGAATTGAAAGCTTATAATACCATACAAGGCAAGCTAATTTAAAAATGGAATGTTTGAGAAAAACAAGCAGAAGTCTGCAAAAAAATTGTAAAAAAAATTCCCTCCTGAAATGATTGTTTCTGCTAAAGGTGTCAGCCATATTGTCTTCCACCATGTGATTTCTTTTCCCATTCCCGACCCCCAGTTTTTCATTTTCTTTTCCAACTGGGCTTCACTGGGTTGGTTTTGGAAACATTGCCACCTTTATGTTTTAGTGCTACTTCTTATTTACTTCTGCAATCCCCACATCCCTCTTATTTCTCAATATTCTCATTTAACGTTTTGGCTATATTTCACCACTCTGGCTCAGAGAAGGGGATGGAGTTCTTTTCGATATAGAGTTAATATACTGTACCTTAACTTTTATTTAAGAAAAGGTACTATCCATTTCTCTGAATAAAATGGCAAAAAGCTTTTTTGAATACCTGAGGCAGTGCTGGTGCTTTTGACTCTGAAAAATGAATCTGAATAATTCCCATTACTGGCTTCTTAGCTCTTCTGATTTGGGGACCCTAGAGATATTCTGTCTTTCCACTTTTTCAGGCATCCTGCACACTTAATGCCCCCAAATGTGTAGGGCCAACTGTATTAAGACAAGAGAACACCTTCAGTTGCTGGATATTCTACTCTTTTGCCATCTGAAGCACCTTTATCCAAATGCTACAGAAAATCACAATGTAGCAGTAGCCACTTTATCTCCATGTATTACTTCCATTACCAGATGTTAATCTTCCCCAGAAAGGAAGGCCTTCACTTATGTGTGTTTAATATTGCAATAAATGCAAGTGTAATTCCGCAACACATCCCATTTTTAATATGGTATTTTAAAATACTGTAGAAACATTCTTGTCCTCTGCAAAGTATGTTCTGAAAAGAAAATGAGAGCTTGAATGGCATCGTTCAAACTAAACATTATTGAATGTGCAAAAGGATCCATTAATTGGTGAGACTTGAGGAAAAAAGAGACTGCACTACAAAAAATGCAGGTCAAAAGAAGTGCTGCATGATTTCTTAGCCCTGCCCAAACCCGGCTGCCTCCTCCATACACTGCACACCTACTATTTACCATAGTTCCTTCATCCATCCAGCCTTTAGGGTAAATAGAGATTTATGCCTGCCAGAATTCTGTATGTTCTTTAGCATCATTTTCCTTTGCTTCGTCCTTTACATCCTTTGTTACATGCCCTTATGTTTTACCCTCGACCTATCCACAGGTCACATCAAAATCCATAATTTGGGCCCAAAAACATGCCCTCAGCTTATACACAAGTAAATAGGGTCAATATTTTGCAAATATTTTGCATCCATGAAATGTTTGTAGCCATAGTACTATTTATTTATATACCTTCAAACTACTCTGACATTCTCAGTATTCACACAAAACTAAGCAATTAATACAAGCAAAATCTACACTGACAGAAGGCACAGGGTACAGTTTCATGTACCACAATGGGCAAAGTACAAAACAACAAACTTGCATATTTGATCTGTATATTGCACCACCTTATTTTAGGTCTACTGCATCATCATCATCATTATTATTATTATTATTATTATTAAAAACATCATGGATACACTGACCTCCCATATTGCTAGATGATGATGTGCTTATACAGAGTGATGGATGACAGCACAACTGTCTCAGTCTTAGCAAAGCACCAAGAACGTCTGCATAGTTGCTCAAGACAGTTCCCTCATTAAAATACCTGTAGAATAATTTTATGTTAAAATAAAAGCATTGCCATTTGAATAACTCAGCTGTGATCCACAAATCCTTAGACCTTCAGTCACATTCTCACATAACAAGACCGGATCGAAACTTAACATAGTATCTTCACACACTCTCATCCCCTTCCTCATCTCTAATATCTCAGTAGAAAACTCACAGGGGGATTGCGGTGTGTTAGGTCATGTTTCCATTTACATTCAAACTAAGAAATCATTATTTATGTCCAACAACAAACAAATGTCCAACACTCAGTACTGGCATTATG
This sequence comes from Urosaurus nigricauda, assembly GCA_034509955.1. NCBI lineage: Eukaryota > Metazoa > Chordata > Lepidosauria > Squamata > Phrynosomatidae > Urosaurus > Urosaurus nigricauda. The sequence continues at coordinate 246,544,294 of JAOEGL010000003.1, forward strand.
TATTCACTTCTATTTTGTTTCCTATTTCCATTTACCATAACACTAAAAAAATCAGATATAAAATTCAGTTTCTGCACAGACAGCAGAAATACTTGGGTATATACACATAATCACAGGTATGGTGGATAGGATGACAAAACTGTGGTGTCAATCCAGTGACTAACTGAACCCTTTTTTTTTCACTTGCAAAATGAAGCACATCACAATAAACCCATTCAATGGATTTTACATATACAGTTGGCCCTCCACATTTGCAGCTTTAACTTTTGTGGATTATCTGCAGATTTGATTAATATATTCTCTCTAGGAATTTCTAGGTCAACTCTGCTGGAAATTGACCACAGAGTTGCACTGGAGAACTTGGAGATTACTAGAGAAAACATTTCTCTAGACATTTGAAGGTCCTCCAGCATGATTCTGGACAACATTTGGCAGATGTTGATTACAGAGTTGTACTGGAGGACCTAGAGACTCCTAGAATGTATTAATCAAATCTCTCAACTAAAAGGTGTTCTCTCCAGTAAAAACAGTGTTTTTCATTTGCATTTTTTTCCATTTTCACAGGGGGTCCTGTGAACGGTATTATAATACTTTTCCACTTTAAATATGAATTTTAAGGCTGAAATAGCATATTGTACTAATAGGTTTATAATCCTGAAAATCTATTCTGGTGCTCAGATGCAAACATATGAGGAGGGAAGATAATAGTCCTCTGTTGATGCTCTTCTCACTTGAAAATCAAGAGACCAAAGAGGAGCTTTAAAAAGCTTTTAATCTGTTTTTTTAAAATCTTAAATGGTTTCCAATATGGGGATAGTATTCAGACATAGCTGTGTTGGACTGGAATATCAGTATGCAAAGGAAGGCTGTAGAAAATTTAAAACTAACTGAGCAAAAGAAGTTGAAGCATAACCTTCCATAGGCCTGGTGTACTTCCTGACATGCATCTGAGGAGGCAGATCAAGACTGGATCTACACTACAGAAATAATGCAGTTTGACACCGCTTTTAACTGCCAGGACTCAATGCTATGGAATTCTAGGATTTGTAGTTTTGTGTGACATGTAGCCTTCTCTCTGGTGCCACAATAAACTACAGTTCCCAGAATTCCCTAGCACTGAGCCAGAGCAGTTAAAGCGGTCTCAAACTGGATTATTTCTACAGTGTGTTTTGGACCTCTATCTCAAACGTCTCACTTAACTGGGAGTAAGTATCACTGAATTCCATGTTGATTTCTGTATGGGGCTGCACTGACAAGGCAGCTAAACAAAAAGGTTTTCAAAAGTCAAATTATAACAGTTGCAAGAACAGCAATTTAACTGTTGGCACTATTTACCTTCTAACAGCTGCTACGCTTTCATTTTTCACAGAGTTATAGATTAAGCTTTCTTCATCTGTAAGTGTAATATGCTGAATGAATACTTTGCGCTCTGGGAGTTCTAAAACAGGCTTCCCTTTTACTTTGCTTGTTTTAGTTCTTCGAAGTGTAATACTCTTAATCAGGGATTGCAAACGCCTGCCAAAACAAAAGAAGCTTCCATGAGACAATAATAATAACAATAACAACAATAATAATAACGATGATGATGATGTTTTATTTATACCCGTTCTTCAACCAAGGCTATCAGAACGGCTTACAATTTATTAATTAGACATTTCCCTGCCCCCGGGCTTACAATCTAAAAAGACACAACACAAAAGGAGAAGGGAGAGGTGGTGGGGAAGGGGGAAAGTCCAGCAGATTTTCTCTCCCTCAGAGGCCTGGACCATGGCAGATGGGACTGGAGGGAAGGTTCTTCTTCTTTTTAGGCAAGGCCTGTTGGAGCTGGCTTGCCTGTCTTTCTCTCCCTCAAGATGGTGGATGGAGGGAGGGCAAAAGATATTTCATATATCCTGGTATTGGTAAACATTGTACCCAAAGTGAAGTTGCATACTGTCTGTATTTTACTTAATACTGAAAATTAATGAGAGAATTTTTAAGAATAATACAATATGTTTATATATATTGCTATTTACAGCATACATTTATCCATTATATATAGGAAAGAGTTTATACTTAAGCCCTCCTTGATCTCCCATAGTAACAGGACGCTGGATTGTTCTGTGCCACCACTCCTTATCTGTAAAAGGCTTCAGCTTTAAGAAGGAAAGAAGAGACCACAAGTCCTTTAAGGAATTTTGAATCGGTGTACCTGTAATGAGAAATGGGAACAAAACAAAAACATGCTATGCTTCTCACCATTCACTCAAAAATAAGTCAGGACTGGACCAGTGGAAAGGATCCCATGTGCAAATATTCCTAAAGCTCATCAAAAATTGCTTTTGTCAGCTTGAGCTATTATGCAAAATTAATGTTCACCAACATAACCACCATATTACTTATCAAAAGTTAGTTATCATATGCTTCTTCAGCATATTCATTTCTAACTGTTCTCACATATTTATTAGCTTCCCATAGTTATATTTAGAGACATGGACGTGGCTGAAAATGATTGACTATCAGACAGATGGAAGTCCAAAGAGTTACAAACAGTACATTAATATTGATTGGATCTACATATTCTGATAATGGCTCCTGGGGATTATTCATCCATTAAAAATGAATTTTTTAAGTAGCACTAGCTTACAAAGAGAGTCTCCCATTGTCATGAAATGAGCATTTACTTTGCTTTGCTACTGAAACATTTTTGTGTCTATGTGGCTTCAATCATCTGTCAGCTGATAGTGATGCCACAAAATGCATCAGGTTTCCTTAGGCAAGGAATACTCAGATGTGTTTTTGCCAGTTCCTTTCTTTGAAATATAGCCTAAAGCACCTGGTATTAATTGACAGTCTTACATCTTTAGCCAGATACACACAGACCTCAGATACAAACAGACATATATAGAATTTGCAGCCAAGCAGAATTATCCTTTTATTCCTTATAGTACACAAAATGAGCAGCTGCAACCTGCTCCTCAGGTGCTCACAGGAGTGGCAAAGGGGCTGCTTTTAACTGATTATCCCAGGCAAGTTCAAACAACAAAGTACAAGGTGGATATAAGCAGGAAAGTCCTATTTATTTGACAGCTATAATAGGTCACTGCCAATGTCATAACTTGGAAGTTAACAGAATACTGCAATGTTCTGTCAACGATACAAGTTACCTGTCAAAATCCATCTTCTGTGTGCATCCAGGTCTAACACAGCTTTTGTTTGCTGAGCATTTGGATTTCGTATTGTGTGTCCTTCATCCAACACCACTCTCAGCCACTTTAATTTGTGCAAAGGACTATTACCTCGGGCCTGGAACAAAATTAAGAGATTCTTGTAGAGGATAGCATCACCATTTTGTTTTCCTGTCTTTTTTGTGTGAAGAAAGCACCACCAGTATATACCATTTTGTTTTTCCTCTCTTTTAAATGCTATGAACAGCAAGAGGAACCCAGACTGCACCAAACATGTTCAAAAGCTTGGAAGTCAGAACACTTTTGTTTTTAACCTTTAAGTCCAGTTTTATAAATCTACAAAGCATAATGTTAAAGACACTAGAGAGAGATATACACAGTATCTTTGAGGTATCAACATTAGGAGGAACTTCCTGATAGTAAGAGCTATTCGACAGTGGAAGCACTCCCTCAGAGTGTTGTGGAGTCTTCTTTGGAGGTTTTTAAGCAGAGGCTGGATGGCCATCTGTTGGGGATGCTTTGATTGTGAGTTCCTGCATGGCAGGGGGTTGGACTGGATGGCCCTTGTGGTCTCTTCCAACTCTATGATTCTATGAGGTAGACAAAATAGTGCTGGCAGGAAGCTTTGCCTGTAGTATGAAGTGTTTCGATGATACCTGTGATTTGTTTTTGTTGTTACATTCACATTGTTTGTTTGTTTATTTACTTATTTATTTATTTCATTTGGACAAGAGCACCTTCAAAAGTACTGGCTTCCAGCTACTTGCCATTTTTATTTCCCAAATACATTCTTAGGAAATAAAGATGACAGGTTTCTGAAGACTAGCATTTCATTTTGAAGAACAGCCTATGATTTCCACTGCCATGTCCCAGATTTGTCCCTTCTCACTTGCTGCCCCTCACTTCTGGAATCTTCTTCCCCCACAAGCGCACCTCATTACTTCTCTAACCAGTTTCAAAACTGAGTTAAAGACTATATTGTTTAAGGAAGTGTTCCCAGGATTGTGCCCTTGTCTGTCCCAGGATGCCTCGTTTTAATTATGTATTAAGAAGCAGAACCCGCCCTCCAGTCCATCTGCCTTGGCCCATCTGCCTCAGAGGGAGAGAAGAACTGCTGGACCTTATCCCTTTCCCCACTACCTTTCCCTTCTCATTTTGTGTCGTGTCTTTTTAGATTGTAAGCCTGAGGGCAGGGAACCGTCTAATTAAAAGATGTACAGCACTGTGTAAATTTACAGCGCTATATAAATAAAAGTTAACAAGAACAGCAGCTGCGTTAAAAAAAAAATCTAGAGAATAAAGAAGAACATTATCATGCAAACCATTAACATAGGAAAGGGGAGATTTTGGAAATAGCTAAAACTTAAAAGTCACAGCAACTTGACATAGCATCAACACACACTAACTAACCATTGATTTTACTACTCAGCGTAAGATGCAGCTCTCTCCCATTCCACTGCAATAGTGCTTCATACTCATCAGTTGGAAAAAGTATACATCTAACCCTCTTACACAGCTACTTATCCAGTTTCACAGCTAAAGCCATTTAAAACTATTTAGTCTGTATCTGTCAAGGCGAACATTAATTTGACACTTTAAAAATAAGATTTCAGAATGGGATTAAAATTATTACCGGAATTTGCTTAATTTTTAGTTTCTAGTAAGGCAAAACAATTATATTTTTCTACCGCCCTGTAAATACTTAAAGCAAACTTTGCAAACCTGCAAAGTAATTACTAAAATGACAGTCCTTTTTGTGACAGGTGATTTGAACTAACATCTTCCAAGCCATTAGTCATCTGAATTCTTAAGGCCAATTAGATCAAGACTCCAAAGCTACCATCCTAGACTATTTCATATTTTAACTAAAGTCTAATGAATAACTGAAGTATAAAACATTGAGCTTTCTCAAGATAAATGTGTAGAAAGCATTACCAACTGGAGCCCTTGAGATGACATAGGAAAAATTGCTATCCTATTCCAAAAGGAAAGAGACAAAAGCTGTGAGGTTGGGGGATCATGCTTAGATTTGCAACCTTTTGTGAAGCCTCAGGCCACAATTATAATCTTCTGCTAAATTATTTGGGCAGATATTCCAAGGAGGCAAAGATAAAAGGTAACATATTAGAAAAGCACTGCTAGAACCTCTACTAAGAGAAGGGTCTAATTTTATGGTTGAATTACTTGTTCTGAACATCAAACCTCAGTATCATTTTAGAGAGATAAGTTCAGCACTGTACCAGATTTAATTTCTGACAAGAAATCTAATTTTTATAACCTATGAACTGCTTTTTTGGTAGTTTTTTAATGGGTTTTTCAGGCTATGAGGCCATTTTCTACAAGAGTTTGTTCCTGACATTTCGCCAGAAGCTGCAGCTGGAATCTTAAGAGATGCTTTATTATTATTATTATTATTATTATTATTTAGTAATAGTAGTAGTAGTATTAAAGGAAAGATGTTAGAATCTTACTATAATTTTTTACCATACTTACTCCATAGTCACTAGCCAAAACACTGTATGTTGTTAATACAACATCCTGCCTTGAAAGTATTGCTGGATCTTTGCTGCGCTCAGAGCCATAGTAAACATACAGGTCCAATTGAACATCTGGATCAACATGTTGTTCAAACTGATCCTGAAATGAAAACATGCAGGTAAATATTTCTATCATATGTTAATTTTGTTGTAAACCTAACTTGCTACAGTTGGTGGAACTTAGTAAGATAAGACAAGGGTAAGTATTTGCCGAACCATAGTTTTTGTAACCATGGAAGTTATTCTGCTTAAAATATATGAGAAACTCACATATGTTTCACTCAAGCTTTTTTAAAATGTATGATTCTGGCTTCAATCCTATGCTCGCTTCCCTTGGAATAAGCCTCACTGGAATCAGTGGGGTTTACTTCTGCACAAACAGGCACAGGAACTGACAACATGTTGCCCACCAGGTGTTTTCCACTATAATTGCCATAAGGCCAACCCAGAATAGGAGCTGCCCAGGAAATAATTTTTAATCTGAGATATTTCAATGGCACAAGGTTGACCACTTTACTGTAAATCTTACTTAAGAATATTTAAATTACATTGCAATTCTGCTGTTCCCAAATTTTCTCACTTTAACACTTAACTTATTTAGAGATTCAGCTCAGGCGACTACAGGGTTTTGGATAGTTAGGGCATCCAGGGGTAGGGAACTAATTAGACACTAAATGGAGACCAGTAGGTGAGACTAGACAAAGATTACAATTTGACTGCTGAGAGGTTACCACCTGTATTTTTTTTAAAACAGCAGTTAATGATTAACCATTGGTTGGAAGAGAACCAGAAACCAGAGCTGGTAGATAAAGTCAGCAGAGCAAGACTGAGAATCTTGCTGAAGACTGGCACCAGTGGCTAATAAGACAAGGAAGCCCTTGTGGTTGTGGTTCAGCAGCCTTCAGAACACACAGTAGAAGGAACCTCAACATGCAGTTCCTGAAAATCTGAATTATTATTACTAGAGGCAGAAGAAAACTGCTATATAATTACTTCTGTTCACTTGATAAGCTTTTTCTTGTAGTGGTGTCTGTCCAATGCTTTTGCCATAGATTGTAGAAGAAACAGAAGATTGGGGGTGTTTGTGCCAATAGTTAAAACTTAAGTTGTAAGATCTGAGAAGTTTATCAGTTACTATGACAAGAAATTCTACACACCCAAGCTTCATACTTTTAAAGTGGGAATAAAAGGAGATAGCCATGTTTCATTCCAATAAGACATACTCACTGACCTACTTCCAAACCTAGGTTTCTCTAGGAAATGCAAGTTCGTTAGGCTTCATCTTAAGACATGAGGTTTTATAAGTCCTAACATTAGTCCTTGTGCATCACAAAATAAACAGAAATTAGCATCTTTCATAAAGTGCAGAAGATAGGGTAGACTGGTTAGCACAAAAAGTGAAAACATCCTAAAGTTCTACATTATAATACAAAAAGGGCAACCTCTAGCCCTCCATATGTTGTTGGATTGCTACTCCCATTAGTCCTAGGCAGCACTGCCCACTGTAAGGAATTACTGGAATTATAGACCAACAACTATTTGCCCACCTCTCTTGTAATATGCTGTGGAACACATACGAACGTATGTGCAATCCAAGGATTCCACAGAAGCCTTGTCAATATGTTTTTTCTATCCAGAATTGAGAAACCAGATTCAACGATTAGGAGAGTCAGAATGAGCTAAACATTATAAATGACAATTATATAAATTTCAAACCTACAATCCAGTTACTTAGGACAGAAAGTGGACAAATGATCAGAGTTGTTCTAAGACTCTTGTCAGCTTCACTCTTCTTCTCCTGTACAGTGGGAACACCTTGGAGAGAACGAAAAACACTATTAGCTGTACATCTGCAGCATAACATTTCCATGTAGTCCTTCTGAGAGACTGCCAACCAAAGAACAATATATACCAACATTTTTTCCTATACATATACTATTAAGTTTTTGTTTTTACTACTGTACTTTCATACAATTCTACTAATCTGTGTTTCAGATGTTTTCTTCATTATCTTTTGAGACATTCAAGCAGCATAATATATAGCACCTCAATCTGAGAGGCAATATAAGTATGAAGTTTAGATATACTGATACCTTTTTTCTTTGTCTTCTTTAAAGATATGGTGGTTTCCCCAAGAGCAGAGCCAAATGCTTCATCTTCCTGAATATCAGAAGAAGCTGCAGGTTTTAAAACAAACAAACAAACAAACAAACAAAAACAAAACAAAAACAAACTGTTTATCCACTAAAATTACCACACAATATATTAATGAAGATTATTTTTACTAATATAGAGACACCCCAATTCAATTTCAGCGGATATATGATGGAAGCTGAGAAAGCTCTTTGTGAATTAGTAATTAGTAAGTCTTCCACAAAAGGACCTAAATACCCTAAAGCCACCAGATTCTGATCTTGGAAGCAGTCAGCTCTGGTTATTACCTGGATGGGAGACTACCAACCAATACCAGGTGCTATAGACTTCCTTTAGAGGAAGGAACTGGCAAAACCATCAATGAGTATACCATGCCTAAGAAAACTCTATGAAATTCATTGGGGTTGCCATAAAGACAGGCAATCTGAAGGCATGTGCACGCATGTGCACGTGCACACACACAAGTCTTTCAAGACAGACAATGTGTTAACATTAACATCACAAAGATTTCTTTAAACTGAGACTGCAACCCCACATTATGAATGCATGCATAGAAACATAGTTTTCAAAAACCTCATAAGGATATTAAAGCTAGAATGGGGAGGAGAGACAAATATGAGTATAAAGTGTCATACCTTTTCTTTTTTTTCTTGTTGCTGCACACTTTTTCCTCACTTTAGCTAGGCAAACAAAAGATGTGTTAATGCATTAAACAAAGAAGTAAAAAGACATTAGCCAAATAATACCAAAAATAAAATGAAGCTCACTTTTCATTTGTGTTTCCTGCTCTTCAGGTTCAGAGTCACTGCATACTGTATACTTTGGTTTCCTTCCTGTAGCTCTGAAGGATTAAAAAAATCAGTAGTAAATATAATGTTTCACATATTCTTAATCTGATAATCCAGTCTGGTTTTACTTGTACACTCTATAAACCATTTGCAATAAAGGTTTACAACAATCTACCAATTGCCAGTTCAGAATATGTTTAACAGTTCTAACCATCCATGAAGTTCTTTCTTTTTTAAAGAGATAGATGTTAAACCCTTTTCTGAAATCAATAGCGGGGAGGGAAGGGTGGGAAGAGTTCAAAAGTGACATGCCATGGGGGAAAGAGAAAAAACTCAATCTTCATGAGAGCATCCACATGTTTTAAATGCACTTAAAAGAGTGATTTAGAGCATAACTAAGGTAATTTTCTAAGCATAGTAATAGTCTTTTCTTATATAATCATATTGCCTACAATCTTCATTTCAAAATCAGGGAGAGAGTGGGATTCTTAGAGTGCCACAACCTCTTTAAAAACATATTTTTTTAAAAAAAAAATGGATCAAATAAGTACTTTCATTTGTAAATCAACCGTCATAAGTGTGCTTCATCTCCTGAGATAACATTATTTTAGAAACAACATCCACAAGCTATTTTCCTGATCATGAGGTTTTTTGAAATGATCTGATCTACCTTTTTGGACGCAATCTGGATGACTGGGAAGGAACAGAATCATCTTGCTCCTTTCTATCGGAAGTATTCATCTGAAAGCCACACTTAGGTTCTTCACAAGAGAGGAAAAATAACTGTTAGAAATCAAGGTACATCAAAGCAATTAGAATGTTAACTAGAAGGCATAATTTCAAACTGTTCCAATAAGGAAGAAAAATGGGAGATATCTCAAGAAACAGAAATGTCATCTTCTGGCCTGGAGGGAGTGAAAAGACAGGCCCAACGTCATCGGGCCTGAAAAAGAAGGGCCCTCCCTCTTTGTCAACTGTCATCTTCTGGCCTGGAGAAGGTGAAAGGACAGGCCCAACGCCATCAGGCCTGAAGAAGAGCCCTTCCTCCTTGCCAAATGTCATCTTCTGGCCCACAGGGAATGGAAAGACTCCATGAAAAGACTCCAGGCCCAATGCCATCAGGCCTGGCCTCGGTTAAGAAGAAGAGTCCTCCCTCCAGTCCATCTGCCTTGGTCCAGGCCTCAGAGGGAGAGAAGAACTGCTGAACCTGATCCCCTTCCCCACCACTATTCCCTTTTCCTTTTGTGTCATGTCTTTTTAGGTTGTTAGCCTGAGGGCAGGGAACCGTCTAATTAAAATAATAATTGTAAGCCGCTCTGAGAGCCTTTAGGGCTGAAGGGCGGGGTATAAATACTGTAAATAAATAAACCAGGATGGATGACTAAGGAACTTTCAACTGAGCTAAGTTTTAAACGAACATGTATAAAAAATGGGGAAATCACCAAAGAAGAATTCAAACAAATAGCCAGCATGTGTAGGGATAAAGTCAGAAAAGCTAAAGCGCAGAATGAACAGGCTTGCTAGAGAGGTTAAGAACAATAAAAAGGGCTTTTTTGGATATGTCCACAGCACAGTGAAGAAGAAGGAATTGGTAGGGCCACTGTGTGGTCAAGTTGGCAAAATGCTGACAGGGGACAGAGAAAAGACAGAATTACTCAACACCTTCTTTGCTTCAGTCTTCTCAGAAAAGGCAAAGGGTGTTCAACCTGAGGACAACGGAGCAGAGGACAGAATAGGAGAATTTCAGCACAGAGTAAGTAAAGAGATAGTACAGGAATACCTGGTTAATCTAAATGAATACAAGTCTCCAGGACCAGATGAACTACATCCTAGAGTATTAAAAGAACTGGCAAATGTAATATCACAACTATTGGCAATAATCTTTGAGAACTCCTGGAGAACAGGAGAATTCCCAGCAGACTGGAGGAAGGCAAACGTCCCCATCTTCAAAAAGGGGAAAATATGACATCAATACCAGGAAAGATTCTGGAGCAGATCATTAAACAGAGAATTTGAGAATATCTAGAAGATAATTCCATAATCACAAAAAGTCAACATGGGTTTGAGAGAAACAAGTAATACCAGACAAACCTGATCTCTTTTTTTGATAAAATTACCAGCTTGGTAGATGAAGGGAATGCTGTGGATATAGTATATCTTGATTTCAGTAAGGCCTTTGAAAAGGTTCCCCATGACATTCTTGCAAACAAGTTTGTAAAATGTGGGCTAGACAAGGTAACCATTACATGGATTTGTAACTGGATGGCTGGCCGCACCCAAAGGGTGCTCAACAATGGTTCCTTTTCATCCTGGAGAGAAGTGACAAGTGAGGTGCCACAGGGTTCTGTCCTGGGCCTAATGCTATTCAATATCTTATTAATGACTTGGACGACAGTGTTGGGGGCAAAGTTATCAAATTTGCAAATGACACCAAATTAGGAGGAGTAGCTATAACCAAAATTCAAAATGACCTGAATAGACTAGAAAGCTGGGCTAAAGCTAACAAAATGAAATTCAACACGGAGAAATGTAAGGTTCTGCACTTAGGGCGGAAAAATGAAATGTACAGATATAGGATGGGGGACACCTGGCTGAATGAGACCACGTGTGAAAGGGATATAGGAGTCCAAGCAGGGAAGGGAAGGAGGAGGAAGGAAGGAAGGGAAGGAAGGAAGGAAGGAAGGGAAGGAGGAGGATCAAAATTCAAAATGACTTGAATAGACTAGAAAGCTAACAACATGAAATTCAACATGGAAAAATGTGAGGTTCTGCATTTAGGGCAGAAAAATGAAATGCACAGATATAGGATCGGGAACATCTGGCTGAATGAAACTACGTGTGAAAGGGATCTAGGAGTCCAAGCAGACCATAAGTTGAACATGAGTCAACAGTGCGATGCAGCAGCTAAAAAGGCCAATGCTATTTTAGGCTGCATGAATAGAAGTATAGCGTCTAGATCCAGGAAAGTAATAGTGCCGCTCTATTCTGCTTTGGTCAGGCCTCACCTGGAATACTGTGTCCAGTTCTGGGCACCACAATTCAAAAAGGATGTGGAGAAACTGGAGCGGGTCCAAAGGAGGGCGACTAAGATGGTGAAGGGTCTGGAAACCCTGCCCTATGAGGAACGACTTAGGGAACTGGGGATGTTTAGCCTGGAGAAGAGAAGGTTAAGAGGTGATATGATAGCCCTGTTTAAATATCTGAAGGGATGTCACATTGAGGAGGGAGCAAGTTTGTTTCCTGCTGCTCCAGAGAACAGACCTGGAACAATGGATGCAAGCTACAGGAAAAGAGATTCCACCTCAACATTAGGAGGAACTTCCTGACAGTAAGGGCTGTTCGACAGTGGAACACACTCCCTCAGAGGGTGGTAGAGTCTCCTTCCTTGGGGGTCTTTAAGCAGAGGCTGGATGGCCATCTTTCAGGTATGCTTTGATGGAGAGTTCCTTCATGGCAGGGGTTGGACTGGATGACCCTTGTGGTCTCTTCCAACTCTATGATTCTATGATTCTAATGTAAATCAAAATTTCTTCAAAATATCTTCACTGCATTGGATCCAAACTAAGTCACACTCTAATTTTACAGTAATCAATGATAGTTGAGATAATCATACCTAATATGTTCCACAAATCTCAAAAGGACCAAACTGTGACTAATTTAATGGATTCAGTCTACTTAAGTCTGGCATCTAATTGGATATGAAACAAATTGCATCTCTGCAGACCAGCACGAAGTTAACCAAATTACCTTCTTTATTTTTCTCAACAGAAACACATTCCTGAAAGAAAAAACAAAAGAAACACACTGAGATTTTACTTAAACTATTTCATCAGTTTTAGGTTCTGCACATAATTACTAGATCAAATAATAAATCTGTTAAAAATACAATTAGAGCAAATCTTCACAGAATAAACATGACATGATTAAGTCTTCTTCTACTGTGCGGTAGCTTGTATCCATAGACCCCCCTTATACAAAGACATACAGCAATTAGACTTGCATTTTTCCAAGCACTACAAAGAAAACAACTTGTACATAAATTTATGACTGCAGAGAGTATTCTACGAGAGATACAAAGTAGTCTTAGCATTCATGTTTGTTATGGATTCCTGACATAATAGTATGATACAAAATAATTATATTTGGGAGTTAAGTCTCATCAAAATCAAGATCCATAAGTTTTTGGTTCGTAGTTATTTCTATGTGCTACCTTTGGGCAAATGATATTCACCCTATGAAAGATTGCCAAATGTTAATTCTTCTGTATATTTGTTTAGGCATTTTTTTGGTAATCAAGATAAAGCTTACTGTACAGAAGATTTCAACAGCTTTTTAAACACCCTTTTCAATGTTGCTATTTCATGTTTTAAAGTGTCAGCTGCTATATGGCCTAAAGAGGAATCACTAATAAAGGCAAGGAAGACTGGTAACATCCAATAGATGTTATAAAATATATAATGAAACATCTTATCAAATAAAATAATCTATTTCAATTTTAAAGACTACTTTGATTCTTCATAAGATGTATAAAAGAGATAGTCGATAAGTCTCAGTTAAAAAGAGAGATGATTTTATTATTGAAAATCATCCTTTCCCAATATCCTGAGACTTTGTTTCTTCTCCACACTACATGAAGAATCAAAATAATTGGTAAAATTCAAATCAGGTATGCCTCTATTATCAAAATGTTATTTTAAAAGAAAAAAGCCCAAATCCTTTTACAAGTGACATAAGCAAAAGATCATTCTGTCACTCGCACTTTTCCTATCTCGATTACTTATAGCAGAACTCTAACTGGAATTCTATAGCTATAGTTAATAGCCTGAGAGAAAATATCTCACCTCCTTCATTTGATTAGTTTTCCTTTGAACAGGAAAAGGTAGGCCATCATGAAAATTGGTAAGAATCACTGCAATGACAGTGAGCGTTTTACCCTAAAATACATGAAACAATTGTCAGTATTTATTCATACATCAAAAACGTCCCATTTTAATGTAATACAGATACAGTAATTACCAAACCCATATCATCTGCCAATATTCCTCCAAGAACATTTTCTGGTCGCTTTTTTTCAGCAAAGTTTGTAATTGTATTGTAGAAATAGTTCTCTCTCTCTTCCCAAAATGGAGGCAATTCCTGATTGTTCTCACGTGAAATCATCCAAGCTAAAGCTTGCTTCTGATGTGGAAGCAATGGGGTTGAAACAGCCTATAAAATTAAGATGCCATACTAAATTATTTTATTATAACAAAAGCCACAAATTATAGTAATTGAATTCTTTCCATCATAATTTTCTAATATTTTAACTTGAATGTCAATGCACTTTCTCTCATCACTACTTCACCCAAAATGGCTTACTGAGTAGAACGTATACCTCTGCTGCTTCTGTTTCACGGGTTTTATCATCTTCCTTCAGATCTTCAAAGAGTTTGTCAAATTCAGTTTTAAGCTAGAATACAGGACATATGTGACTGTTAGTCTCTTCCATTCCTTCAAAAGATATATTTTTTATATATATATATATATATGTGTGTGTGTGTGTGTGTGTGTGTGTATTTACCTTATACAAATTAGGACTCTTCAAATGTTTCACATAATTAATACCTTTGCTAAGCCATTTGAGGATAAAAGTGATATTTTTCATACTAAAATGGGCTGCAGATTATCAGCAGGTGCTGAAGTAAACTGTGCGATCCTGTATTCTATTATTTTAATTAGTGAAGCCTGATGATATAGGTCCAAAACACACTGAAGAAATAATCTAGTTTGAGACCGCTTTAACTATCCTCACTCAATGCTAGGGAATTCTGGGAAATGTAATTTTGTGAGACATTTGGCCCTCTCTATCAGAGAGCTCTGGTGTTACAATAAACTACAATTCCCAAGATTCCCTAGCACTGAGCCAGGGCAGTTAAAGTGGTCTCAAATTGGATTATTTCTTCAGTGTGTTTTGGGCCATAGACAAAAAGCTCAAAAGAGAGTAGTCAGGAACTTCTTTGCCTGACACTTCTATGGAACAAAACTTACTTGACTTAAGACAACTGCCTTCTGTTTTGTTTCTCAATTTTCAGTGTTGTCATGATCTTCAAAATCCTCAAGGACTTCAGAGTCCTTCTGGTATCCCAGTTACAAATTAGAACAGGGATTCCTCAAAGGCTGCTTTCTTCCACATACCCTTGGATACTAACATTTTCTGCACCGAACCTTTTTCAAATCCTCTCTCTGTATCAAGTGGATGGTGACTGCCACAAGTCTTTCTCAACTACCTACTTATTTAACCAAGGGCTACAAACCTGCAGATCTGAACAGTTTAGAAAGAAACTCTTCAAAGCAAATCTCATGAGTTTCCTAATCCAATATGGAATTAATTCTTAAAGCCAGTCTCCTAATAGATTAAGTGGAGAGCACATTAGTCTTATGTACCAATGGATGGCAACAAGTAAGGAAAGGAGTATTTTGCCTTTGGTATTTATGTACCTTTTCCACAATTTAACTTCAAAGACATAATCCCTCCTCATAGATTACTGTTCCATAAATGAGCCAACAAACATGCAATTTACAAAGGAAAGTTATGTGACACTAGCCCAGAAAGATGTGGCAATCAAATATTTTATGTGTAAAGCTTTTATCACATGGCAAAAGAAAAAAACCTCTGTATCATTACTTAACATCCATCCACTTTAAAAATTGACACATTAAAGAATTATAGCTTAAATTCTAAAGAAACAGTACTGACTAATCAAAATGAGTGCCATACTTTTAACTCTTACTTGTTTTTAAAAATCAGTTCTAAAAGCAAGGCTAAAACATTCTTACCAAAAAACAAAGAAAGAAAGAAAAGAGAGAGAGATAGAGAGAGAATGAGATATACCTGCTCAGTTGTCATTTGTACAGCAGCATGGATTGGAGCACTGTAACTTGTTCCAGCTTTTCCAGATTTCCAATTAGTCCCAAAACCAAATTCAGAACCTAAGATTATTTAAATAAAAAAAGAAGAAGAAAAAGGCACATCAATACCTCTAAATTATCTCTCACCACCACCAGGACCAAATGTCTTTCTATTAACGGAGTTCTACAAAATTCAAAGTAAAATTTAAGAAGTCAAGCCCTTCACATTTTGAATGATAAAATGTTTACTGAATCAGTACATAAAATAATTATTTAACTTGCCTTTTCCTGTGGGAGCTAACTTAAATCCATGCATTTTAAGTCGATTTAGAACCACTTGCTTATTTTCCTCTCTTCCCCAAAAGCTCAACTGCACTGGCATAGTGAAAGCATTATTTGCTCCATAAGGAACAACCCTAGAGATAAAAAAGAGGAACATTTGTATTACATTTATATTCTGCTGTCTCCAAAAGGACTTCACCATATGCAGCAATCCCTTCAAAACACACACACACACACTTTTTCATTTTCACAACAATGTGAGCTATGTTAGGTTGGGACAGTGTCTAGTTCAGCCACCCAGCTGACCTCATACTTGAATGGCACCCTGAAACAAAGAATCTCCAACCCAACCATCATGTAAACATTGCATTAAAATTATTCTCTAATAGTTAAAATGTTTTTCTGTTTCAGAAAGGAGCCTGGGGGTAATGAGGAGGGAATTAAAAGGTAAGGGAAGAAACTGGTAATATCTTGAAAGGGTATAGTAGACAGAACTAGCTCTTTCCATGCTTGCTACTACTACTACTACTACTATTATTATTATTATTATTAATAATAATAATAATTTATAACCCGCCCCTCTGAATGAACAATCGGGGCGGGGTACAGCATTTTAAAAACAGGTACAGTTAAATTATTACAACCCAGTCCTGCCTCCCACCCCTTAAATAAGATTAAACTAACACAGAATTAAAAACAGTATCAATAAAACCTTAAAACAATCAGTATCTCCAATGGGAATTTTTGGGCAGCCTCGGGGGAGTATCAGATGTATAGCTGGGAGAGACTGGATAAACATTTAGGAATCGAGAAAAGTTTAACCACTATCCGGAAAGGCCTGCCAGAAGAGATGCTTCTTGGCAGCTTTCTTGAAACAGTCCAAGGTCGTAATAAGACGCATTCGGCAGGCCATTCCACAGCCTGGGAGCAATGGCAGAAAAGGCCCTCTGGGAGGTCTGCAACAGCCTAGTTTTCATAGGCTGTAGCAGGTTCCTCTCAGAGGACCGAAGTGTGCGAGGGGGCTCATATGGGGAGAGGCAGTCCCTGAGATAGGATGGATCCAAGCCATGTAGGGCTTTAAAGGTCAAAACCAACACCTTGTACTGTGCCCAGAAACTAATTAGCAGCCAGTGGAGAGATTTGAGCATGGGTGTTATGTGCTCTCTCCTCGATAAGCCAGTAACTAGCATGGCTGCCATGTTTTGGACCAGTTGAAATTAGCCTGGCTGCCATGTTTTGGATCAGTTTCCAGGTTAAGCACAAGGGTATCCCCATGTAGAGCGCATTGCAGTAGTCCAAATGTGAGGTAACCAAAGCATGTACCACAGTATCCAGGTCCCTCATCTCCAGGAAAGGGCACAGCTGGCATATCAGCCGGCGCTGATAACAAGCACTCCTGACCGTCGCATTCACCTGACAAGTCATGTGAAGGGACGTGTCTAGAAGTACTCCCAGACTGAGAACAGAGCCCTTTGAGGAGAGTGTGACTCCGTCTAGGACTGGGAGTTGTATTCCCAGACCTGGTTTCGGGCTGGTGACTGTCAGTACCTCCGTTTTGTCTGGATTTAGTCTCAATTTGTTTTCCCTCATCCAATCCATTACCACCGCAAGGCAGTCATTAAGAGGAGAGATGCCATCTGAAGTATGAGCAGATGATCTAGTCATGGAGAAATAGATTTGAGTGTCATCAGCGTACTGATGACTCTGCGCTCCATGCCTCTGAATGATCTCACCCAGCGGCTTCATGTAGATATTAAATAGCATCGGGGACAGGATGGTGCCCTGAGGGATGCCACAATTAAGCTCGATCTTGGAGGAGCAACTCTCCTCGAGCCTCACCCTTTGGGATCTGCCAGAGAGGAAGGAGTGGAACCACCGGAGTGCAGTGCCCCCAACCCTCTCAGCCGATTCAAAAGGATGGAATGATCTATTGTGACAAAAGCCGCTGACAGATCCAAGAGCACCAACAGGGTCACACTACCCCGTCGATGTTCAAGCAGAGGTAATCTGTCGGAGCGACCGTGGTAGTCTCAACTCCATATCCTGCTCGGAAGCCGGTTTGAAATGGATCGAGATAATTGGCTACATCCAAGACGGCTTGGAGTTGGGAGGCGACAGCTCTCTCTATCACCTTGCTCAAAAATGGCAGCAAGGAAACTGGTCTATAGTTGTTTCTGTCTAGGGATCAAGGGAAGGTTTTTTCAGGAGAGGCTTTACAGCCACCTCCTTCAGACAGGATGGAATAATACCTTCCCTGAGAGATGTCCCCTCCCTGGACGACCAGCCAAGATGGACATGGATCGAGAGAGCAAGTCATCTTCCTCACACTTCCAAGGAGCTTGACCACATCACAGATTGAAACTCATCCAGTAAAGTGACAACAGGGGAGTTGCTGTGTACCCCATTTACGGATACTGCTGATGCACTGGCATCCAAGTCAGCCCTTATCCGAGAGATTTTATCTGCAAAGTAAGTGTTAAACACGTCACAGCAGGATGTTGTAGGGTTGAATAGGGGATTCGGCGCAGGGGGAACCTGTGTCAGCTCCCCGACCACCTTAAACAGCTCTGCTGAATGGGAATCTGCAGACGCAATGTGTGCAGAGCAAAAAGATCTTTGAGCTGCACGCAAAGCCTCCCGATAGGCGCAAAGATGCTGCCTATGGTGAACTCTGTCAGATAAGAGTCGAGTCTTCCGCCATTTGCACTCCAGTCGTCATCCAACCCGCTTCATCTCCCTGAGTTCATATTATTATTACCCGCAGTTAGGAGCAGGTAATAATAATAATGTTAATATATTATATAATAATAATAATAATAATAATAATAATAATAATATTTGTTTATACCCAGCCTCTCCATTAAGATTGAGGCAGCTAATAACATTAAAATATTAAAATACAATAAAATACAATGTACCCAAAACCCACCCACCCACCATAACCAATAAATCCTAATTATAAACAATAACAGTAAAACAATACTGTTGAAATTATTAAAACAGGTAAAAAAGGTTAGTCAATGGGGGTGATTGGGATGCTAGTCTGAGAAGGCCTGTCAGAAGAGATCAATCTTGCCCGTCTTTTTAAAGCTGTCAAGATTGGTAATATGGCGGGTCTCCTCTGGCAGGCCATTCCGTAATTTGAGAGTGGCAGAAGGGAAGGTCCTCTGAGTAAGCACAGCCAGCTTAGTTTTTGCTGGCTGCAGTAGATTTTTCCCTGACGACCTAAATGTGCAGGGTGGATTGTACAGAAGAAGGTGATTCCATAGATACAGTAAGCTGGACCCAAGCCATGAAGGGCTTCAAAGATCGTAACCAGCATCTTGTACTGTGCTTGGAAACTAATGGGGAGCCAATGAAGGGATTTAAGATCGGTGTTATATGGTCGCACCTGGAACTCCAAGTGACCAGTCTGGCTGCCTTGTTTTGGATTGGTTGAAGTTTCCGAACTAGGCACAAGGGCAGCCTTAGGTAGAGGTACTGGTACTTCAGTTCAAAGTCCTTATGCTGTATGCTCTTACCAAGTTTTCTGGGAATCTTATTTTTTAAAAAAACAATGTAATTATATGTACCAGGATTATTGTTTTTCAAAGACTACAGACATTTTCTAACTCCTTTGGAATTTTAGAGTACTGTATAAAGGATTACAACAGTGGCTAGGGCCTTAACATACTCTTTTGTAATTATTCAACCTCTTAAAAGGTAAAACCCACCCCCAGTCTCATATGGAACCAACCCACTGAGAATCAGAATGGTTTGTTGTATCGTAGTTTGAGGGAAAATGTCATAAGGACTCCCCCGACCCCACAATACATTGGGTTGGTTGGGGCAAAAGTACCCCAATGGCGGGGAAGGTATTTGTGGGGAGTTTGTCACAGCTGTTTTTTCACAGCACTTTTCTCTCAAAAATCCACATCCTTAACTAAATTTAATTTAATTAGGAAATTAAATATGAAATTAAATCCAATTAAGTTAGAAAAAGAGGCAACTTGTCTTAATTACTTTAAATGTGCAGATATATCAATATTACAAAAAGGTATGGAAATTCAGTTGTAAAAAACCTATTAGCCAAGCAGTAAAGAATATAACATTATCAATATAAGAACTATGAAAGGAAAGAAAACCTTGTATTTAATGCCTACTTCTAATTCTGCCATGCTTTATGACATAATAGAAATATTCAATTTTCTGTTTAGTTTCTGGTCTTGATTTCAAACCTTACTGATCTGCTCACACTTTACCCTACTACAGATATCATCCATACAGTACCACCCCACCCACCCACCCCACACACACATTTCAGGGAGTAAACATGTTAAACTAAATTTATTTCTGAAAAATACATACAAAGATAGATACTGTAAGCCACCAGATAAGAACTTCTTAGTTTATGTAATCTGACCCCTAAAAACTGTTACTACTGCTTCCAAATATTCTACTTTGCTTCAGCTTGGGAATTAGTACTAGTAGCACATGTATGATTTCTGCTTGCAAGTAGAAGCAAAGTTATGTTTTTAGTAAATGCTACTGGTAGATTGCCATTTGAGAAAACAATGATTTTATTCATAAGAAAAAACAGTAATTAGTGTGCAAACACTTCTTACCCTTCTATCACTGCCAATTTTTTATCCATGATGTATGCCAAGCATGCTGCCAGCTCTTTTTTGATGTGACCAACCTGGTCTCCATTAACATTGTTTACTTTAACAGCGTTCTTGTCATACGGATTATTAGGTTCTCGCTGGAGTGCAACCATTTCATTATTATTGACCTGAAAATTAGTTCCAAATTTGAAAAAGGAGAAAAACAAAATTATCCTGGTATCAAGCACATTTATCTTTAAACAATTGATCATATCACGTTGCTGTCATTCCTTGACAACACTGGAATCTGGTGGAGGTTCCATCACCTGAACAGGGAAGAAAACAATTTCACCAGTTCCCCATCCTCCTTCTCATACTGTCCCAAACACAATCCCCAAATCCCCAGATTAATATTTAGAAATGGGATAAACACACCCATCCCCCTGTTCTGCTGACAGAAGCCTCTGGTGAAGCAATGAGCATGCTGAGAATAAAAAAACACGAACCAAATGTGATTAAACAAAACCAACTCCAATGTCTTTTATTCTGTTTTTTTAGCACAACGAAGCACCTAAGTGGCAAAGCTGTAAATATTCCCTTGTTTGCAGTTTAGCTGAACTGTTTTTTGGGGGGGAGAGGATAAATGAATTACATCACAGCCTCAATTTAATTGTGTGTAAAAACTACTCGGTTCGTCATATATATATATATATCTAAAACAACTGTTACTTCACATGTATTTCAGGGTATTAGCAATATTCAGAGCATAACCTAAAGTACCTACAGTCAACCTTCTGTTTTTGTAAGGGATCTGTGTCCCCGTCCGTCCCTCCCACAAAAACAGAGCTTTACATATATTCAAACCCCATTGGTTTGAATATTATTATTATTATTTATTATTATTATTATTATTATTAGTATTATTAGTATTTCCCGCCTCACCCCATGGATCGAGGCGGGATTCCAACAAGTAAAATCTACAAAGTCCAAGTATAGTTACAAAAACCAATTACAATCATAAAATCGTTAAAAACACATAATCCTTATTATGACATACATCGGATACCATTGTCCATCGTCAGTCCTGTTTATCAGTTGAACAATCACAGCAAGTCGGATGGAAAAGCTCGCTGGAAGAAATCCGTCTTTAATGCTTTCTTGAAGGCATCTAAGGTGGTAATAAGATGGATCTCTTCCGGGAGGTCATTCCATAATTTCAGAGCCATCGCAGAGGTTTTATTAGAAGTCGATATCACCCTGGTGCTCAAGGTTTCTAGGGTATTCTTTCCTGATGTTCTGAGGGTGCGGGGCAGATTGTGCAGGAAGAGGCGTTCCTTCAGGTAACTCGGGCCCAAGCCATATAGGGCTTTAAAGGTGATAATCAACACTTTGTATTGTGCTTGGAAGCTAATTGGCAACCAATGTAAGGATTTTAATATGGGGGTGATATGATCAAGTCTGGATGCCCCAGTGAGTAATCTGGCTGCTGCATTCTGAATTAATTGAAGCTTCCGAACCTGGTACAAAGGTAGCCCCATGCAAAGCGCATTGCAGAAATCCAATCAAGAGGTTACCAGTGCATGTACCAATGTTTCAAGTTCCTCTCTGCCCAGATAGGGGCGCAACTGGCTATCAGCCTAAGCTGATACCACGCACTTCTAGCTGTCGCTTCCACCTGAGCAGTCAGCTGGAGCGACGAATCCAGAAGCATACCCAGACTGCAAACGTTGTCCTTTAGGGGAAGTGTGACCCCATCCAGGACAGGGTGACAAATCTCCGTCCCTGGGCGAGATGGGCCTATCACAAGTACCTCCGTTTTCTCTGGATTCAATCTGAGTTTGGTTTCCCGCATCCAGCCCATTACCGACTCCAAGCAGGCATTTAGAGGAGAGATGCCATCCTTGGTTGCTGCAACAGCCGGAGACATGGAGAGATATATTTGAGTGTCATCAGCATACTGATGACACTGTGCTCCATGACTCCGGATGCTCTCTCCCAGCGGCTTCATGTAAATGTTAAATAGCAAGGGGAACTGAATGGTGCCCTGCAGGACACCAGATGTCAGCTCTCTTTTACGACAGCAACTGTCCCCCAGCTGCACCATCTGGAATCTGTCTGAGAGGTAGGAGCGGAACCACTGAAGTACAGTGCCTCCGATTCCTCTTCAGGCGTTCCAGAAGGATACCGTGGTCTACGGTATCGAATGCCGCTGAGATGTCCAAGAGCACCAACAGGGTCACACTTCCCCTGTCAATGCCCAGACGGTGATCATCGACCAAGGTGACCATGGCCATCTCAACTCTGTATCCCCTCCTGAAGCCGGTTTGAAATGGGTCTAGATAATCTGCTTCATCCAAGGCGGCTTGGAGTTGGAAGGCAACTGCCCTCTCGATCACCTTGCCCAAAAATGGTAATAACAAAACAGGCCTATAATTTTGTCTGGTCAGGGGATCCAGGGAGGGCTTTTTTAATAAGGGTTTTACTATGACATGCTTTAGAGCAGATGGAAATATGCCCTCCCTGAGGGACGTGTTAATGATTAGATGGAGTAAAGTCATTACTCTGTCCCCTCCTGTAACGGCCAGCCATGAAGGGCAGGGATCGAGTGGGCAAGTCATCTTCCTAACACTTCCAAGGAGCTTGTCCACGTCCTCGGTACTAACAAACTTGAAATGATCCAGTGTAACCCAGTCCACGGAGTCACTGGATGCCTCTGTTATCTGTTCTGCCTCAATGCCAGTGTCAAGATCGGTTCTTATCTGAGAGATCTTATCAGAAAAAAAGTCATTAAAAGCGTCACAGCAGACAGTTGTTGGTTCTAGTAAAGGATTCAGGGTGGGGGGGGGGATCAATTCTTTTACTACCCTGAATAGCTCTGCTGGACGAGACTCTGCCGATGCAATACGAGCAGCCTAGAATGAATTCTTTGATGCATCAATTGCAGCTCCATAGGACTTTAATAAGTTAGATAAGCGTTGGTGTTGGCACCAGCAGCGCTCCAGTCGTCTCGTCTCTCACTTCATAATCCTAAAATCTAATGTATACCAAGGCTGTTTATTGGAAGCGAGTTGGAGAGGACACTCGGGAGCGATGCTGTTTAAAGCCCCAGTAAGGTTGTTGTTCCAGGTATCCACCAGGGCATCCACAGAATTGCCGTCATTCCCAGCCATGAAACCCTCTCGGGCTTCTTGGAACCATTTGGGTTCCATCAGCCTTTGAGGGCGAACCATCCTAATAGGCATGCGGCTGTGGGAGCATGTGTGTGCCTCGGCCATGCGCCCTGTTATTTTCCCATTCCTTCATCCCTTGCGCAAGTACTTACCACTCCTGTATAGTACCGTAATCCAACTACATTGCCTCGCAAAGTTCCAAATAAAATAGCTGAATCTAAGTCTTCATCAGTGATACCAGTAAAATCAGGTCCCACAATGTCTTCTAGGCTGGGATAAAATTCACGGGTAAAAGGATTGTAATGTCTGTCCCCATACACATCAGGATCCAGTTCCCATGGGAAATCGCTACAGAAAAACAGAAGCAAAACATGAACAATATGATTTCCAGAAAATTTGAGCGGGGGGGGGGACCCTGTCAAACATTATTGGACATTCATATAAACAAGAATTGACAACGTAGCGTTTGCCGCACTTGTACATCTCAACAAGATTAACCTTGTAGCCTTCCCACCAAACATCAGTTCACCTACGAACTCTGTTTGTTAGACATTAAAGAAGTCACTTTTACCCTTCACTATCTGCTCCTTGTTAAATGGAACTCAAATGTTTAGACAACTTTATTCAGAAAATGTGTTTTAAGAATAAAGGCATGTGATGCAGTTTTTAGAATACTGGACTATCTTGGAACACATAGCAGTGACTGTGCAAATCAACTGTTTGCATATTATTGAAAGTCTATTGTTTTGAAAGTGAACTGGGTGAATGTTATATTTAATATTTAGTTAATGCTTTAATTATGCAGAATGAACTAAGATGGTTGCTGAACCAAAGTTTAAGATGCCTGAAATTTGGGCTAAGTGAAAGTCTTTAGAGAACTGCTGAACAAACAGGAAAACAAGAAATTGTTTAGGTACAAGGTGCCCTGTTACATTGAGCAGAGGTGCCTTAGTGAAGTCAAAACATAAACACTAGATAAGTAGAGTTGCAAATGTGAAATAATGTGTAAAGGTTACAGCGAAAGTAACTTTTTGTAAGGTGACATGTGACATGATGAGTCATAAGTGGGCTTTAATTATTCATGCGTTCGTTTGTCTGATTGCTTGAGATTCATTTGTTTAGAGTTAAGATTGGCCAATAGAAAGCATTTTTGGAAATCCTCTGTGTAAAAACTATAAATCCCATCATCTTGTTTTTTTCTGGGTCTCAGTCTTTGGAAATCTGAATTTTCCACTGAGGACATTTTTATTCTATGCCGGCTGAATAAATCTGGAACTTTTAACCGAATCTGGGTCCTCTTGTCTTCCACTCTGTCAATGCTGAGGACTGGGTGAGCAGTCCTAGCCGAACCCATTTTTTCCGTTACAAAAGGATTATATCTTTCTATCTTTAAGGCAATACCGCATGCTTTTTTGAATATTTTAATCAGCTGTAATAGCCAATGAGACAAGGTAACAGATGAGCTAGTTTGAAAAACCAAGATCTCTATTGCTGTTGTTGTTTTGTGCCTTCAAGTTGGTGAGCCTAAGGCAAACATGGGGGGGGGGGGGTTTCTTGGTAAGTTTTGAGACAGAGAGAGTGTGCCTTGCCCAAGATCACCCAGTGGGTTTACATGGCCAGGATTCGAACCCTGGTCTCCAGAGATCTAGTCATTATCATTATCATTAGTATGATTTATATCCCGCCTCTCTCCCCAGAGGGACCCAATTACCATACATAAAACCTTTAAAATTATTATAAAATTCAAACAGTTAAAACATCTTTTGGACCTGATCCCCTTCCCCACCACCATTCCCTTCTCCTTTTGTGTCGTCTTCTTAGATTGTAAACCTGAGGGCAGGGAACCGTCTAATTAAAAATAATATTTGTAAGCAGCTCTGATAGCCTTTAGGGATGAAGAGCGGGGTATAAATTATATATATATATATATATCACATAAAACATATACTATAAAATAATATAAAATCACATTATGTATATATATATATATATATATTTAATAATAATATAATGTATACATTAATATATACATATATTGTTTATTATATATAATATACATATTATGTATAATATAATATACAGTATACAATAAATATTATTATTATTATTTATAAAATATAATAGAAAATCACATTATTATTATTATTATCATCATCATCATCATTTATATCCTGCCTTTCCCTCTCGAGGGACCCAAGGTGGCTCATACAGAAAACCTTTAAAATTATTATAAAAGTCAAACAATTAAAACATCTATCTGTATAAAAATCACATAAAATATACACAATAAAAGTATATATATATATATATATATATTATTTATTTATATATTTTATATTATTTTATATAATGTGATATTATATTATATTATATTATATATATATACATATATAAAATGTGATTTTATATAGATAGATGTTTGACTTCCAATGCTCAAACCTCTCCACCATGCAAGTCTTTACTAACGCCAGGTAAAGCCAACCCAATTGAAACCAATGAAAGCCTTATCTATATGGCTCAGGCCCAGGATATCTGGTGGCCGATGAGAGCAACCCACCTCAGGAACCTCCAAGCCATGGCCTGCTCTAAGGAAGAGCCTCCAAAACCCGCGTAGGAGCTAAAATGCCCGCCAGAACCACACTCTGCACGCTGTGCTAAACCTTTCCTCTCATTGGCTGAATCTAATAAACGGACGGCCCCATCCACCAATGGCTGGACACCTCTTCCAGATTCGAACGAATCAGATGCTGACTCAGGAAGCAGGGCCTCAATCTCTGCCTGCTCATTGGTTAAGACGCACATCAAGCTATTCGGACTTTCGTGGGACTCCCCTTTCGACCCTGGTGGGAAATGGCACCGGAAACACTTTTTAACAGCTCCTGTAGCTCCAGGCTGTGGGAATTGTGGGAGTTGTAGTTTGTTGTGGCACACAACAAGACGCCATTTTAATTGCCACGGTTCAATGCTATGGGATTCTGGGGAGTGTAGTTTGTCATAGAATCAAAACCCCTTTTAACTGCTATAGCTCGATGATGCTATGGAATTCTGGGAGTTGCAGCTTGTTTTGGCACCAGACACCATTATAACTGCTCAGTGCTATGGAGTTCTGGGAACTGTAGTTTGTTGTGGTGAAAGGGATCTAGGAGTCCAAGTAGACCATAAGTTGAACATGAGTCAACAGTGTGATGCGGCAGCTAAAAAGGCCAATGCTATTTTAGGCTGCATCAATAGTAGTGTCTAGATCCAGGGAAGTAATAGTGCCACTCTGCTTTGGTCAGGCCCCACCTGGAATACTGTGTCCAGTTCTGGGCACCACAATTCAAAAAGGATGTGGAGAAACTGGAGCTTGTCCAAAGGAGGGCAACTAAGATGGTGAAGGGTCTGGAAACCATGCCCTATGAGGAACGCCTTAGGGAGCTGGGGATGTTTAGCCTGGAGAGGAGAAGGTTAAGAGGTGATATGATAGCCCTGTTTAAATACTTGAAGGGATGTCATATTGAGGAGGGAGCAAGCTTGTTTTCTGCTGCTGCAGAGACTAGAATGCGGAACAATGGATGCAAGCTGCAGGAAAAAAGAT
The DNA here is from genome assembly GCA_034509955.1 of Urosaurus nigricauda. NCBI lineage: Eukaryota > Metazoa > Chordata > Lepidosauria > Squamata > Phrynosomatidae > Urosaurus > Urosaurus nigricauda. Next base: position 246,571,440 of record JAOEGL010000003.1, read on the forward strand.
TCCACCTCAACTTTAGGAGGAACTCCTGACAGTAAGGGCTGTTCGACGGTGGAACACACTCCCTCGGAGAGTGATGGAGTCTCCTTCCTTGGAGGTTTTTAAGCAGAGGCTGGATGGCCATCTGTCGGGGATGCTTTGATTGGGAGTTCCTGCATGGCAGGGGGTTGGACTGGATGGCCCTTCTTGGGGTCTCTTCCAAGTCTATGATTCTATGATCCTCTGAGGCTGAGAGACTGTGACTTGCCCAAAGTCACCCAATGGGTTTTTATGCCAGAGCAAGGATTAGGAGCCTGATCTTCAGATCTTAGTCTGACATTCAAACCACTACATCGCACTGACTCTCCCACTGCATTTTGTCAGGAGCTGGGCATGAAGAATTTGCCAAGTTTTTGAAGCTGATAACTGATCTTTGAGCATTTGTTTTGTAGGTTCACAAGTTATAAATCACAAAAGGGTGTACACAGATAAACTGTTCCTATGAAATAGGTTATAATTTGGGGGAAGAGAACGAGCGTGGCATAGTGGTCTCCACTCTGCCATGAAACCCATGGATGAATTTAGGCAAGTCACAATTTCTCAGTCTCAGCAGAAGGCAAGGGCAAACCTCCTCTGAAGTATAGATGCAGCCCATGTGGGCCCAAAGGCAAAATAAAGCCATGTGGTCTGATACTTGTTTGCCAAGTGATGATAAAACTACATTTTTAAAAAATATAACTTTATAAAACATTTTAAAATGAAACAACATCCCAAGCTGGTCCTTTACAAATTTTAGCATGATTCATAAGTATAGTAAATATATATAAATATAAATTCATATACAGTGGTCCCCCGGTTTCCGAAAGTAATTTGTTCCAGCACCCCTTTCGTAAGCCGAAAATGTTCGCAAACCGGGGAACCACTGTAAGTATAGGAAAAAACTTTGCGCCACTTGAATTTCGCGCCGCTTTTCTTTTGCAACCCGGGGTTTTTTTCGTAACCTGGGGCCGTTTTTCCGGCCCCAGCTCTTTCGGATCCCGGGGTTTTCGTACCCCGGGGGATTCGTAACCTGGGGGACCATAGTTTAAGATTTAAACACACGCACATATAAGAATTTATATTTATATATATTTAGAAATATGTATTTAAAACATATATGTAAATATATAAATATATATAAATAGAAATCCATATAAATATATGTTTAAAGTATATATATATATATATATATAATATTATATAAATACATTATGTAAATATTTATATATTTATATAATATAAATATAAAAATATACTATATTTATTATATAAATTTATTTATATAATAAATATAGTATATTTTTATATTTTATTTATATTATATAAATATATATATATAATATACCTATATATAATATAATAAATATAATATATATAACCTGACTACTGTATATATAAATATAAATTCATATGTGTATGTGTGTGTGTGTGTGTGTGTGTGTATATATAGAGAGAGAGATGGATAGATAGATATAATGTATAATATAAATATAATGTAATGTATAAAAGGAGGAGGTGAAGGAGGCGTTGTCCGAGGGTGGAGAATGGAAGGATGCTGCCTGTGTGGAGAGGCGAGGCCTTCTTCTGGGCCTCCTCCTGAGTCCTCCCTCAGAGTCAGAGAGGGCCTGGGCCTTCTTGTTGTTGTTGTTGGGCGGTGGAGGGAGCTGTCTGTGGCGGGAGGCTGCTTGAGGGGCGACTGAGGGGGCGGCGGCGAATATGGTGCAGCTGTACAACCTCCACCCGTTCGGGGGCCAGCAAGTGGTGCCCACCCGTCAGGAGCCGGCGGTGTTCTGCTGCTGCTGCGGCGGCGGAGGGCGGGAGGCGCCGCTGCTGCTGCTGGTGGTGGCCTCGGCCCCCTCGGCCTGCAAAGTGGAGGCCTTCCTCCTCCCCGCCTCCTCCTCCTCAGGGACAGGAGCCGGAGCATCGGGGCCCGAGCAAGGCTGCTGCTGCCAGCCCCTCGGCGCCTTCGGGACCCTCGGGCGGGTCCTCAGCATGGCCTACGGGGAGGAGGGTGAGGCTGAGAGAGTGTGACTGGCTGGACCGTGGGGAGGGGTCCTCCTCTGAGGCTGAGAGAGTGTGACTCTTCGCATTAGCAGGAAAAAGACCTACAGGGCCCTTGAGGCCATAAGAGTAATAACAATAAAAAACACCTCTGAGGCTGAGAGAGTGTGACTCGATGGCCCTTGAGGTCATAATAATAATAATACTTTTATTTATATCTTGCCTCTCTCTGAGGCTGAGAGAGTGTGACTCAATGGACCTTGAGTTCATAATAATAATGCTTTTATTTATATCCCGCCTCTCTCTGAGGCTGAGAGAGTGTGACTCGCATTAGCAGACTAAGACCTCGGTGGCCCTTGAGGGCATCTTCTAAGGCTGAGAGAGTGTGACTTGCATTAGCAGACAAAGCCCTTTGGCCCTTGAGGTAATAATAATATCATCATCATCTGAGGCTGAGAAAGTGTGACTCACATTAGCAGACAAAAGATCTCGATGGCCCTTGAGGTCTCTTCCAACTCTTTGATGATTCTTATGGCAACTTTCCTCAGAGCGGGTTTGCCACAGCCATCCTGTGAGGCTGAGAGAGTGTGACTATCAATTGCGAATTCAGGTGATTAGAAATCTAGAGAGACTAAATACTGAATCATGGATATCTTTCTAGCAGCTTAAATGTAGAAATTTTTTTATCTTCACTGAATAAAACGTCTGTCTGAATTGGGGCTGAGTTTTGCTTGGAACATTTAAATCGGTCACAAATGTTAATTGTAGCTATAACTGAGGCTGGATAAAGATAAAAGTCTTTCTGCACATGATCCTCATGGGATAAGTCCAACTTTTTTTTTAATGAACTGTAAAAAATAGAGTTGGCCTTCCATAACCACAAATGGCTTATCCACAGATTCAACTACTGATGGTTTGAAAATACTGAAAACAAATATGAACCCCAAAAAGCAAACCTTGATTTTGCCATTTTTATATAAAGGAAACCATTCTGTATTTAAAGGGACTTGAGCATCCACAGATTTTGGAATCCAAGGGGCGTCCTAAAACCAAACTCCAGCAAATAACAAGGGCCCACTGTATTCACATATTTATATTTCTGTACAAATACAGTTTTGTTGATGGAGCCAGGGTGGTGTTGTGGTTTAACTGTTGGATTAGGACTCTGTGTAACAAAGGTTCAAATGCCCGCTCATATATGGAAAACCACTGGTATGTCACATTCTCTCAGCCTCAGAGGGAGATTAAGGCAAAGCGTTACTGAACAAATCTTGCCAGTTAAACCCTGTGGAGTTTATCACATGGGACAAATCCTGTTCAGAAACTTGATTTAAAGTGAAATAAACCCAGTTGTTTTTCACACAACGTCTGGGGTTAACCCGAACAGAAATTAGAAATAACCTACAAGAGCAGGTAGTTTTTCAGACTGTGTTTGCGTCAGTGAGAAATAACGCAACATAATGCAACAAAACCTGTTCCTTTTTACTTTTGGGAACTTCCCAAAAGTAAAAAGGAGTGTGTTTTGTCAACTTTGTGTTCGGATTAATGTCACGTTATTCCTCATTGACGCCAACGTGTCTGAACAACAACCCCCCAAAAGTGGGTTTTAAAATCTTGTTTCTGCACAGGATTTAACCAATTTGCCTCCAATTTGCTTCCTGTGATAGGTTTCCATTGCATCATAAGTCAGACACAACTTGAAGGTACATAGCAGCAGCGTTGTTGCTAATTTCGCTGCTTCAGAAACCATTTGATGCAGGGACTGGAATGGACTAATGGTTGGCACCATATTTGTGTCCAATGGCTTCATCTTTGTCTTTGTTTCTGGAGACTTGGTGTGGACTGGAAGCCAATAACTTGTGATCAGGCACTATGGACCACCAGTTTGAATAGCACTGACATGTTTGACATGAGCTCCCAATGGGATTTTCTTCATATTCAAAAAGCAAATGTCCTTCTGAAGAAATTTTGGCTGCATCTCCATTGCAGAAATAATCCGGTTTTTGACTCCACTTTAACTGACATGGCTCAGTGCTATGGAATTCTGGGGAATGTAATTTGCCGTTGCACCAGAGCAGAACAGTGAGGATTCAGCCATAGTTCATTATAGAAACTCTTGATCATGTGAGAGTTACATTTTCTCCCATTTTTGATTGCATGTCTTCAAAATACTGTAAACTCTTTGTTTTTCAGGAGACTATGTGGTCACCATTGAGGAGAAGAACAAGACCCTCTTCTTGCGGGTTTATGTGAACTGGAGATGCATGTCAGCTGGGAGCTCACGCGTGTGTGTGCGAATTGTGGGGCACAATCTCGAGGCACCCTATCCCGAAGCAGCTAAAGATCAAATGTCAATTATAGAAGTTCCTCTTTCGGATCCTCCTTTGTGCTTTTCTTCTTGCCCTTTAACTGGAGACCTGCTTGTTGCCTGCAAGAATAAACTGATCTTGTTCTGCTTAAAGCGTCTGGCTGTGAGTCAGGATGTGACTGTGTTGGACTTTGAACGCACCTTAGTTTTGCACATGCAAAATTTGATACCTTCAGAGGTTGCATTTTGTGCCGGGTATGTAGCTGTAACAACAGAACTAGAAGTCCTTGTCTTTAAACTGGAAACTGCTGAAAAAGTCACTGGCAATAGGAGACGGCACATCTATGAATCTCTAGAACCTCCTAACGTTCATGAAGGTTAGTAAGGTGTTTAAAATCACAAGTACATAATCCTTGATTCATGGTTTGGAATGGGAGACAGAGCAGTGGAAGCAGATCCTGATCAAATGTGTGCTTCGGGAGGTTTTTTTTAGCCATCATGATAGCTGGGAAATGTTTTATTTTCAGCCACTGCAAGTTGTGGTTGGTTAGAAAGAAGAACAATTTACGTTACTGTTCTGAAAGGATTGGGTCCAAAAATGCATTTCTGCAACTTACTCTGCTCAGGAATGGAAACCTTATATCCCTTGCCAGAGTTGTTGTTGTGTGCCTTCCGACTGATGGTAATCCTAAATCAGATCTAGCATGGAGTTGCCTTGGAAAGATTTGTTCAGAGGAGGTTAGCCATTGCCTTCCCCTGAGGCTGAGAGTGTGTGATGGGTCCCAGGTCACCCAGTCGGTTTCATGGGCATGCATACTCTCTGAAAAATATAAAGTTAATCTGAAAGTGTTTTGCTGGTGCATGTTTGGATTAGAGTAGAATTGCTGTCATATTTATCTGTGCAACATAGCACTTCGGAGAGTGTGGTGTCTTGGGTGGGGTGTTAGACTAGGGTTCAAATCCACACTTGGCCACTGAAATCTGCTGGGTAACCTTGGGCAAGTCACACTCTCTTAGCCTCAAGAGAAGACAATGGCAAACCCCATCTCAATAAATCTTGCCAAGAAAACCTCGTGATAGACTCACCTTAAGATGTCCATTAAGTTGGAAACCAAGGCACACAGCAGTAATAGTCACATTTTTGTAGAATTGTAAGCTTTTGTAGAATAGCACAATCAAATATTTTCCTACTGGTAACGGTTCTTTAGGTTCAGCTTAAAGGTCTTGTTTAATTAATACAGTAAAAAAGCAGGCAAGTTTTGTAGGTTTGGGGTTACTTGTCAGCTTGTGGGGCCCAGAATAGGATGTAGCATCCTCCCCTTCACAATAATTGATATGGCTAGAATAACATTTCCATTTTTGTAACAAACAAGCAAAAATCCTGGGACAGCAGTTGTAGGGGCAAGGCGCAGGTGAAAACTGTGCCCAGTACCTTAATATAAAGCAGAATTGCTGCTGTCAGAGACTTCTAGGACCAGTGATTTTCATTTATGAGCTGGTTTTTTTTCCTGGCTTGGAAGCTTTATGGTTGGGGGGGGGGGAGTGTTGGAAGAAGCCCAGGAGTACAAAATTGATCCTATAGGCTGCATGTGGCCTTCAGGTTTTCCACCCCACCTTTCTGGCTTCATAATCTGTTGTTTTTGATTTTGCTGGTTTGTAAATCTGGTACTCTATTTTATTCAAGGTTTAAAAGAAGATTTTTATTCAGTTCCATTGGAGTCAGATGATTTTGTTATATGTCAGCAGCCAGTGGAGCTGCTTGAGGAAGAAAGTAGGCGGTGTGGGATATCTGTGACACTGGAGTCAACAGGCTTATTTAGTGAAGAATCCAATTTCCAAATACAATATGTCCTCTACAGGTAATAATCATTGTTTTTTATTAGAAATATACATTCAATAATTATGCATATATGAAAGCATTTACAGTGTGTCCTCATTAGTTTAGGGCAGACTGTGGCTAGCATCCTTTCAGAGACATACATACGCTTAAGTTTTCTTTGAATATCTTCTCTTTTGGGTGCTGTGGGGATTGGTTTTCCCTTACACTTCTACAGCACCCAAACCCTCCCAACTTATCAGGCAGTCTCTAAAGCCCCCACACACTACCATTTCCTATTTCTACAAGGCAAGATTGTAGAAGCATCTTCCTTGTACCTAGATGAGGTATGATAATTGGCTCTGAGGTCCTCTGGGGTTTTCCAGAGGGCTCCGTGAAGCTGTAATTCTTTTGCGTCTGGCTGTGAGAATGTAGCCAGACAGTTTTACAGTCCTGTTCATTCCCCACAAAACAGGGAGTGGCCATGTGGTGTGCTTCAGAGGTGGGTCACTCAGTGTAGTGTTACAGTCAGTCCTCTGTATCAGTGGGGATTTGGTTCCAGACACACACACACCGCAGATACCAAAAAAACATGGGGCTTCAAGTCTTATTACTGTCAATGGTGGGGCAGCCATTGATGATACAGTGGTCCCCCGGTTTATGAATCCCCCGGGGAATGAAATCCCCGGGACCCGAAACCGCCGGGACCAAAAAACATCCCCCGGGATCCGAAGGATCCCCTGGGATGCGAATGAGAAAAACCGCGCGGCCCCTTTAAATCGGCCACGCGGTCCGGCAGAAATAGCGGTCCCTCGGGAAACGAAGATTTCCGGGTTACGAAAGGTAATCCGGAACGGATTACCTTCGTAACCCGGGGGACCACTGCAGTGCTCTAGTCTGCAGATGACTAGCCAACTGATACGAAGGGCTGACTATATATGGCTCAGCCTAGCATAGGTCAGCGTATAGACCTGTTACACTACACTGAGCCATACAAGATTGTAGCCTTAATATGATATTATAAGAGTTACTCTAAGCGTTTCCTATTTAAATCAAGTTAGCTAGTTAGAATATACAAGCCACTGTATTCCCTATTACCAAGTATGGATGTGAGAGTTGGACAGTTAAGAAAGAAGATAGGAAGAAAATCAATTCATTTGAGATGTGGTGCTGGAGAAGAATGCTGAGGACCCCGTGAACAGCCAAAAAGACAAACATGTGGGTCATAGAGCAGATCAAACCACAAATCTCAGTGAAAGCCAAGATGACAAAACTGAGGCTGTTGTACTTCCGACACACCGTGAGAAGGCATGACACATTGGAAAAACAATAATGCTAGGAAAGATTGAGGGAAGTAGAAAGAGAGGAAGGTTGTGTGCTGGATGGATGGACTCTACTAAAGAGATCACGAGTATGAGTTGCAGGAACTAAGCAGAGCAGTAGAAGACAGGGAGTCTTGGAGATGTCTCACCTACAAGGTCACCATGGGTCAACTCTGGGGCAGTTAACACAGCCAAAGCTAGTTTTACCATCTCTGATATTAATGTACACAGGCATAATAGCCATTGTTCTTTAGCTGGAGCAACATAGAGGCTGGATTTGGTTATAAGGCAAGCAGACCTTTCCTGCATGACCTGAATAGTAGCTGGAGCAGTTACAAAGCAAGAGAACCTAATGTAGAGTTTTTGGTTCCATAATAATTGTGTTAACTGTGAACCTGGATCCATAGTAAGTGTGGCATGAAAGCATACTGTGCTCTATACATCAGAGACGATTACAGAGTATCAGAGCTCAATGTGGAATATTTATATCGAGTCTCTTTGTGTATGTACCCACTCACACAGAGGGATGTGAGTTACTTTCCCCTCGTGCACTAGAATTGTATTCAAAAGTGGCAACAGCAACTTCTGATGCGCTATGAAACTGATGCTATGAAAGATCAGGGTGGGAAATGTTAAGGGTCCATTTCTTGCCTAGCTTATGCTGTGCAATGCGCCACACTGAGGCCTGTACATGTTGGCATAGCACCAGAACATTTCAACTCATCATCTTTCTTGTCAGACGTTTTGCTCCAGATATGTCCTCATTCATCTTCTCTGCTGATGATGCTAAACTGCACTCTCTTCAGCTGCTGCCTATATATGAAACGGGTATGTTTATGCATGCATAATTTACTGTGGAAAATGTAAGAGAAAATAAGACTGTTGCTGTTGTTGTTGTTGTTATTATTATTATTTTCATTGCTATTGTTATTATTATTATTCTGATAATACCAGGCTAATACAAGGCATGGAAAGCTGGTACTCGGAATTTGGCTTGATTACTTTCATTTAGAGTGTAAATCTGTAGCATATTTAAATTTATGTGGCATAAAAATGATACTAATAGAAGGCATACTGCTTTCAAATTAAATTACTGTTAATGTTCTAAGAACGCTGTTGTTGTTGTTGTTGTTGTTGTGTGCCTTCAAGTCATTTCTGACTTACAGCGATTCTAAGGTGAACCTAGCACATGGTTTTCTTGGCAAGATTTGTTCAGAGGGAATTTGGCTTTGCCTTTCTCTGAGGTTGAGAGGGTATGACTTGGCCAAGGTCACCCATTGGGTTTCCATGGCTGAGTGGAGATTGTACCCTGGTCTCCAGATTCATAATCCACCACTCAAACCCCTACACCATTCTGGCTTATTGCAAAACACTAAGTGAATTTCCATTGAATTCATTGGGGTTTACTGTTAAGTAAACCAGTCTAAGTTTGAATTATAAGTCTGTGTGAGGCTTTGGGGACAATTTATGGCAGAATCCTGACATTTTTCATGAATTTCTTTAGCTTTTCAGGATGCTGAAAATATGGTTCCTTATAAGTTAAAAAAGTAATAACTATCTTTTCAGCATCTCAAGACATGTCTCCTTTTTCCCTTAGGACTTCTAGGGAAGCTTGTATGTGTTTTCTGAGAAGTCAGTCCCATCGTTCAATGGGGCTAACAGCCTAATAAGAGTATTGTAAGAATGCTTAATCTAGTACTTTCACTGGTATTTATCTCAAAACTTGGAAAAGTTAGGGCTTTGGTCATGATGGCTGGGGTATTCTGGGAGTTTCAGTCCCATAAAAATAACTTTAACACCTCTGATTTAGTCCTGCATGGCAAATACACTACAAAGTATATTCTTCTTTATTTATCTAGAGAATTCTGTGACATCTGACAGACGAGATACACCTAAGCAAGAACTTCTGAGTCTGTTCTGTTTTTTCTCTCTGCCTCACATTGGCTACCTTTACACCATTGCTAACTTGGTGGAGCTGATTTCAACCTACCAGTATTCAGAGAGATCCCAGCAGGCCGTTCTGACACCACAATTCCTTCACGTTATCACGAGGTATTAACGTTTGTACATCTTCAGTTCATGCTTTCCCTTCCCCATCCTTAACGTTCAAAAGGTTCTACCCACAATCCCATGTCCTTTCCCAAAAGATGTGCTGGGAGGTCTGTGTATGCCTGACCAACTTTAAAGAGTTCTGTTGACAATCTTACTTTCTAAAGAAGGCTATCCACACAGATATTTGCATCTGAGTCTGTTTGGGGCACCTTTAAAGAACCCCAATCTACAGGTACCAGAGGCTTTCTAGATGAGAATTCTTACACTATGAATCCCATCTCCTAACATTGAGCTAAAATGAGGTGTGAAAATAGTATAGGATAGCCAGATGAATCCTCACACTACTGATCCTTTGCAGGCCAGATGCTGTCAGGGACCATAGCTATACCACCTAATATAATTGAGTCCCTATCTGTTGGGGCTTTTCAAATCAGCTCTTGAATAGATCAGCTCCTTGGCCCATTGAATTTCCAGTGACCAATTATGCCTGGAGTTCTTCTTCCCAAACTATTTTAACAGTTCAACATGCAGGTGATAGTTTGTTCAAGGAAAATGTTTGCATAGTTGTATAATCGGGTTCCAATGTAGAGCTGACATGGAGAACGCAGCACTGCTGTCTGCTTTGGAAATGCCCTTATGTTCCTTCAAATTCTGCTCTCAGGGACTAGAATCCTTAAGGTTTGCAGTTCTAAGCTAGGACTCCTGTTTTTAACTACTCCTCCTAGCATTGCGGCATTGGCAGAAAGACCACAGCTGGGCATTACAGCAGAAGGACCACTTAAGCAGACCTGGCCAGAATATGTGAAGACCGTGGGGTTTTAAAGAGCATCTGCATCTGCGGCATTGGTTTGAGCTGCACCTTGGTTATAAAGTGTATGTGATTTGATAACTACGGTAATGAGTCTTCTTCTTCCTCCTCTTCTTTTTTAGCAACAGCCTTCAGTGCTTTACAGTAAGATGCAGTGCAGCAGCAGCACGTGACAAAGATCCCTACATTGACACAACGCTGAAGGTACACTGACTGGGCTTTGAAATCTGCTACCAAGTCTGATCTTTTGCACAGTAATTCAGTTCAGACCAATTCCCAAGCAGTGGTAAATTATTCATTTATTGAGTACCTTTTCAGATGTTGGTAGATTAAGTTGGAAGGGGGATCCTGTTTAGGGGACCATTGCAAACAGACATACCAGTAAGAATAATCTTAACAGTCTCATCATGGAAACTAGGTTCCTAAAATCTTTACTAAGCACATCCCAAACTTATTGGAGTTTTCGTGGTGTAATGAGTTAAGTATTGGACTAGAACTCTGGCAACCAGGGTTTAAATCCTGGCTTGGCCACAAAATCCCACTGGGTGACCTTGGCAAGTCACACTCTCTCAGCCTCAGAGGATGGCTATACCAAACACCCTCTGAAGAAACTTGCCAAGAAATCCCTGTGATAGGAAGGCACACAACACACACACATGGGGAATATTTATTCACTATTCTTCAATACTGGTTGTAGGGGTAGAGAGAGAAAGAAGTTAGAGCTTTCTCTTCTATCAAAGGAATGGAAAAATCCTAAATCATTGCAGAATGGATGATTAACCTCAAATCTTATCCTCTGGTAGCTTCTCACACATGAAATATATGATGAGTTTTTCACTCTCTTGAGATTTAAGTGAATTACTTCTAAGCAATTAGGTTGAAACAATGTTGTTAATGATCCTCTTGATATCTTCCTTGCATATTTTTTGAAAACATGATTCTGACCTGCAGAGGTATAAAAAGAAAACAATGGGGCAGTACAGTCAGGTGCTAAAAGCCGCCCCTGTATGCCCCGATGGTTGCCACAGCAACCACATGCTGCAGAAACAATCCGCTCCCTCTGGGGAGCAAAAACAAGCTGCTAAAAGCAGTGTCTTAAAAGGGGTCTCACAGGAGCGTGCCATAGTGATGCCCCTTGCAGCCATGCCATTTGGGTGCAGCCATGGCGCCTGCCGTCTGGATGGGCACATGCACGTGCGACAATAGTAAGGCTGGGTCTGGTACAGATAGTAGGGCTGAGCCTGATACAGATGGGCACTTTGCGGTGATATTAGGCCCCAGCCCTACTATCGCCACAAAATGCCCATCTGTACCAGGCCTAAGTCCTGTACAATATAATCACTTTTGATAGTGCTGAAGTCTTGAGATCCTAATTATAAAATATAAGAAATATGACCTGAGCAATTCCACTAAGCTGGCATGTTAGTATATCAATTTCATTTAAAAAAAATCCTTACATTTTCTGTATCCATGTTGCAGCTTCTGAGATAGGGTCTTCCCAGTTATGTGAAACAGCATTCAAGTTACTCAGCTAACTGATGGCTAGATTGCATTGTCCCCTCTTAGTTACATACATGTTCTTGGAAATGCTCTCTGCCCCATGCACAAAAGTGGAGGTGCACTGACAGTGTTTGCTACTATCAGTGTGTTGCCATGATGGAACTGACAAAACCTTCTTGTATTTACATACTGGCATTTCATTCATACATTTTTCCTCATGACTGTGGGTATGTTTGGGACACAGGCAAGCAGCTTTCCAGGGTTGAGAGGCTTCATTGGCTATTCTTTCATTTAATTTAAATCCCACCTTTCTCCTGCCAGGGGACTCAAACTGGCTTACAAAATTTAAAATAAAAGCTTAGCTGAAAATATACTAACATAGAAGTTTAAAAAGCAATTAAACATCAGTTCTGTTAAAAGCACATGGTTAAATACAGTGCAAAATGCATTTTAAAATTCATTTACAATGTAATTAAAAGCATGCAAAATAAAAACAGAGAACACCACTTTGAATACTCCTCTGTCACATGATTAAATCAGTCAAAGGACTGCCTAAATGAAGGTCTTAACCTGCCGGCAGAAGGGGAGCATGTGGGAGTTAACTGGACCTTCCATAGGAGAGAGTTCTGCAGTCATGGAGGAACCACTGAAAGGCTGTGTCCTCACCGACTTGGCTGTGAAAATGGCAGGATTCCCCCCCCCCCCGCCCCGCCCCCGAGATCTTAGAACTCAATCTGGTATGTATAGAGAGACAGGCCTTTTAGGCTTCTTTTCCAAAACTGATGTGTTGCACTGAATTCCCTCCAATGCAATAGAGCTGCACTGTCACTGAGTTTCTATAACAGTTGAAGTTCAGCAGCTGCCACTGAGTTTCCCACAAATGCTGATGGCAAATGTGAATAGACGTGCAAAAATGGTAGAGTGCAAGCGGGCTGTGGGGTTGCCCTGGTCTTGGACAAGTCTGGATTGGTGTTAGAAGTCCAATGTGAATTAATGGTTAGTTCCTTCTCTTGCCATGCACTGCAGCTATAAACATCAGTACATTACTGATGAATGCGTTAGAAGATTGTTTTCTAGTTTGTACCTCTTGAGTAAGTGAAAGGAGTTCAAAGTACTCTGCTAGCCTTTAGGGCTGAAGAGCAGGGTATAAATAAATATTAATATTATTATTAAGTAATTGTAAATCAGTAAAACAAACAGTCACAGTTCTTGAACATAAACATTTAATATTTAAATATTTAATATTTGAATCTGCTGAAAATAAACTGCCCTGTTCTTCACAGGCTTGTCCACCTGTATCACTGAATATCTGTGCCTTGAGAATGCAGCTTTTTATAGGGCTGAAAGCCATCTCTCACTTCAAGAATCACATCATAATTTTGACAAAAGCAGATACTGAAGACATCACAGAGAGGAAAAAAACATCAAAGAGACTCCTGTAAGTACAGCCATTCCTCGGCTTTTGTTGAAGCATAATTGTGGTTTATTTAAGTCAGAGGGAAATGATGCAGCAATTGATGTGTCACAAATACATCATCCCTAACTTACCTTATCAGTGAATACATTCAAACAACAAACGTGCGAAATATGAAATTGTGGTTTAAAATACATGCACCTACATACATTTTTCAGCTCCAGAAAAAGTGACAGCATCAAATCCAAGGTTTCTACGGAATCTGAGCCGGGATGGAATTTATATATCGTGCATACAACTTCAACTCTACAACTTTATAGAGAAATGGTATAGTATTACTGTGGTTTGTTTTTGTTTTGTTTTAAAGGCATATTAACTCATGATGTTGCTTAATGACCTGATACATTTATTAACATTACCTCTGCCTGCAAGGATTTTTTTCTCTTAATGGTGTGCTCCATTCCTTCCCTAGGTAGAGTACAGCAAGACATATGAAAATGTCAAAACAGAGAGCTGTATCCACCTTCTGAGTGAGGCTCATTTATTAATCAGAACAGCTCTAATGGACCCTGATCTGAAGGCACCAGAAGAAAAGGAAGAACTCCTAGCAGCATTTCGGGAAAGTTGTGCTCTCCTTGGAGACTGTTATAGCAGGTTTGGATGTCATATGGAAATACACTAACAGTTGAACTATTCCTGCTCTTATTTTTCCTTACTAACATTGTTAAACTAGAATATAGGGTTTACTCCAAAATACAAGGTACATGGTTCTAAACTGATGGTACTTTTTAAATCTGTTTTAAATTTGTTAAATATGCTTTTAATCTCTTTAAATTATTTTCATTATTTAAAATTATTTGCGATCCAAAATCTACCACAGAAATAGTCCAGTTTGAGACCACTTTAACAGACTTGGCTCAGTGCTAGGGAATCATGGGAATTGTAGTTTATTGTGGCATCAGAGCTCTGATAGAGAAGGCTAAATGTCTCACAAAACTACAGTTCTCATACTTTCCTTGCATTGAGTCAGGGCAGTTAAAGCAGTGTCAAACTGGATTATTTCTGCAATGTGTTTTCGGTCTGCTTAAATGACTTCAACTCATATGCTACCCTGAGATCTCATGATCTGCAGGATGTAAGTAATACAGTTTGAGTCTCCTTTATCCAAAATACTTTCAATTGGGATATTTCAGATTTTTGATATTTTTGGATTTTGATATATATGCCACTTGCCTGCTTCTACTTTGTAGACTTATGCATTTTATTTTAAGCATAAGACTTGTTTTATCAATGTTACGTCAGAACTAAGATGATGCTGGCAACCAACTTTAGATTGAAGTAACAGGCTGATATTAAACACAGATGCCAGGAATATTTGCCAACTGCCCACTTTTGCTTTGCTAAAAAATGACCACGAGTGCCCCCGTTGGGGCTACTCAAAAGAAGAAGCAAGAGGAGATCTCCTGTCATCAGGTCCTCTATATAAAATAAAACATCTATAGTTGATTAATAATCTTAGTAAAGCTTTTCTGTTATGATAAGCAGATCTGTATATGAAATTTCTTGATATGATAGCTTTTGTACTTCCAGGTTTGACACCAAAGACTTCCATCTTGCACTGCCTTACTATAAGATGTCTGGTCTATCCATAACTGAAGTTCTGAAGAGAGTAGACTCAACTCTTGATGATAAAACACAAAAGCATGAGAAGGGATTTATATTTTATTTACATCATTCCCTTTATGAAGACTTAGAGGAAGAACTGAGTGAAGTAAGACACTGAACTCTTCGTTTCTGTGTGGTCTTCTACTTTCCTTCTTCATATGAAATTTCTTGTGTGGTTTTGTGTTTCCCTACATCCTTGGCTTACAGCATGCTCTGTGCACATGAGCAGAGTTAGCTGTGAGGCAAGAACTGAGACATCTTCGTAGAAGCAACTTTGGCCACAACCATCCAGAATGTACCTTTTAAAAATATGGCAGACAGTGCCTGGTGGCTTGAGTAAAATTTCCTGAACAAGCCTGTTGTTGAAATGTCAGTTGACTCTCAAATGAATGAACTACTTTTGTGAGTGTGGAAGTTATTCGAAGCAGCATCTAAGCTGACTCTTGTGAAGTAATTTTCAATTAATCTTGGAAAATGATAGTTTATATTTTACTTTATATTGCTTGCTTTTCTTTTGTGAGGAAAATATGTTCATGTTTAGCTCAATTGTGAGCTGCCTTTGTGAAAAAAACAGCATATAAATAAAATTAATAAAATAAATTCAGCAAAAGACATTTACAGTGGTGTACCTTTAAAAAAGATGTTCTCATTCTGAAAATGATTGCTTGTTTTTATATTTCAATAAGAATACCCCCTCCCAATATAATTTAGGAGAAATAATGCTGACCTGCCAGTAAAATTGCAGTGGTAAATAATGTGATATGCCTTGAGCATTCTGGGGGGGGGACCTTTTATCAATACTGTGCGTTGCTAAAAGTGAGAAAATTTAGCATAGCACTTATTGAGAGCTGAAAGAGTGACATATTTATTACTGCCTATTAAGTATAGAAAACAGCCAGCATGTGGTGGTGGTCTGAGTATTGGACTGTGATTCTGGAGACCAGAGTTTGAATCCTACCTCAACCATGGAAATCCACTATGTGACCTTGGGGAAGTCATACACTCTCAGCTTCAGAGAGAGGCAAAAGCAAACCCTCATCTGAACAAAGCTTGCCAAGAAAGCCCACCATAAATCAGAAATGACTTGAAGGCAAACAACAATTAAGAATAGAGAAGTAGGATTTAAAGCAGATATTCTAAATAAAGAACTTTCTGTGGTTGAGGGTTTTTTCCCCATGCATTTCTCTTAATGAGTCAAAGAATGGCCTCACCTACTCCTGTGTTTCCTTTATGGTGTTTGTAATGGTGTCAATCAGTATTGCTCTAACAGTATTCTTAAGGAATATCTTGCCCAGAACATTCATAAATACAGAGGGGCTTTGTAGTGGTAACATGATCATAACCAATATTTATTTTAAACATCTCCTTATTTTACCAGGAGCTGGCAGCAAAGGTGCTCCAAATATTCTACCTTGCTGAGCCTAACCAGATGCCCCATGTCATCTGCAGCCCTTGCCTGAAAAATGTGTGCCCCAGAATTGCAATGGAATATCTAGAGAAGGTGGAAGCAATTGTGCCATCTATTGTGGTAACCCTAACCAAGGCTTCTATGGCTCTGAAAATTGGAGATCAGGATGGATGTAAAAATGAACTGGACAAATATGCTGAGGTAACTGTCACTGGCTGATACATACTGTTTTTGTGTGAAGCTTTGGGTCCTCTTCCCAGTGGAGAAAAGCAGAGAGTGAAAGGTGTGTCCCACTAAGACATACCATTAGCTAGAATGTTTTAAAGCAAACAGTCATCTGTTTTCTGCTTTTGGAAAGGACAGCAGCTGTGGGTGGATCTCGTGCTTTCAACACTTCGGTTCCCTGCATTTCCAATTAAAAGGATTATGTAGCAGGTAATAAGATGGACCAGCATTTTATGTGACCTTGCTGGACCAAATAGACAGTGCTCACTTAAGGAATAAAGCAGCTTCTGACATTCTTGATTGTGGCAAATGAGAGTGGATTCTCCAGGGCATATTTTATTGGTTTGCATGGAAGCCATTGCCTTTAAGGCCAGGCTTTTAGTTTTTTATATCCCTCTGTGTTTCAGACTGAACAGAGAGAAGAAGCTGAAGAAAGATAGGATACTGTTAATTGGGAATTGGTGGAAGAGAAACTAAATGAGGAGCTACTATAACTGTTTCATACACATGCAGTCTTTCTATTTCCTTTTACTTTTCCTATCCATTATGTCTATATGTCAGAGAGCATACTGAGTTCTGGTCAGAGGTTGGACTGCAAATTCCACAACTCCATAGACAATGGACAATGTCTATGGACATGGACAATGACTGTGCTGGCAAGAGGATTCTGGGACTTTCAAATGATTATAGTTTCCAAGCTCTGCCACTGATGAGTGGAATCACTGCATCTTTTTTGCTTCCATTCCAAGCCCTTGCCACCACAAACGCCGTCATGAGGTGTGTTGGCCTCATTCATTTTATTTACATAGGTTTCTGAATCATTATGGCAAGATTGGGAGCTCTTCTACACTGAGAGTTAGGGCCAAAATAGACAGCCTAGATGGGATGGTGTGAAGCTGCCCCACCCAAAGATGAATTGGGGCCATGGCAGCCACGTGTTACAGCCTCAGTCCACTGCAGTGCCAGCTGAAAAAGGACAGTTTTCAACCACTTCTTTTTCGGCTGTAGAAAAGCCACCTTTAGTGGCTCTGCCACGGCCCTGCAGTGGCTTTCCAGCATGTTGGGGGCTTGTGGTGTGTAACTGCCATGTCCCCAATATGCCCAGAAGTCACTGCCATGTCCCCAAGATGCCCAGAAGTCGGCCAATGTGTGGGCAGTCAGGCAGCTGGAAGCTGGCTCCTGAGTGGCTTCAGAACATGCAATCTCAAAACACCGCATTCTGAAGCAGCCCATATGGTGGTGCAAAGTGGCAGTCTGTTTCACCCCCTAATGCTTTATCACACCAGCCCCTTTCTCACTGCAATCACGGGGGGAGGGGGATGGCAATGTACCACTTTTATTGCCACTGTTACTGCATCGGTTTTATTTCACACGACTGGGGACTGCTGCCCCCATCACGCTCCCTTCTCATCCTCTCCCTTAACTCCACTCTCCTTCCCTCCCCTTTATGGCATGCCTTTATTTTTCTTTTTTAAAAACTTTTCTTGCACTATTTTGGAGCTCTGCAACTCTGATTTAACATTTTAAATTTTTTACAGGAAACTTTGATGCTACGGAGCTCTGGAATTGTACTACAAAAAGAGGAGGGAAAAAAGTAAAAATAGAGGGGGGGGGGAAGCTGGTAGCAGGGGAAAATGACACCATGTAACTGCCAATAACGCAGCTGCCCTGAGAATGGCTTTCTTCACCCAGGGCATTGCGTTATTGGCAGCTGATTCACAGGTTTCCCCCATAAATGAAAAGAGCTGGCTGGGGGGGGGGGGCAGCTATGGGAAGGAAGTGGTGTCATGTGATCAGTATTGCTGAAGCTGATTCCCTTCTGTGGGAATCGGGGTTTAAAACTGCATGTGATAAAGCCCTTAATAGTGTTAATAGTCCAAAGGCAATGTTCTACTCTTCCATTTTTTTTCCTGGTGTTTTAATTGGAATTTTTAAAAAAATGGCTGAAGATAATAAAAGAACATGACTTTGTCTGGAACCATCTCCCTCCAGATAAAATCCCGTCAGTGAAATACACTACATGCATGATAAAAGCCTTGTGTAAGAGAATCTGTAGAATTCAAAATTGTTGTTGTTGTTGTTGTTGTTTCTCAAAACAATTTGAGGCTTAGGAGAGCAGTTTATTTGTTTTTATAATTAAATGATAATGCTATTTAGTGCTCGTAAAGATTTAATGTTCCTGCAGAACCCCAGTTAGACGTAGGTGTTGAGATTATGAATATCATTCCCCCAGCCAAATTCTGGAGCATGATTTTTTTTAATAATAGTGTACAGTTGACTGTTATATAGGAGTGAACCTATTACTTTGCACTGTTCTAGATTGGTCTAAAGAAGTGTGCATTCCCTGAGATAGCTCCTTGGAGTTTTCTGGGTTTTGCCAGTTTTTGTCACCTCCAAATCTGCTGGAGGAAGCCCTCTGTCAGGGATGCTTTGATGGAGAGTTCCTGCATGGCAGGGAGTTGGACTGGATGGCCCTTGTGGTCTCTTCCAACTCTATGATTCTATGATTAGAAAAACTAGGGTCAGTGTGATCTTCATTTATGTTTAAAGTGGGTTAGCATTAACTGTGATTAATGTTGTTACCAGTCTAATATTCAACCTTGGTTAGACATAGCAGAGAGAAACTCATGCCTGAAAGGAGCAGAGGATCTGCAACCGTATGGCCTGCCACAGAGATGCTAAATCTGCCCTTGCCTGTAGTCATTTTCTCCCAAAATTCAAAAAGTAAAGTGTGAATTGAATCTTGATTTGTGAGCTGGACATCAGCATCTAAATCATCTCCTCTTCCCTCCTATTTTTTCTCTGCAGATGATGCTGGTTTGTGGCTTTATTGTAGAGCCAAGACTCCTAAGACAGCAAATTAAAGGGCAAATCATCCCAACAGAACTTGCTATTTACCTCAAGGAGACAAGACCTGGATTCCTTGTGGCTTCATTATTGGCTTTACACGAGAACAATAAAATTGAACTTGAAGAAGCAGACTTATATATCAAGGTCTGTTATGTAACACTTTTATTTATTTTACTTTTTATTTAGAATTCAATGAGCTGTGCTGTTTCCCATCCCAAGACCTTAGCTATGTAGCTCTATTAGTTATGTAGCTTAGTGGTATCTCCCAGACTGACATTCCACCTATTCCTAACTGACTACAAGCAACATGGGTAATTTCTCCTGTTGATCAGGATGCAGCAGATTGATGTTCACACCCCTCCATTACAAGTAATCTCCAGTACAAAAGCCAGAAGCAGGATCTCTGTCACAGTCCGTCCTCACACAGAAGATTGCTTGCAGGAGGTGGGTAGGAGTGTCAGCCTGCTGTATCCTGATCAACATGAACATCAACTCTCATCACTAACAGCAGCTGCTGCCCAGTAAGTCAGGAGTGGAGAACGTTTATGCTCCCTGTGTATTCCCTACACTGTTGAATATCTAGGGATTGTTAATAGGAACATGAGTAAGTTGTGAATACATAGCTAGGTTACACGTTCACAACATCAGTTGTGAATTCCAGCTGGAGTCATTCTTATCATATCTAAACAGCCAGAGGAAAACATAATGAATTCAGTAGTTCACTGTTTCTTTCTAGCAAGGATTAGAGCCAGTGTGGCATGGCTTGAGCGTTGGACTACAACTCTGGAGACCAGGGTTTGATTCCTGCTTGGCCATGAAACCCACAGGGTGACCTTGGGCAAGTCACATGCTATCAGCCTCAGGGAAAACCAGTGGCAAACTTCCTCTGAACAATCTTGCCAAGAAAACCCCATGATAGGTTCACCTTAGGTTCGCCATAAGTCAAAAACAATATGAAGGCACACAACAACAACCAAAGCAGATATGACCTACAGAAAATTTAGTTGTCAAAGAACTTCCTTGATTGGAAAGAATATTTTAGAGTTCAAAATACAGCTCCTGTGCATAACACAAGTACATAAAATACTTAAGTATTTTTCTCTGTTCAACAGTAGCTAACCATCCCTGGATCTGTATTCATAGACAAATGTAATGTTTGAAAAGGTTGATAATAATTTGGCCAGCTGAATTAGGACTCAAGCAGCCTTCCAGAAGTTGTTGAACTGCAACTCTTGGCACCCCTAGCCAACCTAGCCAATGATGAGGAGTGCTGGATGTTGCAATCCAGAAAATCTGAAGAGCTACATAAAATTGGAAGAAATACCAAGTTTGTTTTGGATATCAATGACATCCTTGGTGCATATGTTAAGTTTGTTTGTGGAACTGCATAGTAATAATAATAATAATAATAATAATAATAATAATATTATTTCTATCCCGCCCCTCTGAGCAAGCAATTGGGGTGGGTTACAACAAGAAGTTAAAACACAACAGTTAAAATAAACCAATCCCATCCCCACCTCCCACCCCTAAAAAGGGATTAAATCAACTATAGTTAAAACATAGTAAAATACAAACAATATCATATATCAGCAACAGGCCTAAGAGTTCTTGAGCTGTGTGGAAAAGGCCAAGGACATAGAGGAGAAAAACTGGAAAAACTCTAAGGCTTGGACTTGGAGCCGGAAGATGACTAAACATTATCTGGGAAGGCCTTCCGGAAGAGATTTTTTTCTTTAAGGCTTTTTTGAAACCATCGATGGAGTTGGTCAGAAGTTCTCGCATGTAAAAACACTTTTTACTTTTATTTTTCATCTTTTTTTCCCATTTTTCTTTTTTGCGAGGAAAAATGCATTTTGTGAGCCAGTTGCGGAGCAAGCCTAGCTTTTCTCTGAAATGAGCCCAAGAAATGGTCTTGAGTTATCACACCTACTCAACTTTTCTGATATCCTAGTGTTTTTCATAACTCTGTGGATTTTTTTTTTTTTTTGCAGTTGAAGAATAATCTGCTGAAAACTCAAAGGAACAATGTCTTATGAGGAGGTAGGATGGCAGAATGTTATTGTTGTGATTACTTTCTTCCTTTTAATGTTTTGGAAAACAGATGCTGTGTGCCCAGGAAGAGGATGCTGTTGCCCAGCTCTTAGTGGACTTCTGGGAAGCACTTCTTGTAACATGCGCCCAGGAGAATGTTGTCCAGGAGCTGCACTTTAAACTTGCTACGCAGTATATTTGGAGGCTGTCCAAGAAGCAGCTACCTGATACTAAGCCGCTTAAAACTGCTGAAGATCTGGTAAAGTGTTGTGTTTCTGTGTGTCTAAAGGGGGCAGTGGGGAATGCATACCAAAGACAGAACAATGTATATCGAAACAGCAGCATGAAAACGGGTTTTCATAAACATCTCCTGTTAATGCTTAACCAGCTTACAGCTACATTGCCTGCTTAATTAAAAACATTTGAATGGGAAGTGGCGGCATCATTTAAATAACGGTAAGTAAATAGTGCACAGAAAAGCCCTGGATGTGTTATGCATCAAAAATACGAATTCTGCTCAAAGAAAAATACACAAAAATTCAAATTATGGACAAAGGAAGATCAAATTCTGTTACTGAATAAATGCCAATCAAGGACATTCCCCCATTTTTTGCCATGTATGCAGATGTCCACAAAGAGGTAACATACCAAGAGGTCTCAGTAGAGATGCAGCTCCTTATTCATCTGTCATTAGCAAGTAAGCACACACACACACACACACACACCATATGTAGACCCACCCATGCCTGTGATCTAACGTTCTTAGCTTTGAAATATGGTTTGTAACCCATGTAAATTTGCTGAAATCACTTGCAACTTTGCCTTGCTCTGTGGCCTTTGAGGACTTCAGTAAGGTGTGCTTATTTTTTTTCAGTGTTACTTTTCAGTGTTATTTTTGCAGACTCCAGTGATTTGAAAAACTGTTTTTACGTTGCCACTGTGACTTTGAAATCACTCAGTCCCATGTTTATCACAGTACAGTCACTGAACCATGATATATTGAGAACCATTGGCCCTTAATGAACTATTCCTTAAGGTTATGGTTTGTGAAAGACAGAGCTTCTGGTCAGTTTTTTTTAAAGCATTTTTATTGTGTCTGCATTTTAATGCCTCACAAAGATAAATACCTCTGTATTTTCAAATTAAAACCTCCATCCTTGATCTCTTCCAGAGACCTGCTTTGGTCTCATAGCTTGTGGTTGTACCACATCTGTACTGGTATGCTCATTGGGTCCAGGGTTCAGTTTTCTCCTCAAGAGACCACATTTATTACTGTGTGCCTTCAGGTTGTTTCCAACTTATGGTGAACCTAGGTTGAACCTATCACAGGGTTTTCTTGGCCAAATTTGTTTAGAGAGGGTTTGCCATTGCCTTCCTCTAGGGTTGAGAGAGTGCCACTTGCCCAAGGTCACCCTGTGGCTTTCCATGGCTGAGCATAGAGTCAAACCCTGGTCTCTCAGAATCATATTCCAGTGCTCAAACCACTACATCACACTGGCTCTCCAGGGGCCACGTAGACTGCCAAAACTGCAAAAAAAAAAAAAAAAAAAAAAAAAAAAAACTAGAAGTGGGTGGAAGTCACTGTCTTTAAAAAATAAGTTCATTAGAGAGAATCTCTTAAATTGAATTGGTGCTCCTGCACGTTTCCAGGAAGGACAGTTCACTCTTTCTGGCAAAAAGTTTAGAGGGCTGTGGATTGATTTGGGACTACAATAGTAACTTTGGGGACCTTATGCAGTTCCAAGTCTGCACTTTGCCCACGTTTGATTCATACAGTGCATTTTTTTGCATTGTTTAGAAAGGAAATTAGAAAATAGACAACATCATCCTTTTTGCTTGTAAATCATGGCTTTTAAACAGAAACTAGGGCTCAAGGTAGTCTGCCATTCTGCTTTGCTTTGATTTTTGAAAGAAGATCTGATGAAATGGCTTCTTTGCTTTATAAATGCTTTGTATTATTTCTGTGCTATTCGCCAGTGCTATTATGGACAAGTAAGAGGATCAATTCAGAAAGGATATTATGGGCCTTACTAATTTAGCTTGTGAGAAAACTGCAAATCATGCTTATGGCTTAAGAAAAAATTAGTTTATTCATTCCAGAATGATTGTTGGTTCAAAATACTATTAAAGAAGGGTAAACATGAAATGAATATCTTCTAGATACTGCGCGCTGTCAAAAGTAATAATACTCTTTAAATTATTTTAATTCCTTCATAAACGTGTCTGATCTTAGTGGATCAGTGGCATCATATTACGAATTATGATATTCATTGTGTTTCATTTTTAAATTAAACGAGACAGACCACTTTAATAAAAAGTGCTTCATTGGAGTAAAACTTAAATGAACCTTGAAAATTATGTATAAAAGTGATTAGGGTGCAAATGGGATTTTGTCTTATTCTTGTTTCTTCTTAATTTTTATTTGTTCAGATTAATTCCTGTGGTCATTATGGACTTATTTTTCCTTGGGTTATATTTATGATGTCATTGACACCTCCTGATAATCAGAATTCTTCTGAAGACCTTTCAAAACTACAGGTATAACTTCTTTTTAAAAACTTTTCATGCAATTACAATTTAATGTATAACATCCACTTGTCAACTAAATGTCCTACAGGCACCAGACCTTGTCTGATCTTGGAAGCTAAGCTAGGTCAGCCCTGCTTAATACTTGATGAGAGACTGCCAGTGCATACCAGGTGCTATAGGATGTATTTCAGAGGAAGGGACTGGCAGAACAACCTTTGAGTATTCCTTGCCTAAGAAAATTGTAAGGAATTCATGGAGTCACCATATGTCAACAAGTGACCTGAAGGCACATGTGTGTGTGTGTGTGTACACACACTTAGAACTGCTGAATGCATGCACACGTGTTGATGTTGAGACACAAATTCCTCAGTGATAGTTAGCTAACAGTGAGGGAGCCCAATTTGCAGGAATTCAAAGAAGCAAATAGTGTCAGTGTTTTTTATTGTTAGAGGCATACCTTGATGTTGAAAACATTTCATGTATTAATCTTAAATATAACCTCAGAATTGTTACTAGACTGAAAAATGTTTTTATTTAGCCTTTTAAAGGCTGTTAGAGAGGAGGATCGAGTTCTCTGTCCCTGCAGCAGCCCATTCTGTTTGCCATCAGTGAAGAGAGGAACATCCTTATGTGAGTCACTCCTCCAGTTTGCTCAGATAGGCAGGAATGCACAAGTCTTTTCTGAAAGTGCCCACAGGGGGAGCAACCCTCTGTACAGGCCATCCAGTGTTTCAGATTCTGATGCTCTTTGATAGACTTGGTATTAGACCTTTTGTCAGTCATTCCATTAATTGCCCTCTTCTGTCTCTTCCCTCTTTTTTCCCCAAAAGGCAAGAAAGGTAAGAGAGGAGGGAACAGAAAGTTTAATAAGGGGGAGCCAGGCCCAGATGCCGATCTGTGCTACTTCCCTTTTGTGACTAATTATGTAGATGAGACTACATGTACACAGGCTACTGACCTCTAGGCTGTGCAGGATGTTCTCCCTTTCACTGCTGAAAATGACTATCTCACAGGAAAGCAAACAATTTTTTTCCCAGTAGTGAAGAGAGGAACAACTTTATATGGGGTGCACCATAGCTACATTTGTCACATGGGCAGGCTGGCCTTTATGACAAAACATGGACTCACTATCACTATCTGCTGGAGCAACCTCCACCCAAAGATGCCCTCGGCCAAGACAAAAGGGAGAAGTGACCATGTTCTCCTGGAGTTTGTTATACAGTGGAAAGGTGAAGCTAGGCATAGTCAGACACGCATTCTAGACTTTAGGAAAGCTGATTTCAATAAACTTAGAGAAATACTGGGGGTGATCCCATGGTCAAGAATACTAAAAGAGAAGGGAGTTCAAGATGGATGGGAGTTCCTCAAAAGGGAGATACTAAAGGGACAATTTCAGACAGTTCCAATGAGGAAGAAAAATGGGAGATGTCTCAAGAAACCGGTATGGATGACTAAGGAACTTACAAATGAGCTAAGTTTTAAACGGAACATGTATAAAAAATGGAAAAATGGGGAAATCACCAAAGAGGAATTCAAACAAATAGCCAGTACATGTAGGGATAAAGTCAGAAAAGCTAAAGCGCAAAATGAACTCAGGCTTGCTAGAGACGTTAAGAACAATAAAAAGGGCTTTTTTGGGTATGTCCGCAGCAAAAGGAAGAAGAAGGAAACAGTTGGGCCACTGCGTGGAGAAGATGGCCAAATGCTCACAGGAGACAGAGAAAAGGCAGAATTGCTCAACACCTTCTTTGCTTCAGTCTTCTCAGGAAAGGCAAAGGGTGCTCAACCTAAGGATGATGGGGCAGAGGACAGAATAGGGGAATTTCAGCACAGAATAAATAAAGAGACAGTACAGGAATACCTGGTTAATCTAAATGAATATAAGTCTCCAGGACCAGATGAACTACATCCTAGGGTATTGAAAGAACTGGCAAATGTAATATCAGAACTAATGGCAATCATCTTTGAGAACTCCTGGAGAACAGGAGAAGTCCCTGCAGACTGGAGGAGGGCAAATGTTGTCCCAATCTTCAAAAAGGGGAAAAAAGAGGATCCCAACAATTATCGTCCGGTTAGTCTGACATCAATACCAGGAAAAATTCTGGAGAAGATCATTAAGCAGAGAGTCTGTGAATATCTGGAAGATAACTCCATAATCACAAAAAGCCAACATGGGTTTCAGAGAAACAAGTCATGCCAGACAAATCTGATCTCTTTTTTTGATAAAATTACTAGTTTGGTAGATGAAGGGAATGCTGTGGATATAGTATATCTGGACTTCAGTAAGGCATTTGACAAGGTTTCCCATGACATCCTTGCAAACAAGCTTGTAAAATGTGGACTACACAAGGTAACTGTTACATGGATTTGTAACTGGTTGACTGACCGAACCCAAAGGGTGCTCAACAATGGTTCCTTTTCATCCTGGAAAGAAGTGACCAGTGGGGTCCCACAGGGTTCTGTCCTGGGCCCAGTGCTATTCAACATCTTTATTAATGACTTGGATGACAGTATTGAGAGCCTAGTTATCAAATTTGCAGATGACACCAAATTGGGAGGAGTAGCTAATACCCCAAAGGACAGGATCAAAATTCAAAATGACCTGAATAGACTAGAAAGCTGGGCCAAAGCTAACAAAATGAAATTTAACACAGAGAAATGTAAGGTCCTACACGTAGGGCGGAAAAATGAAATGCACAGATATAGGATGGGGGACACCTGGCTGAATGAGACAACATGTGAAAAGGATCTAGGTGTCCAAGTAGACCACAAGTTGAACATGAGTCAACAGTGTGATGCAGCTGCTAAAAAGGCCAATGCAATTTTAGGTTGCATCAATAGAAGTATAGTGTCTAGATCAAGGGAAGTAATAGTGCCACTCTATTCTGCTTTGGTCAGGCCTCACCTGGAATACTGTGTCCAATTCTGGGCACCACAATTCAAAAAGGATGTGGAGAAACTGGAGCATGTCCAAAGGAGGGCGACTAAAATGGTGAAGGGTCTGGAAACCATGCCCTATGAGGAACGCCTTAGGGAGCTGGGGATGTTTAGGCTGGAGAAGAGAAGGTTAAGAGGTGATATGATAGCTCTGTTTAAATATTTGAAAGGAGCTTGTTTTCTGCTGCTCCAGAGGACAGGACTCGGAACAACGGATGCAAACTGCAGGAAAAAAGATTCCACCTCAACATTAGGAGGAACTTCCTGACAGAGCTGTTCAACAGTGGAATACACTCCCTCGGAGGGTGATGGAGTCTCCTTCCTTGGAGGTTTTTAAGCAGAGGCTGGATGGCCATCTGTTAGGTATGCTTTGATTGGGAGTTCCTGCACGGCAGGGGGTTGGACTGGATGGCCCTTGTGGTCTCTTCCAACTCTAAATTTCTATGATTCTATGATTCTATGATTCTAAAAGTGTCCAGTTTGTAGTGCTCAATCAATGTAGAAAATGACTTCCACATGGCTACCCTACAGATTTCTGCCAGTGGAGCATTGCTAGACAACCCTACCAATGTAGCTGAGTTGCAGTGGAATTCCCAAAGACTCATAGCAGTTTTTGTTTCATTCTCTGAATCATCTGCTTAGTGTGGATCTTGATACTTCCTTCCCTAAGAATCCTTGATTGAAGGAAATAAAGAGGGAGTCTGAGTAATGGAAACTGGGTTTTTTTTGGAGATACACCCATATGGCCCAATGTACACCTAGTATGTGCCATATCTTTTCCAGTGGTTTAGTAGGTTGGGACAGAAGGTTGGAAAGATCACTCTTCTCTGTGGAAGGTGGAACTCACATTGGGTATTAATGTGGGGTCCAGGCACAACAGGACTGAATCTGGCCAAGTATATGTAAACGAAGCAAGAATGTGCAATCAAAATGTATAGTTTAAATATATTTTATGTTTTTGTTTTTTCTTGTTGTTTATGTTGTATTAAACACATAATAAAATATATTTTTTTTAAAAAAGGACTGAGTCTGGCCTAATCTTGCAGAGCTCTCTGCGCACATAGCTCCCAGTTTCAATACTCTGTGCACTCAGGTGATGGCATTCAAAAAAAGCACTGTGGCGTTTAGATGCCGCACACCAAAAGGAGCCCCCAAAATTGCCACCATGGCAGCAAAGGCACCCTTTTTCTGCTGCCAAAAGGAGCTGCATTTTGCCACTTTTTTCGGGGCCAGAAAAACACCGGATTGGGGCCACAGCGTGCAGGTGCTGCAGCCCCAATCCAGTGCTCAAAGGGGCAGCGGCAAGCCACTCCTTTGGGGCCGTCTGTTTTGTCCCAAGGTATAGAACAGCACTACAAGAAACTATAATAAATAATAAAATTTATTTCTATCCCGCTCCTCCAAACGATTGAAGTGGCTTACATTTAAATAAACCAATAAAATACAATAACAATATAATAACATTATAACTCTAACCCCCCATCAATAATAATAAAATACAATTAAATTATCAATTATTAAAAACAACATTAATTATTAAATAATTATTAACAATTATTAATTACAGATAGCAAACTTTAGACAACGTGAACCGGTTTTACTTGTTTCACTATTTAGTGGCTTACTGGCATTTCTAGGAAATTCTTGAAGCTAGAAATATTACTGTGTGATCTGATTAACTTTGTAAATGATGAATCATTTTAGAAAGTATATTATTGTTGTTGTTGTGGCTTAGTTTTTTCCCCCCCATGTTGTCTTAAATTCCATTTGTTTTTCCCTTCTCCTTTACCCCAGTCTCTCTTATGTGGTCCATCCTTCAATGTAGCTTCCATTCTGCCATTCTTGGAAACTCTTCCAGAAGATACTATTTCTGGTCTAAGCATTCATGTTCTTTGCAGTACACAACTAGGGCAGTATGACAAATCTATTGACAAACTTTTGGAGAGATGCCCTGAAGCAATCATATCTTATGCCCAGCATGAATTGAAAGATGAGCGTCAGGTAAGCCTTATAACCTTTATTTTCATCTTTATTTTATTCTTTTTTCTCCTTAAACCTGTAAAAATAATTTCAAGGTATTTGTAAACCTGCTTGTTTGTATAGCTGTCTTCTTATTTGTTCAATTATCCATAAATCTCTTTTAATATTAAACACTCTTAATGAAACATGACTATGCAAGATACTTAAAAGCCTCTAGAGAGTTAAAACTTACAAGTACTGGTAGTTATCAAAGTTGTAGTCCAAAAAAAGCAACTTTTCTGAGCACTGGTTAGATCATATATTAAATGCTGTATGAAGTTCATAGTTTCCTTCCTTCCTTTGGGGAAGATAAAATTGGCATAGATAGGAAACACCTGCTGAAGCACCTTGGAGAGCTCCTTTTGCAATCTCCCTAGTGACTTCTTCCCCAAAGATTTCTTCCCCAAAGATTTTTGCCTTATTCATTATAGAAAGTAATAAAGCTCCTGACCTGAAACACTTGTCATGGGTAAGTGTTTGGATCCACATAGAGCACAGTATGTAAGTCATGCTGATGTCACCTCATATGCATGTAGCATGGGGGGGACACATACATCTAAATCCAGTTCGTAGTCCTAACTTATTGAATCAACAGAACTCATCAAGTGTTAATTACCACATTTCATTGATCCATTGGTTCTACTGTAGTCAGGACTAACAGATTTAGGCCACTGTATGAAATGACAATGCCAGAAAAGCCTTCTTAAATGAGCTGCCAACTCATATAAATAATGCTAAAAAGCAATATGATAATTTTATTTAAAAAAGCTATTGGTAAAATAAATCTGTGACATATGGAGTTGCAAAATTTATGGTAATTGCCCAAATGCTGAGGAGAACCTGGTAGCAATTTTGGTCATTTATTGTTTAAAGTCACAAACCTATGGGGGTAATAAAGAATATTCATTCCATAAGTGAAGATAAACTCCCCAGAGTAGGAAGGGTGGGCTTAAATAAAGGCCTGGGATAGAAGACCCAAAATGAATTTGTGAACTGTAGCACCCATCATTCCTGTTAGCCATGCCAGCTGGGGCTGATGCATTTATAATCCAACAATTTTGGGAGGGTCACAGATTCTGTACCCATTACAGGCAATGCTGCATGAAATCCTAGATAGTGGATTGTAAGTGAGGCAGGGCATTCAGTATCCTGCATAATTCATTGCTCCACCCTATGGCCAATGGAGGAAAATAAATTATATAAAATAAGCAAATATATGCAAATATTTTCTGTGGGCTAATACAGGTTACAGAAGAAGCTTTACTTGGTATAGTTTAAGCTTGGAATTGTTTACACAGTGGTGCCATTCATCTTGTTTCTATTTTTCTCTAAACTCTTAATAGCACTAGAGGGAGCCATCATCACTCTTATTCATTGCAAAACTTTAAAAGAATCATTTCATATAAAGAGAAAAAGTATTCTGGAATATTTAAAAGCTCACTTGAGACATCTTTTAGGGTGCTTTGTTACATCTCAACTGCTGTGTTAAGCAGCAGAAGATTTAGATTGATTCAGCTGTAGCACTAACCTTTTCTCTCCGTCTTTGTTTTGTTAGGCTCTGTGGTGGAACAAACTCCTTCCTGAGCTTTGTAAAAGGACCAGATGTAATGGAGAATATTATCCTGTACTCCTATCATCCCTACAAGGTAAAGAAATGCCCTTTTATATCAATGCCTGTGGATGTGGAGGGGCTTTACAATGCATTTAAGAGCCTTTATAGATGGGTGAGGATTGAGCAACCTGTCTTCCATCAAGGGCTATATTCTCTTGATCATCTGTGAGAATTCCTCCAGGGTTCAGGAACTGCACGCACACCCTGCTGGATCTGAGATGGCTACACCTCATCCAGGTTTTTTTTTAACTGAAAAAATCCACATATGCCTAAACACAGAATTTAGAGTGATAGACAGTTTAAATTTTTGTCATAGTGTGGCGATGCACTAGACTATTTTAGAACCAAACTAAGTTTTTTCCCAAACAGGAAGTGACCAGAGTTCATTTTCCTTCACCTTAAAACAGGTTGGAATGAGGTATTACTGAATATAACTATTTTTGATTTAATATGTATTGATTTTATATGCTCTTTTACCTGATGTTACGTGTTTAATCTGTTGTTCTCACCTTGATCCACAGAAAGAGGTGGGTAAGAAATCAATATTACCATTATTTTTGTTGTCATTATTAAGCAGATAACTTCCTTGTGGTCTATAAAGGGTATTATCGGGGGGGGGGGGATTTTTTTTAAGTTTCAATTTTTAAAAAGAGAGTTGTGCTGGTTCTGGTGAGGCTCATCCCTTCTCTTGGAAGTGATCTGTGGTTGAACCAAATGTGTGGCTGCGGCCAGAATGAAAAGGAGGCATGGCCATCTCTTTTCTTCCTGATATTCCATCTCTTTTTGCCATAGCTGCCCATTTTGCTACCTGCTCAGATGGAAGAGGATAGACTATTCCTGCCACAGATCTAAACTGATCACTAGCAAAAAGTTTTATAAATTAGACCAAGGGCCACAGGTTGGCCACTGGTATTTTTTAAAAAATCTATTGAAAAACTGCAATTTGTTCTTGTGTAGAGCACATGTTTTGTCACACAGTGAACAGAAGAGCTGAGCTGGATGAAATTAATGGCTGCCTGTTTCAACAGTGAATACAGAATATAGATTAATCTGTTTGTACATTGACCAAGTAGATGCCCGTGGGGAATCCACAAAGTTTGCAGGAATTTTCTCTTACTGTTGTTCCCCAAGAATTAGTATTCAGAGCTGTTCTATCTTCATTACTGGATGTAATACAGGTTGAGTCTTCCTTAGTCAGAATTCTGAAATCCAAAATATTTCAAAAACCAAAACTTTTTTCATGGGTGGCTGAGATACTGACACCTTTGCTTTCTGATGGTTCAGTGTAAACAAACTTTGATTCATGCACAAAATGATTTTAAAATATTGTATAAAATTACCTTCAGGCTATCAGTGTAAGGTGTATATTTTCAGTATGAGCTGTATATGACACCTAAAGGAATTTTGTGTTTAGATTTGGGTCCCATCCCATCTCCAAGATATTTCAAATGCAAATACAAAATCCCCCCCCCCCAAAAAAAATCTGCAATCTCAAACATTTCTGGTTCCAAGCATTTCAAATAAGGGAGACTCAATCTGTACATAGCCATTAAGGTTAGGAACCTTTAATCACCTTGGCCCCCACACATTCCTTCATAAAATCCCAACATTTAGAAGAGCTAAAATTAATGAGGCATTACATTCTTAATGTAATAAATATAATGTTATATTTTTAAACATTATATCTCTATCTTTCATATCCAGAAACACTATCATTTATTGCCATGGCATTGGACCTAAAGGACTTCCTTAATGTTGTACCAGAGGATGGAAATGCTGCTTTTTTCCTGCCACACCTGCTTCAGTGCAGCAGAAGAAAACAGCTGACCTAAGTGAAACTATAAGTAGGACAAATATGTCAGCAAACCTTTTGAGAGGAACCAAGCAGACAGAACTTCACAGTGCAGCTAAGAATCTCAAAACTGTAGATTTTTGTTCTTTGAGTGGTATATCTGATGCATATGGGTAGAGAATGGTTTGTTTGAAAATTTACCCAGTTTGTGTGTGGCCCGAAATCCTTGTTGAGAATACTTCTGAACCTTAAGATATGAGATACAGAGTGATCATGTCCATTGATAGTGATGTTAAAACTCTGGCATTGCATGTATGCACCATCCTGGTAAACTTTGCAAATATACCCTCAGAATATGGATATCACTCAGATTTTTCTTTTTCCAAGAATCAGTTTCACCCAGGAATAACTCTCCATATTACACATCAGGGTTAGCATCCACATTAAGAGTCCAACTGGATTTTTCTTTCTTCCTTCGTTTGATACCCATGAACATAAATGAGAACAATTCTTTGTATAATGTCAACTCACCTTTACAGAGCAGGAACATGGAATGGACATAAATGAGAACAATTCTTTGCATAATGTCGACTCACCTTTACAGAGCAGGAACATGGAGTGGACAGAGTATTGGCTAGATTGTGGCCTGTCCATGCTTCTGTAATTGGACTGAAACAAGGTGTTAAGTCTGTTTTGTAAACTGGGCCTATTTGGTTATCAAACTTGTTACACGACTTAAGACAAATGATGTTATTTAATTTTTCCTTAATTTCTCTTCTGTTTGTATTTACAGTATTTACAAAGTAAAGAATCTTAAAATCCAGTTTATTTTTTAAAGGAGAAATTTATAATATTTAAGATAAGTATTCCAGAGTTACTAAAAAAGAGAGAGTAAAACTTGCTAGGAAATCCAGAAGGTTTTGTTACGGTCATCATGCTTGCTGCAGAATAAAACTCCATTTGGGATTAAGTATTGAGAAGCTCGTCTTGTTTAGTAGAACAGGGGTTTGTTCACTTGATGTTTTTTAGTTATGAGAGTGCTCACAATGGATACCTTCACTTGCTCTTCACTAGTTCTATGTCAGAGCTGTAAATGAAAGAGATTCCAGTTATTTTCCAGCTAACTTCTAATTAAAGCTTGAATTGATTTAGTACATAGCTTTTATGTATTATGTTAGCGGATGTGGTGGCTTAATGGTTAAGACACCAATTCTGATGATTGTATGATCAGAAGGTTGGCCTGACTGCCGAATGATGGGGTGAGCTCCCATCACTAGTCCCAGCTTCTGCCAACCTAGCAGTTCAAAAACATGCAAAATACAATAGATAAATAGGTATCACTTCAGTGGGAAGGTAACATTATTCGGTGCAGTCATGCTGGCCACTTGACTACCCGATTCGTCTTCAGACAATGCTGGCTCTTTGGCTTAGTAACAGAGATGAGCACAGCTCCCTACAATCAATTATGACTAGACATTCATGTCAAAAAACTACCTTTACCTTACCTTTTTATGTATTAATGTTGGAATATGTGAACTGTTCTTACACTTGTCCCTTTTATTCATTTTATAGTAGCTGAAAAACTAAAAGTATCCTTTAGAGCTATTTGTACACAATAGGCTGTTTCTTTTAATCCACAAGATATTGTTGGATTGTTACTCCCATCATTCTTTATATCTGCCTGATGAGAGATGGGATTCAACAACACCTTTAGATTTGTATGTTCCCTATCTCTACATGATTGTACCTATTATTATTTGTATACCAGTCTTTTCCCAGAACTGGGATTCAGAGCCACTTCACAATATTTAAAAACAATACAATTGAAAACATAGAAAAGTGATACATTATAACAGAATTAAATTGTTAGAATATTAAAATTGATTACTTATTAAAATAATAAAAATACACTTAAAAAGATAAAATTTTAACACATTTAAAACAATACAATACCCTGGTCCTTTAAAAACATTGTTTTAAAAAGCTTGCCTGCATAAGAAGGTTTTAACCTGCCGGCGGAAGGCCAACAAGGAGGGCCTACATGACCTGCAGTGTACCTGTTTGTTGTAGTTCAAGCAAACTGGTATGCTGTATTTAATCATTAGTATCGTGCAACAGAGAAAGGGGGAACAAAATACAAAGATTATAAACTAATTGGCATGAAATCTTTACTGAATAGCACAGTGATGTACTGTCTAGAGCCTTTATTTATATCATTGTAGACACCAGCCATCTTGTGCTACAGATTTCCTGTTCAGTTTCTATCATCTTTCCAGATAATTGTCCAATTCTAGCATTGAAAAGCTACTCCTATTTTACATTAACTTTGCATAAAGTTTAAAATTTAACAGTCCTAGCAGGCTGGTCTTAACAAAAATGCCACAGACAGGGTTCTTGAAGACCAGAACAAATATATATTCTGAAATGGGACTCAGATTTGATTTGATTTTGTAGTAAACCAAAATTCCAAGAGGAGCTACATGAGTCATTTTAAAAAGACATGAGAACAGAAATAATACCCAATTGCTAACATCCAGTTACGAACTTACTCTTGCATAAGTCATACTACAGATGCAGGGCCAAAATGTCATTATACAGTAGACATGACAGTGGCAGAAGCAGAGTTGTACAGATAGCATGTTCCTCTGTGCCTTGTCCTTCCATGTTGGAGTTATGTTTTGCAGTCTCACATTGTGCATTGCAGTTGCACACTGTATATGGTGCATTGTGCATTGCACTATGACACCTAGTAATTTACAGTGTGTTGCACATTGTTGCTATTCTGCAGGGGAGTATCTTGGTGTGCAAATACTTACACTACACTGAAGGGGGTGTTGTATTGCAGCCAATATCTACTTGCCTGTATGAACATAAACTTTTGCTTGCCTCTGTCACAACTAGATCAGTTTAATCATTGGCATTTGCCAACACACCATTCAGCAATTCAGTGGGAGTAAGCAGTGGGATTCAGGCAGTACGCTGTGTAGCAGCATGTGTGTTGCTCTACTGTTATACTGCCTCTGCTAATTGTAGTAGCCTTGTTAAATGTAAGATCTTTCTTTAACCCACATTATTACTTACTCGCCTTGGGGAAGCACTGTGTAGGTAGTCTCCATGCCAGCATGAATATGGTCAGTCACATGACAATGGAGTAACCAAGTACCAGGATTGTCTGGAAACATTTCAACAGTTTGGAAAGTCCCAGGAAAGAGATCAAAGACATCATTCCGGAAGGTTCTGGTTTGCTTTTAAGAAGATGTCAGGGGGGGAAACCAAACAACATCAGTGAAAGTAAACACAAGAACAATTATTGACCAGGAGAAAGTAATACAATTAGTTCAGAAAATTGCTATGGAAATTTGAATAGCTTTTATATAGACATTGCTTAAAATTGTACCTGAAAATGCTCATAACAATTTGTAGGTCAAGATGAAAATTACAATTTATCTATACATTGCCATATAATTTATAGTAAGTTCCTATCAGTATAATTTATAGTCAAGGACAAGTCTATTTTCATAGGCACCAGCTGGGGCCACAGAGGATGTTAAGACACTGTGTGGAATCATAGAACTATTCTTTGTATTCTGCTGCAAAATATATCCTGTGATTTGCAAAACCACCACAAGTAATCTGAAAATGTGGAATGCAATGCAGATTTCAGGTACTGTTTTTCTGTACTGAAATGGCCATGCTCAGTTAAACAGATGAAGATTTTGGAGAAAAGGGGCTCTATTCCAGTGATAAAGTCCAAGGTTCAATCCCAGCATTGTGGGATTTCTGAGAAATACCATGCCCCATTTATCGCTCCTGCCAGTTCCAAAACACAAGCTTGTGCTATAAAGGCCAGTGATCTGACCCAAGGGATTCCTTTTTTTAAAACCTGGTTTGGGATTAAGAGTAAGAACAGCATCAACATATGTGCCATTTCTTCCACCATTCATTTAAAAGAAAAGGCAAGAATACATATTATGGTCTTTACCTTATAACTGAAGCTGTGGCCATGGAAATGGGCTGTGTGCATATCTACTTCATTCCCCATTCCCAGCAAGTACCAAACAACATTATCTCCGACATGCATCGTAAGACCATGCAAGTTCCCAAACACTCTTCCATTAATGGCTAAGGAAAAAGATGTTTACCATGAAAACAAATGTGTGATTTTTCCAAGAAAGAACTTTAGCATGTCGGCTTGACTATGGTATTTAGTAGAAGCTACAAACCTTGTCAATATTTTAATAAAACTCTACATAAAATAAAATATGTTTAAATATGATCACAGTTGTTATTATTTCTGGATAGTTTTTCTGGATGGAATTACCAACGTGATTAACCAATTCAAACAGAAGAAAGACATGATTTAAGAAATGTGTAATGACCATTTAGGGTTGTTTTTTTTTTTAAAAAAAAATGCTTTTAACACTGTTTAAATGTTTTAGAATTGCTAGAGTGTGATTATCAAAGTTATGCATATAGTAAGTGTGATGAACAGATGTATTCCTACTCATGGAGGAGGCCACTTTAGTTACTATGATATATCTGCAAGACCATGTGGAAGTCCCAAAACTGATTTGCTATTGATAATTGATAGTAATTTCTACACATACCATGCATTTTATTGCTTTCAATAAATTCTTCGTCTTCTTTGTTCACACCTTCTGGATTAGGAGAGTAGTTCTTGATATTCTCATCCAGGTACCAAGACTCATTTTCATCAGACACCATAAAAAGAAGAGCAAACTCCACCCTTTTTGGAGAAGGTTGCATAAACAAATATTTTCTGCTACAAACTAAGAGTGTTCCTATTAATCCACTGTATGTGTCCTAAAAACAAAACAAAAAAAAAAAGAGTACAGTCTTTTAGTATGATTAGTAAAATAGGATGAGAAATAGCATCTGATGGTATGGCTGTATTATAAATGCTTGGGGAAAACCACTAGAACTTTATGTATGGTTTGAATGTAGTGAACCTTGCTGAAATCAATGAGATTTAAGTCATGAAGAAACTTTCACTGTGACCTGGTTCTAGTCTTGTATTTTGACTGGATCTTAAATCTTTTCCATTGGAATTGGTGAAACATGAATCTCCTGTGCACTTTAAAAACCTGAAGAGATCTGGATGATGTTGTGGTGCTCCAGAGAGGCAGAGGGAAACAAGGTACTGATTCCTCCAGTACTGAATACCAGAAAACATGATTAATTTCAGCCACTGATTTCCATGGCATCAAATAGTAGGTCCCTAAGTCTGCATCCACCCCCTTACATTCACATCCATTGTTAAAACTGAAAAATGGCCTGTACTACTAACACTGTTCATCAGCACTTCCAAACAATGAAGTTTTTAAGTTTTTCCTCCCACAAATTTTCAGGCTCAAACTCCATATCTATAATGCTTCTGCTTTTAAAGGAGTAGATAGTTGGCCTCCCAAATATTGTTGGACTCTAGCTTCTGCCAGTTTCAGCCAATATGGCTAATTATCAAAGATGCTGGGAGTTCTGATCCAATACCTGAGGAGTCCCAAGTTCACCATCTCTGCCTTAAAAGCTCTGCTTTCAGAAGCACTGGGATCAAGCCAACCCATTTGCTTCTTAAATTTTCAACATCTACAAAACTAGCTCATGGCAAGCGTGAGTTTATTGAGGAAAAAAGCTGTTCTGATTTGGAAAGGTCCCAGAAAGAGAATACATTGGATCATAGCCACTAAGAGCTTCATTTTGGATTGTCTCATCACAGGTTTTTCAAAATGGATGGTGGCTATGAAAGGTATTCTCTCTCCAGGACACTTTAGATCAGGACTGTGGTTCAGGAGGAGAGTTCTATGGATAAATGGAAGCCAAAAAGAGAAATAAATAGGTCCAAAGAGTAAATCAAGCGAGTTCCAAAACCACATGACTAAACTGAGACTGTTGTTCTTTGGACAAATCATGAGAAGACACTAGAAAAGAAAATAATGCTTCATAATTTGCAAGTCAGCAAAGAGGTCAGTCAATGTTCTATATTACCACCCTGTTTATTCAACCTGTATGCAGAAAGTATTGTTTGCACAGCAGGCTTAGAGTCAGAGGCAGGAGGAGTGAAGATTGGGGAAGGGAACGTTAACAACCTAAAATACTCAGATTACACAATACTAATAGGAGAAACCAAGAAGAGCCTGGAACAATTAAGAAGGTTAAGGAGGAAAGTGCCAAGGTAGGCTTAATGCTAAACATTAAGAAAACAAAAATTCTGACCACAGAAAAGCTACAAGAATTTGTCCTAGATAACAAGAAAATCAAAATAGTCAAAGAGTTCCCATACCTTGGATTCATCAGAATGGAGATTGGAATGGAGATTGCAGTTAAGAAATCAAAAGACAACTAGGGATGGGAAGGGCAACAATAAAAGAAGTGGGCAAGATCCTACAGTGTACAATTATAACTCTGAACCCTAAAGTGAGGATACTCCAAGCCATAGTATTCCCCATCCCAATGTACAGATGTGTGAGTTGGACAGTGAAGAAAGCTGAGAGAAAATCCGTTCATTTGAGATGTGGTATTGCAGAAGAGTATGAGGATACTGTGGACAGCCAAAAAGACAAATGGGTTCTAGAACAGATGATGCCTGAACTCTCCCTGGAAACCAGGATGACTAAATTGAGGTTGTCAAACTTTGACCACATGTCTCATTCATAGGGTTTTTATGAGCTGGAGTCAGCTCAAGGGCAGTTAACAACAATAACACAGCAGATGGCACTAGGAAAAGTGGAAAGCTGCATTACAGGTAGATAGACTCAATGAAGAAAGTTATAGCCCTGAATTTACAAGACCTAAGTAGGGCTGTTGATAAAAGACTTGACCTGGAGAGTCACCATAAGTCTTAAGTCAAATTAACAACAAATAACAATAACAATATAAGAGCTTACTTTAACTTGGTCCACTGTTGAGTAATATGCCCAGGGGATACAGTCTGACTCCCCTTTTTCAGGACCAGATCTTTTTGGTATTTTCCAAACATACTCTGTTATTGTACCTGTGTGAAATACATAGTAATGCTTTAAGACATATGTAAACATGAGTTTTCCCTAAAGCTTATTAATCATGTTTCTCCACCAGCTAACTTAAGAAAAACAGAGTATCTCATCAGACTCATGGAATCTTTTCCTTTCTCTCTTAATTCACAAATAAAGGACTTTAAAGGAAGCAACAGATTCCTTACAGCTTAAATAGGCTGCCTTCTGTTTTACCTTTTATAGTTTCTTTGACCTTCCTTTCCTAGCTGCCTTGAGTCCCAGTATAAATATAATGTGGTATTTATCATAATGATGACAAAGCAACACCACAATAATAATACAGAAGACAGGGTTAGTGTTTATTATTGTCTATTGATCATTGATTATTGTTCTTTTTTACCTCTATACTGTGTTTAACTGTCCTATGCTTTTGTTCTTTCTCTTTTGGTATCAATGTTGGGAAGGTTTTATCTCTCCCATCTGCATACCAAGGTCTTCATCAGAATTGTGACCATGTGTACTTTAACATTAAAAAACCTACAAGGATCTTAAATAGGGCACTATCCTTTAAATGCTACATACAGTTTAGTTTTAAACCATGTCTCAGATGGCTAATATTCTCTATGAGATAAATTGGGGGGGGGGGGGTGTTGATTTAGTCATTTTAAATCAATTGTATTATTAATATTGATTTTGTTGCCCATTTAATTATGTGTTCTATTATGTTTCATTTCCTTGTCTTTTTTTTAATTAAAATATTTGAGGTTATAATCACTGTGGTTCACTGAGCAGATGTGTACAGGTTTGAACTAAAGGTACTTTTGGAACATCTTCCTCAGGAAAGTAAATATACCGTAGCAAGTACATATGACCTTATCAGCGAAGGCATTTTTTTTAATATGCATTTATTCCATCAGCATTTGGTGTTTTAAAACCATTAAGAAGTGTGCATGTATAAATATATATTCATGTTTTTGTAATATTTTAAGAACAGTGCTCTCTGAAAAACAGGACAAATTTTAAAATATCTCAAAGTGCTGGATCACAGCTGCTTCATCATAGAGAAAGCAAAATAGGAGACAGGCTCCATGTGCTGATATATGGCCAGGTCTTAAATGTAATTTTTAATAGGGCTTTTATAGTTAATAATAAAGCAATAAAGAGCTTTTTTAAAGTAATAAGAAAATAAAGAAGTATCTATCTATCAGCATGTGAACACTGTCTCTTATTTTGCTTTTGCTAGAATCCATTCTGATCAGTTCTCTCCTTTGGTTTTCATTATAGAGAAAGCCCAACAAGTTTCAGCCTATATATATATTTATGACCTTCTTTGGGGCCTATATAAAAACATAAAACAAAAAGACAAGACATAATTATTTGATAAACATGCATATTCTTACCTATGAAAAATCATTTTAATCTTTGTACAATGCCTAGGGTCTGTACATACCAATTTAAAATCTGACTGCAGAAATTTCTGAAGCACAGAACCTCATTCCATTTCCTGGACAAAAAGAAATACATGAACTAGGTCCAAAGTGATTTTAATATTGCTAGCAGATGGTCAGAAGAAGAAAAAGATATAATTATATAGCCTCTGAAGAAGAACTCAGAGAGAGAGAGAGAGAGAGAGAGAGACAGACAGACAGACAGACAGACTGAAATCCATTGGGCTTTCTCTACAATAAAGCACCTATCTATTGAGCATCAATTTTGAGACATGTCTTCGTTTTTATCTATGCATTCTATTGGGTACTCTCCAGTTTTCATCTTTTCATTTTCACTTGTTCATGGTCCTTCAACAGGCAACTGGATTAGATCCACATGACTCTTCTTACATGCATATGTTTACCGGGAGGGAAGGTTATTATCACCAATCCTTAATACAAGCCAGGATAAAAAATATAAAACAATAAATAATACATTTACCTGGACTGGTTTTGACTACAGTTGGAGAATCCGTTTTCACTCCTTGTGCATGTATAGAATAAGGTCTAGAAGCCATGTTTTTAAAGACAATTTTAATTTTATCCCTAACATCTGCAACAAGGAGGGGACCTTTGGAGAAATTAGAAAAGACAGAATAGAAAAAGAAATGTCAACATGCTAAGGGGTATATAAAACTACAAATAGTTCAGTGGAACTGCATACTTGTCACATTTATATTTTAGGGCTTTTAAGCACTTAATGGTGTGCTTAAATTTAATTGACTTTAATTAAATGAAAGCAAGTTGTAGTTTCCTTGGTCTGAATCCAAGAATCGAGTTTCTTAGATTGTTTCAAAAGCGTAGTCCTAGAACTCTTATTTTCAAATGTAGACTTGGAGCTATTCCCTCTTTGTGTGTCAACGAACTGGGAGATGTGGTTAGATAGGGAGACAATGTGAAGACACTAGGGCTGCAATCTTGTATGGCTCAGTGCAGCACAGTAGGTATGCATGTGGACCTACATGATATTGAGTCATATACCACCATTTTGACTTAATGAAGTACCTCTGAAGCTCCCTGAACTACTTTGTGGGGAGCAGGAAGGTTCACAGGACCGTCTGACTATACTTCCCTGGCCAGATTCAAAATGATTACAGCAGTGCTGAAATCTCTGGAGGATTCTGGTGGATCTCAGTTCTGATAATCAATGTTTCTTGTCTGTCTACAGGAGATTTTACTGTGATCCTGCTGACTTACCATGAAGCAGGGCTTGGCTGCGGGTGAGCTTCAAAGGCTGTTCTTTAAGTGATGGGGAGGGGTTCTTGGGCACTGCAAAAGGAGGAAAGGAACCCCAATCCCCACAGAGCCCAAAAAGGACATATGCATGACATTTCTAACAGGATGCAAACTTAGGCCCGGTACAGACTGGCGCATTGCACTGGCCTGGGGCCGATATAAGGGCTCCATAGGGCTGGGCGTCCATACATGCCCAGCCCTAAAATCAGCACAGGGGTGCCATCTTGCCGCAGCCCTGTCCACACGAGGTGCGGCATTGTGATGCATGAGTGTCTATGTTCCCAAACAGCGTTCATTGGAAGAAGCATCATGGCGCCGCATCGTGACACTTATGACACTTCTAAAAAGAAGCTGCTTTAGGCGGCTTTTTAGGGAACGCATCGGTGCTGTGCCATGTAGCTGGCGCGGTGCTGACAAGGGGCAAAGATGGACAGCATGGAACTGCCCATCTGTATCCCCTCTTAGTTCAGCCACATATGTTTATCTTTGCCCGCTCATGCTTGTTTGCAGAAAGGATTATATCCCTAACTACCTGGATTATTCAGGAGCGCTGAGGCTCTGCTCAAGTGGAAATCTTTACCCCTCTATCCCCACATGATCTATAGAGCACCAATTCTATATAGCCTGCAACCAGTATAGCACTATTTTATGCACTGCAGACAAGTTATTGAGGTGGTCAAGGCCCCCTCTCACCAGAGGTTTCCATTTCTAGGGTAGTTCCACTCAGAGGCAAATCTATTTTGGTGCAGCAAGTGGAGAGCTCCCTTCTCATCTGGGTGTTCTGTATTTACACTGGAGCATCTGTGTGCATGGTTTAATACACTGCTCCTTTAAGAATCACACCATAATATTCAATATAAAAATATGGCTACAATTCATACCTAAAATTCCCAAATGTTCTTCCTTTTCTTTCCTTTCTTTGGGCTTGCTAAATGTTTTGTCAGTATATTCACGATACACGGCTTTCTTGTATTTTGATCCAATAAACTTATCTTCTTTGTTTAAGAACGTATTTCCCGGACTGAAAGGAGAAAAAGTAAAGTATACACAAGAGTAATCTCGTGACTTTACAGCTAATAGATGGACATAAAAGGAACAAACTGTCCTCAAAGATTCAAAGTGAAAAATATGGATCTCCAAGTAGTTAGCCTGAAATGGTGTTTCATCTCAGTTGGCCCTTCAAGAGTTTTCTTATTGTTCTGCTGTCATCCATAGGTGCTATTCCACACATCAAAGTTTAAGGGGAAATGATCAAGATTCTATATATGGTAAACTGAAACCAAGTCTGGATTATGATTCACCACTCCTGAAGAAAATAATGTTTTTCTTGGAGTGATGTGGTGAATCAGCAGTGGAAAACTGTACCAAAGGAGATGCCTGCAAGGTAAGAAAAATGTGGTCCAAAACACACTGCAGAAATAATTCAGTTTGAGATCACTTTGGGGCCAGTCACACTTATGTTTTTTGCACAGAGAGATTCCCATCAAAATTGATTCACCGTTCCCACTAAGTTTTAAGACAGCGAATCTCTCCATGGCATTTAAATCTGGTCTGAAGTTTCCATTCGTCACCATTCCAGATCAAAATGAAGGCCTCCATTTCTTGAATCCAAATTGATCCAATAGCATACTTACACTATCAGAGATGCAGATCATTGTGGTTCTTAAAAAAAAGACCCGCTAAGGAATTCGGTGCCAAATACACCAGTTTAAATGGGCTTTTGGATTGTCTCCCCACAAACTGCACCAAGTATAATCAGTGGAAGTCTGAACAACAGGGAAATTACTCAGTTTCCAAACCGGGTTATTTCATAGTGTGAATGGGACTTTTAACTGCTCTGGCTCAGTGCTAGGGAATTCTGGGAATTGTAGTTTATTGTGGTAACAGAGCTATCTGACAGAGAAGGCTAAATGTCTCAGAAAACTACAGTTCCCAGCATTCCCTAGCATTGAGCCAGGACAGTGAAAGCAATCTCAAACTCAGTTCTGCAGTGTGTTCTGGACCTGTGTCTTACTGTTTAAGAAGTAAAGCACCATGAAAAGGATTAGCATGTACAGCTATTTTAAGCTTTTTAAAAACCCACAAAGATCTAGAACTCATTTAAAATTAAAGTGTTTAATCAACTGTGCCTTGTTAACACACTCCAATGCTGACACCTTGTGTTTGATAGCTGAAGAGTAGGCAATGAATTGAGTATTCTCAGTTAGGCATAATAAAATAGTGTACTGTGACAGTCTTCGTATGCATCTGACACCAATAAAGTCTAGGTTGCTAGATTGAAGCAGTCCTCTCACAAATCAAGTTTTAAAAAACTCTGCTGAAAATCCCTCTTCTGGACAATAATTAAAGGTACAGAAAAAATCTCCAGTTTTCACTCTGGCAACTCTAGCAAGGTCTCTCTTCCACACAGCTGATTTACAAAAATAACATTTACATAAGAGTGACTGGAATCAGGAAATGATGCTCCAGCCAGA
Source organism: Urosaurus nigricauda (assembly GCA_034509955.1). Lineage (NCBI taxonomy): Eukaryota > Metazoa > Chordata > Lepidosauria > Squamata > Phrynosomatidae > Urosaurus > Urosaurus nigricauda. The sequence goes on from JAOEGL010000003.1 coordinate 246,615,933, forward strand.
ATCTGCTGTATAAAGTGTTTGCTTCAACACAGCTCACAGAAAGGTTGTCCCTGGTAAGACAGGGCACAACTTAAGTCAGTTGTTAATATCAGCCTTATATACCATTGCATATTAGAAATGGAACAGCCATATTGCCTGCCTGCCTGCCTGCCTGTCAGTCTGTCTTCATATGTATTAACTCGACATTTGTCCCACCTTTCTTCAAGGAACCCCAAATGTACCCTTGGTATCTGCTGGGGTCTGGTTCCAGGACCCCTCATGGATATCAGAATCTGTAGAGGTTCAATTCCCATTAAATACATGTGGCTTTAAAACCATGATTACACTAGGAAAGAATTTATTTGGCTAAATGTATTGCACTATATCAGCTCCAACCCACTGGTGCTCTGTTCGATCCCAGGGGACCTGGCAAGCACACAAGTCCCCAGGTGTGAAACATTGCTCCAGGCGCAGTTGTGCTATTTCCAGTCATATGGTGTCAGTGTCCCCTCCTCCACCATCCCTCTCCCCTCGCTATTCCCAAGCACCCTGATTATTTATTTTTTCTATTTTTCTTTCTTTTTAAACTTCAATCGCAATAGCAGAGCTTCAGAAATGCATGGTGGAAAAGGGGGAGGATTTTAAAAAAATAACCTAAAGGCATCCTAGATAGGGCATAAGACAGGAAGGGAAGATTAAGGGAGATTCAGGAAGAGAATATGATAGGGGTAACAGTCCCAGTTGCGTAACTGACAAGAGGTGTGGTGATGATTCTCTACAAGTGGTATGTTCCCTTTTTTTAAAAAAAAAACTAGCATTACTGGTGCAAGAACAGGACTCATGCAGTAAATTCCTTAATCTCAAAGGTGCTACAAGATCTCTTTGCCTCACCAAACTACAAACTCCAGTATTCCATAGGATGGACCTACTGCAGGTTAAGTGGAATTATAGCACTATAACTTTGTAGTAAATTTGCCAAGAAAGCCCTATGGTAGGATCCCCTTAGGACTGCCATAAGCCAAAAATGATTTGAGGGCACACAACAACAACAACTTTGTAATGTGGAATGGCACCTGGGCCAATACTTTGACCACATGGGGGATCCTTTCACACTACACATTTATATTACTATAATTCCACTTTAATTGCCAATACCACATCCTTTGGAATTCAAAGCTTTGTAGTTTGGTGAAGCACTAGCGCTTTTTTGCTGAAAATTCTACACAACTGTCTGTCAACTGGATGGAACCATGACAGTTAAAGTGGGATCATAGCACTGTAACTTTGTGGGGCCCAGGATTTATGAATTCATCTGCTTTACAGTTTCACCCCTAGAAAGGATGAAATGGAAAAATGTTCATCTCATTATTGTACCTTTCATCATGGAATTTATGCTTCTCATGCTCCCATGTCCTGTTGGGGGAATAGTCCCATTCAATCTCTACAGCTGCAATATAGTAGGTTTTCTCATGGAGATACCCCACATTTTCATCTGGTGATGAATCACACCTGCTTACTTCATATTTCTGCCTCATACCCGCTGTGTAATGATCTGTTGTCAGACATGACACCTCAAAGATCCCTAGAGGAACAAACAGGAATCATACAGATAAAAACAAGCCAAGTACTTCTAGGATGTGAAATTCACAGTCTAGAGATGAGAAAAATAATTGCTCAGTTCACATTTTAATGCAAACCTATTGACATTCTATACCGATAACACAAATAGAAACTCAGTTGCCCTTTTGTATTCCCAAAAGTACTTGATGCAATGTGGGGGGGGGGGGGGGCTGGCAAGAAACCACGTAACCAGGGATATTCAATACCAGGTTTTTCCCAACTTTTCCTGAAAAATCTGCATCAATCTGCATCGTCAGCAGTATGAATAAGCTTCCGAATTGATCTGGATCGCTCTGTATCCTTCAAAGAAAGGAAAGCGGCTCCATTTTATCCCAAAATGATGGCATGTGTGAATAACAAATGACTCAAAGAGATTCGCAAACTCAAAACAAAATGGGAACAACAACTAATATGTATCAGTATGGTAATACCTATCTCCTCAGGACAAAAAATGAGTATGAATGCCCCCTGGGGAACTAGGAAATGATAACTGCGGTGGTCTCCTTGTTACAGGGCATATTTAGACAAGGGGAACACTGAATCTTTCCTGCCACCCATCTCATTGTGTCCTGTGACCAAGAAACCCTTCAGTTAGGACAATGCTTAAGAGTTAGGTTTTGTGAGGAGTGGCATCAGCAGAAGTAGCTATGATGATGAAGCTCTGTCATAGCTATGCCTGACAATGTAGGATCTCAGACATTGTTTTGAAGGAGCACACTTCACAGTTGAAGAACACAAGATGTTTATACTGGAATCCACTGAACAATGTCTAGGCAAGTGTTTAAAAACAATAAATCTACTTTTGTTGTTTACCTTCTGAATCAGGCTTCATAACAGCTGTGACAGAGGTGTGAGGAAACAGATTGGTTGTATCCTTCCTTGTCCCTTGAGTTATAAAAGTGTTTCCTGAAAAATGTATGCCATGGATGTCGACCTCTGATCCCAAGCCAATCAAATGCCAAGAAACAGTTTCTCCACTACACATCTCAAGGCCTTTCAAGTTTCCATACATGTATCCATTAATGGCTGCAAAAGAAATAAGACAATTTAAAAAAATGTCAACATTTTACAGTTTACAGCCTATGCTTCCAATTTAGTATCAATGAGAAGAAAGAAGAATTTTTTTAAATTTTATATTGTTTTTAGATGATATTTTTAATTATTTTATTGTAATACATTTTTAGAATTTTTATTTGCGAGCTGTGTTGGGTGCCTTTCAGGGAGAAAGGCTGGATAGAAATCCAACAAACAAACAAATGTATTCCAGCATTTCAGAAAATTAGAGAATCTATGAGAACAGACCTCTTTCCTGAACCTCTTTATCTGAGGGTTAAACTAAACTATGTGTTTAATATGTAGCATGCAGCTGAACCTCAGTTTCTTTCTTATTCTCAAGTAAGCCAAACTGAATTGGATAGGAAAGGGTAACACCTCCTCCCCTAGCTCTTTCCCTGCCTCAATTCCTATCCCTTCCTACAAGTTCAGCAGTTTTTTTTAAAGGCAGGGCAGAAATCTACTGGCCCGATGGAAAGTTTCCCACCCCTTTTTTAAAATGTCTCTTGCAGAAGGTGGGCTAACTTAAGAGGAGAAATGGTTGGAGGGGAAGATTTAAGTCTCTCCTGTTTATGCACAGTAGTCTAGATTGATGTAGGGGAGAAATGAATAGGGCTGTGCTATATCTACAGGAAGGTGGATGGTATTCAGTATTGCAGTTATGGATTTGTAACCTCAGAGTTACAGATCTATAACTGATCTGAATTTAGTAAGCCTGTGCAATCTTACTTCTAACCTATATAAATGCCATCCTGGCCCACATTAAAAGCCAACTGCCAGATCAGGTGAAAGAGATGATGAGGTACAAGTTGTTATTGCAGCCTTACTCACTGGAGGGAGTAGGGTGGAAATATCCTCCTCCTTTCCATCGAATGCTGAACAGGCCTCCTTTGCTCAATCAGGCAGCTGGCTCTTAAGGCAGGCTGGAGGAGAGGGGAGGTCAAGCCAAGAGATGGTACTGTACTTAGTTATGCAGACATAACTAAAATCTAGGATTCCGGCAGATATTTATCACATTAAAACATTTTCATATAAGTGACACTTCCAGAAGATTTAATTTTTAAAGTGTAGTTAGAAAAAGTAGTGTAATTAGAGGACTAATTAATAAATAAATCCTGTGATAAAAATGTGCCCACTGAAAATAATATAGTGTATAGGTACTTTTTAAAAAATCACATTCTGACCTGCCTTAGGTCTCAGTTACTGGAGATGCATGGAATATAAAACAAACAAATAAATAATGGCCACAAAGGTGGACAGGGCCATTCCCTGCTCCATCCATGGCAAATATATCATGGGCACTATTTTTTACAGTATATTGTAAGATCAATGTACAGGAAAAAATGCAATATTCCAAGTAGTGTGGAAAATGCACTTGTAGTATAATTCTGCTTGCAGTGTGTTACGATACCTACATTTGATATAAAATTTTGGGAGACATGTGGACTGTATCATGACCCCTGCTTGACCCATTCCAAGACCCTCCATGAGTCCCAAGCAAGAAGGTCACATAGGCAGGCCCCGCTTGGCAAAACTGAGTTCATAGTAAGCAGCTCTCTAGAGGAAGTAGGGAGTCACCAGACCAGGTTCGCCACTAGCCTCCGAGTAAAGACAATAGCCTTGGCTTCACACTTGATGAGTCAGTGATTGACTTAACCACTCAGCCATCAAGCCAGCTTCCCTTCCGAATTGTGTCCAAACCTAAGTGCATTGTACACAGATTATTTGCTCTTGGCTTAAGAAAGCCTAGGCAATCAGCACCTTTGTCTAGCACAAATACATAGCCTCTGGATATGTTCAGCACTATATAAGGTTCCCATTTTGAATCGCTCCCCAATGCTATTCTTGGAGGACAGGCTGGTCCATGCCAGTTTGACTTCTGCCTATAGCTCCCGCGGCCAACCCCTCCCCCCCATTCCAGCGGTCGTGTCCATCATCATCATCCATCTCAATCCGGCTTCCAGAAGAAGACTTCTATGGTAGTTATTCCAGCGGTCTCTTTCTCTCAGCTCTAACTCCCACTCTTACCCCTCCCTTTTCTCTAGCCTTGAATGTGTGTGTGTGTGTGTGTGCCCCCTTGTTGCATGATATTTTATGCCCCCTAATAAACTGTGTATTTTATTGGACTTATTTGGACTAGTGTCACTTCTCTTGGGGTTTGTCAGTGGACTTCCGGTAGACAATATCAGGACCCAATCTCGGCGTAAGACGGTTAGGATCTTCCTCTCTGCATATTTGAGCTAATTATAATTCCCCTAAGAAAGAGAGACTTCCTAACAAGTGTAAAAGGATGATTGCTCCCACCGGACATCTGTGAAGTTGTCTGATTTTAAAAGTGAAGTAGGGCCAGTCTATCAGCAGTGTACTTGGATGGAAGGCCACCAAGAAATGGTAGGGCTAGGTGACTAGCACTTCTGCTAGTCAGAGTTGACAGGACTAGGCAAGATGGAGCAAAGTAATGCAACTTCCTGTGTTCCCATTTTCATTAAGAGACACCTATTAGAAAGCCATTTAACTCTCATAGGCAAATTCCACAATAGGGCCTACATCCAAATCCCTGCTGCCTCATACTGCTTCCATGTCAAGAGATGTAGGATCAGGGATGAAAGGTGTGGCAGTCCATTCTGTTTTTCCCTCCCACTACGATGGATGGTGGAGATATCTTCTGGCCAACTTTAGTATTTGCAAAGAAACGAAATAAAGAACTTTCCTTACTCAATTCAATAAGTACGGTAAATAAAACTTACAATGCATCATGTTGGATTCCTGGAAATTTTCATCCTCCATGTCAACCTCGTTAGGGTTTTTTGTGAAGAGCTTAATATTTTCATCCAAATACCAGCTCAGATTCTCATCAAATACAGTTGCAAGGAGGAAGTATTCCTTGTCTACATTCTTCTGTAGAAATGAAGGAGGGAAATAGTGGAAAATTCATATTACAGAGAGCCAGCATAGCAACATTTACTTTATTATCTAATTAATAAAATACTTCTATGTGTAATTTAAAATCTTTACAAGGATTCTGGGCTGATTTTTTTTTAAAAATTATGGTATCCTCTTTCGCACTCAAATTGTAATAGGTCTGATCTTACACTTTCATATCCCACATAATAAACGGAATGGCCCAGCTGCGAGTTTTCTGTGAGAGAATTACAGAAGTTGACTTCAATTTATGGCAATCCTATGAATGAGAGATCTCCATGTCATCAACAACTCTGCTCAGGTCTTGCAGACTCAGGACCATGGCTTTCTTGATTGAGTCTATCAATATGGAATGTGGTCTTCTTCCTTTCCTACTACCTTATCAAGCATTATTTTATTTTCTTTTTTTTTTTATTTTTTTTTTTTTAAATAAATTCTGGGTACTATTAAAAAATGGGTACTATTAAAATGGGTACTATTAAAATGGGTACTATTAAAAAATGACAGAACACTGACGTTAGAAGGACACAACATTAAACAGGGATGGCACGCTTTTATGATATATAATAAAAATAAAGAAAATAAAGAGTTCAGTGACCATTATATCAGGAAGGGGCTCCTAAATATCTGGTTGCAATGCATTATTTTATTTTCTAGTGAATCATGTTTTCTCATGATATATCGAATTCATGACAGTCTCAGTTTAATCTTGGCTTCCAGGGACAGTTCGGGCTTGGTTTGATCTAGGAGGCCTTTATCTATCTTTTAAGTAGTTCACGATACCCACAGAACTCTTCTCCAGCACCATATTTCAGTTGAGTTTTGTTTTCTTCCTATCAACTTTCTTCACTGTTCAGCTTTCACAGCCATATATAGAAATGGGAAATACAACACCATGGACAATCCTAACTTTAGTATTCTATGATACATCTTCTCACATGTTCTTTTGAGTTGTGCAGCTTTGGACTTTGCTTTCAACTTATCAACAGCTGAATGTTCTTTCTGCTTGAATCCAGTTTGGTCATTGGCCAAGCTCTATTTGTAGTTGTTATCTGCTGTACCCAAGTTGCTCATTGAGTGCCATCCAACCTAGGCGTTTCATTTTCTGGTTGTTATCTCGTTTCATTTTGGATTGTCTCATCATAGGGTTTTCATGGTAAAATGCATTTAAAATGGGCTTATTGTGCCTCCTCCTGCACAGTACTAACAAGTGTTAGCTATGGTGTCACTGCCATTGTTTCTGAGAGATCCTCCACAAATGTCACCCACCCACACCCACACTACTACAGCTAAATGTTTGGCATATTTAGTCTGGCTCCTCAGCAAAAGCCTCTCTGACACAGTCCTACTGCCACAGATATGATGTACTTGTCTATATCATCTTTTAAAAAAAAAAATCAACATTTTTAAAAAATCAGAAAAGCTTCAGTCTGAAGATGCTGAGCCTTCAAAAAACTGTGAAGTTACAACCTTCAAAGAGACTGATAATAACTTTCATCTGTAGAATAGCAATAAATGAAAACAGTAATCAGGATAGACCTCTCCCTTGAACCAGTCCCCCCCCCAAACGGGATGCAGACGGTTTGGGTTGCTCCATATCAACATATACGTTGTAGTAATTTTCTCTCAACCCAAAAATCTAGTCTTTCATAAAGCAAACAGATCCTAATTGTTCAAGACACTGCATTAAAACTGACACAGCTCACAATTTATCACTGTTAGGAAAATCCATTTTCTCCCTAGCCAGTGTGGAAATTATAGTTAAACACAGAAAGAGAACTGGGAAGCCTGAGAAGAGGGTAACAGATGTTGCCAACATCCTTGCTAACAAAAAGTTCAGGTCCTCCAATCCTGTGCACTCTGGCTCCATCACATCCCTGACCTGCACCAAGATTGGAGTAGACCTTCTTAACCTGGAAATGACAGAACATGAAAATGAGCAATTCCTTATATTGCCTCTGATCTTCTTGGATGCTCTATGGATGATGAAAAATAGTAACAGCTGGGACAATCAGACTTTTGCTAGTTTTCCCTCCTACAACATTTCCCTTGTGGAGCTATCCTTTAAGTCAACATAGAAAGAACACTGCTAGTTCTTAGCACTGGCACAGAGTGGGAATCATGCATCCCTTCAGATGCTGTTAGACTACAACTCCAAGTATTCCTCGTAATCAGCAATCCTATCTATGTAGCCCAACAACATCTGAAGGATCACTTGATTCCCACCCCTAAATTAGCACCTCTTTCACACACAGGATAACTTTTTGAAGTGCCTTTGTGAGAGCATACAAAAGCTTAGGTAGATAAAGAAAACTGCATGCTTTGTTTTTCATTCATGTAACTTAAGGGTATGAATTCATGAGTAGGATTCACTAAGTATCAAAGATTCTCTTTACTAGTGAAACAGTTCTGTTAAACTTAGTTTTTTAAACTAAAAAAGCAAATGGGGGCGACATGAGCCAGTGGGGCATAGTAGTTTGAGCATAGGACTAGGTCTCTGGAAACCAGGATTTGATTCCCAGCTGAGCCATGAAACCCACTAGGTGACCTTGAGGAAGTCACCTGCTCGCAGCCTCAGGGGAAGGCAACAGCAAACTACCTCTGAACAAATCTTCCCAAGAAAATCCCATGATAGAGCCACCTCAGTGACAACATGACAGAAGGGTATAAGATCAAGCATGATGTAGAGAAAGTAGATGGCAAGAAGGATCCTATATTGAAGTTTATTAACCAGAGCCATTTTCAAAGACATAGATTAGGAAAAGAGAAATAGTTTAAAATGAAATAATGCTTTACCTGTCTCCCTGAGGGAAGCAAAGCCCCCTTTCTGCATACCAAGAGCGGGCCCACTAAACCAGCACTGGTGTCCTTGATGGGATCCGATGCTGAATAATACATCCGAGTTAGACAATCTGGATCTTCTGGAGTAGGACCCACAGTCTCTGGCACCTCCCACTCATAAATGAATGTGTTTCCAGGATTTACATGAGAGGATAGTCTTGCACTGTCTGTGATATGTTGGGAATTGAAAGGAAATTCTTAGTAATGGTCAGAAGTCAGCCATTATTCACCACTACATACATGTTGGAAACATGGTTTACTTCTTCCAATTAACACAATGTTAGAATGGTCTCCAAACACACATATTTACCTCCAGAATTTTTACTGAAGAAAGAACCTTCATTTTCCTTGCTGAAGCTCAAACCATGTGGCTGAATACTGAAAGGATAACTGGCCTTGTTTTGGAAGGTCACCTGGATAGTCTCACCAACCTCTGCTCTAATGATGGGTCCTAGATAAAAAGAAGATTTAAAATACTGCACCATAATAATCATGAGAATATATATAAAATGGATAAGTCAAGAAGGTCAATGTTTACTTATAAGGAAGCGTTCCCAGGAGTGTGCCCTTGTCTGCCGCAGGATGCCTCATTGTAACTATGTATTAAGAAGCTGAACCATCCGTCCAGTCCATCTGCCTTGGTCCAGGCCTCAGAGGGAGAGAAGAACTGCTAGACCTGATCCCCTTCCCCACCACCTCTCCCTTCTCCTTTTGTGTCGTGTCTTTTTAGATTGTAAGGCTGAAAGGCTGAGGGCAGGGAACCATCTAATTAAAAGATTGTATGTTCAGCACTGTGTAAATTTACAATGCTATATAAATAAAGGTTAATAATAGTGATGATGATGATGATGATGATGATGATGATTCACTTTTGGTAGGCCTGCCAACATCAGCACCCAGCACCCTCACCTATGAAATGTCTACACTGGTCAATAGGTACTTTTCCCACAAATTCCTGGCATACCCAATGTAGCATTGCTCCAGGGCATAGCAAGTGTCTATGTTGTGCATTCTAGAGCACAATGGAAAATTTTAGAGTGGTATCTTATAGGTAGGCCTGGTGATGCAGTGGTTAGATGCCAATACTGCAGCTGCAACATTGTGAGTTTGAACCTGCAGGATACTAGGTTGACTCAGCCTTCCATCCTTTTGTATATCAGTAAAATGAGTAGCCAGCTTGTTAGGGGCAATTGGCTTGTAAACTGCTTACAGAGTGCTTAGGCTCGAAAAAGGTGGGTAGATGGGAATGGTTTTACATGACACATGCCTCCTGAGTGTTCAGAAGCCACCCCAGGGCCACGCTGGGGTGGCCTAAGGTGGCCCAAAACTGGCCCCAGAAGGAGCGGATCTTTTCCACTCCTATTTGAGACCATAACAGGAGGCACCCCAGGGCTGCAGTTTGTGTTTGCCACAGCCCTGGAGCAACTGGGCTGGGAGCAGCTTCTGGCTGCTCCTTCCTGCCCTTCCACTTTGCGTCTTAGTTCACTATGAAGCGGTATAGAAATGTAAAGTGCTATTGCTTATAGCTGCTCACGACTGTCATCAGGTAATATTACAGCAAAGGGAACATACAAGTGTGGAAGAAGACAGAGGACACTTTGCTGAAGGATTCCAAACTTGGAGTCAATATTGGCCAAGATTCAGCATTATCATTTTCTGCTTGATCTCTTCCACAAGGGAATTGTCCTGAAAAATATCCTTAGATATTCAAGAAACCTTATACTGCATTTGTATTGCATCCCAGACTTGTCCAGTCCATAGTTGCTTTGAGCAAAACCACATTAACATGCCCTCTCATCACTAATCAGACTGCAAACTGATAATATTGTCCTCTTTGACTCTCTTAAAAACCACTGTCTATCTTAAGTCTTAAAAAGCTTGTTTTTGTTGTTGTTGCTGCTGCTGTTACATTTTTCTGTATGTTATTTATCTGGGCTTAAATCCAATTGTAAGTCCCAACTAGAGTAGATCCATATAATCGATGGTAAGTGTTGGTTTACCAAATCCCCAGTAATTCAATGGGTGTACTCTATTTCAGACTCATTGGCTTTTAGACCTTGATTTATGACCCATCTTTCTCCCAAAATGGGATCCAGGGCAGCCTGCAACATGTTCAATACAGGTACAAGTAAAAACACACTTAGCACAATATTAAAACTCAGTTTGCCAGTTGTGCTGTTAAAACACAGTTGAGATAAAAACCAGTTTTAAAATCACATAATTAAGCTACAGGAAAGCTGCAGGTGCCAATTTTGTCCTGCTCACCCTCCTTACCTGAAAAAAGGCTAATGAGCAAATAAGTATGACACTAAAAGATTCAATAGATAGGGGAGCAGGAGTTTGGATGAGTGTTTTTTACAGTATCCACCACTTAGTTTTTACTAAAATTGGGCAATTTCCACACATACAAACCAAATGTTCAGAGTGTGACAGCTTTGGGGAATTTATGGGGCCTATGGATGTGTGAAAATTGCCTAAATTTGGTAAAAACTAAGTGGTGAATACTGTAAAAACACTCAACTCAACCCAGCTCCTGCTCCCCACATTGAAAGGTCCTCCATTTGTCCATTCCCCATTTAAAAATGCATTCCATTGAAACTGCTCTGTTTGCAAGCTGCTGACTGGTAGTGGTTTTGAGTTTTACCTAAAAGTCCAAGATGTTCCTCGCTAGGGAGCCTCCTCCGGCGTGTTGTGAATGCATCATCAACATACTCAGAAAAGAGAGCTTTCTTATAAGTTCCACCAATTCTTTTGTCACCTTGTTCAAAAAAGGTCTTGGCATCCCTGTGTAGCAAAATAAAATATTCCTGAGCTGCCTTCTTATATCATCAAAGAGATATAAATTTCATGTTTTGCTTGAATTTTTGATGGGTCTTTAGGCTCAGTAGGAGATGTAAATCTGACCCAGGTCTTAGTCCCAACTTCAAAAGAACCCTACCCTCAAAAAATACATTCAGCACTGTGGATAGCTCTTTTATACACCAGAGTAAAACTCAGTGTGGATTCACCACTTTGCTGACATGGAAGCCACCAACCATCACTGACTTTAGCCTGACTCAGCCCTGTGAAAGCAGAAATGCTCAGCTTTCTCTTATTTCTTCGAAGAAAATTTCTTCATTGGTTACAAGGAGTCCTTCTTTGTAAGTAGAATGCCAGATTTTAAACTCTACTGTTCTGTTTTGGTGTTTTAATATGATACCACGTTATATTGGGGGGGTTTTTTTGCTATCATGTTTTTGGCTTACTTACTGGGAGAAAGTAAAAGCATACTTGTGTTATTCTGTATGAAAATGTAGGAAAATCAGTATGGAGAGGGATTTTGTAGCACCTTTAACTGAAAGAAAAAAGCTGGTAGCATGAGCTTCATAGACTTGAGTATATTCTCTCAGATGCGTTAACAAAGCAATGGATTTACATTATTATTATTTTTTAAAAAAAGAATTCCAGCTAAACATTTTAAAGAACTTCTTGACTATAAGAACTGTTCAAGAGTAAAAGGGACTGCCTTAGAGGGTGGTGGACTCTCTTGCTTTGAAGGGCTTTAAACAAAGGTTGGATGGGCATCTTTCAGAAGTGCTGTAATTGTGTATTCCTTCAACACAATTCCCTTTAAACTCTAAAATTCTATGATTCATTGGTCAACCATTTAGCCAGCACTGGCCAAACTGTGGGGTGGTTGTGTGGCAGAAGAGGGAAGAAACTGGCCACCCCTTCTAACAACGGGCCACCCATTCTAACTAGGGAGATTATCAGATGGGAGGGGAGCTGGGAGTAAATGACATACTTCCATCAAAGTCACAGGATCATGTTGAAGATTTTGAAGCACCTCACACTTAGCCAGGACTTAACCCATGAAGATCCAGCTACACACCATTCCTGAGGAAGTCCTGGTAGTGGTTTGTTGTTGGAGCATTCCTGGATCTTCATGGGATAAGTCCTAGACAAGCGCAACATTGTCTGAAAATCTTCAACACGCACACAACTTTGAAGGGAGTATGCCTTTTCCTTCCCTGATTTTCCCCATCTGATAATCTCCAAGGCCTTAACACATCTGCAGTGCCTGAGACCTGATCTCTCTCAGCCTGACTTACCTCACAAGATTGTTGTGAAAGTACAGTATGGGAAATGAAGAGCCACTAGATGAAAGGCAGAATATAAACATAACTAGCACATAATGTAATTTAAAAAGAAGCACATATTTTGCATGCTGTGATTTGTCTGCTGTTTACTGGATTGCTCAAAAGATAATACTTACTCATCATGAATTACTTCTTCCCCTGTAAAGTTATTTAATCCAGATGGGGCATAGTTCCAAGTAACTTCCTCTGCTGCAATGTAATAGTGCCTTACTTTAGTGTTCTTGGGGGCGGGAGTGTGATGCTTGCAGTTTTTCACCTCAAAAATAGCCTGCATGCCACCTGGAGAAAAGAAAGATTGGATGGATGATGCTAAACTAGGGCTAGTTTACTGGTTTTGGAAAAAAAAACCCTCTCTGTCTCCTTCCCCCTCCCCCTCTCCCAGTCTCTCTTTCTAGATGTCTTTAAACTGGGAAAATATATAAAATGCTAACTGGGGAAAATTTCAGAGACAGAAAAGAATCAACCTGCAAATCAAGCAAACTAATCCCATTTATTCACAACATCCAATCTCTGGTTGAATCATAGCTAGTTTATTCAAATGCAAAACTTGGAAAACTTACTTTGTGGACTTCAATCAGCATGATCAGCAGCCATGATGGTTGGGAGAGTCTGAGACTTGCCCCCAAAATGTAAGTTTGCCAAGCTCTGGCACATTTTAGTCAGATTGAAATCAGTGGAACGTATTTCAGTCATGTGACTAAAGTGTGAATAAGGCTGCATCTCCACTGCAGAATTAATGCAGTTTGACACTGCTTTAACTGCCATGGCTCAGTGCTACGAAATTCTGGGATTTGTAGTTTTGCGAGATATTTGGCCTTCTCTGTCAAAGAGATCAGGTTCCACAACAAACTACAAATCCCAATTTCCCATAGGATGTTGTCATGTCAGGTAAAGCAATGTCAAATGACATTAATCCTGCAATGTGGCAGCAGTCAGAGTCAGTTTGGGTTCAAGTCACCCACCTTTTGCCTGCTTTTTTCCTCTTCTGTGTAATGGGAATAATTTGCTAGTTTTAAATTGTTCAGTTGTTCAGTATACTTTTTAAAATAGTATTTAAATTATTGTCTTAAGTTTGTATTGTTTAAACTAATTTTAGTGTACACTAATTTTAAAACTATTATACCAATAAAGCTAATTTTACTGTTTATTAGCCTAAATCCTACTGTTTATTCTGACCAGAATATATCCACTAATTTAATTTATACAAGCATTGACATTCCAAATTCCTATCAATTTAGTGGCTCTGTTGAAGTGGAGAGTAACAATTGATTTAGGTCTTTATGAGATAGGATGCAAAATAAATAAATAGCTTGAACCATTAGACTTGAAGAGAACATGGCTTTCTAAATCTAAACAATTATATTTATGATTCATTATACTTAGGGTAGGGAGCCACTAGGGTGGTGGTTTGAGTGTTGTACTATGGCTCCTTTTATACTACACTGTTATGATGCTGTGATCCTATTTGAACTGCCATTGTTCTTGACCTATGGAATCCTGGGGTTTGTAGTTTGGTAAAGCATTGAAGCTCTCTGGCTGAGAATTCCAAATGCCCCTCCCTAAATTGCAAATTCCAAGAGTCCATAGGATGGAATCATGGCTGCAATAACTGTGTAATATGAATGGACCTTTGGACTTTTAGGAACCGGGGTTCAAATCTCCACTTAGTAATGGAAGACTTTGAACACTCTCTCACCCTGAAAGGAAGGCAATGGTAAGCCTCCTCTGAATAAAACTTGCCAAGAAAATACTATGATAGAATGACTATAAGTCAAAGTCCAGCTGGAAGCACATAACAACAAGAGCAACAACAAATACTTAGGGTATGTAAACTAAAAATGAATGAGATCCGTTTGTTTTATACCTTCTATATGATCATTGACTTGACAGCTCAGCAGCCATTCCCCATCATTCTCTGGCACCATCAGAGCATCTACAAAAGTAGCTGGAAAGAGGCTGATGGTGTCAACTCAATGTTTCCTTTCTATCAAGATTTGTCCATGAAAATATGCAGAATGAATGTCAGCTTCATTACCAACACCAAAAAGGTACCATTTCACCTTATCCTGTGTACACATCATGAGACTGGGAAGATATCCATACATATATCCATTGATTGCTTTTAAAAGACAGAATAGATTAAATTATTATTGCATAAATTTGCAGACACATGTGATCAGTTATGATGAGGTATGCTCAGCAAAACTCTTCATCGGCAGATCTTAACATTTGAACCAAGGGGCTGTACACACAGCCCTGAAGGGGTGACCTCCAGCTGCCTCTTTTACAGCCAGATGAGGGCTGCGGCAACCGCACACCACAGCCCCGATCTGGTCTTTCCAGGGCATGGAAAGGAGCTCCAAAACTGTGTCGTGCAGATGCAATGCCAGAGGAGCCTTGTTACACCATGTACCATGCAGTGCAACGCGCAATGTCACACCATCCTGGGGGCAGAGCCAGAGCATGCGCCATGTAGATGCTACAACCCGACTCCGCCCCCAAGCCAGCCCAAACTGCTGATGTGCACAGGACCCAAAGTACTTTTAAAGAGCTCCAAGCAAATCTAGATTTTATTTGATTAATATTGAAAATGCTTAAATTCCTTCAGAAAGCATAGGAAATGATCACATGAGGCTAAATTATCACATGAGGCTAAAAAGTGGAATTGAAGCAGGACAGTTGTGTCTATGGCTAGTCTGTTCTCTACCCATGACTGTTGCATACCTCTTCATTAACAGGCTTTGCCCATCAATAGCTGCCAATATTGCTGCTGTAGCATTAGCTCTGTGTATGAGAAGCATCCAGTCACATAATCTCTGTCTCTACCTCTCTCCTTCTTCCCTATCCCCACCTTATCCCCAATCAGCTTGGTTTTCTTTTCCTTTTAACTTTTTTTTTCTTTTTCTCCTCCCACCCTCATCATATTGCCATAATGCCTAAATTTTATTTTAAAAAAGAAATAATGATAATAAAAAACCCTTGCTGGGTAGAGCAATAGTGCAGGGAGGTGGAGTTAAGGGAAAGAGAGTCTCAGACCCGCAATAGCCAATACAGCTGCAGTCCTGCAATTGGAAGCATGCAAGAAGGACTGCAGCCAAACTGATATGCAAGTGCTTCCTTTCATTAATGGGAAAATGGGGGCTCATGTGATAAAATTCTTAGTGTGTTTTCCTTGGGATATTAAAGCAGTGTCCAGTCCCATTCAATCACTGATAAAAAAATATCAGCTTAGATTTTAGAAACAGCATCAAAGATACCAGTCTGCAATACACTTCAGTACAAGGGTGTAAATGTGTAACAGCCCAGATAATGAGCATAAATTTTATGAAACGATGCAACATGGTCCACTACATTAAAAAAAAACAAAAAAACCCTCCATCTTCAGGGATAATCTATTTCCAGACCAACAGCTGCTGTGTAAAAATTACTGTATGCCACCTGAATGATAAATTTCTGCCAAAACTATGCATAACATTTTGAATACATATAAACAAACTAATGTACAAAATAATCCATTCTGCAAGATGCCCTTACAGTGCATTTTATTGCTTTCTTGGAAGTCCTCATTCTCTTTGTCAACTTTATCAGGTTCAGAGCAGTATTGCCTGATATTCTCATCCAAATACCAGCTGAAGTTTTCATCCATTACAGCGAACATCAAAATAAATTCTTGGTCAACATCTTTATCTTTTCCATTCTGCAGTGTACCTAGGAAAAACATACTGTTCAAATGTAATATAAAAATGTCCATAATTTAATGGGAGAACTAGTGCATGTAGTTGGATGACAAAATTCTAGGAAACAGTACCGAGAAAGACATGCACACACTCCATTCTCAAAATGATCCTGCCCATTAATTTTAGGTAACCGACTATCTGCCATTCTGACCAAAAACATTACTCTTAATTTTTCTCCATATGAATGAATAGCAGCCATTCACTCAGACAAGTGAAAGCAAGAGGGAGACTAGAGATTATTTATTTATTTTAAATATATAATCCCCAACCTTTCATTTTTGAAAAAGGTTCCAGGATGATTTACAATAAATAGCCCCCCCCCCCCCAAATTGTAACATAAGGATTAGATTATGGTTAGACAGTTAGCATCTCTTAAAAAGATCCATAATGCTAATCACATTTAAAAACAGATTAGCAAAACAGTCCAATCAGAACTGTTTCTTATTTGTTACGATTATTTCCTGCAAATGATCAAATGGCAATAGCCATCAACCACTCTCTGTTGTCATATCCTTTACCTTTCCTGCAAATGATCAAAGGTCCAATAAGCCCAGAAGCAATATCCTTTGGGGCATCTATATGGGAGTGATAAATCCTGGTGACACAATTATTATCACCCTCTGCTGGGCCATGGTCTTCGGTTAGCTCCCAAGTATAAACATACTGTTCTCCTGGTTGCACAATATCATCTTTCTTTTGCAAACCTGTGGTCATGTCAGGATAAAGAGCACCTAGGAAACACAACAAATCAGTTGAGCAACACATATTATATTAATTATATTATATTATCATGACTCATTTGGGTTTTATCCTTTACTTATTTCCTTATTTTCAATTTGTCTTATTTTGATTATGAGTTCAGATATTATATGAAATCCAAACTACACTTTTTACATAGTGATTGATAAGCAGAATAAACAAACAAGTGTCTGTTAAGGTGGGGAGACAGGGAGAAGGAAAGGGAGAGAATATCTGTCCTGTGTCTGTACCTGTGAATGCAACAAAAATATTCTACTAATATTTTTTCTTCATTGTTCGAAACACTAGAGGTAATCACTAATGTTAATGGGAAATAGAATTCATTAAGCAAACACTTCAACCTTCTTAGTGTCTTCAAAGACTATATACATTGTGTGTGCTTGTGAAACAACAGGAATAGGGCCCACCATGGATCTATGCAAACATTTGAAGGTGGAAGCAGAACCACATGTGTTTGGTTCTGCAAACAGGTACCCTGAAACAGGACTGCTCCTGACTGCAGAGAGAATCCTACACTGCATACAGCTCTTTTTAGACCTGTAATTCAGTGCACAAAATCTGAGCTAGAGATCACCATTTTACTATGGCCCCTGTGTTGTATTTTACAAATCACTGTACTATAATCTCTTTGGGCTGTCACTGTCAGAGGACAGTCCTCCAGCTGAAGGCATCTAAAAGCCTTCTCGTACATGTCTGGATTAAAAAATTAAAAATAAATCTGAATGAACCATCTGAATGAGGAACTGTCAGAAGGGCCTAGAAAATATGCATCAACAGTGGAACCCTGGACTACAGATAGACTAGGACAGTGCTTTACAGATGTAGTGGACCATCAAACCCTCCTCCCAATATGCCAGGGACCATCACCATATCTTGGCCCATTGGCTACAGTTGCTTCTTTCTTTCCTGGAAGTTCACCATGGACTAGCTGCAAAAGGCTCAGGAACTGATACCAGTCCAGGGACCATCACTTCAAAAGAAATAATTTAAGCAACAGTTCTCCTGACTCAGTTTTCTACACCACACTAAGATATATTTCAGTTTTAATGAAAGTAATTATTTATAAATTTTCACATATCCAAGTTTTACTCAAGTTTGCATATTCTTTTACTCTTTTCTGTACATTCTGATACATATTATCTTTTGGAGATAGACAAATGGCCATGGCCTTGTCCACACAACCAGGATACCCCAGAGGTAACACGACATATCCTAGCCCCACAGCTGCCCTCCCCTGCCCCTGTTACCTGACCCTCCATTCCCACACCCTCTGTCCATTGTGGGTTGCTTGCTTCTGAGGTCAGAAGTGACCTGAAAATGTGCCAGGTGGTTCAGTGGAAGTGCAATGCAGACAGGTGTACAGGAACTGAGGACTCTGGAGCTTCCCAGAAGATCTGGAGTAACAGGTAATTTTTTAAAAAAACCAAGGGTGTTATTTACAACGTTCTGGTGTGATACGCCATCTGGACTGCTCACGCTAGAACAGGAGTTTGCAATGTGCACAGTTCAAACGAAATAATGCTAAATGGGCTTGAGGGAATGGAGCTGTTGGCCCATGAAGCCAGGGCTCATGTTATATATCTTCCCACCATATACATTCCACTGAATCTCTGAAAAGTCACCTGTTATAGTCAAACCTTATTAAGCTTGTTGATATCCATGGTTACTCTCATTGTTACTTCTAGGCATGCCAGGTGAAATAATGAACAAGAAAGGGATTACTTCTTCTAAAGAAATTGCCTCTTCTACACAACCCTTAAAGGGACAGGCTCCCTGTTCCTTATTTTCCTTGGCGACCCTACCTAAATTGAAGCTTACAGGGCTGAGAGCATGTGGAGCCATTTATGCCAGTATATTCAACAGAGGGCTATTAATTCAGTCCTTATTTCTGAAGTCTTGTTAGAACAAAAGGCAAAAACTACCTTCATTTTCTTTTGTGTATTTGACTCCATGAGGATGAAGAGTGTAAGCTCTTGTAGCAAAATTTTTCAGGTGAACAGTAAAGCTGTCTCCAACTTCTCCTTTGAGAACAGGCCCTAGAAAGCCCAGCCAAGGAGGTTTTTCAACAGTGGTTTTATAGGAGTCATCTGTGAATTGTACGTACACAGCTTTTTTATACGTGCTCCCTATCCGGTCCGGGCCTTGCTGTACAAAGACACTAGCATGCCTGTAAGAGCAACAAATAGATAATCATATCAGCTCTTAGATCATTTTTCAAAAGACACTTATTTACAATAATTACCACTACACAAAGGCTCCAGACAGCAAGCCATGTAAGCATCAGGCTAACTGGTAAATAGATTTTCTATTATGCTTTTTTGCAATCTACAAGAGGTTATAAATACATAATAAGATTAACAAATATTTAATAATATTCAACATTAAAATATATAGGGAAATGGTCCCCAAACTTTGGTCCTTCAGGTGTTTTCATAGAATCATAGAGTTGGAAGAGACCAACCATAGAGTTGGAAGGGCCATCCAGTCTAACCCCCCTGCCATGCAGGAACTCCCAATCAAAGCATCCCCAACAGATTGCCATCCAGCCTCTGCTTTAAGACACTTTGAACTTCAGCTCCCTGAATTCCTTGCTGTTAAATTGGTGGGGACTTCTGGGAGCTTATATCCAAAACACCTGGCGACCCAGTGTTTGGGAATCATCGAGGATAAACTCCATGTTAGTCTAAACTATAGGAGACCCATTGAAATCAATGGGACATGGTGACTAGAAAGCCCCATTTATATCAAGGGTCTCCCCTAGCATCAACTAGCATTGGATTTTGTAATAATTAATTAAAAAGAGGCTGATATCCAATCTTTATTTGAAGTGGACACACTGTAACAATGAATTTTAAGTAAATATTTACTTACCAAACCCCCCCACACACACACACACACACTGATTCAACTTATTTGAAAGCCATTGCTTAGGTTTTGCTGTAAAGAAAATTATTGCTGACCCATTAAAAAAAAGAAGAAGAAATCCAGGAGTTTAATGTAGATGGAGTGTAGGTTTCTCCACCACCACCACCCTATGTGTATCACCAAAGACAGGCATTTATTATCTTTCTGTCTGAATTTTAATTTTAAACTATATCCTCTCTCCCCAAGAAACTGTAAACCTTCAAAATGTTTGTTCTGCAGGTTCATACAGATACATCAGTATGATAGCCATATTACAGCAAGCAAGGCTGTGGCTGAGAAGATGGCATGTTACACAGCATAGGTCAGTGCTGAGGGGAGCAGTGTATGGCAACAAAATGTTTTCATAGCGTTCCCAGGATTGTGCTGTCTGCCCCAGGATGCCTCCTTTTACCTGTGTATTAAGAAGCCATGCCCTCTCTCCAATCCATCTGCCTTGGTCCAGGCCCCAGAGGGAGAGAAGAACCACTGGTCCTCATCCCCTTCTCCTTTTGTGTTATCTCTTTTAGATTGTAAGCCTGAGGGCAGGGATCCGTCTAATTATAAGATTGTATGTACAGCACTGTGTAAATTTACAATGCTAGACAAATAAAATTAATCATCATCATCATCATACACAAAATGTGCATTTTCAAAAGAACATCTGTAAGATTTGAAAGTCAAATTCATTTAGTTAAAAGTTCATTTAGAAGTTCCTGATACCAATGTGAAAAATAAAATGTACAATGTGAAAAATAAAATGTACCCTGATTGAACATATGCATATTTCATTCCCGTGCCAAAGATATTCCCTGCAGACCCCACTTCTCCCTTCTAGAGCATGTTCATGAGTGTTTCCATTATACTCATTCTAGAACTTTGAGCTTTTTTTTTTCTTGGTGACAACTTCTTCCAAAGTTGACAAAGGCAGTGATGCCAAAAAATACAATGCATTCTTAAATCCTTTGTTTATGTGAATTCCACCATGTCCTTTTAATACAGTTTTTTTTTTTTTACAATGTTCCTCACTCTTTTGTTGTTGTTGTTAGAGTTCATGCTACCTTGTGTTTAGCTGTCAGATTCTAAGTTCTGAGGATTTTTTCCTCACTGATTGTAAACTTCTAAAGATCACTGAACAACATGCTAAGGATCAAAACATGTTTGTACACTGTAGCTGTGTGTCTTCAAGCCCCCAGTTTATGGCATCGCTAAGGTGAGCCTATCATCAGGTTTTCTGGGCAATGTTTGTTTTGGGTGGCTGCCATTGCCTCACTGAAGGTGAGAGTGTGTGACTTGCCCAAAGTTACACAGTCAATTTCCATGGAGTAGCAGGAATTCAAACTCTGGTCTTCAAGAGTTCTAGTACAACACAAATTTGTTACAGCAATTTACAGTGCGTGCCAGATTATACACACATGTCACTATGTATAACCTCACCCCTGAATGGGCAGCCATAATAGCACGGAGCCTGGAAAAGTAACATTTTAAAAATGCAATTCTCAAAACCCTGCACTCAGCATGGATTCTGGGAGAAATAACTAAAAAAATCCCAAACTATGTGATAGCATCAAGAAGGGGTTGGGCCCACTGAGCAAGGATGGCTGGTCAGTCCATTGCCAAAGGAGCATAGAATCCACTCCTAATTTACTTCTCACAGTTGCTCTCAGAAAGTTGGCCCCAGGAGATCAGTCTGGCAATGACAGAGCTTCCATTCAACTCAGAACAGCTGTAGGAGGCGCACTGTGGCCTCACGGTGCTGTTCTGAGGACAGCGGACCTGCAATGGAGATGAAATTACATTAAAGGCATTACTAAAGTGCATATTGTTGTTGATTCTACTTCCATGTTCACCAGGCTCCACCCTCTGATCCACTTGCAGTGTCACACTTGGAGTGTGGTAGGAGTCTCCATCTTTGATAGTTTTTTAAACAGAGGCTGGATGGCCATCTGTCGGGGTGCTTTGATTGTGTATTCCTGCATAGCATGGGGTTGGACTGACTGGCCTTTAAGGTCTATGATTCTATGATTCTGCTCTTACCAGGCAGCCTGCAAAAAACCAGCTCTTACCCCAAACAGGGTCAGTAGCGTTTGTACTTGTTTTATGACGCCCCTGTCCATAGACTATCCAGAGACCCATTCACACTAAACAATCATTTAATCATTTCCTTTAACTGTTATGACAATAACCAATGGAATCCTGGGATTTGCCATTCGAGGAAAGGCATTTAAAAGTTTCAGCCAAAGAGTTCTAGTGCCACATCAGACTACAAGCCCTACAATTCCATGGGATGTTGCCATGGGAGTGAAAGTAAAACCATAGTGTTTATAATTGTGTAGTGTGAAACACCTCACTCTGCAGGTCTCAGACTGTGCTTCATCATAGGGTTTGAATGTCAGGAAGTCCAGCAATACAAGCTAGGAGGTCTTATTTGCTTACTTACAGTTAACCACTAAGCAGCTTCTAAGCAATGATGAATTAGGAGGACTGTGTTATTTCAAAGGGAAACCAATGTTGTGGAAAACGGGTCAGTTATGAGCCTGTTTTCAGGAAGCACTGTGAGCCACAATTAAATTGGAGGGCATGTTATGACTCTTCTTGGACTATCTAAATAATTCATATTTAATTGTAAGGCTTCCTGTTGACAAAGGCATTGTGTCCTTTTCCTTCTCATTCCCTGCAAAGATAATAGCTTTCATAGAAAAACACTGCATCATAGTTAAGATTCCTCAGGGATAAAGGGTTTAACTGGAGGTTAAAAGTGAAACGTCAAGCCTTGCAGTTCAAAACTGATCACCAGCATTTTCAATGAATTTTCACCAAGATGAAATTTGACCCTACGCCTCTGTGATTTTTCAGATAGCTAATAAGAAGAGCAGGCATACAAGAGCAGTGAAGGTCTGTTGTATGTCTCTTGTCAACATTGCCCACCCTTCTCCTAACCTTTCTTCTTCAGACTTACACTCTGTGTGTATTGCTATTGCTAGGGTTTATGTTTTATGTTATTTGGGTTTCTTTTCCTTTCTTGCCCAATAGCTTTCTGTAAAGAAAATAAGATTCCTGCATATCATGTAACACCCAGATTGCACAAATATATAATGTTAAGGCCAGGGCTTCTGTTTATTTTTAATACTAAAGCACCATTGTCATTCTGTGGTGCTGTCACCCAAGGGCATCTGGATGCATTCCACTTGAAGTTAGCCATAAGGAAATAGTAACAGATTTCCTCTTTGTCAATGATTTGCTTTTCTTTGATATTCAGCACTTTTTCCAGCAAAGAGCATTGCTCTCCATTTTGACACGTTTCTTAGGTCTATCCCCACAGTCATATTTCTTGGATGCAGTGGTGTCACTAGAGTTCGCCATCATCTGGTGCAGGAACTCATGGAATCACTCCTCACACATATCAACCTCCTCCCATACAAGACCATACAGAATCCTTAGTTATGTTTTTTGAACTAATGTTACTCAAAAATTATAATTTCTGTATACCACTCAATGTACTGGTAATGGCTGTCACATAGACAACTAGAACAATTAATATTATACCTTTAAATTATATTATATGCACTGCCTAAACAGGTACATAATTTCATGTGATTAAAGTTAAAATTTGGTAAGATGTAATGTTTTTAAATAAAAGTTTAAAATAATGTTTAATTTTTTTAAAAAAAAATTATTTATTTATTTATCTCCTTTATTCTCCCATTGAGCCTCACCCCACTCACACAATCTCTTCAGTGTTTTAAGAGCATGCAGGTGAATTCCACTGGCCATTTCTGCAAAAGGGCAGTTGTTTGAGGAGCAGTGGTGTCACCACCCACCTTAGGATGTCACCTGGTACGTTAGATACCCCCTGCAACACCTAATGAAGACTGTGCTTGGATGTTCATTGCTAATCTTCAGGATGGTTTGGAGTTTGTAGGTTATGCATTAAAAAACACTAAGCTACTTGCAATTAATTTGCCATTCAAAAATACCATGTAACAGATAAAGTTATTTAATAATTACGAGTTCCTTTTTGCAGTAACAAAAGTATAGTTATATTACTTTACGACTGTGTCTTGACAGGGTACAATTTCATTTACTGTGTGAGGTAACTGCAACATTTACATTTTTGTAATAATTATGGAGTATGATTGCCTCTGAATGGAACCTGAGAAGGTTTCCAAAGTGGAGAGTTTGTTTGATATTCAAGAGGTGAGAGAGGTTGATTTTAATCAATGGTGCGTCGTGGACATTACAACACCTAGACAAAATCTGGAATCCCCAGGAATGAGAGAGCAGGAAGGGGTATTTAGGAATACAAAAGCGATGAAAGAAGGATTCTGTTCTTGTTTGATCTGGCAGAACACATTTTGACTTTTGGTTTCCTTCAGAAATGGGGATGTTTGGAGGTTTACAAACCTCCATTCTTTGATGTGGCTGCTGGCTGTTCAGGTAGGTTTGAGCAGGCATTTACAATCATGGCAATAGCACTATGGTCATGAATACATGGTACTACAGAATACAGAGCAGTTATGGATTTGTAACTCTGGGTTATGAATCAGTAACAACAATACAGAATGCCAGCCTACATTTATTAATATACGAGTTCACACAGTTGTTTATATGACAAAATAATTATCCTCAAAAAAGGATTTTGACTTCAACAAAACCAAGTTTGAATAAGCAGATTTATTGTTTTTACATCTACACTCACAGATTAAGGTCTAATCTGCAATGCAGAAATAATTCAGTTTGGCATTGCTTTAATTGCCCTGGCTTGATGCTATGGAAATCTAGGATTTGTAGTTTTGTGAGACACTTAGCCTTCTATGTCAGAGAGTTCTGGTGCTACACAACAAACTACAAATCCCAGGATTCCATAGAGTGGAGCCATGATAGTTAAAATGGTGTCAAACTGCATTAATTCTACACTGTGGCAACAGCCTGTGATATCTACCTTAAATGTCTGAAGGGATGTCAGGTAGAAAATGTTTTCTGTTGCTCCAACATGAACCAATGGATTCAAGTTACAAGAAAAGAGATTCCGCCTAAACATTAGGAAGGACTTGTTTACTGTCAAAGTGGTTCAACAATGGAATAATAGCTTCAAAGGAGGTAGACTCACTATCTTTTAAAGAAAGGTTGAATGGGCATCTTTTAGAAGTGCTTTAGGTGTGCATTACTGCATGAAAGTTCCTTCCAACCTTTAAGATTCTATGATTCTATAGCATTCCACCCAAGTGCTCATTAAAAAATAATATGCTTAAATAAATTAAATAACTCTAAGATGTTCAGACAGGCTATAAACTCCTGCTGTTCTTCAGTTAGTCCTTATCCTCATAGGTGCCCTTATCACAAAATATCTGGGCTTGAAGAAAAGCTGCATATACTGTACTGAAATATTCTCTTCTGCATGGCTGCTCTATAGGTCGTGCAGTCATAGCCTGCACAACATTTACTCATATTGGAATATAGATTGGTTGAAATAAATAGAAATAGTTTATGCTAAAATGCTAATGTTTTCTTTCAGTGCAGTTAGTACGAGGCTGGTATGTATCACTTACTCTTCTTCCAAAAATAACTTCCCAGAAATGTTGTCCATTGTTCCTGGTGCATAATTCCAATTGGTTTCTAGTATTCCAATGTAGTATTCTCTGTTTACTGCCCAGGCTTGTGTGAAGAAACAAGCCAGTAAGCAGCTCAGTACAGCCAGCTTCATTTTCTTTCTCTTACTGTTGCTATGATCTAATACAAAATGTCCATTTTATACGATCTAGGTTTCCCTTTGTGCTTTCCTTGTATTTGATTTGCTTAACTCAATGGGCTGAAGGGTTACACAATTCTTGTTAAAATAAACACAGACAGATTTCATTCCAGTAACTCAGGCAGTTCTTAGATTATTGTGTATATGTAAAAAAAAAACCCCAAAAAAACACTGTGCATGTTTGTCTTGGTTTCAGTGTTTGGGAAACTTTCCCAATCAAAAGGTTTTGAAGGATTAAACTGACCCTGCGCTGCTGAAAACTGGGATTTTCCCAGTGTCCAGTCAATGCACATCTTGTTCCTTGCAGCTGGCATAAGTAAGAAATTCTGTACAAGTGACAAATCCACATGGAATCTGGTTGTTGTATTTTGCTTTCAAGCTGAAAAGTTCTCAGCTTGATCCACTTCTCAAAATCACTGTAGTTTCAAAGGGTGTTATTTTATATTGTAAACTGCCAATTTGTAGGATCATAGTTCCAATTTCTGAATTTTACCATGTCGATGAAAAGTAGAATTATCAAGTGCTGATGACTGGGCTGTCAGGAAGTTCCTGTTTCTGCAGTAGAAAACTCCAGAGGAAATCCATGAGTGTATGGTGAAAATATTGCATATCCCAGATATGCATCCATTGTCATATAAATATAAATTTACATTAGTGGTATAGCAGAGCCAAAAATGTGTGGCACCAAAAATCCAGGACTTTTTGATTAGTAGAGACTATGACATTTTCTGCCACCCCCTTTCGACTCCCTTGTTCCTCTTCAGTTTAGCTACAATTCCCAAAGTTAACTAGCAAGTAAATGGATTTTATCCAACAATGATGTGCTGTTATGAGCTCACATATTGTTCTTGTAAGAAATTGTTGTTGATCAACACAGCTATGGACATTTTTGGACTCTCCGTGACATTGTTGCTACCACAGAGGGCCTCCACTTCAAGTTGTGATACTAAACAATTCATGCTTCTTAAATTCATGTTGCATGTTACTAGTTTTGCAAAAAGCCCTTTACATCTATTTGTTTCATTGTACTTGTCGAGATGAGCCTCTATTCTGTGCGGGCTCAAGCTCGAGTCTAAACAGAGAACTCTTGTTATTTCCCTTCCTTCCCTGTAACTTCCCTCCTTCACCACCCCCTGCTATAACCCAATACAAAGGAGACATTCAGCCAGTGCAGACTGGGCAGCGCAGTGGGGAGTTTTTGTTCTAGACACAAACTGAAAATGATCTTCTGCAATCAGAAAACTTTTTTTAATGCTCCCCCCCCCCCCAAAAAAAACCCGACAGCTGATTCAGAATTTCAAAGTTCTGGGTCCTAATTTAGCAACTAGTACATCCCTCAAAAGAGCCAGTGTGGCATAGTGGTTTGAGAATTGCAGCACAACTCTGGAGATGAGGGTTCGATTCTCTGCTCCAGCATAAAAACCCACTGGGTGACCTTAGTCACACCCTCTGAGCCTCAGGGGATGGCAATGGCAAATCCCCTCTGAAGAAACATGGCAAGAAAACCCTGTGAAAGGTTCACCTTAGGGTTGCCATAAGTCAAAAATGATTTGGTGGCACACAACAAGATCACAAGAACACAATGCTTCTTAGGAGTTTATCACACGACCAATTTTTTACTGAAAAACCGAACGCAATCATGGGGTTTCGCGCGATTGCGTGATTTCTCATTACATGCAATTCCTGGTTTTTGCGAACGAAATGGGAGTTTTCACGTAATTGCGTGAAAGGTTATTATATGCTTTTGCTTGATGTGCGAATGTGGTCCAAACACAATCAAAACATAGGCAAATTCAGTGAACTAGCGGACTTACAATTCCTATTCCCTGGCAATTTCGTATTCATTTCGCTTTTTGGGGGTGTGATAGGCATTTCTGTTCATCCCCAATTTCGCCATCTTTACTACAATTCCCATGATACTTCATGGCACTGGCTTTTCCTTTTTACTTCCTATAGTCCCCAAAATGTTTTGCCATGCATGAACAGGTGTCCAGAGAGAGTAGGGAGCACTTTTACGCTCATCTAGTGCCAGCTTTACCCTCATCTTTTTGCGTGATTCCTGCCTTCCAACAGTTGCCATAGCAATGCCTCCTTCACTTGCCCAGTTAAGATGAGGTCCCCAAGGGCTATCCAAACAGACCCCCCATCTGCCCTGGTTCCCATTCATTCCATAGAATTCATGCATGGCACCACTTGTCCGGGTAGATAAGCTGTGACCCCCCCCTCCCAGAATTGGCACTGTTACAGTGATTTCAAGATGACACTCACGTCATGGGGCATGGGGTCCTGAGAGTCTTCTATGCAGCGTGCTTTGATGGGGAATTCCTGCATGGCACACCAACATCTCATGGAGGATGGAGGATGCTTTGATGGGGAATTCCTGCATGGCATGGCACACCAACATCTCAGGGCACATGCAACTTAGGACGCGGGGCCAACATGGAGGATGCTTTGATGGGGAATAGCCACTATGCCTAGCATAAGGTTTGGGACTCTGCCAAGAGGGCAGATGAGGGGTCTCCCCCTTCCTTCCCATTCCTGGTCGCAGTGGCACCCAGGATCCCAACAGACGTGGGAGATCCTGTTGCAGCCTGGGAATCACATGGTGATGTTGCCAGGGCTCTTGCACATTGAATTCTTATAATGAAATGTATGGAAAGAGGCAGAGGACTCCTCCTCGGGCAAATAATAATAATAATAATAATAATATATTTATTTGTATCCCGCCTCTGCCTGTGTTGGATATACAACCACCATCTTGACTGCATGGCTTTAAGGTAAGCTAAGTAGGGCCGAGCAGGAGCTGAGGCTTGCAACTCTAAAATGGGCTTTTTTGATTGAGAGTTCCTGCATGGCAAGGGGTTGGACTAGATGCCCCTTGGGGTCCCTTCCAACTCTAGGATTCTATGAATAGCATTGGCCTTTTTAGCTGCCACATCGCACTGTAGACTCATGTTCAGCTTATGGTCTACGTGGATTCCTAGATCCCTTTCACACATACTTTCATTCATCCAGGTGTCCCCCATCCTATATCTGTGCATTTCACATGAAAAGGGGCAAGAAGTAAGTACAGCAAGTAGAAGCTTTCAGCTGGTCGCAGGCTTTCACGTGAAAAGGAGCAAAATAAAAGTATAGCAAGTAGAAGCTTTTGCGCGATTGCATGAAAACTACCAGCGAAAGGCTAGTACTGCAAGTAAAAGCTGCAAGTAAAAGCTTTCACGTGATCGCATGATAGCTACTTTTACATTTAAGGGAAGAACCGGAAATTGCAGAGGGAATACCCAAGCTCAATGACCTGGAAGTACATGAGGTCACCATGGCATCGGTTGAGAAGTGGGCATGCGCAAGAGAGCAATTTCGCATTTAGAAATCCACTGGTGTAATAAGATATTCCTGAATGTGTTTGTATAAATGTATAATAATGTATAATAAGCTTTCGCGCAATCGCGTGAATTTCGAATCCATAGCGCAATTTACTTTCGCGAAATAACCTAGGCATGTCATTGTGTGATGCACTTTCACGTAATCACGCGAAATTCTGAACTGAATACGAAAATTACTATTGCGAAATTGAGAGAAATTCCTCACATGTGATAAACTCCTTAGACTATCTGATTTGGGGAACTAGCAGGTTTCATTCCCAATGTGTTAGAAATTGCTGCTATATTTGTGCCCATTGACTACAACAGGTTCTTTCTTTCCTGGAAACATATTGCAGATTGGCAGCTAAGAGTTCATGGGCTAACATCAGTCCTTGAACTATCATTTAGTAGGACTGCTTTACACATCTGAGGGAAATGGGTTACATGGAGCAGAACAGGCAGCATGCCATATCCAACTCTGTCTTCCAAGAGAGGGTAGTAGTGATGACATCAGATCTATTATGTATGTACTGTATGTATGTATGTATGTATTTATAACCAGACTCTTCTCATGGATTGAGGTGGGGACAACACCAGATCAATACACTGAATTGCCAAATAGTTGCCAATACGACTCCCCAATATTGTTTTTTTGTGTGTGTGTGCCTCCAAGATGTTTCCAACTTATGGCAACCCTAAGGCAAATTTTCTTGGCAAGTTTTTTGAGAAGGGTGTTGCCAATGCCTTCCTCTAAAGCTGAGAGAGTGTAACTTGCCCAAGGTCACCCAGTGGGTTTACATGGCTGAGCTGTGATTCAAGCCCTGGTCTCAAGCCAATACACCAAACTGCTCCCCAATATCTGTCACGTAAAATGGTTGCCTTATTTTGCATAACAGTAAGATGACCAGTATCTGACTCTGGTCTGTACCACATCTGATTTCAGGGGAGACTGCTCACATGATGGAATGCTACTCCATGCAAAACAAATTCTCTACATATAGCTAGAATGCAGTCTCAAGCTAGAACATTTCTCCACGATATCTATTTATCAAATTAGAGGATGTCGTTATCTGTAGGTACAGTAGGTCTAACCAGCCCATTTAAACCATTTTTACACAGAGATGCATTTCTTCATTTGACTCCACATGCAATCTGGAGTAGGATGGCCCAGATTCAGGTTTGGCATCTAGAAAAAATGAGGCCTCACTGCAACTATCTACAATCATATGACCAAATAATTATTATGAACCAAATATTTATTCATGAAGCATCACAATATACTATACTATGTGCTTTAAAATATGCAAATATAAAAGTTCCCTTGGGGAGTGTCACAGTTTAAATATACAAGACAGACAAGAGAGAGAAAGGAGTAGGAAAAGGAAACTAGAAATGTGAATATGACAGAAACTGTAAACTTCCTTAGAAGGGTGATAAGCCTTGAAATGTACATATTGAAAAAAACTATAAAAGTAATTTTTAATGTAACATCAAGTGTGTCTGTGTGCCTCTGCATATTCAACCATGCAAAAGAATCTTACAAAACCAGGGGAAATTATTTTAGTAATATTCTATAAATTACATCAAAAGCAAACAATTAGAGATATCTTGCATGGTGGCAACCGTAAGAATGCATCCAGACAAGGATTTTATTGTGCAATTGCTCTACCCTGAATTTCACAGAGGTCCAGATGCTGTCATCGTCAATTTTTAATGCTCCTCTTTCCCTGCCCCATTGTTTCATCTGTTTCTTTTCTTTTCAGAAAAAAAAATCCATTCAATAGAGGAAGGCAGAATGGCTCCACAATGCCTTTTGATTCTAGACACTGTCTAGAATAATTGTCTCTACAAGCTATACATCTGCAAGCACCTTTTGTCTTTTCCTGAGATTGTCAGGTCAGTGCAGGCTGCAAAACAGAACAGAATGAGGTCAAATTTTAACTTATAAGTGATGTGATCCATGAATCAGAACTTGGACTTGTTACATATATCTATAACCAATTGCGTTAAAGTATTTTCCATTCCTATGCATGGACAGTAGGATACCATTTTGTTGTTGTTGTTTTGTGCCTTCATGTCATTTCTAACTTATGGCAACCCAAAGGCAACCCTATCCCAGAGTTTTATGGGGCTGCCATTACCCTCCTCTGGGCTGAGAGACGGTGTTTTGCCAAAGGCCACCCAGCAGGTTTCTACAGCCGAGCAATGATTCAAACACTGGTCTCACAGAGTCCAAGTCCAACACTCAAAGCACTATACCATGCTGGCTCCAACTTTATACTTATATCGGATTTTAAAGAAATGACAATCGTATGTGTTTGTTGGCCTATACCTTTCCTATATGTCAAACAAACAGATAAACCCAATATTAGTCCTGTCTGGAACAGACCCACTCAAATCAAATTGAATTTAAACTACTTGTGACTAACAGATCCCTCTCATTTCAACACTGGATTTAACACAAATTCTATTATGATGCTTATAGCAGGAAGCCACATAAGAAATCCTGTTCTAATCAGCAATACTGGAAATTGGCTCTTGTGTCACAGAGTGGTACCATGCATGGAGTGGCAGGGAAGCAGCAGGATAGACAGGGGTATCTGTGAATCATATAACAGTTCGATACTACTTGTATCCTGGCTCCATCCTATGGAATATTGGTATTTATAGTTTTGGAAGGCTCTTAGACTTCCCTGCTAGAGACCTCTAGCTTGGTTTCCTAAATTGCAGAACTGGAGCACTTTAGCAAGAATTATCAGTCCCCCCCCCCCCCAAAAAAAACCTATAAATTCCAAAGAAAGGAGTCAGGACAGTGTAGTACAGATAGACCTTACAATTTTCTGCTACCGGTAGAATAGTTGTAGTGCTGTTGTTCAGGGGGATGGACCAGAGTTTTGTAACAGTGCTTTTCCATATTAGAAATCCCAAGGTTCTGTAAGATGGAGCCATGACAAAGTACTTTGATGGGGGACCACCAAGGAGTACCAGGTGCTGTCAGCTATATTTCAGAAGAAGGAATTAGCAAAACCACCTCTATTATTATTATTATTATTATTATTATTATTATTACTTCTCATTATTATTGTTGTTATCCAATTTTTCCCCCAAAGTTGGAATTCTAAGCGGCTTACAATACAAAATGATCCAATTAAAAACATACAAAAGTGAACTTGCCTGAGGAGACCCATGAAATCCATGGTATCACCATAAGTCAACAAGTGACTTGATGACACATGCACACATACCATGCAGATAGACTCTTAGGGTGCTACCAGTTGAGGCAAACAAAGATTTTATTTTTTATTCAAAGAGGCTTCAGAAGGATGTTTAATAGACATGCTCCATCTTTCACTATGCTTTGAATATAATTTAAAATGTTTTAAATTAATGTATCAATTGGCTTGGTTATTTATGGGTTTTTAAAAACTTTTGTACTATTATTGTTTCATCTGTTCTGTTTTAAAAATACACCATAAGCTGCTTTGGATGCCATATTGGGATAAAAGTGGGATATAAATTAAATAAATAAATGAAGCACTCCCACAGGCCCATAGACAAGGCACATAGACAAGGGATATCCATTCATTCATTCATTCATTCATAGCATTTATTTATAGCCTCTCACCCCTCTAGAGCCATAAAGTGATGAAGTGTTGAGGGGAACTTTCCAGTTAAAAATCCTGAAATAGTTAGTATCTATGGAGAAAAATATTTAGTAACATAGTCTACCACATGGAATGATGAATATACAGTTGTTATGTCTAGTTAAACAGTAGTTTTTTTAAACAATTATTCTCTTACCTGCACAAAGACAGGATAGGTCCCGCACAATATCCTTTTTAACTCAGCAATCACTTTCAGAAAACAGATCAAAATTTGGAGACTGCTAAGAGCTATCAGAACAGAAAACAAAATAATGTTCCATTCCACTACATAAGCAGGTTCAGAGCATTGAGACCAGGAGGTTTGATCCATGAGGTACCTATCAGACAAACAGAAGCATAAAGAATTGGAATTATATTGTTATCACAGACATAGCTAAAGTCCTGTCAAATCTAGTAGATGAGGGAAATATTCAGTTTTATTTCCCACTCAGACTTATCAGCAACACAATGATGTCCCATCTTCTTACCCATCTGTGAAGCCATGGGAGTGGGGGAAGATTCAACCTGCTTTTCTATATCTGACTGACCTTGAGCTCTTGAACCATACAAAGTGTCTATAATGTGCTTCCCCACACCCTCTTCCAAAAATGTCTCCTGAGAGGATATTTAAAACAGATCATCTGGAGACATGGGGCATGGTGTTATCAGTACGCTGATGACACCCAAATCTATTTCTCTATGTCTCTGACTGTAGCAGTGACCAAGGATGGCATCTCTCCTCTAAATGCCTGTCTTGAGTCAGTGATGGGCTGGATGAGGAAAAACAAGCTCAAGCTGAATCCAGAGAAAACAGAGGTACTCGCGATAGGCACCCTGACCAGGGGAGGGAGGTTTGTCAACCAGCCCTGGAAGAGCTCACACTTCCCTTAAAGGACGAGATTTGCAGTTTGGGAGTACTCCTGGACTAGTCCCTACAGTTGTCATTTCAGGTGGAGGCGACGGCCAGGAGTGCTTGGTACCAACTTTGATTGATACACCAACTGTGCCCCTACCTGGCCCAGAAGGACCTAGAAGCAGTAGTACATGCATCAGTAACCTCCCGTTTAGATTTCTGCAATGTGATCTACATGGGACTATCTTTGTATCAGGTTCGGAAGCTTCAGTTGATCCAAAATGCAGCAGCTAGATTGGTCACAGGAACATGTAGATTTGGCCATTTCACCCCAATACTGCAATCCCTTCATTGGCTGCCGATCAGCTTCCGGGCACAATACAAAGTGTTGGTTATTACCTATAAAGCCCCATATGGCTTGGGCCTGAGTTACTTGAGGGAACGCCTCTCATTACACAATCCTCCGCGCACTCTCAGGACATCAGGGAAGAAATTATAAGAATATACAAGAACAAGATTGACTACAACTTCCCAGAAAGCCTTCGTTGCTGCAGCCCCTAGGTTATGGAATGACCTCCTGGAAGAGATCCGTCTTAGTACCTCCTTGGAAACTTTTAAGAGGGCACTTAAAACGGATCTCTTCCAGCGAGCCTTCCCACCAGATCTCCTATGAGAACATAAGAACTATGATGGCATGGATACAGACAATGACGATCATTTTAGTGAGTAGTAATTTAATGATTTTATTGTTTGGATTTTATATTGTTGTTTATATTGTCACATTTTATATTGTTGTTTTTTCCTGTTATAATCCCACCTCGATCTGTAGGGAGAGGCAGGAAATATAATTTAAAAAATTATTTATTATTAATATAAAGTTGTCCTTAGAGACAAGCAGTTGTTCTTACCGGCCTGCAGTGTCTTTAAAGGCATATTCCCAGCCAGCTGAGGTTCTGCAGTATGGTCCCTGAACTAAGCCCAGAGTAGAGATGATCAGACTGTATCCAGAAAATGCAATCCCTAGCAGGGCAAGCACAACTGAAATGAAACGCTGTGTTAAAGAGAGCACAGTGTTATATTTATGAGGATGCAGGAAGGACAGAAATGCTATCCTTTCTGTCACAAGAGAGAAGTAAACATTTTCACCAAATAAAAGTATATCCATTTTCACCAAATAAAAGTATATAATGTTTTACTTTATTCCATGTAAGCTGCCTTGATTGCCCAGGCAGAAAGGCGGGATAAAAAAATAAAATTATTATTATTATTATTATTATTATTATTATTACTCAGCACAGGTGATCAGTAACTGCAAAGTCAAGATCTTGTAGTACCTTTGTGAATAACTATAGAAGAAGCTGCATCATGAGCTTTCACAGGAGTTTATCACACAGAAGGGAAGTGCACAAATCCCGTGGATAAACAGAGGTTAAAAATGGGAATATCCCACAAAAGCAGGATTGTTTTCAGACAATGTCCCCTGATGTTGCCATTATCCCGGACTTAACTCATGAATGTTAGTGCATGTTTTGTCTGCTTTTGGCCACTATTTATTTTTGGGAAAATCTCGAAAGGAGAATGAGGTGCTTTTTGGCCACTTTAATCATGGGTTAAGTCTGGTGATGTCAGGGGATGTCGTCTAAAAACAATCCCACTTTTGAGGAATATTTCCTCATTTAATCCCCATTTATTCATGGGATTTGGGCACTTTGCCTCTTGAGTGATAAACTCCATAGACTGGATCTACTTCCTCAGATGCATGAAAAGAACTGGTGCCCAGGAAGACCTTTATCATCAGACTGTATGAATAGCCATGGAAATGCTAAACTTATAGGTGTGGTAATGAAGTAACAAATTCAATCAAAGCCAAGAAAGTTTTTTTTAAAAAAAAAAATAGCCATAATGTTGCAATGTTGTAAACCCACCTTAAGTCATGTGTTGTGAGAAAGACAGGAAAATAAATAAATAAATAAATAAATACAAATTTGATTTTTTTTTTTTGTCCAGACTTTAAAGATGCAGAACCTCAGGCTAAAGCCTAGAGTTGATTCACTGCTCCACTGAGCTGGGAACCACTAGTCACCACTGCTATAGCACAAAAAGAGAATTTGTCCCATATGAGCCTCCTTACCCAGATTTGTTTGCAGAAATATGCATTTCTAATTGGATTTTCTGTCAAAAGTACAAACTGGGAGTGCAGATTTATATAGGGTTTTAGGGGGGAGAAACAAGATATAAGAAGATAGGGAATTTGTTACTGGCATAGAATTTGTTTGACTGTTTAGTTGTTTTGAATTTGATTCCAGAAAGTCAGGGTGTCACACAGAACCATACATTTCATGAGGGTCAAGGTAACAGGCAGATTGTTCAGAAAGGCTGCTGCAGGGGACAATTGTGAGGCTGCTGTGGACCTTGCCTTAGAGAAGGTATAGCAGTCTGAGTGAAGGGAAAATCTGTGCCCTTTCACACTATACAGGTATAGTGCTATGATTCCAACGTAATTGCCATGGCTATATCCTATGGAATTCAAGGATTTGCAGTCTGAGGAGGTCCTGGCTGAAAACTCAGAATACCCCACCCCAAAGTGCAAATACCAGAATTACATAGAATGGAATGATGACAGTGTACAGTGTGAAAAAGCCCTTCTTTTCAACTCCCCATATTGCTATCAAACATAATATGTAGCATTGGTTCTGTCACTGTCCTGCCTGACAAGGTTATTTAAACCATAGGTATTATAGAGCAAATGGGGAATCATTTTGATGCTTCCTTCCTAAGACTGTCAGGCTGTATAGATCATCATCAAAGGCCAGTATGGGGGCAGAGTGAGGCGTGGCGTCCACTTGACACATGCCCAAACTCTGCCCCATGCCAGCATACCATGTGCCCCACCACAGGGCAGGCAGCATCACGACACTCCTCTGGCACTGCGTCCAGATGCGTCCAGTAGTGGCTATCATGCCCTTTCCATGGCGCAAAAAGAAGCTGCTTTTTGCAGCTCCTTTTTGCACCACAGAAAGGCCAGATTGGGGCTGTGATATGTGGTTGCCATGGCCCTAATCTGGAGAAAAAAGAGGCAGCTGCAATGATGCACTTCCCAAGACTTTG
This sequence comes from Urosaurus nigricauda, assembly GCA_034509955.1. Taxonomy (NCBI): domain Eukaryota; kingdom Metazoa; phylum Chordata; class Lepidosauria; order Squamata; family Phrynosomatidae; genus Urosaurus; species Urosaurus nigricauda. Next base: position 246,652,600 of record JAOEGL010000003.1, read on the forward strand.
AGTCATCCACAGCTTTTTTGCAGCATTCCCAAGCCAGCCAATTGTAGTCCAAAAAATAACTTTCCCAAGCTCTGGATTCACCCTATAGGAAAGGAAACCTAAGAGAGGAAGGCATTAGCAGGGTATCTTTGTTGATATCATTTAAAAAAAAATAGGAGGAAGGAAAGGTTTGCATCCATTGATGGGGTAGCAATTTTTCCTGTTTTTGTTTTTCTCTCTTCTCAACAGAGATGATAAAGTGAGAAAGAGACCAGAAACAGCAGAGGCTAAAGGAGTAAAAAGAGAAGAGAGTTTTTATTACAAGAGCACCAAGTATAAAGTGAGATACTCACCCTGTATGTTCTAGTGCAGCTCTCATTCTGGTAGCATTTGTGAAAGGTGTCTCGATCCAGGATTATTAAAAGTACTGCCAGCATAAGCATCTGGAAGAGCAGGAATGGGTATCAAAGAGGACACTGAATCAACTAAAGCTAAACCATTACTGGACCCTGGCTGTCTCGGAAGATTAATGTCATTCTGATCAAATAGTGTCATACATCTTGTAATTATTGTTGTATACCTTCAAGTCGTTTCCATCTTATGGTGACCTTAATGTGAATCTATGATGGGATTTTTCTTGGCACTGTTTGTTCAGAGGGGTTTTCCCTTTTTGTTCCTCTGAGGCTGAGAGAGTATAACTTGCCTAAGGTCACCTCCATTGCCATGGCCGAGCAGGGATTCAAACCTGGTTCTCTACAGTGATAGTCAAATGCTCAAACCATTACACCACACTGGATGTCATCATAATCTATTCTGTATATAATTAAATTAAAGGCATGTTAGAAGGACATTTTTCATAAATGATCAAAAGGAAACAACTATGTGATAAATCATCTAACCTCCCTTCAGTGATCAATAGACAAGCCACATTGACTTTTCACTGCAGTTACTGATGTTTGAACAGGCAGAAATCAAGCATCAGCATTCACCTTCTCATCTACAACATTCCTAGCAAATTCAGCTTTCCTGTGACAGCAGGCATTTACATTACTTCTTTTACCATGTGATTAAGAAGTAGAAGGAGTGTTCTCATATAGGACAGAGATGAAATTTAAAGGATTCCCAAGATAAAAACTTTAATTACAAAGATTAAAAAAAAAGACTTGGGGCCTTTCATATGCACACATACAACACTATTATGCTTCATATCAAATACTGAAATTTACATTTTAGGGAGGAATTTCTCAGCCAAAGGTCTTTTGCCTCACCAAACTTCAAATCCCAGGATTTCATAGTATGTTGTCATGGCAGTAAAAGATGATTCACAACACAATAACAGAGTGCATCTACACTGTAGAAATAATGCAGTTTGACAGTACTTAAAATGCTGTAGACCATCCAATGGAATCCTGTGACTTGTAGTTTTACAAACATTTTAGCCTTCTCTACCAGAGTGCTGGTAGAGTAAGATGGATCCATGAAAGTTAAAGTGCTGTCAAACTACATTATGTTACAGTTTAGATGGACCCCATGTCATGTGAAAAGCCCTTTGGTTTTCACACAGAGATTTCTTCTATAGCATCACAAATGGAAAGAATACCAATATAGCTGACAAATCATGATTGCACAAAACCTTTTCATGCTGATGTGAACAGAGAAGCCCTCCCAGTTAAGATCTTCATGTTGGTCTTTGTAGAATTATAACTTTTTTTTTGTAAAGTTGTAATTTGTTACATCTAGTTAACAGAATCTAGAGGCTTCTTTTTCTAGCTGCCACATGGTGCAAGAAAAGTTTGTACTTTGAAAATAAAAAAGGACTGAGAAAGAAAGTTATAAACTCTTCCACAGCTGTGTGGAGGATCTGACTGAGATCAAGGTCATGTATATTTACCTGAATGTAAAAAAGGAAATTTACCCTGAACAGCATGCTAGGAATTCAGCCTAGCATATTGGTTTGATCTTAAGACCTCTGCTATCGGACAGATACAAATAAGAACACCACCACCCAGCAAGGCATTTGTCTTAGACATTTTTCTGTGCATTATGTCTCACACCATTCTGGAATTAGCTTTAAAGCTCCTTTCATTGCCAACTCTTGGCAATAAATGGGAAAAAAAAGCATAATTAAGGATTGTCTGAAAACATGAATTGTGCATTGTTATATTTGTTTTACCCAAATAACTGATTAACTATAACCAACCCCCACGAAGTTGAGAACAGACTCCTCAGTTAAACACTGATATTTAGATATCTCTTGTAAATTCCACCTGTAACACTATAGGTATAGGATATTAATACTTGATAGCTATTCTGGTACAATATTAACCTCAGGAGCAGCCTAAAGATAATCACAACAAACTCACTGAAATCAGTCAGACTTGCTCCTCAGCCTTAAGTATGTTGGCAGTCAGTCCTATAGACTTCAGTGGGACATATTTTCAGGTACAGATTATTGCTTATATGAATCTGCTTCAGCTATATCTTTGGAACAGAAAAGCAAAACAGAAATGCTTTGAGCACATAACTGAAACAAACAATTTCAGTGTCATGTGAAATCCATGGTTTTTGTGGGGGTTTTTTGTTTTTTTTTTATTTTTTTATTTTTTTGGGCTATGTGGCTATGTTGTAGAAGAGTTTATTCCTGATGTTTCCCCGGCATCTGTGGCTGGCATCTTCAGAGAATGCAGCATTCTCTGAAGATGCCAGCCACAGATGCTGGTGAAATATCAGGAATAAACTCTTCTACAACATAGCCACATAGCCCAAAAAACCCACAAAAAACGAATTTCAGTGTCAGTTTGTTCCAGCTACTCTTCACTTTGTACAATCTAGCTATACAAGTATAACTAGAGATGTGTTGTTACTTTCCCAAATTAGTGAAAATATCAATAAATCCCATATTAGATGGCAAATCAATCATGCAAATTCATGAAGTATGCTGTCTTGAAGTAAATGCTCCTGTATGTTGTGGTCTTAGACTACCTGGAACTGAAGTAGAGCTACTAAACAAGTCTACATTAAGGAGACTTATCCCTTTAAAATTTTGAAATATGTAGGGCACTAGCATCCTTGGAGATACTGAATAAATCAACAGGACGTAGATTAATAGAATTATTCTTTGCTCCTTTCTACATTATTATATCACAAGGCAAGATCAAGTAGTCATGCTGCAGTTAGTGCCTTGCATCAGGGTTCATCACAAATGCAATTACAGTACTGTAGTAAAAAGTGCAGAAGCCACACTTACCATTATACCAGAGAAACAGATTCCTTCAAAATACCACACATAGTTGGTGAGGTTGTTGCTGGAAGCATACAAAGATTTCCCATCAGGAAAATATAGCAGGATATTTATAACAATGCTCCAAAGTGCAAAGGGAATTAACAAGCAACTCAGACAGCCACCACACTTCTGTAATCCCATCTCTAAATGGCAGAGAAGCTGCCCTTCCCCCCCCCCCCCCAAGTTATCAAATACTACTTGCTGTCTTGTTTCAATTGAGTTATTTTGCATTTACAAGAACCAGTTGCTGGGACACGGATCTTGTCAAACAAGTCCAATGCCACGGCAAATGAAGGCTTTGCTGTTCATAGAACAATACATCTGAAAAGGGAGGGGATGTTCCTCTAAGGAACTTTGCTTCCCTTTGGAGTCTAAAGGGAATTCACTGTCAGTCTTCAGAGGACAGTATTTCTTTGAATGGAAAGAAAACAGACCAAAACCAAGAACAGATCCTGTTTTAAGAACTTGTACTTACCTACTTTTTGCCTGTGTAATGAGCATGCATTTCATTTCAGAGGAAGTTTACTATTGCCCTCCTGTGAGGCTGAGAGAGTGTGACTTGCACAAGATCACCCAGTGGGCTTCCATGGCCAAGCAGGAAATCAAACCCTGTTCTCCAGTGTTGCAGTCCAATGCTCAAACCACTGCATCACATTACCACCACCATAGAAGACTTGGGCCACTCAGAGGCCTTGTCTACACTACTTAACTCATTACAAGTACTCTCTCCCCAAATATGGGGGTGATAAGGCCACATGGTCCCATCCTTCCCAGATCCAGGGTATACTTCCTTATTGCAGAGTTCTTAAATTCCAGAGTTTAAACTCGGTGGCTGTACAGCAAGGAGAGCGGTAGTGGACCCAGGAAAGTCCACATGGACAGTTGGCTAGTGTAGAAAATCTACGTCCTTGTGGAGAAAAATTATGTGGATTGTCTCCAGGGACCATTCAGACTTTTGTTCCTAGTGTAGACTGGCTCAGCATGATGGAGCAGAATTAAAGTAAATAACTGAAATCTAGGAGCAGAAGTTGCTACTTTAGCCTTACGATGCAAGGCAGACACTGCTAAGGAAGCTAAGAAGAGGCAAAGCCAGGCCTTACTCGTGCTTTTCCCCCCGTATCATCCAAGATGGAAAAAAGTTTGCTGTCCCCTATGAGACACAAATGTGCCCTGAGCTCTGGAAGTGAGTGTTGTCTGCTGCTGGCAAGACCTTTAGATGGGTCCATCCTATCCCCCTATCTGCAGCCAGGACAAACTGTCAAGTAGACAAACTTCTTGAAGGGGAACAACAAATTGTTGCTCATTATGTTTCTTTGTCATCTCAAAATGGAGGACATTTTGGAATATTTCCTGGAAATAATATAGGACATGCCCTAGAAAAAGAGGACATGTTCAGGTGGCAGTACACAATGCTTTCTGTGTTATTTTTCTGGGGTTTCCAGTCAAAGTGGCTTCCATAAGAAATGATTATAAGCTAAACATTTCAAGAAGAGAAATGTCAGTTCACATTTGTTGCTTAAGTAGTACTTGGCAGACATCTAGCAAAGTGTAATGCCAGTTACTCAACTATATAGTGTTGCAATATAGTTACACTAATTTACTGTAAGGTACCAATTTTCCAGTTTTCTAGATCAATTTGCTTACCGAAAGAAGTGAGTCACTTACCTGCTAACTGAAATCAGATTTAATCAAAACCCTGCTGTTCGAATAATGTCAGTTATAAATGAAACATTGAATTTCACTCATGTGAGTAAGGATCCAGAAGAGCTTAGTAAAAACGTAAGAATGTTTCTTCCAAATTTGGCTTTAAGTGCAAATGAAGAGTAGTGATTCAACAGATAAAAGAGAAAGATTGTTTTAGGATAAAATATGTTAAGAAACATACTTTTCAAGAAAATATATCTAGAAATGCATATTTTACGACAAACTACATTCTAAAATGTCTCTGTGTTTTTTTAAGGTAGATTATTAGAAAGACAGGACAAACTACACATAGAAATAAATCCATATAAAACCGACATGAAACAGAAATTGAATGATCTGTTTCTCATTTTGTCCAGTGGGGCTTTGTGTCAGGTAAAAGTATGTAGTAGTGGTGGCGAACTTTTTAGAGACTGACTGCCTAAACCTACAGTACAAGCCTTCCTGCACCGGGTGTCCAGAGACACAGCTAAAGGCACAAGAGGATGAGAGAAGAGGAGGAACAGGAGCATGACTGTTCCTACTCTTCCCCCATCCTCCCATCTCTCTGCATGCCTTCAGAAATGGCTTCATGTGCCAAGGACAGCACGTGTGCTATAGGTGAGCCACCATGGGTCTATAGTAAGTTGTTAGACTGAAGCTTAAAAATGAGAGGAAACATCTATGAAATTTTAAGTAATGGTGAATTTAACTATAATAATAGAAATTGTTGTCTTTCAGTTTTTCTCTGCTACAGCTCTAAAACCATGAAACCTAAACATCTAAAACTTTCATGCATATTAAGAAGATCTGATCCTTATGTTACTTCTTTTTGAACTAATTAATGAGCCCCTCCCAATGACAAATTTGTCTCTGAAAGTCCTAAGTTTTGTTCCTGTACAAAATTATTTTATTTTAGAGATCCGCTTGACACTGGACTCTTTCAGACGTGAGAAATTGGAAGTATAATCCAAGAGCAATCCAAACGCAATCATGGGGTTTCACGTTATTGCAAATTAAGTCTTCTCATGCAATTTCGGGCAAAAGGGAAGTCATTCTGAATGCAATCATAGGTTTCACGTTATTGCAAATTAAAGCTTCTCACACAATTTTGGGCAAGGAGAGGTCATTTTCGGGTAATGGGAATTCATTCCAAACGCCTTCTGAATGCAATGGGGATTCACGTGAATTTGCTAAACAAGCGAATTCACGTGAATTCACATTGGCTGCATTCAAACTTGGCAGAAATTCCTTCAGTGTGAAAGAGTCCACTGGTTTCAGCCCAAAGTATTTCCTAGAAACTCCCAGCATTACCAAGGACTTTTCATTCCTACTTCCTAGGTTAGTTTAATTAATCCTGTATTTTCAGAAAGTGAAATGTATTGCCACTTGGCTATTTGTTTGTATTGTCCCAGAATTAGCTAAGATGACCAGCTATTGTTTCAAAAAGACAAATTCAACAGAGAAGGAAAGAAGAATTGTTTGCACCAAAACCAAAATGATCCTACAGTACACTGGTCTAATATTGCTACCATAAAGCAGTTTAATACTTTGGGGCTTTTTAGATTGGCAGGAAAGTGTGACATGAAGTTGCACTTTCCTTAATGCTTAGCAGCTAGACTGCAAGCTCCAGGTGTGCATTTAAAAGGTACAGGGCTGCTAGACTGAGGGGTTTGGAAACAACTTATCTGAGGTCTTTTCTGTGGCTCAGCAGCTACATGGGAAGCTGTCAGGACGCTACAAACACAGGCGGAGCAGCTACATGGGCGGCAATAAACGCGGCTTTTAGCCGCACTTAAAAAATTTTTTTCCTTGTCGGCTGTGAATTGCACAGGTACACAATACAGCACATTATCATTGCCTGCTGGGAACTGCGCAATTGCGCAATTGTGCAATTTGCAGCCGGCAAGGAAAAAAAATTAAAAGTTCAGCAGTTTATCACTGCGGTTCCTCTGCCTTTTTAAACTGTGCCGTTGCACTGGTGCATCATGAATGAACCCCCTTATTTTGTGAATGAATTGACATGTTATCCACAGTAGAATAACAGTAACGGCATCCCAGAGTCCCTACTGTGCATGTCTAGGGTTTGGATTAGGGGTGGAGCTAGGGTTTGGGAGCTTTAAAAAACTGCACGGTTAAACCCCAGCTTTTACACCTGCAGGGCATTGAGCGTTTTAATTAGAAGTGAACTCCACACCACGCATGCTCCCAACCCACGATCCATTATAATCCGCACCTCTATCGCTGCCTTTAAATGGGCGATTTAAAGAGACAGAGCCCCATTTAACTGCGCAACTACACCTTAGCCTTTAGATGCACTTGCGCTATAGCGCACTTTTGAAAAAAAGAGTAGGGAAATCAAGCACCTTTTTAAAGGCACTTCTTCTCCCTTAAAGCGCCAAAATGGCGTTTTCATGGCACACTTTCCCTTTTTCTCATCTAAAGGCTGGGCTTTCATGCAGCCTTCATCACACCTCTTTCTGCCAATCTAAAATGGGCCTTTGATTGTTGTTGTTGTGTTTGTGGTGGTGGTGGTGTGCCTCCAAGTCATTATTAACTTATGGCAATCCTAAGGTGAACCTATCACAGGTTTTTCTTGGCAAGTTTCTTCAGAAGGGGTTTGCCATTGCCATCTTCTGAGCCTGAGTGTGACTTGCCCAAGGTCATGCAGTCGGTTTTATGCTTGAGCACAGAATTGAACCCTGATCTCCATAGTCCAGCATTCAAACCACTACACCACTTTGACTATGACTCCTGAATAATAATGATGAAGTTTCAGTGGAAATTGGTGAAAATCAATTTCTGAAATTTTCCACGAGTCTAAGTGAGGCCAATGGCATCATTAGTGGGGTGCAGGTGTTGTAGAAACACCAGTTGGGGCTAGCCTCACCAACCATCGGTTATTTACAGAGCAGAAGAAAGGAGGGGGACCTCGGATCAGTTGCAAAACACAGTTTGTTTGTTTAGCCGGCAGACCCAAACAGAATTACCATTCCAAAGGATTTGGGACCATGAACCAAAAAAAAAATGGTTGCATTTATACACGTTTATACAAAGAAAGTCATTTCTTGCTTCTCATTGGGTGTTACATATTAAAATCTCAGGCAATAGAAATACAGAGTTCAGAATACATTATAATGTTTAAGGTTACTGTATATCTGGCCCACATTCCAAAAGTTCCTTATCTCAGGAAAAGATGGCACCATGTACAGAGTCCAGCTTTTTAATGATTATGGGAGCCTCTGATTGTGGCCTTCAGAAAGGGCAGTCTGCACTTTTGCATTCTTAGGACTTTATCGCATACGCTTTTAAAGCTGTTTTGGGGACGGGACTCGCGGGGGATGCACGTGAACGCATTTTACCGCACATGCAAGCGTCCACAAAAAGGTCCCATTCCGGCTCCTGTATCCAAGCTTTCCCTGTTCAGTGCCGGCGGGTGCCATTTTGTCTGGACGGAAGTCTTCTGAGCAGCACATTTAATGCTTTGTGGCACGAGACAGGGATGGGTGCCAGAACGGGACCTTTTTGTGGACGCTTGCATATGCAGTAAAATGCGTGCACGCGCACCCCCGCGAGTCCTGTCCCCATCCCAAAAACAGTTTTAAAAGCGCATGCGATAAAGTCCTGTAACAGGCTTTTCAGCATTTTCATTTCATCCCCTTTCAGGCCTCAAAAACTCCCAGAAACCTTGCTCATGTGGCCAGTTAGCATATATTTTCTACATTTGCAATATGGTTAGTTAAACTACATATTGATTATTGAAATCAACCCATCACACAGGGAGTTCACACTGTACTGAGTTACACCCATCGGGTGTTGTTGGGGGTGGGGACAGCCGAGCTGGTAGCAAGTGTTAAAGTAGTGAGTCTGTTCTGGCCACCGACACCTCTGTGCCACTGGCTCCCACATGGCTGCTGTTGCTCAGGAGAAAGAAGGGAGAGAGAATCCACCACACCTGCCCCACCTGTGTGTCCATTCATCATCATCATCATCATCATCATCATCATCATTATTGCCATCTTTTGCCTTCTTAGAACACCCTGATGTTAATTAGCCACACATGTCCCAGGTTTAATCTGTGAAATGTTGGAGAGTGTACAATAGCTAGAAGCAGGTCTTTCTGAACCCTGTCTGAAGATGCTGGGGACTGAAGCTGGGACCTTCTGCATGAACAAGCAAATGCACTGCTACCAGTGGCATCCCTAGGGTTGGTTTCACCTGGTGTGGTCACTTATGAAAGATGGAACTTCGGGGGGGGGGGGGGACTTCTGGCAGATTTATGGAGCATGTAGGGTCATGCACACATGACTGGAGATGTCCCTGCACAGCCATGGGAAGCAGCCGCTCAGTCCTGGAGAGGGTGGGGGAGTAGCTGTGCAGCCCTGAGAAGGGGTGTGGACTGACTAGGTGTCTCCCCCCCCCTCTTCTGGGGTGTCATCCCCCCTTGGGGATGTCACCCAGTGCAGTCTGTACCCCATGCAACCCCCTTCCCCAGTGACTCTACTGACTGCTGCTACATTACAGACCTTCTCTCTCATGTTAACTTAAACAATAATGGGAACTCTAGTCATTGACTTTTATGCATCCTTTTGCTCAACTGCTGGCACAGCAAAAACTGTACTGCATACTGTCCTTCAGCTATCGGTGAAATACATGATTGCTTATACAACACACCTTGTGCTGGCCCAATGTCATTATTGGGCTATGGAAATCTGTATGAAAGATTTCTAAAGAAACAAAAAATACAACATTGAGCTCTTGGAAATTCCTTTATTGATTTTTATTGCAATTCTTATCCTTGCTAGCTCAGTTTTCTTTCATCTGTCTCTTGCTTTCTTCATTCTTCCCCACCCCCACTCCCCTCCATCTTGCTGGATTTCTTTTATAGAACATCTTCAAAGAAGATACAGAAATGTTTCTTTTCTGTACACTTAAGATATGTACTTTCCAAAAACAAATGCATTTTTCCATAAATATGTCTATAATCTAGAAGGATGAATTTTCAATTAGAATGGGACCCTAATGTGATCAAGGCTAAATACAGAAATATCCAGAAGTAGCCGTGTTGACTATATAGCAAAGTACATTGACATCAAAAATCCACAAAAGAGTGAGACCTTTATTGGAACAACTAAAATGCACAAAATACATGATGCAAACATTTGAGGCTCCACTGGCTTCTTCATCAGGCAAAAGTGTTAAAAATCATACAGGAGAAAGAAAGAAAAATATGACAATGCTAGAATCACAGGCCTACAATTGGTCAAGTTGTTGTTGTTCTTAGTTGGGATGGTATGGAGGGATATCCATGTAGGCAGAGGCCATTCCTCCATTTTGGCCATGTGAACTCTGGGAGATAAAGAGTTTTAAAGTCCAGGAAATAGAATTTAAACTCCATTAGCAAAACAAAAAGATGCTTCCTTTGAGAGCCAGACTGCCTCTGTCCTCTGTTCTCAAAAACTAAAATGATCACAGGGCTGGAATAACTCCTATACTGTAATAGGAAACATTACAATGTTTCTGTTTCTTATGTTGGGAATACTCACAGGATGAAATGATAGTATTAAATTATGCCTAATGTGGAAAAAATGGATGGAAGAAGCCTTCTCATAATGCCAGAACCAGAACCATCCATTGATGGTGAATGGTGGGAGAGTGAATGGTGGGAGATGTGGAATAGATAAAAGGGAGGCTGTTTAGTTTTTTTGCTGTTGTTGTTTTTAATGTGGTGCATAACTGAACTGTGTCATTTCCTGCCATACGACATAGTAACAGCCAAAAATGTGAATGGCATTAAAAGGGCATTAAACAAAGTGATCAATGGTTACCACAAATGACGGTTATATATCACCTCCAGAATCAAAGACAGTGTGCATCCAATACCAGTTGTTGGGCCACCACAAGTATAAGGGTCTCCTATCCCATTTATGGCCTTCCCATGGGCATCTGGTGGCCAATGTCTGAAAAGAATGCTAGACTAGATATTTGGGTTGAGTCAGGAGAGCTCTTCACAGCACCTGCTGCTATGAAGAACATCAGATTTTAATAGATTAAATCAATTTATGTATGAAAATATATCATTGAAAATTATCTGAAAAGCCATGGGAAACTGTATAATAATAATATGCTACCAGGTTAATCATACACTTCTCTATTTAGAGGTAAGTTCTATTTAAGTTTAACAGGGCATAATACTCTTAAATAAGTGATTATAAGATTATGATGTAAAATATTTATTTATTTATTTATTTTGATGAAGTGAGTTACAAGGCAGTTAAAATCAGTACAAGGAGCCCTTGGTATTCACTGCAGTTTGGTTCTAGGATCCTCTTCCCATCAACACCAAAATCTGTGGACACTCAAGTTCCATTATATACAATGGCATAGTAACATGATGCCCTTTATATAAAATGGCAAAATCAAGGTTTGTTTTTGGATTGTCTGCAAAAAATATTTTCAAGCTTATTTGGAAAATGATGGAATCGATGGATGCAAAATCCACGGATATAGAGGGCCGACAGGATATGTAATAAAATTTAAAGGGAAACTTGTTGAAGAAACTTATATAAAAACTCCTAAGTTTCTGCTAATATTTAAAAATAGTATTTGGGAACAATGCAAGCAATATGAACTATGGTATCTTAATAATTAACAGTTATATACCATATAAAACAAGTCATAAGAATGAGTTTGACTGAATTAGTCAAGTCAGCTCAAAAACACAGGCATAATTACAGTGATGCATAAGATGACTGTAACCTGTTTTCAAGTCCTAGTAGTCTAGCAAGGGCATCTCTGTAAAAGAAGGAAAAAAAGAGAAAGAGAAAAAAGAATATTTAATAAATACAGAACAGATATATCCCAGAGTCTAATTTTTTTTTTCTCATTTGTACACTGTAGGTGAATTCAGTTCTTGTTTATTTCCAAATCAACTGCAAATGATCACATCAAGTTATAAGCAGAGCCTGGCAGATTTTTTTTTTCTAAACTACAACCCCCCAGGATTCTCAGCTAGTATGACCATGTTGACTGGAGGATCCTAGGAGCTGTAGTCCAAAAAGTAACTTTTGCAAACACTAATTTTAGTATGGATTAATTGAATTGAATTGGGGGGAAACCATCATTATTGATCTTCTTTTAATATCAGTCATGCAATGCAATCCTGTACCAACAGGAACAGGAAACTCCTTCCCCTACTTAATTTTCCATTAGGTCTGTCTTACATTGGTAATAAGAATTCATTGAAAGTTTGGAAAGCAGTGGCATGAAAATCGAGTCCTACTTTGCAGCCCAGGACACAGTTTTAAAGTAGACATGCAACTGAACTGTGATTTACATGCTTGCTGCTTAAATGTCTGGAGTAGTAAGAATATCTGGCCTCAGCCACTGCCAAAATGTGGCCCATGAGAACTTTCCCAAATTGGAATGTAGAATGTGACTGGCGAAATTTCCCTACCCAGGCCCATGTGTACCTATAGAAAGGTAACCACCATTGCATTCAGTGTGACACACTGCCAAGTAAATATGCATAAGACTGCAGTCTTAGCATGGCATTATTGACTATCCATAACATAAGTAATACACTTCTTCTACTGCAGAGGTGGGAATCCAGACCTTCAAACTATCTAATTTGGCAGTGACTATACTGAGTAATTCTCTGTGATCCCACTATTTCAACTGCTTTTAAAATGACCCAATTTCTCTCTTCTGCTCCCTCTTTCCCCCTTTGTACTTAGCCTACTTCAACTGCTACAGAATAAGTCCAAATACAAAGATAGTTTATATTCAGTTTCATTGAGTGGGGGGAGAGGCAAGTTTGAGGCAGAATCTTGTCCTTCCCCAAAATACCCCAAAAGGCAACCAGAAGTAACATAATGTCACTTTTACACTCCTAGAAAAATTACTGTGATGGCACATGGCCAGAGTGGCCAAAATTTGGATGGTACAGCCTTCCAGGGTGTGTTTACCGGTACATCTGTTCCACTGTTTAACACTCTGTAGTGCTGCTCAACACAAATCAGGGTATTGGACCAACAATGCTACTATCAGATGCTTCTGAGAAAGAGAAAGTCTAAAGCTAGACTGGGTAAAATGTAGCCATAGGGCTTTATGTGGCCTTCTGTCTATCTGGCCCTTAGATCTTCCAGTCTCCCTGGTTCACTTTTTCTGATCAAAGAAATGTTTGAAATGCCTCTCCTGGAAGTGTTTAGGAATGGCAGTTCACCTTTTAAATAGGTTATAGTATGGCCCTTTATTTTTAACATCAAAAATATCTGTTTGTCAATGCCAGAAGTAGGCTTCTGCCCACTCCTCCTCCCCCACCTTTGAAGGGGCATTTTTGGCAGTCCATGTGGCCTTCAGAAGGTTCAAAAGGCAGAAAATTTCCCAAGACCTATTGTAGTGGCCTAGGTACAAAGGTTAAAAGTGAACTGTCTAGTAAAAAAATGCTTCTGCCAGACCGGAAAGTTGTTAAGGCTAAGCAAAGGCAGCTAAAATCCCAGGTGATGAGATCATTTGAAAAGTAAAGAAGAAGTTACTTCTTGTGAATTAACGTCTCATCTTCTTCATATACACACACATACACATGCATGAACAGGCAAATGCCACATATTATTAAGGAATATTAGGGCAGAACGTAAGCAAGCAGTTATAAAGTATAAATCAAAAATCACAATTCAAGTTGGCACACACTTACCCCCCACTGAAATCAATATGCAAAAGTGAATTCATTTCAGCCTTGGATAGTTTCTGAACACTTGTCAATCATACTTAAATCAAGGAGACTGTTTTTTTAAGTATATGATTTCAGAGCTGAACTGCAACTCTTATTTTGATGGTTCTCCCATGTGGATAGAATCTGAAACTCCCAGAGAGTGGCCATACTGGCTAGGGATTTGTGAAGTTATAGTGCAAAGAAGTAGCTTTTCCAGACTGTACCCAAAATCATCTAGTAGCTTTTGTCCACTTCTTTTGGGTGTCTGTTCTGTTGGATTTTAATGCTTATTCTATGCAGCTTTGTGTGGTTTAGCAAAACATAAAAATAACAATCAATGAACAAACTTTATATGTGCTGACTAAACATGAGCTTCCAAATGACACAGACATAAAAGCTATGCTTGGCTCATTGAGTTAATTTATGAAGCATCATGGAGAGTTTTGCTGTGCCATTAAACAACCTCAAGAATACTTTTTATAGAACCTATTAAATCCACTTACCTCTTTGTCACAATCTGGACACACAGCCCATGCACCTCCAAGACAGCCTTGTATTATTTGAATGGTGCAGAGAATTAATTCAATTCCACTCAAGATAAGCAAGATGGAGGAAAAGGCAATGTTCCACTGAACAACATGTCTTGGCTCTTGGCACTGACACGAGCCAGAGTGGTCACACTGGTATCTGTTGAGACCAATGATAAATATTCACTTTTAGCCATGGGGCAAGGGTGGAGCTGGCACACATCATGCAGACACCAACAAACTGCTGTACATGTTTGAAAACCTTTGTTACTGTTAAATTTATACATTTTTTGAGACTGTGTGCCCACCTGTTCCTAAGCCGGACTGAACTTACACTACTCCCTTACAAAAATGGGCATGGCAGTGGCAACAAGGAGTGCATGATTGAACTGGGAAACCCATTGCCACAAGGTACAATTATGGCCATAAACTTTGTAAATGTGCACAGCTTGAAAATGGATGGGGCAAGATCATAGAGGATGGCCTGTCAGTGACTACCAGTTGTGACAGATCTAATGTTTTCTCCAATATCAGTTGCTGGAAAAGGTGACACTGTTGCGTTCATGCTCTGCTTGAGTGCTTCCCACAAATAACTGGTTGGTTATTGTGTGACAGAATGCCTTTAGCTTTTGGCTTCATCCAGCACTGCTGAACTTCTGTGTTTACGATCTCCTCACAGCATAGTTGTTGTTCCCTGTGGGCTACCTGCACCAACAGACAATTCACAGATGGTACCTTGCATTGGTCAAGGGCAACTTAATGCCTCCCAGTTGTTTTGCTATGTAACCAGCATCATCTCAAACAAATGACCAGGCTATCTGAAGTAGACAGGTGTTGCAGACTAAAATATCTAGAGCATACAAAGTTGCATACCCTATATGTCCCCATTTTGCTTACCCCTTTCATTTGGAAGTACGTATTTTTACCTTTCAGCAATGAGAATTCTAATGACTAGAGTGTTCCATTGCATAAACAGCAACTGAAAAACTAGTGTCAGGAAGAAGAGTTTTAGCTATCATGTAAAGGTGCAAAATGAATTCAGAGACATAGCTGTGTTAGTCTGGAATATCTGTATGCAAAGGAATCTTGTAGTACCATGGAGACTAAGTGTGTGAAAGAAGTTTTAGCATAAGCTTTTGTAGACTAGAGCTGCTGCTTTTGTAGAGCAGAGCAAACTGAATTAATGCAGTTTGACACTTTAACTGTCAGGGCTCCATCTTATAGAATCCTGGCATTTGTAGTTTGTTGTGGTGCCAGAGAACTCTGACAGAGAAGGCTAAACATCTCATAAAACTACAAATCCCAGAATTCCATAGATGTGAGCCATAACAGTTAAAGCAGTGCCAAATTGCATTATTTCTGCAGTGCAGATAGAACCTTGGTCTACAGTACTTCCTCAGATGCATGGAGTGTATAGTGCATGAATGCAAATGCATGCAGTGTGAAATAGTCACATGGTGTTTAACTAGTATGCTACAGAAAAGCTACATACCCTCCATTAGCACCAGAAATGTGAT
The DNA here is from genome assembly GCA_034509955.1 of Urosaurus nigricauda. Lineage (NCBI taxonomy): Eukaryota > Metazoa > Chordata > Lepidosauria > Squamata > Phrynosomatidae > Urosaurus > Urosaurus nigricauda. Next base: position 246,668,299 of record JAOEGL010000003.1, read on the forward strand.
GGCAGCAGGTGTTGTCTGTGGAATAACAGTAGGGCTCATGGGCTAAAGTCAGAGCTGACATGACGAAACAGTATCCAGCCCCAAGAATTCCAACACAGGAAACCAAGACCGAAGCCAGGAGCTACAATATGAAAAGAGTATGGAATTGTTATCTGTTAGAGTTCCTGATTGGATTTCACCTTTAAATGATAAGTGAAGTGAAGTGTTCACTTACTGCACAGTTTCGCCTGTGGTTCTCATAGGGACAGCATCTACGGAATTCTTCACGTTCTAATCGAATAAACGCAAATGCTGGGATCAGCATCTAAGTTTTAAAGGGGGAAAAACAGGCCTTACTGATCAATTGATTGCATATCTACAACATGGGCTTGTGATTAGTTGTAATAACAAGTGTACTACTATGTGGCTCAGCTTAGTTCTGCATCCTATTCTAAACTATTTCAGCTTTCCTTGTTAAATAATAAGGTCCTCCTAAGTTCAATTACTAGCCCCAGTTTGTATAGACCTATTGAATTCATGGAACATATATAAGTGTTGATTTTACTAAGTTCTCATTAATTCAATAGCTCTAACTCTGAGTCTAGCAGTTGAAGGGAGATCAAAATCTTTACAGATGTTGTACAATGCTGTTTTGGATATGATTAACAGGAGGATCAGAAGATCTGAGTGGACATCACTAACGGGATAATCAGGCCATTAGACATGGTGCACAGATTTCTCCAGAAATGCAAGCCTGCAAGTCACACCACCATACGCCACAATCAGAAGCACAGAGGAGATGCAGGATAGAAAGATGTATCAGAAACCATCTGAAATACAAACAGCACAGACATCAGGTATATATAGCACCTACTGAAAGCTAGAAGATCACCTATGCACGCACCATGGGTAGGTTAACCTTTAATACATGGAGAATATGAAAAACAATATTTTAAAAGCTAATGTATTGACAATACTTTTGTTAAGTCCATATTTGATGATGTTGCACATTAATAGAAAACGAAGCTTGCTCTATTTCTCACCAATAATATGCTACTAAAATTTAATTATTTAAAAATCATTTCCTGTTGCTGTTGTTGTGTGCCTTCAAGTAATTTCCAACTAAGGTAAACCTATCATGGGTTTTTCTTGGCTAGTGTCTTCAGAGGAGGTTTGCCATTGCCAGCCTCTGAGACTGAGAGACTGTGACTTGCCCAAGATAACTCAGTGGGTTTACATGACCGAGGAAGGATTTGAACTGTGGTCTCCAGAGTCATAGTCCAGTGCTCAAATGACTACACCATTTGATCATATATAAATACAAGAAATGGCCACAATGGTCTGAAAATGATCCTTCCAAGTCCGTAGGCATATTTCATTACTGAAAAGAATCTAGCATTGATATGATTGCTCTTTTAAAAAATTAAAATACTATTGTTCTTTATTGCCCTCTTCAGTAACAATTGACTACTGGAATCCTATATGACCTGTTATGGTATAACATTCCCAACACCTAGCTATGTAGCAGAGACATTAAGAAACCCTTTACTGTTGTTCGAGTGTTAGACTAGGATACTGAGAGACCATGGTTCAATTCCCTGGTTGGCCATAAGAAACTACTGGGTGACCTTGGGCACGTCACATGCTCTCAGCCTTAGAGGAAAGCAAGGGCAAATCCACTCTAAACCAATTCTGCCAAGAAAACCCAATGATAGGTTTACCTTAGGGTTACAATAAGTCAGAAATTGCTTGAAGGCATACAACAATAACAGCAACAAGCAGGACACCAGCAAGAACACCCATTGTGCATCAGGACAGATGTTGATCACTCACTAATGTGCACCAATGTGAGGGATTGTTTTTGTTTTGAAGCACAGCTTCAGAATCCATAAACCAGAGCCATACAATTCAGAACTGAAGGTGTCTGATCCCAGTTGTTGACCTTCGTGTTAAAATTGGGCTCACAGTCCTACCACACTTTTTGTTGTAGAATGACAGTCCCCATCGGCTAAGCCCATCATTAAACTATTAGGAATTGGAGAAGACCTTGAGGATGTATTTAACATCTCTGGGAGACCTGTCAGTAGACCCAGATTCAGCATTACCCTTCTCTACGCATCTGGGGCCTTTTCATACTACACAATTATAGAGCCAGAATTCCACTTAAACTGCCATGGTTCCATCTTATGGAACCCTGGGATTTACAGTTTAGGGAGAAGTATTTAGAGTTCTCATTCATAAAGCTCTAGTGCCTCACCAAACTACGAGGTCCAGCATCCTATAGGATGGAACCATGGGAGTTAAACATAACACTGTAATTGTGTAGTGTGAAAGGGGCCCTGCTTGTCATCCAATAGGAATTATAAGACTTAAGATGGTATTCTGTGCCTAGTGTGGTGGATGGCCAACTTACTTCTTTACAGGTGGACATGAAAGCTTTCACTTTCTTTTTAACTAGTGTAAATCACCTCAGGATTCAATTTAGATAGAGAAGAACTCCCAGAATAGTCAGTTCCCACTCTCCCTTCTTTTGGGAAAGGCAGGAAGATGCTTTTTTTTTTTTTTTTTAATTTGGCCTTTTAAAATTCTTCAGATGCTACTACTATTATTGCTGCTGCTGCATTCTTTTGTTTAAAATTATTATACGTTAGTTGCTCTAAATGTTATTTTTAATAGCAAGGCAGCATAACGATATATCTAATAAATGAAATCAACCAAACTCATGCAGCCTCAATCAAGAAAACAAATAACAATAGAAAAGAGGGAATTTGTAAGTATCCTAGAAAGGAGGAGAATACATGGTAGGTTGTTGTTGTCATTGTTTCATATCCTAGGCTGCATGTCCCCTGCTATATAATCATGAAAGACTCAGGCTTGAGGCCTTTTTTAATTTATATAGCATGGCTGGAAAGGGGAGCGGGATTGCTGAATTTCCACTACCAGCAGTACTAAACACACACACACAAACAATACAAGGCTTCTGTTCTAGGCTGTCTGGAGTCCTGATCAAAAGTATTTCTCTAAAGAAGTGGGAATACATGACAGCATTTTATTGCAGTTTCCCTTTGTTGCTGGCAATGTGGCAGAGTCCTTCAGCAGACTAGTCAGCGGTTTACCACTTGCTGGATTTTACCTAAGGGACTTGGTGAAAACTGAGCATGTCTATGGAGCAAGGGATCCTGCAAAGTTGGTGAAAAAATGGATCCTTCCCAAAGGTAGCCACCTTGATCAATGTGGAAAATCATAGCAAAATTCAAGGCACTTTGGACATTTTCTGAACTAGAATCTCTCTGATTCAGAACTATTGGTCCATGATCTATTCTGCCATGCCTGCAGAAACACACACACAGAGGAGTGCCACAACCGCCACAAACAGATCATGCAGGGAAAGGAACCTAACAACATCCATTCTAAGAGAAGAAAAAGGAAAGGAAATTATTGACTACTCACCAAAATGCCTCCTCCTATAATACCATGAAGGCAGCCCACGTAATTGCCAAGATGGCCATGTGATGTTTCGCCATTGGGGAAATAAAGCAAAATGTTTGTCACAATACAGAGTATGGCCAAAACAATCAGTTTGTACCCGGTGTATTTCATGCACCACTCAAAACACATGTTGCCTGCTGTTTTACAAAAGTGCTCTCTGCAGGATAGCTATGCTGAAGAGAATTGGCATATACCTATTGGAGCAACCAAAAGGGGAGAGTGAGCCATGCTCATCCCTTCTTAAATACCCTGGGTTTACTAGATACCTGCATGATGAGTACCTGCTGACATGACAGTCAACTGGAATTGCAGAACTGTAAGCCCCAAAAGAAGCACAGTGTCACTGCCCACTGGTAAATTACTACATCGGTCCAGCTGGCATGAATTTTATCTTACAGTGATGAATAATAGCATATGCAGTCACACGTGTATAACAGGTTTTTAGACATGAAGGCAAGGAGATTGGTTTTTTGTGGAGACTTTGGTGCTGTTCTCCAAAAGCTGGAAAGAGATAAGAAGGACTGGGGGGGGGGGGGGGACGAGATGCAAAGCCTGGCACAGTACAAAGCTATTTATTTAAATCATATTTATTTTGCTTTTCCGAATATTTTGAATTTGTTCAAGACAGAAAAAAATGACTGTGTTTTTGAATGGCACAGTATAAATGACACCAAATAAACCAGTGATTTAAAACACACACACACACGTGCATCAGCCAGTCTGAAAATCCCACAGACTCAACCAGTCATAGGGACCCTTGAAGTTCAAAAGGTAACTTTTCCCATTCTCTAGAGAACAGACATGGAACCTTATCACACTAGACAAATCCTGCTCAGAAACGGAATTTTAAAAGTAGGAAAAAACAGCAAATGCAGGAGGTTTTTTTAGAAGATGCATTTGCACCAAAGTGAACAAAAACGATGAACTGAACAAAAATGACACCTTTTTATTACCACAGCTTTTTGTGGCTCCTTTTCGCTCCCTTGAAAGGCCAGATTGGGGCTGTGGCATGAGGTTGCTGCAGCCCCGGTCTGGCACAAAAAGGGGTGGTTGCAGGCCACTCCTTGGGACAGTCTGTACATCCCCCCAGTCACTTTATTTATATCCTGCCTTTGCACCCAGACTGGGACTCAAGATTGTTTCCAAATTAAAATAAATAACAAATAAAATCACATGTAAATAATATCAGTCATATATTGTTAGCTGCAACTATAGTATCCAATTGAATCCAATGGGTTTTACCTAAATGTAGTTCACTCACAATTGAATAACTGATCAAGATTTTCTACTCTAGTTGGGAATAACTGAAAGAATTTAGCACACTGATGTCAGATTGCCTTGCCTGAGTCAAATGAAGCAAGCATTCCTTTCAGGAAACTCAGAAATAGGGCATCCTGGTGAGTGTGCTCTGTTGTTTTTCTTTCCTGAGCATCTAATAATCAAAAGTATTGTTGTGGGTTTTGGCAGAGAGAAGTTTAATGGGGTTACGAGACTGTAAATATTCCTAAAGTGTCAATGTCTTAAGTTGCCAGGCACATCATCTATGAGGGAATTGTGCATTGTGGGAGCTCTAGTCTCCAAAGTACTTACTGTATTCCCAACCCTGGAAGTACCGCCATTGTTTCTAAGGCATTCCTTTCATATGAGAAGACAGAAAATAATCCAGTAGCATTTTTGCGAGCCAGCGTGGTGTAGTAGTTTGTGCATTGGACTACGACTCTAGAAAACAGGTTTTGAATACCTGCTTTGCCATGTAAAACAACTTGAAAACATTGTGCAAGTCACATTCTCTCAGCCTCAGAAGAAGGCAAAGGCAAACTTTTCCCCCACATATATATTTCCAAGAAAACCCCATGATAGTTTCATCTTAGGGTCACCATAAGTTAGAAATGACTTGAAGGCACATGACAACAAAGCACTTTGGAGATTAACTGGGAAGAAGGAACTTCAGCATAAGCCTTAAAGGACAAAATATACTTCATGAAATCTCAAAGGTGCTACCAGATTCCTTTATGTCTTTTAATGTTAAAACAGACTAATTTTTGAAAACTGCTCACAACAGTCACAACATGGACTTTCAACAAAAAGTGGCAATGGGTCTTGGGAAACCACTGTGGTAGTTCCTCCCAAGTGGTGTCAATGCTGGCCTTGATGATTTCCTTCAGGACATGACAATATCCTCTTAATCTTATCAAGATTAGGCAGGATTTAAAGGACAAGGGTTTTCACTTCAATTACTTTGATGCCAAATGTAAACATGACCCCCAGGTTTCCTTTACAGAAGGGGAAGTTTGTATCCTATCCAACGGAACATAGAACTGGGGAGAACTTCCTTTAGCTTATTATGTTTCATTTTCACTTTTTAAAAAAACCATTGTCTATAAAAGCTGACATCAAGTCTGTTTAAAAATTGTTTCTATAATATAAATTTTCAGTGACATCTAACCAACAAACATTTTTTCTTTGAGTAGGTTTGAGTAGGTTCATTTTGACTATGCAAAGGAAGGTTACACAAAACAGTGAAGGATTTCATTATCACCCAAACAATCAACCAGATGACCAGGTATACACATCCTCCATGGATTCTTTTTGCCACTACAAAAGAACCAATCTACACAGCAACATGCTTGCCATTGTTTTTTGTGGAGCTTTCGGGCTATGTGGCCATGTTCTAGAAGAGTTCCTTTCTGACGTTTCACCAGCATCTGTGGCTGGCATCTTCAGAGAATGATAGCCTGGAAAAAGGATTGGAGATATAGATCCTGTGTGACCCTGGGAAGGAAGGAGTAATTTGCAAATGCATTGTTCTGTTGCTAATGGCAGCCATCAGGGTTGGGAGGATATGCAAACAAGGATTAATGTCTGCTGACTGGTGCTCATTGTCTGCTGGGAATCCCCTGGCCTTAGGCTGTTTCTCATTTGCATAGGTTGAGTCTTGACCTTGCTGTCTTTCAGGACTGGGAGCCAAGCCTTGTTTACTCTCAGGGTTTCCTCTTTCCTGTTGAAATTGTCTGGGTGTTTATGGATTTCAATGGCCTCCCTGTGCATTCTGACATGGTAGTTGTCCCTGTGCATTCTGACATGGTAGTCTTTTTTCCAGGCTATCATTCTCTGAAGATGCCAGCCACAGATGCTGGCGAAACGTCAGAAAGGAACTCTTCTAGAACATGGCCACATAGCCCGAAAGCTCCACAAAAAACTATGGATGCCGGCCATGAAAGCCTTCGACTTCACATGCTTGCCATTGTTGATAGGGCTTGGAAAGGTTTATAGGTTTTTGTGTGTGTGTGTGTGTTTTGCCAGAAATCCTAGAAAGTAACTTTTCCACATTCTGTTGTTTGATAGGAGAAATTCAGGCCACCCCAGCAAGACAAACATTTCATTTTGTATCCTTTCAAATGGAACTTTAAAGAGAAGGAGAGAGAGAGAAGATCTCTGTTTGTTTTTTTCATGAGCCATATTGGCACAAAAATTTCAACCAGGATTCTTTAATATCCTGACTTAAAATCCACACGTACGCATACCGGTGTATCCTGCTTGATTCTTCCTGAAAGCAGGGCAGCTCATGTCACTAGGTATGAACCAAGGACAAAAAAGCACAGTGTTATGGTTGAAGCTTGAACCCAGTCATTCCTCTAAAAAGCAAGAATCTGAGCTGCAGACCTCAACTTTAATCTCTGGTTTTTCAGAGGTGAAACAAGCCACCTTTCTTTGATGCATAACGCTTAACTTTCTACAGCTAAACGTTCTATGGCAAACCAACCATAGCTAATCATGTTGCATCTCAATAGGATTTGGAATTACAGAACTCACATTGAGGTTTCCAAAGTTTCTCTCACGCTGAAACTAGAAGTACATGTTTAAATTTATCATTACTGTTATCATTACTGTTAAATGTGTAGCAACTTCCTGTTTTGAAAATTTTATTACTGAAATACTTTGCTTTTGTAACAGCAGAGGGCACTCAGCTTGTACTTAAAATAGAAGTATTACAGACTGTGACAGCAATTGTACAAAATAAATGTATAGACCAAGAAGGATCCATTAGAAAATGGATGCAGTAAACAGTGCTTTGTTTTCTTGGCTGATTAGTTATAGATCAGTAACAGCAGTGGAAGTTCAATGAACCTAATTTACAGTTATACAATAGTATGCTTTACTAGGCCAGTTTCTAAGAGTACAGTTCCCATATCTACAGTTTCAACAACTGCATATTCAGTTATTGATGACTTGAAAATATTACAAATAATAATAATAATAATAATAATAATCCTAAACGTGATGCTTGATTTTGCCATTTTATATAATAGACACCATTTCATGATTGTATATAGTGAAACTTGAGCATCTAGGACTTGAGCATCCACAGTCCTGGAACCAACCCCAGTGATTATCAAAGGCCACTGTAAAAAAATGTAGAAATTCTTCAACTTGATAAAGCACTCTTTATCCAGTAGTAGACACAATATGCTAAAAGCAACCGGTTCTCAAAAATAAAATGAGAGCTGGGAATGCTGAGTTTAAAACTGAATTCATTAATGTTGATATTTGGGAAGAATGAAATGAATTCATCGGCATTACCATATTGGCTGGCAACCTGTTCAGTATTTACAATGTTCTAAACCAGACTTATGATAATGTAAATATTGCAATTCACATTTATGATCAGGGCACTAGGGCCATGAACACAAATGCCCTAAAATCCACCTTGGAAGCCATACAGCCACATCAACCAAAAGAAGTTCTGAGGCACTTAACAATGAAGTGTCCAGCCCCCTTAGGCCAGCAAGGCCTGGTGCAGGGGTCTATGCCCTGCTTTTGCACCATGGCTTATTTGCAGCGGGGGTGAACATGTCATTGTTCAGGGGCCCACACTCCAGTACCTAAGAACTCTTCAGTCTCTTTCTATTCCCATCTTCACCTCTTTGCATTCTTCCTTCCAAGCACAGGTAGCATGGTGAAGAAGAGCGTTTAACTTGAATTTCTGTTTGTTATCTATTGTATTTTTGTGGGCAAATCCTAATACAAGAGTTGGGTCTTGCAGAAATCAGTTCAAAGGAAACAATAGCATTCATTCCTATATCTTGGAAGGGGCAACAGCAGAGCCAGAAGCAGGTGGAGGATCCTTGCTGCTGCTTATGCATTTTCCTTTTTGAAAAGGGCATGGCTATACCAGCATTTGGCAACTGACATTTGCACAGGGAGTGAAACTAATTGGTCTTTCAAGGCAAGGTCTGGAGTCCTTCTTTGCCAGTTTCCTCTTGGCAGCAAGCCCTGTTAAACAAAAGCTTGACTTCTTTTGAGATTGGTATTGTCAGTAATGTGCCTGATAAATGCCAGCGGCTATCCCAACTTTAGCTAATACAATCAGGAATACTTCAGGAATACCATTCCTGTCACATCTTAAAAGAGTATACTGGAGTTGTTGGTACTCTACAGTTCTGTCTTCATATAGAGCAAGCACAGTTATTAACTGGAAACAGAATTCAGCTTCCTCACAAGTGTTGTCCATTATTTATTTGCAAATTTCTACCCTTAGGATGCTGAAAGTACAAAGCTGAAGGTGAATAAGAAGCTGGAAGTACAAAGTCAGTGCCTCTTTTCTACTACTGTGTTCACTTTATGAAGATTTATCAAATTTTTAGTAGCTTTGTAGTTTAAGGTTAAGAATAATTTGTCATCTCAATTTTCAGAGATGGAATCTATAAGATAACCATCTAAAACTTGCAGAGAGGGTCCTAAATATTGGTATTTCTGTTCTGCCCTTGAAACAAAATGCTCCCAATATGGAGGAGGAAACAAACTAAACATGGCAGGAGGTCTGTTTCTAGATCTAGCTCCAACAGTATTGGGAAGAAGTCTCAACCCATCCAAGAGAAGCAATTCAGAAAAAAAGGTGGTTGGGAGGTGACAGTTTGAAAACTGCAAAATCAGTCTTGGAGTCGCATGTGGCACCAGGGCCACACTTCCACCACCCCTTTCTAAATAAGGTAGCACTCTCAAAAACAATACGTGAAAGGGAGAGAGCTAGACAGCAGCTGGTGCTCTATTAAATGGTTGCAGCAATCCTCAGTTAAACTATGTGGATGAGAAACTGTTCATGCTTAGGTGTAGCACAGTTGAGGGATCAGGCAAGTTTATGGAGAACTGAGAGGATAGCCTATTTAAAATGGGAAAGCTCTCCTTGGCTGAAATCCTTTTGAAGTCATTGCCAGGATAGTATGAAGGTCAAATAGCTAAGCAGAAGTCATTATAAATTGGAGAGCTGTGAATAGGCAGCTATCCCACTTGTAAAAGATGCACTATACCAAATGTCTAAAAAGACAGGGAGCTACATATGCTTCATTCAGGAATAAACAAATTACAGTATTCCATAATTGTTCATCATAGTACCTCTGTGCCTCTTAAGCATCTTCAGCATGTGTAACACAAATAGGAAAATGACAGGACTGGGTTGCTGGCAATTTATAGGAAACACAATTGCTCCAGTAGGCAAAAATAGAAACAAAACAGAAGCTGATACATTATTTCTAGAGAAGCCCATAATGCAGGAGTGCCTCTATAAACCAGATGTACTCAACTTCAACCTTTGTTGATTCCTGTAAAAGCACTGTTTTTAGCCTCTGGATTTTTATGCTATAGCACTATGGATATGTATGAGCATACATCAACTGAAACTCATTTACATGTGATCCAGGGTAGGCTCAGACTGTACCTTTTAAAAACTTTTCAGGCATTTGGTTTGATATAAAGTCTCTAGTAACTATCTCACCATGAGTATATTTTTCCATAAGCAGATCCTGCTACATAAATAGGGAAGGAAATTCAATCAAGATCTGAAAAGTTACAGAAATAGTAATGACAGGATATGAGATCCAATTGTCTTTTCAAACAATTTCCTTCATAGAGGAGACATTCTTTATAGAGTGACAACCTCTAGACATGAGTGTTATACTTCCCTAGTGCACTCCTATTGTATCCATAACAACTCTCTTCAGAAAACCACTTTAACTCTTTCTTCCTCATACAAACATACTGAAGATGGGGGAAGTTTGTTTTCTGCTGCTCCAGACAGTAGCACACAGAGTAATGGAAAAGAGATTCCTCCTAAACATTAGGAAGAACTTCCTGATGGTAAGAGCTGCTTGACAATGGAATACACTGCCTTAGAGTGGATCTCCTTCTTAGGAGGTTGTTAAGCAGAGGCTGGATGGTCATCTGTTAGGAGTGATTTGATAATAAATGTTCTTGTATGTATGCTTGAGATAAAAGCATTTTGTATGCAGTTGGGTCTTGTGTCAAGAAAAGTGTCAACATATTTTTAAAAGCTTGATGAATCCAACAAATCTTTTATACACTGTCAAGATATTACAGTCTGTCATCTGCAGCTTGTCTGCTAGGCTGGAAGGTTGCTCCTGGATGAATGTTGTGTTGTTAGGAAGTCTCTCGCTTAGGGGAATTAATTAGTTCAAACGCTGCAGAGAAGAAGGTCCTAACAAGCCTTACACCGGAATCATGGTCCCGGTATTGTCTACCAGAGGTCCGCCGACAAACCCCAAGAGAGATGACACTAGTCCACATGAATCCAATTAAAATACACAGTTTATTGGGGGGCATAAGCATCACACACAGCAACATGGGACACACACACACACGTTCAATGCTAGAGAAAAGGGAGGGGTAAGATTGGGAGTTAGGTCTGAGAGAAAGAGGCACCACTGGAATGTTACCTTCGCAGTCTTCTCCTAGAAGTCGGATGGATGTGGATGATGGGGGTGGACATGACCGCCGAGATGAGGGGAGATGGGCCGGGGGAGCTATAGGCAAAAGTCAAACTGGCATGGACCAGCCTGTCCTCCGAGAATAGCATCGGGGAGTGATTCAAACTTGGAACCTTATATAGGGCTGCACATATCCTGAGGCTAGGTATCAAGGCTAGACAAAGGTGTTGATTGCCTGGGCTTTCTTAAGCCAAGAACAAATAATCTGTGTACAATGCGCTTAGGTTTGGACACAATTTGGAGGGGAAGCTGGCTTAATTGTTTTGTTTGTTCCAACATTCTCTGGAGAATTCTAAAGTTGTTGTGGCACATTTAGTCCCCCTAGTATCTGTAATAAAGACAAAATCTGCAGCACTGTAAAAAAACAAAAAAATATTTCCCATACAAAACTATTGCTGTTTTAGGGTGTAAGTTGTTGTTTTATGTTGAATTTGTCCAGTGTATTGAGTCCAACGTAGACCTGGAGTGAGAAAAGTACACCCAATCATCTCCCAGCATTCCTCATAATAGGATATGCTGCCTGTGGGGATGTGAGCTGCAGTCCCACAAAATCTGGAGGGCTGCAGTTTGCCCAGTCCTGGCATAATCTGATGGACAGCTAAATTGCTGTCCTAGGTCACAGGCAGTGATACCTGAGATTGAAACCGAGACCTCTGTGTGCTATGTATATGCTGTACCCAGAACTTGGAGAAACTAAGCTTTGGACTACAAAATCTCAGAAGCATTCAGGCAGGATGACAAGTATCATCAAGGTGTGATTTAACCAGATTTAGATCCATTTGCCTTAGCATGATCTTGGGATTCAATTTTTAGTGAAATCACACAGCCAATTCTTTCTTCAGCACTAGTATCCCAATGCACAACCATCAGCTCGAGGATCGGACCCAGCCCAAAACACATTGCTAGAAGAAAGAGTTTTCTGCCTCCACCAGTCTCCTTTGGTGATGATCTGACCTCGTCCAAACATGCTCCGGCTATGCCCAGTTACAGGTGAAATGACAGCGTGACCCATGGCTCCCAATTCTTCTGCAATATTCTGAGAGATGCCTTCTTCTAGGGATACATTCCAAGCATCTACTGTTTTTTTTTAAAAGCAAATTGAATAATTTAATTGGATATGATGCGATACTATACAAATAATATGTAGAATTATTTAGCATCTATATTAAGCAGTATAGCCAGTGCAATATGACCTTGTGGTAGAAAACAGGAGAAAATACTTGGGATGCTCTTGTAAGGTTAAAAAAGGGGCAATTACATTTATTGTTTCAAGAAATCCATCCTGAGATAGGAAAGGAGAGAGACAAAAGAAAATTACCTAAATGTCAATAGAAGAGGCCCTAAAAGCTGACTTTCTTGTGTGGATACAAGCCATCCTGAGGTGGGAGCCTCATGAATGCTCCCTTCCCAGACAAAGGGAGACAAAAGAATGGCTAACCTTTTGGAAGAAGAAGGAAGTGACCTCTACAAAAATATAATTCTAGGTGCTGAAATCCAAAATATCTAGACAACCAAAAGTTGAGAACCACTGCCTTACAGTAAAACCATGGTAGTCCATTACAGAAAAACAACAGGACCCTGTGATGACTTAAATTCTATCCATTTGTTTGAGGGAAGAGTCTACAGATGATTGTGCAACTATAAGCAGTTTGGTCATAAGGTCCCATGAGACTGTGAAGTCGAAGGCTTTCGCCGCCAGCATCCATAGTTTTTTGTGAGTTTTTTGGGCTATGAGACCGTGTTCTAGAAGATCTTATTCCTGATGTTTCACCAGCAGCTGTGGCTGGCATCTTTAGAGAATGCTGGCATGGAAGAGCGTGAGGTATATACACTCTTGGTTGAAAGGAAGTGATTTAGATGCCAGCCACAGCTGCTGGTGAAACGTCATGAAAAAACTCTTCTAGAACACAGCCTCATAGCCCAAAAAACCCACAAAAAAATATCCCATGAGACTCTTTGGCCCAAATCCTACTGATAGTCTCTACTACAGCAGGGCCAACATATATCAGTCAGTCATATATAAATCCTATTGTTTCAGTGGGGCTACTCCAATTGGGGCGAACAATAGCATTCTGGTTATGATTGTATTTACTGAAACAAACAACCAGAACTATTCTTATGTAATTAAAGAGATACCAATTATCTTGTGTGGTTCCTCAAAAGCTCTTTTTTCACCAAAAGGAAAACTGTTTCCTTAGCTTTTCAACTTGGAGAAAAATACACAAATATTTGAATTCTGAAAAAAATTCTGTGTGTGTGTGTGTGTGTGTGTGTGTGCATGTGCATGCAAATCCTGACATCAACTACAGCCTGTTGAATCTATCTCTCATTCTCTCTCTGTGTATACATATTTCAAAATCAATATACCCCAGAACAACAGCAAAATAAAACAAAACCTGAGGAGACGAATATGAAGAGGAGACAAGCAACTGAATGTAAGAAGACAGAACAGTGCAGATGGAGTCATAGTTCTGATTTCCTCAGGAAAATTGATTTCCATAGTTTTTATTTCCAAACCTCAGGAAAACCTGAGGGAAATGTAATCTATGCAATTAAGAGCACTGCTGGCATGACTTAAGGAGAAAGAAGTAGAATGTGTTTTAGAAGCCAGTTAAAATTGTTATCCAAGCATGGGTTATTAAATTTTACCAATCAGCAGAAAATCCTTTGCATCTATGTTGGCAAAGCAGTACTCCTGGGTAATCCAGTATTAGATAAACTATATTACTACTACTACTACTACTACTACTGTGTTTATTTATAAAGCTACATGCTTAAGATTTCTCCTATTCAAATAAAATGAGGTGTCTAATGTGCCTATATACTAATTAGGTGGATTTTTAAAAGTCTTACCTTTTTTGTTATATTCCACACAAAAACGAGCAGCATCCAAAGCCTCTTGGGGATTCATCCCAAATTCCAACATGTTCAATAGTACCTATATAAGTAAACAGCAACAATGGAATGGATTTTTAAAAAAGATTAAAATGATGAAAATTTGCTTCATAAATTTGGTATAATACTGAGAGTTCACATAATTGCAGCAGCCTAAATTTTTTAAAATGGTTTTAAAATGTCTTCATAGCAATGACAGGTACAGTTACAAAATTTTAATCGTGGTAAAGGATACTATGATTTATCACAGCCATATTGTGTGGCTTAGCAACTTCAGTGAGAGAGGTGCCCATATCTTTCCTACCAAAATATTTACTTAGATGGTCCCTAATGTACACACACCTTCTTCAGGTGCACCATTTGGCCTCATCAAATGATGCCAGGCTGGTGACCCATGAATGTGGTTCTTCTCAGTGATGGCAGCCTTTCTGTGGATTAAGATCTTTCTCAATCTAGGAAATACTTTTCTTCACCCAGCCATTTTAGAACATTTAGTGAGCAGTGAATGAAAGGCCTTGATGAATACTACAGTAGTAGTTGATAGCTTATGGATCAGTGCTTGTCCACAGACTACCACTCTAAGTATCACTAACTAAGAGCTGAAGTAGACAGGAAGGAAAAAGCGGCTTGATCCTGCATTTTCCAAATATAGGTCAAAACCTTGCTGTCTGCACCACCCATTCTCAAGGTGAGCCAAACACCCAAGGGCAGTCCGCACAACATGGCATCAAGCTGCACTGTGTCCTTATTTATTTATTTTTTGTCGTGTCACTACTATTCACGCACACCATTGTAAAAACACACTGCCTGTAACCTCCAATTACCTCCCACTTCCCACCCAGATGCCATTCCATTGGATGCCCACCAGTATGATTGGCCAAACGGTAGCATATGTAATGCACCACCTGTATGGTGCATCAGTGCATTGGTGTGCCAAGTGATATATTGGCAAAGCAGAATCATGGACTCCCCCATGCATGCCTCCTTCCTTCCCCTTCTCCCCATGTTGAACCCTCTGGTTTGTGTATGTTGTAATTACATCCATTGCATTATTGGCTATCACGTTTTTGCCTTGCCACAGTCCCATACTGGCACTGGGCTGTTTATATGCCAGTGTGATGAAGTGCATTTTCTGCCTTTAGTGAGAGTATCCCAGCTTCTTTTTGCTCTGTTTTTCAGTCCCAGAGTGTGGCTTCCTTTCCCTTAGCACTTAGTTTCACCTCATGCATTGTTTAAACACTCCACCTTCAAAGCAGTTAAAAGCTGCTTTGTTTGGCCAGTGAATACTACCCCTAAGACTACATCCACACTGCAACAAAAATCCAGTGTGACACTAATTTAATTGCCATGACTCAGTGCTATGGAATCCAGAGAATTGTAGTTTTGTGAGACATTTAGCCTTCTCTGTTGTGATGAACGAGTGGGTTCCGGATGAGTGTGGTTCAGTTGAAAATATGATCCTGAACCAAAGGAAATGGTTGCACGTGTTACATTGCTGAAGGAAGGATTTGGAGACTAAGAATCAAGAAGTTTTGACTTGGCCAGAGAAGAGAGTTTTTACAAAACAAGAAGAATTTGCACAAACGGAATGTATCCTGAGCTGCAAGGACATGGCACTAGCTGTGACATCAGCCGAAGTCTCACAACTGACAACATGAACATCTTTTTGACTAACGTCAATATTATAATAACATTCTCTGTGTTCCAATAACATGGACCAAGCTCTCAGAACTGAGAACATGAACTGTAAATGACAACCAGAAAAACCATGTCTTGCTCAAGAGATGAGAAGAAGAAAGTATAAAAGTGGAGGATGTCCAGCCTCTCTTTGGTGATTCCTGCCCGTGGCTACAAGTTTCATCCAACCCTTTGAGGGCAAATTGGCCACTCATTCGCAAAGGGAGCATGTGTGTGTCTCTCTGTCTGTCTGTGTGTCTGTGTGTTTATGTGTAAGTATTAAAGAGATCTCTCTTGATACTTACTTCCTTGCCTTATATACATAGAATTTAGATTATTTGCTTGTCTTATGTGCCTTAGTAAAAGTAGTTTAAATCCATATCTGGTGTCTCAAAGTGTCTGTTTTAACTTGACTTTGGGGTAGGTCTTTTGAAGGTGGGAATTTACATTTACACACTTTCAGGAAACAAAGAACTGCCCTACAAAAACTTGGGCATAACACTGTCAGAGACTTCTGGTGCCACAACAAAGTACAAACCCATAATTCCATAGCATAGAACCATGGCAGATAAAGTGGTGTCAAACTAAATTATGTTTGCAGTGCAAATGCAGCCATAGAGAACTTTGTCAGTAGGCAGTTTAAAATGATTTTTAAAAAATCTACAAAGTGGAACAAACAACTTAAACAATTGAAGGTAAGTAAGCTTTAGCATCATTACATTAAAGGAAATGAAATAAGTAAAAGGGATCATCACAATGAATTACAAGTGCTGGATTAGACAACACACCTACCTGATAATAGAAAACCAACCCAATGCATTAATTCTCTTGCAAATGAATTCAAAATATGTTAAAAAAAACATAATTAAATTCATGGTCATTATATATGAGAAATTTATACAATGGCAGAGAAGCTCCAATCAAGATTTCTCATTGACAAATGAGCCAAATGTTCATAGAAAAAAGATCAACGAGGTGGTACAGACTGAGTGGCGGAAACCAGATATCAACATTAAGGAGATTAATAAGATTACTGCTATTATTGGCATTTAAGGACCAGTGCTTTAAATCAAGCGTTTCTCCTTTCCTGCCATAAATCTGGTGAGTCACACCATTCTTGTGGGTGAAGTGTACATATATACAAAAATTTCATGTACAGGTCTGCTTTATCTTACTTGGTAAAATCTTACCTCATAAAATCAGTCAAAGGATATAATGCAAAGTCTGGCCGAATAATGTCAATAATACTTCAGGGAAACCCACCCCCACCTCCCAAGATTAATCCAAGTCTTTAGTAACTTTAGTGTTCAACAATATTTCTTTACATATGATGATCTTGTCTAGTTCTTCATAGCTGCCCTTCCAAGTCCTAGTCTTCTAATTTTTTGATTACAGCCCTCATTCAAAGACACAAGATGGATATTGGATCACCAAAGTATAGATGAACACTGCATCCAGGGTGAACAAATGTGTCATGGGCCAATTTTCATACTCATGCCTTCCTCCAGCACTTGTACCAACATGTCTTCAGCAACGTAGAAGTAAAGTCACTTCTAGTTTTGATCTTTGGCCTCATTCCCACTTACTTCTTGCTTTGCTTCCTGCACTGATTCCTGAAACTGGTTCAGCAAACAGCGTGGTTCCCACTATGTCTCCCTCCCTCCTCCTGGCCATACCGGGGGCGGAGGAGAGGCTGGGGCAGAAGGAGAGAGGCAGGCCAGGAGGACTGAGGCACACTGGGGTGGAAGGAGAGAGGCAGGCCAGGAGGATAGAGGACTGAGGATGGAGCATGGCGGTATGGCTGCTGCCAGTGGGAACCAGGGCAGAGTCAAATCTGATTCGATTCCGCCTGGTTCCCACTTGGGCTGAATCAATTTATGTCCAAATAAATTGATTCAGCCCAAAAAACACCCCATTTTACTAGCATCTTTTTGACATGGGTTAAATGGGTAAAAATGAGTTAAAAACCATGACCTCCCTTTCTGAATCACTTCAGGGATTCGAATTAAGTGGGAACCATGGTGGTTTAGATCAAGATCCAGTTTAAACTGTAGTGGGAACAAGGCCTATATTTCAAGCTGTTTTCCAGCCATCTAAAAAAAAGTTTCCAAGTGATTGGGAAAATCATGTCTATGAACAAGGCCAAACTGCTGCACTTGTGAGTTTTATTACGACTGCCTGAAATTTTCAGGCAGGTTTTTGCTGACTGTTTTTTAAATAGTGGAATCAAAATATAAAATTGGGGCGGGGGGCTGATGCAGGACTTGGGGAAAGGAAAAAAAACTGGTTATGTGGCCCACAAACTGGAAGAGCTCAATATATATTCCTATCCACAAAAATAGAGACGGAAAAGACTACAGTAATTACAGGACCATTGCACTCATTTCCTATGCAAAGACATGCTCAGAATTCTGCAACAAAGACTCCTACCATATATGGAGAGAGAAATCCCGAAGGCGCAAGCTGGGTTCAGAAAAGGGAGAGGCACTAAAGATCACATTGCAAACATATGGTGAATAATGGAACACACCAGAAAGTTCCTGATGGCAATCAGCATGTGCTTCATTGATTACAGCAAAGCTATTGACTCTCAGATGAAATCTATGAAATACTCTTAAAGGAATGGGAGTGCCATGACATCTGATTGCTCTGATGCGAAACCTATGCTCAGGACAAGAGGCTGCTGTTAGAACAGAATATGTGGTCAGACAAGGCTGCATTCTATTGCCCTATCTGTTCAATTTGTACGCAGAAAATATCTTACTCAGAGCAGGATTAGACACACAGGAAGAAGAATATAGGAGGTGAAGATAAGAGGAAGG
This sequence comes from Urosaurus nigricauda, assembly GCA_034509955.1. Classification (NCBI taxonomy): domain Eukaryota; kingdom Metazoa; phylum Chordata; class Lepidosauria; order Squamata; family Phrynosomatidae; genus Urosaurus; species Urosaurus nigricauda. Next base: position 246,686,942 of record JAOEGL010000003.1, read on the forward strand.
AACATCAACAGCCTAAGATAAGCAGATGACACCATTCTACCAGCAGAAAATAAAAAAAGACTTGGAACAATTACAGAAGAAAATCAAAGAAGAAAGTGCTAAAGCAGGCTTAACACTGGATATTAAGAAAATAAAAATAATGACCACAGAATATCTGAATGACTTCATCTTTGATGACGAGAAAATTGAAATAGTCAAAGATTTCCCATACATTGATCAGAACAGAGACTGCAGTCAAGAAATGAGAAGACTAGGGATGAGAAAGTCAGCTATGAAAGAACAAGTCAAAATCCTAAAGTGCAAAGAAAACTGAACACCAAAGTTAGGATCATCCAAGCCATGGTATTCCCAATCACCATGTACAAAGGTGAGAGGCAAACAATGATGAAAGTAGATAGAAAGAAAATCAACTCATTTGAGATGAGGTGCTGGAGAAGAGTGCGAAGAATACCATGGATGGCCAAAAAGACAAGCAAATGGGTCTTAGAACAGATCAAGCCTGAACTGGAGATGTCTCATCCACAGGGTTACTAAGAATTGAAGTTGATCAAAGGCAGTTAACAACAGTATGTGGCCCATGTAGCGAATCTTCTGAAGGGTTTGCAAATGACAGACTGAGAAAGAACACAAGAACATTTCTACTAAGAGGCTCACCTGTACATGTCCTTGAGGCTGCATGAATCCACCCATTACTCCAAAGGAGCACAGGAGGTCCCCTGAATCAGCAGCTGTAGCCAGAGCAGGTATAATTGTATGATAAGGCCGTTTTCTGGGTGCTAGGCAGTTTGGATGATCAGGCTGTAGTGAAAAATTGGCTCCTCTATTCTGAAAATTAGCAAATGCAAAGAATAGCAAAACCTCAACACCCATAGAGTTGACATGATATTTGCAAGTACTTTACATATTTACTCATTTTTGCTAACACTTTACATATTTAATCAACACTATCTCACGGGAGGGATCTCATGTAAAAATAGGATTTAAAGTGAAAAAAATTGCAAAAGTGGATTTATTATCAGATAATGTCCAGGTTAACCCAACATTAACCCGGGCAGAAAGTAGAAAAGATAACTGTGCAATTGATTTTCAGACGACGTCGCTGTTAAGGTGCATTAACACAACATTAACCGAGCTAGAAAGTAGACAAAATGCTATTCTTTTTACTTCTGGAAAATAAAAATAATCGTGTTTTGTCGACTTTCCAGCTGGTTTAACGTTGTGTTAACCCCAATGTGTCTGTAAATCAATCTTGCTTTTATGTGTCTTCTTAGGTTTTCTTCAGATTTTAAATCCCATGTTAAATCCCGTTTCTGCATGAGATGCTTCCCATGCGATAAACTCTTTTAAGAATACAAAAAGCAAACCCACCAACAAAGCTAAATCAGAATCGAACAGCTAATCAACAGCCTTAAAATAATTTAATAAAAAATAATTCACTAAGACATTTATGGCTAAGGGCATTATCACACAATGGAAATTGGAAGTATAATCCAGGGGCAATCAGAACGCAATCATGAGTTTCATGTTATTGTATGAGAGACTACCACACACATTTTTGGGCAATGGGAAGTCATTCCAAATGCAATTGTGGGGTTTCACGTTATTGCGTGAGAGACTATCACACACAATTTTGGGCAATGGGAAGCAATTTCAGGTTGTTCCGAACACAATGCAGCAGCAATACGAAATCATGTAAATTCGGTGAACCAGTAAATTCACAAAATTGCATTCATTTCCAAACTGGCCCCACTTTCTTTCGAAATTGAGAGAAATTCCTCCATGTGATAATGTTTTAAGATAAATTTAGAGCACAGAAGCAGTGGTGGAGAGAAGGAAAATTAATCCTTTCTGCCATTTCTCCACTACAGAGTTTAAGACAGAGCAATGATGGGGAATACCAAAGCTTTGCTCCTGTTTTACACATCACAAATGAACTGGACAGAAGAAATCTCTCTAGTCAGTTTTCTTTGGCTTAGGTTGTTCAGTCCCATCTGAGATTCAACAGTCCATGCAGGCAGGTAGATTTTGAAAATAATTTTCTGAAACTATGCCTTTTCTGTGCTTTCACCCTTATTGTGGGATTCCCTTGTTCTCTTTTACACAATTCTGCTCTCTTGAGCTTTTAAATGATATCAAGCTTTAAAAAAAGAAGTAAATCTGTATTTTTACATTCTTAATTGTTTTTAATATTTCTCATATGTATAAATATTGTTGTTATATTGAGGTTTTGACAATGATGCAGTTTGATGGCAATTCATTACAGTCTTCATCTCCCAGCCAGTGTTCCTCAGGCTACTGGCATGGTTGGGGGGGGGGGATTTTTGCAAAGATAGCAAACAAGGGTGGGGTTAGGTCCTACGCAAGTATACCTTTTCAAACCATCCTACAGCTCAGAAACAAACACATAGGGCCATGTTTACTAGATTTGCTGAGTTACTTAGGTCCAAAACACACTGCAGAAATAACCCAGTTTGAGACCACTGTAGTTTATTGTAGCACCAGAGCTCTCCGACAGAGAAGTCTAAATGTCTCAAAAAACTACAGTTCCAAGAATTCCCTTACATTGAGCCAAGGCAGTTAAAGCAGTCTCAAACTGGATTTTTTTCTGCAGTGTGTTTTGGATCTACTTAGAATCTTCTATAGCCTGATATGATCTAATATGAATAAAATCTAAAAACCATTCATGATATGAACTATCAACATGACATTGTATCACACTATATTGAAAATGGAGTGATCTCCCTTGCCAGCATCCACAGTCCATTCTGTGAAGTACCCAGTATTCTTGTCCCTGCAGAAATTAGATTTCACAGCTGTATTGACACAGGAGTCTCCAACTTTTGTTGCTTCCTAAGCTAGCGTATTATTGTCCAATTCACTTGTCCCACAACAAACAATGAATTAACATTCTATTAATGTTCTATTTGTCTTCTGTACATGGTTTGTTGTGTTTATGGTCCAGACAGCAGAAACTTCTTGCAGAAATGCAAATATGTTTTCTCACTTGTAATGTAAATCCACAGCCTTCTGGTACCAGTCCTGTACCAAATCCCATATAGTTGCTGTTAATGAAAGAGCAGGCATTGCCTTGAGCATCCACTACTGTAAAGTAAACAGTGTCACTTCCAACTGTAAAAGGATTTCCACGTTTATGTTTGGCAGTTGCTCTGCAGGGGAGGAAAACCCGAAAACAATCAATTTTGTAAGCTGCCCTGGAGCTCAGTTCTGGGAAGAAATGTGGGACAGAAATTAAACAAGCAAACAAAAAATAAACCTAGAGATTATTACCAATATGGGAGTTTGACCTCCCCTTCAACCTACAAAACTGTAGACAGAGTATGCTCAGTGACCACAGAATGTCAAGTATTGGTTAGAAAAAGGAAGGAACTGGGTACTAAATGTGATATCCTGATGAGAGGAACATTGAACAGAAGGACTTCTGTTTGACAGCAATATTTTATTGCAGGTTATGCTATAAACAGGTGTGCTAATTTATTTCCTTCAGTTTTACTCCACCACCCCATACATACACATTCCCCACATGCATAAAACTCCCATTCTGTAATTTTTAGCAGGCTTTCTTGTAATCATTATATAATAATAATAATAATAATAATAATAATAATAATAATAGTTTATTTATAGCCCGCTCCTCTAATAAATACTCGGAGCGGGGTACAGCAGAATAAAAAGATACAGAGTAAAAACAACAATCACATCCCACCCCAACCACCCCCTTTAAAACTGAATTAAATCTAGACAGTTTAAAATTAACATAGTTAAAATTGGTCGGCAGTTATTAAAACAAAGTGCATTTTCATGAACAATCCGTGTGCAAGGCCGCATTAAATCGATTCAAGTAAGTATTAAGTAAAAGAATCGCTAATAATTTCCAATGCTGTTTATATTTTCAGAGCAAGGAGCAAGGGTTTCACTTATTCTCTCCTTCAGGGAAAGGCCTGCCGGAAAAGATGCGTCTTTAAAGCCTTTTTGAAACTAGCCAGTGATGTAATTAGACGCATCTCGTCCGGCAGGCCGTTCCAGAGCTTAGGGGCAGTAGCTGAAAAGGCCCTCTGAGAGGTCTGGGACAGCCTGGTTTTCATCGGCTGCAGTAGGTTTCTCCCAGAGGACCGAAGTGTGCGGGGAGGTTCATACGGGAAGAGGCGGTCCTTAAGGTAGGATGGGCCTGAGCCATGCAGGGCTTTAAAGGTTAGTACCAACACCTTGTACTGTGCCCGGAAACTAATGGGCAGCCAATGGAGAGCTTTGAGCACTGGCGTTATATGCTCTCTTCTAGATGTTCCTGTGATAAGCCTGGCTGCCATATTCTGAACCAGTTGAAGTTTCCGGGTTAGGCACAAGGGTAGCCCCATGTAGAGCGCGTTACAGAAATCCAGACGTGAGGTTACTAGAGCATGTACCACAGTCTCCAGGTCTTTCGTATCCAGGAAAGGGCGCAGCTGGCGTATCAGCCGAAGCTGATAGCAGGCGCTCCTGACTACCGCATTCACCTGGCTAATCATGTGAAGCGAAGAGTCAAGGAGTACCCCCAGACTGCGAACTGAGTCCTTAGGGGAGAGTGTGACTCCGTCTAGGACTGGGGACTGTATTCCCAATCCTGGTTTCGGACCGGTAACTGTTAGTACCTCCGTTTTGTCTGGATTTAGTTTCAATCTGTTTTCCCTCATCCAATCCATTACCGCCGCAAGACAGTCATTAAGAGGGGAGGCGCCATCTGAAGACTGAGCCGATGATCTAGTCATGGAGAGGTATATCTGAGTGTCATCAGCGTACTGAAGACACTGAGCTCCATGCCTCCGAATGATCTCACCCAACGGCTTCATATAAATATTAAATAGCATCGGGGACAGGATGGCGCCCTGAGGGACGCCACAATTAAGCTCGATTTTGGAGGAGCAACTGTCCCCGAGCCTCACCCTTTGGGATCTGTCAGAGAGAAAGGATCGGAACCACTGAAGAGCAGTGCCTCCGATTCCTAACTCTCTCAACCGACCCAAAAGGATGGAGTGATCTACAGTGTCAAAGGCCGCTGAGAGATCCAAGAGCACTAACAGGGTCACACTACCCCTGTCAATACTCAAGCGGAGGTCATCGGTCAGAGCAACCATGGCAGTCTCCACTCCATGTCCTGTCCTGAAGCCGGTTTGAAATGGATCGAAGTAATCGGCTTCATCCAAGACTGCTTGGAGTTGGGTGGCAACTGCCCTCTCGATGACCTTGCTTAAAAATGGAAGCAAGGACACTGGTCTATAGTTGTTTCTGTCCAGGGGGTCAAGGGAGGGCTTTTTCAGGATGGGCTTAACCGCCGCCTCCTTAAGACAGGATGGTAAAATGCCCTCCCTAAGGGACGCATTGATCGTATTCCGAAGAAATATTCTCAGTGCGTCTCCTCCCTGGACGACCAGCCAAGATGGACAAGGATCGAGGGGGCAGGTTGTCTTCCGCATACTTCCAAGTAGCTTGTCCACGTCATCAGTACTTACAGATTGAAACTCATCCAGTAATGTGACAACAACGGAGTCGCTAGACACTTCACCTATAGGATCTGGAGAAAAGGTGGCTTCCAAGTCGGCTCTTATCCGAGAGATTTTATCTGCAAAGAAGGTGTTAAACGCATCACAGCAGGCCGTCGTAGGGTTAAGTAGGGGATTTGGCGCAGGGGGAACCTGCGTCAGCTCCCCTACCACCCTAAACAGTTCTGCTGGGCGAGACTCTGCAGACGCAATGCGTGCAGAGCAGAAAGATTTTCGCGCTGCACGCAAAGCCTCCCGATAGGCGCGAAGATGCTGCCTATGGCGAGTCTTGTCGGATAGGAGTCGGGTCTTCCGCCACTTGCGCTCTAGTCGTCGTCCAACCTGCTTCATCTCCCTGAGCTCTTCTGTATACCAGGGTTTGTGCTTTGAAGCGGGTTGGAGAGGACGCTCAGGGGCAATCGTGTCAATAGCCTTGGGAAGATCGGTATTCCAGGTATTTACCAAGGCTTCGACACGATCGCCAGCATTGCCAACCATTAAACCCTCTAAGGCCTTCTGGAAACCGATTGGTTCCATGAGCCTTCGAGGGCGGACCATTCTAATGGGTCCGCCACCCCCGGAGGGGCGAAACGCCGCTCTTAGTTCCACCTTGATCAGAAAATGATCCGTCCATGACAGGGCGGAGGTTTTCGTTACCTCCGCCCACGGATACTCCTGTTCCGTACTGAAAACCCCATCGAGTGTGTGACCCGCACAATGAGTGGGCCCGTTGACCAACTGGGATAGGTTCATGGCTGTCATAGATTCCACGAACTCCCGAGCTGCTCCAGATAGATCAGAAGGACTGGTCTCAAGAGGGATGTTGAAGTCGCCCAGAACCAAAAGCCTGGGCGACTCCAACAGCAACTCAGAGACCAGCTGAGTCAGCTCGGTCAGGGAGTCTGTTGAGCAACGGGGTGGCCGGTATACCAACAGAATCCCCAAACTATCCCTGGTCTTCAGGCTAAGTTACACGCACTCTATGTGGGTTGTTTTCCGGACAGGTTTCCTGATCAAGGTTAGGTTGGTTTTGTGGACTATAGCAACGCCGCCCCCCCGCCCACTTTCCCTTACCTGCTCACTGACCGTATAACCGGCTGGGAGAGACTGCGCCCATGTTGCGGCACTAGCATCTCCCAGCCAGGTCTCGGTGAAACATGCCAGGTCGGCCTGCTCGTCTTCTAAAAGATTGTAGATAATATGAGTTTTAGCTTTAGCCGACCTGACATTACAAAGGAGCAGATTAAGGGATTGTGGAATGGTTGGTATGCTCTCCGTCTTAGCCAAGGGAACAGAGTGGACTGAAGAAGGGATAGATATCAACCATCGATCCCTACTTCTTTTGTAACATTTCTCCACTCTGTTTCCACCATATCTTCCCTGGCCCCGCACAACTTCAATACCCGCACCTGGCTCAATCTTGGCTCCATTGCCGGAAGAAAATAGCAGCTTGCTGAGTGGAGTTACGAGGTGATTTCAGTAATCGTAGGAGTTCATGAAGGCACAGTGTTCATAAATTTCAAAAGCTAAGTCCAATTTCACCCCTATTTGCGACCAAAAACAGTATAGAATAGGGGGTTGAAACAAAAGTTGTTTTGTTTTGTTTTTTTTGCAGCCTGGATGTCACTGCTGGCCACCACAGAAGGAAGGGGAGGAAATAAGATGTCATAGGTGTCCCCTCCCCGCAGTCGGAGCTCCACTCTACTGCTGTGTAGCATCTAAGGCTCAGGTGGTAAGGACTGAGGTGGGGGGGGAAGAATCTTTCCTCCTCCTTCTCGCTGCTGCTGCTGGGCCAGGGAGGGGGCGTTGGGCCCTTAAGTAGGCCCAGATGGTCCTTCCTCCTCCCCTCTCACCAGTGCTGCTGCTGCTGCTGGGCCAGGGAGAGGGCGTTGGGCCCTTAAAGAGTCCAGATGGTCCTTCCTCCTCCCCTCTCACCAGTGCTGCTGCTGTTGCTGGGCCAGGGAGGGGGCGTTGGGCCCTTAAAGAGTCCAGATGGTCCTTCCTCCTCCCCTCTCACCAGTGCTGCTGCTGTTGCTGGGCCAGGGAGGGGGCGTTGGGCCCTTAAAGAGTCCAGATGGTCCTTCCTCCTCCCCTCTCACCAGTGCTGCTGCTGTTGCTGGACCAGGGAGGGGGCGTTGGGCCCTTAAAGAGTCCAGATGGTCCTTCCTCCTCCCCTCTCACCAGTGCTGCTGCTGTTGCTGGGCCAGGGAGGGGGCGTTGGACCCTTAAAGAGTCCAGATGGTCCTTCCTCCTCCCCTCTCACCAGTGCACCATTTATTGGTTGGCAATGCAAATACTGTATATCATATGGAAAATATCTACACTCTGTGCTTTGCATTAGATAATACAACACCATCAGGTAGAAATTAATTCATATGCTATGGTCCAAGGACTATGCAACTACTTCTGTGTATCTTTGAGAGTTTGTGTTTTTATTATCCAAACAGCAGGAGCTTCCCATTCCACCAAATGTCACCTTTGAAACAGAAGGGACTTTTGAAAGCAGAAAGTATTACTACATAGCAACAAGGAAGTCAAGGAAAAATATCAGTAATTCCAGTAGACATGTCCAAGTACCTAATGTAGATGTGTGGATCATGGCCACAGCAAATGAAATAGGACTATAATTTATGTAAATAGCAAAACTCCAGAAGCTATTTTAAAATTACACTAATATTAACAAAACCTTATTGATATCTCAAGATCAGAATACTTTTGTTTTGCTGATTCAAGAGAAAAACCAAGAAGTAAGACAGCTTACCTTTGTAAATCAATTAACTTTGAACGGCCATTGGCATAAGATTTTAAAAGGAGCCTTTCTGTAGGTACTGATACTTTTTCTGGATCTGCACAGAACCAGAAAGTATCAGCAAAGCTGATTTCAAGACCTTCAATTAGAACATGTAAATATTGAGCAGTATTATGACCCATTTCTATAAAAAGAAATGCAACACAACAGAAATGATTAAGTCAAAACCAGAACAACCAATGGTTTCTAATAATTATTAAAATTGATATTTCACAATGTGCAATGCACTGATTCACATTCACATACTATGTTATATACATTGGATCCTATGAAAAATTGAAATAGGTCAGGGGTAGGCAAAGTGTGGCCTACATGCACATGGTGTCCCATTTCTGTGACCCACAGCCACCTCATGAAAGCATCATTGATACCCTTCCTATACCAGAAAAAAGGACTTATTGTATCTTCACATTCCAAGAATCCTCTAGTAGTGCCAGTTTGGGGTCTGAATACCCACAACACACACACATATCAGAAATGGAAAACGTGTCTGGTCACTTCCAGTTTTGATCCCTTCTCTTTTTTGACCATTTAGGGGCCTGGTGTTGCTACAGCATATGCATCAAGCAAATCTTTGGCCTCTTTTTTGTTGGGTGCCTTCAAGTTGTTTCCGATTTATGGTGATCCTAAGGTGAACCTATCACAGGGTTGTCTTGGCAAGATTTGTTCATAAGGGGTTTGATTTTGCTTCCCTCTGTGACTGAGAGAGTGTGATTTGCCCAGGGTCATCCAATGGATTTCCATGGCCAAGCTCAGAGTCAAATGCTCAAACCACTACAACACATTGGCTTTCTAGCCCAGCCTAAGTTTTTTTTTCTCACACCTGCAGCAGGGAGATGGTGTGGGGTAAAGAGAGACAGGCCACTTTTTGAAAACATTTTTTCTGTTTCACTGTTGTGGCTGACAGAGTGAAAACTGGAGAGACTTCCTGTGAAGAAGATGGAATTTCTTCCCTAGTAACCTTGTTGTATGACAAACAATATCTGCTGAAATTTTCTTAACTATACAGTCATGAAAAACACAGAAGCCCTCTCCAATGTTCAATGTAACATACTGCTCCCTCTTTCCTTATTCCTACTTTCCCACAATATGATGTGATGATTTATAAACATGCTAAATAAATCAATACACTATTGTTGGTTTGCTTTTTAATCACTTGTGCTAAATAAATAAATACAGTGCAGTTTTCTTATATGTTGGCTTAGAAGTGAGCCTCTTCAGTGGGACCTCTGTGGAACTTATTAAAAGGAAAATAGCAATATGCTCACAGCATAATGAACAGGATTCAAAGATACTTTACACATCCTGCATTTTTGCAGCAACACTAGCAGATTTGAAAATGCCCTGAGGTTTATTTTGGTACTTTAGAAACATTTAAGACACAACTTTTTCCCCACTTCTTAAACTTGGGTGGGATTTTTTCTGGTAGTTTCTTCAAAAATTAAGATGTTTCATATTTTTTTTCTTCCTAATTAAATTTTTCTCTTTGCAAAAAGTGAAACAGATCTAGGACTCAAAAGGTGGTCATACCTTTCACATTGAAGTTCTCTAAAATGTTTAGGGCTAGTAGAGCTGTGATTCCTTGCCCATTTGGAGGGATTTCCCAAATCTTCACACCCTGAAAAAGCAAGCCTGTATCTGTTTATACTGAACACTAAAGATATGTTAAAAACAAAAAACTCTCCCCCAAGCAGAGATAACTTAAATTTTGTTAGCCGCCTTGAGTCTTTGTACCTAGGGGAAGGCAGGATATAAATAACAACAACAACCACTTTATAGGAAAATTATTCCTGGAAAATACTTTTTTGAATCACTTGATCAAAACCAAGTAGATTATTGGTGATGAGTTGCAACCACAATATACACTGTTTCAATATGGTATATAATATATTTAAATTATTACAATGGAATGCAATTAATCAGATAAAGATCATCATATATTTTCATTTAATCTAGATCAGATTCTCAAATTCATATCCTACATTCAGAATGGTGACTCCCTCTGTTTATTTGAAAAGGAGCAATAGAAAGATGTCTTTCTCAAATATTTTCCAAAAATTAAAGTCATGACAGCTAAAAAATTTAAAAGTTTGTCTGGGTCAAGATGCAGGTATTAACTTGTTGACAACATATTTAACTTGCATGCTTTGGCTTCTCTGTTTAAACCATTATTCATCATTTGATGTGCATCTGCTCTCAGCATGAATAATGGGTTTATTATTAGGTCTGGGCTTAGAAAGGTGCTATTCTTGGCAGAAGGAAGGGCCCAACTCCAAAACTTGGCACTCCTTGACTAATTACTGGGTGTCCAAGTACTTCTTTTTCTTAAATAGGAACTCTGGCATCATGGCTCTTCAGACCACAGCAGATGACCCAGACAGTCATAACTTTCAGTAATGTCCTGACATTATTTGACACTCATGAGAGATGAATAATCAAATCCATACACGTAGCAAAATGTGGGCAAGTGGCCACCATTGAAATTACAGTATAATTCTATGCATGCTCACCAGGGAGGACAGCCTGCTGTCCTGAATTACCAGGGACATCTATGATTAATCCTCTGCTGTCCCAGTTTCCCAGCTGCTTGTTAGTGTTTCTCTCGCTCTCCTCATACTCCTTTCCCTTGTACTCAATTTACTAAAACTGCTGCTGTTGAGTTCGATGTGCAATATTAATTTGCCCTCAGTTAAAACAGAAGTGGGGAGAGGAGTGGGGTTGGAATATTGCCCTTCCCAGAAGGCTCAAGCATACTGCTGCCTCTTCTGGTTTTTGTGATCTTCGTCATTAATAACTGTTGCCATCTTAACCACAATATAATGCTGTTTGGCCCCACGTATCCCAGCTTTCACCTGTGAAATACTGGAAAATATGTATTTCTGAGTAAATGCATGTAACATTCAAAAAACCACATCAGTAAATACAAAGATGCCAAGAAAACCCCATGAAAGGTTCACCTTAGGGTCACCATAAGATGGAAGCAATTTGGAGGCACAGAGCAACAAAAATTAGGAAATTTATTTTCACCTCTACTATTGTGTCACAAAATGCCACATAAAACATATCAAAAGGATGTCTTTATGCTTCCAGTATTGTTTTTTTTTCCATCTCAATAAAGGTTATGAGGATTGGTTATGATTTTCTATACAATTGAGCCTCTCTATCCATGGATTCCTTATCCACAGATTCAACCAGCCATGGCTTGAAAATATTCAAGAAATATTTAAATTCCAAAACACAAACCTTGATTTTCCATTTTATATAAGGGACACCATTTTACCTTATCATTGTGTTTAATGAGACTTGAACATCCACAGATTTGGATATCCATGGTGGTGGTGGTGGTGGGGAACTAGAACAAAACCCCAGTGGATACCCAGGGCCCACTGTATTCTCTTTCCCAGCAATAACACTCTCAAAAGAATTATTTGCAGCAAGAATATATGTTATTAGCAAATGAGTCATATGAGATTATCACACTAGTGTCAATTCCAGAATCATTCCACAATTACCCCATTATTGGCAATGAAAATCCCATTATTGGCAATGGGATGGTTGTGGGATGGTTCCGCAATTGACCCTAATGTGACAATCTCATTACAATCTGTGCCTTCCTGGCATGGGCTGGTATCCACCAACCCCTTCAAAGTCAACTGATGTATGCAAAGAGCAAACAAATTCCATCCTATATGTAGGTTTGCTTGTTTTGTGGTATAGTAGGAGACAGGGGTTTCACTAGGGGTGGTGCAGGGACGTCCAGCCTGCATAAGGGGGTAGGGTGACACCTCTGTTCCCCAAACATCTGCCTTTTGGTAAATACAGGCTGTGATGTTTGCCTGCATCCCTTTAAATTGCTGAAAAGATGATATGAGTTGGGCAAATCTCAGAGGGACAAGAAAGGAAAGGCCAGGTTTTTTTAAGAATCTAATTTCATTTTTTTAAAATAATTTTTTAACAAAACTTACTGTTTAAAAATTTTCTTTAAAAACATCACATCTTATCAAATTTTCACTTTAACCACAAGACACTATGCACATGTAAATATATTTTAGTTATGCATGTGATATAGTAATTCAAAAGTATAATTTTAATTTTGCTGATTGTTTATGTCACAACTATTACCATTACATTCAGTGATACATGGGAATTGCAATTTATGAATAATATCAGTACAAAAAACATTACTAAGGAATCTGTATGATGTGGTAGGGAAAGAGGTCAATGAGGGGAGGTCAATGGGAGGGTGACAACATGCGTTATCACACCAGTTGACACAGGAAACCAATGTGTTTTAACATTAATTGATCCATGTTAGAAACTACCCCATCTTCAAATAATTCTGGTATTCACAGAGTTTTAGGTTCTCTTTGTATGAAATTTGAACCAGCTAATGTGGGAATAGCTTTATTAATTCAAAATATGCTTTTAATCCCCCATTTGGAGGATGAAAGTTATATAACGTCCATGTTTCATTTTCAGGATTCTCTTGGGTCAATGTATATACCAAATTTCAGTGGAGTTTATCACATGGGAGGAATTTCTCCCAATTTCAAATGGAGTGAATTTAAATTCACGTAAATTCACTAAACTAGTGAATTTACGTGAATTCTAATTGTGTTCAGAATATGTTCAGAATGACTTCCCATTTCCTGAAAATGACCCCCCCCCCATTGCCCGAAATTGAGTGAGATACTCTTATGTGCAATTATGTGAAACTCCATGATTGCATTCGGAATGACTTCCCAATGCCCGAAATTGCGAGAGATACACTCATTCGCAATAAAGTGCAACCCCATGATTACGTTCAGATTGCCATTGGAGTATACCCCAAATTCCATCGTATGATAAACTCCAAAGTTCTTCCCAAAACTTCTTTCCCCAAGTCTGTTTTGAGAGAGGGAAATTTCAGTAGTAGCAGCAAAATGGTATTCCAGACTGCATGGCAGAAGCATCGTTCATTAGTAACATTAAAATCACTGGTGTATTGATGAATTTTTAAATACTTGTTCTCATTATATTCACCAAAGCCTTCTCCTTAAGGAGAACCCCCCCAAATTAAATAATTTGTGTTGATTCACATCAACCAACCAGTTCCAAGTTACAACCAGTTCCACGTTCCCCCAGCCAACATTCATTAATCATGGTAGGTCCAAAACACACTGCAGAAATAATCCACTTTGAGACCACTTTAACTACCTTGGCTCAGTGCTAGGGAATCCTGGGAATTGTAGTTTATTGTGGCACCAGACAAGGCTAAATGTCTCAGAATTCCCTAGTTCCCAGTTTCCAGAATTCCCTAGCATTGAACCAGTGCGGTTAAAGCAGTCTCAAACTGAATTATTTCTGCCGTGTGCTTTGGACCTTAGTTACCCTTTCAAAGTACTTTGAATTGTGACCAGGATAGTTCCCATCAATTGCTGTTGAGAAAGCCCATTTTCTTTCCAGCTACAGTGAGAATTACAGCTAAATTCAAGGGGAACAAAGGATCTTGAGAGGCATGGTAGATGACATAATAATCCTCACTAATAAAAAGAGGTCCTAGCTCTTTGTTTCTGTGAGCCCAGACTCCAGTAAACCATTTATTGACTGACTGATAGGTTGCATTCACACCACAGAAATAATCTTGGTTGACTCCACTTAAACTGTCATGGCTCAATCCTATGGAATTCTAGGAATTGTAACTTGTTGCAGCATCAAAGCTCTCTGACAGAGAAGGCTAAATGTCTCACAAAACTACAGTTCCTAGAATTCCACAGCATTGAACCATGGTAGTTAAAGTGGTGTCAGACTGGATTATTTCTGCAGTGCGGATACAGCCATGGTAACCATTTAGAAGGCAGCATTCCTGCCACCCTTATATTTCCATTTTGTCTTTGAGTTTTGGTAGATTCCATGTGATTCCTGGATACTCCATCTTGGGCCTGAGTTCACTCACACATTTCAATGACTTTGAACTGGGGCAGACAACTGCACAGGGATCAGTGCAAATTTCTCCCCCTCCAACCCCCACAGCCCACCCTCCCCCAAACTGTGCTCTTCAATACTTCTATCTTTATCAGAATCTTTCTCAAAGTAGCAACCATTACAGCAGTTCCTGTTGCCATTTTGAGAAGTGTCCCAGTGAAGATAGAAGTATTTGAGGCTTCAGGAAGGCTTTCTATATATAACCAGTACTGCAGAAGATTCAACTATTCTTAATCAGATTTCATATGCCAAAATGGGTGAAGATGTCATAATATCCTTTACCTTTAGGCAGCAACAATTCCTGAACTGGGCCAACTGAATTCTTTTAAAAGGTATACATCCTGTAAACTTAAGGTACCCATTATTTTGAGAGCCAATATGGTATAGTGGGTGGAGTGTTGGACTAGGACTATGGAAACCGGGGTTCAAATCCCTCCTTGGCCATGAAAACCCACTGGGTGATCTTGGGCATATCATACTCAGCATCAGAAGATGGCAATGGCAAGCTGTTTCTGAACAGATTTTACTAACTAAACTTAATGAGAGGTTACCCTTAGGTTTGCTGTTAGTCAGAAATGACCTAAAAGCACCATCACAACACATTACTGTTTTTAAGGAGCAAAAAAACTCAATCTGAGTTAAATTTCAAAAGTCTATATTAATGGGAAGTGTTAAAAGAGGAAGGTTAAAGTTTTCCAGCAATATTTCCAGCTGTATTTAAAAGAAAAGAAAATTACATAAAAGAAGAACAAAGGTTAGAGGACAAACAGGAGGGGGGGGGACCCCATGAATGGATTGGCAAGGAAACAAAATTCCCCCCCCCCCCAATCTTGGCTGTTTGACTGGAAAGTACAGCTTTGAAGTATAAAGAGAAACACACTCAGTAATAAAGCTTTCCCGTTTATGGAAATTTCTGTGAAACTGAACTAGAAAATTCAAAAGTCATACAATATATACCCCCAATTCTTCCATTTCTCCTTTGAGTACAAATTTAGTCCTTTGTCTGAGGATGTGTCCAGTTTTATCTATGTGCAATTTTACCTAAATGGTTAATTGTTTGACTAAATACTCAGACCTTCTTGCATTAAAATCTCTTTCAGATCCTCTGCGGAATTGAACAGAATCAGATTCGTCATAGTATCCTAGGTCTTGTGAAGGCCCAAGACACCCTATTGCCTGAGATAAAGAACCCCATCCCACAAACAGAAGCCAGTTGGACTGGTAGGTGAATGTCATTTCAGTACTGGCATTGGGGCAGCATATCCATATTTCCATATCTGAAGGCAATAGGTTCCTTAGAGGGGAAGACAGATTCTGTAGAATGCACAACTCCAAAACCTTACTACTTCTCCCTTCCTTTCAGCATATGTTGCTTGATGTGTCTGTTGCATTCTCCCTAAAGAACTGGAGATCACATGTTTTGTGTACATTGGGGCTGTACACACAGGCCGAGAGGCCCGTGTTCCCCCTGGCCATGCTTGTCCTGTGCAGACAATGCAGGCCAACAGCCTCAGACTAGGATTGGCCAGACAAGATGCTGATCCAGCAGTTCTGGGCCAACCCCATCTGAAAAGGCCATTAGTGTAGACTTTTAAATGCAGCTGTTTGCAGTGGCGTTTCCTAGAAACTCCACCACAATAGCCATGCACCCCCTTAGCTTCCACAGTATGTCCCCTCTGAAGACCTGAGTAATAGCTGTGGCATTGCAAGGGGATAACTAGCCACAAGGGTGAAGCCAGGTGCCTTGTTTCTGCCCTTACAGGCCAAGGTGGGAAGCCTCACAGGCAATGCAGCAGCAGGTAAGTGGGCACGCAGCAATGGAGACTCCATGGCACAGTAGTGTGAAGGCATGTGAGGGAACATTCTGGGACTTCAGGCAGGATACCATGGGGTTGGCCGATGGTATCCTGCTCATGCATATGGGCCTTTCATAATTTTTATTTTTGTAAATGTTTCTCAGTCAACATTTAATGACTCAAAACCATTTTCTACCATGTTCCATGAGGGAAAAAGAGGCCTTCCCTGTGATTGTGATTTGTTAGCCTACCAACAATCCAAATGTAGCAAAATATGTATCAGACTAAGAAAATATTACAAGTGTGAGATGAGGCAGTTCAAATGGATGCAAACAGATGATTCGGCTTGGTCTCAGAAATAAAGCCAAGCCATTTCACTCAAACTCTTAAAATATGTCACCTTATTCACCTGGCCAAGTCAAGTTCAGAACCCAATAGAGCATTCCTCTGTATCCATAAGTTGTCCTCTCCCAGCCAGTCAGTCCCCTAGACCTTTCTCCTGAGACTTTCCCCTTTATATAAGATTTACTTGCCAGTGGCAAAAAGTGATTGCTGTCACTGTTTCCATCTACAAGAAGAGAAAAAGAGGAAGGCCCACCACTCCCTTCTCTGGCAATAGTCCCTAGTGCCTTTTGGAAAATTCAATTTTTTTCAAGTGTTACTACAATTAGATTTTGCCAGACCAACCAAGGCTTTCATTGGAGCAGCCTATGCTGAAAATAGACAGCTACCAGATGGAGAGGAAAGGTTAAACATCTGGGGACTCATTGCAAGTATGGAGAACATGACAGAAATTCTGCTTTAGTTCAGACTGGAACTGAACTACATATGAATTAAGGAATCCCAATGTGTTAACTTTAAAACCCATACATGTGTTTTGAAAGTATAAATTCTGCCTGTTTATCTGTTGCAGTGGTTCGGTTGGACACAATTAATTCACAAATCAATAAACAATCTCCTGCATTAGTTTTGGAATTTTGAGAATAGTGAATATTGAGCTCTCTGACATACCTTATAACTTGTGGCAATAGGTTTGACTTCTTCAGTGACATGACTTTTCAAGTCCTCTAAATTCATTACTCCTCCATTACTCTGTACTATGTCCACAACAGCTTTGGCCACACGGCCTTCATAGAAGCCTTTCTTGCCAGATTTTGCCAACTCCTGTAAAAATAATAAGATTTAAGAGAACCAAAAGAATAGCACTGTGATGTCCTAGAAGGCATGTCTGTATAGAATATTGCCTGTCCCATTTTAGAGCTAAACAAGAAAATAAGAAGCAAGTATTGTTACACCACACTTCAACCAAAGCCATGTTTTTTTTTAAATCCAGGTTACACCTTATCTATGGAATCTACTATTAATCCTAAAATTTACCACTTACTAGCATTTTGGGGAATAGAGAGGAAACAAAGATGACAGCATAGCAACTGTTTGCCCCAGCATCTCCTCCTGACTAAAGTACAGTCGGTCCTCTGTATCCATAGATTCTTTATCTATGGATTCAATCAATCACAGCTTGAAAATATTCATACACACACACACACACACACACACACACATTAAAAAAAACCAAAATCTGATTTTACCCATTTATATCAGGTTTGACACTGTATTTAATGGAACTTGAGCATCCATGAATTTTGGTGTTTACAGGGGGTTCTGGAACCAAATCCCAGTAGATAAGAAGGGCCCACTGTATTCCTTCGCTGTTAGAATGTCATATATAAGTCTTAAATATTTATTATCAGCATATGTAGGAGTATTTGTATAATATTTTAAAAAATAATGCTTTTTTATTTTGAAGCTTTTAAAAGCTCTGATATTTCTGATATAAGATTTTTTTTTCTTCACAGGAATCTTAGCATCTTTGGAAGCATTAAGACTTTATATACACAGTGAGAACTATTCCATTTTATCCCTTCACATTAATATCATGATAATGAAAAATAATATAACCATATCTGTTCTGGATCTCTGCCAATAATTAAATCTGACAAACAGCTTAAAATAGATTAAATTTACTCCTTTACGTATAAAGTAAGAGATTTTGCCACAATTTCCATCTGTAAAGGATAAGCTGTTTTGGAGACTGGTGAACCCTATGTGCTACCTGAAAGTCTATCTTTATTAGGAGTAACATCTTTGTCCACTCCAAAGTACATAAAGTACAAACTGGACAAGCTATTGGAAAGTGGAGTAGGTGAACAGGACCAACAGTGTCAGTGTTCTCAGACTTTATGGCAAATCAATGTTTACTAACAGCAAAAAAAAAAAAAAAAAAAAAAAAAAAAAAAAAAAAAGCAAGCATGATAGGAATTTACAAACACTTTGGTGAAGAGCAACATGAATCTGTTGTTTCAGTCTTTTAAAAACTTTTTAAAGAATTAAGGCAGATCCTGCAGTTATATTTTTGATGCCTAACCTTAAAGTGCCTACTGGCTCTGAAAAGCTGCAGAAACAGCTGACTATGTCCTTGAATCCCAGTCAATTAACAGCTGAACAGGACAGAGCAGTTATCCAAAACAGTAACCAAGGACTGCAACTAAAACAGGCTGCATTTCATATTTGCTTGAACAATGATAATAGACCACACTGACAATCTTGTAGAAGGATTACCACACCTTGAGTCAACTTTTAGAAACTGAATCCCATTTCATTGACAGAAAGTTTCTATTAGGTGGCTACTTCTGACTTTTGAAAAAATCCACCATTCCACTTATGCTGTTAAAAATGAAAGCCTTTTGTGTACTGGAAAATATAAACAAAACTCCTGAGCAGAAGCACTTTTCACCTTGAGCCACAGGCTGAAGGTGTCTGGAATAGTCTGTGTTGAAATCAACAATGAATTCAGGGCATTATTTAAACTACTGAATAGAAATCCTTGCATTTTACAATTTATTAGTACAAGTATAAGTCCTTTTATCCTTGACTTAATTCAGCTGTTGCAAAGCCAGTTTAAAGTTCAAAAGCAGCTTCTACTCAATAAATTCAGCATTGGGAAGAGGAGAGGTAGGGGTGTAATCTTGACCTTCCCTGTAGACTCAGGCAAAAAGCAAACTACTGCAGCATGTCCTGGCTTGCATGTTTTCCACATTAATAACTTTGGATATCTTGACTGGAATTTGATGCTGCTTGACCAAATATGTCCCTGCTTTTTCCTGTGAAATGGTGGAGGGTATCTTACTGAATGTTTAATCCCACCAAAAACATGGACACTTAATTGTATTCTTAAATATAGATTCATGCAGCTCACATATATACCTTTGAATTAGCAGTGGTGGCTTTCACTCTTCTGTTGATCTCTTGAAAAATGTTTCTACACTATTTTGTGATCTTTCAGCAGAAAAGCCAATGACAAAATATTTCTATAACCATTATTCCAAGAGTGGGGGATTTTTAAAAAATCATTAATAGATTGTGGCAAATAACAGAGAATTTATGCCAACAGAAACTAGAATTAGTCATCTCTGGAAACGGAAGCAAGGAGAAACCCTTTCTACCAGCCTAATGCATCTGTTATTTGTATAATTACAGAAATAACTCCAGGCACCAGAATAACCTAATAAATAATTAACTGTCTGAAAATGATGTCATGACCCTTGGCAAATATCTAGTAGTTTCTAGCACATAAATCAGCAACACATAATATTCAGAGACATATCTGTGTTAATCTGGAATAGCAGTATGCAAGCAGATCTTGTAGCACTTTTGAGACTAATTGTGCAGAAGTTGTAGCATAAGCTTTTGTAGACTTTGTCTACTTCCTCAGAAAAAATGAGTATCATATGTACATTGGTAAAACATTTTCTCTCATTAGCTGTTGCCAGGAATGTACCAGTACGTCATGGAAGCCTCACAAGCAATGGGAAATAATTTATGTACTATTACTGCCACGCAGAAGCAATACCATCTGGAAGTATTTCTTCTAATTTTCATAAAGTATGAAGAGGGATATTGAAGGCTACAGTTCAGCCATTTATACGATCTAAGTATTGGGACCATGCAACAACCAGTTACCCAACATAACAGAAAGATGGAGTTACCTGTAACATACTGCATCTTGCCTTTACAATGACAAGTGCAGTGACAAGAGCAAGTTCCAAACTGTTGTAACAACTCAGTATTACACTTTGAAACAATGACTCAGTTCACAGATAATAGAAAATTATAAGTATTATATATGACTGAGACATAGGCTCAGGTTCTGTATTCAACTGGTTCTGTAACTTCCTGAAGTTCTAAAGGTAAACCAGTGTTTTCTGTTTTTTCCAGATGGGCAAACCATGGTTTACTAACGTCCAAATTAGAATCAAATTGGTTGGGGAATGAGGACGTACAAGAGCCTAGGTATTGCTCATGTAATTTCAAACTACATTTTGGTGTTACACTTCACTTGTGCCAATCTCATGTATTCCATTCTGGAACCAAGCCTTAAGTAAGATAAAATATTCCTGAAAAATCCTCAACATGCAGACAAAATATACAGTAATAACTTTTCATGTATTAGGTGTATGATACAATAGAACAGTGTACTTGTTTGGAATGTGGTTGCTTCCACCTGTGAAATTGAAATTATCTTTCCCTCTATTTACCCCAGCAATTCTCCACAGTGCCAAAATTTTGCTCCAAAGAGTTTTCCAGCTCTCTAGAATAGATTCTCAGGGCATTTAGGGGTGGTTCCACTGGCAGAAAGAGTGGAATTCAGCATAAATACCTCCTGGATCCTGATCATTACTGCTATATTTGTGGTAGATATATATTTAGAAAGTGACAGCAAACTGTCCCTTTTACACTACAATTAAAGGAATACCTTTAAAACTCAAAGAGCATGAATAGCGTATGTACACAATAGGTAACTGCCTGTGACTCCTGACCCAATTCCAAGGAAGAGTCATTTCCATATCAGTGTTTAAAAGGGGATGGTAATCTCTTGGTGCCTGGTACCAACAAAACTAAAGGGTATGTGTCATTCCCGATACTTAATCAAATACTTTACTGTCCTCTATGTACCAGGTTACCACCTGCCATCAAATTGTTACATATTAACAAGATACAATTAGCAAGTCAAGAAAGGCTTATATGAGAGGAACTGTACAGAAGGTCTCACACAGACAATATGTAGACTCTGAAAAAACACATCTCATAGAGTGCTTGAAGCAAATGTGGTATTTGTACATTTCCTTTAAAACTTGAGTAATTCTCATGTTAAATTTGTTGTTCAAGTCACTTCCGACTTATGGTGACCCTAAGGTGAACCTATCACAGGGTTTTCTGGGGCTGCGAGTGTGTGACTTGTCCAAAGTCTATTGGTTTCCATGGTTGAGCAGGAAACTGAACCTCGATCTCTAGAGTCACTTTGTCTGTTGTTATGATGCTTTCTAAGCCATAGTTTCCTAAGATCTGGAAAAATGGTAACAACATTAGTAGAGTCACCTTAGGTTACCAGAACTTAGAAATTAATTGAATGCATGCAACAACAATAAAATAACAGAGAACCTCAGAAAGACCATCTCTGTTATTAGAAGAGACAGAAAGTAGGTGCCAGAGTGATGCTTACACATACAGCACCTCCTACTGAAACAAAATCTGAAGTTATTTGTTGGAAACAGAGTGAAAAGGAACACACACATGCACACTCCTGGAGAGGGCTGTATTTTCAAACAAGGAGCCAAACTGATTGCTCTCTTTGTTGTTTCCAGTGAGCTCAGGGCTGCTGGGAAGGGTTTACCTAATGCATCTACTCTAATAGTTTGCAGACTCTTATTATATATATTTTTTCAAATCAATAGGCAGACTATAAAACTAACACACACAAACACACCCTGCATGCTTTATTTATTTATTTATTTATTACTATTTTTGCTTGATATGTGTGCTTTGAAAGTTTGCATAAAGAATGTTGCTGTATGCTTGCAGAAACCATGCATAAAGAATCACCATTCACGATGGATTTCAAAATTTATGCCAGGTAATAGAGGAACAGAAACAACACGGTGTAGTGGTCTGAGCACAGGACTAGGACTCTGGAGATTGGGGTTTGATTCCATGAAAACTTGCTGGGTAACCTTGGGCATATCCTCTCAGCACCAGAAAACCCCATGACAGAGTCACCTTACATTGGCATAAGTCAGAAACAACTTGAAGATATACAACATACTAGAGCGAAAAAAGACAGCCAGCATGGAGTAATGGTTTGAGCATTGGACTATGACTAGTCTGTAGACCAGAATTCAAATTCCTGCTCTGCTGTGGAAACCCACTGGATTACCTTGGGCAAGTCGCAGTCTCTCAGTCTCAAAGGAAGGCAAACACCCCCCTCCCCTCAGTGCAAATTTTGACACAAACTCCAAGATAGATTCACTTTGGGGTTGCTGTAAGTTGGAAACAACTTAAAGGTGTGCAGCAACAACAGAAGAAAATCTCATCTTTTCTATGCAACATTCTTTTAAGAGGTCCAAAATGTCTACCATTCAAGAACAGAGTCTGAGGCAAGTACTTTAATATACAACAACCTACATTATCAGATACAAACATGCACAGCCTCCATCATTTGTAAACTACCAACAGCTCTTCACTCTAAACAGTGTCAAGCTAGGCACACTCTAAATAAATCTGAGCCAGAGTATATCAAGAGGGTCCAAAGACTTGCACAAGAAATTATACACAATGAAGATGACTCAGAACTTCTGTTTCACATACTGCAATCCCTGCATGCCACATGACAGCATGCCTTCCCTAACTTGCTACAAATGGACAAAATTGTATTTCCCCCCAGAAAAAGTTGCATTCTTTTTACCCCAGCCATTTGTGCCTTGTCCTCTAAAAAGTTCATCTCCTTCAATCAACTTGCAATTTCCCCTCCTTAGAAAGGCCAGTTGTGAACCCCAGTTGCCACTGGTGTACTCCTTTACTCTGAACTGATGATTCCAGTGAAACACATGAATAACACATGTATGGATGAGAACACATTGTAAGATTTCTCGGCCCATGGGTAAAGAACATATAGGAAAAAATGTCTGCCTTTTGAAACTAACATTCAGTGTTAAGGGAAAACTTACATATAAATGGAAATATATGTGGACAAGAAGGAAGGATGCACAAACTGGATATTAGCTGATGAGTTTACATGAATGCATATTGAAAAAGGCAGGAATAAACCAAAAAAATAAAAGAAGAAGAACAGCATGACAGCATCAATACCGTGTTCCTTTTATCAATTTCTGGGCATTTATCTCTGAACAGCTTTTCAGCATAACATTAGTTTCACAACAAGGTTAAGGACTAGCATTTGTCAGCCCAGGATATTGAGATTTATAATTAGCTAAAAAATGAAAAAGGGAGAGGCTGCTGAAGAGCATCCAGGCATGGTCTCCCAATCCCTTCCCTTTTTCAAAACCAAGTTAGCCAGGAAGCAAATTCAATTGCTGTAAAATAAAATTAAATTTGATGTGCATTATTGCCATACTCCATTTCCCTATAGAACATGAAACAGTCATATTTGGATAAATATCATTCTTCATCATTCTCACAGGCTACAGATCTTGCTTCCTATCAAGAGGCGCAGATGAACAGGAACGTAGGGTATATTTTCACAGAGAACACTGCCCTGTCCTGAAATGATCCGCTTTTTGTTCAACTTCAGCAAAAGACCACTTCCTCAATATCATGCATCCAACATCAGTTCCAAATCACAAAAGGATATGTCCGTTACTTACACCAAAGCAGAAACTGGCTAGCCAAATTATGGATATGGCACTAGGGGTGCATCTACTGTATATACTTGAGTATAAGTTGACCCCATGTATAAGTCGAGGGCAAGTTTTGGAGGCAAAATTTTGGATTTTGATATGACCCTTGGATAAGTCGAGGGTAAAACTTAGGGACTTGCAACAAAGGATCTAAATGATGAAGCAAAGGAAAACAATGCCAAAGAATCTACAAAATTATGGCAGGCATAATTCTTTGTGCTCACTCTTAAGTCTGGATGGAAGAGAGCAGGGGGAGATTGGTGCTTCTAGGACAGATTACACTGCTGCCTTTCACCAGGGGATGGTTCCCTTTTTAAAAAGAGTTAAAGTATACTATTTACATTGACCCGTGTATAAGTCAACCTAGCTTTTTTAGGTCAATTTTTTGACTAAAATTTTTAGACTTGTACATGAGTATATACAGTACACTGTAGAAATAATGCTGTTTGAAACCACTTTAACTGCCATAGCTCCATCCTTTAGAATTATTGGATTTTAGTTTTGTAAGGCACCAGCACTAAAGAAGGCTAAAGACTTTGTAAAACCAGAAATCCTAGGATTCCATAGGATGGCACTGCAGCACTTAAACTGGTGTAAAACTGCATTATTTCTACATGTAGATGGACCCTAGGACTCCACACAGGCTAAAGACTTTGTAAAACTATACATCCCAGGACTCCATAGGATGGCACTACAGCACTTACAAGTGCTGTCAAACTGCATTATTTCTACAGTGTAGATGCACCCTAGGATTCCACATAGCATTCTTAGCAAGCTTGTGTAGGATAGGTTCTACAATGCCAGAGTTCTATACCTTCTATATTGCACTGAATGTAAAATAGTTAGAATAAATTACCAAGAGTCTTTGAATAATAATAATAATAATAATAATAATAATAAATTTATTTGTATTTCCCGCCTCTCCCCAGTCACAACATTGTTACAAACATAAAGTAAAAAGAGAACTGCATTGGCTGATTCCTTTATTGTAGTATAACTCTCAAGTGACTGCAAGACACTCTAGAAGCACTTGAAAAGACAACTTCTTAGCCAGATCTCCAAATTGCACAATAGACAGTCAAGCAACTCCCCAACCTTCTCAAGAAGCTCCTCCAATCAGGAAATGCACAAGGCATCAGAAATGCACAAGCCATCCCTAATTCAAAATATGCAAGGGATTGACATCAAGATGGCCTGAATCCTGTTGAAGCAGTATGCTAGTGTAACAATCATTGAAAGCACTCACACTTTCTCAGGGACTGGTTAAGTGTAGACTCAAGTTGACCCAGTCATTCACCAAACACGCTTACATAGAAACCACTATCTAGGCTACTATTTTATTGTTACACCTTGGGCTCTGGTCACCTTACTTGCCTTACTTCCTCTTCTAAATTCTTCCTTGGGTTTCACTCTAGGGACCCTCCGGTGGCTCCAACAAGTGTGTGTGTGTTTCAAGGTTAGTGATGATGCATGACTGAGACTCATGCAGTCCCCTGAATGAAATAATCTAAGCAGAAGTTGACCAACAACAAGGAACATGTTTTTCATTAGAAAGCTTTTTTATAACAAGTACAAAGCAGGCTCAATATTTTCTGTCAGTGTGACAGGTTGTATCAATTTCTAATGTTCATGAACTCTGCCCTGCTCTCTTCCTCCTCCAGCTCCCACTACAAACTGCAGACACAGCTACAAATAACCAGTTACTGTGGACTGTTAAATTGCTTTTAAGCACACCCTTTTCTTTTTCCATCATCCTCTAAAAGCTAGATATTGTAATTGGTTAATCTACATAGAGTATTATATACAGAGACACTCTCAGGGCTTGTTCCCATTATGAGAAACAGTGAATTGCCATTCAGTGTAAATGACATCCGTCCCATCGGGATGAGGAGCTTTTTAAACTTGGTGGTGGTTGTTCTTGTATGCCTTCAAGTAGGTTCCGTCTTATGGTGACCCTAAAGTTTTCTTTAAAAAAATTGTTTAAAGAGGAAACCTGTGCCTTCTTCTGAGGCTGATAGAATGTGACTTTCCCAAAGTCACCCAGTGGGTTTTCATGGTCGAGCAGGGATTTGAACCTTAGTCCAGAATCTTAGTCCATTTTCCAAACTGCTGTACCATACTGGCTTACTTGGTGGATGGGGAGCTAATTAACCAGTGTGTCACAAGTAAGCTGGCCATGGTGTCTGGTGCACGATCACTTGTGTAACTACAGTATCATATATTTACGTGACTAAAAATATACAAGATCCCAGCCAATATTATTACTCACTTGTACACTAATATAACATTGAAACATCAAAAAAGTACCACTTGTACATCAGTATAACATTGAAAAAATTTTTAAAAGTGTGCTGACTGTTCCTGGGGACAGTTTTGCATAGAATACTACATTAAAACATGACCCAACCCATCCATGGATCCAACAAGTCATCTGGGA
The DNA here is from genome assembly GCA_034509955.1 of Urosaurus nigricauda. Taxonomy (NCBI): domain Eukaryota; kingdom Metazoa; phylum Chordata; class Lepidosauria; order Squamata; family Phrynosomatidae; genus Urosaurus; species Urosaurus nigricauda. The sequence goes on from JAOEGL010000003.1 coordinate 246,713,233, forward strand.
CAGTATGAGTGGGGAATATGATGTTGAAATTACAGAGTTTCTGCAATTACAATAGTCCTCAACTTTCCAGTGTAGCTGGGAGCTTTCTTTACCTTAAAAGTATTTGCCAAAAATGGATTGCAGAACACTTGGCCGTGATCAGGAGCTTCACCATCAATCAGCAGGTCTTTCCCATGTAGGTTTCCAGGAGTCTGAAGGGTATGGGCACCAGTCTTCCAGTGATAAGAAGTAACTTCTGATACTGGAAAACCTTTCTCAGCCAATTCTATTGCTGGCTGCAAAATCTGCCTCATAGAAAGCTAAATCAGAAAAGATTGCTCTTTTACTTTCCATGCAGTTTCATATTTGAAAAAACATGTAATTGTGGAGCACAAGCAATTAGTCACTTGAACAAAAAGTTACAATATACTAGCAATACAAAACAGGCTTTCTTTACTCTTTCCAACAAGAGATATCTGACCTAGAGGAAAGCAGGCTTCAGAATCATTTACTGAATATCAGAGAGGATGCAATAAGAAGGTAGATGTTTTAATCTCCAGGGATCTGGGCTGAGAAGAAGCTAAGGCACAAACTTCTTCCCAAACACCCTTCCCAAACAGAAAGGAAGTTAATAAAGAGCAAGAAAGATTTATGTATTTTAAAGAGAGGACAGTTTCCATTTCCCAAGCCAACAAGATATTTCATAGTAATGAACACATCAATATGTTCCCATTTAAAAATATGCTCAAACAGTACATTATTCCTATCTGTGCTGCTTCTCTAACAATTTGGTTTTTTTCTCAATGGTCTAAGTTGGGAAAGAAGATGTAGCACTGAAAATAAAGCTGGTTATCTCAAAAACATACCTTTATCCCAGAGCTGATCATACCACTAAGCAGATGGAAGAAGCCACCTCAAGTAGCAGGTTTGTGGCATTGTGAAAGAGCTGCAAATGTTTAGCTGTTTAATTAATTGTTATCACATTTTTATTCCTAGATAGGAATAGATGCCTAAGTGATTTTCTGAGACCTAAGAAAATAAATAGGCTGAATTGAATATATTTTGTAACTTGTAATTTGGTGCGAACAGTCAGCTAACTTACTTGCATGATGCCAAATGCTGTTACTAGCACTGACTGTCAGGGTCAGGGTAACAGTGACCCCATAAGTATATAATTGCTTATGCAAGTATACTTCCAACAACAAGAAGAAATCATGCACAAATAATGAAGCTGCAAATTCATGTGATTTTTTTTAACTGCAAAGACAAAACAATTCAGATTATATTGTTCTTTTGAACCATTTGGGGATCACCTTTTGGCTTCCATACAGTGCAATGGCATCATACCAGCCAGCTGCTGCACCAGGTACTGTGACATTATATGCATGTTGTAAAGGTGGAGGATTTGCTTCATTGAAACCATGTTCTTTCAGCAGCTCAAACGTTAGGGACTGTGGAGACCGGCCACTGCAACACAAGCAGACAGCCCCATGTAAACAGAATTGCAGAATTAGCAATATTCATTTGCTTTTAAAAGAAAAAGATGACATTAAGTAAGAAAAAGACACATAAAGAAGAAACAGTGGGAAAATAAGAGAAGTTTCCAAATCTCTATATAAAATACTATGAATAAAGTGGGTGATTGTACAATTAATACTTAGCCTAGAGGCATGCTTTCATTAATGCAGTATTAACAAGAAGAGAAGTAGTTAAATAGTTCACACTGGGGCTGTACAGACCGCCCAAAAAGGGCTATCTGGAGCCGCCTCCTTTTCCGCTGCATAGTCGCCGCAGCGACCAGATGAAGTGGCGAAGATACGGCAGAAAAAGGAGTGCTGAAACTGGGCTTCTTTTTGCGTTGCAGTTGCGACACAAAAAGCATCGAATAGCACATTTGTGATGTCACACCTGCGCAGTGCCATATAGACACTGCGCAGCTGCGATGTAGTTGCTGCGTACACTGTGTATACGATGCTGTACAACAACGATGCCCTCATCACATGCTGGGGTTGCGGGACGTGTATATGCTCCGCCCCTGGGCAACCCTAACATGTGACGAGGGTGCCCTAAAGTGCCCATATGTATCAGGCCCCTGTGAACTAGGATTTCAGTTGCTCATCAAAAAAGATGTCTATGTACATAACTATAGAAAGAATATACATACCACATAAATTTAGTACCTCATAGCTATGTAGGAATCCACACTTGTTAGCACATAAAAATGATGTGAAAGCCCAGATATTTAGAAAGCTAAATATTTTGCATCTACATGTTCCATGCATATTTCATTTTTTAAAAAATTATAACCTGACAGGATCCTTTATCTTTAAAAAGCTATATATGTTTTTAAGGGGATGGAGCTTTCCCTATTAATGAGATGCAGTAAATGTGGAAAGTTGCAACAACAAAATATCTTAATATAATCATGAAAAGATTAAAAGTGCATAAGTTGTATCACAAAAGTGGAGGCAACATAATACAAAAGACAACATTTAAGGACTACAAACATTCCCTACAACTATCAAATGGTTTAGCTTCTTTGGTAGCTGCCATGTTGCTTTTAAGAAAAAGAAACATATCAAATTATAATTTTCCTATTGCTTCCTTTTTTTTCCAGGTCAGAAAGTGGCACAAACAAGGACTCTGATGTGTACAATTATATATTTTTGAAAAATCATACTCCAGATTGGTTTCTGATTAAATCACAATATTCTGCAATTATTTTAATGACGCCAGTATCATCTTACAACAAACTGTTGCACTGAATAATGGAAAATAGTTTCCAAAGGAAAAGATCCTTTAATTACATTTTCATAAGGGTGCTTGGCAGGTTATGCACTCTGCAACCTCTGGACACAAGCCAAAATGCTGCATTTGAAATGGTTTCCTCTTTCTCTGTGGAAGATCTATTGTGGGCAGGCTGAAGGGAGGAAATCAGATTCAGCATGTCCTGCTCTTTCTTTGCCCTTTAGCTACAGCAACAGGAACTGAAAAGCACCTGGAGTTGATGCTATTTTTTCATAGCATTTTCCTTTTACCTATCTAGTATAGACCTGTGGAAGAACAACTATCCCTCTGCAGCAGTAAAAACTTGAAAAGGATTCAATTCAGGAAAATATGAACAAAAAGAAAAGGAAATTAGATGCCATGCACAGCTGAACTCTGCCTTCCCAGTTAAAATAAAATTCCTGCCCAAATGGAAGTGGAACTGCGGACTCTCTGTCCTCCAGGATGTTTGTACAAAATCATTTTAAGGGTCAGATAAAAATAAATTAAAGTGACACGATGCACACAAGCATAAAGGTATGTGTAACAAAACTGCACACAAACACCTTTTTGGATGTAATGCAAACTGGTTCGCAAGTGCAACAAGCCCAAACAGTACTTATAATTTGAGCACCCTAACATGCCTGAAATTCCAATGTGAAACTCTGACTAACAAATCTATTTCTTCGTGCATTTTCTTGTTTTCCTGCAGTAACAATGGCAACATTTTGGACTGCAATCAACTTATTTTAAAAAAGACGAACTTTTGTTTTGTACATCATTTTTATTTATTTAATATTATTAATAAAATTATTTTTTTTAAAGCTACAAATTTAATTATCAAAAGTTTTTGTGGACTGCAAACCATTTCATCCATTGTGTGAAGATACACTTTAATGAGTTTCCACATGTATTGTTTTCCTACCACCATAGCTATTCACATCTGAAAATAGCAAATTCAATATTGCTATTCTCCACTGTGTTTGCCAGTGTGCTCCAGTGGCTAGAAAGCTGGCGTTCAATATGGAAGATCTGGGCTCACATCCTAAGTGTGCTCTGTATCTTAGCTTTATGCAAGTCACCTACTCAGGACCTAGTCTCCAAGCATGTAGAGTGAAAATAATAATGACCTACCTCACAGGACAGTCATGAAAAAACAAGTGATAAAACGTGGCATATTTACAACACCTGGCATGATCACACTGCAACTAATGTGAGCTGTCATATTAAACAATGCAGAGGGGAAAGGGGTGGCTCCAGGCACTTGAGTGCAGATGGCTCTTGAGCTCTGGGTGCCACTGGGGTGCAGTGGGCATCTAAGTGCCAAGGCACCCCATTTCCGTGCCACGGAGAAGCAGCATTTTGCTGCTTCTCCGTGGCCTGGAAAAACGGCAGATTGGGGCCACAGGGCTTCCAGTGAGGTTGCCCTGGCCCCAATTCACCGCAGAAAAAGGCGGCACAGAACCGCCCCTTTGGGGCCATCTGTACCAGTCCATAGTTTTTTGTGGAGCTTTCGGGCTATGTGGCCATGTTCTAGAAGAGTTCCTTTCTGAAGTTTTGCCAGCATCTGTGGCTGGTATCTTCAGAAAATGCCAGCCACAGATGCTGGCGAAACGTCACAAAAGGAACTCTTCTAGAACATGGCCACATAGCCCGAAAGCTCCACAAAAAAACTATAGTTCTTTGTTTACTTTCAGGGTTTCTTCTTTCCTGTTGAAGCTGGTTTGAGAACAGTCAGTCAGATGCCTTTAAGTGATATAGTAAACATTGGAAAGGGCTGTGACATCCAATAAACCTAACTTCCATTAACAAAGGAGCTCTCTTAGACTTCTGTGTTCCTTCTCCCTACTCATAAACCATCAGAAAAACTAAACAAATCATACAGGACTTGTAAAGCAGGGGGAAAAACATTCCACAATTTATCCCTGTTACATTCCAGATACATGTCTCTATCCCAGTAAACAAGAGAACAGAACAGCTCTGAGACTACTTCTTGAAACATACCTTCCATTGAGGCCATGCACCTGTTTGGTGCTTGCATCATAGTACAGGCAGAAGCAGTCTCCCCCTATTCCAGTACTGCATGGTTCAGTAACATTTAGAGCAGCCGCTACAGCCACAGCAGCATCAACAGCATTGCCACCACTCTTTAAAATATCTACAACAATAAGCAATATCCACTTATTTATGGACCTGATAGTAATCTTTTTCAACTGCAGAAAACTCTTTAATATGCAATTACTACTGTATAGCAGTAACATAGTAGTTACATAGTCAGAGTCCCCCCAACTCGAAAATGTTAATATTAGGAATTAAGAGAACACATAGAAGTAATGGGTTTAACACAAATGATCAGAAACTGGTTTATATGCAACCGAAAAGCCAAGAGAGAAGAAATGAGGGTTGCACTCTTATTTTTGAACAGCAGGCATAACATCCACAACTGAATTTGCAAGGAAAAAGTAAACAAGATGCATACACAAAATACCTAATATGATTTACTTGTAAGTTCACTTTCAAATTCTATATCAGTGTGCAACAGGAAATACAACCTGCTTGCATTTCCTGTAATAACATGAAAAGATATAGAGTGTATAAAGAAAAAAACATGATTTTTTTTTTCTGAAGCTTGCATCATATGCTTTTATTCCCTATTCATCAGGACGCATCTTCTAGAATCTAGTTTATATCTAAGGTATATATATATAAGGAAAGAATAAGCGTAGTTTTAAACATTTGATTTTTCATTTTTTTGAATGAAATATTTAGTTATTCCCAGTTTTCATAAGGTGCAGGAGGAAGGACTAATTGCTCACAGGACAAAGACCTGTATCTAAATTCAGAGAATAATCCTTACTTACACTTATTATGGTGGGACACGACTGGACAATCCTCAACAATTTTGCTGTTTTGACTTTTCCACGAGATCACAAATGTAACATCAGCAATGCTTCAAAATATTTTAGACTCTTATAACTCATATTTATGTAGGATACATGTAAATGGAAATCCTTTGCATGGGAGGATACACTGGCCCGTCCCTGCTTTCCTTTTCCTGACTGGCAAAGACATTTTTATTCAAGCAGGCTTTTACCATATAATCATTGTCAGGGAGGCTTTTATATGGTGTGCGTGTTCAATTTATGTTTTTAACATTTGTATGTTTTATATGATTTTATACAGTTTTAGCAAGATATTTTAATTGTTTTTATAAAAAATTGTAAAGTTTTTAAAATTGTATTATCTGTGAGCTGCCTTGGACCCCTTTCCAAGAGAAAAATGGCATAGAAATTAAATAAATAAATATAAACAGAATAAAACAATACAAATGGAATAAAAGTATGGATAGAATTGTGCAGCTCTCCAGAGACTGTGAAAATCCAACCACCCTAAAGAATTTATATATTCCCTACATTAACGGAACAATAAAACAAATTACCAAGACCAATACTGGTTGCAAGAGGCTGGCTTGATGCCACACAACCACTTGTGCAAACCACTGGGGATCGCCGTGAAGAGAATTTTAGCTGTGACATCCTGTTTGGGAACACGATCTGCACACACATAGACAAAATATACAAATTAAAAATACAGTTAGCTTTCCTTATCCACAGATTTTTTTAATTACGGATTCAAACATCCATGGCTTGAAAATATTTTTTAAAAAACATAAATTCCAAAAAGCAAACCTTGATTTTATCATTTTATATAACCAACACCATTTTACTACACAATCGTATTTAATGGGATTTGAGCATCCACGCTTTTTGGTATCCACAAGGGGTCCTAGAACCAAATCCCAGTGGATACCTAGGGCTCACTGTAGAAACTGATCTAAAGTAGATCATATTTTAGTAGTGGTGTCCCTGTCTATGGTGTCACCCAGTACGGGGGGCGGAGGTACAGGGCAGGGCAGATACGGGGGCGTCAGAAGCAGAAGGGACAGGGCTTCTACAAGAAGGTGGGGGTAGGCTCAGCCAGGCCGAGTGCATACGTGCGCCCCCTGCACCTCCCTGCCACAGCTTGGTTTCCTCAGGGGAGAACTGGGCTACAGCAAGCAGCCAGGCCAAGTGTGCATGCTCTCCCACACCTCCCTGCCATGGTGAGAAGGGGGGGCATGCACACGCTCAGCCCAGCTCCTTGCCACAGCCTGGTTGTCCCCTGAGGAAAACCACAGCATGGCAAAAAGGGGCGGGGCCACGGGGTGACCGGGTGTCATCACCTCTGTGGTGTCACCCAGTGCAGTCCATATCCCCCGTGCCCCCCCAGTGATGCCACTGTATTTTGCCTGTCAGCATGTACCCCCAAAAAACAAGTAACCACACCAAATCAGTTACACTGAATACATTTATTTAGAATATAAACCAATGTAAAGAAACAAGTCAAACAAAGACAGATGATTAGAGAAATTTCACACCAACACATTTACAGAACAAGACAACAATTTGCTAAGAAAATGATTCCCAGTTTTAAAGCAAATTACCTCTTCCTTGTAAGGCCCTTGATTACATAAACTTTAGCAATGACTTCATATTCTTTAATGCAGAATGAACAAAGTTTGTCCTGCAAGCTGCAACACGCAGCCCTTGTGGCCATTTTTTTGGACTTCCAAGAATCAAAAATTGGTTTTTGTTCCAAAATTAAAATCAACGATATATTGCACATTAAAAAAAAAAAAAAAACCTTTTTGGCCCCCAAAACATCGTCTGGAGGCATGAAGGGAATTTCCACTAATTTAGGTACCAGTGAAGCCCTTTTTGAAACAGAAAGTGAACAGGAAGTGACTTTCACTCACTTCTTGTCATTTTTTTTTAAGTCTCCCCTTGCCTTGAACCATACAGCATGCCCTGATGCATCATAGTGCATGTTTGGGGCAACTCCCACTATATATATAGTCATCAAGTCATTTCTGACTTGTGAGCCATCAAGTCATTTCTGACTTATGGCAACCTAAGGTGAACAATCATGGGATTTTCTTGGCAAGTTTCTTCAGAGGGGAGTTGTCATTGCCATCCTCTGAGCCTGAGGGAGTGTGACTTGCCCAAGTTTACATGGTGGGTTTATCTGGCCAAGCCTGAATTCGAATCCTGGTCTCCAGAGCCCTATTCCAATGTTCAGATCATGCCCCCCCCCCAAGTATGTATATATGTAGCAGAGTTGGGTGGGGAGAGCAGCTCACCCAAAATCTCCTGGGTGACAAATGCAGCCCCCTAACCTTCCACAGTTGCCCACCACATTTTAAAGAAGATTACACTCATTCCTCCACATTTGCGGCTTTGACATTTGCAGATTTGAATATTCACTGATTTTATTAATACATTCTCTCTGAGGCAGAGAGAACTTGACTTGCCCAGAGTTGTAGACATCGGTCTACTTCCTGAGATGCATTTCATGATAGACTTATATATGCCTGAAAACATACAGGGATAGTGTATTGGCCATTTAGTAAATTAAAAAAAAAAACCACCAAACAGTGATAGCTTTATTGGCCAAATGAAATGTACAATATACTTGTTGCAAGCTTTCGAAGCTCCACTGGCTTCTTCATCAGGCAAGATGTTACAAACTAAACAGGAGGAAAAAAATTGGAGATGTTAGTAAGAGGCCTGCATTTTGTCATTTCTGTCAAGATGGTATGGAGAAGGTATCTAGCAGGCTGGCCCCTCCTCCTCTGGCCATGGGGCAACTGTGCAAAGTGCAGAAAATTTAAAGTCTATTTGCATATCAACAAGGACTCCTCTTTTGCAATCCAATATGTCTCCATTCCTGTGAGGTCACAGGCTTCTTTCTGCCTGTTGTTGTTGCTGTTGTTGTTGTTGCTTGCATTCAAGTCATTTCTGATTTATGGCCACCCTGAGGCAGACCTGTTCAGAGGAGATTTGCCTTTGCCTTCCTCTGAGGCTGAGAGAGTGTGACTTGCCCAAGGTCACCCTGTGGATTTGCATGGCCGACCTGGGAACCCAACCCTGGTCTCCAGAGTCTTGGCCAACACTCATCCCACTCCTCTGCTTGAGGACTTCAGTGTGTCTCAGGAGTTTATCATACGAATGAATTTGGGGGTATATTCCAATGGCAATCCGAATGAAATCATGGGGTTTCACATTATTGTGAATGAGTGTATCTCATGCAATTTCGGGCAATGGGAAGTCATTCCGAATGCAATCATGGGGTTTCACGTAATTGCGTATTAGAGTATCTCACGCAATTTCAGGCAATGCGGAGGGGGGGTCATTTTTGGGAAATGGGAAGTCATTCTGAATGCATTCCGAACACAATCAGATTTCACGTAAATTCGCTAAACTAGCAAATTCGGTAATTGCAAATTGGCTCCATTTGCAGTTGAGAGAAATTCCTCCCATGTGATAAACTCCTTAAGTTTATGGCCCCGAAGGAGTTTGGAAAGGGGCATGAAGCCACGCTGTCCTTGAGGAAGGCTTCCCTGAGAGGCCCTCTCTGCTTTCAGGGTTTGGCAACTTTCTTCAAAGGGGGTTTGAAGGTGTGAGAGCCAAAGACAAAGGACAGGGAGGGAAATTCCCAGAAAAACCAGCTCTTGCTCTTTCCCACCCCTCTGCCCCCCTCCCCAAAAAGAGATGGAAAAGGCCCTTCCAACCTTTGGCATGCGTTGCACCTCCTTAAATGGCAGGTGAGTTGCACCTGGGGCAGCAGAGCCGTCCAGAGAGCCGAAGCAAAGCCTTTGCTTTGGGGGGGATTCTCCTTCTCTTCTCCCGAGGAAGGGGGAGAAATGACCCTTGACTCCATCGCCACATCAGCTTAATAGCACCTTAGATAAGGCCTGGAATGGACTTGGCCTTTGGGCGAGTAGGGGAGCCATAAAGATAGGCTTTATGAATCGGGTGCAGTAAGGAAATCAGCCCAGCTTTAGAATCTCAGGTTGCATTGATTTGTTGTTGTTGTTGTTGTTGTTGTGTACCTTCAGGTGGTTGTATTTCTTCATCATGACCCTAAGACTCTATTATGGTTGTTTGTTTGTTTTTAACATAGGGCGAACCTGTCATGGGGTTTTCTTGGCATGGCCATTACCTTCCTCTGAGGCTGAGAGCATGTGACTTCCCCAAGGTCACCCAGTGGGTTTTATGGCTCAGCTGGGAATCAAACTCTGGGCTCCAGAGTCACAGTCCCATATTCACAACACAACACTACACTGCATCTATGTGTTTGTGTGGGGGTGTGTGTGTTGTGCACTTTCAAATCATTTCTGATTTAGGGCAACCCTAAGGCCCAGATAATCCCAAGCAAAACCCAATTGTGATTTTCTGGGCTAAAGTTTTTCAGAGAAGATTTGCCATAGCCTTCTCCTGAGGCTGAGAGCATGTGGTTTGCCCAAGGTCACCCAATGGGTTTTTTGCCTGAGCTAGGAATGAACCCTGGTCTCCAGAGTCCCAGTCTAATACTCAAACAACTACACCACACTGCACCTGTACTGCAGGATTAATGCAGTTTGATACCACTTTTAACTGCCATGGCTCCATGCTATGGAATTCTGGGATTTGTAGTTTTGTGGGATATTTAGCCTTTCTCAGGGAGTGCTGGTGCTACGACAAACTACACATCCCAAGTTTTCATAACACAGAGCCATTGCAGTTAAAACAGTTTCAAAGTGCATTAATTCTGCAGTGTGACAACAGCCAGAATCATAAGAATTGGAAGAGACCTCAAGGGCTATCCAGTCCAACCTCCTGCCACACAGGAATACACAATCCAAGTAACCCCAACAGATAGCCATCCAGCCTCTTTTTAAAACCCTCTAAAGAAGGAGACTTCACCACAATCTGAATTGAACAGCTCTTACTGTCAGGGATTTCTTCCTAATGTTGAAGTGAAATCTCTTTTCCTGTAGTTTGCATCCATTCTTTAGGGTCCTGGTGTCTGGAGCAGCAGAAAACATAATTACTCCATCCTCAATATGATATCCCTTCAAACACTGAAACATGGATGTCATGAGCATGGCTTGAATGCTGGACTACAACTCTGGAGATCAGGATTCAATTCTCATTCGGAGAATGGAAACCCACAGAATGGAAACCCACAGGGTGACCTTGGGCAAGTCGCACACTCTGAACCCAGAAACCCCCATGATAAGTTCACCTTAGGGTCGCCATAAGTCTGAGACAACTTGACGGCACACTACAACATGTCACCTCTCAATCTTCTCAAGACTAAACATACCCAGCTCCCCCAGCTGCCCCTCATAGGGCACAGTTTCGCAGATCTCATTGTTGGTACCTGTTACAGACTAATGTAACTGCTTCTCTAGAATGTGTCGTTTAAGATGCTACATTGAAATTGCATATAGAAACTGTATATACTAAAAAGGTTCCATCCTGCTTGAGCCTGCTTGAGCTTCTGGATTTAGGAGTCATGGACCATTTGCTTTGCTTTGCTTTGCTAAATGTGCTTATTCATTCATGAACACCTGTTTATCCACTCATGTACTAGTCTAAGAACAGTGTTACATGCTTTCAGCTCAATTCCAGCTTCTGGCCCCGTCCTAGGATTTTCTCGAGGTTTGCCAATGCCTTCCTCTAAGACCGAGATATTGCCATAAGTCAAAGTTGACTTGATAAAACTTAACAGCAATATCAAGTCTAAAAGGGAGCCAGGGATGTTTAGGCTGGAGAAGAGAAGGTTAAGAGGTGATATGATAGTCCTGTTTAAATACTTGAAGGGATGTCACATTGAGGAGGGAGCAAGCTTGTTTTCTGCTGCTCCAGAGTATAGGACCCAGAACAATGGATGAAAGCTCCAGGAAAAGAGATTCCACCTCAACATTAGGAAGAACTTCCTGACAGTAAGGGCTGTTTGACAGTGGAACACACTCCCTCGGAGAGTGATGGAGTCTCCTTCCTTAGAGGTCTTTAAGCAGAGGCTGGATGGCCATCTGTCAGGTATGCTTTTTCCAACTCTGTGATTCTATGATTCTATGATTCTATGAAAACAGTGCATTTCCATGGCTAAGTGGGGGATTCAGACTCTGGTCTCCTAATATTCTACTCAGACCATTATACCACACACTTAGAATACAGGGAACAGATTTGCACTGAAAAAAATCAATGGTCCATTTAGCTCAGCATTGTTTGTGCTAATCGACTGTGGGCTCCAGGATTATTTCAAATAATTTTTCATTTTTCCTACCCTGATCGAGACATGCTAGGTCATGAATCTGAAACCTTTTTTCTATATGCAAACCAAATAGTATACTGTTGACCTAGGGTCTCAGCTGAACCAAGTTGGATTAGGATTCTGGGAGTTGTAGTAAAAAAAAAAAGCAATGTTTCAAACCATGATAGTCCTGCCTGCTTCAAAAGTGCTCTGAATTATTTCAAAACCATTTAGGAGAACATTGAGGATGGAGCAAGCTTGTTTTCTACTGCTCCAGGGACTAGAACACAGAACAATGGATGCAAACTACAGGAAAAGAGATTCCACCTTAACATCTGGAGGATCTTCCTGACAGTCAGAACTATTTGACAGTGGAGCACACTTCCTCAGAGTGAGGTGAAGTCGCCTTCCTTGGAGGTCTTTAACCAGAAGTTGGATGGCAATCTGTCAGGGATGCTTTGATAGTGAGTTCCTGCATGACAGGGGTTGGACTGGATGGCTAACTCTATGATTCTATGATTCACACTTACATTTTTGTCCCAAGGAGATCCGGATACATTCAGGGCCAGTGTGAACAACATGGAAATATTCTGGTTTCATACCAGGTTATTTCCACAGTGTGAAGGGAACCTAGATTTCTATTTTATTGGCATTTCTTTTAGCAACATAAACAAAATCTTACTGAATTTATAGACTGATCTTTAAGGCAGTTAAGCAAAGAGTAAAAAATACATGCATGTCAAGTTATATCTGTCAGCATTTATATAGCATTAGTTTTGTTGCAGTCTGATAGGTCAACTCATAACAGAGAGTTGATATAATGGTTTGAGTGTTGGACTATGACTCTGGAGACCATGGTTTGATTCCCAGCTCAGCCATGAGACCCATTGGTGATCTTGGACAAGTCACATGCTCTCAACCTTAGGGGAAGGCAATAGCAAACCTCCTCTGAGCAAATCCTATCAAGAAAATTCCATGACAAGTTTATCTGAAGGTCTCTTTAAGTTGGAAATTAGTTGAAGGCATGCAACAACAACAACAACAACAAAGTGAGATTCCTATCCTTTAGTATCACAGTTGTATCTTTCTCTGGTCCAGCTTCTGTACCTCTTTCTGGTCTAAAGTCTAGATTCCGTCACCAATGCAGCTGTATAAATTGAGTCAATGTGCTGATACAACATGCCTAATGCTCTACTCTTCTGTGCAGGTGAATAGGTTCATCATTTGATCTATTAACCTCATTGAACCCAAGTCAAGAGTGTCCTCATTTCATAATCGTGAGTCAATTCTTGAATTGTTTTTGCATCTCCTTTTTCAGAACCCTAATCGTGCCGGAAAGGCGACTTTTTTGCCCATCTGTATCAGGCCAAAGTGCCCACACAGAGATTCTGCATGACTCTTTGATTTGAAAGTACAAGTTGCTTGCATTTAACTTTGTTGTGGTTGCTTACAAATATTTTATTCTGTCACTATAAACATATCTGCCAATCTGTTTTCTGAAATCAGGAAATCTCTCTCTAGGATTTATTGCACTGAGGCCAATGACCTATAAAATAGTTCCTGTTCTAGGGATCAAACAAAATAAAATGTAAAGCAACAAAATATAAGATAAAGAGAAATGACTGTACCAATGCTATGATGACGCACTCCCTGCCAAAAAGGAAAAAAAAAAACAAAACATAGGTGACTCCAAAGTGATGTTGATGTCAAAAATGATAAAAGTAAAATGCTGGTGCAGTTATGGTTGGATTTTTCTTACAAAATGTAGCCACAATATTGCTTGTGCTTTTAGGTTCCATATTACATCACTCACACTAGTAAAAACCAGTTGTTGTGAATAGCCATCAAGTCAGCTATGACTTATGGTGACCCTAAGAATGAGAGACCTCCCAGACCTCCTATCATTAATATCCCTGTTCAGGTCCTGCAAACTTAGGGATGTGACATCCCTGATGAGTCTATCCACTGGTATCATGGTCTTCTTCTTTTCTGGCTGTCACTTTTCCCAGTATTATCATGCTTCCTAATGACTAGAGCTGGGTCAATTACTGTTTAAAATCAGACCCATTACAGTAGCGTTTTTTCATCAAATTAGATAGGCAGCACATGAGAAGAGACTTTACTATTAAACAAACACACAGCATGTAGATTCACATCCCTTTTCTTAACATAATTGTACATAACTATAATCCAAATCAGGATTAGTTCATGTGGTATGTAAATACAGACAGATCTCCCTGAGCTAGCAGGTGTCTGTTTCATGGACAAGGATATTTCATTCTTTTGATTTCACTACTATATAGATCAGTCTACAATTTGAATAAGATTCTTTTGCTAAAAAGATGCAACAAATATGTTAACAAGATGCTGAACTAGATGGTTTTGACGTAGTTCAGAACGTAGTTTATGAATTGGATATTTGAACACTCAGGGACAAAAAAAATTGCAAAACAATCAAGCTCAGGGGGAAAACCTTTTTATGATAGAGAGGATATACAGCAATAAGCAATTCTAATTAAGGAGTAAAGACATCAATGGCTAAAGAAACAAGCTACAGCTTGCTTTTAAGAACTCCAGTAACAATATGAAAGCTTTTAAAGGGTTCTAAGCTAACAATGAAGCCGATTTCATTTGGGGGCAAAGTGAGAGAGGTGGGTGGAGGGAAGAGAAGGAAAAATCATAGCACTATTAGTTTACATCTCAGGTTCAGATATGTGGTTAAGAGATGGGGAGGCCATAATTGAAGAACTACTTACTTGTATCATTGCTGATGTCTCTAAATGATCTTTTATTCTGTACCACACAACACTCCTATAGCACTATTATTCTACAACAGCCTCCTGTAGAATACTAGGATTTAGAATTCTCAGTCAGAGAGCTCTTAGGCCTCACTAAACTACAAAGTCCAGAATGCCAGAGGAGGCAGCTTCTAGCAGTAGAAGTGGAATAATAATTCTATAACAAAATGCATTTCAAGCATTTTGGAATGCTGCTCTTAGAACTTGACAGCTGGCAGTTTAAACAGAATTACCACCATCCTTTGGATTGTGACTTGAATATGTATTTTATGTTGGGATACTCATATTTATTTATTTCATTTGTATGCTGCTTTTCTCCCAGATGTGACCCAAGACAGCTCACAGACAAAAAACATTTTTAAAACATTTCAATAAAATTTAGAACAGTTAAAATAATCTAAATCATTATAAAATTGCACAAAAATATACAAAAGTTAAAAGATATAACTAAAACATTCATACTTTGTTAAAAACCATCTGGTAAGATTATATGTTGAATGCTTGCTTAAATAAGAACATCTTAGCTTGCCATCAAAAGGCAACCAGGGATGGGGCCAGCCTAGCTTCCCACAGAAGGGAGTTCCAAAGTGTGGGAGCAGCCACCAAGAAAGCTTTCTTGTGTCCTCACCAAATGAGTCTGCGATGTTGGTGGGACAAAATGAAAGCCTTCCCCCCAAAATTTAGTATTCTGGCAGGTTCATATTGGGAGATATGGCTCTTCAAATAATCTGGACTTAAGCAGTATTCAAAGATTTTCAAAGCAAGTTTCATTTAAACCAAATACATTCAGTAGAGATGGCCCAAAACAGATGGCCCTAAAGGGGCGGCATTATGCCACCCCTTGAGTAATTAATTAAATAATAATAATAATAATAATAATAATAATTTGTATCCTGCCTCTCTGTGCAACACAGTCGGGGAGGCTTACATGTTAAAACATACATTCCCATATCCCAGTATCCCATCTACCCCTAAAATACAATTAAACAAATTACAATTTAAAACATATCTTAAAATAATAAGCAAACAATAGCTGTGACAGAAATCAGGGGAACAGAAGTTTCAACTTTTTGGTGGCTGGTTCTTTATTCAGGGAAAGGCTGCCAGAAGAGATCCATCTTGACAGCTTTTTAAAAGCTGTTTAAGGTGGTAATGTGATGGATCCCATCTGGCAAGCCACTCCATAATCTAGGAGCAGTTACTAAAAAGGTCCTCTGGGCGGTTGCAGACAATCTAGTTTTTACAGGTTGCAACAAGTTCCTCCCAGAGAACCTGAGTGTGTGGAGTAGATTGTACGGAAGGAGGCGGTCCCAAAGATAGGTTGGACCCAAGCCATTTAGGGCTTTAAAGGTGATAACTAACACCTTGTACTGGGCCCAGAAACTGATGGGAAGCCATTGAAACAATCTCAATATCGGTGTTATGTGGTCTCTTCTAGTTGTACCTGAGACTAGCCTGGCTGCCATGTTCTGTACTAATTGAAGTTTCCAAACTAAAAACAAAGATAGCCCCATGTAGAGTGCTTACAGAAATCGAGGCGAAAGATTACCAGCGCATACACCACAGTTTCAAGGTCCTTAACATCCAGGAAAGGGGCAGCTGGCATAGCAGCCAAAGCTGATAATAGGCACTCCTGACCGTCACATTTACTTGATTTGTAATCTGGGGTGATAGATCTAGGAGCACTCCAGATTGGGAATAGAGACCTTGGAGGAAAGTGTGACCCCATCTAGGACTGGAGGATGTATCTCAATACCTGGGTTCAGAGCCGAGTGTCAGATCAGGACCATGGCAACTGCATGCTGCAGCCCCAATCCGTTTCCCCCCCCCCCCCCGGCCCAAAAAGAAGTGGCAAAATGCAGCTTCTTTTTAGGGTGGAAAAGGGGCATCCTTGGTGCCACAGCCATGACTTTTCAGCATTTTGGCAGTGTGGCACATGTAAACACTGTGCTGCTGAAATGCTGTGAAACTACCACACATGCAGTCAGCCACACAGCTTCCCAGCGGAGTAGGGAGCATATGGTTTCTAAATGCCATGCTCAGATGCCACCCCCAACCCGGCTCTTATTGCCAGTCTGTTTTGTCCCTATGTTATTATATACGGGTATAAATGTATGTGAAATGTCTGGGTGAGATTGTCCAGAGGTTTGGGGTTCAGTGCCACCAGTTTACCAGTGAGGCCTTTGTCGATAGAAAGGAGCATTCTCCTTTCCATCAACTGGCCAAGAGCAGGTCCTTCCTGGGCACCAGTTCACTCCATGCATCTAAGGAAGTAGACCATGTCTATGATCAGATTCTTTTTCCTGGTTAGTCTCCCAGATGCTACAAGATCCCTTTGAATATTGATTTTCCAGACTAATATGTCTCTGAATAATTAAAACAGTACATGCAGTATTAATTAAAACAACAGTCTCAATCTTATATTATTCCCTACTAAAGTAGACCCATTGAATCAAAGGGATTTACTTACATGTTAACCCACCATTGAACAATTGCTTCAATGAGTCTTCCCTAATTGGGAATAATCTATAGGATTCCTGCCAATGTTATTACGATTTCATGGTCACTCAGCTGACCTCTGTCTCATGAAAATATCTTTCTAACTTATCAGAGCAGATCTTTATCATGGTATATATGCTTCACACCTAAATGAGTGGGTGGTTTTATCCTTGTACTTTATACAACTAACATTTATATTGTGTCATTGTGGAATAACATTGATTTTTTCATATTATTCACCTTCAGTGCATCTACGGGAATGAGTTCACCACTATATGCGAGAGATAAAAACTAGCAAAGATTGAGAAAGTCTGGATTCAACCCAATATGTTCTAACGTCACAATAGTCACATTGTGAATTTTGAAGAGAATATTTCCAACAGTTTCAGTCCTGCTGTTTCTGAGCAATGTTGTTAGCTAAAAACAACAAAGAAACTTTTGATTGTCTTTAATGGTGTTTAGTTCTTTTCACTTATCACCCAGGTAAACACAGAACTGAAAAAGAGAGAAGTTAAGAAACTCGCGTTCAGAAACAGATTAATATTGCTATTTTCTGTCAAAAAAAAAAGTACTGTAATATGAAAAAGAGGAATAGTTTGTTGTTTGTTCATGATGTGTGCACTCATTCTAGCCTTATTTCTGGCTAACATGTCTGACAGATTTGTATGTGTGTATGTGTGCTGTAAACATCTGTGAAATCTTTAATTCAATGCAACAGTGGGGCAAAAAAGTTAGTGTTTTACATTACTGGCAGTTACATTTCTGTCATACCTTTTAAAAAACTATCACCTGTCAATCAGAATCATATAGGGAAGATTCCTTGGTCCATAGAAAAAGATAAACATAACTGTACAAATGTCAGCACACAATGATTAGTAGATAATTATTATAGTTCAGGCAGATTAGAATTTAGGAGATGAGTTTTAGAACCGTTGTATTGCCCTGAACATACATGGTCTCATCTGATTTGGAAACTAAGAGTGTATCTGCATTGTAGAAATAATTCAGTTTGACACCACTTTAACTGCCATGGCTCCATTCTACAGAATCCTGGCATCTGTAGTTTTGTGAGGCACCAGCACTCTTTGGCAGATAAGGCTAAAGTCCTTGTAAAACTACAAATCCCAGGATTTAATAGGGTGGAGCTACATCAGTTAAAGTGATGACAAATTGCATTATTTCTACAGTGTAGATGCACTTACATAGAGAACTTGGTTAGTCCTTCATGGAAGGCCATCAGGGAATCCTAGGGCTCCCCAGGTAGGGCTAGGAACCTGCCTGAAACCTTGGACAGCTACTGTCAAAAGTAGTATTGCTTGGCTCGCTTAACTAATGGTCAGATAGTATAAGGAAGCTTCCTATCTTCTTATAAATGAACTAGTGAGGATAGGGAATGCTTTTTGCTCCCAGCTTAGGAAAGTTGCCAAAATGTTTATTTAGTGTTGTCTAAAATTTACACTGATAATTTCTGTTTTAAGTTGTGTAATGTGTATAATGCTTATTTTCTTATGGTGTGGTTAAATTTTTGAAAACTAACTTTTAAAAAAAGGATAAGATAAATGTGGAAACATAATACATGTATGGTCAAAATAAAGGTGAGAGTATTTTAATGGGTTAAATATGGTTAACTCAATATTGATTGTGATCAATTCATTTTTCTATATATGAAACACAGAGTAGTTGATATAGCTCAATGAACAGAGTGCAGAGCTTTACAAAGCACAGTCTTCTATCTGGTAACACCTTTGTTTGAAAGCCCAAGTCCATCTTAAAGATAGAGATCCATAAGAAAGAGCCAGAGCCTTGAAAAAACCATAAAAAGCACTTAAACATCAGTCAGGTTGCTTGATCACCATCTTCTCTGCTGTGGAGAAATAATTCTACTAACTATTTTAGATTTGGAACTATACATATATGTTTTGATGTCATAAAGGTGAGGCAGGCAAATACTGATGGGGGAAGATGTGCTTCTGGGTCAACTGATTATGGAAATGTAAAAGTAAAGATAAAGGTCTTCCCTTGACATGAATGTCTAGTCATAACCAATTCTAGCGGGCAGTGCTCATCTCCGTTTCTAAGCCAAAGAGCCAGTGTTGTCCGAAGACTGCTCTGGTGTTCATGTGGCCAGTTGTTCAATATGAAACACCCATTGAACTGTGTAGAGACAGCAGTCAACAAACCTTTGCTCTGTTTATGCAATTTTCATGATTCATCTGAAGGTAATACAGTGGTTGATTTACAACTTTTATCTTATTCTTACTCCCTAGACAGCATAGATTAATAACTGGTATATTCACTTATTCATACTTATTGAGGGGGCTCCCTTGGGATTGGGTGATGTAATGATGACACACAGATTAATGAACAATTTCCAATTCCATGAAGTCTAAAAATCTTAAAATTCCCTTTTCTTTTCCAGTGTCCTGTTAACATTTCTGGACTAGTATGTTTAATATAGCATGAGATTTGTATTCTTTTCTGCTCATTTGATGATGATAGTCCATGTCAGTTCATAAATTTGTTAGGTGCCACAGGAATTTTCATTGGTATTCCCTGCCCCCCCCCCCTTCTATTCAATTTATAAAACAACCACATTACCAAGAATAATCCTCCATCACTGGGAAGGTATTTTCCAATAATCTATTTCGAACTCTTATCTAGTCAATGCTGGTAAAATATTAACAGAGATCTCTGGTTGTCATGGTAAATTCAGAGGTTGTTCTGAACGTAATCTCCTTGGGGCGGGGGCAGTGGGAAAGAGATGCAGAAAATGAGATCATGACAGTGTAGCCTTATAAATAAACAGAACACTTTTTTTCTGGCAGACTGAAACCTCTGCTAAGGAAAACCATCCCAAAGCAGGATCCCAAACACAAGTGGATTGGGTTAAAAGATAAGAAGCAGCTCTTCTTTAAATACTAAAGGGATCCTAGGCAGGCCTGATATTCTTCTTTAGCAGAGTGGACAATATTGCTGTAGAAACATGTGTTGTGGAGGATGTGCAAAGTGCCTCGGAGTTACACTCGTTCCTCTGGCTGTGCTCTGTACCATTGCCAATATTTTGTTGTTTTTCCCGGGAGGAACAGTGCAAGACAGTGATGGTATTTCCAATGAAGTCTGGTACTTTGGAGGAATCTTGGGTTCTGGTGTACTGGTAAGTATGTCAGGTGTTTTCATTATTGTCTCAAGTCTATAGGGTTTACAGAAGTTTGACACTCTTTACACTTTGAGTTGGAAATTATATTGCCAATACATCAAATAGTTAGTATTTGTGTATTATTTTGCATTTTTATATCCTGCCCTTTGACTGGGAAAAAAATCACTCAGGCTGACTAACAAGAAAAACACTAAAATCAAACTAAACAATGAAATGGGAAAACAATGAACTGGAAATACAAAAGCAGAGTAAGTTGAAAATGAATTCAATCTCATACATAAGAACCAGACCATTTGTCTAATATGCTAACAAGAACATAAAGCTTTACTGTTGTGTTGTGGTTGATGGAGCAGTGTTGTTTTGTTGAATCAGACTGGTGTCCTACTAATCCAGCATCATACTTTTAACAGTGATAACTAATATAGATAAGGCAGGG
The DNA here is from genome assembly GCA_034509955.1 of Urosaurus nigricauda. Lineage (NCBI taxonomy): Eukaryota > Metazoa > Chordata > Lepidosauria > Squamata > Phrynosomatidae > Urosaurus > Urosaurus nigricauda. The sequence goes on from JAOEGL010000003.1 coordinate 246,733,988, forward strand.
CTATAAAGGTATTTCTGTGAAAAACATTGCTTGTCAATCTTATATATATTTATATGTAGTCAAATGTTAGCTTTTGAAACTTGGGGGTGAGTACTAATTCATTCAGTGGGGTAGGTTTTCACATTAATATACTCTGAAATGCATTGCTTGATTAGAATTGCACTTCTGCCTACTGGCAAGCAGACAAGCAAACTGCAATAGTGGAAATTTAGTAGACAGACAGTATACCAGCACTCAGATTAAATGCAATTAAAATGCGAATTATCAACCCCTAAAATATATGTTTTTTGTTGTCATCAGATGGTGTTTCCTGCTTTGGTCTTTTTGGGTCTTAAGAATAATGATTGCTGTGGATGCTGTGGTAATGAAAGCTGTGGAAAGAGGTTTGCAGTAAGTATAAAGTCTAACCTACATGTGATATGGAAATATATATTTTAAGTTGTTTTTGTTATGTGCCATCAAGTTGGCTTCAAGTTAAAGTGCCCAGGTAACTACCTCCAGGTGAAATTGTTAACAGGTCTTTCAAACTCAGGTCTGTTCCTTCCTGTAGTATAGTATTCGTCTCTTCCTCTGTCTTTAGTTTTACCAAATATTAGCATCTTTTCCAATAAATCATAGCCTTTTATGATATGTCCAAAGTAAAATAGCCTCAGTTTAGTAATTTGGCTTCTTGTGAGAGAGTTCAGGCTTGATTTGCTTTCTGGCAATCCATGGTTTCCTTAGAACTCTCCTCCAGCATCACATTTCAAATGAGCTGACTTTTTTCTCTGTCAGCTTTCTTCATTGTCCAGCTTTCACACCAACCCATAGTAATTAGAATTGCTTTGGCATGGATGATCCTGACATTGGTATTCACTAGTATATCTCTCCACTTGAGGATATTATCTAAAACCTTCATTGCTGCATGTCAGTATCTGACAGCAGCAGCAGATATAGCCCATAGTGGGTCTCAGGGAACAATATTAGCCCCCGGACCCACCTGAGATGCTTGTCCCTGATCTAGACCAAAATTAATTCATTTTCACTGTTTTGTCTGTTGTCATCACAATGTTGGGCAGTCAGATCCTATGCATATTTACTTGCAATTCAGTCCTCCTCTATTCCATGGGTGCCTAAATACAGTCAGACCTTTGTATCTGTAGAGGATCTGCTCCGGACCTCACCACCACCACCACCACCACCATGGATATGAAAAAATGCAGGACCTCAAGTCCCATTGTCCCTAATGGTGACACAACCATCAGGGACAATGGGGCTTGCCATCCGTGGACGCTCAAATCCACAGATGGCAAGCTTGTGGATGGGTATTTTCATCTATATTTCAGACTGACAAAGCCATCTCTGCATATTCCTTGCCTAAGAAACCCCCATGAAATTATGGGGTCGCCATAAGTCAACAGGGGACTTGAAGGCACATATGCACAAACTGTTCCATGGAGCTTACTCCCAAGTAAACTTGCACAGGATTGTGGCTTTTAGTCACAAGCAATACGCAGACACATCAAAGTATGTAGTTTGTAAATAAGCTTACAACAATTTCAAGAATGCCAGTATTATTGTTGTTGCTTTTAATACAGCATCTTCAATTTACATTGTGCTGTACAAATACGAGGGAATATCCAAAAGTTTTAATGATCACCTTTTTAAAAAATTGATAGAAAATTTGTTTTGATTTGTAGTTATTAACTTATCTCTATGTACTTACTATCTAGATTTACACATTTTCCCCAGCATATCTTGACCCTCCGAATGCCTGATTTTGTAGAAGTCTGCAGATTCTGCCTTACGGGGTGGTATCATAAAGTAATAATTATCACCCAGAAGTTATTATGGAATATTGATGAAATTTTGTCGGTGTCATCATTGGTCCCTAAGTGCATGTTGCTAAGAAAATCAGCTCATTGTGTCCTTTATTTTTGTGACTGGCTCTGCCAGAAGTAACTAAAGTGTAAAATCCTTGTCAAGTGCAATCTGCAGACTTCTACAATATCAGGTATTCAGAGGGTCAACATACGCTGGGAAAAATGTGTAAATCTAGATAGTGACTACTTAGGACCTTATCAGATGTCGGAAATTGGAAGTATAATCTAATGGAAATCCGAACGCAATCATGGGGTTTCACGTTATTGCGAATTAAAGTATCTCACGCAATTTCGGGCAAAAGGGAAGTCATTCCGAATGCAATCATAGTTTTTACATTATTGTGGATTAACTAGCAAATTCACGTGAATTTGAATTAGCTCCATTCGCAATAAAGAGAAATTCCTCCCGTCTGATAAAGTCCATAGAGATAAGTTAACAACTACAAATCAAAACAAACTTTCTGTCAGTTTTTTTAAAAGGTGATCATTAAAACTTTTGGATACCCCCTCGTATAACACAGTAAAGCAGAGGTCCCCATTGAAGGAACCTTTCAGTCAAGGTTTTTCATTGGCAACCTGTAGGCTCTGGAACTCTCCTCCTAAGGTTGCTAGAATGGCCCCTTCCTTGCTGTCCTTCTATCAGCAGGTGAAGACTTCTTTAATTTGATAGGGTTTTGAGAACTAAAGGGTTTGAAAGAAAGGGCTTTTAGGAGTGTGCTGTACTATTTTAACTGTACTATCTTTTAAACTGCTTTGAAACATTTTTGTTTGCATGTTTTAAATAGTTTTTAGTGTTGTTAATAGATTAATTACATTTTAATGCTGATCTTTTCTATTTTACCTATATTGTACTTATGTTAATTTTTAAATCAATGCTATCGTCCCAGTTTTTGGGAAAAGACAAGATGAATAATAATAATAATAATAATAGTATACACTGTAACAAAAAGGGAATATGTAGAAAAGAAAGGATAAATACGAATAGGAAAAAGTAGTTATTCTAACTGTGACTACCGTGGCCTTGGAGGAGGAAAAGAAGAGGCCTTTGTGGCTGGAGAGCAGATTATAAGTCCTAATATTAATACTAATTCATATTAGTATTATTAATACTAAGATTAGTAATATTAATACTAAGAACAACAACAGATATATAACAATTGTCCTTATATACCCAATCTGATTATATAAAATTGTATGGGTAAAATTAAAGTAGAGTTCCAAAGGCACAGAAGTAAAGGGGAAAAAAGGATTTAACTGATGAAAACCGTAATTGAAGAATCAATCCAGAAATGTTAATGGTGACGATTCCAAGAGTAGATAGCTGCAAGGGAGAAAAACAAAGGTGAGATAAAGAATGAAACATCCTGGGTTGGGTAAGAAATATGGAGTTCAAGGAAGGAGGGTCTGAACATGCCAATAATAAGAAATTAGGACTGAAAGAAAGTGGGATATTAAATTATGTAGGGCTCTAAAAATGAGAACAAGAAGCTTATACTGAATCCTAAAGATGTGGATAACCAATAAATTGACATCAAAAGTGGGGTAACACAATTAAAACCACAAGCCAAAAGTATAATCTTGACAGCAGAATGTTAGATAGACTTAGGCTCTTTCTGCACAGGCCAAATAGCAGAATAACCCTGAAGGCTGAAGTTCTGCATGCAGTTAATTGGGAACTCAGGGTCTTATTTCCAAGTAAACATGCATAGGATCATGCAGTGCATATCATTTATCCTACTTCCTTACTTATGTCCCATGAAAAGATTACAAAAAATGAAGGTAGCCATGCTGACTCATAACAATAACAACAACAATCTAGAATCTACATATAGGCAATACTTTTCTTAAAATCAACAACATTTTCTCACCAGCATATAAGCTTTCAAGTTTGAGAATCTGAACATTTGTACACTGGTGGAATAGTTACCCCTAATAAAAGCATTGCCAGTCTATCAAATGGTTTAACTTATGAACACACACATATGAGGGAGGTAAAGAAGAAAAGGGAGGGAGGGAGAAGAGAGAGCAATACAGAACTCAAATTTTGTTCGGGTTATAATTTTTAATTATTTGTAACATTTGTGAATCACTTCTCAGTTTTAAAATTTTGGGGACAGATATGCAGTTGATAAAATATAAATGCTCTTGACCCAGATCTGATATAATGATTTTTCCTTCACTTGGGAAAAATTAGCAGGACATTTTCAACAATGAAGAAAGAAATGGACGAATGGCCACCAACTCCCTTCACACCCACCAGTTTCTGTCTTATTTGGCATAGAAAGTGGCAAGGAGTTGTACCACCACAGATGATCCCTTCCCCTCAAATGGTTGATCTTCACATGTATGAAATATTTCAGAACTTGGAAGAGTTGTCTTTGGTCTGTAGCTCCTAGACTCCTCCAAGACAGCACAGTGAAATGCCATGCTGGCTAAGGAAGTCTGGATGTTGTAATCCCAAAAGTAACCCTTTTAAACTCTATTATTATACAAACTGTATTACTGTATTATTGTGGGAAATTTATCAGGACCTAATGGTAGATCTGCAGTGTCCCAGCAAGTGTTTAGACTCTCATCTGCAAAATAACCATCCCCACTGCTGCTGTAAATTATCCAGTTAAAAAGGGACTTTTTGTGTGTGGAAAGAACAGAGAAAGTACTCAAGAAATTACACAAAACTAATTCCTTGGTTGAGGATTCTTTAAGTCAGTGTGTGTGTGTTGCACTACACTATGGTCCATGGACTTCAGGTATAGAGTAAAAAAGACACAATACAGTATACAGTATAGATCTCTCAAATCTGATTTTTCCCCACACCTCTGACCTAAAATAGTATGGAAGATTCAGGCCACTAAAACTCTGCCATTGTTAAATAATTAAAAATCAATGTCTTGGGTATGAGAACTTAACATTTGATCTGCCAAGCCACAGCTGAGTTAGGAGTTGACAGGATCACACACACACACACACACACACTTCATATGTTTGTGAACCATAGAAACTGGTAAGTTGTAAACAAGCCAACTGGATGGTTTTAAATGGACTTTGATTTCTGTTCTACCTTTCATTTCCGGCAGATGTTTACTTCTATAATATTCGCAGCAGTGGGCGTTGTGGGTGCTGGATACTGCTTTATTGTGTCAGCTGTCGCTCTGAACATAGGACCGAAATGTCTCATTACCAACCCAGGCAATGGCAGCAAGACATGGCAATACCCATTTGAAGACGGGTGAGATACCCTAGCATTATGTCCTAATTGTAGCAAAATTGAGGAATGGGTGGCACTGCTTTTTTTAAAAAAATGTTATTTATAACAGAACAGAACAAATACTGACATCTGTAGTATTGTCAGTGTGATAAATTAAACTTGTTAAATTAATTAATATTTTAATTACCAATAATAATGATGCATTTTTTTCAAAATTTATGAATCCAAATATGGACTCTTCCCCAGAATTCAAGCCTTGTCCAACAGTCCTTTCCAAAATTGCCAGTGCACTCAATAAGAGCCTATACATTTAGTAACAGATCTTGTGAACTCAGTAATGGGCCTACATGTTTCAATAATCATGTACTCTTTTTGTCCTTTTAGAACCTTGTTACTTTCAGTCAATTTTTCATTCAAAACCTGGTTTCATATTTTCCTCCAACAAATAAATATATATCCTCCTCCCCTCCCCCCAGACTTCCAATAATTAACTGCTATTTATCTTTCTAGAGATATCCACAAAGAAATACTTTTTTAATGTTTATGATTCTTTCCTACAAAAAGGGAGGATAAATACTTATACTATTTGTTGTTTAGTAACCTGAGTTATGTTAGAACTGGGTGCCAGAGGTATGTTATATTAGAGCATATATGCCATAAATCTAATAATGTACCTTTCTGTTTACATCCTCAGCAACACAAGGGGAGGAATTATTGTTAATATAGGATAGTTTTACTAGTGTCAGATAATAATAATAATAATAATAATAATAATAATAATAATGTTTTATTTATACCCCGCTCTTCAGCCAAGACTATCAGAGTGGCTTACAATTTGTTAAACAAACAGCTTCATTTACAATTGTAAGCTATTTGCCCCCAACAATCTGGGCACTCATTTTAGCGACCTCGGAAGGATGCAAGCCTGAGTCAAGCTTCAGCCCTTTGCTGGTCTTGAACTCGCCACCTTCTGGTTTTGAGTGAGTGGCTGCAGTACAGGCATTTAACCACTGCGCCACCAGGGCTTGTTATTATACAGATGCCATCTGTAAATGGTCTTATATGCATTATTCTTTACAGAGACGGAAATAAACTTAAATGCAGTTCAGACCATATACTTTCCAGTCTTTTTCATTTGTTTCAGTGATTAAATCAGCTTCCCACACAAACTCCCCCGCCCCATACTTATCATCTACTAGTACAGTATAAAGTTTGAAGAGTTTAGAGTTTAGAATTTGGAGACCAGGCCTCTAGTAATATTCTTGAAAGATGTACAGTAGTCCTCAAACATGGTAACATGGACACCCTCATCCCAATGCATTGTGTTTGCTAATGCATGGACACGTATTAATCTAAACCAAAAATTTTCTGCATCTTTCAGCTTCTGCGAAATTTGTTTAATTGTTAGTGATCTGTTCCCTATATAGTGGTCTTTTATTCTATAGATATTTGCATGATAAACTTTTAATAGTCACTTTGTCTTGTTGGTTTTGGCAACAACTGGTTTTTTTCCTCTATAATCATTGCATGTGACACATTTTGTTCCTATATATATAATGGTATTTTGTATTTGCCACCTTCCTATATTCAGATATATTTCCCTTGTTGTTTCTGATGTAGTTTTTTCATATTGAATCCACTGGTGTTTTGTTTTGTTTTGCTTAGAATGTTTAAATAACGGCTCTCCCAGATTGTTCTATATAAGCATTAGTTCTTACCATATAACTCACTGGATGCCCCTAGGTATTGTTAGTTATTATCACTTCCACATACAGGTTGAGTCTCCCTTATCTGAAATCCCAAAATCCAACATATTCCAAAAACCAAAACTTTTTTCATGGGTAGCTAAGATAGTGGCACCTTTGTTTTCTGATGGCTCCATATACACAAACTTTGTTTTATGCACAAAATTATTAACAGCATTGTAAAAAAAAATTACCTTCAGGGGATGTGTATGAGGTATATATGAAAGAAATGAATTTTGCGCTTAGACATGAGTCCCATCCAAGATATCTCATTTTGTACACATATGCAAATACAAGTATTAGAAAATTATGTATATATTTTCACACACACACACACACACACACACATATCAGAAATCCCAAACACTTCTGGTTTCAAACATTTTGGATAAGATAGACTCAGACTGTACACTCATTCCATTCTTTGGTGGAGGGCAGTTTATAGCACTATCTTGGATCTGCACTAGGGCTCTTCAGTGATTTTTTTAAAAAACTGGGCCATTATTTGGTGATGTGGTCCTATTATTTGAAGAGCAAATTTTCTCCTTTCTGATTTTTAATTTTTTTAAAAGAGATATAGAGTTATAGTGGCAATTTGTGAACTGTAGCAATATAACTCTAAATATTAAAAAAAAAAAGAGGAGAGAAGATGAGAAGAGAGCATGCTGTTGTGATATGACTCAGAATGATAAAGAAATCCAGCTGAGAGTGAGAATAAAATGTTGCAGCTGGTGCTGGCAATTGCCAGAAAACAGAACAATAGAAACACTATACAAATATTTTTGAAAATCTCAAGAACTATGGTAACAAATAGGGCAACCCCTCAGCACATTTGACCTAGCCAGAGAACATCTAAATACTTTACATTTGTTTCACTTATAAAGAGTCATAGGTTATAATACCCTCTTGTTCCCCAGAATAAACAGAAGGGAGGGGAGACAATTTTTCCCTTCTTCCTGTAGTCCTTGAAAAATCTGTTCTAAAATGGTGGAGAAACTTCCAGAAAAATACGGGAAGTGACCAACAGGGTTCATTGCCCACTTTATGTTTCTGTTAATCCCTTGTTTGGTGATGTGAACAGAATCCTTTGCTGACTAAATTGAAGGCTAGAGGGGCCAGAATTAGGAGTGATGGAGAATTCAACTGCTCCCCTGATCCCTTTTCCTGGTGATCCTCATATGTACAGCGAAATGGTGGCCTGTCCCTCTTACCAGTGTCTCACATTTATCCATACAGAGCCAGCAGAAGCCTCTGAGAGCTACTCTATTATGTGCACAGTCTAATGCATATATCTATGCATTTCGTTTTTCTGCCCTAATATATGGAGAAATGTAAGGTACTCCACTTAGGGTGGAAAAACGAAATGCATAGATATAGGATAGGGGACACCTGGCTGAAAGAAACTATGTGTGAAAGAAATCTGGGAGTCCAAGTAGACCACAAGTTGAATATGAGTCAACAGTGCGATGCCGCAGCTAAAAAGGCCAATGTGATTTTAGGCTGCATCAATAAAAGTGTAGTGTCTAGATCAAGGGAAGTAATGGTGCCACTCTATTCTGCTTTGGTCAGGCACCACCTGGAATACTGTGTCCAGTTCTGGGCACCACAGTTCAAAAAGGATGTGGAGAAACTGGAGCATGTCCAAAGGAGGGCAACTAAAATGGTAAAGGGTCTTGAAACCATGCACTATGAGGAACGATTTAGGGAGCTGGGGATGTTTAGCCTGGAGAAGAGAAGGTTAAGAGGTGATATGATAGCCCTGTTTAAATACTTGAAGTAATGTCACATTGAGGAGGGAGCAAGCTTGTTTTCGGCTGCTCCAGAGACTAGAACGTGGAACAATGGATGCAATCCGCAGGAGAAGAGATTCCAGCTCAACATTAAGAGGAACTTCCTAACAGTAAGGACTGTTCATCAGTGGAATAAACTCCCTTGGAGAGTGGTGGAGTCTCCCTCTTTGGAAGTATTTAAACAGAGGCTGGGTGGCCATCTGTCGGAAATGCTTTAATTTGAGAGTTCCTGCATGGCGGAGGTTGGACTTGATGGCTCTTGTGATCTATTCCAACTCTATGATTCTATGATTCATACAGACCTGCCCTAGATTCTATTTCATAATCTCTAATACACATTAGAATGCATGAGAGCAGGGCAAACAGTACAGAGTGGGACAGTAGTAGTAGTAGTAGTAGTAGTAGTAGTGGAAAGGAAAGTTGATGCATCTTTTTCTTTTTTCATGCAGGAACTACCTGGGGGACCATAGCTTGTGGAAACTTTGTGAGTCACCTGAGAACCTTGTGCCCTGGAATTTGACCCTTTTTTCTCTGCTGCTGATAATGAGTGGAATTCAGGTGGTGCTCTGTGCCATTCAGGCTGTCAATGGACTCCTGGGAACAATCTGTGGCGACTGCAAATGTTGTGGATGCTGTGGGGTAAGACCACATGTGTGGGTCCCAAGAGAATATTCAATTATTTCTGCTGGCAGAACTTTCCATATTGTCAGGAAGAGTGAGGCAATTGGCTTGAGTAGGAGATGATGGAGAGCAGTATTGGCAGTACCTACATCCCAGCCATACATCTCCTGGCCCAACCACCTCAAGAGCCAGCAACCAGATCTTGTAAAAAGAAAGAGCCATTCGGCTTCTGATTGGGACACAAAGAGGAAGACATTTCCACTCCCCCCAAACCTCCAGCAAACTAGGCAGTGACAAGGACTCACAACAAGGGTTCTGCTTTTAGTTGCTGCAGCCTCACTTGCTGGTTAAAGGAGAGTGGAGGTATCCTTTTCATTGCATCCCGATCGGAAGCTGAATGGACTTCCTTCATCCCATCCAGTTACTGTTCTTATGGTGGGCTAGGGTGGTTGAGTAGCTTTACACTAAGACTGTGTATATTAGTGAAGAGCAGTTATGAATCTGTAGCTCTAAGGACCTTATCAGCCAGGAGGGAAGCACCCAAATCCTGTGGGTAAATAGGGCTTGAATCCAGGAATATTCCAGAAAAGCAGGATTGTTTTAGGATGACGTTGGGCTAATTGAGCCTTCCCACAACATTAACCCATGCAGAAAGTCGCAAAATTGCACTGCTTTTTACTTTTGGGAACATCCTGAAAGTAAAAAGCAGTGTGATTTTGTCCACTTTTTGCATGAGTTAATGTTGTGTCAATGCTCAATTAACCCGACGTGTCTGAATCCTGCTTTTGTGGCCTATTCCCAGGAGCTAAACCCCATTTATCAATGGGATTTGGGCACTTTGCCTCCTGTGTGATAAGTTCCATTGTTATGAATCCATAACTGCAATACTGAAGGCCAGCCTTATTTACTAACGTCTGTTATTGGAGAAATGTCTGCTGCGCAAACACTTTAATGGCAGGAGAAGTGAGGGGACGCCTCCATGACGATTTAATCACGAGGGACAAGGGCAACTAGCAATCACACCATCATGTTTTAGGAATGATTTAGTGACATTTTAATGACAGTAAGACTCTGTGTGATAATCTCCAATATGAAAAGACAAATTTGGAAGTCCAAAAAGGGAACTGTTATGAGTTCTGAATTCATGCTGACACAAAGATTTCAACTTCAAGAAAGTCTCATCACCACCTCCTATACATGCCAGATCTTTGAGTTTTATAAAAATAGTGGATTTCATAAAATCAAGGCATTACATAAATATAGGTTGCTTTTTGTTTTTCCTAATTGCCCAGCACAACTACCTTTTCTTTTCCTAAAAAAAAAAAAAAAAAGATATCACAGTGTGGGAACATAATAGGAAGCAGCTAAGAAGTTTTGGTTTAAGATGTTAAAGAAGGCCACAAAATTATAGCCTATGTGACATTGTTTCCTACATTTGCCAGTATATATATCTCTGTGTGTGTGTCTATTGTGTGTGTGTTTCTCTGTGTGTATGTGAGTGCAAAACTACAAAAAAAAAGGTTTTAAAAATTCAAGAGACTGTAATTTTTACTGTGCTGGGCTGTCTTTCTTATTTATTTACTTATTTATTTATTTTAACTGTAATTCCCTGTGGCTATGCTGACTGGGGGATTCTGGAAGCTGTCAAGTGGAAAAACAAAGGTATAAACTCTGGTAAAAGAATATTGCTAATATCCACCAACATGTGAATGTTAATTTATCTTTTTCTTTTTTTCTTCTTAGGGAGATGGCGCAGTGTAAAGCATATTTGGAGGCATCAGAGATCACGCCCTGATTTAGAATACCTTTCCAGGCATTTATCTTGATATGATGGGCCACATGCGACTGAGCAGGTCTAGAATGGGGAGGGGGATATTTCCCCCCTGTTTAGAACAAGACCTGGTTGCCTTTCCCTTCCTGTTGATTGTTTACATCTCCCAATGACTTTTGCAGCTGTTTTGAGGAACAGCATATTTATTTTTGCAATAGTTTCTATTTCAAGCCAGATTTTTAGGATACACAAATGTGCCCTGTTTTCTAATAAATGAACCATTTTAATTTGGAACAAAAAAAGAAAGAAAATTCAGGATTGCTATGAATGAGGAGAGATAACTGAGCATAGCATGAGGAATTAATCTAAATTTGTCCAGAGCTGCATATTCCTTTTAAAAAATTAACTTCCCTTCCAGTTTAGCCACCAATTCGCTTCCTACCAGAGATCCCTTGTTCCTTCCAGGTTGCTTGTGGGGGACCTGGTCATACTGTAGGCAAAACTAGGAAAAGTTACTTTTGCAGACTCTAGCTCCCAGAATCCAGTTAACATGCTGCCTTAAGGGTATTCTTGGATTGATAATGTTAGAACCAAAAGTAATTTTTCCAGGCTCCTAGTGTTGGTAAACATTACAACAGTGACCAAGGCAGCATCCACACTGCAGAAGTAATGCAGTTTGACACCACTGTAACTGCCATGGTGTTAATTCTGGAATTCTGGAATTTGTAGTTTTGTTTATAGTTTCTCAGTCAGAGACCTCTGGTATCAGAACAAACTACAGATTCCAGAATTCCATAGCATTGCACCATGGCAGTTAAAGCCATGTCAAACTGCATTAATTCTGTAGTATGATTGTCATGTATGAAGATATAGGCGGAAGATTAAAGGGGTATAATTTTAACATTACACTGTTCCTGTTGAGTGAGAAACAAAAACATTGCTTGTTGATTTTTGCCTGTTATGACACTTCCAACTGAGCAAAATCCTTAATATTAAAAAGGCAGTGACTGTTTGTTTCTCTCCTGCCATGCTGGGGCAGCCTTCCTCAATCCAGTATCCTCCAGATGTGTTGTACTACAACTCTCATCACCTAGACAACTAGCTCTGGATCATGAGAATTGTAATCCAATTTATCTGGAGGGCTTCTGGCTCTTTGGAAGCTGCTTTAGCATGTGAATATGTTTGCTAATCTGTCCATCATACTATAAATATTACCAAAGTTGGGGCCATGGTTGTAAATTGATAAGTTCTGCGGTCCAAGAATTGTATTGGTATTATGGACATCCTGGCTGGACTTGGTATTAGTCTTGTCTAATTTATCTTCTCATATACAAAAAGACAGAGAAGGAGACAGCAGGAGACTTCTGTCATTTGACATCTACACAGCCAGCCAAGCCAGTTTTTCCAGTCAGCAGTGAGACAAGAAGCCCCTATTGCTCAGCATTCCAGCTTTATTATTACCACTTCCAGAATCCACCAGTCAGTATGGCCACTGGATTCTGGAAGATGTAGTCTAAAAAATAAACATTTCCAATCCTGCTGCTACTGTGCCTTCTTTATAGTACCTCAATTAGACACCTGGAATGACTTTGAATTACTGGATTCCAAACCTATTTCTGACCCTGCTTCTGACAGGGAAACCTTCAATTCTATGTATTTTTGTGCCTTTCAGTACACAGGACTCACGTCAATAAAAGACTGACAACACCAGTCAAGCATTAGGATTCATCTCTGTGTGGCATCTGCTAATGTATCTCCAGTTGTCTTTTTATTATTGTCCTTCATTTATTACAGCTTACGGACTTAAAATTCCACAAGTGCTCCTTTACCCAAATATTTTTTGTATATATTCTAATATTCAGAGCATTGTGCCAGTGGAGAAAAAAAGAATCTGAAAATCATTAAAGTGTTCTCTTTTCTTTTGTTCTTTTTATAAACTTACCATGTGCTATACATTATGTGTCTAGGGGTTCTGTTTCACTGAAAGAGGCACAGGCCAGGATCCTGTTGACACAATCAGTTTGACAGCATCCTCATTTATGTAAGACAGAGCAGCAAGAGCAGTGGCACTGATGCTTTTCCATGCCACTTATGTTATAGTGCCCTGGCTCCAATAACCCCTTACTCCACTGAAGCCATAGATTCTTATGGACCTTCCATTAGCTTCAGTGGGCCTCCTGTCCAAATGAGTTGTATCTTAAGGCTGAAAACATAAGGGCCCAAACAGACAGGCCAAAATAAAGCTTCTTGGGGTCACTTTGGAGGTATGCTGTTTAAATGATGCATGTATCCTAAGAGGCCAGATGCCACACGAAAGCCATGCTCCAGTCCTAAGGAATGGAACACAGCTTTGGCACAGCTTCTGGCCTCTTAAGATGTGTGTGTCATTTAAACAGCATACCTCCAAAGTGACCCAAAGTAGCTTTATTTTAGCCTGTCTGTTCGGGCCCATAAGTCTTCAAAGCTGTCACAGAAACACCACTCCTTGTGTCCATTCACTTTAGTAACCAGAATCTGCTTGTGAAATGCTTCTCCCCCAGCTATACAATGCCAGGTGGACAGTGCCAGGTCACAACTCCACACACCCACCAGTAACTAACTGGCTAGAGGGATAGATCTGTCACATAGTCACCCACCCATAATTTTACCCAAGTATTTCCAAGTTGACCAACAACTTGACTACACTGCCAGATTTTTATGCTCAAATACAGCTTCAAAGATAATCCTGGTTATTATCATCTGCATCCTTATACCTAGAGCCTTATACCTATAAAATATATTTATTCTTGGACTATAACTTCCAGGATCCCCCAGCCAGTATGAGTAACTCTTCCTAGCACTTCCTATACTAAAATATATACTAAATGTATACTAAAATAGAGAATGTCAAGAGCTTGCTTTTCTGTTGCTGCATGTCTAGCCTGGAAAGTCTTGTGTCTTCCACAGACGTGCCCTCACCATTACTTGAACTCATTACTTCTCTTTTGCTAGTCCCAGTTGGCAGTGTTTCACTGCTTGTAGATGATTGCCTAAATATTGGTAAAGTTTAACTCAGTGTTATTGATCTCAGTCATCGTGGCCTGGCAAACATGCCATAATATTTAGATAACCAGAAGTTCAGTGACACCAGTTGATATTGTTACCATGATAAAGCCTTCAGAAAGTTTCTGTACTTTTAGGGGAATATCACACACATGCTTTATACTTGATTTTACCTCTGTGTAATAATCATTGCTTCTTCTAATGATAACAAGGACTTATATTCCGATGATTCTTAAGAATTCTTAATTAGAGACCTTAGACTTCATGCATAAAACCATTCCATCCTTACTGTCAGAATTCCAATGAACAAAAGGGAGAGTCCTTAACAATAATGGGGTGATATGGTTGAACTATGAATTGAAACAGGGTTCAAATCTCAGCCAAGCCATGTAAACCCATTGGGTGACCTTGGACAAGTCATACTCTCTCAGACTCAGAGGATGGCAATGGCAAATCCCCTCTGAAGACACTTGTCAAGAAAACCCCATGATAGGGGTCCCTTAGGGTCACCATGAGTCAGAAATTACTTGAAGGCACACAACAACAACAACAGACCTAGAAGGGGGATGAATTTCCTTATTGGCAGATCCCCCCTCCTTTTTTTGCAAGGGTTTAAACCCCAACCCATAACATCTATAGGCTGCTACAAGTTACATAAGAACAGCTGGCATACCTTAGTCTGCTCAATTGCTTAAGGGATTTCTAAACCCTTCTGCCAAAGATCCCTCTTTATTCAGCCAATCAACAATGAAAAAAAGAAATAAAAATGTATTTACTTACCAAGAGCCCCAAATGGCCAAAAAAAACCCCAAAACAAACAAACAAAAAAACTTGTGCAGAATGCTAAGACGAGGGTGGGCAAATGTAGCCCTCCAAATGTTGGAAGCAACTTCTGTAAGGCCTCATCTTTAGCTGCACTGACTAAGGATGATGGGAAATGTGAAGGGCTACAGAAACACATCCCTGTTGTACAAGACCAAAGGGGATATAGAAACTTAGCAACCATGTACTGTTGCGTGCAGAATAATTTGTACTGAGAATTTTCTATTTAGCACAATGCAGGCCAAACATGTCCAAATATAAAAAGGATTTTGGAGGAAGGGTGAAAGGGAAGTAGTAGTGAAGGCAACAATCACAAACACATACTTTAAAATCAATCTAATTCAACTAGTGCATTTTATCTCCTCGAGTAGACATGTTGGGTGTCAGAGCATTTGCAGAGCTCTTTGTAGAGAAAGCAGTTGAAGAGAGAGCATCTTCAGACTCCTCAGTAGGTATTGTCAGTACAATAAGGACTAAAGCCACAACGTCCCACTTATTTAGGGAATTGAATTAGTTCAGGTTGGCCCCTTAGCAGCATTTCACTGCTGTTTTGTCCAGTGGAGCAGTGAGCACTAGCCAGCCAGCCAGCCAGAGAGGTATTTAAAGGCTGAGTCCATATGCTTAACAATATCTGTCAAAATATGTGACCATTTCCAACTAAATACCACAGCACTGTGAAAAAGATGTGGCAGGAGGAAACAGTAAGATTTTGTCTGCATTCCCAGGAGTGTAATGGAAAAATGTGATGAAGTGTGGCTCACCAGAGGTTGGGATTCCCCTCACCCCTATCCAGCACAGCCAGTGATGAGGAATGCTGGGAGCTGCACTCCAACAACATCTAGAGTGCTGCATTTTGTTCACCTGTTCTCTAGGAGCACAGTTGGTCTGTTCAGAGTATAGTGGGGCCTTGTTATCTGCTGGGGTTTGGTTCCAGGACCCTCTGTGGATAACAAAATCCATGTATGCTCAAGTCCCATTAAATATAATGGCACAACAAAATGGTGTTCCATATATAAAATGGAAAATCAAGGTTTGCTATTTGGAATTTAGACTTTTGGGAAATGTGTATGCTCAAATCTGTGGATAAAAAAATCCATGGATAAGGAGGGCCAACTGTACCAAAGTTTGTCATGCAGGATATCACTAAGAATGTTCAACCTTACTGGATCAGACCAATGTTGCTGCCCCTATTATTTTATCGTACATACTCGACTATAAATCAACCTCATGTATAAGTCTAGGTCAGGTCTGGGGTGGGGGGCAAAATTATGGATTTTGAAATGCCCCTTGGATAAGTCTAGCGGAAAACTTAGGGCAACGTAACAAAGGATCTAAAAGATGAAGTGAAGGAAAACAATGCCAAAGAACTTACAAAATTCCATAAGGCATAACTGTATTCATCAAGAAAGCTGGATGGATGAGAGAACAGAGGAGGGTCAGTGTTTCCAGGGCAGATCATACTTTGACTTTCACCAGTGAATGGTTCCTTTTTTAAAATAAGAATTAAAGTACAGTACTAACATTGACCAGTGGATAAGTCGACCCCTGTTTTTGAGGTCAATTTTTGACTTACATTTCTAGACCTATACATGAATATATACAGTATATAATGTCTGTAGGTCGGCAGTCTGAATCATGTACTTACTTTTGCATGTTAATGTCCAGCCACAACTCAGTAATGTTGAGGTCAGTCATAATGTAGGTTAGTGCTAAACCTGTAAGTGCTACACTAACTCTAATGGTATGCCATGTTCATTCATTTAGTCTAGGTGGCTGCTCCCTAGAGCAGTCAAGAATTTTGGATCACAATTCCCATAAACCATAGCCATTAACCATGTGAGCTGGGCTAATGGGGGTTGTAGTTCCATCAGGGGATGGCTGGTCTAGGTATCCATCTACATCATAGAAATAATGCAGTTTGAGCTGGTTTACACGTTTAAAATTCTTCTCAGTCCAGTTGACAGAATGTGATCCCTGGATTTTCGGCTTTTTGTGGAGGGTCCCCAAAAAAACTCCTTAAACTCTGTGGAAAAATGGTTTCTACTGGAGTATCTCCTGAAATATGACCCCAAAAAAGTGCATTATTGCACTTGTGACCATCTCTCTGCTTCACATGCATTTCAAAGGTTGTGTTTTTCAGCAGAGGGAATAGATGCAAATTTGTGCAAGAAAGTGAAGACAATTAACCGTCAATGCAAATGTGCAAAAATGCACCTAATACACCTAGATGTAGACTAGCCGACACGACTTAAGTGCTGTGGCTGTATCCTATGGAATCCTGGGATTTGTAGCTTTACAAAGATTTTAGCCTTCTGTGCCAACGAATACTGGTGCCTCACAAAACTACAAATCCCAAGACTCTGTTGGATGGAGCCATGGCAGTTAAAGCAGTGTCAAACTGCATTATTTCTACAGTGTAAATGTTACCTAGGCTGATTTATACTCCCAAGAAATAATGTTTCATGGCTTTGCTCTAGGTTTGCTTTGCCAGTTTGTGCAGAAGAATGAAGATCTGCTGAAAAAGGATATTTCTTGCAAAATATGTATATCTTCTAAAAGAAAGGATGCAATATCTTACCCATTCCAGGATAGATCTGGTGCTACAATAAACTACAATTCCCAGGATTCCCTAGCATTGAACCAGGGCAGTTAAAGCAGTCTCAAACTGGATTATTTCTGCAGTTTGTTTTGCACCCCATTTATCAAATGTCATGTGCAAGCTGAAAGATTTGGGTTAATTTCTGGGACCATGGTTAACTGTGGTCAAAGACTGCTATCAAGTTTTGAAACAGAGTGTTTGCTATCAAATTTAATAATTAAGTCAATGTCATGATGCAAATAACCTGAAGGGACTGGGTCTCTATCAAAAGTATAACCCACGAAAAGAACAATGTCAGATATAATTGCATATTTAGGATCTTTGGCTCAAACAACTGGAAAGAAAGGAATGTACTGCCCTCTTGTGACTTACCTTTTGAAATGAAGTCTCTATCATGTTGTCAACATTTTGGGGTCTTTTTTTTGGGGGGGGGGGTTTACCTGGGAGAAGGGATCACCAGTGGGAGCTTATGGATTTCTTTAAGAAGAACCAGAAATAAACCCTCTGGCCCACCCACCTACAAAACAAACAAATGCACCCTGTCCCTTTATTTGATTTTGGCAGAATCTTCTTGAAAAGGAAGCACTGGATGTACAACTCTAAATTCAGGTTCAGGCAGATGGCACATCACTCAAGTGTTTCATAGTAGATTGGCAATGTTTGTCACATCCTAATGGTTCTACTAATAACAAAAACGATCCTCCACCTCTTGAGGAGGGTCACCTGCATCATAGGATGCAGGTGACCGTTTGTCCCATTAACAAATTTGTCTCTTGAACCCACTTCCCAAATCACTTTTGCTCTATTGGTGGACCTCAGGGTTCCAGTAAAAAAATGAAGTTGATCCTAAAAATGTGAGGTTTGTTTACATTTGTCCTTGTCTGTTTCCTCAATGGAAACCATTTTATGAGATATATCATCCATATTTTTTAAATTTAATCTCCATCTCTCTAGGAAAAGATTGCATTTTGCATAATTCATGTGAGTTTTAGTCTGTGGCCTACCCAGACAAACTGTGGGCTGTATCCTCCTGACTATGTTGATGTTATTGAGGGTAGATCTACATTGCAGAAATAATGCAGTTTGATACTACAGTGGGACCTTGTTATCCCCGCTGGGGGTTGGTTCCAGGACCCCCAGTGGATAACAAAATCTGTGTATGCTCAAGTCCCATTAAATATAGTGGCAGAGCAAAATGGTGTCCCTTATATAAAATGGAGAATCAAGGTTTGCTATTTGTAATTTAGACTTTTTGGGAATATTTTCAAGCCATGTATGCTTGAAACTATGTTAAAAAAAAAAGTGTGTAAGGAGGGCCGACTGTACTTTATCTCCCATGGCTCAATGCTATGGAATTCTGGGATTTGTCATTTTGTGAGCTATTTAGTCTTCCTTGTGAAAGAGCTCTAGTACCCCCAGAATTTCACAGCATTGAGCCATGACAGTTAAAGCGATGTCAAATTGCACTATTCCTGCAGTGTGGCAGCAGCCTTATTTTCAATTGAAGCCAATGGAACTCCAATCATGGCTAACAATCAGAATTCAGAATGACTTAGAAAAGCATAGAAGCATAGAATCACAGAGTTGGAAGACACCACAAAGGCCATCCAGTCCAACCCCCTGCCATGCAGGAACTAATAATCAAAGCATCCCTGAACCACACGCCAAGGGAATGTGTTCCAGTATCGAACAGCTGGAAGTTCCTCCTAATATTAAGGTGGAATCTCTTCCTGTAGCTTGCATCCATTTTTAATTAACTATAACTACCTTGGTCTCAGTCCAGCCTTCCTTAGATACACTGATTCCAGTTCTTTAACTTGGCTCTTCTTTGGATCTTTACACCAGAAGAGGAAACCACATAATCACATGCCAGTATGTACTTCCATTTGCTATACATAAGGGGATGCTACGACTCCCACCATCCATAACCACTGGCCATGCTGACTGGGCTGATGGGAGTTATAATCCAAGCAATGGGGTGTTGAATTAATGCTATGCAAAATTTTCAACACCAACATTTCCCCTGAGATGTGAGGTTTGATAGAACTGGAACCAAGGTATTAATATTAATAATGTTCATTGCATATTTATATTTTAGAAAACATTTATACCAGAATAGAATGTAACTTTTATCTCTCAAATAGAATTTAAAGTAATTTTGAGGGCATTTTTCTGAGAATTATACTAAGGGAACCTATCTTTGAGACATGAGATGAGATGAGATGAGATGAGAGAAAAAGTGTGGACATTGACGAGGGAGGTTAGTGAGAGAAGGAATGGAAGAAGAGATGCATTAAAAGGAAAGAAGGGGGGAATCATGGTGACATTCTTAAAGCGCAGCACATGAGGGGAAAGAAACATGATGCGACTAGGACAGAAAAATGATGCCATAATTATTGCCAAAATGTGGGAGGAAGAGATGATTTACAAACAGTTGAAGAACATAGGAGAACAGGAGTTGGGGAGAAAGGGGGAATGGGTTCAATGGTGGCCTGGATTTTAAAAAAAGTAACAGGATACATACAATCAGAGGTCATTTTGTGGGTAAAATAATTAATTTTCAACTTTTTAGCAGATGTACATTTGGTGAGAAATAGTTATATTATAAACAGTTTTTTCAAGCTCCCCTCCCCCTGCAAAAAAAAAAAAAACAAACCTCTGAATGAACAACAGTATAATCATGAAACTTGAATTCATTTCTATTTATTTTTTTTCTCCTTGTACAATATTAAAGAAATATTTTCAAAAAAAGAAAACCAGAACCAAACTGGATACAACTGTTTGATCTGATTAATTATGAAGCATACACTATGTATGCAAATAATTCTACGTTGAAAACAAATGCTCACACAAGATGGCATATAGCATAACAAACTGATGTAAATAAAAAAGTATTAAAAGTATTAGCACATAACATGGATGTAGTGTACTAGGGAAACTGAAACATTTGTTTCATCACCCATTTCCCTTACTGAAAACAGAGATTTAATCCCTCCAGCTCTTAAAAGCATTTGCTTTCACAAACCTATCTTTTTCAATTGCTACATTCTGATACAGTGGTTTTCAGACTTCAACCTTCTGCGAAATCCTGTCCTCACTGTCTTGATCAGCAGAAAACCCCTTGCAAATCTGTCATGAGATTCCTCTGTATTGCAGAGAATCTGGGAGGAACATATCTGAGGGTACACTCAGTAAACACAGCACTGAGCAGATCTGTTGGACCTTACTGTTACCCCCCATGAGCAGACAAGATATTCACATGGTTTTATTTATTTTAATGTTTTCGACTTCTTTCCTACCTTTTCTGCCAGGAGTTCAAGATGGTGTACATGGTAACTTCCTTCCCTTTACCCTTACAACAACCCACAGAGGTAGGTTAGGCTAAGAGGAAAACAATAGGCCCAGGGTCAGCCAAGGAGTTTCATGGCTGTGCAAATTTGAACCCCAGTCTTTCCTATTCTTGTAAAACACCTTGGCCTAGATCCAATTGTTAGTCTAACTAAAATGAGACCGACTGCATACCTTCCAACAGTCTCAATTCAGTAGGGATAGTCCTGATTAATTATCGGTCATCCTGCTCTTCCAGCTCCTTTGTAAAATATCCCAATTTCTCACTCTTCCTTTCACTGACTCTCTTTGCCCTCAGCTTACTTCCACTGGTGCAAAAATAGTTTGCACAGTTAACTCAGCAATGGGGATGTAAGCAAATAGGAGAGGAGAGGAGAAAGGGTGGAATCTTGTCCTTCCCTCTAGGCTCCAGCAAAAGCATACTGGTGGAGCCTCTTCTAGCTTGTGTGCTCTTTTCATTGAACTGTTACCTTTTTGACTACGCTTTGGCATTGCTTGGCCATGTGTCCCACTTTTCATCTGTGACATGCTGGAGGGTATGCAACTGAAACCAATGGAAACTTGGTAAATTAATACTTAGGTGTGTTTCATTGCTTCAGTGGCTCTATTAGTTGAGACTAACTACTGGATTTAGGCCAATGGTGTATGCCATGCTGGCTTTCACTGAACAGTGGCAGGCAAATTCTCTTTCAGGAAAGCTCAGCCACCATTACTTACATTCTCACTGATGAACTTTCAGTGTGCCTCCATGGTATCATGTGGTTCCACAGAATTCAGACTGGTCTAGCAGCTCTCCCAGATAACAAGTCGCAAACAACACCCAAAACTTGTATATCATCTGCATTTACCCATGCTGCCATTCTGCACCCCCTGGTCAACAATACCTCTGTCCCACTAGCATATTTTTCATTGTCAGTATAAGTAGTTTAGTGTGAAAAATAAAATCAGTTCCACAAGCCAACGTTTTAATGCTGAAACCTCATGAAACAATTAACATTAGATTCAATGAGAAATAACATCTCATTCTTTGCATTGCAAGTCTATTTGAAAAGTTTTTTAAAAAAATACTTGAAAAGAGGACTTCATAAATTATCACCACCATCCACTTCTAACCCCATCATTTCTGTGAATATTACAATAAAAAGCTCTCATCTTCCCTATCATTTGATTCATTATGTTTGGGAGAAGAAGAAAGAAAGAAAACCTCATGCATTCTGGCAGGTTTTATTTTTAAATAATAGCAGTAAAATTTCATCTGCACCTTTTTGCCCTAACATATCATATGCTATCCTTTCAATCACAGTCATAGGAAAATTGAGGGAGTGGATTCAAGAAGGGCTCCCTTTTAGTTTTGACTGTGAGTCAAACTTTATCATAGTATAAGGCCTGCAATACACAATTATATCATTATGATTCCCCTTTAACATGTGGTTCCATCCTACAGATTCTTGGGTTTTTCAGTTTAGGGAGGACTATTTACTGCTCTCAAATAAACTTCTAGTGTCTTAGGATACAACAGACACAAGATCCATAGGACGTTGCTATGGCAGTTAAAGTGGAATCATAGCACTATAATTCTGTAGTGTGGAAGGGCCCTGGCTCCCAACTCTCCAGTGGATATGTTCCTTATTTATACTACATTCCTCTGCATGTCTATTCAAAAGGAAGCCCCATTAGGTTTAACAGGACTTACTTCTAAGAAAATGTGCTTGGGTTTGTATGACTTCTGCATCAAGATTCACCTGCATTCACTTTAGGCTAATCCCAACATTGCTTCTAGGAGTTTCACTCTCTCATCCATGGTGAGAAATGGAGGTGGGGGGAAAGAATAATATTAAGAGCAAAATGTGCATTCAGCACTCCATCCCATGTTTTCTGTGTTTGTCTCCTGCTCAGACCTCCTAGCCAAAGCTAAAGAGCTGCTCTGATAATAAAAAGCTTCTCATTAACTTCAATGGAGAAAATAACTTTGCTAGGACAGAGAGAGATACACATCTTCTTAAACAAATAGAAAAAGCCTTTGTGGGTACCCTTCCATGAACAGGAAGATATGCTGGGGCAGAGTCTGGAAGCTTTTTTTTAGTTTTAGTTTTACAACTCCCTGAATTCCCCAACTAACGATTCTGGGAATTGTACTCCCAAAATGTAATGTTTCTAAGCATTTGTTCGAAGTGAAGTTCTTTTGCAGCACTCTATAATTTGCATAGTTTACCCTGAGAAATGAAGTTTTGCCTCACAGCCAATCTTTACAATGATGTCAGTCTGGCCTTGTTGTTATTGAATCTCCTATTGTCTTTGCTCAAACTTAATTGAACCTGGCAGAATTTTTGTTATGTGCTTCTCACAGAGCAAGATACTTCTCTAAGTGACTTCTACCTTACAAACAAGCAATTGTGATGCTTGTTGAATGCTAGGACCACTTTCTGAAAAAGAATGGAAGCAGGGTGGTTCTATAATTCACATCATTTGATACTGTATGTCCCATGGGAGTGGGATATACAAATGATCACGCATAATCCTGTCCCCTCCGCCCACAGAAAATAAAATTTGGAACTGGCCCATTCAGCCCATCAGAGCATGGGCAAGGTACATTTGAGATTACAGTTTCCCGAATCCTAAATTAACATGCCCACGGGATTCCAGATATAGTTTGAAAGGGAACTTTTTCAAAGCTGTGCTTCAAATGTAAACATATCAGTTCCTTCTAAGGAATATATGTCAGCCATCTCCCATTAACTCTTTTTACTGATTTATGGTCCAGTTATGAGCCCAGCTTACTCCTTGATAACTGAAAACATTGCTGCTGATGTCAATCACTGTCAAGTTAGCTTTAACTTATGGTGACCCAAAGAAATAAGAGACCACCAAGTTATTCCTGGTATCAGTAGATCTTGCAAACTCAGACTATGACTTCCTTGATTACATCTGCCCCCGGAATGAATCTTCTTCTATTCCTACTGCCTTCTACCTAAGCATTATTGTCTTTTCAAATAATTATATCTTCTCACTTCATGTTCAAAGTACAATAGTTTCAGCTTAATCAGCTTCTAGGGAGAGTTCTGACTTGATTTGCTTTTGGATCTATTTATTTGTCTTTTGGCAGTCTAGAGTATCTGCAAAACTCTGCCCCAGCACCACACCACAGACTGGCTCATAAATTCTTAAATCTGAAAAAGGCTATACACAAGCAAGTGATGTTATATGGAAGGATGCAGAGAACTGTAGCCTTGTTTCTGCACCTTCTAAGTGAGAACTATAGCTCTGTTTCTGCAACTTCTAACTTCATTTGAAAACATTTTTTTTGTTCTCTTAATAATTAATTCATATGTTAAGTGAACAAATTAGCGAAGAGAAACCTCTGTAAAACAGAAGGGAGAGAAAAATGCCCATGGACTAAAAATATGTTTATGCAGATGTACTGCTAAAACAACTAAACTATAAGTACCTACTTCTCCACAGACCCCCCCCCCCATATATATATATATAAATAGCAAAGAGACTTTTCTGATTCAAATATTGAACTTCATTGCTTCTGATCTTTCATTGCTCATGTTTAAAAGGTAAAAGAAAACAGAAAATAAAAAACATGGTGCTGCCAGAACAGCTACCTTCAAGCAACAATTTCCCCCCAAAAGGTAGTATTCACAGGTACTTCATTGATCTGTGGTTGTTCTCAGTATAGGCAATTCCCTGGATTTGTCTTTCTAACACTCAGAGCTTACCAAAGTTATTGTTTGGGCTACAAGAACATGGGAATCCTAGGAGCTGTCATCCAAAAAGTAACCTCTCTGAGCTTTGTTAAAACTCCAGCATCATGAACCCTATTCCCCTCAAAGCCATTCTCTTTCTAAGCTCACTATCCTGCAACTTCAAACTGGCATTCATTTCACTTGCATTTACCTCAACAAGTCAGAAAACAAGGAGGAGAATTGCCCAGCCCACTGTCCGTTACTCCAGAATACTAATCATTGTTTACGATTGAGCTTGAAGCACAGGAATGTGCTATGCTTCTTGCTTGCCCTGCATCTCATGTATTAAGAGGCTTGTATTAATTATAATGCCTTCCATAAAAAGATGATTTATTTCAATATAAAAAAGCTTTTAAAAAATCATAGATTATAAATAATTATAATAATATCAGTTAAAAAATACTAAAGAATCTTAGGACGTCATTTGCATTTCAGGGAAAGTGAGGATTTAAAGTCCTTGATGCATTCTCAGTCCCAAATTATCAGCTATTTTAAAACCCTTCATATGCATATGATAGGTATTGGTAGGCGTACAACAAATATAAAGCCTTGGTTCCCAGTAAAGTAACAACCAATTGGCTAAGAATCTTAGCATCTTTCCCAGCCTTACAAAGAGAAGTTGGCTTATCACCTGTCTGACAAAGTGAAGCTTTTGTTTCTAGCTTTTAAAGTTTCATTAACAAAATACATAATTACTTTAAAAAAGAGAAGGATTTACACAAGATTTATTGCATTCAGTAACATCAAACTGTGCCATATTTATGTCCTGAATTGGTGTTTCAGTGTGTATTTGCTTTGTTTCTATTTGACACAAACTGAAAGTATATTTATATGTGCCAATGTAAAACTGTAGTGTATTTTAACTTAAAAATATATATTTTGGTGTTAAGAAAAAACCCTGATATGTTTGTACTCAGGTGTGTGTGTGTGTGTGTGTGCCAGAAATTTGTTCAAACCTGGTTTCTTTTATAATATTGTAGTGTAAAACTATTAACTAAAACATTTCATTTACTTTCAGTTTGAAAGTATTTCTTACCTTGAAACCATCTATTAAATAGCATATTAAATGGAAATAGCATTGTTTCTGCCTTTGCAAGTTTTTTTAAAAAGGCTTTCAAGCCCTCTTGGCCAGGCTGAATTTTCTTTAAAAAGAAAAGTGCTGCAGTGTACTCCATGCAGCATTAGTATATTTTTTTAAAAAGATTTTTTTTAAAGCTCACGTTATATAGATAACAAGCATTTGGTACAATAGTCATAAATACAGTTCTAGAACTGCAGTCAACTTATGTTCACCATTTTTGGAACCAAGTAGCCTTCTGCAGTATAAAGCTTTTCGCAGTCAGCTTTATTTTGGTTAATTAAAACTGTTGTAACCAGTGAGCATAAGTTCAGACATGGTGCAAAATAAAAATAAAAATAAAGAACCTCTCATGTCCTCAAAACATTTCTATGTGAGTAAAGAGGAACGGTTATAGATGAATAAAAGTAGTTCTAATTCTTAAAAATAGATATCTATATATATTTTATATATATATATATGTATGTATATTTGCATATATTTCATACTTAAGTTATTGCCAGTGAAATCTAGACCAAGATTCACAGACATAAAGATGGTTCTGGTAAAAGTCAGTAATGCATCAGGTTGCTTAGCTGAAGGACTTGAGGATGCTTTGCCTTCACTTCTAGAGGTAAAGGAAATGCTGCATCATCAGTTACAGCCAGGTGAGAAAGGGCTCATTTTTGTTCAGGACCGATTCCACATCATTGAGAATGGGGATCAGGTCTTCAGATTCCAATGTCCCAAGGTCAACGTTTGTTCCTGGAAGACAGTCAAGGAAGTCAGGAAAACGGGATTGTTGTGGGTTGATGTTCATGGGAGTCTGAGCTACATTATCTCCTACAAAAGAAGAGAGAGAGTTGAAAATAATTAATGAGGCACTAGATTCTTGGCAGGAGACTTGTCTTGCCTATAATGAAACATGTCAGTTATCAACAGGTAGACTACAACTTTCCCCAGCCCCATTTCCCAATATTGGGGTGGTGATGGTGAAGATAAACATGCCCACATGCAAACAGCTGTAAAAAAAAAGGCATTATGTATCCCATGTGCAATCTGTATATGAATATGGAAAATGTGTGGCCAGAGTCAGTTTTCTGGGTCTTCCCCTCAATGATAGAGTGAAGATCAAATGGGAAAGGCCTACATTGACAGGTGTTGCTAATGTGTTTGCAGGTACTCCTTTACTGTATGAGTATGGTGTCTGCATGAGAAGGGGAGGAGGGAAGGAGGGAGGGAGACAGATTCAGAAGGGAGAGGGAATTTTAGTTTCTTAGAGTTCTGAGTGTAATAAGAAAACAAATAAATGGACTTAAGACCAAAGTCTCTGATTCTTTATGTGTAGAAGATTCTGTTAGAATACTTTACACTTTCTTCCAATATTTGAGAGATTCCCTATATCATGAATATGGTGTGTAAGGAGTTTATCACACAGAGCTCCAAACATCACGCTTCCGTTGCCCAAACATCTTCAAAATGGGGCGGAAGCATCACCAATGTGACATGCCTGGTGCTTCTAAAGTGGAACAGAAGAGTTATCACCATGGAATCATCATTGGAGAAGCCCTTTTCTTATTATTAATGGATTAATACGTCAATAAGAAAAGGGCTTCTCTGCTGATGATTCCATGGCGATTCTATGACAATTCCATGGCAAAAACTCTTCCGTTCCACTTTAGAAGTGACTATGGTATGATCACACTGGTGATACTTCCGCCCCATTTGATGACGTTTGGGCAACAAAAGCATCCCATGTGATAAATTCCGATGTGTTGGCTCAGGATAGTGTTGTGCTAAGAAGCCTTCCTTTCCACCACCTGCAAAATCTGAAAAGGGTTCTAACATTCAGGAGCAGCTAAAGCAAGTCAACAAATGCAAGTAAGTGGCAAACATCAATCAAACAAGAAAGGGAACTATTGTGTGAGTGGCTATGGAAAGTACATTGGTGCACACATCTACAGTGTGGGCAGAAATGTAGGCTAACAGGTGGCATACACTCATGTCTGAAGTTGCACCAATTCAGATTGCTGGTGGAGGCTCATGGGATAATGTTTCTCCATACAGAAATAGGTCCAAAACACACTGCAGAAATAATCCAGTTTGAGATCATTTTAACTGCCCTGGAAACATGGTAGGGAATTCTGGGAACTGTAGTCTTGTGAGCCATTTAACCTTCTCATGTCAGAAAACTCTGGTACCACTATAAACTACAATTCCCAGAATTCCCTAGCAAAGTTATTGTTTGAGCCTGGGCAGTTAAAGCAGTCTCAGACTGGATTATTTCTGCAGTGTATTTTGGACCATATTATCATAAGGGATGATAAGGGGGTTTACTATCATAAGAGACGAACTTGATCACAGTTTAAGCCAGGCATTGGTATGTTCTGGTGGCCTTGAGTCCTAATGTTCTACCTTCTAGATCCACCACAGTCTGGTCCGACCTGTGGTTTAAAGGAATGAGCTATTTGAAATAGATCTAGTGGATATGAAAATGATATCACAGATCTCTCTGTGTGTATTTGTTAATGTGCATGTATTTTGCCTTTGGCAGTATCTCTTCTATGATCAGCTTTCCATATGCACACATACAGCATGGAATGAAAGGTGAGATCCTTTTAGGAGGATTGGTGCTTCACAGGTAAAACAGAAGTCCAGTTCTTGTAAAGAACCACTTTTTAAGTCCCTTATAAAGAAAAATCCCAGAAACCTGGTATATGAATCAGACCCATCTAAATGACTCTCCTTGTCCTTGAAAAAAATTAACTGTCAGCAATGGGCTAGGAGCAGAGAAAAAAACACAGCAAACAAGCAAACAAGCAAACAAACAAACACACACCCAACCCAATCCAACTCACCCCCAACCATGTTACTACTGAATAAGGACATTCAAGAACTACATCTGTATGACTGCATTTCTTAAAGATCAACATACACTAGTCTCCTAAAGGAATGTAACACCTTACCAACAAAGGTCACTCTGAGTAGTTTACTAGGCACCTTCAGCGAAAATATGTTCCAATGGCAGACTCTCAAATCTGTTTCAGAAGTTCACATTGAGCATGTGATTTGGTTCTCTCACATAATGATTAGCTGAAGAAGAGAGTATCTCTGATCGTATGTGGAGTATGTGTTTGTCAGTAATGGTTATCAATGCCAGTTCCTGCCTAGGTTTAATGGACGATCTCCAGGGGTTTAATGGAAGGACTCAAAACAATCCTAAAAATACAGAGGAGGTGACAGAGGGGCTATGTCCTGTTTATCGTTTACAATGTACACACCATGATAGTATTTAAAAGGGCACAAAAAAGAATGGATTGGCTAAAATTGGGGAAATACTTCCAGTGATGGACTAATAAAAAGGTCTGGAACCCAGACTCATGGTTCCCTTGATTTTACACAAAAGCATTTGCATCAGGATATGTGATTCAGGCAAGCAAACAAAAAACATTGGCTGTCAAGCAGATAACTTACAGTTTTGTATTTTAAAAATTGCTTCTTGTTCCTACCTGTATCCATCTCATCTACATTGCTGAGGAGGTCTTCAGGTGTAGTTGGTATGCTGTAACATCCTAAGCCTAGGCCACTGTCTGTGCTCTGCTCCCTGGAATGGTATGGCCCACTATGAATTGAGACACGAAGAATCCTCAGTCATGGTCATCAGACAAAGGACCCCAGAATGTTTTTTAAGAGAAATGCAGGAGCTCAAGCTGCTGGATCTTGCTCTTAATAGGCCTACATGCACTCTGCCTCTTTCGGGTTCCCTGTGCCAGGCTGAAATTGATTACCTAGCACATAAAATACACTTTTGGACTGTAAGTCCCTGAAATTGCCACCTAGCAGGGCTAGTTACTCAATCTCTGAGCCAGCACAGAACTTGGCTAGAAAACTTAGTTTTAATTAAACAGACAAATTGACATTTTAGACTTCAGGGTCGCAGTCAAGTGGGCAGCATGTGGTCAAAACTTTAAAAAATTAAATGAAGCTATACACAGGTTAGTAACAGAGACCATAGCTCAGAGGCAAAGTACATGCTTTCTATGCAGAAGATCCCAGGTTAAAGCCCTACAATCTCCAGCATGTTGTTTTTTTTAAAGGAATAAGGTAAGAGGTAAGAGAAACCTTGAAAAGCTGCTGCCAGTCTGGGCAGTTCTTGGCTAGAGGAACAAACAGTCTAACCCAGGTGTAAGGCAGCTTTCTACATCCCAGTGGTCTGGAGTGAGCCTGCAGTACAATGCACTGCTTCCTGGGCTTTCCACATGCCAGGAGTGAGGCTTCAATGCAACTTACAGCTTCCTGAACTTTCTGTATCTCTGTGGTTAGAGTGAGGTTGTAGTCCACTGTACAGCTTTCTGAGCTTATCTCATCACCCATGTAATCTTTCCCCTGATTGTGCTAGCCCACTTATTTGTGATAATATTTCTCATTGCCATGTGCCACCCACACTTTTGCCAAGGATCCCAAATTCATCAGTTCCCTTACTCTTGGTGGAGTGGGTGGGGGAGCTTAAATGGATCAGATAAATACAAGCAGAGGAAAAGCTAGTTTGGATATTTTAACAAAATCTGTTCCCTCTTGCCATCAGTTAGGGGTTTTTATGTAAGATACAGTATAGCCACAACTACCCCTTTTATATATTGACAATGGCATCCACACTGTTGCACCACACTTCCAATGTTGTCATTTGTTCCAAAACAAGGAGTTGTGTCATTTCTCAAGATCAAATTTTACAGAAGCAGCAAAGTAGCACCTGCATGAGGACAACCCAAAATGTGAAATGTGGATGCACACTTTTCTGATTAAGTCAATTTTAATTAAGTCTTTCTTATGCTGCATCCACACTGCAGAAATAATCCAGTTGGCAACACTTTAACTCCTATGACTCAATGTTATGGAATTCTTGGAATTGTGGTTTTGTGATACATTATGGCCCCATTCCCACTACATTTTGATTCGAAGTGTGACGCGGGCTATATGACCCTCGTTCACACTCGAATCAACTTCCGATCCTCATTGGATTGATTAGTGGAGGAAAGGACCAGGTTAAAAGCAAATAGCCCGGGCTTTCCTGACACTAGTTTTAAAGTGGTCTTTTTCTGAAAACACGATTCTGAAGCATTTCCAGTAAGTGGGAATGCTGGTCAGATTTTTTTTTTTTGTTTTTGTTTTTTGAGGGGGGTATTGATCGCAAAATCAATCTTGTGCATTTGCAATCTTGTGCATTTGCAATCTTGTGCATTTGCAATCTTGTGCATTTGCGATCAGTATAATGAAGAAAAAGAAAACACACACACACACACACTTACTCCTGGGGTGTCCTTCCTTTCTTTCTTCCTTCCTTCTTTCCCCCCTTCCTTCCTTTTTTTCTCTTTTTCTTCATTACACTGATCACAAATGCACAAAATCACAAATGCACAAGATCACAAATGCACAAGATTGCAAATGCACAAGATTGATTTTGCGATCAATACACCTCCCCCCATAAAAAAATTCCCCTGTGGGAAGGGGATGGGGCGTTAAGGGCTGTCACCTTACATGGCAGCTCCAGTGGGAATGACAAGCGTTCCTGGCTAAGAAAGCGGTTCCAAACAAGGTCCCTTTTCATAGTGTGAACGAGGGGCCTTTTGGAATTGCTTCATAAGTGAAGCACAGCCCAGTTCCAATGCAGGTTTTTCCCCAAGTGGGAATGAGCCCCTAGTCTTCTCTGTCAGAGAGCTCTGGTGCCACAATAAACTATAATTCCCAGAATTCCATAACATTGAGCCATGGCATTTAAAGTGGTGTCTATCTGCACTATTTCTGCAGTGCAGAGGCAGCCTTAGCTTGGCTCCAGCTGAGTGACCTAAGCTCATACAAGCCTCTTTCAAAATTACAAAGACCTCATGGCCAATTCTCCAGACCCATAAGAACTGGTTGTACAGTGATCAAATGCCTGCCACTTGCTTCTTACAGGCAAAATTACTATTCTTGCACAACAGTCTAAACCCGAAAAGCTGAATGCCTTTAATTGGTTTTAAATGGAAGTCACACAATGGAATGGGGCTTACGTGGTCCTCTAGACTGCAACACCCAGCACCTCTAGCAAACATCAGCAACAGTGAGGAATGCTAAGAACTGCAGCTGAATAACATCTGGAGGTTTGTATAATTCCGACCTCTGTTCTAAACACAGGGAAGGCAGCTTGGTGCCTTCCAGATGCGCAAGGCTGCAATTTCTGCAAGTACCAAGCCAGCATTATTGGAAGAAATTATAAAACTTGTATTTCAAAACATCTAGAGAGCACATGATTGTTTACCCCTGCTCTAACAAGTTATGAAAATTTCAGATGTGACCTATACTAGAGAATATAAAGTTGCTGGTGAGCAACAGTGTACTTGCCTGTTCAGGAAGGGATCCAACCCGTTATTTGTAATAGATCTCATGTCTTGTGTCATATTAGGTGTGCTTACAGCAGTCTGAACTGGGGCCAAGTTCTCAGATTCCATGGGAAGTTGTCTGTACAAATCAGCTTCCTAAAGTAAAAAGATGGACACACACTGTCAGAGCTGGGTCGTGGACAGCCATGAAATGGAGAGATCTAAAGGCATGAGTCTCACTTAGGCTCTGCTTCTCCCTATTTCCCAGGAACAGTCCCTCCTGTTTTCTGGAGAAAGAAAGAAACTGCCTTATTTTGCCTTTTTTTTTGGGGGGGGGGGGAAGGGGACATTTTGTATACATAAATGGTCAGCATCTTCTGGCTCTGCAGATGTTGTTGGGATGCAACTGATACCATCACCATTGGCTACAGCTTATCACAACTGCAGTTCAATGACATGTTACCCACCTGAGAAAGGCAGATAGGCAAATAGACAGACAGAAAGACACTAATGTTAAGACATATGCAGAAGAATTCCAGGATTCAACTTCCTGCATCTAGATCAGCCTTCTCCAACCTTCCCCCCTCCATGTATATTTGATGACAATTTCCATTGGACGGATGGATGGATGATGATGATGATAATAAATTTTATTTCTAGATTGCCCCTCTGCAAAGCAACCGGTGCGGTGTACAACAGGATTAAAATAGACAGCAGTTAAAAACATTCCTTGAATCCAGTCCCTAACCCTCCCACCCCTTAAAATTAAATTAAACTAATACAGTTTTAAAATACAATTTAACAGGGATATACTATAATACAGTAACATCAGCATTCCTAAGGCAACATGGGTAATGGTAGCAGGGGTCTGAAGCCAGAAAAAGTTTGGAGCCGGGAAGTTATTCCGGGAAGGCCTGCCGGAAGAGATGCGTCTTTACAGGATGGATGGATGGACGACTCCCATCCAACCACACATCTTCCTGAAATGTATTTATATTGCAGCCATTACTGATTGAGCATCCACAATGAGTACAATCAGATTCTTTGGAAAATTAAACTTTTTATATTGGGCGTACTTTTTTTTTTTTTTAAAGAAAAAGGAAACATTTCAGCACAAAACATACAATACTTTGGAAATCAGCATGAAACAGAAAATGAATTCAATATGCAAAAAGCATAATAAGAAATGCTTAATGTACAAGACTGGGAGGGTACATTGTGTGAGTGTGATGCTTAAGGATCAGGATGAGTTGGAAATACTAATGTTCCTGTTCTAGTCCATGAAATCTTGGAGAGGGAAAAGCTTCTATTGAAACAAGAGTGGAATTTAGAAAAACAATTAGCCCTATGTACTCATGGATTTTGTATCTACAGATTAAACCATCCACAGTTTGAGAATTTTTTTTAATTCCAAAAAGCAAACCTTGAGTTTGCCATTTTATATAAGGGACACCATTTTACTACACTATTGTATATAATGGGACTTGATCACCCACAGATTTTGGTATACACGAGGGTGGGAATCTGGAACCAAACCACAGTGGATACCAAAGGCCCACTGTAATTGGCTATATTCAGTATGAAGCCTATGTCAGACTCAGATCAGAAGGGCCCAGATTCAGATTGTTCTTAATACATATATCCCTATACAAGGAAATTCTGAACTTTGATGAAGGGGGCATGATTTTTCTCTTCCCAGTAGGCTCAGACAAAAGCAAACTGCTGCTGCCTCTCTTAGCTTGTATGTTCTTGCTCATTAATAACTTTTGCTGTTTTGACCATACTCTGGATGTGTCCATACCGCAGAATTAAAGCATTTTGACATTACTTTAACTGATATGGCTCCATCCTGTAGAATCCTGGGATTTGTAGTTTGGTGAGGTATTCACCCTTGTTCTGGTGCATCACCAAACTAGATATCCCAGGATTTTGTATGATAGAGTTATGGCAGATAAAGTGGTGTCAAACTGCTTTAATTCTGCTGTGTGGATACGGCCTAATATGGCACTTAGCCACAAGTGTCTTGATTTTCATCCATGAGTATCAGGTAGGGATACAATGAATCTTTAGCAACATTCATTTCCTGGGCTAAAAGTGAGTTTTCCAACAGTCAGGAAATCTGATCAGGAAAAATAATACAGCAGTGAAAATTCTGTGTACGTTTGGCAGTTCCATACATCGTGAGTGTTTTGTGTGATTATTATGTGCAGAAACACATATATGTTTTGTAGACTGTTTTTCATGCTGGAAACATGAAACATTTTTTCCTAGAAGCCACATAGTTATCCAAATTTACTAGGTTTTCAAAAAGTCACGTTTTCTTGTGTTTACAAGATTGCAGGTTTTACATAATAAACCAGAAATTTCCCCCTCCCCCCATGGCAATACAGAAACAGCAGGAGGGTTGTGCAAAGAAGTAAATAATTAGTCAAGAAGCAGGAAAATAAAACTTCTTTAAAGGCGGGTACAGAGGATGAAGGAGTAGCCATTTTTTGTAACCTCACAGTGACATCTAGTGGGACAAAAGAATGATGCTAATCATCATATTCTCCAGGGAAAGCCCAGAGGGATTTCTATTAATAAAAAGTTCATGATATTATGGTCTCTCTGTTATCTTTTACATAGTTGAACCAGCTACAGATTGCAGTAGAATGTTGATAATGAAATGGCTTGACACAATGAAACACAATGAAACTCTTAAATATAAAACTTCTCTGTTTGTTTGAAGGCATTAACCCAGTGAAAGCATCTCTTCTACAAGCCCAGCTGCAATCTGCAGACATGGTGTAAAAGCATTTTTATTGCATTATAATATAATAGCCATTTTTTTCTAATGAGCTTTACACAGGAAAAATTCTTCATTGAGCGTCTGTAATTCTAATAAATAGAGAGAAGATCTATAAATTGATAGGCTATTAATTCATAGTACATTCACAGTAGATACATCAGTTAAAATTGCTGATAAAGATTTAGCCAATCTGCTTTATGGGCATTAGCCCTCTATTTGATGGTGTCCATTATATGAACTGCTGCCCAGTCTGCCAGGTCTGATTTAAACTTAAGAACTATAGGAATAAAAACCAGCGGTCCCAAAATTGTCCATCAACAGTTAGTATCTAGATGCCAGGATGAGCACACACAAAGATCAATTTATACATCATTATTCCTCTATAATGGTGTACTGTACTGCATTCTAAATTATAGTATTTATTTCCGCATTTTATCTATATCCATATTATCTTTTTCCTTTTTCCTTGGGGATACTTGGCTTTGTTTTCTGTTGCCACCCAATTAAACAAATGTTTATTTACAAAAAGCAAATGCTTGAATAATCTATATGATATTGTGAATATATTATGAACAATTGAAGATTCCTTAACTGATGGCAAAGTGATACTTAACACATGCTTAGTAAGGCCAAAAAACAGTAGTGTCTGCAGTAAGGAACCTAATTTCCACAATCACAAAACCATTTTAATGTAGTATCAACCATTATTCTATAAAACTGACTGAAAACCGAGGGTTAAGGCTAAGATCAATCCTATATGGTTATTATACACACATCAGCAGAGTCATGTTGATCCCACACTTCTACAATCAAGGGGTGTTTAGTATATCTTGTAAGAATAACAAATCACCAAAGTTGTACAAATCATGAAACATATATTTGTGCACAAACTCACTGATTTGTTAAAAATATATATCCTACCATTTTCCCAAGGGAAGTAGTGATACTTGTACAATCCAACTAGTGATACTTGTACAATGGGCTTTCAAATGTGAAGTCGAAGGCTTTCATGACTGACATCCATAGTTTTTTTGTGGGTTTTTCAGGTTATGTGGCCATGTTCTAGAAGAGTTTATTCCTGACATTTCACCAGCATCTGTGGCTGGCAACTTCAAAGAATGCTGGCATGGAAGGGAGTAGGGTGCATGCATGCATACTGTGTGGCCTTGTGTAGGCTTTCAAATGCTTGTTCTTGCTCTGTGTCTTCAAAACATTTCTGACTTATGGTGGCCTTCAGGGAAACCTATGACTGGGTTTACTTGGCAATGTTTATTCAGAGGGGGTTTGCCATTGCCTCTTAGGCAAAGAGTGTGACTTGCCCAAGGTCACCCAGTGGCTTTCTATGTCCAAATGACAAATTCAAACCCTGGCCTCCCATAGTCCTACTACAATACTCAAAACACTACATCACACTGACTCTTTCTATAGCATTCCAAATACTACAAGTGTATTTAGATTGATTCAAAAAGAATGGTGCAAAATCAATATAGGTTTTTAAAAATCATCTTTCTTCTCTTCTTTTCCTTTCCTTTTTTCTTTCTTTCCTTCTTAATCCCCCTGTATAATATGAGGGGGGAATATAGGAAACCTGAGTTTTAAAGCAGACAGAGTGAATGAAAAGTGACTTGTGTTCCTTTAAAGGTTTAAAGATTGTTGCCTTCACATACTTAGTGATCTGCTAAGGAAGGGAGTGGGAATGACCCTTAATGTTTCAGCAAGGCTACTGAACTCGCAGGGAAGAAGAGCCGGCCCTGTATTAAGGCAGGTGATGTCACTAGAAGAGCTCAAAAGGTGTATGGCACAGCTCAGAAAATGCAAGGCATGTGCTGTGGTACCCTATTCCATCAAAATTTCCATTTTACCACTGTACCTATGTTGCCCATCTATGGTGCTGCATGATAATAATCACAGAACACAGAACAATCACGTGCCATTCAAAACTTGGGTGTGCCTCGGTACTTCATGTTCAGGAGCCATGCCACAAGGTAACTATAAAATGATTCATGTTTTATTCTCAAATACTTTTTTCCTCAATGCAAAGGAAAAACAAGTCACTGCTTCGGTCTGCTGCATTTCGCACACTTACTAAAGCTCTGAATACGTATTTGTAATTTAATGCCACAGGGCTTATATCCTCTTGCTCAGCTGAGCTAATCCAATCACTTGCCACCCTGGCAATGTAATGATACTGCTTCTGGAACTGAAATGGGAATGAAGCCTAGTTAGGATGCTATCTAAGTTCATTTGGCATCCTCCAATAAGGATGTTAAATTATGCCTTCTGCTTTTCAGGCTTTGGTGAAATCCATCACTTTTTTCCAGTTTTACCAAGATAATATTGCGTACACACATTTATCAATATCTATGAATGTGCTTAAAATAAGTGTTTCTGGCTACAAATAGGCCTGGATTATATATGACCAGGTAATGTCCCTTTTTATGACACTCCTTTCCATGTCCACTCATCTTCTCTCAGTGTTGCATGACCAAATGAGTATGCGGACAAATGTTCCCCACCCTGATATGCCTTTCCTAAAACTGAGACAAAAAGGAAGTCTACTTAATCAGAGTTTAAAAATCCAGGCCTAAACCCAATTGCTAGTCACAAGAGTTAGACCCCTTGAGTCAATTGTTGAATGGCAAGTCAATACATCTGTTAAAGCCATTGATTTGGTAGCCCAGATGAGCAATAACTAATGTTAGCTCTTCCTTTTCTTTTATACTTTCCTTGCTTCTGCTTACTTGCTTCTTTAGATTTACAAATGTCCAGTTGCCACCTCAACTGGGACTGTTATTGCAGTGCCAAACACACACCAATCTAGTACAAATCATGTAATTTCTGAAAGAGCAACCAGTTGTCTGGCAAAGGGAGTGGTGCCTACAAGCTAATCATGACATGTTCACTGGCATTTACTCTAAAATCATATTTTAAAAAGTTATAGTCCCAGCCAACTTGGCCAGCAGTCAGAAAGGTTTTGTCATCTGTGTTGTTGGTGGTGGTGATGTGAGCATAAAGGTTTTGCAAAAATCAAAAGGAAAGGGAACCAGTGGAAACAAAAAAGAAGATCAAGACAACTGTGTGACATTGCAACAGCATTAAAATGCCTACCATTGCAGTGGAACTAAAGGCCTTCTTTTTCAGTCATTTCTGTGAAAGCTGCCAAAATGTAGAAAGCTTCAAAGGGCTCAAGCATGCTGAATTATTCACTGCCACTGCATGTGCAACAGACACATGGACTCTTGACGTAACCCGCTTTTTAACTGCACGCCAAATGATTTTAGAAATCTCCCCTTGCATTTCCTGGAACCCTTCCCAGTAGAAATAGCTTGATACATATGCACAGCTGCTCAATTGCTCCTTTGGAATGTAGGAAGGCTCTAGTTTCAGGCTACTCCTCACTGTAACTTCCGTAGCATGTTTTCTTGCTCTGATGCAGAACAACAACTGAACATTCACTCTTCTCTGGCCTTCACATTCCTTAAATTGCTCTATTC
Source organism: Urosaurus nigricauda (assembly GCA_034509955.1). NCBI lineage: Eukaryota > Metazoa > Chordata > Lepidosauria > Squamata > Phrynosomatidae > Urosaurus > Urosaurus nigricauda. The sequence continues at coordinate 246,772,240 of JAOEGL010000003.1, forward strand.
CATGCAAGACACTACAAAGCTTTAGCTTCATGTTTCCTCCCAGAATGAAGAGTTCATCACCTTTTATTTAAATAATAGCAAGAACAATTTTTTCTAGTCCTAGAATCATAGAATCAGAAATGCAAGGGATCACAAGTGCCACAACTAAAGCACTTCTGAAAGATCCCCATACAGCCTCATGGTTCTACAGGTGACTCCAGTGCTACCAGAATGGAACCAAAGAAGAAAGTAAAAATGAGCTAGAATCCATTCTATTTTCATTTCTTATGAGTTAAAATACTATCAAGAGTGTCAACAGACAGGCTCAGTTTCTTTACGGTTTATGATAAGTGCAGCAGAAATAAAGTTACTGTATATGAGCAAAATGTTTATTTGCAAACAACAACAACAACAATAATAATAATAATAATAATAATAATAATAATAGAAAAAGTAACATTTCAGTGGTTGGAGCACATCCTTTGTATGCAGAATGCCCTAGATTCAGTCTGTAGCTGATCTATGTCTGAAATCATCAACAGCATCTGCTAGTTATTGCAGAAAATATTGAAGCGCATTAATCAATACTCAGAACAGTACAAGACAGCTCCCTGCGTTTCAAAGAAATCTATCTAATCCCATATTTAACCCCCATTTGTTTTGGACCTCAGCTCCCAGAAGTCCCAGCCAACTTGGGCAGAAGTCAGGAATTATGGGAGTGGGCTTATGCTCCCCTTGAACACACAGGATCATAGCTTGGGGATACTTGTGGTTTCAGCCCTGAGACTGGATGCTAAGGTTTTGGCAATGGTTGGAGATACATTTGGATCACAGCGCCCAAAATCTCTAAGGCAACATGGTTCTGCAAAGTGAACGTTTCTGGGAGAGCTACAAGGGTGGTGGCAGTGGGAAGGGAAAAACCACACCAGTCAACCTGGCAACACTAGAGCACTGTATATTCCTTTGCTGCTGGGTGTGTTGTCCTAGACTGGGCAGCGTCAGAGTCCAAAAGTTCTACACTGAGTGCCTGCTGTCAGCTAGCCAGCTAGCAGCTGTAGTCAGTCTGGAGACCCAATACTGGTCAAGAGGAGTCTGCTGAAAGAACTCCACTTCCTTTTATCCAAACCATCCTCACTTCCTTTCAGTTGCCTAGAAGTCATAGCACATACTTTTCTTCTTTGATAGGTTGTATTAAATAGGAATAGGGGAGACAGGAAGGAAAAAGAAGTATAGGGCAGTGAGGAAAAAGTTTTGTCAGTGTGGGATCTGCTGCATTCTCTCTACCATTCTGCCCAGACTTCAGTACCACTGAAAGTGGTGAGAGGAAGTTCATAAAAGTCCCTGCTGATTAAAGGCTGCATGCCAGAGATCACAGCACAATTTCTTTTTTAAACTCCTAGAGGGGGTGAGGGCAAAAGATCTGCTCTTTGCTAAAATTAGCATGTGCAACCACAGTGCTAGATAAATCAGAGGAACAAACAGTACCATCTTTCCAAAGCAAGTTACTTTTGTGTTGCCGCTATGTCTGCACACTGCTTTTCAGAGTGCAACATTTGAACCTCTCCAGCACAGATGGAGAGAGTTGCATAGATTAAAGAAACCTGAGGGCGACAAAAATGGTGAAGGGTCTGGAAACCATGCCCTACAAGGAATGCCTTAGGGAGCTGGGTATGTTTAGTCTGGAGATGAGAAGGTTAAGAGGTGATATGATAGCCCTCTTTAATTATTTGAAGAGATATCATATTGGGGAGGGAACAAACTTGTTTTCTGCTGCTCCAGAGAACAGGACCCAGAACTATGGATGCAAGCTGCAGGAAAAGAGATTAACCTCAACATTAGGAGGAACTTCCTGACAGTAAGGGCTGTTCGACAGTAGAACACACTCTCTCGGAGATGGTGGAGTCTCCTTCCTTGGAGGTCTTTAAGCAGAGGCTGGATGGCCATCTGTTGGGGATGCTTTGATGGTGATTTCCTGCATGGCGGGGGGGGGTTGGATTGCATGGCCCTTGTGGTCTCTTTCAACTCTGATTCTATGATTCTATGACAATGAATTGCTGGGAGCAGTCAATAATTTAATCCTTTGCCCAGTGCTAGCCAAGTGTAAGCTACTGCTAAACGACTCTTCATTAAACCCGAGAAAAAAGTAAAAGCCCCTCCCTACCCATCCACAATTTAGGCTGCATCCCAACTACAGAAATAATCTAGTTTGACATCACTTTAACTGCCACAGCTCAATGCTACGGAATTCTGGAAATGGTAGTTTTGTACAGTTGTCTCTTTCAGAGAACTCTGGGCCAGAACAAACTACAAATCCCAGAATTCTATAGCATTGAGCTATACCAGTTAAAGCAGCAATTAAAGTGGTGTTTGACGGGATTACTTCTGTAGTGCGGATGCAGCCCTAGTTAGTTGTTTCCTGTATGTATATATCTGCATTGGCTTGCAAAAGAAAAAACAGACGAGTACAACAAATGCTTTATATTTAAAATGCGTCATTTACTAGATTGTATTGCCCCACACCCCCATTTGGCAGAAGTCAGGTCATGATACATTAAGTATTTAAAGACCACAATTTTAATACTCAGTAAATACACTTGTTCTGAAACCAACAGTGTATTTAAAAACACTGACAAATAACTGGCCACTATAAAATGAATTCACTAAATACCCCTCAGTCATGGATAAGCAACTGGAGGAGGTCAGGGAGACTTTTTAGGGATTTCTTCCTCCAAAAAATGGCATACCAACTGGGGAATTGCTGAGGAAGCACCCAGGGGCCATACGTGATGCAGGGGCCAGAGAGTGTGTTGGAAGAGCATTCCTCATGCTATTTTCTATACAATATGGAATTGAAATTACTTGCAATAACTCAAAACTCATTAGCTGCATTTTGATCAAACAGTGAATCATGAATTAAAAATTAAATATAAGCTACAATTAAAAAAACCTGAAGTAACATCTGAAGTTTTTAAATAATTATGAGTCTGTTATACAATAGATAACAAAAGATGTATAAAATTTGAACTCATCATGGTTTGGAAAACTTGTTTATGATTTTAATATAATTTTATATCACTAGGCCAAAACACACTGCAGAAATAATCCAGTTTTGTGCCACTTTAACAAACCTGGCTCAATGCCAGAGAATTCTGGGAACTGTAGTTTTATGAGATATTTAGCCTTCTCTGTCAGAGAGCTCTTAGTGCCACAAGAAAGTACAATTCCTGGAATTCCCTAGCACTGAACCAAGGCAATTAAAGCAGTATCAAACTGGAGTATTTCTGCAGTGTGTTTTGGCTGACTGACATGTTCTCCCTAATCATGGTTTAACAAACCACAGTTTCCTAGATTTGGACATTACTGATAACTATGGTTTTAAAAGCAAATTCAAAAGCTTCAAGTTGCCTTCTTGCAAGAGCATGTGAGCATTTGGGGTCATTGTACCCTCTTAATGTACTGGTATAACATGGTTTCCTATATGAACTGGGCCTCTATGATAATGCTACAATAACCGTGAACTCTTTTAATAAGAGTTATGGCTAACTAAATGAGTTTGGAGAATAGCTTGAAATGACATTAAAATGTTGACAAATCTAGAGTACAGTCACCCCTCCATATTCACAGATTTTTTTTATCCATGGATTCAAGCTTCCACAGCTTGAAAATATTCCAAAGAGATATAAATTCCAAATAGAAAACCTGGAGTTTGATATTTTATATAAGGGACACCATTTTCCTAACTATATTATTTAATGGGACTTGAACATCCACAGATTTTGGTATTCACGGTGGATCCTTTTATAACCGTTTTGAGGACGGGGACGAGACTTGCGGGGGCGCGTGTGAACACATTTTACCGCACACGCAAGCGTCCACAAAAAGGTCCCATTCCCGCACTTGTCCCTGTCCCGTGCCACAAAGCGTTAAATGTGCTGCTTAGAAGATTTCTGTGCAGCAAAAATGGTGCCCGCTAGCACTGAACACCGACGGCTTGGGGACAGGTGCCAGAACGGGGCCTCTTGGTGGATGCTTGCGTGTGCGGTAAAATGCGTTCACATGCGCCCCCGCGAGTCCCGTTCCTTCCTCAAAACGGTTTGACCAGTGCATGCAATAAAGTTCCAGGAGTAATAAATCAGGGCTAATTTTCCTTTGATATTTCTTGCAAGTACAGTGGGCCCTTGTTATCCACTGGGATTTGTTTCCAGGATCCACCGTGAATACCAAAATCTGTGGATGTTCAAGTCCCATTAAAGTCCTTAGTCTCCACTTTTCATGGGAAACTTTTTTAGAACACGCAAAAAGTATTTTTGCTGCGTTGCCTCTGGCAGCAAATTTATTATATATTTTATTTTTATTAAATTTTTTATTGAAATGTATTTATTTAAAATAAATTTGGCACATTTTTAGCTTATTTACATTTTCTTACTCTTTCTAACTTGTTTAGTCTGTTTTAAAGATATTTGTAAGCCACTCTGAGATTTCCTGATATGGGTTGAGGTATAAAAATATTATTATCATCATCATCATCATCATCCCCCCTCATATTACTCAAAATCCTATGGGATAAATATATATGGTAAAGACTCCTGTTTTCAGAATATTTCATCCAAATAACTGAAAAATCTAGCTGTTAACTGAAAGTCATGTCAAAGAAAATAATAAGGAATCACTTTTACCAGTGGCCTTAGAATTTGTCATGTAACCTCCTTCTACATTTTCAGGTAGTTATAAACAAAAATAGATGGGCAGGATTTCAAAGCACCAGTTATTTTATGCCCTCCTAGGCTCAGCCACATCCTGGTGCATCTGAGTGGGCATTAATAAACCTCCAGAAATGGTATGCCAACTGGTGTCATTGCACAAATAGAAAACATATTTCAGTTTGCTGCCAAGAAATATGAGCTTGGATTGCTAAATACAGTATAAACAAATGTTACCCTGGAATAGCCAAAGGGGTTAGGCACAAATCCCAAAGGCAAAAGGACACTGTAGGCATGAATTTCCATCACCCCATGTTAGATTTCTTGTACCCTGATCCTAAGCATGAGTACTCTGAAATAAATCCTGTTAGTTTATTAAGATTTATTCCCAAGTAAATGAGTATAGAGTAACAGCCTAAGGCTGCAGTCTTATTTACAATTCAGCTGTAGTGAAGTGAATGGGATTTTTAAATATGTATAGAATAACGCCGTAAAAGTTCTTTGTTTAAATAGAAAGGAAAAAAACTGTTAAGGAAGTGATATGTGGGTGTGAGAGTGTGTATGTCTATGTGCATGTAACTAAATTTATAGTGCAGTCTTATATCTATTCAGAAGTGGAACATATTGTGTTCAATAGAACTTACTCCAAAGTTGTAAACAAGTGATAGATGTTGTCATGTGAAGAACAGCTTCCCCCAAAGGATACAGTTTTCACACTGTTCTGGAATGTAAACAGTTAATTGTGTTCTCTGAGGAAGCTGATTAATATATTGTACAAAACACAATATCATCAGTAGGGAATACTCCCTAGTATGTGAAAAAAATAGCCTTTGCAATTGTCTGAAGTGATTGTTTACTTAAAGTAATGGAAAGGAAACACCAAATCTGATTTGAACAATGTCAGTTCTAAAAATATTAATCATAATAAAATTTTAACTCATAAATAAATAAAAGTCAAAAAACTGTACAGCATCATTGTAAAATAGGGGAAGTCTCCAACCAGAGGATAAAGAGACAGGTCTAAGACATTTGAAACTGTAAAATCAGAGCTTGGAAACATTATTGTAGTGGAGTACAAGTATAAGAATATCCAAGCTGGCAAAGATGGTGTCCATGTTGGCTACAAGTTTCTGGGACTTGTCTAAAAAAACAACAGTTTTCCAAACTCACTGCAAAATGACCCCAAACTGCTGAAACAGACTCAAGAACAAGCCCTTTGGAGTATATCACTGAGAGGTCCTTCAAGTGATGATCATGTGGGCACAAGCCACCAGTAAAAGTAAAGCCCAAGAGTAGATTATCATCACATATATTTTCCTGGTTCTATTTTGTTATGTTCTAATGTCATTTGAATTCAAGGATTCAACTCTAAAGGCTGATCTTCCCAAGTCAGGGGAGATCCTATGTTCAAAGAACCATAAGATTTCCCAGTTGTGGTGTTAAGCAACCCATGATAGTAATGATGTGAGCCTTAAAATGCTTTGATACCTGGCGCATGAGTTCTTCCTGGCGCATGCGAATCCTCTCTCTTTCCATCTGGATCCTTTGAAGCCTCAGCTTCTGTTGCTGTTGCTGCTGGGAAGTCAATGCATTTGGCATGTTCAATAAGCCAGTTTGAGGGTTAGGAGTAGGATGGGTCTGCTGGGATATAGTTGTAGTGGGTGTCATTTGTGGCTGGTGTTGGTGATTCATTACTATGGAACAAATAGAGTTTAGAGATTATTAGGTTGCTTTTATTTTATTCATTCATTTAGCCATTAATCTGCTAAGTCAGTAAGCCTATAGCAATTTCCTCAGGATGGCATGTTAAAAATAAAATCCACAGATATACATTGTTGTTGTTGTTGTTTTTGTGCCTTCAAGTTGTTTCCAACTTATGGAGACCCTAAGGTGAACCTATCACAGGGGTTTACTTGGTCTCCAGAGTTGTAGTCCAGTGCTCAAACCAGAACACCACACTGGCTATTTTAAAGACACATGCATAGATTAAAAATTCAGGAATTCATAAAATGGATTAATATAATAGAAACAGATGTCACTCATATATTTCCACTTTCAAAGGTCTTCTAAATCCCTCTTCCACCTTGGAATAACAACAACAACAGTGTTTATTTATAATGCCCTTTCCACCAAAGGACAATACATCAGAACATATACAATAAAAAGCAAGCAATAAAACACCACATCATAAAATACAAAAATAATATATTATTATGCTAATAACAAAAACAAAATCGGGGTGGTCCCTGGGCTGATCAGAGCAAAAGTTTCAGAGTTTCTTAGGAAAGTTTTTCCAATGATAGTAAACTGGGTAGTAAACCTGACTGCTAACCAGCAGGAGTAAGCAGCACACTGTGGTGACTGCCAAGCATCTGTGTTTGGGTATATGCCTTCAAGTCACCTGTAGACTTCATTGGATTTTCTTAGGAAAGGAATGCTCAGAAGAGGTTTTGCCAGTTCCTTCCTCTGAAAAATAGACTACAGCACTTGATATTTCTTGGCAGTCTCCCATGCGAGTACCAACTGACCCTGCTTAGCTTCCAAGATAAGATGGGATCCAATGCCGTTAGGACATGCAGCCATCAACTTATTCAACAATGATTAGAGTGTTGATATGCTGTTATTACAAGCATTTTAAATAGTGGATTCCACACCACTATTGAAAGTGGGCCCAGTGAAGTTAGTCCCTACTGGACCTGTCAGAATACATCTTGTAACCTGTCCTGTAAAAGAAAAATCAACCAAAGAGAGTCAGGACAGTTCCAGTTCCAATGTAAAATGTGGTGTGGAGGGCCCATGTGCATTGTTTTATCTCAAAAAATGTGATATATTTACCCCAGCAAAATTAACCCCTACCTTAAACTGGAGCGAATACCTGTACCTTTAAAGGTAGTGCAGAATCAGCAGACTGTTAAGTAGTTGCATGATAGGGAATACCTGCTGAAATTCCCTCTTCTACACAGCCATTACAGGTACAGGAACCCTCTCCATTTTTCAGTCTGGCAAGCCTTCCCTTCAAATTGATAAGCCATAAGATAGTTACTTATAACTGTGATGGAGCAAACTGTAAGCTTTTTCAGTTCTTTTTTTTTTTAAACTCTTAGTATTTCATATACCAAGCAGGAAAAAAAATAGTACAAGAAAATTAATCTGAATGCACTGTGCTTTCATAAATTAAAATTCACACAAACTCTGTGGCCAGCCAAGAGTTCTCTTGCCATGAGAAATCTTGCTATACCATTTGAACAAAGAATGCCTTTCTCCCACCATCCCCTCCCCAAGATTGGTTTTGGGCTGCAGTTAGTAGAAATCTGGCCATCTATGATTACAGTATGTGAATTACAGAATACTGAAATTTGTGTACTTTATAAACTGCTGATATATTATGCCAATTATTTTTCAGTAATGTTAGCTTTTCTGTTCTTTATCCGGATTTCCAAAGTCCCCAAAGAAATTTGTTGCACTGGCTACAGATCTGTCTCTTTATGTCAGTGATATATCTAAGTCTTTTACTCCAAGTCTTAAGTCAAGTCTCAGGTCTCTACCTTCAAGTCTCAAGTCCTGCCAGATACTTTCAAGTTAAGTCTCAAGTTTGGGAGCCAACTTTTAATTTGGGGGGGAGGGGTTCTCATAGAGGAACAGCAAACAGATTAGACAATGGATTTGAGGCAAGGGTTGGAAGAAGCTCCTAAAGTTTTTGAAACATTTTCCAAGCCTTCCAACTCAAGCACACTGCCTAATGCATCTGCATATCCTGCGCTCTGGGGATGGGTCTTGCCTTTTGCTCAAACTGAATGACACCAGCATTATCGGTCAGTAAAAATATATAGGTCACCAAGTCAAGTTGAGTCAGACTCAGTGTATCATTTATTGCCAAGTTAAGCCCAAGTCCATGTCACTTTAGTGAACTGAAGTCCAAGTCAATACGCACGAGTCTACATCATTGCTCAATGGATTTAGAAATCAGCTCAAACTTTTTTAAAAAAAAGTAAAAAGGGAAAAACTGCACAGCATAGTCCAAGAAAAGGAAGGAGAACAAATATCTTAGCAGGGTTGAAGACCCTCTGTAGGCTGAAAACACATACATCAGCCAAAGGGGAGGGAGTAAATTTAAATTGCTGATCACCTCTGAAAAAATATATGGACACCTATTTCCCTTTATTTGGGTACTTATTACCCTAGTCTTGCGAGATTTGTTGGGGATAATCAAAAGCAAAATTCTTAATAATAGGTTCCTTGTGTGGTCCTTTCTGTGGAATAAAGCAAGTGTGCTTGTGGAATTAAACTTGATTCTAGTTTGAGAGGCAGTGAAATTTGCACTTCCCTACATGGCATGAGAATTCCTTTCAGAATTCCCTAGGAGGGGGAAAAAGCTCAAAGCTGTGCTGAAAGTGGTGCTGATATATAAAGTCTTACAAAATGTAGGACCTAGGTAGGCAGACTATGGAAAGGTTCCGTTTTTGATATGTTGGCAGTAGTGTTGCTAGATTTTCAAAACAGCAATAAGGGACAATTGAAATTCATGACATGCAGGATTGACAATCAGGAAGAACATGTTTGTGCTCTATTTAAAAACCAAATGAAAGTACTTATTTTAGTTAACTTGGCCAAGCACTATGCCTTGAAAGTGGGACCCAAGATGACTTACATCCAATAACAGAGATATCTGCCCCCTTATCTGCCCATTCTTCCCCGTTTGTTTCTCTGTCTTTGTGGAATGTTTTTAATGTTTTTAAAGCTTTTAATGTTTTATACTACTACCGTTTAATTCAATTTTAGTACTGGGAATGGGGGGTGGGGGAGGTTTAGGGTTTGATTTTATTGTAACTTCAGTGTATTTTATTGTTGTAAACCACCTGGATTCTTCGTGATTGGGTGGGCTAGAAATACATCATTATTATTATTATTATTATTATTATTATAAACAAATACCAACTAAAAACTATTTGTACAAAAAAGAAATTTAAATTCAAACAACAAGTAATAAAAACACAAGAGTTAAGACAGTTCAAAATATAATTAAAACATGTGCTATATGCTGTCCCCAGTCACTGCCCCAAAGATAGCACAGTTTCTTTTCTGCTGCATGTGGATATATTCTTAAGTAAGCATCAAGGCTCTTACTGAGGAGCCAGACTAAACATGCCAAACTGCTACTAAGCAGCAGAGGTAGTGAAGGGTGACTCTGGGAGCGGATCTTTCAGAGACAACATTGTTGTGAAGGCACACAACATTAAGAAGATCAAATCAAGCCTGAACTCTCCCTACAAGTTAAGATGAATATACTGAGAGTGTCATGCCTTGTGTATATATCATTAGAAGACATGTAAAAGAAAGGCAGATTGAAGCAAGCTTCCTTAAATCACATCTCAACAGAAAGGCAGGATATAAATTCAAGAAATATGTACATACATACATACGTGGTTCTTTCTATTGTAAAAATCAATTCAGGAGGAACACTTATTCACAACTAGGCCTCATTCCAGATCTACTAGTATGATCTGTTTGGCATATTCAATTTACAAACTGTTTTGTGGCAGGGCAGGGCAGAAGCAATATAAGCAAAACTTTGCCTTGTAAACTTAAGAGGAGAGATTTTGAGCTGACTTCTTTCCTAGACATAAATGAGCAAGAGGCCATTTCATAGAGAGATTATGTAAATTGAAGACACAATTCAACACAGGTGTTAATTGTCTGAGGACTGCAGCATAGTTTTTTTTAAAAAAAATAAGTGTCAGCAGAATCTAGATCCAGTTGTGGGTTAGCCTCCATTTAAAAAAATCCATCCCAAGTCTAGTTCACTGCAAACTGGCCATCATCAAGTATCAAGCAGAGCAGTCTGATGAAAAACATATGCCTGCAGAGGTAGGAAAGAAACCTAGTCACATTATACTTCTGACTTAGTCACGACATTGTGAAAAAGGAGTGGGACTGTATCCCCCCCACCCCCACCTTTGCTCCTGCCAACAAAGAACTGCCTGTTTCACTTGCTTCCCAGAAACAGCATTAGTCTTCCAACAAGGTCAGCAAAAATATTGCTTTTCAGTTCAGAGTGCACTGTGGTCCAAAAGTCTGCAAAGTATTAAAGAAAAATGCTACAGTGCCCTAGATGCACAGAGAACCTTCTATTCCAGAGTACTGAACTGAGAATAACCAGGGAGGAAACCTTCAACAATCAAGAACAGAAACCTAAAGGGATCTAGGATAATAAACATTTAGTAACACTTTTCGGTCTTTGTTGATTTAGACTGAGAGGGAATACATGAAATAGCCCAAATTGTACAGGTGCGATGCCATTAATTCAAATGATCATGAAACAGTTTGGACTGGCTGGTGATTGTTTTTAATAGACTGGGACCAGACAAAGCCTGCTGACTAGTCTAGGTTAGTTAGCAAGCAGCAACAAAGGCGAGAGAGATCCAATCTGTCTTGGGTGCTCAAAATGCACGCAAGCACCTTAGAGTGACAATGCACCTGCTTTCTGATGTGGCAAGTTATGATGTAGTGAACAATTTCACAGTCTTTCATAGTATGATGCACTACAGATGTCTAAGACTACAATTATCCTACCATCCTAGATAACTGCTCATGCTAGCTTAGGCTGACTGACATCACACTCCAATAATGGTGGAGTCCGAAAAAAAACACACTGAGTTGTAGAAAGTTGCATTTTTCTCCTCATTCTATTTAGTAGGTGCTCTTTATAAATTTTTGCACTGTGCTATAACAAGATTGGGCAACTATAGAAAGTGAGAGTCATTTTTCATTCACACTTCCCAAGGACAACACCAAAATGCTCCATGTGACCAGAAATGATGTCACATCATTCTGGTTTTGTTCTCAGCCAGTTTTGGGGAGGGATAAATTCTTTTCCAAATATGTGGGATTCTTGGTGGGCTATGATGGCCAATGGCTACATTCTGCAGCTTTAAAACTATTCAGGGAGCATAAAAATCACCTACCCACCCCAAAACAGCAATATTAGGATCTAGATATTTTGTGTGTATGTGCCTTCAAGTCATCTGCCAACTTATGGTGAGCCTTTGTTCCTTAGGGAACGAATGCTCAGAGGTGGAATTTCTTCCTGTGAAATGTATCTGCAGGACCTGGAATTCATTAGTGTTCTCCCATCCAAGAAGGGGATGGTTGTGCCAAGTAGGGAGGTCACTCAGGAATTCCTTTTTAACTGAGAAGGGGTGGCCATGATGACAGACCTTCTTCTAATCATCGTTCAACACCCATGTAGGATTACAAGTATAAACTGAGCAGGTCTTTGTGCATGAATCTGTTTACACTAGACAAACACAGTCCTGCAATTCCACTTTAACTGCCATGGTTCCATCTGATGGAACTCTGGGATTTGCAGTTCATGGAGGAATATTTAGTTCTAAGCCAGAGATCTTTGAGGCCTTGCCAAACTACAAACCACAGGATTCCATAGGATGCATTCATAACAGATAAAGTGGAATCATAGTGCTGTGTTTGTATAGTATGAAGGGTCATAGCCTTATTGGTCAGCCATTGGGCTAAAATTAGTTGTTAGCCCCAACCAGAACAGATCAGATCCATTGACTTAATTAGCTCTATTACATCAATATGTAAGTTTTGTTGATTCAGTGGGTCAACTGTATTTAGGACTTTAAAACTAGATTGACTTTTTAGAGTTTTGTGGTACAATCTATATTCAACATTAATTCAGAAATAGATATTTATATCTAAATGCAGGTTATCTAGGCTCAAAGGAAAAGCCTGGGTGGGTTGGGGGTAACCCTACCTTTCCAGTCTGCCAAGAGAGGGCGACATGAAGTTGCCTTTTCCCAAATGCTTAGCAGCTACACTGCAGGTCCCAGGGGTATATTTAAAAGGTATAGGGCAGCTACACTGAGGGGGTGTGGGGACGACTTATCTGAAGTCTTTTCTGTTGCTCAACAACTACACTGGAAGCTGTCAGGATACTAGAAACACAGGCAGAACAGCTGCACGAGTGGCAATGGACAGGGCTTTTGGCTACACTGAACCTTTACAAAAAAATTTTTTGTTGGTGGCTGCAAACTGCACAGTTGCACCACTACATCATACAGGCAATTGTATTGCCAGCTGCAAATTGCGCAGTTGCGCAGGTACGTCATACATGAACTGTGCAGTTATGAAGATCTGTCAAATTACCATTGTGGTTTCGCTTGCCTTTTTTAAGTGCACAGTTGCATCGGTGCACCATGAATGAACCCCTTTATATTATTATTATTATTATTATTACTATTATTTATACCCCACCCCTTTGAGATCAATCGAGATGGCTTACCCATTAAAATACTATTACATCAATAAAACAAACTGCATCTCTCCCCCCCTTAAAAAGATATTAAATCCGTTACAATTTAAGTTTATGAATAAACGTCTTTATTTTATGAATGAATTGGCATTTTATGTGCAGTTGCATTAATATTTACAGCATCCCAGAGTCCCTCCTGCGCATGTCTGGGGTTCAGATTAGGGCTGGAGCTAGGGTTTGGGAGCTTTAAAAAACTGCACAGTTGCACTGCAGCATTTAGATGCAGCTGCACTGTTACACCCTTTTTAAAGCTGCTTTTTCCCCATTAAAATGCAAAAGAAGTGCGTTCATGCCAAACTTTCAGTGTGGGTCATGTAAAGGCTACACTTTCATGCAGGCATGAACACACCCCTTTTTGCCAGTCTAGATCAGCCCAGAGTAACTTTTTCAAGCTTTGTTCACATGTTACATTAAGGCTTATGGCCTTCCTGATGTTTTGTACTTTGCTTAATGATTCAGCAATGGGCTGCATCTGGTTTTCTCATGGTTCTAGTAAAAACCCAAGATAAATCTTGCAAGCCTGAAGCCTGTCCACCTCTGTTTTTACCACTGCTACCCAAAATCCTGTGAGATAGATTTGTTGAAGGAGAAATAGGTTCTCCAACACTTTATAAATAAGTTGTATAACAATAGAGACATCTGATACAAAATGTATGCCAGTGACTAGTGCTGTCATTCTTCTTCTCAGGTATTATTTTTAAACATCTTTTGCCTGATGAAGAAACCAGTGGAGATCCAAAAGCCTGCATGATGCATTTTATGCACTTCAGTTGGCCAATAAAGGTAACACTCTTTTGTGGATTTTGTTTTATTTTGCTGTACAGCCAACACGGCTACCCTTGAAAATGTCTCTTGGATCTGAAGATAACCACAACAGGTGAACCCTAAAAAAGATGGAACTAAGGACTGGGACTTAACTCTTTGAGGTTTCTACCTCCAACAAAGGTAAAACCTTTTTCTTTTGGACTCTAATTGGCTGAGTTTCACTTTTACAGTAACTACAGGTTTTTCCAGATTGAGCAGTACAGAGACTTCTTCAGAAATTTAATGTTCTCTGCCTTAAAAGGGGGCCTGTGGCTTTAGAAAAGACAAGAGACACCCTGGATTCCAAGAGAAGTTTCTTTACTTCTACTAATGGAGTTTAAATATGTCTCCTTTGTCTTTGCCCCCACATGGTCAAAGAGGAGAGTGGCCTCTGCCTGCATTGAGATCTCTCCAAACCAGCTGCACTACAGCAAAGACAACATCTGATGTAGGCTTGTGACTCCAACACTGTCACTTTTTCCCCTCCTCTATGATTTTTAAAATACCTTTTGCTTGATAAAGAAGCCAGTGGAACTTTGAAAGCTTGTATGATATGTTTTGGACATTTTGGTTGGCCAAAAAAAAAAAAAAGCTGTGAAGGCCAACAAAAGGTATTTTGTGGATTTTGGATTTTTTTTTAACATTATATACCTGTAGTTACAGAAGTGTGATGCCATTCCAGCTGTGGAATCCTGGGATTTGTACTTTGATGACATTAGAGAGCTTTAATGCCTATCCTGAGTAACAGTAGCACTAGAGCTTTCTAGTAAAGAATTCTAAGTAGCTCACTATACTATATTCACAGGTTTCATAGGGATGAAGGTTTGGAAAAGTGGCAACAACTACTAAAACTGTGTAGTTAATGAAGATACTCAATAAAGAAATATTTACATTCGGGATGTCTCTTCTCTTTCAAGGCTTTCTCTGCCCACTCCACCACATTGGCTCTTGCAAGTGTGTTGCCACTTCTGCAAACATTTGAAAAAGCAGGAATGTCTAAACCAGCCTCCAGGCAGTAAAACAAAATATTTTAAGCCAGGTCTTTCATCAATTGAATAGAAAGAAAGGCATTTGTACAAAATGGGCAGAAATGATTTGGGCTGTCTTATAAATTATACTTTCTCCGCCAGTAAACAACTTCTAATTGTATTAGTCATCCCAATCACATCTGGCACCTGTCAGTTCCTTTCAGGATATCAAGTGATCAAGCACAGCTTGAAACAGGAAGAGGCTTCACAGCACAGGTGGAGCACCAATATAGCCAAGCTGGGCTGGGGGATAAGATATTCCTTCTCAAAGTTTCAGCAAACACCCATTTCAGCAAAGACAACTTAGTTCTCCCTTATCTCTGAGGGCTCCACATGACTAATGAATCCAAAACATCTCCACCTCTAAAGGTCACACCCTTTTTATTACGACAGGATATGGAAAATATTATTCACCTATTTATTGTTCTTGTAGCACCTGAGACAAAGGGAAATAAGGGAAATAAGGGAAATAAGTCTCAAGTCTATGAAAGCTTACCGGTATGCTACCAACTTCTTTCTCTTAGGTCCAAAACACACTGCAGAAATAATCCAGTTTGAGACCACTTTAACTGCCCTGGCTATGTGCTATGGAATCCTAGGAATTGTAGTTTATTGTGGCACCACAGCTCTATGACAGAGAAGGCTAAATGTCTTACAAAAATACAGTTCCTAGAATTCGCTAGCATTGAAGTAGGGCAGTTGAAGCAGTCTCAAACAGAATTATTTCGGCAGTGTGATTTAGACCACAGGAACCCTTTGCATATTAATATTCCATACTAGTACAACTATGTCTTTGAATTCGATTTACTGTTTTTATATAGGATTATATTATGTTTTATTTGTAGAAATTCCTGATAACTTTAAGAAAAAAGAGGGGATGTAGACACAGGTGGAAAACAGCCAATTTTTGGGAGGCTAGCCATAATCTTTCTTCCCAAGGTGGATACTTTCCAGCTACATCTGTAGCTGTGGCTTCTGTTTGACCTGTCTTTATTTTCTCCCCACTCCAATGCTTCATGAAAATTTAACAGACATGCTATGTGTCTCTGTTTGCGTGTCTGCTTGCATACACATACTTACTACCAAATGATCTGGAAAGAGAAGCTAGCTATGGAAGTTCAAGCGTATCAGAATATCAAAGAACTATTTTAATTCACACCTAAGTGTGGGAAAAGACATAAAATACAACAAATATATCCCTGTCTGCTATGATGTACCCCTGAATCACACTCCTGTGATGAAAATCCTGATTGACAAGATTCACAAATGAATAGACATGTGAATGGTCACCTGAAAGCAACTACACTGATGCGAAGCAGCTTCTCATGTGGCATTTTCCCCAGTCTCTTGTGGCAATTTCACCCAAACCACTGACAGCCACTTTTTTCCTAAATTGCAGTTGCCACTAGCATACTGTGATGGCCAATACCATGTAGTGCCCTCACCCAAACTGTGCCTCTTTTCTCCATCCATGAGTGGGTGTGCATGCATAAACATTATGCATAATATTCACTGAGAATAGTTATAAATTACAGCTGGTAGCTTCCAAGTCAGTGGGGCAGTAAATTGTACCCTGGCATTTAATCTGAACTTTAATGGAACAATTCAAGGTGCTGAACCTAAGCACCAAGACTATTTCAGTACTTTGAAGAACTCTTTTAAAGTTGAGATTGAAACCCACAGTGGGTTCACATCTCAGCCATCAGCTATGACAGCTATTACATATAAGAGAGTCCTAGCCCATAATAACTTACATTGCAAATAAATCTACTGGATATAAAGGTGATGCAAGTCACCTTTCTTAAGGGGAGCTCTGAAGCGTTCTCTCTAACCAGCTGCATTTCAAAATAGCCACCCTGCTGCTATTTGCATATGGCAACTGGTCCTAAACCTCTTTCTAACAGTTCAGCAAGGAAATACTGCCAACAGGATCAGTTTAACACTGCTGATGGAAGCCAGAGCAGAAAACATTTTAATGAAGGAAAATGTCTGGAGCATCAGAGACTTGATGCAGCAACTCAGAGAGTTTGCAGGCGGGGCTCCTGGCTAGACAGCAACTCGTTCTACTTCTCCTTGACTCTTCCAGCCTGGCATCCTACATCAGACAAGCTTTTCCACTTGCTTCCTATCAATCACATCACAGCAATGACTGTGGAGGCCTACAGAGTGCCTAGTAGGCCAACAGTGTCGGTTGTCAAGTTGGGAGGTCACATAAGAATTCCTTTTTGGCTGAGAAGGAGTGGGGGGTTGGCGGTATTTGCCTCTGTTGTTCTTGCTGAATTGCCAATTGGAAGGAAAGATACAGCTGCATCAGTGGGAACATTTTGGTGCCAGTGAGACCTCTGGAATAGGAACACAAGAGGTACAAGTGGAACCCAAAATACTAGATCTTTATCCTCCTTTGTCTCTGGCCATCTCAATCCAGGTTATTCTTAACAGTTCCGCAATTGGACCTTTAGGAGAATCAAAGAAGAGGGAAATTCTCCTTGTAACACTGTAAGAGGAGGAGAGTGAGATGGGGATGCAGCACCAATTAAATTCCCTCATCCACGCAGGTCTCTAAAAGGTATGGCACCCCAATGCGTGGACCCCAGTGTTGTCCTGAGATTGCAAAACTATGTTTAAGACAGAAGAATTCCAGCTTGTTTTAGTCACATGCCTTTCCTAGCCATCTCGTAGCTACTATATAGTAAGGCTGCCAGTTCTTTAATTTACCTTTATAGCTATGCCTTTAACAGTAACAGCAACTTTAGGATTTTATGGGTGGGTAATGCAGTAATGCATAATGGAATTAACATGACCCCGACTTAGGTTTTCTGAAGCTGGACTCTGCCTCCTGAGCCAGCTATCACCAACCACTCTCTGGGGAAAATCCTAGGAAGACAGGGGGAGGGAAAGGCAGACAAAAGCTACACCAATACCTATATGGAAAAAAAAATCCTGTTGATTTATGCCCTGTGGTGACTGGTCTTTCCCATGCCACCGAGACAGTGAATCTGCTCTGTGTTTTAACCTTTTAATATCAAATATTTTTGATAATATTCTTATTCTTATTATTTATTGGAAGCCCCCACTTATCCAACAGGTTAGGGATTACACCACTGTCAGAAACTGGAACTGGTCATAAAGCACGACACATGTAGAGAACATGAGGAAATTACAGAGCCTTGCTTGGGACAGCGCATGCATGCTGCTTGCAAAGTCAGTTGGCTTGATACCATTTTTCCACTCTCAGTTTGCTTTACAAGCAGCATACACATGTGCAGTTGATCCCAAGAAAGATGAATTCACAAAAGAGTGGTTCCCTTGATGGATTAATGGAACTTGCTCTTGATATGCACGCATCAGAAGAGCGAGTCATCAGATAACAAGCCATTGAAAGGTGGGTACTTCCATTATATTATTATTATTATTATTACTATTATTCACCACTTTGGTTCCCAAGGCAGCTTAGAACAGACTAAAAAATGCAGTTAAAAATTCACAAAACACAAAAATTAAACTATCAAAAATTTAAAACCAGTTTAAATCACATAGCTGAATAGAATATGAGAGAAAATACAGTACAGCATAGAAGTTAAAAAAACTATACTTAGCACTAGTTATAAAGGAGGAATTCATTTATTCTGTGATGCAGAAATATCCTTTTTAGAAATTTTAAGAACCCATCTCTCAAGGATCCCAAAGATTTTGAAATATTATGACAAAGATTGTGTAAATGCTGTTTTTCGCTAAGAGAAATGGCAGCTTGTATATGTGGATTTTCAAAGCAAGTGGCATGGGGTGGGGGTTTGTGCCCACACAGCCAATATCATGATCATTATGTGAATCTGCTTTTCTCTATGGCAGGGTGGACTGAAGTGTATTTTCAATTAGGTTTCACATCGAGAAAGTCAGGATGCTTGGGTGCAAGCACTTGTGAATTTATCTTTGAGCACTACTTCCTGGAAAGAGGAGGGTCTTCACACTGAGAATAATAATATTATCGTTTGTCAGCCCTGGTGGCACAGTGGTTAAATGCCTGTACTGCAGCCACTCACTCAAAACCATAAGGTGGCAAGTTCAAGACCAGCATAAGGGCTGAAGCTCGACTCAGGCTTGCATCCTTCCGAGGTCGATAAAATGAGTACCCAGATTGTTGGGGGACAAATAGCTTACAGTTGTAAACCGCTTAGACACTCCTTAAGGGTATGAAGCGGTATATAAATGAAGCTGTTTGTTTCTTAATCTGAAGCAAGTGATTGCCCACCCAGCTGAACTGCCATTTAGCACTTAGCTCTGGTTGGTGACTCAAGGTTTGAAGCTGGAGAAGGTAGAGTAAGAGGATGAGAAAATAATTCAATAAGCTTGTCCCATGGCTTTTCTTTGCTATGTCCCATGGCTTAGAGAAATGTGACATCTAGGGATACATATGGGGTGGGAATTATGCAGCCCTCTAAATGCTGTTCAGTTCCCCACACTCTTCACCACTGGCTGTGCAGGCTAAAGGCTGTTGGGACTTTCCAACAACACTTGGAACACCTTGGGTGAAAACCAGTTGGTAGTTCCAGTTCAAGTTCCAGTTCTATCAATCAATAAAATTTACTTAAGAGTTGGCATTCCAGGTTTTCAATGATTCAATCTGTCTGCTCTGTTTGACAATTGGATTTAGCACCTGAGCCATGTATCACTGACAACTTATCTTGTATAGCTCTCATTTACAAATGAAGCACAAGTGGCAAGACCTCTAGGCATACTGGGGAAGATTTCTTAAGCCTAACACTTTTGGGAATCAAACATTCATCAAGAGCATTGTAGACATAAATATGAAACTTAATGGTAAAACATTATACACTCTGACAATACAACAAGCAGAAACAGGTCAACCAAATTCATTTGCAGTTTCCACCGAGATGCTAAAATAGAAACCTCCTTCAAATTTAGGACTCTATTTCTTTGTAACCATAAGAAGAAAAAGCCATCAATAACCAAGATAAGGCAGTTCCAGGATCCATATGGAATATGAATTGTATACTGTATAGATAACTGAATTGCATTCTGTTATATACACAGAATTAATACCACCACTGCAAAGTTTTTTTAAAAACCAAGCTGAGAAAATTTAAAAGGCCTACAAATGTTTAGCTCATAAATATGTGTATGCCAAGTACCTCAGTCCCCAAAACAATGAATGTAGCCTTGAAAAAACTAATTTTCTTTTCATACTAATTCATCCACCACAGTATATTTGTATTGTTCTTGATGAAATCTTTCCAAAAGTTTTTGTGCAATTCCTTGCAAACACAGATTCAGGGGAGATAGAAAACAAAAGCAAGCAAGTCATGTAGGGAGTACCAAATTTTTCATCTCATCATCAGAAGCAACGAAACACATGCGCACACACACACACACAGAGGTGCATTTTTCTAATTAGAAGTGCAGGCCAGGACACAGAGCTGGAAAAAAATTTAGCCTCCACCTTGTCTGTGGCACATCTTCAAAAGAATTTGTTAATTCCAATGGTGCTGAAAAATCCTAGGGCAACAGACAGAGGTGTAGCCTGTTTTGGCAAAAAGGTTTTGAACTGACACTTGCCAGAAGGGTGGTTTTGACTTCTTATCCAATTTCCATTCCACTTGTGTTGTCTGGCGGGATGTTGGCATAAGAGGCCTGGCTTCAGGGCTCAAGTACTGTTCCAAAAATCTGCTTGCTTATATGCCTGATATGAACTTGAGCAAACAGACTTTACAATGCTGGGATGTGACTGAAATAAAAGGAACATGTCCTTTCCTATCTGGCTTCAAAATGGACACTTACTGATACACGACTACAAAGTCTGAATCTCTGCTTGCCAGTCAGAACATAGGGAGTAAATGTTTTGCAAGATGCAATCCCTGGCATCTTCAAATTGAGTCATAAAAAACAAGGGTCTGAAACCAGGAGTGATTGATAACCAGTAGAAATAATTCTGAGATAGATGGAGGGATGATCTGACCCAAATATGGTAGCTTCCTATGCTTGCTAACAAATACCTGTACTCCTATTAACCAGCCCCTATCCTGAATTCCCTCTTCCCTTCCTTGAACCATACTTTATGTATTAGTAGCCATTCAGGTGTTGATTGTGTTAATCAGGGTTAGAAAAAAACACTTCAAAACCAGATAAAAATGTAGTTTTTAGGAATGGCAATTTGGAATGACAATTCCTAAAAGGTGTGCTGGGTAGGCCTATGCACTCAGGAAGTATTTCTAGTGCTGAATTAAATGGAAACTTTGGGGCTGTACAACAGCCCATAAGGGGTGGCTCCATGCTGCCCCTCGAAGCAATGGTTGGGGACATGGCAACCGCACACCATGCCCTCAACTTGGAACAAAAAGGAGCTGCGAAATGCAACTCCTATCTGCACCACTACAGGGGCGCCATAAGCGCTGCAGCACAGCCTTATGACACCTCTTGTGTGCAGCGCTGTTTGGGCACTGTGCCCAAGCAACATCATCATGGCGCATGCCATCTGGTCAGGCGCACACCAGGATGGTGCCCGGGTGCCAGTACAAGGGCTTTGAGTGTGTAAATGACCCTAGTTCGGGTCCAGGCCAGTATAAAGTGCTGGTCTGTACACCCTCAAAGCCTACATTTTGATGTAAGAGCAAATTCATCTGAGAGAGTCTCTTTAATAAATAAAATGGCCATCTTCATAGAATCATTCATAGAGATAGTTGTGTTAGTCTGGAATATCAATATTCAAAGGGATCTTGTAGCACCCTTGTGAATAACTTTGCGAAAGAAGTTGTAGCATATTCTACAGCATTTTTCACACAATTAGTCTCAAAGGTGCTACAAGATCCCTTTGCATATAGAATCATAAGTTACATCATCCTTCGTGTTCACTGAGTTTAATCCTTTGTCATGAGATTACAACTACAGCATCTCTGATAGTGTTTATCCAATCCTTCTTAAACATCTCTAGCAATTAGCAACAGAGATCTCACCACTACTTTGACCAGGGTGCCAAAACAACAAACAAAGGCAAATAGTTATTCAGTGACCACATTTCAAAGCATTTACAGGTGGTTTGTAGTAGTTTAAGCATGGCTTCTTATTACCCACCAAGAAATTCCAGATTCCCCCATGGTACTGCACATGCATCCAGCCAGGGCCCCATAAGAACTGCATCCTGGCTCCCATTCAATCCTACTTTCTATGGCATGGAATACATTCTCTCCCCCCCCCCCCCCCCCATATCCATTTTGCATTCATTTTCAAATAATTAGTATTTCCTGATACTTTGGTGGATTTTCAGTCATATAGTCTTAAGCATCATGTATTCCACATGCTTGAAATGTAGATGTCCTATCAGCATATCTCAGATGACCTCAAAAATATCATCAGCACTGCGAAAAAGTTGTATGTGTTATATAAATACCTACAATAATCTGGCCAAATACCAAAGGTGTAAAGAGGTGGATAGGGTACAGGGAGGCACTGTAGTCTCACAAAATAAGGATATATCTGGACTAAACATGGTTATATCAATTTCATACTATTTTAACTGTCATGGCTGCAGCCTATGGAGTCATGTGATGTGTAGTTTGGGGATATAATTAGGGCACCTATTAGCAGTCCCAGCTAAAGAAGACGGCTTGAATTAACTGTTGAGTGACGGACGAATCAATACTTATGTAAATACTATTGATTCAACGGGCCTACTGTAATTGGGGCTACCAATAAGATTCAAGCCTTAGAATACTCTGCTAGAGATCTAAGTTAGTAATTTCTAGAAAATTCTAAGAACCTCATAAACTACAAATCCCAGGATTCTTATTTTAAAAAATGAGCCATGGCTGCTAAAGTGGTATGAAACTGCTCTGCTATAACTGTGTAGTGCAGATATATCTTATTTTTATATTCCAATGCTGCAGTGATGATCAACTTCAAGGGGGCCCCAGGAGCTTGGAAGGTTGCATGTGCCACTTTCTTGCTCCATATATCCCTCAGTATTTTGTCCATAGATTATCCAATCCCCACCTTCCAAAACAAATTTTTTAGGAATCCATTGGCAATTTCAGAGCATTTTCACACTCATTCTAGTCTGCTTTATGCCTCCAAGTCAATTCTAGTTCAGGAGGGAAGTCCCTCGGGCCTAAAACAGACTTGGGTGTGTGGCAAAGATGGCACCAAATGTCCAAGTGCACCTCCTAGATGTTTCTTTGTTAGCTTTCCAACTGGAGGGACACTATTAAACATGCTCACAAGGCTACTTCAAAATCCCATATAGATTGCTGTGTCATAATTAGTGTTTAGCAAGTGCTAGCAAAGAATTAACTTCAGATTTAAATATATTACTCATCCTGGTCCTCAGGATATTGCAGGAAACAAAGTTCATATTGTGATGTGGTATGAATCACTAACTTGTCCCCTAGTCATTCAGGATTTATTCAGGGTTCTTCTTTCCATCTAATTCTCATAATACATCTGACACTGCTAAATGACTCATAGAGAAACCCCCTTCCTGACTTCTTTATACTCCAGATATTCATTCTCATGACAGCTGACAGAAGGAAAGGGAAGAAGGCTTAGTTTTGGTTAATTTAATTTCAAGCCAAACATTTATTGTACATTATACATGGGACACAATGCTTCAATCCTGGCAAAGGTTAACAAGGGATAAACCTAAGCCTTTATTCTGAAAGAATACTGGAAGAACTCCTATGTAGACAGCACAGGGATAGGTAAATAAGCCAGGCAAATTTTTAGATTAGCAGTGAATGTTGCACTCACTTTTACTCAAAATTAACATTTATACATTTATTTTATTTGTATCCTACTTTTCTTTCAAAACAGGAACTTAAGACAGCTTACAACACAATGAAAACAGGTCTAGATTAAAAATGCACAAAGTTATACCAACTATATATAATTATATTGATAATATATTAAATCAGTTTTTTTAAAGATACTATGTCGTCCTGTTCAAAGACCCTTACTCAGCAGCCTTTATTATTAAAAGCCTGCCTGTCAGGTTTTTGCCTAAGAAAAGAAGGTCAATAAGAAGGGAGCCAGTCTAAGTTCCATTAGAAGGTAGTTCTACAGCCTGGGAACAGCTGACAAAAAGGGGCTCATGCGCCTACCAAATATGCTTTTGTGAAGAGGCAACACCAAGACAAGCCATCCCCAAAAGATCTCTAAACCAGGCAGACAAACAACATGAATCTACATTGCCAGATTTAACCTTCCTGATAATCCACCCACATTACCACAATAAGGCTAAAAAACACAAAATAATTAGGGGATAGGTTTTCCCTTATGTCCTACATTCACATAACACATTGTACACTCGTGTGGCTTTCAGGTTGATCATAGAAAAGGTATTGCCTGACTATTGATTTGGAAGTAAATTTGGGGTGTTTTTGTGGACCAGTGTGGCTATGATGTTTTTATGCCAGTAATCCTTGAAAAAAGAAAGACTTCCCTAGGCAACAGACAGCTATCAAGGGAGCACAATAACTCCAACTATAACCAAAGTAAAGCAAATGATTTAGTGTGTTATACAAAGGCAACCAATTATGAATTCGTTTCATTTATTTATTTTATTGCATTTTTAATATTAGGAAGGAGAGAAATCTAGTTTTCTGTCCCAAGTCCCCAAAAAATTTGATTCGCCTTGAGTACTACCAGATGTTGAAGACAGCAATCTTAACATGCCTAAAATCAGTAGTTGCTAGTTTGTATGTCTCTCTAACAATTTAGACATAGGAGCTTATTGGTCCCCTTTTAAAACTGGCTCCAGCCTCCTGGGTTGGAGCCAGAATGTGGGATGGAGGCAGGGATTATCGCCATTAAATTGCTGCCAAACCACCAGCCATCATCAACCCGGGTCCAAGGCGGGTCCCAGATGTACTTCTCCAGCACTTTTTAGAATTCAGAAAGTTTCCAACTTCTAAAAAGTGCTGGCGGAGCATGGTTGGGACCTGGCTGGGACCCAGGATGATTGCAGCCAGCAGTTCAGCAGCAATTTAGTCAGTGATAATCCCTGCATGGAGTCAAAGGCTTTCATGGCCAGCACCCATAGTTTTTTGTGGGGTTTTTGGGCTATGTGGCCATGTTCTAGAAGAGTTTCTTCTTGACGTTTCACCAGCATCTGTGGCTGGCATCTTCAGAGAATGCTTGCCTGCAAAAAGGTTGGGTATATTTATCCTGTGTGACCCTGGGAAGGGAGTGATTTCCATGTATATTGTTCTGTTGCTAATGGCAGACTTCAGGGTGGGAGGATATGCAAATGAGGATTAGTGTCTGCTTGATTAGTGCTGATTGTCTGCTGGGAAACCCCTGACCCTGGGAGATTTCTCATTTGCATTTGTTGAGTCTTTATCTTGCTGTCTTTCAGGACTGGTAACCACCAAACCTTGTTTTCCTTCAAGGTTTCCTCTTTCCTATTGAAATTGTCCAGGTGTTTGTGGATTTCAATGGCTTACCCTGTGCATTCTGACATGATAGTTGTTGGCTTAGTCCAGAATTTCAGTGTTTGATAAGAATGGTTTATAACATGCCCAGGATGGTTTATAACATGTTCTGCTAATGCTGATTTTTCCAGACTGGGTCAGCCAGAAAAATCAGCATTAACAGAACATGTTATAAACCATCCTGGCTTATAATGAGCACTAATCAAGCAGACACTAATCCTCTTTTGCATATCCTCCCACCCTGATGTCTTCCATTAGCAACAGAATAATACACATGCAAATCACTCCTCCCTTCCCAGGGTCACACAAGATATATATACCCAACCCTTTTCTAGGCAAACATTCTCTGAAGATGCCAGCCACAGATGCTTGCGAAACATCAGGAAGAAACTCTTCTAGAACATGGCCACATAACCCAAAAACCTCACAAAAATCTATGATAATCCCCGCCTTCATCCCACATCCAGGCTCCAGCCTGGGAGGCTGATGGTGGTTTAAAAAGGTGAGTGATAAGCTCCATAGATCATAGAATCATAGAGTTGGAAGAGACCACAAGGGCCATCCAGTCCAATCTCCTGCCACACAGGAACTCTCAATCAAAGCATCCCCGACAGATGGCCATCCAGCCTCTGCTTAAAGACCTCCAATGAAGGAGACTCCACTACACTCCGAGAGAGTGTGTTCCACTGTTGAACAGCCCTTACTGTCAGGAAATTCCTCCTAATGTTGAAGTGGAATCTCTTTTCCTGCCGTTTGTATCATGTCATGTTCTCTTTGCTGGTCTTAGCTACATGCTTTCTCTTCCTTTACCACTAAGGGGTGGTACAGATCTGCCACCACCTTTTTTTGCTGCAGAACTTTGCCGCCGCAGCTAGATGCTGTGGCGAAGCTGCGCAGTAAAAAAGGAGCAGGGAAACCCCACTCCTTTTTAGCGCCACAGTTGCAGCACAATACATAAAAAAGGCACCATTGGGTGCCTTTACTCTGCCACAACTGCGCAGCTCTGTCTAGAAGCTGCACAGTTGCAGCAGCGCCATTACATATGCCATCTAAACGGTGTTACGTAATGACACAGGTGCCATTACGTGTTAGGGTTCGGGAGCATGCAAATGCTGTGTGCTCCCTAACCCTAATCACGGCACAAGGGCGCCTCTTCCTGCCCATCTGTTTCGGGCCACTGTCTTCAATTAGTCTAAGTTTATCATCCATCTTGTAGTCTACATTTTTATTTCTCTCCTCCTTGTCTGAAAAGCATATGTTACAGAGTCTCTCACCATGTGATGTTCAGAAGTCTTTAATATTTGTTAATAAAGCTACTTCATATGTCTTTGCAAAGAAGACCAGGCTGCATTATTTCTCTTGGTGGTGGCAGTACCATGGGACTGTTTGTTACACAACGTCTGCTGGAAAATACTACTTACTCTGTGAGATACACTACTACATTGCACATTCCCCATTACACACCTGAGAGTGGGGTGGCACCTGGTAATTAGTGCTCTATCTGAGACACCAAACTGTCATGGACCAGGTCCAAATTGCCACACTCTAACACAAACACACAGTTTCCCACTGTGAACTTTGGGTAAGAAGGGAGAATATGTATGAACCTCAAGACATTATAGATCCTACCACCATTGATAATTTGCTTTTTGTTAATAAAAGGAGCAATAAAAAGGAGATACTTCATCATTTGGAGCCCTGTTCTTTTTGTAACATTTCTATCCTTTTCAAAACATCCTGATACTCACCAAGGTTGGGTTGTGACATTGCCATAGATCGCTGAGACACTGGAGTAGAAGTGGCTGAAGGATGATGGCTCATGTGATTCAGTGGCTGAGTCATGGTTTTTCGAGGATCTTGCCATGTTGTAATTTTCTCTATATGGCTGTGAAGAAGAAAGGTGCACATTTTAGGGAGGGGGAACTAAGGAAGTTTCAGTCCCAAATAAGGGCTCTACTTTTGCAACATTAATAAAGGTCGTATCTCCCTTATTCGAAATACTTGTGACCAGACGTGTTTTGGATTTTTTCAGATTTCTGAATACCTATATTTACATATACATACATATTTCTAATAATTTTGTGCATGAAACCAAGTTTGTGTACACTGAAATATAAGAAAGCAAAGGTGTCACTATCTCATCCTCCCATAAAAAGAGTTTTGGTTTTCAGAGTATTTTGAATTTTGGAATTCTGGATAAGGGAGACTCAAACTGTACTAGTATTAATTAGCTTCATAATACTATACAGTAGTATACCTCACATAATGCCAGTTTTAAAAGAACTGCACTGGCAGCAAACACACATCTTGGATTTATAAATTGTGATGACATGTAAAGCCCTAAATGGGACCTCAGAGATTGGAGAACTTCTGACCCCTCAACGCATGTTCCACCAAAGTCAATAGACTGTGTATCTGTATCATCATCATCATCCTGATCATCATCCCGCCTTTTTCCCAATATGAAATTCAAAACAGCTTACAAAAGATTTTTTAAAAAAAAAACATAGATAAATGCAAAAGCTAAACGATGATTCAGCTATCAAAAATGAAACCATAAGAAGCACAACAAAACAGTACAATCTCACATAAAAAATCCAGCACATTATTTAGGTGGGATGGGTCTTATACACTCAGTTGTCAATGGAACAAGAGTAGGGAGGTTGTCAGTCAAACCTCTCTTGAGAAGGGAGCTTCAGAGCCTGGGGGAAACTACTGAGAAGGCCTTCTCCTGTATTTCCACCAGATGTACCTGTGAAGGTGGTGGGACAGAGACAAGAGCCTTCCCAAAAGATCTTAAAACACAGGCAAGCGCATAAGGGAGATTGCAGTCCTTCAAATAATGTGGACCTGAGTTGTATAAGGCTTTGTAGATCAAAACCAGCACTTTATGTAAGGATTTTAGAGAGAGCCTTCTCAGTTGTGGCACCTCAACTGTGGAACACCCTTAGAATCCCAACTAGTTCCAGTGCTACCTTTACTGCAGCACCAAGTATAAATTCCACATATACTCATGTATAGGTCAAAAATTATACCAAAAAATTGACCCCCCAAAACCTGGGTCAATTTATACATGGTCAATACATTACAGGTCCAGAGGAGGCAGCATGTCTGGGAAGACAGAGGAAAGGCAAGTGTTCACCCCCTAAGCCTCTTCCTAGTTTGGCTGCCTCTCAAGGGGACAACTGGGCTGGGAAGATGGAGGAAGGGTCAGCAGGACATCCTTTACATCCTTGGATAAATGCCCTTATGTTTTACTCTCAACTTATTCATGGGTCATACAAAAATCCATAATTTTGGCCCCCAAACCGACCCTTGACCTATACATGAGTTGACTTATAGCCAAGTATATACAGTATGTCTGTTCATGACAGACTTAGGCCTAACTGATTTACTGTACTTCAACATATCTGAACTCCATTATCAGTTGGCAAGAATATTGAGGAGAGTCAGACTAAAACTACCCTAGACAAATGAATCCTGGAAATGTTAGGCTTACGCTGGTCTATCAACATTAATTCCTTTATTGGCCTATATCTTCTTCCATTTCACTTTTTCCTCTTTTATTCCTATTTAGAAAGCTCTGTCTTCAGATACAACTCGCTGGATCACATTTCCTTTTACTTATTTGTCCATCACTATCCTCCTTTTGTATATTCTTCTTTCCTTAACATTATATAGATTCAGTTTGTTAGCCTGAGGATAGACACACACACACACACAGAGGGAGGGAGGGAGATTTTGAAAGTGAACACGTAAGTAGCAGTGGAAGTAGCATATAAAAAGATATGACTCTGATGTAACTTTAAGGAGTCATCTGGAGCTCAGATTCACCTTTACCCTATATCTTCAGACTCTGAAGTTCAAAGTTACTTTCACTTATGTGCCTCATTTGGCCTTCCCTCTAGCTACTGAGTCACTTCCTTTCTTCAAGGGTTCTCTCAATTCTAATTCTTTCCCTTTGTTATAAGCTTGTACAGTGTTTGTCTTTTCTATATCCCACAGCATCATTCTTTGTTTGTTTGATTCCTTCTTTCCTTCCTGGCTTACTCACTCTGCTTACCATTTTCTGCTAGCCATTCCCAAGAGGATGGTGGACATCCCCACAAGCAAAAACTACATGTACAGCTTCTAGTTTAGCAAAAAGAAAGTGAAAAGACAACTGTATCTCTTTCTCTTTACATATCCTCACCCCTGGTTAGAACCTCAGACAGGATGACCAAATGTCATAACCACAAAGGACAAGGATCACAAAATGTAGATCATTAAAAAAAATGGAGGACATTACAAAATACAAGCTGAAAACACTAATATAAATTAATTTCATATAGTTTATTTACAGCTATATCTACTGTATTTTATTATGTGCTGAACCATATTTTCTGATGAACTTATCTTCATTAAAATACCTTGTTGGCTTGCAATATACTTAAAGAACTCTCATCAAGACAAAAGCTTAAAATTGTACTTTACCAGAAACAAACCCTTGACAGAATTTATATTAAAATTATTTCTTTCATTTGTCAATTGTGCTGAAATTAAGGGTAAAAAAAACCTTTCAGTATTTGCATTGTGTTCTTAAGTAGCCCATCACCTAACAGGTTTGCTGTCCTTGAGAAACAAACATGCCCTAAGCTCTGGATGCAAGTCTTGTCTGCTACTGCTCCTAGGAAAAAGGAACTTTAGAAGGATCCCTTCCCCCTATTTGCAGCAAGGACAAGCTGCCAAGCAAACGTAGTGTTGCTCAATGGGCCTCCTAGTCATGCTCCAAAATGATCACTAACCATACAGAGTAGAGGATTCTGGGTACTGTGGTCGAAAAAAGTAATGCTTTCAAGATCTATATTTTCTTATGGACAAAGTCCAAAGTACTGGTTACTTCCAAGAAAGGGCAGAAAGAACAAATGCAATTGTGTATTTAAAAACTGTTGCCACTTACAAAGTACCCATTGTCTGCCTCTGTTTCCCCTCCTGCTGCTGGCGAGCTATAAATGCCCCCCTGCAAAGTGATATCTACTCTTTTGGGAACACATTTGTCACAACACTCCCTGCTGTAGCATTTGCTTTCTTGCTCACCAGATTAGAATGAAAGGAACTGCAGAGCCTGTTTTTTCCTCTCTTGGTTTTGTCAGCCTGTTCTCCACCTCTTCATGTAATTTTGAGCATACCCACTGACGGTGCCCTGCCCTGAAGGGATTTAAATGGGTGAGCCTTGCCATCTGTTTCCTATACTTTCTGAACTATTAGCTTGATAACAAGCCACCCATCTGAAAACATAAGGAAGCAAAACAGTACAAAGTTTGCAATGTCTTGAAGCTGAGCTGGTGCATGAAGTAAGGGCAGGGGTGGAGCTGTAAATGTGGGACATACATTTCTGGTTTTTAAAATGAAAGATGAGCTTGGGAGATGATCAGGAAAAGCTATGGATTGGTCTCAAAGACATGAGAGTGCCACTACATCTTATAATCTTGATGGAAAATTTGTAGTTAGGACAAGAGGCTACTGTTGGAACAGAATATGGAGAAACAGAGTAGTTCCCAATTGGCAAAGGGGCCACACAAGGCTGCATACTATCACCCTATTTGTTCAACTTGTATGCAGAAAATATAAGAAGAACATGTTTAGATACAGAAGAAGGAGGAATAAAGATGGGGGGGGGGACATCAATAATCTAAGATATACAGATGACATTAGACTACTAGCATAAAACATCATACATTTGGAACAATTACTAAGGAAAGTCAAAGAAGAAAGCGCAAAGAAACACTTACTGGTGAACATAAAGGGGGGAAAAATGACCACTGAGGATATACATAAATTCAACCCAGATAATGAGGAAACTGAAATAGTTAAAGATTTCTCCGCACCTTGGATCAAATATTGACCAAAATGGAAACTGCAGTCAAGAAATCAGAAGAAGATTAGCAATAGGAAGGGTAGTTATGAAAGAACTACCGGTAGGTAAGATCCTAAAGTGCAAAGATATGCAACTGAGCACTAAAGTCAGAATCGTCGAAGCCAATGTATCCCCCATTACCATGTGTAGAAGTGAAATTAGACAATGAGGAAAACCAACAGAGAGAAAATAAATTCATTTGAAATGTGGTGCTGGAGAAGAGTGCTGAGGATACTGTGGAGAGCCAAGAAGAGTAATAGGTCCTCCTTGATCAGTTCTCACCTGAGTGCTCCCTGGAATCCAAGATGACAAAATTGAGGCTGTCATACTTTGAACACATCATGAGAAGGCATGACTCAAGATTTCTACATATCTGAATGCTTTAAATATATAAATGATAGAAAGGTAAGACTAGAATCATAGCAGTTGTTACTTTCCAGTTTTATTTTGAAATAGTAAAGGCAGACTGTAGTTGCAGTTTAAAACCAATATAAATTCAGACCTAAGCTTGTAAAACTTAGTTTCTTGGGCTACAACACAAAATAAATGGGTATGCTGGCTAGTGAACTCCAGGAGTTGTATTCCCAAAACATAATTATTAAAGAGGAAGTAAAGCAAAGTAGCAACTGTTTTTTCGAGTTAAGTTTTAAATGAGAATTATTCTAAGCAGGCTGGCTAGCCTACTTTTTCATGTTTTGTCACATTATCAGCGTTATGGCTTCATGGACTTCTTGACAATATTTGAATCAAGCAGTTGATGGATATTTGATTTGTTAATTCATTGGCTTGCCAATCCAAAAGTGAACACCGCCTACTTGCTTTATATCCCTGTTCTTATTCAAGGTATCTGTGGTTGCATCTATACTAGAAATAATGAAATATTTCTGAATAGTCTTTTGAAGAACTGAAATAATGCATAGTTTTTTGTGGAGCTTTCGGGCTATGTGGCCATGTTCTAGAAGAGCTCCTTTCTGACGTTTTGCCAGCATCTGTGGCTGGCATCTTCAGAGAAATAATGCAGTTTGACACCACTTTAACTGTCTTGGCTCCATCCTACAGAATCCTGGGATTTGTTGTTTTGTGAGGCACCAGCACACTTTGGCAGAGGAGGCTAAAGACTTGTAAAACCACAAATCCCAGGAAGCCTTGGGATGCAGCTACAGCAGTTAAAGTGGTGTCTAACAGCATTATTTCTACAGTGTAGATGCATCCTGTGATATTCAGTGGTGTGTAGAACTACATACTGAACATATAAAACTACTATAGTCAGACCCTTGGCCTACCCTAGTTCAGTAATGTTTATACTGGCTGGTGTCAGTTACCTAAAGATTCAGTCAAGGTTATGAATGTGCTGGAGATTGAATCTGGGATCTCCTCCATGCAAAGCACATGCTCTCCCTCACACTTAATCCTTTCTTTCAAAGTACATTTAGTAGCTGTGAGAAAATCTGAACTCTCATATTCTAGCCCAACTCTACCATGGCCACATCACACTGGCTCTCTGCCAGGTACATCTGGCACAGCTATAGGGCTTCCATGAACCTGAGCAAACTAACCCTTTTTGAAGAAAGCCAAGCTTATTTCTTGCCCTCAGTGCTGTAGTGAAAAGTCCAATGGTACACACAAGCAACATTTCTCAATCCTGACACACATCAAAGTTACTCATTAGTCAACACAATGATTCATACCTAAACACACAGACTGCCTCCACTGAAATGTCCTGCCAGGAGAATGAAACCTTTGACTGTATATATTATTTGATCTGCTGTGGTACCTCCTACATAGGAATAACTGTTGCCGCATTCAGCCTATCAGTCTATAAATTGCCACACTTGCCTCAGTACAGCATATGCTTTCAAAAGGTGTGTACCAGTGCCCTGCAGAACAGACAGAAACATATCACTCTAGCAGTGCTGCTTCAATGGCTTTCAGATTTTATGCAAGATTAAAATAAGTGGAACAGTGCTAAGAAATATGCAAAGTGAAACAACAGAACAAATACAACATTGTGGGCTTTTTATAAATAAAAAAACCCTTGATCAAACGGTGTAGGGAACATAGATCTGGAACTCTACAGCTGCACTTACAGGGAGAGGAAGGAGGGAGCAGGAGAGGAATGTTCTATATAAACATTAGATGTTCAAACTGCCTTAAACCAGAAGATGAGAGTGCCCTGGATTGCCCTTGTGGTGCCATCCTGGCTAAGAAAAAGCATTTCAACTTCATTGAAGAACATGAAGGCAGAGTCTTTCTGGAGGAACGACCTCACTCTGGCATTCAGGCTAATGTGCTCAAGTTCAAGGCATCCCAAAGGGAGAAAAAAAAACACAGTCAGCAAACACTGCCTAACTTCATAAAGTGTAGAAAGGCATTTATTTATTTATTTATTTAACGAACAGTTTAAAATTAGCTCCTGCATTTCAGTAATTCCCAGGAGAAAAAATAATAAAAGAAACGTCTACAGCTTTTTATAGGCCAAGGGAGTTACAGCAAGTATGGAAACAGAGAAATTTCATGTACATCCTTAGATTCGTGGCTGTTTATTTACTATCTTTGTTTCATTTGTTTCCAGACATTTAGAATAATCATTCCTAGCCTTTTATAGCTAAAGTAAATATTACATATGCTGAAATAACAAGAAACCAGAGCACTGGGGTAAAGCTGTCTTCAGCTCAGAAACAAAAGGACTGTATACAGCTGGCATCACTCCACAGGCAGAATGCTCTTTGGTACAGTGAATGCTTCGTTTCCATAAGCCAGAGTAGGAAGCTATTTTTGGCATTTCTTCTCCCCTTGTTGCCCAGTTTGCTTCCCATGTATTCTGGAGTTCTTGGAGGATTATTTGGAATAGCAAGGAAAGTGATAAAGGGGCACAGAGAAACTCATCTCCCTCCCTATTCTGTTGAGGAAAACCTCCAATGAATCAAAAAGAAGTTTATCAATGAAGTGACACCAAATGGATACAACCCACACAGTTTTTAACCCAAGACTTTATGATCCAGCCTAAAAAGAATTTGGAAAGAGCTGGCAGAGTCTACTGAGATTAAGGCTGCATCTGAACTGGAAAAATAATGCAGTTTGATGCCACTGTAACTGTCATGGTTCTATGCTATGGAATGCTGCGATTTGTTGTTTGTTGCGACACCAGAGGTCTCTGACAAAGAAAGTTAAATATCTCACAAAGCTCCAAGTCCCAGAATTCCATAGCATTGAGCCATGCTACGATGCCAAACTACATTGTTTCTTGCAGTGCAGATGCAGCCCAAGTTACAATAGTGTCTCAGCTACTTTGATCTCTGGCTGAGATCCTGTTGACAGCCAGCACAGCTTAACACTACACCAGTGTCATTACACAAAGGAGTGGCAGAGGGAATGGAAACATCCAGATTTGTGTAGGAAGGCTGCACGTATGTGTCTTTCTGGGAGTGCAGCAGATAGATAAGCACCCTGAAAAAACACTTGCATAATTTCAGAAACCTCCTTCCACAAAACAAGCCAGTAAAAGT
Organism: Urosaurus nigricauda; assembly: GCA_034509955.1. Classification (NCBI taxonomy): domain Eukaryota; kingdom Metazoa; phylum Chordata; class Lepidosauria; order Squamata; family Phrynosomatidae; genus Urosaurus; species Urosaurus nigricauda. The sequence goes on from JAOEGL010000003.1 coordinate 246,806,924, forward strand.
CTAACTGATTGTGCAACAAGCTCTTTACACAAGTGTAAAACACAAGCAGCCTCCACCTGCCTTCTCCCTTTTCAAATAGAGGAAAAGCAAGGAAATCGTTATGTGAGTTCAACAGGATAATTCCTTTAAAGGAAATTTCATGATACTCCAACATTCATGGCAAAATAATAAATTTGAAATAAGCAAAGTAATGCAGAACATATCTGTGAAGATTAAAGACATTCAGCAGCCAAGGGATATGTGTGTCTATTGACTGTAATTTGGAAAAAAAAAATAATGCAAAACTGGACAAGAGAGGCAGGAATGAAATGGAGTATTCCACCTGTCTGGAAATCTGAACAAGAGACAGTGAGCCTTATTGCATGGGGAAAGAAAGGTGAAACAATGCAGGAGAGTAGCAGTTTTCTCCATGCTTCTCCACATGCCATTGTAGCACTTCCATGCTCTTCCTGGAAAAATCAGTTTGACAAGAAGGCATGCTTTGACAAAAGACATACTTTCAATACTGTATGCCTCAGGAAGAAAAGCACAAAGAAAGTCCCTTCTATCCTGCTCCATTATGTTGTTTGTTTGTTTTTCCCATGTGATAAGGCTATGCAATATAGTGTAACATATTTTTGCAGGTTCCACTTGAATACATATAAAAGCAAAGTGCAATATTAGTTCTGATGTGTGTACACTGTGATGTTGGTAAAAGAGCTACAGTGTCAACTTTCTTTCTTCCCATGGGAAAAACCCTAATAATTTAGCCACTGCTGTAGCTTAGTTGGATGGAGAAGAGCAAGTGATCAGATCTTCAATCAAGCAAGCACACGGTACACTTCAAGAAAGCAGTGATAAGAGCTGGTGCTAATACCAATTTAACAAAGGAGGGGCACAACTCAGAAAATTTCTCTGGCCAATATGGCCATGTTAGCTGTGGGACCCTGGAAGCTATAATCTAAAGAAAGAGCATTTCCAAGCTCTATAAAAGTGGAATATCAACCCTTCCTTGCACATGAACTTGTAACTGCATATGTTAAGTGCTGGCAATTTCATAGTTGGACCATTTTTTAAAGCTAACATTGAAATCTTTCAAAGAAGTAGCTGTGTTAGTCTGTAAAATCAGTATGTAGAGAGACACCTTTGAGACTAACTGAAAGAAAGAAGTTGGCAACATGAGCTTTCGTGGACTACAAGTCTACTTCCTCAGATGCATTTAGCATCTAAATGAATCTGAAGAAGTAGACTGTAGTCTACCAAAGCTCATGCTGACAACTTCTTCCTTTCAGTTAGACTCAAAGGTACTACAAGACCTTTCTACATATTGAAATCTTTGCAAGGCTTACATCAAAACTATCCAGGTAGTCATTAATGTTTGAAGCTGAGCTCTAAATATTGTACTAAGTTTCCTTTGGAATAGTCTCTTTCCACTTTAAAAGGTTGTATGGCTTCCAACATGTTGAACTCATTACATAGATAGTCTTTTAAAATAATGACTAGGGTCTCATCTCTCAGTTCCATTGCATCCTGGACAAAAGAGAACAGAGAAAATAGATGGGTGGATTTTTAGTTTTGTTTTAATTCCCCAGGCAGAGGCATAAAATACCTCTGATATAAAACATCTCTCACCCTCCTTTGCCCACAACCACCACCTGCAATGATCAATCAATATGCACCAGATTCTATTTTATGGTAGGATTTTATTCAGATTTTCTAAATCAAACTGAAAAGTGTACTAGTAACCTGTAACATTGGAGATGGGGGAGGAAAAGCTGATATTTTTCATATGTCTTGATTTAACAGGATACTGCAAATGTAATGTGCATGTTAAGCTGTTGCAAATGTACTGAACATGTTAAGCTCTTGTAATGGCTATCACACAAGCTTCTTTTTCAGAGCTCTGCATCCCGGGAAGGAAGAGAGAATGGGTTTTGCGGATGAGCTACATCAAAGAAAGCCTGCTTTAAACCAAGTGGGAAGTTGATGAGTCATCAGCTTCAGCAACCCACATGTTCTCACTCATTCACTGCTCTTCACAGGCTGACAGCTTACATTGTCCTGTAGAATACCAGTCAACCACTTCCACCTCTACAGAGCCATTATTAAACATGGGGACATCCGCTTACATTGTCCTGCATTTTGTTGTCTTCCAAAAAAATATCCCCTCCCATTCCACAACTACCATCACTACGTTTGGAAATGTCAACACAAAGCTTTACTTCCATCCTTTTCCTGTTTCATATCTTGGCTAGTTTAAGGCTTCTCATTTTTACTGCATTTAATGGAGTTGACTTCATATTATTTTTTTTATTGTCATGTTGTTATATTTTATTGTTTTATTGTTATGGCATTGTACTAAAAAATCATCTCTGGGTATTTGTTGCCTAAGGAAACCTTATGAAATTCATGGGGTCACCAGACAGGCAACCTGAAGGAACACACACACAAACACACACACATTGCACAGTCATCAAGCCAAGGATGATGGGAGTGGAACTCAACTTCAGCTAGAAGTCAGCTGGGTGGGAAAAGCTTGTGGTTACTGATGATAACTGCACAGAATCAGATGCAACACAACCTTAACACGAAGGCCATAAATATGGGACCTGGAGACCTTCTTCTCTATCAGACCTGCAAGACCTATGCAGCTGTACACATTGCCTAAGGGTTCACATTACAATAGGACTGTGAGAAAGGCAAAAGATTAAGAAGGGATAGGGCAGAGGAAAGACCTGTGGAAACTGATCCTTGAAAATTGTATTTAATTCTTTATTTCACTATACCACAGAGGGCTAATCTTCGTACTCAGACACTGTGTTTGTAGTATTGGCAGCATCCGGCCCCATTACACTCAAAATGCAGTGTTTTGTTTGAAAGCAAAACAACATTAGATGTCAGCCACATCCCTAATATTTCTTTTTCTGCACTGTAAGATGTTTTGACTCCCATACTGTGATACAGGTGGGATATAAATCAAACAAACAATAAATAAATACATTATGCCGACCCCTTTGATGGAGGGTAAGAGGCCCTTTCCTTCCTTCCCAAGACTTCAGACACTATTGTGATGGAAGGAAAGCAAAGATAAGGAGGGAACCAGTATTGCCTTGCTTGCTTGCTGCTGCAGCTAGTTTTCTAAAGCAAGCCCCAGCCTGCTCTGGTTAAAATGCCTCCAGCCCTTCCAGCCACTCCCTTGACTAAAAGATATCCAAAGCCACTCACCTCTAGAGGTAATCTCTACCTGTTCCCATGCACACCAAAGTGTCTGTTTCTCTAGGTCAGAAAATGCAGAAACATCTCCCTTCAGAATCTCAAGCAGAGTCAGGCATTTTGCACAGGCAGACAGATTAAGACTATAATAATTCTGAAAATGTTTAAAACATTACCTTCACATGAACACTTGCTTTTCATTCTTTCATCACCTCAGATACATATATCATTTCTGTTTGGACAGAACTGAGACTGAATGCAAATGGACACTGCTATTAGGGGCAGATTTGAAGAGACTAGAAACCCTTAGCAAAGTGTCTTGTAGTGGCCCCTTCCGTTGCTACCTTGCCATGCTAAGAGGGAAGCCGCTGGCATAGCTGCCAGTGGCTTCCCCCTTAGCATGGCAAGTTCAGTTTCATGCAGTATTCTGGAACAACATTATAACAAGGCCATTGTGGAAAATCAAAATGGTGGTTTGTAGGTTCAGATAGCAAGGCAGGTCCCACTAGGCCTTGCCTAGGAGCTGAAGCTCTGGCAGATGCTCAAAAGTGCTCGGCGCTGACATTCAGACAGGTTATCTTTAGAAATTCTTTATTTTGTTTCAGAAAAGCACATTTCCCAAGTTTCACAATATTGCTATACATTGAAACAGAACTGTTGATAGTGAAGTCAGTTCATAAACCAGTTATCCAATTTAAAATTCAGTGTCATGGGCAATAAGAAATGTTATTCGTTTATAAAACTAATTTGTGTCATATTATTTATGAATAATATGTATTCACTACATCTGAAACATTATTTTGGGGGATCAGTTTGGGAGCAGCTGGGCCATACTGTGTATTTTTTGTGTATTTCTGAAAGAAATGGCATATACCAATGTATGAAACACATTAACAATATGCCAGCAACACATGAGTAACAACTGATGGCTAACATTTAACTTGTGTGTGTATGTTTCTCTGTGCACACATGTGTATGTATAAAGTGATGCCTAATATGTTTAAAAAAACATTCTTTATATACATGCCAAGAGGGAAACAAGGAGGCAGACTTTTCTAATCCTGACCTTCCTTTTTTGATGAGGCAGTTCAGCTGAACACAAGCTGTCTCCTGAGAAACCCCAATAAACCAGATTTTTTCACCAATGAACATGCAGCTTATCCCTTTAGAGATCTTTCACAACAAAAAGGGGAATTACAATTAAACAGGGCAGGGCCAGAGTACACATCCTGAGCTCCCTCCAAACCTAGTGTACAGCAGAGCTTCTTTGGGAAACCCCTACAAAGTTTGTTTTGCCTTTCCAAATTTGACAAAATACAGGTGGATCTGGTTCATTTTTAAACGAAATCCTGTTATTTCTCAACCAAAAGAAAACACAAAAGCTCAGAGGAGAAGATAAAATCCCTTTATATTTACCAGAGGTGTTAGTGATTATTCTCCTTTAACTACATTTGGGGGGGGGGGTGGCTTCACATGGGCAAGTACAACACAAAATACAATGTGAAATTGTAAAAGAGAGACTAAGATGAAGCTCAGTCAAAGTGGTCTTTTGGCAAGCAGTGGAGCATAAAAAACATAGCTTTTAACAAACCCTCCAGACTTGGAAAATTAAGGGTTCTGCCTCAGACACCTTTTCTCCACAAAGGTGTATACTTTGACCCAAAGTCTGATTGTATTAAGTTTTGGTCAAGTCCTAATTATAGTTGACATTATCAAAGCTAATGACATGTTTAGGTGCCTGGCACAGATATGGGGAACAGGCAATACCTGTTTTTTGTTGTTACAACCACAAAGTTCCTATTTTAATAACTTCCTCATATAGCTGAGGATTAACTCACCTGCTACCTTTGCTCCACTTTAAGAGTTTTAGGGGCTGTGTTTGGTTTGACCTATTATAGGAATGTGTGAATGCCTCTGCTGTATGAGACTGTTTTTTTTAAAAAAGAAACATCAGCGAGAATAGTGGCCCAAATCCAAACTCAACTCTTTAGAATCAGTTATGGAAATGTTGATGTACTGTTCAACAATTAATTCAGTGGATGTGCTTTATTTGGGACTAGCAATTAGATTTAGGCTAAGTCATTCTCATACAAGAAGAATGCAGCAGTCTTGTAAAAGGACTGCTCCAGAAAGTCACTACCCCAGCCCCCCATATCCACTAGGCTATTTTACTAAATATTAGATTGGAGGAATCTATGACTTAAAATGTAATTGTGAATATGATAATGGCAGATGAAGCTACATCTATCTATATGCATATCTGGGTGTAACTTGAGTACGTTATGTGGAAAACCATAGTTTGTTGCTGCTGCTGTTGTTAGTTGCTGCCAAGTCAGCTTTGACTAAAGATAACCCTAAGAATGAGACTTCTGAAGTATCCTTTTATCAACAGCACTGCTCTTGTTCTGAAAACTCAGGGTTGTGGCTTTCTTGACTGAATTGATTCCCCTGTAATGCAGCTTTCCACTTTTCTTACTGCTGCACACTGTACTAAGCACTATCACCTTTTCTAATACATCATCTCATGATATATCCAAAGTACCATAGCCTCAGTTTGGTCTTTGTCTTCTAGAGAGAGTTCAGTCTTGATCTGCTCTAGCACCCATTCATTTGTCTTTTCTTAGAATTCTCCATAGCACCACATTTCAAAGGAGTTGATTCTCTTCCTGTTAACTTTCTTTCCTGTCCACCTTTCACAACCATACAAAGACATTGGAAATACGATAGTATGGATGAGCCTCACTTTGGTATTCAATGATATATCTTTACATTTGAGGATTTTGCCCAGTTTTTTTCATAGCTGTATTTCCAGGTCCTAGTCTTCAGATTTCATGATTACACTCTCCAATTTGATTTATGACTGAGTCAAGGTATAGAAAGTGACTATCTTGCAGTTTCATAATGTGCAAATTAAATTTTAGAGGAATTTCTGAGACAAAGGAACAATCAGCTCAACTACATTGTTCAATTAAAATAAAATTCTGTGTTGTGAAAACATAGCACTGTTCTAACAAATTGGCAAATTGAGTTCATTCTCACAAAATAAAGCAGGCAATATATGAGTTTCCTCTGTGCCCCATACATCCATTCTGTATAAGAAACAGACCTGAGTGGCAGTTGAATATTAATTTAAGATTATGTTCAATCATTTTTCAGGATAGAAAGAAATTTCATTGGATTTAACAATCTCAATGAAAGCAGCATTTTCACACCTCCTAAGATTTGTTGCAAGAAAATGCTCACTTTGTTTCAAACATCTTCACATCTGTAAAACTTGCAGGGTATTTCTGACAAATAAAGCTTACACAAAACAATGCTCATATTTCAAAATGTACACACTTCAAATGTACATGATTGGGTATGCTAGAATTTGAAAGATTTTGCAATGACAGCAACTAGAAACAAAAGAAGATAGACCACTTGCAGATCTCATGTGACTTTTTAGATGAGAGAGATAGAAAATAAAGACTTTCATGGCTGTTGTGGCTTTTTGTGCCCCTGTAATCTGCACCTGTCAGAATTTCTCTCTTCTTCTCAACTGTTCAAGGTGCAGCAGCTTTGTCTTTTATTTTTAATCTAGTCCCCACTAGCTGGGCATATCTTCTTTACAAAACACCCTTTCATTTTTCTACCACCAACACCTTAAACCTGTGGATCTGCCTCTTCCCTTGGGGACGTCCCACAGACCTGTTATCTATGTCTTCTGAATTACCACAGAACTTTTAAAAGACAGAAAAACCAGTTCCATATAAACGTTACAATGTGATGAAGCTCCAAATATAGCTTTCAGAAGCGATCTGAAATGCCCAGATAAATAAGCTTTTAAAACAAATAGAGTTTTAATTACCCAACAAAGTAGTACATCACATATTTTAAAATGCAAAGGGATTTTGTAGCATGTTTGAGACTAACTGAAAGGGAGAAGTTGGTAGCATGAGCTTTCATAGACTTCTACTTCTTCTGGGAAGAGTAGAAAGTCCAGAGAAAGACCTATATAGTAGCCTCTGTGTGGGAATGTCCATAGGAATGCAAACACTTTGTGGGTGTGGAGATGAAGTGACAAGTTCAGTTTCAATGACGGTCATTGGGGGACAAAGCAGGAGGAAGGATGTTGCCTAAAGCCCAGGTGAGTGGATAACCATATGAATGAGCATTGGGATGTAGTGTAGAAAGCAAAAAGAAGACAGGATGAACTCCCCAAGATAGCCCCCATTGAGGCTGGGGGCTTAGCTAGTGTTATAATGTGTGTAGTGTGCCAGGAACCTATTGTCTCTGTTCAATCCATTATTGATGGGCTGCAGTTTGTAGATAAATTGCAATTATGCTGTTTTCCTTTCCAATCTTCCTTGGTGTGTTGTTATTGTTAATCAAAGACTGCTGGTCTGAGGTCTGAGATGGAATGCCCAGGACAATTGAAGTGTTCCGCAACAGGTTTCTGTGTATTCCCATTCCTCTGGCATAGGAATTGTCTCCTAACTGACATCACTCAGATGTATCATCAATGAACTACAACCTTCATTGTTGTTGTTAGCTTTCCTTGAGTCAATTTCAACTAATGGCAACCCTGTGGATAAGACATCTCCAAAATTCTCTGTCCTTGAGTGCCCTGCTCAGGTTCTGTAGTCTCAGGCCCATGGCCTCCCTGATCTAGTCTAACCATCTGGCATATAGTCTTGCTCTTTTTCTACTGCCTTCTAACTTTTGCAGCATCATTCATGCTTTCTCAGGATGTGGCCAAAGTACGACAGTTTCAGTTTAGTCATCCTGGCTTCCAGAGGGAATTCTGGCTTGATCTACTCTAGGACTCATTTGTTTGTCTTCTTGGCCATCCATGGTGTCTTCAGCACTCTTCTCCAGCACCACATCTCAAATGAGTTGATTTTTCTCCCTTTTGTAGTCCAGGGATATGTAGTCCAGCAACATGTAGAGGACCATCTGATTCCCAATCTTAGCCTTGGTGTTTTTATTGATTCAGTATTGCGGGCTGTAAGTGGGATGCAATTGTATTGTTTTTAACTGCTTTTTATTGTTTTTAAGTGCACGTTACACTTACATCCCTTTTAGATTAAAGTAAAATTCAACCAAGTGAGCAAACACTTAAAAATTCTCTAAACAAGTTAATATGACTGTGTTATCTGTAGTGTGGGACGCTTGCTGTTAATTTTTAAAAATCCATGATGGGATGGGAAGGAAAAAAAATGAGAGAAAAGAACATGCCTGCATTTCATTTACTCTGATCTAGGAAAACATTCTAAGCAAATGTCATGATTCTGGTCTGTGACAGCTGTTGAAACCAGTCTGAGATCAGAGTGAGTGGGAGTTTCCACATTAACTCAGAAAGCCCTCCTTGACCAGATCAAATTAAGCCTATCCCTCTTTTGAACAGTCCCTGTGTCCCCAGTGTTTACAGGGACATTTTATATCCAACACCTGTCTGTTTAAATCCACAGACTCTGGTTTCCACAATCATGATGGCCACCAATCCTCTTAATTCAGACAGGGCAATGATTGTATTGTGTTTATTTTAAAGTATTTATGCTTTAGAAATGGCTTGGATGGGAGTGGTAGTGGAAGTGCAATTCAAATAATTATCCTGTGCTATTTTATTTTTAATTAGTGTGCAGGGGGACACAGTATGTTGGGAGCACAATCCACAAGGCAAGTCTTCCATTAAAACTTCTATTGCAATAAAAAGCAATCATGCAAGATCACTCCCCTGTCTGCCCCTGTATGAACTCACCTAGACATCAAGATTTACATTTCAGTCCCATTCTCTGTGCCCTTCACTTTAAGAAAACAGGAAACTAGTGACAAAGGGGAGAATCCTCTGGTGACAGAGCCTGTCTCCTGCAATAGGCTCCTGAAGTGCCTACACTGGGATAATTTAGATGTCTAAGAGGACATCTACAGGCTATCAGAGTAGCATGAACCCAGTGTTAGTCTAAACCTAATGGAGCTAGCTACCCAAAGTGTTGAACTTTATTCCGAAACAGATTTGGCACTTTGGATAGCTGACTGAAAGTTCAAACTAAAACCTAAGCAGATTCACCATCCCACTGACTTGAGACCCACTCACTCTTGTGGTCTACACTATCTAGTTATAATGCAGTTTTATACCACTTTAACTGCCATGGCTCTATTCTATAGAATTCTGGCATTTGTAATTTGGTGAGGTATGTAGAATGGTCTGTTAGAGGGCTCTAGCCAAGAGCACCAGAATTCTCTAAAAGAGAATCCTAAGTATCTCACCAAACTACAAATCCCAGAATTATAATAATTAATTAATACCTAAAAAGGCTTCTGGAGAAGCCTGTTAATTGGACAGTTAATAAGAAATGGACCCAACTGGTGGTGGATGGTGGCAAGTCAATGCATTCTAAAACTTTTCTATTCACCAGGGTCTTTCATGATGACTTACTGATTTTATTAGTTTAAACAAACTTTATGTTTACTATGTTGCTGATGATGCTACATTATTAGAGTATTCTAGCATTTTTGTTTTTGTCATGGATTTCTATTATTTTTGTTTCTTAGTATCTACTTTATAAACTGGAGAGTACAAATAGGGAAAATTCCTGGGTGTGAAGTGGGTTTTTTTCTAGTTGCCAATACTCATTAAACAATTTAGCAGTGGTCATATATGCAGTTACACAATCCTCTGTGTGTGTGCATGTGTGGTGCATATGCACACACACATTACAAACTATGGCCTCATTTCCACTTACAGGTAAATCAGTGTGTGATCCAAATTTATCCATCAATTCAAAGCAGAGCATGGTTCCCACTACATTTGCTCCATCACATTTTTCCCTGTAAAACAATCCACTTGTGGTTCACATTCATGCATGAATCAATTCAAAATGCCCTCCAGCTGGCTGAAGGGCAAATTTAAATTGATTCCGATCTGCATCTGGTTCACACTTGCACAGAATCGATTTTCTCCCCCCCCCCTTAAAAAGGGGGAGAATCAGCGTCCAAAAGACTTGGGTTAAATGGGTCTGGTGCATGGCCCCCCTCACCGAATCGCTTCACCAATTCAATTTAAGTGGGAATCAGGGTCATTTGAACCAGTTCAAACCAAATGGCGATCTGGTTTAAAAGATAGTGGGAATGACACCTACATCTGGCGATAGCTGTCTAGTGGCAGTAATCGCAAACTATCAAACTACAAAGTTTATAGATACGCTTCTAATTATATGTTGTTGTTTTTTTGTGAACCTTCAAGTCATTTCTGATTTATGATAAACCTATCACAGGGTTTTCTTGGCATAATTTGTCCAGAGGGAGATTTGTCTTTGTCACCCTTTAAGGCCGAGAGAGCATGACTTGCCTATGATCACTCAGTGGGTTTCCATGGCCCAGCGAGGACTGATCCCTGGTCTCTAGAGTCACAAGCCAAACTCAAACCACTACCCCATGTTGGCTTTCAAAATAGTTATATATAATTCAATTATTTCCTGATGAGAACTGGCCATCCTCTGTCTCCTCACAGTTGTCATCCCAGGTTCCTTGGCCAACTTCTATAATTTCCAGTTCTTTACCCAGTAAGAGTTTTCTTGATTCTATTAAGTATGCCATAGAAGAATCATACCAATAGCACCATTCCTGGAACTGATTATGTGATACTGCAGCTGCTATATATACACCACCAAGACAGGTCTCATACAATGTGGCTCTCAAGAAAAGGTCCTTTCCCAGCCTGGCCAGTCCAAAGGAAGTACTTCTTGGTAGCCTGCCAGCCTCCTGTCTGTCCATGTATGAAACAGCCAGGGTATATTTTAAACAAGAGTTGGGTGAACTCAGCCCCTCCAGAAGTTAACTACAGCACCTACCATCTTTCACCGCTGGCTCTGCTGGCTAGGACTGATGGGTGTTGAAGCCTAACAATTTTTGGAAGTCCACAAATTGTCCACCCTAGCTTTAAATGGAGGTACCAGGAATGAACAGAGATCTTCTATATACAAATATCTGCCAGTAAATTGCAGCCTATATCTCTTTTTCTACTTCTTAAAATGATGAACACTGTGGCTCCTGAAAGGAAATTCCTTATCCCTTCTTTGGAAAGGGGGATTGCTGGTGACTCACTGTGCTTTGTAATATTGACGTTAATTTAGAAATATAAAATATGAACATAACGGGAGGCTGGCAGTGCAGTACTTGAAGGGCAAGCATCAAATCCATTGTTCAGTATCAGATCTTGGGGTGTGGGGAAAAGAAAGTGTCTTCACATTGCCTGTCAATTTATGGCACCTCTATGAATTTTATACGGTTTTCTTAGGTAAGGAGTGCTCAGGGGTAGTTTCCTTCCCCTGAAAGATAGCTGGCAGCACCTGGTATTCATTTACAGTCTCCCATCCAAGCACTAACCAGGGTTGATCCTGATTAGATTCCAAGATCAGGCAAAAACTGCTGCCTTTAGGTATTTAGGCCCTCTCCAGAGAGTTGCATCCCTGCATAACCATATAATTTAAGCTTCATATTTTTATCTTCCTTGTCTCTAGCTGCAGTTTTCCCCTCCCACTAAGCTTGCTGTTCTTTCACACACTTGTATCTAGAGAGACACCCTTAGCTGGCATGGGGGAGAAAGGGCAGTTTGAAAGAAGTATGAGTCATCTGCTCCAAAATGGCTCTCAGATTCCAGGCATTCTCTCTGCACCTCAACCATTAAGTTCCTATTGGAGGGAGATTTCAAGCAGTTAAAAGAACATCCAAGCAGCAATTAACATTCTTTTGCCTGACAAAGGATGTGGCCAGACTAGCATTCATAATAACAACTATCTCCTACATCTGAGGTCCATTTTTTGTTCTGTTCTTCAGACCTGTTCCATTCATATTCCAAGAGCGGTCCATGTATTTGTGAAAGTATGGTTTCTTTCACCACTGACCAGTTTACTGAATATTGTTAAGCTACTTAAACAAGTATTTTGTCTGGAAAAAAAACATAAATATATGGTTTGCTTTGGAAATATTCAAACTAAAGTATTGTGGTACTGTTTTATTCTTTTATTCCCAGTTTCATTAAATGTTAAACCTCTACACATAGAATGATAGAGTTGGAAGAGACCACAAAGGCCATCCAGTCCAACCCCCTGCCATGCAGGAACTCACAATCAAAGCATCTCCGACAGATGACCATACAGCCTCTCTTTAAAGACCTCCAAAGAAGGAGACTCCACCACCCTCCGAGGGAGTGTGTTCCACTGTTGAACAGCCCTTACTGTCAGGAAGTTCTTCCTTATCAACCAAGTCTTCATACTTGAATTGTGAATATCTGCATCTTTGTGATCTTGCCTCATATTTTCTTTCTATTACCCTTGCTGTTGCTATCCTGTGCCTCTTTTGATTTTATGGTAACTGTATCATATGGTTTCTTTATTTATTCAGAAGAGGGTTGAGTGTGACTTTCCCAAAGTCACTCAGTAGGTTTCCATGGCTGAGACAGGGATTATTTGAATCCTAGCTTCCCAAATCCCAGTCCAACTCTCAAACTATTATTATTTTTTGTTACTGTTATTAATATTTTCCCTTTTCCCCTGCCTAGTCTCAAGGCACCTTAAAATGGTTAAAAGACGCAATAAAAATGTGCTGGCTCTCTCTGTTACCCTTGTGTGTGTGTTGTGTGCCTGCAAGTCATTTCCCATTTATGGCTATCCTGAGGCAAACTTATCGTGAGATTTTCTTGGCAAGGGGAGGTGTGCATTGCCTTCCCCTGAGGCTGAGAGCATGTGACTTGCCCAAGGTCACCTGGTGCATTTTATAGTAATCGAGCCCTAGTCTCTAGAATCATCATCCAATGCTTAAACCACTATACCACGCTGGCCCTCCAGTTACTCTTACTCCAGCCTAAATCCTCTATTACCAACTAAATAATAAATGGCACCATTGCCTTAAGGTAAATAGGAGTGCCATAATCTGGGATGGGAGGCTGGATGCCATCAAAATTATGAAGGGCTGATACTTTTCTGTTTCTCTCTTCTTCGGTTTCTGCCACTCCATTTTCTCCCTCTTCGGACACTATCGCAAAGGAGGCAAGTGTCATGAAAACGTGATTAAAATGTGATAATAGCATGATTGGGGGAAGATTATCACAGCCCGCACTTTTCCCATTCATGTCCCATGCATAAACTGTAATTGACGTATCTTTGGGTAATAATGGGAGATTCTGTTATTACCCAATGGCCGTCCATTACAGTTTACGCAGGAGACACAATCAGGAGAAACCCGTGGGAGTTTCTGTTATTACCCAATGATATGTCCATGATAGTTTACGCATGGGACATGAACAGGAGAAGCATGTGGGGGTGTGATAATCTACCCCCCCCCCGATCATGCTATTAGCACGTTTTAATCACCGTTTCATGACACTTGCCTCTTCCGTGTGATAGCGTCCTTCTCTTCATGCCATGCTGCCCCAAACAAAGCTAACCAGAAAGGAAGCCCCCTCCCGCCACCCCGCATACACACACAAACACTATCAAAAAACCAAAAACTGTTAGGAAGCCACATGCCTGAAACTTTCCAGCTACTAAAACAAGCTGGTTGGTTGGGTCTGCCTTAGCAGATGTTCACAAAATACTTGCTACCATCAGTCAAATAATAGGGTATTGTTGCAGGTTCAGATCCCCTAAGATTTCTAGAGCCTTAGACCAGTCACCATCTCAGTCTAATCTGCTGACTGGTTAGCTCTTTGGAGGAAGGATGAAATAACAAATGTGATAAATCAATGATCAGTATATCTATTGACCAACACAACTACTTTATCATGGCTCATATCTGTGGCATCTGTGAGGGAGTGTGAATATCTGTTTCAATGCCTTGGAACAACAAATGGAAACCAATATCAGTAAACCAAGATATTCTTCAGTAACTTTGGCTATCTATTTTTCTTCTGGTACTAATCACTTATATTTATGGCTGGAAGTGAAGCATTCCAGAAATAAGATCCATCCATTGGTTCTCAACTAAGAACAAATTCTTTAAAATATTATATGGCCTTGAAAACAAGCTATGCCAAAGTACAAACTCAAAGAAACTAAAGAATGTCCTACACAAAAAATGTACATTCACAATCAAAATATATTCATTGTATTTTTCAGAAATAATTGTTTACACTCTCCATATTTAAGAAAGTCAGGATATAGAAAACTGCCTTAAAAGCAACCAGAGGGATGTTTGATATGTTTCACTCTCTGATCTACAGACTCTACATTGTTATTACAAATTTTTGGAACATCACGCCCTACCAGAGTTTGAAAAGTAATTTGCTGTGAACTACATTACTACAGTATTCAAAAACATCTGGAGGGCCACATAACTGTCATACCTGCAGTATAGCCTTCTTTCTAATAAGAGTCTCCTGATCAAGGCATTACCCACTCAGGATTTTTAAGGTTTTCATCCCCTTAAGTTACCTTCTGCTTCAGCTCAAGATCTTTTGTATATCTAAAAAACTCAAGAGTTCTTCCAAGCAAGTTGATACTTGCTTCTCATTTCTCAGTGGTCTAGTTTCAAATGCTTTTGTTGTTGTTGTTGTTGACACTCTCCCCATCAATTCACTATTATAGGGGATGACCAAAATTTGAACCATACTAGAAAATTCAGGAGCACTGCAAGACCCAGGGTGGGTGTGCGCTGGGGGGACAACAGCATTTCTTACCCAGATTTTAAAACTAGTTTGTCCCCCAACATACAACTGCACAATTATTTATATCCTACTCATTAATGGCTACTACTCAAGATAGCTATATATCATCTTCTGCTTTAGCAGAAATTTCTATATCAGTTGCTGAGGAATATGAGACAGAGGGTCATACAATCATAGAATCACAGAGTTGGAAGAGACCACAAGGGCCATCCAGTCCAACCCCCCTGCCATGCAGGAACTCTCCATCAAAGCATACCTGACAGATGGCCATCCAGCCTCTGCTTAAAGACCTCTAAGGAAGGAGACTCCATCACTCTCCGAGGGAGTGTGTTCCACTGTCAAACAGCCCTTACTGTCAGGAAGTTCTTCCTAATGTTGAGGTGGAATCTCTTTTCCTGGAGCTTTCATCCATTGTTCTGGGTCCTGTACTCTGGAGCAGCAGAAAACAAGCTTGCTCCCTCCTCAATGTGACATCCCTTCAAGTATTTAAACAGGACTATCATATCACCTCTTAACCTTCTCTTCTCCAGCCTAAACATCCCCGGATCCCTAACTTGTTCCTCATAGGGCATGGTTTCCAGACCCTTCACCATCTTAGTTGCCCTCCTTTGGACCCGCTCCAGTTTCTCCACATCCTTTTTGAATTGTGGTGCCCAGAACTGGACACAGTATTCCAGGTGGGGCCTGACCAAAGCAGAATAGAGTGGCACTGTTACTTCCCTAGATCTAGACACTATACTTCTATTGATGCAACCTAAAATTGCATTGACCTTTTTAGCTGCTCCATCGCACTGTTGACTCATGTTCAACTCCTAGATCTATTTCACATGTGGTCTCATTCAGCCAGGTGTCCCCTGTCCTATATCTGTGCATTTCATTTTTCCTCCCTAAGTGCAGAACCTTACACTTCTCTGTGTTGAATTTCATTTTGTTAGCTTTGGCCCAGCTTTCTAGTCTATTCAGGTCATTTTGAATTTTGATCCTGTCCTCTGGGCTGTTAGCTACTCCTCCTAATTTGGTGCCTTCTGAAAATTTGATAACTATGCTCCCAATATTGTCATCCAAGTCATTAATAAAGATATTGAATAGCACTGGGCCCAGGACAGAATCCTGTGGCACCCCACTTGTCACTTCTTTCCAGGTTGAAAAGGATCCATTGTTGAGCACCCTTTGAGTTCGGCCAGTCAACCAATTACAAATCCATGAAACAGTTACCTTGCCTAGCCCACATTTTACAAGCTTCTTTGCAACAAAGTCATGGGGAACCTTGTCAAAGGCTTTACTGAAATCAAGATATACTATATCCACAGCATTCCCTTCATCTACCAAGCTGGTAATTTTATAAAAAAAAAAAGAGAGAGAGAGAGAGAGAGAGAGAGAGAGAGAGAGATCAGGTTTGTCTGGCATGACTTGTTTGAAACCCATGTTGGCTTTTTGTGATTATGGAATTATCTTCCAGATATTCACAGACTCTCTGTTTTATGATCTGCTCCAGAATCTTTCCTGAAATTGCTGTCAGACTAACTGGACGATAATTGTTGGGATCCTCTTTTTCCCCCTTTTTAAAGATGGGGTCACACAGCTGCATTCATGTCCTGCTGGCAGGCTTCCCATAAACAACTAGTGAGAACAGAACAGTGGACTAGATAGGCCTTTTGCTTGATTAGCATGGTTGTTCTTATGTTCTGTCATCATTAGCAAAATAAGGCCTTTTGCCAATCTGCCCACATTACAGTATCTCACCCTACATTTTTGCCCAATACATTTTTGTCTCACGATCTTTAAAGAAGATAACACAATGCAAAGAAACCAAAGTAAATTTCAGTGTTATGAATGAATTTAGATTGTTTTCATTAATCTTAGTTAAAATTAGTTTAAGATCCAGTTGTAACACTAAACTATGGTTGGTCTGAAACAGACATATTCAGTTACCTGACTGTGACAGAGAAGGAAAGCAAGAGCACAAGGCCTCTATTGCTTATTTTTGCAACACCAGACTGTGGTTTACAGTTATATTGGTCTGTATCTTTATTTCTAAGTGTTTGATTCATAAACCAGTTTTCTCATTCAATTTTCATTCTTTTCTTGAAGATTAAACATTATGAAGTATCTCGGCTTCTATTCTGCAGTTTGATAAACTCTGTCCAAGCCCTTAACTGAAGGTATTGCTGCTTCTGAAAGAGCTGGTCTCTTTTTCTGAATTAGTATCAAAAAGCATCTGCAACACAGAAAATTTGAAAGAATGTCGTGCTAAGCTTTCCAGTAATTTACTGTTTTCATTGTTAGCATTTGCTATGCACCCAAAAACATTACATAGTTATACAAATTGAAACAAAACGTTCTTTGAGTCCAATTGATAACTTAACCTTTAGGAGTTTGGATGCAATCCCAATTTTTGAGAGTTGAGGGAGGAAAAGAGTATTGAATGACATTATATAGCACTGTAATGAGGATGGGGCAGGAGGTTAAATGTATTCAGTTCAGAAGTTTACTATATTTCTTTGGCCAACTGATTTGTGTAATGCATACTGAAAGAAGCATAATTATTAGGGCTCTCACTTGATTAAAGACATCTGAATCAGTTGATTCACTAAGTACAAATCATATGATCCACTAGTGTAAGTTGCTTAAATCTGCAAGAAATCTACCCTGTGCAAAAGCTACCCGTAATTCAAACGGGGGATCCGTTCTGGACCCCTCTGCAAAAATGGAGACTCCTGTATATTCAATCCCCATAGGCTTGAATGGGGCATGCACTGGAGAGGGGGCATTAAAAATTATGGAGGTCACCCCTCCATGAATATTCAAGACTGCGGACCTCAAGTCCGCCAGAAAGGAGGGGGGGGGGGCTGTAATAATTTGCATAGAAATTTTAAAATGTTTTAAATTGGGTGGTGGCTGGGACATTCTACCTGTGCTTACATTACACACTGTATATGGCCTTGCAGGACCAAACATAAACAAAGATATCTTATCCTCTCTAGCTCCTCCACTCTCTGTGGTTCATTGTGAAGCAGATAAATGCCTCTATAGGATAGCACACAGAACCCATAGTGTTTGCATTCAATCTAATAAGGACAGATTTTTCTATTAATAAAAAAGGGAGTGTGCCTTCAAGTCACTTGTCAACTAATGGCAGACCCCATGCATTCAATTGGGTTTTCTAAGGCAAGGAATACTCCGAAGTAGTTTCACCAGTTCCTTACTCTGAAGTATTGCCTGGTATTCAATGGTAGTGTCTGATTCAAGGTCTAACCAGGGCTGACCCTCTTAGCTTCCAAAATCAGACAGTGCCTTTAGGATATTTAGGTCCTAAAGTAAATGCATGCACATCTGTATCTCCAATTTCAAATGGCATCAGCGTCATTCCTCTTCTCTTTCTACTAACTAAAGTGCTTTACAAAGTAAGGAAGAACTATTTACAGCTATCAAGGAACAACAATAATTCTTATTTTAAAATCCCCTACCAGCTTAAATACCTAAACACAATGGAACTCATCTCATCTTGGAAGCTAAGCATGGTCAAACTTGGTTAATATGTGGATGGGAGACTGTGATGTGAATAAATAGCAGGTGCTGTAGTAGAATATATTTTAGAAGAGAAAACTGGCAAAAATGCCACTGAGTATTCCTTGCCTAAGAAAACCCTATGAAATTCATGGGGTTGCCATAAGCTGGCAGGCATACATATACACATACACAACTACCAGTTACCAGTGTGATTGCCTCTCTTGCTCGCTGTGAATGAGTCTAATGTACCACTTCTACCTTATATTCAAATGCTTTAACATGACATGGGGGTTGTTTTGTTTTGAATTGTTGTTGTTGTTTTTTGATATCGCAAAACCTCTTATCAGAGAGTTCTAGAAGCGAGGAACCTGAGTGTCACACTGAGGACATATTCATGATTTAGAAAATCAAAGACCAGGCTTACATACAACTTGGACACTACTAGAGCCAAAACACTAAGGTCTGTCATTTGACCCTATGGCAACAGTGGCAGGAAGCTGCTCACCATTTTGATTTCTCCACTATAAACTAGAGTGCGTAGTGTAATGTGGCCCCAGAGCATTATGGGGCAATTAAGATATTAGAGATGGTTTCCCAAAGCTGGCCTTCCATATAGACAAGCACAGAACCAGAACAATGAGCATGCATTGGGCAAGAGAGAGAAAGACTCAATGGCATGGGTTTTGTCCTTTTACCAGGTTTTGTAACCAGGGCATCAAGCTTTCTGATCTACTAACTAAATGTAGTCCAGCAGTCATATACTGCAGACTGTAGGGAGCTTGATGAACCTCCTGGCTTTGGTATCTGTCTGGTAGAGTAAGAACAGAGAAAGCTGTTTCTGTCAAGCTCTTAACATAACACAGTACTTGTGGGGTGGAGTGGGCTACTCATTAAATCACAGGCTGTGGACCTGTCCAGGAGAGACAACAAAAAATTGACACCAGAGGATTCCATGCTGCAATTTTTTTAAGTGTGCAAAGCATTCCTCAGACTTTCCTATGATGACAAAATCCTTTTTCCTCCCAATTTTAGTCAGAGTTTCCAAATGTCAACACAATGGACTTTCTGGAATTCTCTAACAAACAGTTTTTCTTCCTTAGAACATCAGCACCACAGCCTCACATTTAAATACTTATGCAAAACAGGTCTTGATACTTATTACATCACTCTTTTGCCAGTATGCAACACATGATCTCAGGATACTTAAGTGTCAAATTAAAATTTATTTTAAAGAGGTAACTGGCAGTGATTTTTTTTGTGTGTGTACATTTTTTTGCGTTTTTAGTCAAGAGTGAGGACAGCATCATCATGGAGGCAACATTCCAGTCTGGGTTGGGACTGCACTAAGGGGAGATGTAAAAGCCCTAGTCCCGGCATCCATGCTAAGGTATCCACACTGCAGAATAAAAGTGTTTTGATACAAGATTAACTGCTAATACTGTATCCTATGGAATCTTGAGGTACATAAGATGTACTTGGAGTTCCTGTGATCTGTTTCAAGAAAGTGGACTAGAACCAATCAGAAGAGAATTCCAAATACTTCACGGAACTAGAAAATCTAGGATTTTATAGGAAGAAGCCATGACAAAGAAGTATTAAACTGATATACAGTATTAGGTATCTATTTTTAACAAATTTATTTAATTCATAAAATACTCCTTATCAACATGTTATAATACTCATGGTATTGTATACAATGAATTGTAACAGTCATTAAAAAAGAATTATAGTAAAATAAGTGAATTTATAGAACTGTGACTAGAATTTTGTTGTTGTTTGATGTTAACTGCTGTCAAGTCCATTTGGATTTATGATGTCCCTATGAATGAGAGACATCTAACACAGCCCATCATCAACAGTTGTTCAGGTCTTGCAGACTCAGGGCTACGGCTTCCTTGATTGAGTTTTTCTATCCAGTAATGCACTCTTCCACCTTTCCTACTGCCTTACACCTTGCCCAGCATGATTGTCTTTTCATGATATGGCCAAAGTACGACTGTCTTAATTTAGTCATCTTGACTTCTAGGGAAAATTCAGGCTTGATATGCTCTTTGTTGCTCTTGCTGTGTGCCTTCAAATCATTTCTGAGTTGTGGCAACCTTAAGGCAAACCAATTATGGGGGTGTTTTGGTTTGGGTTTGTTGGTGTTATTGTTGTTGTTTTTTTGGGGGGGGGGGTTGCAAGTTACTTCACAGGGGGTTTGCCATTGCCTTTCTCTGAGGCTCAGAGAGTGTGATTTGCCCAAAGTCACCCAGTGGAGTTCTGTGGCTGAGCAGGGGTTCAAATCCTGGTCTCCAAAGGCATAGTCCAAACCACTACACCACACTAACTCTCTAGGAACTAGTTCAATGTCTTCATAATCTAATTTAAAGTTATGTGAATTATTTTCTGAATGGTGAACTGTAAACCTGCCTTAGCACTTTCTTTCTTTCTTTTTTTTCACTAATCATTCAAACTCTTTGCTATTTTCTACTAGTAGTACAGTGTCACCTGTCTTGTTTTTGTGTGTGGTTTACCGTATTTCCTCCTGAACTCCAGTGCAGAATCTTTAAATCTCTTCTTGTTCTCTGTAGTTCTCTGCCTCTGTAGTTTGAGTTGGAGCATAAACTTGTATTATGGTTATACTGATAGTTTTCTTGAAGCCTTATTGTTAATTTAGTCAGACCTTGCATTATATCCTTTTGACTGTTTTTGTTACATCTCTCACTATTAATGCCACCATGTTTCTTCTTAGATTTTCATTTCCTCGGTAAATTCACTAGGTAATTATTTGACTCAAAAAGTCCCATTCCTGTCCACTTTAGCTCACTCACCCCAAGTATTGCAAGGTTTTTATCTTCCATTTCTTGTTTTACTATGCCTAGCTTCCCTTCTCACATTCCATGTTCTGATAATGTGTCGTGCAGCTTTGGACTTTCCTTTCACCTTTGAGAACATGAGCAACTGAATGCCATTGTGGCTTGAGTCAAGCTGCTGGAAAGTTGAGTACAGACTGAAATTTACCACCTAGGAAATGTATGTATTGCAAATATCTACAAAAATGCCAGCCATTTGTCTGCATAATATTTATTTTTAAAATGTATTTGTGTGATGCTTCTTCCAAATATGCCTGTCTAAAATTCGTCTAACTATAAGTTTGTATGTACAGCACTGTGTAAACTTACAGCGCTATATAAATAATAATAATAATAATAATAATAAGAGATGCCCAGTGAAGGCCCTGTTGCATGGAACAGGCATTCCGTATCAAGGATTTAAGTGACTTGCTGAGAATAAAGCATCGTAATAAGCATCGTAAGATTTATGCTAAGCATGGAAGGACAAAACACATGCTGTCAGCATGATAACTGGCTGGGAGATTATGTGCAAACTCTAATTTTATGTCACATAAACACACACAGGATGGACATGAACCTCAGTCTCCTTTCTTAAGCAAATAAGTGTAGTTCCCCATGGAAGAGCTGTTGGCAAAGGAGAACGGTACAAACTAGCAAATGATGCTTCTGTCCTCCCTAATGATAAACTAATTCAGTTCCCATGGGGTGGGGGGACAGAGGTAGCACAAACAACCAGCCTAATCTGTAAAGTTCAGAATGTTAGCCTTTCACAATCTGAAAACTACTGTGTATCCAGGAAATCCTGCCAGACAGTCACTGTTTGCAAACGGCTGGGAAATATGGTCTTTTGCCATCAAAAACAGATGAAAGACAGGCTCTGGTTAAAAAGACCAAGTCTTTGCCCAAATGAACCCTTTCCAAAATAAGGAGATAGTCTGCTGGCTGCTAGCTGACCTCAAATGATGGGAGAGTGACAGAGCAGTGCCAACAGCAGCCAACTTGAGTCTTACCTTATTCAAGCATTAAGCTAAGGAGAGACATACCACTAACTTACAGGGAAAGATCACAGCATTTGATACTACTGTGGCCTCACTCTGTTACCTTCTTGTAAAATGAAGGTGTTCCTTGTTCTTATAAGCTAGTGGTGAAAATCATGTGGCCCTTTGTATGTTTTCGGACAGCATCCAGAATCCTCCACTATTGGCTAGACTGGTTAAGACAGCTGAGAAATGCAATCCAACTATTGTTGTTAACTTCTTTCAAGTTGACTTTAACTTATGGCAAGCCTATGAATAAGAACCCTTCAAGTTACCTTGTGAAATCCCTGCTCAGGTCTTGCAGACTCAGGATTATGGCTTCCTTGACTGAGTCTGTAATGAAGGTTACTCATCTGTAATGAAGGTTACTCTTTTCCTCCTGACTTCTACCTTACCAAGGCATCTGAATTAGCACATGAGAAGTTTTTTTAACATGCTAAAGAGGGAATAGACAATTTACGGATCTCCAGGTGCTCTCATAATCCCTATTCAGTACACACTGAAGGAGCATGATATGACTTGCAGTTCAATAAGATCTGGAGCATCACAGGCTTTTTATTTTTATTTTAGTCATTTAAACCCTGCTTCCCCCCCCCCCCCCCCCAATAATGGGACTTGAGGCAGCTTAAAAATTATTAAAAGAAATTAAAACATATTAGAAATCATTAAAATCAGTATATATAAAGAGAGGAGTGTTTTTTTAAAAAAAACAAACCACAATCTATAGCATTAAAAATACCGAAATTCTACAAGCCATCCTGATCTTTTTTTGAAGGACCTTTCACCTCTGTCAGTCAAGACTAAGATTACAGAGAGTCTCTTTCTTCAGCTGCTCATTTACCATGATAGGTCATCATTTCTATGGTCTGAAAGTTCTGTGACCTACATTTGAGATGAAGTCACAAGTGAACTTATATTACAAATGTATCCCACACAAGCACCATTATATTACACAGCTTTTTCTTGTTTGTCTCTTTAAGGATATAGAACAATGACTGACATTCACTTCCAACAATGCATAAATAAGAAAATTAAGATATGGATCCATTCTGTTGCACAGATATATACAGTCATATTTGAGCAAAATTAAAGCATTTTTCAGCACAAAAATTTGTTCCAATATATAAGATAAGGGCTTTCAATTAAAAAATGGCAAAGTAACAAATATGTATAACTAAATTGATATGGTTAAATACTACCCATATGATGAATTGTCACTGCACCTTTAAATATTTGAAGGCTCTTATTTTTACTTCAGTTAGAATAGTAATTCTTGTGTCTTGTTTGTTTACTCAGAATAACAAAGAAATTGTGTGCTATTTTACAGAAGATAGTTCTCTATTTGCAGGGTTGTTCAGCCCAGTGAAAGATAAATAATCATCAAAAACAGGGGCTCTGAAGATGCCCATCAAGAGGTAGCATCTGGATAGCAGGCTGAGCAAGCACACAGGTCACTTGTACTTAAATCTAACAGACAATGCCAGTTAGAGTAGACACTGAGTAAATGGACTTAAGTAAGTGTTGTTACTGATTTCCCATTGATTCAGTGAGTCTACTCTAGTTGGGAATACACAGAAAATATAATTTTCCAAACAAATAAAACCAAGTGCATTTTTCATGAAGAATTACATCTCCTTGTCAGGGTTTCCAGACATTCAAGAAACCTTTTTCCTCCCCTAACCATTTTACAAATATATTTATTTTAATATTCTTTTTCTCCCTAGTAGAGAATAATGCATATGTCTGAATCAAGGCATCAGTGGTTTCACTACAGAAGGAATGACAAATTCTGGATTTTACTTCCACCCATCCTGCAGCTGCTCTAAGTTGAACAGGAGCTCAATTGGCCTAGTTTGGCATTGGCTGAGCACTTGTTCAACTCAAAGCAGCTGCAGGAAGACCAGTGGTAAACTCCAGAGTGAATTCAGTGCCTCCCACCCACCCTGCACCTAAAATATAGAGAAGGAAGACTGTGCTGTGAATCTTCTGTAGTTATGTTGTGCGCATAGCAGATCTTTATGATGCTAGATCAATGGTATGCTGATTAGATGATGATCACTACATGCCACATGCTACCTGAGAGCTACTGAAGCAACCAGAGCTTGGAAAAGTTACTTATTTCAACTTTAACTCCCAGAATCTTCCAGTCAACATGGGGCATAACATACTTTTTGTTTGAAACTATGTTCATGAGGCATGTCAAAAGTCATCAGCTCTTGTTTGGACACATAAAAATCATACATCAGGAAACTTTCTACCTGTGTGATTGTTTGTGTTATTTCAAGGTAAAATAGCAAGTATTTGTTGATTAAAAAAAATGAGCCAGCCAAAAACTATTTCTTCTGTCTGTTCATATATTTTCTTTTACAGCTCAAATAGCCAAACAGAGCCTCATCACATTGTTGCAGAGACTCATTTTTATTGGGTTGGCCTTGATTTTAAAATGTTGCTCTTGGAATGAGGCAGACTGCAAATCCTAATTAGGCAAACAGAACTCACAGTTCTAGCAGTCCTTGAGGACAATAGAAAGGCTTGTTTGCATTGTTAAATGCGCAAAATACATATTCTACAGACAAGCTCTATTGAAGGATAAGCGCACACACTTATCCTTAATGCATTACACTTTAATAATCTTACAGGAGATAGTTGTTTTTAGAAGGAAATTGTTTTTGACTTTCTTCCACTAAGAGCTAGGAAATACTACTTTCTCCAAAAATTCAATATGTCCTATTGCATTTTCCTGCCCTATTGCACATTGGACTTTTCCTGACCTACCTTATTAATCCATATGATCTGAGTGAGGAGAACACTACATGTATGAATAGGCATATCAAAATGGAGAGGTGAATAAATAACAAATAGAAGTTGTCAGCATTTATGCATATGGTATTTCTAATAACTTCAAAGCATAAACACAAATACAAATTCCTGTATTTGTTTTGTACAAATTTGTACAAACCTTTGAAAATGTGAAGGACCAAAACACAAAAGATACGGTAGGAGGACTGGAACTTTCATATCTCCTTAAATCCCAGTTTTTCAACAGAACGTCTTAGCAATACACCCCTCGA
The DNA here is from genome assembly GCA_034509955.1 of Urosaurus nigricauda. Lineage (NCBI taxonomy): Eukaryota > Metazoa > Chordata > Lepidosauria > Squamata > Phrynosomatidae > Urosaurus > Urosaurus nigricauda. Next base: position 246,832,215 of record JAOEGL010000003.1, read on the forward strand.
CTTTGTACATGCATACATACTCATATGCACCTGAGATGATGGGAAGTCCTCTCATTATTAGATCCATCTTCCTGTGATTTTTAGTTCATTTTTAATTCTTAGCTTTATTTACTTTCACCACAAGAAACTAACCTATATTTGTTTATGCAGTCTACATTTTGATTGTATTTTGAAGCAACAGACAAGCTACACTTTCTCTTTTAAAAAAAGCAGAACTAACTAAGCTGGAACTGGATGAGGAATAGAACGCTAGTCCAAATCAAGTCTACATGTCACATGTATGCTGCAAGAAAGAATAAAAGTTAAGTATGCACATAATATGCACACTTGTATTAAACATGAGTGTGAAAAGTTGAGTACAGAGACAAATAGGGCTTGAATATCGGCAGATTTCCATTTTTGCGGAGGGGGGGCATGCAACAGATCCCGCATGAAAACGGAGGGGCAACTGTACAACATTTACACTTTATGTCGGATTCTGGGAGCTGTAAAGGGGGGGGGGGGAATCCAAGCTCACAAAAGCTTTCTCTACAAAAAAGTCCATGAACTTCACATTTTTCATGTGAGAAAGATTCAGAATTCCATCTCTTTTTAGGTCAACTGAGATCATTTATATTACTGCCAGCCACTGCTAAGGCTGCTCCTCAGGTAACCCTACTCCACAGTAAAGGTATGTTTACCAAAGCCAGTGAAGCTGGCCTTGTATAAATGTTAGCTAGATATGTGTAAACTCAAATGCTAGCCAGTTAAGAGTGTTTCTTGGCTCTCAGACAACAATTTGTTTCAAGTGGGAAAATGCAACATATTTTTAAGAGAGTCTTTCCAATGCATGGCCCTTCTCTGATCTGAGATAATTGCACCCAGTTGTAACTGTGGGCCTTCCTACTAAAGGAGTGTGTATTGTAACCATGTTATTTTGGGTCTCTAATAACAAGAAGTAGAATACATGGGGGACAGCATATTATTATTTCCCTACTCAGAAATCTGTCCACAACCAATTTGGCCCATGAACACCCCAAAATCTATCCTGCTTCTTCTGAAGTGTCACCTTCCACTCATCCTGTTTTAACCAACAGTGAAAAAAGTGCAAAAAGACAGGAGTGAATCCACATACCAGAGCATGATATATATATATATACACACAAATACATACACACATACATACATAAAATAAGTATATAATGATGCTCATTTCTCCTCATAAACACTAATATAGCTATGGTAGCTCATTCTGATATAATAAGGCTTATTCCTAAACAAATTGGAATAAGGACAATTACCACTAAAACAAATAGGTACCATTTTTTTAACAGTACACTGGTTAAACAATAGGGACTTCCCACATTTTAGTGCCAGTCAAAAAATAAGTTATTGATGTGGTTCGCCCAGTATTCTCATACTGCTTTGACAACTTTTTCTTGAACATCAAATTATAAATGTTTGAATAACTTTGTAAATGCAAATATAGACTCAGATTTTTTTAAAAAAACTGTTTACGATTCTTGCCATCTTGATCATCACAATTTTTTTCCTCTTCAGGTATGGAATGTTTTACACTACTAGTTTGTTGTAGAACATATCTACGGAGGAAGTAGACTTAAGTCTAAGAAAGCTCATGCTGCCAACTTCTTTCTTTCAGTTTAGTCTCAAAGGTGTTACAAGATCTCTCTACATAATGTATCTACCATTAGGGATTTTGTGTGCTAATTCATATGAACATTCTACTCCACTCCTTCAGGACGTTCCTTACTGTCTTTGAGCTCAAAGCACCCAATTCTTCCTGACCACTAGCATTATGAGGGACATTGGCTCTTGTATTTTCAATGCAGGTAAGCCACTGTCTATACTACTTGTTTTCTCCTTCCTATCAGGTGCTTAAGATGAAGTCCATTGTCGCTGTCTATCCTGCCATTTTTCCTTCAAGTATTCTGCTTCCTGCCCTACTCCTCTCTTCTGGATCCTCTTCTTAGCCTTCAGGCCCCTTCTACCCTAGTGCTCAGTCCTCTTCTTGTATTTCCTTCCTAACATGAGCCCCTTTCCAAGGAATTCCCTGTTTCTGTTTCCATTTCCAGCCAAAAGTTTATTGCCTGTGGAATCCTGGAATTTGTAGTCTGGTGAGGAAATTTTCTGACAGAAAATTCTACCTTGCAAGTCTAGGATTCCATGGTTAAACTGGAATCACAGAGCCATAAGTGTGTAGTGTGAAAGGACTCAAGGGGGCTTTACAGACTGCCCCATCAGAGGTGGCCTGCACCCGCCCCTTTCTGTCCCTGTTTGCTGCGGAGTGTTGCTGCAGCAACCAAATCACGAGGTACCACTGCGCAGTAAGGAAGGAGTGCTCAGAAGCAGCTCCTGCCTTTCTGTGCTGGATTGGGGCCAGGGCAGCCTCACTGGCAGCCCCAGTGGCCCCAATCCAGCTTTTCCCAGCCTAAAGAGAAGCGGCAAAATGCCACTTCTCTTTGGGTTAGAAAAGGGGTATCCGTCAGGCTTCATGTCCCACCCAGGACACCCTAGGAGCCCTGAGGAGAAAGGGGCAGCCACTTTCTCCTCACGATCATTCCCGTGGCCCTGTGGATGCCATGGGAATGATCCGCTCCTGAAAAGGAGCTCTAAAATGGAGCTCCCCAAGCCTGTCCTGGATCCGTTGTTTTCCTAGACCATGGAGAAGCAACAAAATGCTGCTTCCCCATGGTCCAGGAAAGGGGTGTCCTTGGAGCTTCATGCCACTTCCTGTGCACCCTGTTCGGGCGCACAACAGTGGCGCCAGCATCGTAGTAGCCATGTGTATGGGAGGCCACCATGACATCAGCACCGTTGCAAACTAGGACTGGGGAGCGTGTGAATGCTGTGCGCTCCCCAGCCCCAGTTTTGGTCTGAGGACGGCACTTCGAGCCCATCTGTATCAGGCCAAGGGCTCTTTACTAGGAAAAGACAAGTTTTGCTTTCCTCACAGAAACTATAGTATTATCATTCTGTCATCAATGCTGTTCCTTCAGAATATTCATGGATATTCTAGTCCATCCAATGCATACCGTCCAACATTTCACAAGTGAAAACTGGGACACATGTGGCCAATCAACATCAGAGTGTGATCAAGATGGCAAAAGGTATTAATGAGGAATCTAGGAGAGACTGCATCAGTTTCTTTTGCCTGAATCTACTGGGAAGAATCCATCTCCCCTGCTTCTTGCTGAATTAATTAATGCAAACTACTTTTTGCAGTTTGAACTCCATTTGCAGCAATGGAAGGACAAACTGGGGAAGGTGGAAGAAGAGAAAGAAGTTGGGACATTTTAAAAACAACTGGGAAAGTGGGTTGATACTTAGAGGATTAATCAGGATTGTCCCTGAAGATTGAGGCAGTTGGAAGATATGTCAATGACAGAGGAAAGGCTAGCTGACAAGCAAGCAATCGCTACACAGGGTCCTATTCTAGCTGTGACCAAGGCAAAAATCTGTTCATTTTTATCAGGCATCAAGAATTTTTTTTTTCACCCACATGCTGATAGTCTTTATTTGTCTTTGCCTTTACATTACTTTATTGGAGAACTTCACCAAGGAAAAAAGTACTGAGAAAACATATGAGGAACAAGAGGCCACTGAATCATGACATGTTATTATTAGGTTACTTTTATTTTCTCATTGTTTGGCACCTTTGGAAATATTACTGTCAGTAACAGCCATTGTCACTTGGGGAGCTTTACAGCATCCTGTTTTTTCTAGGAAAATGTATCAGACATCTGTGTTCCACAGAGATAAAAAGAGAGAAGCCTGATAACAATATTGTTATAACAGCAGCCATGCTGATGCAAAGAGGAAATGTATGTGAGACAACATCCTTAGTGAGACATACACTTAAAACAAGTCCATTTTCTTTTGCCAGAACTGCTACAGCCTACATAGATGGAAAAACATATTGATATGTTCAAAATGTCAATAGTGTAGGTATTCTATGACAATTTTGCAATTGTGCATCCTCTCATTTTATCTACACTACACAAGCTTTCTCTGAGTTTGTTCCATTAATCTGTGCATGTTGTGTGGCTTGAAGTAATTTCTGACTTATGGTGACCCTAAGGTGAACTTATCATGGGGTTTTCTTGGCAGGTTTCTTCAAGGGGGTTTGCTATTGTCATCGTTTGAGGTGAGAAAGTGTGACTTGCCCAAGATCACCCAATGGGTTTCATGGATGAGCTGGGAATCAAACCCTTATCTCAAGAGTCCAATACTCAAGTTCAACACTCAAACCACTATGCCACACTGGCTAATTTGCACAAACATACCAATTGCAGTCTAATATGGAAGGTGCAAGTTCACACCAGGTCACCTGCTTCTTTTGCTGAACTGTAAAATTGCAAGTTGCAGTTTTTTTTCTGCTCACAAAGTACAATGAACTTATTGTTGTTGCCTTATGAGGAGCAGCTGGTTGCTGGGTGTGTTTAACCTGGAGAAGAGAAGGTTAAGAGGTGACATGATATCAATGTTTGAATATTTGAAAGAATGTCATATTAAAGAGCAACCTTTATTTCTGCTGCTCCAGAGACTAGCTCCAGAGCAATGGATGCAAGTTACAGAAAAGAGTTTCCCCATAAACAGTAGGAAGAACTTCCTGACAGCAAGAGCTGTTTGATAGTGCCTCAGACAATGGTGGAGTCTCCTTCTTTGGAGGTTTTTAAACAGAGGCTGGATGGCCATCTGTTGACAATGTTTTGACGATGTATTCCTGCATGGCAGAGGGTGGAACTGGATGGCCCTTGTGGTCTCTTCTATGAGTCATTGATTCTGCACCACATTGCTCATGCAAGTCAACAGCTCAGCCATTTTGCATCACTAGAACTGATTCAAAGACTCAGACAAAGAAAACTAGGAAAATCATTATCACTACTCAGGAAGTACTATATTAGAACAGGAAAGGATTGTGCCACCATATATTTTATCAAATGCATGTTCTACAACAAACTAGTAGTGTAAAACATTCCATACCTGAAGAGGAAAAAAATAGTGATAAAGATGGCAAGAATCATAAACAGTTGTGTTTTTGTTTTGTTTTGTTTTTGTAATCTGAGCCTATATTTGCATTTACAAAGTTATTCAAACATTTATAATTTGATGTTCAAGAAAAAACTGCCAAAGCAGTTTGACTATGAAGATTAAAATATGTGTGTGATCGCTGTTATGAACTATTATCAGTTAGCTGGGGCTGCTGCTATACTGCAGAATTAATGAAGTTTGATGCCACTTTACCAAGCATGGCTCCATCCTATGGGACTTTATCATACCAGACCAATTCGGATTGAATCTGAAGCGACCTTGGAACTGATTTCTGTGAATTCGGTTGTTACTGAATTCACTGACTTCTGGGGTGACTTTGGATTGGCTTTGAATGGCTTCACAGTAACAGCATTCACATGTGATAATTCAATGCACATTCACTGAATTCTGGGGTGACTTTGGATTGACTTTGGAATGGCTTCATAGTAACAGCATTCACATGTGGTAATTCAATGCACATTCATTTGAATTCACTTGGATGGATGCAGAGTGACTCTGGATTGGGGCTGCAAAAACCCTCGTCTGATAAGGGCCATGGAAAACTAGGATTTGTAGTTTGTTGTGGCAGCAGAGCTCTCTTATAGAGAAGGCTAAATATCTCACAATAATACAAATTTATAGCATTGAACCATGTTAGTTAAAGCTATGTCAAACTGCATTAATTCTGCAGTTTAGAAGCAGCCTAGGCCTACCTTATAGATTTGCACAAATATATTTGCTTAACAAAAGAATGCCTGTGTGCCATTTGTTGCTAACTACTACAGTAAAAAACAGAGCAATAATCCTTAGAAAAAATGCATTGCTATTTGAATTCTGCATGCTGACCATATTGTACTGCTGCATCTCTCCCATCTTTCCCTCCAATATTTCAAGATGCACTGCTGTATTGAGCACATCTCTGCACGACAAACACTCCTGCGGTACCTTTCTGTTTTCCATACACAGTGCAAATTCTAAATTTCATGCTATAACTCATGTCTTTTAAATGATTTACTATTATGACAGCAATCTGGTCTTTGTACATTGGAGTTCAATGATAAATTGATAGGATTTTCGAGATCTAATCTCCTCTCCTCTCCTACTTCCAACACCCACACCTACACTGCATCCAAACTTGCAGGAGCATCCACAGATTATAACATGCTAAGAACTAGTGTCCTGCCATTAAACTCCCCACATTCCTGGACTTATGTTTCAACATGCTCTTGGCACATATCCAACAGTGCTCTCCACCATTCTTTCACAAAACTATGATGATTACAGGGAACCTGGCAAACAGAAACATTATATATTCATGCAACCTCCCTTTTACTTATACATTTTAACCAGTCAGTTTCCAGTTCTTAGTAGGACACCGTGAGTCTTGATAAATTGATGTACATTAGAAGGCCTTGCAGGCTTCCTGGGGCTTCAGGCCCATAGGAAGTACCACAGGGTCAAATTCGATGTTGTTATGGCTGAAGCCAACACAAGTTGTGCAAAGTATTTGTGAATTGGGATGAGTGAAGTTTAAATCATATGGTGGGCAAATGACAGAATGCTGGAAAATCCCTTTCCATCTTATACTTTTGTTCCCCAGACCATTTCTCCCCAATGGGTTTTCTCCTGGTCACATGCAGCCTATTAAGAGACAAATGGCTGGACAGAAGAACCAAGGAGAAAAAGTACAGTGTGTCCATTATTAATTTCCCTGATTTCTTGTCAGGGATTCAATTCTGACATGGGCTCAGAGCTTCCAAATGTTACTTTTCAAAATAACAACACTTAGCACATGTATTTGGGAGAGGGGGGTGTAGTTCTGGAAGGGATCTACTGTTACCAAGCCTTGTTTAATCTACAGAGCTGCAAGATCATTTATTTTCCAAGATCACCATCTATGGATAGGTGTGGCTAGCCAGCAATGCAGCCCACACTAGTTTTGAACCAGTCTCCATTAGCTATGTTGACAGGCTAGGTTTCCAATAAATATTGACTAGCTGGACTGGACAGCTTACATCTGAATTCCCAGTATCAAACTTCCAATATCCATGTGGCCCCAGCACTCAGTCTGTGTGACCCACATCACTGCATCAACCAAAATCAGCAGTGAAATCTTAGCCAAGTGACATTCATAACCCATGACCCACAATGGATGATAATGACGACATCTTGAGAATGTGGAGATTGCAAAACAATTTCCATTCTCTTCTTGCAAGGGCTTAATCCTTCTCAGTGGGGAGTAGAAAAAAAATATCCATAAAACAATGCAGAATTATGAATCATTACCTTATTAAAAATGAGTGTTAACAAATATCAAGTACGTATAAGAATGAGTAGGAAACGATCTATCAAGATCTGCATGCATTTGCCAAACAGGCAAGGCAGAAGTGAGAGGTGGCATCAGGATACTGGACATGTATAATAAGAAGTCACCCAAGAGACAAGCCCAAAATGCACACGTTGGAAAGGCCTAGCTAGTGATCTGTGAGCCACTGTAGCAACATCCTGTCTCCTGGTCCCATTACACTACTGTACACTAATTAGAAATTAATATAGAAGCTACAAGGTTAGGGGAATAAAAGGATTTTTTTAAAACTAGGATTGCATTTTGTTTGTTTATACCATTTAAAAAATTTAAACCTGTTTTGTGCAATATTTTAATAAAAAAAGAATTCTACTTAGTCTATTAATTTTATAAACCATTATTTATGTATTAAAAGGCTTGCTCAACCAAGTTTTAATGCTTTCTAACATTAACAATACAATGTTATTAGGCTTTGATATGATTGACATCATTCAATAAAGCAAGATATTTTTCACTGCTTATTATTTCTATTAAACCTGAATGTATGTAGACATGTATAGTCTACATACTATAACATGCCACTGCACATCCCATTTTTATGCAACAGAACAGAATTTCTATATTACCAGTAGTATAAGAGGGACTGGACTAAATCCAATTGCTCTTCCCAAATTGAGTGGTACCATTTATTAAGTCAACTAGACAAATAATTAGGCAAAGAAAATGAACAAAGTATTGTTTTTTTGTTATATAGTAAGTCGGAATGGAAAAGTGACTGACTGTATAGAAATAAGAATGTTTAATTATACATGCATGATGCAAATGTAATAAAGCAACAATAATTAAAAAGAAAAAAGAAGAAGACAGTAAGGGGAACTTTTCTAAGTCAATGCTTGATAAGTCCTCTTTATTCAATGGGCTTACTCTAGGTGACACTAATAGCAGATTGATTTCATAGAGGGTTTTTTCAAGATTTAGGACACCATATGAGCACTGGACTCATATATGGTCTCTCTGGAGACCAGAGTTCAATTCTCCCCTTGGTCATGAAAACAACTGAGTAACTTTGGGCAAATCACATGCTCTCGGCCTCAGGGGAAGGCAATGGCAAACCTTATCTGAACAAATCTTGCCAAGAAAACCATCAACTTAAGTCAGAAATGACTTCAAGGCACACAGCATGCATGCATGCATGCATGCATTTCCTAATTCAGACAGAGTGATCTTGGTGGACTGGGAATAAGCCTACCTGCACCCTCCTCTCTCATATGCATTCTGGTTTACTCAACACGGTTTCTTATGATGTCTCCACTAAGAAACTGTGGTTTGAATGATCCATAAAAACCAAGATAATTCAAACTACAATTTTGTGCTTTATGGCCTGATCTAGATTGGCAAAAAGAAGTGTGTTCATGGCTGCAGGAAAGTCTAGCCTTTAGATGAGAAAAAGGGAAAGTGTGCCATGAAAACGCCTTTTTTTTTCTTTTCTTTTTTTTGCGTTTTAGGGGAGAAGAAGCACCTTTAAAAAGGTGCTGGTTTTCCCAGCTTCTTTTTTAAAAACTGCGGAACAGCGCAGCTCCATCTAAAGGCTGTGGTGCAGCTGCTAAGCATTAAGGAAAAGGCAACTTCATGTCACACTTTCCTGCCAATCTAGAAAGCCCCTATGTATCACAGGAAAGTGTAGATTAACCAACAATAGAATAGTGTGTTAAAGCAAGTATCAGAGAAGGGAGGAAATCTGTGGATACACAGCTTGTTCCCAGCTTGACAAACCAGGATCATTCTGTTGTAAGCATTTTTTCCCTGAATCCAACACTTAAGGGTTGCATCCAATAGTGTCAGTCTCTTAGTGTAAAGTTTGCACTCCTTGCACAAATCCTGTTGAACAATCCTTGTCCAAAGCCAGACCCACTTCTTTGATTCTGCTCGTGCTAGGCATTCTGTAACAGGCTGCACAAATCCTTTTACAACTCATTCCAACTTTACCTTGCTAACTGTTTCTTGCTAGTGGTTCTGCTGCCAGTTACACAATTGCTAACAGAACATGCCAGTACAAATGTTACAACAGCACACTTGTTACTTTTTTTTTTGCTGGCATTATTGTTGGATACAATCCACAGTAATTACACTTCTGATATTACATTTTCACAGACCTGTATATACATGGGTGTATACAGAAGGTGTCTGTGATTTTCAAAGTTTTCATGACATACAGCCCTCATTCATAGTCCTTCATTATACAAATACATTATTAAAAATGGGGTTCTCTGAATTAAGGTTAGAAGCCAAGTGAAGGATCAAATGCAGTTTGTTGTGGGTTTTCATGCTGGAGCAGATATTCAAGCTCTCATCTCCCACAGTTTCAGTTCAACACTCAAGACACTACACCTCAACTTCTGTCAAGTTGACTTTGGCTGATGGTGACTCTATGAATGAGAGACTTCTAAATCATCCCACCATTAACAGCCCTCCTCATATCTTGCAATCTCAGGGCCATGTCATCTTGTCTATCCATCTATAATACTGTCTTCTTTTACTACTGCCTTCTTCCTTAAAGAGTATTATTGTCTTTTCTAGTAAGTCTTGTCTTCCCGTGATATGGCCAAAGTACAACAGTCTCAGTTTAGTCATCTTGGCATCTAGGGAGAGTTCAGGCTTGATTTGCTTTAGGACCCATTTATTGGTCTTTTTAGCAGTCCACGATATCTGCTAGCATGACATTTCAAATGAGTTGATTTTCTTTGTATCTGCTTTCTTCACTGTTCACTTTCCTAACCATATATAGAAATTGGACAATCCTAACTTTAGTATTAAACATATTTCTTCAAAAGCAGTCCCTATTTTTTCGTGATCTACACAATCAAAGGCTTTGCTAATCTATAAAACACAGGCTGATTTTCTTTTGAAATTCTTTGGTGCACTCCAACATCCAACACAGGCTTGCAATACAATCCCTAATGTTTCCCCCTTTCTTTTCCTGAACCCAGCTTAGACATCTGGTATTTCTCACTCCATATATGGCCATCAAAGTCTTTGTAATATAATTTTGCACATTACTTTACTTCCATGGCAATTTAAAGCAATGGTCCTGTATGTAGTTACTGAAAAACTCTTTTGGGGACGAGAATGTATGAGTTTTTCCAACCTGTAGACCATTCTTTTTTTCTTTTTTAAAAAATATTTATTGACAGAATTTAGTTAAAACTTTCTCTGCACCTTAAAATCATCCTATTAGTATGTCATCTGCTCCTGATTATTTATTTCTCCCAAGTGCTCTAGGTGCATCTTCTACTTCACTTTCTAAAATTGTAGGTTCACCTTCAAATAGTTTTTCCTTTAATTAATCTGTCATTCTTTCATCTCTTTTATATAGCTCTTCCATGTGTTCTTTCCATCATCTTCTTATTTGTACTTGGTCATGCAATGTGTTCCATGCTGAACTTTAGCATTCCCACTCTTGGTTTAAATTTCCCTTTGTTTTCTCAGATCTTGTGGAAGATGTCTCTTGTTCTTTCTCTTTGTTGTCACCTTTTATTGCTCTTCATTATAGTTCATTATTGCTCTTTATTATAGTAATTCTCATCATCTCTGAGCACAACTCCCACAACTGTTGTGTTTAGGTTTCTTCCTCTATTTCTGTCACCTTTCACTCTCTATTCACTATTAATGCCACTCCATTTCTTCTTAGATTTTCATTTCCTGTGTAAAACTCTGTGTCCAATTCCTGTCTACTTTAGCTCACTCCATTATTGCATTTGTTATGTGTTCCATTTCTTATTTTACTATGTCTAGCTTCTCTTGATTCATGTTTTTCACATTTCATGTTCCTATAATATGTGTGGTGTAGCTTTGCACTTTCCTTTCACCTATGAGAACTTCAACAGCTAAATGTTCTTTCAGCTTGAATCCATTTGCATCATTAGCTAGACCACCACTTGTATCTGTCCTCTGCTCTACCCCAGTAGCTCTCGGTGTGCCATCCCATCTGGAAGCTTTATCTTTTGGCTCTCTCTCTTATTACATTTTTTCATTGTTTCACCATGGGGTTTTCATGGTAAAAGACATTGGGAAGGTGTTTACCATGCCTCTTCCCATGTAGTACAGTACTAACAAGTGTTAGCTATGGTGTCCCTGCCATTGTTTCTGAGAGATCATCCACCAATGTCACTCCCCATTACTGATGCTGCCCAGTAGCTGTTTAGCACAATGTCAGGCTGGATCTGAAAATACAGATGTGTAAAGAGAACATATAAAAGAAAGAAACTGCAATCAGAAAACTAAAATTTCCTGTTTTAGAAATAACACAATCCTTTCTATAATTCGTTTTAATCCCTCTTTGTACCAGGAAGTTTTCCAGACAAGGTTTTAGCAGTACTTTTATAAGACTGTCGGTATGATAAATGAATTTTTAAAGCTTACACAAGTAATTTGGCAGCGAGTGTATTTTATTACAGTTCTGTTATTCATGTGTCTGTGTCCAAAAAAACAAAACAAAACCCAGCATTGGAGATGGGAGGAAACTATATGCCTGAGCAAACCAAGGATCCCAACTAACAATTTTAGGAGTAAAATGCAGCACTTAACATTCTACTCCAACATATATCTGGTGTGACATATTTGCCTGAAGTGTTGTTATAGTGCCACTATGGTGCTAATGCAGTGTTTGTCTTTATGACATTGTTCTGGCAATGCAGTTGATGCTTGCTGTCTGGTAGTGCTTATTTATTTGGCAGAGCCAATCTTAGAACTGGGACGGTACATCCTTGGCTTGGCTTGTTTTGCAAACTAAATTATGAATAAGTGGAAATTTGGGGGAGGAGGAGTCAGAACCTCACTTATCATGCAGTGTTCTAAAAGTTACCACATATCCTGACTGCAGATATAAATTTAAAACAAGGAACAATGAGGTACTGCTCCTCAGGGTATAAGACACAGTTATCTTATTGTACACAATATTCCCACCAATTTAGATGCAACAGACTCTCTGGTTCCAATGACATCAACAATCCTTGGGTTGACCAGTCCTTGAAATAAAAGATCAGAGTGCCTTAACAGGGGGGAATTAAAAGTCCTAAGTAATTTTAAACCACAGTTTAAAGCTGGCTGTTTAAACTGGAGCTGTACTCACTTGCTTTTTCTTTTGAAAACTACATTGCTAAAATTTTCACCATCTTTTGATAGGGAAACTACTGCACACAAGTGATTCACTAGGAACTAACTACTACTGAACTTAGGAAGATGCAGTCAAACCTGTTCAAGACTGGTCTCCATTTTGGGGCCAAGAAATTCAGGCCTGGAAAGGCCCCATTCCATGGCAACATCAAGTTTTGCAAAGCTGACAATCCACTAAATGTTATCATAAATCTGATTATTTGAATAATTTCTCCCTTAGAAAGCCAACAAATGCATATTTAAAAGTGAGTATTCCAGTATTTTGCACTGGATTAGAGGGAAGACTTTGGATACAGATTATTCCTGCAATCAAAACTACAAACAGTGCCATCCCCCCATGTGGTATGAATGCCTAACAGGTATTTCTGCATGCATTCTTGTGGTATAAGGTTCACAGTCCATTTTTATACAAGTTTACTTAGTAGTCTGGAACCCCACCCACCCAGCAAGAAGTTCACAGGGCTTACTCCTAGGTAAAGCAGAAAAAGGTTTCTGCTAAAAATGTTATCTTTCCTATAGAACTACAAGCTAACAAGCCTGAGCTTTGTGAACAGGACTTTTACTCAATTTACATAATTTTTTTCAAAATTAAAGATAATGTATCTCTATTTGGTTGTTGTTAACCACCTTCAAGTTGATCTCGACCCATGATGACCCTGTGGATGAGACATCTCCAAGACTCCCTTTACTCGACTGCTCTGCTTAGGAGCCCTGGTAGCGCAGTGGTTAAATGCCATTACTGCCACCATTCATAACCATAAGGTTGTGAGTTTGATCCCAGGCAGGGCTCCAGGGTCCACTCAGCCTTGCATCCTTCCATAGAACCCAGCTTGTTGGGGGCAATTAGTTTACACATTGTGTACTGCTTAGGGAGTGCTTAAGTGCACTGATAAGCAGTATAGAAATGTACCTGCTATTGCTATTAGTTCTTATAATCTCATACTCATGATCTCTTTAATAAAGTTCATCCATCTAGCATGCATCCTTCCTCTCTTTCTACACCTCTCCATTTTTCCTAGCATTGTTGTTTTTGCCAATGATTCATGCCTTCTCATGATATGTCCAAAGTACGACAGCCTAAGTTTTGTCATCTTAGCTTCCTAGGAGATTTCTGTCTCGATCTACTCTAGGACTCTTTTATTTGTCTTTCTGGCTCCTCCACAGAATTCTCAGCACTCTTCTCTATTAGGGCTACCTTCTCTGTAATCAGTAATGGGTTGGATGAGGGAAAATAAACTCAGATTGAATCCAGAGAAAACGGAGGTACTGGCGATAGGTTCCCCAAGCCCAGGGATGGAGATTTGTCAACCTGTCCTGGACGGGGTCACACTTCCCCTAAAGGACAAAATTCGCAGCTTGGGAGTACTCCTGGACTCGTCCCTTCAGTTGAAATCTCAGGTGGAGGTGGTAGCCAGGAGTGCATGGTATCAAATACGGCTGATATCCCAACTGCGTCCCTACCTGAGTAGAGGGGACCTTGAAGCAGTGGTACATGCACTGGTAACCTCTCGTTTAGATTTCTGTAACATGCTCTACATGGGGCTACCTTTGTACCAAGTTCGGAAGCTTCAGCTGATCCAGAATGCAGCAGCCAGATTGGTCACGGGGGCATCCAGAACAGATCATATCACCCCCATATTAAGATCGTTACATTGGCTGCCGATCAGCTTCCGGGCACAATACAAAGTGTTGGTTCTTACCTTTAAAGCCCTATATGGCTTGGGCCCAAGTTACTTGAGGGAACACCTCTCCCTACATAATCCGCCCCGCACTCTCAGAATTTCAGGGAAGAATACGTTAGAATATACTACCGGTAGCACTAGATTGAAGTTGACTTCCCACAGGGCATTCTCAACCGCGGCCACAAAACTATGGAACAACTTGCCAGAAGAGATCCGTCTTATTACCACCTTAGACGCCTTTAAAAAGGCACTTAAGATGGGATTAAGAAGGCACTGCTTCAAGGGCCTATCCACCCGACCTGTGATAATAGATCACTGGATAATACCTCACCTTGGAAATTGGAATAGATAACTATCGGATTGGTAACTGCGCATGTATGTGATCGTGCCCAGGGACTGGACTGTATTGCATTTTGTATTATATTATATTAAATATTGATTTTAGGACATTGTTTTAGATTGTTGCTCAAATTTGGATACTATTTTTAATAATCTGTTGGAATCCTGCCTCGATCTGAAGGGAGAGGCGGGAAAATAGAGATAAAATGTATTATTATTATTATTATTATTATTATTATTATTATTTCTAAAAAGCCTTGATCTTTTCCATTATTGATGTAAAATTCCTCATGGAACACTTGGACAGAGCCAGGCTTTCCAGCTGTAAATTAGTTAATGGCATTGCATAGCACTGCATGGCTTGAACTGTGAAGCATTGTTTGAGAATGTATTTAAAGGTCAACATTTCCAAGCCAAGGAGACCAGAATCTAGTGTGGGAGTTCTGTATAAAAGATCTTATTCTTTCCAGTCCTAATTGTTTTTACTATGGTACTTATCCTGTTGCCTCTTTACTTGAGAGCAAGTATCATTTACAACTGTGGAATTTTATTTCCAAGTAAACATATGCAGGATTGAGCAGCATGTGCTTAATTTTTTTAATTTATTTGTATATTTTTACATTTGCAAGAAAGCAATCCACATTTTCAAGGTGTGGATTTGTGCTATAGTAGCCATGGTGAATCTGAAACCCCTTTACTTCTTCTGTAATGCCACATGATGTCCTTTGCAACAAAAGTCACACAAATCTGGAAAGGACACTGCCGTAACAATGGTGCTGGAAGGCCCGGACTTTAGAGCAGAGACATAAGGCCTACTCTTTCAAATGAGGAGCAGCTTCAAATTCAATTGGACTGGTTTACCTCATTTTGGAGTTATAGATATGTGTGTCTGTATCTGTATCTATGTGTGAGAGGGAGAATTACCTAATAGAGGCCCCTTACCATAGGCTGGGGCCATCATGGCACTCATCCAATGTCTCTTGCTCTACCCACTTTGTGATGTAATGCCAGTGTTTCAGTTGTAGCCTAATGCAATATATGTGTGTATGAAATCATACTGAATTTTCTAGCTTCCACACAGTGCGCAAGAAGCAAAATGAGTGCTAGTGTCCTGTCCCATCATTACAGTTTCAAATTCAACATGGGACCATTTTTGAGGATTCCTGTGGACTTGCCATTAATATGTGCATACACACATGTACTTTATATACCGCATAGTACAGGCTGAGTCTCCCTTATCCAAAATGCTTGTGAGCAGAAATGCTTTGGATGTTGGAGTTGTTCAGGTTTTGGGATATTTATCTATACATAGTGAGATATCTTAGAAATTCATTTATGTTTCATATGCAACTTATACACATAGCCTGAAGGCAATTTTATATACAATATTTTAAATAATTTTATGCATGAAACAAAGTTTGTGTACACTGAACCATCAGAAAGCAAAGATGTCACTATCTCAGCTATCCATGTGCACAATCTTGGTTTTTGGAATATTTTAAGTAACATTTGTGTTGTGTTGAGTTTTGTTAAGATTCAAAAATATATTGTGCATCTTTTAGCTGTATCTGTGTTAGTGGTTTAATCAGACCAGGACTCTGAAAACCTGGTTTAAAATCCTCACTCAGCCATGGAAAGCCACTGGGTGACCCTGACTAAGTCACACTCTCTCAGCCTCAAGGGAAGGCAATGTCAAAACTCTGGACAAATCTTGCCAATAAAACTCTATGAGAGATTCACTTTAGGATTACTGTATTCCAAAAACCAAGAAATTACTTGAAGGCACACAACAACAAATCTGTTTTAACTTTGTAAGCTACTCTGAGTCCCATATTGAGGGGTGATGATAATTCACATGGCCATGTTCTAAAATAAGTGTGAGAAGAAATTGGATCCAGGCCCACTGGTAGAGCTCTTGGTGATGTGGTATAGATCCAAAAGCATTTCTGACTCCTTAGTGTTTAACAAGCCTAAATATTCTGAAGACACCAGATCCCACCTGATTTCAGAATCTAAACAGGGTCAGCCCTAGTTAGTACTTGGAGGGGGAACCACCAAGGAATACCAGTTTCTCTAGGCTGTATTTCAGAAGATATATCTCTGAGTACTCCTTGCCTAAGAAAACCCTATTAAATTCATGGGATTACCACAAGTCAAAAGGTGACTTGAAGGCACGTCCACACGTGCATGCAGCATGCATGAACTGTGGAAACAAAAGTACTCCTCTCTTTCCAAATTATATGGCTGTGATGAAAATGTTTATTGGTGGTAGGAATCAAGAGTGGAACTTTATGCTAAAGAATGGTGAGTTATCTCTTCCAGATGATTCCTGGGCTCATTCTTTCATTCTCACCCGTTGTCTTTTTCAGTTGACACCAGCTGAGGGTTCTTGGGATTCTGGTAAAGCCTGCAAGTCTGTAATCGAACCACCCCTGTCCTAAACCAGCTGTGACAAAATTAGAGCATCAATACTTTCTTGCACAACAGAACAGTTATTTATTGATCAAATGTGGACAGACAAATTTACAGAGCCACATAGATGCCTATCAGGAAGTTAAAACAAAGCAGAACCAGGGTGAAGGACTTTGGTTCTCCAGATGTTTTGGCCTACAACTCTCACCCAGCATAAAGAATTGTAAAGTATTGTGGCAATTTTAGTCCAAAACATCTGAAGGGTCAAAGAATGCTGATGACCACCTAACAGAAAGGAGCTCAAGTTTGCTGAAAGGTTACAACTACAGTATACTACCATCAATGAAATTAGCAACCAATACATAGAAACCTAGGTTGCAGACTTGGAACAATGATTAAAGAAGGTCGAAGAAGAAAGTGCAAAGGCAGGCTTACTGCTGAACATAAAGAAAACTGAAATAATACCACTAAGGATCTACACAAATTCAGTCTAAACAATGGGTAAATATAAATAGTTAAGGAGTTTCTGTACAGTGGTCCCCCGGGTTACGAAGGTAATCCGTTCTGGGATTACCTTCGTATCCTGGAAGTGTTCTTTACCCGGGGGACCGCTTTCGCCAATGCACAGCGTGCCGGAAGCGCGCTGTTTTAAAACTTCCGGGTTGCGAATTTCTTTCGCAACCCGGGGTTTTTTTCATTGGCCAGGGGCTTTTTTTCTCCCCCGGCGGTTTTGGGTCCCGGGGATTTCGTTCCCCGGGGGATTTGGATCCCGGGGGACCACTGTACCTTGGATCAAACATTGATCAGAACAGAGACTACAGTCAGGAGATCAGAACAAAGCTAGGAATGAGAAGAGCAGCTATGAAAGAACTAGAAAAGATCCTGAAGAGTAAACATATACAACTGAGCTCTACAGTTAGAATTGTATTCCCCAACATCATGTAGAAATGTGAGAGTTGGACAGTGAAGAAAGCAGACAAGATGAAAATCAACTCATTTGAGATGTGGTGCTGGAGAAACATGCTGAGGATACCATGGACAGCCAAAAAGACAAAGAAATGGTCCTTGAACAGATCAAGTCAGAAATCTCCCTGGAAGCCAAGATGATCAAATTGAGGCTGTCGTACTTTGGCCACATCATGAGAAAGCACGACAATACTAGGAAAGGTAGAAGGAAGTAGAAAAAGAGGAAGAGCACAAGCTAGATGGACAGACTTAGAGAGGTCATGGTCCCGAATTTATAGGACCTGAGAAGAGCAATGGAGGACAGTGGGTCTTGGAGATGTCCCATCCACAGGATCACCATGAGTCAGGGTCAACCTGAGGGTAGTAAACAGCACCAACAACATAACTATAATCCCTCATGGGAATTGCTGGGCAGCCCCTCAGTGCAGGCATTAGCATCACATTTGATCAGAGCTAGCTTTTTTTAAAAAAATTACTGTGATCTTTATTATCTCTTTCCCTAAAACAAGAAGGGAAGGGGAAGAAATTAATCAATGCCATAAGTCTGTACATTTAAATTCCGTCCATATGACATTTCCTTCTACTTTAATTGCTTCCATACAATTTATATCTGCTAGTCACGCTAGGCCCTAGAGTGCTCCATAAGGCTCTGCTACAAAGAAACTCTTGTCCTATAATAACCTCACCAATCAAAGGGAAGGAATTATGGGTAAGGAAGAGCAGCCAGAGTGAAATAAACAGGTTTTCAATGACATCCAACACACATTTCAAATAGGGAGAAAGTCCAGCCTAACTGCTGGTTCTTCCATCAGGAAAGACATAGAGCGAGAATAGAAGAAAAATAGGCAGAAAACCAACATACACTCTATTTATGTCAGCTTTCCGAAACTCACTGTCCTCTGGATAGTGTGGATGGCTGGGAATGATGGGGACTGTAGTCTAACATATCTGGAAGGTGGCCAGTCATGAAAAGCTGCTCTACATGTTCAGATATAGCTGAGATAAGACCCATTTATCACCCCTAACCTACCACACCAGTTAAAACAGGGAAGCTTAGGAAACTGGTAGAGAAGGACTTGTACTTCCTGCAGATGAAAATCTCTTTAATGAGTTTACAAAATTGGCAATGAAGGGAACCTGCAACTACAGGGCCTATAAAAAATAAACTCTTTCTTCTTATTAAAAAAAACTTTGCACAATTACTTCCTTATTCAGTACACATCTTTATGACTTGATCCCAAAAGCAGAGCTAATGGGGGGGGGGGGGGGAAGGCAGCCACTGCTATTGAACATGAAAACTATTTCACAAGTCATTATTGAAATAAGTTAATTTTTGAAAGTTATACAATCATACACCTAAGCAAGTATGAAGGTAAGCCAAATGGTTGCCCACCAAGGCAAGCCACAGCCCAGCTGAACCTGGAACGTTTTGTATGCAAAACATAAAGTCTGTGAGCTATGGGATTTTTCCTAGGCATTGCACAAATTGTTTGGAGCTTTTTTTTGGACTACAGCATACAGGATTTACCAGCCAGCGAGGCCACTTAATTTTTTTTTTAAAAAAATCTAACAAGGGGTAAAATAGATGGCCCCTGACAGAGCCGGATTTGGGTTGCAGCAACCATATGCCACAGTCCAAATCTGGCTAGCTTCCATCTCAAATAGGAGAGGACAAAAGCCACCCTGTCTACTGCATCAAAAGCTTTTCTGCATTTCTGCGGCAAGGCACATGTAAACCCCATGCCTCTGAAACTCCGTGAAGCCAGCGCATGTGTGATCAGACGTGCAGCTTTCCACAGGCATGGGGGGGAGCATCAGAGTGGGCAGCATCTAACTGCCGCACTCATACGATGCCCCCAAGCCAGCACAAAGAAGCAGTTTGCTTCATCCCTAAGACTGTTTTTCTGTGCTCTGCATAAACACCAACCTAAGTCCCTGCCACTAATACCAGTTTTGTTTTACTAGATGGCACCCAATCATAGTTGGTGGCTTCCATGTCACTGGAGAACTGAATCTGCTCCAGATTTTAGTTTGAACTTTAAAGAAGACATCCAAGATGATGACCCCCCATTCCAAGAACAGAATCATTGAGTTGGAAGAGACTACAAGGGCCATCCAGTCTGATCCCCTGCCATGCATGAACTCACAATCAAAGCACCCCCAACAGGTGGCCATCCAGCCTCTATTTAAAAACCTCCAAAGGAGGAGACAACATCACTCTCCAAGGCACTGTCAAATAGCTCTCACTGTCAGCAAGTTCTTCCTAATATTTGGGTGGAATCTCTTTTCCCGTAGTTTGAATCCATTCCACCATGTCCTAGAGGTCTCTGGAGCAACAGAAAACAAGCTTGCTTCTTCTTCAATATGTCATCCTTTCCAATATTTAAACAGGGCTATCATGTCACTCTTAACCTTCTCTTCTCCAGACTACACATACCCAGCTCCCTCTCCCCTCATGTGGCATGGCTTCCTGACTTTCACCATTTTGGTCACCCTCCTCTAGATATGTTCCAGCGTGTCAATATCCTCCTTGAACTGTGGTGCCCAGAACTGATTCAGTGCTTTGGACAGCTGCTCCAAAATTTGGGATAAACACCAGAGCAAACTCACCAAGCAAGCCACTGAGATGGGAGCCATAACCCACTGTCTTGGTGTCTGCTTCTCAATGTATTTAGGCAAATTAACAGAGGTCAAAAAACATTCCTTTTTTAATTTCCCTGCCAGCATATCATTTGCAAGCTCTGTTAATCATCTGAAATACTGGATAATACTGCTAAATGCTGAATAAACCAATATTGCTCAGGTTTTCCTGAGAAGATGCTTAGGCCTGTTGTGTCAACAGCCATGGAACTGTTACTACTAGTAGAAGTGATTTGTAAAGAAGCCTGCCACATTCTCTGATGAATCACAGTATCCAACTTGTGTTATGTTTTTCCTTATCATTCATGCCTACCCCAGTGTATCTCATTTCAATATGAATATGTATATACAAAGAATTCCATTATATTTATTCCATAACTCACTCTCCTTCTTTCATCTGGTCAACATTCCCTACTAGTAAATGATGCTTTCTAAGAAAAGTTCAAACAGTTTAAAAACATTTACATTAAAAAAAAATACAAATCATCTATGCATCCCATTTACCTGCTATTTTCTCAAGTGAATAAACGTGATTGTAAAATGATACATTCTGAATGTCTATGGAGGAACTGTACATTTTAATGGAATTAAGTATAGTTATTATCTATTTTGTGCATTGTTTTTCATTTTATTCTAAAGTTATAATTACATTTTAAACCTCGCACTTGGCAGAGCTCCCTTTCCATATACAAAACAGACATTGTTAAACACCCATTTGGATATTAGAGTCAGTAAATACATTCTATTACTGCAGCTGCGGCAACTCAAGGGAATCAGTTTACAACACACTAACTTAGAACTGCCTAATTTGCTCTTTTCTAGCACTCTCAAGCAAAGAACCAGAATAGATATCTGTATGTAGAGATCATGGAGCACCTTTGAGACTAACTGAAAGAAAGAAGTTGCCAGCATGAGCTTTCATAGATTTCAGTAGACTGAAGTCTACGAAGGTTCATGCTGCCAACTTCTTTCTTTTGGTTAGCTTCAAAGGTGCAACAAGATCTTTACATACTGATTCTACATACTAACATGGCTATATCGTTGAATTCTACCAGAATAGATACCTATCAGTCAACAAGATGTCAAACCAGTCTTAAATGGGCTTCCTCTTTCAAAAATAAAATGTGTACAGGCCACCTTACCCACCATAATGAAAACTTTCTATTTTTCTCACCTCACTGAAAACCACAAAGGAATGCTCCCAAAAGTAGAAACTATCATGTGAACATTCATGCATGTGCAAACACACACATAGATTTTAATTGCCTTTTCAAATAAAATTAAATGAGGTATTTGGCCAGGCAGGCCACAATTAACATGAACTATAAAAGTGAACTACTGTGCTTACAATTACTGTGAGGGGAGTCTTAAAATTTATCTTAAATTTGGTAAAAACTTGCTCTTAATAACACACCCACTGCTTTGTGTTGAAGTCAAAGTGGTTCAGAGAAGGTGGTAATAGCCATTCTGTTTCTGTTCACACTGAAAGGAGAATCTGTGTATGTGTGTATTACATCTGCTTGTTTGCTTATTATTAAAATAAACTCCACAACATATTAGGTATACCATTTTTCAGATGTAAATCATGCTAGCTACTATCTAGAAAGTACACTGGGCCTATCCAGTTCTTAGCAATGGTCATGAATCCCATCACTCAATCTGTTGCTAAACACCAGCCAAGTAAATAATTCCCTGCAATCAATGCATGTGTATATGTGAAAAATAAATAGAAAACATTATTGCTTTGTTACGTGAAGTACTGACTACAAGAATGTGAAGTACTGACTACATTTGCACAAATATTTCTACAGCTACAACCTCTCCAGGTTCTCCTCCATGGCTGGCCAAGGGCGTATGCTCTTCTGAGTCAACTAGAGTTCCTACTAGTCCCATTTTGTACAGGGCATCCAATATTTTATTTATTGATTTGTTTACTGAATTTATCCTACCTTCCAGTGTGGTGGAGTGGTTTGAGCATTGGACAATGACTCTGGAGAACAGAGTATGAATCCTTGCTTGGCCATGAAACCCACTAGGTGACTCTGGGCAAGTCACATACTCTCAGCCTCAGATGGCAGTGGCAAATCCCTTCTGAAGAAACTTGCCAAGAAAAACCATGATAGAGTCACCTTGGCCAAGCGGGGATGGCCAAGCAGAGACTTGAACCCTGGTCTCCAGAGTTGTAGTCTAGTGCTTAAACCACTACATACATACCAGCCTGCCTCAAAATATATATTCTGGCTTAATTCCCATAAATGACAGGTTACTCTACTAAACACCAAGTCATTTCTTCTGGTGGTACAGAAACAAAACCAAGAGGAGCCCATTAAAGCTGTGCATTTGCGCCACCCGCATCACAGCCACTGTGTGTGCATGTGCATTGAAGTCACCCGTTGACCTATGGTGACCCCATGATTTTCATAGGGTTTTCTTGGGCAAGAAAGAGATGGTTGTTCTAGTTTCTTCCTCTGAAATATAGCCTACAATACCTGGTATGCATTCGCTGTCTACCATCCAAGTATAAACCAGGTCTGATCCTGCTGAGTGTCCAAGATCAGATAGAATCTGGTGTCTTTAGGGTATTTAGGCTGCTATTGCAACCACTACCCCAAGTTTAAACAAACTGAACAACACATCTTCGGGAAGCTATAAGCTACTCATATGCTGAGTTAGTGCTTGCTCTGCTTTATTATTCTTTACCACTCCTGCTGAAGCTACATGTTTAGACAAGCCCTGAATGAAACCAAGGCAATGTAGTCCTTCTAGTTTGCCAGATATATCAAGATGACCTTTAAACACCAATATAAGATGGGAAAAGTACTCAGAACTATCAAATCAGCTTTTAAGGATTTAAGGTACTTAAAACAACTAGATAAATCTTTATATAAAACAACAAGTTCAGTGACTTCAGATTTTTTAAAAACCCTATTAAATATTATACAAACTATAGTACACACTGTGGTTCCAGCACATGTATATAAAAGCAGTACAAAAGATAAGAGGATTCCCTACTCCACACACAGAGAAGTTAAGATTGGAAGAATCTTAAGAGTGCAATATTATGCATGTATACTCAAAAGTCAGTCTGACTAAACTCAATGAGTTTTAACCTCTTTTGTTGGTGTTCTGTGCCTTCAAGTAATTTCTGACTTATGGTGTCAGTGTATATAATGCAATTTCTCTTTTTAAGAAAGTACAAAAAAAAATCAGATCCGTATATAAATAATACAGAATTTAATATTGGGGGGGGGGAATGATAACAATAATATCCTAAACACAAATAAAGATGCAGTTCAGAAATATACAAACTGCTGTACCCCTTATCTGTTAATTTTTGGATAGGGTACAACTCTAGACAACATGGGTTCTACTGTATGCTAGTGGTACTGGCAGGGCTCTATTTCACCACTTAGAAACATGTACAGGCACATATATAATTATTCACCTAGTCCCCTGGTTAAGGCACCCAGGAAGATTGTTGATCATTTCCTGAAAATAACACCATTTTTATGGACAAATTTCTAGCCTTTAAGACGGTGGACATGTGCAGCTATTGTCTCAACTATACTGTACATGGAACACACACAGGAGCCATGGAAGGAACAATGTAGACACTGAAGAACTCAAGCTCTGTGTCCTGCATATCTCCTAGTCATGTTGCAATTAGTACTGAACTTTTGCTTAATTTGCATGTGATGCAGTTTTCAGGATTCAACTTTTCTTAATGCAATATCTAGTTCATTATCGTGCAGAATTCGTACATATAACAAGACATACTCCAAGCCTTATTTCTACAGGCATTATAAACTTGCCAGTCTCACGAACAACCAGGGGCTGTGAACGCTGTGCGACTGAAGCACTCAGCCACAGGAGTTCTCTATTTAAATTCTGACAGCCTTCCTAAAAGAAAACAATGACTGGGTCTCCCAAGTACCACTCCAAGCCAGCTCCAGACTTTACACTGGCACATATTTTTGCAGATCTGGGAGCCATACCAGACTGTGCAATCACAGAGGCAATGTAGCTTGCAAGTGGCTAAGCTGCAGATCTCAGCTGCCAACCTTTCCATAACCATGGCCATTGCTGTGGCTGACATCAACACCCTGCTCGCTTCCATGCTAAACCACCCTATAAATTCGGAAGAATAATTCCCTTCCATGCAGCAACCATACAAGAGATCCTCTAAATACAACTTAAGACAAAACCAAGTCAGTAATGCTGACCCATCATTTCTTGTTGCAGACCAAAAAGCAAGCATCTAAAAAGGTGTCCATATACATACCCAAAGAAAGCTAATCCAATCAAATGAAAAGGAAGGAAACCGAAGTTCTCTGCTACATCAGGATACCAGGGTGAGCATGTTCTGATGGGAGGCTGCACAGGACAGTTTCATTCCACCTGCATGCATAACTCCCCAGATGTGCAGTACCCATGGGTGGTCACGCAGATGGTCTGGGAGATGGACACTTGTTACCAACCCCTAAGGTACACTGCAGAGGCTCTGACTGGACAGGTTGGGCTGGTGAAAACACAGGAAGGAAGGTTCCTAAGAGGGAATATTACCTCCCTTGGGAATTATCCATATATCCCTAAGGAGAATGCCTACATGGTAAGGCCACCCCAGATTGAGATGGCCCCCAGCTGCCCAACAGCTAAGCATTCTCTAGAGGGACACAGCACTGGATGCTACAGAGCTCTGGGGGGAATTCAGAATGGTCGATAGGTCTCAGCTGCTGCTTCCAGATAAGTGATTGGGCAGGAGTGAGAAAGAGCTCAGTATCTGCAGAGTGGAACTCACTAAGGTGCTTGGATCCTGACACATACCTGACAATGCTAGTTCTGGCTGCCAGCCATGCTTCACCTTTTGAGAACTCCTGTACAGCACAGGGAAGCAAATGCTTCCCTCGACTACTTTCTATCCTCCCAATTGGTCATAGCTTTGTCTATACATGGAAATTATGGAGAAGTTCAAGAGGAATACAGAAGATGATTCTGGAATCAGATTTCTGAGCCTCTCAGCTTTGTTCAATTTGTATCGGGCTTACTTCAATGAAGTACAGTATCACTTTGACTTATATTCCTTCCACAGTTACTCTCACGATTCTAAGGTATACTAACAGTATACTATATCCAAGGCTATTTGCAAATTTGTTTTTGCTGTCCTAAGGGCTAGACATGAGGGAAGGGTTTACAAAATGAAGACTCCCAGGATGCAAACATTCTGTGAATTAACAACCTCACAGAATATTATTTTTAAAATATAAAAAAAAAATACAAAGCACCAATAATTGTCTTCTAGTGAACAATATGTGAACATATTTTGGGTTAGTGCATCCTTTGGTGCAGCACCCTTTAGGGTGGGAAATTTTTAAATCAGAGGTCCCAGCTTCTTTACGTCTGTCTCTTTCCAGGTATTTCCAGATATTTAAAACTCATCAAGCTGCTTATCCTCCACATTAAATAAATTGCCCATCAGAGTTATGCCAGATAAGCCAAATGTTACAACTGTCTTTTCTGCCAAGTTCATTATTGTTTTAAACAGCTATCAACTATACAAAGTTTCTTTTTAAAATACAAATATATATAGCAAAGTACAACTAACACCAACAAAGTTTCCAATAAAAGTTTGTAACCACACACTATTAGTCTTTCTTGTCCTGCTTTTGAAACATGGGTATTTCATTATTGCATGGGGTGGTCCTGGGCTCCTTATGTTTCTTATGGTGCTCCTCACCAAAAAATCACCAGAAGAACCAACATGTCAAAATGTGATTTGATTAAGTTACAGCTGGTCCTCAGTAAACAAAGGCAAGATTTATTTTTAATGCAGAATTCCAGTTCTACTTTTATTTAAAAATGGAGAAACATATCATTTGAGAACTAACCAGTGCCCACCATGTTTAAATTGACTAAATAGCCTGAGATACTATCTTTAAGCCAAAAGTTAGATCTGTTACAAAGCTGAGAGTCAATCCCAATGAACACAGTGCTACTTAATTTTGAGTAAATTTTGAATAAACATATACACATTTCATTGTAAGTGAATTAGACTTCATTCTCAATTATTGTAGTAGGAGGAAACTCATACCTATCTTGCTTAACTCATTCAGATGAGATATATATCTAATTTATTTAGGATCAAATCCTAACTGCACTTCCAAGGGAGTCCATGCTATTGAACAAAGTGTAATTTGAGTAAACATGCACAGGATTGCATTGTACTCCTATATCTAATCCAGTGTGTTTGCACCACTACTTTTGAACAACATTAATTTCTTCTTCCATTAATTTTTGAATTGCTGTAACCCAGTTTTGGATTGTTCCCATGTGTTCTTGAATGAGAATTAATCTTCAACGGTTTATCCACATACCAAGAATTCCAGAGAGATAATTCTATTGCAGTAAAAGCAAAGCATCTTCTGGCACCTTGAAGTTCAATCAGTTATTACAGCACAAACATTTGCAGACTATATTCCTCTCCATCACATGCAGAATTTTTTTAAAAAAAATTAAAAAATAAAATATATTATTTTATTTTTTTCTTTAAAAACATCACATCTTGCCAAATGATTACTTTAACCACATGAAGCTATGCAAATGTAAATAGTTTTAAGCTGTGTGTATAATATTGTAATTTAAAGGTATACTTTTACGTAGCTAGGAGTGTTCACTTTTTGCAGTTCAGCTCCATCTGGAAGGCTGAACATTCAATTCCCACCCCTGGATGATAGTAAGGGATGATGGGAACTGCAGCCTGACATCATCTGGAAGGTCCCAAGTTGCCCATCCCTGTTTTAGATGCTTATGCCCTATTTCTGAATATATGGACAGATCGTCCTCTCTTACTAGGGCTGGAAGCCATTCACATTTAGCTCATCTAATCCTTCTCCTATTTTGCCTAAATTCTTTGAAGTCTCTTTTCTTCAATACAGCACAGTGATGCCCTATGAAAACATGTTCATTCCATATTTATTTATCTGAACGTAAAAACCAACTTCTTGGTTTTTACAAGCCCTGAAGGCAATACAGATTGTTCCTTTTTAAAATTCCTTTTTCCTCCACCCACATCTACACGGCTTCACTGAGGCTCTCTTCCATTAATTTCCCCATTATACAAAGGCCCATATAGTTAACCTTCTTCTCATCTACAGTATATTCTGGGACACATACTTGAGAACCTCATAACCATCTTACTCCAGATGATTCACTTGGAATAACTGCCACATTTTGGTGTATATTCAGAATCACTCTCCTAGGCTAGTTGCACATTAACAAAAAGACTCAGTTTCCTGACTTTTTATACCAGAGATGCAAACTCTTCACACAGAATTCAGACTCTGAATTGCAAAAATCACTTCTGTTTTTGTTGGAAACCAGAAATGTAGCCTGTGGGGTACCAGTGGTGGATAACAAATGGAGGATGTGTGGCCCCTGGTCTTCTTATTCCTTTGCTTGTACCTGTACAAGGGAGTACCTAATCTGCCCTAGAAAATAGAGTCACAATGTCTCTGTTGATGTCTTCAAAAAAAAAAATTAAATTGTAATGGTCTGTAGCAGGAATGCTTAATTCGTCCCATGGCTCAACACCTCATCCTCCCTTTGAACTTCTGCCCCAGAACCAACATCCAGTGCCACAAGTCACATAGACACAAGTGCCTTGAGTATAGTTCCAGTCCTGCAGAGACAGCCCAAAATAGTTGGCTAACTGAGGCAAACCACAAAGCATTAACCTCTCTTCTTTGTCTGAAAGACAACTGTGTAAGAGTTAAATGTTTTTTCAACACTATGGATGGGTCACCTAGTGGCTGATTAGTGAATAGGGAAGGGAAAGAAAGTAGAGCATGTCTTGTCCAACCACTTGCTGCCTTGGACCCTTTTCCAGGAGAAAGGCAGCATATATAATAAATAATTAATAAATAAAATCTCTCAGCATATGCTTCCATAGGCAGCCCCTCGCTCTGCCTAATACTGAGGTGATTCCTAAAGTCATCAGACAGCTGAGACCCCTTGGGCTGGAGGCAGAAGAGGGAGCAAGGTCTTCCAGATGGCGGGGCATGGCTTATGAACACATCAAACCTGCAGGGCCAAGGAATGGTTCTGGAATTCTGAGCAGCTGAATCACCTATGCCATATCCCCAAGTTCTGATTTACCAGG
Organism: Urosaurus nigricauda; assembly: GCA_034509955.1. Lineage (NCBI taxonomy): Eukaryota > Metazoa > Chordata > Lepidosauria > Squamata > Phrynosomatidae > Urosaurus > Urosaurus nigricauda. Next base: position 246,860,917 of record JAOEGL010000003.1, read on the forward strand.
TTGCAGCCAAATGCAACTACAAAATAATCATTTCACATGCCCACCATGCTTTGGGTCAACACAGGGTGACTAGAGATCCTGCCTTTCCAGGACATATCCTACATCTTCAACCATCTGTCCCAGAGGAATTCCCGAATGTCCTCCATTTTGAGCATGACTAAGAATCATAAATTTATCTTTATATGAGTATTTTTAGCTGGAGGAAATGTCCTACACTCTGTGGTGCTTTGTCCTCCTTTATGGTAAGCATACCTGATCACCCAGGGTCAATGGTCATCAATGTCATCTCAGAGGTTATGCGAGTGCTCCCACTCACAGGTGGTAAACCTGGTCTGGAAAAGATATAACTGGTGGAACAGTTCAATGGAATGGGTAGGAAGACATTTCATTCAGAGCATCCCCCTTTACTTGTGTGCCTGACTTCCTCTCATTTTAAACTTCAAAATATATAAACCATGTACCAAGGGTTCTCCCTGTTTTGGATGTGGAGGCTGAAGTCTCAAAACTGTCACACTAAGAGTCTGTGCCATACTAGTTCTAGCTTCAAAATAGGACGAGAGATCCAGCTTCAAATCTTCACCACAAACTATAATGGCATGGTCTAACATCATTTCTTTACTTAGCCTGATCCAGTGGCATCACTATCTATGGTGCCACTCGATGCGGGAAGGGTATGTGTTCACCCTCCTGCTCTCCTGTTCCTGTTCTTTCTATCCTGGAAAGATGCCCAAAGAAGGAGCAGCTGGCAAGGGTGTACCTGCACGTCACCTGCCCCAAAGGTGGAGGAAGTCCCAATTGCATGCCACCTCTCTTCTGAGTGTCATCTCGTACAGTCCCCACCTTCTGCACCCCACTAGTGATACCACTGGCTTAGCCCACCTCAAGAGTTGTTGTTGTTGCTGCTGCTGTTGTTGCGTACCTTCAAGTCATTCCTGACTCATTATGACCCTAAGGCGAACCTATCAAGGGGTTTTCTTGAGTTTCTTCAGAGGGGATTTGCCATTGCCATCTTTTGAGGCTGAGAGAGCATGACTTGCCCAAGGTCATCCAGTGGGCTTACATGGCCAAGCTCACATTCGAACCCTGGTCTCCAGAGTTGTAACCCAATGCTCAAACTGTAGTTCACCTGCTGGCCAATTTCACTCAGATGAAATTGGCCAGCAGGAGAACCACAGTCGATCTTGAGCTCTACAGTGGAAAGTTTCCATAGACATGTAAGAAAGGTGTGTCTCTTGAAGAATGTGCAAGATTTTTAAACATGAAAAGCCAGTTAACAAAAAAACAAAAACAAAAAAACCCACACAAACACATATAGTTGAAGTAGGCAATGGCCAGAAATGCCACTTGCAGAGTTACAAAGATACTCAGATGTATGTCCTTTGCCTTCTTAGTGGTGGGAAAAAAATGGGGGAGGAGAGAAACCCAGACAACAAACAGGCCTTCCTCAACAGTGCTGTACTACATACAAGATTCTTTTCATTCCCTTGACAAATGCAATTTGCGTTCAAGGGCAGGTTCCGTCTGGGATGAGGCTGCAGTCCAAATAATGGAAAGGGCTTCTGTCCAGCTGGAAGAGGTCGCAGTCAACTCAGACAGCAGCCCTTTTTTCCCCCAACACAAGCCACTCGGGAAGCAGACAGAGGTTAAGGAAGTTACTTTTTGGGAGAACTGCAACTCCCAGAACAGCCAGTGTGGCGTAATGATTTGAGCATTGGAGTATGACTCTGGAGACCAGGTTTGAATCCTAGCTTGGTCATGGAAACCCACTGGGTGACCTTGGTCCAGTCCCACTCTCTCAGCCTCAGAGGATGGTAATGGCAAAGCCCCCTCTGAAGAAACTTGTCAAGAAAACCCCTTAGGGCCATAAGTCAGAAACAACTTGAAGGCACACCACCAAAACAACCAGTGCACCAGAATCCCCTTGTCTCTCTTCAACCCACTGTTCATCAGCAGTGATGAACTGATAAGCAGCCCAGAATCTCCCAGGGGAAGGGTGACCAGATGTCAAAACCACAAAGGAGGACAGGGCACCATAAAATGTAGGACATTTAAGCAAAAATGTAGCGTTGGAAGAGACCACAAGGGCCATCCAGTCCAACCCCCTGCCATGCAGGAACTCCCAATCAAAGCATCCCTGGCAGATGGCCATCCAGCCTCTGCTTAAAGGCCTCTAAGGAAGGAGACTCCACTACACTCTGAGGGATTGTGTTCCACTGTTGAACAGTCCTTACTGTCAGGAAGTTCCTCCTAAAGTTGAGGTGGAATCTCTTTTCCTGGAGCTGGAATCCATTGTTCCGCATTCTAGTCTCTGGATCAGCAGAAAACAAGCTTGCTCCCTCCTCTATATGACACCACTTCAAATATTTAAAGAGGGCTATCGTGTCACCTCTTAACCTTCTCTTCTCCAGGCTAAACATCCCCAGCTCCTTAAGTTGTTCCTCATAGGGCATGGTTTCCAGACCCTTCACCATCTTAGTTGCCCTCCTTTGGACCCGCTCCAGTTTCTCCACATCCTTTTTGAATTGTGGTGCCCAGAACTGGACACAGTATTCCAGGTGGGGCCTGACCAAAGCAGAATAGAGTGGCACCATTACTTCCCTGGATCTAGACACTATACTTCTATTGATGCAGCCTAAATTTGCATTGGCCTTTTTAGCTGCCGCATTGCACTGTTGACTCATGTTCAACTTATGGTCTACTTGGACTCCTAGATCTTGAGGCCTACAATGGCGGCCTACAAACGATAGAAATACCCTCATCCCTCCACATTCACAGGACCCCTGTGAATACGGAAAAACTGCAAATAACAAAAACATTATGTTTTCAAAAATTTTGAAATTTTAATTTTTTTAAAAAATTGAAATTTTTGAAATTCTTTTAAATTTTCTTTGAACATATCCCATTTTAACCAAATCTTCACTGCGTATATGTAAATACATTTAAGTTGTGCATACGATATTGTAATTTGAAGGTTAAAATTATAAATTTTGCTAGTTGTTTATGTCAAAAATATTAACATGGCATACAGTGGCATATGAGAAATTATGATTTACAAGTAACATTAATGTTAAGGTGCAATCTCTAGGTCCTCCAGTGCAATTCTGTGATCAACATCTGCCAGACATTGACCACAGAATTGCACTGGAGGAGCTACAAATGCCTAGTGGAGCGCTGTCTCTCGTAATCTGTAGGTCCTTCTGTGCAACTCTGTGGGCAGCATCTGCCAGACATTGACCACAGAATTGTGCTGAAGGGACTACAAATTCCTGGTGGAGTGTTCTCTCTAGGAATCTCTAGGTCTTCCAGTTCAGCTCTGTAAGCAAAATCTGCTGGACATTGACCACAGAATTGTGCTGGAGGAGCTAAAAAGACCAAGTGGAGCGTTCTCTCTGGGAATCTCTAGGACCTCCTGTGCAACTCTGTGGTCAACATCTGCCAGACATTGACCATAGATTTGCTCTGGAGGAACTACAAATGCCTAGCGGAGCGTTCTCTCTAGGTTCTTCAGTGTGACTTTTGGTTAAAGTTGACCATAGCATTGCACCGGAGGACCTAGATATTGCTAGAGAGAACATATTAATAAAATCCATGAATAATCAAATCCGCAAAAGTGGAGGGGCGAGTGTAGATGGAAAGGACTACCGTATACACCCAACTACAAGTCTAAAAATTAATGCCCAAAAAGTGACCCCAAAATCCCAGGTCGACCTATTTACGGGTCACTATGGAAACGTGATAGCGGCTCTTTCAGATTTCCCTATGAGGTGCAGAGAGGAGTTTAACAAGAACAAGCCAAGCAGATAGAGTGACTGATTGATATTGCTGTTTGCTTAAGAGTCCTCCTCCCGCCTCTGTGTCTGGCTGAAACGAAAGCTGAAACGACGAAGCAAAAAGCCTCAATGAGAGTCTCTCTTGCCATACGCACCCATACACATGCTGAAGAAGCCTCCAAGTTGTACCCTCGACCTATCCACGGGTCATGGCAAAATCCATACCTGGCCTCGACTTATACATGAGGTCGACTTACATACGGTAAACTTACTTGAGAAAGTAGCGCTGCCCGGTGTGAGTGAGGGCCATCTCCCATCCGGGGGGCAAAGGGAGCTCGTCGGTCACGTCGTAGGACTGCTGCCGGAGGTGAGCGTGCTGCTGAGCCAGGGCCCCGGAGGAGGAAGAGGAGGAGGCCGAGGCCGAGGCCCCCAAGCCCAGCTGCAGGGAGGCCGGCGAGGAGTGGGAGCGGACGTGGTGGGCCCCGATGGCGCTGAGGCGGGGCGGGTGGCTGCCGGAGTCGGTGCTGGATTGCCGCGAGTGGGACCCCGAGTCCGGCTCCTTGAAGAAGGACTCCGGCAGGATTTTCTTCCTCCACGAGCTGGGCGTCGGGTTCATGACCGAGTTGAAGAGGGCCTCCAGGTCCGTGTCCAGGTCCTGGGTGACATGGATGACCTGCTGGCCTGGCGGAGGAGGAGGGGGCGGCACTGGAGCGGGGTTCATTCTCCAAGCTGGAAGGGACCCCAAGGGCAAGGAGAGGAGATGACAGGAGAGGAGACCCCCAGCAAAGGAAAGAAAAAGGACCTGAAGCAAATCAAAGCCCCCAGACCCTAGAGCTGCCTCTGCAAACTTGTCCAAACTTTCTTCCCCCAGAATAGTTGTGGAGCTAAGCAAAAAAGAGCCTTGAGAGAGAGAGAGAGAGAGATTATTCAGGCCCAACCAAAACACTCTGCCAACTAATAATGAAAGATAAATCAAAAGAGCCCTTAGAGAGAGATTATTTGGGCCGAACCAAAACACTCTCTCAACTGGTCCCTAATAATAAAAAATAAATCAAAAGAGCCCTTAGAAAGAGAGAGAGATTATTTGGGCCAAATCAAAACACTCCTCCAACTAATAATCAAAAAGTAAATCAAAAGAGCCCTGAGAGAGAGAGAGAGAGAGAGATTATTTGGGCTGAACCAAAACCAAAACCCTCTCCCAACTAGTTCCTAATATTAAACAATAAAAAGGAACTTCCTTAAACCAACCTCCTCCCCTCGAAAAAACTTTTTGTGAGACAATGAGCCTTCTTTTCTGTCAGTCAGAGTCTGAGCCCTGATCTCATCGGAAACGGCCTTCCCAGGATTCCCCAGCCCCGAGCCCAAGGCACTTCGTTCAAGGGGATCCAAAAACCCTCTCCCAACTAGTTTCCCTGATCATAAAAACAAAAAGAAAAACGCACTTCCCCCTGAAGCAGCCCTTCTTCTTCTTCTTCTTCTTCTTCTTCTTCTTCTTCTTCTTCTTCTCCCAAGTTGTCCCTCCAAACTCAGATCCCCAGCCTCTCTCTATCTCTCTCTTCCTTTGGGATTTTTCTCTCCTTGGAACAAACGCCCAACAAAACAAAACAAAAACTTTTTGCAACTTTTTTTGGCCACAAATCTTTTAAAAAAAGGAAAAGGAAACAACTTCTTTCCCAAAAGGCGAATGTAAGGGACAGTTGTCCCAGGAAAGTGAAAAGAAAAGGAATCGCAAAAGGAAGGGAGGGAGGCAGGAGGGAAGAAGGCAAAACGGCGTCGAGGCTGAGCCTCCAGAGCAGAACGTTGGGACCTTTTGGAACGCTGGGCTCTTCTTCTTCTTGTTCTTCAAAGGGGCTGCTTTGGAACGCGGCGGCCCTCAGAGTTCCAGCCGTCGAACGCTGGCGCCGGGAAGGTTCGGAGGCAGAACGCGGGGGCTCCCAGGGTTCGAGGGCCACTTTCCGTCCGTCGCAGGCCCTGGACTTTCTCTCGCTCCCTTCCCTGGCCTTGAAAAGTCCTGCGGAATTGTCCTTGGTTGGGTCCAAAAGAGTGTTTCTAAGTTCCCAAAGGTTCAAGGATGGCCGGTGGGGGGTTGCAAAGCAGCTTCACCCCAAGCCCTGTCGTTTAGAGACCCATCCTTTGCCCAGAACCAAGTTCCCCAAAGGAAGTTACAGACTCTACTCCTAGTCTCCTCCTCCTCCCAAAAACAGCCCTAGTCTTGGGCGGCGCAGAAAGTTTGGCAGCTGCATTATTCATGAGCTCAGCGCCTGGGACCGGCCCCAGGACGGAGGAGGAGGAGGGGGAGGACTCCCAACGACGCCCACCAGCCCCCCCCCTCCCCAGAGAGGAGCCTCCTGGGGGCTGGTTTCAGGAGGAGTTGGGCAATCCGACAGGGCTAGCTTTGCAATGAGGCAGAGAAGAACAACTCAGGCAGGCCTGGACCTGGGACCTGGGAGGGTCTCCTATGGGCCCAAAGCCATAGAATCATAGAGTTGGAAGAGACCTCAAGGGCCATCCAGTCCAAACCCCTGCCATGCAGGAACTCCCGATCAAAGCATACCCGACAGATGGCCATCCGGCCTCTGCTTAAAGACCTCCACCACCCTCCGAGGGAGTTTATTCCACTGTCGAACAGCCCTTACTCCCAGGAAGTTCCTCCCAATGTTGAGGGGGGAATCTCTTTTCCTGGAGCTTGCATCCATTGTTCTGAGTCCTAGTCTCTGGAGCAGCAGAAAACAAGCTTGCTCCCTCCTCAAATTTCAAATATTTAAACAGGGTTATCATATCACCTCTTAACCTTCTCTTCTCCAGGCTAAACATCCCCAGCTCCCTAAGGCGTTCCTCATAAGGCATGGCTTCCAGGCCCTTCACCAACATTTTAGTCACCCTCCTTTGGACACATATTTAGAGAGATCTTGTAGCCCCTGGGAGGCTCACTGAAGGAAAAGAAATTGGCAGCAGGAGCTTACCTAGACTTCATCCTACTTCCTCAGACGCATTTGGGGGAAAGATTTTTATTATTTTTTTAAAAAAGAAAATTTAAAAATTTCAAAAAATCATTTTTTTAAAAAAATAAAATTTTGAAATTTGAAATTTTAATTTGAACAAAATTCTGGAGCCTTTCCTTTCTCCTCCCACTGAGCTTCCCCACCCTCCGCTCCCACCATCTCTTAAAGCATTTGAAAGGGAAGCAGGTGAATGTTTCTGCCAAAATGTAGGTGTTTGAGGAGAGTGGTGTCACCTTCCACACACCCCGCCACCCCCCTAGTGACACCACTGTCATAATAATAAAATAATAATAATAATAATAATAATAATAATACAGTTGGCCCTCCTTATCCATAGATTTTTTTTAATCCACAGATTGAAGCATACACACATTGAAAATATTTTTTTAAATATATATATTCCAATAAAATACATTTTAATTGATTTTGCCATTTCATAGAAGGGATACCACTTTACTATGCCATTGTATTTAATGGGACTTGAGCATTCACAGATTTTGGTATCCACGGGCGGCCCTGGAACCAAACCCCAGCAGATACTAAGGGTCCACTGTAATAATAAATTCTTAGAAAATTTATTATTATTTAGTTCAGTTTAGTGTGCAGGACAGGGTGAGCAAAGATCCTGCTTTTTCAGGACATGGCCTACATTTTATTACCTTCTGTTTTGGAGGAATTTCAAAATGTCCTCCATTCTGAGCATGGCTAAGAAGCATGAATTTACATTTGCCGGTATGGTAGTGTTGTGAGCTTTTATTTGGTCATGTCCTCCATTTTGCAGTGCCTTGTCCTCCTTACCCTGGTGGAGGAAGGCCCACAGAGCTGGGTTTGGGGGAGCGGGGCTCTCAGCATCGGCTCTATGTGTGTATTTGTTGGGCGCCTTTCCAACTAATGGCAGCCCTAAGGGGGACCCGTTCAGAGGAGGTTTGCCATTGCCTTTCTCTTAAGGCTGAGAGAGTGCAACTTACCCAAAGTCAGAGTGAGTTTCTATGGCCTAGCTAGTAATCATCCCCTTGTTTCCAGAGTCATAGGCCAACACTGAAACCACTATGCCATGCTGGCTCTCAGATGTATTATAGTAGATGGATAGATTCAATCAAAGAAGCCACAGCCCTGAGTCTGCAAGACCTGAGCAGGGCAATGGAAGGCTTTGATTCAATCAAAGAAGCCACAGCAAGACCTGAGCAGGGCAATGGTAGGCTGACTTGGAGGTCTTTAATTCATACGGTTGCCATAAGTCAAAGATGACTTGACAGCAGTTAACAACAATACATATTTCTTAGAGCGATTAACAAAACAGAAACCTTTAAATGTATTTGTTAATCATTCTAAGAAATAACGTATTTTTAGTGATGAACTGCATCTTTCTGTGATACAGAACAAACTTGTTAGACCTGCGGTTTGCGACCTAGATGGAGCCGGCTATGTGTGTGTATGTGCCTGCAAATGCCTTCAAGTCACCTGGCAACTTATGGTGACCCCATGAATTTCATAAGGTTTTCTTAGGCAAGGAAAACTCAGAGGTGGTTCTGCCAGTTACTTCCTCTGAAACATAGCCTCCAGCCCCTGGTATTCATTGGTCTTCAATCCAAGTACTAACCTTGGCTCACCCTGTTTAGTTTCCAAGATCAGACAGGATCTTGTGCTTGAGGGTATTTTGGCCCTGCAATAAAAGCATGCACATTTGAATCTGCAATTTCAAAGGGCATCAGCATGGTTTCTCTTCTCTTCCTACTAACTAAAGTGCTTTACAGAGTTAAAGGAGGACAATTTACAGCTATCAAGGAACATCAATAGCCTTATTTAGAGGTCCTCCAACAGCTTCAATCTCTTAGCTAATTCTTAAGTTTTTCTACCAGTTGCCCTTGAATATAGGTCTGTCGTTTATAAATAAATCCTTGAGCCTATATCCAACTTTCTTTTTCATAAGGCAAACTGATTTACCTTTTCACCCTGCTAAAAACTATAGTGTATTTAAAAATGGACAGAAGAGACAGAGGTGGAGCAAAGAATGTAACATATTTAAACTGTATTTTAACTATCTGACATAAAAATGTTCTCAAACTACTTTGGTGTTTTTTCCCCCTGAGAGCTGAGAGCACAATACAGGAATCAACTAAGTCTGGAATGCCATCCCTTTCCATTTCAACCCATAATGCAGTTCTGTCTGATTTAATAAATTTTGTTAACAATACCAATTGAAATGCCAAATATTTTACCTAATTTGTAGTTTGGTGAAGTTTTCAGCCTGGTCTGTCAGAGAGGTCAGGTGCCTAACCAAACTACAAAACCCAGGATCATGTCAGATATAGTTGTGACAGTTAAAGTTGTGTCAAACTGCTTTATTTTTGCAGTGTAGATACATCCATAGGCAAAATATGAGCTTTTCCAAATGTCATTTTGCCTAATAGTTAATGTTTTAAAGTTAGAGCATTCTTTCTATTTATGTTTGGCCAGGGAATATAGTTGCTTGTAATTTCACAGTATCAGCTGACTGAAATCTTTCCTTAGGACCTATGTATCTGATATAAGAGAAATGAAGAGATAAGCCTGAAATAACCTGAACTTGTTTCTACTCCTCAAAGTGCTAATACAAAACCATTTGTATTAGACTCTTTATAATTATTTTTTTTTATTTTAACATACAAACAAACAAAGACGTCTATGATGAAAAAGACATCTATGACAATGAAAAAGAAGCAAATCAAATAACAACACTATGATATGACATAACAAAGCATCTAACCTACTACAAATAGACAAATATAACTACAGGACTAATTGAACCCTATCTAAAATCCCAACTCTCCCTCTCTACATGGTAAATTTTGGAATATCCAGTCGTTACCTTAATCTTCAAGTATCGTTCTACCAATGCTGTCTAATTTCCTTAATCTTTCTTTTATTCGTTTTCTCTTTAACTCCTGACCCTCAAATAATACATTATTATGAGACTCTTCATAATTGATTCTTGAGAGCCAGCGTGATACAGGAATGTGTTGGAGTACAACTCTGAAGACGAGATTTCATCTCCTTGCTCAGCCATGGAAAACCAGTGGGTGGCCCTGGGCAAGTCACACTCTCTCAGCCTCAGGGGAAGGCAATGGCAAACCTCCTCTGAACAAATCTTGCCAAGGAAACCATGATAGTTTCACCCAAGGGTTGCCAACAAACCAGTTCTGGCACTTTAAATCATCACTTGGAGAGTCTTTTGTGATAGGAATGCATATGCTACCTCAGAATACCTTTCAAAGACATAGCTGTGTTAGTCTGGAAAATCAGTATGCAACGGGTTCTTGTAACACCTTTCAGAATAACTGAAATATAGAATTTGATAGCATCAACTTTCATAGACTTCAGCCTACTTCTCTTTGTGAGTGTGGAGATGAGGTGACAAGTTCTGGGGCAAGGCAAGGACGTTGTCTAAAGCCAAGGTTACTTAATAACCATATTAATAAGGGGTGTAGAGTGGAGGCCAAAAATTAAAGAAATTGATGAACTGACCAGGAGAGCCCCCAGGAGGCTGGGGGGTTAGCTAGTGTAATGTGTGTAGTCTGCCAGGATATACTGTATCTTTTATTATAGCACTAACTCTCTTGGTCAGTTCATCTCATTTTGTTCAGTTTGGTTTTTGGCCAAGAGAGCCCCCATGAGGCAGAGGGGTTAGCTAGTTCTATGTGTAGCAAGCCAGGATGAGAGCCAGCGTGGTATAATGGTTTGACTGCTGGACTATGATTATGGAGACCAAGGTTCGAATCCCAGCTCTGCCATGAAAACTCACTGGGTGAGCTTTGGCAAGTCAGCCTCAGAGTGGCAAACCCCATCTGAAGAAACTTACCAAGAAAACCCCATGATAGAGTCACCTTAGGATCTCCATAATTTGAAAATAACTTGAAGGCATACAACAAGTGTGCCAGGATACCATTCTCTGTTCAGCCCAGTTCATCTGCATTAATGAACTGATGAACAGCCTCATGAGGGCCCTCTTGGTCACCACTTTTTGGAGGCAAAAAGGATACTCATTACAAATAATAAACTGACAGATAATAGACTGGAAATCCAGCAACATGAAACAGTCCATCCATAAGAAAGAATAACCACACAGCCTATTGGATGCTAATGCAAAGTGGACCTCCATATGCCACATGTTCAGATGCTGAGAATATTTTGAGGTCCTCAGTCCATTTTTTAATAGAAGGTGGGCATTTGTCTTTCTTGTACTGAAACAGAAAGTCTTCCAGTCACTGAAAGGGCAAGGAAAACCAATTTCTGTTGATTGTAAGTTATTTTTGATGGTGCAGGCAAATACTTGAAGAAAGCATCTAATCTGCAAAATTCAAAGATCTTGCTGCAAAACCTTTAACCAAATTGATGGCCTTGTCCTAAAAGGAAAGTACTATGCCATCTAACAAAAATCATGTTTGAGAATTAGAGTGCCTTCAGTTGCTATATTGTTGTGTGCCTCCAATTTCCAACTTCTGGTGACTCTAAAGTGATTTAATCACAAGTTTTCTTGGCAAGATTTGTTCAGAGGGGGGTTGCCTTTGGCTTCCGCTGAGACTGAGGACTCTTTCAGACGTGGGAAATTGGAAGTATAATCCAAGGGCAATCCAAACGCAATCCTGGGGTTTCACGTTATTGCGAATTAATTCTTCTCACGCAAATTCGGGCAAAAGGGAAGTCACTCCGAATGCAATCATGGGTTTAACATTATTGCGAATTTAAGCTTCTCACGCGATTTCGGGCAAGGGGGGGTTATTTTCAGGTAATGGGAAGTAATTCCGAATGCCTTCCGAATGGAGCAGGGTTTCAGGTAAATTCGCTAACCAAGCGAATTTACATGAATTCGCATTGGCTCCATTCGGAATTGGGAGAAATTCCTCCCGTTTGAAAGAGTCCTGAGTGTGACTTGTCCATACCATACTGGCTCTCTGCCTTCAGTTAGGTGTCAATAAAGGTTTAGCAAACTTTTTCTAAACCAAACACTGTGACATCCAGTAAACATGAAACAAGATTATTTTTTCGTACAAATCAAAGTTTAAAGTCCCTTGATATAGGTCAAAAGGCCCGCTATGTCTATGGATTTCAAATTCCAATTTCTTCAGCCAGTCATATTTTCAGAACCTTACAGGGTTTTTTATTTTTGAGTAAGAACAAAAGAAGGAACTATTTATGCTGCTCTTGAAATCCATGAAACAAGAATGGAATAAAATGGAAATATTTTAAAAAATAGCCCCATTCAAAAGCTGAAGACCAGTCTAGCTAAATATGGAGAGGTTCATCAAAAGACAGTAGGCAGCAAAGGACAAATTGGCCACACCAACTCTTAACAGAATTATCTCTGTGAAACAGCTGAAATCAACATCTGCAGATACCACCTGCACTAATGAAAGATATTCTACATACTCGAGATAATCCTGTTTATGCAACCAACAACAAAATAAAGTATTCAAATTAAGTACACATATCACTTTCTATAATTTAATTATGTATATTAATTCATACAAGGCACTTCTACATAAGCAATGCCAACTGCCTTGCCCATGCACTGATATGCATAATATGGTGCTTGGGCCATATGGAAAATAGACAAATGCATCAAGTCTCACACTCACAACAACGAGAGAGAGAGAATGAGATTCAAATGTCCTGGGCTTCCTCTGCAATAAAGCAGCCATCTATCAAGCACTTTGAGATATGGCTCCAGTTTTTCCTGTGGATTTTATTAGGCACTCTCTTATTTTTCTCTCTTTGGTCCATGTGGAAAATAGACAAATGTATTAAGTCCCACATTCACAACAACAATTTAAAAAGTTACCTGTAAAAGTGTCATACCAGGGTATTTATTCAACATACTTCAAGTGTGGAAAGAAGCAAAAATAAATTGTTATTTATTTGAACACAACAGCTTTTACCAGAGGTTGGCTGTTATTTCCTTTTACACAATACCATCAGTGAGCAGTTATGGTATAAAGACGATCCTTTCCATATTAATGAGTAATAGCCTTCTCAGGAAAAATAAAATAATTGCAGGAAATCAATGTGATGACAAAGACAGGATAAAATTTTGGGTTTTTATTCTTAACAGATGAAGGAAAAAAATTAGTCATCATACCAACAAAGTGATGTCTGTTATGCAAAAGGTCACTAAACATAAAATTAGAAAAGCTCCCATGGTCAATTAATTAATTTACATCTGCTTAAAGTTTATCTCAATTGTTCCAACTTGCATATGGCAGTATAATATTAGCACCCAAGTAAATTCAGCCTACAAACAGTGTTTCATGACCCTGGCTGAAAAAAGTGCTTTGACAGGCCAAAATGAACTGCATTTTGCAAAACTCTATAATTCTGTAAATTTACTCAGATGACAACGCTATTTGATGTTGCGCACTATTCGTCTACAGTGATTTGTTTTCATCTCTCCCAAAGCTTGTTCCAGTTGCTGAATCAGATGGAGCAATGTTGCTGGGTCAGTTTGTAATATCTGGGTGGTCTGGTTTCCATTCTGGTTAAGGTGTAGCTTTAGAGTCACCACTGGTTTAATCTGTTGTCTAAGACTTCTGCTGGCAAGCTGTTTAAATGAAAAGGTTTAAGAAAAAAAGCAGTAGTAAGATTTAAAATGCAGATACAGTATATTCAAATACCAATAACAGAAACATATATTTATGACATCCAACCTATGGTTCAAAAGGACAACTGGATACAGTGGAGGAAAAACAAGAATAAAAATGAAAGCGCACAACTATTATGACCTCCATTACATAGTGCCTTGGGTCTAAATATGATTGCTAATTCCAAAGAGAACAGATCCACCGAATCAACAGCCAAGTGGTATATCAATATATGTAAATTCCATTGACTGAACTGGTTCTAGCTGTAACTAGCAATGGGACTTGGGCTCATATTTTGAGGTATCCAGAGTTATTCTTTGGGCTTGACTTGTTATTGTGTGTCTTCAAGTCATTTCTGACTTATGGTGATCCTAAGATGATCCCTAAGACGAATCATGGGGTTTTCTAGGCATCTTTCTTCAGAGGGGGTTTGCTTTGGCCATCCTCTGAGGCTGAGAAAGTGTGACTAGCCCAAGGTCACCCAGTGGGATTACATGGCTAAGACAGGATTCAAATCCTGGTCTCCAGGGTCCTAGTCCAACACTCAAACCACTATGCTACCCTGGCTTTAGTTAACTGCAAATTATTCCTGATAGGCTTCTTCTGGTGGGGGAGAAGCAGGATCAAGGGGGGGGGGATATATGTTGTATCACAGATTGGCAACTGCTGCCTTGTAACTAAATTCAGCCCTGGAAAACCTGCAAGTTACGGCACTAATTGAAACAATATGCAATCTACCCTCTCACTTGTCTGGCTCATCACTGCATGTTCCACAACTTTATAAGGGATTCCAAGCTAGTCTAATTTATTAATTTCTAAGTTACATATATATCCTCCCTCTTCTCCCAGCTCAGGACAACATGGCTCTCCTGAGACAATGTGATTGGTTCATGTTTGTACCATGAGTTTCAATAGATGAAAGGAAGGAGAGAATGGTGGAGAACCTTGATAAACTGCATCCCCTTTCTAGGAAAAAAACTCTGGGGAATTATGAAAACTGTCTGAGCCTTCACTAGTTATAGCTGTTGGAGTTCCCCCTGACCCCTGAACTTACACATGTAGGTTTCCTGTGCGTGAACACTTGTAAAATTACTCCTGTATGTTATTAGCTTTAGTTCTCAGCTCAAAACAGACTGCATCTAAGCTGATGATGATTATTAGAGACTAGCTTGCATATTTCACCTTTTCTTGAGCTTGTTAAAATCCAACTTATTTCTTATTTCTGTTTTAAAGTTTTCATTAGACTTAAATTTTAATAGCTTATTGAAAGCTCTGGATTTTTTTTACTCCATCAGAACAAATGTATTTATAACAACATGTCAGCACATTTGTCTCTGAGAAGATAGATTTCTGTTGCACTGGTTGAAGTTGTTGTTGTTGTTGTTGTTGTTAACCTTTATTTATATAGTGCTATAAATTTACAAAGTGGTGTACATACAATCTTTTAATTAGACGGTTCCCTGCCCTCAGGCTTACAATCTAAAAAGACACAACACAAAAGGAGAAGGGAAAGATGGTGGGAAAGGGGATGAGGTCCAGTGGTTCTTTTCTCCTTCTGGGGCCTGGACCAAGGCAGATGGACTGGAGGGAGGGCTCAGCTTCTTAATACATAGTTAATAGTGGCAGAGAGATGGGAAATTTACAAAAGTATTTACGGGATGGCTCAAGCAGTTAGGATGCTGACTCTGTTGATAGCAAGATCAGCAGGTTGGCAGTTCAAGGCCCAAGCGCTGCATGATGGGGTGAGCTCCCATCACTAGTCCCACCTTCTGCCAACCTAACAGTTTGAAAGCATGCAAATGCAATTAAATAAATAGGTACCACTTTGCTGGCCATGTACTCAGAGTAGTCTTTGACAATGCTGGCTCTTCAGCTTAGTAACAAAGAGAAGCACCGCTCTCTACAATCAGACATGACTTGACAAACTTGTCAAAGGGGAATACCTTTACCTTTATATCTTAACATGAAGGCACAGTTTCAAAATTCATATAGGCTTACATGAATAGCACTGTAGTGGCAAATGATGGGATAAATAACTTCATAGGTTGCTTTCTAGTGCCCTATTGTGAATAATGATATGCAGAACCATATATGATTAATACTATTGCTGTCTGTATTATTTTGAAAGCATCACCTTCAACCTGCTGAAAGACAGGCATTGTGTTGTGACAAACTAAAACAGAACTGTGAATATTTACTATAGATTGATATCCTTACCTGCACATCTAGTCTCCATTCAAGATTGTGGTAACTGGGAAGCTTTGGTGCTAGTTCACTTAGAATATTTCTGATCTCCTTCCGGTTATCAAGATATAGGTGAAGTAATAAGGCATTCAACTCTTCAGGGAATCCTAGTACAAGTATGGAGTCTTGAAAATCTATCTCAGATATCTAATAAGTAAAAATAAGCAGGATAATATGTAAGTTCTTGATGGCTTCTATTCCTGTTTTACTGGTGCCTAACCTCAGTGTTATCATCTGTAAAGGTTGCATTTTCTAATAAGAAACATGTCTTATCTACAAATCAGCAGCAAGAAGGTAAGCATTAAGTGCTGCTGTTAAGATCACATTACTGCACTACACTCTTATAGTACTGCTATTCCAGTTTTACTGCTCTGGCTGCCTCCTGTCCCATTTTGAGGCTTGTAGTTCTGTGGAGCCTAATAATAATAATAATAATAATAATAATAATAATCATCTTTATTTCTAGCCCGCTCCTCTGTGAGTACAATCGGAGCGGGGTACAACAAGATTAAAACATACAAATTAAAACACTTCATTGACCCATTCCCAGCCACCCACCCCTTAAAAATAAATTAAATTAGCAATAATTTAAAATCAACAACATTAAAAACATGATTCATCCTCCATAGTTCTTACATTGAGGAAAAGATAACACCAGGCAAGGGGTCAATTTATAGGTCCCATTCGGAGCTGGGATCTAAGAGGTGTCAGGGAAGGCCTGCCGGAAGAGATGCGTCTTCAGAGCTTTTTTAAAACAATCAAGAGATGTTATAAGGCGCATCTCATCCGGCAGACCATTCCAAAGTCTGGGAGCGGTCGCGGAAAAAGTCCTCTGGGAGGTCTGCGACAGCCGAGTTTTCACAGGCTGTAGCAGGTTCCTCCCAGAGGATCGGAGTGTGCGGGGGGGTTCATACGGGGAGAGGCGGTCCCTGAGATAAGGTGGACCCAAGCCATGTAGGGCTTTAAAGGTTAAAACCAACACCTTGTACTGCGCCCGGAAACTAATTGGCAGCCAGTGGAGAGCCTTGAGGACCGGTGTTATGTGCTCTCTCCTTGATGTTCCAGTTACAAGCCTGGCTGCCATATTTTGGACCAGTTGAAGAGCTCTCTGGCTGAGAATTCTAAATGCCCTTCCTTAAATTGCCAATCCCAGAATGCAACAGGATGCAGCCAGAGCAATAAAAGTGGAATAGAAGCACTATAAGAGTGTAGTGAGGTAACTTAGGCCCTATACAGACTGGGCTAAGTCCTGACAACTAACGCCTTGACTATGCCCTCAGGATGCCATGATGCCGCATGCTGCTCCAGATGGCGCGCAGCATCATGATGTACCTCCAGCGCTGCATCCAGATGACACAGCACCGAAGGAGCCCCATACAGCCTCACCACCGTGGCTATGGCACCCTGTAAAGGCCAGGATTGGGGCTGCAGCGTGAGGTTGCTGTGCCCCAATCTGGTCAGGAAAGGGGAGGCGTCCTGCCACTCCTTAGGGACAGTCTGTATAATCCCTTAAAAAGTCACAGGGCTAGTTAAAAAAGATTAGCAACTCTACAAGGGAGATAATACCAAAACTGAGTCTATGCCAGCTTTTCTGAGTTTTCACCTGAAACACCATATTTTTGCAAAACTGATGCCTTTTCTAATTCCAAGGATATAGGACAACTCTTGTCACAGCACACTTACCATAAGTTTGGAGCTCTCAGTGAGAAGATATGTTAATCCTTCTACTCCATGTTGAATTGTCTCACTACTAACATTAAGTTTTCCTGAAAAAAGGAAATAGAGAATCCCAAAAGACACAACATATGGATTTGCTATGTAAGTGCTGATCTAGTTTGATATGCAAGCTGACACATTTCTGTTAAAACAGGCTTGGTAGCAAGACTCATTACAGTTACTAGGGGGTAAGTCCCATTAAACTTTCCACAGGCCTGCATTCATATGTCAGTGTATGTTTCAGCACTTGTAAACTGTTAACACTAAATGGCAACTAGAGAAAGACAGTTTGGAATATTCTACTGAAGCATACACAAGGACTGCTGGAGGTAAGGACTTCAATAAATAGTACTTATGCCCTATCCTAAACCCTTGCCAAATCTTTAGAATCCATTAGAAAAGAATGTGAGCAAGCCCCATCTTTACTGTGCCTCTTCAGAATGCAGGTTTTATGCTTCCCTATGCCATAAATTATGCATTATGTTTTTTAATGTAATTTTGTAAACTGCTGTGATCTTTTTTGGAAAGGCGGTATATAAATTAATTATTATTATTATTATTATTATTATTTCCACATTTGTGAAGAATATGGCTCAGAGGAGATCTAGCTTATCCAAGATTTCTTCATACTGCTGTTTCACACAGGAAGCATTGAAACATATCACTGTCACCCTATATATAGATTTTTATGGGGCTCCCTGGGGTGATCATACCATGTGCCTTTTCTGAATACACAGACTATCAACACAGAGTCAATACTCTGACTGCTCCACATCATCAATGAAAGTTTAGTACATTTTAGCAGACCTTACACAAGTCCAGTAGTCTGACATCTGCACAGCATCAGCTATGTTGATGTTTTGTAATACATGAAAGACACAACAATCTGGACAAAAGTCATAGTTGAACCCCTCACTATTACAAAATTTGTTCCAGGATAAGAACCCAATTCACAGGTGTGTCTCTCCTCCCACCCCCAGCTTTTGGGAGCCACCTTCCTTTAGTTATTGGCCACATAATAAGGAAGTATCAATAACAATGTTACAAATAATTTTTGAAAAGTATGGGAAATATGTGGAACCAGAAACTAATTAAAACAGAATGATTAACTTCGCATCTGTCTTCCCAACCCATTACAGGTTTGCCTGCTTCCAATGGAGTTTAAGGATTTTGTTTTGTGGAACATATTAAGCTAACCTTATAAGTATAAGCCTGGGAGGCACAGGTGATCAAAAATTACAGGTAGCTGGAGAAGAAATAGAATGCTATCGTCCCTCGATATTTGCGGCTTTGGGATTCACGGATTTGATTATTTGTGAGTCCCTATCTGTGTATGCGCTCACACTCCTCCCCTTCCGTCCCACCCAAGCTTTTCCCCTGAGTGAGGGAAAAGTTAAGGACAGAGGGAATAGCCAGGAGGGTGAATGAATACTGCTCTTGCCCCTCCTCCACTGCCTGAGGAGCAGCAGGAGGGAAGGGGGGCAGCAGACGCACCCTTTGTCCTGCCCTTCCAAGACTTCAGAGAGGTCCTTGGAGGTCTCTGAAGCCTTTGAAGGGAAGCGGGGGAACCACGAACACATGCTCTCCTACCCTTCCAATGCCTCAGAGAGCTTGCTACAGCTGTTTGAGGCTTTGGAAGGGAGATAGGTGTGTGCGCGAACACTGATCTCACCTCCTGCTTTATTCGTGAATTTTGACTTTTGCAGTGGTCTTGCACCTCCTAACCCCTGCAAAAGTCAAGAGGTGTCTGTACTCTACTCTTCCTCTGCTCCCAAAAATAACATCAAGCAAACTGTTAATATATAAATGCCCCTCCTCTGTACCCAGTATAAAAAGGCATGTCTGTCCCTATTCTGCGATTCCTCTAAAGGCCAGTAAACCTAAGACTACATTAAGCGCGGTTCAGGTTTACCAATGTCAGCCTCATAAATGGCTGTTTGGACTAAGAACAATCATTGTGCTTTTGTTTCCCCTCTTCAATCTTCCCTCCTCACATCTTACACCATGCTCTCATCACTGATATCCTAGCTTCTCAGCCAGTTTCATCTGCATTCAGACATGTGAAATGAGATTTATGGTCTGCGTATAAACCAGTATATGTAACTAACTCCCATAAGCATAGGCACCATTTCCAGTGCAATACACTACAGATTGTTGAACCAACTTTGTCTTCAACAAAGTATCAGTGCAGCCAATACCATCTTTACTCTTACTGCTACGAAGTCCTAAGAAAGTATTGCCCTTCAGCAGCAACCCACTCATTCTTACTTGCTGCTCCTTCATAAATCTTGGGGTTTGTGCCTTTTCTTAAGAACTCCACAGCAATACGACCAAATTCGCTGACAACTGAAAAGAAAACAAACAAATACAAAACAATCTTTTTCAGGCTATAGTGACTAGATTATGGCTCAATCATATAAAACAGCCCCCCCTTAGGAGAAGATCAGCATAAAACAAATGTACATAGTGAACCTAATTCTTAATGTACAAATGTTAACTTATACAATGCTGAAAATGTCCAAGAACAGGCATACACACAGTACCAGTGAAGTATCATGAAGTATCACAACATCACTGAATCCACATTTTTTTTCACTGAATTTGAGAATTTCAGAATAATTTCATCAACACATGCATATTCCTTCATCACTGGAACAGGATTATGGTAGGGGACTTCTAGCAAACCGATTTAAGAGAAATTAGCAATACAGTCTGTCCCCCACATTCAGATTCCTCATCCATGGATTCAAGCATCCACACCTTGGACAATTTTTTTTTTAAAAATTATTAATTATTAATTCCAAAAAGCAAATCTTGATTTTGCCATTTAAGTAAGGGACACCATTTTACTATGCCACTGTACTTAATGGGACTTGAGCATCCATGGGTTTTGGTATCCATGCGGGGTCCTGGAACCAAACTCCAGTGGATAAGAAGGATCCATTGTACCACTAAGATTTTTTGTTTGTTTTCTAGAGATTGTTCGTCTATTTCAAGGCACCTTACAAATGTGTGTATTATGGAATCAGATTTCATAGATTAGAATCTTGTCTAATTTATAGGGATAATTTGGGGGAATGATAAGGTTTACAAGAAACTAAAACACAGAAAGCAGAGGTAATTACTTTAATAATTGCTATTCACATAAAACAACAGTTGTGATTAACACACCTAGTGTGATAAAAAGTTTTTGTCCTTAAGTCAAGCCTTATCAAACCTTTTAATGTTTTTACCCAGTTCACACAGAAATTAGATTTTGGAGTTCCTTTGTTTAAGAATGACTACTTTGAGATCTTAAACAAATGAACTCCAAAGTCAAATTGTTTAAGAATGGCTATCTTGAGGTTCCCATCATGGCACTACCTTTCCATGCTGGTAGGATGGCATGGTCATGTGAGGCAAGAGACTATGCTGAAGGCAGCAGTGCTGCTGGTAGGGTCTCCCAGATCAAATAAATGGACATCAAAAGCCATTTTGGATAGCCATCTGGAAGGTTGGGAGAGGATATGTACATATGAAAAGAGAACACATGTGAGATGTGAACACGGAAGAGTTTTGCATTTTGTGGTTCTATGAAAAGACTAAAGAAGAAACCGTGTAATAGCAGTTCAAATGTAGTTCTGTAATAAAGTTATTCTGCTTGGGAAAATTCTGTATCCCAAAGGAAAACTGATCCACTGAAGAAGGAGGGAACAAGAATAACATTCAATCTTTTACAGTGGGATCTTGTTATCCACTGAGGTTTGGTTCCAGGACCCTCCATGAATAACAAAATCCGTGTATGTTCAAGTCCCATTAAATATAATGGCACAACAAAATGATGCCCCATATAGAAAATGGGAAATCAAGGTTTGCTATTTGGAATTTATACTTTTTGGGGATATTTCAAGCCGTGTATGCTCAAATCTGTGGATAAAAAATCTGTGGATAAGGAGGGCCAACTGTATTTTTAAAAACAAACACATGATTATAAAATTTACAACTATGAATATGCACCATTTTATCACTTCTGCGCATCTCTGGGAAGAATAAAACTGACCAGGAAGGACAGAAATGGTAAAGCAAAAGAAAATAAGATACAGTATTTATTGGGGAGGTTGGATACATGTGTAAAACTGAAACTTTCTTGGCATGGAAATACTGCGATGAGACAAGATTCTTGTGCTTAATTTCTGCCAGTCATGCATCTATTAATATCACAGGACATGCCCTCCTGCAGAATAAAATATGGAAAACCTAAAAGGGATACTGCAGGTTATCATTTAATTTTTTTTTAACAAAGTCTAGTAATTATTTGAAGAGATACTGATTTCCAGTTGATGTTGATTACAGGAGAACACCTAAAGGTTACTTTTGCGACTAAAGTATGCAAAGGGATCTCCCAGCACCTTTGAAACTAATGAAAGAAGCTGGTAGCATGGGCTTTTGTAGACTTGTACCTACTTCCTCAGATGAATGGGGCACAGTGCAGAGTCCAGAGACAGATCTATATGAGTCTGTGAGAATGTCAACTGAAATTCAAAATCTTGTGGGTATGCAGATGAGGTGGCAAGTTCAGTTTTAACAATGGTCTTGGGGGACAAAGGAAGGAGGAAAGATGTTGCCTAAAGTCAAGGATATGCTCGACTATAAGTCAAGCTGATATATAAGTCGAGGACCAAAGTTATGCATTTTGGTATGAAGTCAAGGCTCCTCGGGTCTATGGTGGCTTTTCAGCGTTTCCCCAGCAGTTGCAGCCATTTTTTTTCCTTGGTGTGAGATTAAACAGTCACAGGCACCCTCTGACACATTCAGTCCTGCCAAGAAACCTACTTTTACAGTAGACTCTCCACAGAATAATAATAATAATAATTACAAAATTTATTTATATCCCGTCCCTCTACAAGATGCAATCGGAGCGGCTTACAAAGATTAAGAACATACATTCAAAACCCTCAGTCCCCCCTCTTAAAATACAATTAAACGGTATAAGAATTTAATCATACTTTAAAAACTAAATAAATTTTTAAAAAATACAACAAACTAATACAATAATAGAATGGAAGCTCTTTACTGCTAGCCCATCCACAGTTGTCTGCAGCCACCGCCTTGTCTTTATAACTTAGAGGTGGGGGTGAAAAGTCAGTTGGGGGAGAGCCAAATATAAAAGGAGCTAAGGCAGGGAAGGAGAGAAAGTGCTATGTGTGTGCACGTATGCTGGACTAGGGAAAGTAAGGAGGAAGGTGTATGTGTGTTTGTGACTGGATTAGCTGTTGCTTCCATAGAAATAAAAATCACTCTGCAGCCTCTCTGCTTCCAGCAGCCCATTCCCAGGCACAGAGGGAAGGTGGGGAGGAAGGTTATGTGTGTGTTTGTCATTGAAAGAGCTGCCACGGCAGCATTACCATACTGACCCATATATAAGTCGAGCCAGAATTTTGGGGTCAATTTTGGGGAATAAATTTATCAATTTATAGACAAGTATATATGGTAATAAACCATAGGAATGAATATTGGAATGTAGTGTGAAACCAGAGAGGAGATATGATGAACTGGTCAAGGGCACCCCCAATGGGAACGGGGGCAGATAGCGTTGAAATGTGTGTATTATGCCAGGAAACCACTGACTCTGTTCAACCCATTGCTGATGGATCGGAGTCTGTAGATACATTCCAATTCTACTATTTCTCTTTCTAATCTTCCTTTGGAGTTCTTTGGAGTTCAGAAAAGCTGCCCTTGAACACAAGAACTACAAAGGAATATTGGATAGTGATATAGCAGAACTGGACAGTATGTGAAGAAATCAGAAGCCCCCTCTGAACAAATCTTGCCAAGAAAACCCTATAATAGATTTGCCTTAGGGTCACCATAAGTCAGAAATGATTTGAAGGGACACACCACCAACAAAAGCTCTATCAGGGAAGCCACAACCCTGTGTCTGCAAAACCTGATTAAGGCTGTTGATAGGGTCACTATAAGGAGTTTATCAACAGAGGGAATCCTGTGCAAAAAGAGAGGTTTAAATTGAGAAAAAACCTGCAAAAGAGGATTGATTTACACACAATGTCATTGTTAAACTAACGTTAACCCAAACAAAAAAGTGGACAAAAGCCACTGTTTTTTACTTTTGGAAAATCCTGAAAGTAAAAAGGAGCAGCTTTTGTTTACTTTCCATCCAGGTTAACACAAGTTTAACAACAAAATGTGTGAAAATCAACCTGCTTTTGTGGGTTTCTTCTACTTTTTAAATCCTGTTTTTGTATGAGATTTCCCTCATGTGATAAACTTCTATGTTGGAGGTGACCTGACTGCAGTTAACAACAACAATAATCTAGAAGTCAATGAGAAAGTGTTTTATGAAGCTATTATTTTTACACTACTATCCTTGTTCATCCTCATTATTTAAATTTAAGAGAACCAAATCATAAAATACCCTGAAGAATATTGTGTTATTTATAAATGTACCTCATTTATTATTTGTTATTGTGCCTCTGAAAATATGGTCTTTTTAGGTTTGCCTTCTTAGGAGTTTTTAGGGGGGGATCTAAAATTCATGCTGTCTTTCTTACTTATGTTCAATAACTCAAAATTGCAATAAAAACTGTTTTTGGTGTTTGCTTCTTTAAAAAAAATCACCTACATATAGCACACATGCAGATCACACCAGAAAGGCTTTGTCATGCCTCCAATGAGATTGTTGTGGTATAGTGGTTCAAGATCTTGCTAGCTTTTATAGGGGTAAATGACCCACATCTCTACCAGCTGTGCTTGATGTTATTGCCCCCACTCCACAAAAGGAAACTAATGAACTGGCCCTGGCGCAAGGAAATGCTGACAGTGGGAACATACTATCACAGAGAGGCATATTAGTGGCCTTTCCAACATGTAGTTATTTTCTGAGCATGACTTCTTTGGAGGTTTTTAAACAGAGGCTGGATGGCCATCTGTCAGGAGGGCTTTGATTGTGTATTCCTGCATGGCAGGGAGTTGGACTGGATGGTCCTTGTGGTCTCTTCCAGTTCTATGATCCTATGAATTCTGAAGTTCCCATATAAAATATTGCCTTTTCCATATAGTTGGTGGCTATATACCAGTTCCTCATTTTCTAATGTGGCATTCATGTGCAACATGAGAATTGTAACAGTGAACTACCTTATAACGACGTGGTAAGGATTCCTGTGATAACATGCATCAAGAAGAATATGTGAATCTTCAGATATTCTTGTACTGCAGCTCCCATCACATTTCACCATTAGCTATGCTGACCAAGGCTTACAAGAGCTACAGTTAAACAACATCCCAGGAGCCACACATCCCTTGCTTTTGTGTTATTATCATAATTAAAAGCTGAAAGTCAAACATCCATCATAACTGCACAGGCGATAAGATAACTAAAGCAAACATTTGATTCGGTAGGCAGAAAATCCCATTGATTCAGTTGGTGCTAGCTGGAACTAACAAGGGGATTTAGGCTCATATTTGAGGTATCCAGAGTTTGACTTAAGGTGATCCTAAGACGAACCCTAAGATGAATGATGTGGTTTTCTTGGCAAGTTTCTTCAGAGGGGGTTTGCCATTGTCATCCACTGAGGCTGAGAGAGTGTGACTTGCCCAAGTGGGCTTCAGGGCTGAGCTGAGAATCGAATCCTGGTCTCCGGAGTTGTAGTCCAACATTCAAACCACTACACCACATTGGCATTTAGACTCAATGCCATTGTGGTTTAGTGATTTGAATGTTGGGAGTGACTAAGATGCATCAATTTATGTTTATATGAGGGTTGTTGGGAGGTTTTTTTTTGCATGGCATCCTGGGACCAGAATGGACAAATGTCTTAATCACAAAAGAAGACAAGGCACCGCAAAATGGCTTTGAGGAACAAAAATGGAGAATGTGACCAAATAAAAGCTAAAAAATGCTGACAGAGACATAAATTTATGCTCCTTAGTCCTGCTCAGAACAGGTAATGAAATGGAGGACATGCCCTGGAAAAGGAGGATATCCAATCAACCTGAGCTAGAAACGCTCATATAAATTAATGCTTCTTAACCCTGCTGAAGATGGAGGGCCTTTGGGAATTCCTCCTGGACAGAAGGCAATGAAATCTGGAAATTCCTCCTGGAAAAGGAGGACACCTGGTCACCCTGAGCTAAAAACACTCATGTAAATGTAAGCCCATGCTGCTCAGCCCTGCTCAAAATGGAGGACCTTTGGGAATTCCTCCAAAAGCTAAAAACATATGAAGATAAATGCATGCTTCTGATCCCTTTGCAGAATGGAGGACCTTTGGGAATTCCTCCTGGACAGGAGGCTGAAATGGAGGAAAGGGGAACCAAAAACACTACTGTCAATATAAACTGGTGCTTCTTTGCCCTGCTAAAATGGAGGACATTTAGGAATTCCTCCTGGCCAGAAGGTGGGGAAAAGGAGGACGCCTGGTCTCCCTCATATATATATATATATATATACACACACTCATGTAAATGTAAATTCGTCGCTTCTTAGTCCTGCTCAGAATGGAAGAGCTTTGGGAATTCCTCCTGGACAGAAGGTATTATTATTATTATTATTATTATTATTTATATGGAAGTTCAAGGCGGCTAAAAACACTACAAAACATGCAAAATACAAGGTTTTTTTTTTTTAAAAAATACAATTAAACCATAATGGAAATGGAGGACGCGTCCTGGAAAAGGAGGACGCCTGGTCACTCTCATATAAAATAACACTCATGCCAATGTCAAGCCATGCTCCTTGGCCCTGCTCAAAATGGAGGACATTTGGGTAAAGTCCTCCTGGATAGGGAGTACAGTAGTAATGGGAAATGGAGGAGGCGCCCTGGAAAAGGAGGGCGAGCCTTGTCTACCTGCGGCCTCCACCTGAGGAAGGAAGGCCAGGTGCTCCTTGTGCTCCTCGGACAGAACCAGCAGCATCGCTTTAGCCTCAGTCTCCACCAGTCTCCATTCTTATTATTATGATTATTATAATGTCTCCCTCCTCCTCCTCCTCCTCCTCCTCTTCCCCGCCCTCAAAATGGCCGCCCAGGTCCCTCAGCCACAGAGGCCCCGCCAGGAACAAAGCCCTTCCCACAACAGTTCCTCCCCTCCTCCTTTGGAAACCTAGGCCTAGGTCCTTTGCTAATTAATTATTATTGTTATTATCATCATCATCTTCCCCTCATCCCACAGGACAAGGCCAGGCCCCTCACCACAGGGCCTCCTCTGCTTCACACCCTGCTCTGAGGCTGAGAGAGTGTGACTCGCCCAAGGTCACCACCACCACCATCACCCCCCACTGCCAGGCTGGGGTTTTGGTTTTGGTTTTTTAATCAGGGCTGGGGATTAGTGGTGATTGGGGGGGGGGGTTCTCCTATTATATTCCTCAATTAAAAAATAAAATATTTTTTTTAATTGTGTTTGCATGTACAATAATAGGAATAAGGAGTAACAAAATATATTTGTTACTCCTTGTTCCTGTTATCCTATTGTGCATGCAAACACAATTTTTTTTATTTTTCATATATATATATACACACACACACACACACACGTACACACACACACACACACACACAAATATAATACAATAACAGGAATACAATAACAGGCACAATAACAGGAATAAGGAGTAACAAAATATATTTGTTACTCCTTGTTCCTGTTATTATATTGTACATGCAAACACCATTTTTATTTTATACACACACACACACACACACATATACACACACACAGAGTCAGCTCCCTTTATCCACGGATTCAAGCATCCATGGCTTGTAAATATTCCCAAAAAGTATAAATTTCAAATAGCAAACCTTTATTTTTAAGGGACACAATTTTACTATGCCATTGCATTTAATGGGACTTCAGCATCCACGGATTTTAGTATCCACAGAAGGCCCTGGAACTAAACCCCAGTAGATAACAAGGGCCCTTTTTATATATTTCTCCTTTATTCCTCACTCCTGCTCCCTAGCCCTGATTTTTATGCTCAAGTAGGAACCAAATTCCAGTGTCCAACCCTCCAATCACTACTACACTGCCCCATTTAAAAACAACATGGATCCTGGAGACCTACTACAATGTCAACCTTGTTTATTAAGGCCTCTCCAAAAATCCAGACATGAATAAGGTGACCAGATGTCCTCCTTTTCTGGGGACATGTCCTCCATTTCGTTACCTTCTGTCCAAGAGAAAAAAAATCAAGATGTCCTCCATTTTGAGCCTGACTGAGAAGCATGAATTTACATTCCTATGTGTGTTTTTAAGCTTTTCTTTGGGAATGTCCTCCTTTTTTTTTTTAACTTGAATGGCCTACATTTTGTTAACTGAAACGGAGGTATTCTTGTGCACTGTGTGTGGAGCCATCATAAAGTTAGATTTTTTAATCAATAATGAACAAGGACCTCATTCACACTACAGAATAAACTGATTTTTGAGTCGAATCGATGAAGCGATTTAGCGCCAGATAGATGTTCACATTACTCATACCGCAATCAAATCTGCCCATTTCAATGTACTCCACTTCACGTTCACATTTATCAATAGGACTGAATCAAAATGGAGTTGTGTCACAGGGGTGACCATGCCATCCAATCGGCAGCACGTTCACACTTGTGCCGAATCCTTTCATTTAAAAAGATGTGGGGAATGCCACAAATTTGGGAGAACCAGTTTAACTGGGTTTAGCGCTGCACCAACACCCCCGACAAACCATGCCAGAAATTTGCCACAAGTGCAAACAAGGGACCTTTAAACTAGTTTATTATGTAGTGTGAATGAGGCCAAAGTAAGTCGAATAATGTTTTACCACAATGAACCCAGTATATCAACACAGCCTTTTGTCCAGTATAGCGATCATCCTAAGCCTTGAGTACCAAATCCACAAAGAGATCATAAGGGTAAAGAGGCAAGTTGTGTGATAGTAGCCCAAGAGTTGGAACATCAAGGCCAACCTGAAGAAAGGTTCTATGACAAACATCCTGCAGAAATTCTTGAAGACTACATACAGTCGGCCCTGCGTATCCATGGATTTTTACCCACAGATTCAAGTTTCCATGGCATTAAAATGTGTATATATATATATATATATTCCAAAATCAAACCTTGATTTCACTATTTTATATAAGGGAAACAATTTCACTATGCCACTGTATTTAATAGGACTTGAGCATCCATGGATTTTGATATCCACAGGGGTTCCTGGAACCAAACCTCAGAGGATACCCAGGACTCACTATGTTAGGAGGTTCATTGTTGCTTATGCCAGAAGAGTTCAGAGAGTAGGACTATGGTGGCACTGAGTTATTGGTGGAAGAAAATTACCTGGCAGCATGCCCCATCATCCAGAATTAATTGGCTTCTTCTGTGTCCATGTGCCATGCAGGCGTTGCTGCTAGTATAGTTCAGTTGATGAGCATCCTCTGAAGATGCCAGCCACAGCTGCTGGCAAAACATCAGGAATAAACTCTTCTAGAACATGGCCTCATAGTCCGAAAAACCCACAAAAAATAAGCATAGTTTTTGTGCTTGCACAAATGTTGAAATTGCTACTATATTTGTGCTGGTTTCTTATTTTCTGAGTAGTAAGTGTCCCCCTCTTCTCTGCTGACAGGTTATAAGATAAGGAAATTTAGTGCTTATAAGTCTCTCAATGTTATTTGTGCATCAATTGCTCTAGAATCATAGAATTATAAAATCATAGCGTTGGAAGAGACCATAGGGGCCATTCAGGCCAACCCCCTGACACGCAGGAACTCTCAATCAAAGCATATCCGACAGATGGCCATCTAGCCTTTGCTTAAAGACCTCCAAGGATGGAGACTCCCCCAGACTCCCTGTTAAGAAGTTTGTGGGCAGGAGTGAAAGCTCTACATCTGCACTATCAAATTTATTAGACCAGGCGAGGCAATATGTCAGACAACTGGAAAAGAACATTGTCTTACTTCTCAGAAAACAAATGAGTTACATCTTTTTTTATATAAAAAAATCAGGTCACTAGTTAAGTAGACAGTGGAAATGCTGTAGATGTTGTTTATCTGGATTTCAGCAAAGAATGTGATAAAGTCCCCCAACATATTTTTATTAGCAAGCTGATTAAATGTGGAATAGATGGAAACACTGTCAGATGGATCCACAATAGGTTGGAAAACTGTGTTCAAAGAGTCATCATTGATAGCTGCATTTCAAACTAGACATCTTGAAAGGAGTGCTGCAGGACATATTATTAATGCCTCATATTATTATGCCTTTATAAACCTGTCTTAACCCACTTTGAATGCAATTTCAGTAGTAGCAAACAAGGAGAAATTCTTAAGTATCTCAGCAATTATGCATGTGTAGCATAATATGCAAATACAAGTCCCCCTGAATCATCCCAAGAAGATGCTCTTTCAAACTGGATCTCATCAGTATACAGCTTTGCATATGCTTTTCTTGGCTAGGGTTCTTGCAATGCCCAGTTGTTGGAGCCAAGGCTTCTCTTTAAATGAACTGCAATAAAAAGATATAAATATGATATTGATAACTTTTGCAGCTATAGATCAAGCTGTCATTAGGTTAAGTGCAAGTCATATAACAAAAGAATTAAATATGTTAATACTGTAATTGGATTATGCATGCTAGTACAGTACTGAGATATAGCACCGTCAGTATACATAGAGATTCCCTGAACAACTCAAGCAAAAGACAGACCTTTGCCCCAAGTAGTTTACAATCTGTATTTAAGACAGGGAAAGCAGAAAGTTGAAAGTAGCAAGGGACAAATGAGAACAAATGCACCTAGTACCGGTATTTAAGTATATCAGTGTTGGTTGGTTAGTAATAATAATAATAATAATAAAAATAAAAAGCTTAATTTTTATCCCACCTCTCTGTCGAAGACAATCAAGGCAGCAAGAGGCAAGATGTGAGAAGTGAAAAGATTGCACTCTTTTAGGGCCAGAGAAGTTGTTTGATTTCAACTGTCAAGAGTCCAAAAATCCACCACTGATACCTTTATGGGCCAGGTGAAATGCACAATATACTTGTTGCAGGCTTTTGAAGCTTTGTGGGCTTCTTCATCAGGTAAGATATTACAAACCAAACAGGAGAAAGGAAAACAAAAACAATTGGAGATATTAATCAGATGCCTGCATGTTGTTTCAGTCCTTAATAAAGATAAATAAAGATGGTATGTTGGGAGGATATATTTTGCAGGCAGGCTCCTCCTCCTTCTGGACATGCGACAACACAGGGAGATCTTCAAAGTCCAGGAAATTTAAAGTCCCATATGCATCTCAACAGGGACCCCTCTTTTGCAATCCAATATGGCTGGGATGTTAGACCATTTTAAAAAATTGATGTTTTTTCTATATATATATAATGTTATCTTTTTAAAATATGTTTTATTCTTTTAATAACTATCTGTTTTAATACCATAATAATTTAATTCCATTTTAATGTACTTTTTAAAAAATGTTTTTAATTGTACTGTTTTTAATGCTGGGAAACCACTCTGAGTCCCAGTCCTGGGAAAAGAGTGGGATACAAATAAATATAATAAATAAACATGTCTCCATTCCAGTGAGGTCACAGGCCTCTTTGTAGGCAAAGAACAATGGAGTCTCCATGTTTTTGCATCAGGAACATTTTGGTGGTGTAGAGGTGAAACATGCAAATTCATTCCAAATGGGGCTTGCAACACGTATATTATGCGTTTTGGTTGGCCAATAAAGCTATCACTGTTGGATTTTTGTTTGTATTTATTAAATGGGCAACACAGCTACCCCTGCATGTTGCCAACAGTCCAGTCAGGGTAGTCAATAGCCAGGCATAATACAAACTGTAGTTAAGAAGCATCTGAAAGGGGACTGGCTCTCCTTGTTTTAGGTGGTCAAAATATCCCAAGAAATCACTGAGTGGGTAGAATTGGATACATGGAGCCTTTTCACACTACTCAGTTGTTATTGTTGTTGTTGTTGTTGTTGTTATTATTATTATTATTATTATGCTGCCTTTCTCCCAAAAAGGGACTCTAGGCAGCACACAAGAGAAAAACACTTTTAAAACAATTTTTAAAAATGATTAAAATAACCTAGTTAAAACATTATAAAATTAAGATTGAAAACATACAAACATTTTTTTAAAAATATAATCTAAAACAAATACCCCCCCTGTAAAAGCCACCCTGACATGATTTTAAAAAGCCTGCCTGAATAAAATTATTTTTACTTGCTGGCAAAAGGCAAGCAGGGAGGGGCACAGCCTACTATGGTTCTACTTTAACTGCCATGGCAGTGAGAATCTGGAATTTGTATTTTGGTTTGGTACTCGAGCTTTCTGGCTAAGAATTCTAAATAGCCTCCTAAACTACAGATCTCACAGGATTCCATAGGATGTTTCCATGGCAGATAAAGTGGAATCATACCCTGACATCTTGTAGGTGACATGCTAAGTCCAACATACTGTATACCAAATCAGTTTTATTGAGCTATTTTTTCTTCAGCTATTTAGACTGAGGGCAACATTGTATTGTACAGACACCACTCCTAACACATGGTGGCAGTATTTACCCATATGTGGGAACCTTTAGCTCTTTCCAACCTCTTGACGGAATCCCTGCAAATGAAATGAGAACTGGCAGGCTTCCATAACTGAGAAGATTGTATTATTGCTTCTACACAATTCAAAACAAAAACCGTAGTAAAGCAGGGAGGGGGGGTGTGTTCTGGCAGCATCCTTAAAGGAATAGAATAACTGGTTTATTCAGGCTTTGTGCCAAAGGCAGATATACTTATTATACATGTGTGTTGCATCGTGTACCTTCAAGTCATTTTCGACTTATGGCAATCCTAAGGCAAACCAATCATGAGATTTTCTTGGCAAGATTTGTTCAGAGGAGCTTTGCCATTGCCTTCCCCTGAGGCTAAGAGGTCACACAGTGGGATTCATGGCAGAGCTGGGAAACTAACCCTGGTCTCCAGATTTATACTCCAACACTCAAACCACTACACCACATTGGCTTTCTACTTTTATACATACAGTACATGGCAGGCTTGTTAGAATCCAGAGCTAAGAAAAGCAGGGTCCCAGGCCCTGAGGTTTCCAGGCCAAAACCTGAGATCTGGGGATAGCTCCTGGTGATGTAATTGCATATTGAAGCTACAAATCAGCTGAGCCTTGCAAATTGCAGCAAGCTGCTGTTCTCATAGTTCAGCTGGAGATTTGCACACAGTCCTTTCCTTTTGCCTTGAGATGGCCTACTAAAATGAAAGCGTTTGCTCCCTAATTTTCCCTCCTGCAAATGACTCATGGCAATGGGAGAGTCTGGACCAGGCCCTGAGACTTAGCAACAGTGACTGTTGGTTTAGCAATCCCAGAATCAGTCATGGTGCCCTTGCTGGCCGTCATTTGCTGGGAGCTGTAACCCAAAAGATAACTTTTCAGGCTTTGGCAGAATATTTACAACTCATTTTTTTTAAATAAATAAAAATAAACCTCTCACCTAAAGGCTATTAAAACCACTTAGCATTATTTTTGATTATTTGTGGAATAACTCACATAATGCTGTGTGTCGTTTCCTCCCAGCAACCAAGTTGTCACTGTATTTTATGCTCGGAAGAGTTTAAATAACAAACTGGATATTTACTAGGAGAGCTGCTGAGAGGGAAAGAGAATAAAAAACCCTCCTATCTGATCAGTTCTGTACATTTAACTCATAACTGGTTTAGTTGTCAGCTCTTGTATATCTGATGTGGTGAGACAGAAGATGTAAGAAGTAGGCTTTTCTATTATGATACCTTTGTTTCAGAATACATATCAAGGGGTAGCTGTGTTGGCCATATAACAAAAATCCACAGAGCAGTGGTACCTTCACTGGGCCAACCAAACTGCTCAAAATATCTGTTTCAAACTTTCAATTGTCCACTGGTTTCTTCATCAGGCAAAGGATGAAGAAGCCAGTGGAGCTTTGATAGCTCATGACATATATTTTACTGGTTAGTACTGTTTATGCTTAAATCTGGTTTCATTTTTAAAATTTTATTTTTGAAGAGCAATTTGAAAGAAGTGTGCTATTCCACTTAATGCCATTAGCTCCTAACTTCTGGCTTGGAGTGTAGAATCATAGACTCATAGGTAATAAATTCTATGATTCGATACACCAAGCCAGAAGTTTCTGCATTTCTGAGTCACCAATCCTTGTTTTTAAAAGTTCGGGGGAGGGAGGCAGGAACATACCTCGCTATGGCTAAGCAGTAGATTGCATTCTCCCTTGGAGTTCTTCCACTATGTTCTGAAAAAGTCTCCAGAGAAGGATTTAACAGGAACTTTGCATTGGGTATGGAATAATAATAAGACGGCTTGAGGACAGGTGCAGGGGGTAGAGGAACCTGGGCTAAACACATTGTTTGGTCCATATAGTCTTCATTGCTAAGATGCCTCTTCTTCCTTTTGGTGTCCTTTTTTTGCAGATGCTTGTCTAGGTCAGCTGTCTTGTTCCCATCTATCACTGGAGGTAACTTGACATTGGTTCTTTTGAAGTACCTCTTTGAAATTCTTGAGCCACCACAGGCACGCTCTTCATGTTGAAACCGATGGTTTATGCTTGGCAATTTGCAGACTCTGCTATCTCTGTCCTTGACTCTGGCTGAATAAAAACCCCTGGAAGTCATTTTTGGTTTTGTGAAGCCATCCACAAGGACAATATCCCCAACTCGTGTTCTGAAAGTTGCTGCCTGGTTGCATCGCTTTTTCATATGGATATTGTTTTGAGCTTTAAGAAGCCACAGTTTTAACTTAATATAGATTTTCATGGGAAGAGAGAAATTAGGGTAGGAAACCACTGACCATATTTTTGTGACTAAATACAGTACACAGTCCTTATGTCTGTGCTGGATGCATAACTGCAGAGGAGTTTGCCCTGTAGAATTTTGGCATTCGAGGCATAGGACACTGTAATTAACAAAGGCTTTCAACATCATGAGTTGGCCTGCTTCTGCAGCTGCATGCACAGGGCATTTTGTGACATCTGGATGATTGTTTTCATTACACCACTCGCGATAGGGATGCACACCAACTGCTTCAGTGGGCCCTGTACCCTGTTTCAGGAGCCAGGCTGAAAGCTGAAGATGTCCAAAAAAGGCTGCCATATAAAGAGCTACCCTCTTTTGATATCTGAAAGAAAGCAGGTATAAAATACATCAGCTATGAAATGAAGGGAAAAAGGTCATTTGCAAAATCATAGTTATGTAAGTATTTGTGTCCCAAGAGACCTGAGGGGACAACTAAACTTTGGATTAAAAGGTACCCCAAGCAAAGGCTGTATGTCAAAGAAATATGGTGAAACAGAAATATGGCAGATGGAGGATTCTTAGGATAAATGAACAGATAAAAAATTAGATAACTGAAAGACAGTGTAATGTAGTGGTTAAAGAAAAGAGAGCCAATCTGGGGTTGTGGTTTAAGTGCTAGGAGTTTATTGCATGTACTTTTCAGCCTGATCCGGGCATGGAACAGGGTCTGGCTGGAAAAGGGGAAAACAGATTTTATCGCACACAAAACTGTCACCCAGCCACCACCTTTCGCTCAGCCGTGCTCTGCTGGCCGGTTTTGGTGGTATGGAAAGCTTCTGTACCAGCAAAATCTCTGGGAGACGTGCAGCTGGGGGATAGGTGATGGTCGGGTGGCAGCGCAGCAGCAGTTTTGTTTGTGATAAAAAATGGTTTCCCCCCTTTCCAGCCCGATCCTGTCCCGTGCCCTGATTGGACTGAAAAGAGCATTTGATAAACTCCTTAGACCTAAACCACAACCCCTCATTGGCTGTATTTTCTTAGACTACAACTCTGGAGACCAGGGTTGAAATCTCCACTTGGCCATGGGAACCTACTAGGTGCCTTTGAGCAAGTAATATTCTCTCAGCCTCAGATCAAGCCCTCCCTGAATAAATCTTGCCAAGACAACAGTGTGATAGGTTCACCTTAGGGTCACCATATGTGAGAAACAACTTGAAGGCAAATAACAACAAAAGAATGGGGAATCTTTAGCCCTCAAGATGTTTTCAGATTTATCTCCCAGATGTCCAAGGCAGCATGGTCAGGGTTAGACATCATGGGAGATGAAGCCAAAAGCATCTAGAGGTTCAAAAAGGTCTCCAGCATTGGGTTAGAACAGGAATTGGCAGTCTTATGGTCCTCCTCAGAACACTTCAAAGCCTGCAGAACTCTCCCAAATGTAATTTTTTTTCAAGTGAACAATCATCAGGAAATTTCACAAACCACTATGAAAACACATCCAAATGCAGAGCTAATAGGTAAATTGTCATTTAGGGGCTTGGGGAAGGAAATAATTCCATATTAAAAGCTACTGTTCCTTTTAAAGTTAAGACCCTGTTCTTAACTTGTTAAACATATTTAATAAGTTTTTTCTAGTTATGCTTTTAAAAATATTTTAACTTATTTACATTCATATTGCTTGTACACTGTCCTGAGATCTCTTGCTATGGGGTAGAATATAAATATTTTAATTAATAGATAAATGGATAGATAAGAGAGATTAGGAAGTTGGACCTAATTTATACTCCGAGTATATCCCCTCTTCCCAAACAGGGGCTGGGGGGATTTTACAGGTTGGCCAAAAGTGGAAGTGATGTCAGGCCCCTTCTGGTATCCTGAAGTGCAGTCTGCTGGCGGGGGGTGGGGGGGGTGGGACATGGCAGCAAAATTAGCCCTGCACTCCAGGCATAGTTGCCCATTCTTGAGTTATAACTTTTGTTGAACCAAATTTATTTTATCTTAAAAATTGGGAAGGCTTCAGGAATATCTGGGGTGGCCAAGGAACACAAAGTGTGTGCCACTCAAAGGGCCACATGCATACTGAAGCCATACTGTTCCCACCTCTATATTAGAGTACTAGACTAGAGCTGATGGAACTCACTTTTAAAACCCCATTTGGCCATGGTGATCACTGGGAAACTTTGGGCCATTTACTCTATTTCAGCCTCACATCTGTCCTAGAGAGTTTCTGTGATGGTATATTTAATTATTTGATTATATTCTGTCTTTATCCCAGTATAAAACCAAAAGCAGCTTGCCATGTAAGTTTTAAAAAAAAACTTTAAAAAAAAACTAAAATAAGATGTGGAACAAAACTTTGCAAAGCATTAAACAATCAATCAATCAAATTAAAAAGTTAATTCAAAAACTATTAAAAACAGAGAATATTAGATATAAAAAAACATTGCACCCTTTGTACATCCTTCTACCCCAACCAGTTAAAGGATGAAAACCTGTTTCAATAAGAAGGTCTTTGCCTGTTAATGAAGACAGCACAAAGAGGGGCCTGTTACTTTTTTTGACTGGGGGTGGGGGGGAGGTTGTTGCATTTATTAGATAATGTATAGTTATATATGCAACATACAGTAGATGTTATAAAATAAGGATCTGTTGGGAGGAGTGAGAGAATGGGATGTTGGGAGTGACTGCTGACTGTGGAGTGGCTGAATGGACTCTTGAAAAGGCTGGTACATGTCAGTTAGAGATAAGAGTGGGGTCTGTCAAGATAGAATTAATTGCTGGGTTTAAGAGTTTGAGTGGTCAGGAAAATTAGAATCGGTATGTGATTTAAATGTATTAAATAAGTAACCTTTGGTGTTATATTCAGTTTCTGTTTAATTTTTTTTATTTTTTGTATTAAACAACATTGTATTACAATTTTTAGTACTGCACAATTGCATTACAATTACACAACTGTATTATACTTGTGTGTGTGTGTGTGTGTGTGTGTGATATGTGAAAGCCCTTACAGGGGCCAACTGAGCCTCCCTTGGAAAGGAGATACTTAATCTAGGAGCAGCTAGTGAAAAGATTCTTTCCTATGTCCTCACTTTATGAGCCTATGGGGGCGGTGGGCTGGAGACATAGCTCTCCCCTGGAGATCATGACCTGGGTGGGCCCGTATAGGCAGATATGGGCTTTCAGATAGTCTTGACAAAAGCAATAAAGGCCTTTATATGTCATAATCAGCAGGGGGAAAAAAGAGTGGTGGAAGGGGAGACCCTTGTATGCCACCATGAATTTCTAAAAGGAAAGGTGTGATACAAATGTAATAAATGGATCAAATTAGATGCTCAGACCATTTTGTGCCTTCTTATGATCCAGGGGTTTTGTCCACCAACTTCTCCTTCAGTCACAAATGTGGAAGGAGTCATAATGTTCAGCTTTTTTTTATGTCTTTCATCTGGCCTTAACCTGAATTGATACTAGAATTTTTAACCAGAGATGTTGTTGCATGTGGAAAGAGGTAGTGCAGTAAAACAAAACCTTTTCCACGCTTGGTATCCACACCCTACTGCAAGGTAGAAGAGAATGTGGGAGAACCTGTATACATTTTTGTGGGTGGATCCCAACTGGTAAAACAGTTTTGAATTTCATATGGTTAAATTGTGAGAGGTGATGCCTAGGAGTGTGACATTGACTCATGATGGCTTCCAACAGCTCTGTCAAGCATCTACTGTCACTAAACATAATACAGGGATGTTGTATCATTGTTCACTGGGTATATCTGTTTGTGAGAGGGTGAAGAGGGATTTTTGAACATTCTCAGCCCAAAAGAGGAAAACTTAAGATTTGATTTTGAGCCACCATACTTGAGTACAGGTTCTTCCTTTGACAGATAATGTTGCACCTTGGGTGTGTTTCCTAAGAGGCATGCAGTCAGGAATTCTTTCCATCCATCCCAAACATCCAAATGAAGAGTTGCACCTGTCAAAAAGAAAAAAAAGAAGTTCCGATTATTTGTTGGTGTCATATTTTTGTTCACTTTACCATCCATGGATTTCTGAACCATAGTTTTCACATGCTGTCTAGCAAAAAAGCCCTGTATATCAGGTGTCCCAGTCCTTCACAGAAGGTAATTTTCAGAAAGCACCCTTAATCTGTGGCTTGGTTTCTATTATTTATTATGTAGTGTATTTGTTAAAATATTTTTAACCAGTGGCAGTTGGTGGATTCACATCAGTGGAGATGTTAATCTACTTTGAGGTTTAGTCCAAACTTCAAATAAACCATCCAAAGTAATTAACCTCTTTTTGGTACAGAACTGAGTTCAGCTTCTTGGATAGCTTGTTTAAATTTAGACTATAATACCCAGAATAAATTCACTGTCCCACCAACATAGAAACCACTAGCCAAGATTGTTTCTAACCCACTCTGTATTGACAAAACTTAAGGCAGGGAACAATCAATAACATCACCTTAAATATTTAAGACAATTTAAAATAATGTATCAATTGAAACAGAACAAAAGTAGAATAACATCAACTCAATAATATCTCCTTAAATATTGAGTCAATTTAAAACAATGTATCAATTGAAACAGAAGAAAAGTAGAAAACTGGTAAATTGGAAACCAAGCAGTGATCCCTTTAGGTTCCTGAAAGCTTAGAGTTTTAACTTGGTGGTGAAATAAGGGCAATGTCTGAACCAGTTGGGCCTGAAAGCGAAGTGTATTCTATATTTAGGGCACTACATTCAGGAAATGCTCCTTTGGGCTTCCACATGGCCTTCTGCTCAAAATGAGGGGAGAGAGAGGAAACTCTCTCACTAAATCTTAAATAAAATGTAAGCAGTAATGTAAATCAAAGATGTTTATGTTTATTTTTGAATCTTTTTGGATGTGTGGATTCTCGGTAATTCTCCAAGCTGCAGAGATATATATTATCTTCTATAGCGAGGTTTGGATCTTTTAATTTTTAATAAAAGTGTGAATCAAACCAGCATAATCTGAACAGCAGCAGAACAATCTGACTAAATCCATCCTTCAGAAAGTTAAACTATTTACTACTGTATATTCATTTTTTTTTTAGCATTTCAAAATTATTCAGAAGTTTGGACTGGAGTACAGTATACAATAGTCCAATAGCATGGCAAAATATGGAGCTAGTCCAACAAATATTTTGTGGTAAGTCTTGCAGGGACTCTTGTCACACTATACAGTTATAGCACCATACATCCTATGGAATCAAGAGTCCTCCTTAAATTGGATACCACAGGAAGTTGCCTTGGAAACTAAAGTGGAATATAATGCTATAATTGTGTAGTATATGGGCCCGAGCCAGGTGGGTTTTGTCCCCATAATCCTTCCATCAACAAGGAAAATTATTCAGTTAGACTTTTAACAATTTGCCAGCTGGTTAGGACAGAGCTTGTTACTAGCTGAGTGCTGTACTTTTGGGGGGGGGGGCATGTTTTAAAATGTGTTTTTAATATGTTTTAAATGGAACTTTTAATTTAATTCTCTCTTGATAATTTTCTTGTTATGTGTTTCATTACTGTGGGTCATCTTGAGTACTATATAGTTGTGGGGTGGGGAGTGGAATATAAATTTGAAAAATAAAAAAAATGTTAAAATTTATATTTTGGAGTGGATGAAAATTATAGACATTTCTTGAAGTGGAATCCTGCGCAAGCCTGTATAGAAGTAAGCTCTACTGAGTTTACTGGGCTTACTCCAGGTGTATGATTATGCAACTTTATATTTAACTGGCTTTAGGGGGAAAATTGTCAGGTAAGAATAGTTTAAAATGCAGTCTTACCTATATCTAACTGATAATCACTCAAGGTATTGCAGTCATACATTTCCCTGCCCTCTGATGTTCTGAGGCAATAAATACTGCTTGGGAAGCCACACTTCAAGGTTACCAGAGTTTTCAGCTGAGAAACCTTTGATGCAAGAAGATAAATCCTTCCCATTATGGACACTTTTTCATGAGTGACAGCATTGTATACATAGAGAATAGGCTTGTCTTCTTCCTGGAAAGAAAACCCAATAATAATATTGGCATTCCATTGTTAATAGAGGTAAACCTCAGCTAACAAAGTACGAAGATGTCCCCCTGAGCACAACTTCATTAACAGAAAATTGGGCACCAGTCAGAAATAACATGGAAATAATAGACATTCCTATACCACATAAAAGAACAATTCAATGTTTCATTAAACTCTAAAGCCTAAACCAACAACATATATAGGTGAAATGAAACAATCAGGTCAAGTAACCCTTACCATAAGTTACCAAAAGCATTTTTAACCTTTTAGAGAAAGTGTCTTCCAAAATGCACCCAGAATGTTTTTTTTTATTTTACCATCTTCCATTTTATTATTATTTCCATTGTGCTAGCCAAATTTATAGATCTATGCTTTTTTTTTCTGAAGGGGCTGATAAAAGATTTTTGATCCTGCCTTCTGGTAAAAGATTTTGACTAAGGAGTTTATCATACAATGGAATTTGGGAGTATAATGCAATGGCAATCTGAAAGCAATCATGGGGTTTTACATTATTGCATATGAGTGTATCTCACGCAATTTCAGGCAATAGGAAGTTATTCTGAACACAATCATGGGGATTCACGTAATTGCGTATTAGAGAATCTCATGCAATTTTGGGCAATGAGAAGTCATTCTGAACACATTCCGAATGCAATTAGAATTCATGTAAACTTGCTAAACTGATGAATTTACATGAATTTGAATTTGCTCCATTCGAAATTGGGAGAAATTCCTCCCGTGTGATAAACTCCTAAGAGAAGCTTTTTCAACTATCCATTGGTCTCCCAAGGCAGAGAGTCAAAGAAGTTCAATTTTAGAACACATGCAAGTACATATTGGCAGTGCTGTTATAAAGATGTACAGATGTACATATTTCTAAATGTGCAACTAAAGTTTTAAGATACTGCAATGCTAGAAATTTAGCAAGTGAAAGAAGATTTTATAGGGGACAGGATTCTTATTTGTAGGGGTCAATGCCTTCATTCTGCCCTTCCCACAGCTATATCTCTGATAAATCAGTATTGAAGTATTGAAGCTGAAGTATACAGCAAGATGTAGAACCTCTGTCATGAACATGACAGCCATTAAAAGGATGTGAATACCACACCCATAAGCTTGCTGTACGAGCTGTTCCTTAAATATATGTGGAGGGATTTTTCTTTCCATAGAATGAGTATCTATTCAGAAACAGAACTGAGTAGAAATACATTTCATTAGATATACAGAATATTTACAAAATGTTAAGAAATAGAGATTATTACAATCTTTGGGTGTCCCTTACATCATGGGTTAATGTTATTATAGAAATTTCTGCAGGTCCCTTATACTGTAAGGCTGAGGATTAACTCTCATTGCCTTAATGCCTTCCTGTTGTCATTATATGAAGGTTTCTGTGTTCCATTTGAAGGTATGAAGCTTCCGATTACTATTAACGATGCTACCACAAGTCCTATAATTTAGAGGAGAAAACAGCATGCACTTTATGTGCTAAGTAGGCAGCCTGGACTAAGTATATATGTATTTAATCATACTGTACCTTAAGTACACATTTAATCATGGATGAAACTGAGATGCCTACATCAGCAAGTATCCAGCTGTCCTTTAACACTGCTCCTGCATACATCAGTTCCAAATATCTCCTACCTTGCTTGTCTTCAGAGAGAGGAACATGAAAATAATCCTTAAGGAGAAAAAAAATCTGTTAATAGCAGTAAGTAAAATTTAACAGGTCTTGGAAAAGTGGCCATGCTGTGTGTGTGTGTGTGTGTGTGTGTTGTGTTTGGGAGTTTTAGTTGAAACTATAACATGTCCATGTTCTACATCCATGCTACTATATATATATATATATATATATATGGTAGTTAACTGTTTTAAATATTATCATTGCTGTTGTTGTTGTTGTTGTGTGCCTTTAAGTCATTTCTGATTTATGGCAACCCTAAAGCAAACCTCTCATGGGGTTTTCTGAGACTGAGAGCGCATGACTTGCCCAAGGTCACCCAGTGGGTTTCCATAGCCGAGTGAGGATTTGAACCCTGCTCTCCCAGTGTCCTAGTCCAACAGCCGAACTATTACTCCACACTGGCTTAATATACTGATATGTTCACCTACATGGTAGGCATTAAACATAGTTATTGTCACATAATGAAGGCTATTCCAGGCTGTTCTTCTCCCTCTTAGTTGGGTTTTAGAAGAACAGAGAGACAGAGAATGAGACATAAAGTGGAGATTTTCTAATGCATTCTGATATAAGGGTAGATACAAAGGTTAAGGATACCCCTTAGAATGCAGTGGGTTTATGGCGTGCCCTTTGGCAACTGAAGCTTAAATATTCAAACATGTCATAGATAAATATCAATTTAAATCTACTGTTTTACCATTTCCAATTGTTCCACTAAATTATCATATGTCTCTATGGGCTTTTTAAAAACTCATCCTGTGAGAATACATTGTGTTGAATATTGTTCTAAAATTAAAACTGAAAGAGTAGATGTCCTTTTAGTTAGCTACTGTGTAAATTGGTCATATTCCCGCACTAGTGTAAAGGAAAAAAAAATATTGTGGGGATTTATTTCTGCAAACAAAACCACAGACTATGCTAGCTAAGGTTGATGGGAGTTGCTGTCAAGCAAGTGGCATCACTAACTATGGTGTCACTCAGTGTGGGAAGGTCTCCTCTGTCCCCAGGCGTTTTCATGGAGAGGAAGCCTGGGGATGGAGCACCCTTCTTTTGGGTGTCACCCAGTATGGTCCACACACCAGTGATGTCACTGAGTCCAACATCTATAAGGCCTGGTTTCCCCTATCCCTGGTGTAGACAACACTGAGCTTGATGGCCTAGTAAAAGTCGGATCTAGTACTGTATAAATTTACTTCTAGGTTGCTAAATACCATTGTCACAATCTGGCAAGAAATTAAGCTGGACTTCAATATGGTGGACAGTGGTTCTTGCCTAGGATGGGAAGGTCCACTTCTTTCCTATAATTGAATTCTGTTATGCAAAGGAGCTGGATGGCTAACATAATTTCTACATGGCGATGGCTTGACTAAACCTAATACCAGTGCTTTGGACTACAACTTTCAAAATCCCTCAGTCCTCATAACCAGTTACTGTTATGGGAATAATAGTGCAAACAAGCAACTTTCCAAGCTGTGCCTAATAGTCACAACAAGTAATTTGACCAACTGGACAGAGTTTATGAAAGGCACTAGCAGTTTTAGACAGCTTGGTTGTGTGCTTGGAATGCAGCTAATACAAGCCTCATGGGACAAGCTTCATAGCTTCTGCCAATGTCATAGCTTTCCATATGGTAGCTATCCATATGGTAAATGTAAAGAATTGGCAGACTGTGTTTGATGATCTACAGTATGTAAGGAAAGTTAATAATGTCAGCATGTGCTTCAGATACAGCTCACACTGAATTTGGAACCCGTTGAAGCATGTCTTGACTATGAAGCAGTCACTGCCTCCTGAAATCATGATATGTGTATTTAACTGAAAACCAAAATAGGCTCAAAGAATTATTAGAAACAGAACTCTAGGAAATTCCACTTTAGCCACATGAGTTCCACGTTAGTCTCATAGGAGGTCCAGGGAAAATATCTGAGAGTCAGATACTGAATCTGGCTATGTAACTGAGGCTATAGCTTGGAGGAAGCAATAGTTTCCTGGAAAAGTTACTTTTTGGGATGTTGTTGCTGTGTGGCTCAGGGGGTTTTCTTGGCAAGATTTGGTCAGAGGGATTTTGCCTTTGCCTTTGCCTTCCTCTGAGGCTGAGAGAGTTGGCCAGTGGGTTTCCATTGCCAAGCAGGGATTCAAATGCTGATCTCCAGAGTTGTAGTCCGACACCCAAATCACTACACCACACTGGATAACAGCTCCCATATTTCCCTAGCCAACATGTCCACTAACCATGCTAGCTGCAGTATTCTTGGAATTCTTATCCCAGAAATAACTTTTTCAAACTCTGGTTGAGACACAGTAACGTGCACAAGCCATCCACTGTGCCAGGATTTCCCATACCAAAGATTAATGCTCGAACTCAGGAATGGTATGTCTGACTGTTATTCCTAT
The DNA here is from genome assembly GCA_034509955.1 of Urosaurus nigricauda. Lineage (NCBI taxonomy): Eukaryota > Metazoa > Chordata > Lepidosauria > Squamata > Phrynosomatidae > Urosaurus > Urosaurus nigricauda. Next base: position 246,905,116 of record JAOEGL010000003.1, read on the forward strand.
CAGAACTAGCCAGCATAGTCAATTCAGAGGGATACTGGGAGTTGTAGTCCAATACCTGTGCAGCCACATCCTCCCCATTCTTGGTCTTTTATTAAACCAACCTGATTATGCTGCTTTGGCTCAAAAGCCATGGGGAACTACTGCTAGTACTCATGAAGTAAAACCATTGCACTGGCAATAGAAGATCATATCATGTTGAATCCTGTGCTCTGATGACACTGCACACAGTGTAATTTTAGGCCAGGGTTTAAAATGGTGCTGCTGATAGCTTGGATTCAACTCAGCCTTTTTAAAATTCAGTTGACATACTTGCAAGTAAACATGGGTAGAATTGTGAAGCAATTTATGCAGTTTAATTTTGGAGTGAATCATTCTTAATTCAGTGGGGAACACCTTAGAATAAACACACTCTGGAACAAGGTGTTAGAAATCTTAATTCTGAATATATCAGTTGATTTGTGTTTAGGTTTTTGCTATGTCATGTTGATTTACAATGCCCTAACCCTCAATATTTCTGGTTATGGGTTTGGTAGTAGTATTAAATCCCCACCATGACAGCTACACAGAGTTGGGGACTGTGCAGCCCACCAGATGTGGTTGAATCGGAGCTTAATCACTGGCCATACTGTCTAGGGTTTAAATTTTTAGTTCTAGGCTTTTTTCTTTGCATACTATAATTAAAAGAATTCAATTGAAACTCCAACACAACAGAGTTCTTAAGCTGTACTCCTACAAAAACATACCTAAGAATAGGTGCTACTTAATTCAGTGGGTATTATTTCTGAGTACACATGCATAGGATTTTGCTGTGAGTTATTTAGATTGTTCTGCTCACATCTTCTCACCCACACAAAACAAACTTGCTCCCTCTTATTAAAATATGGGTATACTTGAAAATGTTCATAGAAAATAGGTATGCTGTATTTGAATATTAATTGAGCTTAGATTTCAAGGGGTAATAAGAAGTTAGATGAAGAAAAAGAAGTCCATTCAGGTGAATTAAACAGAACTCAGGGGCACTTTAATATAAAGGATACAATATAATTTATTTCATTTTAAACATAGAAGCTAAAAATGAAAGATAGTGACAAAGATTCAATTAAAGCCAAATTCCTCATTTTATAAAAAGCTGCAGCATGCATGAAAGATTTCATTTTAGCAGCGACTATTACCTAATTCCAACTTTCACATGCACTGAAAATCAAGATTATGAAATAATTTGGCTAATGGACATGGTCTTACCTTTATCATCAGCTTTATATCTTTCACTGTGTTTTCTGATGAGATATCAAAAGATTCACAAAGTCCTTCAAAGGCAACAAAAATCCTCATTTTGAAAAAGTATTGTTAGCACATCCCAAAATGTTTTCCCTCTTTACCAAGCAACATGCAAATCTTATCCGAACTGGACCCCCCCAAAAAAACAAGCTTTGAGGAGACTGTAAATATCCAATTTAACTAGACACGTTTTGCTTCCAAAACAAGAGGCAGCCTGAAAAATACTGGCTCAAGCAGGCAGAAGAGAAGTCTGAGGAACAATGAATAGAGTTTGTTTCCCAGGCTGAGCTGAATAGGAAAAATGTTCTCTTCTCTAGCTCACAAACTTAATTAAACCACCAAACCTGGTATTGATCAAGGCAAGTGTGAACACGTTTTTCTGCGTGTACATGCATGTTCGGAGCTAATCACACCAGTTATATTTGCTCAAAAGGCACTTATCAAACCGCTGAGAGCCATGACACAAATGAGTTTGTTTATTTTATTCCTTATTTAATCTTTAAACTTTCTGTAAATAAATCCAACCACAGCACTCATGTTTCCATAACAACTTTATAAGCATGTTAATTTAGCCAGCTCTGCCAGCCCAGATTAGAAAACAACTTGCTTTTGACACAAAGGAGAAAATTAAGACGAGAAGCATATTCATACTACAGGACTTTAGAGCTATGATTCCACTTCAACTGCCGTGGTTCTGTTCTATGGAGCCCTGAGATTTGCAGTTGAGAGAGAGGTATTTAAAATGCTTAGTCAGAGTAGTCCAGTGCCTCACCAAATAACAAGATTTCACAGGATGGAACCACAGAAGTTAAAAGTGGAATAATAATGTTATAATTCTGTAATGTGAATGGGCCCAAGGGGGAAGGGGAGAAGGGAAAGAACAAAAGGAGATAGGACAACCCAGAGCCTTTTGGATAGCAGCTGCTAGAATTCCCCAGTCACTACAAACAGTGATCATACTGACTGAGGGATTCTGGGAACTGTTGTCCAATCAAAGTAACTTTTCCAGACTCTGAGTCAACAGTCAGTAATATCTCTGCCCTGTTTCACATACATTTTCAGCTTAGTGGTGTGCTTTCTTTTATGTCTTGATTCTTAAGCCTAAATGGTTAAGGGTCACATTCATTGTGCTTTTTTGGATCTCTAGTTGCTGTTGTTGTGGCACTTCAAATCATTCTAATTTATGGCTACTCTGAAGCGAACCTATCATTGGGCTTTGTTGGCAAGATTTTTTTAGATGAGGTTTGCCATTACCTTCCCCTGAGGTTGAGAGACTGTGATTTGCCCAAGATCACCCAGTGGGTTTACATGACTGAACTGGGAACTGAACCCTGGTCTCCAGAGTTAAAAGTCCAGCACTAAAACCGCTAAACCACGCTGGCTCTTGAGGCAGGGATACAAGTCTCAGTGCCTCTCTCCACAGAAAACTCTCTCTCACACACATATACATACCACACAGAGACTTCTGACCCACGTTCTCCCCCTGTATTTGCCCCAGTACCACCCTTCCTGGCAACTGATAATCTCCCCATCTATGTCTTTCTGCACAAAACTTGTCTAACAGCTAGGGAGTTGCGGAACAAGCATCTCCATACCACTCTCTCAAGCTCAGAGAAACTCCCATGGTTGTAAAGCTAGATTTATGGTTCAGACCTCATAGCTTTTGGACTATTTCTGTAACTCCTTATGGTGTAAAAGCTGAGCAGAAAAGTGGTATTACCAGCTGCTGGCAGGGCCAGACTACCAATGCTGTAACAGGTACAATTGTTCCTGACCCTTCTCTGTCTGGGAGAAAAGTGCAGTTCAATCACCTCCAGAATTTCTCAGTGTTTCTGTTATCATTGTTGTGTGTGTTGAACGAGTAATTCAGTCAGGAACAGTATCAAAAGGAGAAAAACTGATCATCTGTGCTGACCAGTATCTCGGTGATTGAAGTCAACATGAAAAGCTCATTCTCAGCACCCATGTCTCATTCAGACTGCTGATATCTTCTATGATAGTGATGACGGAAGAGTCCAAATAGTCCTGTATTGTTTCCAGAAACTCTCCTGCTTCAAGAATGGTTTCTGCCTCCAATGATACCAAGTGCAAATCTTCTGCCAGCAAGTACTGCATGGAAGAAAGGCCATTGCCCACCACAGGCTAAGAGTCCCCTTGTAGCAGGAGGGTCCCCCCAGCCTGGCATGTCCTGCTCCACCACCACACAGTGCCACCATCTTGGCACTTCCTCTCAACCTGCTTCCTGCATAAGTAATTAAGTAAAGGTACACTTAAACCTGGAGATATAATAATCAGCTTCGACATGGTCTCCTTGTTCGCCAAAGTCCCTATAATGGACATCATGGAACTTATCCCGCAAATTTTTCCGGAAGACATCATAGCCCTGTTTGAACATTGCCTCACCAGGAGCTATTTCCAGTGGGACAATGGATTCTAAGAGCAGAGAGATGGGGTAGCCATGGCAAGTCCTCTGAGCCCCATGAGAGCAAACGTTTACATGGAACACTTTGAAAAGCAAACGCTGGAAACAGCACCAAAAAAGCCCACAACATGGTTCCGATATGTGATTGACACTGTCACCACTTGGAGCCACAGAGAAGAAGATCTGACTGTGTTTCTGAACCATCTGAACAACATCCACCCTAACATCCAATGGAAAAAGAAAAGGAAGGAACATTGCCATTCTTGGATGCCTTGGTCATCTGCAAACTGAACTGCTGAATGCAGATTTGTTTGTTTCACAGGTCGTCCCATTAAATGTTATGTACTATTCCCGAGGTTCTCCCAGCTCTCAAGAGGAGAAAAATATTTCTCAGGGGATTCAAAGAATAATGAATAGTGAATGCCCACATAAAAACACCTTTGGATACAAGTCATTGTGTTTGATACAATACATTACTTTTCAAATGGTGCCATTCCTTTGGAGTGGAGTAAGTTTGAACTGTGGAGTAAGTTTGAACTGTGGCAAGAGGAATACTAACTCCCCCCCCCTCCATCCACTGGTTATTTTAAAAAAATGCTACAGGAATCATGCCTTCTTCCTCTATGCCAAGCAAACACTTCTGCTTGCCACTTACTCTGGAACTGCAAAACTAAAGTGAGACTCAAGAAAGAAGGAACTAAGTAGTTGCCTTTCTTACAAAACAGGCAGATTTTGTAAAAGGGAATTTCTATGTTTATACAATTATCATGTAAAGCAAGTGATGTAGCTAATGCTATTATTAGAGTGATAATCTCTCAGGAAGTATAGCTGAAGGACATAGTTATATCTGTTTTAAACCATATTCTCATTTGTTGTTGTTGCTGCTGCGTGCCTTCAAGTCATTTTCACCATATGGTTAACCTAAGACAACTATCATAGGCTTTTCTTCACACGTTTCTTCAGAGGGGGCTTAATTGCTATTTTCTGAGGCTGAGAGCATGTGACTTGCCCAAGGTCACCCAGTGAGTTTCCATGGCCAAGCTGGGATTTGAACCCTGGTCCCCCAGTGCTATAATCCAGCATTCAGACCACTATACCACACTGGCTCTGTTTCCTCTTTAGGAATCCTGACATTTGTCTTTCAGAGTAGATGACTCAGGTGTTTGCTGGCAGATTATTCTAAGTGCCTCTCCAAAATACAAATCCTAAAGTTCCTTAGTATGGAGTGGTTAAAGTGCTATGACAGTGGAATAACTATGCAGTATAGATACGATGAGGAGTAAGCAACTTGTGGCCCTCCACCTGCTGCCTGACTTTCAGTTCCCATCAATCCTCTCTCCTGTCTGTGCCAACTCAGGATGATGGGTATTCAAAAACTGGAGGGTCACAGGCTGGCCATACCTGATACCGAATGATGAATTTCTCATAGAAGGGTGGGATTTAATAAAGACATAGCGTATATACTTGACTATAAAAACCTCGTGTAAGTCGAGGGCAAGTTTTGGGACCAAAATTATGGATTTTGATATGACCCGTGGATAAGTTGAGGATAAAACTCAGGGGACACGCAACAAAGGATGTAAAGAACAAAGTTTACTGTCTTCATATAGAAATGTCTTATTCAGATCCTACTAAACCCAATTCCTCTTGGCACCCTTTTGGGGGGAAGCACCACTGCCATTTTCCCACCCAAGCATTAAAAAAGGCTAGAAGCAGCATCATGGTAGAAAGAGTTTAGGTGGTTGGTGCTTCTTACTCCAGGATGAAGTAAGCTCTACTCAGAGAAGAGTTAAATTACACTATATTTATATTGACCCATGGTCAATAAGTCAACCCAGCTTTTTGGGGTCGATTTTTCTGACAAAAATTTCTAGACTTATAAATGAGTATATATAGTAAAGAAATATTGCTAACTTTAGGACCGAGATGAACATTTATTGAGTCAACTCAAAATAACTAGGGGTAGAATTAATTGTGAGGCATTTTGTGAGAAAATTCAGGGAGACTTTTGTGAGGCATTTTGTGAGATATTCAGGGAGACTTTTGTGAGGCATTTTGTGAGGAAATTCAGGGAGACTTTTGTGAGGCATTTTGTGAGGAAATTCAGGGAGACTTTTGTGAGGCATTTTGTGAGGAAATTCAGGGAGACTTTTGTGAGGCATTTTGTGAGAAATTCAGAGAGTTGTGAGACATTTTGTGTGAAATTCAGGGAGACTTTTGTGAGGCATTTTGTGAGGAAATTCAGGGAGACTTTTGTGAGGCATTTTGTGAGGAAATTCAGGGAGACTTTTGTGAGGCATTTTGTGAGGAAATCCAGGGAGTTCTGGGAAGCATTTTATGAGAAACTCAGAGAGTTGTGAGACATTTTGTGAGAAATCCAGGGAGACTTATGATGAGACATGTCTCTGTCAGAGAGTTGTGGTGGTGGTGCCACACAACAAACTACAACCCCCAGAATTCCCATAACAGCACGGACAGAGTTAAACTTGTGTGCCACAAAATCTGGGCTTTATTATTACTGCAGTCCACGTTAACTCCGCCCCCAACGGCTCCCCTCATCATTGGCCCCGCCCCCTTTTGGGCCCCGCCCCTTTATCACGCGCCAGCCGCCGCCGCCGTGCGCAAACGGCGTTTCTCCCCCCTCCCCTCTGCTTGATTGGCAGCAGGAATCGTCCAATCCCCGTCGCCCGCTCGGTCCCCTCCGCCTATGCGGGGACTGTCCCCGCGGAGGGGGGCGGGACTTCCGTCTCTGCAGGAGGAGAGACAGAGAGGGGTTTATTATTATTATTATTATGGATTCTGCCTGAGTCGCTGCTGGAGGCTGTTCCTGGCTTGACAGGTGACTAGAGGCGCCCTTTTGTTGAGGCTGCGTCTACACTGGAGGAATAACCCGGTTTGGGAGCGGTTTAACTCTTTGTCTGACTCACTCGCTGTGGAATTCTGGGAGTTGGAGTTTGTTGTGGGGCCTTAAGGCCCCACAACAAACTCCAACTCCCAGAATTCCACAGAGAGTGAGTCAGACAAAGAGTTAAACCGCTCCCAAACCGGGTTATCCCTCCAGTGTGGATGCAGTTTGTTTGTTTCTCGGTGTGATGATGCTACTATGCCTGGGTTTGTGATGCAGGGATTGCTTGTGATGATTTTTCATTTCAGTTCTAGGCCGCCTTTCTCCCAGAAAAAGGGACCCAGGCGGATCACAAGATGCTAAGACAAAAATGACAGTACTTGGCCCATAGAGAATCATTAGAGGAGAATATACTTCCCCATAGAGATACATAGGAGAATGTTTGTCCATAGGGGAACCATTGGGAATTACTTGCCCATAGGGAAACATTGCAGAGTTTCCCTATGGGCAAGTATTCTCCTGTGTTTCTTCCCCATGAGCAAGTATTCCCTCGTTTTCTTATGGGCAGGTATTCTCCAATGTTTCCCTATGGGCAAGTACTGTCATTTGTTTTAGTTTGCGGTTAGCTGCCCTTGAGTCGGTTCCGACTCATGGCGACCCCGTGGATGAGACATCTCCAAAAATCCCTCTCCTCCACTGCCTTCTTACCCAGATCCTGCAAGGCCTTGTCCACAACCCCCCTGGTTGAGTCTATCCATCTGGTTTGTGGTCCTCCTCTCTTTCTTCTACCTTTCCTAGCATTATTGATTTTTCTAGTGGCCCATGTCTTCTCATGATGTGGCCAAAGTACGATAGTCTCAACTTGACCATCTTTGCTTCCAAGGAGAGCCCTGGTCTGAACTGTTCAAGAACCCATTTCTTTGTCTTCTTGGCTGTCCATGGTATCCTAAGTACTCTTCTCCAGCACCACATTTCAAATGAGTTGATTTTCTTTCTGTCTGCTTCCTTCACTTCCCAGTTTTCACATCCGTACATGGTAATTGGGAATACTGTACAATGGCCTGAATGAGTCTGACTTTAGTTCTCAGTTGTATGTCTTTGATCTTCAGTATCTTTTCCAGTTCCTTCAAAGCTGCCCTTCCTAATCCTTGTCTTCTTATTTCTTGACTGCAGTCTCCGTTCTGGTCAAGGTTTGATCCTAGATATGGAAATTCTTTAACTTTTTCAATTTCCTTGTTGTCTAGATTGGATTTGTATATTTCTACTGAGGTTTCAGTACCTCCCATAAGAATCTCTTTAAAAACTTTACTACAAAAAATTAAAATTAAAATAGTCCAATTAAAATATTAATAATAATAATAATAATAATAATAATAATAAATTTTATTTATACCCCGCTCTTCAGCCAAAGCTATCAGAGCGGCTTACAATTTGTTAATTAGACATTTCCCTGCCCTCAGGCTTACAATCTAAAAGACACGACACAAAAGGAGAAGGGAATGGTGGTGGGGAAGGGGGAAAGTCCAGCAGCTCTTCTCTCCCTCAGAGGCCTGGACCAAGGCAAAACATTTAAAAACATTTAAAAACATGCAATAGTTAAAAACACAAACATTCATATATATATATATATATATATTCTCAAAAGCAAAACTTGATTTTGCCATTTTATATATCAGTAGGGGACACCATTTTACTATGCCACTGTATTTAATGGGACTTGAACATCCACAGATTTTGGTATCCATGGAAGGTCCTGAAACCAAACCCCAGCGGATACCAAGCACCCACTATATAATGGTTTTGAAAATCCTAATTTTGGTATTCTGTGTTCTGTCTTTGCACCTTATGATCTTTCATAGCTGCCCTTCCCAATCCCACTTACGGGGTGGGTGGTTCCTGGACCCAAACCCCAATGGACATTTCAAGCCCACTGTACAGTATATGCAAGCTCTTTAAATGGCATTTAATGATAGCAAAGGAGTTCCACAGCTACTTTTACTATGCATAGTTGTCTATTGGTTCTGTGATTGTGCAGTAATTGTGCCAAAGCAAGAGTGAGTTAGAGATCCATTATGGTCTTTGTGCAGCTTCTTCTCACCCTGTATAGCTATTCATTTGTAAAATTAGTTTGTTTTCAGAATTGTGAGCAGGGTACACCTCATTTTAGGGTGTATTAAGTCTGGCTGTACAACTGCTTACTTCCCAGTCAGTACATGAGGCTGCACTTGGTCTCTTTGAGGAATATCAGCTGGTGTCAACTGTACATGAATCAGTCTGCATCCTAATGGAGTGGAATAAAGATGGAAGTGTTTGCACAGATGCCTTGCTCTCTGTTTGGGTAAATGTATTAGTTTTCACCAATAAATTTCTAATTTGGTTGGGCTTAATGGTGAAATTGCTTGGGGCTAAGGGTGAATTACCATCTCACACATGAGTAACTATGCTCTTTCATCAGTATTATTTTATGTACTGTATTGGGACACCAAGGTTATGTGAACAAATATTTTAGGTATGTCTGCAGATAACGGATTTCAGCCCTTGGGAATAGGGTAACATCTGAGCCTGTGTATTTGTTAGTGAATATATGTTTCAGGCTTTGACTATGCGGGTGTAGGATTAAGCCTTCTGAAATATGCTCACTTGCGCTGGGATAATCTAGCAATTATTCATAATTGGAAATCTTGGAGTCTTCACAGTGTTTTTGTTTTGTCATATTGTACCCTGTCAGTCCTAGATATTATTGTGAATAATGTCCCAAAGTTTGTGTTACCCCTCTGAAATCAGTGGAACTTTAATTGTGACAGACAAATCCCATTCATTAAAATATGTCTATTTAGAGAGGAATAACATTGACTGATTATTCCAGACACATCTCCAACTGTTTTCTTTCCAATCATTCTAGCTGTAATATTAATTTCATTGCCTGTTTGAAACACAAAAGCTATTAAAGGGATTTTGGAGGTGCTAATACTTTTGCCTGGTTTTATGCTATTTCATTGCAGACAGAATGATGCCATTTATTGGACAACTTACATATGCACACACATCCACACATATGTGTATACATATCTATACTTTCCTTACCCAATACACTTTTTCTAGATTATATTGCAAAGGCAAAACCCTGCTGAACAAATCTTGCCAAGGAAAGACCATGCTAGGGGCGCCTTAAAAAAAGGTAAATGTTTTCCCCTTTGACCTGATTGTCAAGTTATGTCAGACATGTGGCAAGCATAACTGCACAGAATGCTGTTACCTTCCCACCTGAGTGGTACCTATTTATCTACTTGCACTTCTACATGCTTTTGAACTGCTAGGTTGGCAGAAGCTGAGGCTAAGTGACAGGAGCTCGCTCCATCATGCAGCGCTTGGGTCTCGAACTGCCGATCTGTCAACTTTGCCCTCATCAGAGTCAGTGTTTTAACCACTGAACCACCGTGACCCTAAGAATTGCCTTAGGGTTGCCATAAATTAAAAAAGAATTTGAAGGCACACAACATCAACAAGATAATATTAACTAGTATAAGAGAAGTGCTTCATAATTGGAATTAGAATAATTTGGAATTATTCTAATGATAATATAAGTGTCTAAAATATTACTGAGAATAATGTATCCTTGTAGATGTTCTTGGATTGCAAGTTTCATCAATAGCCATCATTGTCTGTGGTGAAGAGTGCTGGACGCTGCGGTGTCTGTAGGGCTGCATGATTGCCACTATAGCTGAAAATGTACTAAGCTCTGGACAAAAACATTTATAGTAAATGTGTAATGCAAAAGAGAAAAGGGATAGTGAGGGCAGGAGGAAAGAACCAGACTGGGGCACCAGTTCTTCAGTATGAGTAGTTCTACAACATTTAATTCAAATTGGCCAGCAAAGGCACGAGCCAGCTAATATAGATACCCAGTGAGTTTTTTTTCTCAGATGTTGGCTGGTGGCTTAACTGAGAGGCTGGATCGTGTTGTGTTACTTTGCTTCTTATGCACATGCCAGCAGTCATGTTTATGGTAAGAGGGTTTTTTTTTAAATCTGCTTTTACCATGAAAGCACTAAAGAAATCATCTGCACTTTGGAGAGCGTCCGCCCATAAAATGCCTTTCAGATAAGAAAAACACCTATCACAATAAGAACATAATCAGAATGTAAATGATTTATTTCCTAAGGTGAATTTTCAAGCAGTTTTGCTCGTGAAGGTGCTTCCTGTGGCATAATTGCATGGGAGTAATTTAATTTGATGAAGTTTACTTCTGAGTAAACCTGTACAGGATTACTTTGTTAATTTTGGATTTTTTGTTGACATTAGAGCTAAAATACCCTGTTGCCTACAGTTATTGTAAGTCAAGCCTGGCTTTGAATCCTCCTTGATACATTAGAATTATATTGGAGGTAATGAGCCAAATAATATGGTAGATATGCTACACTTTCACTTCCAGCAGCTATAATTAAAAATGTGGCTTTATTTGTTTTCTAATTGTAAAATTGACATTCACACTTCCATTTCTGCTGTATCTGTTTGAGTGCTGTCTGCAGTGATAAAACAGACTATATCTGTTTCTAAAATAATAGGTCACTTTTAGAATATCTCAATATTTTATAATAATAATAATAATAATAAAATTTTATTTTTATACCGCCCTTCCAGAGATCAGGGCGGTGTACAAGATTAAAACAACATATTACAACCAGATAAAATAAAACAAATTACAATAATCCAATAAAACCTTAAAACATTAAAAGATAATCCCTTACATAAAGGGCGGCGACAGTGGGGAAGTGGGCAATTGGCAGGCAGTTTACATAAAACAATCCGATCAGGGATATGCCAGTCTGAATAAATAGGTCTTAATATCTTTCTTGAATTGGCTGAGAGTGGGGGACAAGCGGAGCTCGGAAGGTAGTGAGTTCCAGAGGCGAGGGGCAGAGATAGAGAACGCCCTCCTTGTTGTATTCACTAATCTTGCCTCTGGAACTCTCAATAAACATTGTCCGGTTGATCTAAGTGTGCGGGGCGGATTATATGGGGAGAGACGGTCCTTAAGGTACTCTGGGCCCAGGCCATATAGGGCTTTATAGGTGATAACCAGCACTTTGTACTGAGCCCGGAAGCGGATCGGCAGCCAATGAAGGTCTTTCAGAATAGGTGTTATATGGGCGGCCCTGGGAGCACCAGTGACCACCCGGGCTGCCATATTTTGTATTAACTGCAGCTTCCGAGTGTGATACAAAGGCTGCCCCATGTAGAGCGCGTTACAGAAATCCAACCGAGAGGTTACCAGAGCATGTACTACAGTTTCAAGATCCCCCCGGCCCAGGTAGGGGCGCAGCTGGCGTATCAGCCGAAGCTGATAGCAGGTGCTCCTGACTGTCGCATCCACCTGAGAATTTAGATGGAGCGACGAGTCAAGGAGCACCCCCAGACTGCGTACAGTGTCCTTAACGGGGAGCGTGACCCCGTCCAGGACAGGTGGAACCACCTCCATACCCGGACCCGGGGAACCTATCACGAGTACTTCCGTTTTCTCTGGATTCAGGCTGAGTCTATTTTCCCTCATCCAGTCCATTACCGACTCTAGACAGGCCACGAGAGGAGCGACGCCATCCCTGGTCACTGCATCAGTCGGAGACATAGAGAAGACTATTTGGGTGTCATCAGCGTACTGATAACACCGCGCCCCATGCCTCCGGATGATCTCTCCCAGCGGTTTCATGTAAATGTTGAAGAGCATGGGGGACAGAATAGCTCCTTGAGGGACCCCAGATTTAAGGGCCCTCTTATCGGAGCAGACGTCCCCCAGCTGCACCATCTGGAACCTCCCAGAGAGGTAGGACCGGAACCACTGGAGCGCAGTGCCCCCGATTCCCACCTCTACCAGGCGTTCCAGAAGGATACCATGGTCGATGGTATCGAAAGCCGCTGAGATGTCCAAGAGCACCAACAGGGACACGCTACCCCTGTCGATGCCCAGATGGAGATCATCGACCAGGGCGACCATGGCAGTCTCAACCCCATAGCCAGCCCGGAAACCGGTTTGAAATGGATCTAGAAAATCCGTTTCATCCAAGATCGATTGAAGTTGGAGTGCAACCGCCCTCTCGATCACCTTCCCCAAAAATGGCAGCAGCGAGACTGGCCGATAATTATTATGAACCAGGGGGTCGAGGGAGGGCTTTTTTAACAATGGTCTTACAGTGGCCAATTTAAGATGGTTAGGAAATTGACCCTCCCTCAGAGATGTATTAATAATTTGGCGTAACAACGTAGTTACCGCCAATCCCCCCTGGGCCACCAACCATGAGGGGCAGGGGTCGAGAGAGCAGGTTGTCTTCCGAACGCTTCTAAGGATCTTGTCCACATCCTCGGTACCGACAGACTCAAACTGATCCAGTATAACAAAGTCCACGGAAGCTCTGGACGCCTCTATTCTGGTTTCTGTTTCAATCCTGGCATCCAGACCTTCATTTATCCGAGAGATTTTATCCGCGAAGAAGTTGTTAAATTGGTCACAGCAGGCCTTAGTAGGTTCTTTGTTGAATGGTAGTTATAATCACCTAGTATAGTTATGGCAACACAGCACCTGCTTAGATGGAAAAGTGATATTATCTGTTTTCTTTGAATTCAGAAATCTAATTTCTGCAAATAGCCATTGAAGTGCTTAGTAGACAACTATTGATTCGAGTAATAATAATAATAATAATAATAATAATAATAAAATTTATTTAGTAGCCTGATAAGATTGTATGTACAGCACGTTTATAAACAAAGGTTAATAATAATAATAGGAAGAAGACAAAATGAGAAGACATTTTCTGATCTGTCAATGGTGACGAGTTCACATGCCTGTCCTAGTAGACTTAGCTGTTTTACTTCATTATTGTTAACTACCATCAGGTCAACTTTGACTTATGGTGGCCCTGTGAATGAGAGACCTCCAAGTCACTCTATCATTAACTCAGGTTTTGCAGATTCAGGGCCTGCCTTTGCACTTTTTTCTTGTCTTTCTCTGGTAATCATTCCAAATCTTTGCTATATCCTGCTAGTAGTATCTTATCATTTGCATATCTTAAATGGTGGATGTTCCTTTCTCCAAAGGACTTCCTCCAAATTTTATTCTGCTTTACATATGATACATTCAGTTTACAAGTTAAACAAACAGGGTGATAAAATTCAGTCTTGCATGACCCCTTTGCCAATTGGAAACCATTCCCCCCCCTTCTGTCCTGACCTGTTCTCTTGGACAGGTTGTACATCATCATAATAAAATGCTGTGATGCACCCATTTCTTTAAGAGCGGTCTGTAATTTTTCATGATCCACACAATCAAAGGCTTTGCTATGATCTATAAAGCACAGGCTGATTTTCCTTTGAAATTATTTGGTACACTCAATTATCCAGTATAACACCTTGTTTTTAACAAAATCTTTGCTCTGTTAGAGCAAAAGTGAAGATTTTTTAAACTGAATTTCTGAACACTTTCTCTTCATGAAGAGCCAATGTGTTACTTGGTTGACAAATACTGATGTTTTTACATTTGCAGAACTTGCCTTAAAACAAACAAACAAACAAATGTTTTGGTGTAATACAGTTAATTCATTTCCCAAAAAATAAGGTAAAATTGTTTTTCATGTGTATGGAACATGGACCCAGTTGCCCAATGAATTATCTGATTCTCTGTTTTCTCAGAGATCCAGCTTCGTCAGCAGCTTGGGAGGATTATAATTTAGAGGCAGGGAGGAAGATCCAGTCTGGAAAAGTTCTTTGTAGCCAACAGTGCCAATATAAGAAGGCAGAATCTGAGAAACAGACCAAAGGTTGAAGCTGACTACTTAGTCAGTGAGGTGCACAGGAAAAATGGAAGGCTTCTGGAAGATGTGTCAGATGGTTCAAGAATTAAGCTTTTATTTCTAACACAGCAGCATTGCTCATGGACATTTTCTTAGGACAAGATAGGTAGGTGAAATTACTTTATATTAGAGTCTGAGGTCATCTGATTTTCAGGTGTGATATATCTGTCTGAAAGTTTTCTAGGAGGAGCTTCTAGACAGAGTTTGGACTAGTTGCTGTTTTGGACAGCTAATAGTATTCCCCATCCAACATTGCCAAGTGGTATTGTAGCCCAAAAATAACTCTGTCTGCATAGTATTTTTATTGCACCTGCTCTCACTTTGAAGCAGGGATCTGGTGTTTCCTTAGAACTCAAGACCTATGGGTGACTCTCCCCTCTCTCAAGCAATCCATACTATTTCCTGCTCACTCAGCAACTGTGAACTACAGTAGATGTAAAATAAAATGCTTGTTTGCAACATTGTTAGCTGCTACATTACACCTGATGTGCACCGGATCTGTTAAAGTTTCAGATAAAACTTGTAGATGAGTCTTGCAGTTCAGCGTGTAGATTCTCTTTCCTTGCTCTGCTTGTGCAGGCTACCACTTAACTGTCCAGGATCCCTCAATGAGCATGAGCGAACAGCAAAATGGAGAGAACAAGGACAGCGCCTGATAGAAAAAAGATTTGTTTGTCAGGATTTGTTCTTGACAAAGTCATGCTGGTTCCCACCTCATTGTCATCAAGATACTTGCAGACATATTCCTGTATAATGTCTTGTAATGTTATTCCTGGTATTGAAGTCAGGCTGTAGTTTTCTGGATATTCTTTCTTGCTTTTTTTTTTTTTAAAGAGAGGTACAGTGTTTGCCCCTCTGAAGAAACTTGCTGGGCATGAGTTGTACATGAACTAAGAGGCTGCTGGTTGAAATCACTAGCTAGCTTCTCTTAAAATCATTGCCTAGGCTTAAGCTTAATTTGTTCTAGGCTGAAAGCATATTTTAACACTTCCAGATTCTGGGATTTTGGTCATTCTTTTTCATTTTGTTTTTCAAAGTCCTTTCCATCTTATTAGGTGAGCTTCATATAGCTTAATTTCAAAAGTTTTCAATCTTGCAAGTTTGCTCATTTTGAGTTTTTATTTCTCCATCCTAAAGCAATAGTGTTCTCTTAAGTATTTGTCTGTATTCTGCTTGTACTTTTGGCCATTTGAGAAGCTCTATCATAATATTTGCTATGCCTCAATGCAGTATTACATATATCTTGAGTTCTTTGTGTTTAATAACATTCTCCTTTTAGAGAATTCTGTGTGGATGTGATTATTTTCATTTACCTAAGATGTGCAATTGGCCAAAATTACAAGATCCCTGAGAGGCATGTATATCCAGAACACACATGAATTCATTCATGTTCTCTCAGTGCAAACCTGGTAACAGGGAGGATTGGAAGCCATTAATGCTAGTTCCTAGTCAGCCAAAGTCCTTGGCACAGATGTAATGGAAAGCTGTGGTTGGTTGCAACTTCCTCATTTTTTTCCTCACATGTGCAAAGGGAGAAGTAAAACATTAGCAAAGCAGCTTCATGTTGCTGAACAAAAGCCTGTGTGTTTCATGGATTTGATAATCTGAATGCCAGTCTAAACAGCCTGTAGAACTAAAATGCTTCACATTGTTTTGACAGCTTTATATGCAGCTGTCTCTTGGCTGCAGAACCTTTTTGTCATATTCTTTGTCTGTGCCAGTTATTGAAACAAGCAAACTCATGGTGTGGCTAGCATAACAGTCTGGAGGAGATATACTAGCCTTGATCTCTTATACTACTATGCTACCCTGGATGTGTTTGGACTACAACTCCTATAATTGTTACATACCAGCAGTGCCTTAAAGACTGAAATTGTGGCTCAGGAAAACAGTAAAGTGCATAGCTGTTCTTAGCTGCCAGGTACTCTGCTGTCCAAGAATCCCATTTGTGGCAGTGAACATTTGCATGGTTCTCTTCATTTTAATTCAAAGATTTGTTTCCAAGCTGAATATGACTTTCTTCTTGTATGAGTCCTTGGTAGGTTGTCAGCCTTAATGTGCTTTGTGTGTACAGCTGAAAAATACTTTTTGCAGATGCTTGTGTAATACAGAGTTATTTGTAGAGGTGCAAGCCAGAGCTCCCTATCCATCATCAGCTCTCTCTGTCCACCATCATCCAGAAGGAGAGATGGGCAGGCCAACTCCATTGGGCCCTGCCTGAAAAAGAAGGCCCTCCTCCTATCCACCATCATCCAGAGGGAGAGAAAGGCAGGCCAGCTCCATGGGCTTAGCCACAGTAAGAAGGCCCTCCCTCCAGTCTATCTCTCTTGATAGAAATAGAGAAGATCTGCGGGATTTTCCACCTATTCCACTTCCAGTCCCTTCTCTTTTTGTGTCGTGTCTTTTTAGATTGTAAGCTTGAGGGCAGGGAAATGTCTAATTAACAATTTGTAAGCCGCTCTGAGAGCCTTTTGGCTAAAGAATGGGGTATAAATACACTAAATAAATAAATAAATCATATTTTTTCAGGGCAGACTTGGGTTTCCTATTACTTGACACTCGGAAAGTTTTTAAGCCTGCTCAAAGGAGGACATTAGAATGTGGCTGGAAATCTCTGCTTTCCTAGAACTGCAGAGGTGTACTGCATTAGAAATATATGCATATAGCCTTTTCATAGATGCTTTGCCAAATTCTGCAATCCAAGTTGTTCATCTGGTTAGAGTAGGTGGCAGCCTGATTTTCCAGTTGTCTTGAATGTCTTAACCTATTTATACTCAATATGTTTTGTCTGCTCTAGTTTCAGGAGTATTCCACTTTGCTTGTGTGTGTGAATGTGTCTTCTAGTTATCTGTCAATTTATGGTGACCCTGTGAATTTCATAGGGTTTTCTTAGGCAAGGAATATACCAAAAGGTTTTGCCAGTTCCTTCCTCTGAAATATAGGCTATAGCACCGGTAGCATCATTGTCAATCTCCCATCGAATTACTAAGGATGATCCTGCTTGATTTCCAAGATCAGACAGAATCTGGTGCCTTTAGGGTATTAAGGGCCTTCCATCTTTCTTCTGGATGGATTATCATGCAGCTGCCTGGCCTCATATGAGTGCAGCAGTGTAGCTGTGTCCTGTGTTTACCTCAGGGAAAATATATTGAAAAGTAACCTAATGCTGTGGAAATGGTAGGACTCAACTGTCAGCCCACGTTTCATTTCACATAGAATGGGTTTGACATTTGAGCAGACTGAATTTAGTCATGTCCCTGTTACGATTTTATAAGCTCACAAAATCGCATTGTGTCATTTTGAAGATGAACTGAGTGTGGCCCACTACAAGGTCTATGCAAATGCTATGAAATTGGGACTACATAGGAGAAAAATTGGCTCTGTATTCATTTAGTTTTATGAGGCAAAATGAACGATCTTCCATCTTTTCCCTCTCAGTTGCTCCTAACACTTGCTTTACAGTCTAGACCAAAAGCTAAGGATAAACAACATTTTTGGTCCAATGGACTTCACACACAATTGCATGTACACAGATATTTAAGGATTAGTGTGTGTGTGTGTGTGTGTGTGTGTGCTTCTTCTATCCCTCCTGTGCTGTTTACCATATATACTCCACTAATAGTAAAAAAAAAAAAAAAAATTATGTCCAAAAATTGATCCTAAAATCCTGGCTTGACTTATATACAGTCTATACAGTAATATTGCATTGAAGGGTCCTGAAAGAAGCACCACCGCAATGTCCCACTCTCCCTACCTCAGCAGTGATATCTGCAAGAACTGGCAAGGAGTGTGTGTGTGTGAAAAGAGGTGATTACCTTCTCAATCTGATGTTAAAACCTTTTCTGCCCATCCTCTTCTGAATCTCTGTCCCCACCAAACACATTTAACTCCACTTTCGTCCCTTGCCAATCTGATGTTAAAACCTTCTGTCCTCACCAAACACATGGTGTAAGTCCACATCGCTTCCCGATACAATGTTAAAACCTTCTTTCCCCACCAAACACCCCATTTTACTCCACTTCTTCTGTTAGCACAATGGGAACCTCGAAAACAGAATACAGTATACAGAATACAGAGAATTCATTCTCTGAAGATGCCAGCCACAGATGCTGCGAAACGTCAGAAAGGAACTCTTGTAGAACATGGCCACATAGCCCGAAAGCTCCACAGAAAACTAAGAATACAGTATTTCCTAAAAAAAACAAACCCAAATTCTTATTATCAGAGCACAGTGTGATGCAGCAGCTAAAAAGGCCAATGCAATTTTAGGCTGCATCCATAGAAGTATCAAGGGAAGTAATAGTGTCACTCTATTCTGTTTTGGTCAGGCCCCACCTGGAATACTGTGTTCAGTTCTGGGCACCACAATTCAAAAAGGATGTATAGAAACTGGAGCGTGTCCAAAAGAGGGTGACTAAGATGGTGAAGGGCCAGGAAACCATGCCTTATGAGGAACACCTTAGGGACCTGGGGCTGTTTAGCCTGGAGAAGAGAAGGTTAAGAGGTGATATGATAGCCCTGTTCAAATATTTGAAGGGATGTCATACTGAGGAGGGAGCAAGTTTGTTTTCTGCTGCTTCAGAGAACAGGTCTTGGAAAAATGGATGCAAGCTCCAGAAAAAGAGATTCCACCTCAACATTAGGAGGAACTTCCTGACAGTGAGGGCTGTTTTACAGTGGAACACACTGCCTTGGAGTGTAGTGGAGTCTTTTTCCTTGGAGGTCTTTAAGCAGGGGCTGGATGGCCATCTGTCGGGGATGCTTTGATTGGGAGTTCCTTCATGGCAGGGGGTTGGACTGGATTGTCCTTGTGGTCTCTTCCAACTCTATGATTCTGTTTTTTAAAAAAACTTTTTACTGTTTTAATTGGATTATTTTAATTGTTTTTAAAGTGTTGTTTTAATGTGTGTGTGTGTGTGTATATGTTGTGAGCAGCCTTAGGTCCCAACGTTGGAGAAAAGCGGGATAGTAAATAAATAAATACTTCAGTATGTTTGTTAAATCATCTTCCTTACTTCAAATAAGATTTCAGTTGAATTATTATGGCAGGCCATGGCAGGGGGTTGGACTTGATGGCCCTTGTGGTCTTTTTCAATTCTATGATTCTATGATCATAAGTTTGTTTGTTTTTTAGGAAGTATTCTGTTTTTGAGATTCCCAAGCTAATGAACACTTCAAAAATGTGTTAAAACTTTTTTCTAAAACATGTGGTAAACAGAAATGTGTAGCAGTGTTGCATATGTCATTGTTCTGCAATCTTTCTTCCTGTTTCTTTGCCCAAAAAATAAATGCTGTCATAAGATTGCTCAAACACTTCCAGGTGATATTCTTTAATGTCAAGCATGTGGTTCTGTGATTCACCTTCATGTGACCTCAGTTATTCATTCTCACATACTGCTTCATATGTGTGAAGCTTCTGAGGCATATTGGACGTGTGCCCTTCATGTATGTAGCTTTGTCTGTATTCAGCATTATGTTGTAGGAATGGACGTATCTAGCAGAGCTGCTTTTATTTTCATGTCATTGGGCTAGGAAGATGACTGGATGATTTAGAGAACTATGTGCTTTGGGACTTTCAGATATATTAATTAGCCTTGACTTCTGTTTCAGAGCAAGTACAGAGCAAGTACCAAGCTAAGTTAGTACTATCCAAGTACTAAATGGGCTGACCCTGCTTAGCTTCAAATATCTGAGTAAATCTGTTGCCTCTAGGTTATTTAGGCCCTGACTGAAGTATGAAACCTTAACAAATAGAAGGCTTTCAAAATACAGTCAGCCCTCCCCTTACATGGGGGATCTGTTCTCGACCCCCTTGTGTAAGGGGGAAACCATGTATGCTCGTGCCCCATTGAAAAAAATGGGGCACATGCACGCAGCGTGGCTCGGTACGTGCACCATTCACTTAATTGTACCGTGGCTTCGGCGTAAGCTGAAAGCCACATAAAGGAAGCCTGAATATGGTGTGGCCTGACTGTATTAGGCTCTATAGACTGTAAGCCTGAGGGCAGGGATCCGTTTAATTTAAGATTGTATGTACAGCACTGTGTAAATTTACAGCGCTATATAAATAATAATAATAATAATAATAATATAAATTTGTTGTCAGTGTTACCTTCAAATATGTTTTAAGGGAGGGAAAGAGGAGAAATCTCAGCTGCTCACAAAAATACATAATGGATACTATGGTTGTGGTGGTCTTGGGTGTAGTTTATTCCCATGGAAACACTGGCCTTTTAAGCTCAAACCACCATGATGCTTCCTGATGCTGGATTGCTCCTGTTTGTACTTGGCTGAGTGTACCAGACTTCACCTCCACAGTTTGTTTAATGTGATGTGATTGTTTTTCCCACAGCAAGCTAAAAATTAAATCATTTGTTTTTTACTTTGTTTCTCTATCTAGTTTGTAGGAAAAAACATACCAGACCATTGCCTGCTGTAAGGTGGTATGCCATGCTAAACAAATCATGGGCCAAATGTCAGGGGTTTAGCAAGTAGCGTATCAGCACATTGTTGCTGCATGGAAAGCCAGGGTTCCTGTGGACTCTTTTACTGTGCGGTCTTAAGTTTCACAGTTGTGATCAGTAGATCACTGTGATGCTCAGTAGATGTTTTTCATACAGTTTGCTTTTAAAATAACTAGGAAAAAATGAATGAACTATTTACTGTACAACCTCAACTAAAAGTTGTGAAATTTTAGTCCAGAAATTCACCATGACAACTTACCCACAGATCAATGCTGGTTTCCATAAGAGTCAAGTTAACGACTGTCTATTGTTTTGGAAATGTCCTTGGAGACTGACAGTCGTACCTGAACCATTATGATCAGTAATGGACGTGGCCAACAATGTGTTTAATGTTGTGCAATAGAATTTAGTTCACTTCTCAATCAAGCATCCTTTTAGGGTGAACATGAATTCTTACATCTGCCGGAGTTTTGCAAGCTCTTTGGCATCAGTTTCCTTTGTTTCATCCTTTACATGTATCTAAATTTTATCCCCCATCTTATCCCTGGGTCATAGCAAATTCCATAATTGTGGGCCCAAAACTGGCCCTGAGCTTATCCACAATTAGGATATTGTATTGTGTGCATGATTCAACAGTTAAAGAGTAAAACTGCTTTCTGTGATGCCTTTGAAAAGTAATAAGAAATTTTAGCTATCCTGTGTTTAAATTATTATTTTATTATTATTTTATTTTATTTTATTATATCCCGCCTTTCTCCCAATACAGGGACTCAAGGCGGCGAACAACAAGTATAAAACAATATAATTTAAAAACAGTACAAAATTAAAATATATAAATATAAAATTTAAAAAAAAACAATTAAACAATTTTAAGAATTAAAACAGTTGTAAATTAAAATATAACAAGTTAAAATACAAACCATTAAAATTTGTAGAGTCCAGCATTAAAATCCAGTCCTTCTCAGCTTAAAGGGCCTGACTGCTCAGGAATGTCTTTACCTGGCGTCGGGAGCATAGTAAGGATGGCACAATCCTGGCCTCTCTAGGGAGGGAGTTCCAAAGCTTGAGAGCAGCCACTGAGAAGGCCCTCTCTTTTTTGTTCCCACCAAGTGCATCTGAGAAGGTGGCAGGACAGAGAGAAAGACCTTTCCAGATTATTTTAATACTCTGGTGGGCTCATATAGGGAGATACGGTCCTTCAAATAGCCTGGACCCAAGCCATATAGGGCTTTATAGGTCAAAACCAGCACTTTGAATTGTTCCCGGAAACAGACTGGCTGCCAATGGAGCTGTTGCAAGAAGGGAGTTGTATGCTTTCTGTAGCTCCCTGTAAGCATAGGTTAGTCACAAATTAGAACTCGTCTCTTACAATGTAGCTAGGTGGATAGTATTTATGCACAGTACATTTAAACTCTCATATAGAAGAGAGAAACATCAACAGGTTTCGTGTAAAGTTTAGAGTTTGTAGATGTAGAAAACAGAAGAATCAGAATGTGGTGGTTTGAATCCTGAGTAATAAAATCCACGCTACGTTATTCTGCTGCAAGTCCCACTTGTTTTCTGTTGTCGTTTTAAAATATATGTATTTGACTTTGTGTGAGCTGCAGTCTAACAAAGCAAAACATTCAGAGCTAAAAATCAAGAGAGTTGTGTACCATTGCCATGCATGTAACTGTGCATGGCATTAGCAGCTGGAAGCTGGCAGAAGTAGTAGATATAAGAACTAGGTTTTGGTATGGAGCTCAATTGTTCCTGTTTGTTTTTCCATTTTGTATATTTACTAAAAATTTAGGAACAACCATTTATCTTTTTACAATTTGAATTCTGCATGTAGGACTTTCCAGGGGGACATCTGTTTGGCTGTTGGATGCTTTTAGCTGTTCAGATTGCTGCAGACCATCCAGCTTCATTCTCCCTCAGTGCTGAGTTGAAGGCACTTGACCTAGTGCATAATAAACCTTAAATTATGAAGCAGTCTGTAACAGAGCACTGTAGTTTTAAGATGTTTCAATGATGCCCCCTAATTCTGTTACTGCAACCAGGTTTCATTTACTAATTCACTATTTAAAAAATTTAAGGTATTAAATGCACGTGAAAGCAGGAAGATGTAGGAAGTCATCTGCTTGTTATAGCTTGTAAATAACCTGATAAATTTTTTTTGGAAGCCAGCATGTTCTTTCTGTATGTAGAGAACAGTTAGCTTGCCTACATACAGAAGCTTAGAAAAGCTCTTCTAGAAAGCCTGACCAACAATACACAGACACTGAAAGTCTAAATAAGTGGCTCTTGCATCTTAATAAGATAATCAGATATTTCTTTCAACATATTCCTTTGGTGACTCACTCTATATGGCCTTCTTTTTAAAAGGCTACAGACAGGCAGAGCAACATTTGGGATGAAGGAGTGGGAGGACAGGCAGGCTATTTAATGGCTGCTGTGCATTTCTTAATACAACATCCGCCTCTTATATTGGTATTGTAATTAATTGTGGAATTTCCATTAATTGAGAAGGACAGGATGGCATCATGCTGCTTGTAGGTGTCAGTGAACTGATTCCTACATGTAATGCAGCAAAACAGTCTGAAGTGGCAGATCAAATAATACAGGCAAGGAACTGTAGAATATTTGAGGCCTAAGTACAAAGTATTTTTTGTCTGAGCCTTCTATCAGTACATATATATATGCCTGACTTATTGTGATAAATTATTTCCAACCAGTAATGAGGAGTATCAGTCTTACTCCATTTGCCTTTCATAGGATGATTTTATAATTAGACTCCTTATAATTCCATATGTATACTAGGATGTAGATTATATGGGAATATTCTGAAAATATTTAAAGAAGAGGAGGTGATCAAAGATGATATGATTAAATGGTCACAAAATTTAAGAGTGGTAATAGAATTAGATCAGTGGGAAAAAACTTAGCAAAAAAATTAAAATATACCTGCTCTCAAAATGTTAAAGAAAATTATTATAAAGTCTTCATCCGCAGGTATTTAACCCCTGAAAACACTTGTAAAATGTATAAGAACTGCAGCAATTTATGCCGGAAGTGTGTTAAAGAAAAAGGGACTATATATCATGTGTGGTAGACCTGTCAGAAGGCAATTAAATTCTGGAAACAAATTTATTTTGAAATTAGGAAAATTATAAAATTAAAAAAATTGAGACTTTCTCTTGAAATATGCTTGCTTAACATAGTAGATGACAGGGTAGAACAGAAATATGGAAAATGTTTGTTTTATATGTTAGCACCCGCAAGACTAGTATACGCTAGACTATGTAAGAAGAAGAAAATACTGATAGTGGAAGATTGGATGTTTAAACTACTCGATTTGTTGGAAATGAACAAACTATCCAAAGGAATGAGAAACAAGTCCTCAATGGATTATAAAGATGAATGCAAAGAAATAATAGAATACTTAACAATTAAAATGGGGAATATTAGCACCCTTGATATTAAATTGGAATAATTAATTTAGACTTGCTTGTTCTGAATATGTATTAAGACATTTGTTAAGTTAGGTAAATGCTTAATTATAGAATACTTATATATGCAACATAACAAAGTTGTCCCAGTAAACACAATTTAGTCAAAATGAATCCATTCGATAAGCTTATTCTGATTGTTAATTTTCTTTCTGAAATGGAGAAGGATTGTACTTTTTTATGATATGCGAACTCTAGAAAAAGATAATCTTTTTTTAAAAAATTACTTAATCAGGAACTAACTACAGTCTGATAGTTAGGAAGTTACGTGATTTGAATGCTAGAGTATGTATCTCATTTGGTGTCACATAAGTCACAATGTATTTTAACTTTTTTTGGTATTTTGTCTTGTATGTTATGTGTTGTGTCTAGGTGTATTTTTGTGTTTTTATTCTTTTTTCTTTTGTATGTATATTTTAGGTTGTATGTTGTATTATACCATATTGTTCTAAACTGTATTGTACTGTATATATGAATGAATTTATGACTGTGTATACATGGATTTTTAAACGCTAATAAAATTATTTTAAAAAATAATTCTGTATGTAACATCACTACATGTGAAAGGTTGCACTTGTGCAATCTTGCTGCTGTGGCCACATGTGAAGGACTAGGAATCCTTTATAATCCTGTTAATAAACCTTGGTAATGAATATACCTGCACTCCTTATCTCTGAATTTATGCTGATGCTCATAAATGTCCTTTATTGTACAGTGAAAAAGTAGCTGGGTGTGGTCTGTAAGAAGAAGATAAATAGGCTATATAAAAATTTATTCAATCTACATAAGATATTAAAATCGCCTTTCCTAAAGTCCTGTTGTAATTAGAGATGCCATAGGTAATTTATTTGTTAAATGGCTACAATATGTGTTGGCTCAGGGTACAAATTTCCTAACTTCCTTTTATTTTTGTCTTTCAGGAATTTAATTAAAATGCTGCTGTCAATTGGAATGTTAATGTTGTCTGCCACTCAGATTTATACGATCCTCACAGTTCAGCTATTTGTTTTCTTAAACCTGTTGCCTGTGGAGGCAGACATCTTAGCGGTAAGTATTGTAAAAAAAATTAACCTATTGCCTATATCCCTCTTTCCTTCAAGCCATGATCTCCCATGAAGTGTTTTGTTCCTAGGGATGTACAATCATATTTTTACTACTTTCAGAAAGGGATACCCATAGCATTAGAAAAGCATTCTGTTCACTGCTTCATTGCTTCAGGGTCAGATTAAATGTCTGGGATCTGTTTGAGTAACCCTTGAAATGGAGATGTGATGAAGGCATTTGGTGCATGTGGAAAAGGAAATGTATTTTAATGCTAAATAACTAAAGTTTATCTACACAAACTCCAAAATCTATTTAAGATCATAAAATAGCAATAGCAAGTAGATTTCTATACCACTTATCAGTGAACAAGCACTCCCTAAGTGATTTGCAATGTGTAAGTGATTTACAATGTTTAAAAGGTCTCCTGCACCCATATATCTGTTCCAGTATTCTGTTGCCAACAATAGTCATAGAGTCATAGAATCATAGAGTTAGAAGGGGCCTTATGGGCTTTCTAATCCAACACCCTGTTCAATGTAGTATCTCAAGCTAAAGCATCCCCAGGAGGTAACTATCCAGTCTATTTTTAAAGCCCTCTAGAGAAAGAGGCCCCACCACCTCTTTAGCCTTCATTGCTGAACCTCTCTTACTGTCAAAAAGTTCCTTCTAATAATGTTCAGTCAAATTCTCACTTATTAATTTACTGCCTTTTTTCTGTGTATCCCATTCTCTCCCTTGGCTTTTCCTCTAGAATTTACATCCTTGTGTTTAGAGTTTGCCTTAAAAGTGATGTTTGAGTGATCATCTCTACCTTCCCAGTGATGTAGTTTAAAGGCTACTTGATCAGACCTGCCATGCTACTACCAAAAACATTCTTCCCATTCTTTCTGACTTCAGAGTCACAAAGTCATATCTGTTCAGTGAGATATGTCTGGAAGGCCCACAAGCAAATCCTTTGAATAACTCCCACCTATGAAGTTAATAGCTCTTCCACATTGATTGTGTCCAGCCACAATATAAATAGCTGTTGATATATATATTTAGCTTGAACATGTCTAATCAAACTAAATATATCTAAATATATAAATCCTTTTTCTTTTTTTTAAAGAAAGTAAATTTATGCCACTACCTTTGCTAGCATAATATGTAACGAGAGAACCCAGTCCTTCTCTATATGATGTATTATTTTATTTTTCTGTTCCTTATTTTTGTAGTAACTTGAAAAAAGTGCTGTTCCTACCAATAAATTCTCTTTTCAGTGATCTCTCTTGATTTGTTAGTCAGCCAACATTAGTCCAGGAACTTGGTTTTAAAACAAAAGCCCTAAATCCATTTGCTAATCCCAAAATTTAGAGTAGACTCATTGACTCAATTTCTGAATGGTGAGTCAACACTTAGGTAAATTTCACTGGTCAAATGGGTCTACTCATGTTTGGACCAGCAGCTGGCTTAAGAATACATTTCCTTATTTCTCTCCACAAAATATCTACTCTAGATTCTCCTTCTCTTGAATGAACCATCTGCTTATGGCAAGGTTTGCTTCCACAAGAGCAGTACAATATAAGATTTTTACTGACTCTAATTTAAATTTCATAACTTTGGGATTTTCTTCACTACAGAACATTGAGAATAGTTATATGTCTGTTTTTCATATGGTTGTTAAATCCCTGTGACCAGCAGCAGTGGAAAAAGCACATGCGAAGGATGACATGGATTGCACAACTTTAGGCTTCTTTTAAAAACATTTCTGGTATGTGCAGACTGTGAACCACTAGAATGAAAGAAGGCATTCTACAGCTTTACTTAATTTAAAAATGACACCATGATGGGGGCAAAAGACTGAACTATTTATCAATTTATTTAATTTATATCCTTCCTTACTCCTTGTATGGGACCCAGGACATAAACATTTGTTTTAAAAGGTGAAAACTCTTTCTGGTACATTGTAAAACTAAAAATCAGAAATGTCTTGGTCTTTCTTTATAGTATCCTCTAGAGTCTTGTGGCACATTAAAATGACCAAGAATTTTATAATCACCTTCGTTTTTGTGGATCAGTCTTTAAGTTTCCACAAGGCCTTTTATTTTTTTGTTATTTTTAAATCCACATGATTTTAACTGTAAATATTTATGAGAACTTTTAAACATTTCTACATAATTTAACTCATCCCAAGGCAAAAAAATCATCATATTGGAAGGCAAATAGTCTTGACAGTTAAAATATGGAAGTGAACTATGTAAAAACTGAACTGAGACAGATCAATGGATGAATAAAGGAACACAAAGAGCTGAGCCTTGGTTTTGGGTTTTTTCATCCTTCAGACCTGAAATTGAATATACACCAGTCTCTCCTCCCTAAAGCCAGAAAGATGTTAAAGTTCACATGGTGGAATATTAATATCAGTTGTATGTTAATGGTTTTATATGAGCCAGTCTTCTCTTTAGTATATAATAGACAATTTTGCATTTCTCCCCATTTAGTTTAATTTTGAAAATGCAACACAGACATTTGATGACCTGCCAGCAAGGTTTGGCTATAGGCTACCAACAGAAGGCTTGAAGGTAAGAGCTGGGATAAATAAATACCATTCATCTTGGTGCTGTGTACTTACATTATTTTATATACAATATATATATATTATTTTAGGCTTAAATCTTGTGTCATGTTACTGTGCTAGAGCAATACAAATTGTCCTCATGTCCCCCAGGCCTTGATATTCCTTAAAAACCAGCCCCAGGGAGTTTCCTAGTCTTCTGGGGCTGGATTTTGAATTGTAAGTGAGGCTGCGGATGGGAGAGTGGATTGCCTCCTGATTTCTGATTTTGCTGGTGAAAGCAATTCTGCCAGTGGATATCCCCATTGGATTTTGGACTTTGCCTTAACAGCTCTGTGGGCTTAACATCATAAAGTCAGTGGAAAGAAAAAAATTACCTCTCTAGCTTTCCCTCAACCTTTAAAACCAAAGTAGTGTCTTGTACAGGGATCAATTTTTCCAAAATAATAGCTTGACAGAAAAAATATAGTAAATCTTTTGACACCACCTCAGATATTTAATCGACAGTAAGGACTAAAGGATGATTCATTTCATCCACATGGCTGGAAATCTCATCTGCATAGTGGAGTGCAGGCTTGTGTGAATGATGTAATGTGTGCATTAAGCAGTATATCCAGTTGCAACACTAAAATGCAGGATGATAATTGGAAAGTATTTGCACAAATCTTGTCTAGATATTGTCGTTCGTGACCCATAAGCACACTCTGTTTCAAGACAGGTGCTGTATGAAGCTGCTTGAACTTTCCAATGCCTAACCACAAAAATCTGGAATCAAGACAGCCGATACTCATTAACTTCTCTGGATTTGCTTTTATAACATGGATATTGTAACTGTCAAAACTTAAAGAGGTTTGGTGTAGTTGTTAGACATAAAAGCATTCTCCTAAAGCTATATGAAGAACTTTGGATTATTGCTGGTGCAGGAATGGAGGTTGCTATGATGTATTGCACCTTGAAAGCAATGGATAATTTTTGCCATTTTTGCTTTATTAAAAAGCTCTTCCATTAGTTAACATGCACTCAGAGACATATTCAATTACTCTGTTGTTTTCACATTTCTTTTAAAAGTAGATGTGACTTAGCTTGAGATTTTTTCATTGACTGGCATGTGTATTAAAATAAACTTTACAACAGTGGTTTCAATGTGTGAAGGCACAACTTTATTCCGCTCCCCCTCAAAAAAAAAAAAAAAAAAAAGTGGATGAGGGAAGAAGCCACTTTCTTTCAGCTGTACCTAGAGTCCTGGAATACTGAATGTTAATGCAAAGGCTTTTATTTTATTTCTAGTATGGAAGATCTCAGAAAGCATTTTATCTTTGATCATTGATATATCAGGGAAGATGTTGGAAAACAAAGCTTTCATTGAATCTGAAGACTAGAACCTTGTATGTAAATAAATATCTATAAAAAGAAAAAAAAGAAAGAGCAGAATAGTGGGGAGAGAAGCTGCTTCTTACCCTCCACTATCTACTTAAGGGGAATTGACAGGGTCTCCTTGCAAGGGGAAACTAACATTCCTCCCTTGGTAGAGTGGTGGGGAAGAGAAGCCACTTCTTACCTCCCACCCTCTGTCTGTCAAAGTGGAAATGAGGGGATCTCCTCATGAGGAGAATCTAGCATCTCTCCCTTTCCAAATTGGTGGGGAGAAAAACACCTTCTCAATGCCTTCACACACACACTTGATCCTGGTCTGCCTAAGGGAAAGTGACAGGGTCTCCTCATGAGGAGAATCTAGCACAAGAGGGTCTTCATCTGGCAGAGGTTGGAAAGTTTTACAAACCCAGCCTGTTCTGAAATGGGGAGCAGGATGGAGGAGGAGACACTGATACCAATTGTCTGCCCAGTGATGGAATTACCACTGGAGGAGTTATCACACTTGAATACAAGTGCTATAGAAGTGTTTTGTGTCTTTATTCTAGGAGTCCAAGTAGACCACAAGTTGAACATGAGTCAACAGTGCCATGCAATGCAGCAGCCAAAAAGGCCAATGCAATTTTAGGCTGCATCAATAGAAGTATAGTGTCTAGATCAAGGGAAGTAATAGTGCCGCTCTGTTCTGCTTTGGTCAGGCCCCACCTGGAATACTGTGTCCAGTTCTGGGCACCACAATTCAAAAAGGATGTGGAGAAACTGGAGCGGGTCCAAAGGAGGATGACTAAAATGGTGAAGGGTCTGGAATGTTTAGCCTGGAGAAGAGAAGGTTAAGAGGTGATATGATAGCCCTGTTTAAATACTTGAAGGGATGTCACATTGAGGAGGGAGCATACTTGTTTTCTGCTGCTCCAGAGAACAGGACTCGGAACAATGGATGCAAGCTCCTGGAAAAGAGATTCCACCTCAACATTAGGAAGAACGTCCTGACAGTAAGGGCTGTTCGACAGTGGAACACACTCCCTCGGAGGGTGGTGGAGTCTCCTTCCTTGGAGGTCTTTAAGCAGAGGCTGGATGGCCATCTGTTGGGGATGCTTTGATGGAGAGTTCCTGCATGGCAGGGGGTTGGACTGGATGACCCTTATGGTCTCTTCCAACTCTATGATTCTGTTATTCTATTCACAGATGTTCCTTGTCAATGAAAAGTGTCACTCCAACAGCAAGGCAGCAATGAAGCAGCCATGATGTTGTGCAGTAATTATAGCCAAAAGCATTATTAATTGCAGATTTAAAATCTGGTGTGATAATCTCCTTTGACATATAATCTTCTTCCCCCTCCATTTCTGCCACAGCTGTTCTTTTTTACTTGTTTATACCATGCAGTTATAATATTCCAATTATAGGAGACATCCCACCAGATCTCCATTATATCTATAAAGTCACATTTACCTATCCTGCACTAGGAGTGCAAGCCCATCTTGCTTATTTCCCGAACTGTCTGTGTTGTTGTAGGGACACAATATAATAATAATAATAATAATAAAAAAAAATTTATTTGTATTTCCCGCCTCTCCCCATGGATCGAGGCGGGATTCCAACATCGATAAAATCTACAAGTCTAAAAATATAAAATACAATCACAAAATTCAATACAATCATAAAACAGTTAAAACTCATTAGTTCTTGCTCAGCGTTATTGCTGTTCCATTGTCTGTCGACGGTCCCGTTTGTTGATAGAATGATCATAGTAAGTCAGGTGGGAAGGCTCGACACAAGAGATCCGTCTTTAGTGCTTTTTAAAAAGCATCTAGGGTGGTAATAAGATGGATCTCTTCTGGGAAATCATTCCATAGTTTCGGAGCCACAACAGAAAAAGTTCTATTGGAAGTTGACATCAGTCTGGTATTCAGACTGGTTTCCAGAAGATTCTTACTGGATGTTCTGAGAGTGCGGGGCGGATTGTACAGGAGAAGGCGTTCCTTCAGGTAGCTTGGGCCCAAGCCATATAGGGCTTTAAAGGTAATAACCAACACTTTGTATTGCGTATGAAGGCAGTAACAAGAGGCAGAGGCAAAAAGCCCCTCTTGTCTTGGAGGCAGTGCTCCCACCCCTAACCCTTCCCTTGCCCAAACTGGACAAACCAAAGGCAGCTGTCCCTAACCATTTTTGTTGGCTTGAACAGCATTCAGTAGCAACATGAATGAGCTTGAAGAATGTGGAGCATCTGTTTGGGCTGGAGCAGAGCAGTGGCAGCTATTTTTAATAGGGCCCTACTGTATAAGCCTCTCTGCAGAGAGATTGCCAAGCTTTGAGGCTTGCAGATCAAGCCTATATTAATGGTCCCTTCAGTCTCTCTGCAGAGAGGCTTTTCCGTAAGCATTTATTAAAAATGGCCACTGCCATAACACTCCATACCAAGCACCCAAAATGGCGACTGTGCCGCATCCTTCAGTAGTATGTTTCTTGTCCACTGTGAAAAAAAGTTTGCTAGTTAATACTATAATTAGTTCACTGAGTAAAATTCTTCATTCCCATTATATCCAGGATTGATGCTGAGAAATCAGAAAAAATTGAGACTGGTCATGGAAGGTTGTTCAGAGCTCAGGATGAATCAGGGAAATTGGTCAAACCTGAGGGAATTGTGTTAAAATATACTCATGTAGGTTTTGGGTTTTTTAGATGCCATTGCAGGTCGGTCTGCATTTTTGAGAGCAGAAGAGTACAAACATAATGTAACAATGTATATTCCAAAATAAATGATGTACATGATAATAATATTTTATTATTTATAGTTGTGAAGATGACTGGTTTCTCGCAAATAGTTCATACAACTTGGAATCTGTTTTAATTGTTTTGAAGAGCCAAATATTTTGAAAATAGTCACAGTTTCTGACAGGACGAACATACAGTAGTAGCTATCTATTACAGTTGGACCTTTGTATCTGTAGGCTTGCCATCCATGAATTGGAGCATCAACAGATGGCCCTGCCCCGTTCTCCCCAACAGCAGTGTGTGCATGCAGCTGTACTGCCCTTAAAAACAGTGGACTTGAGGTCCCACAATTTTGGCATCCTGTGGAGGGATGGGAGGATTGGAACACTCACAGCACGAAGGGCTGACTGTTTTCATTCTAGCAATTATACCTATAAAAATTACTTATAATGAAATATACATCTTGTGCAACTTAGTTCAGTTTCAAAGTACAGTACCGTATATACACAGCTATAAGTCGACCTCATGTATAAATCAAGAGCAGGTTTGGAGGCCAAAATTTTGACATGACCTATGAGGGTAAAACTTAGGGGCATGTAACAAAGGATGTAAATGATGAAATAGAGGAAACCAATACCAAGGAATTGACAGAATTCCAGCAGGCATAACTGTTCATGCTCACACTAAAGGATGGATGGATGAATGAGAAAGCAAAGGGTGTGTTTGTGTGTCAGTTATTCCAGGGGAGATTACACTCTTGTTTTTTAACAGGGTTTCTTTTTAAATAAGAGTTAAAGTACAGTACTTATATTGCCCCATGGATAAGTCGACTCAAGTTTTTGGGGTCAATTTTTGGACTAAAATTTCTAGACTTATACATGAGTATATACAGTAGATGGGTTTCTTCAGTTACCGTAAGTTAGTATTCAGTTATATTGAAACTCCTATCTTGACACATACTTGCTTGTGGTTACATAATTTTGATCAATTTGAGGAAGATTTTATTTAATATAGTGTAACCCGGGGGGGGGGGGGGGAAGGGAGGATTCAAAGACATAGTCATATTAGTCTGGAAAATCAGTATGTAAAGACCTTGTAGCACTCTTGAGACTAACAAAGAAAGAAGCTGGTAGCATGAGCTTTTGTAGACTTAAGCCTGCTCCGGATGCATGAGGATCGGCATCTCATGAATCTTAGGAAGTAGGCTCAAGCCTATGAAAACTCATGTTACCAACTTACTTTCAGTCTCAAAGGAGATAAACACACACACAAACGGGGAGAGAGAGAGAGAGAGAGAGAGATTTTTTAGTGGTAGTGAAATCTGCAAATGGTCAGGGAAATGGAAAATATAGTTTTAGTGGCAACCTTCTCTCCTAAATTTCTTCAGTAAACATGTGGGCCTTGTAATAATAAGTCACTTAAAACAAAATAGGTAAAGAGAAAACAAAAAATTCTGGACCATGCCAGTAACTATCAAGTCAGAATGCACAGGGAAACCATTGAAATCCATAAACACATGGAGAACTTCAGCAGGAAAGAAGAAACCTTAAGGTGGCTGCCAATCATGAAAAACACCAAAAACAGGGCTCAACAAATGCAAATGAAAACCAGCCAGGGTGAGGGGTATTCCCAGCAGACAACAGATCATTAAGTAAACGGACACCCTGTAGACCTTGCCATCCAACAGTAGAATAATACACAGCGTAGCATGCAAATTGCCTCCTTTCAACCAACGGTATATATGCCCCACTCCCTTCCATTCCAGCATTCTCTGAAGATGCCAGCCACAGCTGCTGGCGAAACATCAGGAATAAACTCTTCTAATACATGGCCTGATAGCCCGAAAAAACCCACAAAAACCGATAATTATCTAAAGTTCTTAAAAAAGAAAATTGTGTCAAGAATTTCAAATTAAAAGAACATGTTGGAAGAAAATTGGGAGATATGCTTAAACAGCAGTATCACATCTTTTGATATATCCATGGTTCTAGTGAAGTAAAATTTTTAATGACTGATAATGAGTTGACTGCGGCATTTATGTAAGGTTGACATAATGAGTTGGTTCAATGGTGTGTCTGGCCATTTTTATCTATTTTACTTGGCAACCTCCTTCCAAAGTTCCAGGTCCCTCCAGCTGACAGGGCTCCAGCCTCCACCTCCAAACCACCAAAAGCCAAGCCCTAGAAAGAAGCCTCAGAGGGGGAGAGAGGAAGGGAGGGAGGACTTTAGTCCAGTTATTCCCAATGGTGGGTGTGGCTGTGTACATGTGCCACCACTGGGGACAACACAGGCTTGCCATCCGCGGATGCTCAAATCCATGGATGGCAAGTCCTCAGATACAGTCAGCCCTCCCCGTAGGTGGGCTCACCTTCTGCGGCTTTGGGCTTACGCGGAAGGCAAGCCCTGGCAGAAATAATGGGGCATGTACCCACGCCATGCGTGCTATGCACCACCACGAGCACACACCCCATTATTTTCTATGGGGCTTGAACATATGCTGTTTTCCCCATACATGGGGGGGGAGGTCTGGAATGGATCCCCTGCATACAGGGAGGTACCACTGTACATGGTCTTCTACTGTGTTCATGCTTTTTTTGGATTAGAGAATAGCCAGTGCTATGGGAATTGTAGTTTGTCCATTTTAGCTTGCTCACTCCCAGTATTGATATGATTATGCATTCAATTTCCTTTTTTATTATTTTTAACTTCATCTGGCTCATGCTTCTCACATCCCATGTCCCTATTACGTGTGTCGTGCTGCTTCAAACAATCTTTGCCTTATTGAACATGTCTGTTTTTTCTCTCCCAACTTTGAGCTTTTTCCCTCTACCTCTCTGTTTATGTACTAGTCCTTCATATGATTGTTTTATGTGTCTCATCTAAGGTTTTTCTTGGTGACAAGGTCTTGCAAGTAAGGTCACCTTTGTCTCCCTTTGTGCAGCGCTAACAAGTGTCAGCTATGGTGTCATTCCTGTTCTTCCTGTGAGAGTTAACATCAGTCACCCACCACTATTGCTGCTGCCCAGTAGCTGTTTGTAGCTTTATAATGCATCCAATTATTCTTGACTGAGTTGTTTCCCTTCTCCACCCCTCAAATTTCCCTATCCTCCCCTTCCCTCTAGTGTACACCAGACAAAACACTTGAATAGAAAGGTCATAAGAAATTTGAGAAAAAGAATGCCTATTTAAAAGCCTTACTTGGACATGAGTCTATACAAAATGCAAAATATTAAAATGAATGTCACTCAGTAGCTGCTATGTTTAAGACTGAGATTGCAATAATGCTAAACAAAATTAGCCAAAAACAGAATTTATGGATGCCTGCTTTTAAAACACTGTAAAAGTGGAGGCATCACTCCAGTAATGCACTTGAACATATGCTTGACTTTAAGGTTTAACTTTTATAAAAGTGCATATGTGCTTAAAATGAAGTAACATTTAAGTGCTTGGCTGGATTAAAGCCCAGGTGAAGTAGAGTCAGAAACATAACTCAGTTACCCTTGACAAGTTGTCATTACAAGTTACACCATACTTTGGCATTTGATGAATACTTTGACTTGGAGTGGGGAATGGGGCTTATGTGAATTATGGTCTTTTCCTTGTCTGGCGTTGGAAGCTGCTATGATGATCTCATATTTGTCACAATAAGTTTTGCTTTGTGATCTCAATAAATGATTCCTGCCTTGATAGAACTGATAGCATGTTTTAAATCTTGGTGATAAGAAGTTTCTTAAAATAGGCCTGACTAAGTAGAAAGAAGCTCAGTTTCTGTAACCCAAGTCTTCTGTAATCATCTTGAAATTCATTCCATTATCAAGTGAACAACACCAAATACAGAGTAACTAGTATAGAATTAGCTGCCATCTCTGAACTTGTACCATCTTGTGTCTCTTAGCTATTAAACATTCAAGTAGAAGGTGGTATTATGCATATTTTTCTTTGATTTGCAATGAACTAATGTTACAATGGTTCCACACAGAACTGGGAGCAAGGCTATTTTCGAAGGAATCCTTTAAAAAAAAACCCTCCCTAACCCAGGCTGTGTTTAAAATGTTATGGTCTATATTTTATAATATTGATGTAGCTCTGTGAATACAGATGGGAAACTCTTTGCAATATTTTCCATAGAAAAGTGATAGGAATCTTGAAAAAGGAACTCTCATCAGCAACTCATAACCTCAGATATTTTAGACTGCACATTTTTGAGGGGAAACGTCCACAACTGACCAGTAACCTAGATGATACTGAATGTTCAGTCATTGAGAGCACCATCAGTATAGTTGTCAGCTGGAGAGAATGAGAATATTAGAATCTGCTGCTGGCATAGGTATTTTCCTTCTCCCAGGAAATTTGGAAAGCCACACTAACTAGGTAGATAGCTATATTCTGTTCTTGCTACTGTCGTACCAAGAAGGGTGAGGTAGGCAAGGGGTTACTTCATCCTTCTAGAGGAGGAAATTTTTTTAAAAATCCTAAATACCTTAAAGACATAAGATTCTGTCTGATTTTGGGAGTTAAGCAGGATCAGTGCATGTTAGTTTTTGGATGGGAGACTACCATTGAATCCCAGGTGTTGCAGGCTGTATTTCCTAGGAAGGAACTAGCAAAACCACCTCTGAGCATTTTTTGCCTAAGAATACCTATGAAAATCTTGTAGTCGTCATAAGTCAGCAGGTGCCTTCAAGGCGCGCACACACACACTGAGTCAATGCTCTTCCTTTTTTCAACTTCATACTGAGCTGGCTGACCTTACGCAAGTCTTATTCCCTCAGCCTCAGAGGGAGACACGGGCAAAACCTTTTCTGAACAAATCTTGCCAAAAAAAAACCTGTGACAGGCTTGCCTTTGGATCTCCATAAATCAGAAATGACTTGAAGGGACACAGCAACAAAACAACCAAGCACCAAAATGTTTTCCACCAGAGGGCACTATAAGAACTCCTCTAAATTCACAGCAATTGAAAATGCCTAAATCAATTCGATGTCCTCCCACTTTCTTTATAGAGGCAAAGATTCCATAGATTCCAGACATAGCGGAACAAGGAATATTCTAATCTGATACAATTTGGAGTAAGAGGCTGCCATTTGGAAAATGTATCTTAAAAATTTTCCTTTGTGGAATTCTTATCCTGAGACACATGCATATGAATAATATTCAGAAACAATGGTGTAGTAGTGTCCAAGGCTTTGAAAGTTCCTTTTTGGGGGCAACAGCTTTCGGAAACCTCCAACTAGCACAACTATTGGAATTTTTGTCTTGGTGATTCTGGGAGGTGAAAAGAAAAAAAGTAACTTCTGAAAGATCTTCTTCTTCCATACATGTGTGGATGGACACTGCTATAGAATAAAGATTGCCAAGTAGAACTCGAGACAGCTGGCAAAGCATCTCTTTCTTTAGCAGCCTAACAGCCATGAATTCATCATTGGCTTTTCCAGGTCGTACAGCAGTTTAGCATAAAATAAAATATGCATTTTTGTGCACTTTATGTGAAGAATGCCAAACTTGGTCTCAACAAAGCATATCCTGTAGCACTCAGGTTAAAAAAGAGAGGCATTGCAGAAATTCTTAAAGTTTAATGTGGCTTATTTTTGTGACAGTGTGGCCAGTATACAGTGTGGAAAAGGCTTTGGGATTGGACTATGATTTACTAAAGGGGCTACACTAGTAACTTAAGTGTTTCAAGCAAATAATGTTTCCCATTTCTAGCTGAGGACTACTTAAGTCTTTAATTCAAAAGCTTAAATTATTCTTCACTACTAGAAGTTTGTAAACTAAAATTCATCTTCTGTCAAATTTATCCTGAATGCATATTGCAAGGAAGAAAATTGTGTAAATAGGTTTTCCCTCGTGTATCAGAGTGTAGATTTCTTGAGAGTACCCATATTTGTTTTTAGCAAAAGGAAGATTAAAAATAACCCTATGGCACCATGCAAATTATGTCTTACAGCACAAACCAGTGGTATAGTTATGTGGCGTAGACAGAGGAAAAATGGAAAATGTAATTTTGTTCAAAGACTTCAAGATGGTTAAAACCTAGACTTTACTTGCAGGAGGATATGATGGTAGAATCCCAATTTGATAGTAAGAGTGCTGCTTTAGAATTCCTGTTTTCAAATCGAGTGATATACAATTGAAAATGGCTTGCAAAAGTTCTGTAAGCATACTATACAATTTCCACATGCTAGTGTGTCCAACAACAAGTGAAACAAAAAAATTTCCTGGAAGTACAATACCGCATGAAATGAAAGGATGACAGATTCATTCAAGGAACTATTAGAAGATGAGCCTTCAATTTTAGAAAGTGAAGTGAAGCAGCATTCAAAGCACCTGGGAAATATAAATCACCAGGAACAGATGGCATTCCAATAGAGCTGTTTCAGGTTACAGATAGCTCTAACCAAAATCAACAAATAGGGAAAGCAAAACAGTGACCCACAGACTCTGTGGATCCAGGGGTTGCAGTAACCCTATATGTTTAATATTTATGGAGAATGTAGCATATATAAAGCTGGACTAGACAATGGGGCGAAGCATATGGGTGGTAACAATCAGGCCCAGAACTGTGGTGAAAGTGTGGCCCACTCTCAAGTGTGGTTCACTTTACTGGCTACTGGTCTGTTTTCTAATGGCATTCAAAGTCCAGAGTACAGCACTAGGAGAGAGGCAAGATACAGATTCAATCATCTGTCACCTACATGTGGAAGTAGTATTGTCTATTCAATCACAATTACATATATAATTCAAGCTGAATTCCAATTTGATGAATATACGGTACTCAATTTTCATAGTGTGCTTTTGATATTCAAAAATATGAAAAAAAAATATTCTGCTTTCTTGTGCCTATGCATTGATGATGTGCTTTTCAAAACATTTTTCAGGGGTTTCTAATAAGTTCAAAACCTGAGAATGCATGTGAGCCTATAACTCCTCCACCTCTGAAGGACAACTCCTCCCATGAATTTATTGTATTAATCAGAAGACTTGATTGCAATTTTGATATAAAGGTAGGTAACTTTTAATTTCTAAAGTATTTTGAACTATAGAATTTATGATTATTCAGAATAATGTTTATACTTGTCCTTCAAAAATGAACATGTAAATACACATATACATATCTTAGGAACATCCATTAGTTTCTAGATTGTGTCAGTCTGTTTGCTAACCCGATAACACTGATGCACTTTCCCCCCCTATATCTGTCCTCATTGTGCTATTAATATTCTTTTTGTGGCCAGTGACTCACTTGTATTGTTCACCTGAGCCTAGACAATGCAATTCAGACTGTTCTAGAGCTGAGTGACACTTTTGGTAGCAAATTCTCCTATTGTCTGTCTGTCTGTCTGTGCCTTCAAGTTTCCTGTCTATTTACAGCAGCCCCATGAATTTCATAGGGTTTTCTTAGGTAAGGAGTACACAGAGAAGGTTCTACCAGTTCCTGTGTCTGAAATACAGTGTACAACACATAGCATTTGTTGTTGGTCTCCTATACTACAGTTGCCATCTATTTCTTTGGTTCCTTTCTTTCCGTGGTTGTTGTTGCATTGAAGCAACTTCTGTCTTTTCACCAAGATTGAGTGTGTTTCTGTTACAGTTGGCCCTCCATATCCATGGATTCTTTATCCTTGGATTCAACATCTATGATTTGAAACTATTTAAATATCTATATAAATTCCAAAAGGCATTTTCGGAGTGTGGTAGAGTCTCTTTCCTTGGAGGTCTTTAAGCAGAGGCTGGATGGCCATATGTTGGGTATACTTTGATTGGGAGTTCCTGCATGGCAGGGGGTTGGACTGGATGGCCCTTGTGGTCTCTTCCAACTCTGTGATTCTATGATTCTATGAACACAGGCTTTGAACTGCCTCTTGTAAGCATCTTGGAACTCTTCCTTGTCTTAAGGACTCATTAACTACTCTCTTTACCCACTTGGCCAGTCTCAGCACTCTAGACTTTTTGATGAACCAGTGGCTCTCATTTCTCCAAGGATTCTGTCTTCATTCTCAAGCCTATGGGGTATTTTGTCATTTTGGAGATGCTGGCTAGCTCACAAGCTTTGGTTTCATCAGTTCAAGAAATGATGCCCACAGGTGATCCTGTTGCACTACATCAGAGTTTGTTCGGTATGATATTGTGTCTGCCCATCCCACTTATATTGGCTCAGTCATCATTGTTGTCTTCTTGTGGTTGCCCTAAGCACTTGCTCACCACTGGTCAAGATGACAAAGGCTTTGAACCTTGAACAAAAATGCTTGGTCCACCTGTTATCCCCTAGGGCAGTGATGGCAAAACTTTTAGTGATTGAGTGCCCAGACTCAAAGGCGTGCCTGTACTGGGTGTTACCCGGTGCCAGGAAGAGGGCGAGACTTCTCAGGGGAACAGGACCTCTGGGGATGGGACTTCACTGGAGACAGCTGAAGGCCCGGGAGGGCGGGAAGAAGAGGAGAAATGCACTCACCTGTGATGACGGGCCTTTAGCTGTCTCCAGGGAGGCAACTGAAGGCCTGGGAGGGCACATGCCTGTTCCTCCCCCCCCCCCATCCTCCCAGGCCTTCAGCTGCCTCCCCAGAGAGAGCTAAAGACCTGAGATGGCAGCACTTTAGCTGTCTCCAGGGAGGCAGCTGAAGGCCTGGGAGGGCGATGGGAAGAGGAGGAACAGGCACACGCTTCCTCCTTTTCCCCACCCTCCTGGGCCTGTAGGTATCTCTGGAGAGGCAGCTAAAGGCAGGGGAGGGCAAGGGAAGAGGACCTTTTCCTCATCTTCCCCCACCCTCCTGTATCTCCGTGTGCCCTCATAAATGGCTTCACATGTCAGAGAGGGCACACATGCCATAGGTTTGCCACCATGGACCTAGGATTGAGAATACATGTGGATATTTCCAGATCTGATTTCTTTTTTAAAAGGAACATACCACAGCACTCAAGAGACCGTGTTGAGTAAAGAAATAATAGAGGCAAGGTTCTTTGGTTGTTGGGCTATCCATTGGAGTGTGTGTGTAGCAGACATGTCTTCCATGCAGAAATGGCTATTTCCTGTGGAAAAACACTGTTTTCTATGCAGAAAACTCATATGTATTGCTCCAGAGATGAATGTTCCCAAATGATGTCTTAAATATCAGCTAATTGTCAAAAATGTCCAGAATAATCAGTATTCATGGGCAGTGATGGAAACATTAAGATTATTTATTCTTGCTTGTGATAACAAAATGAGCAAAGGTTTACATCTTAATTACAAACTCTGTTTAAATGTGTTCAGTCACAATCACACCCGCTGACTGCTATATAGGTATCAAAATCCTCTTTGATAACCATCCACTTCACAGAAGATTGGAGATTTATACCAGTGTTAGGAAGAAAATTGTTTAGTTCTCGTCAAGCATCTTAAAATTTGATACCATCATTTTTGCAGCTGTTCAAAGGAAGTCTTTTAGGAAGAAACATTCTACCCTTCAAGACACTGTCTGTAATGGTTCAAAATTCTGTTCCCACAGCAGCTCTCTTCCTCAGGATTGCTACTTATCTCAAGCATGCATTGACCCTTACCTGCAGTTCCTATAAAAAAACTGGTGGTATTTCTAGAACAGTTACCTAAGGATAATAATAATAATAATAGTTATTATTATTATTTTATTTTTTATCCCACCTCTCTTGTAGGATCGAGGTGGCTTACAACACAATAAAATGCAGTACTACAGAATAAAATTTATTATCCCTCCCTCCAAACAATAACATTATAATCCTACATAACAATAATAACAGTGATACAAACTCAATAACAACTAATAAAATTTCATCTAAAATTATTAAAACAGTCCGCAGTAAAGAGATAGGCATTCTGGGGTATTCCATATGGTAGTTCGTATCAGTGGGTGACCAAGTAAGTTATTCAGGGAAGGCCTGTCGGAAGAGATCCATCTTGACAGCTTTTTTAAAACTGTCAAGATTGGTAATGTTCCGAATCTCTTCCAACAGGCCATTCCATAGTTTGGGAGCAGCAGATGAAAAGGCCCTCTAGGTAACCTTTAAAGCCCTACATGGCTTGAGTCCATCTTATCTCAGGGACCGCTTCTTCCTGTATGATCCCCCCGCACACTTTGGTCCTCTGGGAGGAACCTGCTTCAGCCCATGAAGATCAGGCTGTCTCAGACCTCCCAAAGGGCCTTCTTTGCCACTGCTCCCAGGCTATGGAATGACCTGCCAGACGAGATGCGTCTCATTACATCTATCGATTGTTTTTAAAAAGCTATAAAGACACATCTCTTCCGGCAGGCCTTCCCAGAAACCCCTTAACTCCTGGCTCTGGAATTGGGTCATGTTTCCCCCTACCAGCTTTTAACACATGACCTATGACACTACAGCTTATACCGCCCATGGAATGGTTAGCTGCCCTGTTTTTAATTATCTTTTGATTTTAACTTACTACTAGTTTAATACACTGTAAAGGGGTGGGAGGTTGGGTAATGGGGTGTTGGAATTGTTTTATTCTGTGACTTTTATCTGCTGTAACCCGCTCCGATTGTTTTGACAGAGGAGCGGGCTATAAATAATAATAGTAATAATAATAATAATAATTAGTATTATTATTACCTGCTCTGTTTTGGTTGCAGTGGATTTTTCCCAGAAGATCTTTTTTGCGCCGGGTCCTTGGCACAGTCTTTAAACGACTGCACCAAAGACCCAGGGGGGAAAGGGGCTGCGGTGGCAGCATCTTTCTTCTCTCGCCAGTGCTGAGGAAAGCGGGGTGCAGCAGGTGCTCAGGGCGCCTGCTGCACTCCACTTTCAGGCCACGGAGAAGTGGCAGTTTGCCGCTTCCCCGCGACCTTTGGAAGCAGTTGGATGGGGCCTCTGAGGCTGCCGGTGTGGCAGCTTTGTCCCCATCTCGCCAATTCTTGGAGCGAGAACGGACCACCCCTTTTGGGCAGTCTGGAAAGCCCCATAGTGTTTTTGTGGCAACGTTTATTCATAGTTTTGACATTGTCTTTGTGTTAGGCTTAAGAGAAGGTGACTTGTTCAAAACCAACCACTGAGTCTTCATCGCTGAGTGGTGATTTAAACCCTGATCTCCCAATCCAGCACTCACACCACTAGCAACTATGATGTATATACTGCAGTATGGTGTAGGCAAGGCTATCCTTAAAATCCTCTCACTTCTACAAGGTTCTGAATAGGCTGTGTGCAAGCAGCCATATGTGTGAGCTCACACATGACCGCTGAAGAAACCACTGCTACAGGCTGTTCTTTCAGTGCCTTGAAAAGTAGACTAGGAAATCTTTTTTCATGAAGAATTATTGATTCACAAGAAAAGTCAACCAGGCCAAAATTAGTGCTGGCTGGAAGTTAGACAAAGTGGGCAGTTTGCAAGATTGTTTGTCACGTTGCCTAACCTGATAGTTTGCAATTATTGTTGTGTTTAATATGTTTTTATATTGTACATATTATCTCTGCTTTTAATTTGTAAATGTTTTAAATTGTTTGCATTCCATGTGGCCCTGAGACCCTTTGAGAAAGGGTGGGATAGAAGTATTTTAATAAATAAATAAATAAATAAATAAAATAAGGTTGTGTCCCACCCTGTCTGCCAATTGATGTGAAATTAGGTCAAAGGCTACAGCATTTCCTACTTCATTCCATTTCCTACTTCAGCTTGAAAGTATATTGACATTTCTTTGTCATATTTAATGATTTACAATAATCTACTCATAATTTTTTTATGATAAGCAGTTTTCTCCAGTAGCTCATCAAGATAATGTACAAATACTTTTTTCATTGTAGCAGTGTACTCTGTTCTAAAAATATGATGGGATGGTGTTACTTTGTGGGAGGGTATGCTGACTGTTCCTTTTTGAAGCTAATTCACAAGTAGGTGCATCAGCTGCTATAGCAGAAAC
Organism: Urosaurus nigricauda; assembly: GCA_034509955.1. Taxonomy (NCBI): domain Eukaryota; kingdom Metazoa; phylum Chordata; class Lepidosauria; order Squamata; family Phrynosomatidae; genus Urosaurus; species Urosaurus nigricauda. The sequence goes on from JAOEGL010000003.1 coordinate 246,949,020, forward strand.
AGAGGGTGACCCAGCAGCTTTGAAAGTGTTTCCTTTGGCATGGCAGATGGAGAATAGCCTACTGATTTTTTTTTACAGTTGCTATTGGAATGCCTTGAGCTTTCACTGTAACTCTGTGAAGCTGCTTCTAGTTTTTCTGAGAATTCTTAGATGCATAGGAAACAGCCTTACACAGAGGCACATGATTTGTCACTTGACTCTGTTATCTAATTTGATACGTAGACACTCTTGAGGATCTTGGGCTGAGATATTTTCTGTCACCTGCTGTCTGATACTTTTAATGAGCTATGACAAGAATCGAACTAGGAATCTTTTATGTAGAAGGCCCTTGCTCTGTCACTGGGATACAGTCCTTTTCTTGAGCTAAACATGCAGTTTCTACTTCATTTGTGTTTCAGCTGAACACCTAGATGTCTCTTCAGTAGGGGTAGAGGTATATGTGCATCACGGCAATAGTTACTGAAGCTTTTTCTTTTATATGTAAACACCTAGAACCATTAAAAAGGAAGCCATGCTTAGTTTAATGCTACATAAGACCCAATGGTGTTCATGCAGCTTCTGTCATTCCAGACTGGGTAATTTTAAATTAAATGTCTCTATAATAATTCCATTTATCTCTTACTTTAGTTCTTTTGTTTCCATTTGCAAAGGCAAATGCAGAGCATATGTCTCTCTAAGTGAAGCCAACTTATTGTGCACTAAATTCTAAGCATATGGGAAGTAGTGAACCTCTATATTTAATAAAGATTTATCACAGATTTAGGCTTGGTACAAGTAGCTAGAGATTAATAAACAGAACATTTTGGCTACTATTGTAGAAATCCACAATCACAAAGCCATTGAATTAGAAATGTTTATGCTTCTTTATTTTAGCTACAGTAAATTGTATAAATATTTCAGTTTCACTTACTATATGACACTTTCCCCATAAATAATCTTCATGAGAAGATACTGAAATTTTGGGGCAGCATATAAAAAGTTTCTCCTGATAATGGTCTCTTTCTCTATGAATTTCTGTTCTGCTTCCAGAGAGAGATGATAGTAGTAGTGAATTTGGCAGTTTAGTGCCTGGTGCAGTGAAACACTGCTACACATATCTATAAAGGGGGCTCAACAAGTATACTAGGGAAATTTGTTAGATAACCAAAGGGAAAAAGTTTGTAACTCCAAACAGTAAACTCCAAACAGTAAACTCCAAACAGCCTTATACATGCTAAGCATGTTCATTACTTCATGGGAGCCGCAGAATGATGAATGCAGTGGAAGGAAGGACACTAATGGGATAGTATGCATAGTATGCAGATGAAGTATGCATCTAAAATCTCAGTTCCCTTCTCTTCGCAGTAATAGTGACCAAAAACAACCCAAAATTGGAAACCAAGAGTTTATCCTGGTTTTTCTTCCTAACAAGTTTAAACAGATCATAGTTTCTCCAATGTGGAAGTCATGGAGAAATTTTTCGTGTGTATGATCTGCTGGTAGAGCATCTAGTCTTCATACAGGCTCAATGTAATGAAGAAAATGATTATAAAAATAGATTGAAAGTACTACATTTCAGTGATATTTTTGCCTGTTTTAAGAGGGTTATGTTGTCATATAGGCATGTAGTTGTAATGTGGAAATAACAATAATAGGGAATGTACATTATTATGAGCAGCTCATATACAATTAGCACAGAAAATGCATTCTGTTGTGGCAGTGACATTCTGTCTGATGTGCTGGACAAGTTTTCTGCTGGACAAGCAGTCCAGCCTAATGGTTTGATGTTAATATACACTGATTGGCAACATGTAGCTTGGTATTATTACAAGGAGGTTATAGTGATATGCCAGTAATCAACACAGTGTTTAGTGTGACAGGACTTGGCACATTATGTACTGTAGTTTTTGTAGTACCACTGTTTTCTGCAACAAAATAAGAGCTGAATGGTGTAATGGCCTTTGCGCAGTCATACTAACAGTTGCTTAAAGCTACTGTCTGCCTGTGTCATCTGCTTTGGAGCTGCAGGGTAGTGTGGATTCCTTTGAACTGCTAAGCTTCCCCTAAAGAGCCCCAGGAAAGGGGGGGGGGGTTTACACTTGGGTAGTTCTGAACTGTTTAGAGCAGGAGTGGGCAATTTCTATGTCCAGGGGCCAATTTCTCCACCATAACCATAGGGGACAACATCTGCTCACTCTTGCCAAAATTGATTATGGTAGCAAAAATGAACCTTTTTTGTTCTTCTAACATTCTAATAGTGGAATATGCCATGTGCAGCTTGTGTGCCTTTCTTCATTACCTAATAGTGGAAATCTTCCACACTGCTGTTTTCCTAGAAAGAAGCCATATGTGGCTTCCCACCAAGCTGTTAACATTTCCAAGCCTGTTGTTAGTCTCTTTAAAAAAAGCCAATGGTTTTGTTTCAATGATAGAAAAAACCTTGGTTGGTATTTTGGTACAGTTGGTATTTTGAGGACATCTGAAAATGCTTGGGGGCTGCAAAAAGGGTGAGAAAGTGTGCAGTTTGTGACCTGTAAATTGCCCAGTCTGTGTTAAACTTTCATAAAAGGATTTAATTTGGCTTGTAAAATTTCCAAGGCCTGTTTTCTATTGGCACTCCCGGCTAGAGTAGACCCATTGAATCAGTGGGTTTACATAAATGTTCACTCACCCTTCAACACTTGATTCAGAGGACCTATTCTAATTAGGACTACCAATAGGATTCAGGCCTAGGTTTTTGATGTCCTTATTCTATAGTGATATCTGCAGCCAAGAAAATTTTATAGCCAAAATTTGTAGAGGATTATTTGATATGGCGAGTTTTGAAATAGAATGCTCTATCAAAAATGTGATGGTTTGTTTTGATATCACATTTCATGGAGCTTGTAGTTGTAGGTAGGCTGGTTGAAAATAAATCTCCGATGCCATATAATTTCATGGCCACAGTGTGTTGACTTTGCATCCCACAGTAGTGAATGTAGAGCATAATGTGGGTATACCTCATTTAACAAAGCTTTTGATAAAGAAGTTCCTTCTTGCAACATATTTTTATGTCTGCCCACCTTGTCCTCCTTGTTCTCTATCTAGTTCAAAGTTTTTAGCAGTGTCAACAATCAGTAGATAGTGAAGGAGGGATGAAGAAACAGAATCTTTTAGTGTTATGTTGCAGCTGCATCTCTGCAGTAAACAATGTAATAATGCTTAAACTTGGAAAGAATGAAATTTAGTCTAAGTGATCCTACTGTATGCCTGCCTAATAATAATAAAAATAATAAATTTTATTTCTAGTCCGCCCCTCTGAACAAAGCAATCGGGGCGGAATTACAACAGAAGTTAAAAACATAACAGATTAAAATATTCCCATCCATCCCCACCTCTCCCCTTAAAAAAGGATTAAATCAACTATAGATTAAAAGTATATACAATAAAAACATGTGCAATGGATCAGCCCCAAAAATGCCTGAATAAGGATTTCTAGCTCTAATAAGAAAGATCGTAAAGGGGGAGATTGGGGAGGTCTGTATCCTGATTTGGAGCCCGGGGTGTTAGCCAGTGTCTGGGAAGGCCTACAACAAGCAAGGTAAATAGCAGCTACTTCCAGAATCCCTAACACCATCAGGCCTGGCCTCAGGTCGAAGAGCCCTCCCTCCATGACAACACCATCTGGCCTAGGAGGGAGTGAAAGGGCAGGCCAAACTCCATTGGGCCTGTCCTAGATTAAGGAGCAGAGCCCTCCCTCCAGTCCATCTGCCTTGCTCCAGGCATCAGAGGAAGAGAAGAACTACTGGACCTGATCCCTTCCCCACCACCCACAAAACATTTCAAGGCATCTAGAGATCACTGTAAGTCTGAGGGCAGGGAACCGTCTAATTAAAAATAATAATTGTAAACCGCTCTGATAGCCTTTAGGGCTGAAGAGCGGTGTGTGTGTGTATAGTACATATATATACTGAGCATGTGTGAACAGTAAAGGAAAAGGAAAACATAGATCTATAGATTTGGCCACAAAAATCATAAGAAAAGTGGAGACAATGAAAGAAGGAAAAAATCCATGGATGCCTATTGAAAGAAGCCTTCAAGTGATCTCTAGATGCCTTGAAATGTTTTGTTTATTTATACAAGACTTACCTGACGTAGAGATTTAATTTGAGATTTTCATATTGTTAGTTTTGAATAAAAAGAGTGCTGAAACATGTTGAACTGCTTTTCCTTTTTGTGCTGCAGGCATCTGTCCCAATTCTTTCTCTGTAATTTGTGCCTTTGGTACCAGACTTTTTGATAAAGAAGTTACGTTGAAGAGCGCATCTGTTTTGTTAATTGAGGTATATTTGAAGTTGAAAGGTTTATTTTTTTTACTAAATTCTTTATTTTCAATAATTTTTATTACCTTTCTCTTACCCTGCAGTCTATTTTTCCTCATCTAATCCACCAACAAAAACAAGCAAACAACAAGTAAAAGACATGGACAACATATCAACTTATCTTACTTCACCCCATTTCACCTAAACAATCCTTCTTTCTCTATAACTTCTTTTGTCTGTTTATATCTCTTCTTCAATCCTGCTAATCCTTTCTCTGTCTTCTCCCTTCTTCAACTTTACTCCTATCCAATCCTACCTACTCATACCTTCTACCACCTACTTTACCTTTGAAATTCTAACATTTCTTACTTAACTTTTCCTGCAATTCCTCTTCTTTACCTACCTTTCTTTTTAAAAAATGGACAAAAATAAACAAAAAAGACTTATGCTCCACATATTCTTAGAATACTTACCCTTATTCTCACATTTACATTTACATTCAACTTCCTCATCATTGGTATGTCTGTATTTTTTAAGGTTTTGACCTAAATTCTCCATTTTATAACTTTATTTCCATTGACGCCCCCTAGGCTTGCATACCCTAATGAAGCTGTGAACTATCCTGGCGGTGGCATAAACAGCCACCGGTAGCCCCCCCCCCCCCCCCATGCCAGACAGGTCACAACCAAAGGGTCTGACCAAGAGCATCAAAGGGCAGGATGGGCTCTTTAACCTTATGGCAACCATCCTAGGAGAAGGAAAACTCCAATCCCAAACCCGGGCAGATGGTGCTCGTCTTAGACCATCTAAGAGAAGGAAACTCCAATCAAACCTACTACCCGAGGATCTCGTTGCCACCGTCATTGCTTGCTTGACCCCAGCAGACAAACCTCTAGTTTAAAGGGTGAGGCCAGTTCTGTGCACACTGCGCTCCACCAGAAAAATCCATTTCACAGGTTCAAAGGATACATCTGATTCCCCCCCCCCCAAAAAAAAAGTCCTGTAGTGATAGATGAGGGACGAAATGGCAGGTGAAAGATGCACTGGAAGCCGCAGACCCAACCCTGCATGCAGGCGGTTTAGGACTTTGGTCGCTCAAGACTGACCGGGAGAAGACAGTCTTGTTCGGCAGCATCCTGAATGACCAAGCAGTGTTTTTTAAGGAGAACACTGCTTGCTCCATACGGAGAGGGGCCTAGAAAAGGTGGCCTAACGAAAGCTCATCTCCATCCACCCACTTCTGATGCAGTCAAACAAAAACAAAGGTACAAAGGCACGCACTGGCCTCCAAAGGTGCAAATAGACTGACGCTTCCATGCTGGAACATCAGAACCATGCAAGATTCTGCAGATAGTGGACGTCTTGAGCGTCATTCTGCTCTAATAGACCATGAACTATCACGACTTAATATAGACATCGCTGCTCTTAGTGAAGTTCGTCTCCATGAGGAAGGCATCCTTAAAGAACATGGTGCCGGCTATACACTCTACTGGTCTGGCAAACCAAAAACTGAAAAACATCTTTCAGGAGTAGGCTTTATGATTAAAAACTCCATTGCCTCCAAATTCGAAACCCTGCCAACAGGTCACTCTGATCGCATTATCTCCTTATGCCTCTCTCATGTTGTTCTCTTTAGTATATATGCCCCAACTATGCAAGCCAACCCTGTGGAGAAAAACAAATTCTACTCAGACCTACGCCACCTCATACAAAAAGTCCCTGCAGAAGATAAAATAATTTTCCTTGGTGACTTCAAGTCAACAACCTTCAACAAGCTGCCATGAGAGATAACTTCCAGGCAAATCTGCAATCAAAACTTGAAGACCATCCTTTAGATTCTTCTCCTACAGTGCTTTGGCAACATATCAAAAACAGTATCCTGCAGTCTGCAGAAGAATCCCTCGGGTTCTCCCCCAAGAAAAAACAAGATTGGTTTGATGAAAACAACCAAGAGATCCAGGAGCTGTTCGCAAAGAAGAGAACTGCTCATCAGGCACACCTCGTCCAGCCATCTTGCCATGTAAGAAAAGCAGCCTTCCATCTCACATGCAGTAAACTCCAACAAAAACTCAGAGACGTTCAGAACAAGTGGTGGATCAATTTAACAGAAAAGACACAACGTTGTGCAGATCTGGGAGATTCCAGAGGATTCTACGAAGCTCTTAAAGCAGTGTTTGGGCCTACTTACCAGCTCCAAAGCTCCTTATATGGTACGGATGGTCAAACACTAATCACAGACAAAAGCCTCTATCCTGAATCGATGGGTTGAACATTTCCAAAATTTCTTCAGTGCCAACCGAGAAGTCCAAGGCTCAGCTATTCAACATATGATACAACAACCGATGAAAAATGAACTGGACGTGGCTCCCACTTTGGAAGAAACCCTTAAGGCCATACAGCAGATGAAAAACGGCAAGGCAGCTGGGATTGATGGAATCCCACCTGAAGCTTGGAAACACGGAGGTCATGTACTCCATGCTAAATTCTACGAGCTCCTTGTGAGTTGTTGGGAAAAAGGTGAACTGCCATCAGATCTCCGAGATGCAGTTATCATCACCCTGTATAAGAAAAAAGCAGCGAAATCTGATTGCTCAAACACTGCTCTCCATCGCTGGAAAAATCCTTGCAAGGATACTCCTGAACAAATTAGTTCCTGCTATTGCAGAAGAACTTTTCCCTGAAAGCCAGTGCAGCTTCAGAGCTAATAGGAGCACTACAGATATGGTATTTGCTCTTAGACAACTGCAAGAGAAATGTAGAGAGCAGAACAAAGGACTCTATGTAACATTTGTCAACCTTACCAAAGCCTTCAACACTGTGATTAGAAAAGGACTGTGGCAGATCCTGAAACGGCTAGGATGTCCCCCCAAATTCCTCAAAATGATTGTCTTGCCACATGATGGCCAGCACAGTCAAGTCAGATATGGTGATGCTCTCTCAGAGCCCTTTCTAATAACTAATGGTGTGAAACAAGGTTGTGTTCTTTCTCCAACTCTATTTACAATCTTCTTCAGCATGATGCTCCAAAGGGCTACAGCAGATCTCGAAAAAGAAGACAGCATCTATATATGTTACCGTACTGATGGTAGCTTGTTTAACTTAAGCCATCTGAGGGCTCGCACAAAGACTCCAAGCTATCTAGTCCATGAGCTGCTTTTTGTTGACGACGCTGCCCTTGTTGCCCATACAGAAGCAGCTCTGCAGTGCCTAACATCCTGCTTTGCAACAGCTGCAGAGCTGTTTGGGCTGAAGTCAGCCTGAAGAAAACAGAAGTTCTCTACCAGCCTGCACCACAGGAAGAGCACTATCACCCCCACATCACCATAGGCAAATCTGTTCTTAAGTCCTTCCAGCATTTCACCTACCTGGGAAGTATCATCTCCTCAGACGCCAAGATTGATAAAGAGATAGATCACAGATTAGCAAAGGCATATAGTTCCTTCGGAAGGCTTCACAAAAGAGTCTGGAGTAACAAACATCTGAGGCGAAGCACAAAAATCAGTGTACAGAGCCATTGTACTGTCCATTCTCCTCTGTGGGTCTGAATCATGGGTCACCTATTGCCAACATCTACGACTCCTCGAACGCTTTCATCAGTGCTGTCTACACACAATCCTAAATATACACTGGACTGACTATGTGATGAATGTTGCTGTCCTTGAGCAAGCAGGGATCACCAACATTGAGGCCATGCTTTTGAAAATGCAGCTGCGCTGGGCAGGTCACGTTTCTAGGATGGAGGACCACCGCTTCCCAAAAATAGTACTCTATGGTGAACTCGCCACGGGTCACCGTAAGAGAGGTGCCCCAAAGAAGAGATACAAGGACTCCCTGAAACAACATCTCAAGCTCAGCCAAATTGATCACCAAAAATGGTCTGCCCTGGCCTTACATTGGGAGGCATGGAGACGTATTATCCACAATGCTGCAGCCTCTTTTGAGAACTCACGCCAAACGAGTCTCGAAGAGAAACGACAACGCAGAAAGAACCACAACTTGGAAACATCACCCAAGGAGACTTTCTGCTGTGCTTTCTGTAACTGGACTTATTTATCTCAGATCGGCCTTTTTAGTCATCAGTGCGCTTGTAGAAAACGTGGGATGAGTCCTTCCTAAATCTTCGTTAGTGAAGAAAAGCCAGAGAGAGACAGATTTCTTTCTATTACTAACGTACTTATTGTTTTTCTTTATCCTTATATATTGCTTTGTATATGTATATCTTTATTATTTGTTTCCTTCTTAATGTTGTGCAACCCTTATACATCACTCCATCACTTATATATCATTCCATTTGTCCATCTCTACTTGTTGAGATATTTTTCTTTTTCCAATTTTGTGCAAAGGCAAGCCTTGCTACTATCAATAATAATAAAAAAATCCCCATGTTTTTTCCTCAATTTGTTCTTCCATTATTCCTAATAAGAAAAATTCAGGCTCCATTTCAACTTTCTCTCCTATTATTTCACTAATTGTTGCCTTAATCATTTTCCATTATTCTTTAGCTAATTTGCAGCCCCACCAACAATGATTAAAATGTTCCGGGGGTTTCACCACATTCCCAGCACTTGTTATCAGTCTTCTTATAAATTCTTGCCAAGTTGAGTTTTTGACATTTTATTGGATGTATCCTTTTCAGACTTTGCCTTATCTATCCAGCCTTGCATTAAAGATGCAAAACTGAAACATCACCATATTTTAGAAATGTAAAGTAATACATGTTATAAGTAGCAGTAGTAGTAAAGAAGTAGCAGTTGCAATTGTAAGAAAGATTGGATATACAATAAGTAAATAATAAAATTACTATTACGACTAGTACTACTTTTAGTTATTTTTTGCCTGCCATTTTCCCAACTGTAAAACTCAAGGTAGTTTACAAAATCAAGACAAATACAGATAAAAGTCATGTCAACAAAAATACACAAAAATCATATTAAACTATCACTAAAATTAAAAGCAATTAAAACATATCTGCTAATGGGTGTTGTAATAGTTAAGGTTACATTAGAATAAAAAAAAAAGACTGATCCTAATTTACAAAAACTGTAATGATGAGAATTTCTTTTCCGGAAATTAATTAGCTTTCCCTGGCATAAAAGGATTAAATGGCCTTGGACATATTGACATGCTATTAATTTTTATATTCATGTTTTCTGTAGTCCTTTTATTTTATAGACCAACCCACTTGAGACCTGGAGCAATGTGGAAATAAATATGAAACAAGTATTTAAGAAATGAAGTCTTGTGTCAAGACCTTTAGAAGTCTTAGGGTTGATTTTTTTCCCTTTTAACTCAAGCAGAGCAGTATTAGAAAGTTCTCTTAGAGAGGCTCTTCCAGCCTGGCCAAAAGCCTCAGGATTCATACTTAACAGCATTTTGTTTTAGGTGTACTTACTGTATCTGATTCCCCCTCGCCCCAGCTGTCTACATATCATTCTTCCTGTCTTTTTCTCATAACTTTTCTTGTGAAATCAAATTTTAATTCCCATTGTTGTGAGTTTCTGATATAGGCCTGCATAAATGTCACGCCATCTCAGTTCCTCCCACTGTATTTTTGGTGGGTTCCACGGATGGTGATTTGAATTGGGATGTCACCTTCACCAGAGAGGTTTTACACTGACCTTCTTTCCGTCATTACATTTCCAGTATAAGACTGAAGGTTTTTCCCCATCTTTCTAGAGTTATAGTACCAGGTTGGTCACTGGAAAATCTAGGACTGACCACAAAACACCCATCTTAAAGTCACTCCATTGGCTGCCTATTGGCTTCCGGACACAGTACAAGGTGTTGGTTATCACCTTTAAAGCCCTACATGGCTTGGGTTCAACCTATCTAAGGGATCGCCTGCTTCTGTATAATCCACCCGACACTCTCAGGTCCTCTGGGAGGAACTTATTGCAGCCAATAAAGACCAGACTAACTGCAGCCTCCTGGAGGACATTTTCCGCAACTGCTCCAGACTCTGGAATGGCTTCCAGGAAGACATCCATCACATGCTTAGACAGCTTTAAAAAAGCTGTTAAGACTGATCTCTTACAGCAGGCCTTCCCTGAATAGAATGACTCAGCTATGAATAAATTCTCCCCTTCTTATGTAGTATGCCACCTCTTTGCCCTTTGGATTATTGGACTATTGATAATATTCTATTTTAAAAGATTAATTTTAATTACATTATGTTTAATTCTTTTTAAGGGGGGGTTTAGATATAACATTGTATATGTATTATGTGCTGTATATATTGGTGTTGCTTTAACATGTAAGCCGCTTTGATTGCCCTGCAGCAGAAAAGCGGCATACAAACAAAAGTTTTATTTATTTCATTATTTTTAAAATATAATAATTATTTTTAAAATATAATAGCATTATATAGCTTTAGTACCATGACTATATAAACAAACAATCAAATGAAAACACAAAGTAGAAATAATGTGTGAAATAGGGCATATGGATACTGGGGGAGGACCATACAGGTGAGGGTTTGAGTTATTGGCAGGCATTGTGGAAAGTTACATTCACACCACACCTCCAGGTAGAGAAAATATTAATTAAAAACAAATGCAACAAATCAGGCCCCAAAAGCTGGTCTGTTTAGGGAGTGACTTGATATGTGTCACACACACATACCACTTCTACTGCCAAATAGCTGTTTGGTTGGTTTAGTATGACTCCTCAGCAAAAGCCTGTTCCACATGGAAGACCCTACTAGCCGTGCTGCTGCCATCTGCCTAGCGTGTTGCCTCACAGGAGCACATAATCCCACCACTGGTTGGCGTCATGGGTGCCTTTTTTCAGAACCAGAAATGATTTCTGGTCACTTCCTTTTTGGGGAAAAAAATCTCTCCTAGGCTTAGAATAACCCAGTGCTGGTGAAGAACAAGGTGAAATTGCCCCTATGTTCCTAAGGGGCAATGGTGGGCAGTTTTATTTTTCAAAATGAGTTCACAGGGTATGATTTTCCTAGGTCTGACAAGGAGTGTGCATACCCCTTGGAATTTGGATAGTTGCTTGCTCTTGAACTAAACTATAAAATGCAAAGCAGCCCAGTAGGCTATACATTCATGCATCTATCATGTGTGGAGAAGTGTCTTTGATTATATTCTATAGCAGGTTTCTTTTAAAATTGAGTCATAATTCAGATCCCCTTTATAAAACTGACAATATCAGACATACCCCATCTAGAACTTTCACCGCTGAATGCAGTTATGAGAAAAACTGAAGATGCCAGCCACAGATGCTGCCAAAACATCAGGAATAAACTCTTCCAGAACATGCCACATAAAAACTCACAAAAAACTATGGATGCCAGCCATGAAATCCTTTGACTTCACAAACTGGGTCTAGCTCTTTCATTTATATTCTTGCTGTGGTGGGAAAATGAGCCATGACAACAAATGGCACGTTTTTCATTGCAGCATCCAGAGATGTAACCTATGTATCTCCCAAAGGATTTGTGTGTCTGTAGTGACAAGAGGTATTGGGATGTAAATGCCAGTTTCCTTTAGGAGAGATAATTGTTGTGACTTGGACAGGGGTGGCAGAAAGTGCAATATGGTTAACCTACTGTAATGGAAGAGGCACCAGTGTAGGACAGATTTTGCTGATTTATTCACTTAGACAGCAAATGCCTAAAGAAATTTTATCAACTGTAGAGGGCATAATTGCAAACAGAGCTGGGTTATTGGTGTGTCGGAAATGCTTACTGAGCCCTAGGCATGTTGTAAATTATCCACTTACAAACTAAGCAATAGGAGATTTGAATTTGAGGAAGAATGATGTCTACTGAAGATAACAATAGCTCGTGAGATAAATTTAGTTACTTGCAATTTTTGAATAGGAATCTGCATGTTTTCTTTGTAAAGGCAGTGCTCAGTTTTTAAATCTCTTTGATGAGTCTTGATGAAATGCCAGACACCTGTTTAGAAAACAAATTTTGGAAATTGAATTGACTTATGAACCCTGAACTCAGTGGATCTGGCTTTGATTCACCCTTGGGTTCTTAACTCTGTCATACCTAATATTAGCAGGAAATGGAAAAATACTGAAGGACTGCCTTCCCATTTCAACCTGCAGAAGTATAGAAGAACTTAATCTAAAATGTCTTCAAACACCACTTCCTTTAGGTAAGTGGTAAGCAAAGTAGGTCCTACCAGATGATGATGGACTATAACTGGTGTTTTTTTAGGTAGCTCCCTTGTCAGAGAGATCATGAATCCACTCTTGATTTTCAAACTGACCTTTAAGAAGCTATCCAAGGTTCTGACCCCTTGGGTTCTAGGTTTAACAGCCTGGCTAGCTATTTAAACCTGAAGTAGATACCTTGCCCCACTGACATGGGAGCCACCAGTTAACATTGCTAATAATTGGCTGTGTTGTTAGCTAAGGCTGATGAAATTGTAATCCAACGTTTAAAGGACCAAAGTTCACCTGTTGCAGCTTTAGAGCTTAGATGGGATGACTAGAGATGGGGCTTTGTCAGTTATGATGCCCCAGCAATGGAATGTTGTCTCTAGGGAGATTTGTGTGGCACTGAACTTGACTTTTCATTGTGCTTTTCAGTTATTGTTTCTCTTTCTTTATTAAATAAATGATAATCCTTTGGCTCTAGGAAAATACTTTTTTTTATTTGTTCATGCCTTTTAGAACTATTATGGGTACAGGTGATGATTAGATGTCAAGTTTTAAATCTGTGTCTCAGGCACACCTATTTTATAAATAATTTGTATTGGTTTTATTACTACTCTGATAATTGTGGGAGCCATGCTGAACATTTTTTGGCTTTGAACTAGCATGTTGAAAAGAACAGCGATCCTTGTGGGTTAACAAATTTATTACACAGTTCAGAAAAGCTTATGCCATAATATTTGTTGCTCTTTCCAGTCTTGGTGCCACACAGGCTACCTCTGGACACTGTGGTAAGTCATTATTGTAGCAAAATAAAATACAAAACACAAAAAGATCTGCTGCTTATATTTGTTTCTTCAGATCGCCTCCATTACTGTACATGAGTATAGATTTTGGACTTGATCACCTTTTTTTTAAAAAAAAGTTGGGAATATTAGGAACTTGGAAATGATTTTAAGGGGCTATTTGCAGCTCACAGAATTCACTTTCCCCACCCCTGACATGGGAAAATGGCTGTAGATGAAGTGTCTAATGGAAACAGCTTAGTTCTTTCCTACTTTGTCTATCTCAATGTGGCCAACTGCTAATTTATTTTATGATCATCATAACTGTGCATTATGAAGCCGAGCCCTCCCTCTAGTCCATCTGCCTTGGTCCAGGCCTCAAAGGGAGAGAAGAACCACCGGACCTGATACCCTTCACCATCACCTTTCCCTTCTCCTTTTGTGTCGTGTCTTTTAGATTGTAAGCCTGAGGCAGGGAACCGTCTAATTATAAGTTTATATGTACAGCACTGTGTAAACCTACAGGATAATAATAATAATAAAAAAACTTCAGAATACGGATTTCCACTTTGTACTGTATGCTGGCATGTGAAATAACATATTCTTTCTATCAAAAATTCTCTTGTGAAATGTTGATTAATCTACATACCTGTGACCTAGCAAAAACAACATGTGTTCATTAATTTTGTGCCAATTACTGCATAAATATGAAAGTATGGACACAAATGTTGGATTTATATTCCTTGAGCTTGTTCTTTTGAAAACCACTAGATTGTTTCACCTTCATGGAAATAAGAAACAGTGTTATGAAACATGGATATGGAAGATAGGTTTTTGAGTTTTAAGCAATTCTTCTTTTAGAGAACTCTTCTATCCATTTCAGGTTAAAGAAAATCTGAGATACAGTAAACATGGTGTCATAAATTCTTACTTGTTCGCATGTTTATTCTTAAACAGCCTGGTACTAGGCTCTCTGGCTGCCAATTTAGTGCAAGACAGCAGTGCAATGCTAGTTGTGTATCCCTTATCTGGATATCTGAAATACTCCAAAATCCAAAATTGTCCATATGAGTGGATAAGATAGTAACACTTCTGTTTTCTGATTGTTCAATGTAAACAAACTTTTATCCATGAACAAAATTATTAAAAATAGTATGTATAAAATTACCTTGAGACTAAGTATATATGCAACATAAATGAATTACATGTTTAGACTTGGGTCTTACCTCCAAATTATTTCATTATGTATATGCAAATATTCCAAAATAATCCCCCCACCCAAAATACGTCTGGTCCCAAGGGTTTCATGTAGTACAAAAGTGTGGTAGTCTGTTGTTGTTGTTAACTGCCCTCTAGTTAGCCCTGACTCATGGCGACCCCATGGATAAGACCCCTCCAAGCCACCCTATCCTCCACTGCTCTGTTCAATTCCTGTAGATTCATATCTGTGGCCTCTCTGATTGACAGCCCTCTACCTTCCCAAGCATTCATGCCTTTTAAAGTGAATCCTGCCTTCTCATGATGTGGCCAAAATATGACAGCCTCAGTTTTGTCATCTTGGCTTCCAGAGGGATTTCCGTGTTGATCTGTTCAAGGACCCATTTATCGTTTTGGCTGTCCATGGTATTCTCAGCATTCTTCTCTACCACCACATCTCAAATGAGTTGATTCTTTTCCTATCCATTTTCTTCATTGTCCAGCTCTCACATCCGTACATGGTGATGTGGAAATACAATGGCTTGGATGATTCTGACTTTTGTGCTCGGTTATATTTTTAATTTAGGCTCTTCTCTAGCTCTTCCAAACTGCCCTTCCCACTCCTAGTCTTCTTTTTTCTTGACTGCAGTCAACATTTTGATTGATATTTGATCCTAGATAAAGGAACTCTTTAATTATTTCAATTTCTTCATTGTCTAGGTTGAATTTATGTATTTCTTTCATTGTTATTATTTTTATTTTCTTTATGTTCAGCATTAAGCCTGCCTGTGCACTTTCATCGTTGACCTTTAGTAATTGTTCCAAGTCTGTGGTATTTTCCACTAATAATATGGTGTCTTCACCATAATTAAGATTGTTGATATTCCTTCCTTCTATTTTCACTCCTTCTGAGTCTAAGTCTAAGGAGCCCTGGTGGCACAGTGGTTAAATGCCTGTACTGCAGTCACTCGCTCACAAACCACAAGGTTGTGGGTTCAGTATCAGCAAGGGCCTCAGAGTCGACTCAGCCTGGCATCCTTCCAAGGTTTCAAAAATGAGTACCCAGCTTTTGGGGGCAATTAGCTTACACATTGTAAACAGTTTAGGGAATGCTTAAGTACACAGATATAGAAATGTACGTGCTGTTTCTATTGCTATTGCTAAACTTGCTATTCCCCTGAAGTGTTCTGCATAAAGGTTGAATAATTAGCGTGATAGAATACATCCTTGCCTGACTCCTTTGATTATTGGGAACCAATCTGCTTCTCCAAATTTACTTCTAACAGTAGCCTCTTGTCCTGAGTACAGAGGTTTCATCAGGACTATTAGGTGCAGTAGCACTCCAGTGTCTTTAAAAGCCATCCATAACTTTACATAAACTATGTAGTCAAAAGGCTTTGCTATAGTCTATTTAAAAAAACCTGCATGCTGATCTTCTTTTGGAATTCCTTGATGCGCTCCATTAGCCATTGTATATTTGAAGTATGATCCCTAGTACCTCTTCTTTTCCTTAAGCCTGCTTGAACCCCTGAGATTTCTCTCTTAATAATAATAATAATAATTTTTATTTCTTACCTGCCACTCTGTCAAAACAATCGGGGCTGGGTACAACAAGATTTAAAAGCAGTTACAGTTAAAATGATTCAACAATCCCATCCCCAACCTCCCGCCCCTTAAAACAGAATTAAACTGACAAGATTAAAACGAATTAATATCAAATAGAAATAAAACAGCATATTAAGCATATTAAAACCCACAGTACTAGCAACAACATAGGGTAGCATCAAAATACAGAAGGCCAGGGAATTAACTGGAAAATTCTAGGAGCCGGGAAGATTATACAGTTTCTGGGAAGGCCTGCCGGAAGAGGTACATGTTTAAAGCTGTTTTGAAACAGTCTAACGTTGTAATGAGATGGATCTCATCCGGCAAGCCATTCCGTAGCCTGGGAGCAGAAGCTGAAAAGGCCCTCTGGGAGGTCTGCGCCAGCCTAGTCTTCATAGGCTGCAGCAGGTTCCTCCCAGAGGATCGAAGTGTGCGGGGGGGGAGGGTTCATACGGGGAGAGGCGGTCCCTAAGATAAGATGGACCCAAGCCATGTAGGGCTTTAAAGGTTAAAACCAACACCTTGTACTGTGCCCGGAAACTAATCGGCAGCTAGTGGAGAGCTTTAAGCACAGGTGTAATGTGCTCTCTCCTAGATGTTCCGCTAACAAGCCTGGCTGCCATATTTTGAACTAGTTGGAGTTTCCGGGTTAAGCACAAGGGTAGCCCCATGTAGAGCGCGTTACAGAAATCCAAACGTGAGGATAGCAAAGCGTTTACCACCGTTTCCAGGTCCTTCAAATCCAGGTAGGGGCACAGCTGGCGTATCAGCTGAAGCTGATAACAGGCACTCCTGACTGCCGCATTCACCTAACTGGTCATGTGAAGCGACGAATCAAGAAGTACCCCCAGACTGCGAACAGAGTCCTTTGAGGAGAGTGTGACTCCATCTAGGACTGGGAGCTGTACTTCCCGAACCTGGTTTCAGGCCTGTAAGTGCTAGTGCCTCCCTTTTGTCTGGATTAAGTTTCAACCTGTTTTTTTTCATCCAATCCATTACCGCTGCAAGGCAGTCATTAAGAGGAGAGACGCCATCTGAGGTCTGAGCCGATGATCTGGTCATGGAGAGGTATATCTGAGTGTCGTCAGCATACTGAAGACACTGAGCTCCATGCCTCCGAATGATCTCACCCACCGGCTTCATGGAGATATTAAATAGCATTGGGGACAGGATGGTGCCCTGAGGAACACCACAAGTAAGCCCAATCTTGGAAGATCAACTGTCACCAAGCCTCACCCTTTGGGATCTCCCGGAGAGAAAGGCTTGGAACCAAGTGCGGTGCCTCCAATCCCCAACTGTTCCAGTCGATCCAAAAGGATGGAATGATCTACAGTATCAAAAGCCGCTGAGATATCCAAGAGCACGAGCAGGGTCACACTATCCCTGTCGATATTCAAGCAGAGGGCGTCGGTCAGAGCGACCATGGCAGTCTTGACACCATGTCCTGCCCTGAAGCTGGTTTGAAATGGATCGAGATAATCGGTATCATCCAAGACAACCTGGAGTTGGGAGGTGACTGCTCTCTCGATCACCTTGCTCAAAAATGGGAGCAAGGACTCTGGTCTGGTCTGGTCTGTCCAGGGGATCAAGAGAAGGCTTCTTTAAGAGGGGCTTGACAGCCACCTCCTTCAGACAAGATGGTAAGCAGCCTTCTTTGAGGGACGCATTGATTGTACCCCTAAGGAATACCATCAATGTGTCCCCTCCCTGGACGACCAGCCAAGGTGGACAGGGATCAAGAGGACAGGTCGTGGCTTGTCCACGTCATCGATACTCACAGGTTGGAACTCATACAGTAAAGTGACAGCAACGGAGTTGTTGGACACCTCATCTGAGGATTCTGGTAAAAGATTGGCATCCAAGTCAACCCTTATCTGAGAGATTTTATCTGCAAAGTAGATGTTAAATGCGTCACAGCAGGCTGTCGTTGGGTCGAGTAGGGAATTCGGCGCAGGAGGAACCTGCGTCAGCTCCCCCACCACCCTAAACAGCTCTGCTGGATGAGACTCTGCAGATGTAATGTGTGCAGAGCTGAAAGATCTCCGTGCTGCCTGCAAAGCCTCCCGATAGGCGTGAAGATGCTGCCTATGGTGAGTTCTGTCGGACAAGAGCCGAGTTTTCCGCCACTTGCACTGTAGTTGTCGTCCAGTCTGCTTTCTCTCCCTGAGTTCCTCTGAGAACCAGGGTTTGCAATTAGAAGTGGGTTGGAGAGGACGCTCGGGGAAAATCGCGTTGAGGGCCTTGGGAAGGTCAGTGTTCCAGGTTGGAGTTTGTGGTTCTATGGTTGGAGTCTGTGCTGAAGAATGTTTAGCATAATGTTATTTTCATGAGAGATCAGTGCTATTACTGCAGTCTTTTATGTCTCCTTTTTATGGATTGGGATATATATTGATTGTTTCCAGTCTGCTGGCCACCATTTTGTTTCCCATATTTGTTGACATGTTAGTTCTCACTGGCATTGCTTCTGTCTGTGTGTGTTGTAGCAGTTCAGTTGGAACATCGTCTGTTCCTTTTGTTGTTGTTGTTGTTGTTGTTTTACCAATTTCTCTTATTGCAGCTTCCACTTTGTTTTTTAGAATTAGAGGTTCATCTTCATATGGTTCTTTGCTCCATGCCTCATTCATTTTTTCATCTCTTTTGTATTTCTTCTGTGTATTGCTTTCACCGTCTTTTTATTTCTTCTTGGTCTTGTATTGTCATCTTGGATCTAGGAGTCTAAGAAGACCATAAGCTGAACATGAGTCAACAGTGCGATGCGGCAGCTAAAAAGGCCAATGCAATTTTAGGCTGCATCAATAGAAGTATAGTGTCTAGATCAAGGGAAGTATTCTGCTATTCTCTATTCTGCTTTTGTCTGGCCCCACCTGGAATACTGTGTCCAGTCCTGGGCACCACAGTTAAAAAAGGATGTGGAGAAACTGGAGCTTGTCCAAAGGAGGGCAACTAAGATGGTGAAGGGTCTGGAAACCATGCCCTATGAGGAACGACTTAGAGAGCTGGGGATGTTTAGCCTGGAGAAGAGAAGGTTAAGAGGTGATATGATAACCCTGTTTAAATATTTGAAGGGATGTCATATTGAGGAGGGAGCAAACTTGTTTTCTGCTGCTCCAGAGACTAGGACGCGGAACAATGGATTCAAATTGCAGGAAAAGAGATTCCACCTCAACATTAGGAGGAACTTCCTGATAGTAAGGGCTGTCCAACAATGGAACACACTCCCTTGGAGTGTGGTGGAGTCTCCTTCCTTAGAGGTCTTTAAGCAGAGGCTTGATGGCCATCTGTCGGGGATGCTTTGATTTGGAGTTCCTGCATGGCAGGGGGTTGGACTGGATGGCCCTTGTGGTCTCTTCCAACTCTATGATTCTATGATTCTATCTTGTCAGATTCATTTCTTGAATGGAGACCAGGGTTCAAATCCCTGTTCTATCATGGAAACCTACTAGGTGACATTCAGCAAGTCACACTCTCTCAGCCTCAGTGGGAGGCAAAGATAAACCCCCTGTGAACAAATCTTGCCAAGAAAACCCTGTGATAGGGTTGCCATAAGTCAGAAATGACTTGTTGACATATAACAACAAAGTGGTGTTCATCCCATAGGTGATTAGTTAATTTGAAGCATTTCTAAGAGCTTTTTTGACACCTTATTTTACAGCTGATGGCTGTAGTTTGCAGGAAGGTTGAATGGGATCTGGTTTCCTTCCCACATAAAAACCCAAAGCATTTACAGCGAATTTATGGATGGTTTCTTGTTGTAAGCTTTCAAGTTTTTTCTGACTTATGGTTACCAAAAGGTGAACTCATCACAGGGTTTTCTCAGAAAGATTTGTTCAGAGGGGAGGTTTGCCTTTGCCTTCCTCTGATGGTTAGAACCACTGTGCTTTTGCCTTCCTCTGAGGCTGAGAGCCACAGTTAGAGTTTTGGACACTTGAAGACCAGGGTTCAAATCTCCAATCAGCCATGGACACCCCCCTCCTGTGGTAACCTTGGTCAAATCATAATTTCTTAGACTCACAGAGTCTTCTTGATATCATTGCAGATAAGCTAGTAAGATGTGGACTAGACTATGCAACTGTTAGGTGAATTTGTAATTGGATGACAAGCTGAACCCAAAGGGTGCTCAGCAATGTCTCCTTTTCATTTTATAAAGAAGTCACCAGTGATGTTCTGTCCTGGGCCCAGTGTTATTCAACATATTTATCAATGACTTGTGATGAAAGAATAGAGGGCATGTTTATCAAATTTGCAGATGACACCAAATGAGGAGGAGCAACTAATACCCCAGAGGAGAAGATTATAAATCAAAATGACCTGGATGAATTAGAAAGCTGGGTCAAAACTAACAAAATGAATTTCATCAGAAGAAATGTAAGTTACTGCAGTTAGGCAGAAAAATTGAAATGCATAGATATAGGATGGGGAACACCTGGCTTAAGAAGACTACGTGTGAAAGGGATCTAGGAGTCCTAGTAGACCACAAGTTGAACATGATTCAACAGTGTGTGGCAGCTAAAAAGACCAATGAAAAAAAGATGGTTAAGAGGTGATATAATAGCCCTGTTTATTTCTGTATTTAAGGAGGTGTCATATTGAGGATGGAGCAAGCTTGTTTTCTGCTGCTCCAGAGAACAGGACACAAAACAATGGATTCAAACTAGATGAAAAGAGATTCCAATTTAACATTAGGAAGAACTTCCTGAGAGTAAGAACTGTTTGACATGGAACCTGCTCCCACGGCTGGATGGCTAGCTGTCAGAGGTGCTTTGATTGTGTATTCCTTCATGGCAAGGGGTTTGACTGGATGGCCCTTGAGGTCTCTTCCAACTTTATTATTTTTTCTGACTTATGGTAACCAAAAGTGACTTATGGTGACCAACTCTTGCCAACAAAAGCCAGTGATAGGTTTGCCTTAGGGTTACCATAAGTGAGAAACTATTTGAAGCCACACAAAAACAATAGCAATACTTACATATCAGCATTTCTCTATTCCACATATATTGAAGTGATCTCTCTATTTTATACCATCATTACTAGTACAGTCAAGTCTGGTGCTGTCGTTATGGGGTAAAGCTAATCTTCTGTGGCTTTTCCTTCACCGAAGAAGGTTTCTAATCTACAGTTTGGGACTCTTGAGAGTTACTGTTCTATGTTTATGTGTAGAGAAGGTGGGTTTTAAGCATAGAGCAGGTTTGCGATACAAATTGGCAAGGAGATGATGATGATGATGATGATGATGATGATGATGATTAACCTTTATTATAGCGCTGTAAATTTGGTGGTGGGAAAAGGGATGAGGTTGGTTGTCCAGTGGTTGTTCTCTCCCTCTGGGGTCTAGACCAAGGCAGATGGACTGGAGGGAGGGCTCAGCTTCTTAATACATAGGGCTGTGTAAATACAGTCTTCATTAGATTCACAAGAGACCATGTAAACTAATAAAACCTCATATGTGGAGGTAGAGTTACGTTTATAAAAGTTTATGCTACAAACTTTTTTCTTTCTCTTAGTTAAGTTTCAAATGTGCTGCACGATCCTTTGTCTACTGATCCAGACTAACACAGCTCTGTCTTTGAATTCCAAGATAATGAAGCCTGAGATTGCAATTCTATGCATGCCAACTCAGAAATAAGCCCATTGGAGTTCATTAGGATTTACTGCCAATTAAGTGTGTGTAGAGCCCAAGCTTTCCTAGTCTTCTATGTAAAGCAGCTGTTTTTCATATATAAGCACCATACCTCAACAGTTCACCCTCACCATGCAAAGGAAGGACGGTATGTGTGTGTTTATTGTCACCTGAAGCTCTCCTGCATGGTTGTTGAATTATTTGGAGGAAATCACTCAAATAAGGATTGTGAGGGGTGAATGAATCCCCCATATGTTCTTACATGACCTTTGCTCTGGCCAACATAGCCTGTGATGAGGGATCATGGTAGTTGCAGTATAACATCTAGAGATCTACAGGTTACCGAGAATCTACATGCTTATCTTCTGGGAAAGATTTCTGTTTGTAGCATACATTTTCATGGCAACAGTTTTTGTGAAACATCAGAATAAGATGATACCATATTAGAAAGATGTGATGATGTTGAAAAAAAAAAACTACTTGGGAAGAGAGTTCACACAGAGATGAGGCTGATTTGATTCTTTTGTCAATACAGTCAAGGCTGCACTAAAATGGATGAAAATCCTAGACCAGTTTTCAATAATCAGTCTCCTTTCTTCTGAATTAACATGCCAATGGGAGCTTTCTTCCCAGGGCTTTTTGATACCGTGTGGAGGAGGGGATTTTGTTGGTATCACTGAATTAATGAATAAGTATTAAACACCCCATCCTATGTGGGATTTTCTAATAAAACTTGCTTCCCTGCAGCTAGTTAATTAAAGACAGGACAATTAGTGAATGAATTGACAATAGTTAAAATCCATCTAGTGCAGATCACTTTGGGTTACAGAGCAAACCAGCCTCAAATTAAGTGAATCCATAATAGTATAATTCCATTAAATTCACACCCACATGCCCTTGCTTTTTCTCCATTTGTTCTGTGAACTAAAAGCCATCTGTACCACTCAAGATGCAATAAAAAACAACTGTCCAACACAAAGTTAGCATAGAGCAGTTTGTACTGGGAAAGCTACATTATTCAAAACACTTATTGAAATATTGTTAAAGGAAATAACAGAATCATTTCTTTTTCTTCATTTTTTAAAATACAAAACAATAAAAAAGGTATACGTTTCTCCTTTGACAAGGTTGTCCAGTCATGTCTGACTGTAGGGGGCGATGTTCATCTCCGTTCCTAAGCTGAAGAGCCAGTGTTGTCAAAGACAACTCTGTGATCATGTGGCTTCATAACTACACACAATGTTGCTACCTTCCAACTGAAATGGTACCTATTTATCTACTTTCATTTTTACATGCTTTCAAATTGCTAGGTTGGCAGAAGCTGGCACTAGTAATGGTACCTCAATCCATCCTATGGTGCTTGGGACTCGAACAGCTGACCTGCCAATACCATGTCTCAATTTTCAGCTAGTGCTTCATCTCACACCCATGGTTTGAACAATTGCTTGTGAATTAATAAACAATTAAAACATAGATATACAACTGAACACTAAAGATAGAATTGTCCATACCACTGTATTTTCCATCACTATGCATGGGTGTTAGAAATGAATGGTGAAGAAAAGTGATAGAAAAAAATCAGCTTATTTGAGATGTGGTGCTGGAGAAGAGTTCCAAGGACAATGTGGATGGCTAAAAAGACAAGTCTATGGGTCCTAGAACAAATTGAGGCTGAACTCTCCCTGGAACCCAAGATTACCAAATTAAGGCTCTTGTACTTTATCCACATTATGAGAAGACATGACTCAATAGAAAAGACAACAATGCTTGGAAAGGTAGAAGGCAGTAGAAAAAGAGGAAGATTGCATACCAGATGAATAGACTTAACCAAGGAGGACACAGCCCTGAGTCTGCAGGACCTCAGCAAAGTTGTTGAGGATAGATTGTCTTGGAAGTAACTCATCAAAGGACCATCATGAGTCATGGTCGACTTGAAGGCAGTTAACAACAACAATCTGTTCTGTAGACTTGTAATTCTGTGAGCATGTAAAATTTAGAGTCAAATCAGTCAAGTATTCACTTGCAGTAGGGGGTGTAACAGTGGACTATACTGTAGAATTATTTTATGATACTCTGTGTCTGATATTCCAGTAATTAATTTGCCATTGTCAGCTATTCTTTTACTCAGTGTTTTTTCTATTCTGTGTTTGCTAGGAGGCTGTTGTCCCATTTCTGAGTAATGAGTTTGTTAACAAGTGTTTTGTTTATTTGGCAGGTTTTGAATGCGCAAAGAGCTGGCTATAAGGCAGCCATAGTTCACAATGTTGATTCTGATGAACTCATTAGCATGGGATCTCAAGACAGTAAGTACAGGTATCACTTTTGTGCTGGTAACCGTTTTCTCACTGTATGACAATACATCCTGTCAAGATGTCCTTTATTAATGGGTGGGGCAGATCCACCCAGCAAGGTCTAAAGAAGGTTGAGATTCTGGGGGTCTGCTGTTTGTTTTTTAAGAGAAAGATATAATGCAAAAGCAAAGATAGTTTGAAGATCAGGATGTTGGGTGAAGCTGGTTATCTCAGAGTACAGTGTAGTAGTCTATAGAAGAAAGTATAGTCTGTAAACCATGATCTTACGCAAGAAAAGTAGGCAACATGAGGATGTCATTCAGCAAATAGTGAGGTTGCAGGAATCTTAAGAACTGAGACATGTGGACACACATAGCCCTCTCAGCCAGGCCCTGCTGCAAGTCCTTAATTCTGTTCTGAACGATTTCCATACTGATGAGAGGTTTTTTTACTTTGGGTTTGCAGGTGTGTATTTCTTCACTGGATGATCATCTGACCCTGCACATTAAGCATTTGTTATTTATGGGGATTGGGACTTACTTGGATCTCCTCTTTCTTAGAATGTTCTTCTGCCACAGATGACCAAAAACCCATCCTAAGCATCTTTAAGGGCATCCTCTGGATACAAATGTGATGAGGTTTCTTTAAGGATGCTGGGGTTCCTGGCCAGTGTCATCATTGATGAAATAATTCCCCCCACCTCCATACCTTGGGAGATCTGGTTCCTTAGAGGAGACTTGGGTCAAAATCAA
Organism: Urosaurus nigricauda; assembly: GCA_034509955.1. Lineage (NCBI taxonomy): Eukaryota > Metazoa > Chordata > Lepidosauria > Squamata > Phrynosomatidae > Urosaurus > Urosaurus nigricauda. The sequence goes on from JAOEGL010000003.1 coordinate 246,973,665, forward strand.
AACGAGATACAGTGGTCCCCCGGGTTACGAATCCCCCAGGGTACAAAAACCCCGGGATCTGAAAGAGCCGGGGCCGGAAAAACAGCCCCGGGTTACGAAAAAAAAAACCCGGGTTGCGAAAGAAAAGCGGCGCGAAATTCAAATGGCGCAAAGTTTTTTCCTATACTTACAGTGGTCCCCTGGTTTGCGAACGTTTTCGGCTTAAGAAAGGGGTGCTGCAACGAATTACTTTCGTAAACCGGGGGACCACTGTATGTCCCATGAAATAACAGTCTGAGAATCTATCCAGTTAAAATGAAGAAATGTCTACTTTCACTAAGAGTTCTAGTTCTGGGAGACTAACTCATCAAAACCAAGTATCAAGTATGTTACATAGCCAGAGCAATACAAAAGTAGATGAATTTTGCCAGCTCCACAGTCAAGATGCTATTAAATGTTTTTGGCCTGAAATTTCAGTTTTGTCATAGTACAATGGTCCCCCGCCTTACGAATCCCCCGGGTTACGAAAACCCCGGGATCCGAAGGCGGCGGGACCGCGATTGTATCCCCCAGAATCCGAAAGATCCCCCGGGATACGAAAGAAAAAAAGCCGTGCGGCCCCTTTAAATGGCCGCGCGGTCCATCCGCGAAAGCGGTCCCCCGGGAAACGAAAGCTTCCAGGTTACAAAGGTAATCCCGGAACGGATTACCTTCGTAACCCGGGGGACCACTGTAAATACAACAGCACCTACAGTTTGACGGATAGGTTGTTGTAATCATGTTAAAAACGTATTCTGACAAAAATCTGAAATGCATGCCTTACAGGACTATGCCACTGTCAACAGAGGTTTAATGTTATGTGATGATTTTAAAAGCTGCAGAAACTATAGGGAGCTGGGGATGTTTAGCCTGGAGAAGAGAAGGTTAAGAGGTGATATAATAGCCCTGTTTAAATATTTGAAGGCACTTCATGTTGGGGATGGAGTAAGCTTGTTTTCTGCTGCTCCAGAGATTAGGACATGGAGCAGTGGCTACAAACCAGGAAAAGAGATTCCACCTAAATATTAGGAAGAACTTCCTGACAATAAGAGCTGTTCAGCAGTGGAACACATTCCCTTGGAGTATGGGGGATTCTCCTTTTTTGGAGGTTTTTAAACAGAGATGGCTATCTGTCGGGGGTGCTTTGATTGTGTTTCCTGCATGGCAGGGGGTTGGACTAGATGGCCCTTGAGGTCTCTTCCAATTCTGTGATTCTATGGAGCTATTTTAACTTCCTTCTCAAAGTAGTTATATGTAACTAGTATAAGTCATCTGATAATATCATTAGCAGATATAAAGCAATAACATGGCTTTTAACCAGCTCGATAAATTGCAAAATACTAGCTCCAAATGAACAGATTTAAGACAATTATTGCCAGCTGATTAAGGCCACTTTAACGTGAGTACGCACAGTGCTTAACATTCAGAAGGTATAGAATGTCAGGCATATGATGCTGCCTTGGCATTACCTTGAAGTCCCCTTTGCTGACATTAGTGGTGCAAAAACGGGATAGCATCTTAGAGCATTTTATAACATCTTACAGCAGGTATATTTATTTATATCCCACTTCTCCCTTCCAAGATCTAGGCGGATAACAACAGTCCAGTAAAACAAGATATACAGACAATAATAAAATTTCCCTAATCCCCTTAACCCTGCCTCCTTCTGCTAAAATTACACATAAACATCAAGATATAATACAATATCCCCAGTACAGTATACTTAGTTACAAATTTTGTAACTAAGAATCGGTACAAGTCGAATTATTCCAAGAGATCATCAGTAGAGTCAGTGAAACAGTGAATGGATCAGTTTGGTTAATTCAGCTGGAGGTTAGTCTGGGAAGGCCCACTGAAAGAGATCCATCTTTATCGCCTTTTAAAACACCTCCAAAAATGTAAAATGGCGGATCTCTTCCAGCAGGTCATTCCATATTTTAGGAGCGGCAGCTGAAAAGGTCATCTGGGAAATTGTCACCAGCTTGGTTTTCTTTGGCTGGAGTAGGTTCCTCCCAGAGGACCTGAGTGCACAGGAAGGATTGTATGGGAGGAGGCGTTCCCTCAAGTATGCTGGACCCAAGCCATGAAGACATGTATTCATGCATAAGTCTAGAAATTTTAGTCAAAAGTTGACCCAAAAAAACTGAATCGATGTGTCCATGGGTTAATATAAGTACTGTTCTGTTATTTTAAAAGGGAAACATCCCCTGATGAAAGGCATGAATGTAATCAGTACTGGAAGCACTGACCCCTCTCTATTCTTTAATCTAATCAGCCTTTAGTATGAACATAAACATGTCTATTGGAATTTTGTAAGTTCTTCTTTGTGGTCTTTGTGCCTCACACATGTGGGTTTTGCTCCTGCGCAGAGACCACCAATGGATCCTTTGTTCATACCTTCACCCTTGCCTCAATTTTGGCCCCAAAACTTATCCTTGACTTATACATACATGTAATCAACTTATAGTCAAGTTTATACAGTAAACACCCATATCTTTCAACCAACTGTTAGCAAAAGAAGTTGTTTTGATTGGACCTCTGCATGCAGCATTCATACAGAAAAGATGTAACAACTCTAGAACATGTCTGATAAGGAACCCTGCTGGAGCAGCCCAAAGGTCCGTCTCATCCAGCAGTCTGTTTGCAAAATAAATTAGATGTGTATGAGAAGCCCACAAGCAGGACATGGGGGTATAAGCACAGGTGAACATATCCTCAGCTGCCCAGAAATTGGTAAATGAGAGGCACACTAGCTAGATACAGTCTTTTTTAAAAAAATTCCATGGTGTTTGACTACAGAGTGCTGTAAATCAGTGCTACTCAAAGCAGTTGCCCTTGTACCTGTCCCTGAGTTGTTGACTGCTGGTCCCAGCAAGTTTCCAGGAAAGAATGAAACAACTGTACCCAGTGGACACAAGTTTAGTGCTGGTCCGTGGCACATTGGGAAAGAAATAATTGCCAGTCCCCCACATCAGATAGCCTGATAAGCACTGCTGTGGATTTTTACTGGATACTGGATTTGGAGATGTTGAAATCAGAGAAGACCAAAATACTCCTTTTGAAGCAATTGCTTCTGTTTCTGATCATAATTGAATCGTGTCCTTGCATTCTTAAAACTCATTTTTAAAAAAGGAGATTGAAAAAATGGCTGCACAAGAGCAAGGAAAGTACATGGCATAGGATCCATTTGCAAGGTGATGTGAAAGTACTCTTTCATACTTGACAAAAGAGGAAGAGAAGGAGAAAGGTGAGAAGTGTGATTTATGCCTTCTTATCTCCCTGTATTTCCATCACATTGGAAGTTATTGTGAATCAGGTTCAGAAGTTAGAAAAAAACTCCTCCTTTGAAGTGATGCTGTTTGCAGAATCAGTTACACTTTAATATCTGTTGTCCAGCACAGTGCAAAGCTGTATGCAGACAAGTTGAAGCTTTTCCCTTGTAACAGCAGCGTTGGCACATATGCTCTATAAATGATAGTGTCAGCGAAGGCACATTTAAATGGTATTGTTTCCATGTGAAACACAATCACATGGGAATGGATCATGTCCACAGGGGCTCTAACTTCTAAAAATCCTCTGGGATTCCCTCCCAAAATGCCAAATGAAGCCCTTTTGTATTTGGCTTGATATTTCAGTTGTTTTGGGATATTGTGGCATGGCTTTAGCTGGTGGAGCTATTTTTAACTCAATTTTTATTGATGTTGTTGTTTAGCTTATTGTTGATGTGTTCTATTTTTGTAAACAATGCAGGAACCTACTTTTCATGGGTTAAGGGCAGTATGGAAAATAAAATAAATGGTTTTGGGCATGGTGCAGATGTGAGAATGAACAGGAAGCACTAAAGTGCACATACTTCCCATTCTCTTTACTTGTCCTATTGTAACTAAAATGCAATTTGCAAGTTGCATTTCACCTACAAATAAGCCATTTGTCAAAAGTGGAAATAAAGCAGTAGGGGGTCTGAACGAGGAAAAAAGGTGAAGTATTATGAGCACAGAGTGAACATGCATAATAGAGCCCAGCAGTATCCTTAGGTAGTCTTAATGTACACAAGCCTAGACAAAGTTAACTCTTTTGTACTGTAATGATAGATAGCAAGTAGTGCCTTACACTCTCTTTAAATACTTCTTAGAATACTGTCTCTTTCCTTGTAGATGCCTATAGAAACTTCACTGATAGTAGATATTTTTACATGGATAATTTTATCAGCTAAAAATGCATGGCATACGTAGATAAATGGTGCTCTCGAAATATACCTTCCATTCACTCTGAATCAGCTTATATTCAGCAATTGTAATGAGTAGCACAATCATAAATTAATTTCATATGTTATTGCTAGTAATCTTTCTCTCTTTCTTTAAACAGTTGATGTTTTAAAAAAGATTGACATTCCATCTGTATTTATTGGTGAATCATCAGCTAAGTCTTTAAAAGAAGAATTCACCTATGAGAAGGGGTATGTAAAACTTTAATTCTATTTTAGCTTTTTGTAAAGTGTCATTACTTGAACTGTGATTGTCAACAGTAGCAGCCTTTTGTAGATGAAAAAAATTGTCAATAAAGGGTTCAGATTTAAATATTTTATTAAAATTCAGCACAACATTTTGGAGAAATTGATGTAGGAAGTCTATATATGAGGGTTTTTCCTACAGAAAAAAGGAATATTGTCTTTCCTCCTCCTGTGCAAAGGCTCCGTCTCACTTTTCAGATAATCCAGGAGCACTAAGATTGCAAGAAATATAGGAACTTTCCCATGTTTGTTGAGTTTGGTGCAGTACTGAATTGTAGGTAATTCTCTGTGAAAAATGCTTGTTAGTGTGGTTTAATGATGACACTTCTTGGTATTTTCAAGAGATAACATCTGCCAGCTTGATGAGGAAATCAATCAAATAAAAACCAGACCCTGGAAGCATTACTTTATTGGAGCACAGTGGTCATGGTGGAAAGGAGATTCAGAAAACTGCAGTGCAGAAGAGGGAACTTTTTAAAAATCTGATGACCTCTACCCCATTTGTAAAGTTCTGTTGTTTACTATTAAAGATGCCCTTTATGTTTGTAAGGAAATATGATCAGGTTTATTTTTATACTTTACTGGCAGATCAAAAACTTGCCTTGGCAGATAGATTTTTTTCCAGAGAACTCTTTCCATAATTTGGATGTGTGGGGGCAAGGATTGCATCCCTCCCAATACAGTTTTGAAGTAACATGGTGTTACTTCAAAACTGTAAGAGCGTCAGATGGTGTGTGACGGTGTTGCCAGATAATTAGTTACTTATATATCTATTGCCTGTTAACAAACTATTAATAGTTTGTGACCCTGCTGGTACTCTTAGACCTCTCAGTGGCTTTTGATACAATAGATCACAGCATCCTCTTGGACCGCCTGAGGGGGTTAGGTATCGAAGGCACTGCATTGCAGTGGTTCCGGTCCTTCCCCTCAGATAGGTCCCAGAGGGTGCTGCTTGGGGACAGCTATTTGAGCAAAAGAGAGCTCACCTGTGGCATTCCACAAGGTGCCATTCTGTCCCCGATGTTATTTAATATTTATATGAAGCCGCTGGGCGAGATTATCCAGAGTTATGGGGCTGGGTGCTATCAGTATGCTGATGACACCCAGATCTATTTCTCCATGTCTCGTTCCTCGGCCTTGTATTTTGATGGCATCTCCTCTCTCAATGAATGTCTTCGGGCAGTAATGGGCTGGATGAGGCAAAACAGATTGAAGCTGAATCCAGACAAGATGGAGGTGCTCACGGTAGTGGCTCTGAAACCAAGAATTGGATGCAACCCCCAGTCATGGATGGGGTCACATTCTCTGCCAGTGACTGTGTTCGTAGTCTGGGGGTACTCCTTGACTCTTCACTCCTGATGACTAATCAGGTAAATGCGACAGTCAGGAGTGCCTATTATCAGCTTTGGCTGATACGCCAGCTGTGTACTTTTCTGGAAATAAGGGATCTCGAGACTGTTGTTCATGCGCTGGTAACCTCCCACTTAGATTTCTGTAATGCGCTCTACATGAGGCTACCCTTGTGCTTGGTTCAGAAACTACAGCTAGTACAGAACATGGCAGCCAGACTACTATCAGGAACATCTAGGAGGGACCATATTACTCTAGTACTAAGGTTCCACTGGCTGCCTATCAGTTTCTGGGCCCAGTGCAAGGTGTTAGTCATCACCTTTAAAGCCCTAAATGGCTTGGGTCCAAACTATCTCAGGGACTGCCTCCTCTCCTACAATCCTCCCCACACACTCTGGTCCTCTGGGAGGTATCTGCTGCAGCCTCAAAAATCTAGGCTTTTGGCTATCTCCCAGAGGGCTTTTTCCGTTGTCGCCCCCAAATTGTGGAATGGCCTGCCGGAGGAGATCTGTCAATTGACATCATTAGATAGCTTCAGAAAGGCTGTCAGGACAGATCTTTTCTGGCAGGTCTTTCCAGGATAGATAACCCCGGCCTGAAGAAACTGAGGATTCCCTGTAGCTTCCCAGGAACGCAATGCACTGTTCTGTTTTCGTCTGTTATTGTATTGATGTGGTTCTTAAATTGTTGGTTTTAAACTGTAATTGATTTAATGCTTTTTTAAGGGGGGGGGGGATACAGCTTGTATAATAATAATAATAATAATAATAATAAATAAATGTTTATTTATATTCCGCCCCTCTGGCATTTTACTGTGTTAGCCGCCTCGATTGATCTCAAAGGGGCAGGATATAAATACATATTATTTATTTTTATTATTATTATAAATATACCACCCTTCTGCCTTCCAACGTCAAGAGCAAAAAAGACACCCAAAAATAGCTGATGCCACATCATCAGATGATCGTTGAAAAAGTGCAAGTTGACATATTTGTAGCTTTTTCTGTGCTTGTTATTTCCAACACTGTATGACTTGGTCTTTGCATAGCAATGTATTTCCTCTGGAGCTCTCAGTTCTCTCTGTCTGTCTGTCTGTCTGTCTGTCTGTCTTTAGCTGCATCTGCACTGCAGAAATAATGCAGTTTGACACCACTTTAACTGCCATAGTTCAATGCTGTGGAATTCTGGGATTTGTAGTTTTGTGAGATATTTAGCCTTTTCTGCCACAAGAAACTACAAATTCCAGGATTCCATAGCATTGAGCCGTGGCAGTTAAAGCAGTGTCAAACTGCATTATTTCTTCAGTGCAGATGCAGTCTGTGTGACTAAAATGACCTTTCAAGGTACACTGATTCAGGGGTAACCCCACATCCATAGTTTAGCAACTAAATGAGCATGAAATTCAGTACAGAATGAGCACGTCTATCCATGTACGTACTTTTTTTAGTGACTGGGTCCAATTACAGGTAGAAATGCCAACATTCTCTATAAAGTAATTTTTTATTGAACCCTACTGTGTTTCCCTGAAAATAACACAGTGCTTTATATTAATTTTTGCTCCCACAGATGGGCTAGGTCTTATTTTCAGGGGATGTCTTATTTTTCCATGAAGAAGAATTCACATTTATTGTTCAATAAAAAATTGAACATTTATTATATACGATATATATATATATATACACATACACACACAAAAACTTTGCTAGGTCTTACTTTTGGGGGAGGCCTTATATTTAGCAATTCAGCAAAACCTTTACTATGTCTTATTTTCAGGGGATGTCTTATTTTCAAGGAAACAGGGTACTATGGATCTTGAACTGTATTTTGCTGAACACAGTTTAACCTATCTCTAGCATTATCATATTGGTTTGATAATAAAATGAATGATGTGCTATTTGACATTATATGACCATTGTCTAATTTCATGTCCAGTTTAGCCCATTCTAAACTTCCCATTTTCTCTTGTCTTCACAGGGGCCATATTGTGTTAATCCCAGAGTTTAGCCTCCCTTTGGAGTACTATCTAATCCCATTCTTAATAATTGTGGGAATCTGTCTCATCCTAATAGTTATTTTTATGGTAAGTCTAATCTTTTATGCTCCTCTCTCAAATAGGTGTGTGTGTGTGTGTGTGTGTGTGTGTGATGTACATACTCACTTTCAGCCTCTACTGTTATTAAAATCCATGTTCTTTGTTTGTTTGTTTTTAAATATGTTTGTTTTGTGTGTGTGTGTGTGTGTGTGTGTGTTTTAATGAAAGAAATCAGATATTTTTGTGGCTAATCATCCTGCCATTTCTGTGGAATGTCTTAGCATGCCCTTCCCATGTTGGCATCATATTGATTTATTTGTAAGAGTTGTGTCTGTCTTTCCCTTCCAAACCATTGCCAAACAGGAAAAACACAATCCAGTTCTTTACATATGATTAGAAGATTAAAAGGTAGCAAGAGCTGTGGTGGATTCAAATTAATAACCTTGCCTCTGTCTATCAGATGCAGTAGAGAGTTTCAAATATTTGTATGCTCTTATGGAAACAAAGCCAAAGTTAAGTGTAATGTCTGAATACCCAAAATATTTTTAAGGATTCAAATCATGGTAGTTTGAAGTGATTTTGTAAATTGTAGTTCTACAACCATAGCTAAATGTTTATGTCTCTTTATCGGGGTGGAAGCAAAACTTAAATTGTCAAACTGAATATGCTCAAGCAATAAACCTTGGTTTGTCCTAACAAATGCTACTGGGTTTGTAGCATAAATGAACATGTTTGAGTTTCCATATTTCTAAAACTGAAATTGATTTAAATTGCAAGCCATTTCTTCATGCAGTTGCATCATTGGCAGCGATTGCTATCATTCCTTTTTAGAAACCCCAGGCTCCAGCAGGTGGCTAGCATTTCTTTGTGGCATTGGCCTGTGCTGCTTAATCAGGAGGGAAAAAAAAGACTGAGCTGATTGCTGAGCCAGTCATCATAAGGACAGCTAGAATTCCTTCTATTATCCTGTTTGTGAAATTGATAGTTTTTTGCATCAGCTGACGGTGGAACATTACTTCAGTGCCATAGTTGGACTGGATGGCCCTTGTGGTCTCTTCCAACTCTATGATTCTATGATTCTATGATTCTATGATAGTGAATTTGTAAGCTTCATGGGTGATATGGCAGCAGAACCTCTGGAAACAAACACTAATGAATTGGATGTTTGTTTACTTTTTTTCATACGCTGACCTTTTTCCTAAAACACTTTAAAGAGGGGCATGGACAATTTTTAGACCATATGCACTGAATTTGCCTCAGTGATCTCTGCTCATAGGTTGAAGAAATAACTGCTTTAGTTAAAAGCCAAATGGAATTCCAGTTAAATTGGCATGAATTCGGGCTGTTCGACAGTGGAACACACTCCCTCAGAGAGTAGTGGAGTCACCTTCCTTGGAGGTTTTTAAGAAGAGACTGGATGGCCATCTGTCAGGGATGCTATGATTGGGAGTTTCTGAATGGCAGGGGGTTGGGCTGGATGGCCCTTGTGGTCTCTTCCAACTCTATGATTCTATTATTATTATTATTATTATTATTATTATCCTTTATTTATCCTGCCATGTAGGAAACACTCTTTGTTTAAAGTATTACCCTCTCTCTGTGTGTGTATGGAGGACCATTGAAACATATGGAGGATTAACCCCCAATCCTTGTGTGTTTATTGTTTCTACTGTAATTAGGTTTATGGAATGCTGGAGTAGGAATTATATCTGAAGCAGTTACTGGATTCTGCACTGTTGGTTGGTTAGTTTTTGTTTAGTAGTCTGCCTTTATCCCAAATAACTCAAAGAAGGACTGCAACATATTAAAACATCTCAATACAACACAATAATATATATGAAGACATACAGTAGATGAAAACAGCCAATGAAATAAGTAAGAGAGCAGATTAATAAAAATGCTGAAAGTGTAGCACCTCCATCTAAACCCAGATGCTTATTACTTAAGAGATGCTTGTATAAAAAGTTCTTTTCCTACCAAAAACAGGGAGAAGGCTGTGGTTTTGTTGCCTGACATGGACATAGTGTTATAAATGTTTTGTGAAATTTTATGAAGTGTGAAATTAGCCCACTTTTCCAGTTGTCTTCTAAATACACAAGTCACACTTCTTGTATTGACATAAGAGTGTTAAAATGCATATCTTGTCTACTAGCCACCTTAGAGCAGCACCAATTTTTCTCATAGCTACATGACTTCAGAGAAGAGGGAGTATTATAAGCTTTTGGGGCTGTTGGTATTTTGTATATGGAGGTGTAGCTTTTTTATTTCCACTGTTAGGCATGATTCCCATATGACTCAATGTGCATATGCTTTCCCTCTTTAGAGTAGCTGTTCTGAGAACAAAAGAAATTGAGTTATTCTGTACATTTTTTTCCTTTTGGTCTCAACTTGCCATATTCTATTTCTGTCTCTATCTTTCAAGATTACAAAATTTGTCCAGGACAGGCACAGAGCAAGAAGGAATCGGCTTCAAAAAGATCAGCTTAAAAAACTTCCGGTACATAAGTTCAAAAAAGGTAAATATGGCTTTTTAGAAATAGTTAAGCAATCTCTGCTGGCTACTTTTAAATGCTGCCTTGGAGCTACAGAGGGCATAGGTGCAGTTTCAAAATACAAAAAAACAAAACAATAACCTCTCCAAGAGCTTTCAGAATTGGGCAGTTTGGCAAAAGATATAGAATACCAAGATAGTGACTTTGCTATGACCTTCCTGCTAGAAAAAAGTGTCCCCTGTGTTCCCCAGAGGCTGTTCTGGAGGATTGGGGACCCTTCATAGTACAGCAAGGGAGGTGATTGTGGAATGGACATCAGGGAGAAGTAGGAAGTGACAAAAACACTTCCTCTTTTCCTCCAGTAGAAGTGGTCCTATATGTAGGACCCTTGCACAAACAGAATGAGCTCTTTCATGAGCAGGATGGCAGGTCTCATTCCACCCCTAATTTTCCAGGTATCCCTGCGATAGATCTGAGACAGATCTTTGTGTAGATGAGTTGGAGATCTGCTGGGTTGTTAATACTGAACCAAACACATCTTCACTGCTAGCCAGAGAATCATTAATGAGCATAGTTATTTCAGACTTTTCAGTAATGTTTTGAATTACACATTCAAACAGTAACATTAGAACATATAACTACAATTATAAGTAACTGAGTGGTGTAATGTCAGAAAAGGAGATTTCTGTGTAATAGTGAATTTACTTCAATGAACCATGATGGCATAGTATTTTGTTCTCCCATTTTACACTGTTTGTGTGAGCAGTTTGCATAAGCAGTTATTTGTGACATATCCACTTGCAGTTGTGTTTGCAGAATGCAATTTTACAGACAAACTGAACAGCCTTTCCAGAGTTTATATTTGAACTGAATTATATTCTCCATCAGACTCTCTTGCCCACTGCATTTAGCTGACTGCAGAAGCCAGGCACAATATGTAACCCTTTCCATAGATCCAGAATCTTTAAAACAGTTTGAAACATTACAGTTTTTAAGTGGGGGGAAGATGCTGCTTCTACTAATGTTTTTTTCCCTTACAATTTTTGCATAACTCTGCAAATTTTTTCAACTTAAACATACAACATGTAAACTGTTAATGTAACTGCAATGGTGTCACTGGCAACTTGAAATGTATGTCAGACTTTCAGATAGGTATAGATTCAAGGGCTGCACCCTGTGTGTCATTTGCTCTTGATAGTAAGTCTTGCATTATTGATGATATTGCTAGTAGAACTACCTGCAAAGCAGATGTTCAGCTGAAAAGTGCACACAGTGTCATATGCAAAGTTAGTTTCTCATAAAAAAATTAATGAGGCTTTACCTCTGCAAGGCTGAGTGATCTTCGCTGAATGTTTTTCTTTCTCTGGGGCTTAGAATTGACTATAAAGGAGTGATTTTGCATCAAGAAAGGTCAAGGTTATTTTTTCTCCTTGTTAAGAATTTTTGATAGAAACTCATTAAGAGAAGTTATTCCTGTTTGTGTTGAAATATGTAATTTAATATTTACTTAATCATGTTTTTTCACTGAGTTGGCACCTATTCCTTGCTTGTAGAGTGCAAGTAAAAAAGTCAATGTGATGTAATGGTTTGAGAGTTGGACTCTAGGACACTGGGAGACTAAGGTTCAAATCCCCATTTAGCCATGGAAACCCTTGCCTTAGGCAAGTCACACTACCTTATCCTCAAAGGGAAGGCAAGGGCAAAAGAGGAAAACAAGAGCAAGTCACCTCACAGTAAATTCTGCCAAGAAAATCCTGTGATAGTTTCTTCTTAAGGTTGCTATTATAAGTCAGAAATGACTTGAAGGCACACAAGAACAAACAAGAATAGGTATACAAATAAGGATGGCATTTGTGCATATAGAATAATTAGTTTTTGTTCTTGTATCATACTGTAGGCCATGTTATCAGCCCATGCCTGGTGTCATCCTCAATTGGCTTCCAAGGCCCCTGGACTGCTGTCTGTTTCCCAGGCCCTCTTTTTGAAAGCACCAGGAGGCCACTGTTGTAATTATCTATAAATTCATGCTGTGGTTTTCAGCTCCTGTGGGACATAATAAGCAGAGGTGGTATTGTCTGTCAAATTTTACAGTTTCTGTTGTAGTAACCAGTCAGTTAATTTGGAAATTACACTGCCTATCCTGTTTTTGAATGATTGTCCTCAACACTGGCCTTTGATTTATGCATTAAATTAAAAATGGACAATTTCAGAATGACCAAAGTGGATTTCAGTTGGAAAGTGTAAGTAAAATAGGTTGAAAAAAGTCTGGCTAATAAAATAGTTAAATCGTTAAAACAGATTGCCCCTTTGCACCATCTTTTGGGTGGCTGGGGGGGTGGGTGGGTTGTGTTTACACAGTGCACGCCCCTCAGGTGCCTGAAAGCTGGCTTCACGCTGCCTGGCTGCCCACATGTGGGTCAGCTTCTGGGCACTTCGGCAGCATGGTGTTTAGATGCCGCAGGCCACTGGAGCACCTTAACCCTCCTTCCAGCCATGGTGGGGAGGAAAAGCTGGCTGTTTGCTGCTTCTTTTTCCACTGGCAAAAAGGTGGATTGGGACTGCGGCGTGCAGTTGTTGCAGCCCCAATCCACTTTCAGAGCAATCTCTTTTACCCCTAAATCCAGTTAAATGAAGTAGAACTTATTTCTAAGTAGATCTGCATAGGGTTAAGCAGTATAGCTATTTATATAGTTATAAATATATTTGTAAATATATCTAGTTGGAGAAAAGTCCTTCTGGAATTGTTAAACTGTGCCTCTGAGTAAACCCTGCATAAGAAATTGCTGTTTATCTATCTCCCTTTAATTTCAGTCTGTCCTTGGGGTCTAAGCCAAACATTTTTGTCCCATCATGTTCCCTTATTTGTTCCACTGAAGATATGACTTTTAATGAACTTTGAGTAACCTATGTGTAAAAATGCTGAAGGGAGCTTGAAAATAGTCACATCTACATGATCAAACTGGAGAAATCTTACTACAGCTACTAAATTGTTGCATTTGTTTTTTAACACCATTGCCTATTTTGGTCTATTGTGAGGATTTAATTACATTTCCACTCCACCCTTCCCCAAGGAATTTAGAGCACTATACATGGCTCTTTCCAGTCAATAGGCCTGTGAGTTAGGTTAATCCCAGTGAGCTTCACAATTGAGGAAAATTGAACTCAGGTCTCCCTGACCTTAAGCCACCATTCAAACCACTATACCATGAGAACTGGTGTATACATGTCATTATAATGCACCTGTATCTGAAAAACATAGGAGGTGTGGATGAAACATGCCTCTTTCTCAGAAGTAGGAGCCTTGCGAGCAAAGTGCAAATATTTAACAGGTCTGTAAAGAACTGAGGGGTTTTTTTTTAATATATGCTGAATTTGGGAGTCAGACAACACACTGATAATTGTCATCTGCCATTTATTTATTTCCTTTCCATCACCCAACATAATCTGAGCCAGCTGTCAGTGAAACACTTTTCCCTTGGCCTCCCTGGAATGAAGCAGTGAAGTTGAGAAGTGGAAGTGTTTGCCATCTTCATCCTCTTGTCCCCCCTGCCTGGAGGGAACAGATGGCAATACAATGATTTCTGTTCACTCAAAGGTCCCAGAGCCAGTGTGATGTTGAGGGAGTCCTGATTGGCTCTGCCAGTGTTTTGTTCAAACAGGAAAGGATGAAAACTTCTCTCTCTTCCAGTGCTGCACTTTTGATTATGGCTGGCATCCTGTTCAGTAACTGCAGTGTTGCATGTCTGGATTATGACATAGCAATTCACTTATATGGGTCACTGCATATGCAATGACCAAAAGTCCCACCACCTGAAAACCTAAGTTTTAAACTGCTCGGCCTCCCTCTGCCCAAGTCATCCATTTCTGTATTTCCAAAACGTGGAAGGCTAGGGGGGATGTGAGCCATGATGTGTCCAGTCCCCTCTTCCTGTAGCTGGGCATGCAGTGACAGGCAACAGCAGAGACCTCACAAGAGGTGAGGCCATTGAAGTGGTTTGAGTATGTGTGTGTGGGAGGGAGAGAGGGGAGAGAGAGGGTTATTGGCTTAAAAAGCAGGGTTTTTGGGGGGAGGAGGTAGCACTGGGAGACATATTGCAGTATCTCAGAGAGCCTTTAGGGCTGAAGAGCAGGGTATAAATACCATAAATAAATAAATAAATAAAGTGTTTAGAGTGGGTGGAGGTAAAAAACTAAAATGTCAAAGTAGAAAGTTCAGTGCCAATTCCTTAGTGCTACTGTTAAGAGATGTCAATAGTATAACTATTCCCTGCCTAACCATAGACAATAGAAGTTCTCCTGTATAACAACAGGTTGCAACTGAATGGGCAGAGTTCCAGGTTGTTCTTGGCTGTGTACTACTTTCAGGCACTCTTAAGCTGCTGTATTAGCTGTTCTCATGAACAGGCTTACAAAACTGTGTGCCAGCTAAAAGTCCTGGCAGAAAGGACTTCATATTTTTTTCTTTTATTTAAAATATTTGTACCCCACTTTTCCTTTGCTGATGAAAATACGTTCCAAAGTCCAGTCCAATTCCATAGGCATAGACAGCTTATAAACTAGTTTTTACAATACTCAGACATTTTATAGTTTTTGGAGGAAAATAACCCAGAAACCCTTCTTAATGTAAAGGAAATGAGCTATCAAGTTTTTTTGTTGCTTTCCTTTCACCCCCCCCCCCCGGACTTGTAAACAAAGGAATTTTACTTTGTTTTTTATTGTGAAGCCTATTACTAATAATCAATACTTATTAATTACACTGCAGCTCTCCAGCATGTGACATTTAAACTCTAGTACATTTGTACCCAAAGCTCCTGCCAAATTACTATTTAGATGTACAAACCACTGGAAAGGTAATAAATATTTAATCAAAGGTTCTTAGTTGAAACCACAGAGTGGGTACTGTGTTGAATCTATTATTGATAGACACTATAGAACAGAGCTCTTCATCCTGGGATTGCATTGGGAGCATAATCAGAATGAGAACTAGCCCCTTCCCACCAGTCTTTCTAAGATTTAGAAAAGAGCCTGAATCTTAAAGGATGTGAGCCTCATAGTCTTTCCCACCACAGAAAACACACCAGGTAAACCACAAAGATTTTAGAAAACTAAGAGGTCAGCTACAGTAGTTAAGTGAAATAAATACTGTGAAACAGGCCAGAGGGCTTCTTAGAGGAGGATGTGCAACCCTTTTTCTGTCCTGAGCCACAATGCTTCAGGTTACCTTTTGGTGCTGCCTGTCTCCAGTGGTTTGGCCCAGAGCTGGAAACAGGCAGAACCCTTTTCTCTCTCTTCCTGGTACTCCCTTTGCTCTTTCTTTCTGCTTGGGAAAGGACAGATTGAGCTCTGAACCTCTGCATTTTTGAATTTAAACCAAGGACCACATGTTACCCAATTTTAGGCTCTGGTCTGATATTATGTTCCACTGTATTGTCATCTTAAATTTATCTCATAATTCAAAGACTACCATTATCTATTGATAAATTAAAGTCCCAAACTTCCTCCAGATTTCCTCAAGCAGCATTTTTGCCACAGGAATCCTGTGGATAAAGAGAGAAAATGATTAACCTAGGGGCCACTTGGTGAGTGCGATTGCTTAAGAAATATCAGAAGAGACCCTGAGTTTTCACTAATAGCTTGTGATTTGCACCATCTGTGTTATACTATATTTCTACTTGGAATCCCTCAACCATGACAGTAATAATTCTGTCTGTGAAATGACAATGATAACTCGTTTTACAGGACAAACATGTAAACCATTTTTCCACTCCATAGCTTTCAGTGAGTCTTATTCATGACCTATTTTCATTGGATTGATCTTAATGAATTTCCATGTGAGGTCAATTAAAATAATCATTTGCAAATTTTGTGTTGGAAGGCATGTAGCTGTAACTCACAACACACAAGTCTTGCCAATGGCATTATTTCCATTGCATTCAGAAGATGACATGGGAAGTGTGTAGCTGTGGACTACATGAGCCCAGCACACCAAATGTTCTGAGATTCATCATATGGAGATCGAAAGGGCCAATTGCATTTGCATGGTGCTCCCAGTGTGGTGTTTGTGGAGTGGAGTTCAGATTTCCAGAAAGTCAGGACCCTTACAATGGTTAACAAGCCAACATTGATAAATATATGACTTACGGGCCACAGGCAGCTCCCAGTCTGTTTTTATGGCCCCAAAACATACACCCACCACAAACTTTGGTGCTTCTAAAATTTGGCAGCAGAAGTACCTTAAAACATTGTGGACATTTTGCTGTAACCTCAATATTAGGTGAGGAAGAAGAAAGAAAATAGTGGAGAATAGGACTGTATTTAATAACAGCAGCTAGAATGCTAGTAGCAAAAAACTGGAAATCCACATGTGTACTTTCTATAGACAAATGGAAATATAAAATATTTGATATGAAAGAACCTGATAGAGAGCAATACTAAATAAAAAAGATATGGATAAATGGGATAAAGAATGATCAGGAGTGACAAAAATCTGGCAAAACGTCCAAAAAAGTCTCCATGAGAAAACTCAAGATTTATATAGAAGTTTGTATATTTATATATTCTTTTATTCAGAAAGTTAAAGGTTAAAAAAAGATTTGTTCAATTATTAGAGATAGCTATGATTAGAACTGATCATGTCTAGTTTAACTATTTTTATATGTTATTGATTCATTGATTATATATTATAATTATTGCTATGCTGCTTAACTCTGTAGTAAGAATGAAGTGTTTAACAATAAAAAGAAAAAGAAAAAAACATTGTGGACATTGTGCTTAAAATAGAATGCATGGTGCATACTTTTTTATAGTAAAATTACCCTACAGCAAGCATGATTTCTCTTTTTTAAAAAGAAAAAAAAAGCAGATTCCTTTAAAAAAAAAGGATTAAAAATACCCCCAGGAATAGAATTCTGACTGTGCACAGTGGAAGCTTAAACAAGTCACAGTTTCTTGCCCTGACCTATCATAGGATTGCAGTATGTCTTTTATCATATTAATTCACTGCAGTTGGTCTGTGTTACTGGCATAATAATACAGACTTCTTATACTCTGCATTTTTTTTCCAATCTAACTGATTTACAGTTGCAGAACTGATGCATTTGTTGCTTTATTTTATATATATATAGTCTAAAATGTGGAGGTGGGGTGGATAATTATAAGATCTGAACTGAATTTTGCAATATCAATTATGCTATAGGAGTCTCAGCACAAATGTCTTGTGAAAGTTAATTGTTTAGAAAGTAGCTTGAAATCTGGACATGAGGCTAGCATTCAGGTATCTCAAATCTTAATCTGGTTTGGGTAGTCAGTTGAAATTAGTTACTTTTTTCTTTAGACCTTAGCTGTTCAAATTTGTCACATATAAATTTGCAGATGAGAATGGTAAAATCACAATTCAAGTGTTCATATTAAAATGGACGCAGATAACTGTTACTGGGTTCCTTGAAGTCATTGCCCACTTATGGGCACCCTAAGAAGAACGTAGCACAGATTTGGAAAGATTTGTTGTTGTTCGCCTTCCTTTTGAGGCTGAGAGAATGTGTATTGCCCAAGGTTAGCCATTAGAGTTCCCTGGCTGAGTGGAGATTTGAACCCTGGTCTCCAGAGCCATAGTCCAATGCTTAAACCACTGTACCACTCTAGCTCTTGTATAGATTATGCTTCCTATAAAAGCCTCTCAATGCTATTCTGTCTGTGTTGGTTCTTATATGCAGCAGAACTCCCTCTAGAGAAGGATGGGCAAGGCCCCTGCCTGGCATCTTTCCTCTGCTTGCCATACCTTTGGCAGTTAGACTTGGTTGCTGTGAAAGGGACTTTTAATCATTTTTGTTTCACTTTGGTTTTCTTTTAGTTGCCTCATTTTTAACTTTATTGTTGTTGTGTGCCCTCAATTCATTTTGAAGTTGTGGGAATCCTAAGGGTTTTCATCCCTTTGAACCCTGGTCTCCAGAGTCATAGTACAGGGTTCAAACCGCTACCCCACACTAGCTCTGCTTTTCAAATGTTGTATTTTAAATAATCTGGTCATTTGTTTTTCACTGTTACCTTTTATTTTATTGTTAGCTGCTTTGAAGCTTTTTTGTTCAGAAGAAGGGGAGGTATAAAACTAATAAACATATATGTGTGTACATAATTTTATTCAATGGTTATGGGGCTAGTGTCTTTCCCAGGATGTAAAAAATACCCCCTTCCGTAACTTCAAGTTTAGCCCAAGAGAGGGGAACTTTTTGTCTGTGCAGCTGGATATGCTCCTCAGTTGTAATATAGTGTCTACTTATTCTGGAAAACAGTGTCTTTAGATTTTCAAAGCTCCTTTAATTCAGAAGCATTAATACAGAAATTAACATTCCACTTATAGTCTGGCTGGGTTGTTAAAGCAAGAGGTCAGCTATGTTACATGTAAAATAGTGCGTGAAAATTTCTTAGAGGAAGACCAAGAAAAAGAAATCTTTAAACCGGTGGTGGTGGTTGGGAACTGGGGAGAAAATAGGGCACAGTATGACTTCAGTTTAATTATTCTTCCAAGCTCCTTTAAATAAAGGGATTGTCAGGAGTATATTGGTGTCTAGACAGAGCCAGCCTGGGTTACCCCTGGTATTGTCATGGGGAAGCAAGTACTATGGCTGAATCTAGCTCAGAATTAGCTCTTTTCAGATTTGGCAAGAGAGGAATCAAAATGGTTTGATTGATGGCCCTTGTTGGAAGATAAGATTTCCCAGGTCACTAATGCAAAATCCATTAGCACCCATAACAACAGCTTTAGCCTTCTGGTTACTAAAGGATTAACCCTTTTAGGGCTTCCCTGGATCTATGTGGATGAGAGATAGAGCAGCAGTTCCAGAGGATTCTAGTGGTATTTAGCATTCTTGGATTTCCTTTTAACTGTAGTCCTTCTGATTGCCTACAAGCTTTGTGTCATTCTTTACATTTAGATGAGATTCATCAGTCAAACTTTTTAGAAAAAAAGATCCTGCCACCCTCAACTACAGTTTTTGTTTATTTGTTTTAAATCTCAGCCAACATGTTATTGGCTGCACTTGGTAGCACAGAGGCTGTTTGCATTTGGCATAAGGAGCAGCTTTTCTGGAAGAAAACGGCCATGCCCCTGTGTCCCAATAGTGAGAATTTGGTATTTCTTTTTGTGATACATGATGCTGTTCTTAGAATTGAAGATGAGTCCAAAGACTTGGATGCTTCCTGTTAAATCCTATTTCCAGTTTTAAACTAAGCCTTCTTGATTTTCTCCGTTTAGTTTTTTTACTCTAGTGCCCAACATGTGGAAGAGTCTTGCCATTGGGATTAGGTGAGCTCCCAGTGTTACATGTTTCCTGTCATCAATGAAAGATCTAGCAGTTTATCGAGACATTTTCTGATGGTTACCTTTATCAGTTGCCAATTGCCTTGGTTTTGAATAATTTTTAAAACACTTTTTATTGTTTTAATATTTAGATAAACCAACTTTGAATCATTTTTTTAAATTGAAAAGCAATATAGAAAGTTTTCCAAGAGATTATATGGACTTTTGCATAAATCTATACTGGTATTTCTTCGTTCTGCAGTGCTCCTGATTAGTAAATCAAATCATACAGTTGGAAGCGATCTTGGAAGATTTATAGTGTAATCCCTGTCAGTGCAGGATTTGCAATGCAGGAGACTACGGCATCTTTATCAGATGGTTGACCAGATGGCTTGCATACCTTTGGTGAAGGAGAGCCTATCACCACCCAAGGCAGCGTGTCTTACAGTGAAACCATTTATAAAATTAGGAAGTTCTTCCTAATGTCTAATTGAAACCTGTTTCTCCCTGCAATTTATATTCTGGGAATTCTGTCCTCTCGAGCACTTAGGGAATGATTTTGGTCCATCTTCTACCTGACAGCATTTGGAATATTTTAACACTGCTGTTCTCTGGACTAGACATATGTCTTTCTCATCCATTCGTCCTAGAACCTGGTGTCCAGACATTTCAGTGAATATGTTCCAGTTTCTGTCTTGTAGTATCCAAAGTCCATCTTGTAGTACCCAAAGCTAAACAGGGCTCCAGATTCACTATGACCAATGGAGATGTGAACAAAACAGTTACCACCTATCATTAGGATACTGTGCCTCTGTTATTGCAGCCTTAAAATGTGTTAGATTTACTGCAGCCACATACAGTGTTGACTGGCATTCAGCTTGTCTTCCTTTTAGACATGTAGACATTTTGCATATATACTGCTTTTTCACTTTTATTTATTTGGTACCTACCGTATATGAATGATTTTACATTTATCTTTTTTGAATTTCCTATAGTTTTGGATCAGATATTCTGATACTTTGAATGTTGATTCTCTCTTCTGTGGTTTTAGCTAACTATGCTCCCTCCCTCCTATCTTCATTAAGAATATTTATTACTAAATAATTTGCATGATCCACTTTTAAATATGAATGTTGGTCTATAGTATTTAGGGCAGAAACAGTGCTTTTGGATTATGAACATAATGAAGAAACATTAAAGGAAAAACACATTTGAATGATGCTTTATCCTGTTGTAAGACAGGATTGTTATACATTGGTCTGACCCCATTTGCAGAATCATAGAATCGTAGAGTTGAAAGAGACACAAGGGCCATCCAGTCAAACCCCCTGCCATGCAGGAACTCTCAAAAGGGAGAGTTTATAAAAGAAAGAGAAACAATTGTAGTCAGTGGGCTCAGATATGGTACTGGTCCCAAACATATTGAGAGTGGAGAATTACCAGTCCCCCACATCAGATAGCTTAAGAAGCATTGGTGCTGAGGAAAATACCTGTTCACTCTTAGAGTTTACAACAGTAAATACTGTATTACCACGATTCTCTCAAAGTAAGAGTTGGATGTAGAATAATGTAATGACATTTGCACAGTCATACTATCAATTGCCTGAAGCTGCTATTTGAATCCCTCTTCTAAATTTGGAGTTGAAGCATGGCCTGGATTCCATTGGACAGCTGTGTCTCTGTATAAGAGCCCTGGAAAAAGTGGGACTGTGATTTAAAACAGTGTGCTGTTTAAAGCAGAAATAAATAACTTCTAGGTCCAAGGACCAATCTCTGTCCCTAACTCATCGCAGGCCACACCAGCTTGTTCTCACTAAAATTGTTGTGATGGAAGCAATGAAGCATTTTTGATCTTGAATATTATAGCAATAAAATAAGTGCAATAAAATAAGTGCTGTGCACCTCATGTGCTTTTTTTCAGTGGCTAAAAGGACACCTGGAAGCCTTCCATAAATGCTGTTTTCCCACAGAAAAAAAAAGACATACATGCCTTGTTTACAATCTACTAGTGCTTCCAGAAGGTTTTTAGGTGTGCTTTGACTTTTGATATGATACTTAGCAGGATGTGGTGGCTTAGTGGTTAAAACGCCAATTCTGATGATTGGAGGACTGTAAGGTTGGCAGTTTTAGGCCCATGATGGAGTGAACTCCTGTCGCTAGTCCTAGCTTCTGCCAACCTAGCAGTTTGAAAGCATGCAAATGCAAATACATAAATAGGTAGCACTTCAGTGGGAAGGTAACAACATTCGGTGTAGTCATGCTGGCCACATGGCCACCAGAGTAGTCTTTGGCCAACGCTGGCTCTTTGGCTTATTAACAGAGATGAGCACCGCTCCCTAGAGTCAGTTATGACTAGACATTCATGTCAAGGAACTATCTTTACCCTTTTTGTAACCTTTAAAGGAGTGTACATAATTTCTTGAATGTTAACAGACAACTACTATTACAGTGGCTATCTTGAAAGTGAAGGAAACATTTTGAAAGGGCTTGGGGACTGCAAAAATTACTATGCAGGTAAGCAGCTCATAAACCCACCTGTATTAAAGATTATAAAAAGATTCCTCCCCCCCCCCTTTTTTTTTTGTGAGATTCAACTATGATGTTGGAAATGGTATATTCTAGAACCAAGATGAGTACAAGATAATTTGATCTGGCTAATAACTGAACTAGTTTTGAACTGTTATGGTACTCGTACAGAATTTTATAGAGCTTGTAGTTAATAGGTAGTAGTTTTCTTTTGTGGGTGTTTGAAAGTAAGTCTCTAGTGTCCTATTATTCCATAGCATAGCCTGTTGGCTTTGCATCTGGCAGTAATAAACAGATCATAAACAGCAATGGTTGAAACTCATGGCATTTTCCTTAGACTTGATTTTATATGCACAGCCTTGCAATTGCAGATGCTGAATAGAAAATGTCTTATTTTATTTGAGGAAAGAGTGGTATTACAATATTTATATGATGGAGTCCTGATAGATAATATTACACTTTATCTTTTATGTTAAATAACTATGCTGTTGAATACAGTTCACTCCATCTTTGTGGCAGTTACATATAAGATATCAACAAGAAGAGCAGTGACATGGATAGCATTTGCATTATTATTAAGTAATGTAAGTACAGTTCTGCTATTTACTAGGTATTTATAAATTGACTTATTCTTTCAAATGGGATTGTTCCTGATCTAATTACTGTTCATTATTAGCCCATCTGTCTGGCTGCACAGTGTAGTATAGCTCCTCATACGGTTCACCAAAGCAGTTGTAATTTTATTTCAACAGCATCGTTGTTATCTGCGACACTTCTGTTGTCTAGACGATTGACAAGACAGCTAATTTTTGCTAAAATTACTGAAATTCAACATTGCTCTAGAAAATCTCCTCTCCTGGCCTCCTGCAGCCCTCCACATTGCCTGGAGGTTAGTTTGAGGGTTTCCCATATTTTATGGGCATACAGGCAGCTGTAGTTGGAAGAAGTTCTGCTCCCAAAAAATGTTGCATCAGTAGAAAAATATAATTGGATCCCCCCATATGGATTAGAGTTTAGTCAAAGTAATCCTACTTTATAACCAAAGCAGAATAGCAGTTGAGTATTCCTTTTCCTAGATGTAGATGCAGTGCCAAAGGAGCGCTGTGACGCTGCGTGCTGTGTGGTGCAGCGTGCGGCGTCATGCTGGTCTGTACAGCCCCTAACTTTACATACTAATTTCTATAATCTCCTGTACAAACTTGTCTATTTGGTTTTACAGCATTGGATGCCACAATCCAGCTATGGAATGGGTGGGGGGCGGCAGTAGTTACAACTGTGGTATACGCCTGTCTCTGGCGCAGTGAAGTTAATTCAAACAGGCTATTTTAAGTGTTCTTAACAAGCAGAAAGCAAGGGGAGTACTTTAACAAATGATAGCAAAATGGAACATTAGAAACTAAGCAAACATTCTCATTATTAAATAAGGTAATTCAGTTTTTAGTCTAGAACTAACAATTGTAGAAAAATGAATACTATAGTCATAAGTTGCCAGGACAATGAGGAAAACAAATTAACTAGTCTTACACACTTACTGGAAATACAGCCGCCTCTCCTAACTTGTGGATATTGAATCTGCAACCTTGAAAATCCATAGAGGGGTGACCACTGCTATTTTTAATGGGGTGTGTGCCCCATTCAAGCCTATGGGGCTTGAATATGCGCGAACCTCAATTTTCATGGGGTCCGGAATGGATCCCCCACGAAAACAAAGGGCCAACTGTATTTCCAATTGTGTTTATTAGGCCTTAAAACTGTTTTACACATTTTACTTACAGGATGTAAAACACACAGTGGTTGAAACCCAGTAACTACTCTCAACTAGAGTAGCCATTTTGAATCAGACAGGTTCACATAAATATTAACTTATTATTCAGCAGTTGATTTAATGTCTGCTGTAGCTGGGGACAGCAATTGGTTTTAGGTCTGTCTGCACATTTGGGTTTTTTTTTCCAGTGCGTGTATATTATAGGAACATATGTATAAAGTACCTGTGTAATGGCATGACTCACAATTAAAGATTGCAGTGCTCTCGTGTTAATTATTGCATGTAGTTAGAGTTGCATGTTTCTAGCTTTCCACCAGTTGGTGGAAAGACACATTGGGAAGGAGAGGATTAAACATACCAGTATGTGCAGTATTTGATTTATTTAGGATTGGATCTAGACTTAGGCTGCATCAATTTATTAATTTATTATTTATTTGTTTCATTTTTGAAACAAAGGGTCTGAAGGGATTCACAAAATAAAAAACACTTTAAAACATTACAACAGAAATTTAAAAACAAATTAAAATAATCCAGTTAAAACAGTACAAACTTAAAATGAACAACATGCAAAAGTTAAAAACATAACTAAAAGCACATACCCCATATAAAAGCCACCCTGTCAAGTTTTAAAAGCCTTGCCAGAATAGAAATATTTTTTTACTTGCCAGTGGAAGGAAAGCAGGGAGGGATCCAGCCTATCTCTTTCAACAAGTGAGTTACGTGTTCCCTATAACTGGCCTTGGTAAACATTCTGGCGGTGGCGTTTCTGAACGTGAATTAAGTTTCTGAACAGTTTCCAAAAGCTGCCCCACATAGATTGCATTGCAGTAGTCTAAATGTAATCAAGGCACGTGTCACCATAGCCAGAGTTGATATCTCAAGGAAGGGGTCCAGCTGGCGCAATAGTTAAAACTGCAAACACACTCCTGCTGCTTTATCACAGTAGGGGGAAAACAGGATTTAAACGAGAGTTAAACTAGAGAAAACCAGGAAATGTTGTGTGATAAACATCAGGCATTTCCTGGTTTTCTCTAGTTTAACTCTCGTGTAAATCCTGTTTGCCCCCTACAGTGATAAAGTAGCTAGACACTGCTGAAACCTGGGCATCCAAGCTCAGAGTGGAGCCCAGGAAGACACCCAAAACTGAGTCTTGAGATTTCAGGGGGAGTGTAACCCCATCCAGCACAAGCAAAGTCCCTATTCCCTGATCTGCCTTACAGTTGACCAGGAGCACCTCTGTCTTGTTTGGATTAAGTTTCAATTTCTTTACCCTCATCCAGCCCATTACTGACAACAGACATTGGTACAGTACAGAGACAGTTTCCTTGGGATCAAATGGGAGAGATAGAGTTGCATGTCATCTGCAACTGGTGACACCATGCCCCAAAGCTCTGGATGACTTCTCCCAGCAGTTTCATTTAAATGTTAAATAATGTGTGGAACAAAACAGAACCTTGTGAGACTCCACAGGCCAGTAGCCAAGAAGTCGAATAGGCGTCTCCCAACACTAGGTTCTGAATTAGTCCCTCTAACAAAGACTGGAACCACTGCATAACAGTGCCCCAAAGTCCCATCCCAGAGAGGCGGCTCAGAAGGATACCATGGTTGGTGGTATTGAAAGCTGCCAAAAAGTGCAGCAGTATCCTGAGGCAGACCATCTTAATCAACCCCACCCCACCCCACCCCTGCAGAGGGTCTTGACTCCAAGTAAGTCTAAACCCTACCAGGCAGTGATCAGTCCATGACAAGGGAAATACAGAGAGCTCCTCCACATTTAGATCACTGTCACCTTGCCCCAAACAGAAAACCAGGTCCAGAGTTGCATGGTCCAGAGTTGCATGGCACCAGATATTATTTGGGACAGACCCATGGTTGTCACGGTCGACAAGTGCTGAGCTGCTACCGACAGAGCAGTCTCTGCATGGATGTTGAAGTCCCCCACTCCAACAAGCCAAGGGGACTCCAACACCACTGCCAAGGCCAATTGAGCCAGCTCAGGTAGGGAGACTGTTGAGCAGCCGGGTGGGCGGTACATCAATAAGATACCTATTCTGTCCTGGCCACCCACCTTCAGAAAAGCACACACATACCCAGTAGTCTGTGGGACAAGGCACCTAGTAAGAGAGATAGAATCCTGATGGACTACTGCCACTCCACCTCCCTGGTCCCCAGGCCTTGCCTGGTGCTGTATAGAGAACTCAAGGTGGACAAAGCTGGGATTCTACACTGCAGAATTAATGCAGTTTACACTGCTTTAACTGTCATGGCTCAGTGCTGTGGAATTCTGAGATGTGTAGTTTTGTGAGATAACTAGGCTTCTCTGTCAGAGATCTCTGGTGCCACAACAAACTACAAATTTGAAGATCCCATAGGATGGAAGTCATGACAGTTAAAGCAGTGTCAAACTGCACTAATTTTGCAGCCCAAGTCCATACTTCATTGAATTGATGAAATCAATCTCTTAAAATGTGTTACATAAATTGTCATCAATATTTTCATTCTCATATTCCCAGTTTTTATAACCGTCAGTATCTTTGGATCCAGCCCATTGTCTATTAATATAACATGCATTTTGCCTTTTGTGGGTGGAAAGGCTGTGTTCACAGATGGTGTCTTCACCCAGTTTGCAGTGATCCTGTTGCCACACTGTAGTTTAATTCCTGGAAGTATTGGTGGGGGGAGGCAAGTCTGCTTCCCCAGTCAACTGTATGTAAAGCTTGATCTAAAGCCAGTGCCATGTTGTAATACACTTCTTGCTGTCACTATAAAATTAGAGTGGACCCTCAGTATCCACTGGGGTTTGATTCCAGGACTCCCAGTGGATACCAAAATCTGTGCTGCTCAAGTCCCATTATATACAGTGGCATAGTACAATGGTATCCCTTATATAAAATGGGAGTATCAAGGTTTGTTTTTTGGGATTCATACATTTTTGAATATTTTCAACCTGTGGATGGTTGAATCTGTGTATATGAAGGGCCAACTATATTAACAACAAACTGTTAAGATGGTTCTGTATTGCCTTGCCTTTTAACTTTGTCATTCCTTCAGTTTTCCTCAACAGTAGAAGTGGGGAATATGCAGCACTCCAGATGTTCTTGGGGCTGCAATTTATGAAATGAATTTGCATTTAGTATAATTTGCAAATATATTTTTAAATATTCCAGTTATGCATCTGTGATGATAACTTCTGGGGGGAGGGGGGGACTATTAATATCTTTAATGTAAGGAAGAACACATAAGACACAGCATGAGAAACAAAAGCAAGTGATATTACATCATATTAATTGGCTTAGATACCAAAAGTGCCTAAAAGCACCCAGAAAAAAACATTGCCCTTGCTCACTTCAATTTTGGTAATCCAACTTTTATTCAAATAATTCTATAGGGGATGAGTATGATGTCTGTGCCATTTGTCTGGATGAATATGAAGATGGGGACAAGCTCAGAATCCTTCCTTGTTCTCATGGTAAGCAACTGCTTGTACTTTTACTGATGAAATGCACCTGTGAGATTGTATTCTTAAATTTCCTTGCTACTAAATTCAGCTTTTGTTATTGGTATAAAACATATTATGGCGTAACTAATGTATTTATACAGTATACTCTCTGGCAGCAAATAAACTTTTCAAAGGATCAGGTGCTAGTTTCATGGGACTTGTATTACTGCTGAATGCAAAGTTAGGCCATGCATGTACTGACTGATTTCCTTTATCAAACCACTTGTCAGTGGAACATAGATATAGTAGTCGCTATCATTAGCAGTAGTCAAATAGAACTGCCATATTCATCTTGCTACCAGGTATCAGTTTACAAAGACAACACCATGATGTTTTTGTGCTTTAGTAAGCACAGACCAACGGTGGACAACTTGTGGCATTTCAGATGTTGGATTGAAACTGCCATCATGCAGTTTCCTATTGCTGTCTAGGGCTGCTGGGAGCCATAGTCCAATATCAGGAGGGTTATATGTTCCCTATTCCTGCTGTAAGACTGTCTGGTCATTACTGATAGCAGGATGGCTGGGCTAGATAGTATTTGATCTGATGCAACAAGGGAACGTGTTATGCTTCCAAAAAGCTAAACCAGTGGTCCTCAAATCTTCCGAGGGGCATGCAAGGCCCTGGTTTCTTCTCCTCTTCCCTAACTTTTTTTTGTGTGAAATATTCACACATGCATTTAGTTAAATATTGAATTTACTTAAGTTTTAATTTGAATATATCCTTCTAAAATGTTAAAATATGAATATATGTGAATGTGCAAATGAAAATATGCACACTAAATAAACAAAAATCTTTTTATTCATATACTACATTGGGATGTGTGCAACATTCACATGTAGGTGAGTCCCAAAGGGAGGTCTGAAGGGTAAAAGGTTTGAGTTTCACTGTGCTAGGCATCTCTGTGCAGAGAGTCTTGTGTGTGGCATAGTAGGAACACATTCAAATACATGATTTTCTTCCTGCATGTGGTAATCTGGAGAGGTGTGTCCTGTATCTGGTTTAAGGTAATCCACATTACGTTAATGCTTTGATTTCAGCTACAAACAGGTGTTGCTTGTAATGAAGTTGCTCTTGGTAATTGATTCAGTTACTTTTTAGAAACTTTTAATAAGGAAGTAAATATATTTCCATTCTCCACTGTCAACTGAATGTATCAAAGCAATCCAAGGTCCTTGACTACTTTCTGTTGGGGTTTTTAAAAATCTAATACTACAAATATTTATGATGTGAAAGAAAATTAGTTTCATCATTTGGCTCTCGCAAATGATGCAAGAGTTGGTGTTTCAATGGCTGCTATTCTGTTCTTGAGAATAATGTTTCGGAAAGTAGCTGTTCGTTGTTGTTGTTTTTAAAAATTCTATTACAAATAATATTTATGATTTGAAGTAAAATTTGCCTTCACTGAACAACCTGCTAAAGAAGAACTGATAAGTTTATTTGCAGGTGTTGTCTGCTATCTTTAAGCATATACATTAAAAAAAAAAATCCCCCTCCCAACACCTGCATCTTCCCTTCCCATCTACTTACATTGAAGTACCTCTTTGCTTTTTTGAACAGCATATCACTGCAAATGTGTGGATCCCTGGCTGACTAAAACCAAGAAAACATGTCCGGTCTGTAAACAGAAAGTGGTTCCTTCACAGGGCGATTCAGATTCTGAAACAGACAGTAGCCAGGAAGAGAACGAAGTCTCTGAGAACACCCCTTTGCTTAGGCCACTCGCTTCTGTGAGCACCCAGTCATTTGGGGCACTGTCAGCGTCTTATTCTCATCCCAACATGACAGAGTCTTCAGACTATGAAGAGGATGATGATGATGACGATGACAACGAAGACATTGACAGTAGTGATGCAGAAAATGGAATGACTGAAGAGAGTGTAGTTGTCCAATTACAGCCCAATGATGGACAGGATTACAGAGTGGCAAATACTGTTTGAACTTTGGAATAAGTCATGTTACATGAACTCCCTGGCCAGAGAGCTCTATCTACTCTTATGTACATGTACATAAGGGGAAGTGCAGTGTGACTCTCCTGTTGCTTCAGCAGAAGCAGCTGCTCATATAGTGTTCTGTATAGTTTAATCTCATTGCAGGTTTCCATTGTTGTTGTTGTTGTTCATTCTCTTTGTCTTTTGCAGACAAGCATTTTAACTGGACTCCACAAAGATAATAAAATACGTAACAAGGGGTACCCCTATCACTAGAGATAATGCACCCAGAGATGCTCCTTGAGCATCTTGTAAAGATGGAGTCTAGCGAAATCATTAAATATTTGTTCCTGCTTACAGTGTGTAGGTAGGCAGAGGTTATATTGACAAAATTATTTATTAGTATGTGTGGTAAGTACTACCCTACAGACACAGTCAAAAGTATTGGTGTGTAATTGTGAGGGCTTTTGCTGGAACAGCGGATACCACTGAAAGGATAAGGTAGGCCTGTTTAATACTCATTTGTCAAGAGCATCTCCAGCAGAAGAGGCAAAGAGGAGCTTTTATCTCTGTAGAGAAGCAATTTATCTACCTTTTCTCTTATGTATTGTGCTTGCAGGAACAGGTAGATGACGTTCTGACATCACTTAGGCTTAAACATCTTGTGAGGAAAATAATCAGGATAACAATGTATTCATTGGAACACTTTCCTAATAGTAATTCACCTTGTTTCTTGAAAGGATGGGGACCAATGCAGAAAGGCATCATCAAGCCACATCACATGTAGAAATACTGAATTTTGTGTATGTTGTTGATTCACAAATAATATAATACCTCTAAATACAGAGCATTTGAGGGTGCATTATTCTGCTATAACTATGCACATAGAGAAATCAAACTAAGTGTTGGAATTGAAAATGAAAGCTTATAAATATCTTAACAGGATTCTACTTACAGTATATCATGGACAAGCTAAATTATATACAGTTGTAACTATGTAGAAAGTAACCACACTTCTGTATAATCAAACTGCAGAAATGTTTTTATATGGCCTTGTACAGGAAAGTTTGAAAGAATGTTAATAAACATGTTTTCCACTTTAATAGCAATTTTATTACTACATGTGAAAAAAAATTGCACAATCATATTAAATTAAAAAAAAATTGATTCAACTTAAAGGTAGCAGCCCATTTCATGTTCATCACCCAACTTTAAAAGGCTACTTTCTGAAATACCATTCACAGAATGCTCCAGCTATCATGGCTAGTGACCTGGCTAGAAGTTACTGAGATTTTTAATCAAAAAAGTAACTCATCTAAGCTCTCCTTGATCCTGACCTTTCAGCAGTATTTAAACAGGATAAAAAGAAACATAAGATGCTATGGGAATGCTTCTCCACCATTAACTGACATGTAGGCAGAAGTACTCCAAAATAAGTTTTTTCAAGTTCCAGTTGACTGATATTTCGATGCCTTTCTCCACAGTTTATTTATGCATACATTCTACATTCAGTTTTTAGATACTGTTTTATAAATAGAATACTCAATTAAGAGCGCACTGAGGATATTACCACTAAAAAAGAAATCTGTAATATACTTTGCAGTTAAGCTAAGTTGTATTCCTGTCTACATTCATAAGTGACACGATAATATTATTTGGCATTTGTGAATTTCAAAATGCTAAAAAAGGAAGCCTATTCTTTTAAATTTATTAGCTGTCTTCCCTTTTCTCACTCAGATTTTATATATGTGATATATTTTGTACATGAAAATTCTATAGCAACAGCTGTTTAATAATAATTCCATAATGGGCAATTTAGCAGGGTTTTTTTTTAAAAAAAAGAACAATAGTTCTATTTATATGAAGAACATGGCCAACGCTGACATAGAGATTATCCAATTCTTCCCTCTGGCTGCTGGCCTTTCTACAGCCCAGGTGCTTGAATGTCTGAGCCTCCCCCAGCCCTTCCCAAAGCAGCTCATCTACTGAGGTTGACATTAGTAGGCAGCTTTTCACCTAGACAACAGTACATCTCCCAAATAAATCAGTCGATATATCAGTAATAATCCGCAGTGTATTAACCTGAGAAAGTGTATATATTGGACAGTTGTTCCATTTGCTTTGACACTGAAATCACGTGCCATGAAAACACAATCAGATAGCAAATCATCAAGCTTCAGAAGCCCTTTGTTTCGTTAAATGGTAATGATATGTTGAGGGTTTAACCAAGCATGTTACTTTTGCCACTAAAAGAATCTTTTGAAAATTCTACATGACATCTCAGATGATACCACAAAAAGGTGAAGAATAGAAGTACCAAGACATTTTAACTTCTAGCTGTTCTTCTGGTAATTAGTGAACGATAAAGAAAGTTTGATAGTGTGGCAATAAGAAAAGAGGGGAACTGAATGACATTTTACCTGAAGAGGTTATCTGTATTGCTCATACAGCATGAGAAGATACAGAAAGCATTGGATGAAATTTGGATAAAGATGGAAGCATAAGTATAAGTATAAACCTTATCTGTAACATTTTTAGATATTACAGTGTTGCCAATGTCCTTACCTTTTAGTGTAACAACCAGTGTTTACTCATTGGTCACAAAATACAGGTGTATTTTAGTTACTGAAAAGTAGATGCATTCCTGGGCATTACTTCTTTAACAGAAAATTTAGTAACAAGAGGAAGAAAGAACAGGGAAAGAATAGAGATCAGTTCCTATGGAAAGTATGTGTATGTGAAATGACACAGTGTATCAGGTAAGCGTTACATAAACAAACAAACAAAAATTGAACATTCTAGACACTCTTTGAAACTTCTTCCAAAATGCTTCCAAGGATTATTTTTTATTTTCACCAGTGTCCCCTTTTCTTATAAGTTTCATTTTGCTGGCTAGACTTAGATCTGTGCTTTTTAAAAACCTCACTGGGGTAGCTAGTTAGGCAGGCTTCTCCGATTCCCCTTTTTGGTTTAGCTGCTCATGCTTGCTTATAAGGGATTTTGGCAGCAGCTGTTTACCTCGCCTGATGTAGGCAGACACATAATTACAGTAGGACTGGCTAGAGTAGAAATCCCATTCTTTCTCAGCTCAAGCTTTATTGCAGTCTACTGCAAAATATGCTGCTACAATTCAGCACTGAAAAGTCTATGTTTTTCCAAACTTCCTTCATCAATGCCTTCCTCCTAATTATGCCAATGAAGCTTGAAAATTCCAGCTAGACCAAGGACACGGATGGAAAATTGGGGCATAAAAAGCTTGTGAACAGCTTTGTTATTGAGTTATGCCCATATTACTATTTGGGGGGATTTTTTGTCTTTTGTAAAAATGTAAAAGGTTTTAAGTAACACATTAAGTAAAATGTATTATTAATTACTAAATAAAAATTAATAGTATTTTTTGGAAAAAAACTAGAAATGAATTATTTTTAAACAATGTTCCAAGCCCTGACCAAGATTCAAACTTATTAAAATTTATATCTTGCCTTTCTCCTGATAAAACAGCAGTTAAAATACACACACACACACACACACACTTACCTTGACTCGTGCATAAGTCGATCCTGGTGTTTTTAGTCAATTTTTGTCTAAAATTTCTAGAATTATACATGAGTATATACAGCATTCCTCACCTAAGAAAACACTATGGAATTCATGAGGTCACTATGATGTGACAAGTGTCTTGATGGCATACACACATACAATTGTGAACTGCAACTCTCATCTGCCTTAGCCAACATAGTCAGTGATGTGGGCAAAAGTCCAACAACACTTGGGGGTTTACAGATGCCCATCTGTATTCTAAAATAAAGGCATGGGAGATGATAGCAAATTGTACAAAATTGTACAGTATGGTGGATACTTCATACAACAATCAAATCATTTGAAGTGAACAACTTTCAGATTACAAGGGATGTAAGGAACAAGCTCGGTGAAAGTGTATTGTTTTATGATGAGAGAAAGATAACGACATACATGTAAGGCACCCTTAGCTTCAGGTTATTAAAATACAAGTAAGCACATCCTTTAGGATCTACAGGATGGAAAACCACCACAGAGCAGAAACCTGCTATGCCAACATGATAAAAAGAGAAGCACCTATTTTCCTGCAAGGGAGAAGGACATCTTCTGAAAATCCTCCATTCCCCAGAGAATTAATGACTCACTGGTACAGACTTGTTGTTGCTGGTGAATGACAGAAAACAAGAAAAACTGTATATTAAAGATTATATAAGATTATTGTATATTGTATGTGGAAAATAAAGATTACAACTATAGTTAGTAGAAGACTTTAAGAAACGATAATCTCAGTATTGTGGCTGCAGCAATAGCATGAGTAATTATGAAAGCAAGTTCTTAATGCCTGTTCATACAAATGGTCTACTTCCTCATACTTCTGAATACATATTGTGCTCCCTTCCTCTGGATGTTTTAGTTAGATGAAGTGCACTCACATCTTTAATACTGCCAATACAAAGACCAGGACTCAATTGTGAACTTTTGCCTGATTTTGCCATATTTTGTGAGCCCTCCTCTCTCCTCCCTCCCTTTGTGTATATTAAAAATGGGAAACCTCTTAGAGTAGGTTTTCACATCGCAAAAACTTCACCAGGACAGGAAGGAAAAAACCCTAATTCTGTTAGAGTTAAATTATTGAAGTACTTAGTGTAATTCTGTGTATATGCACATAATTCAGTCCTCCTAAATTCAACAGGTCTTGTTTCCAAATAAATAGGTACGCTGCTGCAGCCTGGGCAGGCACACAGTCGCTCTTGCTGAAACCAGTTGAGCTTGCACATCAAGTATGAGACCACCTGCTTCTAGTTTCAGCAGTTGGTGTTGTGTGCCTTCAAGTTGTTTCAGACGTATGATGTCCCTAAGTTGTTTCTGACTTATGATGACCTATCACTGGGTTTTCTTGGCAAGATTTATTCAGTGTGGGCTTGCCTTTGCCTCCCTCTGAGGCTGAAAGAGTGTGACTTGCCTTAGATCATTCAGTGGGTTCTGGCTCTTTTCATTTGTCTCGCTATTTTCCCGATATTTTCTATTGAGTATTGTCTTTGTAGGATCTTAATTTCTTTAATTATTATATCTTTATTAGTACTATTCATTAATTCCTTTTCTTTCTTAGCAATCTCATCTGTAATTAATTTCAGCCTATCTTTTCTTTTTGTTTTGGGTGGTTTCTGAATAAAAAAGCCGCGTATTACTGCTTTGCTTGCATCCCATACTATGTTTATGTCCGTGCCTTTATTAGTGTTGTCTATAAAATAATTTTTAATTACTTCTCCTGCTTCCCCTACAATTTTTCCATCTTTTAATAAGTATTCTTGTAGTTGCCAAATGAAATCTGTCTCTATCATTTTCATTGTCATTTTAACTGAATTATGATCTGAATAGTTCTTGGGTAAGATCTCAACTTTCTTAATTTTATCGCATAATGTGTTAGATACTAAGAACATATCAAGTCTCACAAATTATTTATGTCTATTAGAATAGAAAGTAAATTCTTTTCTATCTCCATTTTTATATCTCCAGGATTCCTTCAAGTTATAGTCTTGCATCATTTGGCAATTTCCTTGCTTTTCTTTAACTTTTTTACTAGATAATCTATCCAACTGAGGATCAATAACTGCATTAAAATTGCCTGTTATTATGAAGTAATGCTCACCATATTCTTGAATTTTTCATTTGATATTTTTTTTATAAAAAACTAATTTGTTTTCCTGGGGGGCATACAATGCCAACATTGTTTTCTTACCCATAATTGTTAATTCCACTCCCACATATTGACCCATATCATCATTGAAGATTTCTCTAGCTTGATTTTTTTTTTGATACATATACAATTACCCCTCTTTTCTTTTTTTCAGCTGATATAAATTCAGTTCCCAATTTAGGGCTTCTTAACACTCTTCTATCTTTATTCCGTATATGGGTTTCCTGCAGTATCAAAACATCATATTTTTCCTGTATATTTGGTGGAATATTTCTTTTCGTTTACCGTAGTCTTTTTATTTAACCCTTTTACATTCCATGTCAAAAGTTAGTTCTTTATATGTCATTCTGAACTTAATTTGGTACTTTCCAATATACTTTTAATCAATCTCTCTCCCCTCCCCCCCTTTTCTCCTTATTTTTCCCCTAACTTTTCCTATGGGATAGAAAAGAAAAGAGAGACCTAAATTTATCTAAACTGATAAATACAAAAATAGTAAAGCGAAATCCAACCCAGTTCCTTTCGATATTTTTTCCACAGAAATCTCTTCTTCTTCCCCAGTTTCTTCTACCTCTCCCTCTTCCTCTGGATTTGCTCTTTCCTCTTCTGTCCCACTTCCATTTGGTATGATTCTTTCCTCCATATCCTTCTGGTCTTTCTCTTTTCCTGATTTATTGATGTTGATCTTAATTTGTCTTTGTAATGTGGGTTTTCTTGTCTTTCAACATCCCTGTGTATTTCTTTGCTTATTTTTTAATAGAAGTCCTTAGCCTTCTGTTGAGTGTTTATTTTATGCCATTTTTGCTTATAAAAGACCGAAATTCCACCTGTATTTTCCCATCTGTAAAAAAAAGTCCATTTTTATTCAAGTATGAAGTCAAAAATCTATAGTCCTCTCTCTTCCTCACAATTCTATTTGGAATGTTCTTATAAATTTTCAGTGGGTTTTCATGACTAAGGAAAGATTCAAAGCCTGGTCATCAGAGTCAAATGCTCAGAACACTACACTGTTTGGCCTCTTGCCTGAATGTGCAGCTCCTCCCACATCTCAATCAAGACTGGGAATCAAAGTTAATAAAAATCAATAGTATATTTATAAATATAAGATTTAAATCTCATTTTAGGTCTTTCCTAAAATTGTAAGGGGGCTTGGTTGAAGATTTTATAGATACAAATTACACACTTTCTAATTAAATTCTATGAATGACTATAGTTATTTATAAATATAGAATCATAGAATCATAGAGTTGGAAGAGACCACAAAGGCCATCCAGTCCAGACCAAATCAAAGCATCCCCGATAGATGGCCATCCAGCCTCTGTTTAAAGACCTCTAAGGAAGGAGACTCCATCACTCTCTGAGGGAGTGTGTTCCACTGTCAAACAGCCCTTACTGTCAGGAAGTTCCTCCTAATGTTGAGGTGGAATCTCTTCCTGCTTGCATCCTTTGTTCCGGGTCCTGTTCTCTGGAGCAGCAGAAAACAAGCTTGCTCCCTCCTCAATATGACTTCCCTTCAAGCATTTAAACAGGGCGATCATATCTCCTCTTAACATTCTCTTCTCCAGGCTAAACATCTCCAGTTCCCTAAGTTGTTCCTCAAAGGGCATGGTTTCCAGACTTTTCACCATTTTAGTTGTCCTCCTTTGGACATGCTCCAGTTTCTCCACATTTGAATTGTGGTGCCCAGAACTGGACACAGTATTTCAGGTGGGGCCTGACCAAAGCAGAATAGAGTGGCACTATTACTTCCCTTGATCTAGACACTATACTTCTATTGATGCAGCCTTAGATTGCATTGGCCTTTTTGGCTGCTGCATTGCATGGCACTGTTGACTCATGTTCAACTTGTGGTCTACTTGGACTCTTGGATCCCTTTCACATCTAGTCTCGTTAACCCAGGTGTCTCCCATTCTATTTCTGTGCATTTTTCCACCTTAAGTGCAGTACCTTACATTTCTCCGTGTTGAATTTCATTTTGTTAGCTTTGGCCCAGCTTTCTAGTCTATTCTGTTCCTTCTCCTTTTGTGTCATCTTTTTAGATTGTAAACCTGAGGGCAGGGAACTGTCTAATTAAAAATAATAATTGTAAGCCACTTTGATAGCCTTTAGGGATGAAGGGTGGGGCATAAATAAATTTTTGTATAAAATGTAACACTTTAGAACACTTTAGAAAGGAAAAATTCAAGAAAATGTAGACAGGCTTGTGTTACAGATAGCAGCCATTACTGTTCTCCATAAGAAAACCCAGTGTGAAAAAACACCTAGTGGATGCTATAATGTAGTGGGTAGAATCTGTGCTATATATGAGTGGGGAACCTAATTTAGTCCAGTTCCAGGCAAGCATATACAGAGCCATAGCTGAACAGACAAGTGACCCCTTCCCCTGCCATTGGTAAGCAGTCTCATCACTGAGCAGATCCTATTCATGCATATATACACCAACCCTCAAGTAATGTAAAGAAAATGTTTTTTAGAAGTCTCAGTGTTGCATGGAAGGATATGTATTGTCTGATGACTGGATGGGGAAAAAAAGACCAGGAGGAAGCTGGCAGACCAAATGGGTAGCTCCCACAGGAAGTAGGGTACACCTACCAGAACTATCAGCTGGTAAAGTTTAATAGGTCAGCACATCAATACTGAGATTGACATGACTGGACAAGGATTTAAGTTCTATTCCT
Source organism: Urosaurus nigricauda (assembly GCA_034509955.1). Classification (NCBI taxonomy): domain Eukaryota; kingdom Metazoa; phylum Chordata; class Lepidosauria; order Squamata; family Phrynosomatidae; genus Urosaurus; species Urosaurus nigricauda. The sequence goes on from JAOEGL010000003.1 coordinate 247,011,477, forward strand.
TCTAAGATCACACCTTTAGGTAAGATGAAAGGAACATCTTATTCTTGAATACTTCAAAGCTACTGATGGATAAAACAAACTCATGTTCATGTATGTTTTTCTATTTTGAAGATGTTGTTCAACCTAAGTTTCCTATACAGTGTGGAACACATGTCCTTTATCTAAATTATCATCTCTTGAAAAAACAGGCAGATTTCATTCAAGAATATCAACGGCTCATTTTTATTCCTGTGATGAAAAGTTGGCTGACTGGAAAGCCTCCCAACCAGCAGTAGAAAGTTGCTCTATGGGCAGTTAAGAGGTAAGAAGCGTATTAAAAGGCAGGTCCAAAGCTAATCAGAGGGGAAACGGAAAGGAAAAACTGGTGATAAAAAATGAAGTTAAAAAGACATTCCCCACCTTCTATCTTGGCTATTACAAACCCATCAGGGCTTTTTCTCTATGGCTCCCTCAACTCCAACCACAGTTTGTGCAGATCCACATAAACATGAGGCAAGCAGTATTTTGAGAAATCTTCTTGCTGCCTCCCCCATTGCTCTCTTTGGAGGGAATTCCTGTTACAACACATGTGTGCATCAAAAGAAAAAGTGAGTGGGTGTTTTTGGCTATACATTACTTACATGCAAGTTTAATCAGTTAAACGTCAACCAAATAAGTTCGTCACACTCACACAAGATACCAGTTCATATGGACATTTCCAAAGATATTCACCTGTGGCAATTTTTTGGGCCAGCCTTTCCATGTATTATAAAGCAGTTCCAGACCACAGGCATATTTTGCTAAGCCGATTAAGTCACTATGGATAGAATACAACCATAAGCAATTATGCAGAGAGTGGGCTGAAAAGAGGGCTGTGGTACTAAGACTTATAATTTAGCACTTGCCGATGGTAAACTGTGTTCAGGTGTTCCTCTGTCCTGAGAAAAAGCCTCATCTACCTTACAATTTCTGAGCGTTGCATTGCATTAATGTAGCATTGCACCATAATTAAGCTAAAGGTAAAGGTAGTACCTTGACATGAATGTCTAGTTGTAGCCAACTGTAGGGGGCGATGCTGACCTGTTACTAAGCCAGCACAACTGCACCAAACACTTTCACCTTCTCACCAAAGTGGTACCTATCTATCTACTTGCATTTGAATGCTTTCGAACTGCTAGGTTGGCAGAATCTGGGACTAGCTCACCCCATCATGCAGGACTCAGGCCTTGAACGGCCAACCTTTTGATCTTTCAATTGTCAGAATTGGCATCTTAATCACTAAGCCACCACACTGCACCCCTAATAAAATAATCTACCATACTTTTGTTTCCTTCCAAATATGATTTACTGGCTTTTGGTCGGCAAGGGAGAAGGATCAGATGTAGATTTCACAAGTAATTTGTGCTGAAGAAGAAAGCAAGTTTAAACGTGTTTTGTCTAGTCATAGCTAGAAAGAATGTTAAATCTTCAATTTTACCCTTCTATAAAAAGAATTCAGTAAAGGCATTACTTTCTTAGACAGCTGTTTCAAGAAACGCTGTTGCCTAAGACAGCAGTTCTTAACCTGTGGTCCACAGACCCCAGGGAGGGCTGTGATATCTTTATAGTGGGTTCACAATGGCTTGAAGAAAGGCACCATGCCATGCCTGGACTAGTGGCACTGCCAAGATTGGAACACACGGTGGGTGCAGAGGGGCTCCTGGCTCGGGTAGTATGGAATGGAGCGGACAATGGAGAAATTATGAATCTCATCATGTAATGCAAAATAGTGGATTGTGATGGGGCTGTTCACAAAACGTCTAGTGTTAGGAATAGGGAGGTAGGGATAAAGGAAAGGGGGTGACTGTTTCTCCTCCCTTCTGTCTTGTTCTAACTGCATGTGAGGTGCTAGCCATGGAAGATGTGGCAGAAAAAATGCTATGGGTGTGTGTGTGAGAGAGTGAGTGAGAGAAAGAAAGCTAAAGAGAGCTAGTTGTACAAAAACTGGATGGAGGGAAGGGTGCGAGCAAACAGGAAGGAGAGGGGGCTGTGTATGCTTTGAGTAGGAGACAGGAGGGAAATAGAGATGTTTCTCTGTTCCACACATACACTCTTCATGATGCCTGACCCAATAGTGAAGACCAAGAGGCTCTGCCTTTGCCTGGCAAAGCTGCCATCCCTGCCATAGTAGAAGCTTGAGGGTTGCAGTTACTGGAAACATGATGTGAATCATGTCCTTGTTAAAACTGGTGTAGGCCAGCAGCAGAGGTGGCAACAAGCCCACTTCTGCATTGTGAAGGAATTCCAGCACTTTGAAGGCAGATGTAGGAGGCTAGCGTGCTCCACTTTCCTTAAATGAAGGCTGTCCTCTCTCCTATTTAATCCTCACTGCATCAGGCACTTTATTGTTTGCTTCCTAATTTAAGAGGGGTTTCCAACTGCAGTGCTGCCATCCTGGCACTTGGGGGGGGGGGGGACAATGGCCATGGCCCCCTCAACCAGCTCTAAGAAGGAACTGCAAAGCCCCCCTCCACCCACCTGAAAAATCCAAGCAAATAAATGTCTACTTACTGTCAGACATGCAGCAGAGAGATGAAAAGGGGTTAGCAAAGACCATGAGGAAGCAGGCTGAACAGGTGAGTGACAATGGAGCGACCATATTACAGAAGCCAAGGCAAAGGCCTGCATGCTGCTGTGTAATCTGCTCCAGCTGCAAACTGGTAGAAGAAAAGTCTTCCCCCCTATCTTCTGAGGAATGATTTGATGGATGGCACCGTAGTGCCAGCCCCTGCAAAAACTAAGTGAAATGCAGCACTAGGCTTCTGGTTAATTAATTAAAATTTACAAGTAATATTAGCCCATGGTTCGGTATTCCAGTATTATTTTAAATTTTGGTGGTCTTGATATTTAAAGAGGATCCCTGGCGAAGAAAAAGTTAAAAACACTGGATTTTATTGATTTTTATTGATTTTTTTGTATAATATTAACAGTATATTCAGAGTATTCTCCCTGATATGCAGAATTTAAATCTTAAGAATATCTCACATTTTATTATTAACATTAGGTGAAGTATTTTCACTTCCCATGTGCTAGTCTTTATACCTTTGAAGCCTATAAAGAGCCACTCTCAATTTCCCCCCAAAGTACCTCTTCTAACTCAATGAACTGCTATGAAGTACTACAAGCCATGGTCCAAGTAAACAAAGTTACTATATCCGTTACTATCACAGTCAAGTCACCACACAGTACTACAAGTCTTCATACCACCACCACCACCCCAAAAAAGAGGGAGGGAGGACAATATAATCACACAATACAATAACACATATTTCATTTGGTTGGAATAGATTTATTTCATCTGTCTGTAAACAAGGTGTTTAATAGTTATGGCATTTTTTGAAATGCATATTGAATCAGATGAGTTAGACTGTATCCCAGATGTAACAAAGTGCAGGGAAATAAATGGACAAATCAGCAACAAGAATTTGTTTTAAATCTGTACATTATCCACAAGGCCGGAACAATAGAAGCAAATACTAGTGTCCCTAAAGTAGTGCCATTCAGAAGAAGCCATTCTTGTCAGTTAAAATCCATCTCACAATAGCAACAGTTCCATTTTTTTAAACATTAGTATGGCACAGAATACACATTAAAAATTTATCACAAGACAGCCAACTCAGTTATTCCAACCAAGACCATCTCCCATTTTCTGTTTTGTATACAGAGTTCTGCAGTTCTCTTTTAAAATGGACATACAAGTTAGTACCGTGCTCAAACTGACAGTTTGGTTACATGTGTTTCAAATGACTAGTGCACAAGGCAGTTTACTCCACAATTTCTGCAGCAACGGCATGACAGGCCAAATGAAGATTAGATCTGAAATGGTATTTATTTAGACTGTTTTATCTTTCAACTACCAACCTTCAAAATATACATTGATATCAAAGCAGCACATCTTATTTCCCAATTAATGATTTGACAGACCAACATCAGTCTAGGCTACCTGTATAACTGAAGGTGGTAGTTTGTCAACAGTGACACTGTAGTTTCATGTAAAACCCAAGCTGCAAATCAAAATTGGTCCTATGAAAAAAATGAAACCGGACACACTCCAGATGGTTACAATGGGTTATCTAAAGTCCATGGTGGCAGCCTTTTTACAGTTCAACTACAGAACAGGAGCTGGCAAATAATAATAATAATAATGTGCCTGAGCTATTGCGGTGATGGAATGTCCCTGGGGAGTCATTCAAGATGGTGGTGGTGGTGGTAAGGTGAGGGGGAAAGTGCATGGGCACTTTTATAGTTTTGCAGTTACCCTTTTAAAAGCAGGATGTACTTCAGACACCATGAAGAGTTTTGCAAATCTACACAGAAGAGCAACAACAAAACTAGAGCAACACTTTTAACATCTTTCAAGCGGCAAATTGGTTAAACAAACCAGGCACTGTATTTAAAAAATGTATATATAGATAGAAGATGGAAGCAAAAAAAAGTGTGTAAGAGAGAATGGATGAAATGAGGACAAGGGGGAGGAGAGTAGATATGCATGCACATTTTCCCTCCCAACCATGCTCTACAAAAGGAAGACTAATGAGCTGTGTTAATGCTCAAAGTGCTGAAGAGACATTGATCAATCTGGATTGTACAATCGGCACCTTGTTTAATTTAATTTAAATTGGTTTAGTTCTCAATGTCACATTAATTGCTAAGACAAAGCAAAGCCCAGACTTGGCATGATTCTTCCCCAAGGCTTCAACGTATCATGCATATCATCTTTGTGTTGCAATAGATGGTGCCAGATACAAAATATGGACACAACAGTGATTAATATGAAAACAAAAGGGTAACTGGAGCCATGACAGCAGGGAAAAGATGTGTAAATAAACCGCCATCTATAGGGTGATAGTACTGTGAACACAGGAGTTGGTAATGAAGACATTTGCTATGTGGATGGGGAGAGGCTGCTTAGTTATCAGACCTCCTCAGGTATAAAGCCAGTTCATTAGCTTTCTTGTTGAGTGTCCCTCCACGGGCACCTTCCCTTTCCCATGACCATAACCAATGCTGGAGTACACAAGGAAACAAGGATGAACAGAATTAAAGAAAGAATAACACCTTTCCCCACCAACAGAGGGATACAAAGGAGACACAGGTTCATACCCCATCACCCTGCATTGCTAATAAAGTTTCCACAATGTAGCTTGCTGCCAGGAAAGTTTAATAGCAATTTTCCCTAATACTTAACAGTCTGCCTAGCAACTAGAACCCAGAGTCTCTCAAGTATTTTGCCATTGAGTATGCCTTCTTATTCAATCCGCCTCCATGGACCCCTTCTTTGCCCATTACAAAGACCAAGACTGAAAGAGAAAAGAAAAGAAGTTTTACAAAGGAGTGTGTTAGACATGGAACTATTCCAGGTTTTCATCAAGCAGTCCAGTAAGCAAATTCAAATACTGCATATTTGAACAGTTAGTTGTACACCATTACTGCTTTGCTTTGAACATCATTTTTCAAATATAGAAACTTTTACTGAAAAAGTGTTTGGCAGAAAGAGATGCTAGTTTAACCTAACAATTAAAAAATTGAAAATGAAGCTCATGGGGCATATTATGAGGCAGGAAACTTTGGCTACATCTTATTGCAAGGTAAAAAAACTCAAATGGCAGTTCATGTTACAATACAGAATTTACAGCTAGAATACCTGGAATTAATGTTCCAGTGGCTTGTCAGTCTGTCATTGTTCACAGTAAAAAAATAAAACCACATGTATTTATGCCAGAACAGCAGTCCTGGAGAACTTAAGCAATAAGTTTATCTGCCGGCAGGTGTCACTAAAATGTATCCTTGCTCTGTGATTTCATCTTATTTTCTTAGCATACGTTAGCATCCATTTGTAGATGCATCCACTTTTAATATCAGTTACATGCTTAAACATTTCCTTCAGAGCTGCCTGTAATTAGTTAGTTGAGGTTGAAAGACAGACTTTTTATCAGAAGAATATACCATGAAATGTGTTATTTTTCTTTTAAAAATGTAAATTATTTCCAAATGCATCAGGCTTGGAATCTAAGACAACTAAGAAACCAATGGATGTTCCAACTATATGGGATGACACTACTAGTGAGCCTTCCTTCCTCAAAACATCACCCATCATACATTCCTGACTGATGTTAGATAGGCAAAATAACAGGAAATGGTATTTAGACTGGCATCCATAAGTCTAAAACTAAAAAGCAGCACATATTTGGCATTCAGAAAGGCGCTGATGAGAGGCACTGAAATAATCCTCAAGCTAAGCAGAAATGATCTATGTATTATTTATGTATTTTGTGCATTTGTTATGCACTTCTGTAAACCGCTTTGATCTTTTTTGGAAAGGCGGTATATAAATAAATAAATTATTATTTAGCTGAGCAACTCAGATATTTCAACGGATAATATTGCTCTAATGCCACATACTTGTGCTGTAGCTATGCTTCAAAATTAGACGATCTAGCCTGCATTTGTTCTATCTGAAGCAAAATTAATTTCACTTGCTAAATCTCTTACATCCTAGGTGTCTTACCTTAAGACTGTGGTCTTCCTCTCCACAAACTAAACAGCCAATATCATTTTGTAGCGAGACAGATCTTATTAGGCAGATCAACTGAGACTATTTAAAGCCTGTGTGTTTTGAACTATTTAAAAATAAAAAACCCAGATGAAGTACTTGCAGAAGTTCCATCTTACCTCGACCGGCTCTGCCTACAGCGACATTATATGTTGGCTCGCCTCCTTGGCTCTTTGTCCTGATGTCCATTGTACAGTCACCATCCACATAGAGGCTATCTCTGATCACAGAGCACTTCTTTGCACCAAGAGTTAGACCGTTGGTGAAGAAACCCTCGCGGTCTTTTCCTACAATCATATCTATTTCTAGAGGCTGTCAAAAAGAGAAGTCCAGAGAGTTTTAGCTGAAGTCCTTATACCAGGCTTCTGAAGAATCTAGATACATAGACTCTAATGTAGAAGCACAAAGTGGACTGTGATCTAATAGGAAGAATGAAAGTTATTTCAAAGGCTGGTCCATTAAATATCTAGTGCTTATTATATAATTTTGAGTGAAATTAAGTCAGAATGATATCTAATTACAGCTTCAACATAGTTTTTTTAAAACAGGTTCATATGAGCAGGCACTGACTTTAAACTGCTCATACATTCAAGAAAATACACCAAGTTCTATTAAGGCCTCATGTTCTCCACAGAACCATTTCAATTAGGTGCCCAAGTAGCTACAGCTTTAACACAAAAGGCATTAGTGTATATGTTTTCAGTGCACCATGGACACAAAGTGCAGAATAGCCTCATATTCACAGGGCTATCCCAAGGTTTCAAGGATACTATTTGTATTGTGGCTGTCTCAAGGTTTCAAGGATGCTATCTGTATTGCTCTTTCCCACAGATTAGAAAGCAAAAGTGAGATACATGTGGCTACCAAGACCCCACGTTTTGTGCCCTGACCCTGCCAAATGAGATTTTCTGGCCAAAAAAACAAAAACAAAAACAAAAAAAGAGAGAGAGAGAGAGAGGCTGAACGACTTGTCCACAAATACAGCCATTTCCCCTTCCCCCCACCATCCCAGGTTTTACACTGAAAAAATCCCACAAAAGCCTATTTCAGTAAGTTGACTTCCAGCCTTGCTTTCCAATTTTTGGCATTTCTGGCCATCTGTGTGGCTGGGGGGGGGGGGGGGGTCTTGGAGGGAGAAAGCTGGCTCTTGGGTTGGCTACCTGCATTACAACCTACACTTCAGCTGCTCCAAGGCTAACGAAAGGCAGAAAATGTACACTTAAAACATACAGGTTTCAAAAGGCTGTCAAGATGGATGTCTTCTGGGAAGCCTTTCCTGAATAATGAACCCGGCCACATTGAACGGACCATCATACTGGAGACCTTGTGCCCCCACTATCCTGTCCTGTATTACTTTAAGGCTTATTTTAACATAGAATGCTATTTAATAGATTTTTTGGCGGTGGGGATAAGTGGGTTTATTGTTATATCGTTTAGATTTTTATTGTAAACAGCCTCGATCCTGATAGAGAGGAGGGGTGTAAGTAAAGTGTTATTATTATTATTATTACACTTTTGAAAGCTAACGAAAGGCAGGAAAAAACCCAAGCAGAAAACATACACTGGAGTTTATCACATGGGAGGAATTTCTCTCAATTGCGAATGGAGCCAATTCACAATTACGTGAATTCGCTAGATTAGTGAATTTACGTGAAATATGTTTGTGTTCGGAAAGCATTCAGGATGACTTCCCGTTTCCCGAAAACGACCCCCCCCATGGCCCGAAATTGTATGAGATACTCTAATACGCAATTACGTGGAACCCCACGATTGCGTTCGGAATGACTTCCCATTGCCCAAAATTGCGTGAGATACACTCATTCGCAATAACGTGAAACCCCATGATTGTGTTCGGATTGCCATTAGACTATACCCCCAATTTCCGTCGTATGATAAACTCCACTGAAAATACAGGATTTACAGAATCCCCAAGCGTGTATTGGATAAGGAGTGTACAGTGGTACCCGAGCAGAGGGTCAAGCTGAGCAACCAGCACCTCCATAGCAAGAAAGGAAGGCAGGGCTGGATAGAAACCATCAGCTTTGCTCCCTTATATGTCAGCACGAGAGAGGGGCAGCCAAAGGAGATGGCAACGAGGGAAGGAAGGTATTCTCCAAGAGAGTCCTGTGTGATGGAAGAGGCGAGGTCTCCTTGCAGGAGAAATGCAGAGTCATAACAGGCCCGAACCGAGAGAGTCAATACCAGGGATTGGATGGAGAGGGACTGCTTTTTTAAACCCATGCCTCCTGCTGCATTTCCCAAGGGCTGCGTCCACACTTGGGAGATAACCCGGTCCGGCACCGCTTTAAATGCGCCTGGCTCAAGGCTATGGGATTCTGGGGATTGGGAGTATGTTGTGGGGCCCAGAAACGGAGGAGAAAGACCGCAGTGCAGGAGGGCGAGAGAGGGACAGAGGGGGGTGGATTAGCATCTCGGGAGGGGTTGAAAAGGAGATTGGAGGAAAAAAAAAAACCCAGCGGCAGTGCGCCATCTTGAAGAGAGAAAAAAAAAAAACATGGGAGCCTTTGGCGAGGAAGGATGGGATTCACAAAAGCCTCCTACGCGACCTGCGCAAATCCCTCCCCGGCGGCGCAGAGGGAAGAGGAGGGCATCCTACGCAAAGAGAGTCAGTCTCGCTCGCTTAGCCATTAAACCGCCTTTAAGCATCCGCCTTTGAGCAAGTTTTGCTAATTGTGTTGTCTGACCCACCGCTATGGGATTCTGGGAGTTGGAGTTTGTTGTGGGGTCCAGAGCGGAGCTCCGCTCCGCTCTGGACCCCACAACAAACTCCAACTCCCAGAATCCCATAGCCTTGAGCCTTAAAGCGGTCTCGAACCGGGTTAAATAATCCACCCTTCTCACCGTAATGCTCTGGAAGATGCCTCCCGCGGTGGCGGCCCAGACGTACTTGGCGTCGCAGTAGCCCACAATGGCGGCCTCCTGGCAGCAGCCGTCGCACATCAGGTTGTCCACGTAGCTCTGCCAACCGGCCATCTTCGAAAGAGAGAGAAAGAAAGAAAGAAAGAAAGAAGGGGGCGGGGAAGGAAGGAAGGAAGGAAGGAAGGAAAGGAGAGGAGGAAAAGGAAAGGGAAGGAAGGAGGAGGCGGCCAATGAGGAGAAGGGTGGGCCCGCTCGTGAGGTAATGAAGGAGAAGAAGAGACGGTTATTATTTATTTTAATTTATTGGTATGGCGCCCGCCCGCCCGCCCTTCCTTCAACGGCCGGCGGCGACCCGTCCTCCTCCTCCTCCTCCTCCTCACAGCTCGTCGCGAGGCACCACCGCGCATGCGCGAAAATGGAGGGACGATTAAAAAAAAAAGAGAATGATGATCCTAAGGGGGCGCCACCCACCACTACGCATGCGCAGAAGAAGAGTTATGAGGATTTTTAAAAAAAAATGGCGGATGATGAGGATGAGGGAGGGGGGTGAGTGAGTGACGGGCGGACGACGACCACCGACGACGCAAAGAATCCTTCCGCCGCCGCGTTTTGAGAGTTACTGCAGTTGGCGGAGGGATACGTTACCTGAAGATTGGAGGGAGAGGGAAAAGAGTCCCAGAAAGGAGGGAGGGAGGGAGAGGAGGAGGGGGTTCTTATTGAGGGACTTCTTCTTCTGGGCAGCAGCTGCTTCTGGCGCCTCCTCCTTCACTCTTTACTCCCTTCTCTCTCTGAGGGTGAAGGTAGCAGCTGCTGCTGCAGAGCAAGGGAATGTAAGTGGGGATGGGGAAGGATTAGGAGGACTTGGGAGCCCCTCCTCTGCAGGGTCTCTCTCTCTCTGCACCTGCTTCCCTTTCCAATCCACTGTGCCTTACAAACACCTCTCCATGGAGGACCCTGGCCAGCAGGGTGGAGGGTTATGATCATGATGAAGAATCGTAGGTAAGGTGCCCATGGGTTCTCTTCTTGTTGTTGTTGTTGTTGTTCCTGTGTGTTTTCAAGTCTTTTCTGACTTACAGGGACCCTCCTGTCAATGGGAAAGGTTTGCCCACTGCCTGAGGCTGAGAGAGTGTGACTTGCCCAAGGTCACCCAGTGAGTTGCGTTGGACAAGCAGAAGGTATTTTCACCCTGACTTATTTCCAGGGATGGGTTTTCTGAGGCTGAGAGAGTGTGACTTGCCCAAGGTCACCCAGTGAGTTACATTGGACAAACATGCAATTTGAACCATGGCTTAATTTCCAGCAATGGGTTTTCTGAGGCTGAGAGGATGTGACTCACCCAAGGTCACCCAGTGGGTCGCAATGGACAAACAGAAGCTATTTTCTCTCTGGTTGATTTCCAGTGATGGTTTTCCTAAGGCTGAGAGAGTGTGAGTTACATTGGACAAACAGAAGGTATTTTCACCCTGACTTATTTCCAGTGATGGTTTTCTGAGGCTGAGAGAGTGTGACTTGCCCAAGGTCACCCGGTTGGTTATATTGGACAGACAGAAGCTATTTGCACCTTCATTTATTTCCAGCGATGGGTTTTCTCCATGGTTTAAATGGCATTAGACATTTAAATACAGAAAACCTCAGGAGGAACCCTCTACTCGTTGGATATTATTATTTTTTCCCCAAAAGCATAGAGAAACAAATCCCATTTAAAAGCAAGTAAAAAACATTCCACTCAGTGTTTGTCTGGTAACTAATAAAGCCACAGTTGTGTTCTCTTCAGCATCTTTGTTTCATTAAGTGATTTCATTGTCTGCTTTCTCAACTTGCTGGTATGTTTTCTCAGGGTTTTTTTTAATTGGTTTAATTTGCCACAATTGCCTCCCAAATTCTGGGTGCGATGTCATGGAAGATTCTGTCCCAGACTGCAATACAGTATTTAGCATTTCTAAGACCATTATGTCTTTTGCAAGTTCCTAAAATTGCTTTTAGAAAAAAAAATGGAGAAATATATTCTTGCTTCTTCATTATAACACGTCTAAACTGTGTGGGTTTTCTGGGGCTGAGAGGATGTGACTTGCCTAATGTCACCCGGTGGGTTACATTGGATAAACCCTGGTTGATTTCCAATGATGGTTTTCTGAGGCTGAGAGAATATGACTTGCTCAAGGTCACCCAGTGGGTTACATTGGACAGACAGAAGCTATTTTCACCTTGGCTTATTTCCAGCAATGGCTTTTCGAGGCTGAGAGGATGTGACTTGCTCAAGGTCACCCAGTGATTTTTTGTGGGTTTTTCAGGCTATGTGGCCATGTTCTAGAAGAGTTTATTCCTGACGTTTCGCCAGCATCTGTGGCTGGCATCTTCAACGAATGTTCTCCGAAGATGCCTGCCACAGATTCTGGCGAGACATCAGGAATAAAAACTGTTCTAGAACATGGCCACATAGCCTGAAAAACCCACAAAAAACTATGGATGCCAGCCAGGAAAGCCTTCAGCTTCACGTCACCCAGGGAGTTTCTTTGGATAAGCAGAAGCTATTTTCACCCTGGCTGATTTCCAGCAATGGTTTTTTACCCATGGAATTGGGGTTTTCTGGGGCTGAGAGGGTGTGACTTGCCCAGAGAGTTTCACAGTAGAGCCGGGCATCGAACCCAGGTCTCCAGAGTCACATTCCAACACTCAAACCACTACGCCACACTCTCTTGGTTTTACCTGGTTATTATTAAAGGGTTAGACTTTAAATGCTGTGCAGGGTTTGTATAGAGAAACCTGCCGCAGCCAAAGAGAACCAGGCTGGTGGCAACCTCCCAGAGGACCTTTTCAGCTGCTGCTCCAAAAAATATGGAATGACCTGCTGGAAGAGATCTGCCATGTAACATCGTTGGAGGCCTTGAAGAAGGCAATAAAGACAGATATCTTCCGGCAGGCCTTCCCTAACTGACCTCCTCAGATTTTTTAACAGTCCATCTGTCTCACTGCTCCCATCGGATATTTTCCAATCTTATTAAAAATTGTTTTTGTTTGGGTTTTTTTTAACTGTTCCCCACTTGCTGTTACCCGCCTCAATCCAACACAGGGAGAGGTGGGATACGAATAAATATATATATTTATTTATTTTATATATATATATATATATATATATATGTGTGTGTGTGTGTGTGTGTGTGTATATATATATACTCATGTATAAGTCAAGAAATTTTAGTCAGACAATTGACACCCCCCCCCCCCCAAATAGAGTCAACTTATCTACGGGCCAATGTATATATTGTACTTTAACTTTTATTTAAAAAGGAGTCATCCCCTTGGTGAAAGTCAAGAGTATAATCTGTCCTGAAAGCACTAATCCTCTATTTTCTTATCCATCCAGCCTTTAGTGTGAGCACAAAGTTATGCCTGCACGATTTTTTAAAAGTTCTTTGGCATTGTTCCTTTTGCTTCATCCTTTAGATCCTTTTTATATGCCCCTATGTTTTACCATGGGTCATATAAAAATCCATAATTTTGGCCCTGAAACCTGCCTTCGACTTATACACGAGGTCAAGTTATAGTCGAGTATATACGGTACACTTTAAATTTCAATGTGTAATGTGTTTAACTTTTTCAAATTGTTTAATTTCATTTTAAAAAATCAGCGTTGTATTTGCATTTTAATACTCTGTATTGTTTTTTATTTGTTTGTTGTTACTGTGTGCCTTCAAGTTGTTTCTGACTTAGGCTGACCCTATCATGAGGTTTTCTTGGCATATTCCTTCAGAGGGATGTTTCCTAAGGCCATCCTCTGAGGCTGAGAGAGTGTAACTTGCCCAAGGTCACCCAGTAGAGTTCAGTGGCAAAGCAGGGATTCAGACCCTGGTCTCCAGAGTCCTGGTCCAGTACTCAAACCACTACACCACAGTGGCTCCATTTTAAATTTTGTTAGCCGCCTTGAGTCCCTACAACAGGAGAAAGGCAATATTTAAACAAACAACAACAGTATTTTTCCCTTGCTGGTTATTATTATTATTATTATTATTATTATTAACCTTTATTTATATAGCGCTGTAAATTTACACAGTGCTGTACATACAATCTTAAATTAGACGGATCCCTGCCCTCAGGCTTACAGTCTAAAAGAGACAACACAAAAGGAAGAGGGGAAGGTGATGGGAAAGGGGATGAGGTCCGGTGGTTCTTCTCTCCCTCTGGGGCCAGGACCAAGGCAGATGGACTGGAGGGAGGGCATGGCTTCTTAATACAAAGTTAAAAGGAGGCATCCTGGGGCGGATGGCACAGTCCTGGGAAAGCTTCCCTAAATAATATAGTCTTTAACTCAGTTTTGAACCTGGTTAGGGAAGTGATGAGGCATGCATGTGGGGGAAGAAGGTTCCAGGAGTGAGGGGCAGCAAGTGAGAAGGGACGAATCCGGGACGGGGCAGTGGAAATCCTTGGCTGGGACAGGAGACCTTAACTACCAGAACGGAGGGTACGAGAAGGAGTGTGAGGAGAAAGAAGTTCAGACAAGTAAGGTTCCTATCTTCCATGCTTTATGCTTAAAGATGTCAGTTCTTTGGGCTGTGTTGTGGTTGTGCCCTTTTCCAGCTGCAAAGCAACAACCTTCAGCATTTGCACCTTTCCTCACACAATGATGAAGTTCCACCTGTTGATTTCTTTGCCTGTCAGTGAAGTTGTTCAGGCAGAGGACATCTTAAGTCTTAACCCATCTTCCTAGTTATAGTCATGATGGCAATTTAATATGATTGGTATGAAGGTTGAAATACAGAGGATGTTTGCTTGAGAATAAATCTCTGAATGCCATCTTGCTTAATGAGTATCATATTGTGTAGGATGCTGCAAATAAGAATGTTTCTTCCTAGTTTTGCCTGTGTAACAGATGTTTGTGTTTGGTTTGTATATGCTGATCCTGTAACCAAGCAGCATACTTACCTGGAAAGAAACGGATGTTGACAGGAAATTACAGGGTTGGGCATGTAGGGCACTGGGTTAGGTATGTAGAAGAACCAGCGTGGTTTGAGTATTGAACCATCACTTTGAGAAACCAGTGTTTTGAGTCTTGGCTCAGCTGTAGAAACCCACAGGGTGACCTTGGGCAGGTCACACTGGCATCCTCAGTGGAAGGCAATAGCCATACTCTGCACAAATCTTAATAATAATAATAATAATAATAATAATAATAATAAATTTTATTTATACTCCGCTCTTCAGCCAAAGCTATCAGAGTGGCTTACAATTTGTTAATTAGACAATTAACTCCCCTCAAGATGGTGGTTGAAGGGAGGGCTCTTCTTGCTTGCAGCAGGAGGTGGCCTGCCTCTCTCTCCCCTCAAGATGGTGGTTGAAGGGAGGGCTCTTCTTGCTTGTCAAGAAGGATAGATTTACGATAAGTCAGAATTGGCTTGAAGGCACACACCACCAATAATGTAGGGGACTGAATCAGAAATCGTATCTAAGAGTCTCCAAGGAGGTCACTTCAGAAGTGTTTATGAATGAGAGCCACTAGTGTCCTTTTGGCTGAGGTTGCATATCTAAGTGCACTATAACCTTGTAGGAGAATAGAAAAAAAGTAGCAGGTTTCATGATACCCGAGTTTTATTTACTTTTGGAACTTCCTTGCACAAGTGAAAAGAGCGCCATTAGAAATGGTAAGAAACAATCTGCTTGGAACATGCATTTTTATTCAGTCTCCTGAAGATTAAAGTTCTGAGAATCCAGCAAGGATTCTAGTGACTCTTAAAATTTGGTGTACATGATCTTTCATTGTGTGGGCATATGTGAAGAAGATGCTCTGTTGAATTATCTTGCATCCACAAAGTGAAGAGAGAAATTTTACCTTTTTTGTTACACTTTCCCCAATACTGTTCCTCAGACTAGTCTAAGAAATGCTTGTCAACCAGTCCCAGGGCTCTACATAATTATAGTACTATGGATTTTAAGTAAACTGCCCTGGTACCATCCTGTGGAATCCTAGGATTTGTAGTTTAGGGAGAGGTATTTCGAAATCTTCCCCAGAGAGCTCTAGTGCCTCAGCAAACTGCAAACTCCAGGATTTTTTAGGATGTTGCCATAGCAGTTAAACCAGAATAGTGCAATCATTATGCGGTATAAAAGGGATCCTAGAGAAGACCAGTGCTTGGGAAAAAGTTACTTTGTGGCACTCCCAGAGTATCTGGGGAAACTGTTGCAGTTGAAATGGTCTGGTAATTAGTGGGCAGTAAATCATGTTGAAATCAACAAGGTTTGTTTCCAAGCCTGACCTCTTAATCAGAGTAATGTAAACAGTGAAGTCAATAAACATTCAGGTATCTATGGATTTGTCTTGATGCAATGTGGATTTCCATATCCAAAAATATTGAAGGGGCTGGATCCTTTTGGGAATACTATAGAAGTTGCCCATCACAGTCCTGAAGTGAGAAGAAAAAAAAAAAGGACTTGATTCACAGTACAGTCCTCTCTGTCTGTTTTCTTACCTCTCCCAGGCAAAGGGATATATGATTTTAGCCTTACTTTTTCCTTCTGTAAAGTTATAAAATGAGTCAGGGATCAGATTTGGAGATAGGAAAACTGTAGGCTGCCAGTATACTTCCAACCTGTTTCTGGGTGCTTCTGATGATGTTTATTATTATTATTAAACCTTTATTTATATAGTGCTGTAAATTTACACAGTGCTGTACATACAATCTTATAATTAGACAGTTCCCTGCCCTCAGGCTTACAATCTAAAAGCCTTTTAAAACCTTAAATGGTAGTGAAGTCTGCTGGAGGGGCTCTCCATGTTTCACCAATACAAGGCACCCTGGCTGGCTATCCAATACCTTCCCCTTGGAGACTGGATTGACACCAGTGCTGGCTTCATTTCAGGACCTTTAGTTATCCAGTATAGTAGGATTCAGTAGCCTAAATAGCCTAAAGGCATCAGATGTTCTCGGATCTTGGAAGCTAAACAGGGTCATTGCCGCTTATACTTGGATTGGAGAGCACCAACAAAATGCCATATAATTCAGAGGCAAAACCTGAAAACTGGCTTGAGTATTCCTTGCCGAAGAAATCCCTATGAAAAATTCATGGGGTCGCCATAAGTTGAAAGGTGATGTGACGGCACAAATGCACAACACATAGTAGGAGCCAGGGAGGGTTTCTTTCAAAAGAGGTCTTGTGAAGAGAGAAACTAGGCAGGCCTGGTTGGAGCCAGCCAAACACAGCTCAGGGAATGCGGTGAAGTGGGCAGGGGCTAATGGAGAGAAAGGATACAAAACTGAGGCTTGTCTGCGACAGAAAGCAGATGAAGAAAGATGGCCTAGAGATGGGGAAAGCTATAAACGGTATAGGGCAGTCAGCCAAGGGGAAGAACTTAATAGGGTTTTGGGGTGCTGTGAATGGTTAAATACTTAAAAAGTTAATGTTTGATATGATAGTGTGCTAATAAACTATTACTTGTTTATTCTTTTTTACAATTGTATCTGTTCCTATTAAATTTTGATAGAAGTTCTAGTCATGCTTACCATGGTGAACATACTGAACAACACACCCACTGGTTCATGTAGGGATCACATTGAGGCTCAGGTACCCAATTTAGGGAAGCATCTTGAGGGGCAAGGTGAGCAACATCCCAAGGGTTTGGAACTGTGGGTCCAACTTACAGAGAAGATCCATCACAAGCCTCCTTCAGACACCTTGGAACCTTGCCATGTTCACTTCCCTTATCTAATCAGTCAATCCTCTTCGGGCCTGTTTAATAAGCCAGGAAGGGCAAGGATCTAGTACACATCTTGTCTACATCCTTGGGCTGCACAAATTGAAAGCCATCCATCAACACTGTACAAGCAGGGGACTGGATTACATACACTGGACCTGTATCAACTCTGGCAGCCAAATTAGAGGAAATCAGAATAATTTCACCTGCAAAGAGGTAGGAAAATTCTTAGCAGGGGTTGTTGAGATGCCTTGCTTTGAGGGGCTCTTTTCTGAGAGCAAGGCATAATGGAATGTGCTGATCCTGAAGAGATACAGGCAGTCTTCATTACTGCTTCACCCAGAGTGCTTTGCTCTTAAGACCCTTCAAAACAAGGGCTTGGGGTGAGTGGTATCTACCCACCTCTGGTAGTTGTGCATCCTATATTGCTAACTGTCCTGCTAGGCCCTACAAGCTACCACTTTCAAGGAAAGAAGTTGTTGAGTTTTTAAAGTATGTTGGTTTTTCAAGGCTGGGGTCTGCTGCTACAAAGCAAGAAGCTATGCTTGAGCTACCCATGTAAATCTTTTATTCAATGTGTCACTATTGGCTCTCTACTATTAATGTTAACTTTGTAGTGTATATACTAAAGATACCTTTATGGTTTTGGTTCTGCAGCTAGCTTGTTTAAACCAGGCTTGCCCAGATTCTAGTTCTGCTACTGTGTTGAATGAATGACATATTATCACCTGTATGGTATACACCGTACTGTTTCATAGTCGTGGTAGTCACTTTGTAAAACTTTGTTCTCCCATATATTTTTATGTTCAAAGCTGTTTGGAAAAAGCATGATGAAAACAATGCAGCACTATTCATTTACAGTAAAAATAACAAAATAGCAAAAAAAAAAAATGAAATGGTACAATAAATGAATGATGCAATTATGAGCTAGAACGAAGTGAAAATCCTGCTGCTCTAAGTGATAGTAGCAGCAGAACTACATAGGAGATGGCACCAATCTCCAGTCCTAGGTGTTGACAGGAATAGAATAAACACATGAGACTAACTTCATACATTCTCCATTAAAGTTTACAATGTCACTCTGTAACAGTCAAATCCCCCCCCCCTTTTTTTTTTGGTAGATGTAAAGAAAATACCTTAGCTGACAGTTTTCTCTAAGGGCATTTGCTGAATTAATGACTATAAAGCTTAGTGGGGACTTCTCATCTTAGATTCTGAGATGCAGACTATACTCCGAAGTTCAAAGGAGACAAGCAGTGATTGGCAAGATTTGCTGAACACTTCCCTCCTTTTTCCATTTTAAATTATTGCATCTTGCAGAAGAAAGTCTTCTCTTTGGAGACCATTTGGAATGGCAAAAGAGTTACCAGTATGTGCTCATATCTTTCTCTGAACAGCAGACTGAAGGAGGGCAAACATTGTCCCCATCTTCAAAAAGGAGAAAAAGAGGATCCCAACAATTATCGTCCAGTTAGTCTGACATCAATACCAGGAAAGATTCTGGAGCAGATCGTTAAACAGAGAGTCTGTGAATATCTAGAAGATAATTCCATAATCACAAAAAGACAACACGGGTTTTGGAGAAACAAGTCATGCCAGACAAATCTGATCTCTTTTTTTGATAAAATTAGCAGCTTGGTAGACAAAGGGAATGCTGTGTACATAGTATAACTTGATTTCAGTAAGGCATTTGACAAAGTTCCCCATGACATTCTTGCAAACAAGCTTGTAAAATGTGGGCTAGACAAGGTAACCATTACATGGATATGTAACTGGTTGACTAGCCGCACCCAAAGGGTGCTCAACAATGGTTCCTTTTCATCCTGGAGGGAAGTCACAAGTGGGGTCCCACAGGGTTCTGTCCTGGGCCCAGTGCTGTTCAACATCTTTATCAATGACTTGGATGACAGTATTGGGGGCACACTTATCAAATTTGCAGATGACACCAAATTAGGAGGAGTAGCTAATACCCCGGAGGACAGGATCAAAATTCAAAATGACCTGAGTAGACTAGAAAATTGGGCCAATGCTAACAAAATGAAATTCAACGCAGAGAAATGTAAGGTTCTGCACTTAGGGTGGAAAAATGAAATGCAGGATGGAGGACTCCTGGCTGAACGAGACTACATGTGAAAGGGATCTAGGAGTCCAAGTAGACCACAAGTTGAACATGAGCCAACAGTGCAATGCAGCAGCTAAAAAGGCCAATGCAATTTTAGGCTGCATCAAGGGAAGTAATAGTGCCACTCTATTCTGCTTTGGTGAGGCCTCACCTGGAATAATGTCTGGTCTGGGCACCACCTGGTCTGGGCACCACAAAAAACGATGTGGAGAAACTGGAGGATGTCCAAAGGAGGGCAACTAAGATGGTGAAGGGTCTGGAAACCATGCCCTATGAGGAACGCCTTAGGGAGGCGGGGATGTTTATCCTGGAGAAGAGAAGGTTAAGAGGTGATATGATAGCCCTGTTTAAATATCTGAAGGGATGTCACATTGAGGAGGGAGCAAGCTTGTTTTCTGCTGCTCCAGAGAACAGGACCCGGAACAATGGATGCAAGCTCCAGGAAAAGAGATTCCACCTCAACGGCTGTTTGACAGTGGAACACACTTCCTCAGAGTGTGGTGGAGTCTCCCTCTTTGGAGGTCTTTAAACAGAGGCTGGATGGTCATCTGTCGGGGATGCTTGAATGGAGAGTTCCTGCATGGCAGGGGGTTGGACTGGGTGGCCCTTGTGGTCTCTTCCAACTTTATGATTCTATGATTTCTTTACGAATTCTCTAAGAAAGTGATACCCAAACCTTTTGGGGTTATCATCCCTTTCTTCCAAGGCAACAACTCCCCCAAATTCTTATTTCTTGATATTAGGTCTACTCTTCTATTGCAAATTTAAAACAGCCAAACGTGATCACTGATTTAGCAGCATTTGGAGCAATTTAGTTATAATTTTTTTTTTGAATGACTCATTATTGTTGATGAAACATAGTATGTCACTATGATCTGGAGACCAAACAACAGCTCTTGGAGCAGTAGCCCTTGAGCTCTCTACAGCCAAATAAATTCAAGATTCAGTGGTCATCAGGAAAGGTCATGGTGACAGGGTTTTTTGGGATATACCTTTAGAAAAGAAAGACATTTTGAATGAATAAGATGTGATAGGAGCAGCAGACCAAGATTTTAGTGACCAGACATCAGGAAAAAAAATTTTTTTGAAGGGTTAAGAAACTTGAACAATGTGCCAAGTGTGTTGAACTAATATGTGGATTGCATGTAAGTTTCATGATTCTAGGTTATTCTTTTATTGATCAGGACAAGAACTTTTAATCAGCCCCTCATACACAGAATATGGGAAATGGGTATTTTTAAAATCCTGATCCAAGAGTCTTCTGACTTTTAATGGAATGAGCAAAAGGAAAGGGAAGGAAGAAAGACAGTGAAACAGGAACAGAGGGGAGAATCTTTTTTTAAAAAAAATCCAGCAAAATCTAACAAATTTGGATCATTCTCTCTAAATATAGTGTGACCTCCTTGTGCAGAAAAAGGGCTGAATGGGGCAGAAAAGAATAAGTGCCAATTCCTCAAGATGTACACTCATCCCTCCACATTCACTGGCATTAAGGGCATAGGGCCCCTGTGAATGTGGAAAAACCACAAATAACAAAAACTTTTTTTTTAACCTGAGAGAACACTACTCTAGGAATTGCTATGTCCTCCAATGCAACTGGAATGTAAGCCTGAGGGCAGGGAACCGTCTGGTTGAAATAATGATTGTAAGCCGCTCTGATAGCTTTTAGAGCTGAAGAGCGGGGTATAAATTATTATTATTATTATTATTATTATTATTATTATTATTAACTCTGTGGTCAACAACTGCCAGACATTGACCATAGAATTGCACTGGAGGAGCTACAAATGCCTAATGGAGTTGTCTCTCTTGGAATCTCTAGGTCCTTCAGTGTGGAGGACCTAGATATTCCTAGAGAGAACATATTAATAAAATCCGTGAATAATCAAATCCACAAAAGTCAAAGCTACAAATGTGGAGGGATGAGTGTACTTCTAAATTTGTATATTGGCAAAGTTGTTTGGAAAATACCTCTAAATTTATGCTTCAAGAGCAGGCTGACATAATTATAAATCAGTGGTTGTGCTACAGTTATTGTATATTTTTACCACAGTTACAGTCACTCTGTGTGGTCATTCTGGATACATTTTAAAAAAAGAAACTTGTTTTAAATTTTTGTCTTTTTAATTTCAGACCAAGTCATATATATTTTAAAACGTGTTTTAAAAAGCATGCTTTTCCAAGTATGCTGTTCAAGTAACTTAATTCAAGGAGAAAGAATGCATGGCCTGGAAGAGAAGTGTTTGCCTACAGAGGCAGTAAGATAAGTGAATGAACACTTTCCCCAGAAGCATTTTTGAGAGTGATGCCAGAACTCAGTGAGTGAGACAGGAGATATAATTGCAAATGGACAACATAATGCAATGAACTATGTATAAAATGCTACTGATATTTAAAAGCAAACTTGAATTGGGGCATATCTTTCTTGCTAGCTTGAATTTTACACATGCGTGCTGGAGATAACAGTTCAGGAATGTGATTTCCCCCCCAAACTGATCTCCTTTGTACTTGTACCCTCTCTGCTGCAATCTTAAATTTAAAAGCAGACCACATATTCCAGCATTTGATGAAGAACTGCTAACTCAAAAGAATTCAGGAAATTCCATGCTCAGGGAATTGTTTTGGTTACTGCTTTTCATTTAATGATATGATCCCTTTAAGACAGGAGTAGCGAAACTGTTTTAAAGTAAGGGATGTCACTGCCAATTTTAAATTGGCCAGTCATTTTAGCATAAACCCACAAATTGTGCTCAGTTTCACACATACATATTTTCTTCTTTACACACACACACACACACACACACTCCAAAATCCTGACATACATACATCAGTGTTTCCTTATAGTAAGTGCTTGGAAAACTCACTTTTTAAAGGCAGCTTCCAGAATTCCATATACTGTACTGGGAGAAAGATGGAATAATGATACTACTACTACTACTACTACTACTAATAATAATAATAATAATTGCATGGTTTATAGAAGGCATAAAATGAAGCCTCTGCTCCTTTTCTTTGGATATATGTGTTGTGTGTCTTCAAGTTGTTTCTAACTTATGATGACTCTAAGCTGAATCTGCCATGGAGTTTTCCTGGCAAGATTTATTTAGAGGAGGTTTGCCATTGTCTTCCCCTGACCCTGAGACCTTGCCCAAGGTCACCCAGTGAGTTTCTTTGGATAGACAGAAGCTATTTTCACCTTTTCTTGTTTCCATTAATGCTTTTCTCCTTATAGAGCTTTGTGTAAAAATGCCTTTGTACATTTATTTCTTGTATTTAGCAGTGACTTGCAGTTCTCATACTGTTCTGATTGAACTGTTCTGGATTTCATTTCAAGTGTGATTCACAAGTCTCTGGCTTATTTCACAAATCTAAGCTATCATTGCCACTAACCTTTCCAGTAGGTTGGAACAGAACGAGAGGACATATGGATCAGGACCATCCTACCAGGCTGAATGGCTATTTGCCTCTTTCTCTCTTCCTTCCCTGTCTCTCTTTCATTTTGTGTTGTCCCTTTTCATATTGTAAAACTGCTTTAAAAATTGCAAGCAAGCTACCAGTACTCTGAGAGCTTGATTCAGCATGGAGCAGAATAAGATATAATATTATAAATAAATAAAATGGGGGGGGGGGCATCAGCACCATGAAAATGAGTGCTTCTACAATACATGTATATTACTATTATTATTATTATTATTATTATTATTATTTATATCACTCTTGTCTATGCAACACAACCAGGGCGGCTTACACATTAAACACAACACAGACTTGTATCCCAAAATCCCATCACCCCTAAAATACAATTAAACAATTCATAATTTAAAACATACCTTAAAATGACAAACAAAATTAACCAACAGATCAAAGCAGTGGCTGTGGTGAGTGTCGGGATATAGGAGGTCTAGATTTTTGGTGGATAGTTGTCTATTCAGGAAAGGCCTGCCAGAAAAGATCCATCTTAACAGCTTTTTAAAAGCTGTCTAAGGTGGTAATGTGACAGATCTCTTCCAGCAGGCCATTCCATAATCTGGGAGTGGTTGCCAAAAAGGTCCTCTGGGTGGCTGCTGACAATCTAGTTTTCACAGGTTGCAATAACTTCCTCCCAGAGGACCTGAGTGTGTGGTGGTGGATTACCTGTATATGGAAGGAGGCAGTCCCAAAGATAGGTTGTACCCAAGCTATTTAGGGTTTTAAAGGTGATAACCAACACCTTGTACTGCCCCGGAAACTAATGGGCAGCAAGTGAAATTTAAGATGTAGAGAACTAATGGGTGTAAAATGTAGAGAACTAATGGGTGCATGCTTTAGCTCCTTGGATACAAAGAATAATAATGTGGAGTTTGGTGGATTTGATTTTAGTAATCAGGCCAGTCTTAATGTTTTGACTTCTCTTGGCAACATTTAGTTCTTCTGTAGTCAAGTGTGAGGATCAAACAAAATAATTTTTTAAGTGTGGGTTTTAAGGTAAGGGATTTTTCAACTTTCTGTGAATCCAAACTTAAAATATCCCATTCATCTTGAACCTAAATGGGGGCAAACCCATAAACACAAAACCTGTTAATCAACTGAACTGAAAATTAAATTTTGAGTAGTTCAGGCAACCCTCAATTGTCCCTGATCTGAATGTCCCTTAAATGTGTAGGACTACAATTCATTTCATCATCAAGCAGCATAGATGTTTTCTGTGACTGATGGTAGTCAGCACATTTGGAGAACTCTAAGTTGGGGAAGATTTCCTGGAGGATCATTTGAAGATGTTTGTTCTTAATTTCTCAAGAGCACACTTCCTGGTTAAAGAGTTTGTACATTTAGTTCCTCTGTGTCTTGCATTGGCCTTGACTTCTGTACAGTGTATGTCACCCCAGTGTATTGGCTTAGGATTTCTGAAGATACAGAACTTGGTTACATGCAAATTAGTCTCTGATGTTGAGAAGTCTTAATGTCTACAGAAGACAGACAGAGAAGGGTAGAGAGATATAAACACCCAGAGTAGTCACACTTGTCTTGGGACTAATTTGTCCTTAAGGGCTGCTGCACAGGGCAATGAGCAGATGTTTGCCCAGAATCCCCTTCAGCATGATCTGCTTGTCTCTTGAGAGACAGAGTAAGGAACATTGGAATTTGTAGTCACCAGAGCCTGGCTTATCTGTGGCAAATTCTAACATCTTATATGCTAATAGCAGGCTTGTAGAACTATAGAAAACTTCATGTGGGCAACAGGGGATGTCAAAATAACCAAAGAAGGACTGATTATGTAATCCTGACTACTTTGGGGATAAGGGTGACTGACTAGCTAGGAATGGTTGTTGCTGTATGCCTTTAGGTCGTTTCTGACTTATGGCAACCCTAAGGTGATCATATCGCAATGTTTTCTCGTTGAGATTTGTTCAGAGGGGTTTGCCTCTGGCTGAAAGAAAGCTCGGAATGGAGTATCACGGGGAAGGGTGTGGTTAAGTTGAACTCTTAAACAGGAATTCCTCAGTATGTTAATTTGTTGCAAATCTCACTTGTGATCAAGTTAACATGTAACTAAACTCTTATACTCCGAGTATGTAACTAGGCTTTTACAATTCACCCCATCCCAATGAGATGGGGATGCCTGTTGAAAATTCTGGAAACACCATGAAAGTTGGAAGGATCAAACTCACCAGGCTAATGGTGGGATGATGGTTCACTTTTGATTATTCACTTTCTGTGCTCCTCATCTTGTAAGAGTAGTTAGCCATTGAAAAGAGAGGTCATATGCCATCAGGCCCTTGTTCACAGCACAGGTAGCTTCTGTTCCTGCGTATCTGTTCTCCTTGTTGGTGTAGGAGATTTAATTTTAGGTGGTAAATTAATGTGCACCTAGGCTCTGAGACTTCCAAAAAGCGACAGATTCCCCAGTCAAAGTAAGGCCCACAAATATACTGGTCCTTCCTATGATATTTTTACAAAGGTTGTTCCCATGATGAGTAAAAGTGAAAATAAGAACAAATATTGTCTTGGTGGAACAAACTAAGTACCTCTCACATTTTGCTCACAACACCTGTCAACCAGATGTTTCTGGAAACATGCAAGCTGGCAATGTAAATATTTTAATGTTTTTAAAATGTTCAAATGTATGTAGTACAATATTTCATTTTAAAAAAAGTGAGGATATGCTAATAAAATGTACCAGCATACTGAAAGAGGAAAAATACGCTCAATACATATTTGATGTGAGCAGTGATAACTATCTCTGTTTGATCCCACTTTATCAGATTACTTTGATTGTAAAGTTTTATTACGGGAACAGCTTTTGATGGGTAGAGGGACATAAATAAACAGCCTCTTAGTGGTTGCTCTCAAGCAATGAAGCTCTCCTCCTAGTGGTTCCAGTTCTGGACGGTGTAGCCTTTTTATTTTTAATGGTTTTTTTTAATTTTTTAACTGTCTGTCTTATCTAGCTATCGGCTTTCTTGACCAGGTTCAGTGATATTTTTTTAAAAAATGCTTTATTTGTGACCAAGTGTCCCTGTAAATTAATTATCTGAAGTGTCTAACAATGTACAGATTGACAGAACTCTCAGATTTGTGAAGTCATTGGATCTGCTAGAAGTTTAATTAGAAGTTTAATTCCCTAGTTTTATCCCCGTGCTTCTTCAGTCAGGTTTTCAGTTCACTTTGAGCCACTATCCCTGCGTAATTTATATTATGGAGATAGGCAAGAATGGCATGGTGAATCAAAATATAGGGCTGAGAGAATTTAAAAGAGGCTGGATGACATTTGGAAGACCTTGTTTGGTCCCTGGTTGCAAAATTTCCCACCTTTGCATTTAAAGCAACATAGTCCAGCACTTTCATTTTGCCTCATTGTTTCCTATATTAGTTTGTGGTATTGCTTTTGAGATTTCTAGACCACACTGTGGTTCCTGTTTCCTAACTATTCTTTTACCACAAATGGTTTTTGAAACTCAACAGTAGAAAAAAATTTAAGCGATGTTAAAACGTGCTTTTTACTGTTGTGATTTTTCTTCATAGCAGATGTAATTTTATGCAACAGTTAAGAAGGGTAATATTTTGATACTATTCAGGATGGTTATGCTCCTCTAATGACATAATTAAGAGCTGTTGGAATGGAAAGAAAAAATGAGAGAGGAGATTATCTGACTTTGATCATATTCTATGGCATTCAAATATGAAAAACTGAACATTAAAGAAACTTTGCTTCTATTTGTTGTTAACTGCATCAGATCAACTTCAAGTCACCCTTTCATCAACAGCTTACTGTGGTTCCCCAAAAATAAGACAGTGTCTTATATTAATTTTTGCTCCCAAAGATGCGCTAGGTCTTATTTTCAGGGGATGTCTTATTTTTCTGTGAGGAAGAATTCACATTTATTGTTGAACAAAAATATGAACATTTATTATATACTGTATATATATTTATATACAAAAACTTTGCTAGGTAGTACTTTTGGAGGAGGCCTTATATTTAGCAATTCAGCAAAACCTCTACTAGGTCATATTTTCAGGGGACATCTTATTTTCAGGGAAACAGGCTTGCAGACTCAGGGACATGGCTTCTTTGATTGAGTCTATAATACAGTCTTCCTCTTTCCTACTCCCTTCTATTTTACCAGGAATTATTGTCTTTTCTAGTGAGTCATGTCTTCTCATGATATGGCCAAAGTATGACAGTCTGAGTTTAATTATCTTGACTTCTACATAGAATTCAGGCTTGATATTTCTAGGACCCATTTATTTGTCTTCAGATAACAGATTACAATGTCATTTGAGTCTTTCTGAAAACTAATTAGGAGCAGAGCTAGTATTTAAGCTTCAAACTAAATAAAAGAGACCACACTTCACTGTAATCTCTGAGGTGATCATTTGCGTTGTGGTGGCTATGACAGAAAGACCTATTTTCCTTTGACTTCAGTTCACACACACTCACCCCACCCTTTTCTTGCATGTGATGGGAACAAATTTTAAAACTTCCAT
The DNA here is from genome assembly GCA_034509955.1 of Urosaurus nigricauda. NCBI lineage: Eukaryota > Metazoa > Chordata > Lepidosauria > Squamata > Phrynosomatidae > Urosaurus > Urosaurus nigricauda. The sequence goes on from JAOEGL010000003.1 coordinate 247,038,699, forward strand.
TGCTGGCTTGTAACAAACTACAGTTTCCTTCTACATAAGCAAATGGTGCTTTGTGACAAATCAGGAATGGAAGCTTTAAGTGCCCTCCCTCACACACAAGTGAAGAGAAGTAGGGAGATGATAGGCTCAGCACTGTTCATGCTTGTATTGACAAGCCATAATTTGTTATTATGTCTAATTGTAGCTATTGTGTGCAAAATACTTCCTAATCTGCTTCACCAAAAGCACAAAAGGTGATTCAGATAGGCTTTAAACATGAAGTACAGGATTGTGTCTGAATGTGTCTTTAATTCTTGTATCATACTGTTCAAGGCAAAGAACACATGTAAAATCATTTTTTGCAATTTATAAATAAATCTGAAAGCAGAAGTGCATGGCAGTCAAAATGAGATTAAATTTTGAAACAGAAAATGATTTCTACTACACAGTTACAGTAATTTGATTCTGCATTAACTACATTGACTCCATACAGTGAAATTTCTGGATTTGTCGTTTGGTGAGATAGTTTCAATTTTGTGCTTGAGAGTTCTAATGCTATATTTCAAGGGAATGAATTAGAGTTCTCTAGCACAGAATTCTAAGTCCCTCCCTACAATACAGATTCTACAATTCCTTAGGATGGAGATATGGCTGTGCAATATAGATAACACTCAAACCATTGTGTCCTGACCATACCAAATTCAACTAAAACATCTTGGCATTCAGATATTACAATCAAGCATGGATACATGCAGGGGGAGAAATTAAACAAAAGGTCTTGTTTCTCTAAAAGAATATATGTTTCTTTCTTATTATGTGTTTATATTGCCATTCTAATCAAAGCCATCTTATGACCTAATAGCTGGTGAACCTCACATCTTTTTGTGTTATGTATGCTGCATCCACACTGCAGAAATAATCCAGTTTGATACCACTTTAACTGCCCTGGATGCTGTGGAATTTGGGGAATTGTGGTTTTGTGAAATATTTAGCCGCCTCTGTCAGAGAGCTTTAGTGCTACAACAAACTATAATTCCCAGAATTCCATAGCATTGACAGTTAAATTGATGTCAAACTAGATTATTTCTGCAGCGTGGATGCAGGTCGAGTCTATACCTTTGGGTAAGCATTCATAGGAGAAAATGCAGCCTTGTACCATATCGATTTATCACTTGAACATGGTGTCTTATTATCTGGACTTGCCATCTATATACCACATGTGAGCAGACATCAGGGGCCTGTTTACACTTCACAATTGTAGCACTATAATTCCACTTCTAACTATCATGGCTCCATTCTTTGAAATTTTGGGGTTTGGAATTTAGGAATTATTTAGAATTCTCAGCCAGGAAGCTCAGATGTGGGAGGCTAGGAGGCCATATTAGACCATATTTAGACTAGGAGGCCATATTAGTCATATTAGGAAACGATGAGAGACGTTCAAAAGTAATCTACTTTGATTTTTTTAAAATTGTACCTGTGACAACATTCTGAGTTTAAGAATGAGTTTTCAGGAATCTATTTAGGCATATACAAATTGTACTCTAGTTTATGCCATTTTTTTTTCATTTGAGCTGAAAGTAGGCAGGGAAAGTAATTTTATGGCTGTGATTAAATAAATAGAAGGTAGAAAGAAACCCAACTGTGAAATACTAAGAAATCTTTCAGAAGATCGTAATCTGTCTTTTGCTCACTGCAGTCTGCATTACTGACTGGGACAAGTATAGAATATTATTACCTGCCCGTTGCTTTTCTAACTAAGTAGTGTATGGGTGAGATTGTGAAAGTTAGATAAAAGTATCAACATACCTTTCTTACTGAATGATAGACCCAAACATTAATTTTTAATTCCTGTTATAGAGAAAGATAATACCAAAAATCTGGGTGCCAATAATACTGAATCAAATGCTGCATTTTGTTACTTGACCTGTATTCTCGGCTGATAAAAGCTGTCAGACAACTGGTTTCTGCTACCCAGCTTACTGCTTGGTATTAGCCAGCTTTTCAAAACTGGTGTCCTCCTAACATGTTGTAGAACAACTCCCGTCATCATGGAAGCCACTAGATTCCAGCATCTGGAAGCCACTAGATTGAGGAAGACAGTATAGGTAGCTGCTAGGTGATAAATACATCTAATATACTTGTGAAGGTGAGAACGCCTCATGTTACCTGTCAATTTATGGCAATCCCATGAATTTCATAAGGTTTTTAAGGGCAAAGAATACTCAGAGATGGTTTGCCAGTTCCTTTCTCTGAAATATAGTCTACAGCACCTTGGATTCCTTGGCAGTCTCCCATCTATATACTAACCAGGCCTGACCCTGCTCAGCTTCCAAGATCTGACAGGATCTAATGCCTTCAGGGTATTTAGGCAGAGTTCTAACATAATTAAACTTCTGAAAAATGTTAATATGCTTCCCATTGAGGCACTGAGTAGTATATGCATTAGGTAATGGGTTAGCTATTATTTGGCAGGATGCATACACTATAAAATAAAACTTTTCATATGGTAAGAACCATTCCTTTGACTGTCATGGCCATTTTAATTATGAACTCTTTCATAACTGGTGGCAGCACTAAATACTGTCTGTGGAATACAGGCCTGTAAATTATCTTTTCAGATTCTTGATAGGTTGTTATGTTTAAATGAGAGGTGTTTGAACAGGGTTGTATGCATACCAAGTGAAGTTGTTTTCTTAGGGTCACATTCTGTTGCTGTTACTCTTCCAGCAACCTTGCTGAAGTCAACAGAGCTGCAAAAGTACTGAAAAGAAAAGCAGACACTCTGTCAACACTCATTTTACAATACTATTGAAAGGAATTTCTAGTGGAATTTTCCTCTTTTCTTTCAGCGATGCTGTTAAGCAATATTTTCTGTAGGAGCCATGGTAATTCAGAATTACAACCAGGGGCTGTATACCCCTCTTCTTCTTTGCCCCAAACACAATGGCATGACCTGTGAATAGTGTTCTCAATTTTCTTTTTTTTAAAAAAATCTATCCAGGTTTCTACACCCCATTCTTGTTCAAATAATCCAAAACATATTGGCCTGAGATCAGAATTATCAGAAATAAGGTTTTAAAATAGTTATTTCTTTATCTTTTCAAATGTTATTATTTTGAGAGGCTGTTAAAAAAATCCAGAGAAACTTGTTGGTCCACATACATGATTCTCAGAAAACCCAGATTCAAATCCTGTCATACCATGTAAATAGGACAAAATGAGTAATACTCTTGAGAATCAACTTCTTGTTGCTCCAAAGACTAAATATGATTGCTAATCTCATCTAGTATAGCCATTATTATTATTATTATTATTATTAACATAGCGCTGTAAATTTACACAGTGCTGTACATACAATCTTAAATTAGACGGATCCCTGCCCTCAGGCTTACAGTCTAAAAGACAACACAAAAGGAAAAGGAGAAGGTGGTGAGAAGGGGATAAGGTCCAGTGGTTCTTCTCTCCCTCTGGGGCCTGGACCAAAGCAGATGACTGCAGGGAGGGCATGGCTTCCTAATACATAGTTAGAAGGAGGCATCCTGGGGCAGATGGCACAATCCTGGGAACGCTTCCCTAAACAATATAGTCTTTAACTTAATTTTGAACCTGGATAGAGAAGTGATGAGGTGTATATGTGGGGGAAGAATGTTCCAGGAGTGAGGGGCAGCAAGTGAGAAGGGACGAATCCGGGACAGAGCAGTGAAAATCCTTGGCTGGGACAGGAGACCTTGACTACCAGAGCGGAGAGTACGAGAAGGAATGTGAGGAGAAAGAAGTTCAGACAAATAATAATAATAATAATAATAAGTTTATTTTTATACCGCCCTTCCCAAGATCAGGGCGGTGAACAGTTAAGCAATTAAAATACATATAAAAATTAAAAACATCCAATATCACAATAATACACTATCAGCCCAGGGAACACAGTCACAATTAACAACAATACAATTAGGGGTATGGAATAGCGTCAGGGGTACGTCAGGAGGGGCCAGTCCATGGAGGGCTTTGAAAGTCAACAACAAAAGCTTGTACTGGATGCGGAAGGGGAAGGGAGCCAATGAAGGGAGGATAAAAGAGGAGAAACATGGTCAAAGCAGCGAGCAGATGTAATAATATGTGCAGCTGAGTTCTGGACAGAGATTAAAGGATGGAGGTGAGAGAGAGGAAGCCCTGTCAGAAGAAGGTTACAATAATCTAGCCGTGTGACCACTAGGGCATGGACCAGATTCTTGGCAGTGGAGGCTGAGAGGAATGGACAGATTTTAGCAATGTTGTAGAGAGAGAATCTACAGATCTTGGCGGTGGCCTGAATCTGGGGAATAAACGACAGAGAGGAATCAAAGATGAAACCAAGACTGTGGGCTTGCTGAACCGGATGAATAGAAGTGCCGTCAACAGAAACAGAAAAGGAGTATTGAAGGGTGGGCTTAGGTGGGAAGATGAGAAACTCTGTCTTAGACATGTTGAGCTTCAAGCGCCGATGCCGCATCCACTGAGAGATGGCAGCCAGACAAGAGGAGACTTGGTGTTCAAGTTTTACAAGACTCTTTGGTGTTATTTTTGCTGCAGCAGGCTAAAACAGTCCCCCCCCCCCCCAAATGGGTGGGAACTATGCAGTCCTCAAGGTGTTATTGGACTACAATTCCCAGTGTTCCTCACTATTGGCTATGTTGGCTGAGGTTGCTGGGGGCTAAGTGTTGACTTCAATAGTTTGTTCAGTGGGGCTGCCCTGATTAAATTGTATTTTATTGCTAATTAAATACAGTTAGCAGTTGTATTTAAGCCATATAATACAGTGTTTCATGGGTGGACATGTTCTCTAATACTAATTCAGCCATGAAGCTTGGGAGACCCAGACAGGTCATTGTCTTTTCTCCCAACCTACCATGTTTCCCTGAAAATAAAGACAGTGTCTTCTATTAATTTTTGCTCCCAAAGATGCGCTAGGTCTTATTTTCAGGGGATGTCTTATTTTTCCATGAAGAAGAATTCACATTGATTGTTGAACAAAGAAAAAAAATGAACATAAACTTTGCTAGGTCTTACTTTCAGAGGAGCCCTTGTATTTAGCAATTCAGCAAAACCTCTACTAGGTCTTATTTCCAGGGGATGTCTTATTTTTGGGGAAACAAGGTACCTCACAGGGTTGTTGTTGATGAAGTGCAGGACTAGTATCAGGCAGTGACAAGGCCATACATGTGATGCCCCAACAGGGCAGTGATTCTCTTATTACATAAAGTGTCCAAGAAAGGACCCCCAGTTTGTATTCAAAAAGTCAGTTCACCTCCAGTAGGTCTAGGAAAGACTCCTATCTGAAAGCTGCTTCCTCTCAGTGTAGAGATGATACTGAACCAGGCAGACCAGTGATCTCACTGCATGGCCACTTCTTACATTTCATAGCAAGAATTCCCACTGACAGTTTCTTGTTACATGACTCCAGTATTCTGGGACAAGAGCTCCTTTGCTTTAAAGGATATCCCCTTTGTAATAAACACTGGTTAAGCCAGTGTTTCCCATCCTGGTGCCATCTGGCTATGCAGGACTATATCTTTCATCACCATTCAGCACCGACAATGGTTCTGCTGCCTAGAAATGATACAGGTGTGTGCAGCAGAACAGTGACTCCATTATGGATTTCAGTTCAAGCTGTAAGCGATCCATCCAAAGTGCTTACCTCCATCTTTAGGTTTAGTACCTTGGATAGCTCTTTGAAAGTTGAAACCCAGAGTGAATTCACCACTCCATTAGCATTGGAATCCCCAGCCTCTGAGGAGTGTTTCCTATCTTGATGTCATCTGGGTGTGTGGGACTACAGAATCTGTAAGGTGTGTCTAGTCTTACACAGTGCTTCTCATACTATCTGATGTGGGGGCCTGACATTTTGTTGTTCTCATGGACCAGTACTATATCGGTGTCTGCTGTCTACAACTACAATTATGTCTTTCTTCCTGGGAAACTTTTTGCAGATTAATAGCTGATAGCTCATGGACTGGCATTGGTCTAGGGACCACCACTTTGAAGAGCACTCATCTAACACATCTTGAGTGTTTCAAGTTGGAAGGTTTAGCTAAAATGAAATATAACTCATCTAGACAATTGGGAATCATGTAATGATGAGGTGAGATGGGGAAGGGCATTATCAGATAATACTAAGCCCCTATTTGTAGTAGTAGTAAGCCTCTAATAAACAGGATCTTCCTCACATCATCTTATGCTCAGAGAAAGTGTATCACAGCAGACCAAAATGGCAATGTTAGCTAGAGGATAATGGATGTTGTAGTCCAAAAGATAACATTTCCAAGCTCTGTGTTTGCTCACACTTTATTACAAAGGATGGATAAAGGATCCCATGCATATTCCTTTTGTTTGAACAGCTGGCTGGCTTTTGCCAACAAAGGGTATAACTATGAAATTAAAACCCTCTAGGGGTGCTCTTCTTGATACACTAGCTTGGTTCATAATCACATACCTAGCTGCATTTTCCTCCTGGTGTCTTCTCTGTTCATGAGAGGCATTTGCTGTCTGTTAGATGAATGGAAAGCACTGGGAGCTTTTCTTTGGATCTGTAATTAAGCTTTATTGAACAAAGATAATGTCAGATTCCAATCTGAATTTCTGCTTGCTGTTCAGAGTAAGGGGGGTTCAGAGGCAGCTTTACAGATCATTATGCTTATCTAGCATGGCTTATGCAGTTCTACTCAGTCTTGCTGAAACCAACAATTCATTGCTAATCAGTCAGTAAAAATTCCCAACATACATTTAGCTTAAAGAACAACCACAGTAATAAGTTTTTATGGCTACTCAGATGTTTAGCAATGTTCAGTGTCCCTTCTGACTGTCTTATACAGCAGGAATGGGAAAGATCTCATAAGTGAGCAGAAATGTATTGTGGCAGACAATTGCGAGTGATGAAATGTCAGCCTGGCTGTAGACATGGTTCAGATCACAGGCATATTGAAAGCCTTGCTGGTTGCAATGTTCTGTTTGTTTCTTGTTGCTTTTCCATTTTATTAAATGGTTAAAATCTATCCTGTAAGTCAATCTACTTAGAAGAAAATACAGGGCATATATTCTCTTGTGATTAGAATATTAAACCACCCTTCATAATAAGGTGCACATGTTACAACTCCACAGTCTTCTTTGCTGGGATTGCCTGAGTCAGCAGTGTGTCAGATGTGTATATTCCTCCTGAATTAATTCTCTCCTCTAAGGTGATACTAAAATCAATCCTAGCCATGCTTGTGTGTGTGTGTGTGTATTGATTTATGGTGACCTCATGAATTTCATAGGGTTTTCTTAGGCAAAAATACTCAGAAGTGGTTTTGTCAGTCCATTCCTCTGAAATATAGTCTAGTATTCATTGATAGTCACCCATCCAAATACTAATCAGAGCTGACCATGCTTAGCTTCCAAGATCAGATGAGATGTGGTGCATGTTCACTTGGAAGTAATTCTAAGCAAGTTCAAAGGGATAATATTCCTATTGTTGTTTGGATGAATTCCTATCCATTGTTACTTGGGAGAATATCCATTAAATACAATGGAATTCACTTCTGAGTAAACACACACATACAATATGGCATAAAGAACATGCTGACCACATACAGTCATTGTCTCTTTTTGTAACCTACTGAATTTTAGCAGTGCTTAAATAAATAAAAACAAATCTATGCAATGGTTTTTAAACAAAAGGGAATTGTTTTATACAGTCGCTACAGAGAGAGTCTCTCTCTTTGGCTTTTCTTCACTAGCGAAGATTCAGGAAGGACTCATGATCCCACGCTTTCTACAAGCGCGTTGATGACTAAAAAGGCCGATCTGCGATAAACAAGTCCAGTTACAGAAAGCACAGCAGAAAGTCTCCTTGGGTGATGTTTCCAAGTTGTAGTTCTTTCTGCATTGCCATTTCTCTTTGAGACTTTTTCGAAGTGAGTTCTCAAAAGAGGCTGCAGCATTGTGGACAGTGCATATCCATGCCTCCCGATGTGAGGCCAGGGCAGACCATTGTTGGTGATCAATTTGGCCGAGCTTGAGATGTTGTTTCAGGGAGTCCTTGTATCTCTGCTTTGGGGCGCCCCTCTTACGCTGACCCGTGGCGAGTTCACCATAAGTACTATTTTGGGGAGGCAGTGGTCCTCCATCCTAGAAACATGCCCTGCCCAGCGCAGCTGCGTTTTCAATAGCATGGAAACACAAAGAGAGTGCACATGTTGTTTTAAAGTCAAACCATGCTCCTTGAAGCCTTCCAGGTGCACCTTCGCATACATTTTATCTTAAAGCAGAGGTCCAGGGAACTGAGTTACCATCATAGTGCCACTGATGTTCAGTAGAAGTGGATCCAAGTCTATGTAGGTCTTGATGGATTTGAGGGTGAGTGGTGCAGCCCTCAACTAAGCTTCAGTGGTTAAACATCCATGTTTGCAACCTTAGTCTTGTAATCTCCTTTTAATTAAAGAGAGCAAATGTTCCAGCTTTCCAGGTGTAGTCCTAATTTAAGCATGTGGCAAAACAAAGAAACCAGGAAGCAGAAGTGTTTATAAAAGCAAGTAGTTGGTTGTTGCTTGCACCATGAATAAAGCACAGAGAAGATGCCTATGTGGCACTAATTGAAAAGGAGACTAGAGTATGAGCCTTCATGTTTTCACTTAGTCTGTGTAAAGGCACTTATATAAAGAGGGCCCCTTGCTGAGTAGTTACTCTCAGATGTTTTGGATCCAGCTTCACAAACATGAACTCTTACTGTTTTAAATAAATTCTAAACCAGTGAGATACAGATCATACATGGGCTGTATTTGGCCCTCTGCATGTTTTTTGCATCTCATACCTCTCTATTACAGGTTTTGGAGGCATGGTTGAATAAAGTACTGGATTTTTCTGGTAAAACATGGATGATCATTCTCCAGGAAATATGATTCTACTTCAGAACAATTCCCCCACCATTTTCTGTATTTCACTCTGAAAAATCCAGTGTGAGCAGAGTGCAGTTGCAAGTTTGGGGATAATTTACTCCTCCCAGCCCTGATGTAGCTGCTCAATCCTGTTCTAGAGAAAAATACTAAAGGGTCATTCACACTTACCAAACTGAACAAAGAGATTTGCAATTAAAAAACGATTCAGAATTGATTGTGTTCCCACTACGTTTACCACGATCAAATCTCTCACTGCCATTTTAACCCTGTTGCCATTCACATTTGTCACGTATCAATTTAAAATGGAGGCTCCTCCATTTCCAGGAATGACGCAGCACAATCCAGATCAATTCGATAGCGTGGTCATACTACTGAAGATGTGGAGTGTTGCAGCTCTTTAAAAAAGAACTGCTATGGGTGCCAAATGCACCGGTTTAAGTGGGCTTTTCAACTGCTTCCCTGTGAACGCCATGAAAATAAATTGGTTCCAAACCGGTTTATTTCCATAGTGTGAATGACCCTCAAGTTCAGATGAATAAGAGACAGATAGGTCACTTGAAAGTAGCTCATATGTGAGGAGACAGTCTTACAAATATCCTGGCCCTGAGCCATTTTGGGCTTTGCAGGTCAAAACTAGCACCTTGAAATGAGCTTGAAAGGAAATTGGAAGCCAGTGCACTTCTTGCAAGAGTGATGATATGCAGTCTTTGAAGCGCACACCCGTAATCAGCCTGGCTGCTGTATTTTGTTCTAGCTATCTTCTGAAATACTTTTCAAGGGCAGCCCCACATAGAACATGTTATGGTAATCTAATTGGGACTTGGTTGGAAGAAATCAAAATGTGCATGCCACTCAGTTCCTGAACGTCATTTTAATATCTGAATCTTTTGCTCTGTCCCACCCCATGTGATGAGATGAGAAGTGAATGCATCTAATATGCAGGCCTTTTCTGCATGTCAGTTACAAAGAAACATGGAAAGCAGGAAGTGAACATTTGTGTAGTCCTAGTTAATTCAAGTGTTCAAAGTAGCTTAGATTATCTCTAAATTGTGGCACTATCTGATTATGTCAGTTCAATAAGTCAATGGAACACAATCCATAATTGAGGATACAGTTTATTGCTTTATTTGGTGATAAGAAGTTCCATAGTTTGGTATTCATGTGACCTTGTGAATGAAGTTAAGCAAATATTATATGGGGACTTACCAATATTTCTTACTCATTGTTTTAAAGCAACCCCATTTTTATAAATTCAAACATCTAATGCTTAATGCCATGCTATACAATAGCAACAATACCACTGCAGTATGATTTACTACTTCACGTTTGTACACTGCTTCCATTTTGCACAGTTTGTATTGTATGGTTAATATTGCAGTTCTTGTATTATCAGTAGCATAGATTTGAGACATTTGTGTTGTCCTAAGTGGGAATACATATTTTTTTCTCATTTTTCACTGTAATCCAGTATGTTAGGGACAGGGAAGCCTCAGAGTTTGGAAAGGTTACATTTTTGGATTACAACTCTCACAATCCATCAGTCAGACCCTGAAGACCATATGGTTCTTCAGATACTATTGGACTTAAGTTCCCATCATCCCTCATTGTTAGCTATGTTGGTTAGGACTGATGGGAGCTGCAACGCAGCAATACTACAAAGGCCATATGTTTCCCACTCCTACTGTATTTATGTAGCAGAATGAGCATTACACTCCCTGGGGTAAGTTTTGATTAAATGAATTACTGTATATACTCATGTATAAGTCTAGAAATTTTAGTCAAAAAATTGACCCCAAAAAGCTAGGTCGACTTATCCACGGGTCAATGTAAATAGTATACTTTAATTCTTTTTTAAAAGGGAACCATCCTCTGGTGAAAGGCAAAAGTGTAATCTGTCCTGGAAGCACTGCTCTCCCCCTGCTCTCTCTTCCACCCAGACTTAAGAGTGAACACAAAGAGTTATGCCTGTCATAATTTTGTAGGTTCTTTGGCATTGTTTTCCTTTGCTTCATCGTTTAGATCCTTTGTTGCAAGTCCCTAAGTTTTACCCTTGACTTATCCAAGGGTCATATCAAAATCCAAAATTTTGCCTCCAAAACTTGCCCTCGACTTAAAGATGGGGTCGACTTATAGTCGAGTATATACAGTACTGTAAATGACACATACCATTAAAACATGTTTTTCAATATGCAGTCTGTGAGGAGATGTTTGATGTAAGATGCATGCATCATAAGGGCTTCTTCTTCTCTCCTCCTCCTCCTCTTCTTGAAAGATGATGGAAGTTCATTGAGTTGGCTTGCATACTGCAACATGTATAGCAAGATCTTCTGCTTGTTTCTTAATGACACAGAATTTCTTCTCATAAGTACAACACTGTGAAAAACATACTAAAAAGGTTATGAATGTTCAGTTACATGATACAATCACCTTATTTTGATTCTCTTTTGTTCTTTCTATTTTAGGTTTTCTCCTTTCACTGAAAACAGAATTGAGGAAGAAAAAAAATCTTACAATTTTAAGACGGAACTAGCAATGGAAGTGATAAAGGATCTCCATATTCATTTCAGATTTGCTTTTGTGTGTGCTAATATTTTTGTCTAATGGCATAAACTTTTCTGGAATAGTTTTCTAAGAAATTTTCCTTGTTCATAAATAAGTTTTAATCTGATTCAGTTCAAAACTAGCTTAATTTAATCATTGGTTGCAAAACAAAGAAAAGAAAACCTTTCCAGAATTTAAATTAATTTATCTACATGTATGACTCAGTCTACATGCATCCCGAGTTGTGCTGCTGGCTTTGCCTATATTACAACTGACATGTCCCTGAAACACAGGTATGATACCATGTGTCATGAACATAGCTCTGGCCTTAGATAAATTGCATCTTATGTGTGTGTGCTACTGCTAGTGACTGTTGATGACTCCAGTGCAAATGGGTTGGTACATTTATTCCACTCCACATTTTAGTCTCAACTTCAAAGGAGTTGTCCGTAGTGCTAAACCCTATTCCAAAGTAGGTTTAGCATCTTGGATATCTCCATTGAAGTTCATGGGTAAATTCAGAACGTTTTCATTGCCTTGCTGACATTGGACCTAGTGCAATAAAATTTAAGAGTGAACAAATGGGGGGGGGGGGGGGGAAGAAGAGCTAAATCTCAGAAAACATAATCTTTGGAGTAGAATTAAATATTGCAAGTTTTTACCTTATGGAGTGCTACTGTTCAGGACTCGAGTCACCTTATTCCATTGGCTCCACACTAAGCCATTGCTATATTTAATATTGGCTACAGGTCTATGGTGCCAGATATTGTCAGCAGCATCTAGTACACATCGAAATACAAACTGATTGAGAAATGGGAGTAAGTAGTTGCATGCTGTCACATAGGCTAGAGTTTAGATGATCTCCGCTTGTCCCCCTCCCTTGCTCAATATAAAAAGGACTTAAAGACCTATTTATTTAACCAGGCTTATCGCTGAATGGACTTTTATTTATTAGCCTGTTGTAATGCTGCCCACTGTTCTGCTGCTGCATATGCACTAGCACCTGTATTGAGAATTGTGATTTTATTGTGATTTTATTGTCTTACTGATTTTACTGTTTTACTGTTTTATTGTAACTGGCTTGTTTTAATGGTTTTTATGTTTTATTGTTTTTTATATGCTGTACACCGCCCTGTTTTCCAGCGTTGAGGGCGGAGCCATCCTTCATGAGGGTTGGTTCCCCCTGTTTGCTCCAATCAGGCAGGACTATGACTTTTGGGCGTGTCCACCAGGGGAATCCATCCCCCTTGTTTGCCCAGTCTAGTTCCTGCCTTCGCTCCGTCAGGTCGTGTTTTCCTAACTCTCCTTTACTCACAAAACAAAATCTTCTTTATTCTCCTTTTACTCCTTACCTCTTCTCTCTCTGTGAGGGCCGACTAAGGTCCGAAGAGCTAGAGGGCCCAGGCATGTCTGGGGAATCTGGCCATGCTACACAGGCTCTCCACAAGAGGAATGGATCAGCCCTGACCCGGGAGGTGCGGCCTGTAGGCCGCTCGGCGCAGCCGGAGGAGGGATATCCCTTTTCTCCGCGCTTGAAGGCGCCGGACCGCGGGAACCTGTCCCGAAATCGGGAGGGTGCGGTTAGCAAGGAGGATGCCGAGAGACCGCAGGAACCTGTCCCGAAATCGGGAGGGTGCGGTTAGCAAGGAGGACGCGAGAGACCGCAGGAACCTGTCCCGAAATCGGGAGGGTGCGGTTAGCAAGGAGGACGAGAGAGACCGCAGGAACCTGTCCCGAAATCGGGAGGGTGCGGTCGGCAAGGAGGACGCCGAGAGAAATGTGAGTAATGCTGCAGTGAGCAGCTTGGGTACCCTGCAGCCTCTCCCTCCCGAACGTCGGCTCCCTTCTCCTCCTTACTAGCCTTACAGCTGGCACAATCCTGTATTGCCTCCCAAACGGTCTCCTCTCAGAGAGGGGCCCGTTTTCAGGCTAAGGCCGTGGCAGAGAATTCTTCCCAAGAGTCAGGGTCAGAGGCAGAAAGGACTCGGAGATAAAGGAGGGCCAGGGAATTATCTTCCTCTCCCTCATTCTTCAGATTCTCGAGGGACGCCTTCTCCCCCTTGGAAAGTCATCCCTCCAAGATGGACCCCAAGCTCACTGGAGGGAGCTCAGTGGTCCTTCAGCCCCTGGAGTCGGGCTCACAGAGGGACAGGCTCCTTTACAATTCCAGGAGACCTAGGGAACCCTCTTCTTCTTTCCCCCCCGCCTCCCGCTCTTCCAGGGATGCCATTCCCCTTTGGAGCAGGGCAAATTTGCACCCAAACGTTCCTCCTTGGCGCACAAATTCAAACTCAAAAAAGGCGGGAGCCATGCCAATGCTACTTCAGGTTTATTCCTCCAAGCATAAACATAATGGAGAGCGCCATCTAAGGCTAAGAAGCAAAATGCTTGCAGTTAAAATCCTCAGATGAGGATGTTCTCTCCAAATCTCAGTCCTCTTCTGCCTCTGAGGGAGAATGGTCTGAGGGGGGCCAGAACACCAGCCCCAGGGTGGTGAGATAGAGACCCTGACAGACCTTGGCGCGGCTGGAGGCCCTGTCCCTGGCCAGATTGCGCCCCACTGCGGACATCAAACCCGGCAAGAGGTTTGGACAGTGGGAGAGAGAGAGAGAGAGAAGGCAGATTTCAAGAGGTGAGTGAGGATTCAGTCCTTAATCCTATGTTTGTGGGTTAAGCTTTACCCAAGAGATTTGTTTCTGACTTGCATTGCCAGCTTTGAAGGAGGCTTCAGTTGCTTCAGAGATTCAAATGGAGAGTTTCCCTCCAAAACCAACTGCCTTCTCCTCTCCTTCTTCCTCCAAGATCCACTCAGACTGAAGGGATCAGAGAGGATTAACAAAAGCATTTCCAGGTGCAGGGAGTCTGCTTCTGCCCCATTGTCCCCTGGTCTAAGGTGTCAATCTCTCCTTGGGAGAATTTGGCCAAAAAGACATTTATTTATTGTGCTTGCCTTTTTAAAAATAATAGGCAAAGCTGGAACTGAAGGTGTGGCAGCCATTTTGATTAAGGGCAGCTAGGCAGAAAAGGAAAGGCCTGCTGCTTCTGCTAACTAATATGCCTTTTGTAAAACAAAGGAAAATAATACCTATAGTTCACTCCTCAGAAGAGGAATGTGATCTGAAAAAGAGTTAAAAATAAAAAATAAAGATGAGGGCCTTTCAGTACCTCCTGAAAGCTCCTGAAATCTGTTAGATGTTTGGGGACTGATGATCCTTCATTATTACTGTATTTGTTTATTATTACTGTACTTGTTTTATGGTATTATTGTACAACTTATATATTGGAATTTAATGTCAACTCTGACCAGTTGAAGCTAGAGGATGATCCATCCTGATTTCCTCAGGGAAGGATATTCCTCCCTCCTCCAAGCCTGGGCCTTCAACACCAAATACTCCATTTCATGCAGATTTTATGAGGATATTAACAAGGCCTCCATAATTTATTATTGTGATTCTAAATCCAATAGCTGTTTACATATATATGGTTACATCTCAGCCCTCTTTGTCATGAGAATCAACAGATGCCACTTGTGGCTGCCAGAGTTTATGCTCAACTAAGGTGTCTGCTATTTCCTTTTTTTCTGGGGCTAAACATGTGTGGCCTAGCCCACTTGTCAAACAAACAAACACTTAAGGTCAAAATAAAGTACTATCAGGGTATTAACTATGGTTAAAGGTAGTGGCTATGTCTGGAGACACTAGCCTAAATGAGATTGGATGTAATCCAAGACCAGTTCAAGGACAGACTTTGACTAAAGAACTGTCACATAAAAATGCCCATTACAAAAAATATCTAAGATTCTCACCACTTAATGGGGACAAATTGTTTGGAATAAAGTCTCTTGGCTGAGACTAGGAATAATAAGAAGACCTCAACATCCTTAAATGTCAGCCCTGGTGGCGCAGTGGTTAAATGCCTGTACTGCAGCCACTCACTCAAAACCATAAGGTGGCGAGTTCAAGACCAGCAAAGGGCTGAAGCTCAACTCAGGCTTGCATCCTTCCGAGGTCGCTAAAATGAGTACCCAGATTGTTGAGGGGCAAATAGCTTACAATTGTAAACCGCTTAGACACTCCTTAAGGGTATGAAGCGGTATATAAATGAAATGAAGCTGTTTGTTAAAATATACTTTGATATATTTTTCTATACCATTCATATGACTTTTCATTGCCTCCTTAAGGTAGAGGAAGGCAAACAAACATAGATTGATATAAAAGTCACAAAATGTCTGATTGATATTGAGGCCATAAAAACATCAACAACAACACTATACTATCTATCTAATAACAATTGAGTTATAATAATCACAGGTTCAGATGGGAGATTATCCAGACAATTCTGGAGACACGTCTCCTCCAAGATTTTTGTGTGTTCCTGTTTTTTGGGTAGTGGTCTCCTGCCCACAGCCCAAGCTACCACGTTATCACAAATATCTTACCAACCTTTCCATACAAGGTTCTACCATTCAGTCTGTTGTTTTCTTCTGTGACACGCACTACACAGATAGACACGTCTTGAAAACAGTGGGACCTTCATATAGACCCATAATTTCAAATGTCCTGATAGATCTCATTCTCTCCCATAGGATATATATAAGATGTCGAGTTGTGATTTCTTTCCTATCCAGACATGTTTTTCTGGTAATTTACGAAAAGAACTACCTAGTTCCATTTCAGAACCTGCATCACTTTGGAGTGGTTGTAGACACATCGCTGACCAGTCTACCTGACCAAGCAAAGGGTAAGATCCATGAAGAACACCCTCGAGCAGGTAGGTTGTTCCCAGTTATTGGACCTAGTGTTACTGGTGCATCTACACTGCCTGATCTGTTTCAGTTAATCGTTTGGCATGAACACCATTTCATGCCAGGAGCCTACAGTAGTTCTTCTAGCTGTATCAAAAAACAGATGGTACACATAAATAATCTGTTCTGACATACACTGATTAAATCAAACCTCTTTGAATGGTGGTTTTTGCTGCCAGTTGTAGAGGATTGCCTGATTTAGGCCCTGTTGAAGTTCCACATAAGGTTGGATGCCAGCTTAGGGTGACGGGAAGCATGTTTGTGGCTCCCAATAGCCAAACTCCAGATCCCTCATGTAGATGCTCCGGTCTCGTCTCTCGTGACTTCAGAAGGGCAGGGTTTCCAGAGATCTTCCAGATGTCACGAAACCAGTTCGTCTTCCAATCACAAAGATCTCTTAACTCAAGGTCAAATACCATATCCAGGATTAAACCTTCACATGTGGATATTGAAAGGCACCTACTGGACATCAGCTCTTCCAATCATACTGTCCCAGAAACTGTCTAATCATTCATATATATGTGTGTGTGAGAGAGAGAGGGTGTATATATAAAGTTTTGAGAACAGCTTCTCTTATTAAACTTCCCACAGTTCACAGATACCCTAATTGGTACCCTCATGTAGTTCTTCAGGCATTAACCAAACCACAGTTTGAATAACTTGACAGAGTTGATATTAAGTTTCTTACCTGGAAAACAGTATTTTTTTTTTAATGCTATTAGTTCAGCTAGAAGGTTTTCTGAACCAGGAGCACTAGCCACAGGAGTGAAATATGCATCTTCTGCGAGGATTCAGTTCTGCTTGACGGGATCTGATGTTCATGACTAAAGTTAACTTCACATTTCATAGAGCACAGGAGATCATTTTCCCTTCATTCGTTCCTGACCCCAAAAAGGAACTTGAAAAGACTTGGCTCACACTAGATGTAGGCAGAGTTCGGTGTATTTACATCAAACGCACTTGTCGATGGCGCAAATCAGACAGTCTATTTGTCTCCTTCGGTCCTACATACCTGGGAAGTTTTTCTTCATCGACCCTGGCTTGATGGATCTGGGCTTGCATCTCTCAGTGTGAGTCGATGATGGGTAATACGCTGCAAGGAAGGGTCAGCGCTCATTCCGCTCACAGTGCTGCCACACCTGCCGCCCTAACCACTAATGTTCTTCTCTCCAATATTTGCAGGGTGGCCGTTTGGTCATCTCCTTCCATATTTATCCATCGCTGCCGAATCAATGCCTTCCAACTGGCTGGGGCATCATTTGGTAGACGGATCCTTCAATCCATCCTATAATTCCTTACCTCAGTTCCCACCCATCTAGGGAGCTTTGGTATGTCCCTCATGAAGGATGGCTCCGCCCTCAACGCTGGAAAAACGAACATTGGCTTACCTTGTGAGATGTTTGTTTTCAGCGATGAGGGCGGAGTCATCCTGCCCACCCGTAACTGAGGAATTTTTTCTCGGTGTCGGGGGGTGTTGTAAGGTTAATAGGATCCTTGTTCTAGTGTCTAGAATTGTTATAGTTAAATGGTTAAACTTTCTCTATTGTTGTTAGTATTTCTTCATTGTTATAAACTCTCTCTGCTTGGCTATACATTGACTGGGCAAACAAGGGGGATGGATTCCCCTGGTGGACACGCCCAAAAGTCATAGTCCTGCCTGATTGGAGCAAACAGGGGGAACCAACCCTCATGAAGGATGACTCCGCCCTCATCGCTGAAAACAAACATCTCACAAGGTAAGCCAATGTTCGTATCTATGGAAGGGCGGTATAGAAATAAATCATATTATTATTATTATTATTATTATTATTAGATTACCCCTCAGAAGTTAGGTTCTGCCTATGTATTTATTGATAACCCATCCTATATTAGCAGATCTGAAGGCAGGTGCAATTAGTGAATTTAAAACAATAAGTTAAATAATGTAAATAGTTGGCAGTTTAGCAATTCTACTTCAGCAAAATAAAATGCAAAAATGAATTGTCAAAAAATCTAGCCATGCTGTCACTAGGCCACACATATGCACACACACACTCACCACACCAAAATAAGGGCAGGAATTTGAAAATTTTCATCAAACTTTTGATCTCAGACCACAAGCATATTGGCAGCCAGGCAGCCAGGCCTATTCCTTTAAAACTGCTTGTGCTTATTAGTTTGTAATGGCTAAATAGTTTAAGTTCCATGATCTTCATTTTGAAGAAGAATTATGCTTGATATTAAATAAGATTGCCAAACATTATTGGACTATAAGATTTCAGGATTTAAACCTTCGTGGTCTCTGTGACTCACACAAAGAGTTCCAAGAGTAGCTGTGTTGTCCATGCAGCAAAGTACAATAACATTCAAAATCCACAAAACAGCAGTACCTTTATGGGACCAACCGAATTGCACAAAATAGATGATGTAGGCTTTTGAAGCTCCACTGTTTTTTTATCATGCAAAAGTGTTAAAAATAATACTGGAGGGGAAAAATATATGACGTTGTTGAAGTTACAGGCCTACATTTTGTCAAGATGCTGATGTTCTCCATTAAAATGTTTGGAGGGATATCCATGTAGGCAGAGTCACTTTTGGCCATGTGGGCTCTGGGAGACAAAATGTCTTAAAAATCCAGGAAATAAAATTTAAACTTCATTAGCAACACAAAACATTTCTTTTGAGATCCAGGTGTCGGTCCTTTGGGAGGCCACCCTCTCTGCTTAATAAGAAGGTGGGTAATGTTTTGTTTGTTGTTGTTGTGTGCCTTCAAGGTGGTAAGCCTAATGTGACTCTATCATGGGGTTTTCTGGGGCTAAGAGGGTGTAATTTGTCCAAGACCATCCAGTGGGTTTCCATGGCTGAACAGGGAATTGAACCCTAATCTCCATAGTCCCAACAGTGTGGTTACTCATGCAGCTACATTGATTTGAAAGCTACACTACATTTGATCTCACTTGTCCAATAGTTGTTGTTACGTGTTTGTAATGATAGTAGAGTCAGTTTTTCCCTTGAAGAGATGGGGAATCTAAGAGTTGAACCCTGGTTCCATGTAAATTGACACATTCCTTTAAGTCAATAGAGTTATTTTTGCCATAACTGATTGCGCAAGGCATGGCTATTCTTGTTTCCTTAGTATCATCAAATGAGTCAGTGGAAAAGTTTAAGGTCTAACATGCCATCTAGTATCTTTCCTATCTCATCTCCAGACATATGAATAATGCAGGTGGATTATTATTTTCAATGTTAAGCTTTAGGCTTGTTAAATCTGACCCACTGCTAGCAGATTCAGGTTGTAAAATGTCACCAGGATTGTAGGAGAAAAAAGATCACCAAATATATATATATATATATATATATATATATATATAGTTAATGTGACTGGAGAAGCCCCTCAATATTTGCAGAATTATCATGCTTTTTTAAAAGGCCTAAGGGAAAGATCTGCCACACACACAGCTCAATGAGGACTGAGCATGCTCAGTAGCCACAGAATGCTGTCACAAAAATGAAAGAGAGAGTAAGAAAGAGTAAAATCACCTACTTGAACCATTAACACAAAGGCATAGGTAATGTCTGGTCCAGATGTAAGGTTCCCATACTGAAAACTGGGGAGGGCTCCTATACATTTAATGATTTGCAAAAGAGGAAATTTCAGCAGGTGTTTCTTGTTATTTGATCGTATGACAAGCAAAATCTGCTGAAATTGCAACCCAATCCCAAAGCCAATTTCATATAACAGAAAATGAACCCACATGGGGTCACATTACTCAGTGCTCCCAAAATGTGCATTATTTGTTGAACCCAAAACTACATCCATTAGCCATAATCACTTTATGGCTAAAGGTATGCATCAGTCTTTATTGTTAGAGAATTTTTCTTCTTTCTTCTTTCTTTTTCTTTTTAAAATAAAAATCACAGTACTCCATCGCTTTTATTCACTATTTTTTTTTTAGCAGAGGCTAAGTATATTTTGTGATCTCAGCACTTGGCTATTTCACTATTTTGTCTCAAGATTTTTCTCTTCCTTTTCTCCCCTGCTGTCTTGCATCCCATTTATTGAAAGGCTTGTGGCTTCATTTCTGTAAATTCAGCATTTCATGCTGCCAACTTTTGAACTGGCTGTGGGTAACCATCCCTTTAAGGGCAGTTTGATCTAGAGCAATTAGCAGGCAATAAACATTTTGCTCCATGCCATGAAGAACTTTACATGCTGGCTTTTCTGCAGGGCAAATACAAAACTGGTTTTTCCTGACTATTTAGCAATCCCATTAGTATCTATTATAAGGGCTGGGTGAGTGGATATTTAAAAGCTGAGTCCACAATACTTAGATATGGAAGAACTGAGTAAGCATGCAGAATGCACCAGATATAATTTCCACAATAAAGTAGAGCAGATATACTTGTCAGGACATACTCACAAGCTGAAATTAAATGATAGCAACATAAAATCTAAAAAAAAAAAGATGCATCTGACCAAAAACATAGCTTTCCACTTGGTAGCGTGTTCCCCCCCCTCCAGTTAAGTTATTATTAACTTGTATAGGGTGGGAGTGGAAGGTGAACAGGCTTTAGATCTATATTTAAAATATTACATTAGTACTTGGCAAAGGGGTCAGACAAGGCTGCATCTTACCACCCTACTTGTACAATTTATATGCAGAACATACTGTAAAAAAAACATTGGCTGGGACACAGAGGAAGGATGAATGAAAATAGGAAGAAAATGATCAACAATCATAAGATATACATATGACACCATAACACTAGCAGAAAATCTCCCAGACCTAAAACAACTAATGTACTAAGGAATATCAAGGAAGAAAGTGCAAAGGCAGGTGTACTGTTGAACGTAAAGAAAACAAAAATAATGACTACAGATAATTTACACAAATTCCATCTGGACAATGAAGAAATAGAAATAGTAAAAGCATTCCCATACCTGGGATCAAACATTTAGAAGAAAGGAAACTGCAGCCAAGAAATCAGTAGATTTAGAATTGGGAGGGCAACTGTGAAAGAATTAGAACAGATCATAAAATGCAAAGATACAGAGCTGAGCACAAAAGTTAGAATCATACAGGCTATTGTATTCTCTATTACCATGTCTGGATGTGAGAACTGGACAGTTAAGAAAGAAGACAGGAAGAAAATAAATTCATTTGAGAAGTGGTGCTGGAGAAGAGTGCTGAGGATACCATGGACAGCCAAAAAGACAAACAAGTGGGTCCTAGAGCAAATTAAGCCAGAAAGAGTGGAAGGCTGCATGCCAGATGGATGGACTACATTAAAGAAGTTATGAGTATGAGTTTAAAGGAAATAAGCAGTACAGTGGAGGACAGGGAGTCTTGGAGATATCTCATCCACAGGGTCGCCATGGATCGAGATCAACTCAAGGGCAGTTAACAACAACAACAAAAACTTGTCTAACACTCAGACTATGACACTGTGCTGTCTGTTTGCATAGATTGTAGAGGGGCTATTACTTCCCTTGACTTGAAAACTATGCATCTGTTAATGCAGGCTAAAATAGCATTTGCCTTCTTTGCTGCAGCATCATGCTTCCTGCTCATGTTCAACTTATAATCAACAACAACCTCAATATGCTTTTCACATATACCTATACCTGTGCATTTGGTTTCTGTAGCCTAAATGTACAGTGGTCCCCCGGGATACGAACCCCCCGGGGAACGAAATCCCTGGGATCCGAAACCACCGAGGGCGAAAAAAAGCCCCCAGGATGCGAAGGAAACCCCAGGATCCGAAGAAGAAAAACCGCACGGCCCCTTTAAATTTGCCACGCGGTCCATCCACTAAAGTGGTCCCCCGGGAAACGAAGATTTCTGGGTTACAAAAGGTAATCCGGAACGGATTACTTTAGTAACCCGGGGGACCACTGTACAATTATGCATTTGTCTCAACTGAATTTTATTTTATTAATTTCTTCCTGATTTTCTACTTTATTAAGGTCCAATTGAATTCTGTTCCTATTTTGCAGTGTGTTAGCCACTCTTCCCAGTTTTGTGTCATCTGCAAACCTGATGAGGATTCCCTCCATTCTTCATTGACATCATTGATAAAAATGATGAAGAGTAATGGTCTAGGACAGAGCCTGGAGCACTCCATTAGAGACCACCTTCCAGTTTGAAGCACAGCTATTGATGACAATTCTTTGAGCAGTTTTCCAACTGATTTTGGATCCATCTTGACAGTGTTCCTATCTATTATACATTTAGTCCATTTGCTAATCAAAACATTATGGGGGACCTTATCAAATGTTATGCTGAAATCCAGATAAATAACATCTACAGCATTTCCACAATCTACTGAATTAGCAGCCTGATTTTAAAAAAGATAAATGATTAATTTGGCAAGATTTATTCTTGACAAACCCATGCAGGTATCTACTGATGACTACACTGTCACCAAGATACTTGCAGATAGATTTCTGAAATATCACACACTCACCTGAAAGAGAAATTAAAATTGTGGGTTTACACAATACTCGGTATAGTGCTACATCGATTATACAATATACTCCCCCCCCCCAAAAAAAACCCCACAGTTATGTCTCACAGGTAAGATGTTAAGTAAGTTTCCAAAAGGTCACACTCATTTCTAGAAACAGTACTTTCTAGAGATAGAACAGAATAGAATAGTAGCTTTAAATAAGCTAAAAGAATCTTGTTTGTTTTGTTCTGAATGTGTGACTGTAGGGTCACCCTACCAATACGGAATGGTAAAGCAGTTGTGAGCTACTTTGTGGTTGCTCTAGTCATAAAACTATAGACACTTCCTGGGGACGTCACTGCTCTCTGATTTCCAAAGGGAACTCTGAGTGTCACACTGGATAGAGACAGGTTTGAATTCCCCCCCCCCCCCAAAAAAAGGGAGTATTCTTTTCACTGCATGCTTTTAAAAACCATCTTTATCAGGTGAAAAAGCTTGAGTGTTTCAGAAGCATGAACACTGAGTGTTAATACCTTACATTTGGTATTCCTTGGCAGTCTCCTGTCCAAGTACTAGCCAGTTTGCTTAATAAAGGTATTACAGTACAGGCTTTGAGATTTGTCATATGGTCTACATGGCTGTTTCTGCTTTGTATTACTTTTGGGAAGAATGATACTAAGCAGTTGATGAGATTTCACATTTCCTCGTTGTTCGCATGGCCTTTCCTTGTTTTGCTGTTACTGCAGTACTGTGACCTGCTCTGCAGCACCCTCATATACATACTGCTAGAGTTTTACTCTTTAAAAAAACTCAGTTGCTTGATCTATGTGTCAGGAATTAATTGAGTGCAAACCTGATATGCACTCAGTTTACTCAATGGGGGCAGAAAACAAAGGAACAGAATCTTTCCCTTTCCTGTGTGTCTGTATGTGCCTTCAGAGTTGCCTGTCAACTTATGATGGCCCTATGGATTTGTTAGGGTTTTCTTAGGCAAGGAATAATTAGAGTGATTTTGTTAGTTTCTTCCTGTGGAATATAGCTTACATTTGGTGTTCCTTGGCAGTCTCCTGTCCAAGTACTAGCCAGGCCTGACCCTGCTGAGCTTTCAAGATTGGATCAGATATGATGTCTTCAGGATATTTAAGGCTCCCTTCCCTGTAGACTCAGCAAAAGCAAACTGTTTCAGCCTCTCCTAGCTTGTATCATTTCCTCTTCCTCCTCCTCCTCCTCCCTATTATTAACCTTTATTTATATAGCACCATAAATTTACACAGTGCTATACATACAATCTTAAAATTAGACAGTTCTTCCACAATAGCTTTTCCCTTCTTGGTCACATTTTGCTGTTACTTGGCTTTATGTGTCCTGTTTTTTATATGTTGATTCTTTCATTATTCTTGTTAGTGTTTCTTCTGACTTCAGTACTGATTTCCTTCCCACTGAATGTTTTGTGCAAAGGCTCTTGCAAAGTTTGGTCTAAAATTGACTCGTTCCAAGCCTTTTGTTCCTTATTTAAAAAGCAAGTAGCTCTTGGCTGTTTTGCTTAATAGGTAGATGTTTCTCATGTTCCAAAGAACATTCAATTAAATAACTTTGGGCTACCTCTTATTTAAAGTGGATCATGTTGCTCTAGAAGAGTTGTTTCTATTTAAGGGGAACATCCCCCCCCCCATTTGGGGACCTTTTCTTCTCCTTGTTTAGACCCTATTTGATAACTGCCTACTTCATTCTCTGGCAAAGCCCATGTTGGGGTTGATTTTTCCTCCCACTCCAGTGCAAGTGAAGGAGATCCCTGGTGACTCTAATTGAGCCAACCCGGTCTAAAACTGGAGTGAGAGGAATTACTGGGAGCTTTGATCTACAAGCAACCTTTCACTGTTGAGTCTTAAAATTGTGAAACATAAATTAAAGGACTATGAGTTATAGGAATTGAGAGCTTGTAGTTTCTATTCCTGGTTTTGAAGAAGGTCTGTTCTTAGGGAAAACAGAACATTCAAGTCTTAAGAAGTCAGCACCTATATGGGACTGGTTTTTTGTTTACACGTGTGTTTATATGCATGAAGAGAGTGGGAACATGTGGAAATGAGACAAACTTGAGTAAAGGACATGTGGAAATGAAACAGTGAAGATGCACCATTTATGAGGTCTACCTTGATGTCTACTTGTTCAATAAAACATCTGCAAACTGGGATCTGTACCTATAATTTTGTGCACATAGGTGCTCTATTACTGGCTGTTCTGATCACGGAGTACTAACATGGGTACAGTCATAGGTATCCTTTCACAGGCATCATGCTCAACCCACATACCAGGAACCCTTTCACACCTCATTGTTATAGTGCTATGATCCCACTTTAAATGCCATGACAACATCCTATGGAATTCTGGTGATTATAGATTTGTGGGACATTGGAAGTCTCTATCTGAGAATTTTGAATGCCCCTCCCTAAACCACAGATCCCAAGATTCCATTGGATGGAACCATATCAGTTAAAGTGGAAACATTGTTACAACTATGTCATGTGAAAGGCCCCCAGGATTTGGGACCTTTGACCATTCTGTTGGATTATGGGATAACTCCCACTAACCCATCACAGGATAGTCAATGAAAAAAGACTATGGAAGCTTCAACGCAAATTGTCTGGAAGGCTAAAATTTTCCCAACCTTGACATAGACTACACACTTTACATGTAGTGAGACTGACATATGAAGATGGTTTTAGGTTAGAGATGCTTGAGTTCTGATGTTTTTCTTTCCATAAGGCAAAAAGATGAGAGGCATTCTTGGCACTGGTGTGGACATTCATCCAGCTATCAACCACATTCACAGATTTTGCACAAGTTGTTACTGTGCTCTGTATTACACTATTGTGCTCTATATTACACTAGAATAAAACAATATTTATAAAAGACACACTGTCTAACCAAACTGTATATTTGTTTTAAACATCAGTTTTTCATTAGAATGTTCAAGGTTGACAAGACCTTATGGATCAGGATGCCAAGACTAGGCACAAACAGTGATGATAATGGAATAGGTAAGATGTAGGCTCCCCCAATTATCTATATTGGGTTTAGTGATTTTAAACATATTTAGAAATTAACTATTAAAGTCAATATTTTATTAAATTTTATCCAACCCAGCATGCACTGTAAGGAAATCAGGTAAGTGTACTCATAATGAGCTGTACTAGAAAAGTCAGAATATTATTTATTACTTTTTAATGTTAAGATATCTTAATACATTGTTCCACTCTTATAGAATCATAGAATCATAGAGCTGGATGAGACCACAAGGGCCATCCAGTCCAACCCCCTGCCATGCAAGAACTC
This sequence comes from Urosaurus nigricauda, assembly GCA_034509955.1. Lineage (NCBI taxonomy): Eukaryota > Metazoa > Chordata > Lepidosauria > Squamata > Phrynosomatidae > Urosaurus > Urosaurus nigricauda. The sequence goes on from JAOEGL010000003.1 coordinate 247,064,697, forward strand.
CAAATCAAAGCATCCCTGACAGATGGCCATCCAGCCTCTGCTTAAAGACCTCCAAGGAAGGAGACTCCACTACACTCGGAGGGAGTGTGTTCCTCTGTCGAACAGCCCTTACTGTCAGGAGGTTCCTCCTAATATTGAGGTGGAATCTCTTTTCCTACAATTTGTATCCATTGTTCCACGTCCTAGTCTCTGGAGCAGAAGAAAACAAGCTTGGTCCCTCCTCAATATGACATCCTTTCAAATATTTAAACAGGGCTATCATATCACCTCTTAGCTTTCTCTTCTCCAGGCTAAACATCCCCAGTTCCCTAAGGCATTCCTCATAGGGCATGGTTTCCAGTCCCTTCACCATCTTAGTTGCCCTCCTTTGGACAAGCTCCAGTTTCTCCAGATCTTTTTTGAATTGTGGTGCCCAGAACTGGACACAGTATTCCAGGTGGGGCCTGACCAAAGCAGAATAGAGTGGCACTATTACTTCCCTTGATCTACACACTATACTTCTATTGATGCAGCCTAAAATTGCATTGGCTTTTTTAGCTGCCGCATTGCACTGTTGACTCATGTTCAGCTTATGGTCTACTTGGACTCCTAGATCCCTTTCACACGTACTTTCATTCAGCCAGGTGTCCCCCATTTTATATCTGTGCATTTCATTTTTCCACCCTAAGTGCAGAACCTTACATTTCTCTGCGTTGAATTTCATTTTGTTAGCATTGGCCCAGCTTTCTAATCTATTCAGGTCATTTTGGATTTTGATCCTGTCCTCTGGAGTATTAGCTACTCCTCCTAGTTTTGTGTTATCCACAGATTTGATGAGTATGCCCCCAATTCTGTCATCCAAATCATTAATAAAGATGTTGAATAGCACTGGACCCAGGACAGAGCCCTGTGGCACCCACTGGTCACTTCTCTCCAGGATAAAAAGGAACCATTGTTGAGCACCCTTTGGGTTCAGCCGGTCAACCAATTACAAATCCATGTAACAGTTAACTGGTCTAACCCACATTTTAAAAGCTTGTTTGCAACAATGTCATGTGGAACCTTGTCAAAGGCCTTACTGAAATCGAGGTATACTATATCCACAGCATTCCCTTCATCTACCAAGCTGGTAATTTTATCAAACAAAAGAGCTCAGGTTTGTTTGGCATGACTTGTTTCTTTGAGACCCATATTGACTTTTTGTGATTATGGCATTGGCCTCTAAATGTTCACAGACTCTCTGTGTAATGATCTGCTCTAGAATCTTATACATCTTTTCATTGGGTGCCATGGAAGTTTTGCAGTGTGCAAGTTTTTTTCTAGTCTGCTATCAAATAGAATAAAACTGTATTATTGCTCAGTGAAGTTCTCTGTGTCGTTATTCAATGTTTTCTTTGCTTTCAATTGTTTGTGCAGCTTCTCCACCAAAATAAATGGGGTTGAACCATGTCAGCTGAAAAGTTCGTATTGGCGCACTTCTTTTCTTTTTTTACTGCTACCTGTTGGGCTGCTACAGAGAGAAATGATAATTCTTTGTGTATCATCCCTTCTTTCAATCCATCGATGGTCTATAGAAAGCTGTTTTATATATGTGGCTTAATGTTTTTGGTGAGATGGACCAGCTGTTCCATTATCCTTCTGTTTTGCTTGTGTGCTTACCATAAGCATCTTTTTGGCTGCTGTTACAGGATAATGAACTAGATTTTCATTTGATCTGGTCCAACAGAGCCCTTCTCATGTTCTTTCTCAGACAAGAGTTCCACTGTCTAGATGAGACTGCAGAGAAAGTGCTCTCACACATTTTATTTTAGTCTTCATTTTTCCCCATCATGAATATTAAGAAATTTACAAAATTTCAGTAAATTTTTATTGAAAATGAACAGAAATAGAATTATGAACCATCTTTAATCCCAAGTGTTGGTCCAGCATGCTAACTACTTCTCCACACTGCCTATCTTTATTCCCAAACCATTCATCCTGTAAATAGTCCAAGACAAAGGAGTGCCGTTGTGCATATGAAGGGCCACCATGGCTTCTCTATTCTTTTCATGGAGCACTGAGCATCAAACATGCTCTTTTTACACCAAGAGCTATTCCTCTGATGAAATTGAATAATTCAAATTACGCACCAGGGAGTGTCATACACAGATGTCATTCCCCACCACCTCCACAGGGTTCTGGATCAGAGAAAAGAAGCTCAATTGAGGATGTTGGCAAGCCCTATTGAAGGCAGGATACTGGGTAAAAGAAACATTGTCAATCTAGAAAAGATTCTTGGAGGGAATAACTCAAAAGGCAGTGGGGTGTATGGTAAATCCTTTCTTTGTCTAGAACAAGATGGCTGTGGTTCACACTTTTTACATATCTCTGCCAAGTGCTTATCACTGCAACAAGGCTGATCCCAGGACCAGATTATCAATTGTGCAGTTGCTCCAGGGCAGTCACTGGTTAGGGTCCAGTAATGAAGAACAAAACGGTGCTGCTTACTATCTCTTCTTTCCCAATCACTTTCTGAATGCAGAGGTTTCTGAGTGTTACTTCAGTGATTGACTAAAAATGCAAGGGATCAGTCTATCACTCATCAAAGTTGGAATCCTAAAAATGGGTTTATACAGCAGAAGTTTTTGTGCTGCTATTGTGCTAATTAATTTCTGTACTACTATTCCTAGAATAGGAAGCCATTATGGTTTGTGTATTGGATTATAACTCTAGGAGATCAGCATTTGAATCTACACTTCAGTTCCCAAAAATGGAAACCCACTGGGTAACCTGGCAAGTCATACTCCTTTAGCCTTAGAGGAAGACAATGACAAACCTCTGAATAGATCTTGCCAAGAAAACCCTACTCATAGTTGACTTGAAGGCTTATAACCACAATAAGCTCCTAGAACAGCCCACATGTAGCCACAAAGGCAAATTGCTCCAGGATTCCTGCCTAGGGTTGTCCAACTGTTGAACAGATGAAGCCTTGACCTCCTAAACTGCAATGCTCTTCCTAACCAGTGGGGCAGTTGTGGTGGACATAGACCTTGCAAAGGATAAGGTTGAATAGCAAACTGGATTTTTCTGGACCTGCCTCTGATGAGCCATGGGCTCTCTCCTCTGACCTCCCAGCCCCAGTGGGAATTTGCTATTACAGCACTTCAGTATGAAAGCTTTCTCTACAAACCTGTGGCCCTCTAGATGTTGAATTTCATCTCTCATCAGCTTCAGCCAGGATGATCAGGGTCTAAACACGGTGCAAACGGTAATCCAGTAGCATCTACATTCTTGTTTAGCTACTATAGAGCAGATAGTAGTCTGTTCTATGGCAAGGCTTTTCCCTTTTTGCTTGTGCTAATGATGAATTCTGTTCCGTTGACAATGAGAACTATCACCTCAACTATTGTGGATTGAGGGGTGGATTTTTCTGTCCTCCCCAATGGCAATATCTTCATGCCCTGTTAATCATTATTCATGATCTGTTAGCACTGCCATCCTATAATATCAACCTGTTTAACCACATGTTGGAGTGTGTAATCACACTTTCTCCAAGCCAGAAAACATGTTCTAATGTTGCCTAAAACAGCATCACCTTTTCTATAGCCAGGGGCAAGAACATGACACAGTCCACTTTTTCAGGAATAAATTGCCCAAGTCACTTTATATTTCAGGCTTTACTCAGTCAGCCTTTCTAAAGCCAGCCTATTTAAATTCTCACTGGTGGGACGTAATACAAGGGTCTTCAGTGATAACTCTTTAAATATTAAATTAAACAAATGATTTTTTTTTTCTTGTCTCTTGAGAAATCAAACTAATTACCTAGAGGAAGGCCCTCTCTGGAGGTCTTCAGGCAGAGTCTGTAGAGCCATCTGCTGAGAGTGCTGTAGCTCTGAATCTTCAGCACAGAGTAGGTGGTTGAAGTAGCTGGCTTACCTACAAATGGGTGGGTGCTGAGCCAGCTTCAAGCTCTATAAAACCACTTACCAAAGCCCTTAGTCAATCAGATGTAAACTTAGAATCAGAGCTGAGGAAGGTAACTTACAGCTCCTAGAATCCCCTAAATATTATGGACAACAGGCATGCTTGCTAAGAGATTTAGGATTTTTAAAAATATATATTTTAAAGGAGCCAGCATGGAGTTGTGGTTTCAGTGATGAATGTGGACTCAAGAGACCAGGATTCAGATCCCTGCACAGCCATGGAAACCCACTGGGTGGTCTTGGGCAAGTCAGACGAAAAGGACAATGGAAAACCTCTTCTGAATAAATCTTGCCAAGAAAATCCTATGATAGGATCATCATATGTTGCAAATGACTTGATGACATACAGCAGCACATTAAGAACATGTTTCCCAGTTCTGCTTAAAATGGAAGAAATGTAATGGTTACTTCTATATGCATGGGATTTGTTTTTATGGGCAGAACTCTTAATCTTTTTATACACCCACACCCACCCACCACTCCTGCTTTCCCTATCTGGCCCAGGATTTTTTAAAAAAAAATGTTTCAACAAGCAGAGAAAGAGACAAGGACTTAAGTTATTGCTGGTGTTAAACAGCTGGAAGTCAGAGGTTCTCACTAATCAACTGATCATTCAAAAATCTATAGCAGAACCCAACTCAAGGAAATGTCAGTTTTGGGGACTGAGTAAACTTACCAGGTTAGGAGCATCCCAGACTCTACGAATTCGCAGCCCAGAGTCCCAGGAGCATTGCCCAGCCAGGAGGCAGGAAAGAAGCAGAGGAAGAAGGAGATCTCTAAAGGCTCTACAGCAGCCCCTCCAAAGCAGCCTGCAGCAATGGGAACCACAGTACCTATTTTAAAATGACATTTCTTTTCAAGACAACACTCCTGGTGAGATTCCTCTCCTTGCCCTGAGGCCTTGAGAAACAGGGCCAGGCACTGAGATCTGGGAAAGTATGCCAGGAGTCACAGTCCAAAAAGGCAAAGTATCAAAGCCTGGATATTCCAATCTAGCCCACAAGACAAACTACAAATCCTCCAGATTTGCATCTGATACAGGTTATTTACACGTGTGCGCACACACACACACATACACACACACTTTTAGGTTTACATTTTTGTATTAGAAAAATCTGAGTCACCCTCAGTTGTGCTCACTGGCATATTTTGAGAACCGCAAAAGCAAGTCCTAAAGTGAAGCTGTAATACTTTGAATGCATCTTGAGATGACAAGACTCACTGAAAAAGACATTAATGGGGGGATGTGGAAGGCAGTATGAAAATGGAAATACATTATTATTGGTGGATTGACTCAAGGCCTGAGCACAGCTATTGATAACTAGCACTCTTAGAGTTGTTTCATTCACAGGGACACCATAAGTCAAAATCAGTTTGATGGCAAATAACAAAAAGCAGGGCATTGATTTGCCAAAGTCATATTATGTTTCATAATTCACAGACAAGTAGCCCAGGGAGGTACACACACCAAGGGTCAGACATTGAATTTTTAGCACCTTCTGACATGTAGGAGGCACACGGCAGCTCCATCAGTGCTGGAAGTGACATTTCTTGCACTTTCTGGTCACTCTTTGAAGGTGGTTGGGCTGGTTTGGAATGCTCTGTCCCCAAGACAATGTTTACAATGAGCTCTTGGTATCTGCTGAAGTTTGGTTCCAAGACTCTCCCCCATCCCATAGATACCAAAATCTGTAGATACTCAAGTCCCATTAAATGTACTGGTGTAGTAAAATGATGTTCCTTATATGAAATGGCAAAATCCAAGTTCACTTTTTTGAATTTATTTTTGCTTTAATATTTTCTAGTCATGGATGATTGAATCTGTGGATAAAAAAAATCTATGGAGATGGAGGACAAAGTGTACATCACATCTCAATTTTTTTTTTAAATTGCCTGTGTAAAAGTTTTTTTCAAGTCTCCCTTTAATTAAAAAAAATGTTTGGGTTGGATCTGAAGGCAAAGACCACACAGAGCAATGGTTTCAAAAGGTGTGTGATTCCCACACCTGAACTGAACCTAGTGATATTCTAAGCATTGTTGTCTGTTAAGAGGAGTAGTAAACAATTCCACTCCCCAAAAATGAACAGCTGAGACCATAAACAGATCTTACTGAATCTGAATCTGTTTCTTTCTCCCACTGGATTGGATTAACTTTTTTCCTGTTCAGAACATGTAACATATTGGCACAAAAATAATCCCAAGTAGCTTTGTGGTGAAATCTAATGCAGCAAGATAAAAATGAAAGACGGTGTAGTACAGTGAAGCTGCTTAACTGCACTTAACTCTGAACAGGAGTGTGGCTGAAGTCTGTCGAATTAAACAGCTAATTTAATTGATAAAAAAAATCCTGCCAGTTTGAGGTCAATTTCATATTGGCACAGAGTCTGCAAACCCAGGAAATTGGAAGCTAAACCTGATACGACCCATGACAAGAAATGATGTCATGCATAAATGGTGATTGAATTAATTAGCTGAGATAGCTAGATGGACCTTGGGTCTGATCCAGCATGGCATTTCTTGGGTTCTTGAATTCTTAAGAGTTTGTGGCAGTGTCCCACTTGTAAATACTAACAAGAAGGCTTGAGTTGATGTAGCATAGTAATTCTTAGGTCATGTTCTCATTTTGAGGTGTCTGGTGTCAATATTGACAGTCTCATCATTATATTGTTAGTCCCTGTGTACTGCTTCGTAGCCTGCAATTCTATTATAGGAATGGGCTTACCTGGGAGTAACCCTCTTTGAGGTCACTCCCAGTTGCATACTTGCACTGCTAATGCTTTTAAGACACTATGTGAAATGCCACGATGTGTCAAACTCAAAATGTCCCCACCCATTATATCAGAACCAGAATTTGGGAAATGTGCTTTTTGGACTCCACCTCCCAGATTCCCCCAAGTAGCATACTTAATAGTCATGCTGGCCAAGGAATTCTGGGAGATTTAGCCCAAAAATGACCTCTCCATGGCTAAACAAACAAAAATAAAAAATCTTGTCCAGACATATTCAGAGGTAGCCTTATTCATGCAGCAAAATAATACAAAATCCACAAAAGTGGTACTTTTATTGGCCAACCAAGCACATAACATATCATGCATTTCAAAGCTTCACTGTCTTCTTCATCAGGCAAAAATGTTTAAAACATCCATTGTCACTTTTCTTTTGGTAATGGAATTGAATTTTTATTACCTGTGTTTTATTATCCTTTGTTCCCCATCCTCACATGGCCAAGGAATTTGGGCATAATTTTTTAAAAAAAGGTGAGTTAGTAGGGAGGTCAAGTATTTTGACCCCTTCAATGACAAAGAGAAAACAATGAAGGGAGGGAGACATACACAGGCATAAGATGGATTTATGCCTGTGTATGTCAATGACAGGATGCTAGCCATAATATCCTGCATTGTCATATGTGGGACAGAATCCTGTTGGTGATGTAGGCTGGTGTAACCTTCTATTTTGCCAGCGAATATACTTTTTTTGTCAGTTAAGAAGGAGGCATGCACTATCTCCCTAAGCAATGGCCCTTGTGCCACCCCAAGCTTGAGGTGCCTGGACACCCCTGCCTACAGCCAACCAGTGATGGGTGAGGAGCAGGCTGTAGCTTTGCAAGCAGTAGAAAGAAAGAGCTTTTGCTTACCTGGACCTTCAATATGCTTAGATGTAGAAACCCAGTGAAAGGAATCAGCAGCTTTACATCCTGCCACCACAGACAAAGAAGCTCAGCCAAGGGAAGCTATCCTTGTCTCTCTTCTTTCAGTTTTTCCTGCCTTACAAGAACTACAGGACAGTTTGCATGGTGTAGTGGTTTGAGTGTTTGATTATGGAGTTTATCACACGGGAGGAATTTATCTCTATTTCAAATGGAGCCAATTTGAATTCATGTAAATTCGCTAGTTTAGCGAATTTACGTGAATTCTAATTGCATTCAGAATGTGTTCAGAATGACTTCGCATTTTCCGAAAATAACCCCCCATTGCCCAAAATTGTGTGAGATACTCTAATACACAATTACGTGAAACCCCATGATTGCGTTTGGAATTACTTCCCTTTCGCCCGAAATTGCGTGAAATACACTCATACACAATTATGTGAAACCCCATGATTGCATTCAGATTGCCATTGCATTATACTCCCAAATTCCGTCATATGATAAACTCCTATGACTCTGATAGTTCAGGTCCTTGCTTTGCCATGGAAAGTCACTTAGTGATCTTGAGCAAGTCACACATATAGACATATCCTTTAATGCTAAATCCCATCTGAACAAATCTTATGAAGAAAATCCTAGGACAGAGTTGCCATAGATTGGAATGAAGGCACACAATAACAATAGGGAGGACATTTTGGCAGAGGGATACTGGTAGATGTTGAAGGCTGGGAGAATGGAACACCTAACAGGACATCTTTTTTAAAAAGAAAAATCAAGTAGTGCCTGGACAGGATGGAAATGGACAGAACTTGGAGGAAATTGCTTTTTGGACTACTATTCCTCATATCCTCTGCCAACATTCTGGAAGTTGTAGACCAAAGCAATAAATGTCACAAGCTCTGGGAAACAGATATTACTTCTACTGGCTTCTAAGACAGTACTGATATAAATCTTTCTTCCACCTGGCTTCCAAGATCCTGAGTAGATGCTTTCTAAACTTTAATTATAAAAGTTTTCTAATTTCTGAGCTGCCAGATTCTATATCTGGCACACTGCAGACTGAGATGCAGGAAGAAATATTTAGAAAATGAAATCATTGAATCCTAAATGGTATACAGTTGTACAACGACACTAATACTTAATTTAATGAAAGCTGCTGCCTGTGACAGATTGTTTCTTAAGTTTTCTAGTTTATAGGTAGCTTTGAGAAAAATGTATGGAAGATCCATATAGTGGCAGCTAGCTAGAAATGATGGTGGGAGTTGTACTCCAACACATTTGGGGAATGTTGGGATGGAAAACTCTGTCCTCCACCACTGTGACATTCACCTCCTTCTCCTGTCCCCTTCATCATCCATCTCTTGGCAAAGGCTCTCCACTTTCATGTGATTGGTTTCAGCAACTCCTTTCTCCCTCCCTTCACTTCTGAGCCTTTCTTTCCATTTAAAAAGTTTGTTTCTTCCCATCCAATATTACACATCAAGTATAACTGTCTGCCCCATCACTCTGTAGCTCAACTGCCATATTCACCCACAGCCACTAATCTTCTTTGTCTAAATCTTAGATTCAAATTAGGTATTTCACCCTTTCACAGTGATCACTCCATCACTTTATTTGTATATTGATACCAATATGATAATAGAGATTCGCAAAAGCAGGACCAAAACAACAACAACAAACACAACATTCCTATTGAATCAGACAGTAACCTGATAAAGAGAATAGAAGATTGTTGTGTTTATGATTTCTGCCTTTTTTTGCAGGGTAGATGTAACCACCCTATACAATTTTAGCTCTTTGGTATCACTTTAGCTTCTCTGGCTCCAATCTGTGAATACTGGTATTGGCAATTTTGTTAAGTATTTAGAATTCACTGCCAGAAACCTCTAATGCTTTAGTCCAGAGGAGTGAACCAGACAGGTCTCACTGCTTTATTAAATTACAAATCCTAGGATTCCATAGGATGCTGCCATGACAGTTAAAGTGTAATCAAACTGCTATAATTATACAATGTGGATACAGTTCTGTAAGGCTGCAAAGGGAAGAGTCTGAAAAGCAGGACATCAGACCATGGTGTATGTGTGGACTAAAAAAGAAGCAATGGTGAAATTATGCCAAAATTAATGTTAGTGTTTGTGTTGCCAAATTCTGATCTTGTACAGCCCCAATATCCACAGATTCTTTATCCATGGCTTGAAAATATCTATTTTTACTAAATGCCCAAAACAAACCTTGATATTGCCATGGGCCCACTGTATCAGAATTAAACTGTGTTCTGTTCAGGGGATTTTATTCCCAAATAAATGGGGCTCTTGGATGTTGTTAATTCATAGGATCATCATAAGTCAAAGCCAACTTGACGGTAAACAACAATAATATAAATAGGATTGCAAAGTTGCTGGACCAGTTTTCCTGTACATTGTGTACATGGTTCTCTGGGTGCTACACATTAAAAAGACAAATGGAAAGGACTTCCAAGGAAAGCAATGAAGATGGTCAATGCAGTACCCTCACTGACTGAGAAATTGTGGAAGCTGTAGTCCGAAAGGGTCAATTTTCCAGCCTCTGTCTGGAAACACTCTTAGACTAAAGCTGGCAGAATGCATGAGAGATCTGCAAAGCTGGTTTTAAAACATATAATTTATGAGCTTGTCAACTGAAATGTCACTGTGATATTCAATGGAAAATTACTTTAGATGTGGCAAAATGAGAGCTGAGCACAGTCAGTAATTATTATTATTATTAACCTTTATTTATTTAGCGCTGTAAATTTACACAGTGCTGTACATACAATCTTATAGTCACTCCTCTTCCTGTGTACTTGCCCACTGTGTCTGCTTTCCATCTGCTCAGCTCACTAATGTTTCATACCAACAAAATAGGGAGTCTAACAATACAGTTTAAACTTGTGAATGTGGTTGCATCACAATGCAATGGGTCTTTTGATTGGCTCAGGTATGCCTCAGAATGTATTTGTGGGGTTTCCACATTGCCTAATGTGGAACAGAACCTGGATTCATGCATAGAACTCCATGTATATAAAATGCCAGCTGTTCTGTCTGCAACCTTGTTAAGCTCTAGTGTTGTCCTTCAGGGAGTGCACTAGAGCTCTCCAACAGAGATCCAGGGTACATACATACCACACCATTATAGAAATTTTATATCACTTTAACTGACCTGGATCCATCCTAAGGAATTATAGGATTTGTAGTTTGGTAAAGGACTTAGAATTATCTGTCAAAGAATGCTAGTGCTGTGATTAACGGAATCTTAAATACCTCACCACCAAACAACAAACCCAGGATATAGGTAAATAGCTATGACATTGTAGCAATGTGTCCCATGTGCCAAATGTTTTAAAAGATCCCTTCAAAAGCATCTTGTGTCTGCATGTTTCAGAAACAGAGTGGCTTTCTTTAAATATAGTCCAATCAACACATTTTGGTTCTGCCAAGTATTCCATGTTGCGGGTGCATCAAAATACAAAAAGAATATAGACACCACCAGGTAAGATTTGCCTTGATCATTTTATCAATACAAATAAAGACATTAACAAATTCAGCACTCCTATTAACCAATTATGCTGTGCAGTGTCATTTTTTAAAAAAGGCTAAGAAAACATCTGTCAATGTTTCATTTTACTCAGTTTGCATTCTTTATGGGGCCTGAGGTTTCTTCAGGGTTGTGAATAGCCTGGGATGTGGCACCGGAGTTAATTTGAAAATTCATTTATTAAGGAATACTTTGCTTAATTAGACCAAAAGTACATCAGCTCTGGCTTTTTATTGCCAAAGGTCCCCTGGGAAATTCATGGAGATGACATGATATTTGCACCCACCTCCAGCCATCAGAAGTACTTCATCATATTAGCTTGCCTTGGCAAATATTAATTTGATCAGTAGATCAGTTTTCGATGAATTAGTTTAAATATTGTTATTAAATTTTAAAAGTAATTTGCTAAATGTCATCATTTAGTAGGATGGTGAATTCTACAAGTTTTGTTCATTGTGAAAGATTGTATTTATTTAATCCAAGAGAAGGAATCATGACTCTCCAGATGTTATTGGATTGCAGATCCCAGAAACCTTAACCTGCATAGCTAACAGTCAGGAATGCTGGGAGACTGGCGATTAGATTGCACCCAATGCAGAACTTTTAGCTGATCAATCATCTGTCTTTTAAATTTAAATAAGCATACATGATATTACAGACATTTGGTAAATGGTTGAAACCTGAGAAAGAACTTCTGGTTTCATTACACTAATACACTACCACCCTTGTTGTTGTTATAGATAGGGAAGAAATTAGTGAAGTTCACATTTTAATGCCAGTTTATGAAATTTTGTGCTTTTAAACAATATTTACTTTCAAAATGTGTACATCTCCAAATTTTGCAATGAGGCTTTCCACTATAAAATAGACAAAAATGTTTCTATTAGGGAGAACTGTGTAAAAAATGTGTGTATTAGTGAAAATGTTGTTTGAAATTGGGGGTAGAGTAGGAAAATTGCATGAAGAATATGTACTTTAGGCCCAATCGAATCTCAAAATGCACATGTTAATAGAAATTAAAAAAAAGTATACAAGTTTTCATGCAAATTTGGAAAAGATTGCAAAGTTCAGAATGAAATGAATTTAAGAATGAAAATAACTTTTGCACACTCACACATGAGCCTTTGTTCCCTCCTGGTGTTTAATGAAAGATAATAATTAATCCAGATTTTAAAATTCTTTTGCTACTGGAAATTTTGTGATGAACAGTAGCTAGGCTATACTTTTTCTCTTGGGTAGTATGTTTTGCAAACTAAGCTTAAGGTGTTTTTTTTTCTTTAAAGAAAGAGGAAAATCCTCACTTGTCTAGTAAGAAATGGAAAGAAATTGAATTGACAGTCTGACCCCTCAATCCAAATTTTCAGCTTTGAAATGTAATTAGAAAACAAACTTTTGAAATTAATCACCTCCTTTGCTGTTCTTGTGACAAACTGGAGTGGAAGAGTGTCTTCAGGATACCACCTTCCAGATGTTTGAGGAACAAGCCATGGGGTGGGTGCACACTCAGTGAATTTATGTGATATTAATTAGTGCAGTTATGCTTCCCAATTGTCTCGTGCTAGTGAAGCACTTAATTTTATGAAAATTGACCCTTAATGAATTAGATGGGCATGATCTCTGGTGCTAAATTAGTTTCTCCCCTCAATGACTGCTGCCCTGTGACAAGCCACACTGTTGGATTCAGATCACCTGAGCCATTCTAATTTACCTAAGCAATTAGAAGTGGCAGACTCAGGCAATAATGCTGATGAATGACACTCTTCAGAGGCCCAGCCAGGGATACAGTCAAGCCCATCCTTTCCAATCTGCCTTCACTGCATCATCTTCCAGTTACTGTGCAGTATCATATACGTTTGCAAGAAGAAAATATAGCACTTAATAAGAAGGTCGTCATCTCAAGTCATCTAAGCTGCATAGGAAATGTCCTTGTGAAAATGAACTCAGCTGAACTATGTAATTAAATGGTATCTAGGAGTTTATATATCTGTGATTGTCTAAGAAGCTACAGCTACTTTGGATCTCATTTTGGCAGTAAGGCATGAAATAAATAAATATAAATAATAGAGAAGTATAAACACCATGTGTGTGTGTGTGTGTTGTGTGCCTTCAAGTCATTTCCAATTATGATAACCCTAAAACGAACCTATCATGGGATTACCTTGGCAAGATTTGTTTAGAGGAGGTTTGTCATTGCCTTCCTCTGAGGATATGAGGCCACCCAGTAGATTTCATGGCCAAGCGGGAATCAAACCCTGGTCTCCAGAGTCTTAGTCCAACATTCAAACCAGTATGCCATGCCGGCTCTCCATAATATGTAGAAATCTATGTGGCTAAAAGAGGTCCTGCAATAAAATGTTGCAGCATGGGATGCTACTGTTCAGAATTCTAGCTGAGGATTTTTGCTCTGCTTGGGGAACCCCAGAAAAATGGGCCACTAGGGCTACCGCACACAAGCAGGGCTTTGTCAATGGTGGCACCCCATTTTGGAGCTCCTTTCTGTTAGAGATTTTATTTACTAACATTTGTCTGTCAGATGATAGTTAAAACATTGGTTGGAATCTGGTATCACAGTTACAAATGCATAACCTGGTATTATCCAGTTGTGATTGTTATGTATTCAAAGTTTCTGCGTAGCCCCTTGTTTTGGGGCTATGTAGGGACTGTGAAAGTCCCACAATCCCCACTTACTGGGCAGCAGCTGCTGCAACTGATGGGGCTTCGTTTCCCTGTTGCTTGAGAAGCAGCATGCTGCCAATCCCACCACCTTGCACAAGTGGTCTCTGGCACAAGGGGGAATTGTGACAGGGACCGTGTTTTTGCCCATCACAATGGGGATCACTCATTGCAGGGGATGGAAATGGCAGCTAGCTGCTTCCCGATCAATAGGAAAACAGACCTCTGTCGATCACAATGGCTGCTGTGTAGTAAGTGGGATTTGGGGTGGCTGCACCAGATTGCATTGTGTTGCAGCTTAACTATGGTGTTTATGTAAATGTAAAGACCATACAGGATTCCAACCATATTTCTGCCAAGTTTTCAAGAACTAAGCAAATGTTTGTTTTCTACTGCTGCTGGTTGGTATTGAGAGAAAAGTGGGATATAAATTGCAGAAATTAAAAAAAAGTACTTTAGCAAATATTTGTGAATTTAGCTGTATTGTATTTTTGCGCTTTGTTAATCACACTTAGCTCGTGTGAGGAAAATGATGATGATGATGATGATGATGATGACGACAACGGCAACATCAACTATTGCATCATCACCTGTTTCCCTCTCTCCTGCTCCCAGTATTCTGTGGCCAATGGGCATGCTCGGTCCTTGCCTCAACATAGTTCATCCTTCTACAAAAATTGGTACCACTCTTGATACCACAGCCAAGGCTTCACTATTGGATCATTAAACTAATAAATGCATATATGGGGAATTATAATTAGCTCAAATGAAACTGGCTGTGTTAGGAATCCAGGAATGCTAGCCATGCATATGTGACTCTCCTGTCTTGAGCCTATGGAGGCGTCCACATAGGATGTGTCATACAGGGGATGCCTATTTATTACTTAATATCAAAGAGCAGTATCTATGGGGTATAGCATTCTCTTGTGTGTGGATGGTGCCATTTTGTCATGCTTTGCTATAACAGTTATAGCTTAAACATTGCAAATACAGGGATGGAAAGAATATTCATTATTACAACACTTGGGAAACACCATCAGGAAGAATAATGGACCTCACACAGTTTTCTCTTTGTATGGGAACATGCCACCTTTCTCCTGGTACAGGAATCAAGGTGGCTTATAACTGTAGTGTAGGTGCATTCAAAATTGGACCTCAGTGTTCTTTCTGGCAGGGAATGCAGAATAAAGCACCCAATAGTGGCTCTGTCTTTGGCAAGAGAAGAATGGGACTAGTTTCCCATTTGCCATAAAGTCTTTACCGGGAGGCAGGTGATGAAACCTCCCAGCAGCTCTTGCTCTCTTGGCTGAAGGAAGAGGCCAAAGCAAGCTTCTCTTCAGCTCTGCAATCCTGGGACATTTGACAATTGGGCCCTATGCTCTTTCTAGAAGCAGCAGTGGAAGTAAAAAAGAGAGAAAAGTCCCTGCTGTTGTTTCCATCTCTGGTTAACAAACGGGACCTGTTTCTTCATCACCTCCTCTTCCTGGAAAGTTGGTCTAGTTGCCTCCTCAAGTATCTAAGTGCAGAAATACAGACGAGTGGCACTTGTTTTTAATCATGTAAGTATCTTTGGATTTGGCCCAAGTTTCTTCACTTTGTTCTTGGCGAGAGACAGAGAGAAATCAAAACCAGCCAGCAGAGGATAGAATGGCTTTCAGAGGTCAAAATGTGAGAAAGTTTCCTGATTTACCCTCATACTTTCCAGATGTGGTGGAATTGCTGCTCCCATCAGTCCTAGCCAGCACAGCTAAAGGTGGATGATGAAAGGAACTGTAGTTCAACATCTGAAAGACCACCGGGTCTCTGCCTCTTTTCTATTACTCCACAGGGCTCTTTGGGTACCACAGTCTCTGACAATGTATAAATCAGAAGGGCTTTTTAGACCGCCCCAAAAGGGGTGGTCCATACTCGCCCCTTTCAGCGGCGGGATGACGCCGAGGCTGCCGCACGGGCAGCCTCGAGGCCTCATCCCGCTGCTTTTGGAGGCCGCGGGGAACCGGCAAACTGCCGGTTCCCCGCAGCCTCCAAGCGGGGTGCAGCAGGTGCTCTGGGCACCCGCTGCACCCCGCTTCCCTCGGCGGGGCTGAAGGGAGGAAGGGGCCGCCACCGCGGCCCCTTTCTCCCTGGGTCTTTGCCGCGGCCATTTAAAGGCCGCGGCAAAGACCCGCCGCAAGAAAAGAGCTCCGAGATGGAGCTCTTTTTTTGCGGCATGGGAAGGGCGCGATTGGCGCCCTCCCGCGCCGCAAAAACGTCATAACGTGTGCAGCACGTCAAAACACGCACGTGATGACGCCTTTGCGGTGCCACCGTATGGACGCCGCCATCTTTAAATGGCGGCGTCCATGCGCTTTAGGGTTAGGGAGGGTGTAAACGCTACGCCCTCCCTAACCCTAAAGACGGGCTTTTTAGCCCTATTCACGCCCCTTTTTGCCCGTGTAAAACGGGCCAGTATCTGGTAAGTTAATAAAAGATGACAGTGTTTTTGACTGGACATGAATTATCTTTTCTCATTGTTGTTGATATCTGCCATCAAATCAACTTCAACCTACGGTGACTCTAGGAATGAAAATCCTCCAAGAACTACAACCATGTCTTGCTTAGGTCTTGCAACATCAGGATTGTGATTTCCATGACTGAGTTAATCCATCTGGAATGTGGTCTTCTTATTTTCTTACTGCCTTCCACCTTGCCAAGCATTGTTGTTTCTTCTAGTGAGTCATGTCTTCTCATGATATATCCAAAGTATGGCTGTCTCAGTTTAGTCATCTTGTCTTCTAGTAAGAGTTTAGGCGTGATTTACTCCAGGATTCATTCAGTTGTCTTTTTAGTGGTCCATAGTATTGTAAAACTTCTCTCTAGCACCCACCATTTCTAGCTATATAAGCCTATGTCTTGAAGTAGTTTGTTACAGTATATAGAAGGAATGGGTCATGCATGGAAACCAACTTCAAAAAATTTTCACAATTGCCTGTGCAGACTTTGGAGCACATTTATCTTATCTTATCCATTTCTTATTCACCTGTCTTTCCAAGACAGCTCACAATATAAAAACATACACTTCAACTATTAATATAATTGGTTCACATATCAATTTTAAGCAAAGTTAAGAATACAGCAATTAAACCAAAGCAAACCGAAAACTTAAATAACCAACAAAAATAGTATATGTAATGTAAAACCCTTTCAGTTAAAAGCCAAAGGAAAATATGTTTTAAAAGAGCATTTTATTTGAACTAGCCATATATATCTCTTATATGGGTACTCCAGAGGATAGGGGTCACCACTAAGAAGGCACCATCTCTAGGCCCAGCAACCTTCCAATTTGGAATGATAGTCCAGTAAGAATAGTTTTCAAAAATGACGTTAATACACAGTGATATATTTATATATAGTAATTCAAGCTCAAAAACAACACTTCAGATTTGGCCTGGGAACACACCAGCAAACAGTGCAGTGAGCATAGAAGTAGTGTAATATGATTCAAGCTTCTAGCCCCAACAAAGACTTGAGTGGCCACATTTTGCCTCAAGCTATAGTTTTTGCATCATTTTCAATATCGTAATTTGCTGCTTATGAGCCTTTGCTGTTAGAAGGTGGTCTGCTGAGGGCACTGAAAAGTGAATACAGACAAAGGCTTACTAGTGTATCCTGTTAGCAATAAACCCCATTTGGGGACTAGTAAGCTAATGACAGCTGACTTCTCTTTTAGAGCTAGTGACCTGCTTGACCGATTATGAATTGGGGTACTATTGCCCTCTGCTGGCTAGAATGCCAGGTTGGTTCAATAATGATGCCTCCTGCCATGTTAAAACCAAGGTATCATTGGTTGCATCTATACTGCAGAAATAATCTAGTTTGACACTCCTTTAACTGTCATGGCTGAATGGTATGGAATTCTGGGAATGGTAGTTTGTTACCAGAATTCCATAGCATTGAGCCATGACAGTTAAAGTGATGTCAAACGGGATTATTTCTGCAGTGTGGATGCAGCTATAGACATAAAAATGATATCTTTCTCTTCAGTCTTTCATGTCAGTGTAGCCTTTTAGTCAATTGCCTGTGATTGTCCCCCCCCCAAAAAATTTTTTTACACAGAGGTCTGAGCACTTCGACATTATTATTTAATAATAATGAATAACAGGTAAAAAAGAGTATAGAAATGTATTGGGAACTATTTGTCTTTGTCATAGCAAGAACTGCTGAAATTTCCCCTCTTCTCATTTCACTTGACTCAACGAGAACAAATTATTGATTTCCTCAAGGCCCTACTTTAATGTCATAGCAGTGGGTGTTCTGTTGCTTTCCTTGTTTTATTTTCCTGGGCTTGGCATCATATTGATCAGCAAGCATTTGTTACCATTATAGTTTTGAAGAGAAAGAAACCAGAGTTGGGAATGAAAGTTCCAGCATAGCTGTTTTAGCCTTGGGAGTGTGCATTTCTCTTGCAGTATTGACTCAAATTTAAGCTGAAATCTTCAGGGGTGGGGGGAGGAAGGACAACTGAAAACTCCCCACAGACCCCTGCCATTCCAGACACCTGAAGTGCTTTCTTCATATCTGACTTTCAAAAGTCATGCTAGCCTATAACCTGACCATAGTTGAAAAAAAACCAGTCTTGTCTGAAACCTAGGCAACTGCAGCAAGAGCGAGGAAAGGTTCATTCCATCTACATCTCTCTTTCCAGGTGATTAGGCTCCTTTCTTTAGCCAATGTATGGTATTTAAGCACTATATAATATATAGCTCTCACTCTGATTGTGATATCTGAGGATGAATGGAACTGGGCATGAGAGCCTAACAATTGTTCCCAGGCTTTCTACAGTGCTGTGATTCACCTCTCTAGTTGATGTGACACATACTGCTCTAGATCTGTGCACACTCAAATCACAGGGAGGTGGCACATACATCAGCCAGGAAGCACTCCTGCATGCTTCATCTCGTTCCCTTGTCTCTGGGTTCAACCGAGAATTTACAAAAAGGAGAAACATGTTGATATTGGAAGTGAAGACTGACAAGACAAGGCAGTGTGGCCCAGCTGTGTGAATAAAAGCTCTGATGTGCTTTTCTCATGCCAGGACTAGATATTATGCTAAGAAGCTTTAGAGAAAAGGAAGTGAGCGTAATTGGTAAAATGATATAATAACAGTTTGCCTCTGTTAGATCTTAATGCATAGCTCCTGGGAAGGCAATTTCATGAATGATGCAGAAGCTGCCTGGTAGAACTGTCAGTTTTGGAATGAAGGGTAGCAACGGCTTTCTTGGGCAATGGATTCTCAAAGTAGTAACCATTTTGATATGGAAGCAAAAGGGACAAAGGAAATTTATTTGTAGTATCAGAAACTGACTAATGTTGGATGAGGAGCAGATTTATACAGCAGAACCATGATTTTTGCATCTTATGCCAAATAAAACCTAAAGTTTCACAAGAGTCTTCATGATTTCACAGAATCTAATACTTGTCATCTCTGCAAGCATTTAGCAAGGAGACACCATAGCTCAATGACAGAACACATTCTGCATATAGAAAACTTTAGGGCCTTTTACAATACACAACAATAATACTATGGACCTTATCAGATGGGAGGAATTTCTCTTTATTGCAAATGGAGCCAATTTGAATTCACGTGAATTTGCTAGTTTAGCAAATTCACGTGAATTCCTATTGCATTTGGAATGCGTTCAGAATGACTTCCCATTACCTGAAAATGACTCCCCATTGCCCGAAATTGCGTGAGATGCTTTAATTCGCAATAAGGTAAAACCCATGATTGCGTTTGGAATGACTTCCCTTTTGCCCAAAATTGTGTGAGATACTTTAATTCGCAATAACGTGAAACCCCATGATTGCGTTCGGATTGCCATTGGATTATACTTCCAATTTCCGATGTCTGATAAGGTCCTATGATTCCACATTAACTGCCATGGCAACATCCCACAGAATCCTGGAATCTACAGTTTAGGAAGGGATGTTTAGAATTCTTAGCCAGAGAGCTCTAATGCCTCACCAAGCTACCAACACGATGATTCCATAGGATACTGATATGACAGTTAACAGGGAATCATAGTGCTATCATTGCATCACATGAAAGGGCCCTTAGAGGCAGACCCTAGTAGCAAATAGTGGGAAAAATTCCAAGGAGGAGGTACATGGACAAATAATTCAGTCTGGTATAACTCAACTGGCTATGCCTTTAAATCGTCTTAATAGATGTTCTGTCATGACGTAATTGCTGAATGCGCAAAAAGCACTGTGTAATAGAGGGAACAACCCAGATTCCTAGATCTCTATCAGCATTAGGGTTTTTCAGTCTATTGTCTGTACAGCCTTTGGAACTATGATGTCTGTGCCAAACTGAACTTCCTCTTCGTTTCTGGTCACTGTTTAACACAGAGTGGATTCAGGTGCAGTATTTAATCACATCATTATCCTATGTTGTTCTCTTAATGAATTATTCTCCATTCTCAGACCTCACCTAATTTTCTCCAATTTCTTCCATAGTTTTCCTTACTGGGAAAAAGAAGTTAAGCGGGGGGACTTGTACAGGTTTATGTGTGAGAAGTCTCTAGTCTGTAAACACTGGTTTTCCCTGGGGTCTTCCTTCTTCAAATCATATTTTACACTCAGACTTTATCTGCCTCCACAATTTCTTTTTGCACTAAGAAAATGGAAGGAGCCAGGAGTTACAAGGCTGAACATTGATAGGATGGGGACTTTTTACTGTCCCCTTTGTAAGAGCATTGCCATTTTTCTTTATATAGATGTCATCTTTTCCTGCTCTGTTGATTCAAAAAGTTAATACTCCACCACCGTCATCATCATCAGACCTATTTGCACTGTGAGCTATCAGTTAAGCTTATGCCTTCTGTCCACCGTTAACAGCTGCTTTCTCTCCCTTCCTCTCTCTGCATTTTATGAATGCAGTAATACAAGGTCAAGGAAATCAGGAGGCATTCTCTTGAGGAATATTTATCTACTGTTGGGAATTCAAGCATTTGTTGCCCAGACGTGAACAAGAAAGCTTGTTCTCAGTGATGGAACACAAGCATATGGTCTTTCAAAATGAATTACATTTGTTGCAAAGGGTAGATTTTTGTTTTTTTAAAGTTTGCTTCTGACAGGGAACGGAATGGAGGGGGTTATGTGGGGCAGGCTGGCTTGCTGGCCTACAGCAAAGGCAATGCAAACCATGACCTTTTGATACGCAAGGTCAGCTCCCTTTGTTTTTGCAGCAAGACTTGAAGTAGCATGCTTTTATGGCAGAAATGAGGTCACTATGTCGCTCTCCTTCTCCTTTTTCTTTTTTTTTTAAAAGCTGTTCTTTGAGTCTGCTTCTCTCCTGTTCTTCAGTCCCTTTTGGGTATATGTCATCTTGGATCAGTGCATGCTGAAGGTAATTCAGTGTGATGCTGCCCTCTGCTTCCCACTCTCATCTATCCACCTTTTACTCTTCACCTCAGCCTTGTCTCTTCAGGCGACTTTCTAACATGGTTCTTTCGTAACTCTCTCTTTTCTCCAATTTTGTAAAGTTAGCTCTCCACATCCATAGATTCAAGCATCCACAGCTTGAAAATATTCAAATATATATATATAAATTCCACAAATCACACCTTGATTTTGTGAATGTATATAAGGGACATCATTTTGCTATCCATGGTATATAATGGGACTTGAACATCCATGGATTTAGATATGCACGGGGAATCCTGGAACGGGAATGGAACCTCCAGTGGATACCAAGGGCCCACTGTATTCACCCTTACCAGCCCATAAAGAAATCATGGATGCATGACTAAGGAGCACTTTAACTAATGAATACAGGTGTTGGTGGTAGACTAGGGGAAAGCAGATTTCAAAGCTGCTCCTTCCTCAAAACTTGCTGGATTACCTTGGGCCATTTATTCTGTACCACTGAGAGACATTAGCTCAGTGACAGAGCAATGCTTTGCAGGCCAAAGGTCCCAGTTCAGTCACCTGGGACATCTCCAAGTAAGCAAGGAAAACCCCTAGCTGAAAACTTCAATAGCTGCTGCCAGACAGTGTCAACAATACTGGGTTGGATGGATTCGTAGCCTGGAACTCATTATATGATATGTTATTGGGTACTTCACAAGACTAATGTGAAGTTTAGGTATGTCACCCTGAGCTCTTTGGAGAAAGATCTGGATAAAAATGAAAGGATCACTAACAGGAATTTTAAAATCTTGGAATAAGGTGTTTTGAGTACTGGACTAGGAAGGTGTGAGCTCAAATCTCTGGTCACAGAAAGCCACTGGGTGACTTTGGGCAGGTCATACTCTCTTAGCCTCAAAGAAGGCAACAGCAACCCCCCTCTGAGCAAAACTTGCCAAGAAAACTACATGACAAGTTCCCTTACAGTCTTCATAAGCTGGAAATGACTGGAAAGCACACAAATCCCCCTAGATTCACAAGCCACTGGAGGGATGAATTTCAGACATGGGGGAAAGGATTTAACCTGCTTTGCCATATGCCGTGGTCCTCATCCTACCTAATCCTGGCAGGGCTGCTATTTAAGAATTAGGGCATTAATGTTAACTTTGCTCTGGGTTTAAGCATTGACTAGCAGCTGACATGGCCTCTAGCTTGGGCTGCAAAGTTGTTAAACTGCAACCCCCAGCATTCCCCATTATTGGCTATTCTGACCAAAGTTGATGGAAATTGCTGTCCAACAACATCTGGAAGGTCACAGTTTGCCAATCCCTGGCTTAAAGGCTCCAGTTCTACCAATCAATGGGAGAACCTTCCTTGTGTTGGGCACATAGCTTGGAAAAGTTACTTTTGGGATTGCAGCTCCATGGGTATCCCAGCCAGCATGACCAGTGGCCATGCTGGCAGAAGCAATTCTGTGAGTTATACTCTGAAAAAAGCCTCCTGCCTGCTCCAACCAAGTTGGGAAATACTGCCTAACTTTTTCATCCTCTAAAGAGCACACTTCCATTCAGACAAGGCTTTAGGAAGGATGGAAGGAGGATCTACCACTGTGACTCTGTGTTAGTACTTCATTTGGTGATCCACTCACCTGCTTTTGAACAAGCAGTCTAGAATCCACAGGCTCTGTTCTGACCTCATCTTGCCTAACAGGGCACTGGATACTTCTGGATAAGATCTTGTTTCAAGATGGCTTCCTATTGCAGTTAAATCTTGGTTGAGCAACACTACTCTTCCTGAACTGTGGTGTGTCCTTGCTTTGTCTGGTTGTTCTTTGCTAATGACTGCCATTTGGTCCCTCAGTCCTGCCTCTTGGCTTATTCTGTATCATATGGTTTCTGTCTTTTAGGACACTGCTGTTTCTCCTTAAATATTCTTTGAAGCTAACAAGTAATACAGTGGTACATTTTGAAAGTGCAAGCACTCATCATGATAGTTTCTATAGCCAGCTAGCCAATCAAGGAGAATCCAAAACTTCAAACAGCTGATTCATAACAAGAAACAAGCCATCCCTTTTGCAATCCAAAGTTTTCATACCCACCAGGAACAGGTCTTTTGTAAAGCCAATGAGTCCTAACAGAGCCCTCAGCCAATACTTTGGATTGCAAAAGGGATGGCTCATAAAAATATAATATTGTAGCTGGGAAAATACATTTGGTACACCTAATCAACTACTGTGAGAATTGCAGTTATATGTGCAGAGGGTACAACAATGGCATCATTATCCCTTCTAATAATAATAATAATAATAATCTCCTATTGCCTCAACTCTGCAAGCTCTGAAACTACTGATCCTCACTGTTGGTATGCCAGACTACTATTCCTTGTTTTCTACCACTGCTTCTTACTCCTCATTCCTGACAGATAGTCAACACAAACCTTCATCCCCTATATCAGTCACATCCTTATTTACCTTCAGCAATTATTATAAGAAAATATGCTTCCATCACAATTAGGCTTTTTTGGAAGCCAACAATAATGAAAATCTGTACAGTATGTTGAACTGATGGTTCATGATTAAAATAGTCTGTCCAGACATCTAATAATGACTGGTAGAACATATGTGGCTTCCTGAAAATGGAAGTAAACTTTCAAAAGCTGGCTCAAAATACTCAGGAGTGTGAGCTGAATATTACTTACCTTTAATCAGCAAATAAATGATTTAAAAATGACATTAAGCAGCTACTTATTGATTGTCTACCAGATTTGCTCAAAATTGCTCTGGATTTTGACAGTTGTCTTCTCTGTGCTGCTTATACTATTTTAGGCTATGACAGAGCAGGCCTGGATTCTTTGCATGCAATACTTAAGGACAGACATTTGCCCTTTCTGCAACCATGATTTAAAATGAGATTTCAAGAATTTAACTCCTTGTTAACCAAAATGGATATATAGTACATGCCAGAGACTTTAAAAAAACCCTCACAAAAGAACAAAAGCAATGGCTGTACTTAAATGGTGGAGTTTCTGTATTTTAACTTTTAAGACACTATATATTGTGTGTCATAGACCATTATTCTGTAATTATATAGTTGGTATAGCCTGATACCGTGTTTCCCTGAAAATAAGACAGTGTTTTATATTAATTTTTGCTCCCAAAGATGCGCCAGGTCTTATTTTCAGGGGATGTCGTATTTTTTCCATGAAGAAGATTCATATTTATTGTCGAACAAAAAAGAAAAGAAAAGAAAGAAAGAACATTTATTATATACTGTGTGTGTGTGTGTGTGTGTGTGTGTGTATTATATTCAAAAACTTTGCTAGGTCTTACTTTTGGGGGAGGCCTTATATTATCAATTCAGCAAAACCCCTCCTAGGTCTTATTTTCAAGGGATGTCTTAGTTTTGGGGAAACAGGGTAGTTAGATCATTGGAAATTGTTGTAAAGATTGAGAAATGCAAAGTCCAGCTATTTCCTGCTGAAACACAGCTGAAAAGATGTAACTTCCATCTATGCAAAGGACATTAAAAGGCAAATGAGAATAAAATAGCCCCAAAATGGGAATAGTAAAAATGCACAACAAGTGGCAGAGGAAAAGGCAAAATTAGAATGTAGAAAGGAAATACAAATGAAGTGGAGCATATCTGCAATATTATATTCTCTCTCATTCTGAAAACACTTTTATTCCCTTTGGTCCTACCCTGACAGTAATTAGTGCAAGACAGATTTTCCATTCATTTAAGCAGTAGTTCTGTTATTTGAGATCTTGTGTTAATGATCTTATTTGCTCCACTGGGTGACCTTGGGGACATCACACCCTCTCAGCTTCAGAGGACGGCAAATGAAGAGGATGGCAACTTCTCTTCTGAAGAAATCCTACCAAGAAAACCCCATGAATGTTTCACCTTAGGGTTACCATAAGTTGGAAACAATCGGAGGGCACACAACTACAATGAAATGGTACTATTTGGGGGATTTCTTGGTAAGATTCCTTCAGAAGGAATAAAGAAGTTACCTCTTTATTTGCCATTCTCTGAGGCTGAGAGAATGTGATACTCCCGATGTCACCCAGTGGGTTTCCATGGCTGACGAAATTATACAGGAGGTTCAGACAACAGTTCTCTACCATTTGTAATTTCCCCGTGCTTTGCTTCTGCTGCTGCTACTGTGTGCCTTCAAGTCATTTCTAACTTATGGCAGCCCCAGGGCAAACCTACCACAGTGTTTTCTAAGCAAGATTTCTTTAGAGTGGGTTTGCTATTGCATTCCTCTAGAACTGAGAAACTGTAAGTTCACCACTGGGTTTTTGTGGCCATGTCAGAATTCAAACCTTGGTCTCCCTGAGTCCTACTCCAGCACTTGAACCACCAGACAATAACTCTTTCCATCTCTAGTAGGTCTCAATTTTCCTTTCAGGACCAAGACTCTCCAAAATACATTGCCTTAGGTTGTTACCACACTGCAGAATTAATACAATTTGGCACCACTTTAACTGTTGTGACTGAATCTTATGGAATCCTAGGATTTATAGTTTATTGTGGCACCAGAGATCTCTGACAGAGAAGGCTAAATATGCCACAAAACTACAAATCCCAGAGTCCCATAGCATTAAACCATAGAAGTTTAAGCAGTGTAAAACTGCATTAATTCTGCAGTGCAGATGACGCCCTAGAAGAAAGATAACTCCTAGAATAATGCTGCTGCTGCAAAACTCACACCCTCCCCTCATGCCAGCTGTTTTAAGAATTGCAGCTAAACTCAGAAGAAACAGGAGAAAGCTGGGAGGTGTCAGTTGATGCCAATACCCCTTCTAATGAAAAAGTCCAAAACCCTCCAGGCTTGTGAGACTTGGCTCCATTACACTACTGCTTTAAACTACAAAGACCAGCTATGAGGAAAGTGTGGCCTGTGGACTCCCTACATCTGAGCAGCCTCAGAACATAGCAATTTGCTTTATTTTACCCTACAGCATCTATAAACCTCCCTATAGTAGAAAAGTGGCTTAAAATAAATCTGGAAAAAAACTGACATCACATAATTTATGCATTGTCCTTTTCCAGGAAATTCATGAGGAAAAATTGGGCTCCTCATCTTGTGCCAAGGCTTACTCTTGATAGCCCTGAAATGGCTTTACTATTTATTACTCTTACCAGTGTAGAATTCAAAGACATGGCCATGTTAGTCTGGAAAATCAGTATGCAAAGGGATTTTGTAGCACCTTTGTGACTGACTAAAAGAGAGAAGTTGGTAGTATGAACTTTTGCAGACTTGAGCCTACTTCCTCAGATGCATGGGGTATAGTGGAAAGCCCAGACACAGGTCTATATAAGAAGCCTATGTGTGTAAATGTCAGATGAGATGACAAGTTCAGTTTTAACAATGGTTGATGGTCACTGGGGCACAAGGGAGGAGGAAAAATGTAGCCTAAAGCAAAGATGAATAAATAACTACTGTATATGAATGAGTATTGGGATGTAGTATGAGAATCTAAAAAAAAAAAAAGATGTGATGAACTGGCCAAGAAAGCCCTCATGAGGGTGGGGGCTAGCTAGTGGTATAATGTATGTAGTATATAAGACTGCTTATAAATGTCTGGGTCTGGACTTTCCACTCTACACCATGCATCTCAGGAAGTAGGCTTAACTCTATGAAACCTCATGCTATCAACTTCTCTCTTTCAGTTGGTCTAAAAGTTCCTACAAGATCCCTTTGCATCTTGCCAATGTAGTAGGACAGTTGGATCTTATGTCACCCTGAACACCCTGTTGTGCATAATCCCTGAAGGCATAGGATCTGACCCCAGAAAGAGAAAGTTGGTACAAAGAGGGGCCTGGACATAAAGAGGTGGGAGATCTCTCCTATCTTCCTGCTGCTAAATTTTGTGGGCATTTCTTTAATTTATTTTGGTGACTTATGTAAATAAATCAGTTATCACCACAGAGCAAAGACATGTACATGGATAACAGACAAATCCTAATATTTCTCTCTGGATTTAGCTGTTAAGTGCAAATGCAAATGTTTCTACTGGAAACATAAAGAATGCTTTAAATTTTTTGTATTGTGCTGAAAATTATTTCTACTGGGTTTTATAAAACATTAATTTGTTTTTTTAAACTTTTGCTTTTTTGTATTTTTGTATTTTTTGTACTTCTGCTATTTTTTTGCTGATGAAGATTTTATACTTGAATGTTCCATTTGACCTACATAAATTAGTTAGTTGGAGTGGCAAAAACCAAGGACCATTTATCAACTGATAGAAAGAACAGACATCAAATCAAAGCTGAAAGAAAACTCTGCAAGAGGACCGGAAGCTAGAGAAAGAACCCTTTGCTCTTTTCAGATTCAAAAGGGTTAAAGCAACAGCTGAGACATGGATTAGAGGGAAGCACTTTAAGGATCATTGCTGTATTGAAAATTACTATGCATCTCAAATGATCTGTTTGTTCTTAGTATCTGGTGGACTTTGACAATTTCAGGTACTCTCACTTTTGACTATTTGGTAATTGGTGCAACAGAGGCAAGTTACACTGGTGGCTAAAGCAGAGCTTGGAAATGTTCCTTTTTTGGAGTACAACTCCCAGAATCACCCAACCAGCATTGCCATTAGATATGAACAATCCATGCTTTGCTTTCCTTCTCTGGGCCCAGTGAGCCAACAGGAAGCAATAATAGCATTGCTATGAATCTCACTAATACCAGCAGAGGATTGTTCTACCATATGCCTTTAAAAATGTATTGTTGGTTCTGCTGGACCTCCCAGTTGATTTCAATACTATTGACCATGGGATCATTCTGAGTTCTGTTAATGGGATGGGAGTTGGGGGTACTGTTTTACAGTGGATTTACTTCTTCCTACAGGGATGAAGCCAAAAGGTGGTGCTGGAGGACTTCTGCTTGACCCCCTGGCCATTGGCCTGTAGGATGCCTCAGCATTTAATTCTGTTCCTCATGCTATTTAACATATAATTGAAAGCACTGGGAGAAGTGCCCAGTGTTTTGGGGTTTGATTTCATCAGTATGCAGATGACACCAAACTCATTACTCCTTTTCACCACAAGCCAAGGAAGCTGTTTAGGCCCTAAACTGTTGCCTGTCATCAGTAATGGACTGCATGAGAGGGAACAAATTGAAACTTAATCCAGAGAAGACAAGAGTTGCTTCTAGTCAGTTGAAAGGCAGATCAGGGAATACTGATTCAGTCTGTGCTACATGGAGTTACATTCCCATTGAAGATGCAGTTTCACTGCTTGTGTGTGCTCCTGTATCCCACCCTGAGCCTGGTAGTTCAGGTTTTGGTGGCAGCTAGTTGCACAGTTAAGGCTTGTGTGCCAGCTGCGCCCATTCCTTTAGACGTCAGTTCTAGCCACAGTGACACATGCCTTAGTTACATCCCAACTGGATTATTGTAATGCTCTCTACATGGGACTGTCTTTGAAGAGTGTTCAGAAACTTCAGTTAGACCACAGAACTGAAGCCAGATTGCTTACTGGGTCTGGCTACAGAGTACATACAACAACACAAGCTCAGGACAAAGGAAGCAAATAGGAGAAGAGAAAAAACTGGAACATTTTAAAGACAGAAAAAATTGGGATGACAGAGGAATAATTAACACTGTTCCTGCCAAATTGGGGCAGTTGGAAGGTGTGAGTTATCATGGCAATGGGGAGCCTTGGATTACAGGCTAAATCAGGGGCAAGAATTGTTTGACCCTCCAGATATGTCTGGAAGTGAACTCCAGCATTTGTTATCATTGGTTGTACTGACTTCAGCTGCTGGGAGCTGCAATCCAACAACATCTGGAGGGCTGCAGGATACAGCACTTGGGCTAAATCCAGTAATAGCCCTACCTGTAGTGAACCACTGAAATCAACAGGATTTACAATAATGAGTGACTATCAAGTCATGCTTCTTTCCATTCTAGGGATAATATTGCATTTAAGCCACTATCTGTGACAATTTTTTATAGTAATTTTCCCAGCTCTGGTTTAAATTTTTTCATCTGTTTATAGGTAGTGTGTAAACCAGTGTAGCTTTTATGTTATATCATTTTAAATGAATGACAAGCCAGCTTGAAGAAAGGCAGAACAGAACATCCCTAAAATATTGTGTTCTTATGTATGTTGTATCAGTGGCTCATCAGGGACTGAAACCCTAAAGATTGGTTCATGCAAAGCAAATTGTCCATACCAAGATGTGTATGAAGAAAACCTTAGCCACTATTACCTGCTTTAAGCATGTAATTGGACCAAGGTGCCTTTAACATATTTATTTTTCTGTGTAGAAAAAATGTTTAAACGAAGTAGCTTTAAGGTGTATGTAATTATTATGGTTTATATCTCTGTCTGGCTTTTCTTCGCTAATGAAGATTCAGGAAGGACTCATCCCACGTTTTCTACAAGCACGTTCATGACTAAAAAGGCCGATCTGAGATAGACAAGTCAGGTTGCAGAAAGCACAACAGAAAGTCTCCTTGGGTGATGTTTCCAGGTTGTAGTTCTTTCTGCGTTGTTGTTTGCACTCAAAAATTGCAAAAGTCATTCTTGAAGCTGCCTTGACAACTCTAGGTTGTCTCCTATATCAGTTTTCAGTGACAATATAGTTAATATTTCTCTTTAAAAATACAAAGTCTCTCACCTAAGGAGAAATACATAACAGCATCTGTATTAAGTTTCCCAGAGTTTGATATTTCATAGAATCATAGAATCATAGAATCATAGAGTTGGAAGAGGCCACTTGGAATATTTCAACAGAGATACAAATAAATTTTGAACTACCCATCCCTTGTTTAAATTTCTCTCTGGACTGGGAGTTCAAAAATCCTGAGTTATTTTTCTTAGAGCAACACTGATAAGCTCCCCAGCTTCTAATTTCCAGAACTTTGACGGGGAAAAAAGCAGATGTGTTCTTTTTACTTTTTCCTAGCTTGACTTTCAATGCTGAAAACGCAACACTGGATACGTGAGAGTGTTCCACCATATCAGCATGGAACCTACAACTAAAATGCTAATGTGCTTGCAATAATGTATTTCTTTTTTGCTTTCACTGTTCTAAAAGCAGCAAGGAAAGTGCCAGGGCAGATTTCAGAATTAATGTTGGAGAGTTTCATTTTGCTTAATGGCAGAGTGAAACCAGAATCACCAGTTGACAGAAAAATAATGGAAAGATAGATAAATTAACTCATCTTTGCATATTAGATCCAGGAAAGATAGCACTGGATCTTTCTGTTACATTAAAAAGTACATTAAAATCCTTTGCAAATCTCTTGCACCTATAAAAATCTCCTCCAGCCTTTTGCTTCATACAAGAAAAACCTGAGTGCTATGAGGAGTTATTACAGACAATACAGAATCATAGAATCATAAACTCTTAAGAATATTAAGGAGAATTAAAGTGCCTCTGTAAGATGCCCACTCAATCCCAGTTTAATGACCTCCAAAGAAATGTCCACCATCCTCCAAGGCAGTCTATTCCACTGCTGAACAGCTCTTACAGTAAATAAGTTCTTCCTCATGTTTTACGTGAAATGTCTTTTCTTGCAATTTGAATCTATTAGCTTGTGTTCTAGTTCCTGGGGCAGCAGAAAACAAGTTTGTTCCATGTTCAATATGACATCCCTTAACATACCATAGAGGTTTGGTATCTGCTGAGGTCTGGTTCCATGATGTCCTGTGGATACCAAAATCTGTGGGTGCTCAAGTCCCAAGAAATACAGTGGATATTAAAATGGTGTCCCCTATCTAAAATGGCAAAATCAAAGTTTGCTATATATATATATATATATATATATGAATATTTTCAAGCCATGGATGCTTGAATCTATGGATAAAGAATACATCGATATGGAAGGCCGACTGTATTTAAAGATAGCTGTCATGTCACCACTCATTCCTTTTCTCTAAACTAAAAGACACAGCTCCTCATAAGGCTTGGTTTCCAGATCTCAGATCATTTTTGTCTCTTTTCTCTGGACATGTTCCAACTTGTCAATAAACATTAACATTTGTGTTAGATAGACATTTCTTATATGCATTGCCTTCCTTTCTATCGTGGGTCAATTTATAATGGGAGATAGGTAATGATTTTAACTGTTCTTTTAGCTCTGTTCTTTTGGATGTAACACAATACAAGTTTGAAGTGGCAGCCCATGACAGAATTCCACACTGTCTTATTCTGGTACATTACTGAACACCTGACTCTGTGGTCTGATGACAACTGGTCTTTATTTAGAAGATGTGTGTATCCTGAAAGGCTGCAGAACAATAACTGAAAAAATGGAAAATCGGGAGGCTTCTTCAGAAAGCATAGAATGTAATCATAGAACTGAGTATTTAAAAGGCTTATAGAACTTTGTTGGATAGAGGAATAGTCCAACAGGGGTTGTGCTGCCATACTTCTAAATGACCACTGAGGGCACCAGGTCATCCTCAAAACTCTCAAACATCTATGCCTGTGCATGTGCTACATACTGGTGCCTTGTGAAGCATTTCATTTTTAGGAAACATGACTGCATGGGCAATGTGACTGTTCCCCTCACACCAGTTGAGTATTTCCACCAGCTGGGATGACTCAGGGCAGATTCCAAAAGGTTCCAATTGCAGGGTTTCAGATGTGTGGCAGTTTCAGCAAGGATTTCTGCTCTTCACTATTCAAACATGTGTGGTGTCACTGCCCCTGCTGGTCTCCAACCAATGTAATTCAACTGACAAAAAGTTACTCCAGGGGAAAGGTATTTATTTTCATCTGGAAGATCTCAAGCAATGATGTGGAAGTGTAAAAAATTTCATGTGGGTGTATCTTTCTCACAGCCATGGTTCTAATTACTTGAAATCATGAAACATTTGCTCAGCATCAGTCAAAGGCTTAGGGCAGAGGTAATAAATCAAGAGCTGTTTTGTTTTGTTTTTGCCAAGACGTGAAATGAAGAATAGCATAGTTTATTTTATACTTTGAACAATAGTATTATGAAAAATCATTTTGCATAAAGCAATCAGAGTGGATTCCTACTGTGTTGCAGAAAGGAAGTGTGTCAAAATACAAAGTAGTTTCTTATTTATTTATTTTTTTTGGGGGGGGGAGGGTTGGGCTATGTGGCCATGTTCTAGAAGAGTTTATTCCTGATGTTTCTTATTTATTGTTTTATTAATGGCATTTATGGAGGAATAGTATTACTCCATTTTAACACCCATGGCAACATTCAGTGCATTCCTGGAGGTTGTAGTTTGGTGAGGCATTTGAGGTCTCTGGCTCAGAATTATAAATAGCCCTCTCTAAACTGCAAATCATGAAGCATTGGCTCATGAATAGACTGCCTGAGAGGGTGGTGGACCTTCAACTTTGGAGGTCTTTAAACAGAGGTTGGATGGGCATCTTTCAGATTGCTTTCAGATATCATGAGAAGACATGACTCACTAGAAAAGATAATAATGCTTGGTAAGGTAGAAGGCAGTCAGAAAATTTAAAGTCCTTATGACAGATAGATAGACTCAATGAAGAAAGCCACAGACCTGAGTCTGCAAGACCTGAGCAGGACTGCTGATGATAGGGTGACTTGGAGGTCTCTCATTCATAGGGTCACCATAAGTCAAAGCCAACTTGACCACAGTTAAAAACCAACTGCAAATCCAAGGTTTCCATAGGATAGTGCTATAGCCATTAAAATGGTTAAAACTGTAGTGTGAAAGGGTCTTTCTTTCATTGAGCTGAAGATGGCATACATGTCTATCCTCCACCACATTTTATCTCTCCAACCATGTCTATCCTCCACCACATTTTATCTCTCCAACCATAGCATCCCTGTGAAGTAGGGCAGGCTGAGAGAATGTGACTGGCCCAAGGTCACCCAGTGTATTTTATGGCTCCATGGAGACTTGCTCCAAGCTTTTTGTTGTTGTGTGCCTCAAGTTTTTTTATGGCTAATGGTGACCCTAAGATGGTGACCCTATCAGGGAGTTTTCTTGGCAAGATTAGGTCAGAGAAGGCTTCCATTGCCTTCCTCTGAATCTGGGAGAGTGTGACTTGCCCAAGATCACCCAGTGGGTTTCCAGGGCTGATCAGGAATTTGAACTCTGGTCTCCCAGAATCCTAGTCCAACACTAAAACCACGACACCACACCAGCTCTCATGCTTCAAACAATACTTCTGAAACTGGCAGAAGAGGATATATTTCACATCCTCTATACACATGTGGATTGATATAGAATTTTTTCTTTATAGGTATATAAACTTGAAGGTTCATAACTTGTCATATTACTGTCAATATACATTAAATAACCTTAATGTTCCCTTAATTTCATTTTAATGGATTATTTTGTTGGTTACCTTATTGAGAACCCAAAGCAAGAATGGATGGCTTTCAGATCTCTGCAGTAATGCCTGTGGTGTCATTAGGAGGGTGCAGAGGATGAGGACCACACCAGATTACACCATGAATTTGGAATGACATCAACTCTAGTGACTCTACTAGCAAACTACCTCCTACTACCTCTGTTCTTGGCTTGCTTCCCCTCCTCTCACTCCTGCTTTCGATATACATACACACACACACTCACTTGCCCTTATTCACCATCTTGGCCAACTTAGGGATCCAAGTGAGGTATTCCAAACTGGGTCTCCCAGATTCCTAGCCAATACACAAACAACTACATCACTCCAATATCTTGCTGGTGCTGTGGAAAATGTGATATAGTCTTGGAAGAACTGTACCAGGTTCTATTACTGGACCTTTTGAGCTAGCTGCTAGCCTGTTGTTGAGAAAATAACAAGTACTAGTACTAGTGAAGAGTCATTTCATTATTCCATCAGTGAGGATTCTTAGGAGCTTCTTTTTGTCACAAGTAGCAATAGTATAGTATAAGTCTTGCAATGGAAGAGTGATCTGGCTTCTGTTCTGCATCATAAGAGAACTCTTTTTTTGAATTTTCTCAGCAAAAGCTTCCCTCTTTTTGTGCTAAACTATTACCAGCACTACTGAGAGTGGGTTCAGGTCCTGGGGGGGGGGGGGGGGGAGGAACATTCAGACAGGCTCCCCACCCCAGATATCCATCAGCAGGAGATCTGCACAACACAAATGGAGTGCAGATGGGTCTGTGGATTCACCAACTGGATAACATACCAAGCAACATCAGTGTGTAGGCAAGATGTCAGAGGTTATTAATGAGGAACAGCGCACAAGCTAGGAAAGACTGCAGCAGTTTGCATTTGCCTAAGCCTACTGGGAAGAGAAAGATTTCACCCCTCCTCTCCTCTCCTTCCTGCTGAGTTAATTGAGGATGAACAACATTTGTACTTTGAACTCAGTGTGCAGCATTTGATGTCAGCTGAGGACAAAGGGGGAAAGTGGGAGGAAGAGAGTAAAACAGACATTTGAAGTAGCTGCAAAAGTGGGATGACATAGGATTAATTGACATAGTCCTTGCCCAGTCAGGACAGTTGGAGGGTATAGGATAAGCACCTCTGGGCCAGATTGGTTGCTTTGGGCCAAGTAGGAAATGACGTGTTGACTATGCATGAAAGAAGGAATCCATGAAAGAGGTCTACACCGCTCCATCCCTCTCTCTCTGGCTTCCTGTGGTCTGGGATGAGATTTTTTAAAAATATATTCTTTATTTATATTTCTAAATACATTATAAAAACATTTTCACATCACATTCTGTCAAACAACATCACATAACATCATACCAACCATTCCACAATCCCTTAATCTGCTCCTTTGCAATGTCAGGTCGGCCAAGGGTAAGACTCACATCATCCACGATCTCCTCGTGGATGAACGAGCCGACCTGGCTTGCTTCACCGAGACCTGGCTGGGAGATACCAGCTCTACTACTTGGGCGCAGACTCTTCCAGCTGGGTACACGGTCAGTGAGCAGATAAGGGAGAGTGGACGGGGGGGCGGCGTCGCTATAGTTCATAAAACCAACCTGACCTTGATCAGAAGACCTGTCCGGAAAACAGCCCACATCGAGTGTATGTACCTCACCCTGAAAACCAGGGATAGTCTGGGGATTCTGTTAGTATACAGGCCACCCCGTTGTCTAACAGACTCCCTAGCCGAGCTGACCCAGCTGGTCTCTGAGCTATTGTTGGAGTCCCCTAGACTTCTTGTCTTAGGTGACTTCAACATCCCTCTTGAGGCCAGCTTTTCGGATTTACCTGGAGCAGCTCGGGAGTTCATGGAATCCATGACAGGCATGAACCTATCTCAATTGGTCAACGGGTCCACTCATTGTGCAGGCCATACACTCGATGGGGTTTTCAGTACGGAACAGGAGTATCCGTGGGCGGAGGTAACCAAGACCTCCGCACTGTCATGGACGGACCACTTCCTGATCAAGCTGGAGCTAAAGACCACGTTCCGTCCCCCCGGGGGTGGCGGACCCATTCAAATGGTCCGCCCTCGAAGGCTCATGGAACCAATTGGTTTCCAGAAAGCCCTAGAGGGTTTATTGGTTGGGAATGCCGGCGATTCTGTTGAGACCCTGGTAGACACTTGGAATACCGACGTCACCAGGGCCATCAACACAATCGCTCCCGAGCGTCCTTTCCAGCCTGCTCCCAACAGGAAGCCCTGGTATACGAAAGAGCTCAGGGAAATGAAGCGGGCTGGACAACGACTAGAGTGTGAATGGCGAAGGACTCGGCTCTCATCCGACAGAACTCTCTATAGATTGCATCTTCGCATCTATGGAGAGGCTTTGCGTGCAGTGCGGAGATCTCGCTGCTCTGCACGCATTGCGTCTGCAGAGTCCCGCCCGGCAGAGCTGTTTAAGGTGGTGAGGGAATTGACACAGGTCCCCCCTGCGCCAAACCCCTTGCTAGATCCTACAACAGCCTGCTGTGAGGCATTTAATATCCACTTTGCAGATAAAATCTCTCGGATAAGAGCCGACCTGGACGCCAACCTTCGTTCAGAGTCCATGAGTGAGGTATCCAGCAACTCCGTTGCTGTCAGTTTACTGGATGAGTTCCAATCGGTGAGTACCGATGACGTGGACAAGCTCCTTGGAAGCGTGAGGAAGACAACCTGCTCTCTCGACCCAGGTCCATCCTGGCTGGTCGTCCAGGGAGGGGATGCATTGAGAACATTCCTTCGGGATGTGATCAATGCGTCTCTCAGGGAAGGCAACGTTCCATCTAGTCTGAAGGAGGCGGCTGTTAAGCCCCTCCTGAAGAAGCCTTCCCTTGATCCCCTGGACAGGAACAACTACAGACCAGTTTCCTTGCTGCCTTTCTTAAGCAAGGTGGTTGAGAAAGCGGTTGCCTCCCAACTCCAAGCTGTCTTGGATGAAACCGATTATCTCGATCCATTTCAAACCGGCTTCAGGGCAGGTTATGGAGTGGAGACAGCCATGGTTGCTCTGACTGACGACCTCCGCCTGAGCATTGACAGGGGTAGTGTGACCCTGTTAGTGCTCTTGGATCTCTCCGCGGCTTTTGATACAATCGATCATTCCATCCTTTTAGATCGGCTGAGAGAGTTGGGGATCGGCGGCACCGCGCTCCGGTGGTTCCGTTCCTTCCTCTCCGGCAGATCTCAAAGGGTGAGACTCGGGGACAGCTGCTCTTCTAAAATCGAGCTTAGCTGTGGAGTTCCACAGGGCGCTATTCTGTCCCCGATGTTATTCAATATTTATATGAAGCCGTTGGGTGAGATCATTCGGAGGCACGGAGCTCAGTGTCATCAGTACGCTGATGACACTCAGATCTATTTCTCTGTGACCAGATCGTCTGCTCAGACCTCAGATGGCGTCTCCCCTCTCAATGACTGCCTTGCGGCGGTAATGGATTGGATGAGGAAAAACCGATTGAAGCTTAATCCAGACAAAACGGAGGTGCTCACAGTCACAGGCCCGAAACCAGGTTTGGGAATACAACTTCCAGTCCTCAATGGAGTCACACTCTCCTCGAAGGACTCTGTTCGCAGTCTGGGGGTACTCCTTGATCCGTCGCTTCACATGACAAGTCAGGTGAATGCGACGGTCAGGAGCGCTTGTTACCAGCTTCGGCTGATACGCCAGCTGCGCCCTTTCCTGGAGAGGAGGGATCTGGAAACTGTGATACACGCGCTGGTAACCTCACGTTTGGACTACTGTAATGCATTCTACATGGGGCTACCCTTGTGCCTAACCCGGAAACTACAAATGGTCCAAAATATGGCAGCCAGGCTTCTGGCTGGAACATCCAGGAGAGAGCATATCACTCCTGTGCTAAAAGCCCTCCACTGGCTGCCGATCAGTTTCCGGGCACAGTACAAGGTGTTGGTTTTAACCTTTAAAGCCCGTCATGGCTTGGGCCCATCTTATCTAAGGGACCGCCTCCTCCCATATGAACCCCCCCGCACACTCCGGTCCTCTGGGAGGAACCTGCTTCAACCCATGAAGACCAAGCTGGTACAGACCTCCCAGAGGGCTTTTTCGGCTGTCGCCCCCAAGTTGTGGAATGACCTGCCGGACGAGATGCGTCTCATTACATCTTTAGAAGGCTTTAAAAGAGCCCTAAAGACGCATCTCTTCCGGCAAGCCTTTCCAGAGAATGTGAATATCCCCAGCTCCATACCTAGGTTTTAAGGGCTTTTTAAATCTTTTCCTACATTTTTCTCCATACAACCTAAGCTGGGTCCACTCCCTACTATTGTGTATTGCTGTTTTAATTTATTATGTTTTTTAACTCCATTGTGATTTAATTCTTTTTTAAGGGAGGGTGGTAAGGGTAAGGAAGGGGTATTTTAACTTGATATTGTTTTAACCTCTGCTGTACTCCGCCCCGATTGCTTGTTCAGAGGGGCGGAATAGAAATAAATATTATTATTATTATTATTATATAGCATCAACAGCTTCTTCCACACCCATTTCACTAACAACAAAATCACAACAACACTTCCTTTCAATGATATGATCACAGCAAGAACAGGGGTGGTGTAATAAAGTCCTAAGTAAGGAGAAACAGTATAGGAGAAATTGTTAACTCTCATCCCCAGCTACTGTGGCCTTGATCCATACCCTTCCTCCTTTTCATAAAAGAGAATGATTTCAGGAGATCCAGGATATATTCATACTATACCATTTCAGCACTTTGATACCACTTTAACTGCTTTGGCTCTGTCCTATGGAATCCTGGGATTTTTAGGTTGAAGAAGTACTTAGAATTCTCTGTCAGATACCTCTAGCAGTCTAGTTTTGGGAACTGCACAAGAGAATCCTAGGTGCTTCATCAAACTACAAATCTCAGGGTTTTGTAGGATCCAGCCATGACAGTTAAAGGGGTATGGAACTGTTGTAATTGTGCAGTGTGAAAATACTACCAGATACAGATTTCCTGTGTCACATGTACTTTGTACCTTCAACATATCTCTAAACATGATCCAGATTTCTTTGCAATATGCAGAACTTTGCTAACACAAAATCTAAGTGCTCAAGGCAGAAAATTTGAAATATCTTGCAATAAATAGCTGTTGGTATAATGCACACATTGTTGCTATGTTGGTTTGTCTTCCACTGAGATACCATTATGACTATCAATTCAACACCAGAGACAATAGCGAAAGATACCAAGCACTTCAAC
Organism: Urosaurus nigricauda; assembly: GCA_034509955.1. Lineage (NCBI taxonomy): Eukaryota > Metazoa > Chordata > Lepidosauria > Squamata > Phrynosomatidae > Urosaurus > Urosaurus nigricauda. The sequence goes on from JAOEGL010000003.1 coordinate 247,103,454, forward strand.
ATTGTAAAAGAAAGCATGTCAATAAGTAATAGACCATTCCTTTTTAACACAGCACATACTTTAGAAAACAATGGTATATATCTGCCTGAATCACATCCCTTCTTTTGATAGCTCACATTCCTTCTTCATCTGTCCTTGTATTGGCAAATTATGCTGTTCCATTCTCCCAAAAGCAATCTGTTTGACACTTGGACTAAAATGATGCCTCTTAACATCCTGATGTCCAATCACAAAAAGTATGCAATTCACAAAAATATTCTCCTTTTTATTTTATTTATAGGTGCATTCGATATTTGGTTCCCTTGCCTTCAGACAGTTTTTCAGGTTGAGGAACACACTAATATGTGTATAAATGAAGATACAATGTAACCAACAAAGCATCATATATATTAGCATCTATTTCAACTTAGAACATGTCATCAACATGTGTTCAGTTAAAACATCCTAAAAATATGAGACCCTGTATAATATTAGGTATACAAAGCTGCTAGCTTGGTCTTTAAAGCATCATCTTGTTCAAGCTTCACCTGCTTGGTGCTGTCCACCTACTTTTGGCAACTCTCTTCCACAATGCCCATCAGCTAAATCAACAAAGCCAATGATTAGATATAATAGGATTCCAAAATATGTGGAGGGCAACAAGTTGCGCAAGGGCGGTCTAATTTGATCCTGAGTAAGTGCAATGGGACATGATAATCTCTCCAGTCTCCGCTCCATTTTATGTGACTAGTTGCTAGGTAAACATGTCCTGAACAAGCAAGGTTTATCACATGAAATGTTTTCCTAGGATGTACACTGCAAACAGGTGATACAGTTGGCACTTGTAACCATCCAGAGCTTGGAAAAAATTACTTTTACAAGCTGTGGTCAGTGGATCTGTTGGCTCTGGGGTTCTGGAAGTTGTAGGCCCAAAGAATACATATTCTGTGCTCTGCAGTGGAGCCCTCTGGCTGGAAGCTGTCATGCAAAAAAAGTACCTTTTTCAGGCTATGCATTGCCTCTGAATTCCTCATGGACTTAGTCTCCTTCTTTCTTTTTGCCACTTTATCTCAGTTCATTATCTCATGTCAGTTCACAAAATTAGAGTGAAGAACTCTGCTTAGGAAGAGAGCTGTGAATCACCCCTTCTAGTATATCTGACACATCTAACTGAACTCCTTCTGCTGAGGATAATAGTGACGGATCTTGTGGATGTATGTGAGATGTGCCTCTCCCTTTGCTTCATTCTTTCATAATCTAACTAATAGATAAACTGGTGGCACAAGCAGACATGCTGCGATAAATCCATAACAGGATCTCCTGACTTTAAGAAACCAGTAGACAAAACTATGCTTAGGAAGGTCTGGCACTGGATTGTGGTTTGTTGTTGTTGTTAACTAGTTTCGAGTTAGCCCTGACTCATGACAACCCTGTGGATGAGACACCTCCAAGACTCCCTATCTCCCATGATTGAGTCCATCCAGTTTTCCTATGGTCTTCCCCTTCTTCTTCTCCCCTCTACCTTTCCTAGCATTATTGTTTTTTCTAGTGATCCATGTCTTCTCATTATGTGACCAAAGTATGATAGTCTCAATTTGATCAACTTGGCTTCCAAGGAGAGTTCTGGCTTGATCTGTTCAAAGACCCATTTGTTTGACCTTTTAGCTATCCATGGTATCCTAGGCACTCTTCTCCAGCACCACATCTCGAATGCATAGATGTTCTTTCTATCCGCTTCCTTCACTGTCCAGCTCTTGCATCCATACATGGCAATGGGGAATACTATTCCCTGGACGATTCTGACATTAGTGCTCTCTTGTATATCTTTGTTCTTCAGGATCTTTTCTAGTTCTTTCATAGCTGCCCTACCCGTTCCTTGTCTTCTTATTTCTTGACTGCAGTCTCCAATCTGGTAAAATTTTGATCCTAAATACAGGAGTTCTGTGACTATTTCAATTACCTCATTGTCCAGATTGAATTTATGTATTTCTTCTGTGGTCATTATTTTTGTTGTCTTTATGTTCAGCATTAACTCTATTTTGCATTTTAATGTTTGAACTTCCTTAGGCCTGGTACAGACTAGCACAAAGTGCCGGCCTGGAGCCGATCTTGGGAATGTAGAGCTTCCGCACGCTCCTGAGCCCTACAGCACATCCCAGCGCCATCATGGCTTGCCCTGCCCACATGATGGCCCCATCCACATGGTGGCCCCAGGCCACCATGATGACGTCCATGTGTCCAGCGTTCAAATGGTACCGCACTGCCCAGATGTCATCAGCATGTACAAGGCACCAATGATGCTGTGCACACAGCCTTAAAAGAACCAGCCAGGAGTTTGGTTGCTGCAGCTTCCATCAGGAGCAGAAAAGGGTGGCTGCAGACCACCCTTTCAGGGCTGTCTGTACAGCCCCTTAGTAACCATTGCAAGTCTGTGATATCTTCCACTAGTATTATTGTGTCATCCACGTACCTTAGGTTGTTGATGTTCCTTCCTCCTATTTTCACTCCTCCTTCTTCTGAGTCTAATTCTGCTTTTTGTATGATGCTTTCAGCATATAAATTGAACAAATAGGGTGATAGTATGCAGCCTTGCCTGACCCCTTTACCAATTGGGAACCACTCTGTTTCTCCAAATTCAGTTTTTACCATGTACTCTTGACCTTGGTACAGATTTCTGATTAGGACTATGAAATGTGGTGGCACCTCCACATCCTTGAGTGCATTCCATAGCTTTTCATGATTTATACAGTCAAATGCTTTGCTATAGTCTATAAATCACATGCTTAAAATATAACATAGCATGCGACCTTTTACCTTGTGATATTTTTCACCACATTCCTGCCCATTGGGTGGCCATGGGAGTGCAGCTCACCACCACTTGGCTTCCATTGCACAGCTGGTGGTGGTGGGGAATCATTCCATAAGGTGATATTGGATACCTCCTTGTTCAATGCAGAACATATACTTCCATTGTCATAACACTCATTTACACCTGTATATAACACCATTCACCATTCACTCAGTGACTTGAATTTATTCATTCAAGTCACTGAGGTCTCATGTCATTTCAGTTTTGGCCAATCATTTCCCCCTCCCTCTCTGAATAGAATAAGAGACAAGGAATTGCCTCTGTTTTGTGTCTCTTTCCCATTCCCATGCCATCCTTAGCATGCCTGGTTTCATGCTGGAATGACAGAATTGTATTGCACAAGCTTGGGGTGATCTCATCTCAATCAGCATATCTGTTGTGCTGAATGAGCTGTTAAGAGGAAAAATGGATGATGGTTAGAGAATGAAGACAACTCTGTCACTTGCAAAACCTAGTAGCAGCCTCTTTGTCTTTTTTATATTGTTTTTTTTTTAATTTATTTAATGTATAACTCATCTTTCTTCCAAAACTGGGACTTGAGGTGGCATACAAGGTTATAAAGGTTAGCTTATACATTGTAAACCATACAGAGAATACTTAGTTCAGTATGAAGTAGTACAGAAATCATAGAATCATAGAATCATAGAATCATAGAGTTGGAAGAGACCACTAGGGCCATCCAGTCCAACCCCCTGCTATGCAGGAAATCCAAATCAAAGCACCCCTGACAGATGGCCATCCAGCCTCTGTTTAAAGACCTCCAAGGAAGGAGACTCTATCACCTTCCGAGGAAGTGCGTTCCACTGTCGAACAGCCCTTACTGTCAGGAAGTTCTTCCTAATGTTCAGGTGGAATCTCTTTTCCTGTATCTTGCATCCATTGTTCCGGGTCCTGTTCTCTGGAGCAGCAGAAAACAAGCTTGCTCCCTTGTAAATGCTATTGCTATTGCTAAAATATAGGTAGAAATAAAAGGACAATAAGTAATGACATTAAAATGCTGTTAAACCTATTTTGAAATTACAACACAACCAAATTGGAAGGAATTTTAAATACACATCTGTAAAAAGGGCAGCATCCTCCCATTGAAATTCCCTTTCTTATAAGCTAGTCAATTGCCCACTGCCTGACTTAACAAAAAGTATTTGCCTGACAGTGGGGAAGAGGCTGACTTTACTGGGAAGGGATTCCCACAGCTTCAGAGCAGCCACTGAGAAGGTCTTGCCTCGTGAACCCAAGAAATATGTTTCTGATGATGATGAAATGGTCCTCCCCAAAAATCTCAGAGATGAGCAAATATGAGTGTTCCAAATGGAGGATTCCTAACACTGCCAATGAAAAGTCATTGTACAACTATCATAGAATCATAGAATCATAGAATCATAGAGTTGGAAGAGACCACAAGGGCCATCCAGTCCAACCCCCTGCCATGCAGGAACTCCAAGTCAAAGCATCCCTGACAGATGCCCATCCAGCCTCTGCTTAAAGACCCCTAAGGAAGGAGACTCCACCACACTCCGAGGGAGTGTGTTCCACTGTCGAACAGCCCTTACTGTCAGGAAGTTCCTCCTAATGTTGAGGTGGAATCTCTTTTCCTGCAGTTTGCATCCATTGTTCCGCGTTCTAGTCTCTGCAGCAGCAGAAAACAAGCTTGCTCCCTCCTCAATATGACATCCCTTCAAATATTTAAACAGGGCTATCATATCACCTCTTAACCTTCTCTTCTCCAGGCTAAACATCCCCAGCTCCCTAAGGCGTTCTTCATAGGGCAAGGTTTCCAGACCCTTCACCATCTTAGTTGCCCTCCTTTGGACATGCTCCAGTTTCTCCACATCCTTTTTGAATTGTGGTGCCCAGAACTGGACACAGTATTCCAGGTGGGGCCTGACCAAAGCAGAATAGAGTGGCACTATAACTTCCCTTGATCTAGAAATTATACTTCTATTGATGCAGCCTAAAATTGCATTGGCTTTTTTAGCTGCCGCATCACACTGTTGACTCATGTTCAGCTTATGGTCTACTTGGACTCCTAGATCCCTTTCACATGTGGTCTCGTTCAGCCAGGTGTCCCCCATCCTATATCTGTGCATTTCATTTTTCCGCCCTAAGTGCAGAACCTTACATTTCTCCGTATTGAATTTCATTTTGTTAGCACTGGCCCAGCTTTCTAGTCTATTCAGGTCATTTTGAATTTTGATCCTATCCTCTGGGGTATTAGCTACTCCTCCCAGTTTAGTGTCATCTGCAAATTTGATAAGTATGCCCCCAATTCTGTCATCCAAATCGTTAATAAAGATGTTGAATAGCACTGGGCCCAGGACAGAACCCTGTGGCACCCCACTGGTCACTTCTCTCCAGGATGAAAAGGAGCCATTGTTGAGCACCCTTTGAGTTCGGCCACTCAACCAATTACAAATCCATGTAACAGTTAACTTGTCTATCCCACATTTTGCAAGCTTGTTTGCAAGAATGTCATGGGGAACCTTGTCAAAGGCCTTACTGAAATCGAGGTATACTATATCCACAGCATTCCCTTCATCTACCAAGCTGGTAATTTTATCAAAAAAAGAGATCAGGTTCGTTTGGCATGACTTCTTTTTCTGAAACCCATGCTGGCTTTTTGTGATTATGGCTATTGGCTTCTAAATGTTCGCAGACTCTCTGCTTAATGATCTGCTCTAGCACCTTTCCTGGAATTGATGTCAGACTAACTGGACGATAATGGTTGGGATCCTCTTTTTTTCCCTTTTTGAAGATGGGGACAACGTTTGCCCTCCTCCAGTCTTCTGGGACTTCTCCTGTTCTCCAGGAGTTCTCAAAGATTATTGCCAATGGCTCTGATATTACATTTGCTAGTTCTTTTAATACTCTAGGATGTAGTTCATCTGGTCCTGGAGATTTATATTCATTTAGGTTAACCAAGTATTCCTGTACTATCTCTTTACTTATTCTGTGCTGAAATTCCCCTATTCTGTCTTCTGCTCCATTATCCTTCGGTTGAGCACCTTTTGCCTTTTCTGAGAAGACTGAAGCAAAGAAGGTGTTGAGTAATTCTGCCTTTTCTCTGTCCCCTGTTAGCATTTTGCCATCTTCTGCACGCAGTGGCCCTACTGTTTCCTTCTTCCTTTTGCTGCGGACATATCCAAAAAAGCCCTTTTTATTGTTCTTAACCTCTCTAGCAAGCCTGAGTTCATTCTGCGCTTTAGCTTTTCTGACTTTACCCCTACATGTGCTGGCTATTTGTTTAAATTCCTCTTTCGTGATTTCTCCATTTTTCCATTTCTTATACATGTTCCGTTTAAAACTTAGCTCATTTGAAAGTTCCTTAGTCATCCATCCTGGCTTCTTGAGACATCTTCCATTTTTCTTCCTCATTGGAACTGTTTGAAATTGTGCCTTCAATATCTCCCTTTTGAGAAACTCCCATCCGTCTTGAACTCCCTTTTCTTTTAGTATTCCTGACCATGGGATCACTCCCAGTATTTCTCTAAGTTTATTGAAATTAGCTCTCCTAAAGTCTAGAGTGCGTGTCTGACTATGCCTAGCTTCTCCCTTCCACTGCATAACAAACTCCAGGAGAACATGGTCACTTCCACCTAAGGATCCAACCACTTGCACCCCATCAACTAGGTCTTCCCTGTTGGTTAAGATAAGATCTAAAATGGCTGATCCCCTTGTTGCCTCTTCCACCTTTTGGACAATGAAATTGTCTTCCAGGCAAGTGAGGAATTTGCTAGACTTTGAGGATTTGGCTGAGTTTGACTTCCAGCAAATATCCGGATAGTTGAAGTCCCCCATCACTACTACATCTCTCCTTCCTGATTGTGTGGTCATCTGTTCTAGAAAGGCATCATCCAATTCCTCTGCCTGAGTCGGGGGTCTGTAGTAGACTCCCACAGTAACATCCCTGTTATTTCCCTCTCCTTTAATTTTTATCCAGATGCTCTCCACCTGGCTTCCAGTATTGACTTCCTGGATCTCTTCACTGGTGTAAATATCCCTGACATATAATGCTATTCCTCCTCCTTTCCTGCTTGGCCTGTTTCTCTTAAAAAGGTTATACCCCTCTATTTCTACATTCCAATCATGAGACTCATCCCACCAGGTTTCAGTGATGCCTATTATATCATATTTCCCTTGTTGTGCTAGGAGTTCAAGTTCATCCTGCTTATTTCCCATACTCTGTGCATTAGTGTAGAGACATTTAAGACCATGTGTCCTCTTTACTTGCTGCTTTTGCACATTTTTTTGCCTCCTACTATTGGGTCCTTGCACTGTTTGCCTTGTTCCCTCTATGCCACTTGGACTATTCTCTCCATCCCTTTTGTCTTCCAGTATAATGTCTCCCTCCCCCACATAACTCAGTTTAAAGCCCTCCTGATCAGATTCTTCAGACTGTTGGCAAAAACGTTTTTGCCAACTGGCGTGAGATGCAGCCCATCCCTTGCCAGAAGTCCCTCCTCATGGAACCGCAGCCCATGATCCAAGAATCCAAACTGTTCTTGGCGGCACCATCTACGGAGCCAGTTATTCACCTCTGCTATTTTCCTCTCCCTTCCTGGACCATGCCCTTCTACCGGGAGTAGAGATGAGATGACAACCTGTGCATCCATCTCTTTCAGCTTCCTTCCCAGAGCCTCATAATCACATCTTTCCTTCTTAACAGACTGGGTTTTCTTTCTCTGAGAAAAAAAGGAAGCAGTAGGAATAGAGTCAGCATAGTATAGTTCTTTGAGTGCTGTACTAGGACACCGAGATACAAGGGTTTGGAATTCTTGTTTGGCCATGGAAACCTACTGGGTGACCTCCCACTTTCTCACTCTCAAGAGAAGGCACTATCAAAATCCCTTGGAAGAAATCTTGCTTAGAACATGCTGTGATAGCTTTGCCTTAGGGCTTCCATATGTTGGAAAGATCTTGAAGACACACAACAACGAAAGCATGGGAAGATTACAAGTGGTTGACAACTGTTGTCTGAGCCCCTTCTATACATTTGTAAATGAGTCAACGTGATTGCCAGTTAAAGCTTTTCTTAGAAGCACACTAATTTAACAACAGATTGTTTTTGTTCATGCTTTCCCTCCAACTTTAAAGACACTTCTGAAGCCAAAGGATTTGTATGAGGAATCCCTTCCTGATAAATTTGCCATTAGATTTTTTTTTAAGATCCTCATTTACTCTTTTACCCAGTTACTCTTGTAAATCATGTTGACACAATATTGTAAAAAAAAAAATTAGCATTCTTATTAATAGCATCTTGTGTTATATGTTGTTCTTCATCCTAGCAACTGTCCACTCTTTCTCCCATTACAGTGTTAGGGTTTCTCTGTGAATTAAAAAACCCAAACAATCCAGAGCAAACAGTTTTTATGATTCCTCCTACTCACCAAAAAGGTCCCAGGAAATGCGGAGACTTTCCACTTGCTTTGAACTTTACACCTAGCAAGAAGGAAGCAGCCACAGTCTTGTCAGCACAGTATATTTCAGGCATACAACTCCACAGCCTGGGTGGCATCTTTTCCTTGTGCTGTGGAATTAATATTTAATTCCCCTGGGCCTCTAATTATTTAACACTGATCTGGGAAATATTGGGTGTTCCCTGGCTTGCTGGAGCAAGCCATTTCCTCCATAATCTCTTGTATGCCCATAAATCATTTCATTTCTTTCATGTACATCAGTTGGTCTTTGATAAAGTAGGAGATCTGATAAAAGATTGTGACAAGCCATTATTTATTGTTTCCACAGCTTTGGGTTTGAATGCCTCTGGGGCTGAACAAGATACTTAAAGCTAAGATATGATGAAACTCAAAGATCTGAATCTTTTCATTGTAATTTGACTAGCTGCAACTTAAGATGAACATGTGGAGCACTGCCCACTTTATGAACTGAAAGTGAGAGCCTTGAGCTTTTAAAAGTAAGGAGTGGCTTCAAGTAATGAGAGTGGATGATTTTTTAAAAGTCAGATTAGGAAGGCTCATTTTGCTGTTTTGTTTTTGTTTTTTGTTTTTAGTTTGGGAGTTAATATGAAACAGGCTGTAGATGCCTTGCTTTTAGAATATGTAAAATGTAAAATTCTCTTAATCATGGAAGGAAGAGACAAACTGCAAGCCAGTCCCTGGTCCCAGTGCCTCCGTTGATTTTTCAGCCGTAATAAACCTACCAGTGGCAATTGGTGGCTTCCATGTTAGTGGACCGTGAATCTACTTTGGATATTAGAGCAGACTTCAAAGGTCTATCAAAGCTGTTAAATCCAATCCTCAACATAGTTTTAGACCAAATTTTAAAGGAGTTACCCCAGGTGCCAAATGTATGCCTCATATGTCACATCTAGTTTAGCCTTCAGTAGGATACTAAAAACTGAGCCCACTTGTATCAATGTGGTACCATTCTGGTTTCTGTTTCTTATTGAGGATAACCTCTTGTGTCTCACCAAGAAAGATGACAAAGGAGGAAATAGCAATAGCAAAAGAGCAATAGCATGCACATTTCTATACCACTTAACAGTGAACTCAGCACTCTAAGCAGTTTACAATCTGTAAGCTAATTGCCAGCAACAAGCCGGGTATTTATTTTACTGACTTACAAAAGGCAGGCTGAGTAGACCTTGGAGCCCTCCCTGGGATTGAACTCACAACTTTGTGGCTGAGATACTGGCATTTAACCACAGAACCACCAGGGATCACTTTGTTCAGATACAGACTTGTTCAGGATTTATCTGAGCTATAATTTATATAGTGATGTGGACTATGATATAACTAATGTTATTTACATTAAAAATGCAACATGGCTCAACAAATTATTGGGAAGATTGTGACCAAGGCCATTTCACAATGCACATTTATAGCACTATATTCTAATTTAACTGCCATAGCAACATTCAATGTAATCCTTGGATTTGAATTTGCAGAAGTGATATTCAAAATTCTCAGCCAGAGAGCTCAATTGCACCATCAACTACAAATCACAGGATGCCACAGGATGCAACCAGGGAAATCATAGTGCTATAACTGGTGGTATGATAGGCTACTTAGGTGTTGGTCATTCTGTCACTATCCAGGTGCTAACTGTCGTTGGATGAATTCAAGGCTCTTGCTCTCTCTTCTTAATGTTCTTCAACTTTAGATTAGACTTGAAGTGGGGAGCCTTTCAAATAAAGAATGCCTTCATACAAAGTGTTCTCCATTTTAAAGTAGAACACACAGCCCTCTGTTCTTGGCCATGCTATGTTTGTCAAAGGGATTGTCCACATGATTTTAAAACTCCTAATACTATTTGAATAAACTGTGATCCAGCTACCTGTGATTTGGAGGAATTTGAGCTTTTGGGGGGAGGGGCAGAATGCCATAAATAAACTCTTTTGAAAAAGGATTTGTAGTTACTAGAATATCTGCAAGTATCCACAGCTGTTCATCCACTTCACATGGATTTGTATGGCTGCACATTTTTTGGGAGAGGGATGGTGAATAGATGCAAAATTGCACAGAAGAGTGAAGACAAGCACCGGTGTAAATGTGCAAAAATCTGCAGCAATTTGCATAATGCACTTATGTGCAGACTACCCCAATTTTTGGACAGAACCCAAAAATTGGCAATCAATGCATAGTCATACACAGTGTAACTGTTGACCTCTGCTCTCTCTGATAATCTAAATTTTAAAGGAGCTATCCATGGTTCTGAACCCAATCCCCCTAAATAGGTTTGGATAGCTTCTTTAAAGTTTGGATTAAAACCTGAAAGTGAAAAGTAGAGAGAAGGATATAAAGAGAATGGATTGGGGGAGGGGGGGGGAATGGGAAGGAAAGATTGGGAAGGTATTGTATGGGTGGATAAAGGAAAGATATTGGATGGACAGTATTGATGTAAAGCTGATACATATGGGATGATAAATTTGTTTATTTTTTGCTTAATTGTTGTATGTTTTGTTGACTTGTTTTGTTTTTAATGTTTAATAAACTTAAAAATATATAACGAGTACTTTATTCCCCCCTCTTTTGTTTATGTTTATGTTTTAAACATGTTAAAATTGTTTTAATTTACTTATTAGTTTTATATTATAATTTATTTGGGTTTTTTTTCTCTCCAGTGTTTAAGTTTGATTAATGTTTTATGCCACTTTGGGCCCTGCACTGGGAGAAAAAGAACTAAAATGATAGATAGATGATAGATAGATAAATAGATAGATAGATAGATAGATAGATCCACTTCTAACTCATGAGCCAGATTCAAAGGTTAGATGGACACCTCTCAGGAGTGCTTTAGCTGTCTATTCCTGCGTGGCAGGGATTTGTACCAGGTGCTCTTGCAATCCCTTCCAACCCTATTATACTATGCAGTCTGTGGAATTCCTCATCCTGACCACAAATTTCTTCTACTCTTACCTCCCATCAGCAATTACATCCATGGACATAAGAGGCATCTCAGGCCTGGTGTATATTTCTTGGTTCTAGAACTCATTAATTTCTTGGCAACTATCCTTTAAATATACTTCCCTTCAATGTTGAATATTTTTGTTCTTACCATCTGATCACTGCTACTCCTAGGGCTTATATATTTGCCAGCAATTACATTTTGCCTCTTTAAATTATGCTACTTCTAATTTTTGCATATGGATATGAGTCAATGACAGACTCATTCATCTTTAAAAAATATCTTATGAACTTGCTATGTCATTGATTTGATTGCTTTTTGCTTATTTTGTTGAATCATTTTATAGTTTAACATGTAATCTCTTGATATTTATGTATCACCACCTTGTGATGGATTATGCATTGCATTTTGCATACTGTTTTTAGAAACCATGAATTGCTTTTGTATCATTGGCATACTTTATTTCAGCTTGATGTAAATGGCTGGAAACATAATATATGGAAATAAATGCACCTTTGGTTTGAAATCAAGAGAATGTTGCAATATCTTTCCTCGGTCTCCAAAGACATCTACCCAGCCTTCCCCGGCCACATATCAGATACCGCCTCTAGGCTGACCAAGAATCTTGATTGAATATATTGTATTGTTTTATTGTTGTATTATCATTTGTTTTTACATTTATATTAGTTCAATCTCATTTTAAGGGGTGGGAGGTAGGGACTGGGTTGTAATATTTTAACTGTACTTGTTTTTGTTTTGTTTTTTATTTGTTGCACCCCACCCCGATTGCTCACTCAGAGGGGTGGGTTACAAATAAATATTTATTATTATCTTCAAATTAAAAGGATATTGCAACCGTCATTTATTCTCTTATATTATACAAAAAATTCAGCAGATAAACATTAACACCTATATTGCTGCTGCAAGAAACCAGGGAGGAAAATCCAAAAGATTTTGCCTGAGATCTTTCAATAAAGCATTTCATTGATCTTGTTCTTCCTTTACTGACTTTCCAGCTACTCAGGTCTATGATTCCAGAGAGATAGGTAATTTTTGATGCTGGCAAACTGAATGAAAGTCAGCTGTTTGGTCCCTAAAGCCATTACATCATGTCACAGAACCTTCAGGGAAACATCCAATCAGAGGACATGTGCAATATGTTCTGGATTCACATCTCTCCCTTAGAATCTGAGTGAAACAACACTGACTATGTCAAGGTGACAGCCCTGGGGATTGAATTCTTTAAGAGACTAGCCGAGCAAGGAGCTGAGGTAGCAGGTGTTGGCATCATAATTAGACCCATCCAACTAATGGATGCAGGGAAAGATGAAAAGAGAGTGCCATCTAGTGTTTTGTGAAGGCAGAGCAAAACCATGTCAATTATCCAATTGCAGAATTGCCAAGTCAATTGTTATAAATAGGTTAGTTTTATTTCATCATGAATCATCACAAGTCAGAGGGGATGGGCTATATATTCCAGAATCATGTTAGTGGCATACACAGGTATGATGATGATGATGATGATGATGATGATGATGATGTTTATTTATAGCCCGCTCCTCTAGTCAAGTAATCGGAGCTGGGTACAGCAAAGTTAAAAAGTACAGAGTAAAACAACAGTCATACCCCTTCCCGACCCCCCCCCTTAAAATTAAATTAAACCAGCAAGTATTAAAATCAACACCAGTTAAAATTAAAATCAGTAGCAATTAAAACAAAGTGCAATCTCATGAACAGTTCTTGTGCAAATACGCAATAGATGAAATCACAGAAATTAAACAAAGGGGACAACTAAGGTTATCTACCCAGTTTCAGTTTCAGAGTCAGGAATTGATGTTTTATTTATTCCTTTTCAAGGAAAGGTGTACCGGAAGAGATGCATCTTTAAAGCCTTTTTGAAACTGGTCAATGATGTAATAAGACACATCTCGTCTGGCAGACCATTCCAAAGCTTGGGAGCGGTAGCTGAGAAAGTCCTGTGGGAGGTCTGCGACAGCCTGGTTTTCATAGGTTGTAACAGGTTCCTCCCAGAGGACCGAAGTGTGCCAGGGGGAGGGGTTCATATGGGAAGAGGCGGTCCCTGAGGTAAGATGGGCCTGGACCATGTAGGGCTTTAAAGGTTAAAACCAACACCTTGTACTGTGCCCGGAAACTAATAACCAGCCAGTGGAGAGCTTTAAGCACTGGTGTTATGTGCTCTCTCCTAGATGTTCCAGCAATAAGCCTGGCTGCCATGTTCTGAACTAGTTGGAGTTTCAGGGTTAAGCACAAGGGTAGCCCCATGTAGAGCGCATTACAGATATACAGATGTGAGGTTACTAGAGCGTGTACCACAGATTCCAGGTCTTTCGTGTCCAGGAAACGGCGCAGCTGGTGTATCAGCCAAAGCTGATAACAGGCGCTCCTGACCACCGCATTCATGCAAAGGTGCGCAACTGATAGTGGCAGGAGTAGAGTTCGACACACAGAACCATTGCAGTGCTCCTAAATGCATGCAAAGTAGTGCGTCATGCACACTGGACATGTACATTCACTATTTCTCCTACATTGTGCTACAGTGGTATTCAACATTGTGATTCTGTAGTGATAGTACAGTGTAACTGCACTGGCAAATATTTATGCTATGCTGAGAAGAGGAAGTCTCTCAGGCACAGATAAATGCATGGAGAGCAACAGTGGTGTAATGGAGGGTGAATGCCAGAGAGTGTACTCTGAACAGGAACCATGATATCTTCTGCCAGAGACATGAAAAATTCCCTTCCAGAAGAATGAATATATAGACATGTTGACTGAGCTATCTATAACTGAGCAATGGTGGGCTGATGGTGTGGGAGACAGAGCCATCTTAGTTATGGATGGCTTCAGAATGTTGTTACATTTATTCTCCTTAAAAAGAACTTTCCATGCTCTGTTGAATAATGGAGAGGTCTTCCCTGGAAGTAGCTGAATGGCTCAGGAGAAACAGCCACCAGACTGCTGCCACCACCATGCAACAGCTACTGTCTCTGGCTCCTGTCAGAGTTAGCGTCTAGATGGAGATGAGACTTGGATGTTGCTGGGAAGACTAACAGTGGAGAGCTGAGGGGGTGGAATTAATGTATTGATTAACAATAATCAAGCAGAACATTGGTTCTTTGATTTTTCTTTCTCTCCTCCTCCTCCACAATATAGATAAATTGGAGTGGACAGGAAAAATAAAGTCTTTATAAAGATGTTATAGTTATTAAATATGTAATATTTGCATAGTTTATGCATAATATTACTATGCTTTATGACTGTAAGAGTTTTTGCTATTATAAATAACATTTTATTCAAAAGTTTGTATTTGAAACATTGTACATAATTATTACAGCTATCATGTACAATGTATGAGTCAATGTGGAGTAGTTATTTGATTGTTGGGCTCTGGAGACCAGAATTTGACTCCCAGCTTGGCCCTGGGTAACCTTGGATAAGTCACATGTTCTCAGCATCAGGGGAAGGCTGTGGCAAATCTCCTCTGAATAAATCTTGCCAAGAAAACCCTATGATAGGATCACCTTAGGGTTGCCATAAGTCAGAAATGACTGGAAGGCACACAACAAGAAAATATGACCATAAAGGCAATAGACCCTTTCTGACCTTTGAAGCTAAGCAGAGTCAGCCCTGGTTAGTACTTGGATGGGAAAGCACCAATGAATGCCAGGGGCTGTATGTTATATTTCAGAGGAAGGAAATGGTAAAACAACCTCTGAATATGAGAGTTTTCTTGCCTCACAAAACCCTATGAGATTCATGGGTTCACCATAAATCAATGGTGTTACTTCAGAGAAATACATTATTGTTGTTGGTGGTGGTGTGTGTCTTCAAGTTGTTTCTGACTTATGGTGACCCTAAGACAACTATATCATGGGTTTTTCTGGGGCTGAGAGTGTGTGTCACCCAGTGGGTTTCCATTGCTGAGTGGAGAATTGAACCCTGATCTCCAGAATCCTTGTCTTACGCTCAAACTGCATGCAGCATATATATTAGATATATCCTCCCCGTCTGGTCCCCTAATAGATGGCATGTGTGTTAACAGCTCCTGTAGTTCTTAATTACAAACAGATGTTGTTGGTGACAGTTCCGTATTCCCCAAATTGGATAGTGCCTTTATAATTCATACTAAAATCCAGAGTATATTCACAGTTCACTGACACGCTCCCAGCTGCCAGTACAGTCATTTGTGTTTACATTTGCCCATTTGTATTCCCTTTAGCTGCAAATGTTCAGTGCGGGAACTTGAATCTCTTTAGGAATTTTTAAGATGCTGCATATTAACCGATTCCAATCAGAGGTGTGATTTTGTTTCTCCAGCAGTTTCCTGGTAACAAGGACATCACGTGTTTTTCACCTGCATGTAATATCAAGAGGATTGTATTGCTGCTCTCAGATCTTCCTCATGTAGAGTGGGCTGGGCAATTCAGCAAGGATCAGCAATAATTGTGCAAATGAAGGAATAGCTATTGGGTGATTAAAGAAACATATAGATGGTTGCAGAAGCATTATTCCTCATTTGCCTGCTTATGAGGTTGGCTTTTTCATAGGATCCAGAAGATTTGACTAGAGCAGATTTCTCATAGCCGAAATGCCTGTGATAAGACTGCAGCATCCAGGCAGGATTTCTTGACAACCACCTCCAAGGAGAACTAGTTGTCCTGTGGGAGTAAGTTCATGCTACACAAACTGTATCTAATTGGAAGGGAATCTTCTGGGGCATTTGGCCAGAAAGAAATAAGAAGAAAGAAAGATTCATGTGCTTCTGAGAAGACACTGATGCCTGGCATCTTGGCTCAGTATCATGAATTACTTCAGAATAAAACAAAACAAAGTTTCCTCCATCCCCAACAAAGCCTGTTCAGTTCTAACAAGCAAGATGTGTAGTTTGCAGACTTGTTGCAAGATTTTTCTAAATCAGGCTGGCTTTATAGATTGCCAATTATTTAGCTATTTAAAAAAACCACACCCTGGACTGATCTGTTGCTATCATATTTTAAGGCACACAACACAGTTCTTTTTTTAGAAACCTGGATTTTCATTTTCTTTTCTAGGGTTCATAAACAGAAAGCAAACAGGGTTGGCAGTTCTTTAGAGATGAAATTTAGAAAATAGATCAAAAGACTATTTCTCCTTCCAGCTGCCTCCTGTTTGAATATGCAGATACAGAGCTGGGATCAAAGCAGCTCAAGGTTGTGATTGTGGAGGGAAAGTGATTGAGGGAGTGGGGCTCAAGCACTCTTTGCCTTCTCTACAACTTGCTGCCCTGCAAGAAACCCCTGTTCCCAGGCCCAGTATTTTCCACTGAATGTTTAATACATGCATACACACATTCAATAACACCAAGACTGAAAAATGTGTGGCCATCCATGGTAGGCTAAGAAGTTTGTTCATCAATTCACTTGGATTATAAGTCAATAACCTGTAATTTTTAGACAATGTAATAATTGGACATCCCTGATTCAGGTGCTCACTGAACCATGAAGCTCGCTGAGGATGCATCTACACTCCAGAAATAAGTGCCATTTGGCACCATTTGTGGCTTTGTAGTGCTGTAGCTCTATCCTCTGGAATTCTGGGATGTGTAGTTTTACAAAGTTTTTAGCCTTCTCTGCCAAAGAGTGCTGGTGCCTCACAAAACTACAGATCCCAGGATTCTGTAAGATGGAGCCATGGCAATTAGAGGAGCTGCATTATTTCTACAGTGTAGATGTATCCTGGGAGACTGTCCCAATGTATTTTGACTGACCACTTCAAGAAATAAAAGGCTGGATCAAATTCAGAGAAGTCCTTCTTGTATGCTTTTATCATGAATTGGGACTAGTCCTTATCTTTCAGCCTAACCTACCTTTCACGGTTGTTGTGGGGATAAAATCTGGGGAGGATAAAGGGGAGAAAGCCATTTTTTTAAAAGAGAAAAAGTGATTTATAAGTTATATATATATATTTCTGTCTATTGTAATAGGCCTGTTTGGGCAATCTATGTGAGTCTCACTGTATAATAGCTGTTATCCATGAGTAAATACCTTCCTTGGGAAGAATAACAGAGTAGCTTGATCAAGACTTTGTATCTTTCACCTAATGTGGTTTTTTTGCAGTACAACATGGGTTAGATCATGTTAGGAAATCATGTAGTTTGTGGATCACATATTGTCCATTACCATTGGTGTGGCCCTGGAGACCCCCCTAGTATCCTAAAAATATTTTTAAAAGGAGAGCTGTGTCTCCAGAAACTTCTAATGGTACTGCAGCAAAGAAGGCGAAGGCAGTTTTAGGATGATGACACAAAGAAGCCAAATGCAATTTTAGCCCATATAAATAGAAGCATGATTTCTTTATTTAAAATTATTTTTTTAAACTAATACAAACCATACCAAAAACAAAAATTTAAAAACCACATTCAACTATAAAATGTATTGTTGCCATTTGACTCCAGAAAGATTGCCCAAGGGCAGTTAAATCTTTGTCAAACTGCATTAAATCTGCAGTGTGGGTGCAGTCTCAAAAGGTTTGAACTTCTTTCCCAGGCCAGATTTCCTCTCTCAGGCCTGGCATTTTTCCTGAAGAGTAGTGAGCTTAGGTTTGCCAAAAAAGGCACACTTCCAGCTTGTGAAGTTAACTTTTTAAAAACCAGAATCTCAAAGTTCACCATTCATGGAGCAGGCAGCCAGGTGCCTGTGGAATCCCATGAACCATATGATGGAAGAGCCAGGCCCCAGAAATACATATAAAGCTACATTAGTTCAGCAGTGCTAGTCATCTACATGAAGAGCGAGAAACCCTATTTTTGTCCCTGTTGATAAAAACCACTGCCAATCTCATACAGGCAAGCAATGCTGTAATGATAAATTCTGAAGTGGAAGCACCCATCATGATGGTCCCTATAGCCACCTCCCCAAGGAGACTCCAAAATGCAGGCAGTTGTATTGATCCATATTGATCTATACCTATGTGTGTGCATTACATATGTCTTTGGTAAATATAAGACAGAGTTGGTGGGATTGCACTTCCCAGCAGCTTCAGCCAGCATAGACAATGGCAAAGTAGGTTGGGAGCTGTATCTGCAAAGCATGCTTGATTCTCATCCCTTATCTAATAGATCTTAACTGCCCATTCAAGATGAAGAAAATAGTAAGGAGACAAGCTCCACGTGCTGTGAGATGGTCAGCTGTTTATTTGTTTAAAAAGCCCAAGGCAAGACTTCTTTGGGGCCTTCAGCTGAATTAACTAGAGTTGAGAATATTCTCCAAAACACAGAACTAATGAATATACTTTTTATACTCCATGGTCCTGTGTTTTGGGTAGTGTTCTCAAGTCCACTGGATTCTGCTGGAGCCCCTGAAGAAGGCCTTTCCCCACTGAGGCCGAAATGCATTGGGCTTTTTAAGCAAGTAAACAGTTGATCATCTTGGAGCTTGTCTCCTTACCATTCTCTGCTTTTAACATGATTTTAAGTATTCTCATCAGCATTCAAGCCACCCCCAATTTTTTTGCATTACAAGAGGGACAACTGCCAGCATCAAGTGATTGCTGGTGAGTAAGAATCAGTCTTGCATCTCTGATATTGAAGCTTAGCTCAGAGGAGACAGAAAGCTGGGAGGTGGCAGATGATATAATAATTCCTCCTACTAAAAAGATCTCCACATTCTGACCATATGAATTCTTGTTCCACCGCAACACCTAGTGCTGGTGATCCAGCAAATATCCAATAGAAGCTGACTTACCATCTGCCTTTCCATGGCTTACATGACCTTCAGAATTTGTGTTTAATCTCTTCTCCATGTTTTCCCTTCTTGTCATATCATTGGCTCAGTTAAAGCACAATAGGGACCATTGGGCCCGAGGTGAGGAGGTGTTTCTTGCACTCTCTGGGGACTACTGTTGAGGAGCCCCAATACAGACCCTGTTTCTCTGGATCTAGCTGTTGGCTTTTGCTCCTGGTCCATTTGATATTTATTTATTTATTTACTGTATTTATACCCTGCCCTTCAGCCCTAAAGGCTCTCAGAGTGGCTATGACTGGATATGACTGGCCCCAAGTATGAAACTAATGTGCAACAAGAAGTGGTGGCTGATGATCCTATTTCGGTGTGATAGTAAATCCACTCTAGAATTTAGTTCACATTTCAAATGAATTAGTCAGTGTGCTGAAACCTATCCCCTTGGATGGCATCTTTTAAGTTCAAGTTACAACACAGACACAGAAACCACTAGTTGCAGAATCCTACTAGTGGTTACAGAACCCACTGGTTACAGAACCTCACTGCTTACAAGTAATTTAGCCCCCTGTAACAAGCTATGCTCTCCCCCTCTTTTTTGCAATAAAAGCAGAATGGTTAGATTCTGAAACAAGAGTTAACAAATATAAGCAAAGTTATTTTTCTAGAAAAATGAATAATTTGATGTTGCTGCTGTTGTTGTTGTTGTGTGCTTCCAGTTTATAGTGACATAGGTTTTCTTTTCACCTTTTCATCTGCCGCTCCGAGGCTCTGGAACAACCTGCTGGATGAGATCCGTCACATTACCATCCTAGAAGCCTTTAAAAAGACCATTAAGACAGATCTCTTCCAGCAGGCCTTTCCAGACTAGATTAGCCTCTGTCTTATTGACATTATTAACACCATTCTCTTTCCTAGGAGAAGACACCTCTCTTGCCCTAAATCTACCCAATTTTTTTAGTGAACTGTAATTGATATTTTTAATTTATTCTGTTGTTTAATTTCTTTTTATGACTTTGACCAATGTTTTTATGATTGGGGAGAGGGTTGGGATATGGGGGTCTTTTCTTTTAACTGTAATTTTTATTTTATGATGTTTTATTTTTATCATTGCTGTAATCCGGCTTGATTCCCCTGAGAAAAGGCAGGATATAAATATTATATGATGATGATGATGATGATGATGATGATGATGATGATGATGATGCAAGTTTTACCAGAGGAGCTTTGACATGGCCATCTTCTGAGGCTGAAAGAGTGTGACTTGCAATACCTTCATGTTAATTTTCACAACTTGGTATTTTTAAAACTAAACATATTTAAAATGGATTTTGGCAGGGTTATGCCATTATCTTATCAAGCCTAAAGTTTCTTTCCCCACAAAGAAATGGAACAGTAAGGGAAAAATAACAAACAATACAATAGAGAATGTAAAGAGTTACTTTTCAGCAGGACAGTATTAGCAAAAAACTACTTTTAAAATACTGTAATGAGTAATCGTAACAAATTACATTTAAAAATAACTTTCCATTTCTGGACCAGCCCTTCCTCATTTCGGTTAGAGTCCAAGTTGGAGCCCAGGGTGAAGAGGGGTCATGACCGTGCAAATGGCAGGCTGGTCTAGTTAGAGGGTGTAGCACTTCATGGATTGAGAGTGAACTCAGCATAAGATAAAAGAGTTGCTTTTTTAAATGGCACATTCCTGTACAATATCTGGCATTTCCTCCCTGACATATGCTAGATGTCACTAGGCACATAAATCTCAAATTGTTTGGTGGGATTCTGCAGACCGAAAAAGGAAAGGGAGGGAGGTTGCTATGCAAACTGGACAGGCTGAAGCTGTTCTGTCTTGTCAGTTAGAGCAGCAAAATGTCACCTCCACTCAGCTATCTCAACAAAGAACAGATACAGTTGATTTACAGTTCTCCAGCTGACATGACAAGCTTACCATGACAGAATTCTAGAGGTTTAACTCTGAACTTGAACCAACTGGGAAGCACAATTGTGTATCAAATCTGCTGTGTTGCCAGGGTCGACTGAAGGACTTGAGGCACCTTTGACAAAGTGTCTTCTGATGGGTCCCCCAAAACATGGTTGGACCCAGGCGAAGGCAGCAACAACCAGGGACAACAGAATATTCTGCAGTCGGGAGCAGCCATTTAAATTTCACAAAATACCCATCATGTAGCATTGTTCTTCACCAAGCTGCAGCAGAACTGGAAAAACTTTGAGAATTGGGCAATTTTTCCAGCAGGAGGACTCTTTAAGGAACTGCACTAACTCTTCAACTGAAAGGAGAGATAATTGAAGAAGATTAGCATTTTTGAAAAACTTTCAGGGTTTTGTTTTTTAAAAGCAGGCTGGCATCCTGCTCAATAGTTTAGAGACAGCTTGGTGTAGTGGTTTTAGCACTGGAATACAGCTGTGGAGACCAGGCTTCGAATCCCCACTTGACCATGGAAACCCACAGGATGATCTTAGTCAAGTCACACTCTCTCAGCCTCTGAGGGAGAAAACAGCAACCCTTCCCCAACAAACCTTCCCATGAAAATCCTGTTAGTTTCTAGTTAGGCTTGCAGTGCTAGGGACTCATGTTTCATATAGCCAGGACCCAGGCCATGTAGGGCTTTAAAGGTAATAACCAACACCTTATACCTTGCCCGGAAACTAATAGGCAGCGAATGTAATGATTTTAACACTAGTGTAATATGGGCAGCTCATGGGGTACCCACAAGTCTGGCTGCCATATTCTGTACCAATTGAAGTTTCCAAACTCGGCATAAGGGTAGCCCCATTGCTGAAGTCAAGCTGGGAGGTTACCAGCCCATGTACCACTGTTTCTAGGTTGCCGGATTCCAGGAAGGGCCGCAGCTGGTGTATCAGCTGAAGCTGATAACAGGTGCTCCTGACTGTTGAGTCTTCCTCTCCCTCCCCTTGATGACTGTCTCTGCTTTTCTCCCCAGGGATAACACATCCCTTCCTCACACTGTTTAATTCTCTTTTAAAGTTTTAAGGTTTTAATTTTATATGATGGGAGGGGGGGAATGGAAAGGGGACTTTAATTTGATTGTGACTTTAACTGTACTCTGTTTTAATATTTGCTGTAATCTGCTTTGATTCCCACCTGGAAAAGGTGGAATAGAAATAAATCTTTATTATTATTATTATTATTATTCCCAAATATACAAGCTGCAGTTCCAGTCTTTACATGTCTACTCAGCAGTAAGCCTCAGTGGAACAGTTTTTAAGCATGCAAAGCACAGTTCCATTCTAAGCATGTCTTCTCAGCAGTAAGGCTCAGTGGAACAGTTTCCACACATGCAAAGCACAATTTGATTTTGTGCATCTCTTTACTCAGGAAAATGCTGCATTGGAACAGTTTCCTGGGCTAGAAAGCTCAGCTTAGATCCACACAACCACTTCCTGGATTTCAAAGCACAGATTAATTTCATGCTCTAAATTCTCCCAGAGACTATTCTTTTGCATATTTAACAATAGTCGTGATTATGCAAGAAAACAGAGCGATCAAACTCAGATAAAAGAAAGCTGTGTAGAACTGACACAGTGGTTCAGATAATAATGTCCAGACATCTCAAAAAGAATCAGACAAAGAATCAAGCCCTTATAAAAGAATACAGAACCATCAAGCATTAAGGATCATTTGTGAGACAGGGAAGATGAACAGTGCCTAGATTAGTCTCATTCCTTCCAAATGAGTCATGCCCATATAGCCAGGCACATAGATTCCAAGCCCCAGGAAGCTGCAGCAGAGGCAACAGCAACAGCTTGCAGCCCAGACAGGACAGACAAGATCAAATTGCTGATCAGGCAAGGCGAAAAAACAGGCTTTTCCCCCAAAGGCTTTTTTTTAAAAAAATAAAAAAAGTCTACATTTAGACCACTCTGTCAAATTTGAATTCTGCTCATGCCTTCTGAAAAAGAAGATAAGAGGTTGTTTCCCTTGCTAGTTTCAAACTAATTTTGTTATCCCCTTTGGGTACTCTGAACAGAAAGTTGGACTGGAACTGTTTTAAAACTGGATGAAATTAATGGTGCCTCTAAATCAGAATCAACACTTGAGTTACAGACAAACGTATCATGTGCCTGAATGCATACACTCTTTGTCACCATGCTTTTATTAGAAGATCAAAAGCTTGGAAAAGTTACTTTTTAATGACAATTCCCAGAATACCCCAGGGATTCCTAGGATTCTTGAACTTGTAGCTCCAAACAGTAACTTTTGTCTGGAAAGATTCCTATGTATAGTAATTGAACCTATAATTAAGCAAACACACAAATAACACTATTTTTCCTGTTTCTGACAGAGTTTACGAACAACTTGCATTTCTCATCCAATGTAGGTAATGATTATAAATACTTATATACAGCATTTAATTTACAATTATGTCTCTATCCTCTCATCTCCACAAATTTTGACACTAGGCAGCTTGACTTCCACATTGATTCAGATCTAGGAAAAGGAAGACAAATTTTCTTAGGCTGAAGACCCCATATGGTTTGGTTTTTACTGTGTACATGTTTGCTCTCTGCCCCCTTGCTCATCACAATGAGGGCCATAAATATAAGAAATAAAAATGTGGTCTGGCCAATTTCTGCCCTGTCAGTTTCCATTGTGCCTTGGTGGAAGCAATGTATGCACATGCTTAATTTTCCCATTGAAAACAATACAACATAAAATGTACTTAAATCTACCCAGCATGTGCCCAGAGGGGTATTCTTGATTCAGTCAGCTACAGTCTGCTCCTTTGCTGTGTTGTACTATTCTTGTTAGCAATCAATGTGCTATGCTGGTCATTTCAGGAATCAATGTTTTCACTTCCTTGACTTTCTTAAAGTGCTCTCCCTCTTACCCAACATTTAGATGGAAAGAGAAAAGCTGCCCTTTCAGCCAGTCCCTGTCGGTGTACTGCAGTGAACTGACTGCACAATTGTGACACATAAGCCAAACTGTGATGCTTTTTAATCTCCAGCAGCTGCAAGGACTACATGAGAAAGTGGTGACAAAGAGAAACAGGAAACTTGCCTCTTTCTGGGCAACACCTGCTTTTCAGAAAGGAAATAAACTTGACAATAGTGTTGGGTTAAGTCTATATTTAGCAGATCCGTATAGTTTGGTAATCATGGGGATAATCGATGGCATGTCAATTTATATCCAATGGCTTTCCTCTCTGCAAACAGATTAAACTATTCAGAAGAAGGTTGTCATACTCAATTTTCAAAGCTTTTCCAAGAAGGAATGGTGTGTAATTTTAGCTCTGGGTATACATTTCAACACCAAAGTTCATAAGCCCCTACTGAAGAAAAGCAGCTGATGGCTCATCAAACACAGTGATAGACATGCTCCTTTGTTCTGACCCAAGGTCATCCTAGTGTTACTTTCTTTTTGTTTCTTTTCTTGACTTTCTGTTTTTGATTTAAGTTTAATAACTGGAAAAAAATCAACTGCTGCTTAGACTTATTATTCTTAGGCTATGTGGAGAGGAATTTAAATTTCTAAATTAATTTTACTCTCTGTCTTTATTATTTTGCTCAGAGTGTGGAAGCAATCATTTACAGATAACTTATTATTTATAATTAATTGTTTTCCCAGTAATGAAGGTATAACTACATTGTTTATGATCTGTTGAGGTGACGTTGCCAAGTCTGACTGACATACAATGTCAAGTAACTAGCAGTATTACTAGTTCCCATTCAGTCTCCAAATAATACATTTGCTTGCTACATCTTCACTGTAACCATCTTTCAAGGGGAAAAAATCAATAGCTATAGGCCAGGATCCTCTTCAGTGCTCCTATTGGAGCATAAAGCGATGTACAGAACTTCAAGATTTTGAATGATGTTCTGGATTATTACAGTGACTGTTCCAGTGGCAGTTCTGGGTTGTGGGAGACAGGCTTTGCAAAGTCCTATGAGATCGATCAGGTTGAGCAAATGAGAGGGGGGGCACTTTCTCCATTCTAATTTGTCTCTGCAAAAATGAAAGCATTCAGCAGCTCCTAACAGCATCTTCATTTGTGGTTATTTTCCATTTATTTGTTCTTTTAAATATACTTAATTAAGTAGCATCTCCTTCCCCCCTCTAGTATTACTTTAACATCCAACAGCTACTGAGAGCCTCAGAGGTCCATTCTCCTATTGATCAGGATGCAGCAGACTAACATTTCCACCATGCCTTCTCTCCAGCAATCTCTAGTGTGACAATCAGCAGCAGTGCCCCTTTCACAATTCCTTCTCACACTGTAGATCACTGATGGGAAGGGGATGAAAACCTTACTCTGCTGTGGCCTGATCAACAAGAAACGACATTTGTCACTCACAACAGTTGGTAGCTGTTAAGGTAGAATTGGGAGACTTTTCCAATTGTGGCAATAGTGCCAACAAGTCATTTGCAAAGAACAAGGAATTGAGATAGTGACTTACCCAGATGTGTGAGTGAAAAATTTTAATGGATGAGTGAATGTTCAACAGTATGGTCATGGAAGGTCTCAACTCTACTTATTTTTTCTCACTCTGAAAATGAATTTTTAATGCTTACTCAGGGACAGCTCTGCCATTAAGCATAGTGAGGTAGCCACCTCAGGCAGTAGATGCTGGGAGTAGCAAGGAGAGTCAGTGGCTCATAAACCAAGATGATTCCATTTCAGTTTTTTTACATTATGTGGATTATTTGTACTGTTTAAATATTAGGGTTCATCTATCAGAAGCTTTCCTTTAATCAAAAGCACATCTCCCCACAAATGTCAGGGAACCTTATTATGATCAGCTCCCTACTTCTTACATCTTCTCTCATGCCATAAGGTCTCCAGATTTCTAAACCATCTCTTAGAAAGGAAGATTGGAGGCTTAAGTGGGTCTCAAAAATATAACTTTGAATTCATCCATGTTCATTTGTGAAATGTCCTTTTGTCCTTTTGCAGTCATCCTAGAACTGGATTAATCACAGGTTCAGACTATATTGGTTTACTTCCATTACTTAAATAGAAGAAGTCTGCTTCTTCATATGCTTGTTTCCTCTTCATGTCTATTCTAATGTCAGTTTCTTTTTATCTATTGCCGGATACAGTGTTAGTCATGAACGACTGGGAGGGTTAGTCCTACCATGCAGAAAGATGAGGTGATCTAGGTCTGAACGTGTTTATGAAAATAAGAGGGATGAGGGCAGGAATTCAAGTTGGAATAGTATAGCAAGATACTTTAAAATCTTGGCCCTGGTATGTGTCCTAGTATGTGTCAAGAACTGATAGAATGTTGTAGTTTGAGTGCTGACCTAGGAACTCAGAAGACCAGGGTTCAGATCTTTAATT
The DNA here is from genome assembly GCA_034509955.1 of Urosaurus nigricauda. Taxonomy (NCBI): domain Eukaryota; kingdom Metazoa; phylum Chordata; class Lepidosauria; order Squamata; family Phrynosomatidae; genus Urosaurus; species Urosaurus nigricauda. The sequence goes on from JAOEGL010000003.1 coordinate 247,129,724, forward strand.
GTTAACCTGAAGACACATAAGAACATAATATGCCTCTCAGTGTGGATGGGTAACATTGGGATTCTTGCTTTAGACAGCAAAATGTTTTAGGACAACAGTATCAGGCAACTTTATTTACTATATATCAGAGGCATCACTAGTCATGTGCAGGAAGTGCAGACCTCAGAGGTGGGTCTGGTGGGAATGGGCTGCCTTCCAGGTCTGTCGGCTCTGCTTGGTGGGAAAGTGAGTCTCCTCCCTTTGCTGCCTGGCCATCAGCTTTCCCAAACCCAGAAAAGGCAGTTGAAGAGAAGAGGGGGTATTAAAAATGTTCCACACTAGGTGTCAAATAAACTAGGTACACCACTTATTTACATACAAACTAACCTAGTTTTATTTAAGAAATATACACCACATCTCTCTTTATGAGGGCCACCCTACCATCAGAGAGATGGGTAGCACACTCTGAAGATCATGAAAGGGCTGAAAATTGTTGGTGAATTAATCCGTTCAAAGGATATTGTTATTATTATAAAGAGGACTTTTTCCCCAGCCATCCCTAGACTGTGGAATGACAGCTGAATATGTTGTTGGAATTTAAAACAGCATTATAAACCAGGCTTCTCAAGATCATTTTTAAACTGTAAATTTTAAATGATGAATTTTATATGTGGATTGTTTTAATATGTGTACATCTTATTTGTTTTTTTTAATTGATGTGTATTTTAACTGATGTATTTAACTGATGTTGTTTGTTAATTGTTGTTTTTCCCTGTCTTGATACATGGGAAGAGGGAGCTAAGTAACACTAACAAAACAACAACAACAACAACAACAACAACCAGCTGTTACTACCACTGATTGGGAGAAGTACTTTTGGGGTTTTCTGCTTCAGGAGCCACAATTATTTGCCAAAATGATCTGCCTTAGGCAGCAAAATATTTTGGGCTAGTCCTGCTCCTAATAACTCCAAACAGTGACAGCAGTAGGCTTCTTCTCCTCTTCTTCTAGTTTTCATTTCCATGGTGTTACCCACAGAAGTAGGAGCTTGAGAAACCCCACTCGCAACAAAAGTGTAACTTTAAATGTTGGAGGAATGCTATTTAGTTCAAAGATATTAGAGAGATGGGTAACTGGGATCTTTTAAGACAATTTATACTGAGAAAAATTACAAAGAACTCCAATTTAATACAGCTAGGAGATTTTTATTCATAAGTGTGCCCAAATGCACAAACACCCACCCGCATCAGAGCACAGTTACACTTGGGGGAAAATTTGGACTGAGACAATGAAAGGTTTAATGGGAGAACAATTATCATCTAACATTGGTTTTGTAGAAAAATACAGCTGGCAGATTCAAGCAAGGGAGCATCCATAATGTATGACTTTGAAGAAAAACATTAAAAAAGGAAAACACCTTCAGCTAGCAGCCAAAGACATACTATAAGAAATGAATCTGGAAACAAGCAGATATCCCAGGAAAAAGTTAACTTGAAAAAAAACAACAACAACCCACAGAGACTCAAATTTCTTTCAAAGAAAAAAGATCACAAGAAAAGATGGGAAATGCAGTTTCCTTAGCTCATGGCTGTGAGAGAGTGCGTGCCCAGAAAGTGAACTTAGAAAAAAAGAAAACTGTGGGTCCCAGCTGCAGCTGAGAAAACCCTCGAAGAGAAGTGAACAACCCAAAAGATGCTGGATACTCAGGCATAACTGAGGGAACTCTCCCACAAAAAAATGAACAAAGGTATTCAGATTGGAGATGCATTTATACTCAGATCTTGTCTCCAAGCAATAGGTTTGTGGACTTACACAGGGTTTTAAAGCATTTTTAATGTTATCCTGGGAGCAGATACAACCTAAAAGAGTTGTTGCACTGAGATGTTATATACTGATACACTTTGAAACATCTTTCTTTTATCTGGGGCTAGGCAAAGGGACATGGAAGAGAATTTAAAAGGGTTAGATATGCTTCCTTTGTGTCCTCATTTCTTTTCCCATAGTAAATGCAAAATAAGCTGGTAGAGGGAAATGTGTCACATCATGCATTGCCTCTGGCACTTGTTCTTTTTTCTTTCTCAGCTGACAAGCCCTAGGTCAAGTGACCCCAAAACCTGTGTCTTTTAACTTCCTTGGGTCCTGTGAGCTCCAAAACCACCTGCCAGGTCATCCTGACTTCTAGTCATGTTCCCCATTAGATAGCAGCCAATCATGAGGATACGCAATGGCACATAATAATTGGGTAACGGTCACTTTAGAGAGGCAGATAGATTTTTAAAAACATATCCAATATGTAGTCACTCGCTCTGATTGTAAATATTTCAGGTCAGGTTTGGTGTTTATATTCAGACATCAACCTTACTTACTATAACTTTCTTGTATTTTCTAGGTCCTTACTGACATACAAGTACAGTGGTCCCCCGGGATACGAAGACCCCGGGGAACGAAATCCCCGGGAGCCGAAACCGGCGGGACCACTAAAATTCCCCCGGGATCTGAAGAAATCCCCGGGGAACGAAAGGGAAAAACCGTGCAGCCCCTTTAAATCGGCGGCGCGGTCCGTCCCTTAAAGCGGTCCCCCGGGATACGACTATTTCCGGGTTACGAAAGGTAATCCGGAACGGATTACCTTCGTAACCCGGGGGACCACTGTAATTTTCCCTTTAAATTAACTGTCTATGGTTCAGACCTAGAGATCAATTCACTTCTAATGGCAGTCCTATTCAGAAGCACAAAGCACAATTAGGTTCTCAATATCTGTATCTACAAATAGCCCAGTTTAAAGTTCAAGACTCCAAACCAGAACAGAATGATATAAAATTCCTGTGCTCCTTCAGAGCTGTTTCAGGCACTTTAGGTCCTACAACCAATTCTTGTTAAATTGACTGGACTTCTCAATATTTGCCAAAAGTAGGAAAAGTTGTTTTTGTGCACCATAGCTCCTATGATACATCAACCAACATGGTCACTGGTCATGGTGGTTGGGGATTCCTGCATGTTGTGGTCCAAAAAGCAACTTTCCCAGACTCTGTAATTTGTAACTTTCCAATTATACTGCATGGCTTTCTGAGGTCTTGCTTGAGATCCTCATATTCTTTGCTCCTGCTACAATAGGACGAAATAGGTGTGAAGGCCAACAAATTCAATAGACCCACATGTCAGAAGGGTTAGAATAGCCCATGAACAACTAGCCTAATATTCCTCTAAACTGTCAAAATGCATACACTTTAGGTGCCTTTATGAGTCTGGGAAACATAAAATCAGCAGTTCAATCTCCCTTGAATGCTTAGCTGCATGGAAAACATCTGTCTAAAGTTTTTACCCCTTTCCAATTTGCGTCTGGATCTATGTGCAGCTGGGCTAGGTTAATTCATTGCTGGCTGAATGAGAAGAATTCAAATTCAGTTCCACTGCCTTCCGTAGGCCCCAGAAGAGATTATATCTTAAATGCATCTGCACAGAGTTTTAAATTCCCCCACCACCAACAGATGTAAGATTAAACTGTTGCTATTTACCAGTTTGCTTGAATGAGAGGAAAACCCTACATTGCTAAGATAGCACACCAGTATTTAAAGACAGTCTTTCCACTGTTCCCACTTGATTTCATACATTTTAGAAAGAGGCAGCTGATTTACATTTTTCAGTATCAGTGGCGGAAAAGTAACTCCCAAGACTGATATCATATGAACCAACTTTCAGCCAAGAAGGAATTTGCAACACTGAGCTATACATTCCAACAAACAGAAGTCTGTGATGAGAATGATATGCCAAAATTAACAGGCAAGGCTTCCTTTACTCTACATATTTAAACTATATAGCTTGTTCTCTGTTTATACACCATCTTATTGGGTTCTCTGAAAGATGGGGACCACTTATAATAACAAATCCTTTTGTTTAGAAGTATAGGAACTGTATGGGCCTTCTAAAGAGAAGGAGAGGTTTTATGAACAAAGCTTATAACTTTGATCAGTTTCAGGTGAAAGCAATTTTTTTCAGTAGGCTGAACAAGCTGATAAGTATTTTGAAGAATGTGAGCAAATAACACAATGGGTTAGATTCAGATCTAGTGATTTTTAGAGTAGATCAGTGAAATCAATGGTTAATAAATGAAATAATTGAAATCAACAAGTCTATTTCTATTGCTATCCACCATGAAACCAGTTCTGCAACAATTGTGGATGCTTTGATAAAATAAAAGTTTGCTTATTATGTATATAGATTAAGCTTGTTCTGTAATATAATATCTGTCAAGCCAGAGCAAGCCAAATCTTTTGTTCACAAAACCTGTTCCTAGTGGGAAAGGCTGCATAAGTCCAACTTGTCTCCCAGGATGTTTAACACCCATATCAGCACTAATCGCCTTGTAATCAAGGTGTCTATTCAAAAGCGGTCTTACTAGTTGGGCACAAACAGGGAGTAAATTTGTATCAAACAAGATATTTCTGGGACCATTCTAAGCACAGTTTAATCCCATTTGGTGAAAACACACCTGGGCAGACTAGAATGGGCTTCGATCCAAAGTGATGTGACTAATGAGGTCATTAGGAAATTAAGGGTGTTCACCAATGACTCCTCTTCATCCTGGATTGAAGTGACTAGTGGAGTTCCACAGGGTTCTCTCCTGGGCCTAGTGCTATTTAACATCTTTATCACACACTTTGATGATGGAATATAGAACATATTTATCAAATTTGTACAAGACACCAAATTAGGAGGGGTAACTAATACCACAGAGGAAAGCATCAGAATTCAAAAGGACCTTAACAGATTAGAGAGCTGGGCCAAAGCTAACAAAATTAATTTCAGCAAAGAGAAATGTAAGGTACAACACTTAGGGCTAAAACTGAAATGCATGGGTATAGGATGAGGTACACCTGTCTTGACAACAGTACACACAAAAGGAATCTAGGGGGCTTTTTACATTGGCAAGAAAGTGTGATCTGAACTCGCCTTTATGTTAATGCTTAGCAGCTACATAGCAAGCCTCCGGTTTGCATTAAAAAAGTGCAGAGCTGCTACACAGAGGGGTGTGGGAACGACTTATCTGAGTGGTCTTTTTTGTGGCTCAGCAGTTACATGGGAAGCTGTCAGAACGCTACAAACACAGGCGGAGCTGATACATGGGCAGCAAGAAACGCAGCTTTAAACTGCGACTTTAATTTTTTTTTCCTTGCCGGCTGCGAACAGCGCTGTTGCGCGGCTCGTACCGCCGCGAACAGCGCTATTCCGATGATCGAGGCTTGAACTGCGCTATTGCGAGGGTCGAGGCTTGAACTGCGCTATTGATAGGGTCGAGGCTACGAATTGCGCAGTTTTAAATGATTCAAAGGGGGCTCCTAAGTGATTTTGACAGCAGCCACAGACCGAGCATCTGCAAGAAGACAAAGGAGGAGGAGTGCTGGCCATTGACCCAGTGACGTTGGCATTCGTCAGCACAGGGTCACTGTGGGCATCATCACCAACATGGATGCCTCCTCTCCTTTGTGGTCGGCACTTGTCGTCAATGTTCAAAGCACAGCCAAAGCTGCCGCCTTTGCCTCCGCTACTGCTGCCAGGATCGTCGAAGTGACCACTGAAATGACTGCTGTGACCACTGAAATGACTGCTGTGACTACTGAAATGACTGCTGTGACCACTGAAATGACTGATGTGACTACTGAACTGACTGCTGTGAGTACTGAAATGATTGATGTGACCACTGAAATGTTAGCTGTGAACACTGAAATGACTGATGTGACCACTGAAATGATAGCTGATGATGATAGTGATGATACAGAAGAGAGAATAGCTGCAGTTGGTGTCTCACTGCTTGAGCAGTGTGAATTAGCCGGTGGCATTGCTATGTCCGAGAAAAGGAAGACCCGGCTTTATTGGACGCTGGAGAGAAGTGATCACTGGTGGTCTGTCATAGTCACTCGCACCTGGTCTGAAAGCCGATGGAGGCGTTACTTCCGAATGCCCCGTGCCCTCTTTCACCGGCTGGTGGACATCCTCCGTCCAGAACTGGAGAGATCTGATTCAGTGATGAGAAAAGCCATCCCGGTGGAGGAGAGAGTGGCCATTGCCATCTTCATGCTGGCCCATAAAATGACCTACTTGGTGACTTCAGAGCTCTTCGGGGTTGGCATTTGCACTGCAGGGCAAATGATGCTGGAGTTCGCCTTGGCCATGGAGAAGCTCCTGCTGTCCCGGACTGTGTACTTGGGAGATGCCCGGAAGGTAAGGCACTGTCCAAAACATATTTCCAATTGTCAAGCTATCCTATCCTGTATGTGGCATATTTCATGTGTGGGTTGTTTTGTGGTGTAATTGCATGGATGTAATGAATTTGTCATTTATTCACCTGTTTCCCCCCCTTTCCTTTCTACAGATCATGGAAGGTTTCGCTGAGCTTGGATTCCCACAAGTAGTGGGCGCTGTGGATGGGTGCCACTGTCTGATTGTGCCACCCCTGGGGCAGAGGAAGAATTATCAGAACAGAAAGGGGTCCTATTCTGTTATCCTGCAAGGGACATGTGATCACACTGGTCGCTTTGTGGATGTGGAGCTGGGATGGCAAGGATCAGCTCATGATGCCAGGGTGGTCCGCAATTCTGTCATTTTTGAAACTATGGAAGCTGGCATCTTTGTGCCAGGCAACCCCACCATTACCATCCAGGGTCAGCAAATTGGACCCCTCCTGCTGGGAGATAAAGCTTATCCTCTCAGAAAATGGTTAATGTCGCCCTACAAGAAACCTACCACTGCCAAGCGGAAGCTTTTCAATAGGAGGTTGAACAGGTGTAGAGTGAAGGTGGAACATTCGTTCGGGCGTCTCAAGGCCAGGTGGAGATGTCTGAAAGGACCACTTGTTGTGGCAGAAGAGAACGTGGTGCCCATGATCGCCGCTTGTGTCATCCTACACAACATCTGCGAGACCAAGGGAAAGGTTTTGGATGAGGGGCTGCAGTACAGGCGACGTTTTGTGTTGCCTACCCTGGGGGCACCTATTCCTGAAAATGACCCTGGCACACAAGAAGGGCACAAAGTGAGGAATGCATTGGCAGAGTTCTTCCAGACAGGGAGAATTTGAACTTGGACTTCTCCTCCATTTGTGATACCAGAGCATAATTGTTTTGTATAATCATATCAGTAGTTGAATAAATGTATCCCATCAGCCACAGTCTGTGTGTGCCCATCATTCATGGTCTGCTGTGTGGGCAGTCTCTGCCATGTGCTTGTTGGCTTGACACACACAAACACACTCACAGAAGGTCATGCATAGGTGTGCCTGGTGCCAGATTTCCTGGAAGATAAAGATACAAGCCCATAACTGCCAACCGTTTACTCTGACAATGTATCAATACCCCTTGAAATTCAGGCTTCCCTAATGGCCCATTCAATTGTAACAATATGAAGCCCAGAGGCATCTATTGGGGGAAAGATTCAAAATTCAGCTCTGAGGGGACTTCATTGGCCTGAAGCCATCTCTGCCCACCTTGCCCTCACCCACAAATTTCTATAAAGTCCAAAGCCCCTGTCTTTTTCCTCAGGACGGCGACCATGGCTCCCAGGGTGAGACCTCCAGTTCGCAGGGCCTACTGGCAGGCTGAAGAGCTGGAGATCCTCCTGGAGGCCCTCATGCCAGAGCAAGCTGCTCGGATTGTGATGGCCTCTAGCAGCAAGCCGAACAAGGCCTTTTTTATGGATGCCGCCAGAGCCCTCCGGCGACGAGGGTTTCAAAGGACCTTCCTACAGTGTCGGAGCAAGTTTAAGGACCTGAAGGGAAGGTTCTTTGAAACCCTGGAGGACTATGGTCCGCATCCGCCTGTTCGGAAGAGGCCACCATATTTCGAACAGCTTCGGGCCCTCTGGCAGAGGGGCGGAGAGCCTCGGTGGCAAGATCGCCGTCCTCAAGGTAAGTCTGGGCCCCTTTCATTGTGCCTGTGTCCCTGTCACTGACCCTTCCCTCCTGTTTGCCAATGTCCTCCATGGGTCCTCATGCCTGTCCTCCACTTTGCTTTTGCAGGCATGCAGCCCAGGCGAGGACGGAGGGTGCCTGAGCAGGCCCAACAGCCCGGCAGGGGGTCCCCCGCTGCTGCACCTCAGGGAGAGGCTCGGGATCTCCCTGAGGATGCAGCACAGCCAGGGCCCTCTGATGCCGCCCCTCCGCCCAGAGAACAGGCTCCTCTGGCAGCAGGTTAGTGTCCAAGGGGTTGGGGGGGGTGGACGTTGCAAGCCTGCAGCCTCCACAACACTCCTGTCCTGTCCCTTCCCTTCATGTCACTGTATTAACTTCTCCCCTTTCTTCCCTTTTTACAGTAGCTCCTCCGTCGCCGGATGCTGCTGCTGCCATTGAGGACCAGCCTGGGCCAAGCCACCGCCGCCGCCGCCGTCGCCTGGAGAGGGGACCCGAGGCCCAGGGTCCCCAACCCAGGGAGATGCCTGAGGCACAGCGCCACAGGGGAGGAGGTGAGTGCAGGCACCCAAAGAACCGGAGAAGGGAGTGGGGATGCCCATACACCCTGCCTGTGGGAGTGGGTGTGTGGCTCCATTGTCGCCTCCTAACCATTCTCTCTTTCTCTCTCTTTTTTCTTTTGTCCTCTACAGAACGCCTGCTGCATAGAAGGGTGGCAGCGCTGGAGGCAGGCCAGGAAAGGATCTTGCAGCTCCTCAATAACATCTTGCAAGTCCTTCCTGGCGCTGCACCTCCAGCTGCCCAGTAAAGCTGCTTCCCCCCCCCTTTCCCTTTCCTTCCCTTTCCCGTGTTTGCTGTTCCCCTTCCTTCCCCTTCCCTTCCCCTGTAAATAATTTGTAAATAGTTTGTATAAATAAAAAAGTTTATTTTTTAAAAAAAATTTGTCTGTCTTGAACTGCGCAACAGCGGTAGTACACCATTGACCCATTTGTATGAATGAAATTCTTTTTTTATGAATGAATGGGGGTGTTGCGGTAGTGCGCTGTTTCACCATTTGTTAGTGTTAAGATTTGAAGTAGGACAGTGGTGTTCAAAATGTGCTTTTGAAGAGATGTTGAACTTCAGCTCCCAGAAGCCTAAGTCCTACATCTCATCAACAGCGCAGTTTGAACATCACTGCCATAGGGAGTTAGTGAGTTAGCTATAGCTATAGTGTAGTGCCTGGTGGAAAAGGAAGTGCAGGGAAGGAAGGAGACCTTTGGGGAGAGAGATAAGTACAGTAGAGGACACCACAGTGCTTAATGGGAACTCAGTGCTTGTCACAACACTTCCCTCCTCTTCCTCCCCTGCGCCTGGGATGGCGACGAGTCGCCATAGGAACCGCCACTTGGCTGCTGAAGAGGCCAGAAGACTCCTGTCTAGGTTCTTCCTGAATGACCTCCAGATCCAGAACGACTTCGCCAGGAGTGACATCACGACCCCTTTCCCCACCCTGATGCCCAGATGGCCCCTCTACAGCCATGGGAATGGCCCTATGGGTAACACTCTCCTCCTCACCACCCACTCTGCCACTCTGAGCTGATCTTAAGATCCCTACTATCTGTTCCAGCAGGCCACTCTGCCCTTCAAGAACAGAAGTGAGTCGCCTCTGCTCCTGGATGGATTCTGCCTGCTGCTGAAGTGCCCTATCCTGATTTTGGACTGCCCTCTCCTGCAGCTGAAGTGCCCTCTCCTGCAGCTGAAGTGCCGTCTCCTGATTCTTGAGGGCCCTCTCCTGATTCTGGTGGGCCCTCTCCTGATTCTGGAGGGCCAGCTCCTGCTGCTGAAGTGCCCTCTCCTGATTCTGGTGGGCCCTCACCTGCACCTGAACTGCCCTCTCCTGATTCTCGACTGCTCTTTCTTGAAATTCTACGCTCCTCAACCTCAGCTGATAGAAACGCTCTCCCTGTTGTGTGAGTGCTGTCATGTGTTCTGAGGTGGCACCAACGAGACGATCAATTGCCCTGGCGGATGTTGCTGCTGCTGAGCGACGCACCCGTCTGTGTCTCATGGCAGTGAGCCGCTCCTCCGGTGGCATTGCAGCTATGGGATTGGCGGGTGCTTCTTCTTCTTCTGAAGGTGGTCTTGGTGCACCTTCTGCACCTTCTATAGGACGAAGCACCAGAGATACACAAAAGCATAGAGTTAGCACATACTCCAGAGGGCATCCAATCCATCCCTATTATGCCATGCAGGAACTCTCGCTCAAAGCACCCTCAATATGTCACACAGGCCCTTGGACAAATGTAAGGAAGAGGAAGAGTTGAGGAGAAGCACAACACACACACACACACCACAGTCATACAAAGGAGATCTTACAGCATACACTGACATAAACGTTGTAGCCCCTACCCAAAACATGCCATCATGCCAACAAAAACCTTCGCCAGCGCCTGTGTTCCTGTGCTGTAACTGGCCCACTATACAATCCCCCCCCTTCCCATGCCACACACATGTCTTACCCTGCAAAGCTTCCTGACCGTCACTATCATCGCTGTCTCTCACAGTCCTCTGTCCTACAGGCGACCGATCACGGTGGCTACTGACGTTGGCAGAGACAGTGCTTGTACGGGAGGATGGCCTGCTTGAGGAAGCTGTAGATGCCAACTTTATGGCACGGGCTTTTTTTCTGAGAGCCTCGATGTCCACAGCTTGCTGACTGTAGGATGTCTCATCAGAGTCCGGGGACTGCTCCCGTTCCTCTGCATGACAAAGGGACAGAGTGACTTCTCCCCTATGCCCACCCTGATCCCACATCTTCCCTATGTCCCCTAGTTCCCTTTCCCTCAGAAGCCGAGGCACATCTTACCTTGAGAAGGCAGCAGAAAATGTTGGGCACATTCCATGCTTGTCTGTGGGCTTGGATCAGGCTCTGGCTCTGATTCTGGCTCTACCTGTGGTTCCGGGGTGTCCTCCATAGGTTCAGCCCTAGCAGGCTGGCCCACTGGGACCCTCACAACCTGTCCGCTGGTGGACAGTCTGTTGGGTCTGATCCTCCCATCCTTGCTAATGAACTCATGAAGCTCCTTGTAGAAAGGAGGACGGGGGCCTGCCTGGGTACCTTTGGCCAAATTGTCTCGATATTTTTTATATTGTGCCTTTAAGGCTTTGCACTTTCGCCGGCACTCTTCCCAAGTCCGCCGGTGTCCCTTCCCTCTCATGGCTTGGGCCACCTCATGATAGGTATCCGCATTGAGGTAGGTGGACTCCAGTTTCTCTAAAATATTGGGCCTTGACCAGATGGAAATGAGGTCTGAGGTCTCTGCATGAGACCAAGACATCCCTCTCCCCCTTTTCGGGCCACTTGTAGAAGTCTCTGCCATTGTGCAAAGTGCCACAGCAAAGCCTCGGCAAGAGTGTCCCTAGGAGCGGCTGACTTGGACAAATGCAAGTGGGAAATGGCGCTGGAATGTGTGTGGGGGTTCGTGTGAAAATTGAAAGTTTCCTCTTATAATTGCACCTGTTAAAACATCCGCCACCAAAACTGTCAATATCCCAAAGGCGCTACTGCGCATGTCTAGGGTTAGGATTAAGGGCGGAGCTAGGGTTTGGGAGCTTTAAAAAACTGCGCAGTTAAACCCCAGCTTTTACACCTGGAGGGCATAGAACGTTTTAATTAGGAGTGGAGTCCACACCACGCATGCTCCCAACTACGATCCATTCTGATCCGCACCAACAGCGCAGCCTTTAAATGGGCGCCTTAAGGAAACGGAGCCCCATTTAACTGCGCAAGTACACCTTAGCCTTTACATGCACTAGCGCTGTAACGCAGTTATTAAAAAAGTAGTGGGTCAACCGAACTACTTTTTTAAAGCGCGTTTTTTCCCTTAAAACGCCAAAATGGCGTTTTCGTGTCACACTTTCCCATTTTATAATGTAAAAGCTGGGTTTTCACCCAGCCTTCAAAACACCTTTTTTTGCCAATGTAAAACGCACCTAGGAGTCTTAGTAGGCCACAAGCTGAACATGACCCAACAGTGTGGTACAGTAGTTTAAAAAGCCAATGTGATTTCAGGCTGCATCAATAGGAATATAGTGTACAGAATGAGGGAAGTAATAGTACCACTGTATTCTGCTTTGGTCAGACCTCACCCGGAACACTGTGTCCAGTTCTGGGGACCACAATTCACAGAGGATTTTGACAAGCTGGAACATATCTAGAGGAGGGTGGCCACATGGTGAAAGAGTGGGTATGTTTAGCCTGGAGAACAGAAAATTAAGGAGTGACATGATGTTTAAATATTTGACATGATGTCATATTGAAGAAGGAGCAAGCTTGTCTTCTGCTGCTCCACAGTACACTCTTATAGTGCTGCTATTCAGCTTTTACTGTTCTAGCTGCCTCCTGTTGCATTTTAGGATTGGCAGTTTAAGGAAGGGCATTTAGAATTCTCAGCCAGAGAGCTCTTAGGCTTCGATGAACTACAAACCTCAGAATGCAACAGGAAGCAGCCAGAGCAGTAAAAGTGGAATAGCAGCACTATAAGAGTATCACACAGTAATGTGGTAAGAGCCTAAACAGATGGGCGAAAAAATACAGCTTCAGGTGTCATGACACTGCATGTCCCGATGATGGCCAGAAGCCAGCTTGAAGCCACCTGGCTGCGCAGATATGGACAGTTTCATGATGGTCCAGTGTCATAGCATTTATACACAGCATGCTGCTAGAGTACAGTATCTTAAAGCTGGCTTCAAGCCACAGTGGGGTGGAAAAGTCAGCTTTTTGCGGCTGAAAAAGGGGCAGATCTAAGTCACTCCCTTTTTTTGTTGGCTTCAAGGAGGATTGGGGCCATGGCATCTGTTAGCCACAGTCCCAATACGTCTTCGGAAGGGGTAGCTTCAAACCACCCCTTCTTGCCCATCTGTTTCACCCCTAAGACACAAAGCAATGGATTCAAACTGCTGTTTGACAGTGGGCCATGCTGCCTCTGAGAGTGGTAGAGTCTCCTTCTTTGGGGGCTTCTAAACAAAGATGGCTATCTGTCAGAAGTGCTTTGATTGTGTATTCCTGCATGGCAGGGGGCTGGATGGATGTTGTGTTCTCTTCTAACTCTATCATTCCATAATTCTATGATTTTAAGATAAAGTAAAGTTTCTCTTCCTTTGGACTTCAACAGCTGCTAGGAACTTCAGCCAGCATGGACAGTGATCAAGCATTCTGGAAGTTGAATTTTACATCATCTATTGATGATCTCTCTTGAATATAGAATAACCTGTGACAAAGTTGTGTCTTCATTTCCTATAGGAAGGAGAGTTAGATAACTTCATGATTTTTTTTTTTAAAAAAAGACTTTTGGTTTAACTTTGAATGCATTGTGAAATGCTAAAAGTGCATAGTGAAAGATAGCATGGGGAAAATGGTCTCTCCCAATTGAGTCTCACCATCAAGGAAATCTTTCCGTGCAGGAGAAAGCATCTTGTGGTATGGTGCTTAGGGCTGAAGATAATGTTAATGTTAATTCTGAGAACACACTCCAAACAGACTAGCTGATTTTCTTACCCTGTCTCGCAACACCTGACAATGTCACATCCTGTTGGAGCATAGAGCAAAAACAATTGCTGAATCTTCTGTGGTCCTAAATGAACCACCATTTGCTAAAGCCAAGTTGCATCTGCTAGCCACTTTGGAAAATAGGAATCTCTGCTTCCTGAGGAATCAGCTGTTCAGTGTCTCAATCTTTTCCCAATATACACAGTTGCCTCAGCAATAAATTTCATACTTTTATCACAAAGTGGCTGGTGGGTTGGCCAGGTTGCCATCTACACCACTATCTAGGTATATTGGCAAAATTAATCACATGGCTAAGGAGGGAAATGTAATATCTTATTCATTTGTTCTAGCACACTAGTTATCTGGAAGTCTTCTGGGAATTGTAACCCCCAAACTATTTTTGGGGAGTGGAGGGGGGGGGGTGTCTGGTTGATTTGTTTTCTTTTGTCGATCAGTACCTGCAGAGCTTTTGATCTCCCACTTTCCACTAGAGGGAGTGCTGATAATTCTCAAACTGAGGTTTAGGATTTTTCAGACGAACCTCCAGCCACCCTCTCAGATTTGCTGCCTTGTATGACTCAAGTGTAACATTAGACAAGGGAAAGGTTACATTACACACAGAAAAATAAGGTATTTGATTTACATTGAATTGAACCATTGGACCATCTAAACCAGTGTTGTAAACTCTGACTGGCAGGGGCTTGCCAGGATTCCACGTATTCTAGCTCAGGTTGGTATTCCCTGGTGGTCAGCTTTTCAAGTACTGCCGAAGCCCCCCCCCCCCCCCTAATTAGTTTCCAATATAAGAGAAAGCCCTGTATGCATGGCATTGTAATGATGATATAAAACAGTAAGCGTAGCAAATTTTTATAGAGCAAGAGGCACAGTAAATAGTCTGATACAAGTCAACAGATCAGCCTAGAACAGTGGTTAAAATGTAGGAAAGAACAAGCAGAGATTTTTGAAATACATGTAGAAGAAAAACTAAGTAAATGGATATTTGGGAATATCCTAGAAGAGCTTTCCTCAGTTTGATGCTATCCAAATGAATTGGATTACAACTCCCATTACAGCTCCTATCATCCACTCCAGTGAATCTGCAGCTCACAAGCTTTCAGAAAGCTATGAAAACCTGAGAGTCACAGAAATATTTAAATATAATGATCTAATTGCTAATCCCATCTGAATAGAGCAACTGAATCAGCAGGATTTTTATAAGTGTTGACTTAACATTCATCATTTAATTGAATGGCTATATTGTACTTTGGAATACGCTTCAAATTTAGGCTCAGGGTTTACAGTGTAAGCTTTACACAGAGAGTCTTTTCTGAAGTGTGTCTAACTGCATGCTCCAGTGGGAGAGAAGGGACTGAAAAAGGAGAAAAATAGCTTTCCAGTATGAAGGAAAGTATTGTATAACCTCCAACATTTCATAGTTTAAAACCAGGACATACATGGCTAAACAACACCAGAGTGTGGTCAAGATGGAAAAAAAACTATTAATGAGGAAGAAGACACAAGCTAGGAGAAGCTGCAGTAGTTTGCTTTTGCCTAACATTATAGGGAAGGGCAAGACTTTGATCCCTTATTTCCTCTCCACCCCCTTCTGAAATGACTGAGTAAAAAGTACTTCTGCACTTTGAATTCAGTTTTCAACATCCAAAGAAAGCTGAGAACAAAAAAGGAAAGTGCGAGGAGGAGAGAGAAAGCGGTATATTTTAAAAACCACTCAAAAAAGTGGGATGGCAGAGGATTAGTTGGGACTGTCACTGTAGAATCAGGAGAGTTGGAGAGTATAGAAAAATACACAGACCCAAACAAATAATGATAGGAAAAATTATAAAATTACAATACATTGAAGAAGAATTTCCCCAAATCTTCAGTAAGAAAAATATGAGGATTTGTGATAAGTATGGAAATTATTACATGAGTAATTTTTTATAATGGTAGGACCAGCCCTATCATTGAGGAGGTTATCTGCGCAGCAGATGTTGGGCAGTGCTTGGAAAAGTTACGTTTTGGACTACAATTCCCAGAACCTCCATTCTGGGAATTGTAGTCCCAAAACTAATTATTCCAAGCTCTTTTTAAAGATGTGATGAAAAAGCAGCCATTTTCTATGTACTTCCTTTGTTATTATTGTACTTATTGCATGATAAAAGGAGAGAGGACTGTGGGTTTCTTTGCCTTAGCTTTTGGTACTAAGCTCTTTGTTCACTATGTATATGTGGAATTTGCTGCTGTGCATTAGGCAGCAATATGTCTTGGGCCAACCCTCCATAGGGGAATTGAGAAGGAGATCTTTAGCTAGTATTGTTGTTGTTGTGTACCTTCAAGTTGTTTCCGACTTATGGTGACCCTACGGAGATCCTATCATGCAGTTTTCCTGGCAAGATTTCTTCAGAGGGGGTTGGCAATTGTTGTTAGCTGAACCAAATCATCACTGCAAGTCTTCACACTGGCTGAGCCAAATCTTCACTGCAAACTTTTGCAACTGGCATGGAATGTGCTACCTGGGGAAGCAATATATTTCTCCAAGTATAAAATATTACACTTTCAGTGCTCCAAAAATGCAATGCTCCTACAATATATAGCACTTGAAGGAATACATAAGACACTTCAGCAACAAAAGAAAGAGAGTGTGGCAGGATTTATACATGTAGCAAGGCCTCTTAAAGCCTTTGCTGCAACATTGAGGGGGAAAGACTCCAAAGCAGAATATTGATCCCAGTACCAGCAAAAGTTTCATTTAAAATACCCGAATAACAAATTGCTCTATGTGTGAGTTGGCTCTGAAAATAGGAAGCAGACTAGAAAGAACACTGTCGCCTCAAGGTAAGTCTTCAAAGATATTTCAACAAAAATGCTGAACTAGGAGATGAGGGTTCAGTTTGTACATAAGTACTAAACAAATTAGAGAAATAAATAACCATGATGGATTTTTTTAGCATTTAAAATAATTGTGAAAAAGACAGCTAAAAAAAGTTAAAATCTCAACCATGGAACAGGAATAAAGGCCAGTTATTGATGCACACATCAGACAAATCCAATAAATATGCTCTTTTGAGTAACCAAAACAATTATTCATAGACATTCAATAGAAAAATGTGGATGCAGAAGACAGCCTTCTTGTCTTATGACTTATCAAAACTCAGCTCCACAGATGGTACATGAAACTACCTTGACCTGACGGAAATCTAGCACACATTAGTAGTGAACATAGACAGCTGTCTTACGCCCAGGTACATTGTGGATTTGATCCTATTGCTAGTCCCACTTGCAACAGTCCACTGAAGCAATTGTTACTGGTAAAATACTAATTTAAAGCTCATTGATTAAATTTCTCACTCTAGTTTGGACCACCAACACATATTCTCCAACATTTCACAAATGAATATCAGGACATGTATGATCAAGCAACATCAGAGTGTGATCGAGGTGGCAAACTTATTAATGGGGAAGAGCACACAAGGTAGGAGAGGCTGCAACAGTTTGATTTTATCTGTAACTACTGAGAAGGAAAAGATTCCTCCCATTCCTTTTCTCTCTCCTCTGCTGAATGCATACATTGCAAATTACTTTTGTACCTTGAACTGAAGGTGAATCCACATTGTAGAAATGATGCAGTTTGTAGAAATGATGCATCCTATGGAAGCCTGGGATTTGTAGTTTTACATACTCTAAGGCAAACCTATCATGGGATTTTCTTGGCAAGTTTCTTCAGAGAAGGTTTGCCATTGCCTTTCTCTGAGGCTGAGACAGTCTAACTTGCCCATGATCACCCAGTGGATTTACCTGGCCAAGCTGGGATTCAAACCCTGGTCTCCAGAGTCCAATGCTCAAACCACTACACCATTGTGGCTCTCAGGGTGAGACTGCAAAGCCCTTAAAAAAAGGCTTGTTCTGTGTAAAGTAGGAAACCCAGGCACACTAGCTGAACATCATTAAATTCCTAATTGTACAGATATAACAGCCTTTCCCAACCTACTGTCAGATTGGAGTTGATAGGAGTTGGAGCCAGTACAACTGAAGGACACCAGACTTGGGGGGGGGGGGGGGGGGAGGCTAGTATAACACATGATGATGATAATGATGATATCACCAATTTTGACAAACATTGTATAGACCTCTAGTCTTCCAAATATCTTATGTAAACTAGAAGATGTGGGTAGGATTGCCAGATGTTAGGGGCTGGCCTCAAGTCTCTAGTTTTTATAGGCCATTTCCAAGCAAGAGGAAAAGACTGTGTAAGGCCTTAAATAGACTGGCACTTTGTGTTGGCCTGGGCCCAATAGTAGGGCTAGATAGGGCTGGGCAGTTACACATGCCCAGCCCTCCTTTCGCTGACCTTGCACCACCATGGTGCGTGCCCATCCATATGGAGTGCACCATGATGAAGCATGGGCATCTGAGTGTCCAAACGGCACTGTCCGGAAGGGGCATCATGACGTATGAAGATGCCTACGATACCCCTTTAAAGAAGCTGGCTAGAGTGGCTTCTGTGTAGGGAGTGGGTCAGTGGTGCAGCTGTGCGGCTGCTGCAGCACCAATAAGGGGCAAAGACAGGCAGCTGTTAGCCATCCATCTGTTTAGCCCCTAAGTCTCCCATTCAGCAATTAAAACAGCAGCTTGCTACACTTTGCAAGGCTTAATTGATTGCTGTAACTTACTGCCAGAGGCAGTTTTTTGTGGGTTTTTCGGGCTATGTGGCCATGTTCTAGAAGAGTTTATTCCTGATGTTTCACCAGCATCTGTGGCTGGCATATCCAGAGGGTCTCTGTATTTAATTACAGTGGCCCTTTGGTATCCACTGGGGTTTGGTTCGAGGACCCCTCACCCCCCCCACCCCCATGGATACCAAAATCAATGGATGCTCCAGGCCCATTAAATACAATACCACAGTAAGATTGTGTCCCTTGTATAAAATTTCAAAATCAAGGCTTACTTTTTGGAATTTTTGTATTTTTAAAATATTTTCAAATCAAGGATGCTTGAATCCAGGGGATAAAAAACCCATCGATATGGAGGGCTGACTGTAGTTAGCTTCCTCCTTCCCTCTCAGTTGTCGTAACACCAGAACTCACTCTCCAATCTTTTCTGCAGCCACTGTCTCACTCGAAGCAAGTAGGCTGCTAGATTAAGCATTCTTTATGCCATTTCCCTAATAAAGTAAAAATGAATAATCCCCCCTTTCCTCACACTTTGCTCTGAGAACAGCTCCTTAAGCTATGATTTCTATCTTAATTTCCAAATTTGTTAATGTGTGCATGCTGGAATGACAAGTTTTGAGTCCTTGTGGTTGGTACTTAATATACAAGGCTTAATGACATTGCCAGGGGCCATTACTAGGTCTCAAAGTTTGGCCCTGAAACATCAGGGCCTGGGATGATTCTGAACCAGTAACCCTAGGTGTGGATGTGCCATGCTACACCTGGGCTCATTATATTTAAAATATGTTGTTGTTGTGTGCCTTCAAGATATTTCCGATTTATGGCAACCCTAAGGTGGCTGTAGCATGGTGTTTTCTAGGGCTGAGAGCATATGACTCGCCCAAAGTCACCCAGTGGGTTTTCATAACCAAGTGTGGAATCAAACCCTGATCTCCAGAGTTGTAGTCCAGTGCTCAAACCACTACACCAGCCTGACTCTCCATATTTAAAATAGAGATATAAATATAAACTATATTTAACTGACAGAGCACCTTTAATATTTCTTTCTGTTGATGGTTACCTTTCAGGAGTAGGGAACGGAATCTTGGCAGTGCAAAACAAAGCCCAATAGTTCTTACAAAAACTGCTTCTCAACAGAAAATAACTTTTCTAGCAGGACAATGTTATGACAGAAAATAAGATATTCCCTTCCCACAAGTAGAATTTTCCACTGGAATGAAATTTTGACTGAAAAAACAACAACACCTAAAACAATCTCTCTCAGAACTAGAAATCTGGGAGCATTCCCATCTATCTGAGCAGAAACTGAAATGATTGGAGTGGGGGAGAGTCATTGGGCTTGCTTTTAGTGAATCCATCATGGGGAGAAAAAAACCACAGCTCCTTTTCCTAGCACTGTAGGAATGTCAAGTTTTCTTCCTGATTCAGAACAAAAAATGTAATTCAGGTCAGGAGTTTGGAATTTCCTGTGGGATGGGAAACCTGATTCCTGACCAGTTCTAAAAGGTTGCAATAAAGAAGACAAGGATCACTTGTTCCTCTTGACCACTCTGGTCAGAATGAGAAGCAATGGATTTAAATTGCAGGAAGGAAAACTTGCTTATGGTGTCATTACAATAAACAAGCTGAAAAAGAGATTATGTGAAAATCTGGTTTGTGTCACGAATGTTGCAAGATTCCTCCTTATGCGGTATTTAAAGAGGTAGGCCATAAATTCAAATGGAGTGTGTCATGCACATCTGTAGGAAAAAGGGGTGCCAGGAGCCACTCTCCATAGAAACAACAAACCAATCTGGGATTGCTGAAGAGGCCTGGGAAGCAATTATTTTACTGTGCCACAGAAAAACCTGTGTACAATCCCCTTTGCACATGTAAGTGTGCAATTTGGGTCACATATACTTTTATGTTTACATGCATATCTGAACCCACACATTGAAGAGAGAGTCAGAGAGAGAGTTTAGGTTTAAAGCCAATGGAAAATTTTATATAAGAGACTTCTGTTTAAATCTCATTTTATTCATATTGCACCAAACCCCAGGATGTACAGAACAGTTATAGGTCTTCCTGTCTTCAGATGTCATTGATGTGCCTTCAAGTTGTTTCTGACTTACTGTGACCCTAAAGTGAACCTATCATGGGGTTTTCTTGGCAAGATTTGTTCAGAGGAGGTTTGCCATTTGCTTCCCCTGAGAGCATGTGACTTGTCCAAAGTCACCCAATGGGTTTCATAGCCAAGCCAGGAATCAAACTCATGTCTCTGGAGTCATAGTCCAACACTCAAACCACTATGCCACACTGGCTTTCCTGTTCTCATATACTAACCTTGATATAACAAAAGTGGCCAAATCTGTACAGCACCAATTAAAATTTGTGAGGTGATGACTTGTATTATGGACTAGGTAAAGGTAAAGGTATTCCCCATTGACAAGGCTTGTCTGACCATAGGGGGCAGTGCTCATCTCAATTACTAGCCGAAGAAGGGCCGTCTGTGGGGCGGGATTAGGGTTAGGGAGCGCGCAGCATTTGCACGCTCCCTAATCCTTGCGTGTATGGATGGTGCCATTTTTAAATGGTGTCATCCACACACACGCGCGATGATGGTGTCATGGCGTGTTCTGCATTTATACAACGCAGCACATGCTTGATGTCATGGTGCCGCAGGAGGGCACCTAGGGCACCCTTTCTGCAGCGCCAAAAGTGGCCAAATCTGTACAGCACCATAGTTTTGGTGCTGGTCCTTGGTGCGGCCTTTACACGGCCATGCCAAGGATCCCGAGGGGGCTATGGTGGTGGCGGCAGCCCCTTTCTCCCCTCAGGACCACTGGGGATGGTGGGGTACAGCAGGCACCCAGGGCGCCTGCTGCACCCCACTTTCAGTAGGCCTGTAGAAGCGGCTGAATGGGGCCTCTGGGGCTGCTGGTGAGGCAGCCCTGGCCCCATCCCGGCCCTTCTCTGGGTGCCTACAGACCACCCCTTTTGGGTGGTCTGTACAGCCCCATAGTATTTTATATAGCACAACAACACTTATTTATATTATTCTATCTATATTTGCACATTTTTTTTTGGTCAATAATACATTTTAAATAATTTTTGATTAATTGTGGTCTTCTAATGCTGGTCTATGGATGTAAAAAAAGTTCTTTGTCTTTATCATTCTATATAATCTCTTTAAGTTCTTTCTTGTTGTACTGCATAATTATTCTATCCAGACCCATGACTACATTATCTCATCTGAAGAAATCTTGCTAAGAAAACCCCTTGATGGCTTCCATGGCCTTAGGATCACCATAAGTTGGAAATGACTTGAAAGAACACAACAACAAGAACAAACAAGGTTGCCAAGTAAAATAAGGGACAGAACTTCTGTCCCTTTAAAGGTTGCTTGTCATGGAAGCAATACCTAATTAAATTTCCTCTTTTGCACTGCAGATCAGGAGCCCTGTTTTCAACTTCATCTGGGAACACTATACCTAAGCTTGGAGGAAACAGGGTGAGGGGAGGGTGTCATCATTCCTGCTCATTGAACAGTCCCAGAGCTTCAAACCTGGGAGTCGTGGCTAGTGTAGGTTGTACTCCTGGGAAAATAACTCTTGAAAATAAATTGTTTATAGCCTGTAACATTCAGATGGTGTATTTCAATGAAAGTTAAGAAGGGCCAAAAGTTATGGACAGAGATGCCCTATCTTTATTCTCTCTTGTACGCTGTAGACATATGGAGGTGATAACTAAGTGTGTACATAGCAGAAAACAAAAAGACAAGATTGCCACTGGAATGAGATTTGAGATGAGGATTGAGTCAGAGAGATGAGGTGGAGCTGTGAAGCTTCTTGTAGATCACAGAGCTGCTCTGGAATATCTGAAATGAGAGCTACAGGCTTCCATGTGTCTGCTGGACTTTTTAATCAGTGAGTTTCCCTCTAAGCTTAACTTGTATATTTGAAAATAAAGCCAAAGTTTGCAAAGTGTCTAAAAATGTCCAGCAAAGCTGAGAAAATGTTCCTTTTTTGGACTATAGCTCCCAGAATGCCCCAACCAGTATGTTAGTGGTCAAGCTAAATGGAAACTCAAGGAGTTGTGGTCCAAAATATAACCTTCCTAAACTCTGGCTTCCAATTATTTCCTCCCAACTGAAACAAAACCCAGGGAATGCACTATTAGTACACCATTCTGAGAATTGGGGTCATCTCCATAACAGTATTTTCAAAATTGTTGTTTAATCCCAAACATTAGAAAGGGCCTTTTGATATTGCAATCTGGGTTAATAGTTCACAGGAGGTAAGGACAGTGACCCAGTTCAGGGCAAACAGAGAACTTGTTGAGACCTAGCTGCTACAGGCCCATAGTTCAATCTGGCTTCCAAACTAGAATATGTAGCCTTGTAATTTCAGTCTACATAAGGAGAAGAGGAATCAGAAAGGAACACTCAGTCCCAGTCTTTAATTCCTGGAGAAGGAGAAACATGCCTGCAAGGCACTGTAAACCTGGCAGAATGTACCTCCTGTGTTTGCTGAGCTGCCTTGACCTTTATTAATGTTGGAAGTATTTCATTTGTGACAAGTTTGAACTACAGGAGAGGAGCAGAGTAAATGCTATAGAAGCTATGTAATATCTACATTTAACCCACCCTACAAATGTATACATGTCATCATCATGTATGATTATTGTATGACATATTTTACTTTGTGTACATGAATTAGGAATTCATGATTGGCTACAACTTCAAATTCATATGACAAAGTCAACCCAAATTTTGCTACACATGGTGAAGATTAGAATAGCACCATCCATTCTGCAGACAGAAGTCAACCAGAGTGAAAGCTGAATCCTCCTTTTCCTCCTCCTCCTCGTTTTTCTCCTATCATGCTTTTTTCCTAGTTTGGCTTATAAAAAAATTAAAAAATGCATGCTTCAAATAACAACTCAGGTGTGGAGCAACATTCTCTACCGCAACTGAGGATAACCGTCTAGCTAGACTGGTACAAAGGGAAGCCAGCTTTAGGGCCTTGTGTAACCAAGTCAGAGATTCTGCACTAACTTTAAAGTGATTTCTTAAAACAAATGTTTTCTCTTTCTTTTTCATTACTAAGAATGTCCAGAGTCGTTATTCCTGTTTTATAGCCACAGGCTCAGAGCACTAGTATGTGATATTCTAAAACACCGAGGATGTTAACAGTTTTGAAACAAGTGAAGCAATACACATTGCCATCTAACAAGCCTTAAAATCTTTAAGTCCAGATGTCAGTGCACTGTGGATTTTAGAAATTCCAGGTTAGAAGCCTTTAACACAGATGTACCAGAATATTTTTTTTTTTAAAAAAAGAAGCTTTCACTGAGTGAGTTCTGAGGTGCTTTCTGACATAATTTTAAAAAGACTCCAGAATTCATCACAATACCAGTGTACTGAGGGACAGACCTAGGGTTACAGTCAAGTAAAAGGCATAATTTTTGTGGGGGCAACCACGGAATACACACACACACACACACATACACACACACATTCTTGTAGTGTTGCTAGCAGTTTATTAGCAACACCTTTCAGCTTCTTTCTTTTTTCTTTCTTCTTTCAGCATCCATTAGCCCTAGCCATCATAGCTACTAGTGAGCAACTCCAAGACCAGTAGTCCAACAACATCTGGAAGATAGCATTTTGTCCAGCCCTGCTTTAGGGTATATTTGAAATTAATTTTGGCAAGAGCATCAGTTTTAAATGCATTTGGGAAATCCTTTACTTCCTTCCAGATTCTAACTATCTCCATCAAAGCACTATTCATGATGAAGATACAAGCATACATATCTGGTGTAAGATATTTGCTTTATGGTCAGGGCCAAGTCAATATATTTCTATAAAATCTTCATATGTGCACCCTGTACATTTGAATGCCCTAGTTCTGTGTGCTTGCAAAGATGCACAACAGATTTAGTTACTGTATTTTGTTTTGAATTATTCCTTAATGTGAAGCCTCATGTTTGTAGATGAAATAGTATGGGAACTGCTAATGGAGAAGAGATTTTCAGCCTTATGTTTCTGGGCAATTGCAAAGATACGTCTTTGATTTTCATTTAAACATCTGTTGTAAATATGTTTAGACATTGCAGCAAAAGGAAAAGAAGCTTAATTTATTCTAAAACTAACTTTTTAATAATAATAATAATAATAATAATAATAATAAGTAGTAGTAGTAGTAGTAGTATTTTGCCCTTTTTGAATGTTCAAGGTAGCAACAAGATTTTCTTTTCCACAGACACAAAAGGAAAATCAGGCTCATTGGTAAATGAGTTAACACATGAAAATACATTTCTACAATTGTGAAAGATCAACTTTCATTTTCAGCATAAATTGTCAGAGTTGCAAGAGTTTCTTATGTTGAAAGTTGTGATTGCAATAAAGCGTTTAAACCACATATTCTTTACATATATTTCAATATATATGTCCCTGGCACATTTCTAGGTATTTAGTTTCTACCATTCTTTGCATACATGTGAAGACAACTTTTGTTGCTGTTGTTGAACATAAAGATTTGCTGACCCTTCCAAACATTTATAGATCCATTTAGGGTTTCAGTGGGAGTTCATGCAGTAAGACCTTTGCAATACAAGGTATAGAGTAGCAAGTAATTTGATGCATTTGACAGGCACTCAAACTTTTCCCATCTGTTAAGCAATTGGGATGCTATAGATTGCTGGGCTTCTCTTGCTAAATATAGTGTGCATTCAATGTGACTCAATGGCGTTGCCATGCCAGGTTTTGACCCTTTCCACAGTAGTACCACAGCTGTTTCAGCAGAATCCAAATGAAAATGGTTCATGCTCGAGAAAACAACAGACAATGCCTTGGCTATTGTGTGCTGAGCATATGAGTTTTCTTTTACAGTTAAGATACGAAAAGCTGCCAAATAGCTATTTTGTTGCCAAAGCTCTTCCTGTAGCAATCAGCATTCTACTTTCCAGTTGCTACTGTTAGGAATGCTTGGTAGAAAGAGTGACCCATTGGCTGCACTGCTGCTCTGCGTTCTCTCCCTTTGCCTGTGCACAGGGGCCTGTAGATGTTTGCATCCATGTCACTTTATTTATGCATTTCAGCACTTCTTCCTAATGCTGCTATCCAAACATGCTAAAGGAGTTGCATCTGTACAAACCTTAGGAACACAAGTGCCACCTTCTTTTCAAATAGTTGTTTGAAGAATCTAGCAGTAAATAATGGTATTTATAATAGTGTCTGGCACCAGAATTTGGAGAAATTACTTTTTGGTTTCACTGCAACCCCCAGACAGGCAGCATGAATTCTGAGAATTGTGGTCCAAGAAATAACTTTAATTAATGAGTAACCTCTAATAGGAGTTTATCACACAAAGGAGATTGGGAGTTTATCCTGTGAATATCCTGGAAAAATTGTGTAATTAAGCAAAACGATTTCACATGACATTGCATAAAACCCACCATTAAAGTGATCACAAAGAAGCATTAATGTGCATCTTTTTATTTTCGAGATTTGAGTGACAATGCATTTTTGTATGTTTAAAAATTGTTTCCCATGAGTAATAAAGTCAAGGTGGTCCAACCTGGGAAATCTGGATTCAAATTAGATCTGAGCCATGGAACCATTTGTCTTGGGCAGGCCTCTAGCTCTCTCCTTTAGTTGCCCTCTGTGCAAAATGTGAATCACAGTGACTTCTTAAAGCAGTACAGATGAATGAAATTATGCATTTTAAAGCAGTCTGTGCAGCACAAGTGCTATAGAAATGAATGATTCATACTGAGAGTGCCACATGTGTCTCTGAGGTACAAAGGTTAAGGAGCTGGAGAACATGACAAACGTCAGGGAGCACAATGACAATCTGCTAAAAAGTCATGTCTTGCCCGCATATAGGTGCGGTCAGGAGCAAACAGATGAGGTAGGGCTCAAAATCCAGGTGCTTTTCTTTCTCCCTGCCCAAGGTAAATGAAAGGAGGCTAAATTCCACTTCTGCTGAAAGAAGGCAGTTTCTTCTTTCTGAAATTTGCCACCTCTTACAGAAGAAGCAGCATCAGACAGCATCAGACAGGGCCCAGAAGTTTGGAATTTATGGGTATGATTGCTGGACTAGGACTCTGGAGACTGGGGTTCAATCCCCAGGTTGCCCATGAAACCCACTAGGTGACCTCAGGCAAGTCACATGCTCTCAGCCTCTTGGGAAGGCAATGGCAAATCACCTAACAAGAAAACTTCATGACAGGTTTGCCTTAGGGTTGCCATAAGTCAGAAATGACTTGAAGGCATAAAGCAACATTAACAACCTTCTCTAAGAGTCATACTTAGTAGTGCCTTCACTTCATATAGGATCAAAGTACAGGGAGCATTAAGCTGAATCATATCCTGGCTTCTGCCAGCTCTCTGATTCACCTTTCCATCTTCTTTTTTTCATTCAGCATGTATGCAAACTGAGAGCAATTCAACTGTAACTTTTTCAGATTCTATTCAGTCAGTAGTGACACAGGCTAGACTGAATGAAAATGTGCACAAGCTGGTACTCCCATTCCCTGATTTTTCCACTGGCTAAATTCCCCACATTTGGATGGGGAGATATGATCACAGGATTGAAGCTCCCCATGAAATAATGAGTGATGATTCGTGCAAGATGTATGAAATGAAATGACACCCCCCACGTTTAAGGAATAGGGTTTTTCCTGGTGGCAAAACACAATCTTGGCATATTTGCTGTCTTCAGCGATTCCTTTCGCTCTGCCAAGTCAGGGAATGGGCATCATGCAGAGATCTAAGACATTGTGATGACATGAGCCTTGAGTTTTCCTGCAGCATGTTTTGCAAAAGCTCAGACAGAGATTCTCCTGACAGTTCTCTGGTGAGATCTTTCACTTTCCCAGACTTCTGATACACAGCTCAGTGTGTGTGCTAAATAAAAAACAAAGAAGCAATGGTAATTAAAAAATCACTGTGTCTGAGAATCCCAGAGAAATAATTGGAGCAAGTACGGATGGGAGAGGGAAAAGACAGCTTAGAAAACGTATGTGTAATCAGACCCTGAGTTTCTGCTTAATGATATTCTGTGTCATTAAGGGAGGCGCTTTTTTATTTTTTATTTTTTGCTTTTGTGTAGCCTCTTAGTTTAGCTTGCCCATTGTTTGATGAGATGAGTCAGCAGTTTCATTCTGCTATAGGAATGTATTCAGAAACAGGAATCCCACTGACTCAGGAGTTTTGATACCCATCCATTTATATAAAACCACAACTCAAAGGCGCAATCTCATAAATTAGTCAGGTTCAGCACCACTAAGCTATAAAAGGATAGAAATAAAATAAAAAAGTCAGCCCCAACAGAGCTGGCCCTGACATTTAAAAACAGAACAATGTATCTTGTTTTTCAGTCAAGATTATGACATCTCATGTTTTCAGAAAGTTCTTTGATTCAGTTAAGTGGAGGCATCAAATGGACTTATGAAGGTCATGAACATACTCATAATTCCACTGACGTTGAACGAGAAATGGATGGATGAATACTATCTTCTTTGGCTCTCATGAGAAGCTACATTCATTCAGTTTTGATGTTTAAAAGTATAATTTTGATGTTCAAAAGATCTGTGAATACACTGATTTGATATCACAGCCTAGGATCAGAACTGGACCTACCATAAGGCATAGTGAGGCAACTGCCTCAGGCAGCACATACTGCAGGGCATTGCACCTGGTCCCAGGCTCTCTAGACTAGATTCGTTGTTGTTGTTAGCTACTGTCAAGTCAGCTTAGACTTATTATAACCCTATGAATGAGAAATCTCTAACACAACCTGTCATCAACAGTCCTGCTCAAGTACTACATATCCAGGGTCCTTAATTGAGGCTGTCCTCAATATGCTAAAGACACCATACCTTGGAAACTAAGCAGGGTCAGCACTGGTTAGTACTTGGATGGGATACTGCCAATGAATATCAAGTGCTGTGGCCTATATTTCAGACAAACGAACTGGCAAAACCACCTCTGAGCATTTGTTGCCTAAGAATCATAGAATCATAGAGTTGGAAGAGACCACAGGGGCCATCCATTCCAACCCCCTGCCATGCAGGAACTCATAATCAAAACACCCCCAACAGATGGTCATCCAGCCTTTGTTTAAAAACTTCCAAAGAAAGAGACTCCACCAGTCTCTGAGAAAACTATGAAATCCATGCAGTCATACACACACACATACACACACAGACCTGTAATGCAATCTTACTTTTTTTCTAGTGCCTTCCACCTTACTGTTTACTATCTTTTCTAGTTAATTATCTTATCTCATAATTCAGTACAGTACAGTACAAGAGGCTCAGTCTAGTCATTTTGGCTTCTAGGGAGAGTTCAGGCTTGCTTTTTCTTGGACCCAGTTATCTGTCATTTTGGCAGTCCATGGTATCCACAAAATTTTCCTTAAGCACCAGCTATTCCATCATCAATGACAAGATAGGATTCAATGGCCAGGATAGTTAGCTTTTGTACATGGAATTTCAGCAAGAGGAATTTCATCTTATCTTTCATCTCAGACCAAAAGAAAAAAACCTTGGTTGGACTCTGCCTAGGATTTGTTGTTCTATGCCTTCAAGTCAGCTCCGACTGATGGTGACCTGAGCTTATGGTGACCCTAGTTTTCTTCACTGTCTAGCTTTCATAATGATAAGCAGAAACTAGAAATACTGTGGCATAGATTATTCTGATTTTGGTATTTAATTATACATGTTTCCCTTAAGCATCTTATCTAAATCCTTCATGGTTGCCCTTCCAAGTCTTCTGAATTCACCCTACTACAAAACCACTATTCCCTCACTTTCTTGCATGTTCTCCTTCTCTTGCTTTCTCTTTCACTCTCTTCCCTTAAGTCTCAGAAGCAGCCTGGCTTACAGAAAGAGGGGAAAATATGAGAAGACAGAAAATGGGACCTTTTATATGCCGTTGAAAAAGTGGAATGACAAAGAATTAATTAGAACTGTCCCTGCCAAATTGAGAGAGTTGGATGGCATGTCCACTTCTGCTGCACACTTCAGAGCATGCACAACCCAAGTAATGCAAAGCAATGGTATTACTGATGTTGGACCTTGAGAAAATGTCTAGGGTTCTGCAACATAGGGTTTTCCTAAATTATGATCAAAGAGTAGCAGGTAAATGTGAGTTGTGGATAGGTCCAACATCAGAACCTAAGCCAGCATGAGCATACCAGAACCCACCTAGGTTTACAGTATTCACCACAATCTCTTTCTTTCCTCCCTACCTCATTGGCTATGTATCATATCTTTCTCCTCAAAGCAGAACCCAGAGTAGCTCAAAACAACATTAAAAAAACCCTCCTATAAAAACACAAATTCAATAGTAAAAAATATTTAAAATATTTGAAAACATGATTTAAAATGTATTTTAAAATTATCTTATTTGTAAAATACATATTGGATTTTTAAAATAAATAAATAAATAAATAATAAATGTTTTATTTATACCCAGCTTTTCAGCCAAGGCTGTCAGAGCGGCTTACAATTTGTTAATTAGACATTTCCCTGCCCTCAGGTTTACAATCTAAAAAGACACAACACAAAAGGAGAAGGGAGAGGTGGTGGGGAAGGGGGAAAGTCCAGCAGATATTCTCTCCCTCGGAGGCCTGGACCGATGGCAGATGGACTGGAAGGAGGGCTCTTCTTCACTTGGCCTGTTGGAGCTGGCTTGCCTTCTCTCTCTGAAGATGGTGGATGTAGGGAGGGCTCTTCTTGCTTGCAGGCAAGGCCTGTTGGAGCTGGCTTGGATGTTGGATGACTGAATAGCAACAGATGCCCATTGTATGATTTTCACCTTTAAAATGCATTATCCTTTTCTATAATTAAACAGGGCTTATTCCCAAACACATGTACATAGCATTAGGACAGAGGAAGTAAACTCTACTTCATTCCTGTAGTTGTGACCATGTATGATTTTAGAGCATTTAACATGTGATTTTTTCACATCAATTTCTTTGTCTTTTTCTTACTATTTTTGTAAAAACAGAAACCATTCCTCTTCAACCTTACTTTGGCTGGAACCTATTGGGAACACAAAAGATGATAAGCATGATGGGGAAGAGAAATGTTAGCTATGTCCATCTAAAGGGCCACTCTCATAAGACATTAGATTTAGAGGTTAAAATTATCTAACTTTAGTACTAGTGTAAAACATATTATTGCCTGCCCAAGAGCTGAATCACATCTTTTCAACATGTTTTAATTATGTTTGTGCATATGTGTCTTCGGGTTCATTCCCACTGGCAAGATGAATCGCTTCCTGGTTCACTTCTGCCTTGTTTTGGAACTGGATTATTTTGTAGGTGGGAATGGGCCCTTTGTCACCACTGTAATCGATCACATATGGATTGGGAGTGATTACAAATGGAAACTAGGGTCATATAGCCCGAATGGTGCTGCGAATTATATGGTAGTGGGAATGGGCCCTTCAAGTCACTAGGAATAGTAAGAGGTGGTTTTGTCAGTTCCTTCCTTTGCAATGTAGTCTACAGCATGGTCTGCCATCCAAGTACAAGCGCTGACCTTGCTTAGCTTCCAACCTCAGGCAGGATCTGTGCCCAGAGAGCAGATTTTATAATTGTAGTCCACATTCTTCGTGTGCAAACTGAAGTAAGATAGAGGCAAAATATAGCATACAAGTGCTGGGTAGAAAATAAGATTCCCATTAGGTTTATTTATATAATTATTATTTGTTTACAGCAATGAACTAAAGAGACCTTTTGTCTCAATGTAACATAAGCTTAAATTATTTTTAAAACACAGATAAGTCTTGGCTTTCAGGTATTCCATTGATATTATCTTGAGATATGACAAAATGCAACCCGGCATTAATGATATCCCTTATAATAGGTTCTTTGTCTTCTAGTTCTTTATTAGGGACAGAATGTTCAGGGAGACATATTTGTATGAAAAAAAGACGAAGCGATATAGTCAGAGTCTGGTACAAAATAAGCATCATGATAATATCATGCAGTCAGGCATTTATTTCATTTGAGGATACCTAACAAGAGCCAACCAAATAGTGCTGATAAAGGCTCTTTTGCAAGGAAGGCCTCACAACAACCCACAAAAGGCTTCCTTCTTTTCCATCACAGAAAGATCTAAGAAAAGTTTACTGTTTGGATTGCCATTCCCAGAATCCCTCAGGTAACTAGGAATTGTAGTTCAAAGTAGTAGTAAAGTTTCCAAGTACTGATCACAGGTTCTCATTATAGAATATTTTAATAATAATAATAATAATAATAATAATAACATCTTTATTTTTATACCGCCCTTCCAATTATCAGGGCGGTGCACAGCATATACAACAATTAAAAACATTCCAAAAATAAACAATAACAATATCAATACAACAGTACAATAGCAATATGCCAAATCAGCTCACAGTGGGGGAGGATGAGGGAGAAATAACAACAGCGAGAGGAATATCAGGGGTAAGCCTGCCCGAATAAGTGTGTTTTTAACCCCTTTTTAAACTGGGCAAGATCACTTGCATCATACTGGAAATGGTTACGTAAATGGACAGTGCCCATAAAAACCTATGCCATGATAACATTTGTAAGTCTTTAAGATGTCACAGTATTTTTGGAAACAGAATAAACTTTTTCTATATCGTGTAGACTGGCTTGGTTCTAGCTATCCTTCTTCACACAGAAGCAAAAGGTTAGAATTGATGGGCCACGGAGTCGCTTTCAACGCTATAATTCTATGATTCTATTATTTTTCTGGTTTGTCTAACCATAGTTTATTGTGATCTTCAAAGCACATGATGATAGTAAGCACTAATTAGCTTTTGCCTTGAAACCATCATCTATCAGCCATCCTAGAACCATGATGTTAAATGAAGGCACTAACTATGCTTTAACATTAACTACAGTTTGCAAACCCTACAACAATCCTGATTTGGCAGGAACAGTCCTAATCAGCCCTCTGTTGTCTCACTTTTCACCTGCTTTTAATGTGTCCCAGGAGTTTATCACATGGGAGGAATTTCTCCCAATTTCAAATGGAGCCAATTCGAATTCACATAAATTTGCTAGTTTAGTGAATTTACGTGAAATCTAATTGCATTCAGAATGCATTCAGAATGACTTCCCATTGGCTGAAAATGACCCCCCATTGCCCGAAACTGCATGAGATACTTTAATATGCAATTACGTGAAACCCCATGATTACGTTCGGAATGACTTCCCATTGCCCAAAATTGCGTGAGATACACTTATTCGCAATAACGTGAAACCCCATGATTGCATTCAGATTCCCATTGCATTATACCCCCAAATTCTGTCGTATGATAAACTCCCCCGTTTCCTTTCTCCTTCTCCCATTATCCTCTTTTCTCCTCAGCTTAGTTCAGGTTATGCAAACTCAGTTGAAAGTGTAAAAGTAGTTGGCCCTCAGGAGGATCAAGAGAAGAGGAGGGGCAGAATCTTGCCCTTCCCAGTAGGAAAAGGAAAGTTCTTCCTTATAAATAACTTCTGCCATTTTGAACACACTCTGATGTTGCTTGGCTGACAGGTGGGAAGGAATGAGTGCTCAAAAAGGAAAGTAGAGGACTGGTGGCCCTGTGGCACATTTCTAATTCTCAAAACCTAATTTGGATTGAAATATTGCAAATGTGACATCAGAATTTAGCCAAAGTAGTGTGCCTTGCCATTCATTAATGTGGCTTCTAGCTGATGCTGGAAATAGGGACTTTTCCAGTAATAGCACATGTTATTCACAGATCAATCAACCCCTAAGAAGGAAAGGTTGGTTAAACACCAGATTTCACAGAATTGTGCCTGATCTCCAGGTGTGCCAGAATGAATGCTTTAGAACTCTTGATTTAAAAGCTGCTTTATTAAATTTCTGGATTGTTTGATCCTGCACATGGGGAAAATTATGAGAATTGTGGTATGTATGGGGGGTGGGTAATGTTGCAGAAGCAGTCACATGACAATTGCCAGGTTGTTAAATTGCCTAAGGATGTTTTCAATAAATAGGCAAATTCTCAAGCACTATATAGAAAGAATGCAGCCTTTTTAACCCAAACCCTTTTCCTGAGTGTGACTCATAGGAGATTATCAGATGGGGAAACAAAGACTGGAGTAAAAACATACTCCTGGCAAAGTCGCACAATTGCACTGATGATTTTTCAGACACATTGTGCTTATCCAAGACTTAACCCATGAAGATTCAGGAATGCTCCAGCAACAAACCATTCATGGGGAAATCCCAGTAATGGTTTGTTGCTGGAGCATTCCTGGATTTTCATGGGTTAAGTCCTGGATAAGTGCAATGTCATCTGAAAATCTTCAGTGTGATCATTCGCCTTTGCAGGGAGTATGCCTCCCCCCCCCTTGACTTTTTTCCCATCTGATAATCTTCATGGACTGCAGAATGATCCCTAACCAGCTAAATAATTATACAGAAGACATTTCAAATGAATGAATATCCTTTCCCTCCACACTCAGGCAGACCTTTGGCATCTAGACTGCTTTATAGCTGAAGGGAGCTGGGTTTTTAGTCAGGTTTTGATATTTAATTTTATTTTTACTTGAGTTGTATTGGTGTCAGCCAACTTCAGTGGTAAGATAAATATTTACCAAAGAACCAAATAAGATAACATTAGAGCTATAAGAGTATCATAGACTAATGATCTACCTAATCCAGCATTCTCTTCCTCACACTGGTTAGTCATATGCTGTTTGGGAATCCCAGAAGCAGAAGATGTGCCTATTAGCCCTCTCCCATTTTCTCCTGACAATTGGTATTCATATTTCACTGGGAAATAGATAACATGTAGCATACTCTCCAACTATCCCAATTTGGCAGGGAAAGTCTCAGTTAATCCTTTGTCGTCCCACTTTTCAGCTGCTTTAAAAATGTCCCAGTTTCTCTGGCCTGGCACTATTGTAAAATACGCCACCTTTCTGTCCCTAGATGTCCTGAATGATTATGAAGAAATGACTTTCTTCAATTCCAACTTTATAGACAATATTTTTTAAAAAAAATTCTCAGAGTCTAGGGAAACTTTTGTCACAATATCATAAGATTTCCCTAATCTCTCTTGTCCCCTCTGCCACCAACTTGTTAAAGCTACCTGGTGGCCTAGTAGTCTGATCTGAATTGTGAACTGGAACTCAATCACATCAGCAATCTAGATTGTTAATTCCAAATATTTCTTAACTAATAATGGCTGGAATTCAGTAAGGTCTCTGTAAGAATTCAGTAAGACAAATGTGTAATCACCATAATTACCTAGAAATATAATGTTTCCCTGTGCCTCAGATAGCATCTTCTGCATTCAATGGGGGTCTGTTCCCCTGTCAATAAAGAGGCAGCTGACATTT
The DNA here is from genome assembly GCA_034509955.1 of Urosaurus nigricauda. Taxonomy (NCBI): domain Eukaryota; kingdom Metazoa; phylum Chordata; class Lepidosauria; order Squamata; family Phrynosomatidae; genus Urosaurus; species Urosaurus nigricauda. The sequence goes on from JAOEGL010000003.1 coordinate 247,164,146, forward strand.
CCACCCCCTTCCATGAACCAACTCTGTTGCAACATGTAGAAATCCTATGGTAATCCCCCTTGCACCAGAGACTGCTTATGTGAGGAAGGTTGAGAATATCAGTTAGCTGCTTTGACAGAGGAACAGATTCCCATTAGGAGTTTATCAGACGGGAGGAATTTCTCTCTATTTCGAATGGAGCCAATTCAAATTCACGTAAATTCACTAGTTTAGCGAATTTACATTAATTCTAATTGTGTTTGGAATGCGTTCAGAATGACTTCCCATTGCCCAAAATTGCGTGAGATACTCTAATAAGCAATAACGTAAAACCCATGATTGCATTCGGAATGACTTCCCTTTTGCCTGAAATTGCGTGAGATACTCTAATACGCAATAACATGAAACCCCATGATTGCATTTGGATTGCCATTGGATTATACTTCCAATTTCCCTCGCCTGATAAACTACTAGTCCTTAGTCATAGTGACTGCTGCCCGGTAAGTGTGGATTATGAAACTCTCACGGCTCCTATATATCCCCTGAACCAGGGACTATATAGAGATCAAGAATATGAAACAGTCACAAATGCATAACTCTGGGTTAAACATTTGTAATGGCCTTAGTGAATATTTTTGAAAAGAGTATGCTCTTAATTATTTAGGATTTAAGAATAACAAAATGTGATGATATTTCTGAACGATTTAGAAATGGTTGCTGTCACAAGTCTCTCTAGGACCTTTTATCCCAAATCCAGAATTACTTACAACTCCCATGATATTTTAATGGTCACATTTATCCACTTCCCCCACAGCTTTTCATCTATCCTTACCTCACACATTTATAACCACCCCCAGTCCCTCCTCCACCTCCACATATCTGTCAGAAAAGATAAGCAGTTGCTTTTTAGCCTCACTAGGAAGACTGTCCACCTAACTAGGGCTTAAGGCTTCTCAGACCAATACTAGTCTCTCTATCTATAAATAAAATTAAAGTGTTAATCTCTCTTTTGAGAAGCTTTCGCCAAACAACCATGACAACACAGAACATAAACAGACACAACACAAAATATTTATCCACAAACTACAAACCCGTAATCACTGACCATTGGTCATGTTGATTATGACATGTGAGATTACTAATAAAAATGACTTTACATAAATAGATAATTTTAAAAAACAAGAGTAGACCAGAGTCACAACATTCTAATTCCTCTTCACAGTGTTGCTGTGTGCTTTCAAATTGTTTCCAATTTATGGTAACCCTAAACTGAACCTCTCGGGGGGTTTTTTTTTGTTTGTTTTGGGGTTTTTTGCAAGATTTGTTCAGAGGGGTTTGCCTTTGCCTTCCTCTGAGGGTGAAAGAGTGTGACTAGCCCAAGGTCACTCAGTTTAGATTGACCTTGTGTAACATTTGGGAAGGGGGATTTAGAATTCTCAGCCAGTGAGCTCCAAACTACAAATCCCAGGATTTAATGGCATGGGACCACAGCAGCTAAAGTTGTGTAACATTGCTATTATTGTATAGTGTGAGTGGGGTCCCAGCCAGGGCATTCCAACTCTTTTCCTGGCTCTGGCTCTTTGATGCCCCATGTGAATTGATGTAGCTGCACACAGTATACTGCTGTGGATAAGTGAAAGCTCTGGGGCACCAGGGAACACTCAGTTGGTGCTTTCCTTGGTAGAGATAGAAAGCTTTGTAGTCATGAGCTGTGTCAGAAGAAAATGGTCTGTTGCAATTTTTTGTATCTTGAAATATCTTGAAAGTCATATGTTAAAAGCTAAATCCAGTAGTAGTCCCAGCTAGAGTGGATCCATTGAATGTTAGAATTAGCAACCTTTGCATGCTTATACTTACTGACAGTTTGCATTATGTCGATTTCCTGTTGGTTTTATTACATCCAGTCTCTTTTGGAATCACTCAAAACTACAGCCATGTTTTTACTCTTTTCTCTCCTCCACCAAATAATATATTCATTTATGAACAAGTATTGTACATAAAGCTACTTTTGTGTTTTACAAAGGCTAACAGCCTGTGCAGACTGGCCATTAAGGCCAGCCTGGGGTGGAGTCGGGGCGTGGGGTCCATATGACACATGCCCTGATTCTGCCCCCATGGTGACATGACACCACACGCCACACCACACAGTGTGCGGCATCACGGCACTCCTCTGGTGCTGTGTTTAGATGATGCAGCACCAAAGAAGCACTGCAAAGCTGCGGCATGGCAGCTACAGAGCCCTTTCCAGGGTGCAAAAAGGAGCCACTTTTTGTGGCTCCTTTTTGCACCATGGAAATGCCAGACTGCTGCATGCACTTGTGATCTGGCTCTAAAAGGGGTGGTGCAGGCGGCCATTTAGAGGCAGTCTGCACAGGCCCTAAGATTATTCAATTTCACTGTTAGACTCATGTGAATGAATGGATGGGCGAGTGTGGGACTCATTGCTATTCAGATTCTTCCTTGCCAAATGATTACTCTGCTTGAGGGACCCAGTACCCTAACACTGAAGTCAATGGAATTTAAGCAAATGGTGTTTTATAAATCCCATTGATTTCATCGGCCCTATTTTAATTAGAGCTAGGAGTACCTTTAGCCCTTACTCTTCTAGTAAACATTTCAGTATATTTTTTATTTTTTTTCCTATCTATCTGCCTTTCTATCTTTTGTATATTTCCCATATATTTTCTTTTAAATTTTTCCAGAAGGAATTTTGAGGAGACTCTCTTTCTGGATTTTTCTGTTTGAATATTTTTGTGGGGGTGAGAACTAATGCTCCCAGAATTACCCAGCCAGCATGATCCAGCCTGAAGGATTTGGGGAGTTATGTTTCCAAACTCTTTCCATCAAATAGTGTTTCCAAACTCTGGTTTTTCTTTTGTTTGGCAACCAGGGGCCCTTCACACTACAAAGTTTCAGTACTATTATTCCACTTTAATATCTTTAATTCCGCTTTTTTATCTTTAAATATTTCTAAATATATTTAGAATTCTCAGCCAAAGAACTCTAGAGTCCCACTCCTGGGAAATGCAGGTTGATGAGACTCTGGCTGAGAATTCTAAATATATTTTCTAAACTGCAGCTCCCAGGATTCAATGAGATATTGCCATAACAGTTAAGGTGGAATGTAGCATGATAACTGTTTAGTTAGAGCAAGCCCCAAGATGTTTGGGGGTGTGTTTGGAAAGAGAAAATGAGATTCTAGACTTTTTGAAGTCACTTGAACGAGGCTATGACAAATTGAAGAGATGTCAGGTATGCCAAGCACAGGTCTATGTATCTTTGCCCCAAAGGTGATGGCTAGCAGTACTACTGCTTGCTGTCGCATGAGTTGCTGAATGGGGTTAGACAGTAAGGCTGGGAACAGGCCACATCTGGCTCCAAGTTATATACAGCTCTGTCATTCACTTTTCCCCACTAGCATAGACACTATTATTTCCATGAATCTCCTTTGTTAAATTTCATTTAACATTTCTTGAAGTCCTTTCATAGTGAAAAATGCATTTGATGAGGATCAAGGGGAAAAGTTTTGAAAAGAGAAAATATGCCCTTATTCTTTGCTTGGTTTCAGACATTTAAACTGTCATGAGATCAGTAGGCTAAGTATATGTCCACAATCACATCTGTTTGGAAGTAAATTCTTTTGAAACCAAAGGGGTCTTAATTTCCAGGCATGTTTGGACTTGGGGGTAGCAACTGACTTAAATCCAAATATTGTGGTTTTGCTGGTTTGTGGATTAAGCGTCTACTTTTATCAGATTACTTGTGGGGGCTGCTGCTTTTAGAAGATAATTTCAAGGCTGCTTCTGACAAGCGGTTCCCGATTACTATTAAGGCTGATGAAAAAACCAAAGATGAGGTTGTGTTCTTGGCAAGTCCACTGAGCCTTGCCTTGCACCATCACTATGAAGATTTGCATGATTTTGTATGTATCAAGCTTGCTGCATTTGGAAAAGAATTTTCTTCAAACCACTATGATGTCCTTGGACATCATAATTGTCCTTCATTTAGCTTTGCTTCTGTCAGAATGTCCTCAAGATGTGTATGTGGGCAAAGGCCCAGATGTCTATGTAAACAGACACCACCTTGATGTTGCTAGCATAATCTATTCTGAGAATGCAGCAGAAAATGGGGCTTTAACTCCAGGCCAAAAAGAAGAAGACTTATTTTAATCTATTAGTTTGTCCTTCAAGAAAGGAACCCACCCAGGAATGAAGGAAGTGAGAGTAAGCTGTGTAAACAGAGGAGTGAAATAAAAAAGGAGTGCAGCCACAACAACCAAAAGCACTCTTTCCACCATGATTTTCTGATGAGTGACATTGTCATTACATGCCTTCCAGTTGATCTGACTTATAGTAAACCCCTCAATTTTTATTGGTAAGATTTATTCAGAGGAAGTTTGCACTTGCCTTCCTTTTAGATTGAGGGAGTGTGATTTGCCCAAGGCGTCCAACGCGTCCTCCAGAGGATTCTAGTCCAGCATTCAAGCCATTACACCATGCTGGCTCAATGACTGTCTTCTTCTTTTTGCTTCAGGTGATCCCTTCACCCTGTTTGATATTTCAGTTTGAAGCAGAATATTGCAACTTGAATATTGAATAAGAAACAGTCTGTCAAATTTTGAGGAGTCTCTCATGATTTCCTGATGAATTAAGACTGCCCCTGTTTTTGCTCTAAGTCACTCTTTCAACCAGTTTGAAATTTCAGCTTGAATCTGGGCACTGCAACTTGAAAGTTGAATGTAAAAAACACTGTGGGCTTATCCAGAGGGGAAACAAGTCTAGAAATATTAAGACCTCTCATTATTTTTGTTTTGAGTTCACCTGCATATTCATGGTTCCAAACTCTTTCTTTAAATATTCTGGGTTTATCTCACTCCCCAATCCCTTCCATTCGTCCTCCTATCCTTCACACTGATCATATGCCACTAGACTCAGGCAAAATTCCAGAAATTGAGTCTTACCAATTTCCACTGAGACCTTTTAAGTATAATTCAGGAATTATAGTCAAAGTGTTGAAAATTTTTAGCAATGTTATATTAGTTAAGCATTAGGATAATTATGTCTTTTCTTGTTAGCACTCCTATTTCCTGCACTTGAACTCTATTGAATCTGGGTCCTGGAAACAGTGTTTCTTGGCAGCAAAGACCTTAGTGGGTTCCAGTAGAACACAAACAAGCCTTGGAAAGGTACATTTCATTTTTGGAAATACTGGGTTAACTTAAAATGACCTGAGGGGTGGGAATGAAAAGTCCTTGGTAGTGCCTGGAGTTCCCTGGGAATATTTCGGAATGGGGAAAACATCATGTGCATCTTCAAAATGAAATTGGCCTTTTGTTGTTGTTGTTGTTGGTCTGGTGAGGCTCTCTGTCAACACTTGAGGCATCTATCATGATGCCCTTACTGGCCCATTTTTTGGCTTCTAGTAATTCTTTTGTATAGAATTTCAATTTGAAATTGGATACTATACCATACCCTCAAACATTCCCAATTTGTCAAGGACAATCCTGTTTAATCCTCTGTCATTCCACTTTTTTCAGATGGTGTTTAAAGGTTCCAGTTTCTCTCTCTTCCTCCCACTTTTCCTACTTTGTTCTAGTGTGCTTCCATTGATGTAAACTGAGTTCAAAGAGTAACAGTAGCTTTCATTCCATTAACCCAGCAGAGGAGTGACTCAGGCAAAAGCAAACTGCTGCAGCCTCTCCTAGCTTGCATGTTCTTCCTCATAAATAATTTTCACCATCTTGAAAGAACACACACTGATCTTGCTTGGCTACACGTGTCCCAGTTTTCAGCTATAAAATATTGGAGGGTATGCTATAACTATGAAAAGTGAAAACTATGGATTTTGAGGAATTGTTGCTGCCGGAGAAAGAGGGATGCACAGACATCCGCATGTAGACATTTTATTTTATTATTATAGATAATATTATTAGACATAGATGTAGATGATAATATAGATACTGATACATATGGTCCCCCACTTCAAATACTCTGAATAGCCTTGGCAACAGGTCTCATGGGCTGAAAATGTTGCTGCTCAGTGCCAAGTGGTGAATCTAGGACTTGATCATGAATAGGCATGCTGATCTGGCCTGTATTGTAGAGACCTGGCTGGATGAGGCTGGGGTGTGCATATTAACCTCTTCCCGCTTTGTCCACCTGGGTTCTCTGCACAGCTGTAGGCAAGGTCTTGGGGCTGGAAGGTGGAGCTGCAGTTGCTAGAGGGGGACTGAGCAAATGGGCAAGGAGAATGGTGAATGCCTCACTGCAGCAAGGGAAGTTTTCATCCTGCCCAAAGAAGGATGTTACTGAAGTAAGACTTCCTAGATCTCACTGTTCTGAATAATTATCAGCCAGATTCTAACATTCCAATTTTAGATAAGGTTCTGGAGTGTGTAATGGCCTCCTAGCTCCAAGAATTTGTGAATGAGACTGATTATCTAGATCCATTTCAGGCTTCGGTCCTGTGGGGTGCAGTTTGAGGTTCCCAGGGTGTTAACTCTTTTAAAGGGAAACAAAGTTTGCAAGTTTGCAAGTTAAACTTGTTAGAGTTCAGCTTTCATCAGCAGAACAGCAAAAGTGTGAGTCAGACTATTATTTTAAATCAGTCTTCCTAGAGAATAAAGACAAAAAATAACAAACATGCAGTTTGTGGTTTAAAACAAATTAACAATAATGGCTTTAATAAATATACATAAAATAACTAAAACCTAAAAACTAATCTAACTGCTGATGGTTTGGGTAAGGAGAAATAAATCTCACCATCTTTTAAGACAGCAGGAAGATGGGACAAGCTACTGCTTACTGACTGCTGATGCAGTTACTAGCAGCTTAGAATCTTGGGAGAGAGCTGTTCAACTGCTTCCAAGACTCAGTTACAGGAGTCACATGATAGATAGACTGAGAAATAGAGAGGGCATCCCTATCTAACTAAGGAGGGACAGGAAAATGCAAACATAAATTTTACAACAGGTCCTGATTATGGGATGATGACAGCTTTGGTTACCATGGTGGGTGACCTATGCAATGAACTGGACAGGGGGAGTGTGTCCCTGTTGGCTCTGCTGGACTTTCAGCAGCTTTCAATACTATGGTATCCTTCTGGGCTGCCTCTCTGGAAGGTAGGAAAGCTCTGGATGGTAAGAACATTTAGTGGTATGGGCATTGTTGTGGTAAATATATATACCATATATACACTGCTCAATAGGAGTGGAATTTCAAATACAAAACTATAAGAACTCCAAGTATCATCTCTAGTATTTGCCAGAGCATCTTGGGTTCATTTTCCCTGAAGCAGAAGCCTACTGATAAGGGGCAAAATTTTTTATACAGAGGATAAATACACCTATCTATTAGAAGAGCCTGACAGAACATGATTCAGAGATCATACACCATGAAATATCCTATCAGTGTGAAGCCATGTTCTCAGGTCTAAGCTGCTACAATGAAACAAGCACCACACACCTGCCTAAGATCTGTTTTTAATTATGTGGCTCAGCTGTCTGACCTGTACAGTAATAAATAAAAAAAGAGCACCTGTGATCATAATGCAAACCGGCTTCAGGACGGGATATGGGGTGGAGACTGCCATGGTTGCTCTGGCTGACGACCTTATTTAGGCATCGACAGAGGAAGCGTGACCCTGTTGGTGTTCTAGACCTCTCAGCAGCCTTCAATACAATAGACTATGACATTCTCTTGGAGCACCTGGAAGAGTTAAAAATCAGTGGCACTGCACTCCAGTGGTTCCAGTCCTTCCTCTTGGGTAGATTCCAGAGGGTGATGCTCAGGGACAGTTGCTCCTCAAAAACGGAGCATAAATGTGGCATCCCTCAAGGCGCCATACTGTCCCTGATGCTATTCAATATATATATGAAGCCGCTGGGAGAAATCATTTGCAGACATGGGGCAGTGTGTTATCAGTACACTGATGCACCCAAATATACTTCTCCATGTCCCGGTCAGCAGCTATGACGACAGTCAGTCAGTCAGTTTCTTGAGGTGGTAATGGGCTGGATGAGGAAAAACAAACTCAGGCTGAATCCAGACAAAACAGAGGTACTTACAGTAGAGGCCCCCCAAACCAGGTATTGGGTTGCAACCTCCTGCCCTGGATGGGGTTATTCTCTCCACAAAGGACTGTGTTTGCAGTCTGGGAGTGCTCCTAGAGCCATCGCTTCACATGACAAACCAAGTGAATGCGACGGTCAGAAGTGCCTGTTATCAGCTCTGGTTGATATGCCAGTTGCACCCTTTCCTGCAAGTAAAGGACCTAGAAACTATAGTGTATGCACTGGTAACCTCAGAACTCGATTTCTGTAATACACTCTACATGGGGCTACCCTTGTGCCTAGTCCAGAAATTTCAACTAGTGCAAAATATGGCAGCCAGGCTGGTCTCCAGAAAAACCAGGAGTGACCAAATGACACCTGTCCTAAAATCTCTTCACTGGCTGCCTATTAGTTTCTGGGCACAGTACAAGGTGTTGTTTATAACCTTTAAAGCCCTATATGGCCTGGGTCCAACGTATTTGAGGGATCACCTACTCCCATATAATTTGCCCTGCACACTCAGGTCCTCTGGGAGAAATTTATTGCAGTTTTTAAAAACCAGATTAACTGTTACTTCCCAGAGGGCCTTCTCTGCAAATGCTCCCATACTATAGAATGGCTTGCCAGACGAGATCCGTCAAATTAAAAAAGCTGTCAAGATGGATCTCTTCTGGCAGGCCTTTCCTGAATAAAAGTTCCTGGCCACAGAATGATTGCTCCTCATATCATGTATTAGCCCACTACTCTGCCCTTGTTATACTTTTATTGTCATATCTATTAATATTAATACATATTTTAATTGTATCATGTTTTAAGTGGGGATCAGAGATGTAATGTTGAATGTGGATATTTTAATGTGTTGTGAGCCACTTTGATTGTTTGGTCACAGAAAAACAGGATAAAAATAAAAGTTTTATTTATTTATTTATTTATTAAAGTATACAACTCTCATAGTTTACTGTCAGTCACAATATGCCTAAGTGTCCCTAGATAGTTTCCTCTATATGTCAAGAATCAAAGTTTCAGGTAGAGTATACCACTTTTCAGGTATGTTTGGTTAGGACATGAGAGAGAGCCTTCTCAGTGGCTGCTCCCAGAGTGTGAATTCAGGCAGGATTTTGGTTTATAATTCAAGCAGTAGAAAAGGCATGGGGTTGTGTTTTTATCTTTTTCTACTATGTTTTAATTTGTTTTATATTGTTTTAACTTTGTGTTTTTAACCAAGCTGCTGTTTGTTTTTTAATTTATGTACGTGTGTGTGTGTGTGTATACCCCATTTTTAATTGTGTTTAAGCCCCTGTGGATCCTGTACAAGGAGAAAATTGGGAAAATAAATAAATATCTCCCAAATTGCTCAAGGCAATTTGGGCCCTAGCTCCATTAATTTTGGAAACTGAGCACTCTACCTTCTGTAGTTCCTGTGCACCCCAATCTGCTTCATTCCTCTTGTTCCACATCACCTTCCCATAACTTGCTGTTAAATATTTAGAATATTTCAGTATTTGCCAAGGAAGTCAGCTCAGGGAGTTAATCTCAAATAGTATAGCCTAAAGCAGCTAAGCAGATAAATCTTGAAGGCAATAAGCTCATAGGAAAAGGTAGCTAGGTTTCTAGAAGGCAGCAAGAAAATCTCTCCAGAACCTAATTCATATGAAAAGTTGTTCAAGTCATCCAGGTTTTACTGAAGGTTTTATTGTCTTCAGAGATTCCTCTCAAGTGGTACAGACCAGCATCCGCATGATGCACACCCCAATTCCACCCCCATATAGCAGGTGGCATCATGGTGCTTCTCTGGCACTGTATCCAGATAACACAATGCCAAAGGAGCCCCGAAAAGCTGCTGCTGCTGCAGTGGTGGCTATGGTGACCTTTTCACGGCGCAAAAAGGAGCTGATTTTTGCAGCTCTTTTTGCACCACGGAAAGGCCAGATCGGGACAGCGGCCTGTAGTTGCCGTGGCCCCAATATGGCAAACATCCAGCCCAATCCAGCAGTTTGTTCAGCCCCTGTGTCTGTCTGTGTTAATAGTTGTAGTACTCCTCTCTGGCTAGTATTTGGTAGCATCCCAAATCAGCAAAGATCAAGTTGTTTGAGACCACTGCCTAAAACAGGAAAGAGGCACTTTCTGCCCCTTGCCCTAACCTGGCCCCTGAGGGTTTTCCATCTATGCTTCCTTTCCTACTTCATAAACATCTTTTCAAAATTTTTTTTACAGATTGTTGAGATCTGAGCTCATTGATGACTTTGACAGATAGCTGAGATCTGAGCTCATTGATGCCTGAGTTTGATTGCTTTGCTTCTTGGTCTTCTATTGATTGCTCTTCCACTGGTCAAAGAAGGAAGCCTCATCATCCACTTGAAGAGGAGGATGGGCACTGATGCCTTGAGCACTTTATGCTTGGCTTCTCATTATGAGAATGAAGGTTGATGTAAGGGAGCCTTCCTGTAACCTGGGGATGTTTTAGACCTCAATTCCCATGCTACCATAGTATTGTCCATGTTGTGGAGGAGCATAATGGGAATTGCAATCTGAAACATTTCCCTGCCAGGCTGGAGAAGGATGAAGTAATTTCTGCCCATTGTCCCATAATCATTCTTGGATGCTACTCCACCCATTGTAATTGAGAAATGTCTTACTGCATATTGTACAATTATGTAGTCCAAATTTTCCCAGTGGATGGTGCAATTATGTAGTCCAAACTCTTTCTTTCTTTCTTTCTTTCCTTCCTTCCTTCCTTCCTTCCTTCCTTTTTAATGAAAGCTGAGATAGTTGTACTTATTCATAGTGTCTAGTTTCTTGGATAAATCTGCTGCATGATGAATAGGTGAATCAGTACTGAAGTGTGTGGTAAAGACATAAAAAGGCAGTCTAATATTCTAAATGTTTTAAATAAAAAACCAATCAGTTTTAAGAACACTCATTGTGGTCTGCTTTCTGGAGTACTGTTCAGTGCTCTTTTCAGTTCCTTATCTGCCCTCCCTGCTAGAACTCTAAAATTGGCTTCTTTATCATTAAATCCCAGCAGGGTTGAGGTTTCTCTGTTTTAGATTTAAAGCATTCATTGGCTCAGGAATACCAGTAAAAAGTTATTTTAGACATTCTCTGATGCAACACTGAGGAATGGTATCGACATCTATTGAAAAAGAGGTGTCAGATTGTGTAGCCTGTCAAAGTAATCCTGTTTGCAAAAAGACACAGTTCAATAAGCAGAACTGAAAAATGTCAGTGATTTTTTTTAAAGAGCCAGAGCCTACAAGATGGAGACCAGCTTCCATGTAATTGGCCTCCTCTGCTTTTCCCTGGTTCCACCCCCCCCCCCTCCGGTCCTGTGTGTATGTTACTGCCTCTTCTTGCCTAATTGCATGAAAGCATTGTGACAACATTGTGATCAGGTACTTTTTGCACAGATTTTACAAAAAAACAAAACAAAACCCACAAACAAAAACAAAACAAAATAAAAACATTTCATCTGGCAAAAGTGAGAACTGATGGAAGCACTCCTACATATGTTCCCATTTCTGGGCACAATATAAAGTGCTGGCTTTGACTTATAAAGCTATATGGCATAGGCACAGACTACATGAAAGACCATATTTCTCCATATAAGCCTGTCCAGGTCTTATAACCATCCAAGGAATCCTCTCCACCCCATCACCTTAAAAAGAGAAAAGCTGCATTATGAATGGGACATTGTGTGCCTCTCATTTGTGCCTTTTTAGGACTACAGCTTCCATAGTTGGGTGGAGGATTATAGGATTAGTAGTCCAAAACTTTTGCAAGCTCTAATGCTCTTTCTGTCCTTCTCCCCTCCTCTCTCCAGTGTATACTCTAATGCATTGAACTCAAGGGAGGATACAGATGTGAGGCACACAATGTCCTATTCAATATGCAGCTTTTTTTTCTTTTAAAGCCAAATTTTAAGCAACTTTTGGACTACTGTATTACTTTCTAATGGTTGTTGTTGTTGTTGTTGTTGTGTGCTTTCAAGTTGCTTCCCACTTATGGTGACCCTAAGGCAAACCTATCATGGGTTTTCTTGGCATGATTTGAGGAGGTTTGTCATTGCCTTCACTTGAGGCTGAGAGTGTGTGACTTGTCGAGTGGGTTTCACGGCTGAGTGGGGAACTGAACCCTGGTCTCCAGAGTCATTGTCCAACACTCATATCAATACACAGCTCCCAGCATTCTTCAGCATTGGCTACACTAGCTGCTGGAATTTGCAGTCTAGCAATAGTTGGAGTGCCATATATTATGATAAAGTAATACAGTGGTCCAAAAATTGCTCAAAATGTGTCCCATTTGACCTAAAAAAGGAAAAGCTGCATATCGAATGGCATTTGGTGACTTTGGGCAAGACACACTCTCTCAGCCTCAGAAAACCCTGTTTGATAGGTTTGCCCTAGATTCCCCATAGGTTGGAAAAAACCTGAAGTCACACAACATTGGTATATTATATTATAGTATAATATACCAAAACTACAAACAAGTGATATTACTTTCTTGCCATTTGCATAGGGAAACAGTGGTGAGAAGGGTGTCAATTGAGCAGTCCCAGAAGCCATGCACATGGCTGTCATTTTTTAAATCTCTCAGCAAATTTATTCAAGGAGATAGCTGCCATAGCTCCAAATAACTAGGAAAATATGGGTTCAAATCTTTATACCATGTGAAGGTTGCTGGGTGCCCCCTCGTCTCCAGGTAATCTACTTCACAGAGCTGTTGGAGGATGAAAAAGGGAGAAAGAGAGAACTGCATGAGGTCTGGGGGAGGGAGACAGAATTAAAATGCATCAAATGCTGACAGCCCCCCCCCCTAAAAATCTTTCTAAGTCTTGCCAGTTCTCCAGGCTTTGGCTGAAATTTCAAATAATTGCTGTCTGTCTCTGGGTCTCCAGGGAAGCAGAGAAATCTCAAGTTTGAAGAAGATCCAGAGAACACTGGAGAAGGAGATTTTTAAAATACACACACACACACACACACTCATTATCTAGCTTTAAAGGCTGGGACCTATTTCCCTCCATTTTCAGCTTTCTAGTTCCGCATGCATGAATTTGCATGTGTGTTGTACACATATCCACTCTGATTATAGGGAGTTCACATGAATTCTTCCACACATCCACTGAACACATGGAGAGATTCTTTGGGACACACAGTTCAACTACAGGGCAGAATCACACACCACCTTTCTGATCTCCTGGGATTTTTTCACACCACACTGTACTGTGATTCCACTTTAACTGTCATGCTTCCATTCTGGGATGTGCAGCTTAGGAAGAGAATTGAAAATTCTCAGCCAAAGAGCTCCAGCACTTTACCAAATCCCAGGATCCCATAGAATGCAGCCACAGTAGGTAAAGTGAAATCAAAGGCCTCATTCACACTATGAAAATAATCCAGGATAAATCTGGGTTGAATACATCCTCCTGAATGAATTCAATGCACTTTTGTGGGGCTGGGGTGAGGACTGGGGTAGGCTGACAAAAACCTCACTTAAACCTGGGATATTTGGTATCAAGGTTTTTTCCCTGACTTTTGCTGAAAGACCTGCATCATCAGCAATGTGAATAAGCTTTCAGATTGATTCAGATCACTCTGTATCATTCCTTCTCCAAAGGGAAGGCAGGGGTTTTGTAATCAGGGGTGGCACATTCAAAAAGGCAGCTCCACTTTAACCTGAAAGAACGGCATGTGTGAATAACACTTGGTTAAATTGACTCAAAGAGTTTCATGAAACCAAAACAAATTGGGAACAACAAAACTGATATGTTTTTTGTGGGGCTTTCGGGCTATGTGGCCATGTTCTAGAAGCCCGAAAGCCCCACAAAAAAACTATGGATGCTGGTCATGAAAGCTTCAACTCCACAAAACTGATATGCCTTGCCACAGCGATGCGGATCTCCTCAGAAAACAAACGACCGTGTGAATGACCTCACAGTGTCATAGTGGTGTAGTATGAAAGGTTTCTTGGTGAAAGTTCAATGGACTTTGTAAAAAAATAAGTCTCTTATATGTACAAATCTAAACCAGCACTTGCTCAAGCCAATGTTCTGCTTGAAATAGAGGATGAGATAGTGTAATACACACACCCGCACACACACACACAATTCTGTTTATAGAAGCTGATCAAATGGGGAGCAAGATCTTACTTCAGTAATGGAGAGTGTCTCCCACCATTCCTGAGGGCAATAGGCACAGCTCTGTCCTCATGTACCCTGTTGCTGCTCCCTGGCCTTCAACATCTGCAACCTGAGGCAGGACACCTGGCTCAGCGAACTAGAGTTCTCTGATCTCAGGGCCTGTCCTCTTAAGGCCCCTATCTCTTCTCCAGGCCTCAGCATGAAGGAATCACAGAATGAGAGCATTGTCTTCCAAAGTACATATCTCTGTGTTTTCATACACTCACTGCTGCTGGAGGCTGCTTTGGAGTATGTTTACTGTTAAAAGCCAAGTCTGGGAAATTTTCTTTCCTTGGTCTACAACTCTTACGTGTTTTTAAATCCAGTGCTTACAAGCATATTAAAAACAGAGGAAGATAATAGTTGCCCCCTTCTTTTAAGGGTCATTCGGATTTTTTATTTTTTTATTTTTTGAGTGTGATGATGCAAATCATCTCACTCACGCATTCTGGATTTGTTATTCACACTACAGAACCTCCTCAATGCACATCTCTGCAAGTTTGCTTTCTTACACATGCAAGCATTTGAATAAACATGAAGTCAATGATGAGAATGCTTTTGGAACACGTTCAAAGCATGCAGCATTTTATCCTGGATCTATTCAGGTCTATTCGCATCAGTTATTCACACTGATTTAAAAAAAAAAAACTTAAAAGATATTGATTATCCTGGATTAAGTGGGTTTTTTGGCAACCCCCCCCCCCATTTAATTGGGTGCATTCGAGATGCATGTGAACAATGGAAATTTAATCTGGATTTATCATGGATTATTTTCACAGTGGACTCTTTCAGACGTCGGGAATTGGAAGTATAATCTAGGGTCAATCCGAACGCAATCATAGGGTTTGACGTTATTGCGAATTAAATCTTCACACGCAATTTCGGGCAAAAGGGAAGTCAATTCAAATGCAATCATGGGTTTGACGTTACTGTGAATTAAAGCTTCGCACGCAATTTCGGGCAAGGAGGGGTCATTTTCGGGAAATGGAGCATTACTCCAAATGCAATGGGGATTCCCGTAAATTCGCTAAACAAGTGAATTTACAGGAATTCGCATTGGCTCCATTCGAAGTTTGGGAGAAATTCCTCCCGTGTGAAAGAGTCCAGTGTGAATAACCTCTTAGTCAATAGAGACTTGCAAAACTTAATTTCCAACCACAGAAATATTTTCTCATTGGAAGTTTTTGTTTAAATGGTGTTTATTATTGGAATTGCATGCACTGAGTGAGCAACTGGTTGGTGTTAATGCTTCATGCATAATGAAATGAACAGGAGTGGAGGCATCCCTGCATCTCAGGCTTGGGCCTTAAAATCAGAAGGCTTGAGATATTCCTGACCTGACAACCCTAAACCCAATGTGCTGCTTTAGACAGCAGCATCCAAGCCTTCTGTGGCATTCCTTTCCTGTTGTAAAAGGAGTGAGGAAAGGAGAATAATGGCCAGCAAAATAATTTTCTTTCACAGCATGGATCAATGCACTCCCTTAAAAGGCAGGAAAAATACCTGCCTATAGTCTGCTCTCCACACCCTTTTCCTTTCTTTCCTCCCTTCTTCCCCATCTCTAAGAAACAGAAAAAGGATCCACAGTAAACAAGCAGAAGGCTTTCAAAGCAGAATTCCTTGTTCTCTGCCCACACAGTCAATAGCAGAGAGACTTTCATGTTTACACTGTCATGCTTTGCCAGACTGAAAGAGACTGAAGCAGCAGACAGAATTTACTATCTTTATTAGATTTGCAGCTGTGCTATCAGGAAGGGGGGAAAACCAAATGAAAGAGCTGGAATGCTCTGCACCAGATCATAACTCTCTTCTGTTATTACATTGCCAACTTACAGAGACATCATTCCTGTGATATCTGTCTCCTGATTGGGCTTTGCTACAGGTGCAATATCCTCTTTCTCCTTGTTTCATTTTTTACAAAAAATCTTGTCCTAATCATGCACATTAAAGGGGGAATCTCAGAAGAGGTACATTTTCCCAGCCAGTGCCTTTTCCACAATCACCTTGACTGCAAACTTTAATCAGACCTGGAATGCATTGTGCATCCCAATTCTGTGCAGAGAAAAAGCAAATATGCTACTCTGAATAAATTATTCAAATTATGGTATTAGCATAGAGTTATGTCATGCATAATTCATTCTCAGTTTGGTAGGAAGCAAGAGGCAGTGTATGTGTCTGTGTGTGCACACTGTGGAATTCAGAATCTGATGACAAAAATAGTAGCATGAAAAAAGAAGAGAGGCCCAGCGATGTAGGCTGTCAAAGCATCAGGTGCTTAAATACCCCATAGTTTGGATGCCAAATGAAGGAACTATTTTCTGTGGATGATAGGAGTTATATTTTAACATACCGGTGTGCATGTGTGTCATAGTTTGAAAAAGCAATTTTAGATCATAAAAATAGTACCATGGAGAGGAGTGGGGCATATGCTTGGATACTGAAGTTCCCTGATTCTATGCTTGGCATCTCCAGGTTAAAGACTTAAGTAGCAAGGGATGGGAAAGACCACTGCCAGCCATCCTGGGCAGCTGCTGCCAGCCAGAATAGACACTGGTATAGGTGGAGAAATAACATGAGCTGGTGTAAGATATAATATTTGCACATTTGTTTATTTATTTCAGTATTTATAACCCACCTTCCTCATTTTTGCTTCTTAACACCCCTTTAAAAATGTTACTGCTCTATAGGAGATATTTAGCACTGTTATCTTGCTGTGATTGGTGAAGCAGCAAATGACACTCAACAGCTGTATAGCACACCCACAGTCAGTTACCACGTATTTTGACACTGGAGGCAGAAAAAACAACAACAACCCACAAGCACCATTTCTGTGGAAACAATAAAACAACAATAAGTGAAGTGACTAAAAATAGATCTTATGAAAGCCCAAATATATTGTCTGAGGGAGCTGTCCCACTCTAAGAGTAGTGCCATCTCTGGAAGCTGAGTCGACTTCCCATTCTCAACTCTACAAGTCTCTGCTTTACTTTGAAAATAAAAAAGCACCAGGCAGAGCTAGCTTAACATTCCATCAAGACCAACATACAAAACAGGCACAGAATGGGAATAAATCTTTCTCTGTCTAATAGTGTGGGAAAGACAGAGTATGGTGCTGGTACTAATCTGGATCCATGTATCACATGACCCCCCCCCCCAAAAAAAGCCAAGATGGAGCAGTAGAGAAGTGACTTTCTCCTTGCCTCTCCACATACTGTCGTAGCACTTCCATTATCTTTCCCAAGGGAGACAGTTGTAAAAGTGGGCCTTTTGCCAAATGGATTTTTCCAGCATGACAAAAGGCATGCTTTTACAAGTATCTCTCTCAGGAAGAGAACAGAAGTGCTATACCATCATGCAGAGAAACAAGGAGAAAGCCACTTCTCTGCCACTCCGTCTTGGCTTTCTTTTCTCAAGCTATAAGGCTTCTAGTCTATGCTTGATGCTAACATATTTTTAAATGGAATTATCTAGAAGAAAGCATGTTATCAAACACTACTTAGAAATGAGACTCTGGGTCCTTTTACACTACACAACTATAGCACTTTGATTTTACTTTGATTCCCATGGCTCCATCCTATGGAATCCTGGGGTTTATAATTTGGGGATGCACTAGAGCTCTCTGCCTGAGAATTCCAAAACCTCTCCCTAAACTGCAAATGCCAGAGACTTGTGGCAGTTAATGTGGATTCACAGTAATTTTGCAATTCAAAAAGGATCTCCTTTTTCAGCTAGAAGAAAGGGCCTGGTGAACTGCTCTGTCTGTATCTTAAAGGCCAGTGCAGCAACATTTTAAACAATTTGTACATTTAATGCTACTGAGTATGCTGAAACACAAGAGAGCATGCTCAGTAGCACTATTTGAAACCTTTTATTAAAAAACCCTCATTTGGAATCAGGTTTCCTTACACTTCACAAGTGTGCTTTTTTGATGCTACTCTTGCATAGCCACTGCATAGTTGCCACTGCAAAAAACCAGAAGCATGTCTAGTTCCATATACTGTAGATGGATATTAATATACACACACTTATACACACTCCAGTAAAGTCTCCTTCTTTAATATGTACAACATCAGGATGAGAAAGCACAAGTGAGTTGACTAGGTGTTACAGAAGGGTAGGTCAGGAATTGCAATCCTGTAGGTGTCTTATATATGTTCCCCAATTGAAGTGGTTGGATATTTTTCTCTTATGGGGAATGCTTGTATTTAGTTCACATTTGCAGAAGTGGAGTTAGGTATGTGGTGCCACTGCACACGCAGATGTACATGCACATTTGGTTGCACATGTCACTTGTGCAAGATTACTGTTCAGCACATGGCAGCATAGTGCAATCAATCCATAACTTCACATGCAGAGATTTATGTTAGGCACACCTGATGTAGGATCTCAGCTATATGCTGTTGCTTTGGGTTTCAATTGTATGTGCAGCCTTACATGACAACACGGAAATGCATCCATTAAGGCAGTAATCCGATAACCAGGGCAAGAAATTCTTCTTGGCTTAGCTTTTGAGTTCACAAATTTAAGTCTTTCCTATTGTATTGAGAACTAATTATTTTAAAGGCACTTCCTGGCACTGTTAAGTACAGTTCAGACCCTCTACTGTGGAATATAGAAAGACAAAGATAATTGATAAAGCCACAGTGATGCACAGCTTCATTATCTCCACTACTGTGTTGTGTATTATGTGAAGCTATTCTTGGAAAGTGTTTCAAAGCTATTACTGTATTATTGTATGCCTTCAAGTCATTTGTGACTTATAGCAGCCCTAATGCAAAGCTATCATGGGGTTTTCTGGGGCTGAGAGAGTGTGATTCTCACAAGGTCACCCAATGGCTTCTATGGCTAAGCAAGGAATTGAACTCTCATCTCCAGAATCATAGTCCAACACTAAAACCACTACAGCATATTATAGATAGTACAGAAATATGATATTTGGATGCTGGGTGCATTAGAAGCCACACGTTACTGCTATTGGATCAATTGTACTGGTTTCTGATTTGATTTATGAGCTTAATCCAGGATGGTGGTTTTGATATACAAAATACTAAACAGCTGGGGCCAGGACAAATCTGAGAAAACATCTTTTGTATGAACTTGCTCAGAATTTCAGTTCTTTAACACAAGCCCGTGTTTTGGAGCTTATCTGAATACAGGAGTAATACAGAGCCAGTACAAACACCCTAATGAAGCTAAAATATGCCTAGAGCACTACGATCTAAGGTTGCCTTTGAGGCTGTAAAAATAATAGATCCAAGTCACTTGTTTTGTTTTTCAGATGAACCTTTCTAGTGTCTTGGTAAACACCTTCTGAAACATCAGAGCACTGTGTGAAAATCTGTACGTTTCTGTTCTACTTCAGATTGTTATTGAATTTAAATTTCTGCTTCCCACCTTTCAGATAAGAGTATTTTTAGATTGTTATGCTGAAGGGTATAAAAATGCAAAGGTAGATAGCAATAAGAAAAAGCCAAAAGGCAGGCTGCTTCAGGGAACAGAAATGCTATTCGCTGCTGAACATCTTCAAAAGAAGATGAAATCCCAAAAAGAAGAGCTCAAACAGTGTTGGGAAAACAGGGACAAAGTATGCACTGGGGAAACCACAGAGCAATGTTGTACAAATCTGGTTAGAAATAAGTCCCATTGGGGCTAAACAGACAGGCAAAAAGGGGTGCTTTCAGGCTGGCTTGAAAGTGTGGCGTTTAGATGACACATGCCTCAAAGTCAGCATAAAAGTGCCCTTATGCAGAGAAAAGCCATTTCAAAAAGGAGCAGCTTTTTTTCCGCTTCTTCCTAGCTTGAAGCCATGTCACGTGGTCATGAAATTAGCACTCCAGCTGCCTTGGGAGCCGGTGGTGTGGTTGGTGGGGTTTCAATGTGGCTTCAGAAAAGGCAGCTTCAAACCACTTTTTCCTGCTTTCACCCCATTGAGTTTTATAGGCTTATCCTGAGCGAGTTAGTACAGGGCCAACAAAGGGTAGAAGGAAAAATGGGGGGCCTAGCAGTTCAGAAGGGGGCCTGGAATTCCAGCTAAATTGTGTATCTTTTTGTCTTTCTTGTTAGTATTATTATTTGTACATTGTTTTTGATATCCATTGTAATACTGGTGAATTTCAAAGAAAACAATAATGATATACAAAATTCTGTGTTAGAAATACTAAAGATTGTGAATGTGATATGTTAATTTCACAGAGAAATACATGGCTAATATAACTGAAATCAATACTTTCATTTGGTATTTAGGTAGAACATGAACTTGTTAATAACTAACTTTCTTCTTGTCAACCCTGCATGCCAAGAATTTTGATGGTCTCTTATTGCTATTCTGATAACCTGAAATCGCTATGAAAGAGAGAGCAGGAATGGAACCAAGTGAATGAAAAGAAGCTGTAGATGAGCAAACGGATGTAGTAAGATCTGTGAGTGGAAGGAACGGAATGAGAGAGGTGGTTGGATGGGCAGCATCAGAATAAGTCCAAGGTATAACCTCCCAGGTTGGTTATGGTGGCTGGAAAAAGAGACCCGAACTCAATCAGCCCACTGTGATCACGTAGTCACATTGGGGGACCTCCAAATACCTAGAGAGACCACCTCTCTAGGCATACTGCTGTCCTCCAGCATGACTCTTGTCAACTTCTGCCAGTGTTCACTGTTAACCACGGTTTCCACTTATCTGCAGTAACCAATGGGAATGGATCCCCATGGATATGGGGGTCAGATTGTAATTCTAGTCATCTTCTTCCTGCTATGAGAAAGTCTTTGAAAACCACACAAGTTCTGCACAAAATCAACATGGGGTTGTTTGGGTTGAGGGAAGGGGAAGACTGGATTTGAAGTTTTTGTCCCTGAAGTCTGCTTTTTCTAAGTCTGCTAATGGAATGCAACAACATTTATGCAGATGTAATTATATGAAGATAAGCTTCACTAAATATGAAAGATTGTAGGATGTACCCAGAGTTGTTAGGACAAAGAAATGCTAATGGATGCTCCCACCTCCAACTTTTCAAACACATAAAATGGACTAGTTACTCTGCTTTCTTCTCAGTTCTAAAAACAGGTTCTTGTGAAGCTGAGAACAGGAGTAAAGAAAAACATGTCCATCTTTTAAATTAGCAAAGCTAGAGATTAATTTAGAGAGGTGAACAGTATTCTATTTATCACAGTTTTGACACTGTGGTATGACAGTTGCTTCACTTTAATCCCATCAATTAACATCTGTGTTTCTCCTCTTCCTGTTTCGGTTCTGCAGCAGTGAGGAAGGTGAAGGGCGAGCTATGCTTAGCAGTGCTAGTGGGCAGGCCTGCCTGTGAGTCAAATTCTTTACAATCTCCTTGGTCCCCAACTTGATGTGTCTAGATTCCTTCTTCTTACTTAGGTTTCAACTACACAACAGTTCTCATCTTGTAACCTGCTTTTTCATATGTGAACTGGGTGTCAGGTACAAAATTCAACATTCAGTAGGAACACAGAATAGATATGTAAATTCTGGAGCCCTGGTGGCACAGTGGTTACATGCCTGTACTGCAGCCACTCACTCAGAACCATAAGGTTGCGAGTTCAATACCAGCAAAAGGGCTGAAGCTCGACTCAGGCTTGCATCCTTCTCAGGTCGCTAAAATGAGTACCCAGATTGTTGGATGCAATTAGCTTACAGTTGTAAACCACTTAGACACTGCTTAGGCAGTATGAAGCAGTATATAAATGAAGCTGTTAAATTTTTGTCCTAATTTTGCAAGTAAAAATAATTACAAGAAAGTTCTCCCTGTTGCAGGGGGAAATAAATATTCTTCACCATAGTTCTCCCTGTATTTGAACATCCAAAAGTGTTGTGGAGGAATTTTCCATATAAAAATACATAGACCAAGATCCTGCATCAGGGGACATAGCTCTGTAGATACATCTCCCAATGCTACTCCCAAACCTTTCTTTTCAGTAGCACAGATCCCCAACAACATGGCCATTTTGATCTTGCCAAAGAGTGGTGGGAACCAGATGCCTATTACAGAGCATCCACCTACAGCAGTGGTTCCCAGCCTTTGGTTCTCATGGTGTTCGGGACATCAGCTCCCATAACTCCTGACTGTTGGCCATGGGACTTCTGGGATCTTAGGTCCAAAATAAAAAAAAAATGGAGGACCAAAGGTTGGGAACCACTAACTTACAGGAAGCATGGCATATGCATCTCCACTCATTCCCCTGCTCTCTGGTAATACAGGCCCTGTACAGACTGGCATAAAAGACTGGCCTGGGGGTGGAGTCAGGGCATCATGTCCAGATGACACATGCCCTGACTCCGTCCCAGGATGCCATGACGACATGCATCATTCCACATGGCGGCAGCAGCATCATGATGCTTCTCTGGCACGGAGTCCATACGACGCAGCACTGAATGAGCGCCATATAGCCACGCCCCAATCCATATAGCCACTGCTTTTTGTGGTTCCTTTTTGCACCCTTAAAAGGCTGGATTGGGGCTGTGGCATGAGGTTGCTGTGGCCCTGATCCAGCTAGGAAAGGGGCAGCATCCCACCACCCCTTTAGGGTGATCTGTTGAGCCCCACAGAAACAGCATGGTTGGGGGGGCGGGTGATACTGAAAAAGTAGTTTTGGGAGTCTTTTGGTTGTTGTGTGTGCAAGAACTGTAAAAGTGAATTGTGATATCTAAGTCAGATGAATGACATCAACAAGTAATAGGATGTCAGCTATGATTTTGTTGTTTTTGCATCAAAAACTGTTCTCTGCTCAGAAAATAATAATAATGGTAATAATAATAATAATAATAATAATAATTTTATTTGTATCCCAATTATATTAAAAACACATGTATGTTTTCCTATGCCTATGCAGAATTATTCCTCCTTAGCACCTTGGGACATTCAAATGCCAAGAGGAAATTGTACAAGATTATGTCTGGCCCATTATTCTTCTTAACTGGGTTTCCTAACTGTTAGGAAACCTGGTTTTTGACATGAGACCGAATAATAAAAAATATTCTTTCCATCCTCACACAATGTGCTGTTTCCAAGCACTTAAAACAATGTCCCAGAAGACTAATATAGCAGTTCATGCTGACACTGGGGTATGAGTAGGGCTTGGGAGGGCGCAGCATTTGCACCCTCCCCACCCCTACCGCGTATGGACAGTGCCATCTTTTTTGTGCGCCGTCCATATGTGCACATCATGATGATGTTATGTGCATGCCACGTTTAGACAACGCAGCATGCGCCTGACGTCATGGTGCCACTCAGCGGCACCAAAAGGAGCTCCAAAATGGACCTCCTTTTCAGTCCGCGTGTTGTTCCTGCGGCAACTAGATTGATGCGGGAACAAAGGCAGGGAGAAAGGGGCCAGGAGGCCCCTTTCTCCCTGTCCTCCGCCAGTCGGGCTGCCCTTGGGGCATGAAGCCTGAAGGACAGCCCTTTCCATGCCGTGGGGAAGGGTCCTTTTGCCCCTTTTCCACGGCTTGGAGAAGTGGCGGAATGGGGCCTCTGGGGCTGCCGGTGAGGCAGCCCTGGCCCCATTCTGGCGCTTCTCTAAGCGCCTACAGACCACCCCTTTTGGGTGGTCTGTAAATCCCTTATGGGCCCGAACAGACAGGCCAAAATAAAGCTGCTTTGGGTCAGTTTGGAGGTATGCTGTTTAAATGATACATGTGTATTAAGAGACCAGAAGCCACACAGAAGCCACGCTCCAGTCCTAAGGACTGGAGTGCAGCTTTGGTGCAGCTTCTGGCCTCTTAAGATGTGTGTGCCATTTAAATAGCATACCTCCAAAGTCACCCAAAGCAGCTTTATTTTGGCCTGCCTATTCGGGCCCTACAACTTTACACTTCTTCCACCGACAATGGGGATTTTCTTAGCAAGTTTCTTCAGAAGAGGTTCTCCATTGCCATCCTCTGAGGCTGAGAAAGTGTCTTACCCAGGGTCACCCAGTAGGTTTCATGGTCTACAATGGGGGAAAAAACTGTCTTACATTTTGAGCATTATTATCTAGATCTCAACTGCCAATCCATGGAAAGAAAAAGGATTGCTTTCATTCACGTAACTGATATCCATATGAGGCAAGGCCTATCCACTGGAGAAAGAGCCCCTTTTTGTCAATTTCCTTTACCTCTGCTATTCCTTGTTCTGCCTCTCATATTGTCTAGAGCGAGGGTGAACTCATGTGGCTCTGAGACTTTGGTCCAAAACACACTGCAGAAATAATCCAGTTTGAGATTGCTTTAACTGCCCTGTGCTACGTTCACACTGGAGAAATAAACCGGTTTTATTGCCATGGCTCAATGCTGTGAAATTCTGGGAATTGTAGTTTGTTGTGGGGCCCAGAGCGGAGCCCTGGGCCCACAACAAACTACAATTCCCAGAATTTCACAGCATTGAGCCATGGCACTTAAACCGGTTTATTTCTCCAGTGTGAACGCAGCTATCGTTTAATACTAGGGAATTCTGGGAACTGTAGTTTTGTGAGACATTCAGCCTTTTCTGTCAGAGAGTTCTAGTTCCACAATAAACTGCAATTTCCAGGATTCCCTAGCATTGAGCCAGGGCAATAATAATAATAATAATAATTGTTATTAATATTTTCCCGCCTCTCCCAAATAGATTGAAGCAGGATTACAACCCAGTAAAATACATACAAAAACACATCAATAAAATACAATAAAAATAATTACATTAAAACTAGCTCATCCTCATTTAATAATGTAATACATTTATACAATGGTCAGAAGCTGGAACAGTATTTCTTGCATGAGCTCAGGTGGATAAGCTCGCTGGAAGAGATCCATCTTAAGTGTTCTCTTAAATGCTTCCAAGGAGGCAATAAGACCGATCTCTTCTGGAAGACTATTCCATAATTTTGGATCGGCCACAGTGAAGGCTTTTTGGGAAGTCATTACAAATTTGGTTGATTGATATTCTAATAGGATCTTCCCAGTTGTTAAGCGGTATAAAACTGGATTATTTCTGCAGTGTTTTTTGGACCTATATGTGGCCTCCCCAAAACTGTTGTTACAGCTTTTAACCGACCAGACTAGTCAAATCATCCTTTTTTGGCCACTCCTTGAAGACTCCAGGAAAGACTATTTAAAATTCACCTTTTAAATAGGTTGCAGGGAAGCTCTACACTGTTCAACATTTAAAAAAAAAATCAAAACCAGAAGTGGACTTATGGCTACTTCTATTTATTGTTGCTTGTTTGTTTGCAATTTTGAGCAAGCCACTACCCACTGGAGGGTCCAATGGAAAGAAAATTTGTCCCTGGACTCATCCATCCCTGCTCAGAGGGTCATCCTACCCTCTATAGTAGACTTTCAAGGATCATGTGGAGCCATGGGGAAACAGGGAAGAGGAAAAAAACACCCCTTTTTCCCTGGTGTCATCCGCATTTCCTGGCATCATTGCCTCTTCTAATGATTCAGTTTTCCTTATGATGTGGCCAAAATAAGAAAGCCTCGATTTAGTCATCTTGGCTTCCAGAGAAAGTTCAAGCTTGATTTGTTCTAGAAACCATCTGTTTCTTTTCTTGGCTGTCCATGGTATTCTCAGTACTCTTTCCCAGCATTTCGAATGAACTGATTTTATTCCTATTAGTTTTTTTTAACTGTCTGACTCTCACAGTTTAAGGAAGGATATTTAGAATTCTCAGTCAGAGAGTTCCAATGCTTCATGAGACTACAAATCCCAGAATTCCATTGAAGTCATGGCAGATAAAGAGTAGAATTATAGTGCTATACCTGGGTAATTGAAAGGGCAACCATGTTCCAGGACTGACATATTATTTCATAAGAGTTTTATTCCTTTTCTGTCCCAGACTGCGGCCAGCACTCACCAACAATAGCTGCTAAGTCAGTTCCACAAGCCTAAACGTTGATCCAAAGAATAGCCTAAAAGCCAGAGCCAAGGTCAGGGTTGGGGAAATCACAGAAGTCAGTCTGGTCCAAGGTCAGGGCAAGGAGAAAGCAGCGAAAGTCCAAATCATTCCAAGGTAAGGCAAACCAGAGTTCCAAAGACACGAAGCCAGCACACAGTCACACCAGAGACTTACAATAAGTTCTGGCAAAGGGATGGCCTCTCACAGGTTTTTAAGTAGCCGACACCCTGCCTGGTATCAGCTGAGCCTTATTAAGAGCTTGTTTCTCAGCCAGCCTGCGAAATCGACGGACACAAGCACTTTCAGCCCTTCGCTCCTTAAAGGAGGGAACCTCCAAGCCAGATTCCTCCCTGGAGCCCACACTCATCTGCCTGAGCCCCTGAAGGGAGCTCCACAGTGCCAGAGCCTGGCTGTGCTTCCACTCCTGGTGCTGAACTGTCAGGGCTAGGGTCTGGCATGGCAGAACTGGGACCTGGCCTAGCCTCCAATTCCTCTGGCTCCTGAGGAGCCAAGTCCTCCTCCTCATCCTCCGACTCCAACTCTTGGCTGGCCATGACATTTTCTCACTCTACTCAAGGCCTAACATTTATATCAGGGGCATTGCTCAACAGCAGAGATGACAACTTTGAGATCCTCCAGATGTTGTTTGACTGCAACTCCCATAATCTCTCATCATTGGCAGTGCTGATGCAAAAGGCAGTTTAGCCATCTGGAAGGTCAGAAGTGGCTCTACTGGATCAATCCTGTTATATTTGGAGGTGGAGCATTTTTTGTATTACTACCTAAACTGAAAACTCTCTTGAACCTCCATCAGTACTCATGTTTAGATAAGGAAATGAGTCATATTTTGTTTAGGCCTTTGATTTCAGACAGTTAGTCCATATGAACTTTGAGATGATTTACAGAAGAATTTTATGCATGTTTATTAAGAAGTAAGTCTCACTGCATCTGACGTGGATTACTCCCAGATAGATCTGTTGGTAATTTATAACTTTACTGATACATCTGTGAGTTAGTTATTTTGTATTTTTCTCATGTATGAATTCAGTGCACTCTTCTAGATCTGGATACATTTGTGTTTTTTGTGTTTTCCTTTGCTAGCCACTTTTAATATAACATATATAAATGTTGGATAAAAAGTAAGTCAGTACATAAATTATCGATAAATATATTGATAAATTGCTTATTTAACAATCAATAAATGATGCCCATTCCAGTTCAGCCTTCATTCAACTTGGAGTGGCCTTTTGTCTGTCACTAAAATGGAGCAAAAACATCATCTGAAATGATGACAGGCCACTGTTTTCACAAAAAAGACCAGAGATCTGCATACACTCTCTCTGTGTTAAATGTTACATACAGATGCACATTTGTGAGTAATTACTATGGTTTTAATAGAGGTTACAAGACATAGTGCGAAAGGCTGTCACTATGTAACCAGTGTGCCTGCTTAGACTGCTATCCATATGCTGTCATGTACAACTTTGCATAGTATATCAGTTCAAGGCTATAACCCATGGTTCTTTATATTTAGATTGAATTTGGGTCAGGAAGCCCTTCAACAAGAGGACTGTCCTCTATATAGTAGGTTATATGGCATACCCTTTAACATTTCACAGCTGAAAACTGAGATACATGTGACCAAGCAACTTGAGTGTGATCAATATATCCAAAATTATCAATGAGGAAGAATACACAAGCTAGGAGGGGCCTCAGCAATTTGTTTTTGCCTAAGCCTACTGGGAAGGAAAAGATTAAGCCTCCTACTTTACTCTTCTCCCACTGAGTTAACTGAGTGCAAAATACTTTTGCATTTTGAACTCAGTTTGCAGAAACTTGGCTAAGTTGAGGACAAAGGGAAAAGTGGTTGGAGGAGAGAGAAACTGGGACACATTAAAAGCAGCTGGAAAAGTGGCACAACAGAGAATTATTCAAGGCTGCCTCTGTAAAATCAGAACAGTTGGAGGGTATGCATATTGCCATCCTGAGTCAAATTAATAAGACTTGTGGTCTAATGCTTTGATTCTCCTGTATGGATTCAAATTCTGTTGTTGTGTGAATGGTAACATATGATGAACATTTTAGTCACAGATGCTACATGCACCCTCGGTCTGAAGATATGGAGAAGGTTTGAGATTCATCTTGGTTTTAAGGAGATCTATTGGGGTGGTGAACTGTAGCTCTCCAGATGTTTTTGGACTTCAGTTCCTATAGTGCATCACCATTGGCTATGCAGCATAGAACCATTGGGAATTGTAGGCCAAACCCATCTGGAGAACCAAAAGTAAACCACACACAATACAAGGGGTCATTGTATTAGCTCAGCAAATAAAAAAGGCATGGAGAAAACAGAGAGCATAAGATCATGCAACAGTGTTTCAAAGATACAAATAATATGATTAAAACACAGCTTGTTTGTGTTGTGATGAAACGATTACAACATCTTAGGTCCATAGTGAAAGATGGTGGCATTATTAAAAATGCAATAAGGCTATTCTGCTGCTTCTAATTAAGGCTAGGAAATAAATTTCAAAGCAATTATGGGCAGTCTTTCATAATCTTAAAGAGAGCTTTTCATATGATCTCAGCTTCTTTTACACAAATAGCATGGCGCTACTCAAATTTTGCTCTGTTGCCCTCATGTGTTTTGCTGTATTTGTGAAAAGTGATGATACCATCATGAACTTGGCTACCCTAATTGTTATGATAAAGAGGCCAGATGGAGGAATTTTAATAAAGGAACTACACTGGCCATAAATGACTGAGAAGTACTTTTCCTAGTGGGCAGGAATCTAACTTCAGAACTGACACCTCTCAGTGACAGGGACAGGTAAACAGGAGACAGAGTTGCAGTTTGACCTGAGCTGGAAGCAAAAGCCATGAGGTGACTAAAAGTGAAGCACTTTGATGCACAGGATCTGTTTCTGGGAATCAGGTATATTGTGAAGTCGAACGCTTTCAAAGCTGGCATCCATAGTTTTTTGTGGATTTCTCAGGCTATGTGGCTGTGTTGTGGAAGATGCTAGCCACAGGTACAGGCAAAACATCAGGAATAAACTCTTCCAGAACACAGCCACATAACCCCCCCCCCCCAAAAAAAAACCTCCAAAACAATAAAGTATATTGTTTCCAGATTTGCTGTCTGCTCTTGGAATGTTGGTTTGCTTCCACTATGCTCTATTTGTATAACTAAGTACTGTAATAGCAAAATTATTCTGTATACTCTCATCCAATGGAACTTAAGTAGTAGCACCATCTCACAACTCTAAGTCTAGGAGTGGTATCAATACTGGGATACTGATGCCTTGAGCAGAAAATGTGAACTGATTAAACAGAGCCAGGATGGAAGGAACAGCAGCTAGGTTTTCAGTAGAAATAGGAATAACCTGATAGAGAAGGTCCTTGAAGTGATTTTGAAAGAGAATCTAAAAGCAAGCTGCACATTCCAAATGCATTTGAGAACACTGGCAAAACTGCCACCTAGTTCCCAGCACTCCTTACAACATGGACTTCTCTTTTGACTACATCAGACCAGAATTCTGTCTTGCCACAATTATGGTAGTGTTTAAGGAAGTAAAAACATACCAGTTTGGGAGCATTCATTATCACACTTCTCTGTAATACAGTAGTGTAAAGGTGCTGCTTTGGTGATCTATGGTTCCCCACTCACTCTTCTGCACAGCTTCCATAATCACATCTTCCTGCCCTATGCCCTACCCAGCATGCAATTTGGTTTTTTAAATTTAAATTTAATTTTTTTTAAACAGAATTGAGCAATTATGGTAATGTGATGTAATATATTATATATATGCATGAGAATAGAGAGTGGGCGGAGGAGAGGAGAAATGGAGGAGAATTATTCCCAGTGATGCTGCATGACTGCTGGTATTTCAGAACTGTAGCATATAGGACCTGTTGCACATGAGGCCATAATGGGAAAGTATTGAAATTGGGAGCCCTTGATAGGTTTTCCCATCAATGAAAAGGTGCTTGAAGTGCAAAGTAGCAATGAGAGAGACGTGACATCATGTGATAGGTATGGCCAAAGATTCTATCATCCATCTTTAGTTCTCATTTAAAAGCCCTATCTGATAATCTCCTTACTCTCTTCACTGCCACCAAACACAGATCATGCAGACCCTGACTCTTAATACCAAGGGTTGAAAGTCTTGCTTTAAGATCAAAGCTAGCTCAGAAGCTCTGAGGCAGAGTAACCAGATGGAATTTGCTGGTCAGAGGAGGCAGGTTCACGATGTAGAAGAGAAGTGTATTACAACTAGTGGAGGAGGAAAAATACTGCTCTTTTTCAGATGTCTCCATCTTGGTCTGATAGATTATTTATCCTGGGATGAGCCAACTGCATGTGCCCTTCTCACTTTCCCCTTGTACATCTAGCCCTGTAACCCATACTGTGGCTTGCTTAAAGAACGCTTTCCCTTAATGTCCACACCAGGAAATAAAACTTTATGTTCTCCTCCCAAACTAGAGCATGAAATCAGGATCTGATGTGTGGACAGCTCTCTCCAAAGAATTGAAAATCTAGCTCTTCCATGACTACTTGTCTTTATGTGGAAACAGCCATCCACATATTCATGTATACTCTTTAGATTATCATATGAAGGTATAATGATCAAGGACAAAATCTAAATAATACCTGAATATCTAAAAGCAGTCACATCCTTTTTTGTTATGTTAATAGTGAATAACATCTGAGCAATAACTTTGCCTAGAGGAGAAAAGTGTTCAGTGATCAGAAATTGATTGCAGTGACCTGAAGTACTTCACTGAAGGAAGAAAAATTGCTTTTGAAAATAGCTAACATACTTTTTCAAGGTTTTAAAAATGTTGTTGATGTTTTGTTAACATGTCTATTTATCTCCCTTTTCCAGGAAAAGCTGTTAACTTCTTAGGGAGCATACTTTATTTATTTATTCATTTATTTAGAGAAAGAGGCATATGGTGTGACAAGTTTGGCTAGCGAACCAAATAATTTTTGATATCAAAATACTTTCAGTGTCCATAGCGACTAGGGACAACCTTTTCTCTGATAACCTAGAACACAGGATTCAGAAAGTGACACCAGCAGAACTGGAGGAGTGTCAGACAGAGAGCTTGGAGCCAGGTTTATAGTTTGGAATGAGATGCCTATAGTTATCTTTCTACACAAAACTGCAAGTTGTATAACAGTAAAAGAATCTCAGAGTTCAGGGGGTCATTCTGGGAATTAGATATGGAGCAACAGTGTTGCTGTGGGCAGTAGGAGTGTTGATTTGCTTTCACTATACTCTGTTTATGCACATGCAAATGAAACAAATATAAATAGATGTGTCAAAATATTCCTTATGCAATAGACCTAAGTTAAACTGCACATGTTGTTCAATACTGTCAAGTGAAATAGATATTTTGGTTTTTTCCTCCATTGCCAAGTGCACATAAGCGTTGAGGCAGAATGCAGCTGTTCAGTGTCGCTGCCTATCCCTCCAACAGACTCCTTGCTTTCCTCTCCTTTCACCACCTGCTATGTGTAGTAAGAGAGTAATTTGGCTAGACAGCAGCTTGGGAAAGAGGGAAAAGAAGAAGACTGGTGGAAGAACTGAACAGGAAGAGGTGAAAAATTACATATAGTGTCAGTGAATAAGTATCCCATATCCATCAATGTAAAGACATATAGCTCAGTGACAGAGTAAATGCTTTGTATTTGGCCTAGGAGGGAGTGAAAGGGCAGGCCAAACTCCATCAGGCTTGTTCTAGATTAAGAAGCAGAACCCTCCCTCCAGCCCATCTGCCTTGGTCCAGGCCTCAGAGGGAGAGAAGAACAACTGGACCTGATCCACTTCCCCACCACCATTCCCTTCTCCTTTTGTGTCATGTCTTTTTAGATTGTAAGCCTGAGGGCAGGGAACCGTCTAACTAAAAATAATAATTATAAGCCGCTCTGATAGCCTTTAGGGCTGAAGAGTGGAGTAATAATAATAATAATAATAATAATAATAATAATAATTTGTATACACAAGTTCCCAGGTTTCACCTTGTGCATTTTTTTCTACTGGAAAAGTGCCTTTGTAATGCGTCGGGGTCAGGATATTCTGGGCTGCCGTGGATATGTGAAAGAACTAAATAATATTGGATTTGAATACATAATATAATCAGATGATGTGAAAGGCTCTCTCTACATAAGACCTCACACTGTACAAATACTTTTCCAACTTTTCACAGTTGAAAACTGAGGCACAGGACCAAACAACAGCAGAGTGTGGTCAAGATGGCAAAAGTTATTTTTTTAAATAATTTTTTAATAATGGCAAAAGTTATTTAGGCTGGAATAGAGTGCAGCAGTTTGCTTTTGCTTAAGTGTACAGGGATGGACAAGATTCTTCCCCTTCTTCTCCTCTTCCCGCCCACTGAATTAATTGACTGCAAAACTTTTGTTGCACTCAGAACTCAGTAGTAAACTAAGGACAAAGGGGTAAAGGGGAAGAAGTAGAAAAGCTGGGACATTTTAAAAGCAGCTGAAAAAGTGGGATGATAGAGAATGATTTGGGACTGCCTCAGCTAAATTGGGACAGTGAAATAGATATGATGAGGCAGTTACACAAATGAACTAACAACCCTGCCTGTACACTAAGAAATTCCAGATTTTTCTCCATGAGAGAAAGGGGGTGAAAACCCAAACAAGCAACCTTCTGCATTACTTCAAAGCAACAAGAATAAGAAGAACAGAACTCCTCACAAGCAATTCCAGGCATTTACTTGGGTTGCTCTATACTGCTTATTCCAGACTGTACAAATTTCTTGTTTTTTTGTTTTTTTTTTTAAGAACTGTGATATCATCAAACACTCCACTTGTGGTTTTGCAGGTAACGTGCAGCAATGTGGATGAACTGGCTTTTTAAAATCTAGGTGAAAGCCTGCAAGCAAGAGGGTCATCTTTATTTAACCAGTGTAAACATAAGCTAAGTAAGTAGGTAGAGTTACTCTGGAATGACATACCATTACAAACAAGATCACACAGAGCCACATTTTTTTCCTCTCCCTATCCATCAAGCTATTGTTACATGCAGAAATTGTTCAAAAAGCAGGTATTTCACAGTAAACTATATTAGAGTTATTGGAGTTCTCCTAGCCTGCAGGAAATTTCCCATAAACCCATGACAACATTGGTTAAGTTTTCATCATGAGGCCTAGAACATAACTGTCTCATTACAAATTAAAACATTTCAGCCTCTTTTACTGAACCAGTGTCTAACTTTGCAAGAATACATACAGAACATATTAGTTACTATATCCCAATAATATTAATAATTCACAGAAGTATAAGAGAAACAGACCACTGAGAAAATAGTTATCAATTATGCTTTCAGACAAGTGCAGCCCTGAAGATATGCAGATTGCAATATATTAAAAATTATTCCTGTATTTAAAGAACAATAATCATGTAGAATCTGCCATCAGAAAACAAAACAAAAAACCCAATGTAGTTGTCAAACACCAGTTTTCAGTACTGTCACTATTTTGGCAGGGTATATTATTACATTGCATGTACATGGTTTGTATTATTTTTGCTTTTGACTTGTGTATTTTTTGTTTCCAAAGATTGTTTAAAAGATACCTTAAATCATTTTTTAAAGGCAGCTAAGAAATAAAACTGAACCTAACCTAACCGAACCTAACAAGCAGCCAGAAAATGGCAAGGAGGGAAATAATTAGTACTAAAATTCTAAAAGAAATTTAAAAAAACAAAATCAAATAAACTCTTGAGGCATAATGCTCCAACGAGATTATTGGAAGGGCCTTCTCCCTGGCATTTAGCTGCCTCATGTGAGAATGAAAATATTTTTACCTTTCTATCCCACTGAAGTGCTCATCAGGAAGAACGCTTGGTTTGAGTCATTCTGTTTTCCACAAGCTGCTGGGCTCCAGATGAAAGTATGCCTACATTAAAACACTCCCCACCTACACAGTCTTAGCATACCATGCAAAATACATTTAGCCTAAGCCACCTGAAGTTCTAGTTTTAGAGATAAAGGGAGCTTGTTTTTTATCTGTTTTGTGGGCAGGTTTCATTCCATTATGTCATTTCCTTCCACCAAAAATCTCAAATAGTGTAATCTAATGATAATAATAATAATAATAATAATAATAATAAAAAAATAATGTTATTTATATTTCCCTTCCTGCAGATTGAGGCGGGATTACAACATGAGAAGAACAATATAAGAAGGCCTACAAACTGTTATATTTCCAGACAATTACAGTAGCTTGTCATCAAAACAGCTCAGTTACTTGCACACAACAGATATGCACCACATCTAGTATTTATTCATGCATTTTACATAAAGATAAGATTTTTGTTTTCTAATTTCCTTAATCTAAATTAGAGCAGGACAAGGCAAATGGTAGAACTATAGAAGTTGTTTAGCTGCAGCTCTTAACATTTCTCACAACTAGTCATGCTGGTTGGGGCTAATGGGAGTTGCAGTCCCACAGCACCTGAATCCAACAAAGGAACAAGATAGCAAAGAAACTGAAACATGAGAAAAGGAAAAAAAAACACAGCCAATTCAGGTGATCATATCTCAGCCTGTTATGTTAAGATAGAAATGTATCATTCACCAGTACATGTGGCCCATTGATTTGCTCTCTGCAACATAAACAAACTAGGAAGTATCTAGCTAGGTATGGCTTCTCTTTATCTATACCTGGAAACTATGTATGTCAGCATTGGAACAAGGCAAGATATTAAACCAAATTGAAACTGTGGTTTAAGATCCTTGCTTGTTCCAATATGGATGACCATCAGCTTCCAATTTATAGTGAAAGAGAATAGATGTTAGAGACTTCCTGCCCTTTTTGTTTGTACACCATACAAGAAGCAAAAGAGCTCAATGTCTGAACAGAAAATTAGCTCATATCGCAGCTTATTAGTCAAGATATAATGGTCCAAGTGCAAGCGAAGTCTTTTTCCATAGTCTAAATCCATCTAATTCTTTCCCTTAGCTTGTTGTACTATTAACACCTTTATTTTTTGTTCAGGCCCAAGCAAGTCTCTTTCCTCACTTTATAGACCCTCACGGCACAAGAGGATAGCTCTTGTTCCTTAGTTGTATCTTTTCCTTCCTGAACCCTATCCTCTCTCCTCTAATATACTGAACAATTCCCTTTTGTACCTCTCTCACAGAAACTCACATTCCTTTGCAGATCAAGATATTTAGGTTTTAATGGTTACAAACCTTGAGAAAGTAGCCTGAAACATTACTCTCAAATATCTGATCTACCAACAAGCCTCCAAGGTATAATTACCTGATGTTTGCTAACTGGTTCAGCCAATTTCCATTCTAAATTATTTTCCAAGTTCAACCATGCATGAAAGGGTTAGTGATTGTAAACTGGAGGGCAATTGAGAGGACGAACTTTAGAGGAGAGAGGAACATAAATTAGAGTTTCTTGTTTCAAGGACAAATAACTTACCCCTTAAAAAGAAACCAGAAAAAAAAACTCATGAAATACCACTTGCAAATGAAATGGTTGCAAGTCATGCCAGATGCTTTAACTGTGAATATTAAGTAAAATTTGCCAGTGAAAACCTGTTTTCCCATGCAAGCGTGAAGCCTCGTTTACTTTTAAACAACATTAAAATTAATTCTAATTAGGCAGTAGTCAGGTGTCAAGTTGCATTATTTAGGATCTCATGTGTACACTGTTACAGAGGGGGAATTATATTATTTGGCCTATGGTGAGTTTTGAATTATTTAGAAGTAAAGGTAAAGGTAAAGGTAGTGCCTTAACATGAATGTCTAGTCATAACTGACCGTAGGGGAAAGTGCTCATCTCCATTTCTAAGCCGAAGAGACAGTGTTGTCCGAGGGCTGCTCTGGTGTTCATGTGGCCAGCATGACTCCCAACAAATGCTGTTACCGTTCCACTGAGAAGTGGTACCTATTCATCTACTTGCATTTGCATGCTTTTGTACTGCTATTGTAGCTAAGAGCCTGGTTTGGGGAATTTTATTATTAGCTCAAGTTGCGAGATGGGTTGGCTACAATAACCTTACAAGATCACCTCCCGTCATGTATACCAAGAAGACCGGGGTTCAATAAATTGAGCAGATAGGCTTGTCTAATAATATCCAATTTATTAAGGGGAAAAAGACAGTCATACAGGGCACTCACACACACACATACATACAAGGCTCAGGAAAGTCAGTAGTTAGCATTGGGGATAGTCAAGGCTTGACTAGGGTAGATTCTCCTCTGGGAACCGAATGAGTGAAGTTGGGTCTGGGACAAGTCCGCTCCACAGCGTGGGTTTGAGCGGCTCTTGTCAGTGTCCAGGTTCAGAGATCAGACTGACGTGGAGTATGGAGACCTTGTAGACTGGCACACTGCCTAAAACTGGGAGTTTTTATAGGGGAAAAGCCCCTTCTGGCAAAGGTGCTTAATGGTGGACTAAATGTCTGGACAATGGGTCTGATTGTCTTAGAGGGATTAGTCTATTGTGATGGTATCCTGAGTTGTGGAATCTAGGATCCTGAAGGGAGAAGTCAGCGGATTGAGGAGGACAAACATTACACCTCCTAATGGCTGGGTGATTGCCTCACTTGCGACTTCCTAGACTATCTGCTTGCAATATTTGCTAAGAGAGGAATTCCTCTTGAGCCCATTCCTCTTGCTTCACCTTACAGGGTTGACCAGCAGCCAGGGTTCATCTAAGGGTCATATAAATGGATATCATTCATGCCATGATTTTATACAGGCCACTTCCAGTAACACTAGGTTGGCAGAAACGGGGACTAGTGACAAGAGTTCAGGCCTTGAACTGCCAACCTGCCGATCTTGCAATCAACAGAGTCAACGTCTTAAACACTTGAGCCACTGCATCCCTAATTAGAATCATTAGAATTAGAGTAATTTAGAATTACTCCAGAGCTATTCAAACACTTTGATGTGTCTGCTACACAAGCTATTTTCCAATTAAAATATCATTCGGTGCCTTCAAGTGTTGGGTCAAAATCCTCAGACGAATGGCAACCACCTCTAAGAAGAGTTCTACCA
The DNA here is from genome assembly GCA_034509955.1 of Urosaurus nigricauda. NCBI lineage: Eukaryota > Metazoa > Chordata > Lepidosauria > Squamata > Phrynosomatidae > Urosaurus > Urosaurus nigricauda. Next base: position 247,201,272 of record JAOEGL010000003.1, read on the forward strand.
GTGACCATGTGCATCACTAAGGGGATCTGGGTGTATGGACCACACCGGGTGACACCACAGGAGGTGATAAGCTGGTGGGACATTCATACCAAGACACCCCACCAGCCATCCTTTCTGCCAACCAGGGCTCCGCTTGGTGCCCATCAGCTGGGGCTGATGGTGGGGGTGGTGTGCTATTGCCACCCAGCAGCCCCTTCCAGGAGTGGTGCTGCTGTTGGGTGAGCAAGAAAGAGTGTTGCCTCCTTTTCTTGCTCTCCCAGCAGCTGTGCCAGATCCAGAATGGTTACTGGCAGCAACAGCACTGCCCTCCATCAGTGGTCACTGGTGGGCATGAGGATGCATTGCCCTCTGGTCTGGCACAGCAGCTGGGTGTGTGTCCAGGACATTGACCTGGATGGAACAGGATGTCAGGCAACCTGGAGGGTGAGAGCATGAGTTACTGTACTGGGTGACACCAACCCTAGTGATACCACTGCTAGTGACACCAACACCATGTTATTTGAGTTTAGAGGTTTTAAAGATGGGGGAAGGGAGGAAAATATGATCTGTTACTAAAATGTTAAGTATGGGGGAATACAGACTGGCAATCTGTGCTGGCCTGTGGGTGGAATCATGGTGTAGAATCTGCATGCTCGACACCGTGACTCTGCCCCATCATGCCATGATGCTGCACCCCTGTTTACATGGCACACAGCATCATGGCGCGACGATATCACAGTGCCCAAATGGTGCAGCACAGAAGGGGTATCATTATGCCACGCTGTCATGGCTATGACGCTCCTTCCAGGGAATGAAAAATAAGCCCCTTTTCGGGGCTTCTTTTTGCTCCCTGTGGAAGCCACGGTGTGTGGTTGCCATGACCCCCAATTCAGGGCAAAAAGGGGTGGCATCCCGCTGCCCATCTCTACAGTCCCTGAGACTGTTAAGTAAGTATTGCAGTCTTTGGTTAAAGATTTCTTTGAGGACTAAGGGTTGCATCCAGGATCTGCCTGCCATGAATGGAAGGATTTCTTTCATGCAAAGTGGCTCAGATGGGCTTTTGGGGATCCCTTGTTCCATCACAGATCATACCATTCATCAGCTTCAAGGAGGCACAGGGGACTGAAGGTGGCAGGAGGTTTCTTCAGCTCATGCAGTGGAATATTTGGATATGAGCCCATGAAAGTTTATGATATAATTATCCATTAAGTTCATGTATTCTACTGTAAAGAGTCCTCTTGGATAGAGTCTATTTGAATATATGGTGTATTTCAACCTCCTTTAACTTGGGGCATTCTAGATATGTTTGACCACAACTCCCATCAGCAGCAGCCAGTATAGTTGTTGGATTTAAAAATAATTGGTATGGCTCAAAATACGATTCACATACAAGCACCTCTTCCCTCCAGCTTGAACCAAGGATTCCCACAATTTCTCTTCTACAGAAAGAGACCTATTCCCCTGTCCTCACTTTCAGAAGGCATACACTATAATGCTAAATTGTGTTGAGCTAAAAATGGAAATGTTAAGCTTGCAGTCTCCTCTGTGTGGCCAGAGTGGGCAGAGTGGGCATGAGCCCAAAGTCCGTTCATGTAATGCTAAGCCATATTTTAATGCAGCCTTTGAACTAAATGAGGCAAATATCTTGACCATTCATCTGTGTGCTTGGATGCATCCTGAATTTCAAGAAAGCTGATCTAACGGATTTGCCCATGGAGCAATTACAAATCGTTTCAGTGATAGCCCCTGGCAGCAGAAGTAACCCAAGCTGCAACCATTCTTATGCATAGCAACCTTCCTTAACGCTGCTCTGAATTCATGCTTGTCTGTACAAAGTTCATGGTACACCAGCCGTCATAAAGTGTTAATTGTGTGGCACAGATGGATGTTTCAACTTACCAGATAAAGCTGTTTCTTTTTGGGAGCAGGCTGTCTATTTGACAGCTGATCCTGAGAAGGAAATGACAGAAGGACAGGAGGCTGACTCTGCAGGACTGCATTCCCTGCATTTCTTGCTGAAAAGAGCATGTGCCGAACAGATAGGTGCTGGAAGAGAAGGCACCATTCCTCCATTCCTCCATTCATACTTACAAACCGAGAGAAATCCAGACATAGAATCTGCACATTTTCAGTCTAAAAGGGATAATATTCAAGATTTAATAAAATAATAAATTTTATTTCTATTTTTCCCACCTCTCTCTTTAGATCGAGGCAGGATTCCATTTTTTAAATTTTTTTAAAGAATTCACAAATTAAAACAATTATATAATACAGTGCCCTATAAAATTACAATATATATATGAATATCCAACCGTTACACACAGTCAATTACATGAGTGGCTACCAATCCTTGGAATAACCAACATTATATATTCCAGTTCCAATGTCCATGTAACCGGAGTGAGATATTGATCAAGATCAATTATAATATGTTGGGTGGGTAGGCCCACTGGAAGAGATCCATCCTGAGTGCCTTCTTAAAGGCCTCTAAGGTGGTGATAAGTCATATCTCTTCCGGCAAGTTGTTCCATAATTTAGGGGCTGCAGCTGAGAATGTCCTATGGGAAGTCGTCATCAATCTAGTAGTGGTGTACTCCAACAAGTTCTTCCCTGAAGTTCTGATAGTGCAGGGCAGATTGTGTAGGAAGAGACGTTCCCTCAAGTAACTTGGGCCCAAACCATGTAGTGCTTTAAAGGTAATGACCAACACTTTGTATTGCGCCCAGAAGGTGATCAGCAGCCAGTGCAAAGATCTTAAAATTGGGGTAATGTGGTCCATTCTGGATGCCCCATGAACAATCTGGCTGCTGCATTCTGGATCAACTGAAGCTTCCGAACTTGGTACAAAGGTAGCCCCATGTAGAGCTCATTACAGAAATCTAAACGAGAGGTTACCAGTGCATGTACCACTGCTTCAAGGTCCTTTCTCTCCAGGTAGAGACGCAGGTGGCGTATCAACCAAAGTTGGTACCAAGCACTCCTGGCTATCGTCTCCACTTGAGATGTCAACTGTAGAGACATTCTGCAGATGTCATTAGTAGCATTTGTTGCTAACCCTACTGCAACAAAACATAACACCTGGAGAACAAAGAAAATGCCATGATGGAGTGAATTAAGGTCCCTATGGTCCTACAATGGACTTAAGTGAAGCAGTTTCCCTCCCAAAATGTAAAAATAATGTGGTAGTTGCAAATTATATATTAGTCACCATGGGCCTTTACAGACTGCCCAAAAGGGGCTGTCCATAGGCACCCAGGGAAGCGCCGGACTGGAGCCTGGGCTGCTTCACCAGCAGCTCTTGTGGCCCCAATCCACTGCTTCCCCAGGCCATGGAGAAGCAGAAAATTGCCGCTTCTCCATGGCTTGAAGCAGGGTGCAACAGGCGCCCTGGGCGCCCGCTGAACCCTGCCATCTGTGGTGCTCCTGAGGGGAGAAAGGGGCCGCCACTGCGGCCCCTTTCCTCTTGGAATCCTTGGCACCTCCTGTAGCACAATGACGTCGGGTGTGCCATGCCGTGTAAATGTGGCATGCGCCATGACATCATCACAGCGCTCGCTTATGGAGGGGGCACTGTAAAGATGGTACCGTCCATACGCGCTAGGGCTGGAGAGCGTGCAGTTGCTGCACGCTCCCCAGCCCTAATCATGCCCTGGGGACAGCCCTTTTGGGCCATCTGTAGTGGACCCATGACTCTCCTCAGATTCCTTGTCCTCTTGGCAAGGAAACCAGACAACATACACCCCACACCCTGGTTCTGGTGTGAACAGAAATGACAACATCCAGCCTGTTCAGCACCAGAACCAGGATATACTCCTCTTAAAAGGTATTAAAATCCCTCTCTGTTTGTTCTGGATTTTCCAGGAAGATCTGGAACCCTCCATTCTAACATCAGCCAGCTGTTTAAAATGCATCCCACTGAGCCACCTTGTGCCACCACCACCTCCTCCTCCTCCTCCTCCTCCTCCTCCTCCTCCTCCTCCTCCTCCTTCTTCTTCTTCTTCTTCTTCACCTTTATTTATATAGTGCTGTAGGTTTACACAGTGCTGTACATTTGCTCACTTTGAGGTCAGAACAAGCAATTGTCCATGTGATCTTCACTGGGCACCTCATTCTGACCTCAGAGTGAAGTGTCCTATGGGGGTGAGGGTGGACACACCAGGTGGCACAGTGAAGCCCGCCATTGCAATGGAGGGCCTTTGCAATTGGTTGGGGTCAAGGCAGCTCTGGGGCCAGGATATTGAAGACTGCCCTGGATATGTGAGAGAACTAAACAATATTTGATTTGAATACATAATATAATACCTTTTGGGGGAAAAGACAGGTTATAAATTCAATCAATCAATCAATCAATCAAATGCCCCCCAAATTATTGATTCATTTCCAACCAAAACCTTCACTTTTTGTGATGAGAGTGATTGATGAACAATTAGAGAAGAATAAATAATTGGAGTAAATGCATATGAGGAAGCAGACTGAAGAGTACATAAGCTCATGCTGCCAACTTCTTTTTTTCAATTAATCTCAAAGGTGCTACAAGATCTCCTTACATACTGATTCTATAGACTAACATGGCTATATATTTGAATTGGAGAACAGTTACGGACAAATAATTCAATACAGTTGCGAGGATGTTATATGCTCAGAAAGGGAAGAAGGACTTAATCCTAATGAAAGAAGAGTGGCTATCTAAGAGCTTTATCACACATGGCTTTTAAGCCATGATTTTCCACTAAAGAGGCTGGTATGATAATGTTCTAAGATGAAGAAATTAGCAGAGATGGATAAACTGTCTACTTTGATTAAAGTAAATTTGGTAACAAAATTTTGGAAAGATTGGAATTTTGTTAACTGACTTTTAGAAAAGCAGTGAAGGTTAATTTATGATTGTTGGTTTTATTAATTAATTGAAATGAGTTAAATATATCAATGAAGTGTAATTAATATGGAAGATAAAGAGAGATGGAATTTATAATGAAATATACCTGCAGAAGAGAGAGGGAGATAGAAGCTATCTTTGACCATTCTGTTTTGTTAGTTGTAGATTTTGTTGTTTGTCATTTGTTTTTTAAACTTTGTAGTTTGTTGTTGTTATTTGTGATATATATATATATATATATATTTGCAGTCTTTACTCAATTTTAAAAAAGGAAGGAAGGTGCCTGACCTTCCCATGGAGAGAGATCCAGAGCCTGGGGCAGCCACCAAAAAGATCTTCACCCATGTTTTCATCAGTGTGGAGAGAGAAGGGCTTTCTACAAAAATAGTCCAGGCAGACTTTCGAGAGCTAGACTCAAATTATATAGGACTTTTTAAAGGTTCTCACCGGCACTAAATTATTCCTCAAAACAGACTGATAACAAGTGGAGCTGTTGTAACAAAGGAATTGTATCCTTCCTGTAACCAGCCCTAGTTAATAATCTAGCAGCAGTTCTTCGAACCTGCTAAACTTCCAAACATTCTTCAAAGGCAATCACACATAAAACATGCTTTGTTTTTGTAAACCGCCCTTAAGTAGACTGACTTCTGGTGATCCTGTGAATGAAGCATCTCAAAAGACCCCTTATAATCAACAACCTTGCTCAGTTCCTGCAGACTTAGGGGCTAAACAGACAAGCAAACAGAGGTGCTTTCAGGCTGGCTTGAAAGCATGGCATTTAGATGACAAATGCCTTGAAGCCAGCAGGAAAGTGCCCTCCAGGTGTCTTATGCAGAGAAAAGCCATTTCAAAAAGAAGCAGCTTTTCCCCCCCTTCTCCTTGGCTTGAAGCCATGTCATGTGGTCATACCATGAGCACTCCAGCTGCCTTGGGAGCTGGTGGTACAATTGGTGGGGTTTCAATGTGGCTTTAGAAAAGGCAGCTTCAATCCACATTCTCCTGCCCATCTGTTTCGCCCCTTAGGATCATATTCTCTTTGATTGAGTTTAACCATCTGGTGTGTGGTCTTCTTCTCTCTACTGCCCTCTGTCTTTCCAAACATTATCAACTTATCAAGTGAGTCATGTCTTCATATGATGTGGCTAAAGTACAACAGTCTCAGTTTAATAATCTTGGCTTCTAGACAAAGTTCAGATCTGGTTTACTCTTATACCCATTTGTTTTTATCTTCTGCACCACATCTCAAATGAGCTGATTTTCTTTTTATCTGCTTTCTTCACTGTCCAGCTCTCTCAGCCATACATAATGCTGGGAAATATGATAGCATGAACAATCCTCACTTTAGTGTTCAGTTTTATATCTTTTCCCTTTAGGATCTTGTCTAGTTCTTTTATATCTGCCCTCCTAGTTCTAGTCTTCTCCTGATTTTTTGACTGAAGTTTCCATTCTGGTCAATGACTGAGCCAAGATTTGGGGGAGTGTTTCACTATTTGAATGTCCTCATCATCCATTCTGAATGTGTGAATATCTTCTGTGGTCATTGGTTTAGTTTTCTTCATGCTCGGTGTTAAATCTGCCTTTGCACTTTTTTCTTTGACTTTCCTTGGGAATTGTTCCAAGTCTTTGTCATTTTCTGCTAGTATTATGGTATCCTCTACATATCTTAGGTTGTTGATATTCCTTCCTTCAATCTTTACACCTCCTTCCTTGGTATCTACACCTGCTTTGCATATATTTTGTGTGTATAAGCTGTATAAGATGTATAAGTGTATAAGGTGATAGTTTTCATCATATAAAAACTACAGAAGATCAAATGAAATGTACCTAAGGAACATATCACTGTGTCTTCACCTTTCCATGTTACAGTAGTCCAACAACTATCCTTTCTCTCTCAGTCAACTGCACTGCAGAACAACCGTTTCCAAATTGCAGGTGGACTGAGAGTTAATACAGATTAAAGATTCACATCTTGCTTCTGACAAATGACCCATGCAGACATATCCATGGGCTGTGATCTTTTATATATCCACAGCAATATGAACCTAATTACTGCTAAAAGAAATTTTACAAAAATGTAAGAGGAGATATAGTGTTGGAAGAGACAACAAGGGCCATCCACTCCTACTCCCCACCATGCAGGAAATCACAATCAAAGCATCCCTGACAGATGACCATCCAGCCTCTGTTTAAAGACCTCTAAGGAAGAAGACTCCACTATACTCCAAGGGAGTGCATTCCACTGTCGAACAGCTCTTACTGTTAGGAAGTTCCTCCTAATCTTGAGGTGGAATCTCTTTTCCTGTAACTTGCATCCATTTTTCCCAGGCCCTGTTCTCTGGAGCAGCAGAAAACAAGCTTGCTCAATAACAACAACAACAACAACAACATTTTATTTATAACCCACCTCTCTGAGCAAGCAATCGGGGTGGGGTACAACAGAGGTAAAAACGATTACAGTTAAAATTACTACAACCCAGTCCCTACCCCCCACCGCTTAAAATAGGATTAAATTAACACAGATTAAAAACAAATTAACAAAACAACAATAGAATATCTAAAACCAATTGTTCTATGGCAACATTAGTAGTGGCTGGATAAGCTGGAGAGACTCTGAGTATAGCTTTGGAGCCGGGAAGAGTTAACCACTATCTGGGAAGGCCTGCCGGAAAAGATATGTCTTTACAGCTTTTTTAAAGCCATCAAGAGTTGTAATAAGACGTACCTCGTCTGGCAGGCCATTCCACAGCCTGGGAGCGGTGGCAGAGGAGGCCCTCTGAGAGGTCTGCGACAGTCTGGTCTTCATGGGCTGTAGCAGGTTCCTCCCAGGGAACCAGAGTGTGCGTGGGGGGGGGGGGCTCATATGGAAAGAGGCAGTCCCTAAGATAGGATGGACCCAAGCCATGTAGGGCTTTAAAGGTTAAAACCAACACCTTGTACTGTGCCCGGAAACTGATCGGCAGCCAGTGGAGAGATTTGAGCACAGGTGTTATGTGCTCTCTCCTAGATGTTCCGGTAACAAGCCTGGCTGCCATATGATTATATGACAGCCCTTCAAATATTTCAGCAGGGCTTAATCATATCACCTCTTAACTTTCTCTTCTCCAAGGATAAACATCCCCAGTTCCCTAAGTCGTTCCTCATAGGGCACGGTTTCAAGACCCTTCTCCATTTTAGTCACCCTCCTTTGGACATACTCCAGTTTCTCAATATCTTTTTTGAATTGTGGTGCCCAGAACTGGACACAGTATTCCAGGTGGGGCCTGACCAAAGCAGAATAGATTGGCACTATGACTTCCCTTGATCTAGACACTATACCTCTATTGATGCAGCCTAAAATTGCATTCACCTTTTTAGCTGCTGCATCACATTGATTAACTCATGTTCAACTTGTGGTCTATTTGGATTCCTAGATCCTTTTCACATGTAGTTTCGTTTAGCCAGGTATCCTCCATCCTATATCTGTGCATTTCATTTTTCCGCCCTAAGTGCAGTACCTTACATTTCTCTGTGTTGAATTTCATTTTGTTAGCAAATGCCCTACATTGCCACTTGGGGGGAGTATCCCATACTGGAATTCTTATGGGAAAGGCCAGATTTATCCCCCTGTCCATGGGTCCCACCTTCCATGCATGAATAGCTCCTGTTCTATTCCTACAGAGATAAGCAGTAGTGAGAACTCACGTGATCATGTCAGCTTAGAGAGCTAGACTAGATACAGGGGACTTAAGCGAAAGTATAAAGTTTACTGGGTGACTATAGGCCAGTCATGGCATCTCAGGTTAGCCTACTTTGCAAGGCTGTTTTGAAGTCAAAGACAAGGGAAAAACATGTATGCTGCATTAAGAACAACTGGGATATAAATTGAGTACATAAAAAATGTTATACTGTCCATGTTATGGTGACAGAAGTAATAACTAAAGCAAGCGTGGGCAGCTGTGGTGAATCTATATACCCTTTTTCTGTCCCTAGCATCCTCCAGGGGCTGCACAGACTGTCAAAAATGGCAGGGGGGGGGGGGGGAAGGACAAATATGGAAGTGGGCCCAGAAATTGACTTCTGATTTTGAAAATGCCCCTCACAAGTTAAACAATGTTGGGAGAGGGTGACTCTGCATCCTAGTAATAGGTCAGTTGGCCCTCCTGTGGATAGCACCCCCTTTTGTAAGCCAAATAAGGGCAAGCCAGAGAATTTGAAGGAGTTGAAGGCTGCCAAAATGGCATTGGGGCCATTTGTGGTCCCGCAATCACACATTGCCCACCCTTGAACTAAAGAGAATAACCCACTTTTTGCACTTCACATGAAGGTGGTGGTGAGAGAGAGTCACTTTTGCATGTCTTGTGGAACACTAATGGAAAAGAATTGTGGAATATGCATCTGAGGGCACATATGGGTGATTGTGTAGGAAATACCTCAAAAACAAATCTGTCAATTAAGAGGAGGTTCATACACCTAATATAAAGTCACCACTAGTAGTAATGAATGTGTGAATGGATGTCATTTGAAATGGGTTTACTAAGATGGCAGCAGCTGATGGGAAAGTTTTGTCTGAGATCTGTGCTAGCGCATTCACACATGCAGAAAGTCACACAGTAATAATGAAATTAAATGAATGCACAGGTTTTAAATCTGCTATGCATCACAGTGAATAGGGCTGAGAATTCTACTTTGTCTAAGAATAATTCTTGCACTGCATAGTCAGTAACAGAAGAATGAGCCAAGATTTTAAAGAAAATTACATACACAGAGAAAAATTAAATGTATCCTATTAATTTCAACTTTCAACCCAAAAATAGACTCTGTCTTTCGGTGTCTCTTCCAAAGCACACAAAAACTGTGCTGTGTTTCATCCTCCAACAATGCACTGCAGTCAATGTTTTGCTCTGTTTCATTCTAATGTTCTGTCAAAATATCAAAAGCTTACACTACGGGTGTAGGAGGTTTACTGCCCTAAGTACTTCCTAAAATGGCAACTGCATGGAGAAAAAAATTAATAGACAAGTAATGAAGCCTGGAAAATACAGATAGCAATGATATGTGCAGAGGAATTGGGGGGGGGGGGGAGTCTTACACTTGAAAGTAAAGTTATCAATTTTTCAACCTAGAATTAACAAAAAAGATGCAAATGATCACAGATTAATTAACCTGTTTGTATCCACTGTGCAGACATTTCTTGAACAACCCACAAACCAGATCTGTAACAAGAGACTCAAGCGCTCCTTCTGACAAGAGAATCTCTACACTACATCTCTAACTCACACAAATATTATCTAGTTCTTTTGCATTACAACCCCCAGAAGCCACAGACAGCTAACATGGTCACTGGCTGCTTGACCATGTTGACCGGAGGATTGTGGAAGTTTTAGTTCCTTACATGTTAACTTTTTGAATCTTTAGTATTTGAGAAGGACAACACTGACAGTATGGATTGCTCCCATATATATGAAGGAGGTGTGTGGTGGTGGTGGTGGTGGACTCCCTGCTGAGGGGTACAAAAACAGTGGTTTGTGGGCCTTACAAGATCAGATGTGTTGTCTCCCTGGGGCAAAGATCTGTGATGTGACAGAGAGGCTGACAAGACTTGTCAAGCCTACTGACCCTTATCCCTTCCTTTTGGTCCATGTGGGAACCAATGATACTGCAAGGCAAAGCCTTTAGAATATCATAAGGGATTATGAGGCTCTGGGGAGGAAGCTGAAAGAGATGGATGCGCAGGTTGTCTTCTCATCTCTTCTCCCAGTTGAGGGGCATGGTCCAGGAAGGGAATGGAAACTAGCATTAAAATACAATGGGCTCCGCCGATGGTGCTGCCAAGAATGATTTGCATTTTTGGATCATGAGGGGGGACTTCTGGCAAGAGATGGGTTGCATCTCATTCCAATTGGCAGAAACTTTTTTCCCCCAATAGTCACAAAAATTTGACCCGGAGGGGTTTAAAATGATTTATGTGGGGGAGGGAGGCCATGCTCTTCTGGAGTTATACAGTTCCTCTAGACTTAAAGGAACACTGGGGGTGATCCCATGGTCAGGAATACTAAAAGAGAAGGGAGTTCAGGACTGATGGGAGTTTCTCGAAAGGAAGATACTGAAGGCACAATTTAAAACAGTTCCAATGAGGAAGAAAAATGGGAGGTGTCTTAAGAAACCAGGATGGATGACTAATGAATTTTCAACTGAGTTGAGTTTTAAACGGAACATGTATAAGAAACAGAAAAATGGGGAAATCACCAAAGAAGAATTCAAACAAATGGTGAGCCCATGTAGGTGTAAAGTCAGAAAAGATAAAGCACAAAATGAACTTAGGTTTGCTAGAGAGGTTAAGAACAATAAAAAGGGCTTTGGGGAGAGGGGTATGCCCTCAGCAAAAAGCAGAAGAAGGAAATGGTAGGGCCACTGTGTGGAGAATATGTCAAAATGCTAACAGAGGACAGAGAAAAGGAAGAATTACTCAACACCTTCTTTGCCTTGGTGTTCTCAGGGAAAAAAAAGGGTGCTCAACCTGAGGAAAATGGAGCAGAAGATAGAATAGGTGAAATTTAGCACAGAATAAGTAAAGAGATAGTACATGAATACCTGGCTAATCTAAATGCATATAAGTCTCCAGGACCAGATGAACTACATCCAAGGGTACTAAAAGAACAAGCAAATGTACGAAGAGGTATCCAAAAGTTTTAATGATCACCCTTTTTAAAAATTGACAGAAAGTTTGTTTTGATTTAAGCAGAGGCTGGATGGCCATCTGTCAGGGATGCTTTGATTTGGAGTTCCTGCATGGCAGGGGGTTGGACTGGATGGCCCTTGTGGTCTCTTCCAACTCTATGATTCTATGATTGTATGATTGATTTGTAGTTGTTAACTTATCTCTATGTAGTCACTATCTAGATTTATACATTTTCCCAGCATATCTTGACCCTCCAAATACATGATATTGTAGAAGCCTTCAGATTGCGTCTGACAGGGATTTTACATTTTAGTCACTTCTGGCACAGCCAGTCACAAAAATAAAGGATCCAATGAGTTGATTTTCTCAGCAACATGCACTTAGGGATCAAAGAAGTATATTGTCTAGATCAAGGGAAGTAATAGTGCCATTGTGTTCTGTTTTGGTCACCCAATTCAAGAAAGAAACTGGAGCATGTCTAAAGGAGAGTGACTAAAATTGTAAAGATCTGGAAACCATGCCCTATGAAGAACGACTTAGGGAGCTGGGTATGCTTGGCCTGGAGATGAGAAAGTTAAGAGGTAATATGATTAAGCCCTGTTTAAATATTTGAAGGGCTGTCATATAATCATATTGAGGATGGAGCAAGTTTGTTTTCTGCTGCTCCAGAGAACACGACGCAGAACAATGGATGCAAGCTCCAGGAAAAGAGATTCCACCTCAACATTAGGAGGAACTTCCTGACAGTAAGGGCTGTTCGACAGTGGAACACACTCCCTCAGAGTGTGGTGGAGTCTCCTTCTTTAGAGGTCTTTAAGCAGAGGCTGGATGGCCACCTGTCGGGTATGCTTTGATTGAGAGTTCCTGCATGGCAGGGGTTGGACTGGATGGCCCTTTTGGTTTTGTCTAACTCTATTATTCTATGATTCTGTACTACTTAGTTTATCCTTGCATAAAAAGAAGCCATACTGCAGTAGTTTTTCTACTCCCACCCAGACTGCAAGGTCAAAATGGGAAAAGGCTGTAAATTTAATAGAGGGAACATGCATAAAAGGGACATCAGTCTTTACAACAAATATCTGAAGAGTAGTGTTGGTGACATGGTTTGATTGTTGGACTGTGATTCTGGAAACCAGGGTTCAAGTCCTCACTCAGCGAATGGATGATCTTGGGCAAATTATATGCTCTCTGCCTCAGAGGAAGGCAATGACAAATCTCCTCTAAAGAGTTGAAGGCTTTCATGGCCGGCATCCATAGTTTTTTGTGGAGCTTTCGGGCTATGTTTGCAAATCCTCCCACCCTGAGGACTGCCATTAGCAACAGAACAATACATTTGCAAATTACTCCTTCCTTCCCAGGGTCACACAGGATATATATCTCCAATCCTTTTCCAGGCTATCATTCTCTGAAGATGCCAGCCACTGATGCTGGCGAAACGTCAGAAAGGAACTCTTCTAGAACATGGCCACATAGCCCGAAAGCTAAAAAAAAAAAACACACACACAAAAAAACACAAAAAAACTCCTCTAAAGAAATCTTGCCAAGAAAACCCTATGACCACCTTAAGGTTGCCATGTCAGGAATGAATTGGAGGCACACAAAAACAAACAGCAGATGGCATACCACTTATTTAGTTGTTGCTTTTAAGAGTTTCTCATACTAAAGGAAATTTTTTGCTAAAGACAGGAGTGGATGTCTGGATATTTTTTTCTTTAGACTCTGATCTCTGCAAGTTCCACTGCACATACAGACTAGCTGTGTTCAGATACCAGAATAATCATGATGAGAATAAGCACAGCATCCTCCAGGCCCATGAACTCCTGTCCCATGAGCTCCTTCTTCACTCCAGCTATAAGGCTGCTTCCACTTCCATCTTCAATCAACTACAGTCTAGTATCATTGAATTAAAAGATGATCAGAAAAGATGTATGTTTTCACCCTCAGTTCAGATGGTTTTTTTGAGTCAAATGGAAAATTAAGCTTCAAATGCTTATAGGGATCTGAAATGAATGAAAACCAATTCCATCATGCAGTCCAAAGGTTGATTTGGTAATGCTGTACCTTCCATTTATAATATCAGCAATCTTCCCAGAAAATTGCTTTGTGACTGAGCCTACCTTCTTAATGACACTAAATTTACATCTCAAAAGAACAGCAACTTCCCAATCGGTTTGGTTCTTCTGGGGGGAAAAAAAAGAGAGAAGCAGCTTAAGTTCTTGATGCATATTCAGAGACAACACATTGGATGTCAGCTGTTCCAGCTTCTCTTCAGATTTCCAATTTGTCTGATGCTCTGAGAGGCAGTGCTGAGCTACTTCAGAACAGAAAGGTTTGCCACAGGCAACTACGCTCAGAAAAAGTGAAAATGGCTGCAGTTACCTGGAGAGAACACCACCTATGGTTACACTTACATCTCAGTGTGATTCATGATCATCATGTGCTAATTGGTTCAGGTAAGTATATGAATGTTACAGGACAGTTTTTAAAAAGGCTTGCATAATTTTCCAAAAGATAGATTAGTATGGTGTAGGAGATTTGATAATTCCAATCTGGGAACTTCTGAGTAATTAAAAGAAACTGAGACCATTGAGTCACAGGTCTAATTTGCACTATGATGATTAACATGTCCCTAGCTGTATCAATTCAGATTGGGGTTCATGTGACTGAAGGTTGCTCAATACATTTTTTTAAAAGATATCTATTCTACAGCCTCTACCGCATACAGTCCTATAGCCTATGACTAATGGGAGGTGAAGTCCAACAAAATGAAGTGGCCTGCTCCAGATTTAGGGTACATCTGTACTGTAGAAATAATGCAGTTTGACACCATTTTAACTGTAATGGCTCCATCCTACAAATCCTAGAGTTTGTAATTATGCGAGGCAACAGTATTCTTTGGCAGACAAAGCTAAAGACCTTGTAAAAGTACAAATCCCAGGATTCCATAGGATGGAGATTCTGCACTTAAAGTGGTGTCAAACTTTAATTATTTCCACTGTGTAGATGCGTGGAAATCATCTTTGGAACTGGGCATAATAGTTAAAAGATGATGATGATGATGATGATGATGATGATGACGAATACCTTCTCTAAGCTCTGAATACCATATACATTAAAAAAAATGAGGCTATAAAATATTTTTATAGTTGTGTCCCTAAGCTTGCAAGTGAAATTGCTAAGACATAAAATATGAAAGTGGAAATTTTCAGCATCTGACTACATGCAAACATGCTGTTACCTTGGGTTCCTTAGGTGGATTATAAAGGTATTAAAGAAATAATCATTCTACATGTGCCTTTGTTTTCTTTTCCAAATAACCTAACAAAAAAAACAAACCTATTTGTACTATGGAAAAAGTAATAACCGAGCTGTCCACATGCTGTAATCAGATTGTTGAGCCCTGAGAACAGATAGGTAGAAAGGCTGGGCCCATTTATTGCTTTTCTGCTTTTGTTTTCTTTGCTAAGATTTGACTGAGTGCTTTTGATAAATAAAAACATGGCTCCAACATAATGCTTTGTCTAAAGTCTAATGGAAAAATACCTGCATATTTTGATAATATAGTGATTTTGAGTTGCATTTCTGTACCCTGAAATGCAAATTTGGCAACAATATTGGCCAGAATGTATATTTAATTTAAAATGTTCTAAAGTTGGCTATGTTAATCTGTTGTATTTTGCAGCATTTTAAAAATGAGCACACAGATTATGACACATGCTTTTTGGGACTAGAGTCTACTTGTGTTGATACAAGGAGGGCACACACAAACTGAGAAACCAAGAAGCAGAGCTTACAGAGTTATTAAGAATGTATCTTGTTAGCTAAGCAGATTCAGCCCCGGTTAATACTTGGATGGGACACCACCAACAAATACCAGGTGCTGTAGGCTATACTGTATTTCAGAGGAAGGAACTGCCAAAACTACTATATAGTACAATACCCTTACCACCCCTCTCCCTTCGTTCCAACTTCATTCCCAGAATTCCATAGTATTGAGCCAGGCCAGGTAAAGCGGGGTCATCTCTCCAGTGTGGATGCAGCCCTGGAGTACAACCAAAGAATGACTGACAAGGCTGCATCCGCACTGGAGAAATAATCTGGTTTCACATCACTTTAATTGCCGCGGCTCCATGCTATGTGATTCTGGGAATGGCAGTGTGTTGTGGGGTTATGATCAGAGCCTGGGAGAAGCTACAGACTGCAACTCCTCCACTCCCTCAGCCAGAATTCTCCAAAATGTAACTTTTCCATGCTGCCTATGGGATGATGGGAGCTGTTGTCCACAATGCAACTTCCCCAAGCATGTCAGGGGTGCATCCACACTGCAAGAAATAATCCAGTTTGACACTACTGCTAAGGAATTTTGGAAATTGTAGTGTACTGGTCAATGATTTACTTACTTGGAAATTATAGTTTGCTGTGACGCTTGACTAGAGTGACAAGATGACCTTCTTTTCCATGTCCTCCATTTCCACCTTCTGCTCAGGAGGCATTCCAAAATGTCCTCCATTTTGAGCATGGCTAAGAAGCCTGAGTTTATCTTTCTATGTGTGTTTTCTGTTTTTATTCACTCATATCCTCCATTTTTCTTGAATGTCCTACATTTTGCGGTGCCTTGTCCTCCTTTGTGATGAGGACATCTGGTCACCCTGCACCTGACAGAGAAGGCTAAATGGTTCACAAAATGCCAAAGCCCAGGATTCCATAACACTGAGCCACGGCAGTTAAAGCAGTGTCAAACTGGGTTATTTCTGCAATGCAGATGCAACCTAGATAAAGGGTTCCTGGAATTGTAGTCCCAAAATGCAACTGCTCCAATAATAATAATGATTTATTTCTATTCTGCCTTTTCCGGGTGGGAATCAAAGCAGATTACAGCAAATCTCTGGTTATGGCAAGTACTTTTAAGAATTGTTGGAGTTTTGGTTGGTTGGTTTGGAAAGATTCCTTTCCAAGCAACCTGGCAGAATGAAGTGGAAATTAAGCCACTGATGTTTTGCCTTATTCTTTTAGGAAACAGAAGAAGTAATTGTCATCGCACAAAACTACAGTTCCCAGAATCCCATAGCATGGAGCCATGGCAGTTAAAGTGGGATCAAACCAGATTATTTCTGCAGTGCAGATGCTTTGCCTTGCGCAGCAAAATGGCCGGAGCTGGCCTTACCTAATGCTGTTTCCTCTCACTGGGAGCAGCACTGGTGATGCTAGGAATGAAACTAAAAACTGTGTCCCAATTGTAGAAATAATCCAGTTTGACCCCACTTTAACTACCAGGTTTCCATGCTATGGAATTCTGGGCATTGTAGTTTGTAGTGGTACCAGAGCCACACTTCCTGAAATAGTTATCTGCTCTTATTATACAGGGTGATTCTAAAAGGATAGTGCACAACCAAAGGCCTGTACCTTTACTTTTGCACCATCCTTTTTTATTCACCCTGTGTATAATAGTAAAGTATCCAACTTTTCTTCAACTCATCTGTCAAGTGACTTCATTAACATTTTAATCACAGACTTCATTAACATTTTAATTACAGACTTTGCAAATACTAGTAAAACTCACAACAGCATATAACACT
Organism: Urosaurus nigricauda; assembly: GCA_034509955.1. Taxonomy (NCBI): domain Eukaryota; kingdom Metazoa; phylum Chordata; class Lepidosauria; order Squamata; family Phrynosomatidae; genus Urosaurus; species Urosaurus nigricauda. Next base: position 247,218,361 of record JAOEGL010000003.1, read on the forward strand.
GTGCATTGTCTTGAACCTAATTATCCATAACATTTTAAAAGATGGACCTGTTTTTGAGAAAACAGTCACCCATCTGTCTTCCTTTCCTTGTTATTCATTGTGCACATACAAGGCAATTCCATACTAATGGTGAATCTATCACAGGGTTTTCTTGGCAAGTATTGGTCAAAAGGGGTTTGCCACTGCGTTCCTCTGTGGCTAAGAGAATGTGACTTGCCTAAGGTCACTCAGGGGGTTTCCGGGGCCACTTGAACCCTGGGCTCTTAGGACTCTTTCACATGGGAGGAATTTCTCTTTATTGCGAATAGAGCCAATTTGAATTCACGTGAATTCGCTAGTGCAAATATTTATTTATCCTTACATCTGGTTTTACATATTTACATGTTTATCCACCACCACTGGTGCACCTGAAAACTCCAGTGCATCCTGTTCCTGTAGGGTAGTGAGATGGGAGGAGAAATTGCACAGTTAGCAATCTCATTGCTAGTACCTTCTGGGGCACATAGTACTCTGTAGGACAGAAAATAGACTATAGACTGTTTGGAGTTAAATCTTAGATTCTGAGTCCAAGACAGCAAATTCAAGTAAATTCAGCTCCAGGCTTAAATGATTTGAGTTTAAAGAGACTTCTAGGATCAGGTAGCAAATGCTTCTTTTTGTCAAAGATGGAAGCAACAAGCAGATCCCCATACCCTTCCCTGAAGATGAAAGTAGTTTTGGTGTATGAGGTGGGCATAAAAAGAACCCTTAAGCCTGTTCATCCTCCTCAAATTGGCATATTTCACAATCTTACATTCTCTGAGGATCCTTCATCACTTTGCTAGCTAAGGCTCACTTGGTTGAGATGGCAAGAATTATGGTCATGTTTTGACTAACAAAAGAAAAATATTGAGCTGATTGTTCTGTCTCAAAGGTGATATTCCCTATCAGATAGATTTCCTTGTCCATAAAGCATTATTTGTCAATTCTGGGACAGTGACATCCCCACCCCTGGTATCACCTGGTGCTGGGGAGTGGGGGGCTGCTACTGCTTTGCCATAGCTGTAGCCTCCTTGTGACCAGGACCAGGTGTGTTTGGCCTTCTCCATCCTTTACCACTCTCCACTTCTCACCCCACAGTGGTGATTGGATTGTTGCCCAGTGTGGTCTGCATCCCCACACCCCACCTAGTGACACCACTGCTCCAGAATGGCTTATTTGGGAGAAAGAATCCTGTGGTTATATGGTACTATTATCTAGGAATTAGATTCCAGTAATTTCCCCTTGAAGCTGACTTCGGGACCAGAAGGAGATGCAGCCTAAGAGAGTGTGACTTGCCTCTTATCTCATGTCAAAAGTAAATTGAGACACCATAAGAGAGAAATAGCTTTCTGCGTATCTCTCTGAATGCTCTCAAAACATTTCCATTCTCTTCCCGAGGGAGATGGTCATAAAGGCATGCTTTTTGTCGCTCTGGGAAAATCTTTTTAGCAAAAGGCATGCTTTTGTGACCATCATTCTCTGGAAGGAGAACACAAAGTGCTACGATATCATGCTTCTCTCTTCTTGCATCTCAACTTGTGATAAGGCTCAAAGACCACACCATGCCAGCTCTCTTTCCTTTCCTTACAACAATAAAATTCATGATGAAGTGGACTGAAGCGCACAAAGACTTATGCTAGAAAACTGTTTTTCTCATTCTCAGTGATGCTGTAGGATTCCTATATATCTTTTGATGCTGAAAAAGAATAACACTGGATACTAGCATATTAAATACTAGCATATTAAATACATGCATATTGAATACTAGCATATTAAAATTATTTAACTTGATTGGAGTATAGGGGAAAATAACAATTTTTCTAAAATCTGGCAGTTTAATTCTTATTTGCTCAATGATGAGCAATTTGAACAATTAATCATTGAAGCTATCCAACATTTTTACAAAGAGAACTCTACCTCAGGAATGTCAGAGGCCCTTCTTTGGGACACGTTGAAAGCAGTCCTACGAGGCCTATTTATTAAAGAAGGGGCCCGCCAAAAACGCTTACGGGAAGCAAAGCGAGAGTCTCTCTTGAATGAGATAATAGAATTAACACACCTGCATAAGAGTTCACAAGACAAGTGTGATTTGGCACTCTTGCTCCAGAAAAAGGCTCTCTTGGAAGAGATTGACTCCTATCAAATTCAGAAAGCCATATTTCACACAAAAGCCAGGTTCTATGAATTCGGTAATAAAAATTCCAAATTAATGGCAAGAATAGTTCTTTTAAAAAAGGCAGAAAGGAGGTTAACCCCATGCATTCGGTCCTCGGAGGGTAAAATCTATAATACTCAACTTAAAATTTTAGAAGAATTCCGATATTTCTATGCTAAATTGTACTCTTCTGATCCAGCAGGTGATCTTGAAAACACCAAATTTGTTAAATCCCTAAATATTTTAAAAAAAATTCACAGAACATCATACGGCTGCTCTTAACAACCCCATCTCTACTGAAGAATTAGATAATGCCTTCAAATGGATCCAGTTGGGGAAATCCCCAGGCCCAGATGGCTTTACAGGAGAATTTTATAAACTCCTTAAAGACTGTCTTAGTCCACATTTAGTAGCCTTACTAAATGAAACCTTGTTGAAGGGTAAAGTGCCAAATAGTTGGAAAACTTCAAGAAGCGTGCCGATTCCTAAAATGAACAAATCGTCACCACTTGTGCAATCCTTTCGACCGATTTCACTAATTAATCAAGACACCAAATTGCTCTCTTTTATTTTAGCTTCCAGATTGAACAGTTTCATCACTGCCTATATCCATCCGAACCAAATTGGGTTCATGCCTGGGCGTAAACTGTCAGATGCCATCAGGAGAACATTAGACATTATACATTATGCCTCAAGGGGAAGTACACAGCTGGCACTTCTATCACTCGATGCCCTTAAGGCATTTAATATGGTTGAATGGCCCTATCTTTTTGCATTGCTCAGAGAATCTAATTTCAGGATTCCCTTTGTGGATTTGCTTAAAGACCTTTATTGGGGATCTCGAACGATGATATGTGTAAATAAGGAGGACTCAGCACCCATCATCTTGCAAAGAGGCACTAAGCAAGGTTGCCCCTTGTCCCCACTTGTCTTCGCAATAGCATTGGAACCTCTAGCAACATTGATTAGAGATAACAACAAGATAGAAGGGATAGAAATATATAAGACTATGTATAAAATAAGGCTTTACGCAGATGATGTGATGCTTTATATTAAAAGCTTACCTGATTCTTTTAAGAAGATTGATAAAACATTGAAACAGTTTGGCAGGTTCTCTGGGTTCCAAATAAATTACCAAAAATCTAGGATGCTCTGTCTCAATGCAACCCTTGAAACTCAACACTCTTTGGAGGGATTAGCGTGCATACAAATCAACCCCTTAGGTCTAAAGTATCTAGTGGTCACCATCACGAGAGATATCGCTCAGCTTATCCCTCACAATTACAATCCAATCACTAAGTGGATTAAATCAAAAATGGCCCATTGGAGGTCATTTCATTTATCCCTTTTGGGTAAAGTTGCTTTAGTTAAATCCTTCATACTGCCAAAACTATTGTTTCTTTTTCAAGCAGTTCCCTTGAGACCACCGAACTCATACTTTAAATGCTGGAACAAGTTATTGGACTCCCTAGTTTTTAATGGGAAAAACTCACACTTCTCAAAAGCAGTTAAACACTCTAAAACTGGACATGGGGGTTGTCACTTCCAAAACTTGATCTTTACTTTGAAGCTTCTCAGCTGAGTCAGATCACCCAGTTGATTAGCAGAAATAGTCTGACTAATTGGGTAAATATTGAAATCAACAGTGCATCCCCTGCTATCTTTGATCAGTGTTTTTTTTCAGAATCGATATATAAATTCACTAAAATTTGTAATAACCCTTTTTTGCTCACTTCCTTGTTATTGTGGAAGAAATGGAGGCATATCTTGGCCCCCTACCCCTCCCCTCTACGACCTTTTCTTACCCATTCTCTTTTCCAGACCCCAGAAAAATATGCACAGTTTCGAAATTGGGAGGTACATGGTCTGTACACAGTTAAGGACCTGTTTCATAATGGGACAACTGTCACAACAGAGCAACTAACCAATGCTCTGGGCCCTATTCATGAGAACTGGTATCAAATAATACAGATACAGTTATTCTTAAAGAAACTGCTTCAGAAACAGGAATACCCTCGCCCACTTACTTTTTTTTGAAAAAAATGTGTGTCTCTCCAGGTATATATTCCAAAGGCCAAACTGCATGCATATATAATTGTCTTTTAGAAGAAACATTTGGGAGCTCAGCACTGCATAAGGCAGGATGGGAAGCAGAACTTTCCCTTTCAATTGATAGTAAGAGCTGGGGGGAAATATGGACACATTTACCATTTAAAACTAGGTCTATTGCCATTAAAGAAAACACCCTCAAGTTGGTCCATCAATGGTACCTTACCCCAGTTAAACTAGCTCATATGTCTATCAATGCAAATCCAAAATGTTGGAGGGGATGTGAAGGTAGGGGAACTTTGGTACACATGTGGCTAGATTGTCCCTTGGTGCATAAATACTGGATAGAAATTTTACAACTGGTCTCCAAGATCACTAAACAAAGTATACAATTATCACCACTCCTTCTCCTGTTCTCCATTTTTATGGATGAAAATAAAGCCCTGCAGCATAAAGAACTCATCAGTTTCCTTTTGGCTGTCGCCAGGCTTGAGATAGCCAAGAACTGGAAAACTGGAAAGTTGAATATTGCAGGATGGTGGACTAGACTCTGGGACTTGTGGTCAATGGAGAAAATTGCAGATAATAAAAATAGAGCGAGAGGTTTACACTTTGGATTGAATCTTCATAAGATTTGGCACCCACTTATTGAATATATCCAACAGGATTTACTCTCTAGACACGCTCCAATATTAGCTAAATTTTTATGGAAAGATATATTTCAAGATCCCTGAATACACCTCTTGTTTATAATCTCCAGGACCTTAGCTGTGTTAATGTCTTTTATTTATTGTTGTTTTGGTATACCGCTTGTTGTCTGTTGTTCTGTTTTAGAATGCATTAATAAATTATTTTTTAAAAAATTATTTAGCTTTATCCTGTATATCAGGAACTAGATTCTTAGCACTGGCACTAACAGAGTGCAAATATTTATTTATCCTTACATCTCACATTGTAAATAGGTCTATTTGATTTTTAGTAGTGACCCTTTATAATCTTTTAGTTCATTAATCTCTGATGTCTCCATAGAAATATATGTATTAATAATTATGTATAATGTTTCAAAAATACCATGTAAATCTTTTAATTACCCTTTGCTACTGCTTAGCAAGTGTTAGCAAGTGTCATAGCTTAGTCATAGCAGTAACAATTATTAAGAGACTCCTTTTTATCATACATACACACACAATCTTAAAATGACACTTAGAAATCTTGTAGTTGTGATACTTTGACTTTCACTGGGATAAAAATATAAAATCAGGATGTTAGCTTAGTTAGCTTTTAGACTATAAGCTCCTTTACTTGTGCTTTACCATGCAAATAGGAATGTGTATGGCTTCAATATTATATTGCTTGTGGGGGGAAGATTGAACTGAAGGTGATGAGGGACTTCATCTAGCTGGTATGAATGTTTATTAAAAAGTAAGTTTTAAATAGACTGTATTGTAGACATTTGGAAGCTCTTCGGCACATTAAATGTCTGGGTATAGAGTACACCCCCAAATGTCTGCATTTTATAAATGTAACTTGTGAATTTGACTAATATGTATTCCCAAGAGTGTATTACAGGACAGGTACATTTCTCAAGAGTGGTAATACGGTTGCAAATCCCTGTCAAACTTGTACTTGGTGGCACATTTGGATATAATTCTCTATAGAAGGTGAAATGAATTTTTGCTTCCTTGTAAGAAACTCTGAACATATTTCATTTTTTTATTTAAAATATTTCTGTATCACCTCCCAGCACACAAGAGCTCCCGAGGTGATGAACAAATAAAAACCAGTTAAAACGATTCAAAGTTAAAAACATTTAAAATACATAAAACACTCTTTCAAAAGTCCTAAAAGCAGTCTAAAACCAATTCTAGAACCTAGTTTTAAAACAATTAAAACAGCAGTTTCAAACACTGAATGCCATGTGGAACAGCACTGTTTTGACTGCCCGCTGGCAACTTCAAAGAGTTAGGGTTAGCTTAACTTCCTTAGGTAAGGAGTTCCACAGTTGAGGTGCTGTTACAGAGAAAGCCCTGTTATGTGTACTCAACAACTTCACAAGATGTTGGGACACACAACAGGGGGCCTCCTCTAAAATTTCTGGCAGGGTCATATAGGAGGAGGTGGTCTTTCATTTATCCTGACCCCAAGCATTTTGGGTTTTGTAGGTCAACACTAGCATCTTGAATCGAGCTCAGAAGCAAACTGGAAACATGAAGGCAGGAGCAACCTCTGTAAGCTCAGCGGGAGGAAGGGAGGGGATACTAGGATTTTTTAATGGCGTAATTATTAATAATAATAATAATAATAATAATAATACCCGCCCCCTCTGAACTGGCAATCGGGGCGGGGTACAACATAGTAAAAGCATCACAGGTTAAAATACAACAGGTTAATATCTAAGCCGCCTCAATTATCTTTGATAGAGAGATGGGATACAAATAATTTTTTTATTATTTTTATTTATTCTGCCAATTCAGCTTCCCACCTTGATTCACATCCAGGACCAGCTGTACTATTACAGAGAGTGAGGTGGCCACTCCAAGCAGTAGATATTGAATGATTGAAAGGGGAACACATTGTGACTTATTGAAATCACTATGATTGACAGGAAAGGAAAGGGGTGCTTGTAAGATTTTCTGCCTCAGATACAAAAATAATTTGACCAGCCAAAGCTATGCACACAGGCCTTTTGTAAACCAAGGTGAATTCTGGGCTCCACAACACTGGATTGGACACCTAGGAGTGATTATATTGATAGCTGTTTCTGTCTCTCTGTTCTATAGTCATACCAAGGCCCCAATAGAATCACCAGCCCTGTCAGTCAGAAAATCACCCAGAACATCCAGAAATGCTTCAGAGTCCGTAAGTCTCTGGGGACACACCATCTTTATAAATCCCCCACACTTGCAGGGAGGATCTGTTACTGTCAAACCAAACTTCACAAGGAAATGATCTGACCATGACAATCAGACCATCTTTCATTGGCCCTCTAAAAATCAGACCATCTTTCATTAGCCCAAAACCAAAGATCAGATCCAGGGTATGCTGGACTGGCAACATACTGAAAAAAGCCCCATGGTTGTCCTAATAGCCCTGAAATCTTGAGCTGGCCCCATCAGGACAGCCTTGGTGAGTATGTTGAAATCCCCCTGAACTACAGACCAAGGGTTCTCCAGAATAATTTCCGAGGCCACCTCAACCAGGTCAGGCAAGGAGACTGGTAGGCAGTACAATACCAGCCTAACACAAAGTACAAACTGTCAAAACTGTTCCCTGGATTTCCTCATGAGAAAAATGGAAATTTTATGGATGATGGCAACTCCTCCCCTCAACCAGCCCTCCAACCTAGGTTGGTGTTGCATTGAGTATCCTTGGTGGACAAAGCTAGGAGAGATCAATTCCTCCAAACTCATCCATCCAGGTCTCTGTGATGCACACCATTACTTATGACTCTTCTTTTTTGCGACAAAGGGCAACATCCTTATTTTTGGTGTTTTAATCACAAGGCCATTAAACTTTAGCATTCTTGAACAATGAATAAGGTTTGCTCATCATGTCAGAAATATTACTGTTTGTGAAGATTAGAGGCCATTTTTTGATGAATAGTGGGTAAAATAGAATATAACAACGTTGAGAACAATACATGAATGGTTTGCAAAGCTACTCATTACACACGTCACCCTTGAAAAACAGTGACTAAAGAATAATGTGGTGTCTTTTCAAATAACAGTCCCAAATCATACCTCTGCTTTATGAGCTGTAGTTTTAGTTCATCCACATCTTGAAATGAAATGGGGAAAAACTGTGTGAGAATATATTGGCTAGATGGATCTTTTTTCATGCCATCATTTAACTCAGAATTTGTGGAGTAAGAAAGTACTAAAATAATGAAGATGCCAAAAAAGAAAAAAGAAAAAAAAAGGAACAGCATTCCCTTCTCCTGCAAGAGTCTCTACGTCTCTTGATTTATGCCACTTGTGCTGATTTTGCTGGTTCTTGTGCCATTGAGCAATAAGAATGCTTAGTATTTGCTTAGAGCTTTCAAGTATTCAAGGCACTTCACGTGTATTCTCAATTTGTAATCCTTACAACTGGGCTAGAAAATAAGGAAGTAGTAGCTTGTCGACTTTTGGAAAGCCACGTGTTGCCCAGCCCTACAAAGCAGGTCAGTAATATCACTCCTCATATGGCAGACATTGAAGACTGCACAACTAGTCTAACCTCAAGAACCTCAAGACATTGAGCCGAGGCAAGATTCAAAGCAGGAACTTCCTGATTCATTAGGCAAGCAGTTTCTTAGCTCCTGCACACACCAATTCAACTTCAGTCATTTGGGCTAGTAGGGATCAGAAGTCAATTAGGGTCTAAAACACACTACAGAAATACTTCAGTTTGAGACTGCTTTAACTGCCCTGGCACAGTGCTGCAGAATCCTGGGAATTGTAGTTTATTGTGGCACCAGACCTCTCTGGGGATACTCCTGGACTCAGCTTTAAACCTGGAGGCCCAGGTCTCTGCAGTGACCAGGAGAGCTTTTGTACATTTAAAACTTGTGCGCCAACTGTGCCCATTCCTTGAGACGCTGGATCTGGCCTCAGTGGTACATGCCTTGGTTACAATCACATTTGGACTACTGTAATGTGCTCTACATGGGGCTGCCTTTGAAGAGTATTCAGAGACTTCAGCTGGTCAAAAGAGCTGCAGCCAGGCTGCTAACAGGGGCAGGTTATAGAGAACACACAACACCCCTGTTGAAACATCTCCTTTAGCTGCCAGTTTGTTTCCGGGCACAATTCAAAGTGCTGGTGATGTCCTACAAAGCCCTATATGGCTCAGGTCCAGGCTATTTGGCAGACCATATCTGCCTATATGAGCCAGCCCAGGCTCTGAGATCCCCAGGGGCAGCCCTTCTCTCCATTCCAAGCACGGTTGGTGGTGATATGAGAGAGGGCCTTTTCCATAGCTGCCCCTAGTCTCTGGTACTCCCTGCCCAGGGAGACCATAATGGCCCCTTCTTTGATGGCCTTCCTCTGACAGGAAAAAATCTTCCTTTTCAGACAGGCATTCAAAACAGAATGCTTTTAAAGAATGGCCTGGGGTACTATATTGTTTTAATGTATTTTAAGCATTTTTATCTTTAAGTATTTTATATTTTAGCATTGAATTTGTTTTAATTATTTAGTAATTTAGTCCTATTTTAGCATATTGTTTTTGTATGTTTTAACTGTATGGTATTTTTTAATGTTGTAAGCCGCCCTGCGTCCCAATCTTGGGAGAAAGGTGGGAGATGATGATGATGATGATGATGATGATGATGATGATGATGATGATGTGATTCTTATTTAACTGCCATAACAACATCCTATGGAAATTTGGGGTTTGCATTGCCAAGGGAAGGGGATTTAGAATTCTCAGCCAGAGAGTTCTCATGCCTTACAGAACTACAAACCCCAGGATTCTACAGGATGCAGCATAGCAAGTGAAGTGGAATTATACTTCTATAACTGGGTGCTATGAAATATCCCCTGGGAGGGCTGCACTTTGGCCACCCCTGTCATTTATCTCACTAACCTTTGAGTAATTATAGTCAATAACAAGGATAGTTTAATCAGCTTTTGCAAAGGAGAACGTGCTGATGCTAAAGCCTCATGACTCTTGTCTGTCAGAATGTCAGCTATTTATAATCATGCCCTACCTGTCGGGCAGGTAGGCCAGGCTGGCAAACATTTACCTGTCTCATGATTTCAAGACTATTCCCATATATTAGGAAAGAGTAGAATACACAGTCTGTTAGCTTCTTAAGTATTTATTAAATATTGGTTCTATCTCAATGCATGTGCTCCTCTAACCCCCCCCCCCCCCCCCCGATTCTAGTGTGGTACAAAAGGGAAGTTCATTGCAGTAATAACTCTCTTGGAATATGAGGTTGACACCAAACGTCTTCCTGGAAGCTTTGTTATGCCAAAATTGCTGGTGATGACACTGATGATGAATTCAAAATTGCTATGACTTTAATAATGCAAAACATATTTTTGTTATATTCATATTATAGCAATTACTGCATGGAAGGAAGGAGGTTATTATTATGACTAGATCATGGGTCTAGAAAGAAAGAAACAAAAACTGTATCAGTCATACTCTCATTTCTTACACAAGCTTTCCCATGTGACCATTTTGTATGCCATGCACATGCTCTCTTAATTTAAAAAATCCAGAAGGGGAGATGAGTTAGACTGTTGGAACAAAAACAATAAAGAGAAAAACAATAAAGAGATAAAGAGTCTTCAACTCCACAATAAAGAAATTAATGGCACTGTAAAAGCTAGTAATGTGATCTTTTATAAAATTACATGTATTTTTAAAATTCCAGTGTAAGACCAGAGTTAAGTCTGTGTCACATTGACTGAAGTTCTACAAAGCCAGAAAAGTAGAAGTTAAGGATGATGCCTTAAACTCTGAGAGACATGCTCCATGATCAGCAATGATGTGCAATATCACTAGCTGGACTTGCTTACAGTGCACCTTCCATGTACCCACACCCTTTCAGGCCCAAATCCAGATGGGAGTGCCTGGGACAAGCAAAGATGCCCCATCTTGTTCTAGTCATATTTTCAGATAACACATCCATCACTGTTGTGAAACACTGTATAAATTCACAGGCAATTTATAGTTATATTTATGCATTTCATTTCTGCCTTTAAAATAGCCTCAGAGTGGTTTACTATACAGTAATAAAACATGCAAATGTTTATTTATTTAAAAACCACTGAATCACACTAAAGGAGTACAAAAAGTGATGATTTGAAACCTACAATAAGCACAGCAGAACAAGTTTTTAACAGGTTTCTAAAGGCTGCAATAGTATGGGCTCGATGGTGCATCTTCCTGGAGAGGAAAATAAATTCTACACTGTCTTTGAAAAAGCTTATCTCCATGTCTCTGGGTGATCTGGTGATGATGATGATGATGATGATGATGATGATGATGATGATGATGATATTTATTTCTTACCCGCCCCTCTGTCTGAATAATTGGGGCGGGGTACAACAAATTAAAAAAAAGTTACAGTTAAAATAGTTCAACAATCCCATCCCCATCCTCCCGCCCCTTAAATAGAATTAAACTAGCAAAGATTAAAACAAGTTAATATAAAATAAAATAAGATGAACATATTAAAACCCATGACTAATGTAGTGATACAATCACCTGGCTAAAGATTCCGTACATGAGGCTTTGGGTTGCTGAGGGTATGAACCAGCCCAGTCTTTCCAAAGAGTGTATTCAAATGGGTTATAGCAGAGGTTATGAGTGCACTCAGATGGTTTAGGGTTAACTTCAGGGGTTGTAAGAACAAGCCACTAACATTTCTCCCCCTTCTGTTTCTTTCATGATGTTTTGAAACTGTGGAGATTAGCACACAGCTTTAAAAAGCGATTTACCACTGCTGAATTCAATTCAAATTCAGGATACATCTGGATTTTTGCATTGATTTTTATTGAAGCTGACACCACTAGGTGGGTGGATCCCAGGTAACATCTGGCTAGAATCTGAGTTCAGCCAGCCGGTTTGCAAAGCTGGGAGCTCCCAGCTTTGCAAACCGGCTGACTGAACTCAGATTCTAGCTGGATGTTACATGGGATGCACTACCTGGCAGCATCAGCAACAAAAATTCATGTGATAAAATCCAGATGTATCCTGAATTTGAATTGAATTTGGCAGCAGAAAGTCGCTTTTTAAAGCTGTGCACTAATAATAATAGTAATAATAATAATTATTATTTATTTATTTATATCCCGCCCCTTTGAGAACAATCTAATCTGTGTCCAAAGGCATATATCTGTTCAAATACATGTCCAAAGCTTTTGTCAGATTCTCAATGGCATCCAAAGAGGGTACCAGAAGTGTTGCAATACCACTTCTGGTGCTCCTGAAAACCCCGGTGCATCCTATAAGGTAGTGAAATGGGAGGAGAGATTGCACAGTTAGCAATTCCATTGCTAGTACCTCCTGGGGCACATAGTACTCTGTAGGACAGAAAATAGACTATAGACTGTTTGGAGTTAAATATTAGATTCTAAGTTTCAATTAGCAATTTCAACAATTTCAATTAGCAATTTCAACAAAACAGCAATTTCAAGTAAGTTTAACTCCAGGCTTCAATGATTTGAGTTTAAAGAGACTTCTAGGATCAGGCAGCAAATGCTTCTTTTTGTCAAAGATGGAAACAACAAGCAGATCCCCATACCCTTCCCTGCAGATGAAAGTAGTTTTGGTGTATGAGGTGGACATAAACAGAACCCTTAAACCTGTTCACCCTCCTCAGATTGGCATATTTCACAATCTTACATTCTCTGAGGATCCTTCATCACTTTGCTAGCTAAGGCTCACTTGGTTGAGATGGCAAGAATTATGGTCATGTTTTGACTAACAAAAGAAAAATATTGAGCTGATTGTTGTTTCTCAGAGGTGATCTTCTCTATCAGATAGATTTCCTTGTTCATAAAGCATTATTTGTCAGTTCTGGGACAGTGACATCCCCACCCCTGGTGTCACCTGGTGCTGGAGGAGGGGGGCTGTTACTGCTTCTTTGCCATAGCAGTAGCCTCCTTGTGAGGAGACCATCACCACCATAGCAAAGCAGGACCAGGTGTGTTTGGCCTTCTCCATCCTTTACCACTCTCCATGTCTCACCCCACAGTGGTGATTGGATTGTTGCCCAGTGTGGTCTGCACCCCCACACCCCACCTAGTGACACCACTGCTCCAGCATGACCTATTTGGGAGGCAGAATTCTTTGTCTGTGTAGCTTTTATGCATAATGTCTTGTGGTTATATGGTACTATTATGTAGGCATTAGATTCCAGTAATTTCCCCTAGAAGCTGACTTCGGGACCAGAAGGAGATTTCTTTTCAGTAGCTGGTTCAGTCTTTCTATCTCAACCATACAAGATTACAGTGCAGCCAATAATTTCCATGTAACACATATAGACATGCGAATCTTGGCAAAGATATTGTGTAAATGCAGGCAACTTGACAATGCACCCTTGATGAAGCATGCTTTCTGTCATATATTCATATTCTGAAATGCTCAGACTCTCTTTTAGCATTTTTATACACTTGAAGGCATAAAGTCATTTCCAAACATTCAAGCAGCTTCATTGTGAGAACCATTGGTGCACACCAATGGCTCCTCTTCAACCTGAAGAGAGATGACTAGTGGGGTGGCACAGGGTTCTGTCCTGAGCCCAGTGACTTGGATGAAGGAATAGAGAGTATGATTATCATATTTGCAGATGACACCAAATTAGGTGTATGGTGTAGTGGTTGGAGCATTGGACTCTGTCTCTGAGAGACAGGAGTCAAATCCCCATTGAGCCATGGAAGCCAACTGGGTGACCTTGGGTGAGTCACACACTCTTAGCCTCAGAAATTCCTATGATAGGTCCACTTTAGAGTTACCATAAGTCGGAAACGACTTGAAGGCACAGAGCAACAACAATCACCAATACCCCAGAGGAAGGGATCAAAATTCAAAACAACCTTAATAGATTAGAAAGCTAGGCCAAAACTAACAAAATGAATTTCAACAGGGAGAAATGTAAAGTGCTACACTTAGGCGAAAAAATGAAATGCACAGATATAGGATGGGGAACACCTGATTTGACAGCAGTGCATGTGAAAGAGATCTGGGAGTCCTAGTAGACCACAAGTTGAACATGAGCCAACAATGTGATGTGGCAGCTTAAAAAGCCAATGTGATTCTAGGCTGTATCAATAGAAGTATAGTGTCTAGATTGAGGGAAGTAATAGTACCACTCTATTCTGCTTTGGTCTTGCCTCACCTGGAATACTGTGTCCAGCTCTGGGCACCACAATTCAAAGAGGATGTTGAGAAGCTGGAGTGTGTCCAGAAGAAGATTATAAAAATGGTGAAAGATCTGGAAGCCATGCCCTAAGAAGAGGTGCTTAAGGAGCTGGGTATGTTTAGCCTGGGAAAGAGGTTAAGAGGAGACATAATAGCCATGTTTAAATACTTGAAGGGATTTCATATTGAGGGTAGAGAAACTTGCTTTCTGCAGGTCCAGAGAATAGGACCCAGAGCAATGGATTCAACCTACAGGAAAACAGATTCCACCTCGACATTAGGAACAACATCTTGACACTAAGAGCTGTTTGACAGTGGAAAATGCTGCCTTCAATTGTGGTGGAGTCTCCTTCTCTGGAGGTTTTTAAACAGAGGCTGGATGGCAATCTGTCAATGAGAAGAAGAAGAAGAAGGCATCTTCAGAGAAGATCTTCTCTGAAGATGCCAGCCACAGATGCTGGCAAAATATCAGAAAGGAACTCTTCTAGAACATGGCCACATAGCCCGAAAGCCCCACAAAAAACTATGGATGCCGGCCATGAAAGCCTTTGACTCCACATTGTCAAGGGGAGCTTTGATTGTGAGTTCTTGCATGGTAGGGGGTTGGACTAGACGGCCCTCGAGATCTTTTCCAACTCTACATTATTCTATGATTCTATTATCAATGCATTCCACCACCACTCTAAAAATTAAAAATGTCAGGCCAAAAATTCTGTTCCCACATTACTTTTATCTTTTAGGTTGTTCTTCCCCCCCCCCCCCCAATAATTAAAAATATTTCATATTTTGTTATGCCAAAGGGAGCCATTGACACAAAAAGGAGCTTTCAGATTTCTGTATCTCTGTATTTTTAACATAAAAATGATTATCTGTTTTATTATGGTAGAAGAAAACAGTGGGACATGAGACATAGCCATCCAGTGATGCCTTTCACCACAGAAAATTAACAAAATTAATAAAATTTGTAAAATATATGGAAAAATGGAAAGCAAATGTTGGTACTACACCACAAAAAAGTGGATTTTGTGTAGGATTTGAAAAAGAAAAAGAGAAAGGGAGATTGTAATAACTATTATAAATGAAATGTACAAACCACAATTCAAAGTTAGCCAAAAATATGTCTGTTGAATTATGTAAAACCTTTAAATGTTAGCTTCAAATGTCCATTATGTATTTAATAACTGCAAGAATTAGGACAGGAATTAATTCTGAAGATGATGGAAACCTAATATAAGATGCATGAAAACAGAGTGGTTCATAAAGATAAGGGGCATAGGGTATTATTAGTTAAATTAACTCTTTATCAACAAGAAATCAGTAATATTTCACAGTTTTCTAAACTATGACAAGTAGTAATAAAGTAGTTACTTCATTATTTTATTAATATAGATTATTATGTATTTAAATCACTATGGTTGTAAAGAAGTAATAATGAGAGTATAATTCTAAAAAGCAGCAATGTAAATGGAGTGTGTGAGACAGATTAACAGCTTTTCAAAATAATTTTAAATATCTTAATGAGCATCGAAAATAAAATTTGAACATCAGGAGTAGGCAAAAGAAAAAAAAGATAATCTATTTCATTAAGGTATGTCCATTGTGATACATATCTCAAATAGCTACAGACATGCTTTATGTATGAGCAATAGCCATTCTTTGCTATTATCTATTACCGTATACACTCGACTATAAGTCGACTTCATGCATAAATTGAGGACAGGTTTTGGGGTCAAAATTAAGGATTTTGATATGACCCATGGATAAGTCGAGGGTAAAACCTAGAAGCATGTAACAAGTGAGCCAAAGGATGATGCATAGGAAAACAATGCCAAAGATTTTAGAATATTGCATCAGTCATAACTCTTTATGCTGACCCTAAAGGCTGGATGAATGAGTGAAGAGAAAGGGGTAGTGTTTCCAGTACAGATTACACTCTTGCTTTTCACCAAGGGATGGTTCTTTTTTAAAATAAGAATTGGTTTTCTTCCTATCTGCTTTCTTCAATGTCCAGCTTTCTCACACCGATAAAGAGAAACTGGAAATATGATGGCATGGACAATCCTAATTTTAATATTTATCTGTACAGCTTTTTTAATTCATTCATAGTTTCCCTTCCAAGTCCTAGGACCTTATCAGATGTCGTAAATTGGAAATATAATCTAATGGCAATCTGAACGCAATCATGGGGTTTCACGTTATTGCAAATTAAAGTATCTCATGCAATTTCGGGCAAAAAGGAAGTCATTCCGAACTCAATCATGGGTTTTACGTTATTGTGAATTAAAGCATCTCACGCAATTTCAGGCAGTGGGCATTCTGAATGCAATAGGAATTCACGTGAATTCACTAAACTAGTGAATTCACATGAATTCGAATTGGCTCCAATTGGCTCCTTTTGCAATAAAGAGAAATTCCTCCCGTCTGATAAACTCCCTAGTCTTCTTCTGATTTCTTGACTGTGGTCTCCATTCTGATCAATGACTGAGCCAATGTATGGAAAATCTCAAACTCAATGTCTTGATCATCTGTTTTAAAGTTATGTAAATCATCTGTGGTCATTATTTTTATTTTCTTAACTTTCAGCTGTTAACTGCCTTTGCAGTTTCTTCCTTGACTTACTTCAATAATAATTCCAAGACTATTATTTGCTGCTAGTAGTGTGGTATCACCTGCATGCTAGCATGCTAGCTGGAGGAAGTTCTGAAAGTAAAAAGCTGCCATTTTTCTCCCTTTCGCATTATTTCACTTTGCCAGTAATGTTGTGTGATAAACTTCCTGCATTTGCAGGTTTTGCCCCCAATTTAAATCTAGTTTAAATCCCATTTCTGAACAAGATTTTGCTACTGTGATAAGGTCCTAGGAAGTGTTGTCTTAAAAATGTAACGTTTCCATTTCCAAGCACTCCTTAAGATATATGTCCTAACATGTTCTTGGTCCTGGGTATCTGGTGTGACTATCTTTTACCTATAAATTTATCTTTGATCTTATTGACCCTGTGACCCTATGATGTGTTCTTCTGTTTGAGAATATAGAGTTACCAGCTCATAGGGCATGACCTGAAATCTCCAGACAAGAGTACAAATTCCAGGGTGAACTATGTTGAAGAAAACATAAACATATTTTATTTTTGTGTATAAAGTGGTTTTAAACCCTAGGCACCCATCTCTATCCATATCTAACTGGTTCTCTTGCTCAGCATTGAAGTGGTTTTATGTGTGTGCTGGCACACTGAAAAGCCAGGAACTAGGTGAAAGGACTGGGAAGAAAAGGTATATGCATTTGGGCCATCATGCCCTTTGATCCAAGCAAGAACACAGTATGCCAGCATCATGATTTTTCAACCAATATGGTACGGTATATCAAAGAGATCTATTGCAGCTTTATACTCATGGAATTATGCCTCACTTACTTTAGGTTAATAGAATCATGGAAACATACAGTTGGAAGAGACCACAAGGGCCATCCAGTCCAATCCCTTGCCATGCAGGAACTCACAATCAAAGCACCCCGACAGATGGTCATCCAGCCTCTGTTTTAAAATTTCCAAAGGTTTTTACACTACCTTGTTACAGAATTGCAATGTTGTGTAATCCAGTGTGGAACCATGCACTCAATTCACAATGCACAAATATGTGTAAAGAGCAACATGGAAACGTAATGATTTGAAATGTCGTGCCAACATGCATAAATCCACTTTCATAACCTTCCAGTGAATATGAACCTTATGCATTGGCCAAAAGAAACATAACCACATGAGGAAGGAAACTTATGCATGGACAAGACACCAACAAGACGCCAGTCTTAATTAACCTTCTTGTTGCCTTTTTAATGGCCAGAATTGGCTGATGTAAGGTAGTGAGGGAGAATTATTTTTGGACTGTAATTTCTGTGAGCCCTCATCATTGGTTATGTTGGCTAGGACTGATGTGAATTGCAGTCCAACAACATCTCTAGAGGACTCTACATTCTTCACTCCATCATAGGGAACAGGTATTTGGTTTTTATTTTTTCTTGTTTACTAATTATTGTTTTTCATTATGTTAACTATTAAGTATTTTATACTTGTTTTTTTAATAAACTTTATTAAACAAAATTAATATCAACAATTTTATCATTCTTCTATCCAACAGTTAAAATTAAAAGCAAATTATTTTCTATTTTATTGTGTGTTGTTTCTTCTTCTTCTTGTTTTTGATAGAGCATTTTATCTTTAGTCAAAGCGCACTTGAGTAAATTGCATATCTCCAAAAAACAGGGTGATCAATTTTTCAAATGAAATAAATGATAAACAACACTTTGAATGGTTCCCACTCACCTGGTGGTTATGATAGATGCAAGTTTGGTGGAAGCACAGTCTCTGTGCTCTTCAGGATGAACTTGCAGTTATTCAGCTAGTTCCCTGGTTGCTGAGTCATTCTTTTCCCCTGAATCACTTTGGATGCACCTGAAATACCTCGCTATGAATTACTACCTTGGTAAGACATTTGCATTACTCGTTTGATCAGTGAATGTCAGCAGTCTCATGATTTACAATACATGGTCAGAACTAAAAATGTTGTGTCAACTTACCTGGAAATAGCTACATCTTTTCTTTAAATATTTGTTGTATGGTGTTCCAAAGTGCTGCTTGGAAGAATCAGAATACCAGGTACTCTGTTGACATATATGCCCAAAGAATTCAAAAACAAATAAAGATTAAGACATAAACATTTCACAAGTGTATCCCATTCTTCATCTCATTCCATTCACTAAGCAGACATGACCTGATTTAGGAACTTCAAACATTTTAACTTTGGAGAAGAATTCCTTTCCTGGGGCCAAATCCAACATTAGTCTTACCTAGGGTAAACAGGAACAGATAACATACCAACAGAACTGCTACAATCCACACAGACAGAATCAAATTAAGTTCTAACTAGAAATGCCAACAAATATGCAAAACAAAGCAGTGGCCTATAGATTGGAAGCAATCAATATACATTCCTAACCACAAAAAAAGGAGACATAAAGGATTTCAAGTGTTGTTGTTGCGTGCTTTCAAGTAGTTTCTGACACATGGGGGCTTTCTAGATTGGCAAAAAGAAGTGTGTTCATGGCTGCATGAAACTAGCCTTTAGATGAGAAAAAGGGAAAGTGTGCCATGAAAACGCTTTTTTTTTTTTTTTTTTTTTTTGCGTTTTAGGAGAGAAGAAGCGCCTTTAAAAAGGTGCTGGTTTTCCCAGCTTCTTTTTTAAAAACTGCGGAACAGTGCAGCTCCATCTAAAGGCTGTGGTGCAGCTGCTAAGCATTAAGGAAAAGGCAACTTCATGTCACACTTTCCTGCTAATCTAGAAAGCCCCATGGTGACCTGAAAGTAAACCTATCATGTTTTTTTTTTTTGCAAGATTAGTTCACAGGGGGTTTGCCATTTCCTTCCCATGAAGCAGTGGCATCCCTGCACCGCGTGTCACCTGGAGCAGTGGGCAGGGCTTCTGGGGGTGAGGCGTCCAGGGACAGCATGATCCTGTCCCTCCCCCATGCTGCACTCTCCATTTCCTGATGAGGAAAATGGCACATAGAGGGGAATGGGATGGCACAGGGGGGAGTGAACAGGGTTGGTGCACAGGGGGAAGCATGGAGATGGAGCACACACAGGGATGATGTGCCGGGGAGAGATTGGGGATGGGGGGATGGCCCTAACAGGTCACCCTCCTTCTGGGGTGTTACCCAGTGTGAACCACACCACTTCACCTAGTGATGCCACTGCCCTGAAACTGAGAGCATGTGGTGCCATATGTTCATAGATAAAGTTCAAGGTCAATCAGTGGGTTTCATGGCTGAGTTGGGAATTAAACCCTGGTCTCCAGAATCGTAGTCCAATGCTTAAACCACTATGCCATTCTGGGTCTCAATTGCAAAACAGAACCACTGCACTAATTTCCCATGCAAGCAAAGTCATGATCAAAATTTTGCAGCAAAGACTCTTACATATATGGAGTAAGAAATCCCAGAAGTGCAAGCTGGATTCAGGAAACGAAGAGGCACTAGGGATCACATTGCCACAATGGATAATGGAGCATACAAGGGGAATAGAAGATCTGCATATGCTTTATTGATTATAGCAAAGCCTTTGACTGCATACATCATGAAAAGCGATGGAATGCTCTCAAAGAAATGGGAGTGCCACTACATTTCATTGACCTAATGTGTAACCTGTACACAGGACAAGAGATTGCTGTCAGAGCTGAATACAGAGAAACAGCATGGTTCCCAATTGGCAAAGGCATCAGATAAGACTGCATTCTATCACCTTTTATTCAGTCTGTATGCAGAAAATATCATACACAGAGCAAGCCTAGACTAGAGGCAAGAGGAATGAAGATCAGGGAAAGGAACATTAACGCCCTAAGATATGCAGACAACACAATACTAATAGCAAAAAAACAACAAAGACCTGGCACAGTTTCTGAAGGTCAAGGTGGAAAATGCCAAGGTAGATTTGCTGCTGACCATTAAGGGAGGGGGGGAAATGACCACAAAAGACCTACAAGAATGAAAAAGTGAAAGATTTCCCAGACTTTGGATCAAATATTGGTCAGAATGGAGATGGCAGTCAAGAAATTAGAAGAAGACTAGGATTGGGAAGGGTAGCTATGAAAGAACTGGACAAGATCCTAAAGTATAAAGATATAACTCTGAACACTAAAGTGAGGATTGTCCAAGTCATCCTATTCCCCATCACCATGTGAGAGCTGGACAGTGAAGAAAGTTTAAAGAAAATCAATACATTTGAGATGTGGTGCTGGAGAAGAGTTCTGAGGATACCATGGATAGCCAAAAAGACAAAGAAATGGCTTCTAGAACAGATGAAGCCTGAACTCTCCTTGGAAGCCAGGATGATTAAATTGAGGCTGTTGCACTTTGGCTGCATCATGAGAAGCCTTTAATCATTGGAAAAGACAAGGATGCTAGGAAAGGTAGAAGGCAAAAGAAAGAGAGGTAGACCACATGCCAGATGGTTAGACTCCACCAGAGAAGCCAGAGGTCTGAGCCTGCAGGACCTACCGGTAAGCAGAGCAGTTGAGGACAGGGAGTCTTGGAGTGATCTCATCCAGAGGGTTACCCTGGACTGAAGTTGACTTGAGGGCAGTTAACAAAACTACAGGTAAACCCTTGAAATCAATGGGGCTTAATTTACCTGTGACTAGCAAGTCCCATTTATTTCAAATGGTTCCACTATAGGTAGAGCTGTCAGTGGGTTAGGACTCACAGAACAAAACCTTCTAATGTTCTGAGGTTATTCAATATGTTCCTTAAATGTAACCCAGATAACAGGGATGTGTCACTCATGACCATCTGGATGACCATCTGTTGGTTATGCTTTGATTGATAGTTCTTGGATGGCCCTTGTAGTCTCTTCCAACTCTATGATTTTATGAACCTCATCTATAGATAACAGATAATTGTAAAATATATTCATTACATTCATTGGAGACACACCTCTGTTATCTAGGTTAGTTTTGAGAAGCATACATATTATATGAAATGGTAAATGTCTGAGGATGGTGGTAGCCATGGTTGCTAAATACCCCCAGTTATGAAGAGAATTTGAGTGGGAGAGATGGTTTACTCAGTTTACTCTGTCTGTGACACACTTATATAAATGCTGTTTCAACATCCTTCTTTCAGCAGTTTGCAAACCTAAACTGGATGACCTGGCTAACCCAAATCCAAATTGGCTAGCCTGTATAGGCAAAGATTTCCAAATTACTACAGGCTTCCAAACAGGACACCAGTTTCTGTGGGTTGCTCTTCCATTTGGGTATCTAAGCAACAGTTTTGTTGGCATTACCTAGGTGGCAATGACCTTAATCAACAACATCTTAAGCATGTGGAGGACATAACTGGGCTTGACCTGACCTGCAGACAGGATCAATATGTAGACTATGAGCAAAGGTGCCTACATTTCCCAAATGTGTTGACTAGGAGTTGACTAGGAGTTGTAGCTTTTTAAAAAAAATGGTTTTGACAGACTTTGACAGAGCTCACTTGTGACATTTTGGCTTGCTGCCTTAAATATCCTATATAAGAGTAGGTTTTCATTTGTACCTACTGGGTATCTTTACAGCAAGGTGAAGAACTGCCAGGAAATGGGGGTAGGGTTGCCAGTTTTACCTTATGTTAAAGGATTCCCCTTATTTGAGGATGAGAACATTTTTCCCATAAAGGACTGCCAGGTGTATTATAAACACTTGAGGGCTGGAAAATTCTTTCTTTTATATAGAATGGACAAAATGCCAACACCCAAATATTTTGGGGTATAGGTTCTTCATAAAGAAAGAAATGCATGCGTCATGCAGTTTATTGATATGGATTATACATTAATTTTACAGAGATACACATGACTAAGTAAACTAAAAATCAGTTCACTTGGTATTTCAGTTAAAAAAAAACAAACTTGTTAACAGCTGCTTCCCAATTGTTAATTTTGACTCTGCTTTAGCTATTTTGATAAGCTGGCAACACTAGTTAAGGGCCAGATTGTTATCAGAGGGGATATTGGAAAGACACACACAACACCACACTCTCTCCTATTTTTTTTTGAATTTTAACACATACACACCATTTGGTGGTGGGGGGCTAAACATGTTCTCTGTATGGATGTGGGGAACAATCTTGACAGGTTAGGGGACAGGAATCCCCCCCAATAGGGTGCCTGTAGATCCTGATGCAAAACAAAGCATAAAAGGAGATACCACCAACTCCATTGGGTCCTGAGAGGCATTGCATTTGTCTGATCTGTCCTTTTCAGAATGGTAAGTGTTGAGTTAAGTGCACTTCTTGTTCAAGGAAACCAACAATGAAGAAGCCAAGCCAAATAAGGGCCATACATGGAGGGTCCATACAGAAGCATGGTCAAACTAGTCTATGGTCTAAAAACAAAAAGAAGTCCAAGTAAGGTGAGATGACAGCCAGGGAGTTACCAAAAAGAAGAATCTAAAGAGCAAGCCACAGTTCAGAAAACAAAAGAGTAAGGGATTATCATGACACCAAACAGATAACTGAGCTATTGTTTTACAGCTCAGCCCTTGGCTGTGCTAATTTATGTGTGTGTGTATGTGTCTTCAAGTCACCTGTTGTCTCACAGCAACCCATGAATTTCATTGGGTTGTCTTATGGAAGGAACACTCAGGACTTTATCACATGACTCCCATTCTCGCTGCAGTCATATTAATGATGGGAAGTGCACACATAACAGTTTGGGAGTGCTGTATTTGGCCTGTCTGCTACAGGCCTATGTCAGCAAGCTCCTTGTTGATAAGCTATTTCTGTGAAGTTGCTCTCATTGAAGTCATAGGTTCATCAGAAACCATTTTTCATCACAAGCCTTTTCATTTTACAGTGGTCCCCTGGGTTACGAAAACCCCGGGGTACAAAAGAGCCGGGGCCGGAAAAACAGCCCCGGCTTGCGAAAAAAAACCCGGGTTAAGAAACAAAAAAAAGGCGCCGGCCCTTTAAATTTGGCGCGCGGCGCTACCAAGAAAGCGGTCCCCCGGGTTACGAAGACTTCTGGGTTACGAAAGGTAATCCAGAACGGATTACTTTCGTAACCTGGGGGACCACTGTACTTGCTTCCAAACTCTGAGAAAATGTTATGGATGGCTTGGTGAACAGGTTGTGAAAAGCTTTTTTGCTAGAAGATCATGATTACCTATTTGGCACATAGAATTAAAATATGCATTCTGATTCATAGTTAGCTTTGTACCTCTAGAAGTGCTTGCTCAGCAGCTCCATGTGGATTGGACATGACAAAGCAGTTCAGTGATTGCTACATGCAACAACAATGTTCTTTCCATGTCTCCTTAAAAGGCTAGAAATTCTGCTCCCAGTGAAGCTCCCAATAGAATGAGTGAACAAATGTGGGGATTTTAAGAAATAATAGTTTTTGGACCATCATACAGCACTTAGGACTTTGGAGATTATCACACACAATTTATCTCTTTGTATCCCTGGTGGGATAGACACACATTTAACTGTCAATATTGGATCTTACTACATTCTCCTGTATGCAGCCCATGTGCAGCCCATCTATAACCCGTGCTTGTCCCATGGCTTTCAAGAATGAGATTTTCCCATCCTTGAAAAATTATGGGATAAGCCCAGGCTGCATACACACTGCCACAGAAGAGCAAGAGCAATAGCAAGTACATTTCTAGACTGCTTGTCAGTGCACTTAAGCACTCCCCAAGCAGTTTACAATGTGTAAGCTAATTGCCCCTAACATGCTGGGTACTCATTTTATCAACTTTTTATCTTTTTAGAAAGATGCCAGGTGAGTCAACGCTGAGCCCCTGGCTGGTATTGAACTCAGAGCCTTGTGGTTTGTGAGTGAGTGCATTGCAGTGCAGGCATTTAACCACTGTGCCACCAGGGTAATGTGTTAAGATCCATCATTGACAGTTTAACACTCATCTATCCTGTCAGGGATATGAGAATAAGTGGCATGCAATAATCTCCTATGTCCCTTTTCATTCCTCTACTTTGGAGACTCATGGTGCATCTCTGATACAATTGTGATACACAGAAACCTAGTCTGAACATAAGAAGGGGGTTCAGTGCATCAGCATTCTGACAGATTCCTGCATCCCTTCAGATGTAAATAGCAGAATCTATCATGACATGATCTGCAGAGACCAAAGTTCACCTCTCTCTGCCCTTTCAATCCGAGTTCCAGCACAGCTTGCCCAGAAACTACAGGCCTAGCTTGCTTCTATTACTCTCACTCCCAGCTAAATTAACACATTCCTTAGGGAGTGGGGAGAGAAGGTGAATCATCTCTTCCCATCACATGTGCCTTCTTGGGTCATCCTCCTACCTCCCTTTGATACACCTCACTGGAATGTTATTGGCCATAAACTGTCTGTGCTCAGACCTTTCAGAGGTGTTGTCTCAGGTACTGATAGCTGTACTTGCTAAAATCGTATAATCAGGAGTTACAGCGTTGGAACCTGAATTGCTCTGTAGTCAGAGTCCATGAACTGTAAGGGATGCCTAAGACTTGTATACCACCATAGCATGCTGAACACACCTAATTTCTAATCTGAGAACTAAACAGGATTAGTACTTGGATGGGTGACCACAGCCTTGTTAGTACTGTATATGGACTGATTACAAGATAATACTTGGGATCTCCAGATAGGGCTAAGGAAGAGAAGTCTGGCTGAAATCATGAATAATTACTGCCACTTGGAGTTGACAATACTGGATAGATGGACCAAGGCTCAGCATAAGACAGTTTTGTTACCCCAAACAAATCACAATATAAACTGTGGAACAATTTTAGTGGAGCTAATCTAAATCAGAAGCCTCAAAGTACGACCTTCCCCTACTCATTTCTGTCTTTGTCATTGATGTAGAAATGTATGTTATCTTACAATGACGTTCAAACCTATTTTTCACATTTAGTCAGTCTAACTATGCAAGATGGTTTGATGTGATTTCATGACAGCTTGCTGAAAATGGATACTTATCTTCCAGGAAGCAGGAATGAATTTCACAAGGCACCGTTGAAATCCAAAGAACATGTGTGAACATTTCATGGAGTCCAACCTAGTTGATCTTGGAAAAAAGAGTGAATGTTGCAAGCAGCTTGTAAGGACTCTGTTTCAACCAGATGACATGGGTTCAGAGGCACTTTACCACCACCAAACATTCATATAAACCTGAGTTTTCATATTTTCTTCAGTTTCAATGTAAAAACAATAAAGCATGCACATGAAGATGAATGTGGAAGTGATGAAATAGATTTGTGGAATTTACAAGGGACTGTCATAAATAATATGTTTTTCTGGACCATGTTCAGCATGAAAAATAAGATATCTTGGCAACACAATGGAATTTATTAAGCTTGTTGTATATTACAAATATGTTACGTTTGGGGAAAACAAAGATGGGTATCATTTTCCTTTGTATCTGAAATGTAATTTTCTCTTCATAGAATCATAGAATGATAGAATCATAGAGTTGGAAGAGACCACAAGGGCCATCCAGTCCAACCCCCTGCCATGCAGGAACTCTCCATCAAAGCATCCCCAACAGATGGCCATCCAGCCTCTGCTTAAAGACCTCTAAGGAAGGAGACTCCACCACACTCCGAGGGAGTCTGTTCCACTGTTGAACAGCCCTTACTGTCAGGAAGTTCCTCCTAATATTGAGGTGGAATCTCTTTTCCTACAATTTGTATCCATTGTTCTGCGTCATAGTCTCGGGAGCAGCAGAAAACAAGCTTGCTCCCTCCTCTATATGACATCCCTTCAAATATTTAAACAGGGCTATCATATCACCTCTTAACCTTCTCTTCTCCAGGCTAGACATCCCCAGTTCCCTAAGGCGTTCCTCATAGGGCATGGTTTCCAGACCCTTCACCATCTTAGTTGCCCTCCTTTGGACATGCTCTAGTTTCTCCACATCTTTTTTGAATTGTGGTGCCCAGAACTGGACACAGTATTCCAGGTGGGGCCTGACCAAAGCAGAATAGAGTGGCACTGTTACTTCCCTTGATCTAGACACTATACTTCTATTGATGCAGCTTAAAATTGCATTGGCCTTTTTAGCTGCTGCATTGCACTGTTGACTCATGTTCAGCTTATGGTCTACTTGGACTCCTAGATCCCTTTCATACGTAGTTTCATTCAGCCAGGTGTCCCCCATTTTATATCTGTGCAATTCATTTTTTCGCCCTAAGTGCAGAACCTTACATTTCTCTGCATTGAATTTCATTTTGTTAGCATTGGCCCAGCTTTCTAGTCTATTCAGGTCATTTTGAATTTTGATCCTGTCCTTTGGGGTATTAGCTACTCCTCCCAGTTTAGTGTCATCTGCAAATTTGATAAGTATGCCCCCAATTCTGTCAACGAAATCATTAATAAAGATGTTGAATAGCACTGGGCCCAGGACAGAGCCCTGTGGGACCCCACTGGTCACTTCTCTCCAGGATGAAAAGGAGCCATTGTTGAGCACCCTTTGAGTTTGGCCAGTCAACCAATTACAAATCCATATAACAGTCAACTTGTCTATCCCACATTTTTCAAGCTTGTTTGCAAGAATGTCATGGGGAACCTTGTCAAAGGCCTTACTGAAATCGAGGTATACTATATCCACAGCATTCCCTTCATCTACCAAGCTGGTAATTTTATCAAAAAAAGAGATCAGGTTTGTTTGGCATGACTTGTTTCTCTGAAACCCATGTTGACTTTTTGTGATTATGGCATTGGCCTCTAAATGTTCACAGACTCTCTGCTTAATGATCTGCTCTAGAATCTTTCCTGGAATTGATGTCAGACTAACTGGACGATAATTGTTAGGCTCCTCTTTTTTCCCTTTTTGAAGATGGGGACAACGTTTGCCCTCCTCCAGTCTGCTGGGACTTCTCCTGTTCTCCAGGAGTTCTCAAAGACTATTGCCAATGGTTCTGATATTACATTTGCCAGTTCTTTTAATACCCTTGGATGTAGTTCATCTGGCCCTGGAGATTTGTATTCATTTAGATTAACCAGGTATTCCTGTACTATCTCTTTACTTATTCTGTCCTGAATTTCCCCTATTTTGTCTTCTGCTCCATTATCCTTAGGTTGAGCACCCTTTGCCCTTTCTGAGAAGACTGAAGCAAAGAAAGTGTTGAGTAATTCTGCCTTTTCTCTGTCCCCTGTTAGCATTATATCCATAGCACTTCAGCTTGCTTGTAGTATCCACATGAAAGAACTGTGGATATCCCTAAAGTCACATACTGAGGAGGAAAGTTGGCTAATTTGGGGTTCAAGAATAGAGGTTTTAGTAAACTGATGACAGCAGTCTGTTTAATGACCCAGTCCAGAAGTCAGCACTGTCTCCAAGCAATCTAGCACTGAAGCCAACATATCCCTTATTTATAATAAAGCACTATAACATATATCATCCACAAAATGGCCAACATTTTCATTTTTTTCCCTTGCCTGGTGAAGAAACCAGTAAAACTTCATAAGCTTGCATCATATATTATGTGTATTTTGGTAGGCCCAGTAAAAATATTGCCATTTTGTGGATTTTGGTTGTTATTGTACTTTGCTGTATGGCCAACATGGCTACCCCTGGATATATTTTTCTTATTTATAGCAATTTTAGAAAAACTATCACCAGCATACAACAACACATAGCAAATCATAGCCGAATATAGAAGATATATTAGCCAATCATCAAACAGCAGTCATTAAGCTATCATGGAAAATTATCAAGCAAGCACTGAGTAAAACATATTCATGTTGAATTGAAGGAGCAAGCTTGTTTTCTGCTGCTGCAGAGACTAGAACGCGAACAATGGATGCAAGCTGCAGGAAAAGAGATTCCACCTCAACATTAGGAGGAACTTCCTGACAGTAAGGGCTGTTTGACAGTGGAACACACTCCCTCGGAAGGTGGTGGAGTCTCCGTCCTTGGAGGTCTTTAAGCAAAGGCTGGATGGCCATCTGTCAGGGATGCTTTGATTGGGAGTTCCTGCATGGCAGGGGGTTGGACTGGATGGCCCTTGTGGTCTCTTCCAACTCTATGATTCTATGATTCTATGATTCCAGATTATTATTGGTAGTAAGTGCCAGTTAGTTGATGGAAGGGTTAGAATGCTCAGGGAATCCTTAATTGGCTTTTCTTTGAGATGTCTAAATGCTTAATGACTTCAGTATTCTAAATTTTTCCTTGATTCAGAATAATTCACTTGTGCTTTACAGTCAACTTTCCTGGAGTTTCCTGGACTTTCCTCTTAACAAACCCCGATGTTTTCTCGTGCTGTGGGGATCTATTCCTCTTTTATGGAACTTGCTTTGTTTTATAATACATAATTTAAAATATTTAAATTAAAATGTTAAATGGAAAATTATTTAAAATGTTTTTTTATATAAATAAATGTAGTGGAGAAAAATGGTAATGCAAAAGTGTAGTTTCAAAAAATGACCAGATGGGATACTGAGTTATAGAGACATGAACTGCAAGAGAATCATACTTTGATATTGGAAATTGCTAAGCTTGTAGAAATGTAGCCTTTCATCTCTTGCTCATCAAGTCATTCTTTTCTCATTTACCATTACTTTGATTTGGAGAATTCAAGAGTCATGATACTATCTACCTTTGAGTACCTCCACTTCCAAGTGGCCTTTTCTCTCAAATGAAATATCTTACTGCTGATGAGAAGAGTACTTGAAATAGATACTTAAATAATTACATGTTCTAACTTGTCACTCCAAAATGACCATCTGCATCAGTGCAGCAGGGTCAAAGTTCTGTCACTAGCTGTACTTAACCTTGGTACATCTGGATTCAGGCAACTAAACTGAAAATTACCTTAAAACGTTATATCACATTACTTGCTCAACAATTCTAAAATCCACCCCAGATCATTTCATAAGTATTCCCATCCCAGCCTCCAATGTGAGTATGCAATGTTAAAGGTGCTGAACACAAGCCTGCATCACAGTCCCACTGACTTCATCTCAATTATATGTCCAAAGTAGGATGGTGGCACTGTGTGCCTTCAAGTAGTTTCAGACTTATGGTGACCCTAAGGTGAAGTTATCATGGGGTTTTCTGGGGTTGAGAGTGTGTGATTCACCCAAAGATCACCCCCTAGTTTTCCATGACTGAGAGGGGAATTAAAATATGATCTCAAGAGCCATAGTCCAATGTACTACACCATGCTAGCTCCCAAAGTATGATAGCCCTAGTTTAGTTTTTTACACTGGACTCCACTTGTGGATCTTAATGTTCTAGTTCAAAACAAAGTAGGCCCCACAAGCCTGAAGTATGTTCACCCTGTCTGGGTATGAGTATTAGACCTGCAGCTACTGTTGATTCTCATTGCTAAGGGTAGTAACAAGATCACTGAGTAAGCAAAACTTTGCATGCCAATCTTGTTACAAAAATTATGCATGAAACCACACTGTAAAATGAGAAAGAGCTGCTATGCTTGCTTTCCAGGACAGAGTTGTGTTTTTAAAGAGGCACTCAGTTTCATTTTATTTCTCATGCCTCTGTTCCTGCAGGTACCCTCATTGTATCAAATTAGTGTTATTACTTAACATGATGCGGGTGTACGTCTTTTCAAATTCCTGCTTGGGCAGGATTGGCTGCTTTTATACACAGCTGTGAATTCATTTAGACTATGAGCAACACAGACATATAGCATTTTCTCTTAATAGATTCCAGAAATGCTTGTTGCCAGCAGTAATTTTTCAGGCCCAGATAACACACTTAGGAGGGGAAATGCACAGCTTGTGCTTATTTCAAATCCTGAGCATTTTCTCTCCAGTCACGTTATCTTTGAGTGACTTCCCCGAGTAGTGTGCAAGCTAACTTTATTTGTTACTGTCATAGACACAAAGCCCTTAAGCATTCATAAATGTCTGGTGAAAGAACTATGAACATTCAAATATTTTCTCCTATTACAGCTGCTTTGAGATGCTGGCTTAAGGGGGGGGTTGAAAAGAGGGGGGAAAAGAAATAAATCCATTAAGCACCTAAGAATTAAAAATAAATTATGTATAATACAGCCCAGACATACATACAAAAGCATTTTTATGCCTGTGTAGTGTGCAGCAGTTCATGTCCAATGTTTTATTGTGATGGTCTCAATATGTTTTCTACTAGGTTTCAAAACACCTGGAAACTAAGTGGCTTCATTTCTGAATGAGCTAATACATTCTATCCCCAGTGGAGCAATTGTTTACCATGGTCCCTGTTATATTTTATTTTATTTTTCAGTCAGTGTATGTTTGCTTCCTCAGTATTCTTTATTATCCTTGAAATATTAATGTTGCATTTCTCTCTCTCTCTCTCTCTCTCTCTCTCTCTCTCTCTCTCTCTTTCTCCTGCCAAATGCCTATATCTGTACAATAGTAAAATCCATGGAAGCAGAGCTCACAGACAGGTTCATATGGGCGGGGGGGGGGGGGGGTGAGCTTTGTTACTATAACAGAAATATCTGACACCTCCCTTCCATATGATGCAGCTGTATCCTGAACACTTTATAAAATAACTATGCATTCCCCTGGAATGGAGCAAACCTGTCAAATTATATACTGTATGTAGGGAGAGAGAGAAGTGAAGTTCACCAGAATTTGATTTCCATCTGAGGTTTTCATCCTAAAGGAAAGGGGTTATTAAATATATATATTGATCAAGGCTAATAATAATTGTAAAAAAAAATCAAATTAAGATGCTGCCTCAAGTGAAGAAATGTACAGTAAATCCAGAAAATGTATGGTAAGACATAATTCTTAGTGAAATGTAAGCTCCTGTGTAAAGATAGAAATCAGTGGATCTTCCTCGAATAGGTGGTATTATAGATGGTATGACCTACACTATTGCTGTCATGGAAGTATAAGAACAATAGATGGTCTATTCTCCATGCAACTAACCAAAAGCATTTTACAGCATAAAGCAGACCAGTAAATGGTATGTCTCTTCAGAATATCTGACGTTCCTCCTTCTCCTATATAAATTTATCCCATAATACAATTGCCAAAAGAAGCATTCTTGCTCTGAAATACATCTGATAAGGACCAGGGTCTTTTCAGTAGCTGCACCCAGGCTTTGGAATTCCTTCAAACTGGAAGCTCATTTTGCTTCTTTTTAATGGCCTTTTGCAACATTGTAAAGACTCTGTTTTAGGAAGGTTTTTCTTTTTATTCTGTTGTAAGCAGTTTTAATTACAGTATTTTATTGTAGGGTTGGAAACCCGCAGGCTCTGGTGCCAAATCTGGTTCTTTAGGGGTTTCCCATGATGCCATCCTTGGATGGTTTTCTCTTATTTTGTCTGGGTTTTTGTATTTTTAAAAGGCTACCTAAAAGATTACCAGACTATCTGAAAAACCACATCTACTTCCATGAGGCTGCCTGACTTTTAAGTTCTTCAGGAGAAATCCACTCTCCCTGTTGTCATTCCACCACCGGGCAAAGACCTTTTTATTTAGGCAAGGCTTTGGTTTTTAACTCATTGTAGCAGATGAATCTTTTAAGGTGGTGGTAGGGGGGGTTGGAAGTATTTGTGTCTGTATTTTATTAAGTTTAAAAAAAAAATTAAAACTGTTTTTAACTTACGTTTTTTAAACAGAATTATGGTCTGCCTTTTAACTTTTGTATTAATAGTTGTTAGTCCTAATATTCTAAAGGCACCAAGCTGTAAGCCAAGCTGGGTCAGCCCTGGTTAGTACTTGGACAGCAGACGCTAAGGAAAATCAGGTGCTGTAGGCTATATTTCAGATGAAGGCAATGTCAAACCACCTCTGAATATTTCCTGTCTAAGAACAGCCTTTGAAATTAATCAGGCTGCTTTAAGGCGACCAGCAACTTGAAGGCATGTGCTCACACATATACACACTACTTGTATTTTGTTAAATGGTTGTAAGCGGCCCTGAGTTCTGTGGAGGGAGAAAGGTGGGATATTAAATAAATGGTTGAAATATGCCTGCTAGAGTTTAGTTCGTAGTAGGAAGAGCTATAAACTAAAACATGCCAGTATTTTTGCTTTTCACCCAACCACCTTTGGAATATGAATCCCGAGAACTTAATGTGAAATTGAATTTAGCCCTAAGTCTGAGATTTCCCACCCTTGTTTTACTGGGTGCCTCTGGATTACCTTTTCTGTTTTTTCATTTATGCAGTTGGATTTTAAAATGGTATTTTTATTTTATTGTTTTATTGATTGTTTCTAGCTGCCTTGACATATTTTTGACATGTAAACATGGAACGTCCTGTCCTATAGCTCTTACTCAAACTCCCTTGCATTGATAGCTCTTCAGCCTATGACTGAAAAGCAGGATTTAACCAGAAAATTCTAAAATTTGTGGTATCTATCCAGTCAGAGTTCTGTGTATGTTCTAGGAGGCAGATGTGTCTCTTGTTTAGGCAATGCTTTTATTTCACTGGAATTGTTCATCCAGTCTGCTTGTACATCAGCATGTATATGCATATGTCTGTGTGTCTGCAGAGCCAGGTTTTTTTTTGTTCTCATCCGAGTCTGATTTGGGGCAATTCCTGCTTTCATCCAAAGTTCCCTGTACCCTGTCTTACATCTTCCTAACTTTCCATAGAAGCAGGGACCCCGTAATTGTTTTTAAGGTGGGGAGGGTGTCTTCATTGACAGGCAGGTTATTTATTTTGCTCACTTGCAAGGAAAGAGCAAACTGCTTTTCCCTTTCATTATAATCTTAATCTCATGAAGACTCTTGCAAGTACAATGTGTACATAGAAGTGTTCTCTATGTGTTCAGTGTAGCATTGTTGTTATTTATGTTGTTGTGTGCCTTCAAGTCATTTCCAGCTTAAAATGAACCCTATCATGGGGTTTTCTTGGCAAGATTTGTTAAGAGGAAGTTTGCTATTGTCTTCTTCTAAAATTGAGGGGTGAAAATAATCCCAGTAGCATGTGGGTTGAAGCTTTGTTGTTCACATGCATTTCAAATGCATCCTATTAAATTGGTGGGAGTCTACCAAAAAATCCACTTAACCCAGGATAATTGATTTCAGGTTATTTCTGAGTTTTTCTAAAAGATTTGCATTGTCAGATGTGTGAATAAGCTGATGCGAATAGACCTGGGATAAACCAGGATAAACCTACATGCCTTGATCATGCTTGGAGCACATCCACGTCATTGGCTCCTTCTTTATTTGTTGACACATGTGAGCAACATAACTCACAGAGATGTGCAGAGATGTGGTTCCAATTTTTAAAATAAGTTTGAACAACAAAGCTGGAATGCATTAGTGAGATTATTCAGATAGCTGTGCTAAAAGGAACAATATCTGAATAGGGGCTGAGACAGTACGACTTGAGCAAGTGGAGTTTCCATGACTGAGTAGGGATTTAAAATCCTGCTCTCCCAGAGTCTTAGTCCAATACTCATACCACTACACCACACTGACTCACAAGCAAGTGTAGCTTACTCACAAGCAAGTGTTCATACGATGGTGTGCAGACAAGCATTATTATTCCTGGGAGGGCTCAACAACTATGGAGTACACTTCTGATTTATAATGCCTGAGAAGGCTGAACTGCATAGGAGTCTTGGTGGTCCAATTTTGCCATACAGTTTTAAGGGAGATTTAGCTCCCTCTTGCCTAGGCTAGGTGGGGGCCTTAAGCCTGACCTTGCTCTGGGGCTTGTGCAGATAGGCTTGGAGGGGGAGGCAGTTCATCATGTAGTGTCAACTGCTTTGATTATGGTTTTATCTGTTCCACTGAATTTTATGGCTTTGTTTTAACTGCTGCTTCCGCTCTGTTCTTCTTGTCATGTTTTATAGATTTACTGTGTTTATAATTGTACTCTATCACACCATGGGAGTTTTTAGTGAAATGGGAGTGTAGAGACTTCAAGGACAAGGAAACAAAGGCACTCTCAAGGAATCAGTGTTCCCAGTGAACCAGAAGTTGGCCTTGTCTGAGTTAGGCAATTCCAACACAGTCAGTGCTTGAAGATGATTTGGGATGGGATGGGATTGCAGGGGTGCCATCTGGCAAACACCATTTTTTCCAGGGAGGACTTATCAAGAATCTCACTCTATAAAATTGTAACACTTCAATTTCACTTTAACAGTCATGGCTCCATCATACAGAATCCTGGCATTTGTAGTTTCGTGAAACATTTAGAATTCTCTGCCAGAAAGCTGTAGTGCTTCACCAAACTACAGTGTCCAGGATTCCATCATATGGAACCGTGGAAATTAAAGTGGAATCATACTGCTATAATTACACAGTGTACATGAGTACATGGTGTACATATATTACCAATTCCTCCTTTATTACACTTTGGAGACTGGATGCAATGTACTTCCCAGGATAGGTGAAATCATGTGTCAGGGACTGGCACGGTCAGCTGCCTGCCACTTACTAAATTCAAGAGGCCCCAATGTTACTGCCAACCTGTAACATTGGCTCTAGCTACCATGGCCCAGCATACTTCTTAGCCCTGGGACTGGAGGACTGGGACTGGTGACCTAGCTTTTAAACACTGCTTCAGCCTCACTCACTCTGGAAACTATGAAAGAATTTCTCTTTACAGGTTTTAAGCATTAAGGATGTCTTTCTATGTCCGCAGTGGGTGTGCATACCCCAAGTAAGTTTTTGCAACCTTCTATCCCTCCTTACTCTCTAGATCACCCTTTTTCTGGTTAAAAAGAGAGGGAGATGAAGCAGCCACATTTACTTTTAAAATAGGTTATTGGTCCCCTAATTTCTATAACTTTTTAAACATTTAAAAACCCCAGCAGGTGTTGAATATTGCAGTTACAGATTCATGGCACAGAGCTACAAATCTGTAACTGCATATGTGAAAGCAGAGCAAGTCTATGAAAGTTTATGCTACAACTTCTTTTGCCCAGTTAGTCTCAAGATCCCTTTGATCTGTGTTCAACAAGACTGTATAAATGTCATCACAGTTCACCTTAAGAGCCAGAAGATGAATTAGATGAAAGAAGATGACATTTCCACCCCCTCTATCTCTAGGGTAGGACTTCTGTTGCAAGTCCTTGTTGCAGCCACACCCACTGGTGTGTATGGAGAGTAGAAATGTCACCCTCCATATGCCCTGTGGAAAGCTGAATAGATCTCTTGATCTGATCCAGCTGCTGGCTTTTAAGGTGAGCTGGGAGAGGTTAGGCCATGAGATGTTGCTTAGTTAAGCAGAAGTATCCAAATAGTCAATGTGAGATATCTATGACCTTTTTTTTTTCTAAACTAGAAGTTGATTTCTTGACACCTATGGTTTCTGTCTTCTAAAAGTCCATGTTGCCCCTGGAGGGCCCAAGTTTCAAAAAACTGAATCCTATATTCCCCAGAAGTGCATGTACATAAAATGTCAATCTTTAATCTAAACAAAATCAGCATTATCCAGCCTGGTGCCACTCAAATGTATAAGATTATCAACTGCATCCTCAACTACCATGGCTTATGCTGCTTGGAGATGATGGGACTTGTAGCTTCAACCCTGCCAACATTTCACAGAAAAACCAGGACACGTATGAGCAACTTCAACATGTGGTTAAGATGGCAAAAAATATGGATCGGGAAGAACAGACAAGCTAGGAGAGGCTTCAATAGTTTGCTTTTGCCTGAATCTACAGGGAAGGGCAAAATTCTGTCCTTCTTCTCCCCTCACTGAAATAACTGAGTGCCAACCACTTTTGCAGTTTGCACTAACTGAAGTAAGCAAAGAACAAAGGGGGAAAAGACAGGGAGGATTAATTGGGATTATACCTGCCCATTCAGGCCATTTGGCAGGTATGATTGTCTAGCACACTGGGGAAGGCTAAATAAAATACAGCAAGACCTATTTCTATCACTATGGGGCTTTCTAGATTGGCAGAAGAGGGTGACATGAAGTTGCCTTTTCCTTAATACTTAGCAGCTGCACTGCAAGTCCCAGGTGTGTAATAAAAAGCCATAGGGCAGCTACACTGAGGAGGTGTGGGGACGACTTATTTGAAGTCTTTTCTGTTGCTCAGCAACTACATTGGAAGATGTCACGATGCTAGAAACACAGGCGGAGCAGCTGCACGGGTGGCAATGAATGGGGCTTTTGGCCACACTGAACCTTTAATATTTTTGTTGTTGTTGCGAGCTGCAAACTGCGCAGTTGCACCGGTACATCATACAGGCAATTGTATTGCCAGCTGCAAACTGCACAGTTGTGCAGGTACATCACACATGAACTGTGCAGTTATGAAGATCTGTCAAATTACCATTGTGGTTTCACTTCCCTTTTTAAAGTGCACAGTTGCATCGGTGCACCATGAATGAACCCCTTTATTATTATTATTATTATTATTATTATTTATACCCCACCCCTTTGAGATCAATCGAGGCGGCTTACACATTAAAATACTATTACATCAATAAAACAAACTGCATCCCTCCCCCCTTAAAAAGATATTAAATCCGTTACAATTTAAGTTTATGAATAAACTTCTTTATTTTATGAATGAACTGACATTTTATGCGCAGTTGCATAACAGTTACAGCATCCCAGAGTCCCTACTGCACATGTCTAGGATTCGGATTAGGGCTGGAGCTAGGATTTGGGAGCTTTAAAAAACTGCACAGTTGCACTGCAGCATTTAGACACAGCTGCGCTGTTACACCCTTTTTAAAAAGAAGCTGAGAAAAGCAGGTCCTTTTTAAAGCTGCTTTTTCCCCACTAAAATGCAAAAGAAGTGTGTTCATGCCAGACTTTCAGTGTGGGGCATCTAAAGGCTACACTTTTTATGAAGGCATGAACACATCCCTTTTTGCCAGTCTAGATCAGCCCATATATTTTCATAGTTATTTAATCCACTAGAATGGGGGAATGTGCAGCCTGTAGTTCAAAGAGGCCTTTGTTTGTCCCTGGAATTCCCTCTCACCCTATATGCCAGATTTATTTTAGTATAACATAAAGAATCAGACGTTTAGCTATTTCTGTTCAAACAGTACCCACCATCCAAAACCAGAAGATCCTTTATGATCGTATTTGATTTTGTAAAAATGGGTGAGTGCAGCCCATGGGTGAAACTAGAAAATGGGCTGGATGCTGCTACAGGACTCTCCACAAATGTCCACTTAAGTCCTAGTGCATGGATGAGAAATTGTTTTTGTGTCAAGGGCAGTATTTTCTCAAGGATAAACTCTCAGAGACCACAGACTACTACAGCAACAGATGGGGCCTGAACCAAAAAGGAGCAGAGTTTTCTTCTATCTCTACTACAGTTTCTAGATCTCAAGGACAGGGCCTTCTTCTCAGAGGAAGGAATTTCAAGACAACAATGCTGTCTTTGAAATATGCATAAAATACAACAAAATAAAAACTCCTTCTAACAGAGATAGCTTTATTGGGCAACTAAAATACACACAATACATGATGCAAGCTTTCAAAGCTTCACTAGCTTCAGCAGGCAAAGATGTTTGAAATCATACAGGAGAAGAAAAGTGACAATCTTAAAGTCACAGGGAACATTTTGTCTCAGACATTACTTCTATTCTCAGTTAAGATGGTCTGGAGGGATCTCAATGCAGGCAGAGGCCACTCCCTATCTTGGCCATGTCAGGACTACGGTCAAAAGGTAGTAGAAGACAGGTAATACAATTTCAACTTCATTACCAAGAGAAAAGTAACTTCTCTTAAGATCCATGCTGTCCCTGTTCTGTGCAAAGCTAACTGCCCCTAAACTGAGAAAAAATGTAGGTTGGTGAATCAAACATCATCACATTTCTTCTCCTGTATGAATTTTAATATCTTTGTCTGACAAAGAAGCTAGTGAAATTTGAAAACTTGCATGATGTATTCCTGTATTTTGTGCATTTTAATTGGTCCAATAAAGGTACCACTGTTTTGTGGATTGTTTGCTGCATGGCCAGCAAGGCTACCTGTGAATATGTTTCCTTTAAATAGATGTAGATCTGTGTTCCTCATTTGTTAGACTTACTGCTTTATCACACTAGGGGGCAAACAGGATTTAAATAAGAGTTAAATGAAAGTTAAACAGGAAATGTCATATGATAAACATCAGGCATTTCCTGTTTAACTCTCGTTTAAATCCTGTTCACTCCCTAGTGTGATAAAGCAGTTTAATTTAAAAAAAATAAGTTGAGTTCATAGTCTTGAATCTTGCTGGTGGTAATGTTTTGCCTATCATCCTCCCTAGAATCATTTAAATATTAATCCATGCTTATATTTTTGGAGCTGGAGAGACTCAATGGCATGCTCTTTGCCACTTTGTATCATGCTTAATGACATCACCAGGGGCTGTCCCTTTTAACATCCTTATTGTAACATCATGAGGGGTTCCCCCATGGAAAACATGAACAATCTTAGTGCAGTACTATGACTTGTGACCTTGGGGGCTCAGTGATGTTACAAAAATAGTATTAAAAGTGAGAGCCCCTGGTGATGTCAAGTTGGTCACCTCTCCTCTAAAGTGTTGCAGGTTTTATATTAATTTGATCTCTTTACAGTGCAGCCCTATACAAGTCTACTCAGAAATAAGATCCATTACATTCAACAGACATTGATTTCACATATAAAGTTAAATTGTGATGGCTAATAACTTGGTAATCCAATGCATACCTACTCAGAAATCCTATTTCGTTCAATTAGGCTTATTCACCAGGGAAGGAGATGCCATGGACTTCAACCTACCGCTTCATATTTGTTTCTATTTATATTTCCACCTCTGAATAGATTCGACCCACTTTCAATTCTCCTCTTGCTACCTGACCTACTACACCAAGTTGTTGTGAGGATAAAGTAAAGAGAAAACTGTATTATTCTGAGGTTGGGGGGGGGGGGGGAGTACTGCTCTGCTTGCAAACAAAAATAAAATAAATAAGGGTCCTTTCACACTACACAATTATAGCACTACAATTAAATTCTAACTGCCATGACAACATCCTATAGAATCCTGGGATTTGTAGTTTGGGGAGGGGTATTTAAAATTCCCAACCAGATACCTTTAGTGTCTCACCAAGCTACAAATCCCAGGATTCTATAGCATATTGCTATGGCAGTC
The DNA here is from genome assembly GCA_034509955.1 of Urosaurus nigricauda. Taxonomy (NCBI): domain Eukaryota; kingdom Metazoa; phylum Chordata; class Lepidosauria; order Squamata; family Phrynosomatidae; genus Urosaurus; species Urosaurus nigricauda. The sequence goes on from JAOEGL010000003.1 coordinate 247,257,987, forward strand.
AAAAACTAAACATGGCACTATAATTATGTAGTGTGAAGGGGTCCTTGCTGTTTTTCCAGATTGGCACTTAATTAGCAGGACCCACCCAAGAGATTTCGCTACCTGAGGCAGGCAATCTGTAACATTTCCACATTCCAAAATTGCCACTTGAGAACTGGTGGTAGAACAGCACCCTCCATCAAAGCTGAGGGCATCATACCATGAGGTACATAGGGTCTTGCCCTCCCACAGAATTAAAGGCTCAGGAAGAAGAGCTAAAGGACTACTGTTACTGCTCCCCAACATCAGCTGCCTGAGATATTTGCCCTTTTCTACCTAACAGTAAGTCTGATCGTCTCTAGTGTAGAGAAAAAGTGTGCACCATCCTTCATACAGATAGCACACATCTATTTTATCACATACAGATGTCACAAGAACCACAAGTAGCTTTGGGTTCTCCATCCCTGCACTCTTGACAGCATGGCTAATTAAAAAAATCCTCTCTGTTTTAGAGAAAGGAGGATGGAGGAGAGAAAGAAATAGGAAAAATGGGTTCCTCCTCCCATACATATGCATCAGTGCATGAGTAAACAGATTAAATCCAGATGAATGGATTTTGTACTAGCAATATGAAATTAATCATACTGCTACTGCCTTAGGTCAAAGCTACACACCAGCTGAATCAGAGTCCCTTCCCCCTCCCCACTCCCAGCTTCATTTTTCTGCCTTTAGCTACAAAGGCCAATTTGGTCACTTCTTCTCCCAAGATGCATTTGAGAATAATGAGGCAGGGAATTGCCAGAAAGACTGTTTGCCAGGAGAGAAGGACCAGCACCAGCAGAAAATATGCTCTGCCTGTGTTCCCTAAAGCTTGCAGGAACTAACCTCAGAGCAGTTTGAGCAGAAGAATGCACAGAATCTCTAATTTCATTCGTTCCTGTTCATATATAGAAGACATGATGCCTTATGCCTTGTTCTTTGACCTGAGGTGGGAGTCCCTTTTTGTGAGTGTCACTGATTTAACTCTCATATGTTCAAAGTTTGAATTGTCTGTGTGAGTGAAGGAGGGAATATACCTAGCAAAGAAGTATACTCAGCATTCATTCTCTTTATTTGCCAAAACAAGGTGTGCAAATGAACATAGGACGGCACAATCCAATGTGGCTCTAGAAAGAAGCAGAGCAATGGATCCAATGCCACACCCTAAGTCCTGATGTGGCTGTACTGGATTTAGGATTCTGGGAGCTGTAATCTAAAAAAAAAAAAAAAAAAAAAAAGAAGGAAAGAAAGAAAAAAGAAAGAAAGAAAGAAAGAAAGAGAAAAAAGAAAAAAAGGCAAGTCTTCCAAGGGGAGGTAGGTTTTATTTTTGGGTTATAAGCATCAAGTACATAGGCCCCTCAGGAGATATACAGCTTACCTTCTGAGGCCCTGTTCAGACCTTGTTTTTAGTGTGACTATCCAAATAATCACACTAACATATTCTGGTTTTGTTGTTCACACTATTTTTTTTATCAGAACCTCAACTATGTGAGTTCTATCATATGTCAGCACTTGAATAAAGATGGAGTTGATGATGCAGATTTAATCAAAGCACATTCAAGGCATGCAAAGTGTTATCCCGGGTCTATTCACATCAGTTATTCACACAGCTGACAACAAGAATATTTTAGGAAAACTCGGAACGAGGGGACAAGATTGATTATTTCATGTTAAGTGGTTTTTGGCAGCCCACCCCCACCCCCACCCCACATAATCAGATGCATTCAAAATGCAGGAGAACAACAAAGATGCAACCTACATTCTACTGTGATAATTTTTACATCTGAATAACACCCGAGTGTTCTGATGTGAAAACGATAGTCCTGATTAATCTTTTGTCATCCCATTTTTTCAGCTGCTTTTAAAATGTCCCAGATTCTCTCTCTCTTCTCTTCCTACTTCTCCTATCTGTCAACTTTGCATGCTGCAAACTGAGTTCAAATTGCAAAATAAGTTTGCACTCAATTTCCTCAGCAGGAAGAGAGGAGAGAAAGGAACAGAAGCTTGATCTCCCATGTAGACTCAGGGAAAATCAAACTACTGTAGACTCTCCTAGCTTGTGTGTTCTGCCTTGGGAGTTTATCACACTGGTGCTGATTTTGGTATTAAAGAGAGTTTAAAGAGCATTTAATGCATCCTGCAAATGAGGCGGAAATGGCAAGTAATTGTGCAAATGATTATCACAGGCAATTGTGCAAACAAAGTGATATCGGAAATGTGTTATCACTGAAATCCTGAAAGTGAAAAGGTGTGCATTAATGCTTCTTTTTGACCACTTTAATGTTGGTTATTGTGTAACATTGTGTGAAATTGTTACACATATTCACGCAATTTTTCCAGGATATTCACAGGATAAAATTCCAATCTCCTTTGTGTGATAAACTTTTGGTAACTTTTGCCATCTTGACCAAACTCTGATGTTACTTGGCCACATGTTGGTGGATATGCTGCATGGGTCTGGATTCCACAGGTCAAAAGACATTGCCACCCTTACTATCCCTTGAAATTCCGTATTTCAAGGCCTTCTACCTACTACCATCATTAGTAGTTTTCCACCATGAAGTTTGCTTAACCTCTTGATCTTAACAGCCTTTAGCATTGCTTAATGTTTTTCTGGATTGTGCCATTACACATAAGTCACTTAATTAAAACCAGTAGACTATTCACCCATATAATCACAATTTTGTGATTACCATCTTTATGCATATAGAGCACTTCATACCATATAGAACAATTCAAATTATAGTGTTCCCCATTCTTTGGTGCAACTTGCCCAAGGTCACCCAGCGGATTTTACACGGCCGAGCCAGGATTCAAACCCTGGCCTCCAGACTCATAGTCCAACACTCAAACCACTACATCACCCTGGCTCTCTGTAGGATCCTTCCAAAAACAGTATTTCCAAATTTTGATGTAGGCCATAGGTGTTGGAATGCTTCTCCCATAATTCTTTTATGTTCCAGCATCTAGAGTGGCCCAAATTGTTCACCATCCTCCTAGGACCTGGCCCTAGAGTCTAGGTAATTAGTTGTATTGTTGAACTGCTCTTTCCATTCACATATTCCTCCTAATGTTCAACCAAAATCTGCCTTCCTGTCACATAAACCAATCAGATCTAGCCCTGCCTTCTGGGGCTGGAGAGAACCCGTTCTGTTTGCTCTCTTCTATGTGGCTGCCCTGCAGGCAATTTGAAGCATACAGGTGCACTTTAAAAGTCGTGACAGTGGAAAGAAGGCGTGTCTGCTAGTATTTGAATTGTTTCTTATCATACAGACACAGGAAATGAAAGAATGTCTTTCATTCCAGCTATGACTGTTGCCCAAGATGTGTGCCAGCAAGCAGATTATCCTTCCTTGCAGCCACAGTGAGTATTAACACAGAGAAAGCAAAGCTCTGCCAACTTCACAGTCATGTTTCCTGTCACATGAAACAAATGACACATCAAGAGTAGAGTTCAAAGAATCACACTGAACAGTGAGAGGAGGAAGAGTTCATTTCTACTCCTTTCTAGCCTTATTTTGCCTTGGGGTGATATTGCTTACAAAGCATAATTCTGGACACAAAGTATGTGTGTATGATTTAAAAAATGATTATAATACACTCCAATTAGAACAATGCTTTGGAGTAGAAATAAATTAAAATGCACACAAAATTTACAATGCAGAACTGGACATGATTATAACAGTTTTCAAAGAGACAGATGTATGGGTCTGTTTCACTGCAAAAAGAAGGAAGAGGGAAAGGAGTAGTTAAGACTAAACAGTTTATTTCAGGACAAGCTTTTGTGGACAACAGCCCACCTCTTCAGATGCAACATGATTACGTTTCTCATTATCAGCAGCCAAGAAACAAAGCCAAGTCTCTCTCATTCTGTTTCTCTGTAATTATCCTCTTCTGGTTCCAATATAATTCAGCAGCAGTATTTTATCTATTTTCCACTCCCCCAACCCCATGACACTATGTAAAATTCTTACTTTAAAAAAGTTTCAGTGCACATATCAGGCACATAATAGATTGTCTATGAATGTACAGTCAGCCCTCCTTATCCATGGATTTTTTTATACACGGATTCAAGCATCCATGGCTTGAAAATAAGTATAAAGTATAAATTCCAAATAGCAAACCTTGATTTTCCATTTTATATAAGGGACACCATCTTATTATGCCATTGTATTTAATGGGGCTTGAGCATCTACACATTTTGTTATCCATGGGGGATCTTGGAACCAAAGAGCAGCAGATAACAAGGGTCCACTGTATTTATATTCCTTACATTACAATGTGACTACTGGTCAAATAAGAAAAATAAAATTTATGACATATTCTGCATTACCATTTTCAACTTTTTTTAATTTATCTATTTAGAAGACATATTATTTTTATATTTAATTATGCAGTTTTCCTTAGAAAGCCAGTGTGATGGAGTGGTTTGACTATTGGGATATGACCTGGGAGAAAAGGATTCAAATCTCAGTCGAATAATGAAAACCCACTGGTTGATCTTGGGCAAGTCACACTCCCTCACCACAGAGGAAAGCAAAAGAAAACCTCTTCTGAATAAATCTTGCCAAGCCCCCCCCCCTCCCCACCCATGATAGAGTTACCTAGGGGTAGAATGACTAGATGTCATCCTTTTCCAGGATATGTCCTACATTTCAGCTTTCGGTCCAGGAAGAATTCCAAAATATCCTCCCTTTTAAGCATGACTAGGCTTAATGGTTAAGACACCAGTTCCGGTGATCGCAAGATTGGAAGATTGGCAGTTCAAGGCCCGAGTGCTGCATGATGGCATGAGCTCCTGTCATAAGTCCCAGTTTCTGCCAACCTAGCAGTTTGAAAGCATGAAAATGCAAGTAGATAGATAGGCACCACTTCTCAGTGGGAAGGTAACAACGTTCGGTGCAGTCATGCTGGCCACATGAACACCAGAGCAGTCCTTGGACAGCACTGACTCTTTCGCTTAGAAACAGAGATGAGCACTGCCTCCTATAGTTGGTTGCAACTGGACATTCATATCAAGAGACTACCTTTACCTTTTAGAAACATGAATATACATTTATATGAGTATTTTAAGCTTTCATTTTATAATGTCCCTTATTTTTCTTGAACGTCCTACATTTTATGGTGTTTTGTCCTCCTTTATTTAGGGTTATGATATTTAGCCACCCTGCCTTAGGGTTGCCATAAGTCAGAACTGAATTGAAGACTCACAAGAAGTTATCCTGAATGAGGCTGCAGACCTATACCGAGCAGGGGGACACTTTTTGGTCCAAGAGTTAAACTCCAATTGCAGAAGAGTCTTGAGGGGTGCATTGCAACAATGGTTAATGAGCAGGGAACAAAACAGGATGAAGGACAGTGTAGTCAGGCTGAAGCAAAGTAATGCCTGATGTAATTCTTACCAATTTGGGAAGTTCCTAACCAAACAGACAAAATACAGCTCAGTTGTATACCTGTGTACTAAGGATTTCGAGCCCTGAATCCTATTGGCTATTCTTGAGAAGAGTAGACTCATCAACCAGTTGTTAACTCATGAGTCAACGCATAAGTAAATCCTATTGATTCAATGAGTCTATTCAAGTAACAAGGATTCATGCCTAAATAAGCCACATTGCAACAGCTCTCCTGCCTGCTCAGTTCCATGTAACAGCTCCTGTCTTTTGCAAATTACAACTCAGTTTTATGGATGGTATTTTAAAATTAAATGTCTTGAAATGTGTTTCTTATCACTGAATGGGGATAGCAGCAGGAGGCTTCCCAACTCTGCTACACCCACTTGCTTGGGACTAAGCTCTGTGGGCCTTGAGTTAAGCACATGACTGTGAATGAAATCTGCTGATTGTGTCTACTATTTAGCATTATGTAATTTATACATTTTTCAAAAATTACATGGGGTCAGATACCATAGCTCTATATTAAAAGGTAGAATGGATGGGAGGGGGTGGCATTGAGTCTAACAGGAAAGGACATGGGTTGCTGGCATTATGGACAAGAGCATTTCGCACTGTTGGTCTCATGTTTATGTCCCCTAAAAGTCAACACAGCTAAAGTGCTAGACTTCACCAGGAAAACTGTCTGGCATGACTACACTTATACTGTTAAATCCATATAGAAAATATTTGTCATTCAGTGGATTAAAAAGACTGGAAACAATCAATATAATCCCCATCCACAAAAATGGAGGCACAAAAAACTGTGGCAACTATAGGACTGTAGCATTAAAATCAGACACAAGCAAAATTATGCTCAAAATTATGCAGTTTAGACTCCAATCATGGATGGAGAAAGAAATCCTGGAGGTGCAAGAAGGGTTCAGGAAAGGAAGGGGCACTAGGGATCACACTGCAAACATACAATGGCTAATCGATCATACTAAGGAATTCCAGAAAAAGATCAGCATCTGCTTTAGAGATTGTGGCAAAGCCTTTGTATGCATATGTCATGAAAAGCTATGGAACACTCTTAAAGACATAGGAGTGCCAATACATTTGATAGTCCTCGTGAAAAAGCTGTACAGTTAGAACAGAATATGGTGAAATAGAATGGCTCCCAATTAACAAAAGGGTCAGGCAAGCCTGCACTACCACCCTACTTGTTCACAGAAAATATGAAGAGCAGGTTTAGACTAAGAAGGAAGAGAAGTGAAGATAAGAGGAAGGAACATTAGCAATCTAAGATATGTGAATGACACCGTACTAGTAGTAGAAAACATTACAGACCTGAAACTATTACTAAGGAAGGTCAAAGAAGAAAGTGCAAAAGAAGGTGCTGAACATAAAGAAAACAAAAGTAATGACCAAGGAGGATCTACATAAATTCAACCTAGAAGATTATCAGATGGGGGGGGGGAGGGGGGAAGCTAGGAGTAAAAGGTATACTCCCGCAAAGTTGCACAATCGTGCTGAAGATTTTCAGACACTTCGTGCTTATTGCTCTTATCGCCATGATTACTCTAGCAACAAACCATTCACAGGTAAGCCCTGTGAATGGTTTGTTGTTGGAGCATTGCTGGTTCTTCATGTGTTAAGTCCTGGATAAGCATGATGTTGTCTGAAATCTTCAGCACAATCGTGCGACTTTGCTGGGAGTGTATTTCTTCCCCTCCAATGATTTCTCCCATCTGATAATCTCCCCAGATAATGAGTTAAAGAATTATTTTTTAAAAAATACCTTGGATCAAATATTGATAAGAACTGTGGTTGCAAGGAAGAAATAAGAAGACTAGGAATGAGAAAGGCAGCTATGAAAGAACTACACAAGATCCTAAAGCGGAAAGATGTACAATTGAACACTAAAGTTAGAATTATTCAAGACATTGTATTTCTTATCACAATCTATGGATGTGCAAGCTGAACAGTGAAGAAATCAGATAGGAAGAAAATTAACTCATCTGCGATATGGTGCTGGAGAAGAATGCAGAGGATACTAGGGTGAGCCAAAAAGAGAAACAATTGGGTCCTTGGACAGATCAAACCTGAACTCTCCCTTGGAAGCCAAGATGACCAAATGGAAGCTGTTATACTTTGACCACATCATGAAAAAGCATGACCTACTAGAAAAGAAAATAATGCTAGGGAAGGTAGAATGCAGCAGAAAGAGAGGAAGACCACATGCCAGATGGACAGACTCAATTAGGGAGGTCACAGTCATGAATCTACAGGACCTGAGCAGAGCAGTGGAGGACAGGGGGCTTGGAGATCCCTCATTCACAGGATCAATGAGTTGGCCATTGAGTCATGGCCAATTCAAGGGCAGTTAACAACAACAACAACAACAACAACAACAACAACAGATTAAAAGGTAGATTTATTAGAGCCAGTATGACATAGCTGTTTGATCTCTGGCTCTCTGCTTGGCCATGGAAGCCCACTTGGTGACCCTGAGCAGGTCACACACCCTCCACCCCAGAAAACACTTTGATAAGGTGTGTTAGGGTTGTCATGAGTTGGAAATGACTTGAAAACGCACAACAACAACAATAACAACAACAACAATAACAACAACAGATTTAAAACATCATATCTTGCCATAGCAAATAAATAAAGTATTTCAATCCTTTTCTGTCCCACTACTGTTTCTTGATTCTGTGATCATTATTTTGCCCTAACAGAGTAGCTATATCAGCATATGTAAAAATATTTGATAATCGACAAGCACTTTTGAACACAGATGCAAACACTTTTTTAAAAAAAATCATGATATTATCAGGATATTATGCTGAAAATATTAAAAGGAGAAAAAATTAGAAGGTGCTCAGGAACAGATTCTTGAAGATTTCAAAATGTGATAGCTATATTTCATATGCCTGTAGTTTTATTCTACACATTCATTTGGTAGGATTCAAATTAAAGAGGTTGATGCTGGAGTTTTTGTTTAAAAAAAAACAATAGCAGCAATCCAAACAAACACAAAATGAAATTGGAGGCCTGTAGTTGGTCCACCACTATTCTATTCAATATAGAAAATTTGAAAAATTGAAATTAGAAAATACAGCAATTTTAATGGAGATGAAACCTCATTGCAAGTCCATCCATCCAGTGGTAGCTGGGGATTCCATGTCAGTGGGAGAGTGAATCTGTTCTTAGGAGTTATCCAAAGTTCTTAACCTATTGGGTGGATAGGCTTCACTATTTTGGATAGCTTCTTTGAGGTTTGGACTAAAATTCAGAGTGGGTTCACAAATGCATATCTCATTGACAGTTGTTATCAGTAATTGTTATATCCATCTACTCACCCCATCCCATTTTACATGCATTCTGTGATGATCTACTGCTTTTACAAGCAAGCCAAAGCCCCCCTTCAAGGTAACCTAGAGGAAGGAAATCATGCTTAGTGACAGGTTTACTCTTGGTCCCATAACTTTGCCAACATGGGGTAGTACATTCTAGTGGTGAACCGGTGAGATATAGCAGTATTGGGAAGAGGCAATTCTCCCACCTTCCTATTGTACCCTGAATACACTCCAAAACATTTCATCCATGGTTTGCCTATCAATCAACATCAACTTTAGATAATCCTATACAAAAGAGAAGTAAACCAGGCTAAGAGCCAGCCCTAGAGGCTTATGAGTTGCAGTAAAACTGATATACAGACAAGACCCTTAGGACCAGTTGTGTTGAAATTCTCTGACATCATCGTTGTCAGAATTTATAGAGAGCTGTTATTTGGACAGGCTTTCACTGTTTTCATCTGGGGGAATATTCCAGCTATTGGGATCATGCCGGCCAGAATCTCCTTGGCTGAAGTTACACAATTTTTGCTCAGTCAGCATAAGTGTGGTTCTCATGTCCTTGTAGTCTTTGTTAGACTTGCTGATCAGTGCAGTGAGTAGGCTTTATTTGTGGCTTAGAAATATTACACTCAGCCATATAACTCTTAGAATCCTCCAGATAGCATGGCTAGGTGTGGATGTGGCCTCGTTGGCTGACATACTATATAAATTCTATTCCCTTAAAACCCAACAACTTTCCCATGCTCTGATGTGGTGAGAAAACTGTGGCTTAATTGTGTATTCTTGCATAGCAAGAGGTTGAACTTGATGGCCTTGCACTGTCTTCAAATTCTATGATTCTGTAATTCTGAGTACATGGAGGGGGAGTCAGAGGGGAACATGTGGGGCTAAATAAAAGAAACAAGGTTGTTTTTAAATATATCCTGGGTGTCTTTCACACCACATAGTTATATCACTTTGGTACCACTTTAACTGGCATGTGTGTGTGCATGTTGTATGCATTCAAGTCATTTCCAATTTATGGTGACCCTAAGGCGAGCCTATCATGGCTTTTTCTTGGCAAGATTTATTCAGAGGAGGTTTGCCATTGCCTTCCCTGAGGCTCAGAGCCCAAGGTCACCCAGTGGGTTTAATTGCCAAGCAGGAATTGAATCCTGGTCTCCTGAGTTGTAGTCCATCGCTCAAACCACTACACCATGTTGGCTCTTTAATTGGCATAGTTCCTGGTATTTGCAATTAAGAGAGGGTTACTTAGAATTATTAACCAGAGAACTGTAGTGTCCCATCAAACTATAAATCCCAGGAATCCATAGGATGCAGTTAAAGTGGAATCACTGTGCTATAATTGTGCTGAGTGACTTCTTTACGAAGTGTCACCTGCCAATGCTGCCAGTTTTGAGTTTTTCAGAATGTCATGAGAGCAGATTATGTCACTGGGATAAGAATAAATGATTGAAGGGTGAAAAAGGAGAACTAAATGCGCTCATTTCACCAAGTGCAAAGTCCATGTGTCTCAGACTTTAGCTTGTGCTAAGAGATCACCAGGAGCAATGGGAAGGGGGGGGCACAGTCAGATTGGGAATGTTTTTCACTATAAGTCCAGGAATCTCCAATACTTCCCCTAGGTTCTGCATAGGAGAATGTTTTACCCATCCTATAATATGGGAATGGACAACCCCTTAAGGGACTGGGAGACACCTTGTACCATTTTCATTCCACCCCCTTTTTCCAAACAAAGAGATACTAAAAGGTCACTTTTTGAATTGGAAAGAAATGTTATTTGGAATTTAAAACAAGGAGGATGGAAGAACATTCAAAATGCACATAATTTCCCCTTGATATTTCTGATGGTACATTTTACCATTTTTTAGGCTGAGGATTTCCAGGTTTTTTACATGGGTTGGGCCAGTGGAGCTGCATTGGGAATCTTGGCTGGCTTCTTGCAGCCCATGGTCCCTTTTTGTTACTTACTTTCAAGTGAACTCCCACTTGTGACAACCCTATCTTAGGGCATATTTGGTGGCAAGATTTAGTCAGAGGAAGCTTGCCAGTGCCTTATTTAAAGGCTGAAATGGGTTTCCATGGCTGAAAGGGGATTCGAACCCTGGTCTCCCAGAATTCTAGACCAGCACTTAAACTAATATGCCACACTGATTCCATGCATAGTTCCTACCTGGTACTACAGTGGGCTCTTGGTATAGAATAGGATTTGGTTCCAGGACACCACTGATGGGTGCTTAAATCTCATTACATAAAATGATATAGTAAAATGGTGTCTCTTGTATAATATGGAGACAAGGGCTCTATTACCAGCTCTGCCGTGTAAACCTACTGGGTGACCATGAGCAAGTAACATGCTCTCAGCCTCAGAGAAGGCAATGGCAAATCTTCTCTGAACAAATCTTCTTATGAAAACCCTATGATATGTTTGCCTTAGGGTAGCAAGAACAGTTTTTTGAATACACACACACACACACACATTCAAGTTATGGGTAGGTGAATCCATGGATGCATATCTTTGGATATGGAGGTCTGACTATATATACTAATAGCAAAGTCATTCTCAGACTGCCTATCTTTATATAGCCAAAACAGCACCATCCATACAAGTGAAGTCTTAGCATGCCCAATAGAACACCAATGTTTGCAGACTTGCTAACCCGCCGCCGCCGCCCTCCCCCCAGCAAAAAAATAAAAATTTTTAAAAAAGAAAATTCTAAAGGAAAGTTCAGGGCAGAGATGAAACCTCAACCCAATCCAAAACAGCCTAATTAGAGCTTGACATGCTTAGTAGGAAGAGATTGCTGAGTATCTCCTAGGCCCTAGGGGAAAGAGTGAGGGTGTAATATAGTGGACAGGTTATGGTGTATGACGGGAATCCTGAACAGAAGCATTCCATACTGCAACATTTTTGTTGTGGGTCCCACTTTGGCCTGGTTTAATGTGAAAGTACTACCTAGATTGAAAATGAAATGCATCTTTGTCTGCATGCACACATGTTAAGAGCCCTGGTAGACAAAGTTTATGAAAAGCCATTATAATGCTGAGATGATTGCATGGCGAATTTGTGACTGGTGAATTACCTAGATGCATTTATTAATCTGGGAGCACCTGAAAATTGAACTCGATTTACCTGAATAACAGGCTCTCAGAAAAATGTATGCCAGTGTATATTTGGAGATAATAATTACACCATAAAAAACCAGAGCTGGGGAAAGTTAATTTTTCTACTATCATTCCCAGAATTCTTCAGCCAGTATGGCCAGTGATGATGTTGACTGGAAGATTTTGAGAACTGCAAACCAAAAATATTTTCCACACTTTGGAAAAATGCACAGCCCAACATGCTTTTAAATTGGTCTTAATTCTGTGCTGTTTCAATCAGATAATTTAATTTACATATATTTTAATACTATGATTGATTTTAGTTCTATTCTCTTTTAATGTGATTTTTTTATTACACTAGGATATGACAGCATACAAAAAATAAGATAAAATAATAAACTTGCAGATGAATGAATCACTGGGGCACCATTACAACTGGAAATATGGGAAAATACAGGTTAGTATAGGATGTTGTCAAGAATGTTGTGATAACATTGTAATTCCAACAAAACATGTAATCTGCTTTTACCACAGGGTCTAGCTTGGTTCCTTATTGTCTTCTCCATAAGCTCAATTCAAAGGACTTTCTAGGCAGAGGCCTTCTTTCCACAGCTATCCTGGGATACATCCACATTGTTGAAAATAATGCAGTTTGACACCATTTAAAATGCTGTAGAAATCCTGGGATCTATAGTTTTGCAAGGTCTTTAGCCTTTTCTCCCAAAGAGTGCTGGTGCCTCACAAAACTACAAATCCCAGGATTCTGTAGGGTGTAGCCATGGCAGTGAAAGTGGTGTTAAACTGTGTTATTTCTACAGTGTCAATGCACCTCTAGACATTTGTTAGCACTGAATTAATTGTCAGTGTAGCAGACTTCCCTTGTGTAAACAAATTGAGTGAGCAATGTCTCCTAGAGCTGTGGCTTTCAAAGTTTTGTGAGAGGGTGTAGTCTTAAAAGTAAAAGATGTATGAAATATGGGATGAAGCTCTCAGTGGGGTGAGTAAAGTGCACAGCCTGAAAAGAAAAAGGGGAATGAGGTTGACAGGACTGGCACTTGAATTTTTCTCCAGTGGGACACTTATCTACCTTCAAACACCTGACGTTTTGTTGATACAGATCTACACAGCTGCATGCATTTTTCATGCAGTTGAAAAATGTCATGGCCAGGGGGACTCTCACAAATGCCTGTACCACTACGCCACAGCTCTTAGAAGTGCCATCTGTGCACCAATGTAATATGTAACATCAGCACTCTGGAAACCTTCAGAAGCAGTAACTAACTTTTTCAGTCAATTGCAGCTACTCCACCACACCACATCCATACTATTTAACATTTTTCAAAACTTTGTTTTTTCAGATCCAAAAGTAGATTTTGTTCTTGTCCCTGAATAATCTGAGAGGAAGAACGTTGGTGCCTGAGTCCACCCCATTTGCTCACCTCTGTTTTAAATAAAGGACGGAGATGGTTTGATCTTGTCTAGTTTGGCATTTATAATGTAGGATTAGAGCCAACATGATGTAGTGGTTTAAGTATTGGACTATGACAGAAAGAGAGTGTCCAAAGTTATTTCACTTCTGTGCTGCCTTTCTCCCAAAAAAGGGACCCAAGGCAGCTCACAAGATAAAGCATTATTAAAATATTGTAATAAAAGCTTAAAAACAATTAAAATCATTTTGGTAAAATAGTATAAAATTAATACAAAAACATCAAAAGTTAAAAACACAACTAAAACACACACTTCATTTAAAAAAAAACCCACCCTGTCCTGATTCCATGTTTAAAAGCCTGCTTAAATAAAAACGTTTTGCTTGTCGGTGAAATGCAAGGAGGGAGGGGGCCAACCTAGAAGGGAGTTCCAAAGGTTGGGAGGAGCCACCAAAAAGGCTCTGTGAATAATTTTTTTCAATTGGAGCAGTAAATCGGAGGGACATGGCAACACATGTGAGGGTTGAGGTAGCTTGTCCAGTTATGCACTCAACAACCAATCCAGTGAGGGTGCAGGTAAGCAACTAGAACTTTGTGCATGCATGGTGGGGGAAAAAACTTCCTCTTCCAGCAATCTTTTAATATGTAACTGCATCATGAAAGCTTCTTATTGGGGTGCTGGCTTTTGTGTGTTTTTAATAGTTTTATATTTTTAACTTGAAAAGGTAAAAGTTTCCCCTTGACATGATTGTCAAGTCATAATTGACTGTCTCTCTCTCTCTGGCTTTTCTTCGCTAATGAAGATTCAGGAAGGACTCATCCCACGCTTTCTACAAGCGCGTTGATGACTAAAAAGGCCGAACCGAGATAAACAAGTCCGGTTACAGAAAGCACAGCAGAAAGTCTCCTTGGGTGATGTTTCCAAGTTGCAGTTCTTTCTGTGTTGTCACTTCTCTTCGAGGCTCGTTCGGCGTCAGTTCTTGAAAGAGGCTGCAGCATATTGGGATGTTTGCTTGTGTATGTTTTAAATAGTTTCTTGTTCTATTATGTGATGTTTTAGTGTTTTAAAAATTGTACTGTTTCTTAAGCATCTTTTGTGGGCCATCTTTTTAGGAGAAAGGCAGCACAACAACAAAAAAGCAAATATCTATTCATCTGTGGGAAATCAAATATGCATTTGTGCAGGGGGAAATTAAAAAAAACTGCAGCTATCACAGTCATGCAGGAAGAAATATTCATAGCCAGCCCATGGCCAAAGTAGATATACCCCTTTGTGCATGATGGGGGTCTTGTTTGCACATGTAAAGGAGTCAAAGGAGGGCAAGGATACCTCACAGTACAACTCAGACACAGTCTTCATGAGATTCTGGGATACCAGGGTTCAAATTTCCACTAAGCCTTAGAAACCTAATGAGTGACCTTGGGCAAGTCACACCATCTCAGCCTTAGAGGAAGGCAATGACAAACCATCTCTTATCAAATCTTGCCATGAAAATCCTATGATAGGGACCTCATAAGTCAGAGTCAAACAACAACAATGTTGGGTGTAGTGCTGACCTTGTTTGCAATCTTCTGATGCCTTATGTGTAAGTCTAGGCAGGAAAATTACAAACTTGGCATTTAAAAACAGTCTCACACATCCTCAACTCAGTGGCCCAGGGTTGTCACTGAACCACATTGCTTCTGGAACAAATGAATATGAGGGAGGACATGCTCTTTCAAGATTACTCACAGCTGTGGTGTCTGAGCTTGTAGAACAGGATCTCTATCAACAGTGGGAAAGTGGCCATATGTGGTGAAAATTGCACTCTCCATATGTGAGCTCACCCTTTGCTATAAAGAGGGCATTACACAAGTCAGAGTGGATGAACTAGGCTGCATTCAAGATCTCCACCTACTCACCCACGCAGAAGTAATACTGAAGATTTCATGGTACACTTTAGTCCTTTATATCAGTAGCTATGAACCAGGAAGTATTCTTGTTAATTGACTAATTGTCCACTATTAATATTATGATAACAATGCATGCCTCTCCCCCCCCCAGCCCCTTCCCACATTATTTATTTATTTCCTGCTTTGTCCCAAAGCTTGGCACTCAGGGCAACTTAACAGCAATTACAATGAATATGGGTAAAACACAAACAAAAAGTACACAAAAAGATCTTGTAGCACCTTTGAGTTGGTAGCATGCACTTTCATAGATTCGAGCCTATTTCCTTAGATGCAGGAAGTAGGCTCAAGTCTAAGAAAGCTCATGCTACCAATTTTTTTCTTTCAGTTAGTCTCAAAGGTGCTACAAGTTCCCTTTGCATGCTGATTTTCCAGACTAACATGGCTATGTCTTTGAATTCTGAACACATACAAAGAGTTACTGGTAAAATGTAATTAAACTCTCTATAGAATTTTTAAAATGCATTTAAAACATACCTATTAATAGGACAGAATGCTATTAAAAGCTCTTTCTTTATCAAACAATATTTTATATGCATAAATATGTGTATCCATATAAATATCCATATAAATATTTGCTAACAGGCCACAGTTTACGTACCTGCTGACATGGGCTTCAGTTCACAAAAACTTATGCCAAATAAAACATGTTTGTTTTCAAGGTGCCAGCAGATTCTTCATTATTTTCACTGCAACAGGCTAGCATGGCTAATCTCAGTTGTAATGCAACACAGTAAAATGTTTGACTTTTCCTCTGGATCTATTCCCTTAATTGGAATTTTTAACCATCCTAAGCTTGGGAGATTGAGTCTGTTTTAGCTTCTTTTTTCTTTTTAACAACTGAGTGTGCTTCTTTGTAATGAGGCAAAGGTACTATGAACATCCTATACTATAATGTTCAGATGAAGAAAAAAGACTGATATGCATCTCTTATTATATATTGACAAAATGCCAGGCCCATGACATGAGCTTATATAACATGTTAACACATTCTAATGACGCAGACATCTGTCACAATAGTCATTTCATACCTTGAAGACTAACTGATGTAGCCCATTACACAATGGATCTTGATAGATAAGCCCAAAGGAACACCCATAGTCTGAAAAGTCTCAGCCTTTGAATCACTGAGGCATCCTGAGCAAGAAGTTTCAAAGATGATTCAGTGTTACCCACTGTAAAATGCAATTGGGAGACCTAGATTTCATGATTCTGGATTAGAATATTTCAGCTAGCTACATAGGTCCCTGTGGTACATTTTAACAGCAAATAGCAGATTGGCTGGTAGTTTTAGTTGGAAAACATCATAAGAGAAAATGGTATATACGAGCACCAGCCTCTCAATCACCTTTGGAATAGAAAATGATACTTGCAACTTCCAGTCATGAAATTCCCACATCATAACTAAGGGGTTGTCTGCACAGGACAAATAAAATGTCCTCCTCCTGTCTTCATGACCAGCAGTCTGGAGGACACAGGACCCAATCTCTGGACAAACCTCCTCTGAACAAATTTTGCCAAGAAAACCCCATGATGGGTGCACCTTAGGGTCGCCATAAGTCAGAATTGACATGAAACCACTCAACACACACATGCACCAGAAAGTTCTGGTGCCTCACCAAATTCCACATCTCAGGATTCCTTAGGATGGAACTATGGCAGTTAAAATGGGGTCAAAGTGGCATAGTTGTTAGTGCAAAAGAATATCCATGCTGGCTCAGGGGTTCTGAAAGTTGTAGGCCAGAAACAGGTTTGCCAAACATGGCCAAAAACATCTGGCGTACCACAGATTCCCCATTCCGGCACTATATACTGTGTAACTTTTACTCAGCCCTGGTGGCGCAGTGGTTAAATGCCTGTACTGCAGCCACTCACTCAAAACCAGAAGGTGGCGAGTTCAAGACCAGCAAAGGGCTGAAGCTTGACTCAGGCTTGCATCCTTCCAAGGTCGCTAAAATGAGTACCCAGATTGTTGGGGGCAAATAGCTTACAATTGTAAATGAAGCTGTTTGTTTAACAAATTGTAAGCCGCTCTGATACTCTTGGCTGAAGAGCGGGGTATAAATAAAAAAACATTATAAAACCTGAGAGATGAACTGATTCTCAATGAATAAACTGGTCAATTGCTTAGACAGCCAAATTTCCAGAGGCACAAGTCTCAGCTACATAATTGTTTTAAGGAAGGATAACCAGAGTCTATACTTTTTAGAAAGGGAATGCACAGCCAGTTAAGCAGATTAGCCAATGGGTGTTGGCAGTGGCATCCCTAGAGTTGGTGTCACCTGGTGTGGGAACTCATGGTGTCACACCCCCCCCCCATTGATCTCCTCTCATTTCCCACGATACAGAATCCTTAGTAATGGTTTTTTGCACTAATGTTCCTTGTAAATCATAATTCCCATGTATTCCCATGAATGTAATGGTAATAGCTGTGACATAAACAAGTAGCAAAATCACCTCCTTTCTTCAAAAGCACCTCCTTTCTTCTTCCACTCACTCCCACCATCTCTTAAAGCATTTAAAAGAGATACAGGCATATGCCACAATGTTTCTGCAAAAATACAGGTGTTTAAGGAGCAGTGGTGTCACCTCCCCCCATTAGGGTGTCACCTGGTGTGGTCCACACACCTTGAATTCCCTTAGTGACACTACTGGGTGTTGGGCATCCTTTGCATTTCAGTACAGAACATGGTAAAATTACATTTCTGGACTACAGCTCCCAGTATGGCAGTCTCAAAACTAAACTCCTCCAAGCTCAAATCAACTTCATGGCTAGCTGCTCAGGACATAGATAAAACTGCAAAATGGAGAAAGCAATAAATTAAAATGAGATAATATTGTTCCACTCAGTGTTTGATGTTTTAATTTTATACATTATGCTGCTCAGCAAATAAGACAGCCTTTTAATTTTCAAAAGGCAGCAAGAAACTAGTTTAGCCTTAATAGGCATTTGCCACCTTATTACCTGCCACACCATGTACATCGGTAAGCATCTGATAAGATGGTGGCATGCAACATTGAGTCAAGTGATGAAGATGTTCATAGAATCATAGAATCATAGAATCATTGAGTTGGAAGAGACCACAAGGGCCATCCAGTCCAACCCCCTGCCATGCAGGAACTCCCAATCAAAGCATCCCCGACAGATGGCCATCCAGCCTCTGCTTAAAGACCTCCAAGGAAGGAGACTCCACTACGCTCCGAGGGAGTGTGTTCCACTGTCGAACAGCCCTTACTGTCAGGAAGTTCCTCCTAATGTTGAGGTGGAATCTCTTTTCCTGCAATTTATATCCATTGTTCCGCGTCCTAGTCTCTGCAGCAGCAGAAAACAAGCTTGCTCCCTCCTCTATATGACATCCCTTCAAATATTTAAACAGGGCTATCATATCACCTCTTAACCTTCTCTTCTCCAGGCTGAACATCCCCAGTTCCCTAAGGCGTTCTTCATAGGGCATGGTTTCCAGACCCTTCACCATCTTAGTTGCCCTCCTTTGGACCCGCTCCAGTTTCTCCACATCCTTTTTGAATTGTGGTGCCCAGAACTGGACACAGTATTCCAGGTGGGGCCTGACCAAAGCAGAATAGAGTGGCACCATTACTTCCCTTGATCTAGACACTATACTTCTATTGATGCAGCCTAAAATTGCATTGGCCTTTTTAGCTGCTGCATTGTACTGTTGACTCATGTTCAGCTTATGGTCTACTTGGACTCCTAGATCCCTTTCACATGTGGTCTCATTCAGCCAGGCGTCCCCCATTTTATATCTGTGCATTTCATTTTTCCTCCCTAAGTGCAGAACCTTACATTTCTCTGTGTTGAATTTCATCTTGTTAGCATTGGCCCAGCTTTCTAGTATATTCAGGTCATTTTGAATTTTGATCCTGTCCTCTGGGGTATTAGCTACTCCTCCTAGTTTAGTGTCATCTGCAAATTTGATAAGTATGCCCCCAATTCTGTCATCCAAATCATTAATAAAGATGTTGAACAGCACTGGGCCCAGGACAGAACCCTGTGAGACCCCACTGGTCGCTTCTCTCCAGGATGAAAAGGAGCCATTGTTGAGCACCCTTTGGGTTTGGCCACTCAACCAATTACAAATCCATGTAACAGTTAACTTGTCTATCCCACATTTTGCAAGCTTGTTTGCAAGAATGTCATGGGGAACCGTGTCAAAGGCCTTACTGAAATCGAGGTAAACTATATCCACAGCATTCCCTTCATCTACCAAGCTGGTAATTTTATCAAAAAAAGAGATCAGGTTCGTTTGGCATGACTTCTTTTTCTGAAACCCATGTTGGCTTTTTGTGATTATGGCATTGGCTTCTAAATGTTCACAGACTCTCTGCTTAATAATCTGCTCTAGAATCTTTCCTGGTATTGATGTCAGACTAACTGGACGATAATTGTTGGGATCCTCTTTTTTTCCCTTTTTGAAGATGGGGACAACGTTTGCCCTCCTCCAGTCTGCTGGGACTTCTCCTGTTCTCCAGGAGTTCTCAAAGATTATTGCCAATGGCTCCGATATTACCTTTGCCAGTTCTTTTAATACCCTTGGATGTAGTTCATCTGGTCCTGGAGATTTGTATTCATTTAGATTAACCAGGTATTCCTGTACTGTCTCTTTACTTATTCTGTGCTCAAATTCCCCCACTCTGTCCCCTTCTTCACTGTCCTCAGGTTGAGCACCTTTTGCCTTTTCTGAGAAGACTGAAGCAAAGAAGGTGTTGCGTAATTCTGCCTTTTCTCTGTTCCCTGTTAGTATTTTGCCATCTTCTGCACGCAGTGGTCCTACCATTTCCTTCTTCTTCCTTTTGCTGCGGACATATCCAAAAAAGCCCTTTTTATTGTTCTTAACCTCTCTAGCAAGCCTGAGTTCATTCTGCGCTTTAGCTTTTCTGACTTTACCCCTACATGTGCTGGCTATTTGTTTGAATTCCTCTTTGGTGATTTCCCCATTTTTCCATTTTTGGAAATGTGCATTTCATTGAACGCATACTGGGTTATAGCATGCTGTACAGATTTACTGAAAGTTCATGCACACTACACAGTTATGGCAATTTCATACCATTATGTTATGGCTCCACTTTATGGAATCCTAGGATTCATAGTTTGGTGAGGTGCTTATAATTCCCTGCCAGAAAGCTCTAGTGCACTCCCCTGAAAGGAACTGATTTTATGACTTTGCTGCTATCCTATATTCCTAGTGGGATATGGCAAGTTTTTTGGTGGGATATTACTTCTGACCAGGGCTTGGAAAAAGTACTTTTTTATACTACAATTTCCAAAAACTCTATGTAACCATACTGGCTGGAGGGATTCCAGGAGCTATACTCTTTAAAATGTAACATTTCCAAGCTCTATTTCTGACAGGCTTAACAAGTACTTTAATGTTCCCTTTGATAAATGTCCATTTATATTTATCCTTGTTATTTTCCCCTTTCTCTTCCCAACCCCAACAATGAAACATCATAGAGTTCCTTCCTTCACTACAAACAGATGCTAGACATTCTCTTAAACAGACTCATCATAATGCAAGTGGCAATTTCCAGAGCTAAAGTGTTAGCAACTCAGGAAGTCTATCTATTTTCCTTTTTTCGTCTAACCTTCTCTTGCTCTGATGAAGTCATCTATAAATTATGCAGCATGATTTGGTGCTGAAGGGAAGCCAAAAATTCCTGTACTGCAGAGAGCACCATGAAAGTGCTTATGAAAAGAAATGAATTAGTCATAATGTACATTGCAGATAAACATGGTATATTTGCGTATGTATAATTGTCAACACAAACATACTATTATCTGGTGTGAGAGGGCTGTATCCTTCCTCTTTATATATAATCCTAGCTATTTCGCAGCCAGAGTGCTACAGATTACCCTGACCTTTTGCAAACAATATATACAAAGTGGGAGAGAGGATGATGGAACTAGATTCATTATATCTTTGTGATATTTTTTTTCTTACCTATTCTTTATAGTGGTAGTCTTACCATGAAGTAAGAAGGATTTTTTTAGACAGAACACCTGAGTTGGTTCCAGGGTGAAATAAAAGCTTTCAAAATATTTCTCCCTCTCCCCACTGCCCATTAAAATGATGCAAGTAATTGCTCCAAATAACAGATTTCACCAAATATATCTTAATTCTTTTACCTCCTCTCATGATGGAATGTTCTGAGACCTAGATACTTTAAGGACTCACTTTATATCACATTAACCTATGTAATAACTAAAGGAAAATTAAGCATTGTCCACTCCAGACTGGCTTTATGCATCTTCAGTTTGAAAGTAAATTCCAGTTCACAATCTCATGCTTTGCTGGGGAAGATTAAAAGCAATTTCATCCAAAATCCTACTTGATACAGGAAATCTAGAGCTAGAACAATCTTAACTGATGATTACTCAGCCTCTGCTATAATGTCTCCAGAAAGAAGCTAACAGCATCACTCTAGGGGTGCATCTACACTGTAGAAATAATGCAGTTTGACACCATTGTAAATACTGTTGCTCCATTCTGGGATTTGTAGTTTTGCAGGGTCTTTAGTCTCTGCCGAAGGCTGCATCTGCATTGCAGAAATAATGCAATTTGACACTGTTTTATCTGCCATGGCTCCATGCTATGAAATCATAGAGTTCTGTAGCAACAGAGCTCTATGACAGAGAAGGCTAAATATCTCACAAAACTTAGAATCACATTATTTGTGCAGTGCAAATGCAGCTAAAGAATGCTGGTGCCTAACAAAACTACAGCATCGGCCAGGTAGGATGGAGCCATGACAGTTAAAAGTGGTTTCAAATGGCATCATTCCTATAGAGTAGATGCACTCTAAATCAGGAGCAGGCCTCCATATGTTGTTGAACATCACCTCCCATTAGTCCTAGCTAGCGTAGGCAGCAAAGTCAGTAATAATGGGAGCTATAGTTCAGCAATATTTAGAGTTGCCAGTCCCTTGTTGTTGTGTCAAGTTGTTCTTGACTTTTGACAGTCCTAAGGTGAGCCTATCATAGGGTTCTCTTGGCAAGATTTGTTCAGAGGAGGTTTGCCATTGCTTTCCCCTGAGGCTGAGAGCATGTGACGTGTCCAAGGTCACCTAGCCCCCATCTCTGCTGTAGATAATTTGTTCCTTTCTGATGACTACCAAGTAAATGCATGTAGGAATGAAGGTTTTAATGGTGATTGGTGCTTTTTCATGTTGATTTCAATGAGAGCATTAAGCATGTACTGTACTAAACTAATGTTTAAAAACCATTTAAATCTGTGCAATTGTGCAAGAAACATGTGTATTTGTTTGACAGATTATGCCCATTATGAAGTGACTACAATATTTGCATTGTTTAGTGAGTGAGCTCTGAACTCTCCAGAAACATCTGTCTGGCTGCATTGCAAAACAGGATGTTAGACAAGGCAGGTCTTTGGTCTGGTCAAGCCAGACTCTTCACAGTTTGTTATACATCTGAGAACAAACTAGTTTCCCATTCTACCTGATTAACATTCCTATGTAACTTTCAGGTTTGCATAATTTTAGACCCACAGAACCCGAAGCAGTGAAACATTTTTCTCTCATACTTACCTTGTACCAGTAAGTGCCAACATAGCAACAGACGTCAAATGACTAAACAGATCATTTAAAATATTCTGTGTATTTAGCTACGCATGAAGAAATCATACGTTGTTCTTTCTGATTCAATGGCTGGCTAAATCACTTAGGAAAATAACATTCTCTTATCTGCTTTGTGCGTGTATGCTGAGATTTGTATTTGTTTTTCCTGACTTAAGATATATGCTTGGAGGAGGGAGTCACTTCCCTTATATACTCTTTGTCACCAAACACAATGGAAAGTAAGCAGGATTTCATGCGACCTGCATCATTAAAACAAACTGTTTGCTATAATCCTACTGTACAGAAGTATTATTATTTACTTATATGTACGGAACAGACACCAACAGACAAAAAAATTATCAATTCCCATTATGGAAGACTCATGATGAGAATTAAGTTCACACAACATAGAAGGTACTTGATGTAAGCAATAACTCAGTGTAGCTTTTGGAGATCATATATAAACAGAAACTGGAAATCAAAATGCCAAAAAAGTAAAGAGGGGGTGGAGAACTGCCCCAAACCATACAGGCATCACTTATATCCCAATCTTCACTCCTCCCTATCCTTGCAGGAAAGTTTTGCGCATGGGAAATCTATTTCTGAAAGGGAATTGCAATGTCCGATGACAAGTCCACCTATCTATTCCCCCCCCCTCCAATGAAATAACCCAATAATTCAGGAGTGATAACAGGAAATAAAATGGGATGAGAGGTATGTCATTTGGATCCCTGCAATATTTTTACACAAGTACTACCTTGGCATGTAAATAACATGTCTCTGGATAAGCCCAGGATGTTGTTAAAAACAATTAGTTGCCATTTATTGTTACAATGTTTAAAAAGTAACTTGTTGCATTACTCATTATTTTGCTCATTTCTGTCCCCCCTTCCTTTTTTTTAAGTGTATAGTTTGTTTTTAAAGCCACTAGTGCTTGCCAGTCTAAATGTCTCCAAAATGCCCTTTAAAGGTCACTTTTAACAGTAACGAAAAACAGACTGAGATTCTGCATCACAGATGTAATTATGAATGCATAACTACATATTGTCTCCTGACTTAGATCCCCAAACCTACCTTAACAGCCAGTAGCCACATCAATCAACAGAGATCTGTTCTGTTTGTGACTGAGGTCTGATCGACACTGCAAAAAAATTCTGGGGCATGTCCTTTCTCCTCCCACTGAGCTTCACCCTTTCCCACCATCTCTTAAAGCCTTTTAAAGGGAATCAGGTAAATACCATAGCCCATTTCTGCCAAAAGGTAGGTGTTTGAGGAGCAATGGTGTCCCCCTCCCTTAGAGTGTCACCTGGAGCAGTCAGTACCCCCCTAGTGACAGCACTGGGTGTGGTTGCTGACTGTTAAGGGTAGTGGGCATTTGTGGCTGTGGCAGTAATGCCATGGTGATAAACCTGAATGCCAAACAGCTACAAATTTATAAATAATAATAAATAAAATCTTTATTTTTATACCGCCCTTCCTATGATCAGGGCGGTGCACAACATATACAACAATTAAAAACATTCGAAAAATAATATCAATACAACAGTATGATAGCAGTATGCCAAATCAGCTCACAGTGGGGGAGGATGAGGGAGAAATAACAACAGGGAGAGGAATATCAGGGGTAAGCCTGCCCGAATAAGTGTGTTTTTAACCCCTTTTTAAACTGGGCAAGAGAGGCGGCTGAGCGGAGCTCGATGGGCAGCGAGTTCCAGAGGCTAGGGGCTGAGATGGAAAACGCCCTCTTCATGGTGGTTGATGATCTGGCCTCTGGAACTCTTAGTAACTGTTGCCCAGTGGATCTGAGTGTGCGGGGCGGATTGTATGAGGAGAGGCAGTCCTTCAGGTACTCTGGGCCCAAGCCATTTAGGGCTTTATAGGTAATAACCAGCACTTTGTACTGAGCCCGGAAGCGAATAGGCAGCCAGTGAAGATCTTTCAATACCGGTGTTATATGGCAGGCCCTGGGAACACCAGTGACCAGCCGTGCTGCCATATTCTGCACTAATTGCAGCTTCCGAGTATAATACAAAGGCTGCCCCATATAGAGTGCATTGCAGAAGTCCAATCGAGAGGTTACCAGAGCATTATACACCTAGCTTGCACATTCTTGTCTGTTCAACAGGATAATACCCAGTGTTTGTTAGGAAAATTGCTTTGTTACAGCTTGTTACATTATTTAGAACATTATTTTATTACACTTTTGTTTCCAAAGAAAGCAGGCAACTATGTTATTTGTAATTTATAATTTCCAAGCTGTGCTAGAAGTAGCACCTTCTCAGTGATGGCCCCACCCAACAAAATCCCCATTCTGAGAAATATATGTGTGGTTCTATCTAGTATTGTTTTCTGAGTCTCCCCCCCCCACCGCAAAAAAAAAAAACCCTTGTTTTCTTTTGCTTTTAACTGAAAGGTTTTTATGATGCATACTGCTTGGATTTGGCTTGTTTTCATTTCTTTAAAATTGATTTATGACTTTACAAACTTGTTATATTGATACTGACATCCAAGAAGGTGCCCTGGGAATGCAGTCTTGAAAGGCAGCTAAGGAATGTGTTAAATAAAATAAATAAATAAATAAATAAATAGCATGTACTTTTTATGACTTTGACATCACCTTTTTTATTTATTTTCTCTGCAAACCCTTTCCTCTGTTTCAAATATTTCTGCATCCTGCTGGCCTATGGTTGTCGCACTTGAAGTTGCCCCTCAGGAAGAATAATAAATGAATGTATTTCCTGCCTTTAGGTTTCAATTCATTTGACATAGTCTCTTCTCACTGCTTTGTTACCTTATCAGTCAGAAAATTTAGGTGAAATTATGGCATTAGAACTGCTGAGTGCAAAACCCCAATAAAACCCTTGGCCATGCTTAGAACATGGATGCACCAAGGGAGTATTCAGTATGGCTTTGGACTACTCTCTTGCTCCAGCAAGAGAGTAGCTATACCAGTGATTCCCAAACTCTGGTCCTCCAAGTGTTTTGGGCTTCAGCTCCCAAAAGCCTCAGCCATTTTGGCCAAAAGGTTTGGGATTCTGGGAGTGGAAGGCCCAAACAGTTTGGGAACCACTAAGCTATACTGTTCTTGCAGCCAGTCACTCATTCCATGAACATAGGCAAAATCTGCATGGAGTTTATCACATGGGAGGAATTTCTCTCAATTGCAAATGGAGCCAATTCACAATTACGTTAATTCTCTAGTTTAGCGAATTTATGTAAAATCCGATTGCGTTCGGAATGCGTTCAGAATGACTTCCCATTTCTCAAAAATGATCCCCCATTGCCCAAAATTGCGTGAGATACTCGAATACACAATTACGTGAAACCCCATGATTGCATTCAGAATGACTTCCCATTGCCTGAAATTGCATGAGATACACTCATTTGCAATAACATGAAACCCCATGATTGCATTCAGATTGCCATTGCATTATACCCCCAAATTCCGTTGTATGATAAACTCCCATGTGATTTACAAGCTATGGCCAAAAGAGAGAAGTTGACCTTTTGGACTATTATTCCTTGCGAGAGTCCATGCTTCTGCTGAGGACACAAAGAAGTGCCCCATCATGTGATCAACCAGGAGTGGGTCATTCTACTGAATAGGTGACCCATTCAGGCCTCAACAATAATGCCAGCATGCTGGGCGAACTTTACACAGAGCTCCTGCCCATGAGAAAGTGGCAGTGATGGCTCCAAAAACAGGCCATTACTGCCACTTCCTATGGTGCTCAGTGCAAGAAAGGGGGATGGCACAGCTCTTGGCATGTGGACACTGGATCAGGCTGAATCAGACCTGAACCAGCTGTCCACATGCAAAACAAATCTAAGATCACTCTGGGGTTCCTGGGAAACATCAGAGTTTTCCCCTACTTTGCTTAGTTTGAGAGAAAGTCAGGCTATGGGTCAAAAAATGCAATATCTCCCAGGAAGTAACTGTATGACGTGGGGCTGTCAGTGCTGGCTTCCGGGCGAGTATGGTGTTTTTCCCTGATGTGGACAAGTCCTATAATTCAGCTGCCAATCTGGAGCCTTTTCAGAAAGAATTTAACAGTGTCTTAAATTAATTTTTGCCCCAAAGATGCACTAGGTATTATTTTCAGGGGATGTCTTATTTTTTCCATGAAGAAGAATTCACATTGTTGAACCAAAAAAAAAAAGAAAGAAAGAAAGAAAGAAAGAAAAGGGCATGCTTCCAAACAAAAACTTTGCTAGGTCTTACTTTCGGGGGAGGCCTTATATTTAGCAATTCAGCAAAACTTCTACTAGGTCTTATTGTCAGAGGATGTCTTATTTTAGGGGAAACAGGGTAATTGTAGCACTACAATTCCACTAACTGCCATGGCTGCATCTTATGAAATCCTGAGATTTGTAGCATGGTGAGGCATTAAAGCTCTCTGGCTGAGAATTCTAAACACACCTCCTTAAATTGCAAATCTCAGGATTCCATAGGATGTTGCAGTGTCCATTAAAGTGAAATCATAGTGCTACAATTATGTAGCACAAAAGGATCTGATCGCCTTTTGCATGTGAAATGGGCAGTACCTTTTTGTTCTTTCCTTCAGACAGCAAAATGTACTGGACAAGCCCAGCACAGAATATGTAGCACTGTCTTAACCATGACACAATTTCTGAATTTGTATCTGGTGATCTCAGACGTAGCCATCTATTTCAGGCCTATTTTGGGTGAAAAACTGGATAGCTTTAGCTGTCCTTCACTGTGTTGTACCATAGTTTGTTATATGGAAAATTGTTATTCTATTGGCCACAAAGATTTTAGTTTATTATTTTGTAATGAGTATATTTTATTATTTTTTGTAAACCATGTTGATTCCCAATTTTTGGACCAAAGCAGGAGATAAATTAATTAATATCTTCTGTTGCATACCCTGTGGATGAAAAAGTTATCTCTTTCAAATGGCACTTTTTTGTTACCACAAAGGCCTAAATCCAACTGCTAGTTCCAGTTAGACTTGCTGCATGATAAATCAACCCATATAAATCCCATTTATTAAATTAATTTGTTCTAGTTGGGACTAGCAATTGAATTTAGCTCACTAGGCATTTAAAATATCTGACTAATTGGAGGTTGGAAAAGTTACTGTTTCAACTAGAACTGCCAGAATTTCCCTATCTAATCCATTAAAAAAGCTTTCCCAAATTCTGGGATAACTTGTGGACTTATGCTGAATGCATTGCAGAAAAAAAAACTGTATACCAATTCAATCATACTGTCATCTATTTATGGTAGCATAAGTATGCTGCGCAGCTATGGTAGGTGGTGATGGATGGCCGGAAACTGGAAACCAATAAATAATGATATAGTAGAAGCTCAGAGATTCAAACTGACTAGTCAGACAAAAGGTGCCACCATAACCTCATTTCCTTGAATGACTGAGAGTGATTTAAAGTATACAGAATATAGACATTTCCACTGGAGAGGGGGGACAAAGAACTGGGGGTTATCTGGTTAGAAAAATATGAAAGAGACAATAAGATGTTTGAAGTTAATAAGTTTTTTAGAGGTCTGAAAACCATTCACGTTGTGACATTTGTGACAGTGATACTGTACAAAACTGTTTAGTGCAGCCTTCCCAGGCTAGAGTCCTCCAGATATGATGGACAATAACACACTTTATGGGTGATGGGAGTACTGTTTGGTTAACTGTGATGAATTACATTAGTCTTAATTTGAGCTGCAGGGTGTGTGATTTCCCTTATTTCTATGCTGGCAGGAGATAGGGTTGTTCTTCATACATAATGAAAACTAATTAATAACTCATCAAAATAAAATGCAAATCTTCACAAAATGTGAGTACAGTATCAATACGTATAAATGAAAATTTGGAAATATTTATTATACGATTAATAAAAATACAACACATCTCATCATACTGGGGATGATAATGGCCTTCTGATCAGGTTCATGTCAACTGTTGATGGACAGCTTTAAGACTCCTGCTGATCTTCCATCTTAGAGCCCTTTATCTTTTAAACTACACTTGGAACTGATAGACTTTCAATAGAGAACACCTTTTTAAAAAGACAGCCCTCTAATAGCTCTTCAAGAACAGATGGCCTCTGTCATGTAGTACATATCCTAACAGGTCACAATACAGTGGGCCCTTGTTATCCACTGGGGTTTGGTTCCAGGACCTTCCATGGATAACAAGATCTGTGGATGCTCAAGTCCCATTAAATATAATGGCATAACAAAATGGTGTCCCATATATAAAATGGAAAACCAAGGTTTGCTATTTGGAATTTATACTTTTTCGGAATATTTTCAAGTTGTGTATGCTCAAATCCGTGGATTTAAAAACCATGGATAAGGAGGACCAACTATATTTAACATGCATTAAAATAGTCAACAGGTGAACATCATGTTAATATTTCAAATTTTGGACGGGTTTCTCAACAGGTTACTTCTCCCATGTGCTGATGATCAAAAATGATACAATTTGCTATTCAATGTTCAACCTTGCATGTATCATATGTTTACCACAAACACTTCAGAGTAGACTGTGGTGATGTAGAGTGGTTGATGGAAATGTCAGAGTTTAGCAAATGAAAAAAGCCAAAAAATGTATGAAGGCACATGACACAATTTTAATGACAAAGCTCTGCCTATGTTGCATTCAAGCACACTGAATGAACCATATGTGCACTGTTTAAGGAGAGCTCAGTTCCCACTTTCCCCTTAAACCAGTTATGGGAATCATGTAACCATGGGCCACATGTGGCTTCCAAGCCCCTTTGCAGCCCCAAGTGTCTCCCAGGCCCTGTCTGCACAGGCCAAATACAACAGCCTTGCCTCATTCCCTTGGTAGGGGGATTGGACAACACACAGCCCAAAGTCCAGTTCAGGTATGAGCAGACTAGACAACAGGCAGCTCATTTAGCTCCAGAACGGGATTTTACCCCCTTACTCTAGATTTTAAAAACTCACCAGTTGTGCCAGATCTTCTGGGAAGATCTGGAGCCCTCCATTCTGATGTCAGGCGTCTGTTTGAAACATGTCCCACTGAGCCGAACAGTGCATGTGTCCCTCCACCAGTCACTCACTTTGAAGTTGGAGCAAGGCACTCTGCCATGTAAGCATCACTGAGTGCCTTGTTCTTGTTGAAAGATTTTCGCATTCTCTTTCCACCTCCTTAGATAGGGATTTTCTGCACGCAAACTCTCCTCTCTCTCTCTCTCTAGTGCTTTTGGGACTAAGATTTTCTTTCTCTCTCAACTTTCTTTGGAAAGATGGTGAGATAAATATTTATTTTTACTGAAACTATTCACTAACTAGATTAAGATATAGCTTCTACATAAATATAGATTAAAGCCATTATTAAACTTTTGTTTGAACTTCAAGATACTTGTGTTGTTTTTCAGTCAATCTGAGCACATTTCTACTATTCTGTTAATTTAAAGCTAGATCCTAACATCCTTGGCTTTGACATTTTTGATATTTAATATTTTTGTTTCCTTACCAAAGGCCGAAGCCTTAGGAAACTTAAATTAAATTACAGTTCTGACTTCAAAGCAAAGTGACCAATGGTAGCCATGGATGCACTGGGTAGCTCAGTGGTATGTGCTTGTAGTCAGCTGCCTGGTGTCAGAACGAATGGCTTTGCAGTGGAGGAGGGCTGGGGCTGCTCTGGAGCCTGGATACTCTGGGCTGTCCCATGCTGGTGCAGACATGGCCCCTGTCTCCCACACTGTCCTCCAAACAAATCCAAATTTCAGTTGTTCATTTTTTAGGGGCGACAGTTTTCTGTCAAATTTGTGCTCCCTGCCTTATCCCCAGTGCTGTCATTAAAGGAGTGTGTGGGGGTGACACTCTAAGGGGGGCTGACACCACTGATCCTCAAATATCTGTGTTTTGGCAGAAACGGGTTGTGGCATTCACCAATTTCTGTTTAAAATGCTGTAACAGGTGGGGTGAGTGAGATGAGGCTCCATGAGAGGAGAAAGGAAAGGCTGCAGATTTTTAAAAAAAAAACATTAAAAATATATATTATTGTTAATTATTCTTTTAAAATCACATTTTACCCAATTTTCATTTTAACTACACAGAACTATGCATATGTAAATACAGTTAGGTTGTGCTTATGGTATTGCAACTTAAAGGTATGGTTTTAGTTTTGCTAGTTGATTATGTCACAACTATTACCATTAGATTCAATTATACATGGGAATTATGATTTCT
Organism: Urosaurus nigricauda; assembly: GCA_034509955.1. Classification (NCBI taxonomy): domain Eukaryota; kingdom Metazoa; phylum Chordata; class Lepidosauria; order Squamata; family Phrynosomatidae; genus Urosaurus; species Urosaurus nigricauda. The sequence goes on from JAOEGL010000003.1 coordinate 247,289,011, forward strand.
GAGTGATATTAGTACAAAAACCATGACTAAGGATTCTGTATGGTGTGTATGGGTGGTGGTCAATAGGATGGGGGGGGGGGGGAGACACCATAAATTACCACATAAGGTGACACCAACCCTAGTTATCTCCCTGCTTATTTTTGTCGGGTACTGTCTCCCAGTGGTCTTGGAAGAAAGAAGAAAGGAGGGTAAGAAAGACAGTGATGATGGTACTTGTTTCCCTTGCAAAGGCCACAGGCCCAGTGCTTGGAACATTTTTTTACAACAATTCATTACTACTCATTGCTTTTTAATTTCTATCATATTTCATTTTATTTAGAAAAATTACACATTGATGTTATTTGTTCTATACTTTTTAAAGACTGACTTGAACAATTGCCATTATTAACATGTTACACTCAAGTTACTTTAGAATTAATTTTAAATACACTTGAAATTACAAAAATGGAAAAAAAAAACCACCCTAAATGACTACAATGACATTACTAACTGTTATGTTACTTTAAAAAAAATAGAAATGATTGCAATGGCATTACCTCCCAAAATAAGATGTTATAGATGGCATCACTATTTGTAATGCATTACTCCCAAGCTCTATAAGACCCTTATCAAGGAGATATATCAATTTTCTAAGAAATCAGTTTTCTTGTTAATCTGTTGCAGCATTAAAAAGGAAAAAAAGGAGGGGGCAAGAATTTAGCAGCACTTTTAAACTGATCTATTTTAGCATGAGTTTTCATGGATATCTGTTCACTTCCTCAGATGCCCTAATAGACTGATACTATAGCTACAGTAATAGTTTTCGTGCATAGTGAAATAGTTGCAGGAGTGGGATAGAATAGAGAAAGATTCTAACTGCGATCCAGGACATAAATGTTCAAATATAATTTATGTTTCAAGTGATACAAATCAATCAAGTGCCTGGTAGTAATTCTATAAAGTAGTCAGTCCATATCATGTGTGAAAACAATACATCTGCTTACAAAAAGTCAGTTTCCTTGAGGCCAAAACCTTCACTGGGGAGATTCTATTTGGTATGTCTGCAGTTCTGATATCCTTTGTATTAATACAGTTAGTGTGCCATGAAACAGTTACCTTTGTTCATACCTCTGCTATAATAGATGGGAATCTGTGAATATATTTCAGTTCAGCCATTTTTCTTTCTTGTATTCCTTTTTTCAAAAAAATGTTTGAGAACCAACCCTTGGACATACCATATTTATGTCCAGCAAGGTTGAAATGCTCTGCAACTGTTTTTTGGCATTGCCATTTCTGATGTATATAGTCTTATTAATTAATCAGTTAACTTGTAATGGTCAAAGTGTAATTAACCTTACACGGCAAGTCTGGCCTCAGAATCTGCCTGAATGGGAGACTGACCAGGAGGTGTTCACAAATTCTATAGAATAAAACAAGCAATCACCCTAGTTAAGAGTCTTACCTTTCCAATTCTATTTCTCAGGATTGTTCACAATAGTAAGCAAACACATAAATAAATAGACAACATCCTGATGTCACAGCAAAGAAAAAAAATGAAAAGCAATGTACATTCAAAGTTGATTGAGAAGATGTTCAATTTCAGTAGGGCCTCATGCCTACTTACAATAAATCAGTTTAAGATCCGAATCAATGGATTGATTTGACAGAGGAGCGTGGTTCACGCCGCATTTGCCTCAATCACATTTTTTTTTGTTGTTGTAAAATAACCCACTTCTCATTCACATTGACCAATGATTCAATTCCAAAGGGACCCTCTTCAGCAGACGATCATTTATTTGATCATGTAATTAAAAAATCATATTCCAATCCACATCTTGTTCACACTTGTGCTGAATCAATTTATTGCAAAAGACACAGGAAAAATGAGTGTCAAAAAGAAGTGCATTAAATGGGTCTAGCACATGGCGATTTGGCTCAAGTGCAAACAAGTATCATTTAAAGCACTTCAAACCAGTTTGCAAACCAATTTAAAACATAATGGGAATGAGGCCTAGATTTCATATTCTGCTGTAACACAAATGTATGGATAATGCTAAATCACATTTCAGTGGAGGGGTAAGCAACTCCAGAAGATTTGTAGCCATTTTGACTCCTTCCCGCCTCTTAGCAAGTCAAATCTATCCATTTTCAAAGGGGGAAATAACTAGAAGGTCACCTGCAATTCCTTTTTCCAAAAGGCAATCTCAGGCCCAAAACAAGCCAGTGATAGTCCTTAAATGAACAATTGTGCATCCCAAATACTTCTGGGAACAGGATTAGTTATTTTTTATGCTGAATATCTTTCTCAGCATGGGAATGCTAGCTAAATCTTGGTGGTACACATGACCCATGGACTATAATTTGTCCATCCTTGGCACTATGTGAAAGTTCCTAGCTTTCTTCTGGGCTCATACTCTGATTGTTTCTTCTTTGGAGGAAGACAGCACCAGACAAGATAGGGCTAGAGTTTGAAATACATTACCTCCCATTATGAGCCTCCCTGAGTTTTACATGCCTTAGGAGGGCTTTCTGTTGGGTCCATCACCATCGCAGGCATGTTTGGTAAGAACAAAGCAAGGAGTGTTTTGGGGGTTGCTTCCAGGCTGTGAAGTTTCCTCCCATGGGATACTAGGTTGGTAACCTCTTTTAATGAGATAGTCCTTTCTGCTAATTGATTTTTAAACAAGGGTCTTTTCAATGGGGTGCTTTACATTTAGAGCTAACATATTGTAGTGGTTTGAGCATTGGACTGTGATTCTGGAGACCAGGGTTTGATTCCACACTTTGCCATGAAAACTCATTGGCTAATCTTGTCTCACACTCTCGAGTCGACCCCAGAAAACCCCATAATAGTGCCACCTGAAGGTCGCCATAAGTTAGAAATGACTTGAAGATACACAAGAACAGCAACAACTTTTATTTTCACTGTATTTTAAGGGCTTTTAAAAGTGTATTAAGTTAGTGTTTTAATAAGATTTGCTTTTTAAAAACTGTTCAATTAAATGTTATAGTACAAAAGACTTTTTTTTTTAAAAAAAAAGAGCATATGTTATTAAACATTTTGTACACCAAAATTTGTTCCAGCCTATAATCCTCTTGGGTACTGCTATGTTGGGAAAAAGGTGGGAAATAAATTGAACCAATTAATTAAACAAAACAACACATACCACACCTGTAAAATTCCATGAATGAGGCAGACCAACTACAAAATAAAAGCCTTGCCTGAAAACACCTGAGGTTGTCTTCATGCAGCAGTTTCACAACTGCACAACTTTGCACATGTTTCTCCTGCTGAGGATTATTATAATAAAGCCATTTTTCCTCAGATACTATTTAAAAAAAATAATGGTCAGGCCAACCCAGATTTTTGTTCATTTCTGTGAAACTATTGATAGATTAATGTTGCCATTTTATGCTTACTTTCTGGGGTATAAGAACTAGTGCGATTTACTCCCATGCAAACATGGATAAGATCAAATTGCACACTGTGTCCTCACCATGTGTTGGCAAAGTTAATCTTTTTTTTTTAAAGGGGGGAATAAGGAAAGATGACTTTATGCAGCAAGGGAGGGAAGGAGGAATTACAAGTGCATGATGCCCCTAGCACAATGTTTGCAGAGGTCAGGACAAACTATCCAACTTTGCTATCTGAGTAAGCAAAGGCTCCTGTTCCAGTATCTTCCATCAGCTGGAAAGACTTGGCAACTTATCCAAATAAAAAAATTCCACTTTAAGATCCTGTTACCAAGTCCTCTCTCCAGTAGAGATTTTGGCGAGCAGTCGCAGCACACCTGTCCAATTTCCTTGCAGCCTCGGTGCTAACAGATTTTGTAGCAGCAGGGAGAAGCAGGCTGCTTCATCTTGACATGGTTGTCACACTCAGTTCCAGCTATTACTTAGCTTGACAACTGGTTGATGTAAATTCACAGTAATATAGAAAGTGATCTACATAGCCAGAAGAATGAGGTAACAGAATCCTGAAGTGGTACAGCACCACATCCGGTAACCAATTTTCTGCCCTTGGGACCCTGCTCAGGCCACACGCACTGCCAAAAATGCCCTGCCCAGAACACCTGAATGTAGCTTGAAGTTACTTTCTGGTTTTGAAAAACACTTTTTTGCCACCTGCAACCTATTTAAAAGTTGAATTTCTTCTCATGGCCACTTTGGGTGCAACTGCTTTATACAGATATAAAGCAGTTTAACACACTTTAACTGCCATGACTCTATCCTACAAAATCCTGGGATTTGTAGTTTGTTGAAGCACCAGAGCTCTCTGACAGGCCAGGCTGAATATCTCACCAAACCACAAACCCCAGAATTCCACAGGATGAAGCCATGACAGTTAAAGTGGTGTCAAACTGCTTTATTTCTGCAGTGTGGATACACCCTTCCAGGAGAGGCAATTTATTCCCTTTACTTATTTATTTATTATTTTTGCAGGAAAAGGGTCATCTCTAGAGATGGAGAATCACATAAACAGTCTTAGAGACCACACATGGCTCCAGGGCTACACTTTGCTCATCTCTGTAATAAACTGTATCATTTCAGGCAGTAGGAGGAGAAAGGAGAATACCCACCTCTAGATGTTTTGGCTTCTAAATCCCAGAATCCTTGACTACTATTTGACTATGTTGGCTAAGTCTCTTGGATACTGAAGTCAATAACAATCCAGCATGTTTCTGCTAATGATTTTTAGGGTCGGCGTTGGGATCATGCAGCTCTCCAAATGCTGTTGTAATGCAGCAAGCATAGCCAGTGGTAAGGAATGCTTGGAGCTGCAGTCCCTCAACACTGAGAAGGCCACACAGGACTCCTTCTTCTCATGCTAGGAAATGCAAGGCTAGAAACAATCAAGTTTGAGTTATATCATTTGCTTCAAACTGAGTCCAAAATACAAAAGTAATTTACAGGAGGGAGAGTGGAGTCTTCCCCTTCCCAGCAGGCTCAGGCTAAGCAAAGTGCAGCCTCTTCTGTGCTGTGTAACATCAGCTTGCTTCTTGAGACAAGCAAAAGGAATAAAGATATAGTGGGAAAAGGTCCTACCACTTAAGAGGGGTTTTCCTTGCAACTCTGCTTAGAGAAGGAATTGATTCCTTTTTTGATAATAGTTAAAGTACAGTACTTACATTGCCCCATGCATAAGTTGCCCCAGGTTTTGGGGGTCAATTTGTGCATGGTTATATGCAGAACTTTTGCACTTTGAACTAAGTTTGCAGCTATTGAGGGCAAAGGGGGAGGTAGGAGGAAGAGAGAGAAACTGAGGCATTGTTGCAGCCTAACAGTGGGAGCAGGGTGGGAATGTCATCCATCCACACCCAGTCACCAACAGAACAGATCTTCTCCCGGTGTAGCTGCTAAGCTTGGGAGGGCATTTACAAGTTCAGTAATAATGCCATGATCACAATTCCATAAAGATAGTGAATATGGTAGTGCTATGATCATGATTCCATAGTGATAGTGAACCGAAGGCATTTGCTTTATCACACTAGGGGGAAAACAGGATTTAAACGAGAGTTAAATGAGAGTTAAACAGAAAATGTCCTATGATAAACATAGGGCATTTCTGTTTAACTCTTGTTTAACTATCGTTTAAATCCTGTTTGCCCCTAGTGTGATAAAGCAGTATAGAGATAGTGAATATGGAATATGGAGCAATAACAGATGCATAACTCTAGAAGTTAGGCATCAGTAACTACAATACAGAATGGCAACACATTTTTTAAAAAATTGTTTGTTGGTTTAAAGCTGAATAAAAGAGTGGCAAGAAAAGGAGCATTAAATGAATATTGGAGACTGACACACAGTTGGCATTATAATTGTAAAGAGCTTACTTCTGTTCACACCCTTAACTGAAGGAACCTACCAATGAATGACACTGCTGTTGGACACAGCTGCCTTTCTAATGTTTTCACCAATGCTTTGACAACATTTGCTCAGCTAAGGCATAGAGAGGGGATTAGACAGGCTCATTTGCAGTTCTGAGACAGGGTGCTCATTTTCCAGGTCAAATTCAAGCCTCATGCCAATACTACAGGATCTTCCTCTGAGGTACCGTGAAGGAAAGAATCCCATTGCTTTGGCATCTGCTATTGCAGCTGCTTCATGGAGCGAGGTAACCATGCACATGTTACTGCATCTTAACTCACCCTGCATTCTTCATCCTTCCGTTAGCTCATGTTTGCTATGAGTTGACAGTCTTTATCTATAACTCATATGGCTGAGTCCCCTTTTTTCATCACAGTGTATTGGCCTGAAAGTTTCAAACCATGAAGATCGTAATTATTTGTTTCGTGCAGGGATTTAATTCAGTGCTGGTGGATTCTTCTGTAACAGCATATATGGCAGACTGGATCCCCAATTCTACAGAAAAGTGTTGGGTTAACCACTTGCTTCTGCATGGGAAGCTTATTTGGATCATGCATTCTGCTGCCATTTACTACATCATGAAAACACACAGCTCTACTGTAGTAGAATTCTATGTACTGTCTTAGTGTATAAGGAGGAAATCACTATTTTGGTTATCATAATAAAATCTGAGATATATAGGTTATAACTTCTATTGGTATACTATCAGTCTGTCATTAAGTCCTTTAGAAACTATGTCTATTAACTATAATTGTTGTGAGCAGCTGAGAACATGCAGGGGCTTAATAAGTTGACAGAAACAGAAACATTTTTAAATTCTTACTTGTAAGTCAAAATGAAAGGGCAGCTTGGCTGCACACTACATATCAAGTTACAGTGGTTCCAAAACTGTGCCCTTTAAGAAATTTTGGACTTCCGCTTCCAGAAGCCTTAGCCATGTTGGTCAATAGTCTTGGATTCTGGGAGATGAAGTTCAAAATCCCTTAAAGAGCACCATTGGGGATCACTGATATATCAGATTATCACACTGGCAAATCAGCCGGGCTAAGAACCGTCTGAGCGCAAACAGAAATTTTTGAAAATTTGCTAAGATCGGGTGTTATCACACACTTCTGTGCTCAGATCGGAGGCATCACTTCCCAATCTTAGCCATCCCGGCCCCAATCCGTCCTTCTCCTGTCCTTCACAAAGGACGAGAGTTAACCATTCATTGCAAAGGACATTAGGAGAACAGATCGGGGCTGGGGTGAATAAGATTGTGCCTGATGCCTCTGATCTGAGCATAGAGACGTGTGATAACACCCGATCTTAGCAAATTTTCAAAAATTTCAGCCTGCACTCAGCCCATTCTCAGGCCAGTCGATTAGCCAGTGTGATAATCTCCATAGTTCAGCTGTTAGAAACATACAATGCTGCTTCTTTCCAAGTCAGATCACTGGTCCATCTGGATCATTATTCTCTATCCTGATTGGCAGTAATTCCAAGGTTTTAGACCAAAGCCTGCTTTCTCCCAATGAAACTGGAAATGTCGTGGATTAAACCTTGAACATACCAAACAGAAGTCAAGAGTTATATCCAACATTTTACACTTTATTTATTTATTTATTTATTTTTGGAATTCTGGCTACATGCATTTCTTAATTCTAGTTGCTGTCAAGTGCAGGAAAATGTAGTCTCTGTTTAAATATAATACTAATATGTCTATTTGTTGTTTTCTTTTTAATGGCTATTCCTCTCTTGTATTCTAAGGCAACAATGGAGGATGCTGTAACTGTTGCCTTTCCTGTTTTGTTCCTCGAGATTGAGATTGCTGCCAGTTTTCCAGCTCTGACTATGACCTGGAGTAAATGCAGGTAGTATAACTCCACAGAAGTAGGAAAGAAGAGAGAGCAAATGTATATAGGTAGAGAGATGGGATGGGGATAGGAATGATGAATTCCCTTCCATTGCCTTAATACTTTTGAAGCCAAAATCTGGCAGCTTTGTGCCTCCTACAGTTTACTGCTTTGGAAGCTCATGTTCAGCTAGTATATTTGAGGATATTTATGAGGTGCAAAATAAAAATAATTCTAATTTCATTTAAATACTAGATGCAACTGATAACTTTTGTAATATTATGTTCCTGAGAGTACTCCAAATGTTTTGGCCTACAGATTCCATCAACCCCAGCCAAAACAGTTACCTGTAACAGATTTCAAGAACTGTAGTTCAAAGTATTTTGAGGGCCACTTTTGGCTGCTTATCTCTTCATTCTGCTACACCTTGTTCCGGTAATGATAACCTTCACCAAATAATCCTTTCATATCAGGCATCTCAGTTTGCAGTCTGCCTCACATTATTAGGCTGCTATGAATGCATGAGCATACACCTCAAATTTATTTTATGATTGGTATGGATGAACAACACTTGCACTCAGTGCAAGTTTTGAAATCCTTTTTTTAAAAATTCCGTACTACTTAAAGGCAGGAAACTTCCTATATCTTCTAAAAAGATTGTTCCCTAACACTTTAATAAAACTAAACTGTATTGCACTCTGAGTCTCCTATCATGCTAGCAGGTATTTAAAGCTCAAGAATCAAGGCAATCATAAACTCTGGCAGCTATAGGAAATTAGTAGAAAAAGGATTAATATGTTCCAAGGGAGTTACTAGGGTGTGTGAGGGGTGCAAGATGCACCGGGTCAAGTGACACTCTAAATGGAATGATACCACTGCTCTCCAAATATCTGGCTTTTGGTAGAAATGGGTTGTGGCATTCACCTATATCCCTTTAAAATCCTAGAGCTCAACAAAAGAGAAGGCATGAGTGGGGCAAGGCTCAGTGGGCAGAGAAAGAAGAAGTCTCAGGGTTTTTGTTTTTATTAATTTCCAAACTATGTAAATGTAAATACATTTAGATTATGCTTATGATATTGTAATTTAAAGGTATACTTTTAATTTTGCTAGTTATTTATGTCTAATGAGCCACATCGTCTCATGATGTGGACAAAGTATGACACCTCAGCTTGATCATCTTTCTTTCCAGGGAGATTTAAGGCTTGATCTGCTCAAGAACCCATTTGTTTGACTTTTGGGTTGTCCACAGTATTAGCACTCCATCATTTTACTATAGGTGATAAATGTTATGTATTTTTTACATATATTGAGGAATATAATTTCATTAAGTGCAAAATTTGCAGCCTAGTTTAATTAGATTTGCTTTTATCTTACACTGAGGGTTTAAACATCTGTAGGTTTAAGGAATGGTTAAGAAAGAAGATAGGAAGAAAATCAATTAATTTGAGATGTGGTGCTGGAGAAGGGTGCTGAGGATCCCATGAACCACCAAAAAGACAAACAAATGGGTGCTAGAGTAAATCAAGCCAGAAATCTTCATGGGAACCAATATTAAAAAACAACAACAACTGAGGTTGTCGTGTTTTGGACACATCATGAGAAGGCACAACTCATTGGAAAAGACAATAATGCTTGTAAAGGTGGAGGGATGTAGAAAGAGGGGAAAGCCACGTGCTAGATGAATGGACACTATTAGGGAGGTCACCGGTATGAGTTTGCAGGAACTAAGCAGAGCAATGGAGGAACAAGGTCCTTGAAGATGTCTCATCCACAGAATCGCCATAGGTAGAAATTGATTTGAGGGCAGTTAACAACAACAAGAAGAAGAACAAGGCATAGAGAGGTAAGTGCTCAAAACATGGTTAAAGTATTATCAAATTAACTTTTAACATAGACATAGAAAGAAAGGGGGTGAAGGAAAGGACCACATCTTCCTATATGAGCCTGCCCAAGCTCTAAAGTCTACAGGAGAAGCATTTCTCTCCTACCCCACTGCCTTCACAAGCAGTTGATGGTGATGGACAAAGAAGGGCTTCTTTGTGTCTGCGTCGATATTTTGGAAATTTCTTTCTAGAGAAGCTAGGATGATTCTTTTGGCAGCAGGTTAGGACTTGTTTTGGAGGTCCTGACCTTTTGGAGACTGATTTGGAGACTGATTTTAACAACAGCAACAGCAACCACAACAAACTTTTATGTTACTGTGCTATTTTTAATCTATTTTAAAGCAAAAATATAATTGGTTTTAATGCCATTATGTAATAAACTGTCTAAATCTTGCCTTTGTATTTTCTATGTATCTTATTGTTTTCACTATCTTTTTTTGTAACCTGGCTTGAGTTCCAGCCTGGGTGAAAGACAGGATATAACTAAAGTAATGGATGGATGGATGGATGGATGGATGGAAACAAAGAAGAAAAAGGGAAGGGGAAGGGGAAGGGGAAAGACGTACCGGGAGGATATGAATATGGGCTAGACATATGTATACATATTAATAAACACTTACTATCTTATCTGCATTATCAAATTAACAGAAGAAGAAAAAATAGCAGAAAAGGGGGGAACATTATATACCGATAGAAGAAAGAACAACTATTTTATTTTATTTTATTTTATTTTACTTTACAGTATTCCACATTCCAAGTAGCCAGCATGGTGTAGTGGTTTGAGTGACTCTGTAAACCAGGATTCAAATCCCCCACTCAGTCATGGAAAACCACTGGGTGACCATGGTTTCTCAGCCTCAGAGGAAGACAAATGCAAACTTCATCTGAACAAATCTTGTCAAGAAAGCCTAGTAATAAGTTCGCCTTAGGGCTGCCATAAATTGGAAATGACTTGAAGGCACTCAACAACAACAGCATGGCAGCCATGGTGACTTGCAAATGCTAAAAACAAGCTTAGCTAAAAATCTGATAATAAAAAGTTAAAGCACAAGGAAACAATAACCACATTAAAAAAAAACCATTACATTTTATAAGGTATAACATTGTTTTTAAAACATAACTATATTTGGCTTTTTCAAGAATGATGAATTTTTTGTGAATGAGAGACAACTTGTATATTTTTGCCAGAGTATGGAATCTTCAAAGTCTAGCAGAAATAACTGGATTTTCTCAGCTTTTGACATTATTTAGTTATACGAGATGCATTTGCTTCTGGTTTGTAGTCAAGATGAATGAAAATATTCCTATTACTCTTTTAAATTGGATTAAATTACATCTGAACTGGGATTCTGTTTGATCAGGAGATTTGAGTGTTGGACACAGGCTAAACTGAGAGAGGTATGAATTTTTGTAAATTTATGTACATGAAAAAAGTACACGTCATGCTATTTGAGCTACTGTATTCTTTCTTCTGCCTATTTGTTAAAGAGGAAATCTAAAGGAATCTAGTAAAGCCTCTGAGTCTTACTGGTTATTCTTGCATAAGCTTCTTGTGGATTCCAGTCCACTTCATCAGATGCACTTAATCACTTAACTCCATGCAACTGAAGAAGTGAACTAGAGTCCATGAAAGTTTACGCTAGAATAAACTAGGTAGTCTCAAAGGTTATGCAGGATTCCTTTATGCCTTTTGATGACAAAACAGTCTAAACACAGCTATCTCTCTAAATAGTTTTGAAAGAGGTTAATATTATGCCAGGTGTGGAAATCATGTGGCCTTCCAGATGCTATTGGGCTGCAACTCCCAGTATTCTTCATTACTGACTATACTGGCTATGGCTACTGGAAATTCACATAATTCCCTACCACTGGCATTATCCAAACCACAAAGTATATGAAGAGATAACTGTGTTCAGTCTATATTCATTAACACAATGAATGATTGTGTTACTCATTATTTATAAATAAGAGGGGATATATTCCTTGGAAAAATGAATGGCCATTGAAGTGATATGCTGCTTTTTATACTTAACTAAGTACATGTCATCCACTTAGTAGGGCATTGCCCCACTAATTAGAATTATGCCCCCAGTGAAATTTTCTTTTGCCCCCAGATTTCTATCTTAAAACTTCAACTGAGCATTTAGAAACACAGATTAGGCATCCAAAGAAAAAGGCAGGTGAGATTACCTAGGGCCATGATTGCAAAATTATGGCATGCATGCCATGGGTGGCACGCAATGCCATTTTGCCTGGCACGGCTCAGGGAGGAGGAGGAACATGCACGTGTGTGCCTGTTGCTCTCCCTCCCTGCTGTTTTCTGGCCTTCAGCTGACTTTGAGACAGTTGGAAGCTGGAAAATGGCACTGGGGAGAAGGGGCTACAGGCGCGCATCTCTGGCTCCTCCTCCCTGCCTTCTCCTGGCTTCTAGCTACCTCTCTGAAACAGCTGGAAGCTGGGAAAAGGGCACTGAGGAGAAGGAGCCACAGGCGCATACCCATTGCTCCTCCTCCTGAATGTTTCCCGGCCTTCAGCTGTCTCTCAGAGACAGCTGGGGACTGGGAATAGGGCAGGGGGAGGAGAAATGACCAATGTGCCCCCGTTATTCCTTTGCAGGGAAAAGTCCAGAAGGAGGAGGAATAGGGGCGTGCCCATTCCTCCTCCTCCCCAGGAACTTTTCCCATCTTCCAGCTGCCTCTGAGAGATAGGAGAAGGGCCCGTCACACACACACCCCCCCCCCGGTCCTGTACCTTCCCTGGCTTCTAGCGGTCTCTCAGAGACAGCTGGAGGGCAGGGAAAAAGCAGGGGAGAAGTTCTGCACCAGAATTCCCGTCCCTGGCATCAGGTGCTACCTGGTACCAGGGGAAAAAAAATTAATTCGGGTACACAGTTTGCCCTCTCTGACCTAGGGAATGTGAACACAGCAAATATAAGAATTCTAGGCATGTCTATATCTCACACTCTGCAATGCTAGAAATTTAGTGAATGGAGAACATGTAATAGGGGGAGCAAATTCTTATTGGGGGGGTAATGTCCTCCCCCCCCCCCCCACGCTGTAGCAACTTTCCTGAACTGAGCTCTGATTTGCAGCCTGGAAGGTGGTGCACTAGAATAAATTTGCATTAAATTCAGCTGCATTTTGTATGCTGGTTGGGGAAATATCCACACTGGGCAGAATTATATCTTGTCCTTGCCACTTTGCTTTGGTGTTCTTTTCCCACCCTGTGGTCTTCTCCCACCCATTGCTGTAATGTAACCACCAGCCGTAGACCCTTCTTAGACTGGTATTTGCCACCCCAGCCCAATTTAGGAATGTGAAAGCTTCCTCACATTTAAAAAAAAACTTAAAATAACCAGAGCTATTTATTTAACCTTTGAATGACCCCCTCCATCACACCAATGGAAATGTCACTGAATCTGTTCACTATCTACCTCTTTCATTTCAGAATGTGTGACTTGAAAAACTCTCAAGAAATTAACCAGTGTCCAGGTGTAAATCTGCCTGCTTACCATGAACACTGTACAAATCCAAACCAGCTGTTCTTTTCCAGTTTTAATTCAGTTTCTCCTCAGTGTGAGGACTCCAGCTCCAAATCTCTCTTGTCAATGAAGCTGAAAGGGGCTCAGCCTGAACTGAAGTGTAGAAGCAAGCAGGCATATTGGATGACAAAGGATTTATACATTAATAATTATTGTGTAAAGTGAAGTAGATACTGGAGTTGACTAAGGAAAGCAATGGTGTCAACCAGCTTCAAAACATTTATTTTATTGACTCTCAAAATTCAAGCATTTTTGTCAACATATTAAAGCTATTCTTCTATGTAGTATATTTAGTAACAAACTGCTAAACACATGTTAATAACTTTTGTTATATTTCTGAATCTATGGACTGTAATTCACCTTCCCAAATCCATTATTTTTCTGTCTGAAAATCAGAAGAAGAAGCTGCTCTCTTGGTAATAAGGCAGAACGACAGAGTAATCAGTCTTGCCTAACCTTCCCATTTATGGGCCCTGACAAGGAGAGTTCTAAACATCCAAACCCTTGCCAAGGTTTTTCTTGTGTACACATGTAATTCCACCACCACCCCTTATAAAGGTAAAATAAGTCTGATTATAATTGTTTGCTTTACCTTTTTTGAATAAACACTAAGGAAAGGGATTGCTACAGCCACAAACTCTGACACAGAGCTGAATCCATTTTAATTATTCCTAACATAATAACGATTTTGTCTTTGTAGTAAATTGTGCATTTCAGGGCTGGTGCTTTGGAATAAGTGGTTAGCACTGCCAGCATTTGACCAGGTTCCTCTATTAGATCTGCAGGAAGAACTGGAGTTTTTCCTAGGTATGGAGATATGGATGAAATGTGGTGCTGCATGCGTGAATAGAAATCTGGATGAACAACTGGTTTTCTTTTCCCTCTTTCACCCTCTGCAGACTTTCCAAATCTGTTCTGGATGGTTCCCCAACTCAATAAAGCAGGTCTTGAATGTGCATGGGGGAGGTATTTCCGTCACCTCATTCTCCTGATAGATCCAGTTCAATATCTTAGAAGACTTAATTGGCTCTCATTGCTACAGTCCTGACCTTGGGAACCTCCAGATGTTTGGGGCTAGAATCATAGAGCTGGAAGAGATCACAAGTGCCATCCAGCCCAACTTGCTGTCATTCAGGAAGACACAAAGCACTCTTGAGAGACAGCAATCCAGTCTCTGTTTAAAAGCCTCCAAAGGATGAGACTCCACAACTCTCTGAGGGAGAGTATTCGACTCTCGAACAATTCTTACTGCCAGGAAGTTCCTCCCAATAGCTAGGTGGAATTTCTTTTCCTGTAATTTGCATCCATTGCTCCATGTCCTAATTTGTGGAGCAGCAGAAAACAAGATTGCTCCAATATAGCATCCCTTCAAATATTGAGACATGCTTATCATGTCAACTCTTAACCTATTTTCAGAGCATGCATGGAAAAATTTCAATTTGAACTACAATGTCCAGAATCCCCAAGTCAGCAGGCCCATGCTGACTGGAGGATTGGGGGAATTGTAGTCCAAACAGTAACTTTTCCCAAAATCTATACTTTTAACATTATATTAATATTACAGTTGCCTCAAATTCAGACTGGTATGAATTAGCTGATCTATTTCCTATAGGATACTTGAAACTTCTTTATTTCTCTAAATCACAGTGTAATCCTATGCATCCTTAATGAAGAGCAAGTCCACTGCATTTACTGAAGCTTAAGGGGCTCCATTGTGCTCAACAATTACAATACTACAATTCCAGTTTAACTTCTATGGCATCCAGAGGCCTGTAGTTTGGGGAGGTACTAGAGTTCTCTATTGTCGTGAATTCGAAATACCACCCCCAGAACTTCAAATTCCAGGATTCCAGAGGATGTTGCTATGACAGTTTCAGTAAAACATAGTACTATAATTGTGAAGTGTAATAGGGTCCCACACCGCACTGAAGTAAGTATAGGATTATAATTGGATTGACTAGTGGCAGCCTTCTAATAAAATATGGAAGGGCTAATGACAGCCTTCTAATAAACTGCAAGAAAAGAGATTTCATCTGAACATTAGGAGGAACCTCTTACTGTAACAGCTGTTTGAGAATGCAAAAGACTGCCTTGCAGAGTGGTGGATTCTCCTCTTTTGGAGGTCTTTAAACAAAGGTTGGATGGCCATCTCTAAGGAATGGTTTAGCTTGTGTTCCTGCATGGTGGGATGAGAGGGGTTATGGCCCTTGAGGTCCTTCCAGCTCTATGATTCTATTATACTATGTGAACACATATCTTTTAATAATACAATGACATTATAATTTCTGGAATATAGCCATGTAAGTCTAGAATATCAGTATGCAAGGGGATCTTGTAGCACCTTTGAGATCAACTGTGTCTAAAATGTTGTAGTATAAGCTTTTGTAGACTATGGGCCAGAGCACATGGGCAGGAAAAAGCAATTCAATATCAGTTTTGACCAAACTAGTTTGAAGCCTCAATGTCTGCACAGTCCACTCCCAAGGCAGCCTGAATACCCATGGGCAGTCCACACTGCACTGCATCAAACTGTGGGTCATTATTAATATTTTTCAACTTCCCTCAAAATGCATGTGCACCATCACACGAACACCATTTCATTTCCATCTAGTTCATTTCCTTTAAAGAGGAGAAGGCAGAAACTCTTGTCCATGTGCTTGGGTGAGACCTAAACTTAAACTTGAGCTATTGCATTCTGGAAGTCACTGGGAGGAGCTGGAACTCTAATTCTACACAGGGCTATCAGAGACACACGCCGAATTGTAATTTTTCTTATCTAGTCAAGAAGGTTTTTGGAGAATAGAAGAGAAGCTGGCCTGAAACATTGTTGGAGGGGGCTCTTTAAATATTCCACTTTTCCTTTCTTTTCTTAAGGGGCTAGTGGGGAAGTGAGTCAGAGACTTGCCTCTGGAAGGAGCTAATAGCCAGGAGCTCTCTACATAACTATAGGCCCTGTGCCTTGAACTCAATGACAGAGCTTGGGACAAAGGTTACATTTAGCAGGGGAAGCCCACAGTCTTGTTTCAGAGCCTCTTTAAGACTTCTCAGTATGGATACTGAAGGCCCTGCTGCAGTCACCTGCAACACTTGTGGGATGTTTGTCTTCTTGCCTACAAATGTGGGTAACTTTACCTGCACCAAGTGCAAGTTTGTAGCCCTCTTAGAAGAGAAAGTACAGCAGTTGGAGGCCCAGGTATCTGTACTTCAGCATCTTAGGGAGCAGGAGATTCTCCTGAACAGAACAGACCAAATTGTCTTGGATGGGAAACACACAGAGGAAGTTGTTGGGGAAGAGGAGATCACTTCACACACAACAGAGGTAGATGCTTGGAGGAAGGTCACACACAGAAGTAAGGAAACCAGGGAACGTTCTGTGAGCGGGTTGCAGCTACAGAATCGATTTGAATATCTGTTATTAGAGATGATGAGGAAAAGCAGCAGGGACAGACGTCAGGGACAGAGCAGGGGAGCCTGAGAGTACCACGAAAGGGAACAGCCGCTGCTAAGCCTCGGAGGAGGTGTGTGGTGGTGGTGGGGGACTCCTTGCTGAGGGGTACAGAAGCAGTGGTTTGTGGGCCTGACAAGATGTCTCGGGAGGTGTGCTGTCTCCCTGGGGCAAAGATCCATGATGTGACGGAGAGGCTGACAAGACTTGTCAATCCTATTGATTAATACCCCTTTCTTTTGGTTCATGTGGGAACCAATGATACTGCAAGGCACAGCCTTCAGAAAATCATAAGGGATTATGAGGCTCTGGGAAGGAAGCTGAAAGAGATGGATGCACAGGTTGTCATCTCATCTCTTCTCCCAGTTGAAGGACATGGTCCAGGAAGGGAGAGGAAAATAGCAGAGGTGAATAACTGGCTCCATAGATGGTGCCGCCAAGAACGGTTTGGATTTTTGGATCATGGGCTGCGGTTCCATGAGAGGGGACTTCTAGCAAGGGATGGACTGCATCTCACGCCAGTTGGCAAAAACGTTTTTGCCAACAGTCTGAAGAATCTGATCAGGAGGGCTTTAAATTGATTTATGTGGGGAAGGGAGACATTATTCTGAAAGGAAAAAGGGCTGGAGAAAATAGTCAAAATGACATAGAGGGAAGAAGGCAAACGATGCAAGGACCCAACAGTAGGGGGCAAAAAATTTTGCACAGGCATCAAGTAAAAGGTCTTCGAACTCTCTATACTAATGCACAGAGCATGGGAAATAAACAGGATGAACTTGAACTCCTAGCACAACAAAGCAAATATGATATAATAGGCATCATTGAAACCTGGTGGGATGAGTCTCACGACTGGAATATAGAAATAAAGGGGTATAATCTTTTTAAGAGAAAGCCCAAACAGGAAAGGAGGAGGAATAGCATTATTTGTCAGGGACATTTACAGCAGTGAAGAGATCCAGGACATCAATACTGGAAGCCAAGTGAAGAGCATCTGGATAAAAATTAAAGGAGAGGGAAGCAACAGGGATGTTACTGTGGCAGTCTACTACAGACCCCCAAGTCAAATGGAGGAATTGGATGATGCTTTTCTAGAACAGATGACCACAAACACAGAAAAGAGAAATGTAGTAGTGATGGGGGACTTCAACTATCCAGATATTTGCTGGAAGTAAAACTCAGCCAAATCTTCAATTACCAGCTTGGTAGATGAAAGGAATGCTGTGGATATAGTATATCTTGATTTCAGTAAAGCCTTTGACAAAGTTCCCCATGACATTCTTGCAAACAAGCTTGTAAAATGTGGGCTAGGCAAGGCAACTGTTAGGTAGATTTGTAATTGGTTGACCAGCTGAACCCAAAGAGTGTTCAGCAATGGTTCATTTTCATCCTGGGGAGAAGTGACAAGTGGGGTGCCACAGGGTTTCATCCTGGGCCCAGTGCTATTCAACATCTTTATTAATGATTTGGATGACAGAATTGGGGGCATACTTATCAAATAATTTGCAGATGACACTAAACTAGGAGGAGTAGCTAATACCCCAGAGGACAGAATCAAAATTCAAAATGACCTGAATAGACTAGAAAGCTGAGCCAAAGGTAACAAAATGAAATTCAACATGGAGAAATGTAAGGTTCTGCACTTAGGGCAGAAAAATGAAATTCACAGATATAGGATGGGGGACATCTGGCTGAATGAAACTGTGTGAAAGAGATCTAGGAGTCCAAGTAGACCAAGTATTCCAAGTAGACCTGGAATACTGTGTCCAGTTCTGGGCACCACAATTCAAGAAGGATGTGGAGAAACTGGAGTGTGTCCAAAGGAGAGCAACTAAGATGGTGAAGGGTCTAGAAACCGTGCCCTATGAGGACTGCCTTAGGGACCTGGGGATGTTTAGCCTGGAGAAGAGAAGGTTAAGAGGTGATATGATAGCCCTTTTTAAGTATTTGAAGGGGTGTCATATTGAGGAGGGAACAAGCTTGTTTTCTGCTGCTCCAGAGACTAGAACGTGGAACAATGGATGCAAACTGCAGGAAAAGAGATTCCACCTCAACATTAGGAGGAACTTCCTGACTGTGAGGGCTGTTCGACAGTGGAACACACTCCCTCAGAGTGTTGTGGAGTCTCCTTCCTTAGAGGTCTTTAAGCAGAGGCTGGCTGGCCATCTGTGGGGATGCTTTGATTGGGAGTTCCTGCATGGCAAGGGGGTTGGAGTGGATGGCCCTTGTGGTCTCTTCCAACTCTATAATTCTATGATTCTATCACCAATTACCTCCCTTCTCTGCCCAGCTACTATCCCATTGGATGCTCTGCATGACTTTGCTGTGCCCAACTACACAGTAGAAGCACCATCAGTACAGTACATCAGTGCTGTCAAGTGACACATTGGCAAAGCACAATCATGAAATCCTCCCATACATGCCCCCTTCCCCCCATGCCCACCTGTCGGACTGTCTGGTTTGTGGATGTTATAATTACATCCATTGCATTACTAGTGACTTGTTCTGTTTGTGATTTTTGCTTTCCCAGATTCCTGTACTCATGCTGTACTGCTTATGTGCCAGTGCAATGTGCGTTTTTCGCACTAAGTCAGAGTATCTGAGCTTCTTTTTGCTCCAGTTTTTAGCCCTAGAACACAGCTTCATGTCAAATTTATCCCAGTTTCTCATCATATGTCATCTACACTGCATGTCTTCAAACCTCTTTGAAACTGCTTTATTTGGCCAGTGTGGACAATTCCTTGGTCTGCTTCTTCAGATGCATGCATTGTGTCACTTGTGCATACACAGACAAATGTGAGTGTGCACATATTCATGTGTATCATCAAGCATAGATATTAAAACTTGAAATCTTCGTGGGTGAAAATATGACTCATCAGTCTGGGTTTCCCCCAAAGGCAGAACTGACAGTATATTGGAACTGCATTAAAAGATTCCCTAAAACATGCATTTTATAATGCAGCATAAGAAAGGGCTTAGTGCCATATGTAGATATATACACAGAATTGTCTTTACCTGGAATTTTCTGTTCATTAATCAGCAGTTGGTATTCATGCCAAGAGCAAAAAGAAATACATGCATGCTTAACACTGAATAACAGTACCGGCATGCTTGTTTCCAACATACCAGAACATAATTCAACAATAGCTGTCTAACCTTTCAAAAATATTATCCCTGTCATGCTGCCAAGGCCATTGTATGGGTTATTATGGGTTATTTGTGAATTTCAGCCAATTTACCCAGGGGCTGTAACTACATAGATACTTGACTTTTCATAAACTTTCTGTTTTGTTAATGAATCAGTGAATCTTGTTCATTCTGGTTCCACATCTTCTCCACTATGTGCCCCCACCCCCTCCCTTGTCAAGTTCTATTCCTCTTTCTTGGGCCAAGACAGATTGCAGCCAAATAATCCATGTTGATGAATACTCATTAACTATAGCCTGCTTAGGGCCTCATTACTGGGCTGTTTCAAGTTACACCAAAATCCTTCAGCAAACAATGCTCTTGAATGGAGCATTTTGTGCTTAACTCTTTCAAGGTAGGCTTGGGAATTTCCTAGTGCTGTATGCCAAATTCCCATGTATTTTCCAGAGTGCTAGCAGCAGTGATATTGGATCAAAGGTTTTCTGCTATGGAACTACAAGCACAAAAGAACTATAAGAATATTTTAGACAAGCTTTCATTAAATATATATTGCCCTCCAGAAGCAATAGATTCAATATACAGTACTTGGTAGCTTAATCCAAAATGTTTATATTGGTATCAGAGCAGATGGAGTGTTTTTCCAACTGGCCTAAACACATATCATGTAAGCCTTGACATTACCCCATGTTTTATTTTTGACAACAGGTTGTGAAACCCAACTACTTAACACACCATTTCTTTTGTATTTGAAAAGGTAATGGTATGACAGTGCACTCTTTTGCACCTTTGCTTCAATTGCACCTCGGTGGTGCACCTCAAGCTACTAGGTTTGCTTTCTCACACAAAAAAACAAAAAAAATAATACTGTTCACATCACCCTGTTTGCTCTCTTTCCTTATCCATGATCACTGATTTTTTTAAAGGAGTAGCCATAATTATGCAATAACACTATTTTACGACTATACAATGACACACTCACTTCCCGCATATGAGATTACTACATGATTTAAACCATGATTATGCCAGAAAAAAGTGGCTTTGGTGATACTTATCAACTATGCTTCTGACACATAGCTGCTCTGTTCTCAACCCGTAGTTACTGCGTCCCTTTTCAATGATGTGGGAAATTCATACTTAATAAATAAAATAGGTATGTCAACAGATATGGAAAACAAAGCAATGGCGAACAGATTGGAAATGATCAATCTACATCGCCATCCACAAAAAAGGAGATACAGAAGACTGCAGCAACTATAGGACCATACCTCTAATCTCTTGTGCAAGCAAAATCATGCTCAAAATTCTGCAACATAGACTCCAACCATACATGGAGAGAGAAATCCCAGAGGTGCAAGCAGGATTGAGGAAAGGAAGAGGCACTAGGGACCACATTGCAAACATACTGTGGCTAATGGAGCGCACCAAAGAATTCCAGCATGTGCTTTATAGCAAGGGCTTTGACTGCATAGATCACGAAAGACTATGGAACGCTCTTAAAGACATGGGAGTGCCAACACATCTGATAGTCCTAATGAGGAGTCTTTACTCAGTACAGGAAGCCACTATCAGGACAGAACATGGAGAAACAGAATGATTCCCAATTGGCAAAGGGGTCAGACAAGGCTGCATCCTCTCACCCTATCTGTTCAACTGGATTAGACACAGAAGAAGGAAGAATGAAAATCTCTCTCTCTGGCTTTTCTTCACTAACGAAGATTCAGGAAGGACTCATGATCATGATCCCACGCTTTCTACAAGTGCGTTGGGACTCATGATCCCACGCTTTCTACAAGTGCGTTGATTACTAAAAAGGCCGATCCGAGATAAACAAGTCTGGTTACAGAAAGCACAGCAGAAAGTCTCCTTGGGTGATGTTTCCAAGTTGTGGTTCTTTCTCTTCAAGACTCGTTCGGCGTGAGTTCTCGAACGAGGCTGCAGCATTATGGATAGTGCATCTCCATGCCTTCCGATGTGAGTCCAGGGCAGACCATTGTTGGTGGTCAATTTGGCCAAGCTTCAGATGTTGTTTCAGGGAGTCCTTGTATCTTTTCTATGGGACGCCCCTCTTACACTGACCTGTGGCGAGTTCACCGTAGAATACTATTTTGGGGAGGCGGTGGTCCTCCATCCTAGAAACGTGACTTGCACAGTGCAGCTGCGTTTTCAGTAGCGTGGCCTCAATGCTGGTGATCCCTGCTTGCTCCAGGACAGCAACATTCGTCACATAGTCAGTCCAGTGTATATTTAGGATTGTGCATAGACAGCGCTGATGAAAGCATTTGAGGAGTCATAGATGTTGGTGATAGGTGACCCATGTTTCAGATCCATAGAGGAGAATGGACAATACAATGGCTCTGTATACACACTGATTTTTGTGCTTTGCCTCAGGTGTTTGTTACTCCAGACTATTTTGTGAAGCCTTCCAAATGCACTATATGCCTTTGCTAATCTGTGATTGATCTCTTTATCAGTCTTGGCTTCTGAGGAGATGATACTTCCCAGGTAAGTGAACTGCTGAACAGACTTAAGTACAGATTTGCCTATGGTGATGTGGGGGTGATAGTGCTCTTCCTGTGGTGCAAGCTGGTAAAGAACTTCCGTTTTCTTCAGGCTGACTTCCAGCCCAAACAGCTCTGCAACCGTTGCAAAGCAGGATGTTAGGCGCTGCGGAGCTGCTTCTGTATGGACAACAAGGGCAGCATCGTCAGCGAAAAGCAGCTCACAGACTAGATAGTTCAGCGTCTTTGTGCGAGCCTTCAGACGGCTAAAGTTAAACAAGCTACCATCAATATGATAACATATATAGATGCCGTCTTCTTCTGCGAGATCTGCTGTAGCCCTTTGGAGCATCGTGCTGAAGAAGATTGTAAATAGAGTTGGAGCGAGAACACAGCCTTGTTTTACACCATTAGTTATTAGAAAGGGCTGTGAGAGAGCATCACCATATCTGACTTGCTGGCCCTCATGCAGCAAGATAATCATTTTGAGGAATTTGGGGGGACATCCTAGTCGTTCCAGGATCTGCCACAGACCTTTTCTACTCACAGGTTGAAGGCTTTTGTAAGATCGACAAATGTTACATAGAGTCCTTTGTTCTGCTCTCTACATTTCTCTTGCAGTTGTCTAAGAGCAAATACCATATCAGTAGTGCTCCTATTAGCTCTGAAGCCGCACTGACTTTCAGGGAGAAGTTCTTCTGCAATAGCAGGAACTAATCTGTTCAGGAGTATCTTGCAAGGATTTTTCCAGCAGTGGAGAGCAGTGTTATACCTCGATAGTTTGAGCAATCAGATTTTGCTCCTTTTTTCTTATACAGGGGGCTGATAACTGCATTTTGGAGATCTGATGGCAGTTCACCTTTTTCCCAGCAACTCACAAGGAGTTCATGGAATTTAGCATGGAGTACATGACCTCCGTGTTTCCAAGCTTCAGGTCGGATTCCATCAATCCCAGCTGCCTTGCCATTTTTCAGCTGCTGTATGGCCTTAATGGTTTCTTCCAAAGTGAGAGCCACGTCCAGTTAATTTTTCATCAGTTGTTGTATCATATGTTGGATAGCTGAGCCTTGGACTTCTCGGTTGGCACTGAAGAGATTTTGGAAATGTTCAGCTCATCGATTCAGGATGGAGGCTTTGTCTGTGATTAGCGTTTGACCATCCGTACTATATAAGACGCTTTGGACCTGATAAGTAGGTCCAAACACTGCTTTAAGAGCTTCGTAGAATCCTCTGGAATCTCCCAGATCTGCACAACATTGTGTCTTTTCTGCTAAATTGATCCACCACTTGTTCTGAATGTGTTGGAGTTTTTGTTGGAGTTTACTGCATGCGAGACAGAAGGCTGCTTTTCTTACATAGCAAGATGGCTGGGCGAGGTGTGCCTGATGAGCAGTTCTCTTCTTTGCCAAAAGCTCCTGGATCTCTTGGTTGTTTTCATCAAACCAATCTTGGTTTTTCTTGCGGGAGAACTCAAGGAATTCTTCTGCAGACTGCAGGATACTGTTTTTTATATGTTGCCAAAGCACTGTAGAAGAAGAATCTATAGGATGGTCTTCAAGTTTTGATTGTAGATTTGCCTGGAAGTTATCTCTCATGGCAGCTTGTTGAAGATTGGTGACTTGGAGTCTCCTCTTTAAGATGCCACCCCTCTTAGGTTTGAGCTTAAGATGAAGATTTAGTTTGCATCTTACGAGACGATGATCTGTTTGACATTCTGCACTGGGCATCACTTGAGTATGACGGACATCACAAATGTCTCTCTGGCACACCAGAACATAGTCAATGAGGTGCCAGTGTTTGGATCAGGGATGCATCCAGGTTGTCTTCAAACTATCTTTCTGCTGAAAGATAGTGCTTGTAATAGTCAGCTGCTGTTCTGCACAAAACTCTAGCAGGAGGCATTCCTTATCATTACAGTTTCAAACTCCATGCTTGCCTAGAACTTTCCAGGCTTCGAAGTTCTTACCTACTCTGGCATGGAAGTCACCAAGGATAATGATTTTATCTTCTGCAGGGACTTTTTGTATGAGGTGGCATACGTCTGAGTAGAATTTGTCTTTCTCCATAGGGTCGGGTTGCATAGTTGGGGCATATATACTAAAGAGAACAACATGAGAGAGGCATAAGGAGATAATGCGATCAGAGTGACCTGTTGGCAGGATTTCAAGTTTGGAGGCAATGGAGTTTTTAAACATAAAGCCTACTCCTGAGAGATGTTTTTCAGCTTTTGGTTTGCCAGACCAGTAGAGTGTATAGATGGCACCGTGTTCTTTAAGGCTGCCTTCCTCATGGAGACTAACTTCACTAAGAGCAGCGATGTCTATATTAAGTCGTGATAGTTCATGGGCTATTAGAGCAGAACGACACTCAGGACGTCCACTATCTGCAGAACCTTGCATGGTTCTGATGTTCCAGCATGCAAGTGTCAGTCTGTTTGCACCTTTTGAGGCCGGTGCGTGCATTTGTATCTTTGTTTTTGTTTGACCGCATCAGAAGATGCCCGTTGACCACAGCTCACCAACTGGGTGGATGGAGATGAGCTTTCTTTAGGCCACCTTTTCTAGGCCCCTCTCCGTATGGAGCAAGCAGTGCTCTCCTTAAAAGGCTGCTTGGTCATTGAGGATGCTGCCGAACAAGACTGTCATCTCCCGGTCAGTCTCGAGCAAAAATAGGAGGAAAGAATATCAACAATCTAAAATACGCAGGCAACACCATACTACTAGTTGAAAACATCACAGACTTGGAACAACTAGTAAGGAAGATCAAGGAGGAAAGTGCAAAGGTAGGCTCATTGTTGAACATAAAGGGGAAAAAAATGACTACAGAAAATTTACACAGATTCAATTAGACAATGAGAAATAGGAAAAGAATGTTCATACCTGGGATCAAAGGTTTATCAGAGTAGGGACTGCAGTCAAGAAATCATAAGAAGACTAAGAATAGGGAGAACTAGAAAATGTCCTAAAATATAAAGACATACAACTGAGCATGAAAGTTAGAATCATACATGCCATTGTATTCCCTAATACCATGTACGGATGTGATTGCTGGACAGTCAGGACAGCAGATAAGAGGAAAATCCTTTCATTTGAGATGTGGCACTGAAGAAGAGTGCTAAGGATACCGTGGATAGCCAAAAAGACAAACAAATGGGTCCTTTTACAGTCACAACTAGGAAGGTTGTAATAAATGCACATACCCACACATTCTATGTCAATCTGAACCATTTTTGCTCAAGTGGTTTAAAATACTCCATAGTATCCTGTTTATTGTCTACAAATGAAGCTTGAATTCTTCCTAGAAGCACAGATGATGAAAGTGAGGCTGTCATACTTTGGCCATATCATGAGAAGGCATTGCTCACTAGAAAAGATGATAATACTTGGAAAGGTAGGCGGTAGTAGGAAAAGAGGGAGACAGCATAGCAGCTGGATACTCAGTCAAGGAGGATACAGCCTTGAGTTTGCAGGACTTGAGCAGGGCTGTTGAGGATGGGGTGTCTTGGGGTTATTCATTAAAATAACCCAGGATGGTTCTAGGTTGAATCTGAATTGTTCACACACGTCCAAAATATTTATTAATTTTAAAACTGCTCTGCATCATACTCGGTCCTACATGGCTGTAAATCCCACTGAAAATAGGCAGTTAATTTCAAATATCCACGCAAAGGACTGTGATCTGTTAATACTGCCAGCAATTTGTGGTTTTATAAAATATGTGTGTCCAACATTTTGCATACAACATTTCCTTGGTTCTCTGGGTGTCTCTGGATAAAAAGCGTACGGCACTGTGATCTAGGGCAGTGGTTCTCAACCTTTGGGCCTCTAAACTCTTGAGACTTCAAGTCCCAGAATTCCTGAACAATGAAGATACTGACTGGGATTTCTGGGAATTGAAGTCCAAAACATGTGGGAGGCCCAAAGGTTGAGAATCACTGAATTTTAGGGTAATACTGAGGAAGAATTTCATTATTTTGGACAAAGATTTCGGGGGATGTAATGACAGCCACAATATGAATGTATTTATGGGATTTTTATTTTTGTGAGGCAGGGAGAGACTTGGGCCCAAAGCGCACTGCAGAATTAATCCAGTTTGAGACCTCTTTATTAACCGCCTTGGCTCAATGCTACCTAATTCTGGGAACTGTGTTTTTATCAGAGAGCTCTAGGGGCCACAATAAACTACAGTTCCCAGGATTCCCTGGCACCGGTTTAACTCTTTCTGGCTCAAGGCTATGGAATTCTGGGAGCCTGAGTTTGTTCTGGGGCCCAGAGCAAACTACCGTGGCTCAAGGCTATGGAATTCTGGGAGCTGGAGTTTGTTCTGGGGCCCAGAATGAACTGTTCTGGCTCAAGACTATGGAATTCTGGGAGTAGGAGTTTGCTGTGGGGCCCAGAGCAAACTGTTCTGGCTCAAAGCTATGGAATTCTGGGAGCTGGAGTTTATTGTAGGGTTCAGAGCGAACTGCCCTAGCTCAAGGCTATGGAATTCTGGGAGCTGGAGTTTGTTGTGGAGTCCAGAGCAAACTGCCGTAGCTCAAGGCTATGGATTTCTGGGAATTCAAGTTTGTTGTGGGAACCAGAATGAACTGTTCTGGCTCAAGGCTATGGAATTCTGGGAGTTGGAGTATGTTGTGGGGCCCACAACAAACTCCAACTCCCAGAATTCCATAACCTTGAGCCAACAAAGGCAGTTAAAACGATCTCAAACTGGGTTATTTCTGCAGAGTGGGAGCATCCCAAGACAACGGTATATGTGTGGCCTTGTGGTGATGAGGGGCGTCGAGGTAATGCTTTTGTGTGAGGGAATTAAATTACACTAAAAACTAGACAAAAAACAGGGTGTGTCTTTTCTGGTTTCTCAAACATTAAAAGCCCACCCAAAACAGGGGCAAGCAGCAGTAGTAGTAGGTCTCTCTCTACTAGTAGTAACGAGGAGTTTATTATAGTTTCTCTCTAAAAATAACACAAAAGTTCCCCCTCCCTCAGAAACAGTTAATTTATTATTAAAATGCGTGCGCGAGGGCGCCTAAAACAGAAGAAGAAGAAGAAGATACTATTATTAAAGCCGAGAGGGGGGAGGGGAGGAGGGCGGCGCGCGCCACCACGGAGCGAGCGAGTGGAACATTCCAAACGGTCAAAAAATGACGTCAGCGGCGCGCGCGCGGGGAGAGGGGGCGGAGCTTGCCCTCACTCAAATAGTCATTCTGTGAATTAAGAGACTGGGAGAGAGAGAGAGAGAGAGAAAGGAGGCGGGGCCTAGGAGGAGGTGGTGGTGGTAGGAGGAGCCGGTGATGATGTCAACGCGCTTTTACGTCGGGGGCGGAGCCTTGCGTGGCGTTGCTTTTGCCTGCCGCAGTAGCAGTAGCAGGCAGCACTGAGTAGAGTCAGACTCAGACTCAGCAGCAGCAGCAGCGCGATGGCGACTTAATATAGCTCCGCTTCCCAGGCTGCCTCGCGGCCTCATTTGGAGAGAGAGAGAGAGGGCCCCATCTTGACTAGAGAGTGAGTGACTTCAGCAGCAGCAGTAGCTTGGATTGGAGCTCCTTCCGAGAAAGGAAGGAAGGAAGGGAGCCGCCGGGGTCCGGGCGAGGAGGGGAGGCCTCTCTCTGTCTCCGCGAGAAGAAGGAGGAGAAGATGCGCCTGATCTCCAGGTAGAAAGGGAGGAGGAGGAGGCCTTGTGGGCCCAGCAGCAAGAGCAGCTCCTTCGGGGACTGAGTGAGAGTGAGAGGGGTCCCGCCGGAAGGAAGAGAGAAGGAGGAGAGGAAGGAGGTGGCGCTGCCGCTGCTGCCGCTGCTGCCTCTGCCGCCCGCCAAGGGGCCCTGACTCCGGGGAAGGAGGAGGAGGAGCCCGGCCGCCGCCCCCTTCCCTTCCTTCCTTCCTGATCCTGAATCCTTCTCCTTCTCTTTCCCGGTCACTGAGGCCGCCCCAGAGAGACCTCCATTTCAGACTTTTCTCCTTTTCTCGAGGCTGGTGGTGGGCGGAACCCCCTTCCTCCTCCTCCTTTCTGTGTGTCTTCCTTCCTTCCGTTCCTCCTCCTTCTCCTGGTCCTTTCTGTGTGTCTCCCTTGAATCCTTCCTCCTCCTCCTTCTCAGTCCCTTCTTCTCCGTCCCCTTTCCTCCATCCCTTCTCCTTCCCCGCCGCCAAGAAGATGTCCAAGATGCCGGCCAAGAAGAAGAGCTGCTTCCAGATCACGAGCGTGACGACGGCGGCCCAGGTGGCCACCAGCAGCAGCAGCATCACCGAGGACACCGAGAGCCTCGACGACCCGGACGAGTCCCGCACCGAGGACGTCTCCTCCGAGATCTTCGACGTCTCCAGAGCCACCGACTACGGAGCCGGAGGAGGAGGGCACGAAGGGGAAGGGGAAGGCCCCGCCTGCGAACGGAGCTCCTCCGAGGAGACCCTCAACAACGTCGCGGAGACGCCGCCGGGGACCGCCTCTTCTTCCCCCAACTTGGGGCTGGATGGGATACAACAGCCACAGCCACCACAACCACCACCGGCTGCTTCCAACGGGGGAGCTGTGCCCAGGAGCAGCAGCACGGTGGCTCCCGGTCCCCCTGGGGGTCCTCTCTCGGCTTCCGCGGCTTGCAGCTCCCGCTTCCGCGTCATCAAACTGGACCACGGTTCCGGGGAGCCCTATAGAAGGGGCCGATGGACGTGTATGGAGTATTACGACCGGGACTCGGAGGCTGGAGGCGGCGGCGGGGCTGTTTTGTCCCGGGCTGGGGATTGCATTAGGCACAACAACAACAACAGTACTTTCGAACAGGCTGTCGCTCAGGATCGGGATAGTGGCCTCGGTGCCACCGGCGGCGGCTCTTTGGTGGCCTCAGGCCAGGACTCCTTGGCCTCTGACAGCAGCAGCACCACCTCTTTGGTGGCTGCTGTAGTGTCACAGCCTGAGAAAATGAACCAGCTTCCAGCAGCGCAGCCAGCCACTGCTTTTGTCATTCAGCAACAGCAGCAGCCTGTAGGTGGGGCTGTGCCTCCTCCTCCTCATAGTAGTAGTAGTGGTGGTAATGCTCAGCCAGGCTACCCTGGGGCCCAGCCCATGATGGGGCCTCCTCTGCTGCAGGCCCAAAACGTGGGGCCCAATGGGAAAGGCCCAATGCCGCCTTCGAATGTAGCAGTAGCCCAGGCCGGTTTGCCCATGCAGCAGGTGCAACAGCAAGGTATGGCTCAGCAGTTCGCTTATCCGCAGCCGGTGCACCTGCAGGGTCCTGGTCAGCCAGAATACATCCAACACATGACAGTAATGCCTCCACCTCAAGGAGCCACTCCAGGCACCATCCCCAGCACAGGGGCTGCTTCTTCCAGTCTTCCAGCCACGCAAGGAGCTGGGCAGAATCCTCCATCCATAGCCCCGATCGCTTCTTCGCAGGTGGGCGAAACAGTAGCAGGACAGGGACCTGGGCTGATGCAGGGCGGCTTGACAGCTCCGATCCAGGCTGTGGTTCCCCAGCCGGGAGGTGTGGTGCAGCAGCAAGGCATGGGACACGCAGCAGGGATTGTGCAACAGAAACCCATGACTCAGCAGCAAATGGGTGGAAGCAGTCAAGTGGCTGGTGGTGGTCCTCACTCTGTGGTCCCTGGAGTCCAGAATGTGCCTGCAGCCGTACCTGGTACTAGCGTGCCTAGCGTGTCTACTACGACTTCTGTTACTATGCCAAATGCCCCTGTTACTTTAGTCCAGTCTCAGCTGACCAGCCATACATCTGTCAGTAGGAGCGCCAGTGTTGTCCAGCAGCACGTTGGCCTTCCGTTAATGCAAGGCACAACCAGTGTACCTACAAACCTGCCACAATCAAACATTGGACAATTTCAGACTCAGCCTTTAGGCCAGATTGATGATTCTAGAAGAAAATCCGAACCCCTACCTCAACCACCACTTTCTCTCGTTGCTGAAAATAAACTTGTGAAGCCACCTGTTCCGGACGCTTTAACAAACCCTCTTAATTTACCAGCAACTACTCCTATGAACAGTCTTGCCAGCTCTGTCTTTGGCATATCTATTCCTGTTGATGGTGATGAAGACAGGTATTTATCTTTTATGTTTTTTATGCAGGTTCTTGGTTGCAGATACATTTTGCCAGACTTAACAAGTTTGAAATATCTTAATTCTCCTCTTCTTGTTCGTAATAGGTAACAAAGGGAAAATTTTTTAGACATGAATGGTAGACATAAAATTAGACATGAATTTAGACAGTAAAACTGTATGGCAACAATATGTGTATAACTTCAAAATGGAGGGAACATTAGGAAGTTAAACTGTGAATATTAAACTGGATATTAAAAAAGAAATCACTATATCTGTATCAGTGAATAACAAAATAATTCTAGAGTGTGACAAATACACTTGGTAAGTCAAAGCTAAGTAAGCTTACCTTTTTCCATTATTTAAAGTATATAGTTACTCCAATATACTGAAATTTAGCCTCCTGAACTGGAAAGTGCCAGGCTTATTCTTTAAAAAACTATTGTTAGTTTGTGTATGTAAGCATACAAACAACAGCAACAGAAATGTAATTATTAATTAAAACTGAAATGATGTTGAGGAAATATATGTGATTTAAAGAAGATCCTGAACTTGCTTCCTATGGCACTTCAGGTTGTAAAGATTACAAAAGCTTGAAATTAAAGGTGCATCTTACAAGGTATTTCAGCAATTTGCTTTGAAACAAATCAGTTGCTTTATAATTGTTATGTGGTTACTACATTAAAAAAATTTTTTTGAGAGTCCAGCGATTAAAAATGAAATTTTTAGACTCCTGTGTTCAGAGAGTGCTTCAGTTGAGTTTAGTGGGGCTTGGTTCTTGGTGAGGAAGTGCTTAGGATTGAGTCCTAGCATGCTTAGTGTTAAAAATACATACTATATAGACAGCCTGTCATAGTTTAAAATAAGCTATATAGGTCTCTTCATGTTTTTAAGGGAAGATTTTGTGGTTGAAAAATCTTTAAGCAGCCTTTAAATTGCTTCTTTGGAGAAAATACCAAATTTGGAAAGGAGTGCTTTCATATCCTCTATATCTTGAAAAGCATTTACAAAAACAAAATCCACTAAGAAACTTGTTCTGTAATGTAAAAAGGCTGAGATTTATCTTGCTTCTAAACTTTTTTGAGGAGAGCCAGCATGGTATAGTCGTTTGAATGTTGAGTTACTACTCTGGAGACAGAGTTCATTTCTCAGCTCAACTATGAAATCCACTGGGTGACCTTGGGCAAGTCACATGCTCTCAGCCTCCGGGGAAGGCAAAGATAAACATTTTCTGAACAAATCTTGCCTAGAAAACCCCATGATAGGTTTTGCCTTAGGATCGCCATAAGTCAGAAACAAGCTGAAGGCACACAATAGTAGCAGCAAAAACAATAAAACTTCTTTGGAGTGAGAGGACTGTACTTCTGGCCCATTTCTATGTTCTTGGTAAACTTAGATTCATAGAAATGGAAATAGTTTGTCAGAGATGCCAGTCCTTATGCTCACCCTGGGAGTAGACCCCAGTAAATTGCGAAGATTTAAAATTATGGAGTAACTTCTCCTAAAATGTACTTATTCCCTTAAAACCAAAAATGTGGTTTGAAATTGTAGTTTGCATTACACTGTTACATGTTGAGTTATCACTATAGAATAAAAATCCTCCATTTGCAGAAATAGGAACCTAGTATAGATACAGCCTTTTAATTGTCAACAGATCTACTTATAATTAAATACACAACAGAAAAGGCTTTGTGGCTTTACAGCAATGGATACTATAACAACAGAGTACTGTATTGCATTTAACTCATTGTTGCTATGATACAGTGAAGATAAAACTACCAGTGGTACCATGTATTATATTTTGTCTTATTTATCATGCATCCTTGTTCCAACTTCTAGACATAGAAATTAGTCTAGATGTAGAAAAAGTAAATAGAGAGAGAATGATAGAGAGTATTAGCAGACACCAAATTAATATTGACAGGGAGGTGTTCTAAAGTAGAAGTTCTAAATGTTAGTTGATCTGATATATGAATATGAGGTATTTCAGTATGTATATGGCACAGTCTTGAGCATATTTACTTGGAAACAAAATCCCACTGAGTTTATGTAGTGTAGTAGGCATGCTTAACATTTCAGCCTTCATTCTTCAGTTGGTGGTGCTTGTAACAGAGCTGTGTGCAAAACATGTTCATTATGTTGTCCTAGAAAAATGTGTGTAAGTACTGTATATTTGAAACAGAACTCAGTTTTCTGAATTGATTCCTCCTCCCATTTGGTTTATTTAGTAAATGTCAATTCCTTGGTTTGTAAAAAGTGTTGTTGTTGTTGTTTTTAAAAACAGCAAAACCTGTAGTCCTGTTTATTGTTGTATACTGTACATGGAGGGTGTGTGTGCAGCACTCCAGAAATCACTATATGTGGATTAACTTTCATAACTGACAGTTATGGTGGGAGTGTCTTCCCATATATGTCCCACATGAACATTCCCCTCTCTGCCTTCTTCCACCCTCCTCCCCCCTTCCTGTGTAGGAGAGATCTTCCATAGCAACAGAAGAGGGGTTTGTTTAGCCTCTTTGGCTAATTCCCAGTGTACTGAAAAATGAGATAAAATGCAGAGGAAAAAATGTTAAGGAGACTGTAATGATAAACCATGGGGTGGGCCATGCTTGGATTTCAAATTACTGCTTGTATGGTTAGCAGAGTGTAACTGCGTCTGAAGTAAAACAGTTCTGATGGATTCTGTCAGCATGGAGGGGTATAGGAGAAAC
Organism: Urosaurus nigricauda; assembly: GCA_034509955.1. Taxonomy (NCBI): domain Eukaryota; kingdom Metazoa; phylum Chordata; class Lepidosauria; order Squamata; family Phrynosomatidae; genus Urosaurus; species Urosaurus nigricauda. The sequence continues at coordinate 247,321,955 of JAOEGL010000003.1, forward strand.
ATGTTGTTTTGGTGTAAGGCCACTCTTATCAACCATATTCCCATTTACTGACTTAACTGTAATTTTATTTACATGGTATACATCATGGGTAAGAAACTTGTAGCCTTCCAGCCTTTCCCAGCCTTCAAGCCCATATAGCTAAAAGCAAAAGATGATGGAATTTGTATTCTAATAATAACACTGGGACATCTCACTTTTGCCCACACCTGATACAAAAAATGCTGAGTTGTGTTTATTTACTGATAGTACAGGACAGGAATTTATATTAGTGGAAATGCTTCTTTTACACGCACACACACACACACTTGTTCTAAAATGTTACATTAAAACAAGTTGGTTCCTTGGTCCAACAACAGTACAAAGGAGCAAATTGAAACTATTTTGGTATAGATCATCTGGTAAATTTAAAATAAGAGTATAATTTTTGCTTTAAGGACTGATATAAAGCAGTCCAAGGCTCTAGCCTGGCTGAGATCATATCTCTTGAGACTTGGCAAACTGTTCTCTGCAATATTTCTTTGTAGCCAATCATCTATCAGGATTTTAAAAGCTACATGGGAAGATGCTGTAGGTATTGAAGGACTGTGTAGTCTTTTAAATTTTGTGTGACTGTTTCTTAAGTGCACTCTGCTTCATGTACGAAGCTGTAGAATTTAGAGTCAGTTATCCACAGTAGTTTTGGAAACACAATGCTATGCAGCAAGGATAACTTACTGGATGGTAATAATGTAAGATATATATAATTCGTGATACAGTTAAGATGTATCTTTTTTTTAAATAAACGCATTTCACATGACAGTATGTTTAGTTTTTTTTTTCTCAGTTTAAAACTGTCATAAAATTAACTGCTAAAAATGAAATCCTACATCTTTTAATCCTGTTAAATTGAAACATCCGCCAGGCACAACTAGCTGATTAATGTACTCTTGGCTCTTGTAAAATATGTTGCCACTTTTGAAAGAATACATCACTGGGAAAGCTTGTTTAAACATCCTACATGTTTGGCAGATACTTGCTGCAAATATTGCCAGGCTGGTTAGAAAGACATAGATAGCTGACCATGAACTGTGCCAGCTATAGTCCAGAACTTCAATGAATAGCTGCAATTGTGAACTCTAAGCAGCAGCCGCTAGATTGCTGAAAACCTGATTGTAAAGATTTCTTCATAGAGTATCTCTGTTCAGTTAAAAAGCTTATTTATATAGTGTCCAAATCATTGCTGATAAAGCATTAATCAGTAAAACTGAACTCTTGGAGCCTGTTTCATAATGGAACAAAAAGCCTTGCTTTGACATTAATATTGATAAGGGGTCTCTTAATGCATTGCTCAAACTAGGTGCTGTATTCTCTGTTTGAAGAATAAAACTAATATGCAAATTGAGAATAGTAGGCACTGCACAGGCCCTGGTGCTGTTGAATTTTATACTCTTTGTGTTCTTGATCAGGCTGAAAAACAGCAAAATGCTTTCAACATCTAAAACAAGGTGACTTATGGATGCAGTTCAGAAAAAATGCAAGCAAGAACCTTGTCTGGGCCAAAGGTGTCCCCATGAAGTTCAAAGATGTTTCAGTCTCATTTCCCCTAGCTATATGAGTAGACCTGAAACAAAATGAGTGAAGTTTATATTGGGCAACAAATGTTGAACTCTACTACTTCAGCAGGGAATTGGTTCTCATGGTAATCTAGATGCATCCATGTAAGAGTTAAAAGTCTCCATGTAAACCATATGACCACTGCAGTCTTAAAGATTTTCAATATTAAATGGGATATTCTTGGATTAGACTTTGAGACACATTTGCTCAATTAGGTATATATTGTTTTCAAGGTATAGTGAAAATAAGGTGATTAAAAATACAAGTTCTTAATATATCAGTCTTGTAGGGATATCTTTCTAGAAACATCTTTTAGAGTTTTTACTGTGATACTGCTGTAACAGAAGAATATCCTAGTATTACACTACTTTTGCTAAAGTTGTGTCAGATTTCTGTTTGGTAGGGAGAGAAGTATTATCTTCAGGTTATTGGAGTAACATGCTGTGGATAAGTTAGATCCATACATTGAGTCTATTTTTAAAAGATATTTCGTAAAATCTAGTACCAGTGCCACATGTATGTAGCTATAATCTTCCAGCCCCCCAATACTAACTAGTGATTATTAGGCAGCAGCTAAGACCTTCCAGGAGAGCCAGTATGCTGTAGTGTTTTGAGCTCTGGAGAGCAGGGTTCATATTTTGGCTGGCTATGGAAAACTGCTGGGTGACCATGGGCAAGACACCCTTAGGGGAACGCAAAGACCTCTGAACAAATCTTGCCAAGACAACCCTGTAATAGGTTCAAGTTGAATACAACTTGAAAGCCAACAATAACAAGACTTTCCAGAATTTATTTGAAAAAGAATAAGTACTAAATATCACAATTATTCTGAGAATAACTATTCTGTTTGGCTAGGGAACCTTTTTTTCTAACCAGTTTTCATTTAAAAATGGATCCAGGGAGCCAATGTGCACATTTTAAATAAAGCAACATGTGCCTCTCTGCCAGTGCATTGAACACTATATAGTATTGTAAAAGATTCAGGGTGTGCTTGCTGCACATGCTGGCCTTGTATGAGGCATGAGTCAAGCTCTGGTGTTGCCCCACTTGCACTCTGTGTGTCCTAGTAAGCAAGCTGCCCTACTACAGTTGCCACAGGGTTCCCCAAAACATTTCTGAGAAAAAAACAGAAGAAAATGGTTTTATTAAAAAATTATTTCAAAATTTCCTGAAGCTTTACATCTCTAATGTCAACTAACAGTGGCTAAATTCAGAATTATTTATTTCTTGGAGACAATGAAATGGTTTTGTCTACTACATGACAGTTTTTGTGGAATGGATTTTTGAGGCTGGAGTGAATGGAGATAATTGGAGTTCAGCCTCAGAAGAGCAGAACAAGAACTCCTCTGGAATGAACCTGCACCACAGAGGTAGTAGGACAGAGTAGAGAGATGACTTGTTCAGCTGTTAATTGACCTGTTATTGACTGTTTAAGTTCTTGGCATAAAGAAATTCTGGGAGTTGGGGTATGTGTGTGCGTCATGGCCTTTATACTGGCTTCCCAGAACTCTGATAACTCTGTTGTACTTAATTGGGATTGAGGTATGTCACTCTGTGTGTCTTCCAGAGCAAAAAATAGTTGGGTTGCAGAGGAAGAAGGAGCCATGGGCTATGTGGAAGGAATGGTAGGATACAAGCAAAGCGTTTGCAGAAAATGCGAAGCCAGATAGACAACTAATGAGGAAATGAAACAGTAGCAGCAGCATAAAGTTATTGTTGTTGTTTTTAAAGCCCTGTGTGTAATTAGTTAGCAGGGGAAACTAAAGCTTGGATTTTGCTGAATGAGTGCTTTGTGTGGGGGTTTGAGACTGTGGCTTGGCTAGTATCTAATTTGTATGTTACCACAGGTACTGTAGGTAAATTAAAATGCTAGATGCTGTTGTTGAGCACTTAAACCTCTTAACTCAGGTTGACCAAGGAGTTTTTTTAAAAAGTTTGAGGAGAAAACTCTAAAATACGTGTGTGCACACTTGACATGATCTGTCATCCAAACACTTGGAGATTAAACAGAATCATAGACAGAACATATTAATCAAAACTGCAAATAATTAAAGCTGCAAATGTGGAGTGCCAACTGTACTCAGTAGCCCCAGAAGGTTGAAAGCCAGTTAGTTTTTTAAAAAAGGTAAAGTGAGATGGGGAGGAAAAGATCCTACTTCAGACCTTTCCCGCTTATACTGTTCTGTGGGACAGCAGGACTGTCCTAACAGGACTGATCATACACTGCAACAATCTCTGGGTCCCCCAGCTCATCTCTGCCAGAAGTTGACCATAGAATTGTGCTGGAGAACCTAGCAGTTCCTAGAGAAAATACTTCTCTAGGCATTTGTAGGTCCTCCAGCATGATTCTGTTATCAGCCTCTGGCACATATTGAGCATAGAGTTGCACTGTAGGATTCATAGAGAGGTGTTCTTTGAGGTAAAAGAATAGTATTTTTATTTGCATACTTTCCGCATACACAGGGGTCCTTCGCCCCTAGCCCTCGTGAATGTGGAGGGTCCACTGCATATACGGTTACTGGCAAACTTTCTGAAGTGTGAGAGAGATTAGGTTTTTCAAAAATTCTGCAAACCTCACTGTTCTTTTGAGTGTGCTGGTTCCTCCTCCAGGTTTGGTTTCGTTTAGTTTTGTCGGGGTTCCAGTCCTGTTGATATTTACCTCTTCCAAGTTAAGCATCATTATTGAAACAAAAAGGTAGTAAGGTTTTTATTTGATTAACTCCAAAAGCTCATATTGGGCAACTTAATGATTACAGGAAAGCAATAGAAGATTTAATTCTCTGCCATTCTTCTGTGCAGATAATAGATATCACCACAGTAAACCAACTCAAATTTGGGGCATCAGAGCTAAATATTATAGGGAAAAAATTCTCTAAATGATGAAGCTAGTAAGAATGACTCATGTCTTTGATTTAGGTTCTTTTTTCTGAAAAAAAAGGTCATGGTTCTTTTTTGTTCCTTTGGGAAATTCTGTTATCAAGTCATTTAGAGTTTCAAATATCAAGTCCAGGACCTTGAACCCTTCACCATGCAAGTTCTAACCATCCAAGGACCGTGTTCGGGGCATACTTGCTTATTGAGAACCTCTCACTTGATCCTGCTAAATCAGTAGATTGCCTGTCCATTCATCTTCAGTTTTTATGAAAGACACAGCTGTGGCAACAGTAACAGCAATGTGTGGCTGCAGACACTATCTGGGGAGGGGGAGGGGAAATTAAAGTAACAAGTGGTTTCAGGAATTCAAAAGTGTTATTCAACTGAGGGAAGTAGCTCCAGCAGCAGCAAAAGCCTGGCTCGGTGCTAGGGAATTCTGGGAACTGTAGTTGTGTGAGACATTTAGCCTTCTCTGTCAGTGAGCTCTGGTGCCATGATAAACTAAAGTTCCCAGGATCCCTAGCACTGAGCTAGGACAGTTAAAGTGGTCTCAAACTGGATTGTTTCTGCTGTGTGTTTTGGACCACAAACAACCTTTTTGTTTCGAATGATGGTGTGCTGAAACAACTACCTTTCAGTGGCAAGCCTAACCTGTATCCATATTCAGTTTTGCTGTCACTGTTTTCCCATGATTTTTCCCAGAAAGCTTAAATGGTCTTTCCTTCTCGTATCTTTGGCAGGTATTTTCACATCAGTAATCATTAGTGGGGTTTTTTGCATGAGAGGGGACTGTGATAATCCAAATGAAGAGATGACAGCTATAAACATCTGCCATCTTAAGTTATGCTTTTACAGAAACAATAAAATACACAGCCATAAGAGGCTGTTTTTCCTGATTATATATCCCGGAATTGAAGGAAATGAAACATGGGCAGAATATTTACTGTCCACCCATAATTAACATACTACAGGGTTCATCCCAACTAAGTTGAACAGAATTTAATTCATATTGATTACAATGCAAGTTAAATGCATCTAAGTGACCCCAGCCCATAGAATTCACAGATCATTCACTGGGAAACAGTTTGGAATCTGTGGGAAAGAGACAATATGGATGGCTGACCCCAACAAATATGTTCCTTTTGAATTCATATTCCTATGAACATATATTCTCAAATTAGTAAAATAAGAATACTCTTATTTTGGGATCTCCATGGGAATTAAACTATATAATCTCAACTTCAAGGTATTAATTGTAATTGAATCTGAGTAGTGTTCAGACTTTTATAACAGAATTCTAAAGTGTGATGCAGTGGTTTGAGCATTGGACTATGATTCTGGAGACCAGGGTTCGAATCCTGACTTGGCTGTGGAACCCTACTGGGTGATCGTGGGCAAGTCATACTCAGCCTCAGAGGATGGCAACCCCCTCTGAAGAAACTTGCCAAGAAAACCCTATAATAGGGCCGCCTTGGGTAGCCATAAGTCGGAAACAATTTGAAGGCATGCAACAAAAGTCTTCAAACATTTACGACAGATTTCTAAATAATAATATATATATATACACATTTCATTTACCAGCTGTGTTCAAAGATTAAGTTGCTGGGGTGAATAGAGAATACTATAGACACTGTCTCTCAAAATGAGACTCAAAGTAGCCGTGTGTCAGAAGGATATGAAGCTGGTTGAGAGTAACATGTATACAGAAAATAAAGAAGTAGAGTGAAAAATATTTACAAAGTAAAGTGAGAATATATGACTGAAATTGGCTAGTTTATCACAAATATAGGAAAATATAATGTTAGTAGTGTTACCTAGGTGAATGCAGGAAAATATAATGTTAGTAGTGTTACCTAGGTGAATGTATCATTTCTGTAAAAGTTCAGGTAGCGGAGTGCGTGGCATGTGTGTTATGCTTCTTGGCCCGAGTTCTGAATAAGTTCTTAAAATTTAGCTACTTGTGAATAAACAGATCTGTCATACTACAACATGGCAGGTTAAACATATTTTCTGAAATAATTAAAACAAATATGCCACATTCTCCTCTAATGGCTAATTGTTAATGGAAATGATCATGGGAAAAGATGAGATTCTGTTAGCTCTTTGTTCATTTCCAGGTTGCCTCTTTAAGTTGTATTGTCATTAGCTGCTTTCAAGTCATCTTCGACTTAGAGAAACCCTATGAATGAGAGACCTTCAAGTTACCCTATCCTTAAGAGTCATGTCTTCTCATTATGTGTACAGATTGTGACAGTTTAGTTGGCTTGGTTTCTAGAAAAAGCTTTTAGAAAGAAAAATGAATGGATCCTCGAGCCGTTAGGCCTAATTAGCTCTAGGGCCCAATCATTTTTTAAAAGCTGTCCACAGTATCCTCAGAACTCTTGTACAGCACCACTTCTCAGATGTGTTGAATTTCTTCCTATCGCCTTTCTTCACTGTCCACCTTTCACAGCCATATATAGAAATGGAAAGTATAATGACATGGACCATCCTAATTTTAGTATTCAGTAATATATCTTTACACTTCAGGATCTTGACTAGTTCTTTCATAATTGTCCTTCCAAGTCCTACTCTTCTTTTGATTTCTTCACTGCAATCTCCACTCTGATTTATGATTGAGCCAAGGTACAGAAAAATCTTGAATTATTTCAATGTCTTTATTGTCTATTTTAAAATTATATATATTATCTGTGGTCATTATTTTTCCCCCTAATGTTCAGCTGTAAACCTTCCTTTGCACTTTCTTCCTTACCTTCCTCAATAATCATACCCAGTCTTTTGTTGTTTTCTGCTGCTAATATGGTGTCATCTGTATAGCTTAGGTTGTTGATGTTCCTTCCTCCATTTTTCACACCTCCTTCCTCTGAATCTAATCCTACTGTACAAACGCATACAAGTTAAACAGAAAGGATGAAAAATGCAACCTTGCCTGGAAAGCATAATAGTAGCCTTCTCCTGAGTACAGGTTACCCACCAGAATAATCCAACGTTATGGCACACCCGTCTCTTTAAGAGTGATCCATAGCTTTTTGTGATCTATATGATTAAAGGCTTTGTTTATAGTATATAAAACACAGGCTGATTTCCTTTTTAAATTCTTTGGTATGCTCTATTGTCCAGTGTATGTTTGCAAGATAAACCCTAGTGCCTCTTCCTTTCCTGAATGCAGCTTGGACATTGGGATTTCTCCATGCATATACTAAAAGTCTTCATTGTAGAATTTTGAGCATCACTTTGCTAGCATGCAAAATTATTCCTATGGTCCTGTTATTACTGCAATTCCTGGTGTCCCCTTTCTTGGTGATTAGAATGTTTTTAAGTGTTTCCAGTCTGTGGGCCTTTGTTTTGCTTTCTATACCACGGGCCATTGGTACCCACTGGGCTTTGGTTCCAGGACTCTCGCACTCATGGAGACCAAAATCCATGGATGCTCAAGTCACATTAAATACAATGGCATAGTAAAATCATGTCTCTTATTAAAAACAACAAAATCAAGGTATGCTTCTTTGATATATCTTATTCAGTATTTTCAAGGTGTGGATGGTTGAATCCATGGATACAGAGGGCTGACTGTTAACAGGTTTTAGTTAGAACTAAGGTAGATTATTTCTCTGTTGACTGAAGCAGCTCTTGGTATGTCATCTGCTTCCAGTGATTTATTTCTTCCAAGTGCTCTGAGTGCAGTTTCTACTTCACTTTCTAAAATTTGAGGCTCATCTTCAGATGACTCTTCAAAAGGATTTATCATCCTTTCATCTCCTTTATATAGTTCTTCTGTTTATTGTTTCCATTGTCTTTTTATTTCTACTTGATCACGTAAAGTGTTCCCCTGCCGGATGTAGAGAATCCCCACTCTTGGTTTAAATTTCCCTTTGATTTCTTGGATCTTGTGATTTCTTGCATTCTTTTTTGTGTTCATTTCTATTTCTCTGCATTGATTATTATAATATCTATCCTGATCCATGCACACAAGTTGTTGAACAGTTGCATTCAGGTTTTGGCTCTATTTCTATGACTTTCCACTTTTGTTTTTCGTCTGCCATTGACTAAGTTTCATCTGTTATGCAATGAGGCTTTTTGTCCTTTTTGGGTACAGTAGTGTCTTTTTGCATCCCTCCTTGACAATGTCCCTGGTTTCAGTTCAGAGTTCCCAGTCAATTGGGCTTGATGGTGTACATCTATTTTTCACATTGTTTTTAAATTCTACAGGAATTTTCTTCAGGTTGTATTTTGGCTTGACATTGGGGTAGTGGTTTTTAGCTTTACTCTTAATTTTGCTGTTATTGAAGGCACACAACAAGAAGTTCATGGTCTGTGCCACAATCTGCCCTTGGTCTTGTTTTTGCATAGAGAATGAAGCTTCTGCTACATTTTCCATTTTTGCATTCCATTCACCATGTACTTAACAAGAAGTCTTATTTTGGTATGTGATCAATTTCTTCTTGAGCTTCTGCATAGAAGTTTTCAATTTTTTATTTTTATTTTATTTGTCTCTGTGGTTGGAGCATAAAGAATATAAACAGTGCCTAATTATCTGATTCAAAATGTCTAATTCCTGTCCACTTTAGCTAGCTTATCCCAAGTATTGCAATGTTTATACATTCCACTTTTTGTTTTACTATATCTTGCTTCCTTTGCTTCATACTTCTTGCATTCCATATTCCTATAATATATGTTGGGCAGCTTTGGATTTTCCTTTCATCTATGACAAGTCTATATCTGAACTTCCTTTTGGGTTGAGTCTAGTTGTGCTACTCACAGTTGTCCTCTGCTCAATCCCAGTAGCTTGTTGAGTGTATCCTCACATAATCTCTTGTTTCACTTGGATTTTCTTATCGTAGTGTTTCTGTGATTTTAAAAAAAAACTTCAAAAGGAGGTTTCCTATGCCTCTCTCTGTGCGTTACTAACAAGTGTTAGCTATGGTACTACTGTTGTTGTCTCTTAGATCCTCTGCCAGTGTAACTCTTCACGACTGCTATTGCCCAGTAGCTGCTCGGCACATATAATCTGTCTCCCCAACAAAAGCTTTGGTACTGAGTACATCCATAAACAGAAGAAAGGAATCTTTGATGTTTTTGGGACAGGGCAGCATGCAGGGCTTGATGGTGGTGCTGCTTCTCTCTCTACTGCCATCATCCTAGGGCCATTGGCCAGGCAACGATCACAGCTCCCCTGTCTCTGGGGCTGATCCATGACATTTGCCAGGTGTTGTGGTTAGTGTAGAAGATGAACTTGTTGCCTCTTAACCTCCTGCACCCTGAAGTTCCCACCTTCTAGCCAGGTCCCTCCTTCTGCTGCCACAGTGGCTCTTAACAAAACAGTTGTCTGCCCTGTCCCTTGTCCCTTAGTGGCCTCCAGCTGTCTTTGCCACATCCGTCCCCCATTCAGCCCAGAACAGTACTCAACAGAGCATCTGGCATCTCAGACCATCACCAGCCCCAGCATGGTGCCATCTTGGTTGGCTCCCATCACTCAGTTGCCATTGTTCCAGTGACGATCAGTCAGGCTAAATAGTACTTAATTTTACATGGCAGATAAAAGAGATAGGTGGGTGAGAGTTGGGTTTTACGACACTGTTTGTTCCCTTAGGCAGGGTGGTGCACCACAGCTGTGGTGATGCAAACAGGTAGCCCCAGTCCCTTCAATTCCACCTGCACTCAGTCGACTTGTGGCTCCTGAGTTGCCAGGAACAAAAATATAGGACATAAGCAGGTAATCCTTCAGTTACTCTATGCCAAGGAGAAGCTTTTCACCAGTCTGAAACTTGTCAGTCCAGCATTAAGCATTCCCTTTGGAACAGACTCTTACTGCATATTGACATGGGAGTTTAAAGTACTGAGTAACTTATTTCTGAAATTCTTAAATGACTTATAAGCAATAGGTTCTAAGCTGATAGAGGGAAATATGCCAAATGTTTTAAAATGACCATGTATTCTTAACTAGGCTTGAATGGGAAAAAATATCCTTGAGCAAAAAAGAAACTTGTGTGAAGAGACTTTCCTTTCTCTCACATCTGGCATCTCTCCCACCTATTTAAAAGTTCAGGGAATTTTCCCACATTGTGCACAGGCAGCTTCTGTGAGCAGAGTGAATTTGTCCAAAGAGTATGTGCTTGATCTGGATTGTGCTTCTGTACTCCATTCCATATCCTGTCCTTGGGAAGGGATGGAGAAATTAACTTGTGCAATGTTTGTTACTCCTGCTTAGGATTCAAGCTGTAGTCTTTTCAAAGGCAGGTTTTCCACTCTGCACAAGATGCAGTATCTTGTCACTGTGCTACTGAAACAAGAATGTTGTTTTCAGCCATCTTGTATATTAGTGCAGCATTTCCAGCTTCCTACATAGTAGGAAAAATGATCTTCTAGAGTTACAAAACATTTCACTTCAAAATTGTTAACCATTTTGGCAAATGGAATAGGACCATGGTGGCAAACTTATGGCATGTGTGCCCTCTGACAATGAAGCCATTTCTGAGGGAGCATGGAGAGATGGAAGGGCAAAGGAAGAGTAGGAACAGGCATGCACCTGTTCCTCTTCTTCCCTCTGCCCTCCCAGGCTTTCAGCCATCTCCAGGGAAGCCCTGCCCCCAGAAGGCAGAAATCCTGTCCCCTAGAAGTCCTACCCCCTGGCACTGGATAACACTCAGCGCAACACTTGAAGAAGCATGCTGTACGGGCTTAAATTGGTGTGGAAAAACTTAACTTTGATCCAGAGAGTCATTTGAGGTCTGTCCAAGTTTAATTAGAAGCCAATGATTTCCCAATCCTGTACTTTCTACAGAAACATAAATGTAAATGGCATTGTTTCATAAAATTAAATAGTAACATAATGAATGGACAAGTTAGATGGCAATACTAGTTGAATCCAAATTGAAGCTGCAGTTAGCTTTTTCTTAGATGAGTATTCCAGGGATCTTCAGTCATGTTGATTTATGAATGGACAAGTTAGATAGCAATATTAGTTGGATCCAGACTGAAGTTGTAGGTAGCTTTTCTTAAATGAGTACTGCAAGGATCTTTAGTCATTTTGATTTATTTATAAAATGGATCAGCTGTCTTTCAAGACCACAATATTTTAAAGCCAGTTTGCATTATGATAGAGGTTTGTATCAAGTTATTAAAACACTTCAGCATTAAACAATTTTTTAAGTAGTTAAAACAAAATGAAGTTCCAAATATCTAAAAGGCAGATGAAACAAGCATTTTAAAAATCTTTTAAAGGTAACCACACATTTCTCACAGATGGAGCCCGTAGGTTACCACTGGGAAGTCATCTGCAACCACCTGATCTTAGGGCCTCCAAGGATGATCAGAAAGCAAGGTGTGTTCAGGTGGGCATGGGTAGTCCTTCAAATCACTTGGCCCTAAGCAATGTAGAACTTTAAAGGTGCATGTTTTGTATTGGGACTAGAAATACACTGGCAGCCAGTCATCTTATACAGGGTCTTCTAGACTCAAAAAGGATGTGTATGACCACCTTCTGTATCACCTGAATTGTATTCAAAGGTGTCCCTGTGTACAGCAAATTGTAAGTCTACTTTTGATGTATCTGAGTCTGGTTTAATTGTGCCTAGGCTCTACTTTCCTTAGGTAGAGCCACAGCATATCACCTTGACAGAAAGACGTTTTGCTGCTATCACAATTGATCTTGTAGTCAGCAGTGAGTTCAGAAAGATCCTTGAGCGGTTGAATCTCTCTCTCTGTCTCTCTCTCTCTCTCTCTCTCTCTCTCTCTCTCTCTCTCTGCAGATCAGCAGATTTTTTCACTCAAAATATTTCAAGCTTTTCTAGATTAAACTCTTGTCATCCTCCCCAAAGCTGCTTTTGAGTATGCAGGTGTTCATAAGCCTCCTTTGTTTGGGAATAGTAAATGGAAAAGTAAAGGTAGGGCTCTTAAGATCGGAGGACAGTTGGGAACAATCATATCAGTCTATCAGACTCAGAGGCTAAGACGTGCAGAAAATATTCCCCTACCCCAACCTTGCAGAATTGGAGTGTGGAGAGTGTGTCTTGGCAGTATCAGTAGCTAATGAAAATGATATATTTGATAGAATAATCTGCTGTTATTGAAAATGTTGTTTTGAATTATAATTCACATCTGTATAAAACATTTAGACATATTTGCATGCTCTTATGTGCTAATCAGATGTAATGCATCTTTTTCTCCAGTTTCCCCCATGGTTGGCATTGCCATCCTTCCTCAGTCTGGTCAGATTTGGAGAAAGTCTCTAATAGCTGTCCTGGTTCAAATTAGAATTTCCTGAGAAATGTCAGTTTAGCCCTTGTGTATAGAAACTGAAGTGTTGCCTGAGAGAGAACTTATTTGCTTGCTTTTTATTTTGGATTTTCCTTCTATGATGACTACCTTGATTCTATAACTTGATATCTAAGAGTAATGCCCTTTTATTGCATTCAGATAACAACAGTTGTTTAGCATTTTGAGGAAAGGCTCAAATAGTCTTGAGCTTGTATTTTCTGCTCCCCCTTTGACGTGTCTGAGGAGTGGATCAGAAATTGTTGCTGCTGTTTCTAGATTAAATTAAATTTCTCATGTCACTTGAATGTTGAACTTCGGTCGTTCTTTACTGTGGATAGTGGAAGTACATCAATTTCATAAACCGTGGTGTAGCAGTGACTTGTTTCTGCTGACCGTTATTAACAGTTAACCACACTTTGTCTCCAGCTAATTTGTTGGAAGGTTTAGGTGAATCCAAAACAAGAGGGAAAGCTGCTAAAGTTCTCCTTGTGTATATGCAAGAGTCAGGATATCAAGGCTTATTGCAGTTCGTGTGAAATGTCTTGACCATACCAGCTCATAGGAGAACTAGGGTATCAGAAAAAATCTCTTGTGTGTGTTCTTCCAATTTCCTAGGGTTATTTAATTTGTTTTGTCTTGTTTTCCCAGATGCCTGAAATATTCTCTGCATTTTTATAGACTTCATGTGAAAATTGTGGAAATTATTTGGGGAACAGTAACAAGGGTTTCTTGAGTTAGATCCCTGAAGAAAAGAGACTGTGGAGCCCACTAATTGCAACTTTTTTGACAGATCACTTAAAAATTTCTGGGGATTACAGTGGGCCACTTAAACATTTTGAGTTGCATTGGTAACTCATATTTAGCAACTTTGTAATATAGTGGATATGTCTGTCTGTGCAAGCAAAGTTCTGTGTATTGTCTGCCACCTTTACTCAGATCATTCCCAGCATTCATCCTTCTGTATTTGGAAGTGCAGTGTTTGTCAGAACGGAGTCAGCTTTTTGTATGTTTTCTAGAGCCTCTTTTATTGAGCTTTGAAATTTTGTGAAAATGACTGTTGTTGAGAGGGCAAATGTGCTTTGCCTTTTAAGGCTGCAGATATTTTTGGTCAAGTAATCGCTGTGTGACTGGCTTGTTTCCTTATTAGCAAGTTAATCCTTCAGTTCATGGTTTGAAATATAACAGCTTAAATTTCCATTCCTCTTCTTTCCCTATGTTGTAGCTTAAAAATTGTGAAAAGCTACCCACATTAGATTTATGTGGTGGCACTATCTATCTTTTGTGAGAGTAGGCTGTGATACATGGTAGTTAAATAGTCAGGAACCACCATGTGCTAGGATTTAGGTGCTAGGTGAAAACAAAAAGCCCATGATTGTATCTGGCTTGTGAGTGCCCAGAAGCATCTAGGAATAGGTGATTACATTTGCAAATGGAATGCTGTACCAGATTGATCTTTGGTTATTCCATCAAGATGCTAACTTAAAATATATATATATATATATATATTCCTGTCTCTATGGAATTCATATACTTAACATACTTTGTACTACAAATATAATTCAACTTTTTATATCGTTTCATAGTCTACAAGCTATTGTTAATTTTTGAACTTGGGGTCAATATGAATGTTTAAACCTAAAAGTTCATTATTTTCCTCCAACACAAATGTTATCTATTCTCAATTTGTCTCATTTCCTGGCTCTCATAGGAATCCTTCAACTACTTTCTATCAAGTGTTCCATTCGAACAAGTTACAGGAATCAAAGAACCTCTGGGATAGGTATGAATACTTAAGTATGGAAAGCATACATGTTGAGGTATGCATGAACAGCTTTGCATTGTGCAAGTTTCTCATCATCAAATAGTGTGGTCACTTCAACATCTTCTGCCTATGTCCTCTGATTATGCGTTGTACAGTATTAGTGTATTAGTGTACAGCCACAGTATTCAAAAATAATGGATTGAAATTGTGGTTGTCTTCTCAGCGTCATGAAGTCTAGCTCCATTCAGTGTACCACCACCTTTTCCTTCTGTAGTTTGGAACAGAATTATATGCTCAGTGGTACTGGAACAGAAATTCTGTTAAACAGCAGCCCCAATCTAGCTTTTGAAAGCTAGTAGTAGCGATATTATATGAATGCAGTATTATTATTTTTTTGAAAAATCCAAAAGTCCAAGTCATTTGACTTGCAGAATAAAAGCAGAGCATATATGGGATATACTTCAATGGACATTTGGGCAAAATAACTGCACCTGTAAATTGGGACAAAGATGAGAAAAAGCTTTGAAAGAGGATTTAGGCTTACCTGGGCACTTGGCGAGAAACTGCAACAAATCCAACTTTGAGGATATCATTTGTCAAAGTTGCATTACTAATTCAACTGCTAAAGTTTGGCTTTCTCACTATTAATATTATAGTTTGAATTCCTGATTTTTTCCCTGGCATACAGTGTTCTTGATTGGCTTAGGTTTTCTATTACTAGTTGAACATTAAGCTCAATCATTTGTTTGCATTCACCTTATTGAAACAAAGAACACTTAACAGCTTCCCCAAAGCTTGCTTGAATCTTGTGCTTGCCAACTTGAGAAGGGAAGTGTTTTAGTTTGAAAACTTACAGGATTTAAAATCACAATAGTGCTCTGAAGTGCTGTTGTATTCTAAATTAAATATAGAAGAAATCTTAACATTTAAGAACTCCATTATCTGGTGATGAAACCTTTGAAATATTATTTTGTTAATGTTAACCCTTCACTGCTTCTTGGCCAACTTTTAAAAATAAATTATGGAAAAGGCTATTTTAGAAGCATTTTTGGCAAGAAATAGGTATTTTTATCTATACCTTTACAGGTTTCCCTCTGTTGTATTTGTGTACTTAAGTCAAGTATTGATTTTGAACAAAGGGGAGGAATGTGTAGCTGCTGGAGAATTTGTCCTTCAGCATCTGGAGTGCTATAGGTTCCCTGTGCTGATTTTGGATTTGTTTATATTATTGGCAGTCTGAATATAGACTGAAACTGTAAGCCCAACAGGTTGCATCATGTGTTCATTTCCAGCCATTCTGTATTTTATTCAAGATGGCCGGATTCCAGCCTCTGTTCTGCCCACAAAGATGTTGTCATGCATGAAAGCTGCCCCATTGGCCAAATTTGTTCTTAAAGCAGCATTGAACAGAGCTCTATTGGCACATTAAAAACAAAGGGAATATAACATGATTTGTGTTGATTGTGCAAATGCATGACTTGGAAAGCCATAACTGAGAAGAGACTGAGTGTGTGGGAAAACTAAGCAATGAATAAACCCTGTAATACTGGAGTTACATGTTTGCAGTCTACCAAGATGATCTTCTGATCTTATTTTGTTGTAGTCATATGATTTAGTCGCATTCTCCTGAACAAATGAAGAACGGCTGTATATATGTTCGGGTGTTAACCATGAGCTATACATTTTGATATAGTCAAACAAGCTTCTGTTTACAATAACAGTAGGGGACCATTCATATAATATAAAACATTTTCCTAGTAAGTTCAGCTGAAAATAAGTTATAACACCCGACCAAAATATTAAGACATGTTGCTAGTAGTGGCAATGTATGCAGAACACTATTCTCCAAAACAGTTAATATGAACTTGGGGCAAGCTAATTCTATTGTGGCTGCACTGGGCTAAATTACAGCTGGTGTAAAAATCCACTGCTTGCCATGTGATACCTTTTCTTCACATGCCAAAGTTTTCCCAACCAATATGTGAATGTGTTATCCAAGAAGTTACCTTCTTGAATAACTGTAACATTAAATGTGGTTTCATGAATCTGTTGTTGTAGTAGTTGTTGTTATTTTTGGGAGACAAATTGGTGATATGTAAGTGATTGACTGCTCATGTATCAATGCTTTTTCCCCCCAGGAAAGGGGTGGAAAACCCATTGCCCTCCAGATGTTGGACTGCAGCTTCCATCAATCCCACAACAGCATAGCTGGTAGTGAGGAATGATGAGAATTGAAAACCCAACATCTGGAGATTTAAAGCCAACTGTTTGCCTTTATGGGACTGCCTCCTTCCATATAATCCACCCCACGCATTTATGTCCTCTAAGAGGAATTTACTGCAACCTATAAAGACCAGATTGGCTGCAACCACCCAAGACAGCTTTAAAAAGGCTGTGAAGACGGATCTCTTCCAGTAGGCCTTTCCTGAATAGTAATCCCAGCCACACGTCTAATACAACTATCCCATAGATTGCTCCATGCCCAATCACTCGTTGCTTATTTTAATTGGATTTTAATTGGATTGTTTTAATGTTTAATTGTTTAATTCTTGTTTTAGGGGAGGGAGGGAAATGGGGATGTTGGGGTTTCGTATGAAGTTTTAACGTGTAAGCTGCCTCGATTATCTTTGCTAGAGTGGCGGGATATAATTATTATTATTATAATTATTATTATTAGTCCCTCATCCATTTTAGGAGGGTACATGTTTGATAGCCTTGCAGATATCCTAGAACCTCCCAATTTCCATTCAGAAGCTGTAAATGTGATGATTTCCCTGAGTTTATTATTTGAAGCTGCTGCCAGGATTTCGTGTTATGGACATTGTGTAAACAGTTCTGTATTTAAAACAAAATACAAAAAAACTTGAATGTCTAATATATGGAGCACATTTTTAAAAATATGGTAGTATATATTATGGTAGTATATGTAATAATCTCCCTTTGTTTTGAACATCTAGATCTATAAAATTAAAAAAAATATTTTTAGTTAGGCTGAAAGCAGAAAACAGCGTTTTGTAACTACTCTTTCTTAATGGATGTGGCATGCTCTCTTGTGACTGGTAATTTTCTTGGGAGTATTTTGACTCCAACAAATTTAGAGTTAGTAAATAAGAAATAGAACAGCTATGTACATATAATAGAATTAGTTAAATTCTCCTGCATATACATAGCTAGTTAAAACTTAGTTTTGAAAGAAAGCAGCATTTTAATTCCATTATGAATTTTATTTAAAAAACTGTGATAGTTGCATACAGTAATTTAAAAGTTAAATTAATCACTGCCAAGGCTTCCTTTGGGAAGTCACCATGTTTTTTTCTTACTGCTCACCACTTGAACATTGGTTGCTAGGTGCATTCATCTCATGGGACGTCCCCTTCTTAGATACCTCAAAATAGGAGATTTGGGAGGGGCATTGTAAAAATGACTTGAAACATTATTTTGAACAAGTTAATAAGAACATTGGACATTTATATTCACATATTAGAAACTATTCAAATCATGAATGTCTGGGGAGCTTCTGTAGGTACGATATTGGACAACAGTATGTTTTAAAGCACTGAAATCGTAATACATTAATTGTTTCATTGACTAATCAAAACCTTCTCAGCATATAGTTTACATCTGTTTTGAAGACCACTCCAAATCCTTGCCATTTAAAGCAGTTCTTGGAAGAATCTTTCTTATTTTTTAAAAAAAATGAGTTCATTTCATTGTGAAGCAAAAGCTTCATTTGTAAACCCTCTCTCTGTTCCAACGAGAACTTGCAAGTGGAGAAAAAAATGTTCAAGAAAAAAAGTCCTGGTGAACTCTTTGGAATGGTTCACAACATGATCCTGTCCAGATGGGTATCTTACAGATCTGTTTTTGATATTACAGATACAGATGATTCTTATGGATCTCCCATGGGGAGTATCCCTGGCATGGTAGAGTTTTCCTATTCATGGTGGTAATTAAACTGAAAATGTATTTGTAACTGAAAAACACACATTCATTGCAAAACCCAAATCTGAATTGCCTGTAATAACTGAAACACTTTAAATATGCTGTTTCTTCAGGTTTACATTTCATTGATGAAAAACTGGATACAATTCTAAATTTATTAAACCTAGCTTTGCACTATTTGCACTACTGTGCATTCAGTTGCCAACGATTGTTTGTTTATTTTGCATTCCATATTGCTTGAATGCAAACCTTTTCTTGGATAGCACATTTATAAATGGACTACACTCCCAGCTCAGAAAGCAATTGACAATTAAGTCAGTGTTCTGCACAAATTCATGCAGAGACTCAGTCCAGAAAATTTAAATTGCTTATTCTAGACTATGGAGTGTTAATTTGGCAATGAGTATAGCATTAAGTGCAGACTTGGAAAACTTGGACTAGAAGACTAGTCCTTTCCCAAAGGTCATGCATTCATTTACCACATTTTAACTGCCATTTAAAACAAGTCTCCATATTGTTTTATATTTGATGGTACATTTTACTTTTGTAAACTAGCTTATAGCACTGATCTAATCAGAATAGAATTATTTAAACAAATGTTAAGCGAGTAGTGTCATGATAAAAATGTGAGAGCCATGCTTGGATCAGAAAGGCTTATTTAGTATTTCATTATGTTTACACAATGGCTGACCAGATAGCTATGGTAACTCCATAGCAGGACATGGGTGCAACCCCACCCTCTTACTTGTGTTCCCAAGCATTTGATATTGAGAAACATATTGAAAAGTAATACTAAAGCTAACACATAGCCCTCATGATTAGTAGCCAACTATAGCATCACCATCTTTGAATTTCATTAAACCTGTTTGCTTTGTCCACAGCATATGTCATGTTAGATCTACCCTTTTTCCTTAGCTAAAGAACCCAAAATACCTCCCCCCCCCATAGACAGGAGTTGCTCAGGCTTTGAATCATCAGCATCTCTCTGTTATGCCACCTTTCCAGGTCTGCAGTACCCCTTTTTAGGTGTGATGACCAACATTACGCACAGTATCGAGTTAATATTTTCAATGAGCTGGCCAACACGAACTCTTGGTCCATCAGCTCAGTTCCTCTTTGTATGTGTGAATTGGGGGACACCTCACTATCTGTCTCATGTTCAGGTACAGAACTTGAATGTCATTCCTTAACGTTGGACCAGATTAGGGATTCTGTTGGCATGCTTACAGCTTCACTGGACATCAAGGTCCCCACCATTCTGGCTTCTGACATGATGATAGGAAGCCCACATCTTGTGGGATTTCAACAATCATGTTGAAGATACTGAGTGCGGGGAGGCACTCAGTATGACTTTATGACCACCATGTCAATTTTGAGGCTGTTTCAGTATGTCTTCACCCAAAACATATGACCTGTCCAACACAAACCCAAGATCTTTCCTGACCCAAAACATAGGTCAAGGCATGATGATCTGGTGATTTTAGCTTTGACAAAGTGGTTGGAGGGATAAAGCCATCTATTTGTATTTTAGATCCTTGCCCATTTGGGCTCCTGAATTGCTGAAGCTGGAGATTGGGTGGCTTCGTGCCTCCTCACAAGGCACAGCTGTGTTTCCATTCCTTAGGGAACCCTCTGGACCAGGATGGTTTTAATAACTGTAATTTTGTCATTAATTTGTCTTTTCAGCAAGATCTTGTGGAGGACTGTGGCAGCTGAACTTCAGATATGTTTGGAAAAAGCAGATTACCTAGATGTAGTTCACTCTACTTCTGGAGTGGATTTGATACTAGAAATATTTTTATTTGCTTGGGACAGATGCACTTAGTCAGAGGAGAGGCACTAAGAGCTCAGGCCTGTTGATATTCCTCAGGATTTTTGGTGGCTCTTGGTATCATTGAACATATTTTACAGGATTGGCTGTGTAGATTGGATGTGGGTTCTGCTGTTAGTAAAATATGACTACTTTTTCAAAACCCATATTTGTCCTTTTTCAGCAAGTAATCGCCTTCTGTATGTTCAGTTATTATATTTTTAATGTTTTTTCCCAGTTTAGCTGAACTACAGTTGTCCTGTAATTTCTGTGAAACTCCCTGAATCCTTTTCTAAAAATTGGTATTATAAAAGTTGTATCCTATCACCTGATGCAGAGGCAGATCTTAAGGACGTTAGATAATTTGGTTAGAAGATAAGAATCCAACAATCAAATTTTTTATAAATTCTTGGATAATTGCCAACTATCTAGTCTTTTCAGGGACCAAAACTTCATTTCTTTTCATTACTGTTCACCTTAGTTCCTCATACTCTTCAGAAAACACCAAGTCAGGTATCTGCCCTACATCTCCTGCAGTGAACACAGATGTAAATAATTTAGTCAGTTTCTCTGTATTTTTCTTATCCTCTAATGCTCTTTTAATTCCACTGTCATTCTGGAGGTCTGTCTTCTGAACTAGGTCCCTGATTCTAGTGCATTTTAAAAAAAAAATCCTATTTGTCTAAATATTATTAATGATACTGTAATTCCTACGTTCCTTGACCATGTTTGCTAGCCGTGCTCATATTTGATTTTGTGTTACCTTTCCTGACTTGCAAGGAATGTTTTGTTTAACCCACAAATATTCTACTCTCCCTGTCAATTTGTTTGGTATAAGTTCTCTTATTTTAAAGAAATGCCATATTTCAAAGTCAAATGTAGCTCTGTTGGGGCTTCTTTTGCAATTTTCTATTTCTGTAAAAAAAAGAAAAAGAAAAAGGTTTAATACTTTGGCACTGTTTCCAGTTCATCCAACGATAATAATCTTTCTCACTAGGATTTAGATAAACATCAGTTAGGATTATCTCCAGAATGCCATCCTGCTTGTGGATAGCCCCTACAACCCTTTCTGTCTGGTTTCCCTATGGTTAATTCTTCAGTTTCATTGTCTGAAAAGCATAATTGTTGTAGAAAAGAAAGGTAGCCTGCCCTAGCCTCATTAACTCATTGTTTACATTTGCATGGGTGCTACACTCACATGTGGCATGCTCTGTGATTTTTTAAAAAATGTTTTAATTATTATGTTCATTATTGCCCTGCACTTAGAAGTGAACTGACCTGATTCATACCTCTTGAACTAATATGCAAATCAGAACATAGTTGTCCTTCTGATTCTGCATCTTGGCAGATCTTACAGTGCCTTTAAATGCTTTATAAATGCCTGCCCCACTTCTTGTTTTAAATGTAAAAATACAGATTAATGTGATGACTCAGCTGAATAGACCATTAATAGCTTGATCTCTCCCTTCTTGTCTTATCCGCGAGCCCCAAACCCGCAGAATAGTATAAAGTTCTGAGTGAGCCTGAGCGACTAGAGATGACAGGTTTATGGTGTTGTATAGATTGTACAAGAGGAAGTGCTGTTTCTAATTCCATAGCTTTCTGATTGATCATCTTGTTCAAACAGCTAATCATATCCTCTGAAGGGATCATTTTCCCCATTTGTACTTCACTTAGACTGTTTATGTCTATTGAGAGCGCTCCTCTTCTCCTTCCAAACTGGAATTGACTTAAAAACAGCTCCACCGTAGGGTGCAGTTCACTTTGGGAGCAAGAAATGGTGGTGAGAAGGCAAATTTCAGTGGGATGGATGAAGGCCCTGGACTTCTGGAGATTGCCCATACCTAATGCAGATCTACTTGATTTGATTCTTTAAATAAGCCTTCTACAGCCTCTTGACCTCAAGCTGTGTTGTTCTGCACCTCCACCATCTCATATTACAAGACTTTGTGCTTTGTTTGTAGTTCAGTATTTCTGGAGAATGCCAAGTAGGAAAAGCTATTTTCTCTGGAGATTTACTTCTACACTTCTAATAGGTACCAAACAACCAGCCTGTATGAAAGAAGAAGCATGGGGGAGGTACTTCATATTAAGGAAATTCCCTAAACATGCAGAAATATATTGATGATATGAGGGAAGGGTCTGAAAAGTAATGTTAAGTAGAGTATGTGAATCTTTCACTTCAGTCTGGTTGAGATCAGTTAAGACTTGGAATATTCCTGTGTCAGCTGACAAAATGAGGGAGAGTAGGAAAGGGGAGGCCATGGGAAATGAGAAAAATGATCTGCTTTCATCTGATAGCTTTACTAAAGACTGGAGGGATTGTGGGGAAGCATAACTGAGAACTGTATTTGTGGCATGTCTTCACCTGCCCAGTTCATTTGGAGGGTAAAACAATTAAATAGGTAAGTCATTTACTTAGGGAATATCTTCAGCAAGTAGAAGCCTATAAAGAATGTCAGACTACTGTAAAAAAAAAGAAAAAACTTTGAAGCATTGGGTTGTTTATGCTTATGTTCCCTTTAAAAAGAAAGGACTAAGTAAGATAAATGGGAATTTATTTTGCTTTTCAAAATAAATAACACTTATATTCCAAATCTTTTCTAGCTCTATATATGCTTACATAAAAATTTCAAACCAACCCTGGGTATGGGAGGAAAAATCAGCACTATTTTTCTTTTCTTTAAAAACCTTGAGATTAAAATGTAATAAAATGTGCCAGCTGTTTTTTTAAGACTACAGGGGCTAGATGATCTGAAGAATGTTTCATTGATGGCCAAGGTGTGTGAAAGTAAGATGTCTAGCAACACTGTTTGCAAGTGCAAATACTTGACCATGTGAAATCTTAAGAGGTTGCTCTTTATAGGAATCTGTGCACAGAAACTCCTCAGACATAAAAGCCCATTTCCTTTATTGGCTACTTTTAAAGGACTTAAAATGGATGGTTTTATTTCCAGAGTATTATCGACCTCTTTTGAAAGGCATGCTAAAAGTAAGTTTAATTTCAACATGGCTTTTTAAGTTGTTTGCTCTTGAACAGTGTTTCCATCTTGATAAGCTGTCTTGGCATTTCTCATTAGTTCATTTAATACATTTATTTCCCATCTCACCAGTGAACATTTAGATGGATTTCAGGTATAAACCATGAACAGTTCAAAGTTTCACTATGATAAGACATGATAGTGGGTGCCACATAATAGCAAGAAAACTGCTGGTCCCATTATCTGAACCATGTACTGAACCATACAGTATTAGTTGGCCTCTGATACTTTGACATCACAATGTCTCTTCTGCAGTGGCATCACTTGAACTTAAATTTGTTTGTAATCTTTATTATTAGGTGCAATTTCTTTTAGCAGTTAATACAGAATGTTTGCTATTAAAGTTGGCAAAAAAAATATCTATAGTAAATTAAGTTGTGATAATTCTTGAATTCCAAAGCACTTTTCTGAAGCCTTTAGATAAGCTTACTTCAGAAAGATGGGATTTAGAAACGGCTTGGACAGGTCATATTCTCTCATCTTCAGAAAAAGGCCATGGCAAACCCTCTCTGAACAAATCTTGCCAAGAAAACCCTGTGATAGATTTGCCATAAATTGGGAATTATTTGAAGGTACATCACCACTACTACCACAAAAACAACAACATTAATTTAATGCAGTACGTTGCAAGTCTTGTTCTAATTACAGAGAAGTAACATCATCTGTTTGTTCTGACTTAGAGTGATATCCACTAATCAGTGGTTAAAGAGCATGAACATAGGGGGTCTAGAAGGATTACATACCTGTTGTGGTGAAAATGGTACAAAGCATGCTGTTTCCATACTCTGTTTTATTGGGCTTTTGGAAAGAATTGCTAACAGGGGCTAACCATTCTGAAATGAATGGATCTTTTCTACTTATCTAGTAGGTCTTGAACTAAAGAAGAAAAGTTCTAGAACAATGGTCCAGACTACATTGAACTCGCAGCTCCTATTGTTTTCAATAGAGAAGAAAAATAAATGTGTTGTTAATGCAGTGGGAGTTAAGTGCTAGTATTGTACCGAAAAACAGGCACTAAACACACTCTTTACTAGTTGGTCTTTTTAAAAAACAACTCCAACAAATTTCATTTCTTATGCTGGTTCACAGTGAGTTGGCACAGTCCAAATTACAGTAGGCTTTTATTGTAGATCTTCTTTCTTCTTTCTTTATTTTTTTACATTGAAGTGATGTATTCCCATTGGGTTTCATGGGATTTAAATGTGTATCTTTTTTTCTGAAATATAATCTTAATGGTTTGCTTGTTCCTAAGTATATGGAGGCCAGGACCTGTCTGCCTTAGAGCTTTGTATTATCACCAAGGTATAAGAAAAAGCACTATATAAATGCTAAGTTCTCAAATATGATGAAATCTGGAAAATAAAACAGATCAAGACCATTCAGTCAGTTTTATTGTGCAACATTCCAGTGGTCGTTGGAGTTCATGTACCTGTATTTTTTCTCCCCTTTTAAACAGTGCATCTGGTGCAAGTGTTGTAGCCATTGACAACAAAATAGAACAGGCAATGGTAAGTAGAAAACTGAATTAGTATTTATTCTTACAGTCTATGAATGCAGAGCTAGATGTCTTCATCAGTGACTACTTTGATGGGTTGTAAGGCATTTACTGAGATGTTTTCAGAAAGAAAATCCTAAAACACAATTATTTATCAACCAACAACTCCATGTAGTTGTTGCACAACAGCCAGTTTTCGTACAAAAAGCATAGTGCAATGTGCAGCCTGAATGTGATAGGCGTGTCTTTTTGTCCTTGTTTAGTGCCATGTAAGCATTTTTATAAATAAAGGAGCACTAATACTGAAGCCCACAAATGTACTCCAGTCCCCAGTATATTTATGAACTTGTAGCAATTGACAGAAATTTTGTTTTGATTTGTAGTTAACTTATCTCTATGTAGTCACTAGATTTACACATTTTTCCCAGCGTATCTTGACCCTCCCAATTCCTGATATTGTAGAAGTGTGCAGATTGCGTCTGACAAGGATTTTACAGCCAGTCACAAAAATAAAGGTTGCAATGAGTTGATTTTCTCAACAACGTGCACTTAGTGACCAATTATGACACCGACAGAATTTCATCAATATGCCATAATAACTTCCGGGTGATAATTATTACTTTACCATACCCCCTCGTAAGGTGCAATCTGCAGACTTCTACAATATCAGGTATTTGGAGGGTCAAGATACGCTGGGGAAAAATGTATAAATCTAGATAGTGACTACACAGAGATAAGTTAACAACTATCTGTACCCCGCCCTGATTGCCCGTTCAGAGGGGCGGGCTAGAAATTATTATTATTATTATTATTATTATTATTATTATTATTATTACAAATCAAAACAAACTTTCTGTCAATTTTTTAAACTTTTGGATACCCCCTCATAAGGTTTCTGGTTTACAAAAATTGGAAAATAAGTTCTTAAATTCTCATGCTGTCCAACCTTTCAAATTCAGAGAGGAAAAAGTGGAAGCTGAGTACCCTAGTATCAGCTTAAAGTCATAAAAATGCTGGGCATATATCTTTTTTTTTTTTTTTTTTTGTCCTTGCTCTTTTCTCCTGTTGGCAGAATGACACAGCATAGAATCGTTCATGTTCTATAGACTGTGTGAGTATTCTTTAATGACAGACACCTTCTTGGATGCATCACCTCCCACCAGTATTTATGTGAAGCTGCTTTAATAGGCAGTAGAAATAGCTGTCTATCCCCACATTTCTCTTATTCATGTTTTGTTTTTTAAACTATTTTTCCACAGGTGTGCAAATCAATTCACAACATAAAATTTATACTAGTACTAAATGACTTATTTTTTACATTTTCAACTCTAAATATAATGTTGAAATGAATTGAAATTGTTGATCACAGGTACAGTATCTTAAATCCCATGTATTTTTGTGGCTCAGTCTACTGTAGATAGGACCAACATTGCAGTGGGCCAAAGAACCAACAGCTGCAAAAGCCCAGGAAAAGATTGACACATAGGTGCTAAGTGGACCTATCTGAGAAAACGATTCTAAAGGTTTTTAAAATGATTTTTTTTAGGCCCCACGTCTAGTTGTCACTCACTAAATTTCTGAAGGACAAATCCTTCCTTGGTAGAACCTTTGAAGGTACTAGTGAAGCGGCATGCCCATAAAAGAGGAAGTTGCCCTTTAGACAGAATTTTTTTTATTAAGACAGATATTACTACTTAAACACTCAGTTCAAATTGGTCAAGTCTGGTGATACCCAGTGGTATCTATAGCCATATGCTGTTTTAGAGAATGCTGTTGGGGTTCCCTGCAGTGCAAGTGGATTAGTTTCCAGTTCTTTTGGCCTCTGGGTCACTGGTGTAAATAAGAGTACACAAAGGCCGCATTCATGCATAATCATAAAGAATGTGCAGAATTCAAAGCTAAACAGTGGCAAATTTGGGAGTGATTTCATGGGCACACTAGAATAGCTATACATAGCAGTACTCAAGAATAAAAGGACTAATTCTTAAATATGAGAGAGTTTATCTAAAACATTGTCTTTGGGGATTATTAGTCTTTAACAAATTGATTTTCACATTGTTAACCAGGAAGTTCAGTTTACAGCAGTTGCTTCATTCCATTTGGCTACGTGTACCTGTGGTAGTAGGTCGAGCTCCATAGAAAACAAGAACCAATTCTGATCTCATTTACAAAAGGCTCCCTCAGTGCAGCTTGCTTGTCACCAAAAAGGAAGTTGTTTTCCCTGTTCTTCCAGGAAACCACTTTGATGTCTTTTAACGATTTCCTGTTTTTCTGTGTAATCAATTTTCCAGTGGTGTTGAAGCTAAAATAACTGCCTGAGCTTCATGAAAGAAAGGTGGCATTTTAAATATACAGTCAGCCCCCCTTGTCCACGGATTTTTTTTATCTACGGATTCAAGCATTCACGGCTTGAAAATATTCAAAAAAAATTATAAATTCCAAATAGCAAACCTTGGTTTTCCATTTTATATAAGGGGCACCATTTTGCTATGCCATTGTATTTATTGGGACTTGAGCACCTACGGATTTTGTTATCCACGGGTCCTGGAACCAAATCCCAGCAGATAATAAGGGCCCACTGTAGTCATATTTTTTAAGCAGGTGTCTTCAACTGCTATTTTAGACCTCTCTAAACAAGAACATTGTTTAGTATCACTATTTCTATCAAGCTTTTTTGAGAGCATGGGCAAATAACACTGTTATGGGTACATAGTACTCAGGCTTTTTTATTTTAATCATAGTTAAGAGAACCTTGGTCCAGTTTGGCCCCACAATACATGGGAATAGAAGTTCAATACTCCACCACCATACTCAATCTGGAACAGTTTTTACTAATACTTCTCTTTTAAAAGCACACCCATTGGTTGGGACTTTTTAATTTTCAATATCTGATAGGGCAGGAATTTCAGGGTTCATATTATTGCTGAGGAAAGGGGGTTGAAATTCTTCCATGCAATGATGGTCCAGCTGAGAGGTTACTGTGATTTTGCATAAAAGGACAAACAGTTACATAGTATGTCTTTAATGTGACAGAGGTTTGACCCTAATAATCTTTGTGCAGTGAGCCCTGGGTATCCCCTGGGGTTTGGTTCCAGGATCCCTCGCAAACACCAAAATCCATGGATGCTCAAGTTCCATTAAATACAGTGGTGTAGTAAAATGGTGTCTCCCTTTTAAAAATGACAAAATCAAGGTTTGCTTTTTGAAATTTAATATTTTTTTTAATATTTTCAAACTGTGGATGGTTGAATCCATGGATACAGAGGGCCAACTGTATTTGAAACAGTTCTGACTTCCTGGAAGCAGGATATATACTGTATTACTGGATGTTTTAAAGAGATTTATGAGTTGGCTTCCTTATCAACTTTATCCTATGCTAGTGTGGGTACATACCGTAGTCAATCCCTTATTATGACTGATTTCTTAACATTTATAATTTCCTTGTGTATAGAAGGCTTCAATTAATTATTTGCCATTTTACAGGATCTGGTGAAAAGCCATTTGATGTATGCAGTCAGAGAAGAAGTGGAAGTACTGAAGGAACAAATAAAAGAATTAGTTGAAAGAAACTCTTTACTTGAACGGGAAAATGCACTGTTAAAATCTCTCTCAAACAATGATCAGTTATCCCAGCTCTCAACCCAACAGGCCAACCCTAGTAGCACTTCTCAACAACAGCAAACAGCGATAGCACAGCCTCAGCAGCCAACGCAACCTCCGCAGCAGCCGAATGTCTCCTCAGCATAAAGCTTTCTTGCCTCATTAAGAAACTGAAAGCAATCTGTCCTTGTGTGCCACTGGTGTTTTTTCCACTTTATATGAAAGCAAGTAGCCATGCTTCAGTTGTGTATTTCGGCCTTTTCAGTATTAGACAATCATTCTACAAAGAACTTTCCCTCACTGAGATATCATACCATACAGTTGATATCCAGTTATGCCATCTGTGCACAAGGGGAAATGATAGGAGTTACAATGCAAAAGTCTGCATTTATTTGGTGCACATGAGTGGGGTCTTTAAGAGCTTTGGTGGGGCTCTGCAAAGTTTCCATTACTCATGGATTACTTTGAGCCTTGCTTTTCACATAGTAACAATTCATCTTTAGAGCCACTGTTCTTTCAATTACAAGTAACTTTTGCCTACATTAGTTTCATTTGTTTGTGTTTTATTTATTACAGGGCTGCTATTCATAATGTACATGAACAATGTCACAGAACTTTTAATTTTTTAAAAAAATAAATGTAAGTATCAGTAAAAATTGATAGGATTGAGTTTAATAGATAAAATGTTTAGGCAATAATTGAACAAAAGGATCCTGGCATATTTCTAACACTAATGGCAATTTACCTTTTGGTATTTATTTTCAGTAGTTAAGACCCAGCTTGAATGTAAATTTTTGTATAGTGTAAGTATGAAGACATAGTGCATCTGTACAGGTAGTCTCCAGTCATTGTGATATAATAATTGATGGGCTATTTTGATGAAGAAAACTTTGCTCATTTCTGTTTCTACTTTCTAATAGAGAAATTGCCATGATTCCTCTGCTTTTTGACATTTCGTATGATTTTTTTGGGGTGGGAATAAAAAGCTGTGAAATTGTTCAACCTACTTTGTAACCAAAGAAGCAAAGCTGTGTAATTGAGTTTTTATTTTATAATGCACATTCTTTATGTATTTTTATTTAGTGTTCTCATTCACATTTTTCTTTGCTGTCTAGCATGATCTGCATGACCTATAATCTTTGAACCACTTTCGTACCTCATGTTTTATCCAGCACTCTTATTGTGATATGTAATAGTCTGTGAACAATGTCAAATAAAAAAAGAAAGAACAGCTAGTGTTGGTGGAGCTGAGCTGGTGTATCACACACTAGTTTAAAAATGAAGTGAGCCATCTTTTGTTCATTTAAAAATGGTGTTTTGAATTTCGTATGCAGAAAACGTTTTGTTACATTGCAGATTTTAATGTATTTAATAAATGCAACATGCAGATTAAGTGCAGTGTATACTGAGTATTTAAATTAAAATGTACATTTCATAAATACAGTTTCAAGAGACCATTTGTGTATATTAACGTAGTATGTCAGAAATTGATGTACAATATATTTTAACACTTTCTGAAATTAAACTGCAGTTTTGTTGAAAGATCTGGCTCAACGTGTTCAGAATATGAAGACTGATTAAGTCACTGTTAAGTATTAGTCTGAAAATGATAGATGAAACATACATGGGCTACAGCCCTATGCAAAGTTACACTCCATTAAACCAAAGTAAGTTTATTGTTAAAAGCTAAAAGCTGTCACAATACAAAACTGGTCCAATCAGTATGAGCAGTATGTACAGTAAATACAGAGACAAAATAAAAGGGTCAAGACACAAAAACCACAAATAAAACAACATAATATTGATAAAAAAAAGCTCATCAGCAAAATACATTATGACGTCGTTAGAAATGATAAAAATATAGAACAGATAAAAACTTCTAATCATCATTCCCATTTTGAGAACTGAGTCTAATCTTACTGGCTGCTAACCCAAATTTTGCTCCCATATAAGTAATAAATACATCATTATCAGCCAGAAGAACACAAATCTGCTGGAAACAGGGTCTGTCAGAGAATATAAAATACCTGCAAGAAACTTTTGTCTGGAGGATACATAAAGAGGACAATGTAAAAGATAATGCTCAATGTTCTCTACTTCCCCGGTATTGCAAATACATAATCTTAGATGGACAGGGGTGTTATTATATCTGCCCGTCAAATAGGCAGAAGGCATACATTGGTACCTTAAAATTGTGAATGCTTTTGTAATAGGGGCCAGAGTGAGATGGGAAAAAATAATGCTCTAACCCAAATGAAGTCTTGTATAGTGGGTACCACAAGGAAAAAGAAGAGTTCGAGAGTGAATGTAATTCAGACCATTTGGAAGCAAGATGAATTTTCTCTTTGATCAGTTGCTTGACTCTACGGGAGGCAAAATTTGGTAATGAGTCCACATTTATCTCATAGCTTCGGAGTATCGCTCTTACTGAATATACCCAGGAGCTTGGAGAGTTAACGGATAATTGCTCTAAGAAGCATTTTTGGGAAGCCTGGAATCACTCATGGTTAACAACTTTAGCCAGTAGAAGTCAAGAGCAGTGTGTATACCAGCTTGGAGAGTAGTTTGGCCTGTTTCTGCCCTCAGAAAGGAGGCAGGGATGCATCTAGGGACAGCCAACAGAGATTTCAAAAATAAATTCTGAACAGTCTCCCAAGTTCAAGGCATTATTGTATGCCCAAATTTCTGCTCCATATAGTAACTGTAGGACAATTTTTCTCTGATAAACCTCGATAGTAGGTGCTACCAATTGACCTCCTTGCAGTCTATAGAATTTTAATAAAGAATTTATAGAGAAGGATGATTTTAACTTAATAGCAACAACATGAGTTTTCCATGACAAATTTGTTTGCAATCTTAATCCTAGATAATTGTAATAAGATTGTTGATCTATGGATTTTGCCTCTAGGCTCCACCAGTGAAGTTTTTCTTTGGGCCAAAGACCACCACTTTGGTTCTAGCGTGATTCACTATTAACATTTCCTTTGAACAATAATCACTTAGCTTCAGTAAGAGTCTTCGCATTCCGATTAAGGTAACCGAGATCAGAACCTGCATATAACAGAACGGATAGTTTAACATTCTGAATAGTGGCTGGGAAAAATTTTGATCCTTTTAAAGCCTGGACTACATCATTAATATAAAAATTAAATTAAAAGGGTGCCAGGAGACAACCCTGGCGTACTCCTCTATCTGTGGGGATGCTATCGGAAAGAACACCATTAGCCCCAAGTTGAAACCTGATGATAGTATTGTGATGTAACATTTGAATTAGAAGGAGTAATCTGTTAATGTTTGCTGCCGCTAACTTTGACCAAAGTCATTCTCAGTCGATTAGGTCAAATGCAGAAGTAAAATTTACAAAGGCAGTAAAAAGTTCTTTTCTATCTTTTTGAGAATATTTTTGAATTACATGGTGTAAAACAAAACATTGATCTAGTGTAGATTTACCCTTCCTAAACCCGGCTTGTTCTTCTGTGAAAATATCATTTTCCCAAGCCCACTCCTCTAGTTTGCCTAACAGGTATCTTGTATAAAGCTTAGAGATGATATTCAATAGACTGATCGGTCTAAATTTTTTAGGATCCACCATAGAGCCTTTTTTATGGTTAGGAATTACAATACTAATTGCCCATCTTTGAGGAATTTTCCCGTACTGATTTATATAAGTAAATAATGAAGCAATGGGTGGAGCCCACCAGTATAAATTTGATCTAAATAATTCTCTGGGAAGCATATCTTCTCCTGGTGCTTTATTATTAGGTAGGACTTTAATCAAAGAGTTTACTTCATCAGTGGTAACTGGATCCCAAGCATGGCAGAAAGAGAATAAAGATATATCCAAACTAGTACAGGGACTCTGGGTTATATCATATAAGGATGGGAAAAAAGGTCAGAAAAATGATCTTGCTATTGAGAGGAGGTGATCTGATTGGTGATAATCCCCTGAGAATTTCTAGTGCCTTTATTCACTAGAGACCAAAATCTTGGATTCCATTAAACACAATGGGACTTGTGAATAAACAAAAGATTGTGCTGAACAATTTTTTAAGCCAAGAAAAAGTTTAATAAATAGCTCAAACATTTTCAGTTATCCCTGGATAAAGTAATCAAGGAATGGTTGGGAGTAGTGATTCTTTGCAGTTGACACTCTACTCCAGTTTATTAGCTGAAGGGTATAAAATGGAATGTCCTTTTTCTTTTATACCTTTGTGTCATCGCAGGTGATACCATTTGAAGCAAAGATCCTGAATTTACTTAAGTGGTAATACCAAAGACTGCTACCTAAACTACATTGGTTAAGCTGATCTTAAAAGTTCTCATGAAGAAATATACAATAAGCCCTGTGAAGCTGAGGAGAAAGTACATTACGTGATTCTGCAAATGACTTGAAATGCAACCCATATAACCCCTTTCTATTTGCCATGCTGGTTGGGGCTTCTGGGAGCTGATTTCCAAAATAACAAGGGAGGCGGGGGGGGGGGGGCAAATGCGTCCCAGGTTTGTTAAAACTTGAAGACCAGAATATGACTCCTGCGAAAATCACTAATTTTCAAATGCTTTTCTAAAAGTTCTGCCAAATTGACAAAACAGTTTTGTTTGGCTAAGTGGAAAGTAACGCTGTAAGTTTGCTTGATAGCCAGTAGTTTATTTCGGAGACTGGCAAATTTCCACCTACTTGTTTAGTGCACTAGCAAGCTCTTCCAACAAAAGCCTGTGCAAATAACATATACTTAAAAACAGTAACTTCTGAGCCAAGGAATTTGCTTTGTGGGTCAGAGTGGGCAAAGCTTACTTTCTTAAAACACAAAAATACACTCCAGATTACCCTATGTGGTATAATTTGTGGTGAGTGGAATCATTGTGTTGCTATTGTTAAGGAATTAGGACTTGGTAATATTTGTCAATGTGCTACAAATCATCCAGTGATCTAGCAATAGATTCTGATCTACTTTCTGTGCAACCTTGATCAATGTGACCAAAACCTGGAGACTGATTTCTTTTTCTTGAACTTTATTTTAGGTCATATTTCAGAAAATAAGTTAAATCCAAAATGTAGTCATTAGTCAACAAGAAAGGATTCTTGAATAACCTGGATTTCTTCAAAGCTGCATCCACTCTGCAGAAATAATCCAGTCTGAACCACTTTTAACTGTTGTGGTTCAATGCTATGGAATTCTAGAAATTGTAGTTTCTTGTGGCACAAGAGCTCTCTGACAGAGGAGGCTAAATATCTCACAAAACTGCATTTCCCAGAATTCCATAGCAATTGAGCCATGGCAAAGTGGTGTCAAACTGGGTTATTTCTGCAGTGTGGATGCAGCCCAAATAAACACGAGATTCAAAGATTTAACAAGCTAATTTAATGTATGACCTAAAAAATACATGATTAAAGTTTCATTTTTGTGTGCTATAGTAAAACTATATCTGCAGATAGATAAAATGTTAATATAAAACTAGTACAATTCAGGAAAGAAAATCAACCTAACATACATGGTTGCCACCATATTACTGGTAGAAAACATCACAGACTTGGAAAAGTTACTAAAGAAGGTCAAAAAAGAAAGTGCAAAGGCAGGCTTGTTGTTGAACCTAAAACAAAAATGAGTATGGAAGACCTATGTAAATTCACACTAGGCAATGAAGAAATAAAAAGAGGTAAAGATTTCATGTACCTTGGCTCAAACATTGATCAGAACTGAGACAGCAGCCAAGAAATAAGGAGAAGGAATGGTTGGGGCTGCTATGAAAGAACTATACAATCTTATATATATCCTAAAGTGTAAAGATATACAACTGAACACTAAAGTTAGAATTGTCCAAGCCATTGTATTCCCCAACTATCAGGGAAATCACAGGCCTGAATCTACAAAACCTAAGCAGAGCAGCAGTGGATAGGGAGGCTTAGAGATGTTTCATCCACAGGGTTTCCATGAGTCAAGGTAGACTTGAAGGCAGTTAACAACCACAAATAGTTCAAGATCTAAGGTACAGCTGCTTCTGGATTCCCAGGAACTCCAAGTAACAATTCATTTTTATAAAGTTGGAGACCAGTGAGCAGCAAGCACTGAAGCCAAAATTTTATTTGCCAAATTACTTTCATTGGAAAAGTTCTCCCTGGGAGTAGTAGCAAGTTGCAGAACATTTTGTCATGACTTATACTGGGTGTGCAGAAAATTCCATGTAATGACCTATAATACACTTTTGGCAGGATAATTGTTTTTGTCATAGACTCTGGCATTGATGGTCTGCTATATTTTGTGGAGGTGCTTAGAGTAGACAGAACAGAAATTGGAGAAGTTGAAGTCTAGAATGAACCCAGAACATACTGTAGACCCAGACATTAGAATAGAAGCTGGTAACTTTTTCCCTGTACTGTTGACCCATCCAGATCCAAAGGTGAGCAGGATGGCACAACTCTGAATTGTCAGTCATTTCTCTACCTCTAGTGTATGTTCATGCGCACATTGACACAGTCTGTTCAGAAAGCAATAGTGGGACTGTAATGTGGGAGAGATTCATAATGCTGAGAATCACATGAAATCAGGCAGGAGGCCACAGGTTTCTCACCCCCATTTCTAAGCTTGTAAATTCTACTTTTGACATGACAGCTGTTATTAATAGATACGGAATTGGTGTGTCTTGCTACTGACCACTTGATGAGAGTAATGGGGAAGGGAAATGACTAGGGCAAGTACAAGAGAAGGCTTTGTGAATTCATGTGGAGTAATATGAGCTACTAACATCATCCAGACCTTGCCTGTTGCAATTGCAAGGGCAAAGAACACATTGAACAGCAAGAATAAAATGAATGTTAGAGAAACTAGTATTCACCATTAGTACTTCTTTCTGGCTAAGCTTTGGAAAGGCAATCTTCCCTTGTTTAGTTCATTATAAGTTACCATTTGTGAATTATTAATGAATTTTTATCAGTTCCATAAGCAGTTGTCTCTGTTAAGAGTTTTGGAATTAAAATTACACCTATCTTCCACATAAAACTATCCAGACATTAGAACTGTCAACATCTTTTGTACTTTATGTAGCAGACTTTGACAAGTGAAAGGAGTAACATATGTGCACAACCATATCCTATTTTGGGAGAAGTACTGAAATTCAATTTGTTAGCTGTGTGGAATATTCATGAATGAAGTAAGTATAGCAGAACAGCTTCTGCAGGTCAAAGGCATGCCTGAGAGATCACCCAAGGAGCATGCTGAAAATGAGCAAATATGATGGCATTAAATAGTATATAACACTTAAATACTCTTGTAATTTCATTTTCACAGTTGGATGAATCTTTTGACACAGCTTTGGCAACAATGCAAGTGTAAATTGCCATGCTACTATGTGAGTGCAGAATTATATCTTTAGTTTTGCCCTGCCAAAAATGAAATAATTTTGGCTAATTTATAGAGCAATCTTGTGTTTTTCTACAGAATTTTAAGTTCCACTGAGTTCAATGGAATGTCCTCCCATGTATGTATGGGGCTGCAGCCCTAAAGAGACTGTGAATATGCATAACAATATAGCTGATCCAACTCAGAAGAGAGAGAGGTTGTTAATTCATCACATATTCATTGCACTCCCACCCTGTCAAAATCTTCCAAGAATCAGAGCTGAAGATTCCACTAACACTTGTAAAGATGAGGCCTTCCAGATAATGTTGGACTATACGTGCCTTCAATCTTACCATTGGTTCTGTTATCTAGAGTCAATGGTTTGTCCAGTTCAATAACATTTGAAGGACCAGACATTCTCCAGCTCAATGTAGCATTTCTTTATTGTTTGCCATTTCTCAGGTAGCTGTTAAAACAATTCTTGTTGCAAATGACTCAAGAAGATGTCTCAGTCCACCAAAACCAGCAGTTCAAATTGACTTCAAATTGTAAAATATGGAAAATCAGTTTACATCACCAGATTTTGTCATTTGAGTTCTACTTGTTCACAGCCCAGCTGTTTCCATTTTGGCCAGCCACAAACAAACAAAAATAGGCATCACAATTAGATCCATTTTTAAAAAAAACTATGGTGTGTCAGTCTTACTAAGTATAGAAAGTAGGAGCTCCCAATTAAGAGTTATAGAGAGCCTGAAACTCTCCTTATTACTCTTAGCACAACTAATGAAGTCCTGCTCCAAATGGCATGACCATCTTAAATTCCTTTGGTAGCAACAAGGATGACACCATAATACTAGTGGAAAATATCAGAGACTTGGAACAATTACTGAATATGGGCAAAGGTCCTACTGGTGGCTGCCCACTGTAGCAGTGGGGACAGAAATATGGCATAACCATACCCACATTCTTTCAATGCACAAGGGGTTTTCAGAGAAACCTTCTTCTGTCAGTTGACTGATATTTCTTAAATCAGGGCTGGCCCTACCATTAGGAAGAGTGAAATACTTGTTTCAGGCAGCAGATGTTGGAAGACAACAACAAAGTGGTGGTGGGGGGGATAGAGATTTATGAACTATGTGGTCTACCCTTTGTCCCCTAAGATAATTGGTTGTCTATAAGTAAGATGCTCTCCCACTCTCAGTACTGAAGAAATGTTCAAGTGTTGACTTTTGTCAATTGACTTTTGTTCTTAGGATGAGATAGGTGCCATTTTGTTTTTTGCCTCAGACAGCATATTTTGGATCTGATCTGTCTAGAATTTTTTAAATATTATAACATTTTCCACTATGTTAAACCAATGGGTTCTTAGTGCTACAAGTTCAATTATTCCACCTTTTCTCCTCTTCTTTTGGAATTCCTCCCTCCACTTTTTTAGTTTAAAAACTATTTGGTTTAACATATCCCTGGATAACACCTCTACTTAGCTTACTTTGGCTAGCTAGAATTGCCCTCAAGCCATAATGTGAAATTGGTCTAAAAGCCATGATTTCATGCCATCCAGGGTTAAGTGTAACCACAGTCAGCATTTATACAAATCAAAGTATGAAACCATAATAAAAATATTTGCAGCCTTCAAGACTTTGTGGGACTCCATTGCCCTTCCGCCCCAGTTGGAATGACCCGGAGTGAAGAGTGATGGAAGTTGTGGTCCAAGAACTGGACAGCTACAGGTTCTTTACCTCACTCTAGTCCTTGTGAGAGGGAAAGGAGACAAGATAAGAAGAAAGCTTGTTGCACATTGACTCTCCAATATCAAGAACATTATGCAGATGCCATTACTGTCATTACTTTATCAATTTAGCATTTTTTTTCATTTGTTTTTTAAATTAGTGTAAGATGTTTCAAGAGTATGTTCTGTGACCACACTATTGATCAAAAAGTGAGTAGTTTGGCTGTGTTGCCTAGATCACAGAACTGAAAGAGACCTCAAGGACTATCCAGTCCAACTCCCTGCCATGCAGAAATACACAGTCACAGCACCCCCGACAGATGTCTAGTCATAACTGACTGTAGGAGGCAGTGCTCATCTCTGTTACTAAGCCGAAGAGCCAGCCTTGTCTGAAGATAAATCTGGTGGTCATGTGGCCAGCACGACTGCACCAGCTACTGTTACCTTCCCACTGGGAAGTGGTACTTATTTATCTACTTGCATTTACATGCTTTTGAACTGCTAGGTTGGCAGAAGCTGGGACTAGTGACAGGAGCTCACTCCATCATGCAGCACTCGGGCCTTGAACTGCCAACCTTCTGATCTTCTGATTATCAGAATTGACGTCTTAACCACTAAGCCACCATTTACTCCTGATTTAAAGTGCAGACTTGAAAGAGGAGATAGTTTGCAAGTTTGCTCTGAAATCCTGTGAGATAGATTAGACTGAACCATAATGACTAGGCTCAAATCACTAGCAAACTTTAGTCATGTGTGGATTTGAACCCAAGCTTGCTCCATCCTCACTATGACATCCCTTCAAATATTTAAACATGGCTATCATGTCACCCCTTAACTCTCTTTTCCAAGCTAAACATACCCAGCTCCCTAAGCCGCACCTCATAGGGCATGGTTTCCAGACCATTTTGGTTGTCCTCCTCTGAACAGACATGAACTGGAAACTGTGACTCTTTAACCCTTCTCCTGTACATAGTTGTATTTGAAAGTTTCTCCAGTGAGTCTCTTTGTCATCCAAGCATCCATTACCAATCTGTCCTGGAAGTGAGATCTACCAAGGAAATTCTGGCTTATGGTGCTCCAAATTAGTGTAGCCTGTAGAGCTTTCCATGCTACCACATGATGTAGAGCCTGCATGCTGCCACATGTAGCAGGGCTTTCTCTATAGTAGTACCCTTGTTATAAAACTCACTTTCATTAGGGATCTGATGCTTCACTAGACTCTTGTCTTTGAGGTGCCAGTTAAAACCATACATATTTTACTAGCTTTCAGGAACAACTAAGTTTCAGGAACAACTAGTGTTTGTGGAGTTGAAATCTTTCATGGCCGGCATCCATAGTTTTTTGTGGGGCTTTCAGGCTATGTGGCCATGTTCTAAAAGAGTTCCTTTCTGACATTTCGCCAGCATCTGTAGCTGGCTGAAGATGCCAGGCACAGATGCTGGCAAAACGTCAGAAAGGAACTCTTCTAGAACATGGCCACATAGCCCGAAAGCCCTACAAAAAACTAGTGTTTGATTTGCTTTTTACTGTTGACCTTTTTAGCAGACATTCATAAAGTCATTATTTTAGATATATGTGATTTTGACTACCTTTTATGTAGACTGTCAGCAGTAAAAGCAGGATTGGCAGAGATGATTAGTAGTACACATTATAATTAACCAAGATTTGTCTCTCCATCTAGAAATAGTTGTAAATGGTTGTTGTTGTTGTTGTTGCTGTTGTTGTTTGCTAATTAGAAAATGGGCCTACATGGTGTGGTGTGTGTGTGTGAAGTGTCATTGTTTGTTTATATGTGCTGTTGCTAGCCTTTATGCACTCTATCAGCCATTTCCAACTCACTGCAAAGCCCCTTCTTTGTTTTCTGTGTGACAGCACCAGCTTAGTCAATCAACTGCTGCAGTCAGTGTTTGCATCACATGATAGCAAGCTAACAAAGAAAACAAAACCTTTTCAATGTGGGGAGGAGTGGAGGGTGTTTGGCACTATAAATGCATAGAGAGGAGCTATGCCAGCTGCTCCCTGCTACGCTCTGCTTGCCAGTTGGTCTATTTTTATTTTTATTTTTTTAGCACTATTCAGCAATACTACCTAGGTGCCTGCGCAGACAAGAAAAGAGCCAAAACAAACCCAAAAAGACAGTGTACACAAGCATTAGGCAGAAATCCAACCCAGGAAAATGCATTTTAAAAAAAGGTGAAAGGTTTTTATGTGTTTCTCCGCTATTTATTTCCTTCCTCCTCTTTTCATCTGGAAACCTGAACGTTGCTAATTTTTAAAAAACAAATCTTGATTGCTCCTGCAAAATTCAGCGGAGCATAGAGACTCTCTGTTGTAGCAAAAATGCAAAAAAGAACTTAACTTCATGTCTGAAGATGCTTGCAATCCATGCCCATTTTCCATACAGAAACTGAGAAGGGGGCGGAGGGTAAATGGCAAAAAGGAAGAGCTCTGAAGCAACTTCTCAGTATGGTCCACTTCAGTGATTCCAAATGACACTTCTATTGTGCAACCATCCTGCCCTCATTCATGAATTTTTATGGCAGATTCAAATGACCTTGGCTCCCAATTGTAATTTTTCTATGTTTTCTTATCTCATTTCTTTTGTCTTTGTCTTTGGACAGAAAGTTTGTTAAGGAAGGAAAAACTGGTTAACATCACATTGTGCTTTTTTTTTTTTTTTTTTTTTGGTCTCAGTCACAAAAGGGCCTTAGATATAAATTGAGGGGAAAGCTCGTTTCTTGGATCTCTTTTTTTAAAACTTTTATAACTCCTTTTAGCTGAGGAGCTCAGAGTACTGGTTTAATCTCAAAGAACTCCTATGACAAGTAGCTTTTTCATGGATATCCACAGAATCCACAGAATCTGAAGAAATTGATTAATAAACACAAACTCTCTTGCTGAAATAAACAAGTCTTAAAGGTACAACTATATTCCTTCTTCCCATCACCTCTATTTCCCTTTTTATTCTGTGAGAGACTAGTAATTGCTTTTGGAGATTATCACTCAAAAATATGGATTTCGTAGTTTCATAGTTTAGCAAGAACTTCAGTTCATTTTCCACCCATATTTGTATTCCATACTGTCCTAGTAATTAGTGAAAACAACAGAATCCCTGAGGAAATTTAACAACTACAAATTTACTATAGCATGAGTTTTAATTTAAAACAACTCATTTCATCAGATGCAAAAAGTACCGCTGGCAGTATTTTCTGCATTTAATTTGATTTCACTGTTTACCATCCCAGCTCCTTTCACATCTGAACTTCATAACACTCAAGTATCTGATGAAGTAGACTATAGCCCATGAAAACTCATCTGTATAATAAAATCCACATTTTATGTATTCTGTTTTTTGTGCACTGGAATAACACCAATATGTCTTTGGAAATGTTCACTAAATCACTGGAGTGTTTATCAGGCTTTTAAGAATGAATTGTGAAACTACAGATTAAGGAACACATGCATGAATGCTTGAAATCATCAACAATGAAGCCTATTTTTTTCAAATTTAATAACAGATTAAACACTGATATAATAAATGTCAAAAATAAAAATGATCTGATGCAAGATTAGATTAGAGAGTTAAGGATATAAGAAGAGCCTAACTGAACCAGGCTAAGGCCTATGTAGTCTAGCCCAAATGACTAACCAAATGTCTATTGGAAGTCCACAGAAGGGCTTTGGAAACAATAGCCTTTGTAACTTCCCTTTAATCGTCCAATTAGTAGCCAAAGTTACTAAATTGTATTTTAGTTTAACACTCCCAGAATCCCTCAGACAGGAGTATTCTGAGAATTACAATCCCAAAATAGCTAGCAGTAGACCAGTTCACATGCTAATTAAGCTAAAAACAGACCTGTTCACATGCAGCAGGGATTTACAGAGTTTGTTTAAAATCTGAGTCCCATACAAGTTATTGCTAACTAAATGCTTTAGAAATGCAAATATAGCAAATATATGATTCTATGATTCTACTCCAAGGTTTTACTGCATACCCAGATGATGGAGTTTATCATACGACAGATATTGGGGGTATAATGCAATGGCAATCCGAACACAATCATGGGGTTTCACGTAATTGCGTATGAGTGTATCTCACGCAATTTCGGGCAATTGAAAGTCATTCTGAACGCAATCATGGGGTTTCATGTAATTGCATATTAGAGTATCTCATGCAATTTCGGGCAATGAGGGTTCATTGTTGGGAAACAGGAAGTCATTCTGAACGCATTCCGAATGCAATCAGATTTCACATAAATTCGCTAAACTAGCAAATTCACGTAATTGCCAATTGGCTCCATCTGCAATTGAGAGAAATTCCTCCCATGTGATAAACTCTGATGTCTTTTGCTGAGGAATTCCCAAAACTATCATTGTCTCCTATGCTTTACCTCCACCTGCTGGTAAGAAAGCTGTTTTAATTTAGTGTTTTATTATAATAACTAATGATTATATATGTCTGTTGGTCTCTCTTTTGATCAAGTTGAAGACTAGTAGTGTGGAAATTATTTATAAAATTGTTATTAGAATTTAAGTACAATTGTTTTTTTAGAACTACACAGTGTATTTTGAAGTACGTTTGGTTGTTATTTGATAAATGTACATTCTTTTGATATATTTAAGAGGTAGAAGTTGTGCAAAGATTATATAACAGAGGAAGCAGAATAAGCAAAGAAATATAACCAATGACTTGCAAGTGAGAAGTCAGTTGTGTTATCCTTCTTTTTAGTTAGTTGTAGCATTTTATTTGTACTTTATTAGTTTAGGTTTGTGTTTAAGTATGTTAATATGACTTTCCTGTATATGTAGTTTTGTATCATAAAAACATTTTTATGTGTTGTTGGGTTTTTGTTTTGTTTGGGGTGTGTTTTTAATAAAGATATGGGGGTGGGGGGGAACAAGCCATTCTGACAAGTCAGTGTTATGAATGCTATTAATTTATTAAGAACTGCAGTGGTAGGGAAACAATAATTTATTCTTAGAAGGCAGTATCCCACATTGTATCTATTACATTTGCAGAGCATGGCTTCCATCCAGTGGGATGAAGTCAATGGAATTTTAAGCTACAGTCTGCCCTCGACATGCGCACCCTCGCCGTACACAGCCTCAAGCTTAGACGGATGGCAAGCAGCAAGGGACAAAATGGTGCATGTGCCACAGCATGCGGGAGCATGCTGCCATTCAAATAAATGGGACTCCAGCATACATGAAATTTGCCTTAAGTGGGGGTGGGTGTGCCCAGAACGGACCCCCCGCATATGGCAAGGGCACACTGTATTTGTGGCTAACCTATATCCCACTGGTTAAATTGGGTCTGCTGTACCAGATATGAAATCTTAAACATTATATCCTTGGAATAAAGAGGTGTAAATTCAGATCTTCATTATGCCATAGGTTCTACTGTATGCCTTGGGAAACCCACTCTCTAGCATTTTAATCCACCCCTTTTTAGGAATTGTGAAGGCCCACCTACACTTCCTTGAGGCTTTTCACAGAGCAGAGGTACAAGAGTGTAGAAAGTATCCAGAGAGCACCAGCCTTTCACGTGGGAGTATTGTGAGTGGCGAGTCTGTTCCATCCCACATTCTGCTTCTGCTCACCCTTGAAGAACCCGAGCAAAAGGGAAAGTTGGGTTTTCTCCTCCTGACTTTGCTGAAATCAAGCAAAAGGGCAAGAAATGCATAAAATGAATGGGGTGGAAACAAAGCAGCAGCCTTCACAGCTCTTTCAGCACTTTTAACCTTCCGTGTTC
Source organism: Urosaurus nigricauda (assembly GCA_034509955.1). NCBI lineage: Eukaryota > Metazoa > Chordata > Lepidosauria > Squamata > Phrynosomatidae > Urosaurus > Urosaurus nigricauda. Next base: position 247,365,146 of record JAOEGL010000003.1, read on the forward strand.
TTACATCTCTTTTCTGAGAAACCGTATTTACACTTCCTCTACATTTACCCACATTTTGATACAAATTTAGCCACAAGATTGCTATAAGCTGAAACTCTGCATGGGCTCCCTTGACTAAAGATTTTTCTTGAAAGTCCCCTTTTACATAACCAGTCCTCATTTGTCCTCAGTACAAAGATCTACCAACATTGCTCATTGTGAGAAACCCAGTGAAAAGTACCCCATAAATAACTGCTAGGAGCACATTTTGTACCCAGGGTGAAAAGTTCACAGATTTATCATTTGACTGCTTCTTCAGTCGTACTGATACATCACCAGGGCAGCTTCATAAGGATGCTCCATATTTTTTTTTTCATTTTTAAATTGTTCACTATACAGATCATATAGAGAGCATCTGGAATATATAACTTCTTCCTCTTCCATTTATGGAGCCTTAGTGTGCATTTTGAGTGGATTTAGCTGCATTTACCGTTCAGTATCCCTAAATACCCTAAAGGCCCAAGATCCTATCTGACCTTGGAACCTAAGCAGGGTAAGCCTTAGTTAGCATGTAAGTGGGAGATCACCAATTAATACCAGGTGATGCAGGCTATATTTCAAAAGACAGATTGGGCAAAAACACCTTTAAATATTCCTTGCCTAAGAAAACCTTACAAAATTCATGGGGTCACCATAAGCCAACAAGAGTCTTAAGGGCATGCACACACACACACACGCCTTCCTTGGAACAAGGATTGGGGACTTTTTGACCGAGAGGCAAAATTCCACTTCATGATGGGTTTAATAAGAAAAAAATAAAAGTGTGTGAGGCCTAAAAGTGGGACATGAGCCACAAAAGGGCAGACCAATTCTCTGCTTGTCTACTCAGGTTTTTAAAGAAAAGAAAGGGCTTTTGAGAAGCTGCTGTATTGTTTCAATTGTACTGCTTTCTATACTGTTTTTGAATTGTATTAAATTGTTTTAATATTGTTAACAGTTCAATTGTATTTAAATGTTGATCTTTTGTATGTTTCCATGTATAATAATAACACCAAGAAGTAGGTAAACCTCAGTGAAATCTTCCTCTTTTCTCAGAGAGCAAAGCAAAAGGAAGTATGATCTAGAATTCTAGACAGACACCCTGCAATAGGTCAGTGGTTCCCCATTCCAACCTACAAAATAGATAACTTCTACAGAAGGTAAAAGGCGATGCGATGATACAATTTTTACACTTCTTTATACTGGTATCTTCACATGTGGTGGGAATCATGTGGTCCTCAAGATGTTGCCAGACTGCAACTTGTCATATCCCTAGACATTTCAGCCAATGGGAAAGAATGCTGGGAATAGCAATCCAAACAACATTTGGAGGGCCTTATGATTCTAACCCCTAGTGTAAACAGTGGGTTGAGGGGGCTTGATCCAGTGGAGATACCTTGTGAATGGAAAAAAACAGGGGGCTTTTTTTCTTAATTCCTCCCTCTACACACAGAGAGATACCACACTTTTGCTCCACCTTCTCACACCATTCTGTAGGATCATAGAATCATAAAGTTGGAAGAGACCACAAGGGACCTCCAGTCCAACCCCCTGCCATGCAGGAACTCAAAATCAAAGCATCCTCGACAGATGGCCATCCAGCTTCTGTTTAAAGACCTCCAAAGAAGAAGACTCCACCAAACTCTGAGGGAGTGTGTTCCATGATCAAACAGCTCTTACTGTTGGGAAGTTCTTCCTAATGTTGAGGTGGAATCTCTTTTTCTGTAGCTTCCATTTTCTAGTCTCTGAAGTAGAAGAAAACAAGCTTTCTCCATCCTCAATGTGACACCCCTTCAAATACTTAAACAGGGGTATCATATCACCTTTTAACCATCTCTTCTCCAGGCTAAATATACCCAGCTCCCTAAGTCTTTCCTCATAAAGTATGGTTTCCAGACCCTTCACCATTTTGGTCACCCTCCTCTGGATATGCTCCAGCTTGTCAACATCCTTTTTGGATTGTGCTGCCCAGAACAGGACACAGTATTCCAAGGTGAAGTCTGACCAAAGCAGAATAGTGTGGCACTATTACTTCCCATTCTAGACACTATACTTCTATTGATGGAGCCTAAAATTGTATTGGCCTTTTTACCTGCCACATCATGCTGTTGAGTTATTTTCAACTTGTGGTCTACTTTCACATGTACTGTTGTCAAGCCAGGTGTCACCCATCCTATATCTATGTATTTCATTTTTCTGCCCTAACTTTACATTTCTCTGTGTTGAAATTTGTTTTGTTAGCTTTGGCCCAGTTTTCTAATCTCTTACGGTCAGCTTGAATTTTGATCCTGCCTTCTGGGGTATTAGCTACTCCTAATTTTGTGTCACCTGAAAATTTGATAAGTATGCCCTCTATTCTTTCATCCAAGTCATTGATAAAGATGTTGAATAGCACTGGCCCCAGGACAGAACCTTGTGGCATCCCATTAGTCACTTCTCTCCAGGATGAAAAGGAGTCATTGTTGAGCACCCTTTGGGTTCAGCTGGTCAACCAATTACAAATCCACCTAACAGTCACATTGTCTATAAGAATATAATGAGGAACCTTGTCAAAGGCCTTGCTGAAATAGAGATATGCTATATCTTCTCCCAATTTGTTGACAATTTTCTGTGTTCTTTGTTGTGGGACTGTGTTAAACAATTAAGCATGAATAACTTTTGGTGTAATGTTGAATCCCTTATGAAAGCCGTCAAAGAACTCCTTCTTTCAGACAAAGGGGAAGTATTCTCCTACTTCTTTGACTAACCTATACACAACATTAAGTGTGTTTCATGCAGCTGTATATGAGTTTGTTTCTTACTTCAAAATGCACGTGTGCACATACAGACACACAAGCCTGATCATAACCAAAACACTGCACATGGACAGCCACGGCTTAAAAACATATCTCTGCAGCCATTTAAAAAAAGGCCTCAACACATCAGGAGCTTTTTTAAAAATGCCCTCTGTATAAATGGACACACACACCCCTTTTCTCTTTCCTGTTCCATGTTTGGGGCCTTATAGTGGTAAAAGGTGAATTTAAGGAATAGAATCGGCTGGAATGCTGGTGTAAAACTTCCATGCCCACATGTGGGTTGGAAGGCCTAGATATGTATCAGTTTTTCGAGATTTACAGTCTTTGTCTCCTTCCAATTTACTCACAAAACCTCAGTAGGACCCAGATTAATTTTGGAATGAATCAGAGAACCTTCACTATGCTTTTCACAAATCCCCCAGACTGCAAGGATCTTCCCATTTGAACTCAAGATTCTGGCTTCCTCCAAAACCTCTTGTACTTACTTGTTCCAGCACCATTACAGGAAGAGCTTGCTTGGTTTCTCCAGTCATTCCAGTACTGTAGGTGATACAGAGGCCACTGTAGGAGCCACTGACTACAACGGTAATTCGGTCTTGTTTTCAGAGTCAAGACAACTGCCTGGAAGATTACTTTTGTAAAGTCATTTGTTGTTAATCTTGGCTGTTACTATTTCAGACGTTTCAGGTTCTGTTTATTTCGGTAACTTGTTAACACTATTCATTTCTGTTCCTTTTTAGAGAGGATGCCATCTATAGAAAAGAGAACAACCTAAACCTGGGATGGAGAGAAGTCTTCTGAAAGCTTTCCCCAAAACATTGTAGCTATCTACAAAATTTAGGGGGTAAATGCTATCCATTGCACAAGAAAAGTAACAACATTACTATTAGTGGCAAAAGGAATATCTTTTTGCTGTCCTTAAATGTGGTGGAGTGGAGCCAGGGATTGGAAGCTGGAATCTTCTCGGCTTTTTAGTTAGCAGGGACTATAACATTGTCTGCCAACCCCTATGGACTCCCCTGTTTGCTCTGCATTTACCTGCAATTGACACAATTGTTGTTTTTCCAACAACAAGGTATTATCTATGTTATTAGCCAAAGTATTTTGAGGTGACTTGGATCTGAATCTGCAATTAAAGGCCATTAGCTTTATCAAAGGTCTGCTCCTGGTAAACATTAAAGCCAATCATTTTTTTTAAAAAAATTAGATCAACAGAGCTACTTGCACACTTGAAGCACCTTCACTGGGGCAACTCCAAAGCATAAAATACATCATGCAAGCCTCTGAAGCTTCACTGGCTTCTTTATCTGGCAAAGATGTTAAAAATCATACATGAGAATGACCTACATTTCATCTCAGATATTAATTCTATTGTCAGTTAATATGGTATTGAGGGATCTCTATGCAGGCAGAGGCCACTCCCCTTCATGGCCATTTGAGGACTGGGAACAAAGTGCAATAAAGTCAGGTAGAAAAATTTCAATTCCATTAGTAATAGAAAAGTGATGTAGACTTGAGTTGATTGACTTGGATTCAGGTTAGTCTCAGGTCACTTCAATGCCTCGACCTGGACTCACCTCAAGGATAAATGATGCATTGACTTAACTCAAAACTTACTGTATATTTTTTAGTGACCACCTTGCTGGCATAATTCACTTTGAGGAGCAGCAAGACCCGCCTCCAGAGTATGGGGCATATCTGTTAGGCAGCAGGCTTCAGGCAGATTGATCCTTATAAAGTTTGTTGAAAGCTTTAGCAGTCTCCACGGATGTGCAGCAGGGATAGGCTGCCAAGCAGACCTCAACACTATTGCCTAATGTGTTTGCTGTTCATTTCTGAGAAACACACCCCATCTCCTTTTTTTTCTGTTAAAGCTGGCTCCCAGACTTAAGACTTGAGACTTGACTTAAAAGAATTTTGCAGGGACTTGAGACCTGAAGGCAGAGACTATAGAGTTTACTTTAGACTTGGAATAAATGAATGCATCACTGGTAACTTTCTTTGAGATCCAGCTGTCCTTGTCCTGTGTAAAGCTATTTGCCTCTTTCTTGGGCAAAAGACACTGAATTTCTCAAGTAGTCTCTGGAAAAAGCCTTAAGGTGCTGTATAAGTAAAGTTTGCCAATTGTAGTCCAATAAAGAGTTTTATCTTTGTTGGAGATAGAAAACCTCAAAGAGTTAAGTCTCAGTCATTTGGCTCCCTCTTGTTTTAAGGTCCCCCTGTTGGGTGTAAAGTGGATATCTTCAAATACAGAAAATTTATTCAGGGATTTTGGACATGCAGCAAAATCCTTTCCTGATGAAGAATCCAGTAAAGCCCCCAAATTCTGCATGATGCATCTCATCTGGCACAATAACTTGGGCATCTTCAAATCCAGGGAGCACATTCTTTACTGGGCCAGCTCCAAAGCATGAGATGCATCATGCAGGCTTTTGGGGCTTCACTGAGTTCTTCATCAGGGAAGGATGTTGAATATTATGTAGGAGAACAAAGGTGACAATGTTTTGTTTTGTTACCTCTTTGCTTGATGGGGAGGCTGGTGGGGCTTCAGGGGCTTACATGGTGTATGTTGTGCTTTGGAGCTGGCCCAATAAAGATGACTGCTTTCTGAATTTTGTATTTTGTTCTATTTTGCTGCATGGACAGCATAGCAACCTCTGGATATGCTACCTGTATACTTGGTTTCTCTTTGTGGGTATTGCTATGGGATGTCATGACAAAGGACTGCACTTCAACATTTCCCCTACAACACTATTCATTATTCCTTCAAAAATAACAAGTTATGGGTAATTGTAATTATGTGTAAAATGTTACCATCCAAACTCTAATCACCCAGCGCAGTCGCCTGAAGGGATACATTTTTTCAGACAGTTGTTTGGCACATAAACAATACTATCATAATGCTGTGTGCCCAAAATAAAATACAAAAACTAAAATTATGTTGTTGTTCTAATAATCTTACATATTCTAATTCCAACTTTGTTAACAGCAGACTTGACTATAGTTCTAGTTATCTGGAAGGCTAGAATTTTTCGAATGCCTGAGCTCCTGAGACAAGTGTATTGGTATCCACTGTATGAAAAATGGGGTACTTTTGTGCAGATCTTGTAAATATGTCCTTCATTGAATTCCACATTTTGCAATTTTGTTACATAATCTAGCTTTTTTCCCCCTAGCTTTTAAAAAAAATTCTAAAAGACACAATATTTCTGTGGTTGTTGATGTAGACACTAGATGGCACTGTAGGTCAGCATAAATTGTGTACGGGTACAGAGGGGTTATGCAAAATGGTCCTAAATGATGTCTCAGATACATTGATATGAGTAGCTTGCAAAATAGATAGTTATGAGAAAAGTAGGGAAGTGTCATATTGTGCACCTTCAAGTTGTTTCTGACTTACGGTGACACTAGGGACTCTTTCACACTGGAGGAATTTCTCCCAACTTCGAATGCAGCCAATGCGAATTCACGTGAATTCCCATTGCATTCGGAAGGCGTTCGGAATGACTTCCCATTACTTGAAAATGACTCCTCCTTGCCCGAAATTGCGTGAGAAGCTTTAATTCACAATAATGTGAAACCTATGATTGCATTCCTCCTCCCTTCAACCACCATCTTGAGGGGAGAGAGATGCAGGCCACCTCCTGCTGCAAGCAAGAAGAGCCCTCCCTTCAACCACCATCTTGAGGGGAGAGAGATGCAGGCCACCTCCTGCTGCAGGCAGGGGGAGCCCTCCCTTCAACCACCATCTTGAGGGGAGAGAGATGCAGGCCACCTCCTGCTGCAAGCAAGAAGAGCCCTCCCTTCAACCACCATCTTGAGGGGAGAGAGATGCAGGCCACCTCCTGCTGCAAGCAAGATGAGCCCTCCCTTCAACCACCATCTTGAGGGGAGAGAGATGCAGGCCACCTCCTGCTGGAAGCAAGATGAGCCCTCCCTTCAACCACCATCTTGAGGGGAGTTAATTGTCTAATTAACAAATTGTAAGCCGCTCTGATAGCTTTGGCTGAAGAGCGGGGTATAAATAAAATGTATTATTATTATTATTATTCAGAGTGACTTCCCTTTTGCCCGAAATTGCGTGAGAAGCTCTAATTCGCAATAACGTGAAACCCCATGATTGCGTTTGGATTGCCCTTGGATTATACTTCCAATTTCCCACGTCTGAAAGAGTCCTAGGTTGATCCTATCACAGGGTTTTCTTGGCAAGATTTGTTCAGCGGGAGCTTGCCTTTGACTTTCTCTGAAGCTGGGAGAATGTGATTTGCCCAAAATCACCCAGTGGGTTTTCATGGCCAAGCAGGGATTCAAAACCTGATCTCTCAGGGTCCTAGTCCAACACTCAAACCACTACACCACATTGGCTGTCATGAAAATGTTATATACTGTCTGTAAACCTGGATTGTAGGAATCTCTGCTAATAAAAGACACTTTATTTCTGGTGGCCAGTAAGGAGACAGGATTTTTTAAAAAAGTTGTTATGTGCTTCATTTATATTGTCCATCCACCAAGGAGCTTAAGACAACAACCCCCAACTTCTCTCACCTTTTATTCTAACCACAACCCTGTGAGGTAGGTTACTCTGAGAGAGGGAGTGACTGGCCAAAGACAATAAAGAGAGCTCCATGGCCAAGTGTGAATCTGAATATCACACTAATTGCTGCTCTGTAATAGATTACTATGTTTTTCTTTCCCTGAATTGCTATAATTAGATAATGGCCTATTAAATGTCCTGAGATGGGAGAGTTTTAATTATGTCATATCTTATACACACCCGCATAGCTATCAAATTTAGATGATAACTGTGAAATATATACAAAAATACTATTGCATTAAAATATGTTCATTCTACTGCTAGTTGCAATTAGAATGGATCCACTGAACCACTGGAATTTACCTAAGTGTTGACTCATTCTCAGTCTACTTTAGCTGAGATTAAGCAATAAAATGAAGGCCTTAATCTTTGTATAGTATCTGAGTATTCAAAACACTCATGTAACCTTTATTATGGCAACCCTGCTCAGTATAGTTAGGCCTCCACATTTGCGCTTTTGATTTTTGCAGTTTGATTATTTATGGATTCAATTAAGGTAGTATGTTCTCTCTCAGTATCTCTAGGTCTTCTAGCATGACTCAGCTGGAAGTTGGCCATAGAATCACACTGGATGACCTAGAGATCCCTAAAGAGGGGTTCTCTTCGGGAAAAAACAATAACCAGTGGGTTTTCATTTGTGGTTTTTCCACTTTCAATGGGTCCTGTTTTCTCTAACCCCAGAGAATGTGGAGGACACACTGTTTTATGCCACTTCTTAACATTTTCAGAAGGAGGAAAGTATATTGATTGGTATCCAACTGCACACAACCGTCTCATGGATTTGGGATTCAGATGATATTTGAAATAGGAACCCTAAACTTCCACATTCACTTGCTTGGACTCCACAAGGCTATCATCTCCTTTTCCAGATCGTAACCAAAGATCATGACTCGACATGTTCTACATTGACACGATTACATTTTTCATAAATTATGGGTAAATTAAAGTGTTGTTGGCATTTTTCTATAAATGTTGTTATTTTAGGACGAGCTCTGTTAAAGCAGAGGGAGAGAACTTTGAAAAATTATTTACTGGACTTAAGCTGCCAGGATTCAACTGCCACTCCCCTCGGCCATATTGTGACCAATCTTGCTGGGAAATACAAGATCAAAAAAATATTTTTTCCAAACTGCGAGGTATGACAGGAAGACAATATTTCTTGCTCTATAAAGATCACTGTATAAAGCAATATGGGATTACAAGGGCCATCCAGTCCAACTCCCTGCTGTAGAGGAAGACATAATCAAAGCCTGTCTGACCTGTATAACTGTACAAAGCTGGAGCCCACAACTTCCCAAAACAATTTCACCAACCTAGTCTGCCTATACTTGAGTCAGATAATATGCCATTCCGTTGCCATGTTGACCTGTCTTCTCCCCCCTCCCCCCCCCGAGAAAATGTAGCAGTTGTTGCAGCAAAACCTGCAAGATTATAGGTCAGGATGAGAGGATAAACTTGGATAGGAAACGTTTCTTATGCATAGAATAATAGAATCATAGAGTTGGAAGAGACCACAAGGGCCATCCAGTCCAACCCCCTGCCATGCAGGAACTCCAAATCAAAGCATCCCTGAAGACAGCTGCTTTGTTGTTATGGTAGGAAATGATGTGCTTTTAAGATGAAACAAATAAAATTGTTAAGATTTCCTCACCCACTGCATGAGTTGCCAAGGGAAAGAGCACCTCTTGTTTCCTATTACTGACACTGATATTGATACCCAGAACCTGTGAGCATATCTGCACTACAAAACAAAAGATAAGCAGCAGTTGAGGTACAGCTGAAGTGAACCTGCAGTGTTTCAATATATAGAGAGATCTTGTAGCACCTTTGTGAGACTATGTAACTGAAAGAAAAAAGTTTGCAGGCTCATGCTGCCAACTTCTACAAGATCTCTTTACATACTGATTCTCCAAACTAACATGGCTATATCTTTGAATTCTACCACGGCAGTGATTTAAGGAAGCTTTGTTAAGAGGTAGCTCTTGGAAGACTTGAAGATGGGGAAAAACCCTGAGGCTAGCTGTTTTAGCAGCAGCTACTGAGCAAACAACCTAAAGAGAGTGTGAGTTAAATCTAATACACACCAGCACACTGAAAGGTTCTAAATTACACAGCTATACTGTTTTTTGCTAGAATGCACTGTCCAGCTATGGAACGGCTGTTTCTTTTCTTTGAAGGGTATCTCAGAATATTAAGTCTGCCAAATATCAATGTTCTTGAGACTTTTCTAAATCAGAGATGAATTACATGACACACTGTTACTAATGCTGAGGTGGTGTGAGGTTTAAAAAATATAACCAAGAGAAATGTTGACTAGACAAAGCAGAAAGTAAAACAATGGCTGAAATCAGCAAGATCTACTTGATAACTTGATCTGTATTCAAATCCACACTTGACTTGACTAAAGCTTGCTGGTGATTTGAGCCTAATCATTATGGCTCAGTCTAATCTTTCTCACAGGATTTCTGAGCAAACTTGCAAACTTTCTCCCTTTTGAAGTCTGCACTTTAAATCAGGAGTAGGAATCATGTAGGCCTCCACATGGTGCTGCACTGCAGCCCCCAGAATTTCTCAACATTGGTTGTGGGCCCAGGGCTGCTGGAAACTGCAAGACCCACTCTTGCCCACTGTTCCATCCTTTTCCAGACTGGTGTGCACTTCCTGGGATGGAGTGGCATGTGCAGGGGGGTGGCATGGGGAGAGGAAACACATGCCATCCAGAAGCCCAACCCCTGGAAGCCTGGCCCCTTGCACCTGGTGCAGGAACACCACTGTAAAGAAGTAATGTCCAAGACCACACTGTCAACATATGTGTACACATAATTATATTTCCAACTTTGTTGCAGGAAACTGTCACTTGTGACTTTAAGGCTGCAGTCCTCTGAGTGATACCCTGCAGTAATTACCACTAAAAGTGAGTCTGTATAGGAGTGTTCTGTAAAATTATTTAAATTTGCCAGATAGTATAATATTACATGAATGATGCAGTTTGTGCTAATAAAAGTATACACATTTATATATTTCAATTTTTTTTCTTCTGATGAAATTTTCAGAGAACTTTTTTTTTTCTCCTTCTGGCTTTGGTCTTTTCTGTCTTTGGAACAGAAGGAAGTTAGTCCTCTGCATTTGTGGTCTCTTCCAACTCTCTGGTTCTAAGTACTCTAGAAATGTTAGATCACTGGTCTTCCATTATCTTTTTCAAAAGCCAAAGGAATTAAGTGTTGATACAACATCTTCCCCATTTCAGAAACATTATTCTTTTAGGGCTACAAATCCCAGACCCAGCAGAGTGGCCATAACGACTGGGGAATCCTGGGGACAGATATCCAAAGTTCTGCCCTCTCACGCTGCATTGCTGCTGCATAAGGCAACCACTCCACTGTGCAAAATGGGACAGGCTTATATCCATCAAACTATCTGGGCTTCTAAACATGAACAAGAATATGTCTTGTGTGTTTGGATTTTCTCACAATGGATTAATTTAATTCCAAAACTTCTCTGATTTAGCTCCATGGCCACTATAGAATTCAGTTTATTTCCAATAATTTGCAAATAATTGATCAAATAAGCTGATACAAAGAGTTATGACTAGAGCTTTTAAAATGGTCTACATCTTTATGTAATTAGTTGGTTTGCTGGGAAACCCGCTTAAAGAAAATATCAGAACAGTGCATGTAGTAATTACATAACTATTTTCAGAAAATACTGGAATTGCTAATTAAGAGTTCTGTATTAACATTTAAATACTTTGGCATTTAAATAGGAGCGAAAGGGCAGGGTGATTTATTGTACAGAATATGCTGCTAATAATTAAAAAAATATGTATTTAGTGTTCAGCAGACCATATTTTTATATTTTCTCTAGACTTCTAAGGAATGAATTACTATTAATTTCTACTTCCATAACATTCATTTGGTGTCAGTCACACATTTTACCTTATACTTGACACAGAAATAAAACCACAGTTCTCATCACAGAGTAGTTAGTGTACGTCAGAATGACTTGCTTGATGGTTTCACTACAGAATGAGTTGATTTAAACCAATTGTTCTTAGGGACTGCATTGTCTAATCAAAATAATTATTCCAGCTTAACAGGTTTGCTTATCAGATTGCCAAGCGCTGCTGTAAATATTGGTATTTATCACACAGGACCTTGTTCTGTTCAAAAAGTGCTTTTCGTCTATGCAGAAGGACAGCAAGAGGACAATAAGTCAGAAACTATTTGAAGGTACAAAATAACAACAAATGCACAATATCCTCCCTGGTCTTCCCTTATGTAGTTAGAGTAGGTTCCTATTTATTTTATATCACTATGCTATAATTGAGAGCCAACATAGTGTAGTGGTTTGATTGTTGGACTGGGTGATTTTGGGCAAGCCACAGTTTCAGAGGATGGCAATGGCAAAGCCCCTCTGAAGAAATTTACCATTTGATTTGTTTGCCTTAGGGTACCCATAAGTTAAAAAAAAAAGGATGTTGCACGAGTTGGTTTAAACCAATTGTCCATTCAAAAAGGGATGTTGCATATTGGAGGCAGTAACAACAGTATTGCAACATTCTGATCTCTCTCTAGTTTTCAGTCAGTGTGCTTTGCTGCTTAGCCATAGAAGCTGGGATAGTCATCTTCTTGTATCTGTACATTCAAGCTGATGTTCTCCTGGTATTGTGCTACCCTGAGAGATGTTAAAAAGGAAATGATAAACAATTCCCTTTGAAGAACCCTGATGCTGGCATATCACTAGAATACTACTCTTCCTCTTAAATAAAAACCATAAAAGCAGACAAGAGCCATGAACACAGATTATGTCCTTCTTGCCCAATCACAGGAAGGAGACTGGGATTTCCCTTCAGGGGAACTCCAAGTAGGGTTAACCAAACCACCTCACATCACCATCTGGCCACCAAATATTGCCAGACTTGCCTCTCATTGAGATATGAGTCAGTAATTTCCTTCCCAAGTGCAACCTCCTCAAGGTAATTTTGCAGCCCTCAACTCCCTTTTTTTTAACTTCTCAAAAGTGAACTACAGTACTTCCACTGGAAGATCCCAGTAGCAATGCAAGTTTTAAGCAGGTACAAATTTTAAACAGCCCTCAGCACATGTGCATGCACTCACCTAGCAACATCATGAAATGCTTGCTTTTCAGACTCTAAAGTAGACTTCTATTTTGGGGGATTTTTGACCATCCATGTTTGTTGAAAAAAATTGCTCCCAGAACCCATATTCCCAGCTATTTCCTTTCATTCTCATTATGTTTCCTCACAAGCTTTGAGGGTCATGATATGAAGCCACTGAGAGTTGTCTAATCACATATATAAAGTGTGAAATATCTGGAGTTCCTATACCAATGCTACTATGCTTTGGCTGTCTGAGAGTGATACTGAATGCCATGCTTTACTCATAGCAGAGTGGTAAGGAGTATGTTATTAATAACAATAATACAATTTATTTTTATCCCACCCCTCTGCACAAGAAGTCAACTGGGGCAGCTTGCAACATTAACAGCAACCGATCAAAGTTAATATATTGGTTTTTCTTTTTTGGTGGCTGGGTGTCTTTTCAGGAAAGGCCTGCCAGAAGAGATTTGTCTTAACAACTCTTTCAAATCTGTTTAAGGTGGTCATGTGACGGATCTCATCTAGCAGGCCATTTCATAATGTGGGAGCAATTGCTGAGAAGGTCCTCTGGGCAGTTGTAGACAGCCTAGATTTTATTGGTTGTAGCAAATTCCTCCCAGAAGACCTTAGTGTGTGGGGTGCATTATACAGAAAATGGTGGTTCCAGATAGGTTGGTCCCAAGCCATTTAGGGCTTTAAACGTAATAGCCTTTGTTCTGATTCTCCATGGAGTTCAACAGATGTCATGACATACAGTGAGAGAGGGGTCACAAGTGGGTTTTGAGGGAGCTCAAAATTCAGAGGAAGGGGCTGTACAGATGGGTGGAATGCAGCCACCCTTTTACTGACCAGACCGGGTCCATGGCAACCTCATGGCGTGGCCCCAATCTGACCTCCGGAGAGCGCAAAAATGAGCTGCAGAAAGTGACTTGTTTTTGCCCCCACCAAGGGGTGCCATAGCTATGGTGGAGTGGCTTTATGACACCTCTTCAGTGCTGCATCGCATAGATGCAGTGCCGGAGTTGCATTAGCATGGTGTCCACCATGTAGACCAGCGTGTGCCAAAATGGTGCCCTGGGGACGGGGCTAGGGTATCTAGCGTGCAGACACTGCGCCATGGCTCTGCTCACAGGCTGGCACAAAGTGCTGTTCTGCATAGGACCTAAACTAGCTTCCCCGCCCTCAAATACCAACAATTTTTGGTCCTGTGCTTTCACTGATCTGCCAGAATTATCAGACAACCCCCAATTTTAGCCCTACACATCAAGGAACAATTAGATAAACAAAGATGACCCTGTAATTCCTAACAGAAAACAGTTCTTAAATTAAGTCTCTCTTTGTGTCAAAGACTTACAAAACTTAACACATATCAGATTTTAAAGTAATTTATTGGAAATAGTTCTTGGATTACAAACAAGCGATACCCATTTACAGAATGTACTGACAGCTAATGGTAAAAACATAGCCTTCCAGTCATCTATTGTACAGCCCTGCAAAATCAGTCACTTACCTAGTCAATTTTTCACTCAGCCCTTTAAATAGTTTATTTGTGGTCCAATTACCTGTTTATAAGGCATTTCCTTAAGAGTGCCAAACTTCACTTCATTCTATGCTATGTAACAAGCAGGTGTTGTTAGAAGTGGCAAAGACATATCTACTACCCTGTGAAAATGTAATCCACTTTCCTTTACACCATTCTGCTGAAGACTTCTTTAAAATTAACATGCTGTAGAGTAACAAAAAAAAAATGGCTCAAGTCACAGCAATATACAAATTTGGATTCAGCAGTATGTTTAACTATCTTGTTCAGCAAAAGCAGAGTGCTATTCAGGCTGCATGCATGTTAGTGCTCTCTGGATGAGTTACCTTGAACACTGCAATTTTATGGAACAAATCACCAGATGATTTTTATGCATCTTTAACATATCTTTAACTTTAGTTGTTCCCAATACCCATCCTGCCCAAAGGAATGATGGCATAAGAATCACTGACACTCAAATACAATACAACAACTAGCCATTTTGTGAAACTTCTGGCACATTAAGACTGAAGGATTCTGCTCCCTTATATAATCTATTAAGCCATTGGTTTTACATTACTTTGTTTTATAAAACAATCTCCCAAGAAGCATTGAATGAAGTCTTCTATCAGAATCATTTAAGGGTTGCCACATGCTATGGTAAAACTAAGCTACACATACATAAGATGTTCTTTTTATATAAACAAAAGCCACAGCACACATCTGTTAACTGAGTTGCATGAGTGTGCTTGAAACTAGTCATACAGTCACTATCTGATAAGCTTAACGTCTTAATTTTAAATAAAACCACTTCCATTTATACAGAAGATTAACAAAGATCAGTGTTTACATATGATGTGACCACTAAGTATCTACACTGCTTACACTTAATATCTCAACAGAAAGCATGAGTTTGATTCACAGAATAAGTAGGTCCACGATTGTAAGTTAACAATTTTTTTTATTGCTTTATACATGTGGTGCTTTCTCAAGGCACTGTGGCATGGACTAGAAAACTTGGAATGACTTGTGAAGGAACCTGGAATGATATATGGTCAACATGGAAAGTTCTTCAGAAGCAAGATGACAGCAAATTTAAATTCCAAGTTATTAAACATCAGGAATGAGTGTTCATAGTTCACAGGAGAAATGAAACCGTCTTGTACAAAGATCAGCTCCTTCACATTCCCATCCTGATACTTTGAATAATCTGGAAGATAGCTATAAAAGAAAACAGATTTAGATATTGGTAAGCAAGTTGGTACACAGTGGTAACAGAATTTGTCAAATGACAGGTGCCATGTTAGAGAATTATAGATTAAGAGGCAGTACAAGAGATTTTTAAAAAAAACCATGAATAAGTTCCACTCAGTAATAAGAAACTGCTTAGGATATATAGTTCTATTCTACTCTTTCTTGTTCCATGTAAACATCAGAAAAAGTGACATTAGGAAGAACATGTGAAGCAGTGAATTCTACTGTATGGCAAAAATTCTCATCTTTCTGGTTAAAAGCAACCCATTTGTGATATCAGCTATGCTGCTTTCAACCATCTGACACATATTTACTTAGATATGAACTTCACTGTGTCCAAAAAGAACCAAGTTAAAAATGCCCAGGGCTGCTGTCTTGAAAAGCTAACCTAATTTGCCAAGATGAAGCTTTTGATTACTATGGAATATGAAGCTGCTATTTATATTTCACTTATAATTGATTATTTCACAATCGCTGTTGCTTAGCTTATCATCAAGAACGTGAACTGTTAAGTTTATTACTTAAAATAAGCTATGAGCTTACTGGAAGATATCAGGTCCCTTCTTTTAACATTCCCTTATTCACTTTTCAACATACATGTAAAACAAAACAAACAAACAAAAAGAATTGAGAAGCTCTAACTCCCTGTTCTCCATCTGGCACTCACTGTCTTCCTAGGGAATTCTCTGTAGACCTCTCCTAAAGTCTCTCCTCAAAGTTCCTTTCAACCTAGAATTGATGTTTTATTTCTTGGAATTACCAGAGTAGCACTTCCTTCCTGATGCTACCTGAAAATTACAACTCAATGTTCTTTCACATCTGAAAACAATTATCTGTTCTGAGTGTTACTACCATCTGACTGAACATGTGACTGAGCTAATAAATTAGATCAATAATAGAAGAACCAGAACTACTGGATGCCAAGAAACCACTGACAGTGAACCTAATACAAGGTTAAAATAAACATATTCAGGGATAGTTGTGTTGGCTATAAAGCACAGTACAATAACATCCAAAATCCACAAAGCAGTGATACCTTTATTGGAACAATGTGCAAGCTTTTGAAGTTCCAAAAGCTTGTGACATGTATTTTGCGCATTTTGGTTGGCCCAATAAAGATATCACTGCTCTGTGGGTTTTGAAGGTTAATTTGGATAGCTTTAATTAAAACAACAAACGTAGCCTTAAATGTAACCCCCACACACACTATAAATTTTAAAAACTGGTGTCAAAAAACTGTAACACATTCTCTAAAAGAGAAGGGGCTCAACTTTGAAAAAAATAGACATCCCACAGCTTTGTGCAATTCCTGACTGGGCCAGTTACAACCCCCTCACCACTTACTTACCCGATCCGCACACCACGAAGATGAACAAGGCCAACAGCCAGGGCCCCACTGATGCCTTCTCCTCGGGGGCGTTTCTCTGTAGGAAGAGTCGGGGGTCAGAACGGATCATGCAGAAAGTGGCTGTTTTGTAGCCACTGCCATCGTCTAACCTCTCCACTCCAAAGCCTCCTCCCAAAATCAGCCCCCAGAGCGCGGCATCACGAGTGGGGTGCAGATGACACCCAGACGAGAGAGGCTGACATCACTGCTCCCCAAACAGCTGCCCTTTGGCACAAACAAGGCTGTATTTAAAAATGTCCCTTTAAAAGGCTAAAGGGGTGGTATGAGTGGGCTCAATGGGAGGAGAAAAGAAAGCCCCCAGGTTTTCTAGAAAACATTGAATTTGATAGTTTTTAAAAATTTTATTCTTGGTACTGTAATTTAAAGGTATACTTTTAATTTTTCTAGTTGCTTATGTCACAACTATTGACATTTGTTGTTGCTGCTTTGTGCCTTCAAGTTGTTTCTGACATATGGTGACGCTAAGGCGAAGCTATCATGGGGTTTTCTTGGCAAGATTTGTTCAGAAGAGGGTTGCTGTTGCCTTCTGTGGAGGCTGAGAGCGTGTGACTTGCTCAAGGTCACAGTTTCCCAGCCTCAGAGGAAGGCAACGGCAAAGCTCCTCTGAACAAGAAAACACCACATGGCAGTTTTGCCTTAGGGTCACCATATGTCAGAAAGTACTTGAAGGCCCAGTGATATACAGGAGGAGTGGAGTGACCAGATTGCCTCCTTTTCAAGGACATGTCCTACATTTCAACCATCTGTCCAGGAGGAATCTTCAAAGGTCCTCCATTTTGGCCATAGCTAAGAAGCATCAATTTATATTTCTATGAGTATTTTTATCTTTTCTTTGGTCATGTCCTGTTTTTCTTGCACGTCCTCTATCTTGTGATGCCAGGTTGTCCTCCTTTCTGGGTCAACCTGGATGGGAGGGGAAGACTAATCGTCCAAGGGAGCCTTGTTTGGAAGAGAGAGAGAAAAGGCTGAATATGGTTGGCAGAAGGGCAACGTGACCAGACGCCCTAACTGCAAAGGAGGACTAGGCACCGTAAAATGTAGGACCTTCAAGAAATAATGGAAAACATGACCAAATAAAAACTTGGAGGGCATGCCCTGGAAAAGGAGGATGCCTGGTCACCCTGCCTAGGCCTTTCTTCTGAGTAGACCATTCGCCTCAATACCCTGAAGGCCCCAGACCCCTGGCTGCTCTTGGAAAGGTAAGCAGGGTCAACCCTGGTTAGCCCTTGGATGGGAGACCAAGTGGTGCGGTTGCTGGCTAGATTCGAAAGGAAGGAACTGGCAAGGATCTGAAAGGAAGGAACTCACCTCTGAATCTTACTTGCCTAAGGAAAGCCTATGAAATCCCCTTATGGGGTCACTATAAGTTCACAGGCAAGACTTAAAAGCCCTTTTCTACTAAGTTCCAAAACACACTGCAGAAATAATCCAGTTTGAGACCGTCTGAACTGCCCTGGCTCAATGCTAGGGAATCTTGGGAACTGTAGTATTGTGGCCCCAGAGCTCTCTCTTCACAAGAGAAGGCTGAATGTGTCGCAAAACTACACTTCCCAGAATTCCCTAGCATCGGTTAGTTCAAGCGCTCTTAAACCAGATGGAGTACCCCAGAGTGCCCATCTCTCTACCACGGATTGATTGTTTTAATAATTTTAGATAATATTTTACTATCGTTATTGTGGTTTTATTACTGTTATTCTTGATAGGTGGGATTTTAATGTCACTGTTTGGAGGGAGGAATTTTATTTTGTATTACTGTATTTTATTGTGTTGTAAGCTGCCTCGATCCTGCGGGAGAGGCAGAATAAAAAACAAAAAACTATCATCATTATTATTATTATTAACTGGATGATTTTCTGCAGTGTGTTTGGGACCTAAGAGACTCCACTTAACTGCCATGGAATCATGAAATTCACGAAGGATTGCCATAAACTGACAGGGAAAGCCTTCCACGTCACAAAGATAATAATAATATGGTCTAAGATGGCTGTTATCTTTGAATTCTACCTGTAAGGCAACAACAACAACAACAATGTGAAAAAAATGGAGGACCTTGAAGGAAAAAAAGGAGGATGGTCCTGAAAGAAGAAGAGTTGTAGAAAACTGATCTAATAAATTTTATTTTATAAAGAGCCGGGAGACCTGGAGCTGACTGGAAAGGAAACATGTTCCCCAGTTTTTATTGTGCTTTGGGGAAAAAAAAAAATAAAACTACAATTCAAATTTCATTTTAATTAAACATTTTAATTTAGACATTTACACTCACTTACATCTCTATCCCTCTCCATCAAACTGTTATCTCTATCTATCTATCTATCTATCTAAACAAATTTGGAGAAGGCTCCTAGCTTAAGATTCCAACCGAAATAAAAAGAAGTTCTGCATAGACTGGACATTGGAACTAAATATACATCTATATCTATCTATCTATCTATCTATCGCTATTTAGTTCCAATGTCCCCAAAACTATCTATCTAACCTATCTATATAAACAGATAGACATATATTGTAGTTCAAATGACCCTCTATCTATCTATCTATCTAGATGGATAACCTATTTAGTTCCAATGTCCCCCAAGCTATCTATCTAGATAGATATTTCGTTCCACTGTTCCCCATTCTGTCTATCTGATCTAACTATATAAATAGATAGATAGATATTTAGTTCCAATGTCCCCCAATCTATCTATATATGTAGATGTATAGATATTTAGTTCCAATGTCCCTCTATCTATCTAGATAGTTAGTTTGGGGGACACTGGAACAAAATATCTATCTAGATTGATAGATATATATTTAGTTCCAGTGTCCCCCAATCTATCTATCTATCTATCCTAGCTATATAGATAGATAAATATCTATTTAGTTCCAATGTCCCTCTATCTATCTAGAAGAAGATAGAAGATAGAAGATGGAAGCAAGAAGAGCCCTCCCTTCAACCACCATCTTGAGGGGAGTTAATTGTATAATTAACAAATTGTAAGCCGCTCTGATAGCTTTGGCTGAAGAGCGGGGTATAAATAAAATGTATTATTATTATTATTATTATTATTATATTTAGTTCCAGTGCCCCCCAAACTATCTATCTATCTAGATTGATAGATATATATTTAGTTCCAGTGTCCCCTGATCTATGTAATGTAGCTATATGGAGGGATAAATATCTATTTAGTTCCAATGTCCCCCAAACTATCTATCAATCTATCTATCTATCTAGACATATATTTAGTCCCAATGTCCCCCAATCTATCTATCTAACCTACCTATACAAATAGACAGATATATCTTTAGTCCCAATGTCCCTCAATCTATGCATCTATCTATCTGTCTGTCTAGATGGATATCTATTTAGTCCCAATGTCCCCCAAACTTCCCTCTATTTGGGTTGGAACCTTAAGCTAGGAGCCGCCTTGAAAACGTTGTTCCCATTCCCAAAGTGGAGGATTGGACGTGAGGGGCGTATCCGCACTGGGGAGGGATAACCCGGTTTGGATCCGCTTTAACTCTGTCTGGGTCACTCGCTATGGCATTCTGGGAGTTGGAGTTTGTTGTGGGGCCCAGAGCGGAGCGGAGCTCCGCTCTGGGCCCCACAACAAACTCCAACTCCCAGAATGCCATAGCAATTGAGCCAAACAAAAAGTTAAAGCGGATCCAAACCGGCTTATCCCTCCCCAGTGCGGATGCGCCCTTAGCATAACTATCTCCCTACCGAGGTCTTGGCGACGTTCCCGCGCTGCGTGATGTTCTTGCTGTGCTTCTCGTTGGCCATCCGGATCCGCTGCTTGGCCACCATCTTCGCCGACGGAGGAGAGACTGAAGCAGAAGAAGCAGCAGAAGAAGCAGCAGCAGCAGCGACGGCCCCGCCGCCTCCTCCTCCTCCTCCTCAGGCCCCGCCTCGGTCGTCGGTTGGGATGACTCGACCCCGCGCGACCAGGAAGCGACCTTCCCTCCTCCTCTCCTAGAGCTAAACAGCCGTCGTCCAATCAGCGCTCGCCGCCTCGCGCGAGCGACCAATGGCGAGGCCGCCTCCTTCGCCACGTCATCATGTCAAAAGCCACGCCCCCTCCTCCTCCTCCTCCTCTTTCCACACCCCTCCCGCTGTCTTGTTGTCCAATCAGCGTCTGCGTCGTTTGTCACGTGACGGGCGCAAAAGCCACGCTGATCCTCTCTCTCTTCGACGCACCCCTTTCTGTTCCACCGCCGTCCAATCAACGCGCGCCTCCTTTGCCACGTGATTATTGGCCACGCCCCCTTCTCCCTCCACTGAAGTCAGCTTCTTCTCCTCATCTCCCTCTGCGCCGTCTCGCTCTTCCACCGTCGTCCAATCAACGCTCGCCTGGCACGTGATCGGAGGAAAGGCCACGCCCCCTTCCTGGGTTGATACACGTCACCGCGATTGAGCTGGCGGAGGAGGAAGGAAGGAGACGTGTCTCCTCCACACTCGACCTCTGTGACCCGGAAGCGGAAGTGTGTGGAGTTCCTTCCGGCTGAAGATGGCGCCTCCCACGCCGCTCCTGGCAGGTGGGTGAGGGGCTAAGAATAATAATAATAATAAGAGTCAATAATGAGCTCCTTTGGCTTCCCTCCCTCAGCTCCCACTGTGGCAGGCTGAGTTTGTTTCCCAACCTGTGCATGTATAGTATAGTGTGTGTGTGTATGTGTGTATATATATATATATATATTGTATAAATATATATAATATATATAAATTATAAACTAGGATATATATATATCTAAGAAAGCTCATGCTGCCAACTCCTTTCTTTCAGTTAGTTTCAAAGGCGCCACAAGATCTTTCTAGGTATATATATATATATTTGAAATATGTATGCATATTTATATACTGTATTTATAAATATAAATATGTATATATACATATTTGAAATATCTAAGATAATTCAAATATCTTAGGTCTTCTTACATATATATATATATATATTTGAAAGGTATAGGCATATTTATATATTTATAAAATATAAATATGTATATATATATATGTATATCACATCCCTATCCATCAAACTGTTATCTATATCTCTGTATATGTAAACCTTTGGAGAGGGCTCCTAGGTTAAGATTCCAACTGAAATAAAAAAGTACTGCATAGATAGCTTGGTGGACATTGGAACTAAATATATATATAGATAGATAGATAGATAGATAACTGTTTAGTTCCAATGTCCCCCAAACTATCTATCTAGATATCTATTTAGTTCCAATGTCTTTATCTCCTTGTAGCGCCTTTGAGACTAACTGAAAGAAAGAAGTTGGCAGCATGAGTTTTCCTAGACCTCAGATGCTTTTATTATATAATTTTATATTTATAATATTATATTATATAACAAACAATAAAATAATAAAAAATATATTTCCTGGGATTACATAAAATATACAACACAGACAAAATGCGAGATACAAATACAATATTATCTAAGATATACTAAATATAAAACAATATATCTTATCCATCACTGAAGTGACCAATATATATATATAATACATCATATATATATATATATATACACACACATATAGTTATGTTTAATATGTAACTCTATAAAATATTTTATATATTTGCAGGGCTATTCGTTGTGGTGCCTGTGTGTGTTTATTTGGGTTGTGTGTTTTTTTTAATAGCGACGTTTCTCTGGCTTCTTCCATATATTTTTGGTCCTCCCCCTCTTTCTTTCCCCTCAGCCATGTCCATTGCCATGCTTCGGGAGGTGGGTTCGAGTCTCATGCTAAAAGTTCAGAAGTATTAGTTAAGGGCCTTATGAAGGGATTCGGAGAAGCCTCATAGGCTTGCTTTTGTGGACCTCTAGCGCATGGAAGCTTATGCTCTAATAAAGGTAGAATTCAAAGATACAGCTGTGTTAGACCAAATTATTACTATTATTACTTGCTGTGGCTCAATGCTACGGAATTCTGGAAACTGTAGTTTTTTGAGGTATTTAGCCTTCCCTATCAGCTCTGGTGCCACAACAAATTACAGCTCCCATAATGCCGTGTCACTGAACCATGGCAGTTAATGTCGTATCAAACTGCATTATTTCTTTAGTGCAGATGCAACCATAGTCTCTCCAGTAACTGTGTCTAAAGTTGTTTAGAGTTTTATAAACTAACAACAACAACTTTAAATTCAGTCTAGTAGCAAATAGGCAGCCAGTGCAATTCTTTCAGCAGATGTTTTGTGTACTGCTGGAAGGTGGCCCCAATTTGAAGCCGCCTTCACAACTGCAGTTGCTAGGCCAACCTTAAAGCATCACCATGTAGGGCACATTGCATTGAAGTTACCAGTGCTACATTATCCCTAACCAAGAGCAGCTGAAGTTGATAAAAAGCAGTACAAGTCAATAAAGTTATGTGGGCCCTCAGTCACAAAAATGGATTCAGGAGTACCTCCAGGCTGATCCTTCAAAGGGAGCACAACCCCATCCAGGACAGAATATTTGCCTACTGAACACGGGAACCACTCACCCACAGGGATTCTGTCTGGCCAGGTTTAAGCCTCAGTTAATTGGTGCTCCTTCAGTCCATCACTACATCCAGATACTGGTCCAGAACTTGTATAGCCAGACCTGATTGTCATCAGCGTATTACTAATACTTTATTCCATATCTCCTGTGACTGCTCTTGATGGCTTCATGACTCATGAACTTTGTGTCTCCTTATGAATTTTGTAATCATAAATGCAAGTTTGAATGAATTGGAAACTACAGTTAATTAGAAGCCTTTTTATTTGATTGCTTGAGGAATAAAGAGTGCATTTGCCATCCAGTAGTTTATTCATATTTTGATGTGATTTCCTGAATATTGACAATGAATATTGAATATTCTTTAATGAGTAAATGCTATTTTTTATTCTTTTTCCAGTGCGGGGATCTGAAGGACTATATATGGTAAACGGTCCTCCACAGTTCACAGAGAATACATCTTTTCAGAGGTACATCAGCTTTCCTGTTGAGTTTCACATTCAGTCAGTAATTGGACTCTGAATTTATAAACTGCTTAATAGGGCTCGTAATGTATAGACATGGGTGTGTCTTCCTGGCTGTTAGTAGCTGAAATCCCCTTGCTTCAAGCCATGTCTGTGAAAATGTCAAATGTGCAGACTTTTCTAGGAATTATAATATAATGGATTATGTGCGCATTACGTTTCCACTTTCAAAACAGTGTGAGTTGTCCAAGTTTCTCCAGTTACTGGGAAAGCATGAAAACAAGATGTAACAAAAAGTAACATGTCTTCATATACATGAGAGGCGGCGTTAGAGCAATAATTTTGGGAGAGCAGATTCCGTACTGGAACAGTCTTTACTTCCAAAGCAGTGATGGCTTGATGGATCCTGCAGCTGAGGAAGAATGGGGCTCATTTTGTTAAAGAACAACATATTTAGTGCCCCCCCTTTCACTTCCGTTATGGTCCTTGAGAGGGAATTAAGTATGACAACTTTTAGGGTTGATGTGATCCTTTTTGGGGACTCTGCTAGAGAAATTTGGAGGTTTAGAATCTTTTGGAACCTTGCACATGCTCAATTGCCTTGTTTTTCTTCATATTCTGATAAAACACCTATGTGCACGGAACCGTCTGTCTTTTCCAGTATTAGAAGAAGTTCCATACTGGCAGAGAATGTCTTATTCCACTGGCAGAACAGCCCTTCATTTGGCCTTTGGTCAGTTTTAGGACTGTACCCTTAAGAATTTAGAAAATGTGTGAAAATAAACCCTGAGCTTTAGTTTGGCCAACTATAATATTTATTGCTTGAAGTTTTAATTTCTGTGTTCCTTAATAATATTATAATTTGTTTTAATTGTAAAAAGTGTGTTATAATGATATTGACCAATTTATTTTATTCATGTTTTTGTTCTTGTTTCTTTAGTAAATTTAAACTGCAATAGAAAATTGTCTTCTTTTTTTCAGGGAATCTGGAAAAAACAGTAAAGCTTTTGCCTTCAGCAGGGATGGTTCCCTTTTTGCTTGGTGCAATGGAGAACAGTCAGTACAACTTTAATTATATACAGTATTTGATTTTTGAATAGAAAAAAAAAAGAGGAGAGGGGAGGGGAGGATGGAGAAAAAAAGAAAGACGTGTATGTGCATAGGAAATCAAAGTGTGCTTGGCACATACTTTAATACACTAATAATATGTCCAAAAATACATTTTCTTAGTGTTTATGTCTGAAAAGTGCACAACTTTGTTTTCTAAAAATGCTTGTTAAATTTGGAGGCACATATGTCTCATGTCTCGTATATATGAAATTGTGGTGAATAAATGTTTTAATATTTTTGTAAGCTTTTCTAAGTAGTTCAGCCCCAAGCAAGAGAGTATTTTTATGCTGTTTTCATAAAATCAGTTACTGCATAATCTGCAAACAGTGAAATATAATGTTGCCCATATGTTTCTAATGGGTTTATCCATGTTGCTTCATTTTTGAAAGGCACATTTGTCTAGGCTTCACACTTGGATCCTTCCTGCCCCCAGCAACATAACACAGTACTCAGCAATACCCTTCCTGTTCATTTAGTCTGAAATAAAATCCATCTGACTTCTGGGTCAGTGTTCATATTTGGAATCAGAGAATTTTCTCTTACTGCCTTTATAGACATATTCAGTCAAGTAATTTTAGTCTATTTTCAGTGGGACATACAGCTAGGTAAAAGTGGCTAGGATTACAGCTGTATCAATATTTATGTGCATCTTTACCCATCTTCATATTTATTGCCAGAGAATATAATTGGATGGTTGGTATTCATCTTTAAAATCTTCCATCCCATGCTAGTAAAGTAAATAAATAAATCTGTATAACTATGGGTAACTGTGTAACTTTTGAAGCCAAATGAGCAAATATAGTTTAGTCTGAGATCCCTGATTTGTATTAGTGCATTAAAACAGAACTTATTTTGGTTGTGTTTTGTTTTTGGGGGGTTGCTATAAGATTTTTAAATCTTGGTTAGTATTTGATCCATACAGACTAAATGGAACTATTAATTCTTTACTCTAAAACCTGCTCCCAATCTCATTGGCACCATATGTAGACATTCAGGTCAGAGTGGGATGTTTGGGAGGTGAAGCAGTATATAAACTGTTCTTTAAAGGAAATTTATCTCATCATAGATTTGGTTAAAATGGGATATGCCTTCAGTCTTAAAATAGTATGCCTTCAGTCTTAAAATACTAGTAAAATACATGCACACTAGTATTTGAGTGTTTAGAGCTCAATGACTAGTTGCTGACAGCTATTCTTACTGAGTTTTTGAAATAATATTTTTGTGAAATTCTGAATGTCATGGTACATTTAAAAAAATTCAGCTTGATGGCTCAAAATAAAGAAGATCCAGAACTAAACATTGCTATTAATTAACTGCTCTAATCAAGGTTTGCTGAAGTGACCTATTTTGGTTCCAGAGTAAACATTGTGAATGTCATCAGCCACAATGTGGTGCAATCCTTTGATCTGCCAAAGACAGTTTGCCTTGGATTCTCTCCAAAGAACAATGTCCTGGTAACGTGGCAGCCCTACACAAGTAAGTATTTCAGACATCTGCTCCAGCTACCTTCACTGAAAACATTGCTGCAGCCCTAAAATAGGACAGATAACATGGAAACCAAATTGGGATCTAGCTTAAGTAGGCTTATTCACCTCCGGTTTATAGAGCAGACCCTCAGAATTTAAAAAAAAACAAAAAACAGAGCAAATGTACTGTATATACTCATGTATAAGTCTAGAAATTTAGGTCAAAAAATTGACCCAAAAAACCTGAGTCGACTTATGTACGGGTCAATGTAAGTACTGTATCTTAACTCTCATTTAAAAGAAGGAACCATCCCCTGGTGAAAAGCAAGAGTATAATCTGTCCTGGAAGCACTGACCCCCTTTAATCTCTCATCCATCCAATCTTAAGAATAAACACAAAGAGTTATGTCTGATGGACGTTTGGAAGTTATTTGACATTGTTTTGCTTTGCTTCATCCTTTAGATCCTTTCCTATGTGCCCCTAAATTTTACCCTCGACTTATCCACGGGTCATATCAAAATTCATAATTTTGGCCCCAAAACTTGCCCTCGACTTATACATGAGGTTGACTTCTAGTTGAGTTTATTCGATAATGTCATAGTGAAAGCAGCTCCTACTCTTACCCCCCTTTCCTAATTTTTTTCCTAGTAAAACTCTTAAGACAATAGAAGTGTGTGGCATAGTGGCTTGAGTGTTGGACTACGACTCTTGAGACAAGGATTCGATTCCCTCTCAGTGATGAAACCCACTGGTTGACATGCTCTCAGCCTCAGGGAGAAGCAATAGAAAACCTCCTCTGAACAAATCTTGCCAAGAAATCCTATGATGGTTTCACCTTAGGGTCACCATAAGTTGGAAACAACATGAAGGCACACAATACACACATGGGCTGTGTTGGCTATAGCTAATGGGAACTGCAGTCCAGCAATGCTTTAAGGGTGTATCTGTTACCCATTAATGTTTTAGAAAAAAAATGATGCTGGAGGTCCAATCATGGATCCACTATATCTCATTTAAATTGGCCTGGAAGTGGACAGCAAGTGTGTAACTGTTTTGTTACAGCAAAGGAAGTAAAGAATAGAGGAACCTATGGTACAGATTTGTTGTTGTAGTGTGCTTTCAAGTCATTTATAATTTATGGCGATCCTAAAGTGAATTTTTTGAGGTTTTCTTGGCAAAATGTGTTCAGAGGGGGTTTGCACTTGCTTTCCTCTGAGGCTGAGAGATTATGACTTGCCCAAGGTTATCTAGTGAATTTTCATGGCAGAGCAGGGATTTGAACCCTGGTCTCCAGAGCCATAGTCCAATGTTTGAACTATGTTGGCTCTCTGGTGTAAATAAGCAATTGAAATGGGGAACCAGAAGACCATCAGAGGACAGTTTTACCTGATCATAATAATGAATTATACTTTGCTCTCTAAAGATTACTAAGTGCTCAGCATTTTACTTTAAGGCGAGACACCTGTTGAAGGTAGAATAATTTTTCATACTTGAAAATATGGGATAATGGAAGTTAATGCAATAAATAGCTTCTTTGCTTATTTGTGCACATTTATTTCTTCAACATTTATTGAGGAGTTGAACAAAAAATATCAGTGGAGACCATAATAAGGATAGCATAGGTCAGAGAAGCAGATACATAATTTATAAGTAACTGCTGAAATTTATGTTTGTTGTAGCTGCAAAAGATGGTGCAGCAGGGACACCCAACCTTTACATTTTTGATGTAAAAACTGGAAAATGTTTGAAGTCTTTCATCCAGAAAAAGATGCAGAATTGGTAAGTAACTTTTAAAAGAATTTATTTTTTCTAAAATGTAATTTAAAAATCCACAATGCTTATCTTCAGTTGTACAAGCATGAACTCTTTGTTACATGGTAAATTTATTTTTAAGTAATTGTACATAGTTACTGAATTACAGCAGGAGCCCTCTAGCATACAAAATGCTACTAATAAGTAATCTTCTGCACCATTTTAATAATTCCTTAATATTTTCAAACGTGATAAATGAATGTTAATTTTTTAAACAATTTTCTGAAGACTGTGCTAACTGGTGTTACTTTTCTGAACTGTAATATTATCATTCTTCTTCCCCCTCCCCATTACTTTTTTCTTTAATAACTAGGTGTCCTTGTTGGTCAGATGATGAAAGTATATGTGCCAGGGCTGTTAACAATGAACTGCACTTCTTTGAAAACAACAACTTCAGTATGCAAGTTCTTTTCTCTTTTCCAAATAAACTTTCTAGAATCATGGAGTTGGATTAGACCACAAGGGCCATCCAGTCCAACTCTCTGCCATGCGGGAATACACAGTCAAATCACTTCCAGCAGATGGCCATCTGGCCTTTGTTTAAAAACCTCCAAAGAGGGAGACTCCAACATACTCTGAGGCAGCATATTCCACTGTCTATTCCTGTCTAGTCCCTTTTCATAATTTGTGCATTTTAAGTTACCCACATCTGTGGGACTATAGCATTTCTTCAGCACTTTGCTACAAATTATGAAACTCCATTCAGTAATATGAAATTTGCATTATGTAGTCATAGTGAAGAGTAGACCCATTGCAGATGTAATCATAGTGAATAGTAGACCCATTGAAATCAATAGAGCTTAAGATGGCAAGCTCTGGGGACACTTTTCCCATCTCCAGGGTGCACTGGAATCTGTACTTAGTCACCATCCCCATGGAAATCAACATAAGAAGTGGCTGTGGGTCTACTTCCAGTTGGGTAAAAATAAGTTTATTAAGGTTAAAAACAGCAATGCTCTGAACCTGCCACTTGTTGAAAAGGTAAATTGACGTTCCTGGAGGTTTCTACATTGGCAGTTCATACACACATACACAAATGCTATTTTTTTCCGGGAGAGTGGGTATCTGGGAGTGGTCTGTGTGGCCAAGGTATATATAAGTCTCAATTCTGGTCTTCTCTACAAAATCTAGCTTCAGCCCATTGTCTTACATTTAATTCATACTTTGAAAATACAAGCAAAATTGAAAATGGTTTTTAAAATGTTAATATAAAATGATTCCTGCAAAAAGCAATAATAGTGGACAGGGAGATTAACAAATTACTCCAGTAACTCAATGAAAGCTATATGGAAAATGTTGCAGGATAGGCTGCCAAAAATTAGAACAATCATAAACATCATAAACATTTATTTAATTTTTACTTTGGCTAATGAAGCTTTTCCCCTAGAATGTTTGTGCAATATTGGTAATTAAATCTAATGGTAGAAGCAATTGGTAGCGCTTTTTACTTTTCCTCTTATGTGTACATAAAGAGCTCCATGATACTCGTGTTTCCCCTTGGCCATATAGGAAAATCCAGCCCAAGGGGCTGCTCACCCACCACTGGGTTTGGCACTGTATATGCTTTAAGCAGTCTTTAAAAAGTACCTGGCAAAGGCGTAAAACTTCTGGCAAGGGCAGTGTTCAGGTACACTTCACATTTGCCAGCAGTTTCATGATGTCAGCAGTACTAGATCATGCCCAACAATGTACAATATGTTTTGTTAATTTTATTGAATTGAATATGATTGTGATTTTGCAGGTACATTTGCGAATAAGCTTCATTTACAGAAAGTCACTGATTTTGTGTTGTCACCAGGAGATCAACCAAGCAAGGTGCATCCTTTTGACTTTTTTTCCTTCATGATTTCTCTATTGTAGAGTGTTATTTTAAAAAAGTAGAAATTAGTCCATTTCTGTCTACACAGTCCTCTTGAGAACTGTGTTCTGAAATGGGTAAAATGTTGTCAACACAGGTGGCTGTGTATGTTCCTGGAAGCAAAGGGGCTCCGTCATTCGTAAGGCTCTACCAATACCCTAACTTTGGAGGCACACAATCTGCATTGGCCACCAAGAGTTTCTTCAAAGCTGATAAGGCCACAATGCTGTGGAATAGTAACGGTAGAACAATTTTCACATTTTTTCTCCCTATCTTTCTGAAGCTGTGAGTGTATAAATTTTCTGTGACTAGATAATTTTCAAAGTACTAAGGTATAAGCTGTATGAGTCACATTTTAAAGTAAACCTTAACAAAGCAGTATGTCACTGGCTTTTAAAACCCAACTGATAGCAAGAAAAGCAATAATAGAATGAAAAATAATAATGAATAATAGTGCTGACTCCTAGCAAAAGTCCATATAGTCTAGCTTCTTGCTTGCCATGGTGGCTAGTTCTGTGCCTATGAGAACACCCTCAGCAGCATGTAAAGGCAAGCAGCCTGTGGATGGAGAAACACTGGCCCTCCAGATGTTGTTGGGTTGCAGTTTCCAACAGCCCAGTCTGGCTTCTGTGGCTATTTGCTGTGTCTAAAACCAGGTTTATGCATAGAGCAATGTTTTGCAGTTTCTTTTTGTAGGAACGTAAGTAGAACTGATATTGGTCAATTTGCTTTTTAAAGTGTTTGTCTTTCTTTTGAACATCTAAATAGCCACTGCTGTGCTCGTAATAGCCAGTACTGAAGTGGATAAAACAGGAGCGTCCTATTACGGAGAACAAACTCTTCATTACATTGGAACAAATGGGGAAAGTGCTGTTGTACAATTACGTAAGTAATCTTTGTAGCTAAGTTAAAATCTTGATAAGTTACAAAATAGAAATCCTTACTAAGGTATGCTAAAAATATGGTTACTATTTATGGGAACAAAATTAAAACTGCATTGATTACATTTCTGTGGAGTTCTGGCTGACAATTCTGTTAATTGAACTGAAATGAAGTATGAGAGACTTAAGCTGAATGTGCAAATCATGGAGAAGAAATGCAGACAAAATGAAGTATGTAATCCAAATGAGGCACCTTTCCTCAAACCATAAAGTGAGAAGAGAAACTGATTGAAATTGGGGGGTGTTGGTCATTTTTTAAGATTTCTCTTGCCCCCAAATTGTTTAATCCCTTTTCATCTATCTGTTTACTAAATTTCACTGAATTGTATACATTGCAGAACTTGAATTTGCTAGCCATTTTGAATATGTGATCATGTGTGATAGCCTAATTAAGAAATACAGCCACTTTTACATCTGGGCAGGTTGTACGATTTTTGGGTGTCCTGATACTCTGTTATAAAGTAGCTTCAGTAGCTTTCACTGCACATAGTAGATGAAATAACAGTTGCAGCTCCTTTTGTTAAGTTATTTCCTGTCATTTAACAGGCCTGTGTTTTCCCATTACTCACCAAGTTGCTGGATGGCTGGGTGGCTATGGCTGCTGTTGAGTATAGCCCAGGGAGGCATGGTTAAGTTCTATTATGGTGAAATGTTTACACTTTTATATAGGCTTGAACCACTTCTGCCCAGCCAAATCTAGTGCAACCAATGTATCCAAACTAATGGATACATTGTGATCTCCAGATGTTCAGCAGTCAGCCCAAAAATGCATAGTATTGGTTGGAATGAGGTGTACTTGGTAGCAAAAGATAAGTAGCAAAACCAGGAGCTTGTTTATCGCTAACTAGAGGACATTTTGGTCTAAAATTGGTGTTAAATCATACTTCTTACTATAAATTAATGTCACTTGTGATTGTGCTGCAAAATCATATTCCATGTTCATTGTCTTAGAGAAATGTAGATAATGGTTTTATAAATGATTATTTTCTTTTCTTCTAGCAAAAAATGGTCCTATTTATGATGTAGCCTGGAATCCCAATGCCACAGAGTTCTGTGTTGTGTATGGTTTCATGCCTGCCAAAGCTACTATCTTCAATCTAAAATGTGATCCTGTTTTTGACTTTGGGACTGGTCCACACAATGCTGCCTACTACAGCCCTCAAGGACACATCTTAGTATTAGCTGGATTTGGGAATCTTAGTGGACAGCTGGATGTGTGGGATGTTAAAAACTACAAACTGATTGCTAAACCACAGGCCCCCGATTCAACTTATTTTGCATGGTGCCCTGATGGGGAACACATTGTAACTGCAACATGTTCTCCCAGGCTTCGAGTTGGGAATGGGTACAAGATCTGGCATTATTCTGGTTCCATACTATACAAATACGAAGTCGAGCAAAACACAGAACTTTGGCAAGTTGCCTGGCAACCCTTTTTGGATGGAGTATTTCCAGCAAAGCCAGTAAGGTATCACGCTGTCCCGAGCAAAGTGCCAAATGATGAACCAAAGCCTGCCCAAGCTTATAGGCCCCCTGCTCTGAGAAACAAAGCTGTAACTAGTTCTAAACTTGTAAGTAACAGTTATTTCCATTGTAGAATGTGTTATAAAATATTTTCTCTGTTCGGGGAAATGGTGAAGGTAGTACAGGTTAAGTCTCCCCTATCCAAAACGTTTGATTCCAGAAATGTTTTGGATTTCAGAATTTTTTAGATTTCAGAATATTTGCCTGTACTTGATGAAACATCTTGGAGATGGGATCCAAGTCTAAACATGAAATTCAGTTATGTTTCATATACACCCTAGACACATAGCGTGAAGGTAATTATTTACACAATATTTTTTATACTTTTGTGCATGAGACAAAGTATGTATGCATTGAACCATCAGAAAGCAAAGGCGTTACTATCCCAAGCCATTCTTGTGGACAAATTTGGATCTTGGAGTATTTAGGGTTTTGCAATTCCAGCTAAGGGAGACTCAACCTATAGTACCAAATCCAACTCTTTTCTTAAGCACTATTGATGGGAACTTAACTGGTGCTCTGTGAGTGCAGCCCTATGTCTTAGATAGGATTCTCCTCTCCTCCAAACAAAGAATCAATGGGTATTTGTAAATAAAATAAAATAAATTAATATACACGCAATGGCTAGAATCCTGCTGGTTATTCCTAATTAGAGTAGACCCACTGAATCAGTTATTCAGTGGTATGTAAACACATAGGTTCAGCCCATTCATTCAAGCAGTCTACTCTAACTGGAGTAATAACAGAACTGAGGCCAATATTATTTATACATTTTATAAATAATGAGAAGCAGAAGAGAATGGGAGCAGAGGCAAACTATTTTTATGTATTCTGTGGGTTGTATCCATATTTGGAGTAGACCCACTGAAATTAATGAGACTTAATTTGTCATTATCAACTTTAAGTCTCTTTAATTTCTGTTGATCTCCTTGACGTACATCCTGATCTGGATCCAACCTTAGATTTTTTTCAGCCAGGTGGTCAGTTGCATGCTGTATTAGAAGTAAAGCAAGAAGAAAAGAAATTACTTCATTTAGTGGACAAAAATATTCAGCTACCAGAATGATCATGATATGGTGAAAGGTTAGGAATAAACTCTTCTAGAACAGGGCCAGATAGGCCAAAAAACCCACAAAAACCTATCACGATACATTCATAAGCCTTTAACACAGAATTAATACAGTGGGTCCTTGGTATCTCCTGTGACTACCAAAGTCTGTAGATGCTTAAGTGCCATTATATACAACGATGTAGTAACATGGTGTCTTTCATATAAATTGGCAAAATCAAGGTTTGCTTTTTGGATTAAAAAAAATATTTTCAGGATGTGGAGGGTCGAATCCATAGATGCAGAATCCGTGGATGTGGACTGTATTTCAGTAACACTTTTAAAGTTGACATGTTGACTTTATTTTAATTCAGTGGAAATAGCACTTCTTACTTGCATCAATAGCAATTTGCATCAGTTCTTTTGGACAAGGTAAACTAGAGATTGCAATACAAAAACTTGCTGACACTGTAGGACAGCTAGCACACATGTTTTTCTGTTTCTTACTATAGTTGGACCTCAGTATTCATGGATAATCTGTTCCAAATGCCCCCCCCCTCCGGTGGATACCAGAATGCATGCTCAAGTCCTATTTTTCTTAATGGCGACATGGTATGTGTGCCTGCTAGCTCAAATGCGTCCACACACCAACATTAAGAAAAACAGGGGCTTGCCATCCACAGATGATTAAATCTGCAGATGGCAAGTCTGCCGGGGGAAGGGCAGACTGTATTACATAACAGTGAATAAGCCATTGTTGGTCAGGTAGGAATATGTAGCCCTTTCTTGTTCCTTTGATAGTGAATATAATATAATATAAGAATAATAGGATTTAATCCCACAGTTTAGTCTCTAGATACTTAGCATTTGTCTTAAACTTTACTCTGCATTTCTTTTGGACTTCCCTTTGCTATGCCCTTATCTCTGTGTTCGGTTTCCATATCTCTTCATTGGGGTGGGGGAAACTATTCCATGACTGAAGAAGTTCTTGCAAGGGATTCCATTTGCACAAGCAAATTCCGGTAATGAACTCTCTTTCCCATGAGGATTATACTGTTAATTCCTTGCAGCTCATTTCTGAACAGCTGTGCACTTACTATACACAGTAACTAACAGTAGTATACAGGGTCAGCGCTGTTCACTGTGAAATTGCCAAAGAATGCATAAAATGTTTAATAAGGCATTGAGTATAATCAGGTGTACTTTTAGAAACCTTTTTAAAAACTAGATCTTGACTTAAAACTCTTCAAAAGCAAATTGTTTGGAACATTCCTGCAAACTATAAGTTATTTGTTAGCATCTTTTAGCTTAATAACTGCATAAACACAGTTAATGAGGTTCATTATAAAAGAGAGCTGATACAATTCTGTTGGCCCATTTGTTTTAGGTATCAGAATTAGTTTTGTGGACAGGAAATATTTAAAACCTGTTTGCATTTTGCATAGCATGATGAAGTTGAGTGTCTAAGAATCAAGTAGAATATTAGAGGACGTTTCCTGTATAATAATCTAGAAGTTGTGTTGTGAGGGAGGGAAATTTACTTTATGAATATTTTTAAAATATATATATATATGTTATTGAAAAATTATTTTCATCTTCTTTAAACATTCCCCAAGAGCCAGAGTAGTGTAGTGTTTTGGGTGTTGGACTAGGACTCTTGAGAAACCAGGGTTGGAATTACCACTTGACTGTGCCAACCCACTTGTAGCCTTAGCGAAATGTTATGGTAACAGTAATGGTAATGGTAAACCCCCTTTAAACAAATCTTGAAAGGAAAACCCCATGATAGTGTCACATTAGAGTCACGATAAGTCAGAAATGACTTGAAGGCACACAACAATTATCATTTTGGACACTATGCAAATCTTCAACATGATGAAAAATGACACAGTATGCCAACGGAACATATGTTTAAAAACACACTTTTTACAAAGAGCAGATAGTTTAGGGCTAAGAATTGTATATCAATATGTAATAGGCAACTCCTGAAAATAAGGGGCCTATTTTTTTCAAGTCTTTAATGTGTCTGGTGTTTTTAGTTATGCTGTATTTATACAGAAGTTATTTTTACGTATATATTAAATACTTTTAAACCTACATAGTTGAGAGATGAGCTTGACAATAGGCCAAGTCAGACCACCAAATCAATGTTAGAGTTATCAGAAAACACCTTTCTAATTTCATTCAAGATAGTGTAAAACTCTTAAAATATAAAAATGAAAAAAGGTTATCAAAAGTCTGTGTTGATGTGAGAGAAGATGGTGTCAAAGGTGAGAGAGGAAGAAAGGTTTCAAACATGTCTGTTACATAGTTTTGTGGGTTTTGGAAGTGATGCCCGGACATTTGCTTCATAACAGAAAAGCTACTGGTTAAGTGATGCTGAACTTCTTCCAGAGCCTGAGTACCTGTCAGGGGTTGTTTTGTATAGCAAAGAATAGTTCTTGTCCCTTGATAGGATTTTGGAGGGTATCACAGTCCATAGGAATAAAGAGATTAGAATGATCACTTGTGACAAATGTACAAACATGTTGTACTAAGTTCCAATCTGCATAGGTTTCACACAACTTTTTGATATGGAAGCCAGTTCTCTACTTCTCTTCTATGTAGGGAATTGCCTATTTGTTATATAGCCTTAAGGTGATGTAAGAAAAACAAGCAGCCTCTTACATTGTGTGCTAGAAATGAATATGCAGAACCTTTTTCAGGAAGATCTTCTGCAGCTTGATCTAAATATTAATATAGTCTTCAAGTTGTTGGTTTTTTTAAAAAAATCTGGTATTTTCTTGTTCTTCCCACACCCCTGCTTCCTGTTAGCATGAGGATGAGCCACCACAGAACATGAGGTCACATAGTGATAAGGCATTATCGAAAACAGCGCTCAAAAATCAAAGGAAGCATGAGGCAAAGAAAGTTGCTAAACAGGTATTGCTGCAGGTTTAATTCTCTTAAGTTTGATGTTTTGTTCACATTTTGTGAACTTGTTTACCTTTTACCTTTACCATACCTTTCTGCATGGAGCAAAATATGTCCCTTTATTTCATCATCAGTTGGGATGAGTTATGACAATCTGGAAAATTTTAAAAAATCTTCATAATTAACAATAATGCTCCACAGAATGGCTGTATCTCAAAGTTGCTCTTCTAGCTGATATCTTTTTTGTTTACAGGAGGCCAGGGCTGAAGGGAGCCAGGAAAGTGCGTCAGCCACAGCAGTACAGAATGCATTGCACAATGTAACACCCTCTGTAACAACTGGAGATCCTGAAGTGGATAAGAAAATAAAGAATCTGAAAAAGGTGGGGAATTTTTTTTACTGAAGAAGTTTGCATACAGTATTTTCCAACCACAAAGCAGCTGTCATCACTACCATCTTGTTGATGACAGAGAGTCATTTCAAATTTGTTCTGTTCATTTTACTTTGTCTTATAAGTAAGGCCCAGTACCTTCCCTGTATGGGTACAAAACCAGCATCTTCCTTGTCAGTTGAATTCTGTCAATTTCTTCCCTGCTATAACAAAAACAGACTGTAGTACCTATGAGTGAACAATGCCCCAAGAAGATTTGGCAGCCTCACGCTTGTCCCTCACAACCCTTGTGATGTTGACAAGAGTAATATTGGCATTTAGGTCTACTGAAGAAGCTTTGTATGACCACAATCTGAAAATACTGTTTCTTTTGGCTACAACTTACGGAATCCCCAGAGCTGGAAGACTACTGTGAAGTCTTTCATTGACTTGCTAAAAATCAAAAAAGAGTGACAAAGGACTTTTGAACAGTCCAGGAATGTAGAAGCTTCATGAGCTCATACTCACTGTCCTTTTCCCAGTCAGAATGATCCCAGTTCCTTATGTTCCCATAGAAGAAAAGATAAAGAGTGTGAAAACAACTACAGTGGTCCCCCAGGTTACGAAGGTAATCCGTTCCGGATTACCTTTCGTAACCCGGAAATGTTCGTTTTCCGGGGGACCACATTAGGAGACGGACCGCGCGGCCGATTTAAAGGGGCCGCGCGGTTTTTCTCCTTCGCATCCCGGGGGATCCTTCGGATCCCGGGGGATGTTTTTTGGTTCCCGCGGTTTCGGGTCCCGGGGATTTCGTTCCCCGGGGAATTCGTAAACCGGGGGACCACTGTAGAAGGCATTTTTGGTAGGGAAATCAAGTTTAGAGTTAAATACTTCAAGCACCTCCTCTCTTCTCAGTCCTCTGAGTCAGCTTAAAGATTTAATTTGTACAGGTGGCTTTTTCAAATTGAACCTGTTCTTATCTATTTTTGTTCTCAGTGTGGAAAATAGAGCCACCTGGGCTTCTTTTGCCCCCTTGCCTTTGGAAAGGGTAACAGGAGAGTGTGTGAATGCACACAAAGTACAGAGTAAAAGCAGGTGGTTACTCTCAAAAAAGAAAAGAAGCTGCCTTATATTTATCCAGATTGTTTGGTTCGACTTTGGTTAAGCTGCAGGGTGTCCAGACTGCAACTTATTTCTGAGCTGTTTATGACAATTACTATATATCTAAATAAAGTGGAACATGGCTCTATCTTTCTGTCCTGGGTGTTATCCAAGAGCTACACAACATTCTTCATAATCCTGTAGAAGATATTGGTATTTTGGGAAAGCATAGTGCCCTTTCAGCTTATGAAGAAGTGTGCAAATTGTTGCTTAGAGGAGTGTGGGGCATAATAATTGGAATTGCCCTGATCCATTGGGTAGTAATGAACCCATGTCTATTTTTGGATCAGTAGTGTGTAAGTGTAAAACGCCCTAGCAGCATAACATTTTGTGTCCACAAGGGCTTATTCCAAGGATCCATGTAGCTAGTAGCAATC
This sequence comes from Urosaurus nigricauda, assembly GCA_034509955.1. Lineage (NCBI taxonomy): Eukaryota > Metazoa > Chordata > Lepidosauria > Squamata > Phrynosomatidae > Urosaurus > Urosaurus nigricauda. Next base: position 247,403,371 of record JAOEGL010000003.1, read on the forward strand.
TACACCTGTTGATATCATGCAGTGCCCCTGTCATTTTGTGCTCTTTCAGGAAAGAAAAAGATAGTCTTCAAGGCTGAATCCAGCATTCTAATGCAGGGCTCTAGCAACAGAGTCTCCCACCCAGTGTGGTGTAGTGGTTTGAGTGTTGGACTAGGACTCCGGGAGACCAGGGTTCAAATACTGCTCAGTTGAGGAAACCCATTGTGTGACACTGGGAAAGTCACAGTGAATGTCAAAGACAAATCTCCTCTGAATAAATCTTGCCCACAAAAACTCTGTGATAGGATTTCCATAAATCAGAAATGACTTGAAGAAATATGACAAATGTAGGGGCATCACTGAATCTTGAGGAGTGCTTAAGGAGCAGTAAAAATAATCAAGGCTGTTCTTCTCCCTCCCCACACCCCAATTCCACAGACAATTTCTAAAGTCTGGTGTTTTTCCATTTGTCTTAAACATACTTTCTTGGCTACAGAAGCTAAAAGCGATTGAACAGCTGAAAGATCAAGCTGCTACAGGCAAACAGCTAGAGAAAAACCAGGTATTCTTATTCTTATCCTTATTATATTAAGTATAATTTGTAAAGTATTGAAATTACATCAGTTATCATTAGATCTCTATTTTGTTATTGAAACAATTTGTCAGAATTTCCTTAGGATTAAAATAAAAGCTCTAAAAGTATTTCAGTGTAGACCTTTTAAAATGATGGCATTTTTAACAATACCAAAAAAAAAAAAAAAAAAAAAAAAAGCCTGCTAGACCAGACCAAATTCAATCTAGTCTAGAAGCTGGTAACCTTTTGCTCCAGTGGCTGTATGCAACAGAGTGGCTGGTCAGAGACAAAGTTTGGAAATGGGCTATAGGCTGGGCAGAGCTTGGGTCCCTATGTTCCCAGACAAGCACAGCTTTCCTCCTACATTTATATATAGATCAGAGGTGGGGAAAGTGTAGCCTGTGGACTGTGTGAGATCCCTGAACTCCACTTTTGTGGCCTTCTGAGGCTCCCCTAATTTCTTTAAAATAATTGTCACAGTTATGAGAAAGCAGAAGGACAACATGGATGTTGACAGAGGAACATACAGCACTGAACTTGGAAAACCTTTTGGACTACAGCTCTCAGGATCCCCTGGTCATCATAGCAACAGACCGTGATGGCTGGAAGATTCTAGGAGCTGTAGCCCCAAAATAACTTTTCCAGGTTCTATTAGTGTAGTCCTAATTCCCTGATTCCCACAGTGCTTAGCAGAATGCTTTTAGGGCGTCTGTGGCTTGGGCATGAAACTAACAGTCCTCTGATGTGTTGTATCCCACAAAATGGATATTGGGAAGCCATGTTCAGTCTCTGAACATGGTGGTTCCATTTAGCTGCTATGACAGAAAGTTATTGATTGACCCATTTTCTGTGACTTTGTGTAATCTACTTTTAAAGTCAGCTTAGCTAGTGGCTATCACCACAGCCTGTAGCAGTGAATTTGATAAATGTAGTTATTAACTGGGAAAATAAGTTCTCCCTTTGATCTGCCCTGCATCTATTACCCATTAATTTGATTGGGAGGCCACAATATCTAGTATTAAAGGAGAGGGAGAGATGTGTTATCGAACTACTTTCTCTAAAGCACCATAAGTTTATAAACCACTATTGTTCTCTGTTGTTGTCTTTTTGAATTATCTTTTCATTGTAGCAAATGGCGGGGAGGAAACCTAGATGAAACTGGTTAAATGTTAGAATTTAATGTATCACATGTTTGAATTACTCTTCGATTGTGTGTACTACATAAAATCATCTGGTACCTTTTATATATGTTCTAGCTGGAAAAAATTCAGAAGGAGGCTGCCCTTCTAAAGGAGCTTGAAGATTTGGAACTGGGTCTTTAGAACAACAGAAAAATTGCAGTTTTGTTCTACTGAATCACCGAATAATAAATGATTTAAAATGTTCATTTTTAAATACTTACAAAACAGTTCCATTCTATTACATTTCCCCTAACATCTCAATAATTGCTGAATTTAACAAGGATTGTAATTCATAACCAGGCAAATCGATTACTGTGGTTTCAAAACATATTGATAAAACCCCAAATAAGGTATGTTTGGTCCTCTTCTTACTTTTTGTACATGTATTCTCTTTCATCTGCAGATATGAACCTTATGCAACAGTAAGATGTAGAATGTAATAAAAGAGCATTTGTTGATAATTAAAGACTTTGGTTTTCTCATATAGCTCTTAAGATCTTTATCAATTTCTAAAACACCACCAGAAAGCCTATTAACATCTATTTTAGATAGCTATTTAGACTGAAATCTCCTAAAAATTAATGAGTTTTAAATTTTTCTCTATATGTACAAGTACAGAAATGAGAAAAAGATTAGTCATACAGGAAAAAGAATAAAACTGATTATTTCTCAAGGCTTGTTACCTATTCCCTTCTAAGTATAGTATATGTGCCCTCAAGTTGCATGACAACTCCATTAATTTCATAGGGTTTTCTTAGGCAAGGAACACTCAGGGGTGGTTTTGCCAGTTCCTTCCTCTGAAATAGATCACAGCATCTGGTATGGGTTGATGGTCTCCCATCTAAGTACTAACCAGGGCTGACTGCTTGGCTTCCACAATTAGACAGGATCTGGTGCCTTTAGGGTATTTAGGTTCTGTAAAGATAGAGGAAATAATAATAGCAGTTCTGTAGGCACCACATTCTGTCTGAACTTGGAAGCTAAGCAGGGACACCTGGTTGCTACTTGGGAGATTGCTAAAGAATATCAGGTGCTATAGGCTATATTTTAGATGAAGGCAATGGTGAGCCACTTCTGAGTATTCCTTGCACAAGAAAACCCTGTGAAATTCATGGGGTTGCCATAAGTGGGAATTTCAAGGCATATACATACACACTTCAGGCATATAAACAATGTTCTGTAGATTTTGTCTGACTACAACTCCCATCCTACCCATGCTGGCCAGGGCTGCTGCAACCTACAACCAAATAACTTCTGGAGAGTAACAGCTCCCTCACCATTGCTATAGTTTGATACAATTTCAGAAATAATTTACCACTGACACATGGATTGAGTGTAATTGTTGATCTTGGCTTGGATCTAAGAACTATTCTGTGGGGCCTTATGATCTTGACTGTCCCCTTTCATTATCCGGCCCTAGACCCATGGAAAACTTACACTCTTCTCTACTTGTGTCCCCAGCAGCATCAGAGTTAGCTACCCTTTGTTCACACTGAAACATCCGTTTATATATATTTAAAATCTAAAGGTCTGATCACCCTGAATCAGGTGCAAAATTGGTGCAGGGCAGGCATACCTAGTAGAATTAAGGAACAGGGTGGTGAAGCACTTCGTTCAGACCAAGAATATTTTTGCAGTACTAGAAGTGAGATTCCAGCTCTAACTACGACAATAAAACAACCACATGGGCTTCTTCCAGAAGGAGTCACTTTAAAGAAATTATTACAGCTTTTAAAATGTTAGAGAATCAGAAAGCCTTGCAGATCTACTAGAAAACTTCCAGAAATCCACCAGTAGATCTTGACTGCATTTACACTGCAAAAATGAAGCAGTTTGACATCACATTAACTGCCACGGCTCAATGCTATGGAATTCTGGGAGTTGTAGTTTTGTGAGATATTTAGCTGCCTCTGTCAGCACTGGTGCCACCACAAACTATAAATCCCAGGATTCCATTGCATGAGACCATAGCAATTAAAGTATTATCAAACTGCATTATTTGTGCAGTGCAGCTGAACCCTTTGACATACTCTAAGAAAGCCGCTTAGAGCATCTAATAAAATAGTGAAATAAATGAAAAACATTTAATGCATCTATCTCTGCATCTTTTAAGTAACTAATTTCATGCTCTGTTCTTAAAATCTGGAACTATCAGTTCATGCGGGCTGCTTTTTCCAAGTATTTTTTAGAAAGTATTTCATATTAATGTTTTTGTGTGATAGGTGGCTTTGCCAAACACACACACACACAAACAAACACAACTCCTAGTTAAACCTGTAAAGTACTTTCTTAGTAAATATACCACCTTTCTTCTGTAATCAAAACTCAAGATGGCAAAAAGAATTAACACACAAACCCTAACATGTGCTTGGAACATTCTCACTGTGTTGTCCGTGCCCATTAGAGGTGCAGCTGGAAGAAATATCAAGGTAGCTGAGATAAGCTTGACCTAGACTGTCTTGAATATTCTTATTAAACAGTACGTTAATCATAGGTCTGTCCAGTTTCTTAGTATTGCACTAATGAATAATGAATACGTTGCCTGCCCTCTACTGGAAGAGCTATGCAGCCTATTGCTAATTTCAAAACAAACTTCAAATACAGTATTTAAGTAGGCATTGTTCTTTGGGATGCAGTAAAATGGCAAGAGATGTCTGCAGATTGCCTTTACACATTTATGGAAAGATAGCTCAACCATGCCTGTGCCAACATATATCATAATATGTTCTAGATAGAGCATTGTTACTTGTTCACCCATGCTTCTGGAGAGGCAAATCAGATTTGGGGTACTTGGGTCTTACTACTAATTTTTCTCAGTACGCCCAAGTTTGAAGGTGTGTCTGCAATACTGAAATGCTGTAAGCATGTACAGTCATCAATTTGTATTAGATTTGTGCTTCAGATTGGCACCCTCCTCTCTGGTTTCCACTTTACCTCTTGTCTGCTTACAGTGACAGCTTGGATGCAGCATGTTATAAATAATGACATTACCTGTAATGAGGTACTTTTGAGACCATAACAAGTTCTGTGGATGTATGGACTTTATTTCTATTTCTCACATAAATAAGAACAGGTGTTCCCTGTGTTACTTATCCCCTGCCCTTCCCAAACATTCCCTTTTGCATTTTTAAGCACTTTTTTTTCTTTTTAAAAAGAGATTCCAAGCCATGTGGGAGATGCATGACTTTTCAAAAAGGCTCAATTACTATGGGAAGCGTTTTGGAAGCACTCTATAGAGCAGTAGTCCTTTATTGCTCTGAAGGTATAGTTGCAAAGCACCCTACAGCTCTATCTTTTGCTAATGATAATATATTAGGTTTGGTGCAAATAATGGAACAAGTCACTCACTGAGTACCGTTCCAAACTTTGGTCCATTATTTACTCAACACCTTTTACCAGCTGCTGAACCTCCACAAAGTTCCAGATACCTCCCTAGAGACAGAGACCACTACTTACCATATGGAGTTACTGTAGTAGTCCTGGCAGCAGATCCTGTATACTTCTTACCTTGTTTGGCAAACCAAATAGATTTCTCAATTTCATTTTGATAATTTTCTAGTGTGCATGCATACACACTCCTGTAATCCATACTTCATTATTTACACAACATGAAGTATAAAATTAGCTCCTCCGGTCCGTCAGTACAGGAGATGGAAAACCAAAACTGTTAAAACTGTTTTTTGTGCAAGATAGGGTGTCCTAAATACATATAGAAATTGTGCATACATATATGTATCTACATGTCCAGTCATACATCTGAATTAAATTGATGGAGTGTTTCAGTGGAGTAATCAAAACTGTTCTGATGCCTCAAAATTGTATCTTTCTTAGAAATCTTTAAAAGAGAGAGAGAGTACATGAGCAAAGAGTGCCTCAAGGATAGTTACTGTGTCTCGGGGCAGAAATCTGAACCATGGTTAGCGGATAGAAATCTAGTAATAATTTGATGTTGATAGCAATAATATAACTGGTAGTGCAACTGAAGATTGCTACTTAAAATAGATTGTTTCCCCTATACAATTTATAAATTACTTTATACTGTAATACTGACTTACAGTAAGCTAGGGAATGCTATACAAACAGCAGGGGAACACACTGCAAGATCAAAAAGAAATAAAAACCCAGTGGAAACAATACACTGAAGAACTGTATAAAAGAGATGCATAGGTGACAGGTTCATTCAAGGAAGAACCATTTAAAGATGAACCCATAATTTTAGAAAGCAAAGTGGAAGCAACACTCAGAGCACTTGGGAGAAATAACCATAATCAGGAACTGATGGCATACTGACAGGGCTATTTCAAGCTGCAGAGACAGAATCCACTAACATTTTATTAAAATCTGTCAATAAATATGGAAAACCAAAAAATGGCCCTCAGATTGAAAATGCTCAATATATATTCCTGTCCCCAAGAAAAGGGACACTAGGGATTGGCAGCAGCCACCAGACCATTGCTTTAATCTCCTATACAAACAAAGTGATGTTCAAACTCTGTAACTAAAACTTTTTTCATATATGGAATACCCTTCTTTTTACCATATGGGTGTTGGGAGATGCAGTCTAGGAAAAAAACTTTAAATTCAATTTTTAAGATAAACATTTAAAGTTGGTGTCATGGACTGAATCCTTCAGCATCCACATGGTGAAAAAGATGAGGGCTCCACCTGCACGATGAACCTTCCATAATATCTGAACTGAAGACAACTACATCTTGACCATATGCAGGGCTATAACTAACAGTCATTCCCCACTCCCGTATCATTTTTAACGCTTCTGCCTGATGAAGTAGCCAGTGATGCTTTGAAAGCTTGCAACATGTATAATGTGCATTTTGGTTGACCCAATAAAAGTATTGCTGTTGTGTGGATTTTGGATGATACTGTAATTTGTTAGTGCAACCATCCTCTGCCTTTTGACATCTCGCTTTTTGATGACTCACTGTTTTGACATCTAAATTACGTATATTGTACTTTCAACACCTGGTCCACTCTTTCAACCACACACTGCTGCTTTTTTCCTGTCAGTTGACTTGGGATACTTTTCCTCTCAATCAACGTTGTGTCATCTAGTGTTCAGTCCTCCGTCTGCAAGCTAAAAAAAGGGGAGGAGGTTCCAATTTTCAACCAATTCCACTTTTTGACAGTCCTCTGGTCCCTAACCCATCAATTAAGTGGGGTCTTCCTGTACTACTGAGAAGGATGCAGTGGTAAAACTACTCTAAAGGTATTTTATCTTTAAAATCCTATGATGAGACAAAAAAAGAGATAATGCTAGAAGATGAGATTCCTGGGTGGGAAGGTATCAACATCTCCTTTCTTATGGCAGGGTTCTAGTTTTTATTGTTATTAATTAGAAACAATTATAAAACAATAACAAATACTGTATAATAGCAGCCCTGGTGGATAGCAGCCCTGGTGGCGCAGTGGTTAAATGCCTGTACTGCAGCCACTCACTCCAAACCAGAAGGTGGCGAGTTCAAGACCAGCAAAGGGCTGAAGCTTGACTCAGGCTTGCATCCTTCCGAGGTCGCTAAAATGAGTACCCAGATTGTTGGGGGCAAATAGCTTACAATTGTAAATGAAGCTGTTTGTTTAACAAATTGTAAGCCGCTCTGATAGTCTTGGCTGAAGAGCGGGGTATAAATAAAACATTATTATTATTATTATTATTATTATTATTATTATAAAATGCAATTATAACCCCAGACATTTTTAATTGACTGCTTGATTCTTGCCAGTTTCTGTATTATTCCATAGCCAAACGGAGGCAACTTAGACAAACTCTTTTTATTTTACACAATTTTCCATTGTGGCATTTCTGAACCAAAGTTCTTGAACCAGAATCTTGTGTAACTGGAAATTATTAGCCTTTAGGCAGGCAGTGGGTAATGTGCATTCCATGGGCCACATATGCATCTCAGGGCTGCCAAGGCCTCCAAATGCCCTCTGGAGACATCAGGGCAATTTTGCTGCCTTTTTGCCCCCACCCCCCATGGGCCATTTTAAGATCAGGAGAGAACTTTTTTTGTAACATGAAATGACCCACAGACAAGCAAAAGTCTGACTTCTGAGTTACTTCTTGCTATAATAAAAGGCCTAAAACAGCTGGGGTTGGGGGCAAAAACATGGTGAAATTACTCTCATGCCTTCTAGGGGGCATTTGGAGATAAAACAAATGAACGTTAAAGTGCAGCAGGCGTAGATTTCCAAGGTCTTTTAAGGGTGCAACATAGGAATGTTTCTCATTCCTATTTTAGACCTTTTGATTGCAGCACTCCAAAGCACACCTGTACTCAGATCCTTTTTGGTAGTTTTCCATAGGTTTGGTCGTTGCCCAGATGGAAGACTGAATTAAAGAGGGCTTTAGTCTGCTCCAGTATTGCTCTTGATGTAATCTTATATTGCTCCTGTTATTTACAAATGAATCCAAACTAACAAGAGTAAAACCCAGTGGGTCCATTGCTTCATTGGGATGCCTATCCAGATTTTCCAAGTGCAATAGTATGGGTGCACTTCTGTTGTTCTTGGTGTTGACTCACAAATATATTATTCAACATGGGAGAGACCCCATTCCTGTGCTGCTGCTCCTGTTAAAGTGGACTATACCAAATGTATTTCAGATCTGATCAAGGAAGGCTTGGCTTAAAATATATGCCACAAGAGGGTGTTGTAATATATTGCAAACCATACTGATGTATATTAAAAGTTGAGGCGGAGGCCTGACTTTTCAAAGAAAATTGTTTATAGCCTTATATCCCAAATATGAAGAATAATTAGGTGGGATTGGGAGTTAGGTTAGCTAAGGGAGATAAGACAGATACATGGGGGGAAGTGTTAGGCTTAGACCGATTTCATTACTACGTTCCTAGGGAAATTAAATTATGGCTCAGAGTCAAAGATAAGATTGTTACAGATAAAAGCAGGCAGCAGTATTAAATTTGGAAACTCATTTAGAAGGAAATTTCCAAAGTCTGAAAGAAGAAATAGGTGTATAACACAGAGCAGAAATTCTTTCTCAAAGGTAGAAAACTGGGCCAAAGGGGTATTTTAAAAAGGGAACACTGATGAGCAATGAGGCTAATTGTTCCCCCAGGAAAACAGGAGTCTGGTGCAATTCTGGTTGCAACAGTGGTAAAGTGGGTCACTTTAGAATTACTTACCCAAATATGCAAATGCAGCTACAATATTATCCATGAATAAATATATAGCCTACATTGGAAAAGACAAAAAGGAATTAACACTGAGACACACAGGATCTATATTTATGCAGTTAGTTTATGTCCTGAGTAACTCCAAAAGGTGCAAATCAGTGTTGGTGAAGAATTTATTGATTTCATGAATCTTGTATATAGAGGTTGTGGTACCTCTTACAAAGTTTAATGTAGTGTAACCCCAAGCTATTGAAGTGTCTGTAGATGTAAAGCTCAACAGGAGGAGGAGGAGGGGGGGGGAGGAGGAATTATTATTATTATTATTATTATTTCTATGTCCCACCTTTCCTTCAGATCAAGGCAGGATTATAACATATTAAATATACACAGTAAAATATCAATAATCCTATGCAAAATATAAACCTAATGCATTAACAGCAAATTAAGTACATACAATACAATATCAATAAAACAGTTCATAATATCACCTAGTACATTAACATCGAATATATATCAATGAAGCAATCCACAGTAAAAACATAGTACATTAAGTCAATCAATTATATGAGATATACAATATAGATAACATCAATCAATTATCATACAGATGCAACATAGATATCAAACCCTTCCTCTCCTAAGTGGGCAGGACGAAAACTAGATCTCTAGTGTTTAAAGTGGGCCGGCTTGTAGGATGCCGCTCCCACCGGCGTCCCCCCCACCGAAGTCCTCCGCAGGCGGCAGGCAGATCCGGCGCTGGCGCAAATGCTGAGGGGAAGGCCGGCAGGCCGGCCTGCTGCTAAAACTGGTGTGTCTCAAACAATTTTTTTCTCAAGGTTCAGAGCAATCCTCGAATGCTTGGAAAGCTGCATGTTGTTAGAGATTTCCATTCCAAAAGCCTATATTGCATAATGCCTGTGTATTTTTTTCTCATTTTTAAAAACACAACATATGCACTCAAACACTAAGAAAGTGTAAAAATGAATTACAATCATCTACCAATATGTAGAGAGACCTTATAGCACCTTTAAGTGAAAGAAAGAAGTTGGCAGCAGTTAGTATTTCTTTCAGTTAGTCTCAAAGGTGCTACAAGAACTCCCTACATACTGATTCTACAGATTAACACAGCTATATCTTTAAATCACCTACCAAAACTATCCTACCCCAGCATAATTTCTTATACCCTAGGTTTTTGTGTTTGATCCTTCCCTTCTCCATGTTACCTGACAGAACGCCTCTCCCTGCATAATCCGCCCTGCACCTTAAGAACAACTGATAAAAAATTGCTAAATCATAAATCCACAAGACTAATATCTACGTCTCGTTCAGTGTTCTCAGCTGTGGCTCCAAAACTATGGAACGACCTGCCGGAGGAGATCCGTCTGATACCTACATTGGAGGCGTTCAAAAAAGCACTAAAGACGGATCTCTTCCGGCGGGCATATCCACCCAACCTTACCTAGCTCCCCATTGAATCAGAATTCTCCCCAGATCGTAGATATGCTATTGTTGTAATTGTTTTTAATTGTGAGATACTGTTTTGGTCATTTTATTGTATTGTATTTTAATATGTTGTGAGCCTGCCTCGATCTGCAGGGAGAGGCAGGAGATACAAATAAATTTATTATTATTATTATTATTATTATTATTATTATTATTATTACATGGAGACAAAGAATGGATACTTTAGTATGTTCCTTTATTGGTTTTAATTTTATGTACACTGACACTACTGTATGTGATGGGACCCAGGGGATGGTTATTTTAGTTGAGTCACATTTGCTAAAATGATGCCTCTGAGACTAATTATGAGGTTCTATTACCATGGTTGCCATATTCATCTGGGCCCGCTCTACCCTGCAGATCAAAATATCAACTGATTTCTTACTATTGTACAGCTAAATCCACACCTTGGGAGATATATGCACTTTGAACTACTAAATTACTTCTTATCAGGACATTGTGCCACTAATGCTATGGCACTTCCAGCACTTAAAGCTCCCATAGGGAAAGTTTTTAAACCTTCATCCCGGCAGACAAGGCATTGTGCTACCCCAGTCACATTTTAAAGCAATCACACAGAACTACATCTACAAGCGAACAATTATGACATTGTGATCTTACTAATTTGAAGCAATGTGCCCAAGCTTCAACAACCTGCCATACACAGTTTTGTCCCCCACATTTAAATTCATAAAAAGATTTCCCCCAAGTTCAAAATAACAGTGGTAGTATTTTTAGAACACAGAAATTATATTTTTTAAAAATATAAAAAGCGGTATATCACCTACTCACATCAAATGATCTGTTTCATGTTAACATGTTTCTTCTGGTTCTGGATGTCTGCATATTGTGGAATATCCTAAACATCTGAAGAAGCTTGGAATTTCTATAGACTTGGGAAATACTCTAAATATACAAGGTGTTTGTTTATCTGGATGAGGCTTCAAGTTTTTTGACTGCATTTGTAGACTGCTTTTACCCTCAGTAGGACCAGCAATATATCCATATGTGAATTTAACTCAGGCAAAATAATTTTTAAAAGCTATTTTTTAAAAAGCACTAGCCCTCCAGGAGACCTTGGAGGGCTACACCTTCCCCATTGAAACAAACAAGCAAGCCCTGTTTTGCCCCCAAATGCCCTCTAGAGGTCATTGGTCATGTTTTGGGGCCTACCTGGGCTCCTAGAGGGTATTTTGGGACATCTCAGGGATTTTTTTTTTTTATTTGCAAAATTTTGTTTTTACCCCTGGGCAGTCTTCAGAAACACGAAACGTGTTGGAAATGCCCTCTTAGCACATTTCAGAACAAAAAAGCATTTTTTACGATATATGTTTTGACCTTGAGGGCCATGAAAACGGGCTGGGAGTGCCACACTTTGACCACTCCTGTCTTACACTAAAACAGACCAAAGTCTCAGCTTCCCAGAATAAACCTTTGAAAGAGTAACAAAAGAGCACTGCATGTGGAGAGGTGGGTTTGTATCCACAAAAGCACATGCTAAAATAAAAACTAGTTAGGCTTAAAGGTGCTGCTAGATTCCTTCTCCCCCACTTGTTTCTGTTTATGCTGCAAGAGACTAACACAGCTGCTTCTTACTTTCTTCAGTTTCTTTAGCACATTTCCTGGTCAAGAAACATAATGTGCCATGTAGGTAGGAGCACACATAGTTCTCAGTGGCTCCTATTAAATTGTGTGGAATGAAGTAAATAGTCGGCAAAGAACCAAACTGTGGTAGTAACCAAGGTTACTCCCTCCATGAAACTGAAGCCACCAGAAGGTGGGTTCAGTGCCAGTTCTATAGATCACTCAACTGCCATTCATTCATGGTTAGGGCAGGAAAGCACATGCCTTGGAGGAGCTATGCCTTTCTAGTGAGGTCAAAATGTCACTGAGGTAAGCACCCTGTGATCTTTAGGCTGCATCAAAAACATAGTGTCTAGATCAAGGGAAGTAAGTGCCACTCTATTCTGCTTTGGTCAGGCCCCACCTGGAATACTGTGTCCAGTTCTGGGCCCCACAATTCAAAAAGGATGCGGAGAAACTGGAGCATGTCCAAAGGAGGGCTACTAAAATGGTGAAGGGTCTGGAAACCGTGCCCTATGAGGAAAGACTGAGGGAGCTTGGGATGTTTAGCCTAGAGAAGAGAAGGTTAAGAGGTGATATGACAGCCCTGTTTAAATATTTGAAGGGATGTTATATTGAGGAGGAAGCAAGCTTGTTTTCTGTTGCCCCAGAGAACAGTACGAGAACAATGCATGTAAACTACAGGAAAAGAGATACAACCTCAACATTAGGAGGAATTTCTTGACAGTATGGGCTGTTCGACAGTGGAACGCATTCTATTGGAGAGTGGTAGATCCTCCTTCCTTGGAGGTCTTTAAGCAGAGGCTGGATGGCTATCTGTTGGGGATGCTTTGATTGGGAGTTCCTGCATGGAAGAGGGTTGGACTGGATGGCCATTGGGGTATTTTCCAACTCTATGATTATATGATTCCCTCCTTACATCCACCATCTGACATGACAGACTAATCATACACTAAACACAACATCTTGGTAGTCATAGGCAACTGGAATATAAAAGCAGGAAACAAAGCCAAACAATGTGGGACAATTAGCCTACAACCGAGAAATAAAGCAGGAGAACAATATTGAATTTTGTGAAGCCAACAGTGGTTTCTCAAGAGTAAAGATATATCACTGAATACTGAAGTCAGGATCTTCCATGGTACAACACAGAAGTGAACGCTGGACAGTGAAAAAAGCTGACAGGAAGAAATTCAAGTCATTTGAAATGTGCTGTTGGAGAGTTGTGTGGACACTATTAACCATCACTTCCAACAAATGGGTCTGAGAGAAAATCAAACCTGAACTCTTACTAGAAGCCAAAATGTCTATCATTAGATGACATGACTAATTGGAAAAGATAATCTTCAGTAAACTAGAGCATAGAAGGTAAAGATGAACATTGCCTGACAGATGGACTGAGTGAATCTTGGAAACCATGGTCCTGAGTTTGTGAGACTTAAGCAAGCTTTTAATGCCAGGAACTCTTGGAGGTCTCTCAATCATAGAGTTGACATAAATCAAAGCCAGCTTGATGGCATTACACACAGAGACTGAAGGGTGAGGGAATGAACTGAATTTAAAGAGGTCCTTCTCCATGCTAGTCTATCGCAGAAAATCAGGACCCTGGACAGATAACATGGAAACCAAATTGGGATCTAGCTTGAGTAGGCTTGTTTACCTCCAGTTTATAGAGCAGGCCCTCACAACTAATAAAAACCAACAGAGCGAATGTAATGCTATAGTGAAAGCAGCTCCTACCCTTATCCCCTTCCCAGTTTTTTCCTACCATAGTAAAATTCTCAAGGCAGTAGAAGTATGTGGCATAGTGGCCTGAGTGTTGAACTTTGACTCTGGAGACCAGGGTTGATTCCTTGTTCAGCCATGAAACCTACTGGGTGACCTGAGGCAAGTCACATGCTCTCAGCCTCAGTAGAAGCCAATGGTAAACCTCTTCTGAACAAATCTTGCCAAGAAAACCTCATGATAGGTTAGCCTTAGGGTCGCCATAAATCGGAAACACAACAACAACAAAGCAGAAGGCAGCTGTGGGAAAGAACCTGCTGTACCTGCATGTTGCAAATCCTTCTCAGTTGGCTGCATTTCCAGAGGCTAGTTCTACAGAACCTCATTGTTCCTAAAGTGCAACATTTTTTGTCTGCAGACGAATTATTTTTGCTGACCAGAATACTGCTTGTGCCCATGTTACTTGTCAATCAGCTTGCTTTTGCTCATGCATAACTGAGTCCCATCAGCTCAGACTTGCTGTAATCAATAAAGTGTTCCTTCTTGCAAAAGCAAAGCTCTGGCATGTCTGTACTTCTCTTGGCCAACCGTAGTATTTGCTTGTGTGTCAGCTCCTTTCTTGGATGGTTCAGAGCTATAACGCATCCCAGAGGGAACCTGGTAGAGTCCTGGTATTCCAGAATTTGCCCAACAAAATCTGTAATGGTAAACACTGTATTCGGTCCAAAACACACTTGGCTCAGTGCTAGGGAATCCTGGCACTGGGAATTGTAGTCTACTGTGGCACCAGTGCTCTCTGACAAAACTACATACCCCAGAATCCTCTAGCATTGAGCCAGGGCAGTTAAAGCAGTCTCAGAGTGGATTATTTCTGCAGTGTGTTTTGGACCTTAGATAACATCCTAAAGAGGTAAAACCGAACACTAAAGTTAGAATTATCCAAGCCATAGTATTCCCCATCACCATGTATGGGTAGAATTTAAAGATATAGCCATGTTAGTCTGTAGAATTAATATGTATAGAGATTTTGTTGCACCTTTGAGATGGACAGTGAAGAAAGCAGAGAGGAAATGAATCAACTCATGTGAGATGTGGTGCTGGAGAAGAGTGCTGAGGATACTGGGGATGGCCAAGAAGACAAACAAATGGGTCCTTGAACAGATCAAGCCTGAAATCCCCCTGTCGTACTTTGGCCGCATCATGAGAAGCATGAGAATTATTTATACTACTACTACTACTACTAATACTAATAATAATAATAATTTAACATACTGTAATATTTATTATTACTTAATTTAATATATTTAATATAATATATATAATAATATATAAAATATAATAATATAATATATATAATAATACATATATTATTTATTATATTATTTATTTATTATATTTATTATACATTATATATACTGTAATGTATTTAATATATTAATATTATATTTTATATATATTATTATTTAATATAATTTAACATATTTATTATTATTAACATAATATTTTAATATAATATATATTATAATATATATAATATAATATAACTACATATAATATAATATTATAATAAAATAATATAATAATATATTTTGTATTATATATTATTATTAAATATAATTTAACATATTATTATTTAATATATTTAATATAATATATATATATATATATATAATATAACTACAAATAACAATATATAATATATTATATTATACTATATTATATATTATTATTAAATATAATTAAACATAATATTTATTATTTATTAAATATTATTATTATTACTGTATTATTAAGTATATTATATTAAATAATAATAATAAATAATTTAATAATAATAATAATAATAATTCAACATAAACAATGGCCTCATTTTTCACCCCGCCTCCTGCGCATGCGCACTTTCACTTCCCTGGCCCCTCGCGCGCAGCTTTGTGAGGTCACAGTTAACCGTCGACCATGAAACGGCCGTTGGAGTCCTAGCCCCGCCCCCTTTCCCTTCGGCGGCCGCGGATAGGCTGGCGCTCCTCGCGCATGCGCGCTCCCTGCCGGGCTCGCGTGACCTTGCCGTTTGCGGCGGCGGCGGAGGAGGCGGAGCTCAGTCGAAGTTCAGAGTCAGAAGAAGAAGGAAGGAAAGAAGGAACCAGGAAGGGTCCAAAGGGCGGCGGCGGCGGGAGAAGAAGATGATGAAGGGGAAGGGGGGCCTGGCGCTGCTCTTGTTGCTGGCCGCGGGCTTCGTGAGCGGGGCTTCGGGGCAGCCGAATGGGGGGCTCCCGCCGGGGAAGAAGCTGCGCATGGCCTACGCCACTGGGCCCCTCCTCAAGTTCCAGATCTGGTGAGTGAGTGAGTGAGTGAGTGAGTAGCCCCAGGAGGAAAGGACAAGGAGGAGGAGGAGCTCCAGCTCAAGCAGCACACACCTGCAGACCTATATTACGTTATATATATATATATACACACACACACATAATTATATATATGTGTGTGTGTGTGTGTGTATAATCTATAAAATATAATATATATATATATATATGTGTGTGTGTGTGTGTGAAATATAATATAGTATTTTATATTATAGATTTGTACAGCGCCGTACATACATACAGTCAGCAAAACACATCACAAATAATATAGACAGATAGGTAATTTATAGATGATAAATGGCATATAGGTAACATGAGTTATAAATGATATACAAATAATATGTAAATAGTAATAATAAATTAAATAAAAAATGTAAAAATAATAATATGAATAAAGTGAATAAAGTATAAATAGATAATATAGGTGACGAGAGATAAATTTTTCTGGTTGTTTCAGTGCTAATAAGATAAGTAATATATAAAACATATAAATAGATAATGTAGGTAATAAGATAGATAAATTCTTCTGTTTGAATAATAATAGATAAATTCTTCTGTTCGTTTCAATAATAATAATATAAATAAAATAATATATAAATTAAATGTAAATAGATAATATAGGTAATGAGATAAATTCTTCTGGTTTTTTTTTTTAGGGTGACAATGATACTGTATAATATAATGTGATATAATTGTAACATAATGTTTTTAAACTGTATTGTATTTAGGCCTATTTTAAGGAGGGTCAATTTATTTATTATTAATAATAGTAATAATAATGTTTATTATTGTTATTATTATTTATTATTGATTGATTGTGGCAGCAGAAAGGCAGGGTATAATAAAGTTTAGTTTATTTATTTATTGATGGTGATGATGTTTGTTTGTTTGTTTTTCTTTGCCTTCAAGTCATTTCTGACTTAAGGCGACCCTCTCATGGGTTTTTCTTGGCAAGATTTCTTCTGAGGAGGATTGCCATTGCCTTCCCCTGAGGCTAAGAGAGTGTGTCTTGCCCATGGTTATCTATTATTATTACTATAATTATTATTATTATCATTATTATTTTTTATATCCTTCCCTTTCTCCAAAACTGGGACTCAAAGCAGCTTACAAGATTAAAACAGTACAATTAAAAGTGTTACATTAAAACAGAATTAAATTATTACTGTATTAAAACAGATTGCATATGAAAGAATAAAATATAGTTAGAAAGATAAAAAGCATTTAAAACACTGTAAAAAAGAATACAACACCCTGTCTGTCCAGATTTCACGGCTGAGCTGAGAATCGAACCCTGGTCTCCAGAGTCATAGTCCAATGCTCAAACCACTGCACCACACTTGTTACTTCATGAGCTTCCAGAGATGGTACAGTGGGCCCTCTGTATCCACAGCCATTGTATATTGAGCCTTGAGCATCCACAGATTTTTGGCATCCATGCGGGGATCCTGGAACCAAACCCCAGAAGATACCAAAGGCCCCCTGTAATATGACTTAAAACACTTGATAAAAACAGGTTAAAACTTCAGCACTTACAAGAATACCAGAAAAGTTAGCGTTTTCTCATCTCCACTTTCTTCCACTCTCCCCATCTCATCACACCTAACTATGGCAGGTATGCCCAAAACTAAGGTCTAAATACCCTGAAGGCACCAGATCCTGTCTGATCTTGAAAGCTAAGCAGCATCAGCCCTGATTAGTACTTGGATGGGAGACTGCCAAAGAATACCAGCTGCTGTAGGATGTATTTCAGGAAGGAACTAGAAAACTACCTCTGAGTATCCCTTGCCTGAGATATTTGTTAGGATGCCATAAGTCAAAAGACAACTTGAAGGTGGGGACTCCAGACACACCTGGTGGGATGGAGAACTGGAACCCTTGAGGCAAGGCAGATAGATGCCAGCCCTCAGCACTTGCTGCAGAATACTTCCTTCATGGACTGAGAGTGCACTATTTCTCAATACTAAAGATTGCACTGCATTTCAGCTGCTAATTTGAGTTTGGAAGCAACAGTCAGTAGTTGTTGATGTGTTTCAGTGTGGCCTTTCTTAAGATTCCAGGTTAATGGTCACAAAAATTAAACATTCATGTTTGGATTATCTTGCTTTATTTTGAAGTTCTTTATCAAGAAATATTCACATTTATTTTTAATGATGTTTTACTCTTAATTATGCATTATGGAATTTAAGGTCTAAAATTTCAGTGCTTTCCTCTTAAATATAACTAATGGGTAGTATTTGTAGTTCAAATCTGGAGAAAACCAATAGCTATAGCTCAGAATTCAGTTTCTTCCCTAGCCTAATTACATAAACTTTCCTCAGGTTCTTCTTAAAAACACTTTGGCCATGCTGCTTGCATCCTTTAAAACCAACCGTGTTTCTACCTTGTTCATTACTATTTTTAACAGGCATTGTTCCTCCTCTTGTGTACCCAAGTTACATCAGCGTAGCAACGCATCACAATTGGTACCAAAGGGAAAGAAAAGCATATAGAGCATTTAATATTGGTCTTCAAGGTTCACAGTTTTGTTACTAGTAATAAGATTTGTTTGTGACCTGTAGCAGCTTTTAAGGTCTGAGCAGTGATTTTAGATAGAAACTCTTAACTTTTACCACTCAGGAGGCCTGTGGATTTTTTTTTAGAAATTTTACAATACTTTTTCCTTCATTTTTAAAATATTCTTTATTATTATTATCCACAGTTTAGAACAAACATCCAAACATTCCCATTCATACATAAACATTAACTACAGTTGGCCCTGCTTATGCATGGATTTTTTATCCATAGATTTGAGCATACATGGCTTGAAAATATTCCCAAAAAGTATAAATTCCAAATAGCAAACCTTGATTTTCCATTATATATATGGGACACCATTTTGTTGTGCCACTATATTTAATGGGACTTGAGCATACACAGATTTTGTTATCCACGGAGGGTCCTGGAACTAAACTTCAGCGGTTAACAAGTACAGTTGTTTTGGCAATCTCATGCAAGTTTGATTGATTAGCATACAAATAAAAAATTTTTTGCCTGTTGTGTCACTTCGACTTAATGGACTTTGTTAATAAATTCCTTGGAACAAACTGGTAACTGCTTTATGCTTGGATTCAAGTATTTTAGAAGAAAGTTGGCTACTAGAGCAGGATTTTACCAGTTTTTATTGTGACACTCATTTTTTTAATTAAGATATTGCATATCTATACTACAGCAGTCAAGTGTTGAAATTCTTTGTGTATGTTGAGCAATACAAAATAGAGAGAGCAAAATAGAGTGGAATTTGAGTTTCCACATGGGATTGCCACAAAAATAGGAACAACATATTGGTATTATTATTATTTTTTTGTTATTGGGAGTTCTCTGCTTCCATTTTCTTATTAGTTTTTCTAAAAGTTCTCAAGAAAAGCAAGCAGAAAACTCCAACAAACCTCCTAATGGGTGATAAATTTCAGTACTGAAAGAAATTGGTATTTTTCATACAGCATGAGTGGTAACCTGCATAGTCAATATTTGATGGCACACTAAATGTTATTTGCTGCAATCCAAGAAGTGTACTTCACAGTTGCAGTACTGTCAGGAATTTAGAGTAGATGAATAGACAGCAGATAAATCTTCAAGAAAAAGAAGCCAGTTTGAATTTCATTTCAATCAGATGTCCTATACCTAGTCAGTCTTATAGGGTGCTAGGCTCTTATTTCATTTTCGTGTTTTGTTTTTTCTGTTTTATTTTGCCGGCCTGCTAATTTCCATCTTGGATTTTTTTTTTTTTTTACTTATCTGTTTTTCACCTTTAACTGATAGCTGAGAGCCAGCATGGAATAGTGGTTTTGAGTGTTGGGCTGCAACTCTGAACCAGGCTCAATTCCCAGCTTGGCCATGAAAGCCACTGGCAAGTTAATCTCTCTCAGCCTCAGGGGAGAGCAATGGCAAACCTCCTCTAAACAAATCTTGCCAAGAAAACCCCAGGATACGTTTGCCTTAGGTTCAACACAAATAAGAAATGACTTGGAGGTATACAATACGCGCACACACAACGGATAGTTGCTGAGGTGGAAATAAAATGCCTTTGGCAGTGGTTCTCAAATGGTGGGACAAGACTCCCGGGGAGGGTGTATGTTGCTCAAGGGGCTGTGAGAGTCTCTGATCCCTCTTCCTCTTCCCAAACCTTTTTATGTGTTAAATTTACACAAGAATTAAGTATTGAATTTACTTAAACTGTTCTAATTTGAATGATGTTACTGTATATACTCATGTATAAGTCTAGACATTTTAGTCAAAAATGGACCCCAAAAAGCTGAGTTGACTTATCCATGGGTCAATGTAAGTGCTGTACTTTAACTCTTATTTAAAAAAGAAGCATCCCCTGGTGAAAGGCAAGAGTGTAGTCTGTCCTGGAAGCACTGGTCACTCATCCCGCCATTCCTTTACTTTAGTGCAAGTACAAACAGTTATATCTGCTGGAATTTTGTAAGATCTTTGGCATTGTTTTTCTTTGCTTCATCTTTCTGATTCTTCATTCTTGCCCCTAAGTTTTACCCTCAACATATCCATGGGTCTTATCAAAATCCATAATTTTGGCCCCAAGACCTGCCCTCGACTTACACATGAGGTCGACTTATAGTCAAGTATATATGGTATTTCATTATAAATTGGTAAAGTAACTTATATCTTTTACCTGTAATTTGTTAAAGTTGTTGGGGAGGACCTTCTGTTCTGTTCTGTTCTGTTCTGCACTCCTTGGTATGAGTGATTTGGTTTCTGGTGGTAACCTCCCAAGGATCCAGGGCCAGGAGTAATGAGGGCATGATCCACTTGCTAGGCATGGAGGCTGATGCCTTCTTGCCCAAAGCACAGGGCTAAAGGAAAACAAAGTGGAGTGTCAGAGGTACACAGCTGTTTCTCCTCTATGGGTGGCTGGCTCCCCAGCATGGTGTATGTTTTACATTCTTTCCAGTGACTGGGAGAATGAAGGAGAAGGCCACCAATCTTAGGAGGTATACATAAATTTTGTGTACTTCTGCTGTCACATGTTACAGTTCACTTTGTCTGGGAATAAGGAACCTCTGCCTCTCCAAAAGTTATGTTGCAGTGGGAGTTGGAATCAAAAGCATCTGGAGCAACTTTAGGTTTCCTATCCTTGACTTAGTATAGGTTTTTCAGTAGTGAATTTACAATGATGCTGAGTTCTGACTTTATTTTTCTGAAATTTTTGGAAAGTTTTCTGTTGTGAACTTTAGTGCTAGTTGTGCAGAGATTGTTTTTGAATAAATCTTAAGGTAGTTAAACCTGTATTTTAAATTGGTTTTGATAAATCACCATTAATTTATGCTACCGCAGCATTGCACTCAGTCAGTTTAGATAACACTGAGCAAGTCTCTACCTTCATGGAACATACCATCTATAATGTACTGTGTTTGGGGAGGGGGACAAATATAACCAGATGGATTTGTCTGTATTGCAGGCTCGGTTACAGTTGAGAATGATAATTAAAGAGCTGATCAGAATTCAGTATAGAAAGCTTGATATTTATTTATTGCACTTTAAATTAGATTGGACCTTACTTTATACGTTGCTTTTCCACACAAAAATGTGTTCCTGAGTGTTGCACATTCTTGTATACGTGCATGATGCACATGGACATATATCCATTGGATTTTGGGAAGAGGTTTGAATGAGTAGCAAGTTTGGAGAGGGAAAACCACAATAAATGAAGAAAGGGGAGTTGTGATGAGAAGTAGAAAATATTTCACAGATAAGGATGGTTGAAGCAGTAGATAGAATATTTTAGGGGACTGGTGAATAATTAAACTCATGTGTTTGTAGCACATTAGCTTTAATTGTGAAAAATATTTCTCTCCAGTGTTTCCTGAGGATACAGGCGGGTGTTTGAGGAGTACATGCGGGTTATTAGCCAGCGGTACCCAGACATCCGCATCGAAGGGGAAAACTATCTTCCTCAACCTATTTATAGGTAAGTGAATTGTAAGTTAGAACAGATTAAATGTTTCCAGGAGTTTGAACAGATTAGATTTTGTAACATAAAGAGTTATCTTACTTCATCCCAATGGCCACAATTCAGGTTCATGTTCATCAGTTTATGTGGTTTGGAGCAATCTGTCTTACATGTCAGTAATGGCATAACAAACAAAAACACCTTCATTTATATACTGCTTCATACCCTTACGGAGTGTCTAAGCGGTTTACTACTCTATGCTATTTGCCCCCCAACAATCTGGGTACTCATTTTAGCGACCTCGGAAGGATGCAAGCCTGAGTCGAACTTCAGCCCTTATGCTGGTCTTGAACTCTCCACCTTATGCTTTTTGAGTGAGTGGCTGCAGTACAGGCATTTAACTATTGCGCCACCAGGGCTGATTAACACTTTTGCCAAAGATAGAATGTTTATAATAATAATTCCTGTTATAAAGAGAATGTTGATGATGACAACAACGATAATGAAAACAGACAAAGAAGGCTAGCATTTTTTTTAAACAAATTTAAGAACAAAAATATCCTTGGTATTCTGAAATTACATTCACTCATTAGCACATGTAAATTTTAAATGTATCATTTTCAATAATGTACTGTTGATGAAGTGAAGATTAGTGATGTGCAGTGAGATGTAACATAAGTTTTTACTTTTTGCTAAAATGTTTTTTCAGGATATTATCTTCAATCATTGGTTTCTCTTTTTTTCTCTCTACCAGACATATAGCATCTTTCCTGTCAGTTTTCAAACTAGTGTTAATGGGCTTCATT
Source organism: Urosaurus nigricauda (assembly GCA_034509955.1). Taxonomy (NCBI): domain Eukaryota; kingdom Metazoa; phylum Chordata; class Lepidosauria; order Squamata; family Phrynosomatidae; genus Urosaurus; species Urosaurus nigricauda. Next base: position 247,426,184 of record JAOEGL010000003.1, read on the forward strand.
ATTGTTGGCAAGGATCCTTTTGCTTTCTTTGGCATGCAAGCTCCAAGCATCTGGCAGTGGGGCCAAGAAAATAAGGTACTTCTCTTAAATATGTGCATGTTAAAATGGATTGTATGCAGGGATGGGCAACTGGCAGGAGCCCTCTCAGGACCATATGGAGGGAACACACCCTACCTTCACAATTTTTTGAAATTACTTTTCACTCAGAGTATCTTCTAGCATCTGTTGGAGATTCTTGGGGGTAATTTTATTATGTTTTGTCCCCCCAAGCTGTTCTAGGCATGGGAGAGGCCTGTTTACCCAGGAAATTAACCTGAACCCAACTTACATTTTACTTTCTTGACAGTTAAATGTCTATTTTATACACAGAAATATAACAAATAATGTTTTGAATAAGAAAAAAGTTGAAAAAAATTGTAAAAGGATTTGCCAAAAAAAAAAAAAAAATGACCCTGAGGGCCATGTGCAATCCATGTATCACACTTTCCCCACCCCCATTTTTCAGGATCCCTAGCTTACTCTAGACTGTTCTGCCTCCTGATTTCCCGTTGCTTCTGCTTGCAGCAGTTAAACAAACTGCAGTCTATTGTGTGGAGCCAGCAGTCTTGTTTGCTGAGAGAGAGAGAAAAAGCCAAACTGCTGGCATGCTAAATAAAACACACGCCAGAGTTCATTCAGTTTTGTTGGTCATTAAGTGAAAGCACTAATGGTTTACTCTAACATGAGAACCAGGCTTATGTTTTTACTGAATTGAACACATGGTCTTGTAAGGATGAAAAGATAAAATTACTACAGAAGACTCTCCCCTGCATTCCTTGTTTATGTGAACGGTATCTTAAAAACCAAATGTATAAGATGGGGATCAAAGAAAATTATTTTAATAAAGCTTTTTTGATCAAATAAGAAATTGGCTTCTCCAATGTTGGATGCTAGAAGCTGATCTTAGCTTTAAACATTCTGATAGTATTGTTAGTAAATAAATGACCAAATGTAGGAAAGGGTCAAAATATAATATCCTGATCCCAGGTGTACCTTATCTAAAAAAGTATCATTCTTATATTTTTATGACCTGCTGAAATATTTAATATTTGATACTGAAATCTTTTGGTGTCATGTTACTGGAGATTGCATCATTTGTGCTTAATGTGTATTGTCAAAAGAGTAGAGTGCTGAACAGGGTAAAAATATCACAAGGGCTTGAAGCAAAATAATAAAACAGATTCATACTAAATTGATAGATGTTTTGTATGGAGCACTTTTTGCACTCAGTTTCTTACTATTTTAAACAAGAAGCTATATTTTAGAAGCAGTAACCTTCTAACTTCCTTTTATTAACCAGTTAGTTGTCCATTACACTGTTTGTTACTTTGTTTCTTTGAAGTATTTCAAATGTATGTTCCTAGGTGTAAAGAAAACAATGTCTGATTAAAAGGTGTAAAGAAAATAATGTCTGATTAAAAAGATAATCCCAAATATTGCTCTTGACTGAGTAATTGATTATACAGTAAGGCCTTGCATTTGTGGATTTGCAGATGGCAAGCCCCATTGTTTTCAGTGGCGGCATGTGCACGTGGCCACCCTAGTGTCCATGTGCACATTGTGCTGGCAGTTGGGAGCAACGGGATTAGAAGTTCTGTGTCTTTTATCTGAGGAAGGGTCCGGAATGTATCCCCTATGGATAAGAAGGGATGACTGTATATGGGAACTGGCATGCATTGCATGATTTAAATATAGTAACATAGGGTAATACTCTTTTAGGTCTATGCTTGTATGATGGTCTTCTTCCTCAGCAACATGATTGAGAACCAATGTATGTCAACAGGTGCATTTGAAATAACTTTTAATGGTGAGTTTTGAAGAGCATTTGTATTGTCCAGACTTTAAGTGGATTTGTGGTTATTACTGTATTAACATTTCTGTGAAATTACTAGCTGCATGCAGGGGATAGGATGTTTCTTTTTGCCATGTGCCCGCCCGCACTATGTCATTGTCAAAAGGTGACAACTGGTAGTGAGCCCTAAATTTTCACAGGTAGTTACGTGGATTATATGCTCCCTATTTATGTTAAGAAAGGCACTCTTGTATAATTAGCTTGATCATTAACAAGGCAATAAGTGTGCATTGCTTGACTTGTAGAAATTGTCAAAGATCTTGGTACATTAATCCTTCATGGAACCTTTGTGCACAGAGTAATTTTTCAAAAAATGATGAAGTGTAAAGTCTTTAGAAATACTATCTGATATTATCTATTCTAGTTAATAAATTTATACATTAATTTTGTCCACCCCCCAGAAAAGGCACTCAAGGATTGTAGAATATAAAAAAGCATAAAAACAACATTATTTTTTTACTTTGAGTCACTGAGATAGAATAATAGAGTTGGAGGAGACCCCAAGGGCTATCCGGTCCAATCCCCCTGCCATGCAAGAATTCACAATCAAAGCATCCCTAACAGAAAACAGCTTCTGAGCTTTCCCTAGGGATATGTGTGAGAAAGAGAGAAAAGGATGTGTGGGATAGGGAGACCATCTGTAGCCTTCATACATTCTTTAACACATAAAAATAATGAGGAACCATATCTGTTGTTGTAGAATACATAAAGTGGTACATGTTTTTCTGCAATAAGAAATGCCTTGTTTCAAGTCTGAGAAGGTAAGAGTGAATTCAGTTTGTGAAATTTTGGTTAGAGATTTCTTGCTTGGTAAAACTTGATTTACTGTTTTCCAGTGTATGAAGCAATTCTTACTCCTAGAGCAGTGGTTCTCAACATTTGGTCCTCTAGATTTTTGAGACTTCAACTCCCAGAATTCCTGAACAATGAGCATACTGACTGGAATTTCTGGGAATTGAAGTCCAAAACATCTGGAGGCCCAAAGTTTGAGGACCACTGCCCTAGAGAGCTTGGTGAGTAAGTGACACAGCTGTTCTTGGTTTGTTTCTCTGAAGATGCCAGTCACAGATGCTGGTGAAACATCAGGAAGAAATTCTTCTAGAACATGGCTATATAGCCCAAAAAACCCACAAAAAACTATGGATGCCAGTCATGAAAGCCTTCAACTTCACCTTGGTTTGTTTGTTTTGTGCAAATATTCTATCAGTTATGCCTTTTCCTCTCCCCTCCAAACCTCTTATTTAGATGTTCCTGTGTGGTCGAAGCTAGAGTCTGGACATCTTCCTTCCATGCAACAACTGGTTCAAATCCTTGATAATGAAATGAAACTCAATGTGCATATGGAGCAAATACCACATCATAGATCATAGCCCCATCCATCAGTACTGAAAACTTCTTGTAAGTTTAATTTGAAGATGGCTCAGTTACTTATTTGATATTTTAAAAATATAAAATGGATATTAAATGTACCATACACATGTGCAGCATTAGTTAAAGAATTAAACTTTCATCCAAGAGGGTGATTTTGGAAATTGTGATAAATATCCTCTAACCTGCCTAAGGCATTTGTATCTTTTAGCAGCAAAGTAACATTAACATATATGTATGAGTTAATTATTCTTGTTGTTTCCAAACTTTGTTTGCCAACAGTTAGTATAAAACAATTTTGATAGCTTTCTTTTATCTTATTTTGTGGAGCTACCTGATAAATTTGTCTTCCTGTGTTTTCAGATATTAAGTGACAGCTTTGAAAGGCAACATGAATGAAATAATGAAGGTCTGTACTGAAGACAGCATGCTGTTGGTACAGACTGGATGCTCCTCTTCGCCTTCATGTTGTTCTTCCTGAAAATCTTAATGCAAGACCTCTTTTCAGTACTGGTATGTTTCCAAGTACTTGCACATTCAAGGAGTGCAATAATACTGTATAGTTGTGTTTTTTTTACAAAGAATGTTAACAAACCAGTTCAGCACTAGACAATGTAGGCATTAACTGATAACAACATTTTGTTTAGGATTGAATCCCACTAAGTTAGTTGCCTTATGTCCTGCTGAAACAGGGAGGCATGAGTATAGCTGACTTGAGTCTGGATCCAGTCCTTTATATTAATGTTGAAGAAAATGACCGAATAAGTAAATATCCTTATTTTTCCTGAAAAGAAGATGTCTGATCTGCTTTATGTGGAATTCATGTTCTGTTTGTGAAGCCTTATGAGTGCTGGTTACCTTTTAAACTAATTTGGGTGATAACTGATGGCTGTCAAACATTGCTGATTTGGTTATGTAAGTTTTGTATATTTTCAGAGTATATTGCTGAGTGAATGGTGCATTGTATACTAAATTATATAAACAAAATTATATGCAGAGTTAACTACCCTCAACGTCCTGACTTCAAAGAAGACCAAGTGCTGTTCAGATTCCCACTGCAGTTTGAAGTCTATATTTTCTGGGCCAGTCTGAGTGATCAAGTACCTTGGCTTTTATGCTGTCCTGAATATGAACTAAGCGGACTAATTTAAATAAAGAAAATTCATTTACTGTGTGTGAAGAAGCTTGAATTATTGCATGAGTTTGTCTGCCTGATTTAACTTCTTGAAGGAAAAAAATTTTTTTTTAAATGCCGTGGCATTTTTCTTCTTTTGACCCTGCACTTCCACAGTTCTTGGACTGTTCAAAACCTGCTCAGGTCATATTTAATTTGGAAAGTATCCAATAGGCAATCCATTATGCTGCCTAAAAGGATACTTTAATTCCAGGTCCACAAACAAGTACAGTTTTGCCCTCTTTCATTGCACAGAAGGGAAATAAGAGTGTGCTTATTGGAATGGAAGGAGGAAAGAAAGCCTACACAAAATCAAAACGTTTTTATGTTTAAGCAGTGTGAAGGCTAGGACTGAACTTAGTTCTGTTGATCCAGCAGATTTACGTAGAAACTGAATTACCTTTGAAAAGCATATTTTTGGATTTTGGAATATTTGGAATTTGAAGATGAAACCCAAGTCTTAACATTAAATTTATGTTTCATATACACCTTATAAACATAGCCTAAAAGTAAATATTTATTTATTTATTGGATTTATATCCACCCTTTCTCCTAAAATGGGAGAAATACATAATATTTTAAATAATTTTGTCCATGAAACAAAGTTTGTGTACACAGACCCATCGGAGAGCAAAGTTGTCATTATCTCAGCCACCCACATGGGCAGTTTTGGATTTTGGAGTGTTTTGAATTTCAGAATTCCAGATGAGGGATACTCCGCTTGTATTAACAAAAGGCAGTACATACTTTCTAGTTCAAATAATCAGTTCTGCAGGATAATTCTGTGCACCTTACACTGCAGTGTCTTTCCTGTGGTCATAAATTGATAGCCTTTTAAAGGCATTGGTAAAAGCCCTTAAAAACAGGCCAGTTGGTTCTCTGTAAATTGCTTAGAAACAGCCGAAAGGTACAAACTCCTTTAAAACACTGTTTGCAGAGCTATTACTGGAACTCTAGCGATGGCTATCTTGGGATGGTCAACATGCAATCAGAATCCACAATAAATGTGAACTTAATGAATAGAATGTTTGAACAGAGGATAAATTTATAGTGTATTAGCACAAGGCTGAGTTAAAGCAGCTCTACTTGGTTAATATAGCAGTAAAGCACACCTGTGGCTGTGAACTGTAAACGTCTCCCTTTTGAAGTTATTCTGTATGCATTCATCTCTCGGAATACTTTGTACCAAGAAGATAAGTATAGTTTTATTTGATTCTAGGAGGACATTCACACTTTTTTGTTTTTATTTTTTTATTATTATTATTATTATGTTTTGAGGACATCTAGATCATTGAGGTGATGCTACACCAGATCAATGTTCTCACTATTTGGGCATCAATTTTACATCCCTGAATCTCTCCGAGGCAATTTAAACCACCTTCCCATTCACACTAGCATGTACTGGAGGGGAAATGTGCTGCAGACTGGCATCCAATGGCTTGTGGACCAGCACCTGTCCATGGGCCACCATTTTGAGTAGTGCTGGGTTTGATCACCTAATAACTAGTTGGGAATGGTCCAAATAAGTGATTTTCTAGACATGGCAGTATAACAGGGAAGTGAATTTATTTGTGCAGAGCATCTTTGACTGAGACACTGGAGGGTGCTTAGGTAGGACAGTTGATGTGAATTCATATTGAGATGAAACATATTGCTGATTATTGATCTATCAACACACTTACTGGCAAAGAAGATGGAGAGGACTGATGAGGTTGGTTTTGGGGCCACAGATGTAAGATTCAAACTACCCAAAATATATAAACAAATTTATAAACAAAATCTTACAAGCTCTTTTCAGAGCCCCCACTCACCCAAGCCTAATAAATAGATCGTTGTGTAGCCCATGTAGAAGTAACAAGAAGATACAGAATTTGTTCAAAGTGTCACAAGGAGGCCTGTTTTCCTCTACACACAATTATATTCTCTAACTTGGTGAGAGTAGAAAGTGAGAGGGCATGCCAAAGCAAGGTGCAAAGTATGGCAAAACTGATTGGGTTAGAAAAAAACATACCAGCTATGAAACATTTCGTTTTTGTGACTCTTCCAAGAGTAAACAGAAGTAGATCAAAAACTGAGGTACAATCAAATTAAAGAAAAACAGGGCGGCTAGCACAAAATCACCACCATTTGAAGGGGCCATTCATACTATGAAACGGGGTTATTTCCGTGATGTTCAGACTAGCGCCAAAAGCATCTGGCGACATCACAGGGGAGGGCACAGAAAAAAACACTTAACCTGGTGCATTTTACACCAGGTCCCTAACCGTACATTTCTTTTTGTGTGTGCCAGAGTGCTACCTAATTGATCTGGATTGTGCAGTAGTGGTTCAGGAAATTGTGCTGGCGCCATTTCCAGCAAAGAAACAGTGAACAGACAGTGAACACAAATATGGTGCTTGTTCCTGGTAGATGATGGGAAGAGACCTCCTGGTCCCCCATATCAAATAGCATAATCACTGATTTAGCCAAAACAATATAGTCAGCTATATTTACACATTTCTCTTTCCAAGTAAAAATATTTTGAACACAACAAGCAATGAAATACAACCATTCCAAAAAGGTTCATCTATGGTGCAGTCTTTTAATGGTTGCCAAGCAGCCATCATAATTAGTGGTTTATTCTTCAAGACAGCTTAGGCCCAGGAGGATATGAAATCATATTCTGACAGGTATGGTTGCTGTATGGCTAGAAACCTATTGGGCAGGCCTAGGCTACTAGCTGGGCTTAATCAATATAAACATGTAACCATGATGGATGACTATGGCTTCTGCATATAAATGTTTTTATCTTGTATCCAACAGCTGTTTACTAATGTACAATATGCTGTACCAATAGAAGAACTAAATTTTCATAGTTGTGGAGAAAGTAAAATGCAGGTGCACAATCCAGAGTTGTTCAAAAATGACTATTTCAATAGAGAAGAAAGATGAGGTAGTAAGGTAAGTGGAAACTAAATTACAGTGGACCCCTTGATAATCTGGGTTTTGGTTCCAGGACCCCTGTGGATACCAAAATCTCTGGATGCTCATTCCGTTTATATACAGTCAGTTCTCCATATCCATGGATTCAAGCATCCTTGGCTTGAAAATATTTTTAAAAATATACATCCCAAAAAGAAAAATTTGATTTTGCCATTTTATCTAAGGAATGCCATTTTACTATGCCATTGTATTTATTGGGACTTGAGCAATCACAGATTTTGATATAAACAAGGAGTCCTGAAACCAAATCCCAGCAGATACCAAGGACTTACTACAATGTCATAGTACTGTAAAATTTAAGGTTTGCTTTTTTGAATTTATATATTTGGAATATTTTCAAGCTGTAGATAAAGCATCCATGGATATCCATGGATAAGCATCTATGGACTGTATATTGCTACAGTGACTCATGAGACTAAGTGTATAAGCAATAGGTGTTGAGCAAACACTTGGTTGTTTATAAACACTTACCTACACCATTAACATTCACTCTTGTTTAGCAGAACAATGGAGGATTGCTTTAAAATAATCATGTTTGGAAATAATCTCAGATCCCAAAGCATGTGTAATATCCTACTGTGTATTTTAACTTCTCTGAATAAACTTGAAAAGTACTTGGTCCTGTACACAGTTGTTACTTGATGGACAGATACTAAAGTATAACGCACACTGGGTTTATTATATCAGTGCAGTGACAAACATTTTATATGGTACAGTTTTAATTAATTTTGCCTAACTAGGACAATGTTATGTAGTAAAATATAGGACAGCAACTTCTCAAATATCTACAGGTCTCCATTTAATTAAATGAAAGCACTTAATGGGCATATAAAAATGGATTCTTCTTTTGAATGCATTTTTAAATGATTGGGAAATAATTTGCAAATTAGATCAGTTGGACTCCTATGTATCAAAAAAGTCAGGTTCTTGATTTGCTCCACAATTAAAAACCATATTCTCAAATATTACCTAGTTTTCTATTTTCATATATTAGATTTGGATGAATAAGAAAGTGGTGGCCTTGAAAAAAGTGAGAGTGTTGTTATCTTTTAAAAACAAGTTACAATGAGAGCCAGCATGGTGTATTGGTTTGAGCATTGGACTACTCTAGAGACAAGGGTTTGAATCCTTGCTCAGTCATGGAAACCCACTGGCTGACCTTGGCAAGTCACAATTTCTCAGCATCAGAGGTTGCCACTAGCAAACTCTGATCAAACTTGGCAAGAAAAACCTGTGATAGCATCACCTTAAGGGTCACCATAAATCAAAAATGACTTGAAGGCACACAACACACACACACAAATAATCTAAATTTACATATTTTATGCCAGTATTTGATCTGAAAACAGCATCCTAAATCCAGTTTTTAATCCCAATTAGAATAGAGTCATTGAATTAATGGGAACTTTGTAAATTGGTACCTGTGTAAATTCCATTGATGTTAGTGTTTCTATTAAAAACAATGGATTTGGTTTAACAATTGGATTTAGGCCACTGCCTATAGTGAGTTGCTTACTAACCTAAAATTTGCCATAATACAATATAGCTGCTTTCTTGAGGATGAAAGCTTCAGGACAGGTAACCATTGATTTTACAGATTTAATAGGTATGTTACAATAATCTTGAATAGGATAAAAGCTAGAAAATGCTACAATCCCAACCACCTCTGGTATAACAAACCTTCAAAGCTAACCAGTATTGTAAAGCTTAAGTCTGTTGAGCTTTTCTGTTTATATGCTGAGCCTTTATGTTTGACATCCATCATCCACTTAGCTGGAAAAAGGCCTTCTTTATTGTAAGTGAAATGTGTTTTCTTCCCAGGATTAAATAATCAGTGACCTCATTGACATGTTCTATGTTTTAATAGCTTCCAGACATTGGATCATTTTCCTGTATGTACAAAGCAAATACTTTTAATGCATGCTCATTTAAGAGGCCTAATGGAGTGGGATGGGATAACATTGTATCTACTCTATTTGCTAAAGTCCATCCTTATCTTTCTGCGTCAAAGACGGTTTCAGGAACTGATTAAACAAGCCCCCTCCCTGTTTCATCCTGGCAAATGAATTCATTTTGCCTGAAGCTTTCAACTGACAGGACTTAAGTTCTCTGTGCATCTTCAAACGCATCTTTGAGTGGAAGAACCTGTATTCACTAAGAAAACAAGAAGGAAGCTACAACAGCATTAGCAAAACCTCTATGGACAATTTCCCATCACTTTAAAGACAATCATCTGACAGCAGAACCAAGCATTCGAATTAACAGGTTTTCATTTCTTTTTGCTAACAAGTATATTTGCTTCCAACATGATGTTGCCTCTTGTGGATTCAAAGAAGGCACCTTAAACCCAATGTTCCCATCACAGCTTGCTAAAGAAGATGCCTTCTATTGCATATGCAGTGCTACATACTGCCTTGAGTATCTGCATCCCATCTGCCAACCTGCTCGTCATCATCGTCATCTGTCAGCTGAAGAAGAAGAGACCAAGCAGAAACTATGTCTTCATACTTAACTTAGCAGCTGCTGATTTGCTGGTTGGTGTCATGTGCATAGGCGATGCATTGGATGATGCAACAGATGCATTATTTGACACAAATCTTCTTCTTTGTCTCTTGAGGATCTGTATGAGCATTACTCCGTGCATTGCCTCCATCCTCACCTTGCTACTGGTTTCTCTGGACAGGTACTTGGCTGTGAGACTGCCCCTTCATTACCCTACTCTGATGAACAAGAAACCTATAGTCTTCTCTCTTGTTGTCCTATGGAGTGTTGCCTTCTTGGTGGGACATATGCCACTTATTTCCTCGCAAATGCAGCAGAGCAATTATACTGGGGGTCAATGTGGGCTCCTGTCTGCCACTAAGAATGACTACTTATACATAATCTGTTTTGGCATCTTTGTTCCTGCCTTGCTGTTGTTGGTCTGTTTACATATCTCAGTGGGTAGGATAGCATATCTACAGCACAAGCAGATCCAGCGTGCCTGCATGCGCACAGATACCTTTATGGCTCATCTACGCCATTTCAAAGCACTGAGGACTGTTCTTATCATGATCATCTGTTTCATTCTTTTCTGGGGCCCTTATTACATGACTGCCATTGTGAAAGCTATCTGTAGCACCTGCCCTGTGGCCCCAGTGTTGAAGAATCTTTTGTTCTTTCTAGGAGAAGCCAATTCTCTGGTCAATCCTTTTGTTTATTCTCTGTATAGCAAGGATATAAGAACTCAGTTTGCCAGGCTGATGAAGTGTAAAAGGAAAGGACAGATAAAACCCTACAAGTCTTTTGGTCAGGTAATGCCCCATTTCAACACTGAAAACCATAGTGATTTAACCTCTGGAGGATCCACAAGACAAAATTCATCTAGGGATCAAGCTTCTAACTTGGCTCCCTTTAAGAGTTCTTCAGACTACAGAGCTGTGTTCTCAATTTCTTGAACAAAGGTGAAAAGGGCAAGACTTAGCCTAAAACAAGTGGATAGTGTTTGTATATTGATAATCAGTGAATAGATAATATAGAGGAATTTGCAGTCCTGCATCTAAACTTTGTGAACCAAAATTTTTGCTGCATATTCCATCTCTTGCCTTACTGGCTAGTCAGCCATAGATACAAAAAGCATAAAAACAGGTTCAGTGATATGTAAATAGTAAAGATATAGTAAAATAGTTTACAACTGGAAATACAGTGGACTGTCATACAACATCTATGTTTTTTGGAATCTGTTGATGAACAGTAGTAATCAAAACCAGGATATTTTCCCATGGCTTGAACACAGTGTAAAGTGCTAAAACCTATCTTCAGTTTCTTTGATAAAATCCTCTTTTCCTTCAACAATTGAATCAGGTATGTTTTTGGAGTCACTTTTCTTAAAGCAGGGGTGGAAAACAAGTGCTTTGGTCTACAAGTGTCATCAGCACTACCCAGGATAATCTACGGTAAGAGATTGGAAACATTTTGGGGTGAAAAGCTCCCCATTCTTACATAAGGGAGGAAAACTGAAGGTTTTTAAAACTTATTTTTTGTTCAGGTTAAGAGTAAGTGCTTTGTGATACTCAAAGGCTTGCATACTTTCAGAATAGTAATCCTTACAAGTACTTACATCTGTTATTTTCTGAAGGAAATCCCAGTTGTAAAATATGTTTTGGGTGGCTCTCCATTAATTAGGAATGAAGTCTCTGTAAGTGATTGTATAAGCCTCAGCTTATTACCAAGAATATAAATTTTCAAATATACAAATATATAGCTGGCATGCTTTACCGAGACATGGCTGGGGGATGCTAGCGCCGCTATATGGGCGCAAGCCCTCCCAGCAGGTTATATGGTCAGCGAGCAGATAAGGGAAAGTGGGCAGGGGGCAGCGTAGCAATAGTCCACAAAACCAACCTAACTCTGATCAGGAAAGCTGTCCGGAAAACAACCCACATCGAGTGCGTGTACCTTAGCCTGAAGACCTGGGGTAGTTTGGGGATTCTGTTGGTCTACCGGCCACCCTGTTGCCTAACAGGCTCCCTGACCGAGCTGACTCAGCTGGTCTCTGAGCTGCTGCTGGAGTCCCCCAGACTTTTGGTTCTGGGTGACTTCAACATCCCTCTCGAGACCAGCCCTTCTGATCTATCTGGAGCGGCTTAGGAGTTCATGGAATCCATGACAAGCATGAACCTATCCCAAGTGGTCAACAGGCCTACCCATTGCGCGGGTCATACACTTGATGGGATTTTTAGTTCAGAACAGGGATATCCATGGGCGGAGGTAACTAAAACCTCCGCATTGTCATGGACGGATCATTTCCTGATCAAAATGGACCTTAAAGCTGCTCCTTATCCCCTCAGGGGTGGTTGACCCATTCAAATGGTCCGCCCTTGAAGGCTAATGGAACTGACTGGTTTACAGAAGGCCCTAGAGGGTTAATGGTTGGTAATGCCGGTGATTCTGTCAAAGCCTTGGTGAACATTTGGAACACCGATCTTCCCAAGGCTCTCAACTCAATCGCTCCTGAGCGTCCTCTCCAACCCGCTCCTAACCGCAAGCCCTGGTTCACAGATGAACTCAGGGAGATGAAGCGGGCTGGACGACGACTAGAACGCAGGTGGCAGAAGACTCGTCTCTTATCCGACAGAACTCGCCATAGGCAGCATCTTTGCGCCTATTGGGAGGCTTTACGTGCAGCGCGGAGATCCTTCTGCTCTGCGTGCATTGCGTCTGCAGAGTCCCGCTCAGCAGAGCTGTTTAAGGTGGTGGGGGAGCTGATGCAGGTTCCCTCTGCGCCAAATACCCTGCTTGACCCCATGACGGCCTGCTGTGATGCATTTAACACCTACTTTGCAGACAAAATCACTCGGATAAGAACCGACTTAGATGCCAACGTTTCAGCAGTATCTGTAAATGAGGCACCTAGCGACTCCGTTGTTGTCACCTTACTGGATGAGTTTCAACCTGTAAGTACTGATGATGTGGACAAGCTCCTTGGAAGTGTGAGGAAGACGACCTGCTCTCTCGACCCATGTCCATCATGGCTGGTTGTCCAGGGAGGGGACACATTGAGGACATTCCTTTGGGATATCATCAATGCGTCCCTCAGGGAGGGTATTGTTCCATCTTCTCTGAAGGAGGCAGCTGTAAGGCCTCTCCTGAAGAAACCCTCCCTTGATCCCCTGGACAGAAATAGCTACAGACCAGTTTCCTTGCTGCCATTCTTAAGCAAGGTGATCGAGAGAGCAGTCGCCTCACAACTCCAAGCTGTCTTGGATGAAACTGATTTTCTTGATCCATTTCAAACCGGCTTCCGGGCAGGATATGGAGTTGAGATTGCCATGGTTGCTCTGACAGATGACCTCCGCTTGAGCATCAACAGGGGTAGTGTGACCCTGCTGGTGCTCTTGGACCTCTTAGCGGCCTTTGACACTATAGATCATGCCATCCTTTTGGACCGGCTGAGGGAGATGGGCAATCGGAGGCACTGCTTTGCAGTGGTTCTGGTCTTTCCTCTCTGGCAGGTTCCAAAGGGTGAGGCTCAGAGACAGTTGCTCCTCCAAAATCGAGTTTAATTGTGGCGCCCCTCAGGGCGCCATCCTGTCCTCGATGCTATTTAACATCTACATGAAGCCGCTGGGTAAGATCATCCGGAGGCAAGAAGCGCAGTGTCATCAGTATGCTGATGACACTCAGATATACTTCTCCATGACAAGATCATCTGCTCAGACCTCTGATGGTGTCTCCTCCCTCAATGACTGCCTGGCAGCGATAATAGATTGGATGAGGGAAAACAGATTGAGGCTCAATCCAGACAAAACAGAGGTATTGACGGACACTGGACCGAAACCAGGTCTGGGAATACAACTCCTGGTCCTAGACGGAGTCACTCTCTCCTCGAAGGACCCTGTTCGCAGTCTGGGGGTACTTCTAGACTCATCGCTCCACATGACTAGTCAGGTGAATGTGACGGTCAGGACTGCCTGTTATCAGCTTTGGCTGACATGCCAGCTGTGCCCTTTCCTGGAGATGAGGGACCTGGAAACTGTGGTACATGCTTTGGTCACCTCACGTTTAGATTACTGCAATGCGCTCTACATGGGGCTGCCCTTGTGCTTAACTCGGAAACTTTAACTGGTCCAAAACATGGCAGCCAGGCTAGTTACCGGAACATCCAGGAGGGAGCACATAACACTGGTGCTCAAATCCCTGTGGCTGCCGATCAGTTTCCGGGCACAGTACAAGGTGCTGGTTTTGACCTTTAAAGCCCTTCATGGCTCAGGTCCATTCTATCTTAGGGACCGCCTCTCCCCATATGAGCCCTCTCGCACTCTTCGATCCTCTGGGAGGAACTTACTACAACCTAAGAAAATTAGGCTGGCACAGACCTCCCAAAGGGCCTTTTCCACCGCTGCGCCCAGGCTATGGAATGGCCTGCCAGATGAGATGCCCCTTATTACAACCTTGGATGATTTTAAGAAAGCCACCAAGATCTATCTCTTCCGGCAGGCCTTCCCTGAGAACTAGTAAACTGTCCGTCAACTATAGTCCCTTCAGTTCTCACTTATTGAGTCATGTAATACTCTTGAGGCCACCCACTTTCTAACTTTAGAGCTATCAGTATTTAATATCATAGAATCATAGAATCATAGAGTTGGAAGAGACCCCAAGAAGGGCCATCCAGTCCAACCCCCTGCCATGCAGGAACTCCAAATCAAAGCATCCCTGACAGATGGCCATCCAGCCTCTGCTTAAAGACCCCTAAGGAAGGAGACTCCATCACACTCCAAGGGAGTGTGTTCCACTGTCAAACAGCCCTTACTGTCAGGAAGTTCCTCCTAATGTTGAGGTGGAATCTCTTTTCCTGCAGTTTGCATCCATTGTTCCGTGTTCTAGTCTCTGCCGCAACAGAAAACAAGCTTGCTCCCTCCTCAATATGACATCCCTTCAAATATTTAAACAGGGCTATCATATCACCTCTTAACCTTCTCTTCTCCAGGCTAAACATCCCCAGTTCCCTAAGGCGTTCCTCATAGGGCATGGTTTCCAGACCCTTCACCATCTTAGTTGCCCTCCTTTGGACACGCTCCAGTTTCTCCACATCTTTTTTGAATTGTGATGCCCAGAACTGGACACAGTATTCCAGGTGGGGCCTGACCAAAGCAGAATAGAATGGCACTATAACTTCCCTTGATCTAGAAACTATACTTCTATTGATGCAGCCTAAAATTCCATCTTTTAATGTTTTACTGTTTTTAATTCTACTCTTAGTTTAATCTATTTTTAAGGGGTGGGAGGGTAGACTGATGTGTTTTTTAATTGTATGTATTTTTAAATGTACTCCACCCCGATTGCTCACCCAGAAGGGCAGAATATAAATAAACTATTATTATTATTGTTGTTGTTGTTGTTGTTAGTGCAGGGCCACCTGCTTCCTCTTCCCTGCAGCAGATCAATTTTGCAGGTAAGTGCAGGCCCCCAGGCCCTGCGCCTTGCATATCAGATTCTGCAGGAAGTCTGTGGATTAGATCTTAGTCCAGTTTTATCTCAATTGATTTAAGGCACTCTAGTAATCTTGCAGCCTTAACTATTCAACCATATGGGGATATTAATTAGACATTTCTTCTTATTTTTAAAGTACAGAGGTAATTTTTTAAAGAAAAAACTCTAGGAAATATGCTGGTTAAAAGTTATGCTGTAACAT
This sequence comes from Urosaurus nigricauda, assembly GCA_034509955.1. Taxonomy (NCBI): domain Eukaryota; kingdom Metazoa; phylum Chordata; class Lepidosauria; order Squamata; family Phrynosomatidae; genus Urosaurus; species Urosaurus nigricauda. Next base: position 247,441,772 of record JAOEGL010000003.1, read on the forward strand.
TTATTGAGGTTATTTTTATGCTCCTCTCATCTTAAATGGAGTAGCCATGCTCACATACTAGAACTCCTTTCCACACATGACGCTATTTAGGTCTTTCGCTGATTGGCTCTAGGTGTTTAGCTGAAACACTTCTATTTCTGAGGGTATTTGGAATTAGTGCTAGGTATGTTCTTGATAAAGCAGGAAAATATCAGATATTTTACCACGTTTTGGGCCAAGGATACACGAATGCTTGTTCAATCTGATTTTCTGTACATACAGAATTCAACATAGTAATAGATATGCCTTACAGCAATAAAGCTAGTATCTTCATGGAACATGATGATGATCAAGCTGGTGAATTTATTAATTCCATGATTACACTGTCCAGAGTTGAGTTTATTTCACACTCTTTGCAGAGGTGTATTAGCCTCAAAGCCCGTTTCGAAAGGTATGAAGGGAACTGGACTTTTGTCCCCCAGTCACTGGTAGGAAAGTCTAAGCACCCACGCATTTTTGCAAAGATACGGAGAATTTTTATTCTGCTGGCGAACAGCAGTAAATCATCATCAGATATGTCCTTTGGCCATGGGTGATGATCAGGAAATAGCTTTAAGGAAACAAAATGCAAGAAGTTAACACAGTGTTTTAAGACTTATGTGCTTCCAATTAATAGAATGTCAATGACTTGCTTAAAAATAAAACCAGGATGGATATCAGTTTAAATGAAATTAAAGCAGCAATTTACTTCACCAAAACAGAAATCTGATTCAAACTGTTGATCAAAATCAAGATTTCTATTAGCACAAGGCTTCTATTTTTTATTAAGAAATCATATATTTCTCTCAACCTGATTGCAAAGGCCCTCTGCTCATCTTCAATTTAGACTTCTTGTAAAAGCATGTTGGCTTCACAGCAGTCTGTTGAACAGTGAGAAAAGTATGTGCTTGGGGAAGATATTTGATAAAGAGAAATAGGATGTTACCAGAGAAAGGGATTGGAGCTTGTGATTCTGGTTTCACCCATACACTGGTTTCAGCCCCACCTACCTCTGGAAGATTACACTAAAAAGTGTAGCTTCTGAGAAAGTAAAGGTTGTTGGCTTCATTCCCTCCTCCCCCAATTCTAAATAGAAGTAAATAATAACTGTTTTATGTAACCGTCAACTGTCCTTCTGAGTGGGCATGGGATTGTAGGCCTAGAGATCAAAAAGGTCAGCTGTTCTGTGTCTCTCGTTCTCATTCTTGCTCACATCTGAACAAGACCTTGTAGAGCAAGGGCTACTTTACACATTTTTTAAAGTATACATGTAACATTGGTAAAGTGCGAGTATATGAAAAATGCATTTCTTCTTCGTGGTCTCTGCGAATCATACAAATGGGTTTTACTGCGCATGCGCAGTGGAGCTCGGAAACTTCTGGAATCACTAGGCAGATTTCTAATTGCAACTTTTTGGCGGTAGCCCCGCCCATCCCCATATAAGCTCCGTTCCTGCTCTTTCCTCTCAGTTCCTTTTTTTCCGCCGCTGTGGTAGCTTGGAACTTCGCTCGTTGGAATCGCTTTGAGAAAACTAGGCTGATTGACTACGGACCGTTTTTGGACTTCCCTTCTGCACTTCGATTCGGATTTGGTAATAGATACTCACGGCTTGACTAGGACTTCGTTCGACGACCCTCTCGGTTTACGGATTGGACTTGGAGCTTCGGTAACGCGTTACCGTTGGGCAGCACCATGGCGCCCCCCTTTAAGCATTGCGACACGTGTGGCAGGAAAATCCCGGAGAAGGACAGCCACACCACTTGCCTTTTATGCCTGGGCGAGGCCCACAACCCGAGGGCTTGTCCGCAGTGCCAACTAATGACGCCTCAGGCGAGAAAAAACCGAGAGGCCAAGTTAAAAGCAGCCCTTTTGACGCAGTCCCTCCAGCCGCAAGAGACCGTGCAGTCTCCGCCTGTTTCTGGGGCCTCGGCGTCCGTTTCTACTCCTAAATTACCTGCGGCGGCTGCTGCGGCGACATCGTCTGGTGGTGAACATCTCCCTAAAGGAAAGGAGAAACTGCCCAAAAAGGGCGCGAAGGGTTCCGAGCATGTAAAAGAGAGCTCCCATAAAAAATCCTCGGACCCTAAGAAAACATCGGATTCGTCTAAAGAAAAATCCGAGTCCAAGAAACACTCTAGCTCGAAGTCGAGCAAGAAACATAAGGACTCCTCCGGACATCACCATTCGGCCAAGAAACCGCGCCGAGACTCTACGGAACAGGGGGACCTCGGTACCGAGGCCGGATCGTCCTCGATCCCGAAAAAGCCCACTTCAATACCGACAGTGGCTACTGACCAAGCCGCGTCCATCCAGGATCTAGATATCCGGGTCATCTCCGACCACTCCGAGGAAGAGTTGGAACCACCTCTTCTCTCTCCTACGAAACAGTCGGCTCGACGTTCTCCCACACCGGTTCCGGAAAGGTCCCCGGAGTGGGAAGGTTCCTCCCGAAGGCCCGACTACGTCTACGATAGCGAGACGGACATGTATTATATCCCCGTGGACCTTGAACAGATCCGCCGTCGTTTCTACGCAAGGCCCTTGGAGGACAGGCAGGTTGTAACCCATGACACAAGAACACAGCTTAAAACCTCCGTGTCGGCAGCTACGCAGACGTCCAAACGGAAGGAGAGATCGGTTTCGAGGGAACGTTCGGTTTCGAGGAGCCGCTCCCCGTCACCGCTACTCTTACCTCGACTTGGAGATTCGGATTCAGAGGAAGAGCCCGCCCGAACTCAGATGCGAGACTTCCTCGACACGTCTGACGTGGACGCCCCACAGTCTCCGCAAGACCTTTACACACCGGGTGCCTCTTCTCCGACGGATGACGTGCGGTCCTTCGCGGAGCACGTTATCAGAATGGGTCGTGCATTAGAACTGGAGGTAACCCACCTGGACGAGGACGCAGCTGACCCTGTGGAGAGAAGGATACATGGCAAAGTTCCCACACCGCCATCTATCCCCTTCTTACCGTCCATAGAAAACATCGCCAAGCGCTCCTGGGACAATCCCACTGCTACGACATCGGCTTCTAAAAAGATAGAATCCTTATATAGGATTACACCATCGGCGACCTCTTGGCTCTTCACCCATCCGAAACAGAACTCGGCAATGGTTGAAGGTTCTCAGCGCTCCTTCACACCGAAAACCTCCACATCCCCATCGGATCGGGAGGCGAAGAAAATAGACGCATTGGCCAAAAAAGTGTACTCCTCTTCGGTACTCGGTTTGAAGGTCGCTAGTTATAATGCGTGCATGGGAGCCTATATTCAATATCTCATGGAAAGGCTCTCCACCATTATCCCAGACATCCCAGAGGAATCAAGCAAGCTTGCGACCGAGCTCAAGGAAGAGGCCCATTCGATTGGTAGCTGGCTCATCACTTCCGCGAGGCATTCGGCTGACTGATCCGCAAAGTCTGTTGCCGCTTCCATCGCACTGAGAAGGTACGCGTGGCTCCGGAGCACCGATCTTAATCCGAATGCGAAATCGGCAATTGAAGAGCTGCCGTTTGACGACTCTGGCCTCTTCAATAAAGAAACCGACGATAAACTGAATTTCAAATATAGAATGAAAGCGGCCGCTAGAAAACACGGCATGTCGTCAACTGGACAGCCTACCTTCCGTCGTCGGTTCGGTTCCATGCGCTCCGGTTACCTCCCATACCGCAGACCTTTCTAGGACCGACCATATCAACAGCAGGATCCTGTTAGGCAGCGTTATCCATCTCAGTCTTCTTCCTCTTCTGGACGCCGGCAACCTTCGGCCTCTTCCAGATACCGTAAGGGCTTCCGTAAGCAAGATATTGACCAACCCAGGAAGAGATCCTGAACAGTCGCCGCGTGCTTCGCCCACCTGTCCCTCACCTTCTTGAATAGACTCAGGCCCTTTTACAACACCTGGGCCTTGGTGTCTTCGGACATGTGGGTCTTAGATATTGTTTGGAGAGGCTACGCCCTCGAATTCGGGTCTTCTCCCCGTACTGGGCTCATAGCCCATACCCCTCCCTCACCCACCCTCCTCGACGAAGTACGCACCTTGCAGAGAAAAGGGGCCATCTCCCGGGTGGACCCCACGGACGCTCCCCGCTGTTTTTTCTCCCGATATTTCACAGTGCCTAAGCCCGATGGATCTCTCAGACCCATCCTAGACCTGAGACTCCTAAACAAACATTTATCCTACCGCCGTTTCAGAATGGTAACTTTATCTTCCATCTTACCCTTGTTATATCAGGACCTGTGGTTCGCAACAGTGGACCTGAAGGACGCGTATTTCCACATCTCGATACGGGAGAACCACAGAAGGTTCCTGGCGTTTGCGATTGGACCGGACCTTTATCACTACAACGTTCTCCCCTTCGGCCTGTGCTCTGCCCCAAGGGTCTTCACGAAATGCATGGCCCCGGTCGTGGCATACTTACATCGAAGAGGTACGAGAGTGTTTCCCTATCTCGACGACTGGCTGTTCGCTTCGGACTCAAGAGACCAGTTGCTTGTGGACATCGAATTCGCCCTTCGACTCCTACATTCATTAGGACTGGTAGTGAACGAGGAAAAGTCCAACTTGAACCCCTCAAGGAGGATAAGATTTATAGGGGTCATTCTCGACTCCGAGACCTGCATGGCATACCTGCCAGACGATCGGTTCCGGACACTTCGGTCAGCAATCCACAATTGCATATGCAATCGAAGGCTCCAGGCTCGGGAGATACAAGTAGCCTTGGGACATCTGGCCTCCACGACTGCCGTAACCCCCTTAACAAGGCTGAAGTTTCGACCTCTCCAGGCCTGGTTCCTGTCGGTGTTCGACCCACTTCGGGATTCGCCCCAAAAATGGCTGTCGGTACCGAGAAAGGTCGCTGCCTCCCTCCACTGGTGGACAGACTATGGAAACGTGTGTGCCGGTATGCCGTTTCTGCAACCGCAACCCCAAGTCTCCCTCACCACAGATGCCTCCTTACAAGGCTGGGGGGCCCACACGTCCGGACTGACTGTCAAGGACAAGTGGAGGCCGGACCAGAAAAACCTCCATATCAACGTGCTCGAAATGCTGGCCGTCCAAAAAGCCCTGAAGGCCTTCGAGACGGTGCTCCAGGGCAAGGTGGTGTTGCTGCTCACAGACAATACAACGGTGATGTATTATGTGAACAAGCAAGGGGGAACGAGGTCCCCCGAACTGCTGGACATTACCCTCGCAATTTGGGACTGGTGCATCTCCAGGAGCATAGATCTACAGGCAATTCATCTGCCGGGAGAAGAAAATGTCTTAGCGGACAGGCTAAGCAGATCTCCCTCGACTTCACACGAATGGACTCTCCATCCCGAGACGGTGAGCGACTTGTTTCGGCGCTGGGGAACTCCTTCGATAGACCTCTTCGCATCCGAGGACAACAGCCGCTGTATCGAGTTCTGCTCCCACCGCAGATCCCCGATGTCGCTAGGAGATGCCTTCCTGTTCAAGTGGTCGGGGGAACTTCTCTACGCCTTTCCCCCGTTCCCGCTGATAACCAGAGTCACAGCCAAGATGATCCGCGACCGCACCGATGCCATCCTCGTCACTCCGTGGTGGCCGAGACAGCCGTGGTTCCCATCCTTGCTGCACCTCTCCAAGGGCCAATACCTGCGGATCGAGTTCCGTCCGGACCTGTTGACGCTTCGGAACGGTCGGATTCGACACCCGGAAATGACCTCCCTCCCATTGGTGGCCTGGAGAATCCGGGCATAGAGGCCTTGCCGGCCCCGGTACGGAACATCATTCGGGCTGCACAGAAACCAGCCACGGTAAGATCCTACACTTCGAAATGGAACAGGTTCATGGCGTTCCTTGTTTCTAGAGGCTTATCCCCGGACCAGGCCTCTACATCAGTTGTTTTGGAGTTTCTAATGACCCTAGTTGATGCGGGTCTCTGTTTAACTTCTATTAAATGTTACCTTTCAGCCATTTGTTCCCACTACCAGTTCGAGGGTAAACCTTCTTTATTTAAAAACCCCTTGGTAAAGAATTTTCTGAGGGGGTTTAACAATTTACACCCTCCGGTGTCGGGACCAACTCCGGCTTGGAATCTAGAGGTTGTTTTGTCTTCCCTGGTAGCAAAACCCTTTGAACCCCTGGCCACCTCCGATTTGAGATTGGTGACTTGGAAGACAGCGTTCTTGGTGGCCATCACCTCCGCTCGTAGAGCAGGGGAACTGTGTGCCTTACGGAGGGATGAGCCCTTCATTAGGTTTCACAAAGAAAGAGTTGTCCTCCGTACCGACATTACCTTTCTACCAAAGGTAGTGTCATCCTTTCATATGTCTCAGGATATTGTTTTGCCGACCCTAGCGCCGAACCCGACCACCGATACCGAGCGTCGAATGCACCTACTGGACGTTAGACGTGCCTTAGCTTTTTATTTGGACAGGACTAAGAACTCCAGCCGTTCCGAGAGACTGTTTCAATGTTACTCGGAACCGAAGAAGGGACTGCCGGTATCGGCGCAAAGATTTTCCAAATGGATAGCGGACACTATTCATTTATGTTATGAACTGTCGGGTTCGACTCTCCCAGCTAGGGTTCGGGCCCATTCCACTAGGGCGGTAGCAGCGTCGTCAGCATTTTTGTCGGGTATTCCCTTACAAGACATTTGTAAAGCAGCTGTTTGGTCACAACCACTCACCTTTATTAAACATTATAGAGTTGACACTAGGGCCAGACAAGAGACCGCCTTTGGAAGGGCTATACTGGTTTCGGGTATACGTTGAGGGGATTACCTGACTAACACTGTTTTTTAATAAGGATATGCCTATTCTCCAGGGTTACATGTTTGGGAAATGTTGGGAATGCTTCTGTGGTATAACGTTGCCTGTTAATGCCAAGGTCTTTTGAAATGTCTCAGGGAGCACAATGTCCAAGTGTGATTACTTGTGCCTATGTTTATACTTCTCTATGCCGGCTACTATTGTTTGGCTATGTTCTACGGGTATCCCTTTGGGAATGGTCTGTCAAATGACTATAGGGTTCATAAGTTGGATGTGAATACCATTTGTAAAAAAAAAACAAAAACGGAGAGATCAATCAACACGGATGTTGGGATTAATATGCCATGTTTTATTAAATAAACACAAGTTGTTTGGAGAACATTGGTGTCTGGACACTCCCTCCTCCTTTATATCAAGCTTGCTAGTCTACCCATTTGTATGATTCGCAGAGACCACGAAGAAGAAGGACAGGTTGCTTACCTGTAATGGTATTTCTTCGAGTGGTCATCTGCGAATACATACAAATCCCGCCCGTCCTCCCCTCAGTGTCCCGCTAATTAGTGCTCCATAGTCGCTTTGCGGCGTAAAAAAATTGGAACTGAGAGGAAAGAGCGGGAACGGGGCTTATATGGGGAGGGGGGGGGTACCGCCAAAAAGTTGCAATTAGATTTCTGCCTAGTGATTCCAGAAGTTTCCGAGCTCCACTGCGCATGCGCAGTAAAACCCATTTGTATGTATTCGCAGATGACCACTCGAAGAAATACAGTTACAGGTAAGCAACCTGTCCTTATAAAGATCTGTATCATACTAGGATACTCATCAGAGAGAAAGAACTGGTTATGTCATCCTATTGAATGGTAAACCTGGTATTTCTGCCAGATATATCAGTTGGCCCTAAGCATTTATGACTTTTCACAAAGTGGTAGTTATTAGGCAAAACAATACTTTTTGCTGCTTTTTTGTTTTCTGCATTAGCTGGAAAACATATTATTTGGTCTCTAAACTGAGTAGTAAATATATACAATTTGAGAACCAAGGATACTGCAGAGATTAGACAGCTAAAATATATAAAATATATAACTATAAATCCAGTTGCTACTCTCAACTAGAGTAGAGCTGTCAAATCAGTGGAACATATTTAAATGGTGATTTAGCAAGGCCCCCATTGATTCAATGAGTCTAGTCTAGTGAGGACTAGCTATTGGAGTTGGGTCTTTAAGACAACCTCTCATGTAGCCAAAACTGAATGAAACACTTCCCAGTCCTTAGTCCTTAGCATTATGACCACAATAATTCATAATACATGTCCTAAATTTTGCCACGTTTATATGCTACTGTACCTCAAAGGGTTTTCTTCCCCTATGGCTTTACTCTCTTGATATGGATTTTGTCATGTTCTTTTCAACATATCGCTTACTTTTCTTTTTGTAACTTAAAGAACCCACAATATTTTGGTGCTTGGCACCTAAGTCAATTAGTGTATGCATTTTGAAGATGAGTCCTTTTCCTTCTTACCTACCTACCCACCCCATGGCATTGACTTTGAAGAAAAGAAGAGTGACGGTTTACCATGTTTGTATTAAATTCAGGCATCACTTTAAAGTAATTGAGAAAGAGGAAAATGTCATATTAAAAATTAAGGCCAAAATCCTGTTGGAGACTTACGTCTTTATAAGTGGACTTATGAATGTAGAAATTAGAATTGTGCAATTGCATAATGTCATAAGATCCCAGCATAAGTTATATTAAAAACCTGACTACATTCCTGAAAGCCGTAGACAACTAAACAAGCCTCTCGACAAAGGGCCAAAGCAAGCAGACTGGAAGGAGTGGTCTCCAGTTGCAATTGCTCCAGGACTGTGGCGACTGGATGGCCCATTCCTGGCTTGCCCATGCAGTCCCAAACAGACCACTGGCATGAGCGGATTAAATCTGCTGCTTTTGCTGGTGGCTTTGAACTGCCTTAGGTGGCATCGGAGCAGCTTCCAGCCACTTCAGGGGCATGCTTCATGTAAATGCCACAGCCTTGAAATCGCCAGAAGCTGCTCTATTTGGCCCATCTGTTTCAGGCCAAAGACACTGTAGCAGATCTCAACTGGTACATCACAAAAATAATATAGCAATTTAAAAAGAGAACCTACATGGGAGCAGCTGATCTTCCAATCATCTCCTTTCATCCCCAAATCATCTCCTTTTACATGTTGCCTATCTCATAAACTCAACAACCTAAGGTGCCCGTTTGTTTCCAGTAACAATACAATCACAGTATCACACTATATGTTGATCTTTACCAACAGCCCATTGAATAAAATCTTCCATCATATACTAAACGTACCTTGAACATACATTTAATAATGACAACTATACTCCTAACAACTGATGTCACATCACATTTACCAACACACCTCATTCAATCTCTTATTGAATTCCTAAAATTTGGAATCAACAAAACAACTTGTGTACAGGTTATTAGTGACTTAACTACATTTGTCCTCACATGTTTTAACCAAAAGGCACAAGAATGGGCATACAAATAATTATTCCAAAAATGCTGCAGAAGGACCTTTAAAAATGTTCAAGGCTGAACAGTTTTAAAATTACCATCATTTTAACATTACTTCTTGCCCTTCTCAATGTCTCTTGATGGCACTTAGTTTTTCTCTATATCTATATTCTCTAGAAAATCAACTCATTTGAAATGTGGTGATGGAGAAGCATTCTACCGATACCATGGACTACTAAACAAACAACCGAATAGGTCTTAGAGCAAATGAACCCTGAACTATCCCTAGAAGTGAAGATAACTAAGATGAGGCTTTCATACTTTGGACATCTCAGATGATGTGACTCAATGAAAAAGTTGATAATGCTTGGTAAAGTGGAAAGCAGTAAGAAAAAAGAGACCTCATTACAAGTGGATTGATTTAGTCAAGGAAGCCAGGGCCTTAAGTTTGCAAAACCTGAGCAAGGCAGTTGATGACTTGAACTCTTGGAGGTCTCTCATTTTTAGGGTTGCCATAAATCTTACTTGACTTGACAACAAATATTTTGTAGAATCTAGGGATCCCAGGGCCATTTTTGCTCTTTGACAGATCTGGGCAGATTTTTCTGAACCCACAAATGGTCAATTTTAACCCCAGAAACATTTGGAGAGTTAAATTTCCCATTTAAATTTAATTTGACCTCTGTGTCTGTCAAGGCCAAATAGTTTTTTTTGTAAGAAATAAGGGTGGGGTGAGGGGTTTACAGGAGGGTTGCGAGAGGGGGTTGAGAGGGCATGCCATCTGCCTTAAGTGGCTTTTTTTTGAACCCCTACTTTATTTGTTTTGGTTAGCCAGAATTCTTCTGTTATTTAGTTTTTAGGGTTGAGGATGGGGGGTGGTGGTTGTTTTTTGGGGAAATACTTCTGTGTTTCTTTATGGAGTGATCATTTGGTTCCCTTAATGGACTGATCATTTCGTTCCCTAGTGAATGCTCATTTAAAGAACTGTAAAGTTCAAGTGCTTATCTAAATATTTTGGATGTCCTCTTGAATTATTTAATTAAGTGATATAAAACTGCATGAGTTGAATCCAGTGGTCAGTGCCTAGAGTAGACAGATTGAATCTACAAATACTTAGTAACTCAACATTCATGTTAAATTAAATTGAGTCAATGGGCCTACTTTAGTTGATGCTGAATGTTGGTCTAGTATATCTACTTGCAATGTGACACCCCACCTTCAACAGGTTTAACTTCAATTTTCAAATGGTTCTCCATGTTTCTTTCTCCCCCACAAAAGATTTTCCATTCTCTCACAAAATAATCAGTCTAACTGCGATTGACAGTCAATAGAAATTCCATACCCCACATTCCCACAATTTCCTTTAAAATAAAGTACCTCTATTTTTGTTCCTATGTTGATTTTTGCTTGCTTCCCCATTGCAAGAAAAGATATGGCTATTTTGTCTTGGGCTAGTATTCTCACACCAACGTTCAGATTCAAGGATAGAAAGACAGGTTTAAATGATACACTGGGACTGCCTTTCTGCAAATTGTTTGGCCAGACCCACATTTTCACTTTGTTGCCTGCTTGGTCCGAATAATGGCCGCCTCGAATTGTTATATTAATCCTGAAAGTGGAAAACAATAATTTTAGAAAAGGCCCAAACAGAAGAAAGAAATGAGTGTACAGCCTAAGCCCTGGCCTGCTAACTTCCATCATGTCCAAACAGTGTCACATCCAAGAGGGAAAAATTGCTACCATATAATGGCTAGTAATAAAATTTCAACTTCATTAGCAAGAAAAAATAACATCCCTTGAGATCCAGCTATCCCTGTCCTGTGTAAAACTAACTGCCCCTTTCTTAGGCAGACAGCATTGACTTTTTCAAGGAGTCTCTGTAATGTTACATCTAGAAAAAAACTTTAAGATGCTGTTTAGACAAAACTTGACAATTGTAGTCCAGTGAAAGAGTTTTACCTTTGTTGGAAGTAAAAAACCTCAAAGTGTTAAGTACCAATCTATTGGCTCACTCTTGTTTTATGGTTCACTGTTACTGCTAAATCGGGTATCTTCAGCATCTTTAACATCTTTGCCTAATGAAGCAGTTAGTTAAACTTCAAAAGCTTGCATAACATATTTCATGCTTTGGAATTAGCCAAAGTATCACTGCTTTGTTAATTTTGTTGTATTGTGCTGCATGGCAAACATGGCTATCCCTGGGTGTGTGTTAGTAGCAAAAATAGATATGTAAAGCTTCATAAATTTTATTCTCAAAAGCAATTTGTTCTCATTTTTGTCCATCCTGCAATGAAGTGTTCAGACTGGACAGTTTTCCAAGACTCTTCACAGCAAATAGCTGCATAATGCAGTTAAAAGCATGAACATCACTTAAAGATACACAATCAAAAGAATATTAACATCAGTTAAAAAGCATATATATTCAAAACAATTCATAATTTAAAAGCTTTTAATTTAAAAACCATTTGGATAGGCCTGCCAAAAGAGATCAGTCTTTAATACTGTTTTAAACTCAGATAGCTTATCCAGCTTTCATATCTATTTTAGCAGGTCATTCCACAATTTCAAAGTGGCTGAAATAAAATTCCTCTGGTTAACAGTTGCCAGCCTAGTCCTGGCTGATTGAAGTTAAGGTCCCTCAGTGCATGGGGCAGATTATATGGGAGAAGGCAATCTTGTAGGTAGGTTGGAGCTAAATCATGTAGGACTTTAAGGTAACAAGCAGCAGTTTGTACCTTGCCTAGAAACTAATTGGCAGTTGGGTTACTACAGATGTAATATGATCACTCAGAAATGTACCAGTAACTAATCTAGCTGCCATTTTTATCACTAATCAAAGTTTCCAAACTTGGTACAGAATTAGCCCAATGTACAGCGCATTGCAAAAGTCCAGCCTTGAGGTAACCAGTCTTGAGCACTAACATCTTTAGGTCCTCCAGCTCCAGGAAGAGGTGCAGCTGGTGTAGCAGCTGAGGCGGATAGCTGCAATGGCCAAGAGTGCTTACTGGGACGACAGATCCAGAAGCATCTCCAAGCTGCAAACACAGTCTTTCTAGCGGACTGGTTGACACACATCTAACCTCAGGTTAGGAACCTTAGCAGTAAGCATCTCCATCTTGTCTGGATTCAGTTTCATTTTCTATTTCTCTATCCACCCCTTACTTCTTCCAGACTTTCATTCAGAAGAGACATGCTATCCTTAGCTGGGGCTGTTTTTGAAGGCATGGAGAAATACATTGGGGTGTCATTGGCATACTGATAGCACCCTGATAGCACCCTGCCTCATGCCTCCAGATGATCTCTCCCAATGGTTTCATGTAGCACTGGGAATAGAATGTCACCTTGTTGTATACCATACAACAGCTCCTCATTTGAGAAGCAGCTAAGCTTCCCCAAGCTCCACCATCTGGGATCCACTTAAGAGACTGGACTGGAACCACTGAAGTGCAGTGCTCAATTCCCAAAATCCATAAGAATACCATGGTCGATGGTACTGAACACTGCTGAGAGGTTCACGAGCACAAGCAAGGACACACTCGCCATCAGTGCTCAGCTAGGGACATCCACTCACAGTCTCAATTCTATATCCTGCTCTGAAGCCAGTCTGAAATGGGTCTACAAAACCTGTATCATCCAAGACTGCCTGAAGTTGGACAGTAACTGCTCTCAATCACCTTGCCCACAAAAGAAAGATTCGATACTGATCTATAGTTGCTAAAACCCAGAAGATCCAGGGAAGGCTTTTTAAGAAGTGGTCGTACTGTCACTTCTTTTAAACAAGATAGAAAACTTCCCTTCCTGTGAGATGCATTAATAATACGTTGCAGCTGAGATCTAACTCTGTCTCCTCCTTCGACAACCAGCCAAGAAGGATAGGGATCAAGGGAACAGGTGAGCCTCCTTACTCTTCTAAGCAGTTTGTCCACATCTACAATGCTCCCCAATGGAAACTAAAAAGCTCAAGCTTTTGAAGTGAAAGGGAAATGAAATGCAGCCCTCCAGCTCTTCTTCAAGTAGTTGCCCATCCCTGGTCCTTGAACCCATTGCAGCTCTGTGGCTTGAGTTTTCATGCTTTCATGTTTTCCCATCTTACTGCTGCGGATAGGTAGGCAATATGCCATAGTCCCCTGTATTTTTAAAAATTATTTCTCACCATGGGACTAAAGCCAGAACTAGAAAATATTACTTTTTGGACTGCAACTCCTAGAATGTCCTGGCTATAGCAATATAAAAGTACAAAAATAAGCACAAGACTTTTAAAAATGATCTTCCATTTTTTCTGGGGTGGGGACCTTGACTTTTTACAGTTTCAGCTAGAAACATTTATTGCACATTTATTGAAATTTCCAGTGTCTTCTATTTATACATCATTTGGAAATCAATGAAAATTTCATAAACCTTAAGATATAACCTTAATACCAAAAACTATTTAATGGCACTGCATTCATTTTTCTACCAGTGGCATATCTGGCACACTCCTTGTACTACATACAAAGCTTAGAAGTATACAATCCAAAGAACTCTGGAGTGAATCCCTGCTTAACTGTTATCAACTTACCACACAATTCCATTTGGATGATAGCAAGTCCCACTGCCACAGGAATCAAACACTCCTTGAATTTCTGGATTCTCAGGCTTGTCTTCTTGGACTATACAAATGTAGCCTGCATTCTCATTCTTTTGTACAACAATTATTGCCAGATTTCCAGATGGATAGCTGCATGCAGATAAGGCTTCTCTGACCCTTTTACTTGCTTGGCAATGTAGTCACTGTATCAGGCATGTGTATACTGAAAAGATGATCTAGGCTGCTGCCACACTGCAGAAATAATTCAGCTTGACACTGCTTTCTCATGGCTTCATCCTATGGAATCTTGAGATTTGTAGTTTGTTGTGGCACCAGAATTTAGAAGGCTAAATAACAAAACTACAAATCTCAGAACTTCATAACATTGAGCCATGGCAGTTAAAGAGGTTTCAAAACTGCTTTAATTTTGCAGTGGAGATGCAGCCCCAGTTAGCATCTTCTGGCCTAGAGGGCCGGTCTAGATAGGCATTTAGAGGTGCAATAAGGGCTTTTAAAAGCGCCTTTAGGGTTAGAGAGGGCACAGCATCCACACCCTCCCTAACCCTAAAGCGTATGGCCACTGCCATTTTCATATGGTGGCGTCCATATGGACGCACCATGATGCCATGGGAGGGCGCCAAGCACGCCCTTCCCGCAGCACAAAAAGGAGCTCCGAAACGGAGCTCCTTTTTTGCACCGGATCCTATGTGCGGCCTTTAGATGGCCGCAGTGGCCCCTTTCTCCCCTCACCAGCGCCTAGGGAAGCAGGGTGCAGTGGGTGCCCAGGGCACCTGCTGCACCCCACTTTGAGGCCGTGGGGAAGCAGCAGTTTGCTGCTTCCCCGCAGCTTCCAGAAGTGGTGAGATGGGGCCTTGGAGGCTGCTGGTGCGGCAGCCTTGGCCCCATCTCGCCACTTAAAGGAGCGAGTATGAGCGGCCTGGAAAGCCCCAGAGAGCCTAATTTGGTTGTAGTGTGGAGAAAAGTCTTCCCTGTTGTGGGATCCACCATGTTGAATGATCTCTCATTGAAAGGAGCAAAGTTCCCAGTGTTGGATGTTTCCACCATCAACTAAAGACTTATTTGTTTCTCCAACATTTTCCTAATTATTTCCCTTTTAGGAGAGTCAGTTAAGATTTCTTTCAGTATCACTTACTTTAAGGATTCTTTCATAATCACCCACTTTATTAAATTTATTATTTTATGATTGCTCTATTATTTAACAATTGGTTTCACTATATCTACTTTTAACAGCTTTGAGACTTTTTTCAAAACGTAAAGCAGCTTAACAATGTCCTTAAATTAAAAAAAAATCAGAAAAGTGGGCTATACGTTCAGCAAACACTAGATACAGTAATAAGAAGAGTGAAGTGTAAAAAAATAAGACCAGGAATAAGGAAAGTTTACCTAAAGACTGTTTGGCTGCCTTGGTGCCAACTATTCCACTGCAGCTCTTTGCACTCAATACCTTCCAGATGAGAAAGATAAATTACAAAAGGATACAAGATTTGAGCTGTGCCATCTGGAAACATTGTAAGAAACTTCACACCATTTCTGTAGTATTGTTGTAAGAACTGGTTTTTCACTAACTGCACAGGAAAGAAAAACAAAAAAATCATAATTGTTAATAATAACATTAAAACAATATGTCAAAACAAAATGTAATAGATTAAATAGCAGATTAACAGAGAACAGATTGAAGTGTTAGATTATAGTAGATGAAGAGGGTTAGATTATAGTAGATGAAGAGGGTAAAACAAATTATAAACAAATAGATTGCATTTTGAATGTTCAAAAAGCAGTTTGGTCACAATCCAAGGAGGAGTAGATAGGTAACAAAAAGTCCCGTGTTGCATCACCTAGCACAGAAATGTGGATGACAGTGTTTCCCCCTTCAAATCTTTATGAGTCAATGAGTTGCTAATCGTACTGGATGCTTCCCAGCTCTGTAGTGTGGTGACTTCCAATAGCTAACTGCTCTGACAGACTAGGAACCAGCAGGCAGCCAGGCCCCAAATGATGGAGAGCTGGGAAATGTTACATTTTGGACTACAACTCTCAGAATTCACTAGCCATCCAATCTTGGAGTTATAAAGATAAAGATCTAAGTTTTCCAGATTATGGGAATGGGCTGAGTTTCAATTTTGGAGCACCCTCCTGGGGGAGATCTGGTTCTTCCCCTTACTGTTGGCATTTAGAAATAGCACTTTACATTTCTATACCACTACATAGTGAACTAAGCACTTTTTAAGTGGTTTACAATGTGTTAGCTAACCTGTGCAAGCCTTTGGGGTACCAGCATTTGCTACTTATGTTTTAATGTTATATGATCTACATTCTTAAAGTAATATGCCTAAACTCAGTTGTTAAACTTGCTGAATCAATGGAGTTTACCTATGTGTAGAATTACCATTCAGTAACTGATTCAATGGGTCTACTCTAGTTGGGATTAACAGACAGGATTCCAGTCATAGTTTTAATACGGTATTTGTGCTGAACTGTTTTTTGTGCAAGGTGCATGGGCTTTTGGCAAGGGAGGCTAAGATATAAATAAAACAAACCAAAATAACTCTCTCCTTGATATGAAAGCTTTCTAAGTGGTGTGCTTTATTAATTTATTTTAGGTAGATATTTAAATATAAGTCCTTCCCACATATAGCTGTAATAGCAGGAAAAATCTTGTCATTGGATCCTGATTATGTAACATTGGTAAACCAGGTGATAGAGTTCCTTGAGGACTTTTAAGATTTTAAATCACAGGTACTGAACTCCTTCACAGGCAACCTCTCCTCCTTGCATATATACAAAATCAGCCCATCTTTAAAGGAGCTACACTAGAATTTTTCTTGCTGAAGGGCATTAAAAATGCTGTTCCTCACCTGCACTCTCTGAACAACTTCTTCTTCAAAGGTTTTCGTCCTGTTGTTTCCCTAAGAATGATTAGATCTTAACCCAGGAGGTGGGGAAAATGCTGCTCATTTGTCACAAAGTCATTGTTGAGGCACCCATGAAAACCCCAAATTAGTTTGCCCCAATGCTCCAGAAGGTCAGGAGGAATTTCACAACCTTATAATCTCCCCATGGGGAGAGTTTTTCTTCAACAAGTCATAAACTAAGCTTGGGAGAAATAAGAATGTGGCCTCTCCTGTGCTTAGAAGGTGGTCTTGGAGGGATATGAAGGCAAAACACTTAAAGATTGGGGGGGGGGGGGGAGTCATGGCAGAATGAGGGTGCAGCTCTCCAAGGTCTTCTGGCAGACCAGTTAGGGATCCTTGTCTCCCATAGTTGCCCATTCTGGTCTTAGACAAATTAATTCCTTTACTTTAAAGAACATTTAACTGCTCCACAGACATGCAGGCAACTGGTTCTTTTCTGATTACTCATATACATAGGTGATGTAAAAACCTAAGTCTATAGGAAAGAGCTCCATGCTGGAAGAAGAAAGTCTGGAGTGGAAGGGAGGTTTCAGAGTAGGAAACATCCAGGTGCTTACCTTTCCACCAGCAATGGTGAAATCACAGTAAGAGATATTGTATCTCACATCTTGGCTCCCTCTTTTTTCAGATAATTGGAGAGGAATCCTTGTCCAGACTGACTCTTGAGACAGGGTATAGGAAATTGTTCTAAGCTGTTTGTTGTCTAAGCCTTAAGGAATAGAAAGTGTTACACATATTATTAAAGTCAACAAAGTCAGTTTAATTAAGAATGGGAGAAAGCAATTTTCATTTAACTCGGATATTTAAAGTCAGACATTAAACATTTAGGACTGCTGAGGCTAACTGGGGAGGGCCATTGAAATCACAACATTATAGAATCATGCAATTAGAAAGGAACCCAAGGGCCATCCAGTTGAACCACTTGCCTATGCAGAAATCTACTGCTAAAGCACACTGAGTGGTGTTGATCCAAACTCTGTTTAAAAATCTCAAAAAGAAGGGAGTCTACCAATTTCCAAGGTACACTATTCTACTGTTTAATAGCTCTTACCATTAGGGTATTCTTTCCAATGTCAGGTCATTATCTCCTTTCTTCCAATTTAAATCCTCTGGAGCAGGAGAAAACAAGTTTGCTCCTTCTTCTATATAACAGGCTTCCAGACTTTTAATGACAGCTATTATATCAGAGGAAGGAACTGTCATGACCAGCCAAAAGGAGGAATCAGACGATGAGGAGGAGGCTGTGCAAGAAGAGTTTGAGGCTAAACCAGGTCCCAGGTCCCAGTTCTGTCCTGCCAGACCCACAGCCCTGACCTTCTAGCCCCAGGAGTTGAGGCTCAGCCAGACTCTAGCACTGTGGAGCTCCCTTCAGAGGTTCAGCAGCTGAGTGTGGGCCCTGGGGAAGAACCAAGCATGAAGGTCCCTTCCTTTAAGGAAAGGAGAGCTGTGAGTGCTTGCTGGTCCCAGAGGCTTGCAGAGAAGCAACAGCTGGCACAAGGGAAGGCGTCTCTTATTTAACCAGCTGGGGAATGCCACCTCTTTGCTAGAGCTTATTGCAAGATCCTTTGGTGTGATTGCTGTTGGCACTGGCTCTGTGTTTCCTGAACCCTTGTTTGCCTTGGAACGTACTGGACTATTGCTACCTTCTGGCTGCCCTGACCCTGGACTGAACTGAATTCCCTAACCTCTCCTATCCTGATTCTGGCTTTTGGCTTGCTCTTTCGGACAATATCAAGGTCTGTAGACTTTCTCCCAGCTGCATAGCTAGTTTCATTGCTGAGTCCTTCGGTGTGTGTGTGTGTGTGTGTGTGTGTGCTGGCCACAGTCCAGGACAGGAACTGACAAAATCATTTCTGAGTATTCCTTGCCTAAGAAAACCCTATGAAATTCATGGGGTCAACATAAGTTGAAAGGCGACTTGAGGGCACATATATCTCTCGGTCTTCTCTTTCAACCATTCCTTGTAGGGTTTGGTTTCAATACCGTTCACCACCTTAGTTACTCTTATCTGGACACAGTACAGCTTGTTAATGCCCTTCTTAAATTGTGGTGCCCAGAACTGGGCATAGTATTGTAAGTGATCCCTAGCCAAAGTGGAATAAAAGTGGTATCATTTCTGAAAGGGATGTCATTAGCCACAATTTATATAAATCTACTGAATTTAAGGTATTTACTATTGCTGGGATGAACATGTATTTACTAATGCTGAGATGAACACTGGCTTTAGTAGATCAAGGGGATCAACTAGCAGAGCAACTACTGCAACTAGAGCAAGCAGATGGCTAGTGTGGGGGCTGGCAGTTTCAGAGGCCAATGCCCAAAAAATGTGGGGAAAGGAGATCAGTAGCATCAAAAATGTGCCCCTTGTGGTGTACTGTATGTAAACAGTGAATCACTGCTTTCTAAAAGCTTCCAGAAGAGGTAATCCACCTTTTTTTTTGACAGAAAAAAGGGGCAAAATAGGGAAATTTTGGATTCAGTAACCGGTTGGGGGGGCATGTGTCCCCAGGGTCACATTTTGCCCACTCCGCTCTATTATAACAAACTGATAATGAGCTACAAAAGCATTTGAGCAATGACTTATACAACAGTTTTGCAAGCAGTATGAAAATATTGGCTCTATTTATGAATGAATGTTTTAAAATATTTATGCCCCAATTATATCACAGGATATCAAGGTACTGGGGAAACAAAATGTACTAACTCTGTGACAGCTGAATATCACATTTTGATAAATATATTATCTATTTGGCTATCTTTGCTACAATTTTTCAGAGTAGCTCCCAATATAAGATTAAAGTAATAATAATAGGATTTATTTCTATTCCACCTTTTCCGGTGGGGAATCAAAGCGGAGTACAGCAGTCAAGCAAACAGCTTCATTTATATACCGCTTCATACTGCCTAAGCAGTATCTAAGCGGTTTACAACTGTAACCTACTTGCCCCCAACTATCTGGGTACTCATTTTAGTGACTTCGAAAGGATGCAAGCCTGAGTCGAGCTTGAGTCCTTTTGCTGGTATTGAACTCACCACCTTATGGTTTTGTGTGAGTGGCTGCAGTACAGGCATTTAACCACTGCACCACCAGGGCTCTATTGTTGCACAGTTATTAACAAATAAACATATTATAAGAAAACACAGCAGCAGCATAATGATACATAAAATCCAAGTTCAAAAATATTCCACAATCTCAACAAGGGTGGACAAGTCTCTCACAGCAGCTCATAATATGGAATATAAAATTAATGAAGCCAAAGCCAAATGACCAAAATATAGCAGAACTCAGCAGCAAATTGCTATATAAAAGGCAAATTCAAAATTACATTGCAAACTCAAAAAGCTGGAAAAATTGTCAGAGCAGTACCCAAAATAAAAATTAAAAGTACAATAATGAAGTTAACTATCCACATTATAGCAAAACATAACTGCAACATAACTGGATGAAAACCAAGTAAAAAATTACAACACAAACTAAATAGACTGAACAAATTCTCATATCTAATGCCAAAATAAAAATTAAACTGACAATACTGAAATTTATAATGAAGTTAAATTACAGCAATCATTGATTAAAACCCAAGGCTATGGGACTGATGAATTCTCAGAGCAACTCAAAATAGAAAATTGAAAACTGCATTAACAAAATTAAACACGAATGCCTCAGTTATTGCACAGCAGAACTGGATAAAATTGAAAAACTGCAATGCAAACTCAATGTAGGACAAATTTTTGGACTGTCTCCCAATATCAATTTTTTAACCCATGTTTACAGTTTTTAAAATTACAATTATTGTAATTATTGGAGAACACAGCAGCAATAGAATAGAATAAATAAATGCAAAAATAGCCTGAACACATAATGAGTTGGAACAGTTTCAGAGCCATTTGATACATAAAATTTAAAATTATAATTAGTACTGTGTCAAAAATTTCTCCTACATTTTCAACCTGTCATTCAATTTTCTAAAACAGAGTTTCTTTTAAAAAATGCTCAGAGGGAAAAAAAATAGAAAAAAACTCTCATGGCTGGCTCAGTATTCCTTACCACAAATATCCACAGTGACTATCTTTAAGGTCCTGTCTGCATTGGTCAGGTTACTCTGGGGAACTGCCCTGACCTCCCTCCATTACTTTAGCTCTCCATTCTGACGCCAAATGGTTGTTTGCACATGTGTCCTACCCACACAGGATGGCCATCGTCACAGCAAGTCCTTTGCTTCTGAGGTCAGAATGAGGCACACAGCCTCGATCACATGGCTGGGTGCCTCATTCTGACCTCAGAGCGAAGCAACCCATGATGGCAGCACCAGTGCCAGGTTGAACAGCAGGATGCCTGTGAGACAAGCTGTCCAGCGTCAGGACAGAGGAACTTCCAGGAACATATGGAACAACTGGACTTATGAAAAGCCATGGTAAAAGGGATATACCCCAGGTCTGGCACTGAATGGTCCAAACATTGTCTAATCTGTTCACACCAGGTTCAAGGATTGGACCCTGTATTGTCTGGTCTCCCCACCCAGAGGACAGGGGGAGGCTAGTTTCTTTGGCCTATGTTGCTTTATTGCATGGCCTCACCAAAGAGTCTAAGTGGAACTAGAAAGCTAGAACTGCAAATGACAGTATGGAGTTTATCACACAAGACAGATCCCATGCAGAAACTGAATTTAAACTGGAAAAAAACCCTGCAAAAACGGGTTGATTTTCACATGACATAAGGATTAATGAGCATTAACACATTAACCCAAACAGAAAGTCGACAAAAACTGCTCCTTTTTACTTTCAGAAAATCCCGAAAATAAAAAGGAGCGGGCTTTATCGACTTTCCGTTTGGGTTAATGTTGTGTTATTGCTGATTAACCCTGACCATGTTATTGCTTATTAACCCTGACCATTATTACTTATTAACCCTGACTTATGCACATTTTTTAAAATCCTATTTCTGCACAGCATCCATCCCGTGTGATAAACTCCTACGTTGCTTAACCATTAGGTCTGCCCTCTTTTATTGATGCCCAGTTAGTCTGACATCAATACCAGGAAAGCTTCTAGAGCAGATCATTAAGCACAGAGTCTGTGAACATTTAGAAAGCAATGCCATTATCACAAAAAGTCAACATGGGTTTCAGGGAAACAAGCCATGCCAGACTAAACTGATCTCCCTTTTTGATAAAATTGCCAGTTTGGTAGATGAAGGGAATGCTGTGGATATAGCATATCTTGATTTCAGTAAGGCCTTTGACAAGGTTCCCCATGACATTCTTGCAAACAAGCATGTAAATTGTGGGCTAGACAAGGCAACTGTTACATAAATTTGTAATTGGTTGACCTGCTGAACCCAAAGGGTGCTCAATAATGGTTCCTCTTCATTCTGGAAAGAAGTGACAAGTGGGGTGCCGCAGGGTTCTGTCCTGGGGCCAGTGCTATTCAACATCCTTATCAATGACTTGAAGGAATAGAAGACACGCTTATTAAATTTGCAGATGACACCAATTAGAAGGAGTAGTTAATACCCCAGAGGACATGATCAAAATTCAAGAAGACCTGAATAAGACTGAGAAGCTGGGCAAACACTAACAAAATGAATTTAAACAAGGAGAAATGTAAGGTACTGCACTTAGGATAGAAAAATGAAATGAACAGATATAGGAGGGGGACCCCTTGATTATTGAGACTACATGTGAAAGGGATCTAGGAGTCCTAGTAGACCATAAGCTGAACATGAGTCAATAGTGCGATGCAGCAGCTAAAAAAGCCAATGCAATTTTAGGCTGCATCAATAGAAGTATACTGTTTAGATCAAAGGAAATAATAGTGCCACTGTATTCTGTTTGGTTAGGCTTCACCTGGAACACTGTGTCCAGTTCTGGCACCACAATTCTAAAAGGATGTTGACAAATTGGAGCTGGTCCAGAGGAGGGTGACCAAAATGGTGAAGGGTCTGGAAACCATGCCTTATGTAGAAAGACTTAGCAAGCTGGGTATCTTTAGCCTGGAGAAGCGACAGGTATGGGGTGATATGATAGCCCTGTTTAATATTTGAAGGGGTGTCACACTGAGGATAGAGCAAGCTTGTTTTTTTTTGCTTCTTCAGAGACTAGAATACAGAACAATGGATACAAGCTACAGGAAAAGAGACTCCACTTCATTAGGAGGAACTTCCTGACAGTAAGGGCTGTTTCACAGTGGAACACATTCCCTCAGTGTGTGGTGGAGTCTCCTTCTTTGGAGGTCTTTAAACAGAGCCTGGATGTCCATCTGTCAGGGATGTTTTGATTGTGATTTCCTACATGGCAAGAGGTTGGACTGGATGGCCCTTGTGGTCTCTTCTAACTCTATAATTTTATGATTCTATTCCATCTGGTCCATTGTCTAATATTAGACAATGGTAGTTGCCAGGTTTTGAAAAAAAAAAGCTTAAATGTTATTTATCAGCATGCTAGTAGATGTACAGAGTAGCTGCCCCACTTAAAGTAACAACTGTATATGTCAACAGTAAATAAGTAATGCATTCTACCTAATTAAAAACAAGGTTGTACCACTCACTATGACACTCTGCTATGTATTTCTGGGATACTCATGTATATTTTGCAATTCTGTTTCTGAAACTTCATGCATTTGTGTCTGACCAGTAGAGGGTGTTTCTGACTTACTGTCTGCATAGCATCATTCCAATGTATCTTTTATGGACCTGTTTCAACATTTCAGGATCCATAACTTTCTGGAAGATAATTCTCTCTCTTTTCAGGATCAGTACAGTGTCATTCCCCAAGCCCTGAGGGAAACTAACTGATTGTGGGTAGGCCACCTCCCACCAAGTGTTATGTGTTTAGTAGTGGTCATTATCTTCTTGTTGATTGTTGTTGTTTTTTTTTGTAATTATATCTACTATGTTTGTTTACAATGGTGAGTAATTACCACTGTATGCATGTGTTCCTCCAAATCTGTCTTTTTGTTATTGCATCCTTTAGAGAAGTTGAAAGATAGGTCAACTGTAGGACTTCATTTTCATGGCTGGTATACTACTTGTAGATTGTATGTCTGGAGCATCAGTATCATAGTGGTAACCTTGGTAGAGCAGAGGCTAGGGTCTTTTGGAAGATGGGTGTAAGTAGTGCATGATCTGTCTCTACTATTGTCAGACTTTGGATGGAAGGCATCTATCCTGCATCAGTGTTGACCCAGAAGCTTGAGGCAAATCTGCTTGGAATGTGCTTTCTTTACTACCATCAACATGTTGAAAATGGGTTTCTAAGGTAACAGAATCTTTCATGTACAGAATGCCTTCTCTAAGTTTTTGTTTCAATACCACTTGTTGCCTTTCTTTCTCAGATCTTTTTAGGCCAGCAGTGTTTTCAGCTAGTTTGAACATGAATTGGGATAGATTAGACAGCATGCATCAGAGTAAAATTTTGAATACTCTAGGTAAGTAAGATGGTTATGTACACTTCATCTTTCTCAGATACTAGCAGTGACTAACCACCATCCTAGTCATATTCCTCAGCTTGCACACTATCCCTAACAGTGTAGCCATAGTATCATGTAATTCTTTGCACATTTGACTGGCAAGAATGTATAAAGTGCATGTTAAGTGTTCCTTGGGTGAGACTCAGTGCTTCTTTCATTTGTTTAAGTTAATGTTTGTTGCAGATGTACATGGTTTGGCCTTTTGCTGGAGTTCTGGGTTAACGCATGGATGGACAACTGTCAGAGGCTAGGCTGCAACAATACCCCCAGATGATTTTAGAGGACTGTGTCCCCTTTAAAAATTTATTCCAAAATGCTCTCTAGAAGATGTGGAGAGCCTTTTTGCCATATTTTGGTGGCCATTTTAGATTCAGGTGAGGCCTTTTTTACATCAGGAAGTAACTTGTAAAGGTAATGTTCCACAGCATCTTACTTGTTGTGTGCCTTCAAATGGTTTCAACTTATGGCAGCCCTACCCCATAAAGAAACATGGCAAAACCCTGCTGTAGGTCAGAAATGACCTGTAAGCACACTACAACAAAGGCAACCCTACCACAGGGATTTCTTGGCAAGATTTGTTGAGACTGTTTGCTTTTGCCTTCTTCTGAGGCTGAGAGAGTGTGACTTGCCAAGGTCACCTAGGGAGTGTTGATGGCCAAGCACAGATTCAAACCCAGGTCTCCAGAGCCATAGTCCAACACTGAAACCACTATACCACGCTGGCTCTTATTACAGCATCTGTGTTCCTGTATTGTACAACATGTACCATTTGGTTGTGGTTTTCTAGAATTTTTATTTGTGCTTTTGATGATTTGTGCGCTCTGGCAATTTTGATGGCACAGTGTAGTGTTAAACTCTCTTCTATTAATAATGTTTCCCATATCTCTTTGGAGTTTGATCCCATGAGGATTCTGGCTTTTAGTATGTCATCTGCATCTGTGAAGGCAGCCCTAATTGCAGCTGTGTTATCCATGCATCAGTAGATTCTGCCAGGCCTTGGTTTCTTCATAGACAAACTTCCTCTTAATGGGAGGTGTTTTTATGAGACCTCATTGCATTATGCTTCAATAGATCTCATTTTCTTTAAGACTTTCTTCTTTTTCTTCCAAGCTGTGTAGGTTTACCACTGGAGAGCTGTTTTTCCCCATGCATATTTTAAAACCTGCCTCTGGTTCTCAAAATATGAGCTCTGTGATTTCTTTCCATTTGATCAAATTCCCTGCAGAGTCTCCATTCTCAGAGTCCATGTTTGCAATATTTCTGTTATTGTTTTTTGTGGAGGTCATGGTTAAGTCCACATTGGTACCATGTAATATTCCCAGGGTGGGCACAAAACTTTTCCACTGTCTGAAAGAGGAGTAAGAGACTAACCTCTATCACACTGCAACTTCACAACCATCCAACAAGGTGGACAACAAAGATACATTGAGATGGGTGTGGCAGAGCAATAGAGCTCTCTCCCTCCTATACTTGCAGAGATAGAGAAAGAGACAGAGACAAAACAAGGGGGATGCAGTGACAGCCAAAGCATCCACACTACCACCAGCATCTAGCACAGCTGGCTTCTTCTTGAGCGCTCAACAGCTCTGTGGACCTCTGTGGGAAGGGCAGAGGATTGCAAAAATGCCTTGGCCCTAACAAAGGTGATTTTGCTAGGGATTCATCCCCTTTCCATACAATCAGGCTTTCCATAGAGTCAGTCTCACATAGCTAACCATCGGTGGCAGTATAAAGACTTTGCCTGTTGTGGCCTTTGCTTTCTACTTCTTCGGGTATGGTACAGAGGTGGCAGGGTGCTTTGAACCATCTAATTTTATGATTTGAGCAGCCATACAGTTTGACATGTGTAGCATTGTGGTTTGTGTTGGAATGCAACTCTGGAGACCAGAGTTCGATTCCCAGCTTGGCCATGAAAACCATGTGTGACCTTGGGTACGTAATGTACTCTCAGCCTCAGGGGAAGAAAATGGCAAGCCTCATCTGAATAAATCTTGCCAAGAAAATCCCATGATAGGTTCACCTTAGACTTGCCATAAGTAGGAAAGGACTTGAAGGCACATAACAACAAAACAACAAGCAGTTTGGCAGCAGCTGCCCAGAGTAGTAAGCAACATGTCAAAGTAGGGCAGGGAGTGGTAAATTTGCTATGTCTGCCACTCCACCAGCTGAGGTGGTTGCATCACAGAGGGAAATGGCAGAGCTGACCCTGAATATACTTTATCTGATCAACAGGACTTCACAGGATCAGTTTTTTTTTTTTAATGCATAGCCGCTGAAAAGCCCCCAAAGCGAAACCTGCTCTGTTTCCTAAACGATTAAAGTTGCCCCCTTTTATTCCCTGGCTAATTATTTCTTCAAAGGTTATACATTGTCTAATCTAGTGGGGGGGGGGGGGGTTAGGGTTGAGTTGGCTTCTCTCCAGAAGACATTTTCAGATCAGATCAAGTCTGGGCAGCTGGGAAGGCTACAAAATAATAAAGAAATGTGCAGTAGAAAAGGAGGAAAAGTACACAGCACCTTTGACCATCTCACAATAAGATAAATTCAGAAACATTACTAAGAGAAATTATAAAGCAAAAAAACAGCAGCCACTCTCATGAGTCTTTGGAGAAGTCAGATGTGTTGGCACAACACCTGCCTCTATTCCCTCACACTTCATTTCATATCCCCCGCAGACTTTGTAGCAAAATGGGCAGTGTTAGAAATATCTTCATTAAAGTTAATATATATCCACACACACATGCTTCAAAGATTTTACACTGGAGAAGCTGTTGAACCCTGAAGAATGGCAATTAGAGATGAGAAACTGTTTCTCAGATGGAATATTCCTGAGAAAAATTCTGAGAAATTTCTTCTTCTTTCTCCCAATAGAGTTGCCAGATCCTAGGGCCTAGACCTAAGTATCCAGTTTTTGCAGGCCCCCTCCCAATGGGAGACAAGAGTACAAATTATCCAACAACAACAAACAAAAATCTTTATAGTGCCAGTAGTGGCCAGCTCTTCTCCCAAGTTTAATTCCTTCCATAAAGTCATCTCTTTATTTTACCTTTTATGCTTTTATCTTTGTTTGAAAAAATGTTTTAAACTGTTTTAACATATATATTTTTTAAAAAAATTATAATTGTTTAAGTGTTTGGTTTTTTTAAAAAACTGTACACTAATATTTTTTCAGCTGTCCCTTAGATATAAGCTGCCTTGTTTTTTGCCCCCAAGAAGAAAGTCAGGGACTATGAAGACATTTTTTCCCAAGGGTTTGGAACTCCCAGAGGTGTTTTAAGACCAGGAGTACAATTGTTTTCAAACTGGAGTTTGCCCATCTTTGTGTTGAAAATTTCTTACCATCACACAACATTTGGATAATCATGCAGAGCCAACCCAAGATATTTCTGCTTGGCTAAGGTGGAGCTAAAATGCCCCCCCCCCCCCATTACCCCAGGCCAGCCAAGCTACTTTGGCATACAAGGCAGAAAAACCCACAGAGATCTTTCCTTATCCCTGTTAATAAAAATACAACAACTGTAAAGCAAATAACTACTCTATATACTCAACTATAAGTTGACCTTGTGCATAAGTTGAGGTCACATTTTGGGGCAAAATTATGGATTTTTCCATGACCTATGGATAGGTTGAGCGTAAGACATGGAGGCTCCTTCAGTGTGTGTATGTACGCTTCTGGCAAGAGAGACTCTCGTTGAGGCTTTTTGCTTCATTGTTTCAGCCAAAGCTTTTGTTTCAGCCAGAGATGGGGTGGGTGGGAGGGGGACTCTTAAACAAATGTCAATATCAATTAATCAATCAATCACCCAGGTTCCTTTCTGCTTGGCTCCAGAGAGAAATGAACTCTCCACACTGCATGGGAAAATTGGAAAGAGTTGCTACCACATTACCACATCAACCCATAAATAAGTCGACCTGGGATTTTGGGAATACATTTTTATAGAGTATGTACAGTAGTAATTTTTTGTCATTTCATTGACACCCCAGATCTCCTATCTGAGATGGTTCCCTTACTTGGCCTAGTGGTAGGATTGTCCAAACAGCCATGAATCAATTCAAATGTAGGAAATTGAAATTCACAATTTTTCCATCTAAGAAAAGAGGTATAAGTGTTTACAGTTTAGGTCTGGTTGTCTTTGTATTTAATCATGTTAATGCTAAAAAGTTGCAACCTCTTTTTTTCCCTGAGAATTTAATCATCTTTCACACAAATATGACAAGCAAATATAACATATGACAAGTATGTGGAAGAGTTCTTGCCTTTCATATCAAAAAGCAGCAACAATTCCTATTTTTAGCCTCAAGTTGAAGACTTCCTTATTTTTTTTAATAAACCTTCCAAGTTTAGTTCAGTTTTTAACATCTGTTTTATGGCTAATATAAAAGTGGCCTCTCCAAAACAAGCTAACACCCAAACATTAGGAAAACAAAAATAATGACCACAGACAATCTGAAAGTGGATGATGAAGGCATCACAACAGTTAAAGATTTTCTATATCTTGACTCAGTTACAGGGAGTCAAAGGAAGACTGTAGGTAAGAAATCAGAAGAAGATTAAGACTTAGAAGTTTCTCACACTACAGCTAAGGAAGTGAAGAAACAAATCAACAAAGCAAGATTAATACTGAGGAATTATCTATTATAAGGCAGACCAAAACCACAAAATACATAATCAGTAAGCTACAACCAATTCTGAAGAACAACACAGTCCTCTGACATGATCTGGGAGGCAGGTATTTTTTCGCTTACAAATAGCCTCCAAATCTTAAACAAGTACTCACAACAGGATACATAACATGGATGGCGATATAGGAACAAGAACCTGCCACAAACCCAGATATCCACTCTGTCCCCACAACTACTTTGGGAACAATATTACAGGAGTCAATAACATTACCCACAATATCAGAGGTGCATTTCCTTACTTTTCCTCATTTGTGATATATGCCAGCCAATGCCAGCAATGCCCCTCTGCAATTTACATTGGACAAACAGTACAGTCTCTCTACACAACAGCATAAACGGACACAAATCTGACATTCGAAATGGCAATACCAAAAACCAATTGCAGAACGTTCCAACCTTCCTGGACATACAGTAGGAGATTTACAGGTCACAGTCCTTGAACAAGGAAAGTATGGGGGAAGACTAGAACGAAAAACAGCTGGATTGAATTATATTCATAAATTCCAATCCATTAGTAGAGGTACCAATAAAGACAATGGCTACTCCTGAACATATAATACATATTGCTTACTTCTCCCCACATAACAAAAGGAATCTTCTTAGAGAAAAATTTGAACACAGAGAAATTTTTGGTAAGCAGGTTTGATTGCTTTCAGACTTCAGCACTAACTGACCATTGTAAACATCTGACAGGCTTGTATCACCTTGCCTAGCCCTCAGAAGAGAAATTGGTAATTACTCTGTATGCTGTTTGCTCTGGATATTGTAATATTTGTTTGTGGGAATTCACATATGTACTGCAGCCACGGAAGAAGACCATCAGTTGAAATGCGTATGGCTGGAAATAATGGTGGATGTGAACCTTAGGAAACCAAAGGATTTTATTCCCCACCGAGTTTCTCATCACCGGCAATTGTCTTCCAAAGGACTTTTGCGATATTTGAGACTGACTACTGCATTCCCAGAGAGCACAGGATTTGAGTTATTCTGTTGTATATTATTTGGACAGTACAACATCAATATTATCTGGTTTATTTTAGAGTTTTTAATAATATATACATACATATAAACACTTTTAGTATTATTTTTGTAGACTGAGTTACATTTTATATTTTATAATACCTAACTTTTTTCTTTCTTTTTGCATAGGTTAGGTTATTGTTTTTTACCTGCTTTATACCTGAAGCTTTCAGTATACTGCATCTGAAGAAGTGGGTATCCATGAAAACTCATGCTAAAATAAAAACCAGTTAGTCTTAAAGATGCTGCCACATTCCTATCCCCCCTCCTTTTTAAAACTTTAAAGGGCAGCTATGAAAGAACCAGGTAAGAACCTTGAAGATAAAATATATAAATGAATACCAAAGTCCGAATCATCCTTTCCATAATATTTTTAGTTTCCAAATGTGATTCTGAAAGCTGAACCATAAAGAAAGATGACAGGAAGCAAATCAACTTAATTGAAATGTGGTATTGGAGAAGAGTTCTATGGCTATCATAGATGGCCAAAAAGAAAAATATATGGCTCTGACAGCAAGTCATGCCTGAACTCTAAAAGCCAAAATGTTTAATCTGAGGCAACCATATTTTGCACATATCAAGAGATGACAAAACTCACTAGAAAAGGTGATAATGCTTGGTAAAGTTGGAGGCAACAAGAAAAAAGGAGGACTGCATTACAGGACAATAGACTTAGGCATTTATCACATGAGCCCAGTTCTCACCGCAATTGCGCTATTAAAGGGAACTGGAGACATGCCAGTTTTGAAGCAATCCCTCTCACGTGTCTTCACAATAGAACAAATGGGACTTTGTGCACTCTTCCACTCTGTTGCACAACCCTGCCTCTGTGCCCTATACCCTACCCGGAATACCTTTCAGAGTTTTTTATTTTATTTTAATGCAATTCTGGAGGTATGCTAATATATATATATTTAAGTAAAAAGAAAAGTAAAGAAAGTTAAAAGAGGGGAAGCCTGCCTGGAAATAAGGAAAGAAGGAGAAACTGCCACCATGTAACTGCCATCTTGGACCTTCTACATAAAGAACCTATCACACCTGGAGACTAATGGGATAACCATGATGAGCTATAACGACACTAGGACAGCAAGGCAGTGATGAGGTGGAGAAGGTGTCATGTCATAAGTATTGCCAAAGATGTTGTTTTTGAACTTTAAATGTAGTTTAAAAGCTGCATATGATAAAGTCCTTAATCAAGGAAGTCAACATTCTGAGTTTTCAAGACCTAAGTAGGACTACAGTATTAGTAACAGAGTATCTTGGAAGTCTCTCATTCATTGAATCACCATGTCAAAGTTGACTTGATAATAATTAGCAACGACAAAAAAACCAACCCTTTATTTTATGCATTATTTCATAAAATATACTTGATTATTGTTGCAGTCCCTTGAAACTGTCAGGATATAAGTGGTTTATAAAGACTTTTAAATAAATGAATAAATAATAAAACATTCTCCATGCTAGGAACAGCTGCATCAACTGCATTTTGCTAGTGCAACTGGAGGAAACCTCCCTGTATCTATCATTAATCTGCAAATTTCTTCCAATCAAGAGGTTTTTTGAAAAAATGTAAAAGGACAAGAAAGCAAAACTGATTTATTTTCTCAATTCGATTCATGAGTCTTAACTCCCTGAATTTGGGAACGTCACCGTGGCTTCCTTCTGCTATGTGTGGAAAATGAGACCATGGAAAGAGACCCAACATGTACAAAATAATATTGGGTCATTCTCCCCTGCACCAAACCAGTGCAATTTTTCCGTTCTCTGTAACATACCTTAGTAATACCAAAACATAGCAGTGGGGTCAATTCTTAGCCAGTTTAGGGTGGTCATGGGAGATCATTTGAAAGGAATAGCTTCAAGTGCTATTTGGGATGTTTTTCACCAGAAGAGAATACAGTGGTCCCCCGGGTTACGAAAGTAATCCGTTCCGGATTACCTTTCGTAACCCGGAAGTCTTCGCAACCCAGGGGACCGCTTTGTTTGCCGGACCGCACTGCAAATTTAAAGGGGCCGCGCGGTTTTTTTCTTCGGAACCCGGGGTTTTTTTCGTAAGCCGGGGCCGTTTTTGCGGCCCCGGCTCTTTCGTACCCTGGGGTTTTCGTACCCCGGGGGATTCATAACTCGGAGGACCACTGTAGATTGCAGGCTTGGGGGTCTGTTAAAAGGAATCTAGGGGCCTGAATGTGTCTCACAGGTTTCAGATCCTCCAGCCCTGTTCCAGCATGAATGAAGCAGTTTTCAATATGGATCATGTAAGAACCATTCTTGTACTAAGAAGTACTGTACTATTCATCGTAAATATAGAATAAATCCAACTCACGTTCAGTGATGTGTACTGGAACAATCTCCCTCTCCCTCTCTTGCTCCTTTGCCAAGTAGGCCAACTGTTTTGCCAGTTGTCTCTCTTTCAGCCTGCAAAAGCAAAACACAGATGGCATCAGTTCTGAATGCAGAAGCTGAGATTTAGATAATCAGCACAGGTAATTGGTAATTTATCCACTTTTGTAGAAAACACTTTTATGAAATACACCCTTCCCCTCTTTCACTCTCATCACTTTTCACTTGTATAACAACAGGATAACTATCAGATTATTTTAAAAGTTCGAATGTATCATTTAGCCATACATTTAAGATGTAGTTAATCCATCAGGGCTTACCAGAAAGAGAAAAAGTGCCCATGTATCAAGATTTTTCAGTTTTGATTTTACCTGCACAGACACAATTTTGCAGCCAAACTCTTTCTTGAAATATCCTGGGTTTCCCTCTCACCCTCCATTGGATTCCTCCTCCTCCCCTTATCTGCGACATCTAGACTCAGGCAATGTTAGAAATTAACTTTCATCAATTGCCGTTGAGTCCCTTTTTAATTATTATTCAGGAGCTAGAGTAAATATGTTAAAGGACTTTGGCAATATTACACTAATTAACATTAGGATCACTTTCTTCATTGGTAACATTCCCTCTTTCTGTCGGAAATAACTGCTGTATTTCTTGGCAGTAGCCATTTTAACTAGTTCCATTATAGTACAAAAGGCAGTCACAGACAGCTATATTTCTTTTTGTGAAATACTGGA
The DNA here is from genome assembly GCA_034509955.1 of Urosaurus nigricauda. NCBI lineage: Eukaryota > Metazoa > Chordata > Lepidosauria > Squamata > Phrynosomatidae > Urosaurus > Urosaurus nigricauda. The sequence continues at coordinate 247,474,780 of JAOEGL010000003.1, forward strand.
TTAATTTAAACTGACCTAGCGAGTGGAAATAAAAAGTCCTTGGTAATGCCAGGAGTTCCCTGGAAATATCTCAGGATGGGGAAAATGTCATGTAGATCTCCAAAATAAAATTAGTTTCTACAAAACAAAACGTGGGACTTTCAGATACTTTTTTCTCATTTGGAAAGGATGTTAGATAGGGTAAATGTGTTGGGAGGTTATGGTATTTATTGCTCAAGTTATGGTATTTTTCAAGTTTATTTTTAATTATCCAAACAATGTTTCGGTTCTTCTAGGCTATTTTATGGTAATTCTTGGCACCAGCTGCAACATTTTATTCCCATCTGCAAGTGGGATTCTTTTTAATTCTGAGACATTCTCTTCTTCATTTTTTAAACAGTGATCATAAAATACATCAGTGCATCAGTGAAATTGAACTATAAGCCTTTTTTTTTTTAAATTTCAGAAGAGAACAGTTACCCTTCAAACCTATGATCATTTCAGCAAACCATGTCCCAGTTTTTATAAAACCTTTGGAAAAGCCCTAGCACAGATTAAAGAAATCACTATAAGCAGTCTCAGAAGGACGGAATAAGCAAATGTGGAGGTGAAAACAACTGGTAATACCAAGGAGAACTTGTATTTCTTCATGGGAACACATACTTCTTTAGACCAATCTGGAAGAACTCTTTAAGGATCTGGGTTTCTGAATTAATGGAAATACATGGAACCCTAATGGCTTTGATATGTCATCTTAAAGAATATTACCGAATAAACTTTTCCTATCTTCATTCCTTCTGCAGTCACTTGTGTGCTCCCCCCCCCCATCTCTAGAGGTTTATGGGGCCCTCTTCAGCTTTGTGGGAAAGGACATGGGGGAAAGAGGTGCAAGGACCTTTCCTTCTTTCAATTTCCTTAAGTTAATTCAAGAAACAGTTTTGGATTTGGCTTCACTTGCCCTGTCCAAGGCCTTCCAGAAAGACTGCTAAGTGGACTCAGCTGACTACAAAGGGAGAATCCAGAAACTTTTCTTCTGAGAATTTAATCTGAGATGTAATTCTCCCACCCGCCATCACATGAGGTCTGTTGCATTAAAAATCTTGTTTTGCAGCTTGTCCCCCAGAGGCAAATAATTGTTTTCAAAAATGATGATGATGATGATTAACCTTTATTTATATAGCTCTGTAAATTTACACAGTTCTGTACATACAATCTTAAATTAGATGGATCCCTGCCCTCAGGCTTACAGTCTAAAAGAGACAACACAAAAGGAAGAGGGGAAGGTGATGGGAAAGGGGGTGAGGTCCAGTGGTTCTTCTCTCCCTCTGGGGCCAGGACCAAGGCAGATGGACTGGGGGGAGGGCATGGCTTATTAATACATAGTTAGAAGGAGGCATCCTGGGGCATGTGAATGGGTGACTACCAACCAGCTTACTGTACCTTTGCCGAGCTCTTTCCCTGGCCAGCTGTCTCTCAGATTCACTCCCGTGGGCTTGATTGACAGTGATGTCTATACACTGGAATCCACTCTTTATATACCGTTGTTTTTCATTGACAATGAACTCATGAAGCTCTCTACTCTTCTGGCAACAGAAAAGCTGGAAAGCAAAGCCCTGTTGTTACCTGGTGATGATGTAGTCCTTCCTTTCTGGAGTGAAATCAAGGGAGGGGAGTACTTTTGGAGTACTTTCCCACTACTTACATATCCATACTCTGCTATTTGTTCTAGACTTTCAAAGGAAGGATAGTTCCTCAGTGGACTGCCACAGAACTCACAATTTTCTGGATGGCTCTTTTCAATCTGTAGATTGAGGAAATGGGACAACATTTTGAAAATCTGAGGTTCAACCTGACATTAAGGAGGAATGTGTATTTCCTTTGATTAATTCATTTTCCATTCCGCAGAGAGATTTCCTCATAAATATGTGCCTCAGCAGTTAGATCTCCAGTGATCAATTACAAAACAAAGCATATGAAATATACAAATAAAGAAAAACACATACTACCACCTCTCAGAGGAGGATCTCTGTAAAAATGTGATAAACATATAAAATAGTTTGACTTTCGGTAATCATTTTCAAGCAACATAGACTACAATTATAGTATACTGGTATTTTTGGGAGCCATTAAAGGTGGAGGTGGAGAATCTCTGAGTTAAAATATGAGAAAATGAAATCAGACAATTCATTAGGCATCATTCACATTTATCTAGAACCCCAAAAGAGGTAATTAGAGAAACAGATGGAAAAACAGGAGTCTGTTTTAAGGACTGCAGATTTTTCCCATGACTACCCACAGGAGACTAGACTGGCCCCTTCCTTGCTGTCTTTTCACCAGCAGCTAAATATCCTTTTATTTGAACATTTGGCTGATCAGCTGTGTAATAAGGTCTTTGAATGGGGTGTCTGTGTTGTACTGTACAATATTGTTATTGCCATGTTTTCCTATGATGCTACATTATTTTACAGTACTGAAGTTTTAATATGATAGTTTGTACCAAACTTTTTATCATTAGTTTTTTTTTTTTAGATGTACCTTCTTTTAATTCATGATGTGAGCTGCTTTGGGTCCCATGTTGGAAGAAAGGCAGCATATATATTAATTAAATATATTAATATACATATATACCAAATCTTTGGCATATACACCAGGTTTCCTGTTGAAGGTGATCCAACTAGTTAGCAAGCAGTAGTGTCATTGGGGGGCATGCGGGCTGTGCACAGTGGAGCACGCTGGGTGACACCCCAGACTTGTGTGTGTGTGTGTGACACCCGGTCAGCTCCTCCAGCACCATCCCCTATGCTCTGCCTGCGACATGTGCCACCTAGTCCCCTGGACATATGCAGATCTACCTGCCTGCACATCCCTCTCTCTGCACATGCAAGTCGCTATCCATGCATGTGTCTCCCTACCTGCACATGTGCGCACAGATCCTTTCCCCTGTGCTCCTTTGTTCCCTGCACTCCTTTCCTGCATATGCCACTCCTTCATTCCTCACACTCCTTCACCCTGCACTCCTTCACTCCTGCGCTCCTTTCCTGTGTGCACTGCTCCTTCACTCTGCACACTTTTCTCAGTGTGCTTCATTGTTCCCCCATGCTCCTTTCCCCCTGCACTCCTCTCTCCTCACGCATGCCACTCCTTTGCCCCTGTGCGTGGGAGGGAGTGTGCGCTGTCCACAGAAGTCTCATCTGGATGTCCCACCCAGAACTTAAGCCCTCCACAATGGGTGACACCCACTGCAAGAACACTGCTGTTAGGAAGTAGCTAATTTTTATATTGTTTTGATTTTGGTTGTTATTAAGTTATTAATAAACATTTTGTTTTTAATCTGTGCTTTGTCTATATTTTATTATAATTTATGTATTTTTTTTGGGATGGATGTTAACTAACTAAAAAATGAATAAACAAATGCCAGCACCAGGACACGAAGTGTCCACAAAAGCATGCCTGACAAGACATGGAAAATAATATGGATGTGTATGTTTTCAGTTTCCCTTACTTTATAAATGGCATGTGAAAAGAAGTAACTACTTGACTTTGGAAGGATTCGCTGCAAAAAAAAAAAAAAAAAAAAAAAAAGAGCAGCAGCTCAGGCAGGTCTCAATTTGCATTGCCACAGTTTACAACATTTCAAATTGAGAATGTATCTCCAGAAAAATGAATAAATAAATGAAGTCTCACCCACATTGTACAGTTCTCCCAGCACACCTGTGCAGCTGAGCAAGGCAGGAGAGTAAAGAGGGAGAGATGACAGACTAACACTGTTTGAAATTTTGGATTGGAGTTTTGGTTAATTGGACTGAAGTGTTCTTTTCTTTTTTTTTTCAAAAAACCTACCTAGGAGATTACTTCAGGCAGCTTTTAAACTGTGATTAGACCAGGAAAAAAGTGGCTTTGGAGATACTTATTGCATGATTCTGTCTCTAACCTGTCATGATCTGTCCCTTTTCATAGATGGAAGAAACCCATTAATGACCTGGCAAACACACAAGTCCCCAGGTGTGACACGATGCTCCTGGGGCAGTTGTGTGATTGTTAGTCACATGGGGCCAGTGTCTCCTCCTCTCTGAGTAGGATCTGACCTCAAGATCTGAGCAGAGACATTGAGGACAGGGAGTCTTGAAGATGTCTCATTCACAGGGAAACCATGAGTCGAGGTTGACTCGAGGGCAGTTAACAACAACAAATTATAAAACAGTATAGGAAATCACTACTATGAGTGATTTGTACATTTGGCTCATTTTGCACCAGTTGTTCAAAAATCATTAAGACAAGGCAAACTTGTTAATTTTGTTCATTTTTTAAAATGATACATTGTGGAATGAATAATACTTGAGGGGAGAGACAAGATATGCTGGCCAAACAATTCTTCCCTCCCACCATTTTTCCTTGACTATCTGTACTGCTGCAGGATTCTTTTTTCCTGGCAGCTCACTCATTCCACCAGAGAAATTATCCATGGAAATTGTCCATGTTGAGCAGGGTACCTGTCAGCAGAGAGATCAGTGGCTGATCAATCCTTTCCCTGCCAGTGATAAGTATCCTCAATATTGCTTTTTATGCCTTCTCTCCAAGTTGCTTCTCAACCTGTACTGTATTGGCAAAGATATGGTCACCCACAGCATGCCTTTTCAGCAAATGACATGAATGAAATCATTTAGATATATTAAAGATAACCTAGTTTTGTCCTAATACCTCTCTCCCTTGCTCAAAGAAGGTTACAGTCATTGGCTTAAAGGTTAATAAGGACAAAATAGTGACAGGAAGTTTAGGTAACCAATAGTGTGGTGCCACTTTTGCCAACTGGAAGCAAGTAAAGTAAACAAGATTTAAGATGATGAAAGCCTACAGTGTGCTCTTCAATTTTTGAGGAAAAATAATTTTTTTTACAGCAAAATGCTTTTAAAGCAAAATGCCTCTGAATGGGTTGGCAGATGGTGTATTATTAAACCCCAACTCCATCAGCCAGCTGGACCAGGAGATGGGGAACTTGTGATCCTCCAGAGGTTTTTGAGTACTTCATCTCCCATCAGCACCAGCCAGCATGAGCAATGGTTTAGAATGAAGGGAACTGTAGTCCAGCAACATCTGGAGGGGCAGTGTTTCCATCTTTGATTTAGAAGCAGAGACATCCTGTCCCAATGATATGCCCACAGTTTCTTAAGGAAGAGTTCCTTCACAATTACTCAACAAAACTTGTAGATAAATAAAAAGTCAGTTGGAGGCCTATAAAATAAAAAGTATGTACCTCCATATATTATTCTATGCACACACCTCTCTGTCTATTATATCCATATCACTGCTGAATGGAAAGAACCATCACCTCTATAAAAATGTCTTCTCTTGATGTTTCTGGTCTGTAGGCTAGGATAGTCGGTGGCCCAACACTGGAAAATGTATGCAGTGATTCCTTAAAGAGCTTTAAGAAGTCTTCCTTAAACTGAAAACAAAAACAAAAAGAGATAATTTTATTTCAAACAGCAAACCATTCATACAGAATCTTCTGATGTGATTTACTCAAGAGTAAGATCATAAGAACTTAAGAAAAGCTCTGCTTTTGTTCACTGTTCTGTTCACACACTTGCTAACCAGTGGCCCAATGGAAAATCACTGGCAGGACATGAGGGCCATAACACCTGCCCGTGCACTCTACCAACTAAGATACACAGAGACACATTGCATCTGGTAACGGAGGAAAAATATTATCATTTAAAAAAAAAGGGGGGGGGGGACGACTTCTGATGACTTCTTGTTTTCCAGCTACTGAGGCAGGGTTATCTGCAACCCTCCCCCCCCCCCCATTTCCCTCTATGAGTCCCAGTCCTGGGAAAAGAGTGGGGTACAAATATAATAATAATAATAATAATAATAATAATAATAATAATAATTTTCTGTTAATGGATACTTGGTAAGGCACTTTGGAGCCAGCTGCTGTTTACCTTGTTTGTTGTAAGCAGCCACACACATCTACAATAGAACTGACCAGAGTGGAATCCTACTCTTTTAACAGCACAAGCTTTATTGGGTTGTTTACTGCAGACATATCATAAAATGCCCAAAGGGTGTTTCTCCAGCACTCTTTTACTACCCTTCTAATGGTGATGCTACTAAAAAAATCCCCAAACTCCACAACCAACCCCTTTCCAGCTAGATGGAAGGTCAAGGAGGAATGGGGTTTGGGGTATATAAAAAGACTTTGTAAAAAGGAACTTCTTTATCAGTGACTTTATTCACTGAGGCATGTCTGTATCGGCCCAGTATTTGTATGCTCAAAGGCAAGATATGATTGGGGACAGAGCCAGAGTTTCATACCTTTGTTCGGTGTCTTGGTAATGACCTTGTTTTTAATTGTTTTTATTGTAATGTGTTTTAAAATGTTTTTATTTGTGAGCCGCCTTGGGTTCATTTTTAGGAGAAAGGCAACATAAAAATGAAATGAATTGAAATAAATAAAATGATCTAGACTAGTAGCCAGTGATTGTGGCAGATGTCTTTAGCTTTAAATTGGCTCTGAAGATGCAGGTGAGAAGATTGAGTCAGGTCAGATGAGTCATGCACTCCAAGCAAAATGTGTAGATAGCATGAGTGAGTGAGTCATACCTCTGTATCACACAAAACGTCTAAGCTGCTGAGGTCTTGTGACAGGACAGCATAAATATCTAGACATCAATAAGGAGAACTGGTTAGGAAGATATTGGTATGTACTTGCTTTTTAGATATGAATCTTAGGACATAGCCACATCACTCTTATTTAGAACTGGAAGTTTTGAAATAATCTGTGCATCCTCCTGCTGTATGTATATATGTATGTATGTATGCATGCATTTATTTAATATCTCACCTTTCTCGTAGCATGGTATTCAAGGGTCGTGGCACCCAAGGGCAGGTCCCTGCCTGCAGGATGGGCATGCATTTATTTCAAGACTAGGGGCCCTTTCCTATTACACGGTTGTGGAACTGTGATTCAAGTTTAACAGTTAGGGCAACATACTATGAAATTCTGGGATTTGCAGTTTGGTGAGGCACCAGAGTTCTCTGGAAGAAAATTATAACTAACCCAAGATTCCATAGGATGTTACCATGGTAGATAAAATGATATCATGGTGTTACAATTGTGTAGTGTGAAAGGGTCCAGCATGAGCAAAAAGTATCTTCTTTTTCTAGAGATATTTTACAAGCTACATCGCATGGCACAGTGACAGACTGCTGACACACAACTCATTTCTGTAGCATTATCTTTAAGATGCAACACTGTGAGCACTGGTAGGATGCACCAATAGCCGTTAGATATATTAGATCTCTCCCTCCACACTGTGTGTGTGTGTGTGTGTGTGTGAGTGTGTGTGTGTGTGGAATCCAGCCTCAGAACCAGGCTTCCAGCCATCACAGAAACCTCTATGGTTGGGCATCTCCAAACTGGGGGCCATTCAGACTATGTTTTGAACCAAAAAGTAGGAAGTTCTCACTGGTGTCTGTGTTTTCAAAAGTGGATCTGGGGCTTGCACAAGAGATCTGGAGCAAATGCCCCTTGGCGCGGTGTATTTGAAACCGGGGTTTTCCCCATTTCTTTTGGGAAAAACTGGGGCCAGGCCAATGTGAACTTGGTCCTGGCCATGTTCAACTCATTCAGGGGGAGGATCAAGGGCAGAAGATGGGCAGTGGGTGGAACATGCCTCCCCTCTCCGATCGGGAGCTACGGCTTGTTGACAGCTTATGTGCATGCATTGGGGATGAGTGAGAGGGACGTGAAAGGGCTTTGAGACTGTGGTGGGCTCCCCTTTTCTCCTCCTCCTCCTCCTGCTGCAGAGGGAAGATAGTGCCTTTGGCGGTTCCCTTTCCTCCCTCCTCCTCCTCCTCAAAACAAACAGCTTCATTTATATACCACTTCATACCGCCTAAGGAGTGTCTAACAACTGCAAGCTATTTGCCCCCAACAATCTGGGTACTCATTTTAGCAACATCGGAAGGATGCAAGCCTGAGTCGAGCCCTTTTTCTGGTCTTGAACTCGCAACTTTATGGTTTTAAGTGAGTGGCTGCAGTACAGGCATTTAACCCCTGCACCACCAGGGCTCCCCACTATCCCCACTATCTCCTTCGGCAGGAGAAGAAGGGAGGAGGTTTCAGGAGAAGCAAGGAGCCCCGCTTGGTCATGCCACACTCCAGAGGCCCAGGTGAGGGGCCAGCAGCAGCAGCAGCAAGAGGCAGCACTGCCTTCCCTCAGCAGCAGCAGGAGGAGGAGGAGGAGGAGGAAGGAGGGAAGGAAAGAAGGAAGGAAGGAAGGAAGGAAAGGGAGCCCGCCACAGGCACAAAGCCCTTTCCTGTCCCTCTCACTCAGCCCGGCTGATGCATGCACATAAGCTGTCAACAAGCCGAAGGGCCCGATCAGAGAGGGGAGGAAAGGGAGCCCCGCAGGACAACGCTCTTATGTTGCTTTTTTTTTTTTTAAGAGGGGAAGCATTCACAATATTGACGAATGGCAGCATGACACATCATTTGATTGCCAACAAGGAGGCTCCACCTTCAACCACTACTTTTGAGAGTGTGAACTCCAGTGGGGCAAATTACATCGATGGGGCAAAGGGTAATGGGAACTTCTTTCTGGTGAGATTTGGTATGGGGGCAACTGGATCTACCCAGTTCTACCGGGAGCAAATGGGCTAGTATGAAGGGGGCCTGGGAAAGGGAGAGTGGTATGACCCCAAGCCTGTGCCTGCAAAAACCCAGACACTTCCCCAAAGCAGCAGCAGCAGCAGCAGCAGCAGCAGCAGCAGCAGCAGCAGATCTGCATCAGTCCTGAAAGCTGACATAGCTTAGTTCTTTCTCACTGGTTTTCAATGGGAAGAAGTGTGTGTGTGTTTGTTTCAAATGACCAGAGAAGGAAATGGATCCACCAGTTCCTTTCTCACATTTGCATCTCCATCATTAGTCTGACTTTGTGTTGGATAGTTCCTCTGCCGTCTGGTTTCCTTTTCAAGGCTGGTAAGCTTGCACTGCTAGAAGGCTAAAACTGCATGCTTTTTAACATTGTTTTTAACTTGTTTTAACCACTTTGCTCAAGAGAAAGCTGCTGTTTGCCCTACTGCATTCCAGAAGGAGTGCTGCTATACCAGGGATGGGAACTGTGCAGTCCTCTAGATGTTTTCAGGACTAGCCAGCATAGGCAGTGTTGAAGGATCCTGGGAGTTGCATCTGGAGGGCTGTACAATTCCCAACCTTGTGTTATATGGACAAACTCATTCAGAGCCAGGCTGAGAGGAGTGGAAGTGGTTTCTAACAGTCACTGGTTCTCCCAATGTACGCATGTCTTTTGTCCCACCATTGCCCGAGATCAGTTCTGCAGGTTCCTGAAACAATAATGTCCCTTGTAAAATCTGTTGCTAGAGGCAACTGTGGTACTGAACAGACTATGAACAGTTTAGCCTCTTTCAAACTGCCCATTGCTCTAAGGAGGAGGAGGAGGAGGAGGAGGGGCCTGTCTTTGACTTTAGCACATCATGTGTTCCATGGCTCTTATTTTATGAATCTCTGCACTCTCAATGTAAAGAAAGTTACAGACCAGAAATAAAGACAGCAATATAGCCATATGCTTAAGATCTCTCAGGGAACTTTGCTGTATAAAGACAACCCCTCCTGAATTCACTTACTCTATTTGATAGAATGCCGAACAGTATTTGTGGATTCATCCAAACCTAGATGTAAAGGGTGAGGAGGAAGAATATTTGAGGGATCAATTTACCTTTCTGACGAGGAATCTTTCTTTTGTCCTTTGAAACTGAAAAGAAAGCAAAATAAGCAGGATACCTAGTTGAAATAAAAATTTCATTTTTTCTCAGAAGAATAGACATAAGTGGAATAGAATGTGAAAAGAGGCAATAGGAGCAGAACAAACTATTCATAGGAGACCACTCTTAATTATCTGGCATTTCAGTGTGTTATAGTGCTTTGTAAAGCAAAACACTGAACTGCACAGCAGTTATGTGACTGTAATGTACATACAAAGTGTGTACCACCACAACCCATTTTTGCATTTTCCTTGTGTGTACACAAAATTTGTTTTACACAGTTTCATGCAGTAACATATAAAAACCTAGGTCTCTTTCACGTCACACATTTACACAATGTTGGTATCACTAATTCCCATGACTCCATCCTAGGGAATCTTGGGATTTGTAGTTTAGTGAGAATATACTGCTATTGGCAGAGACATTGCTGTTCTGGGACAGGACAAAGGGAACTCGACCACTTCCAGGCCACCAAAGTTTTGCAAGTGAAAAGGGGGTCTAGCAAAGTACAAACAAGCAGCACCTCTGTCTAAGATAATTCAACTAAACAAAGGAAAGGCCCCTTAATTTATAGGAACTTTTTTCCTTGAGGCAAAATTCACAGAGTTGATGTGCTCAAATGGTCCAAATCTTTGATATGAATGACACTTTGAAGTTTGGTCTTCCAGAGGTGTAATGGGGTGTGTGAATGGGTGTATTCCTGCAGCGGATAGCTTAAAGTGTCAGGTAGAAGACCAGAGCCATCCTGTTGTTTCATATCCAGGCTCTTCCTCACCTCCTTTGACATGCCTGGAACATAAATTCTCTTGGTGACTCCTAAGCTAACTGGCATGATCTGCTTGCTTTCAAATAATGGCATCCACATTAGAATCTTAGAGGATGAGTTTATAGCAACTCTGATATCAAAGAGGAGGGGTAAGTTTAGGTATGTCCAGGGCTAACACAAGTTTAAAAAGCATTATACCATGCATCCAACTGAAGCACTACTTTAAGACATTAACAAAACAAACAATTAAAACACTTGAAACACATATTGCATACTTAAAAAGCATGCCTAACTGTACATGCCTAAAGGCCTGTTTAATTTGGAAGGTGTTTGCCTACCAGCAAAAAGACAAAATTGTCCTAGGAGATAAATTTAACCTTCCCCAGGAGTGAATTATAAAGCCTAGGAATCACCATGGGGAAGGCTCTCTGCCATGCCATGTCCTCATGAACTGAGCCTGGGAAGATGGTGGGATGATGACGATGATGACGGCAATGATTTATTGGACTTATATCCCATCTTTCTCCCAAATAGGAAGGAGAGAAAGTCCTCACACTAAGATTGTAAGATTAAGCCATGTTCATATGGGGAGACATGGAGTTTCAGATAGTCTAGACCTAAGTCATGTAGGGCTTTATAGATAAAAATCAGCACTTTGAAAAACTGTGTAGTGCAAAAGCAACACCACACAAAATCCTCAGCATTTGGGATTTGAATACAGTACATTATTGTAGTAGAATGTTATATAAAAGCATCACCTAAGAGTCAGTCAACAAAAAGATAGTCAGCTCATAACCAAACATTTAAGAAAATATGTATTGTTTAAGGCATAGCTGACCACTGATTTGAGAAATAAAAAATCTGTAGACCATACAGTATTTCCATCTAGAGTAAGAAGGCATCTTCAAATACTTCAAGGAGGCTTTTTCACTGAAGATCAGGCTAGCCACTATGCTGCTACTATCAGACACACCGTTTCACATGGCTTTGTCTCTGCAATGCCCCTGTTCAAAATGTCATAGTGGATATTTTCTAATGTGTGTGTGTGTATATATGTGCCTTCAAGTTGACTGTTAATTTATGGCAACACCAGGATTTTCATAGAGTTTTCTTAGGTGAGGCACACTCAGAGGTGGTTTTCCCAGTTCCATCCTCTGAAATACAGAACCTGACATTCATTGGCAGTCTCCCATCAAAGTACTTACTAGGGCTGATCCTGTTTAGCTTTCAAGATAAGACAAGATCTGGTGCCTTTAAGGTATTGAGGCTTACATATTTTCTAGTACCAGTACTAGTCATATCACAAAATGGAGAACTTCACACAACTTGTAAGAAAGAGATCACCATGTTCTAGAACAGACTTCTCCATCCTAGTGGCCTCCAGATTTCTTGCTGGCTAGGAAGATGATAACTTCAGTCCAACACATCTGAAAGGTATTATATTGGGAGTGGCTGCTCTAGAATGATCTCCTCCATCTGTGGAAAGTGGCAGTCTGTGAGAAGTGTCTTTTGAAGAGGGAGGAAAACTATGTAGAACAGACACTTAATGAGGATTTAGGCGTACTAGCTCAACCACTCTCATTACTATTGACATTGTTACCAGCTACTTTTTACATTAGAGATCCAGAGTGGTGTTGGATTAGGACTCTGGAGACCAGGGTTCAAATCCCGGCTTTATGATGGAAACATGTTAGGTGGCCTTGGGCTAGTCACACCCTCTCAGCTTCAGAGGAAGGCAAAGGCTAATCCCCTCTAAACAAATCCTGCCAAGAATTTTTTTCTGTGATAGGTTCGGGGTCACCGGAAATGGCTTGAAGGCACACAACAACAACCTTTTACATTGGCTAACATAATTCAACCATTGCATTACTTTCATTTTTGAATAGACAAATGTTTCTTGTTGTTGCACGTTTTTTTCCCTACAAAGGCACATTTTGTGCCTATTCTATTTTAAAACAAACAAAACAGTCCTGTTATAACTAAACCAAATTTATCATAAGTAATTTACTCTGCCAAAGTAGACACCTCTTCCTGTAGTTTGGTTACTGCTAATGATAAGAACAGCAAGGATATTTCCATGACCACACTTTAAGATTTAGTCCCACTGGTGATATTTTACAGTCCTGATGAAGCCGTAATGGTATTTTGGTATTGGTAAAGGTATATTTGGTAAAGGGACAAATTTCTTTATAATAAGCAGAAGAGATTTTGAGTGTTTCTTATGTGAGACCATAGGAAATATGGAGGCAAATCAAACATCTATATATAATTTAAACCGTTTTCCTCTCTGTTTAAGATATTTAAATCCATATGCCTGACCACAGAATTACCAAACAGTTTGTAATATCTAATTGGATCAAAGCTACAACTGTAGTAAAATTTCAGGCCTGGTATCTCTTAAACACTTCAAATTTCTATATTTTTTTTTGTTTTAGAATGTACACTTGTGAACCAATTTTGATCCAACTTGACATTTACACTTAAAAGTTAACATCCTGAACATAAGTTCAGACTGATTAACAAACTTTGGTTTAATGGTGGGGGAAGGATTGCTGGCTTTCATCTATCTATCTATCTATCTATCTATCTATCTATCTCAAACAGTGTAGGTGCTTTCAGTCAAACCTCTGTTTTTGTCAAATAAAGTGTATTATGAAAATCATTTACACCAACCCAAGCAACACTGGGTTCATTTATTAATACTCCATAAAGGCAGTTCTGTGTACTGCCACAGAAATGCAATTATACACATCACATGCCAAGTATCCCTACAGAATATTTGCTATATTCCTCTAAAATAATATTCATTGCTACCTCTCTCTCTCTCTCTCTCCACACACACACACAGAGTGCTCAGAAGCTGAATTTAGAATGTACATGCAAACTCCTCCAGGTCTTGGCTCTGATGCTTAGACTCTGCTGATATAGTATTAAATGTATTTTAAATTCTCCAGCCTGCAGTTTTCAGTCTTTCAATTACTGTGTAAAACAACTACAAAACTATTGTTTTTTAAATGACTGTAAATTAAAAAGTCTTGTGCCAAAAAGATACAAGATTCAGTGCCAGATGAGCCTCCTTGAAGAAACAGTTCCACACACAGGTGGCAAAACTGAAAAGGCCTTTCTCTGATCACTGTTAGCCTGACACCCAGTTTTACAAATAAGATGGACTTTGTTTTACATTTTTGTAAGCTGCTTTGCATCCTGCACCAAGAGAAAGGTGGGGTATAAATTACATAATTAAACAAGACAGACAGACAGATCAATCCAGAGTTGGGTTAGTCAGAGATGATGAGCAGATTCATCTGGGATTAAGTAGTTTTATTTGGATGGTTTCTTTAAGTTTGGGCTGAGCTCCAAAATGTGTGCCCACTCTATTGCTAGGGAAGCCATTAGCTCCATTACACTAAAACAGCCTTCTAATTAGAGTATGTAATAACAAGCCAAGTATGCAGATAGTTTGATCTGGTATAAGGCAATTTCCTATGTTCTATTACAAGGAACTGTGATTTTTCTTTTTTTTAAAAAAAGATTGTGGACACAGTATACCGGCAACTTACTCGTTTTCTTGAAGACATGTTCATACAGCCAACTTGCCTCTGTCTGCACTGAGACAGACCTATCCAAGGATTCCTGGTGCATATCATCAGCAATGGTATCCAATGCCTCCCTTTCAGTAGACACAACATGATATCATGTGTAACCAGCCTGAATAATTAGTTTATGTCTCAAAGCAAACTACAAGGTCCTTTATCACTTTTGATGACCATGAGTTATCTCTGTTTTCCATTGTTTTAAGCAGTGGAAAAGAAAACTACTTGGAAAATTTACCAGTAAGCAAGATAGTAAAACTGTGCTTGGATCCAGGATAAAAAATTCCATTCCTAACATTGGGAGGACTAATATGCCACTCCTTCTATTTTGGAAACACCCATAAAACCTTTTATTTGTTACTATATATGTCATGGAAAAGAGAACTGATAAATATGCTGTATATATTCATGCATAAGTCTAGAAATTTAGGTAAAAAAACCTGAGTCGACTTATCCACAGGTCAATGTAAGTACAGTATCTTAACTCTTATTTAAAAGAATGAACTATCCCTTGGTGAAAGGGAAGTGTATAATCTGTCCTGGAAGCACTGATCCCCTCTACTCTCTCATCCATCCAGCCTTAAACTATGAGCACAAAGAGCTATGTTTGCTGGAATTGTGTAAGTTATTTGACATTGTTTTGCTTTGCTTCTTCCTTTAGATTTTTTGCTATATGCCCCTAAGTTTCACCCTTGACTCATGAGTCATATCAAAATCCACAATTTCAGCCCCCAAATTTGCCCTCAATTTATAAGTGAGGTTGACTTATAGTTGAGTATATATGGTACATCTTTAAAGAAACTGTCAAGCAGGGAGAGAAGCAGGGGACTATACCCCAAAGAAAAATCACATAAAAGTTTGAGCGTACACTGGGTCCTCCACATTTGCTGGGGTCAGGGACACAGGACCCTTGAGAAAGTGGGAAAATTGCAAATATAAAATCACTATTTTTTTTTTACTTGAGAGAACACCTCTCTAGGAATCTCTAGGTTTCCCAGTGCAGTTCTATGGTCAACATCCACTGGACATTAATCACAGAATTATGCTAGAGGACCTACAAATGCATAACTAAGTGTTCTCTCTAGGAATCTCTAGGCCCTCCAGCACAATGTCTAGGAAAGATTGGCCACAGAGTTGTGCCTAAGACCTAAAGATTCCTAAAGAGAACATATTAATCAAATCTGCAAAAGTTAAAGCCACATATATGTTGGGCTGTCTGTAATATCATGAAGGGTTTAAAATGTAGAAACTGGTTGGATTATATTGTCCTTCAGTCTCAAAGATATATCAACCACTCATGCAAGTCACATCCACACCAGATGCTTTCCAGCTATTTTGGACTGCAAGCCCTATCATCTCCAGCCATCAAGCCATACTGGCTGGGAATTATGTAGATGGCATCCTAGGTGAAAAAATGTGCTTTACTTAAAAGATGAAATATAAAAGTGAACATAGCTGTATTTTTCCCCTTGCTTTCTTAACTATTGTCCAGAAAAAAATTAATTCATTTGAGCTTTTGATATTGTTACTCAGTATTGATTTGAACAAACTGGACAACAATACATTTCAAAGACTCACCTGCTTAACTCAGATACGGTAATGCTTTCTCTTCTAACTCCACCCAATATTCTTGGAAGACCCTTGACTCCTGCTAAATACAAACCAAATTCGTTATACATAGAGATGAATACCCTCTATTGTATACTAGCAAAATAAAAATGCAAATAATAATGTGGAGTTGAAGGCTTTCATGGCCGGCATCCATAGTTTTTTTGTGGAGCTTTCGGGCTATGTGGCCATGTTCTGGAAGAGTTCCTTTCTGACGTTTCGCCTGCATCTGTGGCTGGCATCATCTGAAGATGCCAGCCATAGATGCAGGCGAAACGTCAGAAAGGAACTCTTCCAGAACATGGCCACATAGCCCGAAAACTCCACAAAAAACTATGCAAATAATAATATTTCCTTCATTATAGGGACACCACACCTGCTACATAACTATAGCTTGAAAGTAGCTAGCTACAAATAACCATTTGCATTTAAAAGGCATACTAAGGTTACAATATGATGGTAACATAGTGAGGTATGTCACTCCTTTTGAGTGGGTAGCAATGATTCTGTTTGGGTTGCTTTTATAGTTATAAGGTGTGTTGAGGGGTTCACTAATTAGGTATTTCTGATGCATCTGTTTCTGATGCTTCTGATTTTTTTTTAAAAACCTTCAAATAAATGGGAAAGAGAGAATTACTTTAAAATTTTCAAAACTATAATGTTACTATATGGGTGGGGAGGCATAACAGTAACTAATTACTGTTTAAAAGTAGCATTCCAAAATCTGCCCTCTGCCACATTACCTATATTCCAAATGTCTTCACACAGCCAAATCATTAATTCCTTTAGAGACTGATGAAGTGCGTGTAGACTTGAGGTGGACCTCATCTTGACAAGCAAGACAGAGACTAGCATTGCATAGGAATCAAGATGTTCTTGGTCCGTTTGAATCCGGTTTCTGCCATGAATTC
The DNA here is from genome assembly GCA_034509955.1 of Urosaurus nigricauda. Taxonomy (NCBI): domain Eukaryota; kingdom Metazoa; phylum Chordata; class Lepidosauria; order Squamata; family Phrynosomatidae; genus Urosaurus; species Urosaurus nigricauda. The sequence goes on from JAOEGL010000003.1 coordinate 247,491,423, forward strand.
ATCAGAAGACTATCACTCTCTCAGTTTAATTCCTTCTACCAGTACTATGAAGATGATGATGCCTTACCTAACAGGGTTCCTGTAAATACTACAGCAGAAGACAAAGGAACCTGTTATCGCACTCCATGGGCCACAATACTTTTGACAATATACATATGTCCAAAGACCCTGGGACAGTGCTAGTAGTGGGGTCAACACTGGCAGGTGAATTGTTATTAATTTTGCCTATTTGCAGGTATAGTAGTCCACCCTCATCTCCAGTTTTGCTTTCCACAATTTCAGTTACCTTAAGACCTGCATAACATATGGCCTAGGGAACGCATGTGGTCCGCCAAGGGATTTCAGGTGGCCCGCAAGGATGTGAAACAACTTCAAGGGTCCTCGGCTGTCTGGCTGGCTCCCGAGGCTCTTCCGTCACCCCACATTCTCCTGAGGAGAAGGCTGGGTGGTGGAGGAAGAAGAATGGAAAACACTCACCCTGCAAGGCTCCTCTGCTGCTCAGCTTTCTCCCAAAGAGAAGGCTGGGTGGTGGTGGTGGAGAAGCAAACACTTGCCTGGTAGTCTCCTCCACTGCCCTGCTTTCTCCCAAGGAGAAGGCTTGATGGTGGCAGAGAGTGAGGATGGGTGAACACTGCCCTGCAAGGCTCCTCCACTGCTCAACTTTAGAAGGAGGGGTGGAGGAGGGCAAACTCTTGCCCTACAAGGCTTTTCCTCCACCTGGCTTTCTCCTGAGAAAACATTTGCCCCTCAAGGCTCCTCCATCGTTTGGCCTCCTCGTGAGGAGAGCGCTGGGAAGAGGAGGAGAAGGACAAACAAGGCTCCTCCATGCCTTTGCTTTCTCCTGAGGAGAGGGCCAGGCAAAGGAGGAGGAGGAGGATGGAATTAATATTAATTCTAATTAATATTATTATTAATAATAAATATTTAATTAAATTCTATCTGCAGCCCTAAGCAGTTTAATCTATTTTAATTTTGGGCCCTACCTATGGCCAAGTTGTGCAGGCCTGCCTTAGGACACCCATGGTCTGAAAATATTAGTGGTATAGGATTTAGGATTTGGTGCTACCCATGCTTTCAACTATCCACTGGGGTTCTCTCCCATGGATAAAGAGGAGACTACTCTTACAGGAGGAGGGCAAAGTTTCCTGGCTGAGCAAATATATTGATTTCTAGAAATCCAATTTAACCACTGTTTTCAAAAAGTTAATTTGTTTATTTTTAAACTTAATTCATCTGGTTTTTTTTTTTTAAAAAAAAACCAAAGCAAGCCATTCTGAGTCCTCTGTTAACTCTTCATTTTATTTCCTAGTCTAACCAAATCCCAAGATGCTAAATTTACCTAGTTCAGTTTTGGTTGACTCAACAGACTTCCTCTATGCAGATGCACTAAGATGTTTCCTCTGCAGTGCTGATATATTTTTGCTTCCTCACTGTTTGTCTTTTTAACCACCAGCGCTATGCAACAGCCTTCTCAATCCACAGGTGAGATGGGCTTATGAGGATGTTAAAACATAGTACCTGTGCTTAATGATGATGTCTCAGTGGTCTGAGGGGAAGATAACTCAGTTATTCCTACAGAGGAGGTAACATCTGATCCTGGCTCTGGGTAGTCATCAATCTTTTCCTCTTGGCTGTCTTTATTAGACCTAAGGAGACAGAATGACAACATGTTACACTTTGAAAGCAATGGCAAGAAACTACACATTAGAGTCCAGTACATTAGAGGCTTAATTCTGCTGGTAGAAATTTTGAAACTTTCCTCTCTCTTCCTCTTCCCTTTCTTCATACCACTGAAAACAGGCTGTGTTTCTAATTGCAAACAGGTGCTGAATTTCAACAGAAGTCAAAATGGGAAAACTGAGAAACACGTGAGATATCAGAATGCTGCAACAAACCTCATGTTTTCCAAAATATTTTCCTCCAAAAATGAAAAGGCAGTCCCAGACCAAAATGAACAGCCTTTGAGGACTAGGAATACACAATATACATGTTGCAAGCTTTTGAAGTGTCACTGGCTTCTTCAATGGGAGAAAAACATTGAAGGTGTTATAGGTCTGCATTTTGCTGTTTTTCTTCTTAGTTTAGATGGTACGAGGGGTATCTTTTGCATGTAATGTGAGAGTTGCAACATCACAAATGGATCATGGGGTAAAGGGGGAAGAGTGGAAAGCCATGCTTGAAGAGAATGGTTCACTGGGATCCTTAACAGACGCACTCCTTTTAGTATGGAGGGGGTGCTGCAAGCTTTTTATCCTTATTTCAATTCATACCACTGAAAACTCCAACACAACTTCTTCCACTATCTGCTAACATTAGTAACAATGACAAGCAGTAAGCAAAAGAAGAAATGAGTCCACACTCTTTGAGCTGCAGTGCAACTCCCATGGCATATTCTGGACTAGTCAGAATAAGATGCAAGGTGATAAGAAAAAAAATCTTTAAGATAATGTATGAGTACAATCTAATAAATAGTTAATTTAGTTGCAACCCATCAGAATGCAATAGGGCAAATCCCACTATTAATAATTACGAGCAGGGTAAGAATTGTTTGATATTCTTGTTCTTACCTAGCTGAAGATATGGAAGCCCGACTTTTAACTCCTTCTTGAAGATCTTCAGAACCTGTTTACAGAAGCACCATTAACACCCAAGAAACTAGGACATTTGCATGCTTAAACAAGCACAAAGCCTGCATCTTTTTCTTTTTCCAAGAGAACAAATACTATTTTTAATACAGAAATCCACTGCATAAATTAACACAAAACAAACAAACAAACAAAAACACAAAGAAAGCTACCAATTTTCCCCCTTATAGTATAAAGCTGAAACACTTTTTCTTAAGGGAAGGGGGGGGAATATAAATATGGTGTAAGTGATAGGCATCTCTGTGGTGGGACAGATGCTATTTTGAACAAGGCTGCAATAAAACAGGAGTAGGATAAGTGTGACCTGCAGGTCAAATGTAGTTGGGGGGAGGGGGGGTCAATTTATTATTATTAATTTTTTGCTTCAAAATACCCTCTAGGAGATACAGAGACCATTTCCACCACGATTGCAAGCTCCCTGGCACCCATAGCAGCAAAATAAATTTTCTGCAAATACATATTTGCCCCAACAAGCTGTCTAGCAGGTAAGAAGCCACTGCCAACATGTTTTGAAAATCCTTTTGGCTAATTTAGGCCAGGAGAGCCCTTTCCCAAACCATAGCCCAGCAAGCCCCAAAAACATGGTGAAAATGCCCCCTATACCCCCTAAAGGGCTTTTGGAGGTATTGGGTGACATGCAGAATTTAGTTAGTTTGAGAATTTGTGTCAAGCAGAGCTAGGTGTGCAATAATATGAAGCAAGCAAGCAAGCAAAATGTATGTGGCTTGAGAGTGACTACAGGATCATGCAACTCTTTGGTATGGGGATGAGTCTCAAATTATTGTTTTTCTTCCCTTAGATATTCTGGATATTCCTCTTTCTTACTCCACTTTAAATATAGCAGGCACTCAGTACCTGTGGCCATAGCTGCCTCTTCTGTGGTCTCCTCTGGTTCCATTTCAGTGCTGCTGTCATGCTGTAGATCTGCCATGCTACTTTCTAGTGTCCTGTGTTGAAAATAAATTGCATTTAGACTATGGAGAAAAGATATTAGCTTTAAAGCACTGATCATCAATTAATTCAATTCCTGTTTTCACAAGATATTTAATATTCTTTTAAGAACAATGGTGATTTGAAAGAGAGTGATTATAAATATGCTTCCTTGTTTTAATTGTGTCACTTGATCCTGAACTTCAGATTTACAAAAGCTGTTGTCCACTGCAATGGGAAAAGCTGTTCTCCACTGCCCATTCAAAAGCATGTTGAATATTGAACTTCTATTTTTATGTAGCAAAATATTACCCATTTATGGTCCTGTCTTACATATATAGACTCATTCTTTTTTAAAATTTTAAATATATTTAAAAAAAACTTTCCATTGCATATCTTGGGCAATTAATATATTACGTTTCACAGTGTGGGAAAAGAACTGTCTAATATGTGCCCTGAATCTGCTGATAAATAATTTTATTGGATGTCTAGCCATGCTTTAAGAGGACATTGTTCCTCTTCACTCCAATGCACAGCAACATTGTGACAAAATACCACTGAAGAATAAAAAGCACATAAAACTACCTAAATTTACCTGGTTGGATTATTAGTTGGTGGGGGTGAATGTCTTTTTTCAATGTCTTCATTGTCTGTTGGATAAAAACAGATGGAGATAACTTCATTTTAACATGTTCCTAAAGCGTCCCTTGAGATCTTATGATCTGGAAGCAAAACCTTGAACGTTCTGCAGAAAAGTGCTCCTATTCCAGCTCATGTTTATTGTGCTTAAGACTGCAATGGAATTCATTTGCTTCCAAGTCAATATACATAGGTTCAGCTGTTCCTTAACCAACCAACCAACCAACCCCCCCCCCCCAAAAAAAAATCAAACATGGAATTCAGTTGGTAATGAAACTAATGAAAGTGGTAAACTGTGGAGAGTTTTATATCTGATGTCAGTGAGGCAGTGAATCCACTTCAGCCATTTCTTTGAACTTCAGAAGGGGATGGACCTTTTTGGAGGAAGCAGAGTTCAAAGCACTGTGGCTATTTAAAAAGGAGGAAGGAACGGAGAATAAAAGAAATGTGTCAGCTGTTGGTTGTTGTTTTTTTCATGTGCTTTTGTGGATGTAAACCCACCTCTTTGGATGTGGTACAGAGTGGTAATAAATACTCAGGTATAAAGCATATTTACAAAGTTGGGGAAGTGGGATGGGATGTAAAGGGGCCTAGAAAGATGCAAAGCATGTCCCTTGCCCTAAATTTTCAAAGGGCTGGGTGAGCCTAGAAAGGCTGAAATGTTCTGTAACTAGTTTTTTTGGTATTGTCATGTCTAATGTCAGATTTGTGTCCATTTATCTTCTTGAGTAGATACTATCCTGGTTGTCCAATGTAGAGTGTAGGGGGCACTGCTAGTATAGGATGACATGTATCACATCAGATGAAGCAAATAAATGTACTTCTGCTGTTGTGAGTGATGTTATTGGCCTCTGCAATATTGCTCCCAGAGTAGATGTGGGGATAGAGTTGGCATCTGGGGTTGTGGTAGCATCTTGCCCTTGTCTTGTGTTCCTGTTATGTGTCTAAAAGTCAACTCCACCTGATGGTGACCCTATCCTAGGCTTTCCTTGGCTAGGTTTATTCAGAAGAGTTAGCCATTGCTTTCTTCTGAGGCTGAGAGAGTATGACTTGACCAAGGTCATCTAGTGAGTCTGTACAACTGAGCATGGATTCAAACTCTGGTCTCCCAGTATCATGGTCTAACATTCAAACCACTACACCATGCTGTCTCTGTAGCACCTTTAGTACTTCTTTTAAAGTTCAAAGTAATACAGGGAGTGGACGCATTGCTTCAGCGTCACTGGAGTCTCTGTTGACAAGAACAGTATGTTAATACTGTTCAGAAATTGTAAATATGGCGGGTGCACCACATTCGCTGAATTTAGGGTCACAGGAACCCTTGAAAAGTGGAAAATCTGCAAATTAAAAAAACAAACACCTTTTTTTAAACCTGAGAAAACAGCTCTAGAAACATCTCTAGGTCTTCCAGCACACATCTGTGGCCAAGATGTGCTGTAAATTGCCCATAGAGTTGTGCTGGAGAATTTACAAATGCCTAGAGAAATGTACTCTCTAGGTATATACCTTATACACATAGACTGAAGGTAATTTTATAGACATATTTTAAAGTATTTCACGAAACAAACATTGTGCACACTGAACAATCAGAAAGCAAAGGTGTCAGTGTCCCAGTCATCCTTTTAAGACAATTTTGGATTTGGGAATATTTTAGATTTGGGAATTCTGGGTAAGAGAGACTCAACGTGTCCTATTATATTATCTTTATTTATCCTCTGCCTTTCTCCCCTAAAACTGAGGCTCAGATTACAAACGAAAGCAAGTACAGTACAGTTGTCCCTCAACATTTGCAGATTTCACATTTGCAGATCAGATTATGTTCTCTCTAGGAATATCTAGGCCCTCCATTCCAACTCTATGGTCAACGTTAGCCAAAAGTTGCACTGCAGGACCTAGAAATTCCTAGAGAGAACAATCCACTAGGCATTTTTAGCTCCTCCAGCAGAATACTATGGTCAATGTCTGGCAGATTTTGACCACAGAGTTGCACTGGATGACCTAGAAATTCCTAGAGAGGTGTTGTCTTCAGGAAAAAAACATAGTGTTTTTGTTATTTGTTATATTTTGTTATAGGACATAAGAAACTAAAAGCTAAAGGTTCTAATATAAATATAAACTCATTCCGCACAGTATATTTCCAGCCGTATTACATATACTGCATTGCATTAGCCTTTCATTATTTTTTATTTGATTATATTTTATTATCCTGTCCTTCCATGCATTTCTCAAAGGGAAACAACAAACATGGTGCCACTCCATGGGCCTCTTAAGTCATGGGAAGGAAATGTAGGACCTGCCCTGGAAAAGGAGGACGCCTGGTCACCCTGCCCTAACCCTGCTTTATAGTTTGGTGGTTTTTGGAAGCTGCATCCACACTGCAGGAATATTCCGGTGTGAGACTGCTTTAACTGCCCTGGGTCCATGCTATGGAATTCTGGGAACTGCAGTTGGTTGTGCCACATCTCAGAATTCCATTGCATGGACCCACCAGGGCAGTTAAAGCAGTCTCAAACCGGATTATTCCTGCAGTGTGGATGCAGCCTGAGGGGCGGATGCTGCAGTGTGTTTTCTAGTGACACCTGGATCTGTTGCTCCATCGCTTGCCTCCTCCTCCTTCTGGGGGGTCCTCCTGGGAGCGCCTTCCATCCATCACAGCCTTCCTATCCTTCCAACGACCGCTCTTTGCAAAGCGGTCCCTTTAAGCAGAACAAAAGGACCGCCGAGAGGACCAGCGTTCGAAGGCCTTTGTGACGCAGCCGGTGTTTCGCATCCTCCTCCTCGTCTCCTAGGAGACGGCGCGGCAGCGTTCCAAAGAGGCTCTACCTGGGTGGGCTCAGCCAGGGAGGAGGATGCTCAGCTCAGCTGCTCCTCTTTGCAAAGACTTAGACTCCCTCCCTTTCTGCTCTCTCTTGGTAGCTTGGCTCTCTGGAGGTCCCTCTACTCTATTTTCTTTTTTCCTTGACCTGATTCTGGACCAAAACTCACCATCCTTGTTGGGATTCTTCTCAGGCCAGGCAATTTATTTTCAAGACTTACTACTACTACCTACTACTACTATTATTATTATTAGTGTGCCTCCAAATCATTTCTTTTTCTTTTTTTTTTACTTATGGCCACGCTAAGGCAACCTCTCCTAGGGTTTCTTGGCAGGTTTCTTTAGAGGCCACCCTCTGAGGCTGAGAGAGTGTGACTTGCCCAAGGGTACCCAGTGGGTTTGGCGGGGAATTGGACCCTGAGCTCCAAAGTTGTTGTAATAATAATAACAATAATACATATTTATTTATAACCCGCCCCTCTGAATGAACAATCGGGGCAGGGTACAACATTTTACAAACAGGTTCAGTTAAAATATTACAACCCAGTCCCGCCACCCACCCCTTAAAATAAGATTAAACTAATGCAGAATTAAAAACAGTATCAATAAAACCTTAAAACAATCAGTATCTCCAATGGGAATTTTTGGGCAGTCTCGGGGGAGTATCAGATGTATAGCTGGGAGAGGCTGGATAAACATTTAGGAATCGGGAAAAGTTTAACCACTATCCGGAAAGGCCTGCCGGGAGAGATGCTTCTTGGCAGCTTTCTTGAAACCGTCCAAGGTCATAATAAGACACATCTCATCCGGCAGGCCATTCCACAGCCTGGAAGCAAAGGCAGAAAAGGCCCTCTGGGAGGTCTGAGACACCCTAGTTTTCATAGGCTGTATAGCAGGTTCCTCCCAGAGGACTGAAGTCCAACACTCAAACCACTGGCTAGTAAGTACTAATACACCAGGCACACCAGGCTGGCTAGTAAGTAGTAGTACACCAGGCACACAAAGCTGGCTAGTAAGTAATAGTACACCAGGTGCACAAAATTGACTAGTAAGTATTAGTGTGGTATGTTGGCTAGTAAGTACTAGTACACCAAGTACAAACAACAGGGTGGCTAGTAAGTACCAGTGTGGTAGGCTGGCTAGTAAGTACTAGTACACCAGGTACACCAGGCTGGCTAGTAAGTATTAGTGTGGTAGTCTGGCTAGTAAGTAGTAGTAACTAGGTACACCAAGCTGGCTAGTACGTACTAGTGTGGTAGTCTGGCTAGTAAGTAGTAGTACACTAGGTACACCAGACTGGCTAGTAAGTACTAGTGGAGTAGGCAGGGTGACGAGATGTCATCATTGCAAAGGAGGACAAGTCACCACAAAATGGAGGGCATTCAAGAAAAATGTAGGACATTACAAATTAAATATAAACCCATTTCACAATGCTTAATTTACAGGTATTTTACCTATACTGTGTTTTATTTTTTTATTTTTTTTGTTGTTGCTGTTGCTGTTGTGTGCCTTCAAGTTGTTCCAGACCTATGACAACCTAAGGTGAACCTAGAGAGATCTTGTAGCACCTTTGAGATTAACTGTTTCCTCAGCTGCTTTTACCTATCATAGGGGGAATCGATCATAGGGTTTTCTTGGCAGGTTTCAAGGAGATTGGCCATGGCCATTGTCTGAGGCTGAGAGAGTGTCACCCAGTGGGTTTTTATGCTTTTATGCCTGATTTCAAGAGTCATAGTCCAACCCTCAAACCACTACATTAGGCTGGCTAGTAAGTACTAATATGGTAGACAGATGTCATCACTGCAAAGGAGAACAAAGCACCACAGATTGTAGGGCATTGCCATCCTCTGAGGGTGAGAGAGGGTGATTTCCTAGGGGTACCCAGTGGGTTTTGATGCTTGAGAGGGGAACTGAACCCTGATCTCCAGATTTGCAGTCCAACGCTCAAACCATAACACCATGCTGGCTCTCTACAGTTACAATTTTAAAAAGTAACTTCTTACAGTATTTCTGGAAACAAATGTTTACTGCTGGAGGGTCATTGGTTCATCTGTAAATTATTGAAGTCCTGGCCCTCATCAGAATAATGACACCCCATGCAGAGTCCAGCCATGCTGGCAGCTCTGTTTGAACTGAAACTATTTCTACCCGTTTTCATCATTGCCAAGTGCAGGTCTTTTGTAAAGTTAATGGGTCTTACCAGCTCAAGTCCAAGCCACTTCCAAACACTTTGTATTACAATAGCGATAGTTTGTGATAATGCATTTTTGCAGAGAAAAATCAGGGAAAACAGAGAAAAGTCCAAAGGGAGTGGTGGATGGTGTCATAGCCCTGCTAATTAAGAAGTTCCAGGGCCCCAAGTCTGAAAGCACACTGCAGAAACAATCCAGTTTGAGACCACTTTAATTACCCTGGCTCAGTGCTAGGGAATCCTGGGAATTGTAGTTTATTTGGCACTAGAACTCCCTGCCAGAGAAGGCTAAATGTCTCACAAAACTGCATTGACCAGAATTCCATAGCATTGAGCCTGGGCAGTAAGTGGTCTCAAACTGGATTATTTCTGTAGTGTGTTTTGGACCCATGACACCAATGAATGCTACAATCCACTGGCCTGTGGAGTACAACTCTTCCCATTTACTTTGCCCTCTCAGAACCCACAATAGAGTACTATGTAGCACTTAGGCCACAGAGTATTCTTCTTCCCCTCTTTTAATGATATCACAGATCCCACAACCATAAAAGTAACACACAAAACAGTTGAGCATTGCAAAGGAATGAAGGCATTCTCTTATTACATTACAAGCATCATGTGGTTGGAACTGAGTCAATGGGAAATGAAATGTTTGTTTTTAGGGGGAAATAGTTTGGAAATATGTAAATATTACTACAAAGATTTTGAAATATAGATAAATACAGATAGGATAACAGTGTGGAAAAACAGTCTAGGAAGTTTTGTTTGTCTTTTTGAATGTCTATTTGTTTTGTTTCTTTGCTATTAGCATGATACTATGATTTTATGATGTGGCGACTGAAATTATATATTACTTTGGGTATATTTAACTTAAATATATTATTGAAAGTTGTATATGTATGTCTTTCATTTTCATCATTTTAGATATATTTTTTTTAAAAAATGGGAAAATGAAATCATTGTATTTTTAAATGCAGAGGTCCCATAGTCATCTGAGGAAGTAGGCTCAGGACTATGAAAGGTCATGCTACTATCTTCTATTTTTCAATTAGTCTCAGTTGTGGTGTGAGATCCCTTTGCTTAAAAGCAGTTATGGTTGCCTGAAAGTGATTCCCAGGTAAGAGATCCCTTTTCTTCTTGTCTGTCCCCTTACAGAGCACAGTACAGTGGGAGCAATATAGTGTGGAGAATTTTGGTAGGCCAAGGCTAAGGATCTATAGTACTGACATATTTTATTTAACAAAACCTTTTCTCTGCTTGTTCTCTGTCTAGTTGGAAGTTTCTTTCTTTTTTTTTTTTAACAGCACTGGCATATGATAGTTTCACCTTAGGGTTGCCATAGGTCAGAAACAACTGGAAGGCACACCACAACAGCAGACCTGTATAGGATTATACTCATAGTAGTCAATCCTATTCCCTGAATTATGAATACTATTCAGCTCAGATACTTCTTTCAAATGAAGCAGCTTCACAAATTCAACCCATCTAACATAAAAAATGATGGCCAATCAAGTTATATACATGCATACATTAAGGAGACCTAAGAGATTTGCAAATCTGTAAGGAATGAAGAGGAAGAACACAAACAGTTCAGTAGGGAAAAGCAGAATGACTTCAAAAACAGAGGCAATTCCCTAACTATAAAACTTAAACGTTTCATTGGGAAAATTAATTTCATGATCTCATTATATGGACTGGCGATGTCTTTGCTTGCTCAGATAGTTCCTGTTGTGGTCTGAAGGCACAGCTGAGGAAGTTAGAATATTCTCATCTCATATCGTTGGTTGTGCTCAGCTATTTCCCAGTGTGGAATTCTACAATAGGGTCAAAAGGTGATGTTTATGAACACCTTCGTATTTGTCTCTTTGGCTCCTCCAGCACAGAAATACAAACACCATCTTGGAAGTGACAGGGGAAAACAGCTGTAGGCATTGCTGTGCTGGCATATTCTGCTTTCAGTATCCTAGTGAGCTCACTTTTTGGAATGTTCAATAGCTATTCTAGGGGCATACTGTCACAATTTAAAAGGCTCTGAGCCAACTCTAAAGCTCTAGGAATCCAAGTCTTTGCATGCTCATGGTTCAGTAAATGTACACCAGGGAACTCTCTCTCACGCTTACTCAAGTCACCCACATGCTCTCATGACGTGTTAAAATATATGCCCTAAAAAGTCTTTTTCATCCTCCAGGCATCAGTGCTGCCATTAATTCTCAGCCATTGGATGGTGTGAACAATCTGAAGCAGTTCATAAGTGAGAAATGGCTCTTCGGTCTGTAAGTACAGACAGTTTGCTGCATGTCTAATATGTAACACTATGGTTTCCCAAAAGCTCTTTGGGTGCATTTACATTTGTATAAAGGATTTGGCTTGACATGATGAAACCAGAGCTTAGAAAGGTTACTGGTTTACGGTTCCTTGAATCCCCCAGGCCGGTGCTGCCCAGTTGGCAGAAGTCAAGGAATTGTAATAATCTTTTTTAACTTCTTCAAATTCTGGGAGAAATCAGCATAAACATAGCCTGATTGTGTCCCCTTGGTTGATAAATTGTTTAAAGTTGCAGAACATCCCCTTAAAACAGATGAGCACAGATTAGATGGAAGACATGTAAAGCAATCAGCTAAGAAAGACTAGATAGAACCAAACACCTTGTTAGACCATGCTCTGAATGTTTTTATGAGTGGATTACATCCAGACAAACTGCTCCAAAGCTTTCTACTTTGATAATTGGTCAGAAATTGTGAAGTGATTGCTGATAGGTGTTTATAGATTCTCTGACAAACTAAAACATGGGAACAAATTGATCAGAGCAGGGATGGGTAACTGGGTGTCAGCCCAGATGTTTGGGGGTGTTAAGATTCAGGTGTATGGCCAATGGCCAGGGATAATGGGATATGTGCTCCAAAACAATTGGGGTATGCCATGTTAAATCAGAAAATTTGTTATGTACGGGGATATTTTAAATTCCTGGATTCTATTAGGAAGTATATATTTGTATAAGAAGTCTTTGAGCATTGTAAAATGTAATATAAATATCAAGTGTGATGATTTATTATTGATGTAACAGTATTACTTTAATCATACAAGGGCAAGAGATGTTTTCATTGTGTGTCAAAAGTGCTAGACTGGCATAACCGTCTCAAGAGAATGTGTTTCAAGTTAATCCCTTTAAGGCGTTAATCTAATTTTTACATCAGGTATCAAGTACCTGATTCTATTGTCTTAATGGATTACCAAGGATTGTATTTCCTTGATTTGTCTTGCTGTGTTATCAGAAACTGGAATAGCATAAAAAAGGTGGCACAGACAGGTAAAGGAGAATACCTAGCTCTCTATTGCTTAGCAAGTTATAGTGCAAAAAAGCAAGTGCTATGAATTATATTCAGATAAATATAAAATGAGCTCAGTAAAATGGACTGGAAAAGATAATATGGGTGCATTAATGAAGCTAAACAGTACAGGCTTGATCAGTTATCTGGATGTGGGATTACAGGAAATCCCTTATAAGAGTAGACTGTATGTATAATAATTATATGTATTTAATAGAATGAATTTGGGGGGAAAACTTGGAAGGGAAAAAAATTATTGAATGTATCTTGGCTGTGAGGACAGAATAGTGTTTGAGACTTCAGCACAAAGGATTTTCAGAACAGAGGTTTTGCAGAAAATATTTTAGCTGTACTAGCTTTATAGTTGGAGCTGGTGGACATTTGACAAGGACTAAAAATATAGATGCTAGTAATATGTATGGAAAAGAACATGACTGGCCTAGCAAGGGCAGGAAGACCAAGAAGAAAAAATGGATCACTTACCACAGGATATAAGTTAATGATAGCAGGAAATGTTCTGCTTTTAAAGAGTTACATTTTCTTCACTGTCGAAGTTGCAAAGTAGTCTTTCAAAGGGAATTTGAAAGTGCACTAGAATGGAAAATGCAAGAAAAAGGAGAGCTCTTCCAAACATGCCCAGCAGCCTGGTGTGAAGAACAAGATAGCACCTCCTCTCATGCTGTGGACAAATGCCAACTTGGCCAGCAGGTGAACCTTTCCTCAGCAACACAACTGCATCCCTCATTACACCTGAAGCCAACAGGTTAGCTAGGGAAGCCCAAGGCAAGCCATTTCCCAGTATATTCTCCATGGAGTATCTACCTTGTTTTTTCTAAAGGCAAGGCCAGCTTCAGTTCAGAATCTAGATATGCAGGCTTTCGGGGTTCTAAGACCAAGAATGTTGTTTGTGCACTGTAACACAAAGACCAGAGGTGTAAACTACAGGAAAAGAGATTCCACTTCAACATTAGGCAGAACTGCCTTGACAGTAAGAGCTGTTCGACAGTGGAACACGCTCCCTCAGATTGTGGTGGAGTCTCCTCCTTTTGAGATTTTTAAACAGAAGCTGGATGGCCATCTGTCAGGGGTGCTTTGATTGTGTATTCTTGCATGGCAAGGGGTTAGACTGGATGGCCCTTTAGGTCTCTTCCAACTCTGATTTAAAAGAAATCGTTCATCCATGTGCCAGTCATGTGAGGTCCATTTAACATCAGAAAATAGAAAGTACTTCTTCCAGTGCCAAAGAACTGCATGAGGAATAAAACCCCAAATAGTATTTTGCAAAATTCTGGCTAGCTGACAAACAGTAGATTGGCTACAGTCACCTTTTAAGTTTACCACATGCACATTTTCCCCACTAAACACCTCCCTGACTTGTACTTCAGTCTTTTTGCCAGTCTGCTATAGCAGCTCTCAGTGGCTATTTAAGGAAACTCAATCATTGTTGTGAGAAGAAAGGAAGAAAAAAGAACTGAGGCTGAACGAACAATGATGCATGGTCTTTAGATCAAGAGCTCTCCAGAATAACTTTAAAATTATGAGGATAAAGCAGTTTCCAGCCAGCATATGAAAGCCAATGTGGTTAGGAGGTCAAAGTGCTGGACCCGGGAGATCCTGGTTCAAGTCAGTAACAGCCTTGAAACTCAGAGTGACATTGGGCTAGTCACTATCCCAGCCTGACCAACTTCACAGGGTTAAGAGGATAAAGTGAACAAGGAGAGAAGCCACACGGGATTCCTTGAGCTCGCTGAAAGAAAGCATAATTGAATATATGAATAAATAACGATGAAAAACATAAATAAATAACCATGAAAAGCACTGGTAGAAGTGACAGATCAGAGTGATATTGGATAATCAAACCTGCCTTATAGTCAGAATACTGGCCTATCTAGACAAATATCTTCTGTTGTGGTGTCAGAGTGCCACAGCTAAGTTAAGGATTTCTCCAACTCTATTCCAGCATGCATAAAGAAGAAGAGCCCTCCCTCCAGTCCATCTGCCATGGTCCAGGCCTCTGAGGGAGAGAAGATCTGCTGGACTTTCCCCCTTCCCCACCACCTCTCCCTTTTCCTTTTGTTTCGTGTCTATTTTAGATTGTAAGCCTGAGGGCAGGGAAATGTCTTAATTAACAAATTGTAAGCCGCTTTGATAGCCTTGGCTGAAGAGCGAGGTATAAATAAAAACTATTATTATTATTATATGCTTTCAAACTCAGGACAAACCTAAAACTATAAGAATCTGCTTTACCACTAAGCTATATTTGGGTACCCACATGTGACTGACACTTTGTTTTTTCAAGTGAGTTGGACAGGCAACACAAGTTATTTTTGCAAAATATTTATTTTAAAAAACTAAAGTAAATATGGCAACAAACATTAACAAACCCCAACTTAAATAGCAGAAGACAAGACAACCACCGTATCTCTTCTGTGTTGTTCTAAGTCGGTCTTTACAAGTTTAGTGTCAAGTATGGTCAGTATGTCTTCCCAAAGGGGAAGCCACATGTAAACAACCTGAATATATTTATAGATGGGGCCTGCTTTTAGCTGCTCAAAAGGCATCTTGGTTTTTGCCACCCCATAACTAAGCATCTCTCTCACAAACTGTTGAGCCTCTTCAGCTTTTGCTGAAAGGGATAGATGGCAAAGGGGTAACACATTTTGCAGGTGTGTGCAACTATTTTGCTGTAACAGAACAAACATATCAGTTAAGCAAAAAGAAAAAGAGAGACACATTAGCAGAAGCACAGAAGCAAGTGCAACTAATTCAGAAACATACCTTCTGTCCCTAAAGCTGTGAAAATGTGAAATTCTCTGAAGTCCTGTGTGTGGTACTCTGTCTTCAAAGACTTATATAGTAACACAAATCTAACCACAATCCCATAATCAGTATTTTCCTCTTCTTTCCTTTTTATTTTCATTCATAGCTTGGAAACATTCCTTCTGTGGAGCACAGTTCCTAGAATACCCCCAGGCGGAATTGTGGTAGTGGGGATTTTGAGAGCTGCAGTCCAAAAAGGTAACTCTTCCAAGATATTATTTTGCCACCAAGCTGGTTAAGGAGCTTATCAAGAACCATTTGCACCTCAGAAGTGATTTAATGTGGTCTCACCTACAAATGCAGTAGGTGCCAGCAGAGTTCTGAGGTGACAGAAATGGCACATACTGTTAAAGGATAGAGGTTAAATGTCCTTTTTAAAAAGCTCCCTTGCATAAAAATAAATAAATAATCCCACATGTGGGAAAATAACCACAGTGGGGAATGCTGAGCTAGAACTGCTTTGGTGTACCATGTCTCTGTTTACTGTGAAAGGCTGGAGGGTGGGGGAGACTGGCCCTTCAAAATAGGGTCTCTCATATTTGCTTTAAGCACAAGAGAGCCATCTCGCATGTTTATCACACCCCTTCTCTGCCAGTTTCATAGAGGTAAGGAAACTTTGCCTTTCAAGAAGAGAATCACTCCCTCTCAACCAAAAAACATCCAGTGGCATTGGTAGAAACTGTGACTCCTCACTTCCTTTCAAAATTAATATAGGACAGTATCATTTTACAGTAATGTAATGTCCTATTAATATTTTTTTGAAACACCAGTTAAAGGAATAGGGAATTGTAAAATGGCTAAGCAAGAACCACTTATGAAGACATGATTCCTATTTGGATGCTCCCCCTTATGCAATTAACCATCACACTGGGGTACTGTGTCTTTTTTTGAGGGGAGGGGCGTTGTGTATGGGACAGGATCCTTCCATGGCCTGCTACCCAAAGATATGGATGGTGGGGCCACATTGGCACACCTACAGGTGTGACTTTGGGCTCCTCTCATATGATTGTTAATCGCATTAGTGGGAACAGCCATATAAGAGCTATAGCTGAATTCCAGTATTTAAAAAAATCGGTAAAACAAACAAAACAAACAAAAAACACTATGTCCAGACAACTCTGTGGTCACACTAAGATACACAGAAAGATCACGGACAACATGTAGAAATAGTCACATTGATTCCAAGGTTCCCATTGTCTGCAAAAAGGTGTGCTATGGCAGTGTCAAAAACAAGACAGTCACTGTTCAAGATGGCTGCTGCTACACCGTCATGGATGGAGCGTGGCGTAGCCTCCCAAGTCAGCCTCCTCCGGTTGCCATTCAGTTCGAGTCTGTATGCAAAGTTCTCTGCCTGTTTGCGGGTGCCAATGAGCAAGACAATGGCAAAGAACTGCTGATGGCCCTCGTACTTCTCCTGTTTCTCTAACACCAGCATGAAGTGATGGCCAAAGCAAGACTGCATCATTACCCAGTCGACGGCCCCTGGCAAGTTAATATCTGTAGCAAGGAAGACAATGTCTTCTCCTTGGAGGGTGGTGATGCTCTTGTGCGCGTGCATGAGGTGTGACATGACAGCTTCCAACGAGCCCTGCCATTTGCAGGTTGCGCCAGGACACGGGCATGAGTAAGGGCGGAATTCACAAATATCTTCATGTTCTGGCTTCTCTGTATGATGGAGAGTCAAAGAACATCCTGTGGTGGCATACTGAAAGGAAACAAAAAGAAAAGGGAATTATAAATAATCCTTTTGTTTTTCTTCAGAACAGAACATAAGGAAGCTGCCTTATACCAAGACTATTTGACTGTATAAGCTAATATTGTCTAAGGTGCCTGGTAACAGCCCTCTAGTGCCTCAAGCAAAGTTCTTTCCCATCACCTAAAACCCAGGCAGTTAACTGAAAACATCAAGGATTGGATCTGGGATTTTTTTTGCATCTGAAACAAGGACTCTACCACCAACTATTCTCCATAACATAAAATGGTGACACATGAAGTTATCTTCTAGTGGCTGATCTAGTTCCGTATTGTTTGCACTGACCTGAAAACAATTCTCCAGAGTTTCAGAAAGCAAATTTCCCCAGCCTCAGCTAGAAACTGCTGGGGACTGAACACAGGGCCTTCTGCTTGCAAAACACACATTATGCAGCTTCAAGATATCTCACTGCACACACAAAAGAGAGCTCCCTGCTGTTAAGGGGTCTGTTCAAGTCTGATTATCAGCTCTTTCCAGATGCAACACATCTGGCAGCCAAAGTTCAAATGCCTGTGTGGAAGCATCCTTCAGATATTGCAGCAGTGACATCCAAGCCACTTTTCATGTCTTCATCAAGGGCCCAAGGTCACTTGTGAAAGTCAACTGTGCCAGTCCTTGCCATACAGTGTTCAGCCATAATATCTCAGACTTTTAAACATTACATGACTGACTCTCTCCCTCTCCCACTTCACATAGCTTTTGTAACATCCAAAGGGCTCCAACTGGGGTGACTAAAAGTGGTGTTTGGGTTCGTGAATAGGGCAGGATTTTCCCCTGCACCTACCCTCATTTTCCCTTTTATAATATATAAAAATAAGATATACGTCCTCCCTTTATAATGCAGTAATAATCCTGCACTGCTCTTCCCACTCCTCTTCATGAGAGTGTGGCACTCCTATTCTCTCTCTCAGCAATCATAGCTTTATGACTCCTATTTCTGGTATCCAACAGAGCTGCCAAACATCTGTCTTTAAGTGGAGTAATCAGTGAGGCACCCTTTTCAGGATAAGGAAGGAAAGAATGGGATGTAAGTTATTTCACACATGAGATAAGCTAACTATCTAACACAAAGCTGCCACTCAATGTTTGAAGCAAGGAGCATTAATCATTTTCTCTTTCTTCAATTTCAGGACTTGGAATGTCCAGTAGAGATTATGAAGAGGAATCGTTTCAAATGCAGTGGGTGTTTGTATACAATGTACATGCAGTTCTCTAAAGACTTTCTCTACTGTGGCACTCTGGTTATGGAATACCCTCCCCTGTCCCCTTAGAGGTTTGACCGATGCCAAGTGAAAACATTGTTGTCTGCTAAAGCATTTGGAGCCTGACTGGTTTCATATGCATATCCATATCCATATGCATGGATTTAAATAGTTCTAAACTATTTTAGTCAGTTTTAATCTGTCTTCTTTTGCTAAATTGTTAAACTTAATTTGATTGTTTAATTTAAATTGTTTAATTGTTTAGCCTTTTAAAATCATTGTTATTGTTTATGTTATTTTAAACTGGACAAGTTGAATGTATGTTTATGTTATGCTGCCTGAATTCTTTAGACAGTGAGTGAGGGATAAATTTTTTAATCAGTAAAATAAATAATAAATAAGTATAACCAAAATCACCTGGTGAAGTGCAAGCCCAAAGCTATGACCTCTTGCTCAGACAAGCCCTGCAGTAAATATGTCCATAATAATTACTAACACATTAAAAAAGCAGTAACTTTTCTGTCCAAATAGACCAATGCTATGCATTTGTAGTCCCAACTGAAAGAAAGTCCACTTCTGAAAATTTTCTCTCAATGTTTTCTTGGAAGTCAGTTCCTACTTTGTGATGAGGCCAGTTGTTAGCTACAACACATTATTATCATCCTTACTACTTTAAGATGATCAAGTCCCTTTTTCTTTCCCATTGCTTCTGAAAAAGATGTTGCAGCTACAGATTTAAGAAGCATGACTGGCTATTTCCTACCAAATTACAAATTAAAACTCAAACTGAATTTATGAGGCACCTGCGGAAAAGTGGAGAAATGCACAAAGTTGGTGGGAAAACTGACTGTGCGAATGGAGTCAAACCACTCCCTCCCAACAGAAAGCTTTGTGAAATCTTTAGAGCACCAAATACATCTGGCCCAAAGGCCCATGACATGTCTTCTCCAACCCTGATCAGGAAGAGCAGGGATTCACTTCATTTCCCCTCCTGTTTCCATGAGGGAAAGGGGTGGAGGAATGTTGCTTTCAGCCGTACCCATGGAAAAGGAGGATGAGTAACAAAGGCAGTCACAGTTGGGTGGAAAATCTCACCTGGTGATTTGGCCAGTTGGACAGGAACCCAGCACAGCCATAGATTCATATATATGGTCACCACTATTTTTGTCATCCAGCCCACCGAAAACTAAGGCATAGTTCATCCATCTCCACAAGTAGCTAACTCTGACATTATTATCATTATGGCTAAAATATTATACCTATGGTTGAAATCCTGTATCTCTTTTGGTTTAGTTACATCAATGACAGAGGCTGCAGTGATTTGGAAGGGGGGGGGAACGTAGCACTGATAGCAAGGCAAGAAGCAAAAGGTGGCAGGGGTAGGAGGCTCTCAGTTTTGTACTGTTTATTAAATGCCTGGTTCCCAGGAAAGCCTATAGAGTCAAAACCCACTGGAAGTGGTAGCTTGAACAATCAACTGTCCGGTTGCACAGGCAACTATTAAAACACTTTTATTACCTTCCCAACACCTTCCCAAAATAGGCAGTTCACAACCAGCAACCTCTTCCACTATCTTCCAGTGCAAACGTAGAAAGGGTAACTGTCCACACATAATGGGCCATTAGGAAAGAGATCACTATGGTCCAACAGCATTGTTGTTGTGTGCCTTCAAGTTGATTTTGACTTATGGCGACCATAAGGTGAGCCTATCACGGGGTTTTCTTGGCATGTTTCTTCAGAGAGGGTTTGTCAGTGCCATCCTCTAAGGGTAAGAGAGTGTGACTTGTCTAAGGCAATTCAGTGGGATTCTATGGCTGACCAAACCCTGCTTTTCAGAGTCAAAGTCCAATGCTCAAACCACCAAACCATGCTGGCACTACAGGATCTAGGATCCTATTATTACTATCATGACTGAGTAAAACATGAAAACATTCCCAGCATTGGAAAGTTAACATATTTTGGAGCCAAACATAAGGAAGAGATTAAATAAGGCACTTCTGCTAATGCTAGCAGGCACATGCCTGGTTTTCCCTTCCCTCTATTACATTTGCCATAGAATTACATTTGCCATCTATAGGGCTGAATATTCTGCTTTTCTTTTCCTGCCCTAGGTTTGCTTCTTAAGGAATGCATCTAGTATCTATCATAAATCCATGAAAATAATTGTACAGGTACAGATGATCTATTGATCCATCTGCAGCCCAAAATAATACATTGTCTTAAATCTAATAGCTAGTCCCAACCAGTGTAGACTTGTTGAATTGCTGAATATGTTAATACTTAAGAAAACCCCCATGATTTAATGAATCTACTCTAGTAGGGAATTAAACTGTATTTAGGCTTTTGAGCAGAGTTCAAAGACTAAGAAAATAACAAAAGTATTTTTAAAAGGGTAAAGTTTTATCCACACTCTAAGAGAGCCAGCATAGTGGTTTGTGGGGTGTCTCTTGAAGAGACCTTTCCTACCTGTTCCCTAATACAGGAGATGCTTAATACTCAATATGGGGACCTTTTACAGGCAAAAGCAGGCACATTACCATTGAATTATTGTCCATGGCAGGGCTAACTGCATGTTACAGAGGGGGAGAATACAATGTAAAATTTTGGGGCTCATGTCATCCAGCTACTAAATTCACATCATCCACTTTCAGGATCTGGTTCAGCTACACGATTAAACCAAGGCATTCTACTAATAGAAAAGAAATATTAACTGATGCAGAGTTACAGGAAGCATTTAATTGTTTTGTCAATCAAAATAAGTGGCAGTTGTAAAGTCTCCATTTGTTTTATGGCAAAGACTTAAAACAGCCATTCCAGGGGCAGCTTCATTTTGTTTCTCAGGATAAGGTGAGTGCCAAGATTTAGCTCCCTGAGCAACTCTAGTACAGCCATGCACTTCACACAAACACTCCAGGACTTAATTAATTTTTAACAGCAACTCAGAAATGTTCACAAGGTCCAATGCACAGTGCCCAGTAGCCCCTCCTGCCCATCACATTCCACCTGCATTTGGATTTTAAAACCACCTTTGCTGAAAGGTGTTACCATAGCTATGGATTTCAGCTGTGTATTTGTAAAGAGTATGAGAGCCAACATGGTGTTGAGTAAGAACACTGGGAGACCAGGGTTCAAATCTGCACTCACCCATGGAAACCCAATGGGTGGCCCTGCACAAATCACACTCTCTCAGCCTGAGAAGAAGGCAAGGCCAATTCCCCCTCTGAACTAACTCTGCCAAGAAAACCCTGTGATAGGGCCACTGTAAGTCAGAGATGACTGGAAGGCACACAACAACAATTTGTAAACAAAAAATTGTTTTCTGCATATTTTTAAAAAGGTAAATATTTTCTTGCTGTTTCGGGATCACCTACACTAAAACAGCAAGAAATTCCCCAGGGTCTTAAAGGCAACTGGAGATAATATGACATGACCTCTGGTTGTTCAGAATGGCAGCTGTGACAGTGCAGCCTGCTGGAATTCTCAAGGAGCCCTGGTGGTTCAGTGGTTAAATGCCTGTATAGCAGCCATTCACTCACATAACCAAAGGTTGTGAGTTCAATACCAGCTGGGGCCTCTGGGTCGACTCAGCCTGGCATCCTTCCTAGGTCACTAAAATGAGTACCCAGATTGTTGGGGGTAATTAGCTTACACTTTGTAAACTGCTTAGTACATTGGTAAGCAGTATAGAAATATACTTGCTATTGCTATAATTACACAGTGCAGTCTTCTGACTGCTAAGTGTGCCCACCCCGTTTGGAAAGGTTAATAGCATAGACAGGTTTAAATATTCTATTCTAAAATATTCTAATTTTTTTTAATCTACCTGAGCAATATTGTTCATAGTTTCTGCAAGTGTTTTAGGGAGACTGCTGTCCCATTATGTTTTCAGTGTGCAGGCTGCAAATGCCATAACGTATGCAGCCAAAACAGCTAACAATTTAGGGAACCTCAAGAGTTGCAGAAATACCGAAACAAAAACAAGCAAGCAAGCAAACAAACAAAAAACATGATGGGGAAATGGGGCTACCATGTGGCATAATGGTTTAAGTGTTGAACTATGGGTTCAGTTCCCAGCTGGGCTATGAAACCCATAGGGTGACCTTAGACAATTCACATGCTCTCATCCTCAGGGGAAGCCAATGGCAAACCTCCTCTAAACTAATTTTGCCAAGAAAAACCTATGATTAGGTTCACCTTAGGGCTGCCATAAGTCGGAAGCACCTTGAAGGCACAGCAACAACAACAACAAATGATGATTATAGGCATGGGAATGGAAAATCAGGAAGGGAAATAGAATGGAGTGACTGGAATCAAGAACAGAAATTTCTCATACTTCTATGTTTTATTGCCACCTGAGAGTCACATGCCCTCAGCCTCAGAGGAAGGCAAAGGCAAACCTGCTCTGAACAAATCTTGTCAAGAAAACCCCATGATAGGTTCGCCTTGGGGTCACCATCAGTCAGGAATGACTTGAAGGCACACAACAACAACAGGTTTACCAGTTATCCTGGGGGTCTTCAGGCAGAAAATCAATGTACAGTGGTCCCCCGGGATCCGAATCCCCTGGGGAACGAAATCCCTGGGACCCGAAACGGCCAAAAAAAAGCCCCCGGGATCCGAAGAAATCCCCGGGTTGCGAAGAAAAAAAGCAACCTGGGCCCTTTAAAAAAGTGCGCTTCCGGCGCGCTGTGCATCAACTAAAGCAGTCCCCCGGGTTGCGAAACATTTCCGGGTTACGAAAGTAATCCCGGAACGGATTACTTTCGCAACCCGGGGGACCACTGTATAACATTTTAAAATATTTTTAACAAAATATCCACAATAAAAATATTGATGCCAAGAGAAACCTGGCAGTTGCATACATTTAACATTTAAATTCTGTTAGTAGTTGAAAGACTTTACATGGTAAGAATCGGGGTCCTGCCCTCTTGTGCTGTGTTAAGCAGGAGCTTGGATTCCCCAGAAGGCCACACACTCTTTCCATGACTCTGTCATTTGATGGTTTCCCAACGGTTGTACAAGTTTATCCATTCTAAAAACCTGAACATTCTCTTCTGTGAATTACTTGCAAGTAATAAGAATTTTAAGCTAAAATTTACTTGTATTTTTGATCTGGGGCTTGCATGGTTTGAGTACAGGACTGAGATTTCAGGAGACCAAGGTTTGGATCCCTGTTCGTCCATGGAAATCCACTGGGCAAGTTACACTATGTCAGCCTTAGGAGGAAGGCAATGACAAATATCCTCTGACTAAATCATGCCAAGAAAACCCTACTATACGTCTGCCACAAGTCAGCAGTCAACTTGAAGGCATGTAACAACACAATATGTGGTCCTGCTTTTGGCCTCACCCATCACCAGAATGCAATCTTTGTGAATTTTACTGAAACTGAATGCCTCTGTTGGGCAGAAAGAGGTTCTTCGCCTTTGCTGTAAAAGATGGTGCAATCAAATCACCAGCACCATCTCAATGTAATAAAAATGCTCCTAGGTGTAAAGTACTTTTCTAAATTCTGTGCAAGGGAGAAGTCACTGTTTTCCTACGGCACAATAAACCTTGTTCTACTCCTCCTCCAGGGGGAAAACTAATGGGGAGATCTTCCTCCTCTAACAGAGAGGCATATATTACTTAGATCTCCTGGAATTGGATCCTTTAGATCCACAGTTGTAGCATTCTCAAAAGGAGGTCTAAGATCCAAACCTGTCAGCTAGGCTGTCTTAATTAGTCAATAATCTAACAACAATATGGAGATCTTGGCCCATATTCTACATCACTTATTTAGTTATATATGTGTAATTAAGTAGTGTCCTGCTCAACCTCAAACCCCCTGCCCCAAACCTATCATACCAAGCAGTAGCTGCACTGAAAAAATGGAGGTCTGTTCAGCTGGCAATCTGGATGCAGGATAGGATGTACCCACCCACCAGCAAGCAAGGTAGTGAAAAAGAATTGTGACGGGGCCCTGTTTATGATTGTTACAGCCTTGGTTTCTTGTGGGAGGAGAATTGGAAATGACATCCTCCTGTGCCTCTATCTCCAATTGAAGATTTCCCCCCTTCTACTTCAATACCTAATACCAGCTAATGATGCTGGTCTAGCTTGCTGGGTTGTGTAGTATAATCATATAAGTGAAATAGTTGGGCACTTGGATGCACTCACCATTGCTGTTATTAATCCTTTGCACAATTATTTATGTCCAGTTCTTTTTAGCTTAGGGGTTCTCATTCCACTCTGCATGGAGACACTGCACAGAAACTGAACAAAGCATTTCCTGCTGCTCTTTACTAAACTGCATTGATAATTGTGCAATGTTAACAACCAACTGTTCTGCTGAGGCTGCTAAGGACAGATTGCAGAAGTTAACACAAAATCTACTTCCACATTAACAGAAAGGTGAAGAGCATTTTTCCTGCTTGCCCATTTATAACATCCTCTCAGGAAGAGAGGTATAGCAGCCTAGAGCTATATTCCAGTGTTGAACAAAGGTGAACAGATGGGACTTTTGCTGTAAAACCTTGTCAAAGCTGCAGAAAGGACTAGAAAATCGGTCACTCTGAAAACAGATCACATAACTCTAGTGCAGCAGTAGCAGCAGCTGCTGCTCTTTGCTAAACTGCAGCATTGTTTGCTACCTCCAAGAGCCCAAAGGTGCCCAGCTCCCAAGCTTCAGAAGAACCTGAAAAGAATGGTGGTGGGATGGAAGGTATATAAAAATACAGTGGGTCCTTTTTATCAGCTAGGGTTTTATCAGCTGGCGTTTGGTTCCAGGAGCCCCCGTGGATAACAGAATCTGTGTATGCTCAAGTCTCATTAAATATAATGGCATAGCAAAATGGTGTTCTTCATACAACATGGAAAATCAAGGTTTGCTGTATGGAATTTATACTTTTTGGGAATATTTTCAATCTGTGGATAAAAAAAAAATCTGTGAATAAGGAGGGCAGACTGTACAGCCACAATGAGAATAGAAAACACAGAAGATGGGGGGGGGGGAATGGAAGATTTAGAGAGAACCGTTTTGCAGAGAACCCTTTTGGAGTTCAGGTTACCATTGCCACATATGTGTGTATGTAGGTTAAACTGTTGAGGATCTAGGCCTCATAGCTGCAATAATAAAAAAGAAAAACATTTATGGAGTATGTTTGAAACCTTTCAGATATTGCTCCTGGAACTGGCCACTGTATCTTTCGATATTTCCAGTCCCCTTCCTTCTTACCCAGCACTTTTACAGTTTTATCCTCTATCTCCACTCTCTCTCATTACAACTGGACCAACAAGTGGCCTGTGGATAGCATGCAGCCTCTGCCTGTTTTTGTAGTAGTTGGCCACCACACCCTCCCTTAACTCTAGCTTATTTATTAGTTTATCAGAAGTCAGTTGCCATTTCTGGTAACCTCCAGGAGTGGCAATTCTTTTGTATGAATAAGGTGCAGATCCCCTCTGTGAGAGCTTTGTGTTCATAAAGGGTTTCTCCAAAGGGTTTCTATGGGGCTACACAGACAGGCAAAAAGAGTTGCTTTCAGGCTGGCTTGAAGGTGTGGCGTTTAGATTACCCATGCCTTGAAGCCTGCAGAAAAGTGTCCTTATGCAAAGAAAAGCCATTTCAAAAAGAAGCAGATTTTTACCACTTCTTCCTGGCTTGAAGCCATGTCACATGGTCATGACATGAACACTCCAGCTGCCCTGGGAGCTGGTGTTGCGGTTGGTGGGGTTTCAATATGGCTTCAGAAAAGGCAGCTTCAAGACACTTTTTCCTGCCCATCTGTTTTGGCCCTATAAAACTGCAAGACAAGTGCACATTTAATTGAATGGGGAGGGTTGTCACTGACCCTTGAACTTTGCCATCCCCCTTATTCCATTTTATTTCAACTGAAGGTTGAAACTCTGCAATTTAAATGTATTTTTTAAAAACTTGCTTATAAATAGTATACTGGAAGCACATTTCACCTTTCCTTGGAATACATTTCTTTTGGCACAGGGCAGACACAGCCTGGATTACAAGTTTTACCAAACACCACATATCAAGAGTTTAAGAGATTCTCTTACAGCCTAGCTGTTAACATTTGTGTTTCTAGTTTTGAAACCGCCCGAAAAAGCAGAGGCACACACTGTATAGAACCTGGCAGGATGGAGGCAACTTGGATCTTAAGAGGAATATCTGTTTTTTGTCTTGCTAATGGAACTTAATTTTTTTTAATTTCCTGGAATACCCACATAGCTGGGAGGAGTAGGGGCCTGCCTGCATGAATTTTCCTCTAGTGCCATCTGAACTGCGAACAGCCACATATTGACAAAATGCAGGCTTGTGACTAACATTGTTATATATTTTTCTCCTATATGATTTTTAACATCTTTGCCCGATGAAGAAGCCAGTGGAGCTTTGAAAGCTTGCAACATATATATTATGGATGTAGATTGGCCCAGTAAAGGTATTAAGGTATCACTGTTTTCTGGATTTTGGATGTTACTGTACTTTGCTACAGGGCAAACATGGCTACCCCTGGATATAGTTATTCTACTTTGCCAAAAATATGAGAGTAAATGGAAGCAGAACTATGTAGCTGGCAAAGGCTCCCTGTGGTTCTGCAGACAGGAACCTCCTGTATCCCAATGCGTCATTGTAAACAACATAATAACTGGAGAGACCTGTTTTGATGTCACTTTTATCAATTCATTCTTACAGCCAGCAAACCACAGTAGTGATTATTACAATGACTCATCTGCCTAGAAAGGAGGATCCAGAGAGAAAAGTCTAGACAGCTACTCCCTTTTAGCAATTGCCCAGGAGATGAGCTATTTGAGGTTAGATATGAACAACCCTGAAGACCAGTTTATATCTGTCAGTTGACAGTTACTTGAATGAATGAATGAATGAATGGTTATCCCATTTCCGTCCCAGAAACTTATGTTGACTACTAGAATTGAACAGAACTCAATGGAAACGAATGAATGAATGAATGAAACAAACCAAGCTTTCTTCATTTCAAATTCAACTTCAATTTCAGTCAGGGTGATCTTGAGACTAATTGTCAATATACTACAAATCGTCAGGAGATATACGAGATCTACCACTTGCACACTACTATACGTAAATTTAGCCTATGTACAAAGAAGAATGGTAGGATCAAGCCTTTCCAGTTTGTATCAGCAATCCCAAATCCTAAGGTTTGCCTTGGGGAGATGGTGGAATCTCCTTTTCTTGGGGAACTGAAACAGACTCTAGACTATCATCCAGCAAAGATGTTGGAGCTGCAATATCCCAGCAATTAAGAGGGTTGTGGGTCCACTAGATGACCTCCAAGAGTCAATGTGGTATAGTGGTTACAGCCTTTCATTGGGACTCAGAAAATTCAGGTTCAAGTCTCCACTTTGCACAAAATCCACAGTGTCCTTGGACCAGCCTGACCTACTTCACACAGACTGTGAGGTTAAAAGTGGGGGAAGGAGACCTCCACTTTTAAATGCTTCAAATCCACTGGATAAAAAGATGGATATAACTGTAACTAATAAAAATTTCCCCTTGCACCTCAATGATTCCATAACATTTGACGGGGTATCAAATAAACAGCAAGTTGGCATATCAACAATCCCATGGAATTTAACTGATGCTGAGGCATGGATATTCTGACTCGCCCTACTATTCTCTCAGATGATGCAAACTATTCTGGGGATACAATTTTCAATTCTGCAAAGGTTTCAACTTGGTCCCTCATCTAACAGAAATAAAACATGTGGAGAAGTCGTCTGTTTAATATACACAAGAAAATCTGGAATCCCAGGAATCTAGCAGTGACCATTTTTAACATTCTAAATATTTTACAAATATGACTCCCTGAAGTCTGAAGCTGGAAAGCCCTAAATTGTATTAACATTTTTGACCTACCCAGCCTCTTGGCAATTTTAAATTAGTCCAAACTACTTTCTGAGATGCATCACCAATTTTCCTTCTCACCCCCAAATCACCATTAATCGCAGCCTCAGCAGCTGTACAGGTCAGCACATGCTGTGCTGGGCACACAGCTAATTGCTTGCCTATATTATTCCGTTTGCATTTGTGAAATATTGTTCCCTTACACTGCAAGTAGACATAGGCTCCAAAATGCAGAAGTTGTCTTTTACAATTAACTCATTGCTATACTACTAGGACTGACCATATGCTAAGGCTGTGCCATAGCACAGAAAATCTGGATTTAGATGCAATATTACTATTCTAATCAAGAAAAAGAATGCATTACCAATCCTGGTCTCCAGAATCGTAGTCCAATGCTCAGACCACTATTCCATGCTGGTTCAATAATACAAACCATAATTGCTGGTAAAATATGAGACTAAAGAGGGTAAATGAGGTTTGGTGACCACTGGTAGAAGCAAACACAGATTTGCACATATCAGTAAATCTGCTATATATCTAATGACACTTTCCTTGCTGAGGATATATATATATATATATATACACACACACACACACACACACACACACATACATATACACACACACTTTAAAAGCCACATGTATGTAACCCTTCCATCTTCTGTTTAAAACTAGCACACAGATTTTTTTAAGAGAAAGAATTTCAAAAACGGCAAGCCAAGTAAGAATAGTTTAAACACAGAGATGAGGTCCAGATGCCACTTCTGGTTACTTTTCATTGTTGTTGGAGGATTGGGAATGTGCTGCAGACGTGGATGCTCCCCCTTCACATATTTTCTCTTTGCCAGCTCCTTTTCTAGATATGTTCTGCCATTACTTGTCAACATGTCCAAATCAGGCAAAATGTGGTTAAGGATGAACCAGAGAGTAATGGTTTAAAGAAGGATTGCAAGCTATACTTCAGAGCCAATTCCTGGTTAGCAGAAATCTCAGGGCAGTGTTTATGGAAGGAAGTAATGTATGAAGTGTTCTCCCCGTCCTTCACGTTGTGTTTCCAAGACAGCCAAGCTGAGCCGAAGGGATTTCCCACTAAAAATAATTTTGGAGAGGACACCACATAAATGTTTATTTTAGCATTCTTTGAACAATGCAATTTGATTTCAACTTTTCAGATGTTTCTTCTAATTGCTGTGCTTAAGTGTCATCACTGAGGGTAACCGTTCTAAAAGAGTAATATTTTTTCTAGGTTTCTAGTTTCTGAGAGCCAGCATGCCATCGTGGTTTGAGTGCTGGACTACCACTCTGGAGACCAGGCTTTGATTTCCAGCTCGGTCATGAACCCCACTGGGGATATTATCACACAGGAGGAATTTCTCTCAATTTCGAAAGAAATGAAAGTGGGGCCAGTTTGGAAATGAGTAAATTCACTAGTTCAGCAAATGTATGTGATTGCATATTGATGCTGCATTGCGTTCGGAAGGACTCCCCATTGCCTGAAAATGCATGTGGTAGGCTTTCACGCAATAATGTGAAACCCCATGATTGTGTTCGGACTGCCACTGGACTATGCTTCCAATTTCTGTTGTCTGATAACGTCCTGGGTGACTTTGGGAAAGTCATTCTCTCTCAGCTTTAGGGGAAGGCAAATCTCTTAAGAATCTTCCCAAGAAAACCCCATGAAAGGTTTTCCTTAAGGTTGCCATAAGTCAGAAACGACTTGAAGGCACACAACACACAGATAGTTTCTCCTAGGTTACAAGGAGTTAGCCAGCTGACAAACATCTAGTTCAGTGAGAACCCTGCATGTTTTCTGGTTTGCATTTAGGTCAAGATGCAGCAAGAAAAATGGGACCTAACAAAGGTCTGTATTCTGTCTTGGCTTGCTTCTTTTAGCTTTGCTCTGTAAATTATTTTCCTTATTTCATTGTAATGTCTGTATTTATCTTATGTCTACTGCATTATCTTTTGTTTTATTTTAACTTATTTTTGTGTTGTACAATGTTTTCTTTTCCACATTTTTCCACGAGTTGTTTTTTGAGCTGTGGAGTACAACATGTAAACAAACCTTCTCTGTTACCACATATTGATCATGTGCAGATGCCATGGTAAACCAAGGGGTATATACTGCATATACTTGACTATGTGTCGACCTCATGGATAAGTCGAGGGCAGGTTTGGGGGCCAAAATTATGGACTTTGATATGACATGTGGATAAGTTGAGGGTAAAACTTAAGGGACTGTAATGAAGGATGTAAAGGATGACACAAAGAAAGACAATGCCAGAGAACTTATGAGGACAAAAAGCTATGCCTGCTGGAATTTATATGATCTAAAGTACAGTACTTACATTGACCCATGGATAAGTCAACTCAGGTTTTCTGGGTCAAATTAAATTTCTAGACTTATAAAGTTGGCCCACCCCTTATGTGGGCTTGCCTTCTGCAGACTTGAGCTCACGCAGAAGGAAAACCCCAATAAAAATAATAGGGCACATACCCATGGTGCACCCCGGGAGCACACCCCATTACAGTTAATGGGATTTGAGGATATGCTCAATTCCCTTTATGTGAGGGGTCCAGAATGGATCCCACACATAAGGGGCAGGCTGACTGCCCCTTATACAGTAACTCCTGGCTCAAGGATCCCTTGCTACCCCTCAGAGTTTCAAGTGTTGTTGCTAAATCTCCCTTTCCACTATCGTAAGGTTTTGTATAGATCATTATTATGGTTACTACTGTGTGCTCTGTCCTTCAAATTGTTTCTGACTTATGGTGGCAAGTTTCTTCAGGGGGAATTTGCCATTGTGATCCTCCGAGGATGACAGAGTGTGACATGCCCAAGGTCACCCAGTAGGTCTCCATGGCCAAGTGGGGATTTGAACTGTGGTTTCCAGAGTAATAGTCCAACACTCAAGTGACACCATGCTAGCTCTCTGGGTACTACTAGCAGTGAGGAAAAGTGGACTATACCATGATAACTGGGGAAAAGAATGGACAGGCAGTGAGAAAGAGGATCCCTGATAAATGCAATAGTTTAATTCCATTTTAATTGTCACTTCTGTAAGTTTTTAATTATATTTTTGTAAGTTTTTAATTGCAAGTTAAATGCCGTTGTAAGCCACTTTGGGGCCAGTTTTGGGAGAAAAGGAGGATACTAATTAATATAATGAATGAATGAATGATCTGTGTGCTTGGCCCAAGCCAAAAACACACACAAGGCACAGCACTCCAAAGGTTTTGCATCACTGTTAAACCACAATCGGATATAAGAAATGACAGAAAGTCTCTGGCTCACACAATTCCACCATCTCTGACACTACTGCAAGAAGGGAATTAATATATTGTTGTTTCCTACTTTGCATTAACCAGGTTCACAAAGCCAGCCAAACCTGATAAATGGTGGCTAATCTCAGTTATGGTTTGTGGGAATAATGGCTTGCTGCACTGAGACGACAAACTGAACTGTTCTTAACGTAAAATGTAAGCTGAAGCATTTGATCTCCTCAAAATCATGTTGGAAGAAGAAGCTGGAGAAACTGAAAGAAAATATTTCACCACCCAAAACTTTTTATTACATGCCCCCTCTAACTAGAGAGAATTTTCAGTTAAAGCTAACAATAGATTAGAGCAATCTGCACCTGGAGAACAAAACTGATAATCAGACAAGCCGTTTGAACGCTGAGTAAATAAAGAACAAAGAAAGCTCAGAGGAGAGTATAGACAAAGATTAGTGGTGTTTCTGCAGGGTGAGGGCCAACAAAAAATAGGCTGTAGATAATAATCAGGCGTATAAGAGATGTTGCAAGTGTAAAAGATATAGGTTAGGGAGAGTGAAGGAGAAAAATTAAATATAATAGTAGCAATGGAGGAAATAACAAGATCAGTTTGGAAGTTGTAATGAGTGCAAGATGGAGCACTTAGGCTCTTAGGTAAGGCCTCCCAAAATGTACATATAGATCAACACTTATTGCCAATTAGAAACTGAGTTAGATTCAAGGTGATATACCAGGCTCTATACCAGGGGTAGGCAACTGCATGGGGGCCAGGGCCAATTCCCTTCCCCAAAAGGTTTCACACCCACACGCTAAGTCCAAATACCTGTTTTGCTCTACAGTCCTTCTCAAATTGGCAACAGTAAGTGATACAACGACTGCACCCACACTGCAGAAATAATCTGTTTTGACACCACTTTAACTGCCATGGCTCAATGCGATGGAATTCTGGGAATAGTAGCTCTGGTGCCACAACAAACTACAGTTCCCAGAATTCCAGAGCATTGAGCCATGGCTGTTAAAGTGGTGTCAAACGAGATTATTCTGCAGTGCGGATGCAGCCAATGTCAACATCTGAGAGGGACTACAGAAGAAAACACAGGTGTTTGGGACAGTACAGGTTCCAGAGGTGCTTTCAAGGGTGGGGGTATGTTAGTGTATTTTTAGATGATGGGGGACTTTCTGCATGAGTTGTGTGCAAAGATTGCCAGAAAATGACACAAAATTGGGAGTCGTTGGGGGACTGAGGCCACCAAAGCAGAGTCCAAAGGTCACAGCCATCTAGCAGGCTGCACTGTGCACATCCCTTTCCAATATGCAGTTCAGGACCAGGTTATCTGAGAGATTGTCTTACTTCATAAGGAGCACCCTATCTTTATGCTGTAAGGAGGTGCCAAAGAAAGGGAGCTCCCCTTGGAAGATCATGCATGCATCTGAAGAAGTAGGCTGAAGTTTACAAAAGCTCATACTACCAACTTCTTTCTTTGAAGTAGTCTCAAAGGTGCTACAAGATCCTTTTGCATACTAATTTTACAGACTAACATTGCTACATCTTTGAAAATTATGTTCTATGAGCCATGTTTAGTTGTGCAAGACCTGCTCCGTCAGGTCACCCACTCTCACTGCTCGGTGTTTCTACCAGCAACTGAAGTAATATCAGTTTGCCCAGGCATTGTTGTGCTCTTTTTTTTCTTGACATTTAATGTTATCAGTTACCCCTGACTCTTAATGATGGACTGCATTGTTTTTACTCTTTTAGAATTTTTAGTATTTGGCCTTTTTTGGTATTTGTTGCAAACTGCATTGAATATACTCAAACCTAGTCCTTATGTTTCCACATTCATAAGGGGGAAAATCAGAGTATACCTTGCCCAATTTGTACACTAGACACATCAACAGCTGGCCTCCCTCCCCTCCATCATGCTGATAACATCACTTTTGATATGGGCACTCCACCCAGCCAGGTGATTTGCAGTCCTCCCACATGAAGGCCAGGTGTGTATAAACCACAGTTGCAAAAATACTCTCTTATCAATGGGTAGTACCAATTGTGTTCTTCCAACAACTTTATGGGGGAAGTTATGTTGAGAAATGGTGAATGATCCAAGGCCAACCAGTTGTTTTCATAGCTGCCTGGGGATCTCAATGTAAAGGTTTCTCCAGTCCTATTTTAAGACTGAAACTACAACAAAGAAGAGCTTGGGAAAGTTATTTTTTTGGACTATAGCTCCCAGCATCCATGATGCGGCCATGCTGGCTAGGTGTTCTGGAGCCATAGTTGAAAAGGGCACACCCCTTTCCCACGCTGTTCTACACGCTGTTCTCCCTTATCCAAAATGCTTGAGACCAGAAGTGTTTTGGATTTTGGATTTTTGGAGCTTTTGGAATATTTGCATATACATAATGATACATCTTAGGGATGAGACCCAAATCTAAACATGAAATGCATTTATGTTTTGTATACACTTTACAAACATAGCCTGAAGGGAATTTTATATATATTCTTATTAATTTTGTGCATGAAACCAAGACTGTGTACACTGAACCATGAGAAAGCAAAATTGTCACTCTCTCAGCCACCCATGTGGACAGTTTTGGATTTTGAAGTATTTCGGATTTCAGAATTCAGGTAAGGGATACTCTACCTGTACAAGGATATGGTAAGACTTCCTCCTCTGTTCCCTTATCTGTAGGAGTTCCTCAGGGCTCTCTCCTGAGTCCCCTTCTGTTCTCTCTATACACACTGCCCCTTGGTAAACTCATCAGTTCTTTTGGTTTCTCCTATCATCTGTATGCTGATGACACACAGCTGTATCTTTCCACCCCTGACCTTTCGCTGGGGCTTGAACAGCAAGTCTCCTCTTGTCTGGCTGCCATCTCTCAGTGGATGCGGCATTGGCACTTGAAGCTCAACATGTCTCAGACAGAGCTTCTCATCTTCCCACCTAAGACCACCCTTCAATACTCCTTTTCTGTTTCTGTTGATGGCATTTCTATCCAACCGGTTCAGCAAGCCCGCAGTCTTGGCTTCATTTTTGATTCCTCTCTGTCATTTACTCCCCAGATTCAGGCCACTGCCAAGACCTGTAGATTCTCTCTTTACAACATTGCTAAAATCCATCCTTTCCTCTCAGCCTCCACCGCCAAGACTCTGGTCCATGCCCTAGTGGTATCGTGACTAGATTATTGTAACCTCCTTCTGACAGGGCTTCCTCTCTCTCATCTCCATCCTTTAATCTCTGTCCAGAACTCAGCTGCACGTATTAGAACATCCGCTCGCCGCTTTGACCATGTTTCTCCTCTTTTATCCTCCCTTCATTGGCTCCCTTTCCCCTTCTGCATTCAGTACAAGCTTTTGTTGTTGACTTTCAAAGCCCTCCACGGACTGGCCCCTCCTTACTTGTCTGAACTTTCTCCTCACACTCTTTCTCGTATCCTCCGTTCTGGTAGTCAAGGACTCCTGTCCCACCCGAGGATTTCCACTGCCCCGTCCTGGATTCGTCTTTTCTCACTTGCTGCCCCTCACTCCTGGAACCTTCTTCCCCCACATGCACGCCTCATCACTTCCCTAACCAGGTTCAAAACTGAGTTAAAGACTATATTATTTAGGGAAGCGTTCCCAGGACTGTGCCATCTGCCCCAGGATGCCTCCTTTTAACTATGTATTAAGAAGCCGTGCCCTCCCTCCAGTCCATCTGCCTTGGTCCTGGCCCCAGAGGGAGAGAAGAACCACCGGACCTCACCCCCTTTCCCATCACCTTCCCCTCTTCCTTTTGTGTTGTCTCTTTTAGACTGTAAGCCTGAGGGCAGGGATCCATCTAACTTAAGATTGTATGTACAGCACTGTGTAAATTTACAGCGCTATATAAATAAAGGTTAATAATAATTCCACAATATACACAAAGAAAAAGGAGTAACCTGTATTTCAATCAACGCAGCCCAGCACCATCAATATCAACTTGTGTTTGTATTCTGTGCTCTTTTCCAGGCTACAAAACTGGAGTAATACAGAAGGCAGTGCACTACCTGTTTGCACTGCCTGTTTCAACCTTTGGGACAAAAGAACCAAAAATCCAGCCCTGAAGCTAAAGCCCCTAGCCCTTGCTCACAAGCCATTCATTAAGCCTATCAACTAAATATAGAATCAATTCCTGTTCCCCCCATCGTATTTGTCAGCAGTAATTGTTGAAAATAAAGATTGATTGTGCTTCTTTCATCCTACCTTTAAAGTATTTTTTGATAATTACAAAACTGGCATAAAGTAGCCACAGATTCATTCAAACAATTGCTGGCCAAAAGGCAGGGAAAAAAAACTACAAAGAGAGATCACTGGTTTGTTTGAATTAATATCATTTTCAGATTAAAAACAAACAGTAAACTAGTCTGGCATTGATGCACTGATTTCATTAAGACCAACAAAGAAAAATGACTCAACCAGAATAATAAAGGATGCTAAATATAACAACCACTAAGTTTTTCCTATAGGGAAGAGCAACTGTGGAAGGCTAAGGGGCTGAATTAGACCCCCCCCCCGGAGAACTTTTGGAACTGCAATTCTACCGCCGCCCCCCTCCAGGGCACAAAGGGCATTCTTACTATGTTTTTAGACCTTCTTGGGCCATGCCTATTATAGACTGAGATGAGGCCTTTTAAAACAAGTCATTTCCTGTTTAAAAAATGAAAAGGACCTCCTGGGCATAAATTGGCCTGGCAAGGACA
This sequence comes from Urosaurus nigricauda, assembly GCA_034509955.1. Classification (NCBI taxonomy): domain Eukaryota; kingdom Metazoa; phylum Chordata; class Lepidosauria; order Squamata; family Phrynosomatidae; genus Urosaurus; species Urosaurus nigricauda. Next base: position 247,527,606 of record JAOEGL010000003.1, read on the forward strand.
CGGTGGAAATGCCCCCACACACTCTAGAAGGTATTTGGGTTCCCTGAAGGAAGAAGCAAAAATGGCCCTGAGTGGACCCATGACCCACACTTTGCCTACTTCAGATTCATACTAACAAGGCTGTATCATTACTGGTAAAACTAACTACTTACAGGTAATTGCATTACTTGCTAGATGATTAACAGAGCAAGGAAAGGAAGTTGAAGGTAAAAATAGCTGGTTGTCACGCTGCAGAATCTAAAAAAAGAACATACTGATATATATTTTAATATTTCTCCTCTGTGACTGAACACACGCCCTATTAATGGTTTGTATTTTTGCTGTTAAAAAAAAGCCATCACCAGAAATTTCACTACTTAATCCTTTTGGATACCTTAAGATTCTGTGACAAAACCACTAGACTTGTAAAAGCCCACCTGCCATAAGCCACAAAGAGATCATCTCCAAATATATCAATTTGCCCCATAAATTTTGTTGCTTCCTCTCCTTGAGCCATGACACAGTAGACTTTCACACACCGATATTCCTCCTCTTTTCCGATCAATATTTCTAAGGATAAACAAACTTTTGAGATTGTAAGGCAATGCTTCAATTAACTTTCAACAAGTCTACTGACAGACATCACCATTCAGATGAAGACCAAGGTGACCATTCTGCAGATGAGTATGGCCAAGGCTGAGACATATGAAAATGTGATTCCATAGTCTATTCCCACTCCTCTCGCAGGCCTTACTCCTACACTCCTCTCTATCTCGTGATCACTATCAATAAAAAGCAGATGCTTTAATAAGGGAAGAAGGAATGAAGTTAAATATTCTCCTCTCAGAAGTAGCAAGGAGAAAAAAGGTTTGGAGTGTGGCAGGAAAACTGGTCATACACTCCCAGCTCTCTAAACATGTCTCACCTGACATGTGCATATTATTAGACTGCATGGAGAGTCTAATCCTGGAACCTTGAGTAGAAGACAGAGTTAGCTTTCAGACATCATGCAGAAGGTGTTTTACTAGAACCATCCAATTTCTTTAGCAAACCATCCATGCTGCATTTGTCTTTAAATCAGAGGAAGGTGTCACACAGTTCTACAGATTGCAGCTCCAAGCATTCCTCAGTATGTGCTAGCTAAACCTTGCAGAGCAATAACATTGGGGGGGGGGGGCATGACTCCCACAACCAACTTCCAACCACAAGCTGAAACATCTGGCTATGTAGATTCTTTGCAGAGCACTGAGTGGGATCCTCCAGATGTTGCCGGACGCACATCCCTTTTCCCCTGACCATTGCCTATACTGGCTGGGGCTGAAGGAAAGTTAAATCTAACATCTGGAGCAGTAGATGAAGAAGAAAAAGAATGAGAACTAGGTTCCACATCTCTGGCATAACAGCTGTATATAGAACATCATGACACAACTGGCCCAGTTAATCAGCGTACTTGTGAGATTCTCCCTACCCCAAAAATGGGTAGACTCTGCACATAACCTTCTATGTGTGTGTGTTCTATGACACATAAAATCCAATAATACAAGCAGTACATTTATATGGTACTCAAACAGGGCTGGGACATAAGGCATTCTAGATGTAATGAGACAGCAACTCCACATTTGACTGTGCTAGCTAAGGTCAGTAGGAATTGCAATCCATATCATCTGGAGAGCCACATTCACCCCATCCTTGAGAATCCTGCTTCATATTTTCTCTCTTATTTTCTCTCTGTGATATTTCACTAGTTCTCACAAACGTTGATGCCATTTCCCATTCATTACCACATGCTGAAATAATTTCCAACTAAAAAGAAGTACTACAGATTCAATGGGAAACCTGTGAGGATATAATCTGCTGCTAGCCAAACAAGATTTTTTTTAAAAAAGAGAGTGAGAGAAAGTACAGCAGAATGTGAACGCAGCTGAAAGTGATGCCTGTCTATGCTATGCCTTTAAAGAGGACAAACAGAAGTTGAACAGGTAAAACTGTATCAGGCATTATCTTCATTCCAGGAATTAAACTACTTCATTTGGGCAGGTCGGCCTATTGTTAAAAGCACATGATTGTTAATAATGTTGGCAACCCTAAATACTCACAGGATCTCTGCGGAATGTATAATCTAATAGCTGTGAACATATCTTCAGGAGTATACAAGCATGGTTGCAGAAACTGACAAACTTTTCATTGCAGGCTAAGAACATTGCAGTGACATGGGAAAGATTATATGAGAAAGGGCAGCTTTACTGCCAAGTTATTTCAAGTGCAATGCAACAAATGTCTACACTGAAGTCCTACAGATTTCAGTGAATCTCACTCCCAGTAAAGTTGGTACAAGGCTGCAGCTTCAGTGGAGGACATGTTTCTCTTTTAATAACCTTTATTCCTTCTCTCCTTGGCCATCACTCATATCATCTGTTCTTGGAACAAAACATGTTGGTACTCTTGGCTCTGCTGTCAATTTCCGCGGTGCCTGTTTGTTTACATTTTAGAGGGGAAGAAAATCTATGAAGTAATTTCCCCTTCTAACTGCCAAGCAAATCTGCTGTTGCTTGTTTTGGATTAAGAGAGCTTGCCCATAATTGCAAACATTATTCCTATATCATTCTAGCAATGGCAGCATAATCACAAAGACAGCTTTCACACACAAATTCTAACACAAAGCTACAAGCTTAACATCAATTTATTGGTATGTGTAATTGATTAAAGGGTTCCTCCTGCCCCAGATTTAAAATGTCCCCACTCAGATGATGAGACTTTTAAAGGCCATTTAGACTCGAGACAGCACCAGGACAAAGATTGGCACTTTTACAGCAGTTGTCTGGAACAAGGAGTAGGAGAGGTGCTCACACTGAACCTCCTTGCTCACCACAGGACTCAGGTGGGCAATGCCTTCCATCTCCCAAAAATTATTAAGGGGAAAAAATGTCCCCTCAATGCCTCTAAGGAGGCATTGGACAGCTTCCCCATATTTTAACCCTCTATCGGCTCCTTTGGAACTAGGAGACACCTTTATTCAACAAGAGGTGATTTGGAAGCCCATTTCTGCATAACTTTCTCTCTAAATCAAGACTCTTCTTGGGCCTCAAATGGTCAGTGGAAGTGGTAAAAATGCCCCTCACCCACAGGGATGTTTGGGGCATCCCCCCAAATTTCGGGAACAGAAATGACTACTAAAACAGTGCGGAAGGGCTGCACGCAACTCACTGGCCTTCTACAAAAGTGAGCCATTTTATGTCCAAGGGCCACAACATCTTTGTGGCTAGACCAAGAGCCATCCCCTTTTTTCCTTTCTGTTTTTCTTGCTTGCTTGCTCTCCTCACACCAGTACTCCCTTATCTCTTTTGCCCTCCTCCTCTCTACCCAGCAGGCTGTTGGGACAAATGAAAAATCATTGTTGCCAGGATATAAGGATGACAGGGCAAGGCTAATGACACCATTATTAACTAAGTTTCCAGGATTAAGCATGGGCTGGCACTTGAAATATATGCTAAAAGATAACAGCAGAGGTTATAAAGTTCATCTTGGCTATCAAAACTTGCAGGGCTATACTACATAACTGACAGTATTACTGGGAACAGATAAGGATTCACAATATGAGATCCCTAAAAAGGGACCTTCTCTGCAGAATAAAAGGAGGCCTTTAGCAGCTGGTTTACATGGCACCTATTTACTGCTATAAAATGATATTAATGTTTTAAATATATTTTAAGACATTCCATTTTGTGTATAAATTTATATATTTATATTGGTATTTTATTGCATATTTGCATATTTGTATGTTCTTTTGACACTGTTGTGTTTAATTGTTTATTGTCTCCACACTGCAATAAAGGCATTAATTGATTGATTGATTGATGCCAGAGGCCTAAACTGATTGCATTAAGAAGATTATTGAATTCAGGGGCTAGAGTAGGAACAGGCAGATCAAGATCTACTGGTAGATCTCGGAGTGATTTGCAGGAGATTTGTGACTCCCAGTCTTTCAGCAACAGTGGCAATAACAATCAAAACAAAACATTCCCCACCCTTTAAACTAAAAGTCTTAAATTAAAGATGAATTAAATTAAAAATTAAAAAATGAGGAGGGAGGAGAGAATAAGAGTAGAATTGAGGGCAACTTCTAGTTCTAATTCTAGTTTGGAAAACAAACTCCTGGGTGTGAGCATAAGCAGAAGAGGCACCTTTTTGCAAATTTAATATGTTTCCCCAAATCACTATTTTCCAACAGATCATAACTAGCAGAAGGTACATGGAGTACTTGTGAAAAAGATCCAAGTAGGTGCTCCAAGTGGCAAAGCCTAAAATTGGTCCATCCCTGCTGCAGTGCCCACTTTCCACAACAGGCCATTATTGCTAAACTGTTTTTTAAACATTACTCAAGAGAAGCAGTTTACAATCTCCATTCCCATGTTAAGGCAACACACTCAGGGTACTATTTCCATCATCCTGAGCTGGAATAGCCAGTCGGAAAGGATTATGGAAATTATACTCCAAGTATAATTTCCCATCCTGAAAGATTTGCTTGAACTACATGATCCCACGTTCTTTCTCAAGTCTCAAAGTGGTTATATTGGTTTCTTGATCTCCTGAAATGCTGATTTATACTGAATGATGAAGATCAGTCTAAGGGCCAAACGGTTAATCATTACAAGTTTGGGATTAATTTCCTCTGTATGTGCCAACTGTATGAATTTCACAGGGTTTCCTTAGCAAAGGAATACTCGGTGATGGTTTGGCCAGTTCCTTCTTCTGAAATACAGAATACAGCACCTGGTATTCATTGGTGGTATCCCACTCAAGTACCAACCAGGGCTGACCATGCTTAGCTTCCAGGATCTCGGGCATCCTGTGACTCCGCAGCAGGGATAAACAGGATCTGCAGCCTGTAGGCTATATGTATAATGCTACCTGGGTGTATCCTTCTCATGGTCATTCTTGATTTTGAAAAATAACCCAGCATCAATGTACTTTGGATGACCTTAAACAAACCTTGGCTAGAGCAATCATGCCTCCAATCTAAGATCTGTCTGTTCTGATGACTTGTTCAGTCTGGGACGGGCGATCCTGCCCTGAACTTACTGCTTCAATCTTTTGGCGCCATTGACTAATGTTTACTGGAAGACTATTCACTCTTCCAAACAGGTGGCAATAAAAGGGCAAATAGGAAGATAATAATATCAATCATTTTCCTTATGTGGCTGCTGTAACAATAAACTGAGATGGGAGGATGGGGGGGGGCACATTAGTGCTCAGGAGACCTTGGAAAATTGCACTCCCTGCAAAAGAAACCAATGTTTACCCCCAAATATCCTTTAGGGCATATGGAGGGTATTTTCACCACTTTCTTCCTTGGACCATTTAGGCCCAACAGAGGCCTTTAAGTCACTTCTTTTAGAAAAGGACCTTTTCCAGGGCATAAAATAGATTTGTTTGGGGTATTTTGCAAAAATGTGACAAATATGTTCTCTCACCCCTGCAAAAATGTCAATTTTTTTACTCCTGAGGAGCCTAGGGGCCCAAATGCTGCACTTTGCACATCTCTGCAATATGTTGCTCATTTCTCACATCTACCGGTATACAACTGTATCAACTGCCCAGGGAGATGTTGCAATGGGACTGTTTTTGCCTCTGCAAAAAACCAAATGGATAAGGCCACCAGTTCCTGCTCAGTTCAGCGAAGGGTAGGGTGAGTACAAGATTTCCTTACCACTTGTCCCTTGGAACCAAGCCCCTATCTCAACCCAAGATGATGGCCACTTCAAAGATGACTCCAAGGGATTCACCTCAAAAAGTTTAAGTGTATTCTTTATTTTTTAAAAAGGCATGAATAATAATAATAATAATTTATACCCCACTCTTCAGCTTGCAATTATTATTTTAATTAGACAGTTCCCTGCCCTCAGGCTTACAATCTAAGAAGACACGACACAAAAGAAGAAGGGAATGGTGGTGGGGAAGGGGATCAGGTCCAAAAGTTCTTCTCTCCCTCTGAGGCCTGGACCAAGGCAGATGGACTGGAGGGAGGCTCTGCTTCATAATCTAGGACAGGCCTGATGGAGTTTGGCCAGGCCTTTCACTCCCTCCTAGGTCAGATGGTGTTGCCAGGGAGGGAGGGTTCTTCAACTTGAGGCCAGGTCTGATGGTGTTGCTAGACCTGTCCTTTCACTCCTTCCTAGGTCAGATGGTGTTGCCAGGGAGAGAAGGCACTTCAACTTGAGGCCAGGCCCAATGCTGTTGCTAGGCCTGTCCTTTCATTCCCTCCTTGGACAGATGGTGTTGTCATGGAGGGAGGGCTCTTCTACTTGACACCTGACCCGATGGTGTTGCTAGGCCTGTCCTTTCGCTCCCTCCTTGGCCAGAAGACAAACAGCCAGTCGTTCAGGGGCATGAGGATGCCAAGTGCCTAGAGAGATGGTAATGTCTCTTTCTCTGGATGTGTTCAGATTCAGAAAGAGTCTGGGCAGCTACCTGCTGGTGACGCTTTAACTTAATGATTCCCAAACACTGGTCTTCTGGGAGTTTTGGACTTCAAGTCCCAGAAGCCCCAGCCAACTTGGCCAAGAGTCAGGAATTCTGAGCGCTGGAGTCTAACACATCTGGAGGACCAAAGTTTTGGGAACCAATAGCAATAGCATTTACCTTTCTATACCACTTATCCGTGAACCCAGCCCTGTCTAAATGGTTTACAATCTGTAAGCTAACTGCTCCCAACAAGTTGGGTACTCATTTTACTGACCTACAAAAGGATGGAAGTCTGAGTCAACCCTTGGAGCCCCAGGATCAAACTCACAACCCTGTGGCTGCATTTAACCACTGCATCGCCAGAGCTCCCTTCAACCACAGCTGGAAATCCTGCATTGAGCCTGATGACCTCTCAGGGCCCCTTCCAACTTCTATGATCTTATAACTGCCTGCAGTTCAGTTGGCCCTAAATTATATTGTTAATCCCAACTCAGGTTGACCTGCTGAATGAATGGCATCTTCATGATGAAAGTTCCCTGATTCAATGGGTGTGTTCTGTTCTTTGATCTAACAACAGGACGTGGTATTTCCAGTGTACACTGAGTAGTAAAATCTGGGTTGCCTCTGCAGAACATGTGAAATGGTGGGTCTACTGTGAGCATAAGTGAGATGGATTGCTGAATACATTAAACTACAGGAAGCTGCCTCACTCTAAGTCAGCTCACTGCTCAATCTAGTCCAATACTGTCAATGTGAACCAGCAACAGCTCTTGACAATTTCAAGCTGGCTCCTTTCCTTAGCCCTACCTGGAGACTGAACCTGTGACAGACTCCATACAAAGTGTGCCTTCAGCCACAGCCCATCCTTATGTAGTCACTGGTTCAACTCCTTCATTCAGCTATGAAACACATGTAACCTTTGGAACATCACATAGGCTTTGGAACATGTCCTCTCACCTATAGCATGGGACAAGATGCAAGAAAATAGGATCACCATATTCCTGAGGAGAGAGGACATGCAGTGTGTATGTGTATTTGTATATCATCACTATATGCCGCTTGACTGCTCTGTGATGGCAGGGATATAAATAATACATGTAGAATAAATAATTGCTTTTGAGCAGCAGGGCGTGTGTGTATCTATATACCTTCCACTCCCTTAGGAAAAAGACTTTTGTCTGAGTCCCTAGTCCAGTCTCTTTCTCATTACATCTCCCAGTTTTTTTCTCATTACATCTCCCAGCATCCATAACCATTAAGTTTTTTCACTGAAGCTGATGGGAATGGTATTCCAACCCACCTGGAAGGCATCCGGCAAGGAAAGGCTCTCCTAGCCCTATGGTATCTCTTCTATCAACCTCCATGAGGATTGTTGATTTATTTGATTTATATCCTACTTTTCTCCTGAATGGGACTCACTGTTAAGATGCTGTGCTAACAGGAATGGCTAGTGGGTCTTTCTTCTTTCTGCCCTTCCCATGTGAGAAGAGACATGGAAAGTTTCTGGCTCCCTGTTGCTCCTACGTGGCTTTCCTTCAGTAGTAACAAACTGTGGTCTTTGTTGGCCCCTTCACACAGCTATTTTGGACAAGGGCATGAGGCCAAAAAATGATTCCAGAGGCAGATACACTCTTTGCAGCATGTTTATTTTAGAGATGGGATTGTAATATGCATTTGCTGGATTTTATTAAACATAATCCTGTGCATGTTGAAAGTATGTTTCCAATAACAAGTTGCCTGTGATGGATGGTGGCTCCAATGCCAATGAGGTACTGAATCAATTTTGGGTTTTAGTCCATCCTTTAAAGGAGTTATCCAAGGCCCAAACTCCTTTTGGGGGGGAGGGTTACACACTATGCAGAGTGTCTTTAAAGGTTAGACTACATCCTAGTTACATTATAGAAGTGGCACAAGGAGGGGGAATGAAGTAGCTTTGTAATGAATATCCCAGTTACTTCAAACATTAGTTTAAAGGAATTGTTAAATGCATTTTGAAAATATCCTTTTCAAGATTTATACCATTCTTTTACTAATCTTAAAAGTTTTTCCTCCCCAAAAATGGTGCGGATATGCGTGGGAAGAGTAAATCAGTGGTACATTACTCTTTTAACATTGTAACAAGTGTGGACTGCTTCTTAAACACTCCAGAGATTAACAGGAGCCAATTACTCTTAAACAATATCTTTCCAAACACTGAGTTTGTGCACCCAGTCAGACACCCTGGCCTGTTTCTACCTACTTTTAAATGCACACCCATTTGGAAGTCATTGTGTGCTTAGCATGCAGCTGTTCACAACAACAGGAAAACACAGAGCAGATCCTCTCCCCTCCCGACAATGATGAGACAGATAAAGAACCTAGGAGACCTGTCCTAAATTGAATTTTTATGTAAGAAGGAGGAAACCTTTCATTCTGGAAAATGGAAGCCGATAAGAGGAAGTTGATGTAATTCATGGTATTGCCACATTCAAATTCTGAAGCAAAATAGAATCTTCAAGACAAATGAGGCAAGATGACAGGAAGAGTTTTTCTTTTTCTTTTTAAAAAACACAATACAAACAATATTGTTTTCAGAGACAAGAACGTAAAATGCAAGCTGGAGGAGGAAAGTATAATTTTGATGAATGCAGAGATGGCCAAAAGAATAAAAGAAAAAAAGACAGATTATTCCCCTATATATTTCCAACCATACTGATATAACGAAACCAAAGATATCTGTAGGACATGTCTATTATATCCTCTACACCAGGCATGGGACTTGTGTAGTCTAAGAACCAAGGACAGACCTATGTGAGGGTATACACATAGCCTTGGGAGCCATATCCAAAGCCTTGGCACCTCCCCATTTCTTTGGCCTGAAATTGGCAATTCTTGGCCAAAACACACATTTTAAAGATTAAAAGCCCATTATTCCTTGCTGGTTCAGGTTGCTTTCCCCAAAATAATCCCCCACCCCACCCCTAAAAAGCAAGACAAGTTAGCAAGTGATACACTGTCTGTGAAAAGCTAAGCAAGCATAGGCCACACAAGCCTCTTGAGCTGGGATAGAAACTATGCTGCCCTCTGGATGCTTTGGATTGCATGACCCAGCAGCCAGCCAATGATGAGGACTGCTGGGAGTTGCAGTTGGGCAATATGCAGGAGACAGCATAATTCACTCTCTGGTTCAAGAGCAAGGGGTGGAGCAGAGGATGAATTCAGCTCTCCTGGGGTTTCTCGAATGTTCACGCTCCCTTCCTCAATATTTACTGGTTGCCCAGCTTTTCTCCCATTATAAAAGGCTAAAATCCCTCTCCTAATGCTTACTTACTGGTAGCAAAGAAATTTAAGTACAACTAAGCTGGGATTTTTGGTTTCGCCCACCGCCATTTCTGAGTACTACTCTGCAATTGAATTTGGCCCCTAAGCAGAAAGAGATTTCTCATCCAGAGTTGGCTCCATCTGGCGGTGGACCTCCAGGCTAGGTTCTACTCCAGCCCTGCCACCTTTGGCAAATACTATATATACTCTATCACTCTGAGCCTTTGGGACTACTGTTTCTCCCTTGAATCAAAGCACCTAGACCTGGGGCCCTTCCACCCAATTATGAGTCATTGCCATGGCTGCTTCCTATAGAATCTTGAGGCCAGGGGCGTTGCTGGGATGTGAGATCAGTACGGATCGCACTGGGTGAAATCCCGGGTGAAGGCTCAGTGGGGAGGTCACTCACTGTCTGTCTTAACTCTTCCACCACCAGCCAGGTGGCTTCTGCAAAAGGGAGGAGGGTGCCCCAATGCCAAGCACTGCCCCATCCTCTATTCCTCTTGGAAAGGGAGGGTGGGGAAGACTGCTGGCCCGCCCAGTCATCCGCCTGCCAAGCCACCCAGGCCAGGTCTTTCCAGGTCTGAACAGCCATTCAGTCAGACAGATGAAACAGCAGGAGGGAGAGGAGGTGGGGCTATGTCTGCTGCTTTGTCCAACTGCCTGGGTCTTTTGGGGTCTGACTGACTGGGGCAGTGTGAAGGAGAGATGGACGGGGCTGTCTACTGTTGCTACCACTGCACTTCCTTAAGTGACACCAACCCAAGTGATTCCACTACCTGGGACTTGTAGCTTGAGGAGGCACTGCAGTTCTCTGGCTGAGAATTCTAAGCTCCCCACCCTAAGCTACAAATCCCTGGATTTCACAGGACGCACCCATGGCAGTTAAAGTGGAATCAAAGTGTACATCTAGGCAGGGTCAAACGGGCCAAAGCATTAGGCAAGTGTAGACAGAATAATTTTTTTTGTAGTCCCAAAGTGCCCCCCTCAGAAGTCTCTCCTTCCATTTGTTAACCTTTTTGCCTCCAAACCACATGGAAGTACAACAGTTTAGCTATTACTAGCTCTCATTACCCCCCTCCCCAAAACTTGAAGTGGCACAAGCTCATTTTTCTGTGCATCAGCAACACACCTACAAAGCACTGGTACAATCTGCCAGGTGGGTGTGAAAATCTTGGCCTTCATGATTACCGCCCTGATGTAGACATTCTTCCTAATACTATTCTCACTGATTATAAGGAGGGCTGTTCTCTCTCTCCTCTTCTATTCCCCTCTCTTCCTAAATTACATCTACCATACCTGGTGAGTTGACTGATGGCAGCAGTAGATCAATGAGACATTTTTCTATTTACCTAAGTATAGATATATTTTTTCCTTGTCTCCTCAAAGCCCTTCTGCTGGAAAATTTAATGCGAGCAACACAGCTGCCTCCAAGGCTCCCTTTTATCAACATGACCTTAAGATCCGCCTCAATGTCACTTTAGAAGGTTTAGAGTGCATAAGGATCAGCTTAAACTGGCCTCTTGGGAACAGAACAGGCATGAAACCGACACCAGTATATCTCCCTTAGAGGGCTAATGGTCTACAGATCAGCAGTGACAAAAAGTCAGGGTGGAAGTGGCTTTCCCTGCTGCAGGTGCTGCCTCTGTTTTTGTCTTCAGATGCTTGCAAATAGCTGTTTTTCTTCAGTAAAAGCAGCAACAAGTAGGCAAGAAGGGTGGGGACATTTTAAAGAAGAGATGATGAGTGGTACGTTGGCAAGAGAGAGGGCACAGACTGGCTCTTTGCTTGGTGTGTTTGCATAGGATCACACTCCCATTCTCCAGGCCCTTCCAATAGTAAACACAGGGTAGGGAGCCCTGTATCGCATTATGCACCTGTTTTGCCTTTAACACAGCAGTAGGCAACAGTCATAAGTCTCAGGGATCCATTGGGAATTGCATAGATTGTGAAAATGGCCCAAAACAAGAGAAAAAAAAATTAGAGGTAGCCAAATATTTGACAGGAATTTCGGAATGCAACCAGTTTAAATGGGAAAGCTGCTTCTCTTGGAGATTTTCAGGAGCATAATTAAATGATTCTGTGTACAGTGCTGTGCAAATTTACAGTGCTATATAAATAAAGGTTATATAACAACAACAACAACAACAACAACAATTCACCCTTTTGATGATTAGAAAGAGGATAGTCTGGAGTGCTTGAAGGCCACATAAACAGCCTGGGGGTGGGGAATACCCTGCCCCAAAGCAGCACTTGAGTTCAACATCAGGCCAAAAGCACAAACAAACAAAATGAATATGCAGAGAGGTCTTGTAGCACCTTGAGACTAACTGATTATGTCTACTTCCTCAGATGCATTTGGTGCAAGATCTCTCTACATACTGATTCTACAGACTGACATGGCTATATCTTTATATATCTAAAACATGGTTCAGAATGATTGTTGTTGTTGTTGTTAACTGCAACCATGTCAATTTCAATGAATGAATGAATGAATGAATGAGAGGCCTCCAGGTCACCTGTCATCAATAGCCCTGGCTCAGGTCTTGATTTAGCTAGTTTTGCAATTGTTCTCCATCAAACATTCTCTCTCTCTCACTATTCTGCATCATGCATTTTCTTTCTCTCTCTCACACACACACACATTTGTATGAACATCTGCCTACTCAAGCTACATCCCATGCCTATGTTGCTATCCAGGAACACCTATGACAAATGTAACTTGCTAGTTTTAAAGTGCCAGAAGAAACTTCGTGGTTTAAGATGAACCTGAAAACAGCAAAGCAGAGAAGGAGGAAGAAAAATACACTGCAGGAAATCCTGCACTTCTTTCACACATTTAGATTGCTGCCACAGTTCCCACACCGAGCAATGCGGATTAACGAGGAAAACCCATATGCTGTGTGCTTTAGCTCTGGTAAGATTTCACTGAATCAAACAGTGAGTGTTAGTGGTGGATCCCTTAACAGGGGTGGAGCACCTGTAGCCTTCCAGATGTCATATTCCAGTTCCTGAAACAAGTCAAGAAAAAACTGAAAGGTGATACCCTAAACAAAAACAAGCAAATGAGGGAACAGAAAGTTTAGGGGAAATGAATGTCAGCAATACACAGTGATGTAATAAACAAACAAATGTGTTTACTAGAGTAATAAAAAGCACAAAATGGCTGGTGAGCCAGTCAGTGCTGTACTAAACAAATGACAAATATTAAAATTGAGGCAAACAACTGCAATTCACAGAAATACCAGTTCTCCTGTGTCTCATAATATAAAAGAGAAAGAAATGTAATAAGGATGCAATGATGAGAGACACCACTGGGACTGGATTGTGTGGGATAAAGCAGTTGGCTCATAACACATTAAAATCTAGAACCGAGACCATTGAGACAAACAACTGCAATTCACAGAAATACCAGTTCTCCTGTGTCTCATACTATACAAGAGAAAAAAAATTGTAATAAGGATGCAATGATGAGAGACACCACTGGGACTGGATTGTGTGGGATAAAGCAGTTGGCTCATAACACATAAAAATCTAGAACCGAGACCAAACGCGTTTCGACAGAAACATCTTCTTCAGTGGTCATACAACACTGTGAAAATAAAATGGATAAAGGTCATATACAGAAAAAATGCAGAAGACCATATAGCTTGTGGAGAAAGGCGAAAATATCAAATACGAACTACCTTGCAAAATTATTGTGTGACATGCGGAACTACCCTGTCATGTAGGTAAGTTGTTTGCCTCAATTTTAATATTTGTCATTTGTTTAGTACAGCACTGACTGGCTCACCAGCCATTTTGTGCTTTTTATTACTCTAGTAAACACATTTGTTTGTTTATTACATCACTGTGTATTGCTGACATTCATTTCCCCTAAACTTTCTGTTCCCTCATATTCCAGTTCCTGTCAAGCCTCAGTGGAATGTCCAATGATCAGGGATTATGTGAGCTGTAACGCAACATAATCTGAAGGGCCACAGGTTTTCCTGCCTTGCTCCGAACAAAAGGCGTAAGAGCCTTTGACCTAACATATCTCCATTTATAACTCCTGTTTTGCTGTTTGTGTTACTTATTGTAATTTTTTTTTACTCAGTGATGCCCCTTACAACTTTAGGATTCTTCCTTTCCCCAGTAGCCACCATTTTTAGTTTATTTTTATTAGGTTTATGTATTTTTAACTTTCCCCACCTAGGGCCATCCCTGATAAAGGAAGACCAATGACACAGACATCCAGAAAACTGCAAATCTGCTTTGAATACACAGATCAACTAGGAATGCAGTGGAAGGAAGCTTTAAACAATATAATTTACATCATCATCATTATACAGTATTCATTTCTACCTTGCTTTCCCTGCAGTTTGAGACTCAAAGCAGCTTGTTGTTGCTATTGTTGTTAGGTGCCTTTGAGGCGACTGTGACTCATGGCAACCCTATTAATGAGACATTTCCATAACACACTGTTCTCAATTTCTCTGCTTAGATCTTGCAGGTTCAGGCCTGTGATCCTCCTGATTGAGTCTATCCATCTGGTATGGAGTCTTCCTCTCTTTCCACTGCCCTCTTTCTTCCCTAGCTTTATTGACTTTTTGAATGGGTGATGCCTTTTCATGATGTGGCCAAAGTATGACACCCTCAATTTAGTCATCATGTCTTCCAGGGAGAGTTCAAGCTTGATTTGTTCTAGTACCCAATTGTTTGTCTTTTGGGCCATCCATGCTATAAGCATCTAATGTCCATCCTATAAGCATTTACGCATGTCACACAATAATTTTGCAAGGTAGTTCGTATTTGATATTTTCGCCTTTCTCCACAAGCTATATGGTCTTCTGCATTTTTTCTGTATATGACCTTTATCCATTTTATTTTCACAGTGTTGTATGACCACTGAAGAAGATGTTTCTGTCGAAACGCGTTTGGTCTCGGTTCTAGATTTTTATGTGTTATGAGCCAACTGCTTTATCCCACACAATCCAGTCCCAGTGGTGTCTCTCATCATTGCATCCTTATTACAATTTTTTTTCTCTTGTATAGTATGAGACACAGGAGAACTGGTATTTCTGTGAATTGCAGTTGTTTGTCTCAATGGTCTCGGTTCTAGATTTTAATGTGTTATGAGCCAACTGCTTTATCCCACACAATCCAGTCCCAGTGGTGTCTCTCATCATTGCATCCTTATTACATTTCTTTCTCTTTTATATTATGAGACACAGGAGAACTGGTATTTCTGTGAATTGCAGTTGTTTGCCTCAATTTTAATATTTGTCATTTGTTTAGTACAGCACTGACTGGCTCACCAGCCATTTTGTGCTTTTTATTACTCTAGTAAACACATTTGTTTGTTTATTACATCACTGTGTATTGCTGACATTCATTTCCCCTAAACTTTCTGTTCCCTCATATTCCAGTTCCTGTCAAGCCTCAGTGGAATGTCCAATGATCAGGGATTATGTGAGCTGTAACGCAACATAATCTGAAGGGCCACAGGTTTTCCTGCCTTGCTCCGAACAAAAGGCGTAAGAGCCTTTGACCTAACATATCTCCATTTATAACTCCTGTTTTGCTGTTTGTGTTACTTATTGTAATTTTTTTTTACTCAGTGATGCCCCTTACAACTTTAGGATTCTTCCTTTCCCCAGTAGCCACCATTTTTAGTTTATTTTTATTAGGTTTATGTATTTTTAACTTTCCCCACCTAGGGCCATCCCTGATAAAGGAAGACCAATGACACAGACATCCAGAAAACTGCAAATCTGCTTTGAATACACAGATCAACTAGGAATGCAGTGGAAGGAAGCTTTAAACAATATAATTTACATCATCATCATTATACAGTATTCATTTCTACCTTGCTTTCCCTGCAGTTTGAGACTCAAAGCAGCTTGTTGTTGCTATTGTTGTTAGGTGCCTTTGAGGCGACTGTGACTCATGGCAACCCTATTAATGAGACATTTCCATAACACACTGTTCTCAATTTCTCTGCTTAGATCTTGCAGGTTCAGGCCTGTGATCCTCCTGATTGAGTCTATCCATCTGGTATGGAGTCTTCCTCTCTTTCCACTGCCCTCTTTCTTCCCTAGCTTTATTGACTTTTTGAATGGGTGATGCCTTTTCATGATGTGGCCAAAGTATGACACCCTCAATTTAGTCATCATGTCTTCCAGGGAGAGTTCAAGCTTGATTTGTTCTAGTACCCAATTGTTTGTCTTTTGGGCCATCCATGCTATAAGCATCTAATGTCCATCCTATAAGCATTTACGCATGTCACACAATAATTTTGCAAGGTAGTTCGTATTTGATATTTTCGCCTTTCTCCACAAGCTATATGGTCTTCTGCATTTTTTCTGTATATGACCTTTATCCATTTTATTTTCACAGTGTTGTATGACCACTGAAGAAGATGTTTCTGTCGAAACGCGTTTGGTCTCGGTTCTAGATTTTTATGTGTTATGAGCCAACTGCTTTATCCCACACAATCCAGTCCCAGTGGTGTCTCTCATCATTGCATCCTTATTACAATTTTTTTTCTCTTGTATAGTATGAGACACAGGAGAACTGGTATTTCTGTGAATTGCAGTTGTTTGTCTCAATGGTCTCGGTTCTAGATTTTAATGTGTTATGAGCCAACTGCTTTATCCCACACAATCCAGTCCCAGTGGTGTCTCTCATCATTGCATCCTTATTACATTTCTTTCTCTTTTATATTATGAGACACAGGAGAACTGGTATTTCTGTGAATTGCAGTTGTTTGCCTCAATTTTAATATTTGTCATTTGTTTAGTACAGCACTGACTGGCTCACCAGCCATTTTGTGCTTTTTATTACTCTAGTAAACACATTTGTTTGTTTATTACATCACTGTGTATTGCTGACATTCATTTCCCCTAAACTTTCTGTTCCCTCATATTCCAGTTCCTGTCAAGCCTCAGTGGAATGTCCAATGATCAGGGATTATGTGAGCTGTAACGCAACATAATCTGAAGGGCCACAGGTTTTCCTGCCTTGCTCCGAACAAAAGGCGTAAGAGCCTTTGACCTAACATATCTCCATTTATAACTCCTGTTTTGCTGTTTGTGTTACTTATTGTAATTTTTTTTTACTCAGTGATGCCCCTTACAACTTTAGGATTCTTCCTTTCCCCAGTAGCCACCATTTTTAGTTTATTTTTATTAGGTTTATGTATTTTTAACTTTCCCCACCTAGGGCCATCCCTGATAAAGGAAGACCAATGACACAGACATCCAGAAAACTGCAAATCTGCTTTGAATACACAGATCAACTAGGAATGCAGTGGAAGGAAGCTTTAAACAATATAATTTACATCATCATCATTATACAGTATTCATTTCTACCTTGCTTTCCCTGCAGTTTGAGACTCAAAGCAGCTTGTTGTTGCTATTGTTGTTAGGTGCCTTTGAGGCGACTGTGACTCATGGCAACCCTATTAATGAGACATTTCCATAACACACTGTTCTCAATTTCTCTGCTTAGATCTTGCAGGTTCAGGCCTGTGATCCTCCTGATTGAGTCTATCCATCTGGTATGGAGTCTTCCTCTCTTTCCACTGCCCTCTTTCTTCCCTAGCTTTATTGACTTTTTGAATGGGTGATGCCTTTTCATGATGTGGCCAAAGTATGACACCCTCAATTTAGTCATCATGTCTTCCAGGGAGAGTTCAAGCTTGATTTGTTCTAGTACCCAATTGTTTGTCTTTTGGGCCATCCATGCTATAAGCATCTAATGTCCATCCTATAAGCATTTACGCATGTCACACAATAATTTTGCAAGGTAGTTCGTATTTGATATTTTCGCCTTTCTCCACAAGCTATATGGTCTTCTGCATTTTTTCTGTATATGACCTTTATCCATTTTATTTTCACAGTGTTGTATGACCACTGAAGAAGATGTTTCTGTCGAAACGCGTTTGGTCTCGGTTCTAGATTTTTATGTGTTATGAGCCAACTGCTTTATCCCACACAATCCAGTCCCAGTGGTGTCTCTCATCATTGCATCCTTATTACAATTTTTTTTTCTCTTGTATAGTATGAGACACAGGAGAACTGGTATTTCTGTGAATTGCAGTTGTTTGTCTCAATGGTCTCGGTTCTAGATTTTAATGTGTTATGAGCCAACTGCTTTATCCCACACAATCCAGTCCCAGTGGTGTCTCTCATCATTGCATCCTTATTACATTTCTTTCTCTTTTATATTATGAGACACAGGAGAACTGGTATTTCTGTGAATTGCAGTTGTTTGCCTCAATTTTAATATTTGTCATTTGTTTAGTACAGCACTGACTGGCTCACCAGCCATTTTGTGCTTTTTATTACTCTAGTAAACACATTTGTTTGTTTATTACATCACTGTGTATTGCTGACATTCATTTCCCCTAAACTTTCTGTTCCCTCATATTCCAGTTCCTGTCAAGCCTCAGTGGAATGTCCAATGATCAGGGATTATGTGAGCTGTAACGCAACATAATCTGAAGGGCCACAGGTTTTCCTGCCTTGCTCCGAACAAAAGGCGTAAGAGCCTTTGACCTAACATATCTCCATTTATAACTCCTGTTTTGCTGTTTGTGTTACTTATTGTAATTTTTTTTTACTCAGTGATGCCCCTTACAACTTTAGGATTCTTCCTTTCCCCAGTAGCCACCATTTTTAGTTTATTTTTATTAGGTTTATGTATTTTTAACTTTCCCCACCTAGGGCCATCCCTGATAAAGGAAGACCAATGACACAGACATCCAGAAAACTGCAAATCTGCTTTGAATACACAGATCAACTAGGAATGCAGTGGAAGGAAGCTTTAAACAATATAATTTACATCATCATCATTATACAGTATTCATTTCTACCTTGCTTTCCCTGCAGTTTGAGACTCAAAGCAGCTTGTTGTTGCTATTGTTGTTAGGTGCCTTTGAGGCGACTGTGACTCATGGCAACCCTATTAATGAGACATTTCCATAACACACTGTTCTCAATTTCTCTGCTTAGATCTTGCAGGTTCAGGCCTGTGATCCTCCTGATTGAGTCTATCCATCTGGTATGGAGTCTTCCTCTCTTTCCACTGCCCTCTTTCTTCCCTAGCTTTATTGACTTTTTGAATGGGTGATGCCTTTTCATGATGTGGCCAAAGTATGACACCCTCAATTTAGTCATCATGTCTTCCAGGGAGAGTTCAAGCTTGATTTGTTCTAGTACCCAATTGTTTGTCTTTTGGGCCATCCATGCTATAAGCATCTAATGTCCATCCTATAAGCATTTACGCATGTCACACAATAATTTTGCAAGGTAGTTCGTATTTGATATTTTCGCCTTTCTCCACAAGCTATATGGTCTTCTGCATTTTTTCTGTATATGACCTTTATCCATTTTATTTTCACAGTGTTGTATGACCACTGAAGAAGATGTTTCTGTCGAAACGCGTTTGGTCTCGGTTCTAGATTTTTATGTGTTATGAGCCAACTGCTTTATCCCACACAATCCAGTCCCAGTGGTGTCTCTCATCATTGCATCCTTATTACAATTTTTTTTCTCTTGTATAGTATGAGACACAGGAGAACTGGTATTTCTGTGAATTGCAGTTGTTTGTCTCAATGGTCTCGGTTCTAGATTTTAATGTGTTATGAGCCAACTGCTTTATCCCACACAATCCAGTCCCAGTGGTGTCTCTCATCATTGGCTCATAACACATTAAAATCTAGAACCGAGACCATTGAGACAAACAACTGCAATTCACAGAAATACCAGTTCTCCTGTGTCTCATACTATACAAGAGAAAAAAAATTGTAATAAGGATGCAATGATGAGAGACACCACTGGGACTGGATTGTGTGGGATAAAGCAGTTGGCTCATAACACATAAAAATCTAGAACCGAGACCAAACGCGTTTCGACAGAAACATCTTCTTCAGTGGTCATACAACACTGTGAAAATAAAATGGATAAAGGTCATATACAGAAAAAATGCAGAAGACCATATAGCTTGTGGAGAAAGGCGAAAATATCAAATACGAACTACCTTGCAAAATTATTGTGTGACATGCGGAACTACCCTGTCATGTAGGTAAGTGGAAAGTCCTCGTAGGTCTGTAGTGATGCCTAAAAGATATAGGTAGGCAAACCATGAAACAAGCTAAATAATAATCACAATTTTTTTGAAAAAATACTGCAAATCATATCCACACTTACCCAGGACTGGGGTGTCCCACATGTGTATGTAGGCCCTAATGAGATTTGGTAAGAAAGAACTCTATATACCTTCCCTGAAGGGAAAAACTGATACACCTGCTGAGTCCCTATTGAGATTTTCAGCAGTGGGTACAGATCCTGAGAGTAATTATGACCTGAGCATTTAAAACGACATGCTAGCAAAATCCACCAGATCATACAATAACAAAAAGACGGGCATGCGGAAAAAGAAATTACATAACAGTTACAAAACATCAGTCCAATTGCAGTTATCATTCAGTCCATGTGGTTTCTGGGTTTGAAGAGTGTAAATCCAAAACATCTCTCTTTTTCTGAGTTTTCTTTCGAGGTGTATTCCAGTACCTGCAATTCTTTCTATTGTCCAGAATCTGATATCCGTATCCGAATGCTTGCATTGAATGAAGTGTTGAACCATTGGTGCAGTTGTTCTTCTGTTTCTGATGCAGCTCCTGTGTTCTGATATCCTCATTTTTATCTTTCGAGTGGTCATGCCAATGTACAAAAGATCACAAGGACATTGAATGGCATATACCACCCCCTTGGTGTTACAAGTAAACAAATCATTCAGAATATACAGTCTATTATTTACAGGGTTAATAAACTCCGTAGTTTTCACACAGTATTTACAAGCACTGCAGTTGTAGCAGGGGACATTCCCTTTGGTTCTACTCTGAAGTAAATGGGGCTGAGTTGCCTGGGTTGTGCATTTACTATGGACCAGATGATCTGCAAGGTTTTTAGCACGTTTATATACAAATAGAGGTTTGTTTGAGCACCCAGGGATGTCCTGAAGCAAGTTCCAGTATTTAAGAATTGCATTCTGTATATATCTGGTGTTTCCATTGTATGTTATAGGTATAAGCATTCTAGAGTGTGTTGTTTCTCTCTGTTTTTTTATGAAGAGGCTCCTTCGCTCCATCCTCCTTACTTTGAAGTAAGCCTGCTTCAAGCCCTTTTTTGGGTACCCTCGTGCTACAAATTGATCTACAAGAATTTTTGCATGTCTATCAAATTCTATTAATCCAGAACAGTTCCTTCTGAGTCTGAGGAACTGAGAATACGGTAAATTTTGCTTCATGTGATGTGGATGAAAGCTATCAAATCTCAGGAGAGAGTTTGTGTCTGTTTCCTTCCTATATAAATCAGTTTTTAATAGGACTCCTCTTTTTACCACTAACACATCCAGAAAATTAATTTTGGCATGATCAAAGTTCAATTCAAATTTTATCGTATTGTGCACACTATTTATGCTTTGATAAAATTCAGTAAGTTCATTTTCTGATCCATTCCAGATAATGAAAATATCATCCAGATATCTTTTAAATACTAGTATGTTATCTTTAAAGATGTTATCATCATTCAATATGTACTGTTGTTCAAATCTATCCATGAATAGGTTTGCCAATTCAGGTGCAAATTTACACCCCATTGCTGTGCCTGATATCTGCCAGTAATACCGATCCTGGAATGAAAAAAAAATTTTTTTAAGAGAAATCTCAGCTAGTGTACACAAAAAATGGGTGGGGGGATACAGGTGGTCTCTCCTCTTATTTAATGTGGATTCTATAATTTCCATGGCTTCATCATGAATTATATTAGTATAGAGGGATACCACATCTAATGTAACCAAGATACAGTGTTCATTAGGCAGAACCATTCGTTCCAAAACTTGTAAGAAGTGGCCAGTGTCCTTAATATAAGTAGGTATCTGTGGAACAAAAGGCTTAAGGAAAAAATCAACATATTCTGCGAGGGGTTCCAAAATGGATCCACATCCTGATACAATTGGTCTGCCCGGGACTGGAAATTTTTTCTTGTGTATTTTTGGTAACAAATAAAAAAGAGGTACTCGATCCTCCGATTCCAATAGAAAATCATATGTGTTTTTACTGATATACCCATTGGTTAGGGCCTCATATACTACATCAACAATGGACCTTTTAATTTCTTTAGAGGGATCATAACCACATGGAGCATAATGGACAGAATTATTTAACTGTCTATGGGCCTCAGCTATATATTCTTGCATGCCCCAAACTACTATTGCTCCTCCCTTGTCCGCCGGCTTGAAGACAACATCATGGAGTTGGCAGAGTTCTTTAAGTGCCAAATTCTCCAGTCTTGATAGATTATGCCAGACTTTGGGTGGTTGGTCCTTAATAGATGTTAGTTCTTTCAGAATGATGTCCTCAAATGCCAAAATATTATGATTAGTAGTGGCTGGATTAAAGGTGGATTTCGCTTTAAAATTGCTGGCCCCACTGCTCTTATCAACCTGCTCCATACCAAAAAAATCTGCAATTTTGATTTTTCTAAATAGTCGCTGTACCTCAATCATGGACTGAAAGTGATTGATTTTAGGAAGCCATAAAAATTAGAGAAAACAAATTAAAAAAATTCCAGAGAGATTTGAAAGACTATCAGGAAAATAAAGTTTATAACTGGAAGAAATCTAATAGACCCAGAAAATCTGTATCTTTTGCACGTACATCATCTGATAATACCATGAGCCCTGAGGAGAGTAGGAGTGAGGCTTCACTTAATGCCAGTACTGATGATTCCATGACTTCAACAGCCCCATCCTCTACATCGTCTTTTTTATATACAAAACACAACAGCAACATACACAATATGAGAACAAGACAAGACACCAGACCCACCAGGTTCCCCAGCAAAAGGACTCTAAGGACCAGGACCAGGAGATAGTTAATCTGTCTACAAGGGAATTCACAACCTATCAACTCCAGGTCTTGAAAAAAGGTTTATCTTTCGTTCCTACACCTAAAATCAATCACTTTCAGTCCATGATTGAGGTACAGCGACTATTTAGAAAAATCAAAATTGCAGATTTTTTTGGTATGGAGCAGGTTGATAAGAGCAGTGGGGCCAGCAATTTTAAAGCGAAATCCACCTTTAATCCAGCCACTACTAATCATAATATTTTGGCATTTGAGGACATCATTCTGAAAGAACTAACATCTATTAAGGACCAACCACCCAAAGTCTGGCATAATCTATCAAGACTGGAGAATTTGGCACTTAAAGAACTCTGCCAACTCCATGATGTTGTCTTCAAGCCGGCGGACAAGGGAGGAGCAATAGTAGTTTGGGGCATGCAAGAATATATAGCTGAGGCCCATAGACAGTTAAATAATTCTGTCCATTATGCTCCATGTGGTTATGATCCCTCTAAAGAAATTAAAAGGTCCATTGTTGATGTAGTATATGAGGCCCTAACCAATGGGTATATCAGTAAAAACACATATGATTTTCTATTGGAATCGGAGGATCGAGTACCTCTTTTTTATTTGTTACCAAAAATACACAAGAAAAAATTTCCAGTCCCGGGCAGACCAATTGTATCAGGATGTGGATCCATTTTGGAACCCCTCGCAGAATATGTTGATTTTTTCCTTAAGCCTTTTGTTCCACAGATACCTACTTATATTAAGGACACTGGCCACTTCTTACAAGTTTTGGAACGAATGGTTCTGCCTAATGAACACTGTATCTTGGTTACATTAGATGTGGTATCCCTCTATACTAATATAATTCATGATGAAGCCATGGAAATTATAGAATCCACATTAAATAAGAGGAGAGACCACCTGTATCCCCCCACCCATTTTTTGTGTACACTAGCTGAGATTTCTCTTAAAAAAATTTTTTTTTCATTCCAGGATCGGTATTACTGGCAGATATCAGGCACAGCAATGGGGTGTAAATTTGCACCTGAATTGGCAAACCTATTCATGGATAGATTTGAACAACAGTACATATTGAATGATGATAACATCTTTAAAGATAACATACTAGTATTTAAAAGATATCTGGATGATATTTTCATTATCTGGAATGGATCAGAAAATGAACTTACTGAATTTTATCAAAGCATAAATAGTGTGCACAATACGATAAAATTTGAATTGAACTTTGATCATGCCAAAATTAATTTTCTGGATGTGTTAGTGGTAAAAAGAGGAGTCCTATTAAAAACTGATTTATATAGGAAGGAAACAGACACAAACTCTCTCCTGAGATTTGATAGCTTTCATCCACATCACATGAAGCAAAATTTACCGTATTCTCAGTTCCTCAGACTCAGAAGGAACTGTTCTGGATTAATAGAATTTGATAGACATGCAAAAATTCTTGTAGATCAATTTGTAGCACGAGGGTACCCAAAAAAGGGCTTGAAGCAGGCTTACTTCAAAGTAAGGAGGATGGAGCGAAGGAGCCTCTTCATAAAAAAACAGAGAGAAACAACACACTCTAGAATGCTTATACCTATAACATACAATGGAAACACCAGATATATACAGAATGCAATTCTTAAATACTGGAACTTGCTTCAGGACATCCCTGGGTGCTCAAACAAACCTCTATTTGTATATAAACGTGCTAAAAACCTTGCAGATCATCTGGTCCATAGTAAATGCACAACCCAGGCAACTCAGCCCCATTTACTTCAGAGTAGAACCAAAGGGAATGTCCCCTGCTACAACTGCAGTGCTTGTAAATACTGTGTGAAAACTACGGAGTTTATTAACCCTGTAAATAATAGACTGTATATTCTGAATGATTTGTTTACTTGTAACACCAAGGGGGTGGTATATGCCATTCAATGTCCTTGTGATCTTTTGTACATTGGCATGACCACTCGAAAGATAAAAATGAGGATATCAGAACACAGGAGCTGCATCAGAAACAGAAGAACAACTGCACCAATGGTTCAACACTTCATTCAATGCAAGCATTCGGATACGGATATCAGATTCTGGACAATAGAAAGAATTGCAGGTACTGGAATACACCTCGAAAGAAAACTCAGAAAAAGAGAGATGTTTTGGATTTACACTCTTCAAACCCAGAAACCACATGGACTGAATGATAACTGCAATTGGACTGATGTTTTGTAACTGTTATGTAATTTCTTTTTCCGCATGCCCGTCTTTTTGTTATTGTATGATCTGGTGGATTTTGCTAGCATGTCGTTTTAAATGCTCAGGTCATAATTACTCTCAGGATCTGTACCCACTGCTGAAAATCTCAATAGGGACTCAGCAGGTGTATCAGTTTTTCCCTTCAGGGAAGGTATATAGAGTTCTTTCTTACCAAATCTCATTAGGGCCTACATACACATGTGGGACACCCCAGTCCTGGGTAAGTGTGGATATGATTTGCAGTATTTTTTCAAAAAAATTGTGATTATTATTTAGCTTGTTTCATGGTTTGCCTACCTATATCTTTTAGGCATCACTACAGACCTACGAGGACTTTCCACTTACCTACATGACAGGGTAGTTCCGCATGTCACACAATAATTTTGCAAGGTAGTTCGTATTTGATATTTTCGCCTTTCTCCACAAGCTATATGGTCTTCTGCATTTTTTCTGTATATGACCTTTATCCATTTTATTTTCACAGTGTTGTATGACCACTGAAGAAGATGTTTCTGTCGAAACGCGTTTGGTCTCGGTTCTAGATTTTTATGTGTTATGAGCCAACTGCTTTATCCCACACAATCCAGTCCCAGTGGTGTCTCTCATCATTGCATCCTTATTACAATTTTTTTTCTCTTGTATAGTATGAGACACAGGAGAACTGGTATTTCTGTGAATTGCAGTTGTTTGTCTCAATGGTCTCGGTTCTAGATTTTAATGTGTTATGAGCCAACTGCTTTATCCCACACAATCCAGTCCCAGTGGTGTCTCTCATCATTGCATCCTTATTACATTTCTTTCTCTTTTATATTATGAGACACAGGAGAACTGGTATTTCTGTGAATTGCAGTTGTTTGCCTCAATTTTAATATTTGTCATTTGTTTAGTACAGCACTGACTGGCTCACCAGCCATTTTGTGCTTTTTATTACTCTAGTAAACACATTTGTTTGTTTATTACATCACTGTGTATTGCTGACATTCATTTCCCCTAAACTTTCTGTTCCCTCATATTCCAGTTCCTGTCAAGCCTCAGTGGAATGTCCAATGATCAGGGATTATGTGAGCTGTAACGCAACATAATCTGAAGGGCCACAGGTTTTCCTGCCTTGCTCCGAACAAAAGGCGTAAGAGCCTTTGACCTAACATATCTCCATTTATAACTCCTGTTTTGCTGTTTGTGTTACTTATTGTAATTTTTTTTTACTCAGTGATGCCCCTTACAACTTTAGGATTCTTCCTTTCCCCAGTAGCCACCATTTTTAGTTTATTTTTATTAGGTTTATGTATTTTTAACTTTCCCCACCTAGGGCCATCCCTGATAAAGGAAGACCAATGACACAGACATCCAGAAAACTGCAAATCTGCTTTGAATACACAGATCAACTAGGAATGCAGTGGAAGGAAGCTTTAAACAATATAATTTACATCATCATCATTATACAGTATTCATTTCTACCTTGCTTTCCCTGCAGTTTGAGACTCAAAGCAGCTTGTTGTTGCTATTGTTGTTAGGTGCCTTTGAGGCGACTGTGACTCATGGCAACCCTATTAATGAGACATTTCCATAACACACTGTTCTCAATTTCTCTGCTTAGATCTTGCAGGTTCAGGCCTGTGATCCTCCTGATTGAGTCTATCCATCTGGTATGGAGTCTTCCTCTCTTTCCACTGCCCTCTTTCTTCCCTAGCTTTATTGACTTTTTGAATGGGTGATGCCTTTTCATGATGTGGCCAAAGTATGACACCCTCAATTTAGTCATCATGTCTTCCAGGGAGAGTTCAAGCTTGATTTGTTCTAGTACCCAATTGTTTGTCTTTTGGGCCATCCATGCTATAAGCATCTAATGTCCATCCTATAAGCATTTAACAAGTTAAAAAACATATTGTTAAAAATCCACAAGAAAAATCCCTCTAGACAAGGGAAACAGAAGGAGCTAGGCACATGTCAACGGGAAGGGAATTCCACAGTGCCAGAGCAAAAGTGCCACCTCTTAGGCAACTTAATCCAACATACAGTAATTGAACAGCAGACACATGAGAACGGCCTCAAAGCACATCTTAGCATATGAGCAGGGTTACAGAAGTGAAGGTGATCTTTCACACAGCTTTGGTTCCAAGTTTATTAAGATTGCTAACAGACTAGCACGAATTACATTCTCCTGGATTCTTGGCTTGAACCAGTCCATGGGGAGACATATTTTGTAGCTATTGGGGTGTCTTTAAAATTGTTTTCAACTGCATCCTTGCACAAAATTCACTACAGTTCTCCATTTGAAGGTACCACTGTGTGGGTTTCCAAGAGTGGGTCCAACTACTGTAAGACATACCACCACTGGACAACAACAATCATCCCACAGATTTAAGTACCTAGTTTTGTTTTTCTTTCAAAGGGGAGAATAACTTCATCTAGCACTAGATTTACACCATCTTTTCAGATTATCTGATTTCCCAGCCCACAGAAACTCCAAAATTCCATCTTGCTCTTGCAGTTTCAACCTAACTCTGCATCAAGAATTTTTTCAGAAGCTCCACTACATTCCCTGAGCTCTTAACTGGAAAAGAGGATGAGAGCTGTGTATTACCTGAAATACTGATGATCATGGAACCCCAAGCACCAAATACCCTATTTATCCCAATGGTTCTTAAACTGTGGGGCAGGACCGGGGGGGGGGGGGACTTGGAGGCCTAGTTCCCTCCCCTCATCCCTTTTCTGTCCTAGAAAAGAAGGGAAAGGCAAGGAGGGTGCTTGGAACCTCTGACTGAGGAAGGAGGAGTTATTTCCTTATAAGATGTTAAAATAAGAATATACATTAATATAAAACAAACAAAATATTGTATTTATATGGGGTATGTTTGGATGTGGGTGTAAAGGGGGGTCATGAGGGTAAAAAGTCTGAGAACCAATGCCCTATGCAACACTACTTTCTGATAGCAAGCAGCAAAGAAGAACTAGAACCATTACAATATTGTGCTTCCGAATCCTGGCATTATAAAATCTCCTCAGGGTAAAAAAAAGAAACAAGGAATGAAGTAGGACTGTTACATTAAATGATTCAATACTTATTATTATTATTATTATTATTATTATTATTATGTGTTCTGGCCTTACCAACAGAAACCCTGAGAACTGCAGCAACAGGAGTCTAGTCTAGCGAAAGTTTCAGCAAAGGATCCATATATGCAAGGAAGGAGATACTGTACAGTACATTCTTGGGAAGGCAGTGAGACTATTTACTAGGAAATACTGGCCCCGCCGATATCAGAGGAGATGCATGTTGATGTCTGCATGCTGACCAAAATAAAGGTAAGAATTATAAGCATGGTCCTGAGGGATCAGACCAAAGACCTACTCCAGACTTCTGTCCACCCAGTTGCCTATGGAAAGCCCACTAGCATGACATAATTCCAAAACACACTGCAGAAATAATCCAGTTTGAGACCACATTAATTATCTTTGTTCAGTGCTAAGGAATTCTGGGAACTGTAGTTTTGCAAAGCATTTAGCCTTCTCTGTCAGAGAGCTTTAGTGCCACAATAAACTACAATTCCCAGGATTCCCTAGCAATGAGCCAGGATGGTTAAAGCAGTCTCAAACAGGGTGTTTTGGATCATAGACTCAAAGAGTTGGAAAAGGCCTCAAGGGTTATCCAGTCCAACCCCCTGCCATGCAAGAACACAGAATCAAAGCATCCCCAACAGATGGCCATCCAACCTGAGAAGTCTTTCTTTCTCACTTTCTCCAGCAACTGTGATACACACTTTCTGATATTTAGTCTTCCTTCCTGATAGACACTGACAGCCCATCCATCCTGAACTCATCCAATCCCCTTCAAAAGCCATCCCTACATCTTGTGGCAGTGAATCCCACACCACAGCCATGCACTATATGAAGGAGGACTTCCTCTTGTCATGATCTCCCCATAATTCCTTATTCTAGAAGTAGCTAGACTACCCCAAAAATGAAACAGGGTTTCCAGTAGCCCCTGGAACAGAAAGTAAGTAACACTGGTCCAAAACACACTTCAGGAATAATCCAGCGTGAGAACTGGCTCAGTGCTAGGGAATCCCTGAAATGATAATTCATTGTGGCACCAGAGCTACCCCTGACAGAGGCTAAATGTCTCATAAAACTACAGTTTCCAGAGTTAGTCTCCAAGGTGCTCCAAGATCCCTTTGCATACTGATTTTCCAGACGAACACCTTTTTCTGGCTATCCTGCAAAAGAAGACAGGCATCCCTATGTGGCTGTCTGTGGTCCAATCCACATTGCAGAAATAATCCAGTATGAGACTGCTTTAAGTGCCCTGGCTCAATGCTAGGGCTCTTGTTGCACCTTGGAGGTGAACCGAAAGAAAGAAGTTGGCAACATGGGCTTTCGCAGACTTTAAGTCTACGTCCTAGCACTGAGCTGGGACAGTTCAAGCAGTCTCAAAACTGGATTATTTCTGCAAATGTGGATTGGACCACAGGCAGCCATTAAAGCCACAGAGGCACAGAATACCGATGAAGTGCTCTTCTTTTGCAGGGTAGCCAGAAAAGTGTCAAGTCTGGAAATGCAGTATGCAAAAGGATCTTGTACCACCTTTGTAGCATGTGTCTGGAAAATAAATATATGCAAAGGGTTCTTGGAGGACCTTGGAGATTAACTGAAAGAAAGAAAGCGGGAGCATGAGCTTTCGTAGACTTGAGCCAACTTCTTCAAACGCATGTGAAGTAAGTTGGCTCAAGTCTACGAAAGCTCATGCTCCCACCTTATTTCTTTCAGTTAGCTCCAAAACAAACTGAAGAAATAATCCATCTTGACATCGCTTTATCTGCCATGGCTCAGTGCTAGGGAATCCTGGGACTTGTAACTTATCGTGGCCCCAGGGAAGGTTCAATGTCTCACAAACTGCAGAATTCCCTAGCAATGAGCCAGGGCTCTTAAAGCAAACTGGATGATTTCTTCAGGGTGTTTTCATTCTTGGTCTCCAAGAGGATCCCTTTGCATATAGAAAAGGGGAAGAAATCACACTTGTAAAGCATTTTAATACAGTGGGCCCTTGTTCTCTGCAGAGCTATGCTGCATTATCTGTTATTCTACAGAGGAAAAAAGAGCAGCAGTCAGGCATCTCTAAGTTTGCCTGGACCAAGCTGTTGCTACCGAGAGCCACCTTCCCTCCTCCGATGAACTTCAACTGGACAAGGGCTTTTGTCTTACAATTCAGCTTGGGAAGCCATTGTGCTGAGTACAGTAGACCCTTGGTATCTCCTGAGGTTTGGTTCCAGGACCCCCTGTAGATACCAGAATCCATGGATGCTTATGTCCCATTAAATACAATCATAGAAATCATAGAGATGGAAGAGACAACAAGAGCCATCCTGTCCAACCCCCTGCCATGCAGGAACTCCAAATCAAAGCATCCCTGACAGATGGCCATCCAGCCTCTGCTTAAAGACCTCTAAGGACCATTGTCGAACAGCCCTTACTGTCAGGAAGTTCCTCCTAATGTCTATTTGGAATCTCTTTTCCTGCAATTTGAATCCATTGTTCTGCATCCTAGTCTCTGGAGAAGCAGAAAACAAGCTTGCTCCCTCCTCAATATGACATCCCTTCAAATATTCATATCACCTCTTAACCTTCTCTTCTCCAGGCTGAACATTCCCAGTTCCCTAAGGCGTTCTTCATAGGGCATGGTTTCCAGACCCTTCACCATCTTAGTTGCCCTCCTTTGGACATGCTCCAGTTTCTCCACATCCTTTTTGAATTGTGGTGCCCAGAACTGGACACAGTATTCCAGGTGGGGCCTGACCAAAGCAGAATAGAGTGGTACTATTACTTCCCTTGATCTAGACGCTATACTTCTATTGATGAAGCCTAAAATTGTATTGGCCTTTTTAGCTGCTGCATCGCACTGTTGACTCATGTTCAACTTGTGGTCTACTTGGACTCCTAGATCCCTTTCACACGTAGTTTCATTCAGCCAGGTGTCCCCCATCCTATATCTGTGCATTTCATTTTTCCGCCCTACGTGTAGGACCTTACATTTCTCTGCGTTGAATTTCATTTTGTTGCCTCTGGCCCACCTTTCTAGTCTATTCAGGTCACCTTCCAGGTGAGGCCTGACCGAGGCAGACTAGAGGGGCATCTGCAAAATGGGTAGCCCGTTAAGCTGCGGTTGCTAGAGTCAGTGGATAAAAAGAATCTCCGGATAAGGTAGTTGCAGCCTTCATCCTAAGAATGAGATGGAGATGGAGATGGGGTTCCCAGAGATCATCCAAAGTGTCATTTTTGGGGGGGGGGGGTCTGCTTCGGCCGGCGCTTACCTTGCAGGGGAAGAGGACGGCGGAGGCCACTTTCTCCATGGCCAGGTTGCGGATGCTGGGGGTGAGGGAGCCCCGGCAGGTGGGGCAGCAGCTCAGCTTCTGCCGGCATTGGTTGCAGACCAGGTGCCCGGCCTGGCACTGCAGGATGGGAGGCAGGACGTAGTCGAAGCAGACCGGGCACTCGAAGAGGGAGGTCAGCTCGTGGTGCTGCGGGGAAACCGGACCCCCGCTGCTGCTGCTGCTGCCGCTGCCGCCTTCCCCTCCTGATCCGGATCCGGCTCCGGCAGCAGAGACGCTGGGGGCGGCGGCAGGGTGGCTGTTGCTCGCAGCAGCTGGAGGAGCAGCAGCTGGAGGAGGGGCGGCAGAAGCAGCACCCACCGCTGGACTCTGCTGCTGCTGCTTGCCGCAGGGTTTGCTAGCGCTGGGTCCGGCGGAGGACGGGCGGCTCATGTCGGTGGGGAGCCACCATCGAAGGAGGCAGGAGCCCTCCAGCAGCAGCAGCAGCAGCGCCGCTCCCCAACCCTCTCCGCGATCGAAGGAGAGAGAGGCAGACCTCCCCGGAGCCCCGCAGCCGCCAACGTTCCAAAAGAGAACGCCGCCCGGGACCCCAACGTTCCAAGAGAGAAGCTCAACGTTCGAAAGGGAAAGCCCCAAAGACCCCCCGCAGCCTCAACGTTCCAAAAGCGAAGGCGGGCCTCTCGGGCGTTCCAAAAGCCAAAGGGAGGAGGAGGAGGAGCAGCAGCCCTCGCGGTCCCCGAGGCCGGATCACTCGGCTGCTCCTCTGCTTCTGGACCTCGGAGGCCGTTGCTGCTGCTGCTGCTGCTGCTGCTGCTGTGTCCTTCTTCCTCCTTCCTTCCTTCCCTTCCGCTCCTCCTTCCTTCCCTCCCTCCCTGCCTGCCTGCCCAGCAGCAGCAGCGTGGCTCCTTCTCTTCTTCGCCTCCACCCCGGAACCTGGCGCTGAGTCTGACGCAAAGCAATAGAGAGGAGGGAGGAGATGGGAAGCTGCTGGCGAGAAGGAGGGGGATAGTGGCAAGAATTGTTTGTTTATTTATTATTTATTATTTTATTTATTTATTTTTATACCGCCTTTCTCTCAAAGTGGGACCCAAGGCGGCTCACAACAACAACGTAGGTCAGTCTCTCTCCTCCTTTTGCAGGTCTTGAAACCAGAGGCCGGAGCGGAGGGCCATCTGTCACAGCGGGGATGCTTTGATGGAGAGTTCCTGCACGGCAGAATGGGGTTGGACCAGAGGGCCCTGCTTTTCTTAGTTCCAACTCTAGGATCCTGTGGTTAAAACAACCATTAAAGGCATACCAATTAAAATCCAGCATTAAAAAATTGCCAAGCCCTCCCTCTGGTCCACCTGCCTTGGTCCAGGCCTCAGAGGGAGGGAAGAACTGCTGCCCCTGATCCCCTTCCCCATCACCATTCCCTTCTCCTTTTGTGTTATCTCTTTTAGATTGTGAGCCTGAGGGCAGGGAACCGTCTAATTAACAAGGTTGTATGTTCAGCGCTGTGTAAATTTATAAATAAAGGTTAATTATAATTTTAAATAAAATTTTATATGTAAATATATATATATATATATATATATATAAATTACAAATACAAAATTTTAAAACGTACAAGATTAAAAATAATAATAATCGAAAATAAAAGATTCCCCTGAGCACCCCCTGGTGGCCACTTGGGTTGCTCCTGCTCCTGCTGCTGCTCCCCCAGACCTCCTGGGCTCTACAGGACTCGGGCTACGTCTGCACTGCAGCAGTGATCCAGTTTCATTCTCTGAAGATGCCAGCCATAGATGTCAAAAAAACATCAGGGCCAAACTCTTCCAGGGCATGGCCCCGTAGCCCAAAAAACCCACAAAAAACGATGGACGCTGGCCATGAAAGCCTTCGGCTTCATAATCTGGTTTCACACCATTTTGGCCCCATTCCCACTTACATGTCAGCCGTTTTGCAACTCGCCTCTTCTCCGTGTCAGTGAAGCGGCGGCTGAGGAGAGGAAGAAGCCTTGGAGGCCAAGCCATCGCCTCCCAACCTTCCCCACCTGGGAAGCAAGAGCACCAATGGGGGAAAAGACAGAGAGAGACAAAAGAGTGAACATCTTTACAAGGAAATGTGGTGGCAAGTTCCACCACTTTGGATGCCGGTGAGAAGGAGGCGAGGCCGGGACACCTGGGCCCTAAAGATCCCCAACACCACCCTTTTTCCTCCAGCCACGGTCCCGTGGCAAACTTTGGCCCCCCGAGGAACAGAGCCATATTGGGATTAATTATGAGGTAGAATGTTTGTTATAGTATTGGGATTTTATATATTGTAATTGGTAACTTCCCCCCTCCCACTGTGTATTATATACTATGTTCTGAATGTAATTTGTGCAAATTTGTTTGTTTTCAATTTATGTTAACAGACCAAGGATGTATATTGTTACTATATTATATTTGATTGTTACTGTATTTTCTTTGCCTGCTAGTGTATTATACTGTTTATTGCATTTCTTGTATATGCATTGGTTAGGGATTGGCATGGGTTGACTTGTATTTATTGTTCTTTGTATTTTATTTTCTATTGTTGTAAGCTGCCCAGATCCCCTGTTGATTGGGTGGGGGATAAATAAATCTATTATTATTATTATTATTTTAAAGGGCCATTGTTCCCACTATCAAAGCAGATCTTTTCATTATCCTCTTGTAACCACTTCTTCTTTTTGGCATGATTGTGTCCTCACTATTTTGCACCGCTTCAAAATGCATTCAGTCATCTGTGTGACGTAAGCAGTAGCCCAGCTTGGGAACTGCGGGCATATTCCCACTAATTTAAAGTGAATTTCTGGTCAGATTATATGACCGTCGTTCCCATCTGAAACCAGTTCCAATCCTATTTTGATCTGTTTTAATTGCAATGAAGCAAGGCAAATGCAAAGAAACCCACTCTTTCCTGACACTAGTTCTTTGGTGGTTCTTTTGAAAAGAATCGATTCTGAAGTGGGTTCAACAAGTGGGAACGACGGATCTGAATTGCATCCATACGTGGTGATGGGGAATACAATGGCTTGGATAATCCGTACTTTGTATCAAACATGGATCAGAGTGGGGACTGCAGTCAAGAAATCAGAAGAAGACCTAGGTCCCATTCATACTAGCCCATTTGGTCCTGCTAGAACTGGGTAGATCCGGTTGCCCCCATACCAAATCTCACCGGAAAGAAGTTCCCACTACCCTTTGCCCCCATCGATGTAATTTGCCCCGCTGGAGTTCACACTCTCAAAAGTAGTGGTTGAAGGTGGAGCCTCCTTGTTGGCAATCAAATGATGTGTCATGCTGCCATTCGTCAATATTGTGAGTGCTTCCCCTCTTTAAAAAAAAAAAAAGCAACATAAGAGCGTTGTCCTGCGGGGCTCCCTTTCCTCCCCTCTCTGATCGGGCCCTTCGGCTTGTTGACAGCTTATGTGCGTGCGTCAGCCGGGCTGAGTGAGAGGGACGTGAAAGGGCTTTGTGCCTGTGGCAGGTTCCCTTTCCTTCCTCCTCCTCCTCCTCCTCCTTCTTCTCCTGTTGAGGGAAGGCATTGCTGCCTCTTGCTGCTGCTGCTGGCCCCTGGTTTTTCTTGGGGATATCCCCACTATATCTTTTGGCAGGAGAAGAAGGGAGGAGGTGTCAGGAGAGGCAAGGAAGCCCCGCTCGGTCATGCCACACTCCAGAGGCCTGGGTGAGGGGCCAGCAGCAGCAAGAGGCAGCACTGCCTTCCCTCAGCAGGAGGAGGAGGAGGAGGAAGGAAAGGGAGCCCCCCACATGCACAAAGCCCTTTCATGTCCCCCTCACTCAGCTCAGCCCAATGCATGCGCATAAGCTGTCAACAAGCCGAAGGTCCCGATCAGAGAGGGGAGGCATGTTCCACCCACTGCCCAGCTTCTGTCTTGATCCCTCCCCCTGAATGAGCCGAACATGACCAGGGCCATGTTCACATTGGTCTGGCCCAGATTTTTCCCAAAAGAAATGGGAAAACCCCCATTTCAAATACACCTCACCAAGGGGCATTTGCTCCTGATCTCTTGTGCAAGCCCCAGATCCACTTGTGAAAACACCGACGCCAGTGAGAACTTCTTACTTTTAATCCAGGTTGCAATTTGGTTCAAAACATAGTTTGAATGGCCCCTAGGAACAGGAAGGGCAGCTATGAAAGAACTAGAAAAGATCCTAAATTGCAAAGACATAGGAATTTATCACACGGGAGGTAGAAACAGGATTTAAAACCTGAAAGAAAGAAAAAAAAAACCTAAGAAGACAAGCAAAAGCACAATTGATTTTCAGACACATCAGGGTTAACCCTACATTAAATGGTCTAGAAAGTCAATTCTTTTTTACTTTCAGGATTTTCAGGAAGTAAAAAGAATCACATTTTGTCTACTTTCTAACCAGGTTATTGTCATGTTAATGCACCTTAACAGCGACATTGTCTGAAAATCAATTGCACTTTTGCGTGTCTTTTTTTCTTTCTGTCTGGATTAATGTTGGGTTAATCTGGACATCATCTGATAATAAATCCGCTTTTGTGGGGGGTTTTCCACTTTAAATTGGTACAAACCAATTCATTCCATTTCATATACATATACCATACTTGACTTTTAACATTTGACCTTACTACAAATTCATAACTCAGTTTGTCACTTTATTTTTCTAATATTCATAAGTCCTTAGCATATTCTTAATCTATTACAATTACACTTCCCCATTGCTCCTTCATATGTTCAAAGTCCAATCACCAATCATTCTCAAATTTTCCCATTGACCTCGCCTTTAAAATTTGTGTCAGTTTATCCATTTCTATTATCTCCAGCAACTTCATTGACAATTCTTCTATATTAGGCAGGTGTGCCCTCCCTCCCTCACCGCTCCATGTGTGTCCCTCCAGAAGCTCTGCACTTAATGAATGGAAGAGGATGACCATCCCAGATAGAAGGAGTGTACCATTCTTTGGTCAAATGTATACAGTAGTCATCTCCCCTTCTTAGTTTTTACTGGTGATATCTTTGGAAAATGAACTGGTGCAGAAAATTGTGGGGGACACTCAGGCGAACAGATATAATCACTTTTCCAGTAACAATATCAAAAGCCCAATAAGAAAGAAAAATAACTGACATACGTTACACGGATGCAATTACTGAATTGCAAAATCATTTTTAAGCTGTAGAAACAGTGGGATAAATTGCTAAAAATGAATACAGTAAATTAAGAAACATGCAAAGTTCTTTGTAGGAGTTGGTTGTTAATCTGTCATTCGCAGTTTCACCCAACTACTGTTTATTATTAACTACTATTAATATAGTGCATTTCAGTTCCTACACACTCACCCAAGCATGTATATAACTTACTCTCAACATTTCACAAATGAAAACTGGGATGCATGTGGTGAGATGACAAAAGCTATTCTGGGGAAGGACACAAAAACTAGGAAAGGCTTCAGCAATTTGCTTTTTCCTAACTCTACAGGGAAGGGAAAGATTCTGCCCCTCCTCTCATCTCCCACTGCTGAGTTAATAGTTTCAAAATTGAGTTAAAGACTATATTGTTTAGGGAAGCATTCCCAGATGTGTGCCTTTGCCCCAGGATGCCTCGTTTTAACTATGTATTAAGAAGCTGAGCCCTCCCTCCAATCCTTTCTGCCGGGCCTCAGAGGGAGAGAAGAATTGATGGACCTCATCCCCTTCCCCACCACCTTTCCCTTCTCCTTTAGTGTCATGTCTTTTTAGATTGTAAGCCTGAAGGCAGGGAACCGTCTAATTACAGACTGTATGTTCAAAGCTGTGTAAATTTACAGCGCTATACAAATAAAAGATAATAATAATAATAATAATAATAATAATAATAGAGTGCAAACAACTTTTGCATTTTGAACTCCAGTTGTAGCAGCTGAAATAAGCTAAGGACAAAGGGAGAAAATGGAAGGAGGAGAGAGAATCTGGGACATTTTAAAAGCACCTGGAAAAGTGGGATGACAGTGGATTAATTGGACATTTCATGAATTGGGACAGCTGGAGAGCATGGTATAAATATCTAACAGAAGCAAAATCTGATGAACTGCAGCCCACAGAAACTTAGACCAAAAACAACAACAACAAAACCAAACTTTAGTTTATAAGGCTAGTTTAGTTTAAAAGGCTAGACTCTCTCATTGCTTCTTATTGTTCTTTTCCTTCACAAGAGGTCAAATGATTTGAGGCTTCCTTGTACTTGGAAATTCAGATGGAACAGGATGTCAATCTGCTGAATATTATTTATGAATCACCATCCAATAAAACAGCAGGGAAACATTCCCAGTAATGTGAAATGTGTCTTTTATTCACTCATGACTTGCAATATGTCTTGAGCAAGTCTTATTTCTCAGTTTTCAGAGACTGAAAACAAGACTAAAATATTTCTTGAATGATGTCCAGACCAGCACAGTTGGCATAAAACAGCAAAAGCTCACCAAGGATTGCTATAACCAAAAGCTATGTTTCTAGGCCATCACACTGAATGAAATGCACTTGGCAGCGCAAGGCTGTTGCAGGAACAGCATCATTACTATGTCAAAGTGTCCACTATGTCAGTCAATCAATAAACAAACCAACAAACAGGCATCTCTCAAGAAATCTGTTCCATGCTGCTTTAGTTGCTGTTTCCCAGTCTGTAGTTCACTTACCTAACAAGGCTTTCTTTGTTACCCAGGATAGTATGACTCAGCTGTGATTCTCGTCATAAAACATTTTTTAAAATTAATTCAGTTGGTCTTTGATTGCATAGAATTTGATGGAAGCATTGTAAGGTGAGAACACCCACATCAGTAAATTCGTTTTGAATTCAGCACTGATTACAATAGGGGAGGAAATCAGTTCTGGCTGTACTTTCATACAAGAACAGTCTGACATGCTGTTGTATATCTAAAAGCCCTATTATGCAAACGTGGCAGATTAAGTAAGAGGTCAGGCCAGTTTTCGCACATTTCATCCCTTTATGAAAGTGGCGATGCATTGCTCAACTACTAAGGGAAGGTGGTTAAGGTGTGTTCAGTTTTTGTCAGCTCAGATCGAATCTTGACTACAAGCTAGAGGGATCACATGTTCTTTTCTTTGGAGGCCTGTCTGAGGAGAATAGGGTTGCCAGGTGAAATAAGGGAGATGCTCCTGTATCTTTAGTGGTTGTTCAGAAAGGTTCTGTACTTTTACTAGTTGGGCCTGTCATGCAAGCAACATCTGCTGAAATTTCATCTACGTAACTAAAGGTTGAGTATCCCTTATCCAGAATTCTGAAATATTGCAAAACCCAAAATTGTCCATATTGGGTGGCTGAGATAGTGACATCTCTGTTTTCTGAAGGTTTTGTGTACACAGACTTTGTTTCATTCACAAAATTATTTTTAAAAAACCATTGTGTATAAAAGTATATTAAAGGTACAGGAGCCCTGTTTCTTATTTCAGCTGGTAAGCTTAGAGGATAATTTTTTTTATTGGAATGGCTGTCTATTCCAAGTCCAGTACTAAAGAGGCATAGCTACAAAACAAAAACTTCCATCAATATAAACCTCAGAGTTCCCTTGTTTATAAAAACAATACCCTATAAACCTTTATCTTGAATCTAAATATCCGTGATTTACGTATTTGGTAAATCATCTGTGCCAAAATGCAAACTGATCCAATAAAAATTGCATAGGTACAATTTACATTGGTCTGAAAAATGACACATTTGCCCCTTCATCCCATTTTTTTTTAAAACAGGAGCCTCAGAGGAGCAAGAGGATGGGCTTTGACAAGGTTGATCAACAGCCAGTAGGCTATCTGGTTACTGTGGTATGAGACACTGTGTTTCTCTTTACAGAATAGAAATGACTTATAAATTTGTACTTATACATATAAATTATCACATTTTTTTGCAAACCATTGTCCTTTTTAATATGATGTTTAAATGGCCTCTCTGGTGGATTCATCACCAACACAGGCCCAGGTTTCAGACAAATACAGTACTGTAACATGTGACAATAGAGAGTCATTCAGGTGAATCACTCCAGTGAATGCAATTGCAGCATTCTCTCCACTTATCCAAGAAAAAATCCTATAGACTCAGTGGGACTTACTTCAGAATAGACATGTTTAGGATTGCACTGTCACTTCCTCTACCTCTGCATTCAAATAAAGTCAGGTGTGGCCCAAGAGATAATCATACTTAAGGCAAGGCAGGGAGTGGTAGTTCTCACCCATCCAAAGCAAAGTTCATAATACTCAAAGTTACCATAGAACCCCTCTGCACTTTTCCTTTTCTCCTGGAGGAAAAAGACAGTAATAACAAATGAATTAACTAACTTTGTTGTGGAAACAATCTCCAAATTGTTTTACTTGAGTGTCAGGTAAAAGGTTCTTAATAAACCCATTGTATTTCAAGGGACTCTGCTACTTTGTTATGTACATGAAATTTACATAGATTTGTAGCCAAAGAAGAGGCAAGGAATGTCGGGAGGGAAGCAGTTGTTTAATTGTGGAACAAAACAGTTGAAAATAGAAACCACAGCTTGGAACGGTTTCTTCTCTGGACTACAACTCCCAAATACTTCCAGCCTGCATGGCTGGTTGGGGGCTTCTGCCAGTTATAGGCCAAAAAGGGAACTTTCCTAGGCTTTGCTAAACAAAACAGACATTTTGTCTATTTAATTCATTTGCTTTTGCCCAGCCTGAAGCTAAGTCAAAGGGGGCTTTAATAGGGTTTGGTGTTCAGGTGTGCTGATTCCTATCAATAAGGAGTAACCTGCATAATTGATCACACAACGAGCATGATCACACAATGAGTACCAAAAGCAGTAGCAGCTTCCCATAGAAATAAATGTTAATAGTCATTTTAAGTCAGCTTATATTTATCACATGCCATTCCACAAATGCCTTTCTTGTGAAGGAGCAATTTGGAAGTTATCTTTGCATCTTCAGTTAGGTTTGTCCTTGCCCTTGCAGAAGTATCAAGCATTGGGAAATCAGCACCAGGATGATGAAAAGCAGCAGCAGCAGCACAATTGTTTCTGCATGGAAAACAGCTGGAATGGTGCCTGCCTTTATGAGCAGAGCATGGTAGGAGATGTGCCTTCATGTGCAGCTGCGAGTGCTACATGGGACATTTTGTTTTGCTGAGATTGCTAGTTAGCATTGCATTGCTTTACTACATGCATTTTTTTAAAACTGCAAAGTTCCGTCTGTTGGCCCTGGGTACATTTTCTTACGTGTTTCTGCAACCCCCTAGGGCAGTGAATCCCAAACTTTGGTCCTCCAAATGTTTTGGATTTTAGCTTCCAGAATTCCTGATTATTGGCCAAGCTGGACCTTCAGAGAGCTAAAGTCCAAAAGACCTGGAGGACCAAAGTTTGAGAATCACTACTCTAGGGGAATGTTGTGCAGGAAATTCTGAATCCTCATACTTGCTTGTAACAGGATCTTAGCCTTCTCTGTCTCTTTCAGAAACCTTTGAAAATAAAAGTATAATACATAGTGTGGCATATTGTGTCATATTTAGTGGGTTTACTCCCCCCCCCTTAAATTTATAGAAAGCATTTCATCTTTCATTTCTGCATGCTGTCTCCAAAGTGACTTAAACAACATCATAATAATAATAATAATACATTTTATTTATACCCCGCTCTTCAGCCAAAGCTATCAGAGCGGCTTACAATTTGTTAATTAGACAATTAAGTCCCCTCAAGATGGTGGTTGAAGGGAGGGCTCTTCTTGCTTCCAGCAGGAGGTGGCCTGCATCTCTCTCCCCTCAAGATGGTGGTTGAAGGGAGGGCTCTTCTTGCTTCCAGCAGGAGGTGGCCTGCCTTTCTCTCCCCTCAAGATGGTGGTTGAAGGGAGGGCTCTTCTTGCTTCCAGCAGGAGGTGGCCTGCATCTCTCTCCCCTCAAGATGGTGGTTGAAGGGAGGGCTCTTCTTGCTTCCAGCAGGAGGTGGCCTGCATCTCTCTCCCCTCAAGATGGTGGTTGAAGGGAGGGCTCTTCTTGCTTCCAGCAGGAGGTGGCCTGCATCTCTCTCCCCTCAAGATGGTGGTTGAAGGGAGGGCTCTTCTTGCTTCCAGCAGGAGGTGGCCTGCCTTTCTCTCCCCTCAAGATGGTGGTTGAAGGGAGGGCTCTTCTTGCTTCCAGCAGGAGGTGGCCTGCCTTTCTCTCCCCTCAAGATGGTGGTTGAAGGGAGGGCTCTTCTTGCTTCCAGCAGGAGGTGGCCTGCCTTTCTCTCCCCTCAAGATGGTGGTTGAAGGGAGGGCTCTTCTTGCTTCCAGCAGGAGGTGGCCTGCCTTTCTCTCCCCTCAAGATGGTGGCTGAAGGGAGGGCTCTTCTTGCTTCCAGCAGGAGGTGGCCTGCATCTCTCTCCCCTCAAGATGGTGGTTGAAGGGAGGGCTCTTCTTGCTTCCAGCAGGAGGTGGCCTGCATCTCTCTCCCCTCAAGATGGTGGCTGAAGGGAGGGCTCTTCTTGCTTCCAGCAGGAGGTGGCCTGCCTTTCTCTCCCCTCAAGATGGTGGTTGAAGGGAGGGCTCTTCTTGCTTCCAGCAGGAGGTGGCCTGCCTTTCTCTCCCCTCAAGATGGTGGCTGAAGGGAGGGCTCTTCTTGCTTCCAGCAGGAGGTGGCCTGCATCTCTCTCCCCTCAAGATGGTGGTTGAAGGGAGGGCTCTTCTTGCTTCCAGCAGGAGGTGGCCTGCATCTCTCTCCCCTCAAGATGGTGGCTGAAGGGAGGGCTCTTCTTGCTTCCAGCAGGAGGTGGCCTGCATCTCTCTCCCCTCAAGATGGTGGTTGAAGGGAGGGCTCTTCTTGCTTCCAGCAGGAGATGGCCTGCATCTCTCTCCCCTCAAGATGGTGGTTGAAGGGAGGGCTCTTCTTGCTTCCAGCAGGAGGTGGCCTGCATCTCTCTCCCCTCAAGATGGTGGTTGAAGGGAGGGCTCTTCTTGCTTCCAGCAGGAGATGGCCTGCATCTCTCTCCCCTCAAGATGGTGGTTGAAGGGAGGGCTCTTCTTGCTTCCAGCAGGAGGTGGTCTGCCTTTCTCTCCCCTCAAGATGGTGGTTGAAGGGAGGGCTCTTCTTGCTTCCAGCAGGAGGTGGCCTGCATCTCTCTCCCCTCAAGATGGTGGTTGAAGGGAGGGCTCTTCTTGCTTCCAGCAGGAGATGGCCTGCATCTCTCTCCCCTCAAGATGGTGGCTGAAGGGAGGGCTCTTCTTGCTTCCAGCAGGAGGTGGCCTGCATCTCTCTCCCCTCAAGATGGTGGTTGAAGGGAGGGCTCTTCTTGCTTCCAGCAGGAGGTGGCCTGCATCTCTCTCCCCTCAAGATGGTGGCTGAAGGGAGGGCTCTTCTTGCTTCCAGCAGGAGGTGGCCTGCCTTTCTCTCCCCTCAAGATGGTGGTTGAAGGGAGGGCTCTTCTTGCTTCCAGCAGGAGGTGGCCTGCCTTTCTCTCCCCTCAAGATGGTGGCTGAAGGGAGGGCTCTTCT
Source organism: Urosaurus nigricauda (assembly GCA_034509955.1). Taxonomy (NCBI): domain Eukaryota; kingdom Metazoa; phylum Chordata; class Lepidosauria; order Squamata; family Phrynosomatidae; genus Urosaurus; species Urosaurus nigricauda. The sequence goes on from JAOEGL010000003.1 coordinate 247,570,297, forward strand.
TGCTTCCAGCAGGAGGTGGCCTGCATCTCTCTCCCCTCAAGATGGTGGTTGAAGGGAGGGCTCTTCTTGCTTCCAGCAGGAGGTGGCCTGCATCTCTCTCCCCTCAAGATGGTGGCTGAAGGGAGGGCTCTTCTTGCTTCCAGCAGGAGGTGGCCTGCATCTCTCTCCCCTCAAGATGGTGGTTGAAGGGAGGGCTCTTCTTGCTTCCAGCAGGAGATGGCCTGCATCTCTCTCCCCTCAAGATGGTGGTTGAAGGGAGGGCTCTTCTTGCTTCCAGCAGGAGGTGGCCTGCATCTCTCTCCCCTCAAGATGGTGGTTGAAGGGAGGGCTCTTCTTGCTTCCAGCAGGAGATGGCCTGCATCTCTCTCCCCTCAAGATGGTGGTTGAAGGGAGGGCTCTTCTTGCTTCCAGCAGGAGGTGGTCTGCCTTTCTCTCCCCTCAAGATGGTGGTTGAAGGGAGGGCTCTTCTTGCTTCCAGCAGGAGGTGGCCTGCATCTCTCTCCCCTCAAGATGGTGGTTGAAGGGAGGGCTCTTCTTGCTTCCAGCAGGAGATGGCCTGCATCTCTCTCCCCTCAAGATGGTGGTTGAAGGGAGGGCTCTTCTTGCTTCCAGCAGGAGGTGGTCTGCCTTTCTCTCCCCTCAAGATGGTGGTTGAAGGGAGGGCTCTTCTTGCTTCCAGCAGGAGGTGGCCTGCATCTCTCTCCCCTCAAGATGGTGGTTGAAGGGAGGGCTCTTCTTGCTTCCAGCAGGAGGTGGTCTGCCTTTCTCTCCCCTCAAGATGGTGGTTGAAGGGAGGGCTCTTCTTGCTTCCAGCAGGAGGTGGCCTGCCTTTCTCTCCCCTCAAGATGGTGGTTGAAGGGAGGGCTCTTCTTGCTTCCAGCAGGAGGTGGCCTGCATCTCTCTCCCCTCAAGATGGTGGTTGAAGGGAGGGCTCTTCTTGCTTCCAGCAGGAGGTGGTCTGCCTTTCTCTCCCCTCAAGATGGTGGTTGAAGGGAGGGCTCTTCTTGCTTCCAGCAGGAGGTGGCCTGCCTTTCTCTCCCCTCAAGATGGTGGTTGAAGGGAGGGCTCTTCTTGCTTCCAGCAGGAGGTGGCCTGCATCTCTCTCCCCTCAAGATGGTGGTTGAAGGGAGGGCTCTTCTTGCTTCCAGCAGGAGGTGGACCTGCCTTTCTCTCCCCTCAAGATGGTGGTTGAAGGGAGGGCTCTTCTTGCTTCCAGCAGGAGGTGGCCTGCCTTTCTCTCCCCTCAAGATGGTGGTTGAAGGGAGGGCTCTTCTTGCTTCCAGCAGGAGGTGGTCTGCCTTTCTCTCCCCTCAAGATGGTGGTTGAAGGGAGGGCTCTTAAATTAATTAAATCAGAATTAAATTGGAAAAAAATCAGTTAAAATATATAAAAAATAGATTTGAAAGACCTGAAATTAATTCTTCACTGATTACTGTTAAATTAATTAAAATTTGCACCCACTATATTAAACTCTGGGGAAGACAGTGTGATGTAGTAAGTCTTGGACTACGACTGGAGATCAGGGAATGAATCCCCACTCAGCCATGGAAACCCACTGGGGTGGCCTTGGGCAAATCACAATCTCTCAGTCTCAGAAGAAGGCAAAGACGAACCATCTCTGAACAAATTTACCAAGAAAACCCCCATGATAGTTCCAAGGTTGCCATATGTTTGAAACAAGGATGCACAACAAAATATTAAGGCCTATAATATTCAGGGGCCTTTCATAAGCAATTATAGCACAAATATTCTGCTTTAACTGCCATGGGATTTGTAGTTTGATGAGGATCCACAGCTGAGAATTCTAAATACACTATCCCTTCATTAAACTGCAAATTCCAGTGTTCCACAGGATATTACTATGGCAGTTAAAGGGGAATTACAGGGCTATAATTTTGTAATGTGAAAATAATAAAATAATAATTATTTTTAAGGCATATAATATGCATGAACCTCATATGTACTCAAGTCAACATTAAGATGGTATTGCCCAGAATATTGTGGTATTGACCATAATACTGTTATGATTCCTATGGTTTTGGTTACTGAATTGATTACAGTGCACATTGGGGCTTTCTAGATTGGCAGGAAAGTGTGACATGAAGTTGCCTTTTCCTTAATGCTTAGCAGCTGCACCACAGCCTTTAGATGGAGCTGCGCTGTTCCGCAGTTTTTAAAAAAGAAGCTGGGAAAACCAGCACCTTTTTAAAGGCGCTTCTCCCCTAAAACACAAAAAAAGCGTTTTCATGGCACACTTTCCCTTTTTCTCATCTAAAGGGTAGACTTTCATGCAGCCATGAACACATTTCTTTTTGCCAATCTAGAAAGCTCCATAGTTTCTTTCTGTGGGCCTAAATACCCTAAAAGCACCAGATCTCGTCTGATCTTGGAAGCTAAGCAAGGTCAGCCCTGGTTAGTATTTGGAACAAATAGCAGGTGCTGTAGGCTGTATTTTAGAGGAAGAAACTGGCATAACAACTTCTGAGTAGTCCTTGCATAAGAAAATCCTATGAAATGAATACGGTCGACAGGTGACTTTAAAGCACAAACACATACAGGTCCTTTCCCCTTTATCTATGGTGCATTTAGTAATTTGCTGCCAAATTTCTGTTTTGTCAGTATGAAAGGTCAGTTTTTAAAATCACAGAAATAAAATTTCAGGGTTGTACTGGAAGCATGGCGGGCATAAAAAAGTATGGATGGCTACACAGAAACAACAACTCCTTTTGACAAGCTCCTGATGTAGCAGGACTTATTTTGGTGAATTGAATGAATGGATGCCTCCTTTTACCTATGTATTAAGAACGTTAGCCCTCCCTGCAGTCATCTTCCTTGGTCCAGGCCCCAGAGGGAGAGAAGAACCACTGGACCTCATCCCCCTTCCCACCACCCTTCCCTTCTCTTTGTTGTTGTCTCTCTTAGATTGTAAGCCTGAGGGCAGGGAACCATCTAATTTATAAGATTGTATGTACAGCACTGTGTAAATGTAAAGCACTATATAAATAAAGGATAATAATAATAATAATAATAATAATAATAATATCAAGAGCTTTTAGGATATTCTGAATTCATTTCTATTGTAACACCAGAGACGCTGGATGGTTTGTACAAGATGGCTAAGACAGCACCTGTGCAATTTGTTGCTCAACTGTACCTTGCCATTCAAACAAGGTCATCGACAGCAAAAATAGTCACAGTGGATTGGTTTTGCATATGAACCAGAATTGGTAACTGTGGGCCACTGACTTGCCATCAGCTCCTGCAAGATAAATTTGCAGTTCTGAGCGCCACCGTGTGGTTTATCTCCATAATCTGTCACAACAAATACTAGTCATGTTATTCCATAACTTGCTTGAGCCATCTGGAAATATTAGTCTGCTGGCAAAGCACACTTTGAACTCCATACCTTTCTGTTCAATTAAGTCTCCAATAATATTCATTGCTTTCTGAAGATTACCAGATGGTGATTTTTATAGCGTTTTTGTTCTAATATGTTGATGTTAAATGGAAAAAAAAATCGAGGGCAATTTATACAATTTTAAAAGATTTTCCAGACCTACCATATTATTGACTCTGCCATTGCATGTAAGAACAATTTTACCTTCAGCATAAGTTTATTTGACTTTAAATTGACATTTTCTGTCCAGTGAAAATTATTTGTAACACTTGGTTTACACTTTTATTTTACTTTTGTTGAGTTTATCCCTTTCATTCTCTGGACAGTATCCAATACTTTTGCTGAGCAGTCTCACTTTCTTCCTTAAAAAGTCACTTTCCCCTCTTATAAAGGACAGACTGAAACTGCCGGTAATCCCATTTTACCTGGTAACCCCATTTTATGTTTATCAACATCTTTATTATCTTAAAAGTGTCCTTTCATACAAGTGCAAACATATTTGCACCCCAGTAATTTTTACAGATTTCAGTGCAATATAAACCTTGTTCATGAGCTTAAACTACATTGAGTGGGGGGCACATAGTACCACAGTCCTAATCTGATCGAGAGGGCGGTTGCACTCCAACTTCAATCGATCTTGAACGAAACGGATTTTCTAGATCCATTTCAAACCGGTTTTCGGGCGGGCTACGGGGTTGAGACTGCCATGGTCGCCCTGGTCGATGATCTCCGTCTGGGCATCGACAGGGGTAGCGTGTCCCTGTTGGTGCTCTTGGACATCTCAGCGGCTTTCGATACCATCGACCATGGTATCCTTCTGGAACGCCTGGTAGAGGTGGGAATCGGAGGTACTGCGCTCCAGTGGTTCAGATCCTACCTCTCTGGGAGGTTCCAGATGGTGCAGCTGGGGGACGTGTTCTCCGATAAGAGGGCCCTTACATCTGGGGTTCCTCAAGGAGCTATTCTGTCCCCCATGCTCTTTAACATTTACATGAAACCGCTGGGAGAGATCATCCGGAGGCATGGGGCGCGGTGTTATCAGTACGCTGATGACACCCAAATAGTCTTCTCTATGTCTCCGACTGATGCAGTGACCAGGGATGGCGTCGCTCCTCTCGTGGCCTGTCTGGAATCGGTAATGGACTGGATGAGGGAAAACAGACTCAGCCTGAATCCAGAGAAAACGGAAGTACTGGTGATAGGTTCTCCCGGTCCAGGGATGGAGGTGGTTCCACCTGACCTGAACGGGGTCACGCTCCCCGTGAAGGACACAGTACGCAGTCTGGGGGTGCTCCTTGACTCGTCGCTCCATCTGACTCCTCAGGTTGATGCGACGGTCAGGAGCACCTGTTATCAGCTTCGGCTGATATGCCAGCTGCGTCCCTACCTGGACCGGAGGGACCTTGAAACCGTAGTACATGCTCTGGTAACCTCTCGGTTGGATTTCTGTAATGCGCTCTACATGGGGCAGCCTTTGTATCACACTCGGAAGCTACAACTGGTGCAAAATATGGCAGCGCGGGTGGTCACTGGTGCTCCCAGGGCCGCCCATATAACACCTATTCTGAAGGATCTTCATTGGCTGCCGATTCGCTTCCGGGCTCAGTACAAAGTGCTGGTTATTACCTACAAAGCCCTATATGGCTTGGGCCCAGGGTACCTGAAGGACCGTCTCTCCCCATATAATCCGCCCCGCACACTAAGATCTTCCGGACAGCGGTTATTGAGAGTTCCGGAGACCAGACTAGTGAGTACGACGAAGAGGGCTTTTTCCATCTCCGCCCCCTGTCTCTGGAACTCTCTACCTACCGAGCTCCGCTTGTCCCCCTCCCTTGCTCAATATAAGAAGGATCTAAAGACCTATTTATTTAAGCAGGCATATTGTTGAATGGACCTTTTTATTATTAGCCTGTAGTAAGCCGCCTACTGTTTTGCTGCCGCACTTGCACTTGCACTTGTACTGGGAACATTGTTTTTATTGTTTTATTGTAATTGGATTGTTTTTAATCTATATGGTTTTGATGTTTTAATGTTTTTATATGTTGTACACCGCCCTGATCTATGGAAGGGCGGTATAGAAATAAATCTTCTTCTTCTTCTTCTTCTTCTTCTTCTTCTTCTTCTGTTTCTGGTTATATCAGCTGCACTCTCAGATCTTTACTGTTTGACAGAAGATCTGAAAAGGCAACCTGCACATTTGGCTGAACATACTTAGAATGTATCTGCTATGAAATACATCTATAGTTGTTTGTACCATTTTAACAGTCACAGATTCATCTTACCAAATACTGGGATTTGTAGTATGATGAGGTGCTTAGGATTCTGTTACAGCACTTGTTTATTTCACTGAATTAGCACACTAGAATTCTCTATCACAGTTATGGAATAATAATAATAATAATAATAATTTTTATTTCTAGCCCGTCCCTCTGAGCAAGCAATCGGGGCGGGTAACAACAAGAGGTTGAAACACGACAGTTAAAATAAACCAATCCCATCCCCACCTCCCACCCCTAAAAAAGGATTAAATCAACTGTAGTTAAAACATAGTAAAATACAAACAATATCGTATATCAGCAACAGCCTAAAAGTTCTTGAGCTGTGTGGGACAGGCCAAGGACATAGAGGAGAAAAACTGGAAAAACTCTAAGGCTTGGACTTGGAGCCAGAAGATGACTAAACATTATCTGGGAAGGCCTGCCAGAAGAGATGCGTCTTTTAAGGCTTTTTTCAAGCCATCGATAGATGAAAAGAGACACATCTCATCCGGCAGGTCGTTCCACAGCCTGGGGGCGATAGCTGAGAAGGCCCTCTGAGAGGTCTGCGACAGCCTGGTCTTCATAGGCTGCAGCAGATTCCTCCCAGAGGACCGAAGTGTGCGGGGGGGGGGGGTTCATACGGGAAGAGGCAGTCCCTAAGATAGGATGGACCCGAGCCATGTAGGGCTTTAAAGGTTAAAACCAACACCTTGTACTGTGCCTGGAAACTGATCGGCAGCCAGTATAGAGACTTAATCACTGGTGTTATGTGCTCTCTCCTTGATGTTCCTGTAACAAGTCTGGGTGCCATATTCTGAACCAGTTGTAGTTTCTGGGTTAGGCACAAGGGTATCACCATGTAGAGCACATTACAATAGTCCAGACATGAGGTTAGCAGCGTGTGTACCACAGTTTCCAGATCCCTCACATCCAGGAAAGGGCACAGCTGGCATATCAGCTGAAGCTGATAACAGGTACTCCTGACCATCGCATTCACCTGACTAGTCATGTGAAGCGACGAGTCAAGAAGCACCCCCTGGCTGCGAACAGAGTCCTTCAAGGAGAGTGTGACTCCATCGAGAACTGGAGATTGTATTCCCAAACAGGATTGCCTGATACATACGGGCATGAAGGGGCACCCCGTCACGTGTTAGGGTTGCCCGGGGGCGGAGCGTATACACGCCTCGCAACCCTAGCATGTGACATGGCATACGCAGCAATAACGTTGCAGCTGCGCAGTTTCTATACGGTGCTGCACAGTTGGGACATAATAGAGGCACCTTATGGCACTTTTTCCATTTTTTTGCATCATAATAATGCAAAATGCAAAAAGGAGCTTCTTTTTTGGGCTCCTTTTTTAGTCTGCACCTTCGTCACTCCATGTGGCTGCTGCGGCGAAGATGCAGATGAAAAAGAGGTTGCGCCAGACTGCTCTTTTTGGCTGGTCTGTAAAGCCCCAATGTGTCCTGTTCTAACCTGGAACTGGCTATAACTCCAGGTCTCTCCAAGACTTTGACAGCGAAACCTGACATATCACTTCTATAATACAGCGTTTATTGGTGGTGAATGATACATCAGGTAAGTAGTCCAGATGGGCACTCCCCTACAGCAAATGTTAGAATGGAGCTCCTAAACAATGTATTCTTCCCAGACTATACCAAGGCCAAGTCTCCTAATCTCTGTGTCTGGATAGCAGGTCCCCTGAGCTAGAGTACACCACATGTCCTAGGTCATCTAGGGCAGAACCAAACAACGAAAATTGAATTGTGGAGGCATGGCCCACTTCCCACCCTACTACTGTAGTTATAAGTACTTTTGTTGTTGTTATATGCCTCAAATTGTTTCCACTTTATGGTGATTGAAAGGGGAACCTATCATGGGATTATCATGGCAAGATTTGTTCAAAGGAGGTTTTCCATTGCCTCTCTCTCACTGTGAGGCTGTGAGCGTGTTGCCTGCCAAAGCTCACCCAATGGGTTTTCATGATGGAGACTTGAATTCTGATAATCCAGAGTTGTAGTCTAACACTCAAAGCATTACAGCAGACTGGCTTTCATCTTAAGAATATGAGAGCTATACAAGCACAGTGTTCACTGAAAAGTTTACTCCCCCACTCAGTATGTACATTACACATAAAATAAGCCTGTTAATAAGGACTCAGTGTGCCTGGTGACAGGGATCACACAGGGATCACACTCACTACACAGCCCTCCAACTGTTGCTGTAACACAAATCCCAATAAGTCTACCCATCACAATCAGTAGTGAAAATTGTTGGAAGTTCCAGTTCAACAGCTTCAAGACTATTTCTACCCATGCTCTAGCAAAAGAAAAAAAATTCTAACACTGCTACTGTGTTTCCCCTTATATTATTTTTTTGCTCCCAAAGATGAGCTAGGTCTTATTTTCAGGGGATGTCTTATTTTTTCATGAAGAATAATTCACATTTATTGTTGAACAAAAAATTAACATTTATTATATATTGTATATATATATTTATATATATGCAAAAACTTTGCTAGGTCTTTTGGGGGAGGCCTTATATTTAGCAATTCAGCAAAATCTCTACTAGGTCTTATTTTCTGAGGATGTCTTGTTTTCGGGGAAACAGGGTAAGTACCACGTTTCTGTAGGATGGTGGCATAGCAGTTATGTGATATCAGATTCCTATAATGTTTAGTTTAATGTACTTTAAAAATCTTCCATCTGGATAGAAACCTAGCAGTTAAGGTTTTTCAACAAAATAGATTCTAAGTATGGATGTTGGAATCTGTGGTCCAAATTCGGGCAGTAAGTTTGTGGCTTCCTGCCCCTGTAGGATCTGGTACCTGTCTCTGCTTAGAGCCAGTGCTGGATTCTGGGATTGGCACTAGGTGTGTAGCCCTGCTCCATGAACACAAGGAAGGCATGGTGATGAACACCTGAGTATCTGTTCCAAATAAGAAGGATGAAGTATTTTATTGTATTTTAGTAAAAAGCCATCATACATAACTCACCATTCAATAAGATCTGATAAAGGAAGAACATGTACTTGTGCTTATGAAAAATATTCCTTAGCTCTCTTTCACACCAGATGTTCAAAATATAATGGGACCCAACTTGGCACTGTCAGTTAGCTAATACACATAGGATTTGATTTACATAAGAGAATTTTTACATTATTATTCTGAGATAAGGCATCTTTAAAATATGCCACATCTCTCCTTTAGCCCATAATGAGTAAATAGATGGGACACTGAAAATCTCAGCCTAAGAACCATCTCCCATATTCTCAAAGGGTTCTGCTAGGAAGATTAGTGCTTTTGGAAAGATTATTTTCAGTGAAAGAAGCACTGTTAACTTGAGTGCCTGTTCTCTAAACTGGGGAAGATCTGGCTCTGCTCTGACTGTGACCAGCTTTGCTGAACATAACAGTCTGCATATAAAATTATCCTCTATTTTTTCCTCATTTTATTAATCTTACCCATAGATCATAAAAGCTTCCATACAAAATTTGAGGCACTATTCTATATATCCTTCAAATATTGACTTAGTCTCTCACTTTTGTTTCTATAATATTTGAATAAAACATTCATACTCTTTTCTGATAGTTGAGCTGATTTTAATAAGGGTAAGGGTATGAACAGTTTTGCAATTTGCTAGGTATTACAAAAAAGTGTTTTCAGCATCTTCTCTAATTGATGATAAAAATCTATAACTGAGCCGTGCAGGGTTATTAGACAATAACACCTATTCAGAGAAAGAATCACCTCCAAGTGTAATACCACAAGTGCGTGTAGCTTTGCATGCACAGTTTTATTTCCTCCTCCTGACTGGCAGCTGTTAGGCCTCACAGGGGCCTTGTTGGAGTGCTTAGTGGTGGTTGGGGGAGAAGCAATTGAGTCCGTAGAGAATCAGCTGGTCTCAGCTTGGTGGAAAGAGAGAAATGAGAGTGCACTTTCAGACAGAGTACATCTGTCTGTTTCTTTCCCTGGGAGCTTAGAGCAGCCAGACATTCATGGTCTGAATAAGCTCTTCTTCCCAAAAGTACAAAGGAGTAGCAGAAGTCTGCTACTTGGATGGAGTGCAAGGGCAAAGGAATAGCTCTCTGTGCCCTGCCCCAGAAAGGACTTACGTGCAAGTAAATTACTAACAAGTTGCCACCCTAAGTTATTTAAAGATTCCACTTCACTCATGCTGCTGTAACTGACAACTGATAAGAATCTGCATGCAACAGAGACATTGCCACATTCCTAGCCATACAAGGCCATGATAACATAAAAACAATAGGATGGTTGATTATGGAATGTCACATTCTTGCCTAAAAGTTCAAACGCCTGGGTGGATGGGTGGGTGGGTGGGGGAACAAATCAGCACGTAATCCATAACACTTGCTCTAAAAAGTCCCATATATGTACATTCTCTGCAAGGCTCATTATAACCAGATCCACTTAAACCACAAAATTAAATGTAGGAATTATATCATTTAAATTACATCCTGCTTTACTCATCTTAGCATTTTAAGGTTCTGTTAGACCATATATTAATTACTAGATGCCCCAACAATGCTCATTATGACAGATGGCATTTCTCCCCTCAATCAGTATCTCGAGGCAGTAATGGGCTGGATGAGGAAAAACCGACTTAAGCTGAATCCAGACAAAATGGAGGTACTTACAGTTGGGGCCCTCAAACCAGGTATCGGGTTGCAACCTCCAGTCCTGGATGGGGTCACACTCTCCTCTAGGAACTGTGTTCGCAGTTGGAGGGTGCTCCTAGACCTGTCGCTTCACATGATAGATCAGGTGAATGCGACAGTTAGGAGCGTCTGTTATCAGCTTCGGCTGATATGCCAGCTGTGCCATTTTCTGGAAGTAAGCGACCTAGAAACTGCAGTACATGCACTGGTAACCTCACGACTTGATTTCTGCAATGCACACTATGTGGGGCTACCCTTATACCTAGTTCGGAAACTAGAATTAGTACACAATATGGCAGCCAGGTTGATCACTGGTAAATCCAGGTTTGATCATATTACAGTGGTCCCCCAGGTTACAAATACCCCGGGGTACGAAAGAGACGGGGCCGGAAAAACGGCCCCGGCTTGCGAAAAAAACCCGGGGGTACGAAAAAAAGCGCCGGCCCTTTAAATTTGCCATGCGGCGCTACAAAGAAAGTGGTCCCCCGGGTTACGAAGACTTCCGGGTTATGAAAGGCAAGCCAGAACGGATTACTTTCGTAACCCAGGGGACCACTGCACACCAATTTTAAAATCTCTTCACTGGCTGCCTATCGGTTTCCAGGCACAGTATAAGGTGTTGGTGGTTACCTTTAAAGCCCTACATGGCTTGGACCCATCTAAGGGATCATCTCCTTCCATACAATCCGCCCTGCACCCTCAGGTCCTCTGGGAGGAATCTACTGCAGCCTTTGAAAACCAGACTAACAGCAACCTCCCAGAGGATGTTTTCTGCTGCCACGCCCAGGCTATGGAATGCCTTGCCAGAAGAGATCTGTCAAATAATGAGCTTAGACAGCTTTTAAAAAGCTGTCAAGACGGATCTCTTCTGGCAGGCCTTTCTTGAATAGAACATTCCAACTCACTTTGAGCTCTCCTCACTCCATCCAACATTGTCACCAGAAAATTCGCTGGTTTTATATTATGTTGTTGTTTTAATTTATGAGTTTTTTCTCTTTTAAATTGTATTATATTGAATTCTCTTTTAAGGGGGGGGGGGTTCTATCTTTTATCTAGATAATGTTTTATTTAATTCCCTGTAAGCCGCCCTGATTGCCCAGGCCAAAAGGGAGGATACAAAAATAAAGTAGTAGTTATTATTATCATTATTATTATTTCCTTCCTAAACGTTAAAATCTCATGCTAACACTAAAGGGGATTGGGGAGATAAATTCTTATTCTTACATATAAATAGGAGACAAGAAACTGCTGATGATTGAGGGGGAATGTAAACATTTATAAATAATGGCTGGAATCCTATTGGGTAGTTACGTATGCATAACTGAGAATTATGCATTCATGGCTGCTTTGTATTCATGGTCCTTATGTATCTCCTCATTTAGAAATGGTAAATTACCCCAGTCCTCACTTACTGGTCAATGGTCACTGCACTCTCTGATGGTCTGTTCCCTTGATGCTCAGGAAGCACCTGACTGATGTTCTCATCTCCCCCCCCCCCCCCCGCATGCAAACAATTTTCACTGTAGGGAGAGTGTGACAGGGACTCGGTTTCTGCTTGTCACAATGGAGATTACACACAGGAGAGGATGGGGACATTTGACAACTGCTTCCTGAGCAACAGGGGAAGAGACTCCTGTCAATCATAATGGCTGCTGCCTGGTAAGTGGGGACTGGAGGGAGTCAGGCTGGGATTCACAAAGTACCTATATTACTATGAATATGTAGCTATTTAGTGCACAGAGGATCCTTGCTATTATAAAATTATAAATATTACCCTTCTTAGCCCTCACTTCTGGATTCATGATCCTAGCGATTTAACTGGAGATGCTGTGCATTCTGAGAGTCAGTGCGGTGTAGTGATTTGAGTGTTGGACTATGACTCTGAAAAACTAGAATTTGAATCCCCGCTTGGTCATGGAAACTCCTGGGTGATCTTGAGCAAATCACATTCTCTCATCCTCAGAGAAAGGCAAAGGTTAACCGCCTCTGAGGAAATCTTGCCAAGAAAACCCCATGCCACAAGTTAGAAATGACTTAAAGACACAGAACAACAACAGGAGCTATGCATTCAAAGGATGCAAAAACTAGATTACTAGTACCCAAACTAGATCTTCCTTTAGATAGGCTAGCAAGAAGTCAATACGATTTAAAATCCTTTAATTCCATTTTTTCACATGTTTCTTGCAAAGCTAAAATATATAAAGTACTAATAAATTCTAGAAAAGATAACAAATTTGTTGCTGAGGAAAGGATTGCCAACATATAAAGACCTCTGGACTGGGATGAATAGATTGTGCAGCCTTGCTTTGCTGCTCAAATAGTATTAATTTTCATTGACAGAAATCAGACCATTGTGAATATATGAAAAGGTCAATGTCATGATTTCATCCTGACATTTCCAACATTCAGTATACCTACTTGACATTTGACTCTATTCCACACATTTTGTATCCAGGCATAAATATGGAGCGCTCAATCTCTTCAGACTTATGGTGCTTACCAATCAACCAGGAACATGATCAGTGTGCCTGTAATGGAAGGTAGTCCCACATATTCCCACTAGCACCTTTAGGTGTTCAGTACCACAGGCATCAAATGCTTGTCCCTAGGTTATTTCACATGGATCATATATCTAGCACAGGAAACAGCCTTCCAAGATATGACTTCAGAACTGGCAGAAGAAGCTGTATTTCATAGTAATAGAAATCTGCTCTGAAGAAACTTTTCAAGAAAACTCTGTGACAGGTTCACCTTAGGGTCGCCACAAACTGGAAATTATTTGAAGGCACAACAAGAAATGCGTAGATGTGTGTGGCATGAGTTGTCTTTTGCTTATCTTGTAAGCACCTAATACAATCCCTCTCACCTTAAAATGGAAATGAAATTCAAGCTAGTAATTTTATTATGCTGTTTAGACCTTCCTTCTGCTCCTCTTCCTACTGTTCCTTCCCCACCCACTAAGATTTCAGGGTTCATGTGAAGAGAGGTGGTACACAAATGTCTGGACTGCAACCATGTCCATAGTCATCTTCATCAGAAGAATGGGACTGTCCCATTCCAGTTGATGGCAGCACCCTCCCACTTAGTTCGGATTGCCATCTCCACAGAAGGGAATCTTTTTTCTGGGTCACTGTCCTCGTCACTGTGGTTTCCTTCCCAGTGATGCGAATGAGTGTCTGAAAGAAGAAACACCAATGTGTAGATATTCTGTTTTATATAAAAAAAGAAGCTCCAGACTATACAATGGATTCAGATATAGTCTTAGTTAAAGTAGATCTGCTGAAATCACTATCACTTGTTAAACATCATTTCAATGGACATGATTAACTTTTGATCAAATCCATTCTTTTTCTGATTCTTCCCAAGCTATCTTATATTTCTGCAGTCTGTATTTCTCTCTAGGACAACACTGGACCTAAATCAAGGCTAATAGCCGCTTCATTTCTGGGGCAAATAGCAACAGGGGGTGGGCAGGCTATGGAAGAAATTGTAAAAAAAGGCAAGGGTGAAACTCTACCTCTCCCTTTCTAAAGTCTCAATACAGCTCTGAGCCTGTAGTTTTAAGAACAAATATCAAAGATATGGTAATACAGTCAGAGACCGAAGGAGAGAGGGAGAGATTTAGAGAGAGAGAGAGATGCACATTTCCAGTTGGATTTAGTTGGAACTCAGTATATACATGGTAGGATATTTGTTGCCCTCCTTCTGCCTTGTGTTATTCTTAATTGTTGCATGATTATGTTTTTACTTCAGCCTTTCCCCACAAGCCTAAGAGCCCCATGGGTATGTAATTCTCTGCCCCTGCCCCATGTTATCTTCACTACAACCCTGTGAAACAGATTGGGAGAGGAGAGGCCTCAAATTATTGAATGAGCTTCCAGAACGCACATAGCTTGAAAGTAATGCAGTAAGCCAGTACAGCATTAATTGCAGTAATAAGAAGGTTAAAAAAGTAGCCATGCGATCCACAAGTAGCAACAAGATTCAGAGTTCAGTAACGCCTTTAAGCATAAACAAGGTTTCATAACTGAATAGTAACACTAAAATTTTAGAATCACAGAATCATAGTGTTAGCAGTGGCATACTTAGTAGATTTGACACTTGGGGCTCCTTCCTGGGCCCTCCTTTGCCTCCTCCTGCTCATCTGGCCTAGAGAATGTGACTTGTCCAGGGAGACCTTCTATGTCCAGCAGCAGTGGTTGTGCTCCGTCTCCTTCACCTCTTCCTTACCCTGCTGGCTCTCTTGAAAGCTGGCTTGGGGCCTCCTTGCTCTGGCCCCGCCTCAGCCCCAGAGATCACATCCAAAGGTGGAGGGAGGGAGGGAGGGAGGAAAGAAGCCAGGAAGAGACCCCCCAGAGGAGCGGGCGAGGCGACCCCGATTCCTCCTTGAGGCTGTTGCCTAGAGAGGTCCAGCCCTCTCCCTCCAGGCTGCTGTCATTGATCACAGCAGCCCCAAAGCCAGGTTCCTAAAAGCAGGACCCTGCTCAGGTCTTGTGAATGCAAATTAGATCCCCTGTTCCCACTCACCTGAATTGATTTTTTAAAACAAAAAAAAAAAACCTCTCCTGAATCAATTTTTTTCAAAAGAACCACCCAAAAACTAGGGTTTTAAAAAAGCAGTTAAAAAATTTGTCTCAATTTAACATGAATCCAGCTGAACACAATCACATATGAAATGGTTCACAGTGTGAACCACACACATATAAATCGATCAGGAAATCAACTTATTATCTAGTGGGAATGAACCCTCAGTATGGATCATTTTTAATACTTCCATCCTCTCTTCAACAGCCTTTCCTGGTCTGGTGGAACTACAGGGTGAGCAGGAGAGGGAGACAATTTGCTTTACTGCCTGACCAGCAGAGCTACCAGACCCAGAAGGTAATCACTTCCCACCAGTTGCACTGGGTGACATCCCCCTCTGAGGTGTCACCTGGTACAGTCTACACTCTATTCACCCCCTATTGACATTACAGGAGTAATTTACCAGGGCTTATTTACAGGTTTTTCCATCATTGCAAGGTGTGGGCTAAACACATTTCCAGGACAAAGCAATAATGAGAGGGAAATGGCATTGTTATTAAGGGTATTTGGGCACATCCTTACATTTTGGGGCAGGAGAATACAGTGGTGTGCGTGAGGACTTCCAAAGTCTCTGAGGTCCTTAGCATTCCATAGTTGCCCACCCCATATGGGCACCTTTGCCATAACAATCTCATTGCTACTCACCCACTCATCATAAGAATAAAATTGGCAATGTGTTGGGTGATTCTGTGATTTTGCTACCACACATCTTGGGCCCCACATATGCACATTTTCGGTACAGTGTATGCTTTTTAGAAAAGATGCACTCAATTTTTTTATTTTCTTAACAATCATTGGTTATTGAATGTTGAGACACAAAGAGCGATAGAGAGCGAGGGGGATGTTAATGGATTATATGGTCTAAAATGATTGAATTATCCACATGTTCACTACAACCTTACTGACAACACTTTCAGAATTTTCTCCATTTAGTAATGTTCTTGCCCCTAATCACTGGAGCATGCTTTCCATTCCACTCTCAGACAGAGCTGTGTTCATAGGCTTTTTGTGTGTGTCTGATTCATCTAGGGACTGCTTAAAAACACCTTTTAGTGTGGCAGGCATCACTTCTGGCTATTGACAATACAATGCATGAGAATCAAAAATCAGAAGATTAATTCAAATCAATACAGCTT
Organism: Urosaurus nigricauda; assembly: GCA_034509955.1. Taxonomy (NCBI): domain Eukaryota; kingdom Metazoa; phylum Chordata; class Lepidosauria; order Squamata; family Phrynosomatidae; genus Urosaurus; species Urosaurus nigricauda. The sequence goes on from JAOEGL010000003.1 coordinate 247,586,349, forward strand.
TTCCTCTATTTTACTCTATATGGTATATGGAGATGAGGGAAATGTGCAAAAATGGATTTAGGCATCATTTTATGAAAAAGGCTTCCATGGTCATATGATACTGGGACAAGGAGAGACAGGTTAATCCATTTAAAAGTCCTCTTCCAGAAAATGTAAGCACCTACCTATTGTCAGATGCACAGTTCTCTTCAGTGAGGGCTGACCATTATAAAAATACAAGTCGAAGAGATGTTCCATTTTCCAGTCAGACAAGAGTAATCTGTTAGTGCTGAAAAGAACACTGTACATTCCATTGATATTGCACAACCATATAGGCAATTTAGGAGTCTTCATCATACTACCAACCTAGGACAGAAAGGATGTCATTCTTACCTATTGAAGTAATAAAACAAGATTTTTCTTTTTAAAAATGTGCTTTTGAAGATAGCCTTTTAAAATTCTTCAGCTTCAGAAAGCACTCTTCATTTCTTGTAGCTTTTGTATCACTGTTCAGTTCTGACATTATAGTAAATAGAAATAAGGGTCTGAAGATAACTGCCATATATATCTATACAATACAGATGATACAGATATATGTGGTATTGTCCCTTCTGTGGCTATGAGAATATGTGCTCACTGTATGATGGAGCCACTAAGAGAGAAATCATGTGTCCAGTAACTGGATCTTCAACTACAACCTTATTTCCAAAGGTGGAGAAGAAGGGCCACAGGTAGAATCTTTCCTTGCATTACAGTGGACTCCTGAGCAGTTTGCATCATTATGTAGAAATGGAGGGAAAGAACAGATCAATTTACAGGCATGAAAGTGAGGGAGGCTATGAATCCTCAAGATCCTAAACTCCCTTGTTTCAGGGACAACCTTCCGCCCCCCTTATCACACTAGAGGGCAAACAGGATTTAAACAGGAATTAAACAGGAATTAAACAGGAAATGCCCTATGTTAAACATAAGGCATTTCCTGTTTAATTCCTGTTTAATTCCTGTTTAAATCCTGTTTGCCCTCTAGTGTGATAAACCCAAACAATGCCAGCCTTGCAACTGGGATAATTCATTTCCTCCCATCTCTTCCAGCCATTTCTTATAGGACTTGGTTTCCAGAATCATCAGCTCTTCAGCATTTTATTATTGGGCTTGATGCACATATTTTGTGGAGTGGTGAGTACATAGCTTGCTTGATGGTGCAGTATTAGTAATTCCATAATAGCTTTATAGATGTTTTCTGAATGGAATATAAAACAGAAGAAGGAAGGGGAGGAGGGAAAAGAAAAAGAAATGTGGCAGCACTTTTGCTTTTGTGGATATAAATCCACTTCTTCTGATGCAGCACAGAGTGATAATAATCTTTGTTTGAGTGGGATAGGCTGTAATATGAATAGTATCAGATAACAGATGTGCCTTCCACAAAGGCCTAGCAGGAAAGGCTCTGCCTACACCCCTTTGCCATTTTACACTCAGAGAGGTAGACTATGATGATGGCAATTTAACTTTTTCCAAATATGTGGTGTTAATTATAGTCAGAGGCTGCTAATCACCTTCTATATTGATTGCTATATGACCAGAAATAATAATTATATGTGCACAAACAGATGCAGTGTAAAAATACTAGAATAGCATGAGATGAGGAAAAAGACTCGGCAGTATCTCACCTTTAGGAATATGTTCCTATCAGTCACGAGCAAGGACTGCTGCCACTTAGAGGCTGATAAGCCTAACCATGTTGGCATGAGCTTTGTACAAGCTGACTGACTATGTTTGCTGGCACATGTCGAATTTGGTTTTCAGCTGGCCACTTTTCAGTGGCCAGGCTTGCACATAATGGTAAGCTAAGGGCTGAAAGAGATGGCCCGATAAAACCACATCATGCCCCCAAGTTGCCTGGAAGTCACACCGGCTATTACACATCAACTGGCTTCTGGGCAAATCGGGAGTATGGTATTTACACATCATTTGCCCTGGAGCCAGCAAAAAGCCAGCTCCAGCAGCAAAGGGGCGGCTTCTTCTCCTCCTATTTGGGGCAGAAGCTCACCTCATTGGGGCTGCGGCATGTAGTTACCGCAGTACTGTAGCATGCTCCGCGGCAGCCCCAATCCAGCTTTTTTGGTGGTCTGTTCACCCCAAGTCATGCTTTATTGAATCCTGGCTTGTTTTTATGTCTGAAGCAGACTCTGTGTATAAACAATGGTCTATTATCTAAATGCAAACCAGAAACTGAAAGCCATGGTTTATTGTTGGTTTACAAATTCTGGCTTGTTTTAGCCATAGCTTCTCATTATGTCTTAACACAAGCTGACTGCCCTAAAGAGGAACTGGGAAGAGGAATGGAAGAGTACCAAGCAGAAATGGGGAAGACAAAGGTGATTATTATTATTTTTTTATCCATAGAACAATTCATGGCTAAAGCAACAAACCATTATCAATGTAAGCTATTGCTTAGTATAATGTACAAATGCAAATGACAAGTATGTTTTCCCCACAGTTACTACACACCTAAGTAATCGTGAAAACAGACATTTCAGTGAATTTTCTCTAACTACACATTTAACAACAAAAATGATTTACTAGAAAATGCAAGGCCCTTGTTAAAGATCCTTGATAAATGGTTTCTCTGCTGTGCCCTATCCTTGACCAGATATTACTCTGTTATTTTAAGTGAGTTAGAACACAACTTGGAAAAAAACATTTAACTACAGCTCCCAGATTCCTCCAGCCAGCAGGATCTACAGTCCAAAGATTCTGCAAACTTTAGTCCCAAGAAATTAGCGTTTCCAGGCACTAGGCAAGATCTAGCCAAATGTTTATCTTACCTGTAGAAGTCTGTAATGTTCCACCTCTTCCTTGTTCCAGTGTAAGTACCCCACATCACTGCGGGACAAGACTCCATGCAGTACCTTTTGCATGTTGCCTTCAGTGTCCAGTTTTTGGAATCCATTGAACACATGTGGACTAGCTTTGCCTGTTAAAATGATGTTCAGAAGTGCCTGTAAGGTTAAAAAAGGACCCAAATTACAGTTTCAGGTGGCACTTCAACATCTGAGCTCAACAAGTAGCACACAATAAATGACAATGAAGGCCAAAATAGATCTGATTCAAATTCTGAACTCACAGATTCTAATTGTTGTTGTTTTACTTCAAAGTAGCCATGGGAATGGATTTAATTTTTTAGTAATTTCCTCAATCTAGGAAACATATTCAGGGGTACCCATATTGGCCATTCAGCAATGTCCAACAAAATCCAAAATACACACACACACACACACACAGTTGGCTCAATAAAGATATCACTATTTGGGGGTAAATTTTGTATTTTGTTGTATTTTTCGGCATGGACAATACATCTACTCCTGAATATGTTTTCTGGATTTGAAGATATTAAATTTATCCACAACAGGGAAACCATTAACAGAAGAGAGCTAATGGACTAGAACTTAACTCTTTGTAGTTCTAACTCCAACAAAGGTTAAACTCTTTCATTTGGACTACACTTGGTAATGTAAAAGTTTTTCCAGATATAACAGTTCAGAGACTTTTCAAAAAGTTCAGTGTTTTCTGCTGAAGAAAGGGGCAATGAGCCTCACACAGGACAGATACAGCCTAGGTCTCAAAGGATTTAAATTTCTGTTGCTAATGAAGTTGAGATTTTACTGCTTGTCATTTATAGTACTGCCCTTTGTATCTAGTCCAAACATGGCCAATAAGGAAAGTAGCCTCCGTGTGCAATGAGATCCCTGAATACTACCTTAACTGACAGCAGAAGATGAATGTAGACCTGAGAGTCTAACGCTGCTATTTTTCTTCTCCTGTATTATTTATTTGAACTTTAATTTCTTGTAGGATTTGCACAGATATTAATATACAGTAAAGTCATAATTGTACAGAGAGCTCAGATTACACAGGAGATCTGTGTAATGTATTTGCTTGCCCCACATATCTGAAATCTGGTGGTTTCTTTGAATGTTTCCTCAATTATCATGACTGAATAATAACTGAACAAAACCAGCAACGTATACTTAAAAAAATGTTTACATGAAACAGATATCACACATACAAACCTACCTGTCGGCAGATGAAGTTTCCAAGCCTGCATTGTAACAGATGTGTTGTAGTAAAATCTAGGTCTTTTTGGAGCCTATCCAAAGAAAACCAAAGAAACTACAATTATTTAAAATGGCAATTTAACATCAGTGCATTATCCATCATCATCATCATCATCATCATCATCATCATCATCATCAGAGAATTTGGAGTGATTTATTTATTTATCTTTACTTTCTCCTCATGCAGGACCCAAGGCCCTATCCCCACATGATCCCCACCAGCTACCTTATAGCAGTGTTGCACTACATCTACTGCCGTCTCAACCATCATGCTTAACTTAAATTTAAATTTAAGTAACTTAATTATTAACTCTAAACTAAATTATTCAATCTAGATTTATGTTATTAAATTATTTATTTAGTTATTTGCAAACATGTATACGTATGTTGGTGTGTGCCTTTAAGTCTTTTTAAAAAACTAATGGCAAACCTATGCTTCATGGGGTTTTCTGGGGTTGAGAGTGTGTGGCTCACTTAAGGTCACCCAGTGGGTTTTCTTGGCCAAGCAGGAATTGAATCTTGATCTCTAGAGTTGAAGTCCAATGTTCAAACCACATTTCTATATACAGTCTCCCCTCTATTTTCGAGGACTTGAAGTCCACATCCCTCGCCTATTCATGGGCGGCAAATGGAGGGGGACAAAATGGGGTGCATTTCTACAGTGTGTGGCTGTGTGTTCCTGAGGGGGCTCATCTCCATTCAAGCCAATGGGGCTTGAATATAAGCAATTTCCCTTTTTTGCGAGGGGGGGGGCAGAATGGATCCCCCATGGAAATAGAGGGGTAACTGCTGCTTTTCATTTTTTTAAAAATCTCAAAGCGATTCACAGTAAATGCAGATATGATAAAACAGTAGCTAAAAAGACAAAATAAGAACAATCCAAAGCTCCCCCCAAAAAACCATGATATGGCCTTAGGGTTGCCATAAAGCAGAAACAACTTGAAGGCATACACCGACAAGAACAAAATCAATAAAACCTTTCATTAAAACCAGAGGTGACCGTAGAATTAACAGTAAGGAAAAGGAACTGGAAAACATCTGAATAAACAGGCAGGTCTTTAAGTGTAGATGAAAACACTCAAAACCGGGAGCCTCCCTGATTTCAATAGGGAGAACATTCCACACAGTGGGAGCCACAGTAGAAGGCCTTCTGAGAAAATTAAAAGCTCACACATTTTATTTACCTTTCAAATGTTCTTGAGAAAAGTAAACTATATAGAAATAAGATCACTCCATGACTTCCTTCACATTTCAGCTGATTTAAAAGAAGAAGAAGAATGATAAATGTTACTTGGGGTTATGCTGACAGACATACATTGCTCCTTTCCCGTCTATCTCACTGTAGCTAGGGAGGGGGCAATGTGCTGAATACATGATAAGTATAGTAGCCCATAAACTAGATCAGAACTTAATACAGATCCGTTTTATAACACTGCTGAATAAAAGTAAGGTTGCAATCTTATGCGCACTTTTGTCTCACCAGAAACAGTGGTACGGGGTGCAGCTGTGTGTGTGTGCAATATGAAATTGTCCCAAATTTCTAGCACTGCAGTAACTTTAGACTTCAGCTGAGCATTTAAAAATACAGTTTAGTCATCCGAAGAAAAGAGGCAGGCAAAGTTACCAATGGAACATGAACACACAAAGTAGTAGATGTGAAGATTTTTCAGCATCTAACTTGGTCCAATGCTGTAAATTTGTGGACTGAAGGAAAATTTAATGGAGGCAGAATTCTTATTTTAAGGACAATTAAATTCCCTAGTTTTGCACACACACCCCTGTCAATATATACATCCCAAACTTACTTATGAGTTACTTACTATGGGCTGATCTAGACTGGCAAAAAGGGGTGTGTTCATGCCTGCATGAAAGTGTAGCCTTTAGATGACCCACACTGAAAGTTTGGCATGAATGCACTTCTTTTGCACTTTAGTGGGGAAAAAGCATCTTTAAAAAAGACCTGCTTTTCCCAGCTTCTTTTTTAAAAAGGTGTAACAGTGCAGCTGTGTCTAAATGCTGCAGTGCAATTGTGCAGTTTTTTAAAGCTCCCAAACCCTAGCTCCAGCTCTAATCCGAACCCCAGACATGCGCAGTAGGGACTATGGGATTCTGTAACTGTTATGCAACTGCGCATAAAATGTCAATTCATTCATAAAATAAAGAAGTTTATTCATAAACTTAAATTGTAATGGATTTAATATCTTTTTAAGGGGGCGGAGGGATGCAGTTTGTTTTATTGATGTAATAGTATTTTAATGTGTAAGCTGCCTCAATTGATCTCAAAGGGGTGGGATAATAATAATAATAATTATTATTATTATTATTATTATTAAAGGGGTTCATTCATGATGCCCCGATGCAACTGCACACTTAAAATGGGAAGCAAAACCACAATGGTAATTTGACAGATCTTCATAACTGCACAGGTCATGTGTGATGTACCTGCACAACTGTGCAGTTCGCAGCTGGCAATACAATTGCCTGTATGATGTACCGGTGCAACTGCACAGTTCGCAGCCGGCAACAACAACGACAAAAAAATTAAAGGTTCAGTGCGGCCAAAAGCCCTGTTCATTGCCACCCGTGCAGCTGCTCTGCCTGTGTTTCTAGCATCCTGACAGCTTCCAATGTAGTTGCTGAGCAACAGAAAAGACTACAGATAAGTTGTCCCCATACCTCCTCAGTGTAGCTGCCCTATGCCTTTTTATTACACACCTGGGGCTTGCAGTGTAGCTGCTAAGCATTAAGGAAAAGGCAACTTCATGTCTCCCTTTCCTGCCAATCTAGAAAGCCCCTATGTGTAATTCTTCCTTTAGTTACAACTGAAAGCAACAAGTGCACATTTGTAAAGGCACAATATAGCATCCACTTACACAGTGTATGTGGTCATAGAGAAACTGCTGGGCTATGTCTTTCTCAAAGAAGTCAAACAGCTGGACCTGCAAAGAAACATTAAGATTTCTATGAGCAGCTATTGCTTTTCCTATTCACTCACTGCCTGGACCTGACAAGCCTATTCCTATTCACTCACTGCCTGGACCTCCTTTCTGATTTGCATACCATGAACCTCGATGGCATAAAAAATTAGGAAGAGGGGTGGACACCAATGATAGGTAAGGTACAGAGGAAAAGCTGTGCCAGATCAGAGAAGCATTCTGTTTCCTATAGTAGTTAACTAGATGTATCTGGGAGCCCCAGAAAAAAAGAAAGGGGAACAATACATCCTTCCAGCAAAATATACATCTGGTATTAACATATTTGTTAGTATTAACATATTTGTTATCTATAGCCTGGAGAAAACATTCAGTTGTTACAACTAGCAATTGTTATTTGACAGTACCACTGATGTACTAAATCGCTCTTTAAAAGCATCTACATTGGTAGCCATTACCATTTCTTGTAGTGGTGAATTTGTGGCTCAACATATGTAATACTGAATGCCTTTCTAAGATGTTCTGTCTCCTTCCTTTGAGAACCAAACCAAATATTCCCTTCCTTCCAAAGTCGTTTTTCAATAAATAAATAAATGAAGATGGCTTCCCTTACTCACTCTTTCAGTAAAGTGATCCACTTTATAATCTATGTTTGGAGTAAAATAGGTATTGCTGGTAACCAGACAGACAGTAGCTTTCTGACATTCTCCTGCTGTCCACAGAATATCTGCCAAAGCTGCTGCAAGAGCCTTTTCTTGATCCTTTTGGCTAATTTCACATAAACTACAATGAAAACCAGATAAAAACTGTGATGGAAACCACACTGACACATCAAGAGGCCATTAAATAACTCCTTAATAACTAGGAGGATGTTCACTGAACTAGGTGACACCTCAGAGTTGGGTGAACACCCAGTAGGGCAGTCACTTTTGTGCATCCCAAGACTTCCTTGCCCACCAGCCTGGGGTCATTTTGCCACCTGCTGGCTGTAGCTGTTGATGTGGGTGGGCTACTACTGCTACCCAGTGGCTCTTTCTGGTCTGGTGGGGCTGTTGGCTGAGTGGGAAACCTTTTCCCACTTGCCCAGCAGCCCCTCCAGACCCAAAGGAGGCTGCTGGCCAGCAGAAGCAGCCCAACCGCACCAGTGACCACCAATGGAAAGAGACTGACTTCCAGGTCTTCCAGGGCTGCTGGCTGGGCAGAAAAGAGAATTGCCTCCCTTTCCTGCTCAGCCAGCACCCTTGCCAGACCTGGCAGGAGCTGTCTGATGGTGGCAGCACCTACTCCCACCAGTGGCAGCTGGTGGGAAGAGGCTGCCTTCAAGGTCTGGCAGGGCTTCTGGCTAGGTGAAAAAGAGTTGCCTCTTTCCCCCACTCACCTAGCACCCCTGCCAGACCCAGAAGGAGTTGCTGGGTGGCAGCAGAAGCCCATCCCAATTGTGGCATCTGAGGTGACAGCATGAGTTACTGCATTGAGGTGACACCAAACCTAATGACACTATTATTAGTTGATATCCTTGGAAGGCAATGGCTTCACTGGCATAACTACACTTTGGAAGCATTATTGTTTTGGACTACTGTTTCCAGAAACATTTGGAGATAATGGTGTCACCTGGCCAGCGTCCAATGGCTCTGGGCACAAGCTGCTTTGGGCAAAACACACTATACCCATATATTTCACATTTTTAATTTCATTTCTGTTTAGCTGTGTTGTGTTGTGTGTGTGTGTGTGTGTGTGTGTTGTCTGGAGTGGAAAACTGTGGTGAACACTAACTATGGGTTATTGCAAGCAGGCCAACTTCAACTGTAGTTTCTGAAGTTGATTTCCTGAAAGTAACCATAGTGAGTTTTCTGAATTTAACCAACTCTCCCTTTTGTGGTTTGAATTCAGTATACAACAACTGAAATATGCTGAGATCAAAGGATGAAAGTGGGAGAAGGAGTGAGAAACTGGGACATTTTAAAAGCAGAAGAAAAAGTGGGACAACAGAGGATTAATAAGGACTGTCCCTGTCAGGACACTTGGACGTAATGGTAAACTATAGTTCATTAAAAGTAGAAGGGGGAGTTATTAAACTCCACATTAGTTCCAGGAAGAGGGAGAAAATTGCATAACTTGTAAGTCCAAAGTTTGTTTAGGCTTATTTCTCCTTGTGCATGTCACCTTAAGCAACAGGTTAGTGTGACATACATATACTATCACTGTATCATAGGAATGTAACTAGAATGTACCATTGTATCCTACGGTGAACAACAACAACATGGAATCCACATTTTGGAATATCACACTCAGAAGGGTATGAATAAGCATTTCCTTCTACTTCAGAAATACTTTCTTACCTTTTAATGTGTACATTTTCCTCTTGGTTTCGTATAAATAATAAGAATTTAATGATGTTCACCTGAACAGCCATCTGAACCGCTGCTGCTCCTCCCTGCAACAAAGCACTTGTGAATTGCCTTGTGTAAATTAAGCCATCTGACTACTCATGTTGGTGTGTAATTTAAGCATTATGTGGAGTCCTCCAAACATATAGTTCACATGGGGACTTTTGAAAACATATCTGAAACTGCGTGTTCTGCTTAAATGCTTAAACAAAGTATTCTTTTTAAAAACTACTAATTTAAAACAAAATATTTAAAAACATAACAGTGTGAAGAAAAGTACAGCAGCTTCTGCCATCAGTTAAAATATCTTTCTACAGTCCTTACATATCAGCAGAAGGAGAGCAGGGTGGTAGTGGTGGGTGACTCAGCCTCCTGTAGAAGAGGACCCCCCCCCCTGGCCTGGGACATCTACTCAGGAGACCCTCTTACATGTCCTCACCAGGTGTATTCACCTAGTAAATAGCTGACGTTGCCCACCTGGGCAAATCACCCTGAATTTTCCCCTGAGCTCCTTCCTCTGGGCTCCTGTTTACCTGACGCAGGGCCAAAAGTTCAAATCTGGTGTGGACTGTCTTCATGAGACTTGCACCCAATTCAAGGCTTCCTCCTCCTACCCTGCATTTAAATAACTCACCTTTTGCTGCAGGCTTTTGGCTCTCTTTGCAGTGACAACTGCCCTTACTTGTGATCCCTGTGAACTGCCTGGCACTGCCACTGTGGATGTGAGTTACTCTGAGGTCAGAACGAGGTGCCCATTGTTGATAACATGACTAAGCACCTTCTTCTGATCTCAACAGTGGTGCTGGGCAATGAATGGGGAGCATGTGTGAACGCAGCTGTCATTGTTTGATGTGAGAGCTGAAAACACACAGCAAAAGAAAGCAGGGGCCAAAATACTCCAGGGGCATCCCAGAATATTCTGGTAAGTGAAGACAAGCCCAGAGCACCTGGATCCAGAAAATGCATTTATTAGGTTTTCCAGATCTCAGGGCCTGGCCCTGAATCTCTAGCTTTTATGGGTCATCTCCAGCCAAAGGTGCAAATTTTCCAATTTCGGTGGGTTCAGTTGCAGATAAGAGAAAAGTGCAGTTTTCAGTTTGGCTAGGAGAAGAACAGTTTGCTACAATTTGCAAGGCTTAATTGCTTTATTGCTGCAGTCTTGGAAAGACTATTTAGAGGGGCTTATATATTTAGTTAGAGTCCTTCTTACCTCCTAGTCCTTGTTGTACCAGAGCTTACTCACCTCTGTGCTCTGCATCCACCTTCTGACTAGAAGGCAGAAGATAATATTAAATGTTCTTTTTCACACATCCCTAACTAGGTGAGAGAGAAAACGCTCTACATTTCACCGTGATCTAAGAACAGCCCCTTAAGACTTCTGTCTTAATTTCCAATCAGTAAAATAGGTTCTCTCTCTTTCACTCTTTCTGTGTGTCTAAATGACAAGCTGTAAGCAGCTATGGCTGTTACTTAATGCATAATGCTTAATGACATTACCAGGGGCTGTTCCTAAGTCTTAGATTTGGCCTGAATACCACAAAGCCTGGGACAATTCTGAACTAACAACCCCGTTATTTCTCTCTGGCTTTTCTTCGCTAACGAAGATTCAGGAAGGACTTATCCCACGCTTTCTACAAGCGCGTTGATGACTAAAAAGGCCAATCCGAGATAAGCAAGTCCAGTTACAGAAAGCACAGCAGAAAGTCCCCTTGGGTGATGTTTCCAAGTTGTGGTTCTTTCTGCGTTGTCGTTTCTCTTCGAGACTCGTTCAGCGCGAGTTCTCAAAAGAGGCTGCAGCATTCTGGATAGACCCCGTTATTTACACATGTATTAAAAGGACTGACACTGGGTTCTTTCAGATTGGCCTAAAGAAGTGTGAGCTTTAGCAATGTAACTTCTTTGGTTTTGCCAGGTTTTGTCAATCATTGCCATCTCTGCATCCACTCATTTTATGTTTTTAGGGAACTGTTTTTGATTTCTTGTACCTGCATTTGATCTCTTCAGGTTTTTTTTCTTTTAAAACTACCACATGATTTGCTGAGATGATTCTATGGTCTGAAGGATAATTTTCCAAATCTGAGATTTAGGAATAGCCCCTGGTACAGTGGATCCTTGTTATTCACTGGGGTTTGGTTCCAGGATCCTGCATGGATAACAAAATCCGTGTATGCTCCTGTCCTGTTACTGTAAATACAATGGCATAGCAAAATGGTGTCCCCTATATAACATGGAAAGTCAAGATTTGCTATTTGGAATTTATGTTTTTAAAAAATATTTTTAAGCCGTGGATGCTTGAATCTGTGAATAAAAAATCTGTCGATAAGGAGAGTGGACTGTAATGTCATTAAGCATTATGCATTAAGTACCAGCCATAGGTGCTCACAGCTTGTTTTATAATTTTTAGAAAGTTTTTCTTACAGTTATAGTACAAAATTGACCTTTTCATGATGCAGTTATGTACAATAACTCTAAAAAGAGAATGAGAGAAAGAAGAAAGAGATGTTTAATTCCAATATGTCTCAGAATTAAAAAAATAACACACCAACAATTCAAGGGTGGGAATAAAATATTACCGCTTATGCTGGGATTTCCAGAAAGTAGTCCACAACAACAGAAACTTTGATTGGATATCTATATCCAACTATAGCATCAAATACCAGAACATCCCAAACTAAAGATAAACTTAAATTTGCCGCAGTAGAGGAGTGTTACCTTGTCTGTTTCTAAAGCATAGGCCAAGTCTGTATATGGATCATGGAATCTGAAGTATGATCGTTTCCATTCATAACTGAAGACTTGGAATGTGCTTCCAAACAACATCTTTCGTAGTGCCTTTAAATGAAAAGAATAAAATTTAATTTTTTTTCATTAAAAAGAAAGGCAATGTTACATGTTACATCTTCACTCCATTTGTCTAACTGAGAGGTCCAACCATGTTTCAGAGGTTCTAGCATTTATCCAGGGCTCATTCTCCTTAGAACTGGATCGCTGGCTTGTAGCTCTTCTGGCATATGTTGATTTGTTTATCAATCTACATCTCAACATAAGTGACAGCCTTAACATGTCAACAGATACTCTTCCCCATTAAGTTTTCCTTGGAAACCACAGGTGTCATGGTATTTTTCATCTGGCAGTTCAGCCCTCTGTGTCTCTTCCAGTCTTTCATCAAACAACTGCGGGCTTATAGTTTTTGTCTCCTGCTTATTTACCAGGATTGTTTCCTCCTTTGTCTAGTGTGCGCATGAAGAAACTGTTAAAGTTAACATCTTTGTGTTCCTCTGCTCATTCACTGTTAATTTGCATGTTTGCTTTAGCACGTTTTCTCTCTTCCTGCATCACTCTATCTTGTAATCATTTTCTATTCTCTCTCTCTTCCATTAGATCATGAATTTGATTTTGCACAAGTATTGTAAATAAAACTACTTTTAATGTGCTTTACAAAGAAGCATGAGGGCTCAAACAGACAGGCCAAGATAAAGCTGCTTTGGGTCACTTTGGAGGAATTCTGTTTAAATGATGCATGCATCCTAAGAGGCTGAAAGCCCCGCCAAAGCCACACTCCAGTCCTAAGGAGTGGAGCACAGCTTTGGTGCAGCTTCTGGCCTCTTAAGATGCATGTGTCATTTAAACAGCATAGCTCCAAAGTGACCTGAAGCAGCTTTATTTTGGCCTGTCTGTTTGGGCCCATTCTTTCTTTGTCTGCTAGACCCTGTGTGTGTCTTAGTATGAGTCTGGATGAAGTTCAGTTTTTCTAGTTCATTACCTTACTTCTGAGAATCATTACTGTCACATTCTCCAACAGAAATAAGGATGAGTTATAACTCACCATGCATCAACTCTGCCTTTTGCGCCACAGATGTTTACAAAACTAGGCATAGTGTGAAAAAAGTGGTTAGAGAGGAGGTTCTTATCATCCTTGAACAAAAAGAACAGCTGCATAGATAGATATGGTCCCCGATGTGTTACAGACCTACTCTTATCAAGAGAAATATTTAATGGTTTTTAATGCAAATTGCTTGGGACGCATTTTCTACAGCTGCCTTAAGCAGATGTGAAAAGTGTGTGGTTATAGATAAGTCCCTGCATAACCTGGCTTTCATACTAGAAATTGGGATCATCCAATTAAATTGACTGACGGGAAATCCAGGTTAGACAAAACATTATCCTCAGCATCTACACATACACATAATTAACATATAGAATTCACTGTCACAAAAGGCACCAATGGTTTTTGGAGGTGATTTGACGAAAAATGGCTATTAAAAATGAAAGGTATGCATATTAACAATTTTTATTCCACTCCACTCCATCATCATCATCAGTCTTACACTGCTGCTGATATAAATACCATTGAATAATAATAATAATAATAATAATAATAATAATACTTTAGAGTCCTGACAAAGGTGTAGTCTAGAATAGTGGTCCCCAAACTGTGTGCCCTTTAAGAGCTTTTGGACTTCATCTCCCAGAATGCTCAGCCATGTTGGCTAATGGTCTGGGATTCTGGGAGCTGACGTCCAAAATCCCTTAAAGAGCACAGTTTGGGGACCACTGATCTAGAATATGAACTTCCATACTCTGATCAGGTGAGAATGCTGTTCTGCCACTAATCCTGAAGTAAGCTGCAGCTGCCAGTCAGGTCAATGTCTCGAATGAATAGAGTACCATCTTGTTCTTTCCCTCAAATAGCAAAGTGAGTTAGGTTGCTCTTGGAAAAACAGCACTGGGGAAGGGGGCATTAATACTCCCCATATCATTTTCAGAACATTTTAAAAGCGATTATAATCCATCTTGCTGTGCGTGGGAATACCTGTTTACCTATATTTTCCCAAATTGCTAGTTATTATAGGGTATTAGCTTCTAGTAAAACTACTTATAGTTTTAGTTCAGTGAAACAATGCAAAGGATTAAATACCTGTGCCTGCAATGCTGTTGCTATATTCAAAAACAGAGCCTACCATCATTACTTTTTAAAAGTCAAGAAATCTCATCATGGGTCTCTCATGCCATGTCTTTTGGTCCTAACACAGGGAAACAATATTTCCCAAACCAACTTCTTTTCCAGTGCTTGGGAAGGTTTGAGATGCACTGCACCAACATCTAATGTCTGCAATTAGGATAGTCACCTTTTTAATGGCTTTACCTCTGGCCTGAGATGCACAGATCTTTCTATGACTTTTCCATCCTATTTACCAGAGCTTGGATCAGAACTCCCAGAATTGCCTAACCAGCATGGGGACTGGGCGGATTTTGAGAACTGCAATGGAAAAGGTAACTTTCCCCACCCTCTGATCTTATTAGTCTATTTTTTAAAATGAATGTTTGGTATTTGCTAAAGTTACAAGGACTTTAAAAAGCAGCGATAGATTAGAACTAAGCAAGTCACACTATCACATCACATTAGTATTGTTATTGCCCTACAAGGAATGTAATATCAGTTGTATGTATCAAAGGAACCTTAACATTCTTGAAAAGCTTTCTGAAGTCCAAACTCATTCCTCATTATATTCCTTTTTGCTTCCTTCTAACAAGTGCAGCAAACTGGAGCCTGATTCCAATATTGCTCCTGGATAAGATTTCTGTGTCTCTTTAATTCTGGCAAGATTAAATTTCAGCTCATACTTAATTGACAAGGTCTGCTTACTGCAGCCATTTCCAGTGTGATGGGCTGTCCGCCGAGGTTCGATGAGACAATGAGAGCTTTGGGGATTGAATAAATAATATTGGATGGAAACCGGCTCTGTTTTAGGGGGCTGGCAGTTTGAGATGTCCCAGCTGTGTCTTCCTTCTCATCATCCAGTTTGTGGTCTTGGCACTTCTGTAGTAAAATATATAAATAGGTAGACAGACAGAAACCAAGCAGTACAGCAATATTCCTAACCGTGTCCCTATCATGTTTTCCCCTTTCTCATTTATTTTTATAATACGTGTTCTCCCTGAGCAAAGAAACTGCAGAAAAATCTTATACTTAACAATATGTTTTGTCTGTTATCTTCAAAGAGATAAAGGTTTTTATTGTTGTTTCAAAATGGTGTGTCAAGAACATAACTCCTTCTTCTCTTCTACAGCAATACATTATCTTAAAACAGTGTCGGACTGACATTTAAAGGCAAGGAGCAGTAGGAGCTGTGCTGAGAGCACAGTTTAACAATTGATAATTTGATCCTTTTTGGAGTAGAGCTGTTCTTTTAGTACATTTTCCTAGAAGAAAAATCTACTGAAAGTAGTGCCAGGGAATTGTAGCTAGGTGTCTAAGACTGAGCTGTCAAGGTGACTTCAGAGCCAAACATCTTGTTCATTTAACATTCCATTTATTGTACTGTGGCACATAATTGATTGACTGATTGATTTTATATAAGACAATTAATCAACCAAGAAAACCCTCCCAACTCACAACGCCTGACACAAAAAGGGAGGGCAGGCTTCTTCTCTCTGGCATAAAAAGGCAAACAGATTTCTTACTTACTAGTTGACTCTTCTTTACTTCCTCTTGCAATATTTCTATGTAACTCAACTTGGAATCAACCCATCTTTTGACCTGTTGCAGCTTTGGTCCACTATCCATCGCTCACCAATAGAATGAAAGTCGTCACAGGGAAATTACCTTGTGATAGGTGAGACTTGAAAAGTAGACCTGCCTTGGCTCAGTCTGCCAGATTAACATGAACAGTAGCTCTTTGGGTTTAGAAATTAAATGGCTCATGTCAAAACTACAGATCTCAAGAAGAGACTGGAAATAAAGATATAAAACCTAGCCTACATAGAGAAATCTAGAAGAGTTCAATTTTCTCTCCAGATCTTAATAGTTTTTTTAAAAAAATTCTTCTGTTTCATATGTTTTGGGTTGATTATAAAATCCTATCTGTGATTAGTTATAGATACACACACACAAACACACACACACACACAACTCCAGGAAATGGGTAATAATTTGACCTATTTGAGGTGTAGTTTATGTACATGGGTGACACAAAATGTAGGACAAATCCTAACATAATGTACGGGATGTTGTTTTGTCACAGTTTCTGAAACAGGTTCATAGTGGCTTTTCATCCATTCTTGTCAACATTTCTTCCATTTACTTTTTAATTGCCTGAAAGTTCAAAACACATTGTTTCCAGGGATTGGAAGGTGCCATTGCTTGATACTAGCAAATTATGTTTAAATAGATTGTTGATATATCTCAATGATGCAAACCACAGAGATTATTGCATAGAGGAAAAGACCAAAATAGATTTGGGATTGCAAACTCAAAAGCGGGTATTATTGCATGTAAAATTGCCGCTGCTGCTGTCTCTGTCAAGTAACTACAACCCTGCTCCCAGTTGTGCTCAGCCAGCTGCTTTGCAAAAATAGGAGCTTTCAGTTTTCTGCAAAGTGGCTGGCTGAGCATGGCTGGGACCCGGGTTGTAGCCACCTGGTGGCATCATTGGTGATTTTATGTGTGATAATACCACTTTTGAGTTTGCAATCCCAAATCTATTTTGGGTCTTTTGCTCCATGTGATAATCTCCTACTTTGCACATAGGAGGCAGCTGAATTTAAACTAACTCCCCCCAACACACACATACACGCACACACACTGTGATAAGGTTGCCAGTTTCAGCAATCTTTGTTTCTGTGTTTTTAACTGGAGCTTAGTATGAAAAGTATGATCTTCCTGATGTTGTTGAAATGCAACTCCAAGCATCCTTCATTGTTTGTTATATTGACTAGTGCTGCTAGGAGTTTTAGTCCAACAGTATCTGGGGGGCTACACTTTCCCAGTCAGACCACTAGACCACACTGGCTATGACCAAGTCTTTTTCATTTAGCAATCCTATACTGGAAGATAGTGTTCAGGAAGCATCCTGAATGCTCTTGGCATTCTTAAATCAAACCACCAAGGTAAATACTAGTGTGCCCAAATGTTAAGATGGTCTTGGGAGGGCTTTCTCTCTGTCCTATCACCATCACCTGCACAGCTGATGAGACTGCAGAAGAGAGTCTTCTCAATGGCCATGAAAAGCATGTTTTCTTCCCCACCATGATCTCTTTTTTTTTCTGGCAGGCAAAAACCTTTTTATTTAAACAGGCCTTTGGTCTAACTAGGTATGGCAAAAGGCCCTTTTAACAGCCTGTGTATTTAATGCTGTTGAAATATTTTAATATGATTGTCTATTTAACTTTTTTTTTTTAAAAAAAAACCTTTTGCACATAACATTGTTTTAACTGTAATAAAATGGTAATTCTGAAGAAGATGAAAAATTTCTAAGATCTCAGAAGTGGATTCTGAGGCAACAGTTCCATAGTCTCCAACATTTCATAGACAGAACCGAGGACATATGTGGCCAAGCCACATCAGAGTGTTGTCAAGATGGCAAAAGTTATTAAAATGAAGAAGACACAAGATAAGAGCTGCAGCAGTTGCTTTTGCTGGGACTACAAGGAAGGACAAGATTGCATCGTCTCCTCTCTTCTCCCCTCACTGCATTAATTAAGTTTGGGCTTCTTTTGCATTTTGAACTCATTCTGCAGCAATTGAAATAAGCTTACGACAAGGGGGGAAAGTGGGAGGAAGAAAGAAAAACTGGGCCACTTTTAAAGTAGCTGAAAGAGTGGGTGGCAGAGAATTGATCAAGACTGGCCCTGCTAAACTGAGAGAGTTGGAGGGTATGTAGTTCTTGCTGTGAGAGGAAGCAAATAAAGGATGTGGGGATAAAAGAAACCCTGATACATAATGACAAGTCTTTGCATGTTTCCAAAAGGTCTATGTTAGTTCTTTGCAGAACGGTTTAAGAAAGTGCATATGTCTAAACCTGGAGAAGATTAAGAGAAGACATAATATGGAAAACATCATGTTTTAAAGCATCTGAAGGGATGTTGTGCAGAAGATGGAACAGGCATGTTCTCTTTTTCTCTGAGGGACAATACTAGAATCAGTGGGTAGAAAGCATATGGAAGCAGATTTTGACTACACTTTGGGAGAAATATTCTCACTTTATCATCTGTATGACAGTGGGACAGTCTGCCTTGAGTGTGGCAGCCAGCTCCTCTTTTGCTGGAGATATAGAGCAGAAGTTGCATGCTCATCTGTCAAGCATACTGTAGTTGAATTCTAGATTATTGATTTCAAACTGTATGGGGTGTCAGAATGGATGACCTTCAAGAAAGCTTTCAACTTTTTTGATTCTATAATTCTTGGTTTACAAAAAGTGCAAACAGGAGTGGTCTGTGTGCCCATGAAATTAGGGAGTTTATCACACGGGGGAAATCCCATGCAAAAAAACGGCATTTAAAAGGTAGGGAAAAAAAATGGAAAAGCAGGTTGATTTTCACACATGTCATTGTGTTAACCTGACTTTTGTGGGGGTTTTCCAGTTTAAACCCCTGTTTTTGCATGGGATTTCTCCCATGGGATAAACTCCTAACACAATGAAACATTTCTAGGCAGGGAGCAAAACATAGATCTATTATACTTTTTAAAAAACTATGTCTCCCATATTCTTCCAGTCACTAGGGGATTCTGAGAGTTCTAGTCTAATAAATAAGTACATTTCATGCTAAAGTTTCTTTTCAAAAACGTAAGGCTAATTTCACAAATTATATATTGCTGCAGCATTTTACAAACTCAAAGCACATTTTAAAGTTTTATGGAAATAAATATCTCTATTTATTTATTTTATACTTGTTCATGAATTGAACATTGATAAAGAAGAGTGATTTTTGACCCCCCCCCAAAAAAAACCCTACTATTTGCCTTCTATTGTACAGAGAATCATATTATGAGACTACCTCTGAAATACATTGAAAAGTTGGATGGTGTAAAGGACATATATGAATAGATCTTCAAAGTTTGCTTACTTTCTTACAGAAATAATCTTGTGAGAAGCAATTGCTTTTGACAACTGGCAAGATCACAACATATAAAAATATAGGGAAGAATTACCTGATGAGTAGTATGACTGATTTCCAACCTGAATGGAAAGGAGGAAAAAACATACAGCTGAAGCAGCTAGGATTGCCAATTGAACAAATGAACAGCTTACAAAGCAAGAAGGGGGGGGGGGGGACCAAAACAAAGCACAGTGTCACATCAAACAACATCACTACCATACATAATGACAGGAGCATAATATGGGCTTCCCAATTCTATGCACTTTTACTTAAACATAACTAAATTCCTATGGTTATTTCCATAGGACTGTAGCCTTTCAAGTGATTTAATAATGGGTACATAAGAAGCACAGACAGAGAAGACCTTACCCATGAAGACTAAAGATCTTCCTCCACTTGTCTAGATCTGATATTTTGCTGGTTATCTCTTCTAGTTCCATTTGTTTCAAGCTGTGTGGATCACTGAGTGTCTCCTTGTCCATTTGTATGCTGTAGAAAACTATGTTAAGTAAATATTAGAAGTCAAGCCTCCAGCATATAGACATCCACTCTCTGGCACATTCTTTTTTATACAAGCACCTAGATAAAAGTGTTCTGAACTTAGGTTTAAATAGCAGGAAGCTCTGTCTCTTTTCTATCTCCACTCTGCACTTACTGTAAACTCAACATTGTCACATTACAATTAAACTTTCATTAGAGTTGGACGTAGCCCCATGTTTTTCTGTCTATTGTATATTCGGCATAAATGTTTAATTTAAAGACACAGATTTATATAAAAACAGGCTGCAATTACATATCTGTTTCATTGAAATCGGAATTATTTAATAATTGATGGTGTGGGCCTCCATACTGTACGAGAAGGGTGATAGGTTGCTTTTATACAACATGACAGGGGATTGGCGTTCCAAAGGGTTAAAGCTGGAGTCTGTTCAAGTAGCTAGCAGAATGATGAATGGAATAGAATGAGATGAGATCTTGTCCTTAAATGAATGGCCAGTTGACTAATACACTTCCTGAATATCTCCTTTCTGCAAAACATAATATACTTTGCAAAGGTAAGGTAGTGTTAAATTTAGGAAGGAAGAAACTTAAACCAAAGATAGGTACTTGATCTTTGATGGGGATCTGCTTATTGGCAGCTGGTGTGTATACAGCTATTGTGTACACTAGTGGTAGGTGGGCTTTGGATTTCCTAGGTCTACATTGTTTTTATTGTGACCCCAAGATCCACCAACAGAACTGATTGTGAAAGTTATGGGCCCAAACCTATTTGGGCCTTTCCCCCACAAAGAGAATTTGTATTTTTGTCTCCTGCCTGAAGAAAAATAACAAAACTGGATCCCAGACCCAGGCCTTGAGATCCAGCAACTCTTGTAGCTGATGTTGAATGCAACATGCTTATTGACGTTACAAAATATCTCCCTTTATAACATCTCCTTTGTAAAACCATCAGCACCTGCCTCCTGAGACATTACAAAGGGGTCTTAGGTTTTAGCCTTAGAATAGAATCATAGAATCATAGAATCATAGAATCGTAGAGTTGGAAGAGACCACTAGGGCCATCCAGTCCAACCCCCTGCTATGCAGGAAATCCAAATCAAAGCACCCCTGACAGATGGCCATCCAATAGTCCTGCCCTAGGTGTTTTTCATACAACAACAACAACAACAACAACAAACAGCTTACCTTTCCCAGTTTCAATCCCTTTCCGGGATGCAGCCGGGTATTATCACACCAAAAGAACTACAAATTTGGTACTGATGCCATTGACTGAGTGCAGCCCAGCTGCAGCCTGGGTCCCAGGTTCCACTTTCCAAAGCTGGAAAGCTCCTGGCTTTGAAAAATGGCTGCTGAATTGCACATGGGAGCTGGGCTACAGTGGGGCTGCACTTGGCTGGCAGCGTCAGCGGCAAATTTGAAGTTCCTTTGTTGTGATAATAGTCGGCTGCATTCCAGAAGAGGATTCAAACCAGGAAAAGTAAGCCGTTTTTTTTTTTTTTTTTGCTGTGCAAAAAACTCCCTAGTAAGCCCAATGCTCAGCGTTTTCCAATGGACACAAATATACACACATCCTTCTCTGACTCTCCCCATTCCTAGAATACCCTGATAGTAATGATATGGCACTAAATGAACCATGGAAGACAGTCTACAACAGATATATACACACACAGTGCAGGGTATGAGAGAGCAGCCATAAGTGGGTCATGTCTGGAAAGAAGTCATGACACACACTATTGTGAAATGCCTTTAGGGGAAAATTTCAACCTGTTAATGAAGTTAAGATGAGTAATGGCTTAAAAGCAAATAAAGTTAAGTGGCAAGAGACAGAAATTCTAGGTAAATAATTAATCAAAAGAGGAAGCAATCCCAGGTCACTGCATAGTAAGATTTTAGCAAAAAATGGTATGCCCACTACGTCTGCCTTCCCGCTGCAATGCATAGCTTTGGAAATGTTTCAGGCACATTTAACATTAACCTGAGCAAATTTGGTTTTCCAAGCCACTGCCTGCCAAGATTATGCAAACATTATAGCAGAAGGCGGGATATTCCATATAAAGAAGAATTAACAGATGAGAGGGTCAGTGATTCATTGTATGCCATCATTTGTGATAATTTCCTAGAAATGGTAGGCTTGCATGCCATTCCAGGGCCTGACAAGGGAAAAATATTAACAGTGACCTATTATTAAGGATAGGGTCACCAGGAAAAGAAAATTGGTCTGGGGGAGGGGTTATGGATTTCCCAGCTGCTGATTTTCCCTGGCACTCACCCCATCTCTACATTTACTTTATAAGTAACATAAAACAAACTTCAAAACACATTAAAGAGCTTTTATTTATTAATTTGCCTGTAATTGCCCTTGAAATAGTAGCTTACAGCATTCTTTGCAGGAAAAGCTCATTTAAAACACAGTCGCTGTGATTAGCAATGACATAAACTGTGAACTGCTGTGGACTATAATGAGATTTCCTGAGACTGGAGTCATAAAAAACACAGCTGGGACTTAGAAGTTGCAAGTGTGACATGCAAAGGAGAGGGGTCTGGACAATGAAAGAGCAAGTTGATTTTTGAGCAAGCTGTGAAAAGAGCCCCAGATAGCTTTTCCTGAAGTTCATTCATTCTAAAGTGGGAATTTAGCTCTGTCACTCACTGAGATGCTTTACAGCTCTTATATGGAAAATCTTGTATTTATGTGTTGTATTTCTCCCTTTAATTAATACATTTACACATGTGAAGCTAGGGTGATCAGAGGTTATTTGCTGCAAATAATATTTTCTGAGAGCCAGCATGGTGCAGTGGTTTGAGCTTTGCACTATGATTCTGGAGATCAGTGTTCAAATCCTTGTTCAGCTGTAGAAGCCCACTGGGTGAGCTTGGACATATCACACTCTCTCAGCCTCAGAGGATACCTGTGGCAAACCCCTCTCTGAAGAAACTTGCCAAGAAAACTCCATGATAGGTTCACCTTAAGGTTGCCATAAGTCGGAAATGACTTGAAAGCACACAACAACAACACCAAAACAACAACAACAACATTTTCTCCCAAGTGTCTCAGCTACAGTTAGGATGACCAGATGCCAAGCAAAGCAGCCCATCTTTCCTTAGGAACATCAAAAAAGAGATCTAGTGAATTCATTTTTAATCTCACAGTGACAAAGTGCATTGGCTAAATTTAATAACAATTAAAGGTCAGTAGACATTCTACTTGTTCTGTTTTTTAATATAATAAAAAAATAAAGGTAAGAAGACATGACTTCCTTTTCTTCTCCATTTAGTCCTCTTAGGTGCAAGTGGAATATTTAACTGAAATCTTTATTTGCAGCAAATAAAAACAACAGCAATTTAATGGCAAAGTACTTGTCAAGTTCCTGAGGATTTTATTTTGAGCAGGGCATATGAAAAAAATTAATGAGTTTCAGGTCTGCTCAGAAGCTAAGTTGAATAGATATACCTGCATCTAACAAAACTCTTTTGTAGAATTGCAGGTTCAGCTGGTTGCCAATAAAATCTTGGTCAAGAAGACTAGGAGCCGTAAGTGTTCCCAAAAAACAATACTAGAACTCCACATGGGTGATCCATTCTAGCAGGGTGGTATAGAAAGGTAATAAATAAACAATACATAAATTGGAAAGCACAGGCAGCTACATAAAAATCCTTATTCATAAACCTAATTTCAGCAGTGAAATTTCCCTGAGAGAAGCAGCCTGATCCCCATGCACTTTTTTCCTCAATGATTTTCCTTCAAACATTTAAGATGAAAACAGAGATACACATGGCAGAGCAACATTAACGTTTGGCCAAAAGAGTGTGGCCAGGCAAATGAGGCCATCCATGGTCAGTGATGTTGACAAAAGTTATTAATGTTATAGAACACAGAAAATTATCACTTTAAGCAGAGGAATTTATGTACAGAATTTGAGAAAGCCTGGGGGGGGGGGGGAATCAATGTAATACTATGTGTACATGATGTATACACACAGCATGATTAACAAGAAATATTACATAATGCCTTACGCAGACCCTGCTCAAAATTACCACTTTCTCTCAGACCCATGGTCACTTTATGGGCTCTGTGTTCACCCCTACCCATTTTACCCAATGCAAAATTATATATCCCAGTTTCCCCATAAAGCTTGTGTAGTCACCTTGACGTAATTATAGCCTCTTAATCACAATCTTGTTGTGACGATAAAACTGGTGATGGCTGCTGGAAAGTACTATATAATTTTTTTAGCCCCGGAGATAAATGGAATGAAATTTATCAAGAAACATAAAAACATGTGTGACATAAAGACAACCATGTATTCCAATGACCTTTTAGAATTTCTACTTGCTGCTAGTCTATATGTTTAAAATGTTCCTCATTCTAGTCAGATAGAATGTGATCTGGCGATTTGCAGCAATTTGGGCTATTTGTGAGGGCCCTTCAAAAAAACTTCTGTGGAAAAAGCCTTTGCTGTTTTTACCAGAGTATCAGCTGAAATGTGCAGAAATGTGCATTATCAGATGTGTAGCTTTCTGTCTGCTTTGTATGCATTTGGAATGCTGTCCATTTTTGGAAGAGGGAGAGTAAATAGATGCAACTAGATGCAAATTTTCACTGGAAAATGAAGGCAGTTAACCATCAATGCAAATATGCAATGAAAATACACACCAATTCACACAGCAAACTACATGTAGGCTAGAGATCGGGCTACAATCTTGTACACATTTTCCTAGTAGTAAATTTCACTGAACACATCAGAGTTTACTTTTGAACAATGTTCATTCCAGAATGGCAGGGTCTATTCTGGCAGGAGCAGGATGACCCAAAGTGATTTCTCTTCTTTGCTAAACTGCTGAAGAAGTAGCTGATATTTCAGTATTCTTAAGGCTGTATATGGCAACTCTGGGCTGTAATGTGTAGTATGCTCCATGATGGCTGACCTACCAGTTCAGCTACTATTGCAGCTGTTCATTTGCAACACACACAGACACACACACACAAAGCAGAGGAAACCATCTTCTAGGGTTTCAGAAAGGAATCCTTTTCAGTCCTGTCTGAAGATGCTGGAAATTGAAACTGGGGCTGTTTGCATGCAAAGTCATGCCATCTGTCAATGACCTATATCTCTTCAATGCCCTTATGCTTCCTCTACTATAAATATTTCTTTCTACCTCAAATTCTTTCCCATGAATTAGCTTGTTCTACTTCCTGTTAGAGAGCTTTCTATGGTCAGCTTACTATATTATTTGAATTAAAGCTGTTTACATTTCTTTTCGTTGCCAGGTTCCCTTTCTAATTTTCCTCCATTTATTATCCCTTTAATTTTCCTCTTTCTTCTTACCATTTCATGTCAAATGAAGCCATCAGAACTTATTTTCTCTATGCAGGTAAAAGTTGGATTTGTAGTCCGATGTCTGGCTGCCTGTGAAGTTAGCACCCTCCCTGTCGTTTCTGTGGAAATGTCAACACTTCTCTGTCAGCCAGAGATCTATTGTGCCATGTGGTAATAAGTAAACAACATTGTTTAAAACAGGTACTATCAGTTTACCTATCTTCCTGGAGAATTTGCATCATGGTCTGTACAGTGACATTCAATTTGTTTTATTGTGGAATAAACTTTAAATACAACACATATCTGATGAAGTAATCTCTAGTAATCCTGTCTAAGCAGGGTCAGCTGAGTTAGAACCTGGGTAGGAGACCACTTAGGCTAGATTTCAGAGGAAGGCA
This sequence comes from Urosaurus nigricauda, assembly GCA_034509955.1. Lineage (NCBI taxonomy): Eukaryota > Metazoa > Chordata > Lepidosauria > Squamata > Phrynosomatidae > Urosaurus > Urosaurus nigricauda. The sequence goes on from JAOEGL010000003.1 coordinate 247,611,859, forward strand.
ATGACAAAATACATATAAGTATTCCTTGCTCCCTGACTTTATGAAAATAATGGGGTCACAATAACTTGAAGAAAATCTCTATTTGGGGCCACATTAAAGCCTCCATTTTCAAGTTCCCTGTGTCCTTCTGCCCATGCCACTTGCTTCCTCTACCCACTTACCTGCTATGCCCCCAAATGTCAGCTTGTAGAGCTGGGAAAAAGTACTTTGTGGGTTACAGTTCATAGAATTCCCCAGCCAACATTGCCCCTAGGAGCTGTAGTCCAAAACAGTAATTTTCACACTGAACTTACTTGGTAACTCTGGCAGTGTCTGAGAAGCAGCCCATTTTTTTAATTTCTCAAAATTCTGGAGTGATGTTCTTCAGGAATGTGGCAATGTGGGGAAATCAACACGGCACCTAGCTTTCCAGACATTGCTGGAAAGGACCTGGAAGGAGAGGGGCAAATGGTAGTCCCTGGTTGGGATTCCACCCCTTCCCCCAATTACTTTTTAAGAATCACTGCTAGCTCCAATATTACCTCTTATTGAACTTTTCCTAATCTGTTGCCCTCTAGTTATGTTGGACCGCAACTCCCAGCAAACATGTCTAGCTGTACTCTAATGCATCTGGACGTCAGGTTCTACTAATACAGTGCTTCTGATGAATGCCTTAATAAATTTTGGTGATTTCACTACTTAAACTAAAGGCATGAAACAATATTGGAAGACAATTCCTTCACTGGTACTGATTTTATTATAGTGTGCAGTGGTAGTAAAAGTTGTTAAGTGGCAGTGCTTAACTTCTGAAGAGCTGATTCCAGGTTCTGGAACTCCTTTTCTAGGGAGGTTAAGCTGGCTTCCTCCTTGCTGTGGTCAGCAGGTAAAGATGTTTAAAAACAACACTTTTATTTATTTATTTCAGTTCCAGAAAGAACATTAAACCAACAATAACAAAATGTTCAAACAGGCTTTGGATACGAGTTAACAGAAAAACACATACAAGGGAGGCTTAACAAGCAATTTCATTAGGGTAGCTATCCGTGATGAACCTTTCTTATTGCAGCAGGCTTTGAAGGACTGGTGATACTGTGATACCACCAAAGGTCTTTTCTTAGTGTGAGGCACTTCTGTTATGCTTTGCTTTCAATTAAGTGTTTTAATACTATATACACTTTAATACCATTTTAGTGCTATCTCTTTGTATGATTTTAGCTATAAATAGTTTACATGTATTTCTTTTTATCATGAATCCCAGCTTTGTGGGAGAAGTGGGATGGACAGACAGGTTTCCTAAAATCCACAAACTCCAGCATTTGATGTTTATCTGTTTTGACAAAACTACCACTGTCTAAGACAGTGGCTAAAGTGTGGTTTCCTCAGAGATTTCATCATCCCATGAACCAAAGTCTCAGACAAAAGGTCACAATGCAAATCATCTGACTGGGACAAATTTTGGCTGGATCACTTTCAGTACTCTGGACAGCACTACAGGTGCTCATCCAGAAGTTCCTAGCTTGGAATTAGGACCATGGCTAGTAACTCTGTGGTGAAAGTAGGAGACAAGTTACCCCGACTATAGGCTGGAGCAAGTGACAGGTCCGGCTTCCTAGGAGTGTGTGTGTGTGTGTGTGTGTGTGTGTGTGTGTATTAAGACTTCAGCCTCTTAAGTGTTGTATTTGGTTTTCCTAAAGGACTAGTAGCTTTTCCTCCAGTCATTTGCTTCCCCAGGAGCACAAGAGTAATAGGTTTGGTGATCTGTTTTGGAATTGCTTTCCCAGAGAAGCTGGGCTTTTTCCACACTACACAATTACTGTATCTTGATGCTATTTTAACTGCCATGGCTGCATAATATTAAATCTTGATGCTTGTAGTTCAGTGAGTTCTCTGGCCAAGAATTCCAATTTCCTTCCCTATATTGCAAGTCCCAGGAATCCAGTGTAGGGAGCCATAGCTATTAAAGTGGTATGGTAGTACTATGATATCTGTAGTGTGAAAGGTCCCACCATCTTCTCATTTTCAGGAAGATTTTGAAGTCATCTGTTCAGAGTCACAAGCCATGATATGGAAGTGCAGGCTTGTAAATGAAGAGACGTATGTGAAAGAGCCCAAGACTAATGTCTTTTCACAACTGCCATGATAACCCAAGGAGCTTTGCCTTTCTCCTGTAATTTGAGCACTGGGCAACTGTGGGTAGATTATGGGTCACAGGCATCTCTGTAAACTGATCTAGGATTCAGAAAGTGTGGAATCAAGTAGTAATTTGGACAGAAGCAAAAAGAAAATTACAGGTGGAAGGATATAGTAATGAAAGTGTAGGTAACAGGAGAGATCAACAAAGGCATTAGTGGTGTGGAGAAACAGACTAAAGACTGTTATTAAATAGAAAAATTACTTAGGGTGCTAAAATAATGCAGCTTCATTATTGGGAAGAGTCAACAGAGGAAACAGAAGAGGTAGGATGACATCTGTAAGAACACGAGTTGATATCACAGAGGGGTCAGGACAGGTAAACAAGGTCACTCAGAGTATCTAAACCTACAATGCTCTGATGCATTCTTAACTCTTCAGTACTAAGCAGGGCTGCACTTCTAAGTCAAAACTAGCAAATAATCAAAGATACAGGAAGACACCAGAACCCAAGACTAGCATGTTGTTCAAGGCTCAGCTGCATATGAAGGATTTTATAGCCATTCTACCCAAAATGATCCAATGGCTGACTTGCGTTGTTGTTGTTGTTGTTGCATGCCTTCAAGTCATTTCTGACTGGAGACCCAAAGCTGAACTTATCATGGAATTTTCTTAGCAAGAGTTGTTCAGAGGAGGTTTGCCATTGCCTTTCCCTGAGGCTGAGAGCATGTGACTTGACCAAGGTCACCCAGTGGGTTTCATGGCTGAGCTGGGACTCAAACCCTGGTCTCTAGAGTCATAGTCCAACACTCAAATCACTACACCAGACTGGCTCTCATACATGGACTTAAGCCCAAAGCTAAAAGATACTTCCCTAAGTTGTCACCTGTAATTCAATGGCAGTCCACATGGGAGAGCTGTGGATAGGCACAGCTATATTTATACCTTGTACCTACTGCAACTTCAAACTACAACGAGTGGCTTTTAAAATGCAGGTGTATTTTTGAAAGTAACCAAACAATTGCTGGTTAGTTTTTCATGAACAAGAAAGTAGAATTACTTTTTAAAAGCAACTATAATAGTAACTGATTACTGCTGGGGTGGCTTATTTTTTCCCCTGCAGGCAATTTTCCAAGCTCTAGTATGGATTCTGTCTTCCAAGAGTACATATACACTCAATACAGACACCAGTGTTTGCCTACCATGTGAAGCAAGGAAATTTCACATTTGGTTATCAGAAACTGTGAATATTCCAACCTTGTTACTAGCAGTTACTAGCTTGCCCTCTCTTCAGTTGTTAGCCTGTTCTTTACTTGTAAGAGAAGTTGACAAAACCAAGACTCTTTTTCTAAGTAAAATCCAAAGTGGTAAAATAATCTGCAGTCTTGGTTTCAGTATACAGTGGTCCCCTGGGTTACGAATACCCCGGGGTATGAAAACCCTGGGGTACGAAAGAGCCGGGGCCGGAAAAATGGCCCCGGCTTGCGAAAAAAAACCCAGGTTCTGAAGAAAAAAAAGCGCTGGCCCTTTAAATCTGCCGCGCAGCGCTACAAAGAAAGCGGTCCCCCAGGTTACGAAGATTTCCGGGTTACGAAAGGTAAGCCGGAATGGATTACTTTCGTAACCTGGGGGACCACTGTATGTCCATCTTCAGGCAGCTGCTAGACAGAGCAGCCCATCTGTCATCCAGTAACATGCAGTCTATTCAGTTGCATATAATTCCTTGTGGCTCAAGGCAACTACCTGAATGATTAAATAGAAACGATTAAAATAATAATCTTTTGAGAATGCTGAGAAGTCTCTGTAAGAGATCCCAATTCCACCCACATAAATGGATTTCCCTGATGTGAAGTATATCAAATCAGTTTAAGAATTTAGTGCAGCGACGCTTTGAAAAACTAACATAAAATATTTGCTGTCCACAGCTTCTCGGAAACCTGTTCCCAGTATTTCTCCTATTCTGTCTCTTAGAATAGTAGTCTTCCAAGTGTGATGTGGGAAAAATGATGTACATTAGTTCATTATTATTTTTGTTGCTATGTAGGTGTTAGGTGTCCCACCATATATCCAAGTTTGACTTTAACAGACTTATCTGAATGATGTTCTAGGGGGACAGTGCTAGAAAAAAGCAGCATTAAATGAATTGTCAAGACCACAGAGTCAATAACTTCCCCCCTCCCCCCCTTCTCTCTCCCATTCTCTCTCTGTATACAACAGACCTTTTTTTATCCGTCAGGGTTTGATTCCACTTAGCCTCATTCCCTTGGATGGGAAAAATGCAAACTGTCATATCCCATACTATTAAATGGGCTGCAATGTGTGCATATCTGCATCCAGCACACCTGTGTGCATGCATTGCTATTGAATAACATGGGGTGTGGTGACCCATGGAGGCTCTTGTCTATGGATTACTAGATTCCCAGTGCAGCAAAGCCATTAAAAACATTAAATTTTATAGTTGCCTCTGAATTACACATCTTATATTTTGCTGGTTAGCCCTCTCTTTAAGGCCTGACATTTCTCTAGATTATATGTGGGGGAAAAGTTATAACTACTGTATTTTGGTTTACCAATTCTAATTAGTGAGGGAGGCTGGATTATCTGGACTATTGAATCTTGATTTGAATTTGAGGTCCAGATTAGAATGGATTAGGTCTGGACTGATACAGATGAAATTGGTCCAAATTGTTGAACTGGGCTCTAAACCAAATTGGGGGACTTGTGCGCAGCTCTAGTAATAATGGAAGAGGTGGGAGTCAACTGGAGAGCAAGTAAAGGGAGAAATGGTAGAGATACAATGGGGCTTTCTAGATTGGCAAAAAGAAGTGTGTTCATGGCTGCATGAAACTCTAGCCTTTAGATGAGAAAAAGGGAAAGTGTGCCATGAAAATGCTTTTTTTGCATTTTAGAGGAGAAGAAGCACCTTTAAAAAGGTGCTGGTTTTCCCAGCTTCTTTTTTAAAAACTGCGGAACAGCGCAGCTCCATCTAAAGGCTGCGGTGAAGCTGCTAAGCATTAAGGAAAAGGCAACTTCATGTCACACTTTCCTGCCAATCTAGAAAGCCCCAATGATAACAATATTTTCCCATTCAACTATTGTATGTCAAATGTAATGTAAACAATAAGATATGCAAAAAAATGAAACAGTATGATATTGAATAAACTATATGGAAATTCCTACTTCAGCTCTTTCACTTTGCCCATGCTAACATTTGATAATCAGTTGAAGTGCTCTTTTAGGAAGAATAGAATTTATTTAATGTCTGAAGCAACTATTTGCATATCAGGAGGATCAGCCTTCAGCTTCTAAAACCAAATTTTATAAATGTGAATACCAAAATTAGAAACAAAATAAAACAGAACAGAACAAAAATGTTGCAATGTTAAGTTTACTCCTTTTTAGCAGAGTTCTTCCAATACTTGATATTAAGCACACATGACAATAAGTGACATCTTTGGTAGTTTGTTAGACCAGTCAGGAACCAACTCAACCTCAGGAACCAATCCTATGTAAATAAATAATATAGGATGGCATGTGATGGTTTCACTCTGTAAATAGAATCATTTTGAGAGAAGGGATTGTTCCATCCATTGAGCTCTTCATCCTTCTGTTGATGGAGCAAAATATAGGATGTCACCGAAACTGTTAAATTTAACTTGGTGGCTTTTCCTGAAGGTATCCTTATTTCAGTTTTCTAGGAAGATGTTGATTTCTTCTTGTTGTCTTTATGTTCACTGATTTTTTTAAAGCAGTAACAATTCTAGTATATTACTATGTCTGCATACATAGTACAAGCTGTCCTATTTTGCCAAAATGGCTGCCTATATTTTGATTTTTAAAGTTGATATTTTAAACAACTAATTTCATTTCACTATTTCGGTCATAGTATATTTTTGTTCTTTAGTCATTTTAAACAAACAGTGAGCTAGTTTGGACATAATGTTAAAATATAGTTTTTCATTATGTGTTCTGGTTGATAGATCAACAATTATTTTGTGGCTCGTCGTGATATCTAAGCAGACTCCATCCAATATACATAGTTTGCAGGTGACCACCAAAGAAAGTCCTAATCATGGTTTGAAGCTGGTTTGGAAATCACATTTGCCTTTTCATCTAAATTCAAAGATTATGGTTTGGGATGTAATTTGCCTTTACTCTGTTATGTGCGATAACATCCAGAGAAAAAAAGCAAATTGCGGTTTGCTTGAAGGTCTGGCCCATAAAACTTGATTTGGAGTCTAAATACAGTTAGTGCAAACCGTTATTTGACATTATGTCTGAATAATCACATATTTTTCTCAGTGAAAAAAGCACCTACTGACTAACATAACTCTTACTGAATATAATCTTTAGATATATATTACTTAATTAATTTCTTTTGTGTAATTTCTTGTGTGGTATATCTCTCTATAGTTTCAGACTAATAATATTTTTAAAGTATAAATTAGCCCTTGAAGCCCATATAGGTTTGGTGTCTTTTGAGAAGGACCCAGAGGAACCATTTGCAGAAAATACAGTATGTTTCAAAACTCATCTAGTACATTAGATCGACTGCTCCATTTGCTGTCTCCGAATCTTTTGACTTTGAAAAAGGGAATGCAAATCCAGCAAGGCGTATTAGCAAAATGTTCAGAAAGTGTACTAATGAGCACACAAAGATGATCCAGAATGAATTTGCAAATTGCTCACTATGAGTTTTAAAAATAAAGCCTCCTTCTTTATAATTTGCTATTTTTTCAGAGAGGTGATGGATTTTCACTTCTGATGAGAAGAGTATCATGATAAGACAACCACAAGAAACTGAAAAAGAATCAGAAAATGCAAAATTACCATTTGCCTGTTTCTAACAAAGCTTCCAAATTCACATAAAAACATGGGCTAGGGTTTCTATTTTTATTCCATGTCACTGTTTATAAATCAATCCTTCTTCCCTATGTTACTGTTCTGTATGTTGGATCTCACTTGAGCTAAATGTTATATCTTGGGTTTCCCATCTATTCCTTAAAATATCATTGTCACCAAATGGGACAATATTGCTGAGGCTTAGCTCAGCTTGTGACTGAGATCAGAGTTTGGAAGTAAATAACTCCAAATAACCTGTTACTCGTAATTAATTTCTTTCCTTAAAAACAGATATAAGTACATACTCAGCAAGGGATAATTACAACCCCTTTTGGAGAGCAGCAGTTAACATGGTAATGGTAATGAGTGTCTGACATGATATTGGTGTGTCACTATGTTAATTCTTCTTTAAAATGACTTTCCATGTTCTTTTTTTTTTTTTAACAAAATAAAAATTACATGAGATTTTCTTTTTGACAAATGTGGGAGAGACAGAAACTGACAGATGTGTCCATGCAGGCCCAGGGGGTTGAATATGTACCTATTACAATTTGGATTTTCAATCCCTATGTATTTATTCATCTTAGTACTTATGAACTGAGGTTGCCAGTTTTGTTTTATAGAGAGCCTCCTTCTCTTTAAGACCCCAGTGGAAGGCAGGTACAAGATGGTGTCCTCTATACTAGAAATAGCTGTACCTCTAGGATTTGGGGAGGGCAATTTCATTTCAATTCACTTTTATTTATTTTTTATTTTTTATTTCGACTTGCTTTTAAAGGAATGTTCAAATTTGCACATTTCTTCCTCCCTTGCAGCACAGTAGTTAATGCCAGTACTGCAGCCATTTACAGCCACAAGATTGTGAGTTCAATCCCACACAGGGCTCCAAGCTCTACTCAGCCTTGCATCTTTCCATAGGTTACTAAAATAAGTACCTAGCTTGTTAATAACATATACAAGTGTAAGTCAAAGGTATGTCTGTGTGTGTCTTGTTTTTCTCATTGCAGATGCTAATATTCTCTTCCTCCCTCTGCAAGGACCAATTCCCTATCCTAAGATTCACCATTATTTATTTTTTAAGATATTTATTTCCCACTCTTTTCCAAAGGTCTCAAGGCAGCTTATAATAAAAATCAGCTTAAAACAATAAATATTTACAAAACTAAAATATGAATAATATATTAAATAAGGGTTCAGTTTAAAAACAGACAATTTAAAACGGGTTGAAACAGTTTTGAATAATATAGCTATAAAACATGTGCAGCCTGGATAAAATCAGTTTGGCTCAAAGGCTTTAATAAAAAGCCAGGATTGCTCTCTCTCTTTTCCCATGGAAATATAGTTACATCAATTACATGCATACTTTTTTGACCTGTCTCATATACAATGGATAAACCTACCTGTGCAAAGCAGCCTAATTATGTTGATAACAAAAATAATCATAATAGTATTACTGTTGATAAAACTAATGATCTGAGTAGTAATGTTAATATTTATAATAATAACAATGTGTCACATCTATGTAATAAAGTATTAATAACTAAAACAAGCATCAGTACAGCAATATTGATTAATTGCAACCCAAAATATGGCCTAAACTCCATCATGTTCCTAATATTTGAAGCTTGGGCTTGGTGAGCCATTTCTGTCCCCCCTTTTCTTGAATTTTACATAAAATTATCTACCCTTCTGTTGAAGTATTTAATAATAAAAAGTTGGATTGGATTGCTACTCCCATTATCCTTGGCCAGCATAACAATGATGATAGTCCAAACCATCTTGTGGATACAAGGTTAGAGAAAACAGTTGAAGACAACTTTAAAAGTAAATTCTTTAGAATCGGATAGATACAGTGGGCCTTTGGTGTCTGCTGGATCTTGGTTTCAGGAGTTCCCTGTGGATACCAAAATCTGTAGATGCTCAGATCCCCTTATATTCAATGGCATAGTAAAACTGTGTCCTTTATATGAAATGGCAAAATCAAGGTTTGCTTTTTGGATTAACCCCTCCCCCCCCCCCCCCCCCAAATGTGAGTGATTGAATCTATGGATACAGAATCCATGGATACAGAGGGCCAACTATATTGGATACTAGACCAGTATGATGTAGTGGTTTGAGTGTTGAGTTATGACTCTGGAGATCAGGGCTCTGGTTAAACCCATTGGTCCCAGCCCCAGAAAACCTTGTGATAGGTTTGGGTATGTCGGAAATGACTTGAAGGTGCACAACCACAAACAACAAAGTTCATACCAGATGGAGGAACATTAAGAAAAAATGTTCACCACAGGAATATGATGGGCTAGGAGACACTAAATTGTTTTTTTAAACCTTGCTTAGGTGATGACCATGATAACTGTGACCAAAAAAAAAATGAAGGATATCTTGGTTAATTGGATATTTACCTCAGGATTCCTCTGGATAGCTAATAGTCCTGCTAAATGTTGAGCTATTTTGTTTCTTGGTTTCATATCTCATGGCAGTTGTTCCAACCCCTGTAACCAGTCATGCTATAAATATATTAGGGTTTCATACATCCTTTTTCCCTGCTTGAGGTGTAGTTAACCTGTGGTGTGGGGTTTCCTTCATTCCCTGTCCTATTCCATGCAGCATGTCTTTAGTGGCAGCCATTAGCCTGCACAGAAGTACAGATGCACCCAAGATAATGAAGACAGATATGAAAAATTAATCCTTCCCTGTTTTGATAACTCCTGGGACAGATATATTCCCAGGAAATATATCAGTATAGGAGGTACATCATTTGGCACATCTGAGATATATGTATATCCTGATCAGAACACATACCATGCCCACGAAATCTCAAGTCTTTTAACCTGTCCAGATGAGTTGTTACTTCTGCCCCTGACGTTTTGACAAATATGAACATGGCAAGATACTTATATACAAAATTGTACTACAAGACTTACATGAAATGAAGCTCCACAGGTAGAGTCCTAATGGACCATGCAATGTTTCATACGGTTTGCCAAATGCATTGTACATGAAGAACCCTGTTCCAATTAGAGCAAACACTAGCAGCACCAAACAGAAGAGGATGACACTAACATGGATACTTGCAGGGATAATTTTGAACAAATCTGGAAAAACTAAAAAAGAAAAAAAAGGAAACAAAAAAGGAAACAAAAAGTAATTATTGAAAGCTTTACATAAAGTGAGTACACAAACAAAGGCAGCTAGTCTATAAGAGTAAAACAAAATCTAAAAGACTTTAGTTTTAACCTTTATTAGTGGATACAGGCAATGTTCATATCAATATCATGGTGAATCCATTCCTAATTTTTAAAGGAGCTGTTTAGAATAAGTTCAAGCACCTTGGACAGCCCCATAAAGTTTAGACTAAGAGCTAGAATAGATTTCATGCCCCACTGAGATCAACAGCAACCAGCCACACCTAATTATGCTCAACTACTGTTCCAAAAGGGTATGCAATCTTTCAGATTCTCCAGAACTCTTTTACACACTAGGTAGTAAACAAAATTGGGGGGGCGGGATGATGCATGAAGTCCAAAAGCTCTGTGAGGTTCTGTAGTTAAACTAAGTCCCAAGAAAGAGAATGCAGGTTTGATGAATAACAGCATGGTATACAGGTATTAGATTAGGAAGCCAAGCCCTTCCTCCAGTCCATCTGCCTTGGTCCAGGCCCCAGAGGGAGTGAAGAACCACTGGACCTCATCCCCTTCCCACCACCTTCCCCTTTTCCTTTTGTGTTGTCTCTTTTAGACTGTAAGCCTGAGGGCAGGGATCTGTCTAATTATAAGATTGTATGTACAGCACTGTGTAAATTTATATTAAATAAATAAATAAAAAGGCAAGGCTGATATATTTGAAAGCAAGACAGTGATTTCATGTACTTAGTTAAAACTGAGAACTAAAAAAAATTGCAAGTTAACGTATGCATGAGACAAAAACAGAACTGTGAAAATAGTAACACTGATATATTAGCAGGGAATAATATAAAACTCTATGTTCAGATACATATTAATTTTCTGAGAAATAAAGTGCTGCTCTCTTAGTCCAACATTCAAAGAGTGGTGCATATTTTCTATGGTGCATATTTTAATTTTATGATGGTATATGTTTCTTTGACATTTTATGTCTGCTGTTTTTTAACTTGTGCATTTTATAGAATATTTGTTTGTTTGTTTAAGCAAATTAACATCTGCTTAAAGAGCTTCTGTTTATGCAGCATTCAAGAACTTAATCAATCAATCACTCCTCACGTGAACCTTGTAAGCAAGATTTTATTTTGATATGCCCAATTTCAGGTTATATAAACATGAACTTTAAAATATTGCTTCAACATTGGACTGAGACTGACAACCCTTTTATACCACACAGTTACAACTATGAGTTCCTTTTATTTGTCAAGACTCCATTCTTTGCAATCCTAGAGTTTGTAATTTAGTGGAGCACTAGAGCTGCCCTGTCTCAGAATCCTAAATGAATGTAGAACAGAGATGAATATATTACAACAATCAAGGAGTAGAAACCATTAAGCCAAGGAGATCCAGTGGCTAACATCTTGAACCCTGCTGAAGCATGGGCCTCAGCAGATGCCCCAAATGGCAGCCCTACAAGTTGGCTTTGGACATGACCACTAGGTGATTTGTGAAGGCAGCCTGGTTCACATTTTTCCTTACACAATACAACCTATGGAAGAAGTTACATGGAATCTCAGGGAATCCAAGCGGATTACAACAGTACAAACAGGATACAGATTAAAATAGAATTACATTAAAATTCCAAGTCCCCAACCCTCCCCCTCATGTAAAGTGAAACAAACCATGGACCATTCCTCTCCTGACATTTGGATGCTTATCAGGATTTGATTATAAGCTCAACTTCTAGGCAAGGAATATTCAGAGGTGTTTTTGTCATTTGAACTATTGCCTATAGCACCTGGTAATCATTGGCAGTCTCCTATCCAAGTACTAACCAGGGCTGACCCTGCTTAGCTTCCAAGATCAGATGGGATCTTGTGCCTATGGGGGTATTTAGGTCCTACCTCCTTCCTCTGTATAGGACAGCATTTTCATTTCCCAATTATCAGTTAAATATAGGGTATGGATTTTCCCCCCAGAGTGAAGCATGACTTCTGTTTGATTGTAAATCTATCAATTATGTAAGTGTAGTAATTAAATAAAACAGAAAATATTTAGACAGAGTAGACTGTGATTTAAGCTGCCTACTAAAATGTGATTTTAAAATATTTATGTATAGTTTGTGACAGCAGATGTTTAAAATACAGTAAACCTACTCCCAGTCCACAGGGGTATGATTAAACCAGTACTAATGACTCCTCATAACTGCTTGGCTGTGGTTAGGACATGCTGAGAAAAAGTTATGCAGGCACTTCAGATAAATTTATCTACCATGTAAAATGTCAATTACCAGCAAGGGTGTTTGTAGCCTAGAAGCAGCCAGTCAGCAAGGTCAAAATCTTCCCAGGATTTAGGTAGCATGACTTAATTCAGATACCATCACTTTCATCTCTTATTTTATTTTACTCTATGATGCATTTTATCCTTTGGGTTCAAACTTGCAATGACCAGATGTCACATTTTAATTATACACATATTATAAATAGTTTATAGCTTTTTAAAAATTCTACATTTAACATTGCATCCTATTGCATTGAATTGTCTTTTATTTCTTCTATCTTGTCACACACCCCCCGATCATTAACCAAAATAAACAAATACAAAAACACATACACAGCCCCTCTACATTCACTGGGGTTAGGAGTGAAGGACCCCTGTGAATGTGGAAAAACTGCAAATAAAAGAAATATTATTCTTTTTGCCTAAGATAACACCTTTCTACAAATCTCTAGGTTCTCCAGTGTAACTCTATGGTCAACATCTGCCAGAAGTGGATAATAGAATCATGCTGGAGGACACACAAATGCCTAGAGAAGTGTTTTCTCTAGGAACTTCTAAGTTCTCTAGCATAGCTCTATGGTCAACTTACAGCAGAGTTGCACTGGAGGACCTAGAGATTTCTAGAGAAAACATATTAATCAAACCCACAAATAAACATGCAAAAGTCAAAGCCACAAATGTGGAGGGCCAACTGTATCACTGAGCTCATTCAGAGAGTATCAGAGTGAAAGTTATATCCAGTTTACCTGATGGGATGTCCTTTTATTTAATTCATTCACCTGACCTCCAGCACAGTTAATATGAGTAGTGAGAAGTGGGATAAGAGGAGTCAGAGAGACAAGGAGACCTTGGTTACCTGGAGTGATAAATTTGCTAGGCACTTTGAGGAGGAGGACAGTAGTAGGTACTCAGAACTTGACACCATTGTAATCATAACATTTAAGGAAGTCTTTACTGTTCCACCCTGTCAGGCCTCTTGGTATTAGCATTACCTGCAGCAGTCTGATGACATGGACAGGAAGCTCAATTCAATCTGTTTCACCAAATATAAGCTTGACCTTTGCATATCTTGGCTAAAAAGATCTACTGATATGGAATGAATAGGTGGGCCCAAGGATTGGAATGATTAGGTGGGTCCAAGTTGGGTCCAGCTTCCCTCATTACACAAGGAGGAGGTGTCTGCCACCTTGAAAGAACTGTACTTTGCCCTCTCCTAAGGACTTCCCTGGACCCAGAAGTATGTGGGTGCTACCACTCCATCACTAATAACCCATTTCTGGGTAAGATGGCTGAATATGTTATAAGTGGGCAGCTTCAGGTGTTCTTGGAGGATTGGTCAACTGAAACTATTTCAGTCTCATTTTAGATAGGATTTGGTATTGAAGCAGCATTGGCTGCCCTCACTGATCATCTGTTCGAGGTGAGAGATGAGGAAGTGCTGCCCGGTTGATCTTCCTGGATCTCTCCACAGGTTTTGATCATGATATCCTATCAGAATTACTCTGTGGCATGGGAATATCATCTTTTGGAAACTGCTTTACTGTGGTCCTGCTCCTACCTATGGAGCCAATTCCAGATAGATCATTCTAAAGAAGACCACCTTAAATAAACAAAAATTTTAGAGACAAACTGGAACACACAGATTTTATTTTCTTTATACAATTAGTTTTCCTGTTGTCTCTTTCTGTGTGTTATGATTGGATATCATTGTTTATAGTTTATGATATGAACTGTTGGGATTTTATTCAGGCCTGTGGTTATTTATCTCTGTTTACTTGCTCTCTGCATGGGCTATTGGTATTTACATATTTTACATTTATTTGTAATATTTTTGTTGTATCTGCCATTTGTTTGTGCTGTTTCAATTATTTATTATTGTCTTCTTTGGTATGTGTTCTTGTTCTTGAGACCTTTCTATGTTCTGTTTGTTTATTCCAGAGAATAACTGGGGTACTTCTGTTCACTCCAGTGGCTATTAACCCCATGCTGTTATAATCTGTGTGAAACTGGTGGGGCAAATTATTCAGAGTTTTGGGGTTGAATGCCATCAATATGCTCATGATATTCATGTCTACTCTTTGTTGTTGGAGTCAGTTAGAGTGGGAGCAGAATGCCGTGCCTGGATGATGTAATTACTCGATGAAGGTTGGCATACTGATGCTGAATCCTAACAAAATGAGGGTTCTGTGAATTGTTTGCTCCCAAGTCTTCAAACTGGGTAAGTTCTCTGTTCTGAATGAGGTTGTGCTTCCCCCTGAAGGAGCAGGTTAATAGCCATGGAGGAGTCCTGGATCAATCTTTGTTATTAGAGGCTCTAGTGGACTTTGTGCTCAGGATTAGAGCCTAGCAGCTACCACCTTTTTTTTGGAAGGGATAACATGATCACAGGGGGTCATGCACTGGCAACTTCCTGATTAGAAACCACATGACACCGGCAATGTCCTCTACAAGGGATTGTCCCTGAAGATGACATGGTGGCTGAAGCTAAAGCTATCTGAATCAGCTAGACTGCTGACAGGAATACCTACAGAAGTCAGGAACCCCAGAACTCTTTTTATGGTTCCCCTCTCGAGATTAGCAGGTAGGTTGTTATTACTTTTGACTCTTGCAGGTACTTGCAAGAGAAGGCAAATGCTATCTCCAGCCATTACGGTTCAGATCATCTTAAGCAAACATAATATGTACCAAGGAGTGTCCTCCATGTGTTCAGTGTAGTTTACGCTCACATAAGTATGTGCATAGGGTAGATTTCAGGCATGCTTTCTTGTTCCTGGGGGGAGATCAATGACAATAGCTGTCTTTATATTTCTTAATGCTTGACTGTTTAGTAGACTTCTGACTGATAATTCCTGAGGAGCCTCAACCACATAGGAGTCTTGGCAGTTCAGTTCTTCTAGATCATATTGCTTCCCTAGGCTAGTCTTGTGGGAGGGGAACAAGTCCTCTACCCTCTCCTTCTGAGATTGTGATGAGAATTAGTGAATGTGAGCAAGAGTGGCACTTTTCTGACACTTCAGACAGAAATAAAATGGAGAATAGCAACGCATGATACTTGGCAAGCAAAGCGAAGATTCCTGAAAGGTCGATGTGGCAATGGCGTATCCGTGAAAAAGAGGGTGCAGCTGCCTGTGTTATTTGTAAGAAGACGTCCAAAAACTGCGAGAACAGCAATAAAGAACAGAACGCTTGGACATGAACTGATAAGAGACAGAACACTTGAAAAACATCAAGTATGAAGCTTTGGCTTAAGCAAAGGTTTATGGAGAAGAGCCAAAGGGCGTTGGACATTGCAAAAGTGAAGAACTTTGCAAAAGGTTTAAAAAGAAGAGGCTTTCCTAGCAGAGGTGTGCTTCTGTTCCTAGGCAAACAGAACACCCATGCACTTTGGGAAGGCGACTGATCCCCGACTTCAGCAAAGTGCCTTTTTGTGAGTATGTGTGTGTATGTGTGTGTGTGTGAGAGAGCTCTCTTGGTGCTTGTGTTTCTGTATGTCTTGATTTCCAAATAAATGTTACATGCATGGTGAGTTAAACCAAATTTGGTGTCTCAAATATCTGTTTCAGCCTGGCTTTGGGGTAGATCCTTTTGAAGGTGGGAATTTACATTTACACACTCTCAGGAAACAAAGAACTGCCCTACAAAACCTGGGCATAACAAGATCCGTGACAGAAACCATATGACACCAGTTTTAAAGGAATTGCCTAACAATATACAGTACTGTACATTCTGTGTTGACATCTGAAGCCCTAAAAGGCCCCATACCTTGATCCTGACTTGTGTAATAAACTGTTATGTGGGCAGTATGGCCATGTCGGATCCCATATCTCCATATACTTCAGAGATAAAAACTGGGACACATGTGGCCAAGCAACTTTGGAGTATGGTCAAAATGGGAAAAGTTGTAAAGGAGAAAGAATGCACAAACTAGGAGAGGCTGCTGCACTTTGCATTTGGCTGAGCCTACTGGGAAGGTCAAGAATCTGCTCAATCCTCTCCTCTCTTTCCCCTCTTGCTGAATTAACTGAATACAAACTACTTTTGTATGTAGGATTCAGTTTGCATCAACTGAAGTAAGCTCAGGACAAAGGCAAAAAATGGACAGAGGGGAGAGAAACAGGACAGTTTAAAGGGAGGTGAAAAATTGGGACAAAAGTGGAACTGCCCCTTCCAAACTAGGATACTAGTATGTGATCCCAGCATATATGTGACAAGTAACAGTGAAGAAAAACAAAACAATAGCAAAGCTACTCTGAAAAAACATTGTCTATATCTATCAAAATGTCTAAAGCTAGTGGAATGTCTAAGATTTCTAGTCATTATGATGAGGATATCATTGACTTAAACAGACCATCTTCCCTTCCTTGTAGGAGGCAAAACCAGACCAAGGTTGCAGTTTTACACACACTTATCAGGAAATTATTCCCATTGAATTCAACAGGAAAATAATTTGAATAGACAATGGAAATGATCTGAGTAAACAAGAGATTGTACCAATAGGCTGCAATTGAATATACATTTAGTTGGGAGCCCTATTGGACCTATTGAACTCAGCAAGTTTTAGTTCCAATTAAACACATATAGGATGGCACTGTCAGGCTGCAATTCTGAACTGATTTACTAGGAGGTAAGCGTAACTGTACACAATGGTAGTGAATGAAGTAAACCTGTATAGGAAAGTGCTTGCATCTAATGGGTCAATCCAATGGGAGAGGCGGGAAATATAAATTATTATTATTATTATTATTATTATTATTATTATTATGAAAAATATGCATAATTCATGAAGTTGCAAAATCTAACTTTTCCTAGTGCAATATTTGGATTTTTTAAAAATAAAATTCATAATGTACTGCTTAACATCAAGCCAGTCCTCCTACACATAAACACACAAGTGAATTGACCAGACAATTTTCCTCGATAGCTACATTCAGAACTTTTACATAACATTAAAGTTTTATAGATGTCTCTTATGAAAAAAAAATCCTGCAGCTATGTTTCTCTGGAAGCAAAAGCTGCCTTTCTTTATAACGAAGGGAATCTGTGTGCCAGTGGCCTTTAGAAAATGAACTGCTGACCCAGAAACTGACAAGAGCTGGAGTAAATGAAGCAGAAGGCCTTCCTGAGCCTGAATGAGTTTTACAGGCAGAGCAAATTCATTTTACAATTAAATGAGATATAGTAGCCAGTAGGGAGAACATTTAATAGGAGCAAACACAAGACTGAAACAAGGCGGATGATGTAGCCCTTTCTTCTTGGTCATACCATACTGTGCCTCTACAAACATAAGTACTATGTCAAAATAGTACCATTTCCTGGGACATGTTTAATAACTTAGAGAGAGAGAGAGAGCAAGGTTATGTGAGCTTTGCTGTGAAAGTATTGAACAAGGACTACAGTTTCCTAATAATCACAAATATAAAATCTTTACTTGGATGTAGCTGCCTTTAACTCACTGGGTGTTATATAAAGTTAAGAAAACATGTGCTCATCCTGTTACAACAAAAAACCAATAAATCTCTGTTCTAAATAAATGTAACTGCCATTTCAGACTGACACCATTTTTCTGTTTCCAAAAAAGCACAACTTTGATCTAAGTAAATGTAGAGGGAACTTTTTTTGGTATTGCATTATCGAATCTCCCCTGATTTAGTCAGCACAAAAATGCTAGTGTGAATGAGCCCTTAGAATGTGCCAGGAAGCAAACTGGTGCTCGTTGATTCAGCTTGTTATTTTCCTTGTGGCTATTCAAATGACCCTGTCCACTGTTGGTGAGTCAATGCACCCAGGATCCAGAGTAGAAGCCATGCAGGATCACATCAGGAAGATGTCACAGGGTGATGCAAGCCCAATACAGAACTGCAAGGATGGAAACTGGCCCCCGCACCACCACACTTGCCCAGCTCTCCTGTAGGTTGATTTGACACTAAAGTGCTTGAAGCTAACAGTGGGATGGTGGGAAAGAAGTAAGCAGCAAGTTCCACCCAGCATGTACATACATTTACTGCAGTAGAAAAGATAGCCAAAAACGATTACGAGAGTAGTGGCTTTCTTTGAGCTGTTCCACATGCCCTCATAGCAGTTCTGTTCTCTCCAAGTGTGCCTTTTGCCGAACTGATTTTTCCCATTTGGTAAACAGCCTGCTTTGATTAGTGTCTCCTCATGGAAAGAGAACAGAAGAGTTATGATGTCATGTTGAGTGGCATAGAGAAAGGGGTTACTCTCTCAATTGGTTTCTCCTTACATTTCTCATGTGGCAAAGTCCTGGGAGTCCCTGTGAACGGAACTTTAAAGGATACAAAGTGCCTGCACATTCACTGTGTATATCAAATTCTGAATGCTGTTGTACATAAGTAGAAAACAAGAAAGAGTGAATTTAAAGCTGTTTCCATCCTTCCAGATTGGTACTGAGTCACTTAGGAAAAAATATGGCAATGATAATATTACAGAACATTAATTATTTTCCTGTCTATGGAATGCTTTTGCTTCAGCTTTGTCTTGTTTGTCCATTCTCTCCTGTTCCTGGAACTGTCCAAGGCCTATTCATTTGGAGAGACAAATATACCCAGTTCTCACTTCTTCAGGAAAACGCAGGTATGCTCAGTCCTTGGCTTGCTGCTGCAAAGGCTTTTATCTCCTCCAAGGTCATGATTCTGCAAAATTTGAGGATTCACAAGTGGTATGTCACAGAAAAACTTGATTCTGTAGTACCTGGAACAGCATGCTGTTCATAGGACTACTTAACCCTGATAGGACTCTTGTACTTTGAAAAGCTGGAAGGAAGAACCTGGGAATTATCTTTTCCTATAATATTTTTGCATCAACTTATCTGAGAAAGAAAATGATGTTCCTTTGGACATACGTCTCACTGAATTTCAAATAAACAAATATTAAAGAATAGTTGATGGAGATAAGGCAAAATCAAACCATGGTTTATCAAACTGACTTATTTCCAGTATGTATTGTTGTTAGGTGCCTTCAAGTCATTTCTGATTTATGGCAACTCTGTGGTGAACCTATTGGAGTTTTTTAAAACAAGAATTGTTCAGAAGGCATTTGCTTTTGCTTTCCTCTGAAGCTGAGAGAATTTGACTTGCCAAAAAATTAAATTTAAAATTTTGAAATTTGAAATTTTAATTTTTTAAAAAAACTGGAGGGCCCTCCTTTCTTCTCCCACTAAGCTTCACCTCAGTCCCACCATCTCTTAAAGCATTTCAAAGAGATACAGGCAAATGCCACAATGGGGCTAAACAGACAGTCAAAAAGAGGTGCTTTCAGGTTGCCTTGAAGGTGTGGCGTTTAGATGACATGCCTTGAAGCCAGGAGAAAAGTGCCCTTATGCAGAGAAAAGCCATTTCAAAAAGAAGCAGTTTTTTCCCCACTTCTTTCCGGCTTGAAGCAATGTCATGTGGTCATGACATAAGCACTCCAGCTGCCTTGGGATCTGGTGATGCGGTTGGTGGGGTTTCAATGTGGCTTCAGAAAAGGCAGCTTCAAGCCACTTCTTCCTGCCCACCTGGTTCACCCCAATGTTTCTGCTAAAATACAGATATTTGAGCAGCAGTGGTGTCACCCCCATCTTTAGGGTGTCACCTGGTGTGGTCCGCACCTCCCCACTCCCCTAGTGACACCACTGAACCCTGGCACCATCTGAGTTGCCAACCTGTGTTTAGAATTTGGATGACAGACTGATATACAGTTCATGGAAGCTTGTGATTTCCTCAAGACATGGAGGACACAGGGAGTGGGAGTGGAGCAAGCCCAAGGCTCACTGAGGCTCATTCTCACAATGGTAAGTTTAGCCATTGAGGTGTAGTAGCTAGAGTGTTGTACAGGATCTTGGCAGTTCCAGGTTCAAGTCTCCAGCAAGAGCCTCCTGGTCTCACCCTGACTTTCCTCACAGGGTTTTTGCCAGGGTAAAAGAGCAAAGGAGAGTCATATACACCATCATGATCTCCTTGGGGGTCAAGGCAGAATATAAAGATTTATTTATTTAGATAAATAATAAACTTTGCTTTAGCATTACATGCACATTGGCTCTTAATCTTAGCACCTTATTGCACACACTTTTGCTTCCTATCTGGGCACAGGCAGGGAATGTGCATGGCTGAATGAAAACACATTTTATTGCATGCCGCACTGTCCTCAAGGTGGCCTCATGCCATCACCTGGCGCTAAGATGTCCCCGATCAGGGCTCAGGCGCATGACCTTTAAAAGGCGGAAGCTTTCCGGCAGAGCAAAATCACGTGGCTGAGCCCTGATTGAGGACGGCTTAGTGTCAGCAATGGCATGGGGCTGCCTTGAGAACAGTGCAGCATTTGATAAAATGTGTTTTTACTCTGCCACACATGCCCCTGCCCGTGCCCAGATCGGGAGCAAAAGTGTGTGTGATAAGGTCCTTAGTGCTGCAGCTAATGGAAATAAATGGTTAGTCATACTACTAGCTTCATAAACTATTATATAACTTCTAAACAAGCAAAAGGAAAGTTTAGCAACTGCTTCTACATTAGTATGCCATTTCAAATATTCATAGCAAATGCAAACTGCCATTTGAAAAGTAGAGGATCAACACATTTTGACACGAGGGGGAAGTAATAAAGAGAACTTTTCAAGAGGTCCTACGAACTGCTGATAGCAGCTGTAGAATTTAATTAGATTAAGCAATTCTTAGCAATAACCTAAATGAATTTGCTCTATTAGCTCTGGAAAAAATAGAGTGCAGTCAATTATTTTCATGTCTACAGCTCAGGAAATATGCCAGAAATTACTCATGGAAGGAACATTTCCTTTCAGTAGATGGCTTCTTTTTTATTTTTCCTTTGCTAAGAAAATAAATGTTGGTGACATATAATCTATCCTGCAGTTAACCATGATTCCATTTTAATATGGTGCTTTGCATGCGTCAGGTGTGCGACTGACCATTTTAACAATATTTTCTGCTGGAAAATAAGTAGATGAATGGCAAAAATGTCATTTCATACAACTTTCTATCTACTAATGATGGTGAGCCATAATTAATAACACATCAAACCTTCTGTTACCAAAAAGTAAGACTTTGTTTTATGTATCCTTACATACAGTATAAGTAAATCCACAGAATTGTAATGCAACTTCTTTTCAGAGTATACTTGTAGAAGACAGAGCTATGGCATTTAGATTTTTCTTTTTGGTGAAATGTTATACACATGAAATGCTGGGTGTCCCACTGAATTCAATAGGTTTACTTCTAAGCAGACACAGATTGGATTGTGCTATTAATTTCAGCATATTCTGAGTTTTTAGATAATATAATTGTTTCTCTTTTTGTTCCTTTTCTCCTCATTTTAGAAGAAAAGATAAAGTATGGTCTTCAAAAAGAGTTTTTTTTAAAAAAAAGTCTGTAATTTTCAACAAACTTACTTTGAAGCAGGTGCTACTGAACACAATGGCCCTACTTTCAAATAGGCATACATAGGAACAGACTTTATTTCCATTTCTTCATTGTATAAGGTGCAATAATAGCATTAAATAAACATTGATAGAAGAATCACATGATACATACTATGGCAACATCATTTTATATTTTGCATTTCTGAATGCTCTGGAAGAAAAAGGAGAGCTCATTCACTTTTCTGTCAGACCATGAGAGGATGCACTAAAGTATTAAATAATTCATTTGCCATTGTTACTTACATGAAAACCGAAAAGGTCTCCCTCCAAGCCCGCATTGTCTAACCCTCTCCCCGTAGAAAAGTCCATACTGAATATCACCAATAAACTTATCTAATTCCTGGCCAGTAGCATTGACAAGCAGTGCTCCAGTTTTGCAGAGTATCTTTCCTCTGATCCACAGCTGAGTTCCAATGGCTGCTGCAATGCCCAGAGCACAAGCAAAACAGAAGACACCAGCAATGCAGAAAACAACTTTCTTCTGTGGGGCTGGCATATATAAACCCTTGATGGCGTATCAACAGCTTGAAAATATAGTCTCAAAGAAAACCTTTAGCAAAGTGTTTTTCAGAGTATCTCCTCTCTGTGCTACTTGAGAACAAAGGTTTAAGATAACAGATGGAACCCTCTGTGTAATTTGATGAATGCCTTCCCTTTTTCACAGCCCTTTGTCTGATTGGGTGAGCTGAAAATTCCAGAAACAGACTTGGCTCTTGGATTAAATTAGCAAATGTGTGAAGAAACAATGCAAGTTTAGGTTGTGGAGGGTGTTCACAATAAAATCTTAACTGTCTGAGTTATTCTATATTCCAAGGAATTGTTAATGATCCAGTTTTTTGGAGAGTGTCTTGTACAACTCCAGAAATTTCTGTTTGAAGTGTAGTCTCTGAAGAAAACTAATTTTGATAGAGGACAAAAGGAGTTGGGCTTTTTAAAGCAATAAAAAAAATAAAGGTGACCATCTATTAGCATGTGGCCCCCTTATGTGAGAGGTCCCAGGTTGACACCAAATTAGGAGGAGTAGCTAATATCGCAGGGGACAGGATCAAAATTCAAAATGACCTTAATAGATTAGAAAACTGGGTCAAAACTAACAAAATGAATATCAGCTGAGAGAAATGTACAGTGCTACAATTAGGGTAAAAAAAACAAAATGCACAGATATAGGATGGGAGACACCTGGCTTGAAACCAGTACATGTGAAGGGGATATAGGAGTCCTAGTAGACCGCAAGTTGAACATGAGTCAACAGTGTGATGCAGCAGTTTAAAAAGCCAATTCCATTCTATGTTGCATCAACAGAAGTATAGTGTGTAGGTGGAGGGAAGTAATATTACCACTCTATTCCACTTTGGTCAGGCCTCACCTAGAATACTGTATCCAATTTTGGGCACCACAATTCAAAATGGATGTTGACAAGCTGGAGCATGTCCAGAGAATGGTGACCAAAATGATAAAGGGTCTGGAAACCATGCCCCGTGAGGAGAGACTTAGGGAGCTGGGTATGTTTCGCCTGGAGAAGAAAAGGTTAAGAGGTGATATGATGGCCCTCTTTAAAAATTTGAAGGGATGTCACATTGAGGAGGGAGCAAGCTTGTTTTCTGCTGCTCCAGAGACTAGAACACGGAACAATGGATGCAAGCTACAGGAAAAGAAATTCCACCTCAACATTTGGAGGGACATCCTGACAGTAAGAGCTGTTTGACAGTGAAACACACCCTTTTGGAGAGTGATGAAGTCTCCTTCTTTGGAGGTCTTGAAATAGAGGCTGGACGGCCATCTGTCGGGGTGCTTTGATTGTGTCTTCTTGCATGGCAGGAGGTTGGACTGGATGGCCTTTGGGATCTCTTTTAACTCTATGATTCTTTGATTCTTTGATGAACCTGACAGAGTTTTAAGATCTTCAACAGAAGGCTTTCTCTTGGTCCCCAACATGACAAGTGTGCTTGGTGAGGACACAAGAGTGAGTATTCTTGGTGGCTTCTCCTACCCTCTGGAACTCCTTTCCACAGGAGGCTAGACTGGGTCCTCTCCCTGGTTTTCTTTTGCCAGCAGGCAAAGACCATTGTGTTTAAACAGGCTTTTTTTTTTAAACAGGCTTAAAACAGGCTTTTAATGGGTGAGCAGGGGAATCTTTGACTTGTATGTGTATTTTTTTTAACTTTTGTATGTTTTAAAAAGATTTTATATTGTTTAATGTGTTAAAAAATATTGTTAAGGTCTTAAATAATGATGATGATGATGATGTTTATTTATAGCCCGCTCCTTTGTGCAAACAATTGGAGCAGGGTACAGCAATGATAAAAAGTCACAAGCTAAAAACAATACAAATGACTCATTCCCAACCTCCCACCCCTTAAAATTAAATTAAACTGAAATAAATTAAAACTAAGCAAGCAGATTAAGAACATAGTGTAGCATCATAAAAAACAAAAAAGTAGCCATTCATTGGACAACATGGGCTCTGGTGTCAAAGGTTGTAATGTTGGAGATTGGAAGGGAGGTCACGAAACCTAATTTCGGAGCCAGGGGATTAAGGAGTTTCTGGGAAGGCCTGCTGGAAAAGATGCGTCTTTACAGCTTTTTTAAAGCAGTCAAGAGACGTGATAAGACGCATCTCATCCAGCAGGTTATTCCATAGCCTAGGAGCTTGTACTATGCCCAGAAACTAATCAGCAGCCAGTGGAGAGTTTTGAGCACAGGTGTTATGTGCTTTCTCCTAGATGTTCCAGTGAGAAGCCTGGCTGCCATGTTTTGGACCAATTGAAGTTTCCGGGTTAAGCACAAGGGTAGCTCCAGGTAGAGCACATTACAGAAGTTCAGACGTGAGGTTACCAGAGCATGTACCACAGATTCCAGGTCTTTCATGTCTAGGAAAGGGTGCAGCTGGCATATCAGCCAAAGCTGATAACAGGCGCTCCTGACCGTTGCATTCACCTGACATGTCATGTGAAGCGACGAATCTAGAAGAACACCCAGACTGCAAACAGGGTACTTCGAGGAGAGTGTAACTCGATCTAGGGCTGGGAGCTGTATTCCCAAGCCTAGTTTCAGGCCTGTGACTGTTAGTACCTCTGTTTTGTCTGGATTTAATTTCAACCTGCTTTTCCTCATCCAATCCATTACCGCTCTAAGACAGTCATTGAGAGGAGAGACACCATCTGAAGTCTGAGGCAATGATCTAGTCATGGAGAGGTATATCTGAGTGTCATCAGCATACTGAAGACACTGGGCTCCATGCTTCCAAATGATCTCTCCTAGCGGCTTCATATAAATATTGAATAGCATCAGGGACAGGATGGCACCTTGAGGGATGCCACAATTAAGCTCGATTTTGAAAGAGCAACTGTCCCCAAGCCTCACCCTTTGGGATCTACCAGAAAGGACCGGAACCACCGCAACGCAATGGCTCCAATCTACAAATCCTCTAGTCGATCCAAAAGGATGGAGTGATCTATAGCATCAAAAGCCACTGAGAGGTCCAAGAGCACCAGCAGGGTCACACTACCCCTGTCGATACTCAGACGGAGGTTGTCAGTCAGAGCGACCATGGCAGTCTCAACTCTATATCCCGTCCTGTAGCCGGTTTGAAATGGATGGAGATAATTGGTTTCATCCAAGACAGCTTGGAGTTCGGAGGCAACTGCTCTCTCGATTACCTTGCTCAGAAACGGGAGCAAGGACACTGTCCTATAGTTGTTCCTGTCCAGGGGGTCAAGGAAAGTTTTTTTCAGGAGGGGCTTCACAGCCGCCTCCTTCCAAACAAGATGGTATAGTACCTTCCCTGAGCGACGCATTGAGTGTATCCCGAAGGAACACCCTCAGTGTGCCCCCACCGGATGACCAGCCAAGATGGACACGGATCAAGAGGGCACGTCGTCTTCCTCATACTTCCAAGGAGCTTGTCCACGTAATCGGTACTCACAGGTTGAAACTCATCCAGTAAAGTGACAGTAACGGAGTTGCTGGACACCTCATCTGTGGGTTCTGATAAAACATTTGCATCCAAGTCAGTACTTATTCGAGATATTTTATCTGCAAAGTAGGTGTTAAAGGCATTGCAGCAGGCCATTGTTGGGCCAGGTAGGGGGTTCGGCGCAGGGGGAACCTGCATCAATTCCCCCACCACCCTGAACTGCTCTGCTGGACGAGACTCTGCAGACGCAATACGTGCAGAACAGAAGGATCTCCGTGCTGAACGCAAAGCCTCCCGATAGGTGCCAAGATGCAGCCTGTGGCAAGTTCTGTTGGATAAGAGCCAAGTTTTCTGCCATTTGCGCTCTAGTCATTGTCCAGTCCACTCCACCTCCCTGAGTTCCTCTGTGAACCAGGGTTTCCAGTTAGAAGCCAGCTGGAAAGGACTTTCTGTCTTAAACTGACTTTCTTTGGGAGTAGAATTGGGTCCCACTCTGGGAGAAAGACAGCATACTAAATAAATAAACAAATTCACAGGCTCATTATAAGTCAACGGTTAACATGGAACATTTCAGATAATAACCAACTCCTTTGAATTATACTCAGAAACAGACCAGCAGACAGTGACACTGTTGAAGGGAATCAATTGCTTCAACCAGTGCCAGCCAGGCAATTATCTAACCATAGCTTAATTTTTAAAATAACACTTTTTTGTTTATAGATCGTATTATTTTGAAAAAGCCTACTACATTCAACTTGTTCTCTGGTTTGTTCCTCACACAAATTAAAGTCCTGTTGGAAGTGGGAGGAACTGATGTCTGCATGTTTGTGCCTCTTTCTGTGTTTTTCTATAGCCAGCACACATAACGGTGAAGAAGGCTGGGATTTCTATCTGACAATATCTACAGGGCCACAGTCATCCATCCCTAATGTAAAGGATGATTCTTCAGACTTGCTTTTCTGAAAAAGAAGAGGAAAAAATGATGTTTGTGAGGGATCATATCTATCCCTTGTATTAGGGCTATTCCACATCTCATAGTTATAGTGCTATGATACCACTTTAACTATCATGGCAACTTTCTATGGAATCCAGAGGTATTATAATTCTCAGAGAGAGAACTCTTTGGCATCTTTATTATAACCTCTAGGATTCTGTTGGATGTAGCCATAGTATTTGAAGTGGAATCATAGTGCTTTAATTGTGTATGTGAAAATGGCCAAGGTTCCAAGCCTATCTCATAATCGAGATTTCTGATGGTGGGAAAACATATCTGTGAATTTGTTCTTTTATGGAAATAAGAGATATACATCCATTTAAAAAAAAATCAGCAGAACAGTGTCACTTTTAATTGCTAGCAAGAGAAAACATGGTAGAAAGAAGAAAACAAAGGTCAGGAGTATTTTAAAATACAATTTAAATATGTTTGCTTGGCAAAGCTCAGGAGAACCGCCCAATGTCAGTTTCTGTCCATTTCAAAGGGGCTTCATCAAAAAATTCTAGTGGGCTTCTACTTTCTGCTTCAGTTGCTTCATTCTAGAGCTTGTTAGAAACATTACTCTTTTTTAGGCTAAAGGGCTGTACTAAAAATGTATTATTAAAAGCTCTGCTTTCATTTTAATGAGATTTTACAGAAAGCAACATATTTAATTGTAAGCATTTTTAAGAGTTACTTCTAAATTATTTTGTGTTTACAGTAGATTATACATCTGCTACTGTAGTTTTTAACTCATACAATGACGGTCATTTTATAACCGATACAATATGCATGCATTTTGTAACTGAGTACTGGCACATTCATACAAGTTTAGTTTTGTGATACTGCCCTTAAAATTTGTTTTATCTGTAATAAATGGCATGGCAAGGTTAGAAATTACAGGGCATAGAGGCATGTGAGGTTTCCTAGGTGACAGTTTTCTCTATCAGAAACATGAAAACTGAGAAAATGATGTATATGTATGTGTATGCAATCAAGCAGATCTACTGAGGTTTCAGTGGAGGACAAACCAAGCTGACAAGGTAGAAATTGGAGATAATAGGGTTATTTAACTGGTAATTCTGTTGAAATATCAACCGTCTTTAATCCTCATTGTAGAATTATTCTATCCCGCATCCATGTGACTGCAACTTTATCTTGGCACAGTAGGCAACCCAGTCAAGTCTTGAATGTATTAATTAAAGAACTAAATTAATATTTAAACATTCTGTCAGGTGAAGAGTTTTCATAGAGCTCTAAACCCAAAAGCTACAATTTTACAAACAGTAATTGCTCTCTCAAATCATGTTTTGGCACTGCAGCTTGTTCCAAATCTGACAGTAAATATGAACATATAATACTGCTTTCCTGTATTGTTCAGAATTAAGGCCAAGCTTTAAGCTTATATAAAAACTTTTACTGTAATATACTCTCTTTCATTATGAAATGAAAAGAATTTATTTATTTATTTTTAAAAGGAAAGTATACAACCTGCAATCTGTCTACACTGTGGTCCATGGTGAAAACAGAACATACTCTGAGGTCCAAAACACACTGCAGAAATAGTCCAGTTTGAGACTGCTTTAACTGGCCTGGCTGATTGCTACGGAGTTCTGGGAACTATAGTATTGTGAGACATTTAGCCATCTCTGTCAGGGAGCTCTGGTGCCACAATATACTACAGTTCTTAGGATTCCCTAGCACTGAACCAGGGCTGTTAAAGCAGTCTCAAACTGGACTATTTCTTCAGTGTGTTTTGTGCTTATCAAAGCTCATTGGTTATCTCTTTCTTATTAGACACTTCCAATTACACTATATTCACAGCAGAATTTTCAGATAAATATGTATTTGTGTATGTGTTGCCAAGCTGCCTGTCAATTTATGGTAATCTAAGGAATTTCATAGGTTTCTCTTAGGCTTTGGCAGTTCCTTCCTCTGAAATATTGTGTAAAGTACCTGGATACATTGGGAGTCTCCAATGCAAGTACTAACCAGGGCTGACACTGCTTAGCTTCTAATATTAGACAGGATCTGGTGCTTTAAGGGTATCTCTCTATTCAAGATAAATGTGCCTAGAGATAATTTCTAAAATGTGAGCAATACTGACTTTGTCCAGATGATAAGATACTCTTCCTTGGCTTTGCTTCTTAAGGGCTAATGGACTGGGTAACTGTTCATTTTCCCAGAAGCCCATTTTTCCCTTCCCTACAATATGGGTTTTGAAGTGGCTGAAACCAAAACAAGAAATTATTTCCACTTTCTATTTTCAGCCGTCTTCAGCTGATTTTATTTGCTCTTGGGTGGAAGCTGAGGAATGTTTAGCAGGTATATTCCACTCCTTGTGACCATTTTGTAGTGACATCTCTTCCACTTTGGCAAACTGGAAATGCTTGGAGGGCCAGTGGAGATTGTGGAAGGTAAAAAAAAAAAGCTCTGCTCAGATTAAGGGGGTAGTTGTGCAGGCTTTGGAGCACATGTTATCCCCAGTGGTTTTTTTCTGGACCGCAGGTGTTCTGGCAACCATAAGCCCCTGTGCCTTCATGTCTTCTTTAAAAAAATTAATCTGTTCATTACTACTTGTAAGGCCTCCAAGATGGCAGGTCATATTAGAACATCCAACCTCCCTAACCAGCTACAATGAGGCTAGAGGTCACAACCAAAATAACTTTCAGAGGCAAATTTCAGCTGATTTTCACTCTTGTGCAAGTGACTGTGGGAGAAAATTTGCTCCACACATTTCCACTTGTGCGCATCCTTGACCTTGATGATTGGGATACTATCTAAGAACACTAGGTGCTGGAGACAAAGCACACCACACCATCCCAGAAGTACTTTCTTCAGTTTTGAGTTCCAAATACACTTGCCCCTCCACATTTGTGGATTTGAGTTTTATGTGTTTGATTAGTCACATATTTTATTAATATATTCCCTCTAGGAATATCTAGGTCCTCCAATGCAACTCTATGGTCAACTCTAACCAAAAGTCACCCTGAAGGACCTAGAGATTCCTAGAGAGAACACTCCACTAGGCATTTGTAGCTCCTCCAGCACAATTCTATGGTCAATGTCTGGCAGATATTGACCACAGAGTTGCACTGCAGGACCTAGAGATTCCTAGAGAGAGATGTACTCTCCGGTAAAAACATAGTGTTTTTGTTATTCGCGGTTTTCCCACATTCATAGGGGTCCTGTGCCCCTAACCCCAGCGAATGTGAAGGGACAAGTGTAATATGAAGAAATGACAATGAATATTGAAGAGTTCTGAATGGACTGGAGACAGAAGCACCAGTGGAGTAGTGGATAGAATTTTGGAGATCCAGGTTCTGGGTCCATTTGAACCAGAAAACCCCCAGGGTGACTTTGTTCAGTCACATTCTCTGATCTTGACCTAAGTCATAGAGTGGTTATGAAAGTAATATTGCCAACTTTAGTATACTGAAGAACAAAGCAGAAGTCAAGCATTAGGGACAAACAAAAGGATACAAGAATGTGCCATAGCTCAGGAACACTTTGCTGCAGCAATTTAAAACTTCAGCAGCATACAGTAGGACCTTTGTATCCATGGGGGATCCAACCGCAGATAGGATGGGACCTCAATCCCTGTTGTCCCTAATGGCTGTGTGCACATGTCACCATTGGGGACAATGAGGCTTGCCATCCACGGATCCTTAAATCCATGGGTGGCAAGCCTGTGGATAGTAAGGTCCTACTGTATTTAGAAATATAATTTAGGCACCCAAAGGAAATGGGCAGGCAGTGTCACCAAGGGAATGTGAACACAGCAAATATAAAAGTATTAGATGTGAATTAATTTCCATGTTACACTCCCTGTAGGTCTAGAAATTGAAAGGAAAAAATGGTTGACATAGTAGAATTCTTATTTTGGGTGGCAATGCCCTAACTTTGCTTGCCCTGCTCCTCTGTAGTTGCACCCCTTCTGGTACCCCTGACAATATATTTAGTCTGGGGTGAAAAGCACTCCTTGGGAGCAGATTATGCTTTCCAAATTGTTTAATTTCCAACCCTGAAGCAGTCTTTTTCATTTTAAAGAAAGATGCAAGGTACAAAACATTACTTTTAGTGTGTCAAAATGGCACCTGCAATGAGGTGTTGCCGCCCTCCAGAGGAGACAAAATGACAGTGTGTGGCTGTCTAGGCTCCAGAGCATGCCTATAAGCATTGAGTTGGGAAGATATATTTGTGACCCTCTGTTAAAGGAGTGCAAATTCATGTTGTTCTACGGTCAAGGGAGCTCCCCAGACAGGGAAAAAGCCTGCAGTTTGGCTTCTCTCCCAAATTAGTGCTGAAGGATGGGCAATTCTCTCCCTGAAAGCATAGTGTAACTCCTCTCCATGTTTTAACATGGTGTAATGGTTTGAACATTTGACTTCGGAGACCAGGGTTTGAATCCTGGCTTGGCCATGTAAACACACTGGGTGACCTTGGGCAAGTTGCACCCTCCCAGACTCAGAGGATGACAATGGCAACCCCTCGTTGAAGAAACCTGACAAGAAAACCCTGTCACAGACCTACCTTAGGGTCACCATAATTTGGAAATGACTTGGGAGGCACACAACAACAAGCCTTCACCTGAGTTTAGCAAAAACAAAGAATAAAACTATATATGTGTGTATATATATATATATATATATATATTGAAGTGTTGGCTTGCTTCCTTCATTTGAAGAGGATGGTGTGGCCCCTAGAGGATAACCACTGGTCTCTTGGAGCATGTCCAGTTCCAATCCCTGCTAACCTCTTGCTCAGTCCATAATTAAAGTGCAGCATCCCTGACCAATGGCTTTTGCTGAAAGAGCCCACCACCCCTGAGAGAGCTTGCTCTACTGATGAGCTGATGTTACTACTGTATTATGGGGTTTCTCTTATTGATCCCTTTAACTCTGGTCCCCTGCATTTTCCACCTACTGTTTCTATTCCTGTCCCCAGGATCTATAAATGTCAGAAGATACCATCCGTGGTCTGCAGGTATTCTACTGTTTTCCTATTCTGTTATTATTATCATGAGTTAGTATTTTAAAATGTAAATTGTCTTACATTGTCTGGCTGAAAAACTGCAAAATAAGGTATCAAAAATTTAAATAAATGTATAAAGGGAAGATGAGACCAAGGGCTGTCGTACACAATTTAAATATTCCTCCTTTAGTCTATTCAAACAGAATGTGATCCCTCTACTTACTATTCAGAGGAATTTGTGCTCCCCAGAAACAGGAATTGTGGTTTTAACTGGAATATCTGCTACTATCTGTGAAGATGCACATTACTGAATGTATGACTGTTTTTCAGCTTCACGTGGATTTTCATGGTTGCTCAGTTTTGGCAGGGGGAGGGCAAATATATATGAATCTGTGCAGGAAAGTGAAGACAAGCATTGATGCAAATGTGCCTGTAGCTACAGTAATTCATGTAATATACTTATGTGTAGACATTGTTATTGTTAAGTGCCTTTAAGCTGATCTTGATTCATGGTAACCCTGTATCTTAGCCATCTCCAAGTGATTAAATCTTCCCAGCTCCAAAACTAAAACTCCCCCCAGTCTTCCCCAGTCACATATCAGACACCTTCACCATACTGCCAAAGAATGATTTTAGATATTGTTTTGTTCTACTATTATTGTTTTTAATTCTGTGTTAATTTAATTCTGTTTTAAGGGGTGGGAGGTAGGGATCGGGGTGTAAGAACTTTTAATTGTAATTGTTTTTAATTTTGTTGTACTCCTCCCCGATTGCTCGTTCAGAGGGGCGGGTTATAAATAAAACATTATTATTATTATTATTATTATCCTCTACTATTCTTCTCAGGTCTTGCAAATTCAGGCCTGTGACCTCCCTGATTAAGTGTATCTATCTAGATTGTGGCCTTCCCCTCTTTCTGCTGCCCACTAGCATTATTGTCTTTTTTTAATGAGCTGTGCCTTCTCATGATGTTGCCAAAGTACAATAGCCTTAGGTTAACTATCTTGGCTTCCAGCAAGAGTTCAGGCTTGATCTGTTCAAGGACCTGTTTGTTTGTCTGCCCCCAAAAAACTTTGAGATGCCTGCCTGCATTTTTCTATCACAGAGCTGTTTTAATGTTGTTGCATGTCTGGAATGTATCACTTTTGGCAGTTCACAAGTATGACATGCTTGTTTCTGTTTGCACTGTCACACTGTTACCTTGAGTTTAAGAATCTGATTTCCAAGGCCCAGCCAGGAGTAACCAATAAAATTTAAATTGTAGGGGAATATATTTACTTCCCAAGAAAGAGGAATATATTTTCTTTCTAGGCTATTTTGTTTCTGGAAATGTCCTATTATTAAATTGCTTCAAGAATTCAAAGTGCTGGGTACTTACTGACCCTGAACTGCAAACATATTCCCCAAAGACTGAGTTTTCCATATTGTGTGGCTCAGTGTTTGATTTGCATAAGGACTGTATGGTTATTGCTCAGCCACATGGTATGCAAAACTCTGCACACCAATTGGCTGATTGATGTTACTAGCTGATCTCTGGGATTTATGCAAGAGCAGCAGGGCATAGATTGAAGAGTGTGCTTCAGCATAATAAGTAAGTAAATAATATTACTTTCTTGTTTCTGGTAGCAGCAGAAATGTATCAGAGCATCTTATCAACATTAAAAATAAATATGTAAATGCCAGAGTCCCATAACAAGCCTATAGCTATGTCTTTGTATAGTCTTAAAACCCTCCCATAGAACTCTGATCCAGCAAGGGTGAAACATGCATGCATATTACTTTCTCAGGATTTTTAATTTTTTTTCCCAAAGTGAGCAGACATCCCAGGATAACACATAATCAAGGCAAAACCAAAGCATGCTCTGTTGCTTGCTTACACCATGCATCAGTGTCAGTTTCTCCAAAGGAGTCTACAGTTCCTCTCTATAATACAGTGACAATAACTGTAGTTATAGTTCTGTAACAGTCATTTACATAGCTGCCTTGAATCCTCATATTGGGAGCTATAAGTAAATAAAATAATAATAAAAATAATTCATAGTGCTGTAGCTTCATTATGCATGTGCAGAAAAAACTGAATGTCTGAAAGGTTGTTTTCCCCAGGTAGATCCACAAAAATACCCAAATGATTTTAAATCATGTACAAACGTTTTGACATGCTCCTGCTTTTAGAAATGCCAATTCCATGCCAATGCCTTCTTTCCAAAGCATAACACAACATTTCTAACTTCAGAATATTAAAATTTTCAATTAGACAATTTTTCCATTTCATTTCCACTTGCCTTCTACCCCCACTGGGTTTTCCAAGGATTATCACAGAATTCTTTGTAGAGTCTGCCTGCATGATGTGTATATACCCCAGATTGTTTTAATAACCATACTGAATGTGTACATGTTCAGGGGATAACTTGGAAAAGGGGATGGAGCAGCTGTGCACAGCCCCTCCTCCCCCTCCTCTTCCACTACCTTGGCTTCCTCCTTTAGGAGAGGAGAAGAAGGGGAGGCACATCAGTAGCACCCCACAATGGGAGGAGGGTCTCACTGGGTATCACTGGTGTAGGCTGAACCCCCCTCATGCTCCTATTAAGGCCACTACCCAGAGGCTACATATCAGGTATAAATATTAGTCCCAAACCAAGCCTTTCTGAGCACAGGGAGCAACATGTACACAGAAAAATTCTTCCACTCTCTTTGTCTTCCTCAGGCCCCTGTGCCCTGTGGTTTATGTTTTCCACGATCTACTCTTTGGACAGATAATTATCACCCCTCTGCACCCCTCAAATTTTGCCATCCATTTTCTATATTTTTATTTTGCTCTAAATGCTATGTCTGCCTGAATTACTATTGTGTATTTGATTGTACTGTTGCATATCTCTAAATAAAACTTGAGTTCTCCCAAACCTGGAGTCCTCCTCAGTGATTACTCATATACACAGGTGAAAAAGATCCTAAAGTTACCCAGCCTTTTGCAAGCTTAAATTAATTTCCCCAGCATTTAAGGGAAGCTGACACAGAGAAGCTGACACAGTTGGTGGGGACCCTAGTCCCCCCCCCACCTTTCTTTGGGTGACACTGGTTGGAGAAGGCTATTGCCTTAAGCATGTATGCTTAAAATTAAAACTGAATGATATCACATACCAGTGTGTTGTGGCTAGCTAATTATATGCAACATTCTTAACATTAAAAAAAATACTGAATCTTGTTGTTTTGGAAGGATCACCAGCAGCTATGATTAAAACTGTGGGGCTTATCACACCCTCTTATTTAGACCATAGCCTATCAGTGGGAGGGATTCATGGTTTTACAAAGAGGTTTGCTTTTGAAAATGTCTGGTGCACTCTGAGACCAGGGTTCAAATCCCGGTTCAGCCATATAAACTCACTGTCTGACCTTGGGCAAATCACACTCTTTCCGCTCAGAAGATGGCAATGGCAAACCTTCTCTGAATAAACCTGCCAAGAAAACCTAAGAAAACACGATAGTGTTTTCTTAGGGTCGCCATAAGTCAGAAACAACTTGAAGGGACACAACAAATACTGGGCATTTACTTTAAAAAGTACTACTTTAGCTTTCAATAAACTTGGATAACGACTAGAGTGCAAATGGCGGAAGACTCAGCTCTTGTCCAACAGAACTCGCCATAGGCAGCATCTTGGCGCCTATCAGGAGGCTTTGCGTGCAGCGCGGAGATCTTTCTGTTCTGCACGCATTGCATCTGCAGAGTCCCACCCAGCAGAACTGTTCAAGGTGGTGGGGGAGCTGACGCAGGCCCCTCCTGCATCAAACCCCCCACTGGACCCTACGGCAGCCTGCTGTGAGGCATTTAACATCCACTTTGCAGATAAAATCTCTTGGATAAGGACCGACCTGGATACCAGTGTTCTACCAGTGTCCATATATGAGGTGTCCAGCAACTCCATTTGGATTGGCTGAGGGACTTAGGGATTGGAGGCACCGATCTCCGGTGGTTTTGGTCCTTCCTCTCCGGCAGATCCCAAAGGGTGAGGCTTGGGGACAGTTGCTCTTCCAAAATTAAGCTTAACTGTGGCATCCCTCAAGGCACCATCCTGTCCCTGATGCTATTCAATATCTACATGAAGCCGCTGGCCGAGATCATTCAGAGGCATGGAGCGCAGTGTCATCATTATGCTGATAACACTCAAATCTACTTCTCCATGACTAGATCATCTGCACAGACCTCAGATGGCATCTCTCCTCTTAATGACTGCCTTACGGCGGTAATGGACTGGATGAGGGAAAACACATTGATGTTAAATCCAGACAAAACGGAGGTACTGATCGTCACCACCCTGAAACCAGGTCCGGGAAGACAACTCCCAGTCCTTGACAGAGTTACACTCTCTGGGATTGGGTTGTACCAATTTTAACTGTTACTGTTTTAATTTTGTTGTACCCCGCCCCGATTGCTTGTTCAGAGGAGCGAGCTATAAATAAAATTTATTATTATTATTATTATTATTAACTTTGGCCGAAACTAGTTCTGCTTTTTTCATATTTATATTTTGCCAGGTTGCCTTCCTGTCTTGCAACAAGACTAAAATTAAAAGCAAATAATATAGATGGGAATCCTCAGTGTAGTAATCAACAATTTGAAAAGCAGTTTTAAAAAATCCAGAATTTTTTGACCTATGGGGAGGTAAATTTAGCTTTCAAATCAAGAATTAGTAATCTCCTTTTCAAAACTGGACATCTGTCAACTGTGTTTACCAGGATTCTAAGTGTTTGCAATACATGAAATCCTTATCATTCATCTGCTGGTACACTTAGTAAATACATTTGCAGTTTAGGACACAAGAAACATGATTCCACAAGCTTAACCATAAACAGTTTCTGAACCATGCAGCTTAGAATGTGCATACATGATTTCTACATTCATTCCAGTGAAGATCAATTTATGTGTTCAAAGCTGTCAAGTCTAAGGCCTGTTCCCCTGTCTCAAATCAGAAAATAGCACCCCTGCTTAATGGCTGAATGGATACCTAAACCCTGGGGGGTAATTCATCGGAGTGAAGTGAACTGCTTTTAGAGTGGGTGGTTTGTGAAGGGGCTTTCTTAGAATAGTGCTCTATAAATATATATGAGACAAGCTCTGTTTCTGCAGCACCATAGCCTGACAATTATGCCTTATATAAACTTTCTAGCATATGTGTGCAAGTGCAGGAATTGACAAATCAAGTCCTCCAATTAAGTCAAATTGCATCCATTTAATATTCAAAAATCAAGCTCCCTTGACTAGGCTGAGATCTCTGAAGTGGTCTGGAAAATTGCGTCACCAAGACCCCTCTATAGTTAACCATTCGCCATAATTACCCAAGAATCACCTTCTCTTTCTCCTTTACCAGCTTATCTGCACCCCAAGATCAGAAGCCCGCCCTCTATAACCCACCTAAGATGAATGCAGGATGAACATACGGCCTTCTTCATTGCATTGCCTCTGAAGTAAAAATACCATTGACCTCTGGATCAGAAGGATTCATAATAGGGTGGATAACCATATTGAAAGAGTAGTCATCAATGGCTACACTTTAGACTGGGAGAAGGGCTCAAATGGAGTGCTTCAGGGTTCTGTCCTGAGATTATTATTCTTCAACATTTTTATTAATGATTTAGATAATGGGATGGAGGAAATCCGTATCAGGTTTGTGGATGATACAAAACTGGGAGGGGAAGCTAATATATTGGTAGATGGGAACAAAATACAGAGGACCTGATAAACTAGAAAATTGGGCAGAAATTAATAAAATGAAATTCAATAGACAAAATAAAACACTCTACATTTAGGGCACAAACAGCAAATGTACAGGTACAGAATTATGGATACTTGGCTTGGCAGTACTACATGTAGAAGGGACCTTGGGATTATTGTTGATTGCAAGTGTACATGACACAGAATTGTGGTGCTACAGCAAAGTAGGCAAATACCATTTTAGAATGCATTAATGGAACTACAGCTTCCAAGCCAAAGGAAGTAATGCTTTTGTTCAGGCATCATCTGAAGCATTGTGTTTGATTCTGGTTGCCTTGTTTTAAGAAAGATATAGACAAGTTGGAGAAGGTTGCAACTAGAAAGACTGGAGGTATGGAGAACAAAAGTATGGGGAAGTTTGAAGGAGCTGAGCATGTTCAGTTTGGTTATGAGAAGAATGCACTCTTGAAATACTTCAAGTGCTATCACAGACAGAAGTGTTCTCTGTTCTCTCCTGATTGAGAGGGTTGCATCAGGCCTAACAGTTTTAAGTTGCAGGAGGGTAGATTTTAATTGAACATTAAAAGGAACCACTGCAGTAACTGAAAACTTCAATTGAGCATTTAGAATTGAAACACAGTTTAGGCGTCCATAGAAAAGGGGTTGGCAAAGTTATCAAGAGAGTGCAGCAAATATTTTAGGTGGGACTTCTAGGGCAGGACCTCTTCTCTCTGCCCTCCCTGGCCTTCAGCCCCCTCTCTGGAGACAGCTGAATGGGGGAAGAAGAGGAACAGACATGTACCTGTTCCTCTTCTTCCCTCATCCCCTGGGCCTTCATCTGCCTCTCTGGAGGCAGATGAAGGCCCAGGACAGCTGGGAAGGAGAGGAACAGGTGTGCACCTGTTCCTCCTCTTCCCCACCCTTGGCATGCCACTAAAATGGCTTTGCATGCTATCTCTGGCATGTGTGCTATAGGTTTACTTCTACAGTGCTAGAGTGACTTCACATTTACTTTCCTAGCTGTCAACCACAGAATAAGATTCCAGAGCAGGGATAGGCAAAAAGCATTCCTGGGGCTGAATGCTGCCCCTCAATGCTGTTTTGCAGCCCGTATCCCACCCTTAGAGACACCTT
Source organism: Urosaurus nigricauda (assembly GCA_034509955.1). Taxonomy (NCBI): domain Eukaryota; kingdom Metazoa; phylum Chordata; class Lepidosauria; order Squamata; family Phrynosomatidae; genus Urosaurus; species Urosaurus nigricauda. The sequence continues at coordinate 247,650,340 of JAOEGL010000003.1, forward strand.
GGACTCACCTTTCCTTGTTCAAAGAAAGGTGAATTTCATCTCTTGTAAACCTGCAGGGAAGGCAATTAATAACTTAAATAGGTTACACTCCCCCTGTTAAAAATAACCAGAAACAGATTTCTGCAGGGTGAAGGATGTGAGATTTCTCCATCCTGTGTGCCCCCCCCCCTTTCTCCCAGAAGATGCTGAGGCATAGGATTGCCCCCGGGACCTAGGAGTGTTGTCCATTTTTGTTCTCCAGCATGAATCAAATCCTTACTCACTGAATAAGACCATTCCTTCTGACAGGTAGTTGTGTTCCTGGTCATTACTTTTTTGACCAGAAGATTTAGTACCAGAACAACAATAATACAGAAAGAATGGGTATAGGTTTCTGCACTATGTCCAATGTGTTTCAACAAACTTTTTATTAAAAACAAAAAACAAAAACAATTCGTACATGTAAAACAGTTAGGTGAGCTGAGCCTTGTATAAGTAAACAGTAACAATTTTTGTTACTGTAACAAAATGGTAACAATTTGAATCTTCCAGAGACCATTTGAAAGCTCCCTTCAGAATGTATCCAGCAGTGATCTTTTGTTACGATCTCCACTTTTCTTAGGATTTCTATTCTGGCAACCAGAATGCTAGATTATGTGTGTGTGTGTGTGTGTGTTTTTAATATATTGGTTGTAGCTGTGAGGCAGGTTTATCTGCTCACTCCTTTATTCCTGTTTGCTCTTTGTGTATTCTCAGTAGGGAATAATCTGGAGGCAGCTGATGTTTACCATGCCGGTCATAGGTAGACATACACAGCTATGCATCTGAGGAAGTACAATGAAGTCAACGAAAGCTCATGCTGCCAATTTCTTTCTTTCAGTTAGTCTCAAAGGTGCTACAAGATCAAGATCAACTAGAGTAGAATCTCATTCTTTCTTGGTTCAAACTTTATTGTATTTACTACCAATATTGAAGGTCGGTGCTCCTCCAGGCTTTTCCATCATCTTCTTACTAACAATGCTGCTAAAAAATTTCTTGCTAGACTAAGAATAAGAAGGGTTGGCTAGCTATAACAAGACTAAAAACAAGCTTCTTTGTTAACTGTATATTTGTGGGTGAATTAGATGTCCTTTTTTTTTTTTTAGGGTTTGGATTAAACATGAATGGTCCCAGTCCAGTGCATACTTTGGGGGAATAAGCCCCACTTGGATGTCTCAGTAGCAAACATATTATCAATCTGCAGAGATGTGCACTCAAAATCAGTCAACATAGATTTAAGTATTTTTTTTCCGCCAGTGATCATTTGCAGAATTTCACAATCTTGCAGTGTGGAATGAGAAGTGAAATCACCTGGTTTGGCACCACTTTAACTGCCCTGGCTCAAGGCTATGGAATTCTGGGAGCTGGAGATTGCTGTGGGCTCAGACTCTGCTCTGGTAAGTTCTCTCTAGGCCATATTAGCAACTCTGGCTATAAACCTGGGTGTGATACTTATTTCAGATTTAGACTGTGTGGCTATGATCCTGTGAGTGAGATAGGGGTCCAAAACACATTGCAGAAATAATCCAGTTTGAGACCACTTTACCTGCCCTGGCTCAGTGCTAGGGAATCCAGGGAATTGTAGTTTATTGCGACACTAGAGCTCTCTGACAGAGAAGGCTAAATGTCTCACAAAAGTACAGTTCCCAGAATTCCCAAGCATTGAACCAGGGAAGCTGAAATGGCCTCAAACTGGATTATTTCTGCAGGGTATTTTGGACCAAGGCGTACAGTTTCCCTTGTCAACTGTGCTATAAAATTCCCACTTGGGCTGCATCCACACTGGAGAAATAACCCAGTTTGGCACTTCTTTCACTCTTCTCTGGGCCCCACCACTAATTCCAACTTCCAGAATTCCATAGCCTTGATCCAGGGCATTGAAAGCGATACCAAACCGGGTTATTTCTCCAGTGTGGATGCAACCTACATTACACCACAGAGACTACTTCATGGGAGCAAACGGAGGGGGGGGGGTTAGGATTATTGCTGCCGCCACTGGAAAGCCATCCCTGAGAGAGAATAACAATGATAAATAAGATCAATGCAAAGAACAAGATAATAAAATAAAGCTAAAGCTAGATTATTTGGGGGGGGGGAGAGATACAGAAGATAAGAACAGAACATGAGTTCTGGGGAAAGAGTGTCTGTCTGTGGGGGTGGCCCTGTGGCTGGGTGGGGGGGGGTTGGCTTTGCAGTTGTGCAGCATCCCTCTCTAGTGCCTTTCTTTCTCCTTCTTCCCTGTAGAAAAGAAAGAAAGAAGCAGCAGCCAAAGCCCCAGGGGAAGAAGAAGAAGCTGTGTCTGGGGGGGATGAAGCCAGCCAGCCAGGCAGAGTCAGTAGTCAGTCAGTCAGTCTCTGCTGCCTCTTGTTCTGTCTGCTGCCAGGCAAGTGCTGCTCCCTGGTGCTCAGAGAGAGGCTGCTCCCTCTCTCTCTCCCTCTCTCCCTCTCAAGTAGTCCCTCATTCGTTTCCTTTTTCCTCCTTCCTTCCCTCCTTCCTCGCCGGCTAACATGAGAGATCATGGCCGCCTTCGGGCTCCTCAGCTATGAGCAGAGACCTCTCAAGCGAGCCCGCCTGGGGCCCCCGGATGTCTACCCTCAAGACCCCAAACAGAAGGAGGTAAGGGAGAAAGGAAGAAAGAAAGAAAGAAGGAGAGCTTTTTTCCTGCCCCCCTGGGGCTGCCTGACTGACTGACTGAGGCACACCTGGCCAGAGGGGAGCCAAGGAGGGGGCTAGCCCTGAGGATGGAGGTGGGGGATGGGAAGCAAGCAAGGAAGGAAGGGGGGGGGGGCTGAAGGGAGCCCCCCAAAAGACTGGCCTTGCTTTGGCCAATATGCCATGGGGGCAGGGGGGGGGGTCTCCTCTCCCTGCCTCTCTCTCTTTTTGTGGGCCTGGCTCTCCCTTCTGTCCCTGCCTCTCAGCAGCAGCTTCATCCCAGCTTTGTTTGAGGGGGGTTGCCTTCAAGCCCTTCCTGTGACCCTCAGGTGGAGGACCTCGCTTAGGCTTTGCTTGTTGGCAAGTTTCTTGAGAGAGGGTTTTGTTTTGTTTTATTTTTAGGACCCTGAGCTTGAGAGGCTGAGAGTGTGTGCCTCGCCCAAGGTCACCACAAATGGTTTCCTTGATGGCCCAGCTGGGATTCGAACCCAGAGCCTGGGCACCAAGCTATATATATGGAAGGCTGAATGTATATATGTATATATATATATATATATGGAATATTTTGAAGCTGTGGATGCTTGAATCCATGGATAAAAAAAAATGTGTGGATAAGGAGGGCTGACTGTGTGTATGTGTATACACACACACACGCGCACACACAGAGTCAGCCCTCCTTATCCACACATTTTTTTATCCACGGATTCAAGCATCCACAGCTTCAAAATATTGCAAAAATATATACATTAAAAATAGCAAACCTTGATTCCCCCCCCCCCCCCATTTTATATCAGGGACATCATTTTACTATGCCAGTGTATTTAATGGGGCTCGAGCATCCACAGATTTTTATTATTATTGTTATCCATGGGGGGTTATGGAACCAAACCCCAGCAGATAACAAGGGCCCACTGTATATCCCATATATACTCAACGATAAGTCGACCTCATATATAAGTCGAGGGTAAGTTTTTAAGGCTAAAATTCTGAGTTTTGATATGACCCATGGATAAGTCGAGGGTACAATGTAAGGATATGTAATGAAGAATGTAAAGGGCAAATAAAGGAAAACAATGCCAAAGAACTTACAAAATTCCAGCAGACATAAGTATTTGGGTACATACTAAGGGTTGGATGGCTCAGAGAGTAGAAGGGGGTCAGTGCTTCCAAGGCAGATTAAAACTCTTGCCTTTCACTATATATATATATATATATATAGTGTGTGTGTGTGTGTGTGCTAAAATATAGTACTTACATTGACTCATGGATAAGTCGACTCAGGTTTTTAACCTAAATTTCTAGACTTATACTTGAGTATATACAGTATACACTCTCCCTCAAGACTTTTGAAAAATGTCAGCTCCAAAAAGGATGCTGGCTTGGCTTTCTCCCTCACTGTGGGAGACCCTGTTACTTTGGTTCCAAAGGTCTCAAATGGCTCAGCTGTACCTTGGGCAAGGCACACTCTCTCAGCCGCAGAGGGAGGCAGTGGCCAACCCCCCTCCAAAGCAGCTGGCCATGCTAGGTTTTGCCTTAGGGTCTTGGAATGTCTTGAAGGCTTATATTGAAGAGGAGTGGAAATAGAACTATTGTAATATATAATATATAAAGACAATCAAGGTGGCATACAATTAAAACAAGAACATACATACCCAGTCATTCCCTCCCTCCCGTATATACAGTATGCCCAAGGTAGATATATGAGTTAAGAACATATTTTGCAAGAGTCAATATAAATATTAGAGGCTTATCTCTTGTTAATTTTGGAAACACAAGGCATTTTCATAAATTTTCATAAAGTAATCAGGTGAACATAGGCTTATCTAGGAAGTGAGCCAATAGAAAACAATGAAGCATAATTCTAAAAACCAGGTATGGTTTGTTACTTTGTAATGTATTGTTTGTTATAAAGTTGCTTTACATTTATTTATTTATTTAGAAGTAATTTTAACTGTTGGATTTTAATTGGTAATTGATTTAATAGTTTTAATAGGTGGGAAGTATTTTGATGTATTGGATTGTATTTTATTGCTGTTAGCCGCCCCAATTGATCTCAAAGGGGTGGGATATAATTTTTATTATTATTATTATTATTTTGTTGTTGTTGTTGTATGTTCTGTATATGATAAATGTTTTTATATTAATAAATGTTCAATAAGTTTTTAAAGAAAATGTCTTGAAGGCACATAATCACAATGAATAAAGACATTCCCCCCCCTCAAAAATGTGCAAAACTGATTTCAATCTTATTATTCCCTCCTTCTGACAGTGCCATGCGAAACCAGACCTGCATCCACACTGGCAAAATAATCCAGTTTAGCACCACTTTAACTGCCCTGGCTCAAGGCTATGGAATTCTGGGAGTTGGAGTTTGTTGTGGGGTCCACAACAAAGTCCAACTCCCAGAATTCCATAGCTTTGAGCCAGGGCAGTTAAAGTGGTGCCAAACCAGATTATTTCTCTAGTGTGGATGTAGCCTAGGTATTCTCAGGCATGGGCTTTTTGATTGAAAGAAGGCAAAGATGTCGACAGCAGCTCCTGTTTTGTTTTTGAACGCACAACTCAAACTAGACGACTTTCAGTATTTATTATTATTGTCATTATGTATGGCTAGCTGGGCTCAGGAGTCCCCATGACATTATCTAAGCATGGGACTCTATACAATTAACAAGCAATTGCTTGAGGGAAGGGGAGCTTATTATAAAGCACACCTGACATTTCTCCAGGGCTTTGTTTCCTTTAACTCACCTGCTACCCAGTGCCAACAATTCTCTTTCCTCTGAAGATTTAAAGTCCCATGTAAACTGTTTCTTCACAGGTAAACTATTTAAGGGTCAATGCCACATGTTACCAACTTTGGTCCTAAATACACTGCAGAAATAATCCCGTTTGTGACCAGTTTAACTGTAGCTTTGTGAGACATTTAGCCTTTGCTCTTAGAGAGCTCTGGTGCCGTGCTAAACTACAATTCCCAGGATTCCCTAGCACTGAGCCAGGGCAGTTAGTGGTCTCAAACTAGATTAATGCTGCAGTGTGTTTTGGATCTTTGAGTGGAGGATAAACAGAGACTAGATGGCCATCTGTCAGGGGTGCTTTGATTGTGAGTTCCTGCATGGCAGGGGTTTAAACTGGGTAGCCCTTGCGGTCTCTTCCAACTGTATGATTCTATGATTCTATAGCAAGAGTTAGGGATTATATAGTATTTGAGTATGACATAGTGGTTTGAGTGTTAGACTATGCTTCTGGAGACCATAGTTTGATTCCCAGCTCGGCCATAAAACCCATTGAGTGACCATAGGGAAGCCACACTCTCTCAGCCTCAGAGGAAGGCAATGGCAATCCTCCGCTGAACCAATTTTGCCAAGAAAAAAGGTTTGCTTTAGTGTCCCTGTCAGTCAGAAATGACTTGAAGGCACACAGCAACAGCAAACCTCTTTCCCTCATGTCTGGGTCATTTCCCATAAAAAGTCTTCATTCCAATGCTTGCTGTAAAGGTATGATATTTGCATGGTATTTCTCAGTTTTACTGATGTTGTTGTACCAATGTATATATTTAAGTAGCTTTTAAATGTTATCACACCCATATAAAGCTATGTTGTAGTTACTGTATTATATACCGGTATGTCCCTGGTAGTTTATAGAGAAAAGGTTTGGTTAGGAGAAGCTGTGGTCTCTCACTATAATTGTGAGGTGAAGTGCCTCTCCTGTTTGGACTATGATATATGTGTGGATGTTCGGATTATGATGCATCTCTTCCCCAAGGAGTTTACAGACATAAGTCATAGAGGAAAGGGAGAGGAAGGTTAAAAGACAAAGAGTTATCCAACTGAAGGAGTGGCCATCAGGAAGATGAAGATATTCTGGTAGATCTGTGTATGCAAAGTGATCTTGTAGCACCTTTGAGGCTAACTGAAAGAAAGAAGTTGGTAGCATGAACTTTCGTAGACTTGAACCTACTTCCTCAAGTACATTTCAGATACATCTCAAGTCTCAGATACATCTGAGGAAATAGGCTCTATGAAGGCTCATGCTACCAACTTCTTTCTTTCAGTTAGTCAGGCTCAAAGGTGCTACAAGATCCTTTTGCATGCTGATTTTGCAGACTAACTCGACTGTGCCTTTGAATTCTACTACCATGGTAGACCTCTGGTGCAGCTGCAGTAGATCAGCAAGAATTTCTTATTTCCAAGAAAATGGTATTATTTCCCCACCTCTTGGCCTAAATTTTACTGCTGAAGTGGAGTTACCAGGAGCGAGTATGTGTGTGGGAGGGCTTCAAGCTTCATTCTCTCTTAGGGCTTTACTGCATGGGCTTTCACAGTTGCACTTGTCAGTGAAAACGGAATTATACCTGTATTTGTACTTCTGCACACCTACTCACCAAATAACCATGTTTTGACAATCACAAGACTGCCACCACCACATTCTCTTCGTGATTCCTCTATCCAGAATGACTTCTGTTTTTTATGTTTGTAATTTTCAATTTTTTGTGCAATGCCAGAGTTCTGCTGTTGTAGCTTAACTTTTTTTTAAAGCAAAGAAACAGGGAAAAAATGTAATCAGGCTGCGTGGGAACTGTGAAGCAGGGTCAGGGGAAAAGAGTGTATACTGACACTACATGACTGCCAATAATGTGACTGCCCTGGCATTTCACACCTGGGGGCTTGCACTACTGAGAACTCATTGGCAAGTTGCCCCCCATCAGTGAAAAGGGATGTCTTAATCATGTTTTGGGAATGCAGAAGCCGTGGATTGGAGGCATCATCGTGTGATAAATATTGCAAAAGCCATATTCCCCCCCCCCCCCGATCTACTTGTGATTTAAAAGCTGCATGTAGTATCTTCTACATACTGAAAAACAAATTAATTATCTAATTTTAAGTATGTCTTTTGCTTCAGGTTTCAGTTGGTGGATCTTGAGTTTGTGAGATTTTTATTTTTTATTTATTTATTTATACCCCGCTCTTCAGCCCTAAAGGCTATCAGAGCGGCTTACAATTATTATTTTTTAAGATGGCTCCCTGCCCTCAGGCTTACAATCTAAAAGACACGACACAAAAGGAGAAGGGAATGGTGATGGGGAAGGGGAGATATTCTTTGTTTTTTCTTTAGTACAATCTGAAATTTTCCTTTAGTACAGCAAAACCAAAATCCATGCATATGGGCTGGGGGGGGGGGTCATTCCACAAACTCCATGGATACAATAGGCTCTGTAGCTGTCTATATTGGAGCTGAAATGGGGGAATTGTCCCTTGGATCTATTTGTTTTTACTATAGCCACATTCAGGTTGGGTTGGGATTCTTACATTTATTAGTTACGTTTAGTTTCATTTATCCTCCAAAGAGCTTGAGGAAGTATATATGGTCTCCTCTTTCCCACTTCATCCTCCTCTTTTACTCTTTATCTTTTATTGGGTAAAGAAACTTATTAACTATTAAAAGGAAGAAATATTATTAATTATTACTAATGTTCGAAAATAAAAAGGGAGTTTATTATCTGAAACTTCGCTGCCTAATAAATATTCCAGCCCCCTTTATATCTGCTGCAGTGAATTTGGAAAATGTTGACTTTTGCGGATAATTCCCACTTTCGTTGGTCTATAGGAATTGTATGAAAACGTTGATGTTTGTGAATCTTGAGATCTTCTGGTTATTTGTGGTGTTCCAGTTATTTCACCTACCAAGCTTGGAAGTGTGTTGAATTGGAGGAAAATATCTTAAAGCCTTTCAAACTTAGCTTACTATATATACTCATTTATAATTCTAGAATTTTTTGTCAAAAAATTGAACCCAAAAAGCTGGGTCGACTTATCCATGGGTAAGTACTGTATTGTACCTCTTCCCCTTCTCTGCGTAGAGTGGCAAAAAGTAAAAGCGTAGTTCACCTTGGGAGCATCCAAAAGAAGCAAAAAACCCCTCTAATGTTTCCACTATGTTGCTGCTTCTGGCCTTTTTTTAAAGGTTGGGTGGAATAATGGCAGTGGTGGCACCTCTTCGGTGCTTCCTCTCAAAGGAGAGCCAAGACGAATTGGACTTAGAAGGATGTGAATAAGACATAAACTTTGTCCTTTATATCTTTTGTTACATGCCCCTAAGTTTTACCCTTGACTAATCAGATCAAAATCCATAAATTTGCCCCCAAAATTTGCCCTTGACTTACACATGAGGTCAACTTAAAGTCGAGTATATATGGTATTCCAGAACATATTGCAGATACAAGACTGAAATGTTATTTTCTCTCCCAAGATTTCTATTATTATAAGTAACCATATGGAATGCTAAAAAAAGGTTGAGCAGCATATTCTTCAAATGTTAATCAACTTTAACTACCATGCTTTCATTGGAATTAATGTTCAGTTTACAGAATAGGAAAATATTGTATATGAGAAGCTCATCACTGCATAGGCTGATCATTTTGTTATTTGCTGCCATTTTGTTAACCTTGTAGATGGGCATGCCATTATTTCTAAAACAAGAGCTAGGGAAAGTTATCTTCTTTGTAAACCTACTCTTAGGATATCCTGCTTGAACAAAAATTTGCATAAATTCACAGCCATAATGGCTAGTAGCCATGCTACTAAAGGAGTTGGAAAAATGTAGTTTAAAAATAATCTTTCCACATTCTGGAATGGTATGACTTGTTTTTGCATTTTAGTTTCAGGTCCAAAACACACAGCAGAAATAATCTAGTTTGAGACCACTTTAACTGCCCTGGCTCATTGCTAGGGAGTACTGGGAACTGTCGTTTTGTGAGACATCTAGCCTTCTCCGTAAGAGAGCCCTGGTGCCACAATAAAGTACAATTCCCAGGATTCCCTAGATCTGAGCCATAAGCATTTATGCTTCCCAACCATGATAATTCACCTCAAAAGCACTTGGCCAAGATAAACTCAACACTAAGATGTCATCAAGAATTAAAATGTGGAGGCCAAGGAGAAAAAAGAAAAACGCAGAAGGCAGATCATTTGATCTTTCCCCAGGACTAGGCATGTATAGCAAGTGAACTCCATTCCCAACCAGGACATTTAAAATTAGTGTACAGAGCACCACCATACTGTAACACCAGGGTTAGGCAACCCAGTAGTTTTTTTACTACCTTATGCTTTCCCATAAACTACAGCCAGAATGACGTTGTGCAAACTGCCATCCAAAAGGACTGGAGGGCAACAAATAGCCTACCATGCTATATACTGTCAAGCAACATTCTTTTCAGTTAGATTTTAAGCAGTAATCCATCTGGGTTCTTGGGGTTTAGAACATTTACATTTTATTCTGATTTTGAATCTGAGGTCCAGAACACACGGCACAAACAATCCAGTTTGAGATTGCTTTAACTGCCCTGGCTCAGATCTAGGGAATCCTGGGTATTGTAGTTTATTGTGGCACCAGGCTCTCTTACAGAGAAGGCTAGATGTCTCACAAAATGAAAGTTCCCAGTACTCCCTAGCAATTCAGAATACATTTTAAACAACAAGCTAAAGCAACTCAAGGACATACCTTATATGACATTTGGCCATTTAGCTTAGCCTTGTTCAGCATTTTGGGAGGGGTGTTCCCTAGGTTAGCCATCAGAGGTCCAGGGTTTTGGGACGATCATTAAATTAACTAATTAATTTATTAGATCTTCTCAGTGTAGCTGAACTTCACAATGCAGTTATTATTCATACACTTCAATGAATTAGTTATGGTAGGTTGTTACAGAGCCAGTGTAGTGAAGTTATTTTAGTGTTGTACTGTGACTCTAGAGACCAGAGTTCAAATCCTAGCTCAGACATGAAACTAACTTGGGGACCTTGAGCAAGCCACACTCTCTCAGCCCCAGAGGAAGGCTATGGCAAATCTCCTCTAAACAAACCTTGCCAAGAAAACCCCATGATAGGTTTATCCTAGGGTTGTCGTAAGTCCAAAGCAACTGGAAGGCACATAACAAAAACAACAAGGGGTGAAGTGGCTTGGTGTGTGTCTACAATAAAACAGGAGGGCCTCCACAGAAGAAGGATTCCTTTGGAAGGAAATGCATTTCATGGCTGTGTGCTGGCCAGCTAGTTGTTCTAGTCTGCCTGTAGCCTCATTGGTTTTAAAAGCAGGATAATGAACAAAATGAAGAATAATGAATCCCTGTCTGGAACTGAAGAATGGATATGGGAAAGAGCAGATGATTTGTTTGCTTGCTATAGCCTTTCAGGCAACCAAGACACTTTCAAAATGTAGGCCCCTTCAGAGTTCAAGGTTGGTGTGCCTAAAGGGAGCTTTATAGGCCTGTATAGTGATGATGCCCGGGTGATGATTACACCCCACTACCACCACCCCCATTCTGCTTTTTGTCCACCTTCTTTACTGTGTCTCACACATTCTTTGTAAATCTCATAGCTTGTTCCGAAAATTAATGACTTCAGTAATGCATTAACTAACATACTGTAATTAATACAATTAGTTCATTTATTAACATTCATAGCAAAGTTGTTTTGATGGTCACCATTAGCCTAAGTGATTATGAATTTACACTGCTGGATTGCAATGCTTATTTATCACTTGTGGCATTATAATCATGTTGTTACATAGAGAGTATGAAAATGGGTAACCTGGTGGATAGATAGAAGATCATAGAATCATAGAGTTGGAAGAGTCCACAAGTGCTATCTATCTGAACCCCTTCCATGCAGAAATATACAAACAAAGCTCTTCTGACAGATGGCCATCAGCCTCTGTTTAAAAATCTCCACACCACTTTCTGAGACAACATATTCCACTGCCATCCACTGTATAGAGCTCTTACCATCAGGAAGTTTGCCATATTGGGAATCTGTTTTCCTGTAGTTTGAATCCATTGCTCTGTGTCCTAGCCTTTGGAGAAGGGAACAAGCTTGCTTCATTTTCAATATGACAACCCTTCAAACATTTCAATATTTATGGCAATCCTGTCACACCTTAACCTTCTCCTCTCCAGACTAAGCATACCCAGCTCTCCAACAGGGCAAGGTTTCCAGACCTCTGGGGCATGGTTTCCAGACCTTTCACCATTTTGATCACCCTCCTCTGGCTATCTTTCTTGAAATGTGGTGACATAATTTTCCAGGTAAGGTCTGCCCAAAGCAAAATAGAGTTCCCTATTACTTCCCTTGATCTAGATATTATACCTCTATTGATACAGCCTAGAATGGCAGTGGCTTTCTCAGGGGCTTTCTAGATTGTCAGGAAAGTGTGACATGAAGTTGCCTTTTCCTTAATGCTTAGCAGCTGCACCACAGCCTTTAGATGGAGCTGCGCTGTTCCGCAGTTTTTAAAAAAGAAGCCGGGAAAACCAGCACCTTTTTAAAGGCGCTTCTTCTCCCCTAAAACGCAAAAAAAGCGTTTTCATGGCACACTTTCCCTTTTTCTCATCTAAAGGCTAGAGTTTAATGCAGCCATGAACACACTTCTTTTTGCCAATCTAGAAAGGCCCTCAGCTGCAGCATCATGTTGTTGACTCGTGTTCAGCCTGTTGTCCACTAAGACTCCTAGATCCCTTTCATATGTACAGTACTGGCATCAAGCCAGGTGTCACCCATCCTATATCTATGCATGTCAGCTTTACTGTCCAAGTGTAATATCCTACATTTTACCTTGCTGAAATTCATTTTGGCCCAGCATTCTGATTTGTTAAGGTCATTCTGAATTCTGATCCTGTCCTCTGGGGTATTGGCTATCCCTCTTAATTTGGTGTCATCAACAAATTCTACAAGCATGCCCTCTATTCCATGATCTAAGTCATTGAAAAAGATGTTTAATAGCACTGGACCCATGACAGAACCCTTTGGCACCACACTAGTTACTCCTCTCCAGGATGAGCCATTGTTGACTACTCTTTGGATTTGGTTGGTCAACGAATTACAAATTCACCCAACAGCCCACATTTTACTAGCTTTTTTGCAAGGATATCATGAGAGGACCTTGTCAAAGGTCGACTTACTGAAATCAAATTCCAAAGTATTCCCACCATCTACCAATGTTGGAACTCCATCAAAATAGAGATCATATTAGTCTGGCATGACTTGTTTGTGACAAATCCATGCTGATTTAGTAATCAGAGCATTCCTTTCTAAGTGTTTTCAGACTGTTTATTTAATCACCTGTTCTAGAATCTTTCCTTGTACTGAAGTCAGGCTGACTGGCAGTAATTTTTGGGGCCTCTTTTTAATCTCTTTTTTGAATATGGGGACAACATTTGTATTTCTCCAGTCTGCTGGGACTTCTCCTGTTCTTCAGGAATCCTCAAAGATTATTGCTCAGAATAGCCAGGTATTCTTGTATTTACTAGCATGTTGATTCCACTTTGACTGACATGGTTCCATTATGCAGAATCCTGGGATTTGTTATTTCAGAACATATATAAGGTATTCTGCCAGACTATTCTAGTGCCTCATCAAAATATAAATCCCATGATTCCATAGAAACAGTCTTAGAATTGCAGTACTATAATTGTGTAGTGTGAAAGTTCCCCAAGCTGGTTCAGGTGTGCAAAACCAAAATGACCTTCTCTTCTTCAAAGGTGAAATTATGCCAGGAAACCTAGCAACTTCACATCTTGGTTTGTACATAGCAAATGTATAATTATGCTTGTTAAGCTAATTCTCTAGAAACTAAGGCATCTCACCAAAGTGCTAATTTATGGACAGAGATTGATGGTGGAATCATAGTGGTAATGGCATGTATGAAACTAATTTTAAGAAACATGGGATTTGATTGGGAGAGCTGCATTTGCAAAAGATGAGCTCATTCTCTGCAGGAAACTTGCTCAATGCAGAGCTACACCCATTGGGTATTAAATTTTTCTTGCTGTGTATTTCCCATCTGGTGCAGTAAACATGTAATAAATTAAGCTTAATAATAATAAAAGAGCTACCAAATTAGAAAACTGGCTATAAATTCAAACACTAAATGAATAGGTTCCACTGAATCTGGTAGGATTTCAGTAAGAATCCATTGGATTGGACTGCCTGTGTGTGGCAACTTAGATATATTCTAGTCATTTCTTCTTTTGCTAAATACAGTAATCCCCCCCCCTGTAAAAACCCATAAGAGACAGTAACTCTGTCTAACAGTTCTTTGTATATAAACTGACATGATTCAGACTATACAATGTCAATCCTGTCCTATGCAACAGTGCGCTGAGAGTGTGTTGCTGTCCAAAAGCTTTCCTCTACTATGCCACTCAGGATATCACTGAAGCAATAACTGTAACTGAGCATCAGTGAAGACTGATTAACACACTGTAAATACTGAGTAATGGAAATCTTTTTTGTGAAAGGACTCTAATTAAAAGCCCTGTAAAACTTTGTGCCCATTAGTTGAGGAGCCCTGGTGGCGCAGTACTGCGGCCACTCACTCAAAACCATAAGGTTCCGAGTTCAAGACCAGCAAAAGGGCTTCAAGCACAACTCAGGCTTGCATCCTTCCGAGGTCGCTAAAATGAGTACTCAGATTGTTGGGGGCAAGTAGCTTACAGTTGTAAACCACTTAGACACTGCTTAGGCGGTATGAAGGGGTATATAAATGAAGCTGTTTGTTTGTTTCGTTTTTGAGACCTCTGGAAAAAGTATCATTTCTTTTCAGATGAAAGGCCAATGTTTTAGCTGTTCTTCCAGAATTATTCCAGGGGGGTCTACTCTCTGAGTAATGAGCATCATACTATTGTATGAACGTGATTATGGGCCATGCAGGAAAAAAGCTGCAGATGGCAAAAGCAGTTGGGAGGAAGTCATGGGAGTATGTGCTCCCTCCTCCACTTCCACTCTGAAGTATACTTTTCTTTTCACCAGTTCTGTTGGTAGCTAAATTATGCCAGTGTTCATAACAGTAAAAGCTTGCCTGGTTGATCTCAGATCAGGATCTAAAATCAGCTTCACAACATAGGTTTTATTCAGGTCATAATATTCCCCATTTTCAAACCCTGATTTGGAGATTAGAAATATGAGATGTGCTGTGATCCCCTCCTCCCTTTCTTGAATATAAATTCCTCCTTCCACCTATGGATTGCTGTGACCACTGCTTATAATAGCATTTGCATCAGAGGATCTAATTATGGTAATTAGAAAAATAAAGATAACTTGAAAATGTAGCTTAAAATTAGGATTTTCAAATCTTGGGCATGAACTCAAATTTCAGGAAATTGATGTTGTACTGTAGGTGGCAAGACAAACCTTAGGAGTAGTGACACTTGAGGAGAAGAGAGTTTGAATTCTGTATGTTAGCTGGCTAGAAAACCTGGACACAATATCCAACCATTTCTAACTGGTACTAGAGCTCCCTAGTTTACCAGGACAATTTTTGTATGTGTGTTGCATTTCTGCAATGCCAATGCAGCAGAAAAGCTAAAGCAGAATGGACTGCAGAGCAAGAGGAACACAGTGGGTGGGTGTATATGCTACTTGGAAGAATATAAGGATTAAGCTTTCTTGTTATACAAACCTGCAGCAGTGGCGTGGGCTTGGGGGATTCCCTAAGTGCTGGTGGTGAGCCCTCCCCAAGCTCCAGCAGCTGCATAGACCTTGCAAAAACTCCCCATGTTATTTTTGCTGTAGGTGAGGCCACACAGAATGCAAGAATGCTAGGACAGGGGCAACCACTGCAGCTGCTGGGTGCGTTTTGCTCTTGTCTGGCCACTAAACATGCTTTGAGATTTGTTTTCTGCATCTGAGTGGCCACATTAGTTGGGTTTTATCCACATTCTGGGCCCATTTACACTTATTATGCACATACCTGTTTCCATGATCAGCTGATCCAGAACAGGTTTGGGCCTGCTGGGGCTAACCTTTGTTGCCTGCCATGTCCTGGGACATGACAATGATCTACATCGTAGGCTCAGGCATTAACTGAGAAATTTGGGGGAATGAGATGCTGCTGAAGTGAAAACCTTTTTTGCGACAGGTTTACAAATAAGGGTTGAAATGAAGTCTTGGTTCTTTCCAAATTTAGTTAGTGGTGTTACTCAGATATAATGTTAAACTATAGTCATAATAAGCCACGGAAAAGAGGAGATATTTGTGTGTGGGAAGCACATTGTACATATGGGGACTGAGCATGTTACAATGAATTGTGTTTGATCCTGAGGTTGCTTTTAGATGTAGAGGTAAGTAAAATATCTAGTTAGCCATAATAGCAGTAAACACCACCACTGAGGGCAGTAAAACCAGAAGTGGGACATTCATGATTCTGAAGGATAGAGTTAGGCTGAAGGTGTGTAAAGTGTGGCTCTCCCAAAACTCCCATTGGTCTTAGGTAGCATAACTAAAGAATGCTGGAGTTACAGTTCACCATCTTCTGAAGTGCCACATTTTGCTCACCCCTATGTTAGATGAAAGAAGTACTCTGTCTTGTAGCGCATTTCCAGTTGCACAATACTGTAATGGATAAACAATGGATAGTATTCTATCTTTTTGATGGCTTAAACATTTATAAGTGAGGGACAGAGTTGCATTTTAATAGAAGTAGTATAGAAATAGAAGCAATAGAAATAATACAGAATAATGGCAATGAAACTGGACATAGAAAAATAAAGTGCCATGGTTGAACAGTGTTCCACCAATTAAATTAATTGTGCTCCATTCCCATTGAAATCAATGGTCGTGGCTAGCCTGTGTTCCATTTATTTAAACAGGACTGATGTGCAATTAGTATGGATTCAAACCATTGTATTTTTTAGTTTCCTAGTGGCTCAATGTAATTATCCTTTAAAATAATTTTATTCACAAGTGGCATTAAGGGGGAAATGCTTCCTAAGTAGTTTATGTACTTTTCAGTTTAACATGAATTGTTTGCAGTAATACTTCTGTTTAGATGTTGCCCTGTTGGGTGTGAAGTGGCAATGTGTATTGTTAGAAGTTGATAATGTAATAGAACATTAAGGTATTGGTGAGTGTAGATAAGTATGTTATATCTAATTGTATTGTTGGAATACACTGAATACACTGAAACAGAACTACAGAGTTTCTTACATGGCTTGAATCCTTAGTGTGTATCTTAAAGCCATCTGTTTTATCTGCCTCTATTTTTGTGGTTCTGTGCAAATTATTCAGGCCTGTTTGAGAGAATAATCTATTGCAGAGCACTTATCATTACATTTTTTAAAACCTTGAACCTATAGATGACTTTGGTTGTGTTCTTTCACCTTTCCTGCTGGGTATAATACTTTTGTGCTAGATCTTTTTTATATGCTGGTGTTGCTGTGTTCCCTTTTTACCTCTCTACAAGTTCTCTGAAAATCTTGTGTCCTCTGGAAAGGTGTTGGAAACAGTATTATATTCAGGAATGGGACATAGTGTTAAATTTTCATATAGATGCAAATGTCTCAGGTTAGAATGTAATAATGTGTCAATTACATAAAAGAAGTAATAAAATTTTTAAGAAATAGAGAGCAATTAAAATTTTGGATGCTGATTCTAAAATCCAGAGCTGCTTACTTTTTTCAAAAAAGGCAAATTAAACAGAACAGAAGAAGGTCACCACAGAGGAAACAGTAGGGTGGAACCCAAAATGAAGAATCATGTTGTTTTTTGCCATTTGATCATAGAATATATTGAACAAATTAGATGGGAATTAACACATGGTTTTATGGATAGAGATTGTTTCTGGAACAAATGGTTGCATACTGACTATCAATATTTAAAACTTGATCCTGAGAAAAACATTGTGCAGATACTGCTTAGAATTAATTGTCAAGGGGTGTTAGGCAATAAATAAATAAATGCATAAATAAATAAATTTAATGTGCTTTTAAGTTTAGTTCAGTTTGTATACAGTTGACATTCTGAAGGTCTTCTGAATTTCCATTCCCAGCCTTTTCTATTTGGAGTTGCTATTTATTCAGAACAGTCCGGCCAGAGAGGAGAACAGTCCGGCCAGAGAGAGGAGAAGGAGAGGAGTTTTAGAATTTTAGTTTTCTTTAACTGAACAACTCTGCTCAAGTGGCATTAGACTTTGCAGTATGGACAACGAGGGATCTGCCGCAGTCACCTGCAACTCTTGTGGGATGTTTCTCTTCTTGCCTACAGAAGTGGAGAACTTCACATGCACCAAGTGCAAGTTGGTGGCACTCTTGGAGGAGAAAGTGCAGCAGCTGGAGTCCAGAGTAGCTACACTTCAGCAGATTAGGGAACAAGAGGATTTCCTGGACACAATAGAACTAACCATCTTGGATGAGTACCATGCAGAGGAAGATGCTAGGGTGGAAGAGGTCACTTGCCAAACAGAGGAGGCAGACAGCTGGAGGAATGTCACAAAGAGTAGTAAACCAAGAAGGAATTGTTTGGGGAGCTTGCAGCTAGAGAATCGATTCGAAGCTCTTTCCCTTATCAAGGAGGATGAAGAAGAGCAGCATGGACAGACTTCAGGGACAGAGCAAGGGAGCCTGAGAGTCCCACCCGAGGGAACAGTCGCTGCTAAGCCTCGGAGGAGGCGTGTGGTCGTAGTGGGGGACTCCTTGCTGAGGGGTACAGAAGCAGTGATTTGTAGGCCTGACAAAATGTCTCGAGAGGTGTGCTGTCTTCCAGGTGCAAAGATCCGGGATGTGACAGAGAGGCTGACAAGACTGGTCAAGCCTACTGACCAATACCCCTTCCTTTTGGTCCACGTGGGAACTAATGATACTGCAAGACACAGCATTCAGAACATCAAAAGGGATTACGAGGCGCTTGGTAGGAAGCTGAAAGGAATGGATGTACAGGTTGTCATCTCGTCTCTTCTGCCAGTTGAAGGGCATGGTCCAGGAAGGGAGAGGAAAATAGCAGATGTGAACAACTGGCTTCGCAGATGGTGCCGCCGAGAGGGATTTGGATTCTTGGATCATGGGCTGCGGTTCCATGAGGAGGGACTTCTTGCAACAGACGGGTTGCATCTCACGCCAGTTGGAAGAAATGTTTTTGCCAACAGTCTCAAGAACTTGATCAGGAGAGCTTTAAACTGAGTTCCGAGGGGAAGGGAGACAATAAGGAAGGCAAAAGGGATGGCGATAATAGTCAAACTGACATAGAGGAAACAAGGCAAACAGTGCAAGGACCCAACAGTGGGAGGCAAAAAAACTTGCACAGGCAGCAAGTAAAAGGGAACCATGGTCTGCGATGTCTCTACACTAATGCACAGAGCATGGGAAATAAGCAAGATGAACTCGAACTCCTAGTACAACAAAGCAAATATGATATAATAGGCATCACTGAAACCTGGTGGGATGAGTCTCATGATTGGAATGTGGAAATAGAGGGGTATTACCTTATTAAGAGAAATAGGCCAAACAGGAAAGGAGGAGGAATAGCACTATATGTCAGAGATATTTACACCAGTGAAGAGATCCTGGACATCAATCATGGAAGCCAGGTGGAGAGCATCTGGATAAGAATCAAAGGGGAGGGAAACAACAAGGGTGTTACGGTGGGAGTCTACTACAGACCCCCAAGTCAGACTGAGGAATTGGATGATATCTTTCTAGAACAGATGACCACACAGTCAGAAAAGAGAGATGTAGTAGTGATAGGCGACTTCAACTATCCTGATATTTGCTGGAAGTCAAACTCGGCAAAATCCTCAAGGTCTAGCAAATTCCTCACTTGCCTGGAAGACAATTTCATGGTCCAAAAGGTGGAAGAGGCAACAAGGGGGTCAGCTATTTTAGATCTGATCCTAACCAACAAGGATGACTTGGTTAATGGGGTGCAAGTGGTGGGATCATTAGGTGGAAGTGACCATGTTCTCCTGGAGTTTGTAATACAGTGGAAAGGAGAAGCCAGGCAGAGTCAGACACGCATCCTAGACTTTAGGAGAGCGGATTTCAGTAAACTTAGAGAAGTATTGAGGGCGATTCCATGGTCAGAAATACTAAAAGATAAAGGAGTTCAGGACGGATGGGACTTTCTCAAAAGGGAGATACTGAAGGCACAATTTCAAACAGGTCCAGTGAGAAAGAAAAACGGGAGGTGTCTCAAGAAACCAGGATGGATGACTAAGGAACTTTCAACCGAGCTAAGTTTGAAACGGAACATGTATAAGAAATGGAAAAAGGGGGAAAGCACGAAAAAGGAATTCAAAGAAATAGCAGGCATGTGTAGGGGTAAAGTCAGAAAAGCTAAAGCGCAGAATGAACTCAGGCTTGCTAGAGAGGTTAAGAACAATAAAAAGGGCTTTTTTGGATATGTCCACAGCAAGAGGAAGAAGAAGGAAACGGTAGGGCCACTGCGTGGAGAAGATGGCAAAATGCTAACAGGAGATAGAGAAAAGGCAGAATTACTCAACACCTTCTTTGCCTCAAAAGGTGCTCAACCTGAGGATAATGAAGCAGAGAACAGAATAGAGGAATTTCAGCACAGAATAAGTAAAGAGATAGTAGAGGAACACCTTGTTAATCTAAATGAATTTAAGTCTCCGGGACCAGATGAACTCCATCCAAGGGTATTAAAAGAACTGGCAAAAGTAATATCGGAGCCATTGGCAATCATATTTGAAAACTCCTGGAGAACAGGAGAGATCCCAGCAGACTGGCGAAGGGCAAACGTTGTCCCCATCTTCAAAAAAGGGAAAAAAGAGGATCCCAACAATTATCGTCCAGTTAGTCTGACATCAGTTCTAGGAAAGATTCTGGAGCAGATCATTAAACAGAGAGTCTGTGAACATCTAGAAGGCAATGCCATAATCACAAAAACTCAACATGGGTTTCAGAGAAACAAGTCATGCCAGACAAATCTAATCTCTTTCTTTGATAAAATTACCAGTTTGGTAGACGAAGGGAATGCTGTGGATATAGTATATCTTGATTTCAGTAAGGCCTTTGACAAGGTTTCCCATGACATTCTTGCAAACAAGCTTGTAAAATGTGGGCTAGACAAAGGAACTGTTAAATGGATCTGTAATTGGTTGACTGGCCGAACCCAAAGGGTGCTCAACAATGGCTCCTTTTCATCCTGGAGAGAAGTGACCAGTGGGGTCCCACAGGGCTCTGTCCTGGGCCCAGTGCTATTCAACATCTTTATCAATGACCTGGATGACAGAATTGGGAGCATACTAATCAAATTTGCAGATGACACCAAATTAGGGGGAATAGCTAATACCCCAGAGGACAGGATCAAGATTCAAAATGACCTGAATAGACTAGAAAGCTGGGCCAAAGCTAACAAAATGAAATTCAACACAGAGAAATGTAAGGTATTGCACTTAGGGCGGAAAAATAAAATGCACAGATATAGGATGGGTGACACCTGGCTGAATGAAACTACATGTGAAAGGGATCTAGGAGTCCAAGTAGACCACAAGTTGAACATGAGTGAACAGTGTGATGCGGCAGCTAAAAAGGCCAATGCTATTTTGGGCTGCATTAATAGAAGTATAGTGTCTAGATCAAGAGAAGTAATAGTGCCACTGTATTCTGCTTTGGTCAGGCCCCACCTAGAATATTGTGTCCAGTTCTGGGCGCCACAATTCAGAAAGGACATTGAGAAACTGGAGCGTGTCCAAAGGAGGGCGACAAAAATGGTGAAGGGTCTGGAAACCATGCCCTATGAGGAACGACTTAGGGAGCTGGGGATGTTTAGCCTGGAGAAAAGAAGGTTAAGAGGTGATATGATAGCCCTGTTTAAATATTTGAAAGGATGTCATATTGAGGAGGGAGCAAGCTTATTTTCTGCTGCTCCAGAGAACAGGACCCGGAACAATGGATGCAAGATACAGGAAAAGAGATTCCACCTGAACATTAGGAAGAACTTCTTGACAGTAAGGGCTGTTCGACAGTGGAATGCACTTCCTCGGAAGGTGATAGAGTCTCCTTCCTTGGAGGTCTTTAAGCAGAGGCTGGATGGCCATCTGTCAGGGATGCTTTGATTTGGATTTCCTGCATAGCAGGGGGTTGGACTGGATGGCCCTGGTGGTCTCTTCCAACTCTACGATTCTATGATTCTATGATTCTATGATTCTATGATTCCCTATGCCAGTGATGCAGCACTTGTTATAGTTATGAAGGGATATCATAAAGTTTTAATGATCACCTTTAAAAAAATTGACAGAAAATTTGTTTTGATTTGTAGTTGTTAACTTATCTCTATATAGTCACCATCCAGATTTACACATTTTGCCCAGCGTTTCTTGACCTTCCAAATACCATTATTGTAGAAGTCTGCAGATTGTGCCTGACAAGGATTTTACACTTTAGACACTTCTGGCAGAGCCAGTCACAAAAATAAAGGACATAATGAGTTGATTTTCTCAGCAACTTAGGGACCAATGATGACACTGACAAAATTTCATCAATATGCCATAATAACTTCCACGTGATAATTATTTCTTTACGATACCCCCTCGTAAGGTGCAATCTTCAGACTTCTACAATATCAGGTATTTGGAGGGTCAAGATACACTGAGAAAAATGTGTAAATCTAGATAGTGACTACATAGAGATAAGTTAACAACTACAAATCAAAACAAACTTTCTGTCAATTTTTGAAAAAGGTGATCATTAAAACTTTACTATACTCCCTTGTACACAATTGGCAATCATTAAATAAATCTGTTGACTGCCAAAAGGGACATCTTGTGATAAATGTATTGAAAAAATAAGATCGCTGTCTGTGCAAAATGACCAGAGTGAGTCTGTCTTGAGGTGCAGAGACTCTCCTGAGAGGGGCAGAAATTACCACTCCAGCTAGCCTTTGAATCAATGCAGGGAATCTAAAATGTCATTGCAGGTAAGGGTGAGAATGGAATAGTCACAAAATTCATGCAGGGAATGTGATTAAAGTAATAATTGGGACTGAGTTACAGTTTTGTTATGAAATCAGCTCTCTTTCTCCAGTTTTCAGAGCCTCTTATATCCCCATTTGGCATTCCAGAAACATTGTTTTGTGGGTTCACCACCCTGGTCATGTGTATGAAATAGCACAACATATATTGGACCAGATTACATCTGACACCAGTGGTTCTTATACTGTGGGATAGGCCCCTTTGGGAACATTATCATATGAAGGAGACGTATTTTAGGAAATGAAAAGATTCTGAGGTGGGTAGATGCTTTGACAATGTATCAGTCAAGATCTGGGTGGGTTGATTGCTTCCAGTGGAGAATGGCCCTTGGTTTAGGAAATTCCCATGGGGAATGTGAGTATCCTTAATTCCTTATTGTACCTGAAGATGCTTGGTGGAAAATGAATTGCCTGACTTAAAAACAGAAATCCAGTGTACCTGGCCTTTGCTTTGCTTTTATGTGTCAATTTATGTGTCCTGTTTCAAGCATCTTCAATGTAAGTGGGGTGGAATTCTACCTTCCCTCTTGGTTTACATACAAGGAAAATTTCTCCTAGCTGTCACCTCTACGTTCCTGCAGTTGAAAGGTGCCAAAGGACCCTCTTTTCAAGCATATGATCCTAATCAAGTGTATGCCCTGGAATGTGTTACCATACCAGATTGGAAAATCTCACTCCAAAATCAACTTCTTTAACATAATTCTAAAGAGTAAAAGTGGAGAGGATAGTTCATAGAAAATATCTATTTCACACCATAAGATAACTTTGTTCCTTGCAAATAACAGTGAAATTCCTCTTTAAGATTGTTTAGCATAAGATAAAGGTAAAGGTATAGGTAAAGGTTGACAAGGTTGTCAAGCTGTGTATGACTGTAGGGGGTGGTGCTCATCTCTGTTACTAAGCCAAAGAGCCAGCATTGTCAGAGACTCCTATGTGATCATGTGGTCAGCATGTGGAATGCTTTTTACCTTCCCGCTGAAGTGGTACCTATTTATTTATTTGCATTTGCATGCTTTCAAACTGCTAGGTTGGCAGAAGCTGGGACTAGTGATGGGAGCTCACCCCGTCATGCGGCACTGTCAACCTGCTGATCTTGCAGTCAACAGAGTCAGTGTCTTAACCACTTGAGTCACTGCATCCCTAGCATAGGAGATCTGGATTCTAAATTTTAAGACATTTATTTTTATTTTTAAAACGAAAGCCATTATTTTCCCACTTTTCTCTTAGGTTCCTTTCACACTGCACAGTTACAGCACTATAATTCCACTTTTACTGCCATGGTTTCCTCCTATGGAATCCTGGGATTCCTAGTTTGCTGAGACACTAGAGCCTTCCATCAGAGATATACCCTTCCCTAACTTGTAAATTCCAGGATTCCATTGGATGTTGCCATGGTGGTTAATTGTAGTGCCATAATTATGCAATGCGAAGGGCTGTCAGAATCAGATCAAATCTGTCATGAGTTATGTGTAATTAGTTATCAATGTAGTAATATAAGAGGCATTATTTTATAATTGTCTGACTTGGGTATACTGTATAGTGGAGATGGGGGATGTTGAGAGGTGTAGTGTTGGGAAGAAGCCTTGATGGTGGTTTACAGAGAAGATAATGGCTTGGTACAGGAATGCACAAATGTTTGTGGCATGCAGTTTCTCACAGGAGAGAAGTGGTAGAGTGAGAAACCAGAAGTGTTTAGGTGGAGCTGGGTTATTAAGCCATGAAGAATGGTACATGGACATTGATTGATTTATGGGCAAATAGTATCCAAGCCTGCAAAGTTTTAGGGCAGTGAACTGTGATTATGGGATTGCTGTTTGGGGATGATAGCAGTTCTGTCTGCAAATATCTTCCTGCTAACACCTAACAGCTGTTTCGCAGTGGAACATACTCCCATGGAGTGTGATGGAATCTCCTCCTTTGGAGGTTTTTAAAACAGGCTAGATGGCTATCTGTTGGGGATGTTTTGATTGTGAGTTCCTGCATGGCAGGGGGTTGGACTGGATGGTCCTTGGGGTTTCTTCCGATTCTGAACAGTTACTGGAATAAAGTTCTTGCTGTTTGAAATACAGAAGGCTGGTTCAATGAGCAAGGGCCCTTTTAAGTATGGGTTCTAGGTTTACCTGGGCTGCTGCTTTAGAAGTTGTGCCTAGCAAAGAGAGGGCAATATCTTCCCTGCTGGCTTTATGTCACTGGCTGCTTGGTTAGCCACTCAGAGACCTGAGGTGGCCTGTCCAGGGTTAGGCTTTCTGGGCTGACCTGAGAAGGGAAGTTCCCTCTCTGTTGTGTCTTGGGTACATAAAAACATTCCCCATCACATAGCCAAATTGGGGATGGCAATCAAGTTCTTGTTGAACTGCAAAGCCAACAGGCTGCAGCCAGTATAGCTAATGCTGGCTTAGATTTTTAGTCAATTTAACAGTTTTTATTCTTTCTTAAAAATTCTACCTGTTTCTCCCACCACCATCTCTTGTAGTTCTGTTCCTAATCTTAATAACACTTCTTAATTTGGAACTTAGGCTGTGACTGTGGGTTTGATGACCCATGGATCATTCCCCTCTGTGCTTGGTAACACTTACCACAACATGCCCCCCCCCCAAACTGCCATTGCTAGCATAGTATTTCTGCTGTAGTCCACATACAATCACATTTACTTTATTTGTATAAATCTTTTATATGGGAGTGCTGAAGAATTTTGTTAATGGTAATGTGATTTGCAAGTCCCGCACAAATGTATAGAGTACAACAAATTTATCATTGTAATTTCATACATCTCTGAATCTCACAATTTGGTTTAGCATATCCTATGCTAAAATGCATCTAAAATATGTATTTTTACCTTAACGGGTATATACTGTGGAAGGAGGATGCAGTTGACATAAACACACGGAAAACCACATAACAAAAAATACTAAGTCACACTTTGTTTACTATATACACTGAACATAAAGCAGTTCACAGCAAAGCATAAAGTGAAAAACAAATAAATACATTAGCAGCATCAACATTGTTACCTATAGCATTTTGCTAGCAAATATCCACATGAACCAGCAGGTAGTTTACATGTGCACAACCCTTTGTAACTTATTTTGTGAAACTGATGGTTACTGTTTCCAGTTTGATGGTGATCCTAAGAAGGTAGTTAATAAGAAAAAAGTCTCTCTCTGTGTGTGGTGGGGGAGATCAAGTTTAGGGAATACTGGAGGATATGGGGGTTACCTAGGAACATCAACAGGTGTGAATATTTAATCTCAGACAAACTGATAGAAAGGGAGTCTGATACAATTTCGTTAAAGGTATCCGACTGGGGATGGAGAATCTGTAGGCATACAGTTTTCACAATAGTATAATGATAGTAGAATGACAGGAAGTTACATCTTGTAGAATCCAGATATTATGAGAGTATAATATGTAGATAAACTATGTAGATAGTTGTATACTAACAAATGATCTGTTGCTTTCAATTTCTCTGGTCTACCTTTGTTAGGGTCCCCAAATCTCAGGGTTTGGACCCTCTATCCCATACTTCAGTGAAAGAAGAGGAATTCCAGGATGAGAGCTGCTCTCTTGAAAGAAAAATGTTAAACTGTGTGGTGCTGCTCTCTAGGGCTACAGGCTCTGTGGAGCAGCTGCTGGGGTTCTGCCTGAATCCCTCATTTCTTCACCCTTTCAAAGTTCCATAAACTATGGCTGGCACCAGCGGTCAGCCGGAGTGGTGATCAGCAGAGGCCTCAATATTTGCTGCTTTGTGAATCACTGTACTGCATATATTACTACTGGACTGATTCTTTGTGGGCAATAATGGTCCACTGCTCTGTTTTGCTTTTTGCCTTTTGAGTTTATTGTGTCTACCTAGAGAGCTTGTCAGGGGAGTCATAATGGTATGCTGCTGTATTCAACTTGGGAAAGATTTATTATTGTCTTTCAGGCCAAGATAAATATATTACCTACGAGGCAGCATTAGCTTTGATAAGTATCTTGTTTAAACAGTTTCTCCCCTTCAACATGTCAGGGTGATTATTTAAGTTAAGAATTGCGATATATTGATGTCTTTATTTGATCTGTGGTGATATTTTATGGTAGAATGTTTGGCTTTTATGATTTCCTAGGTATGCATCTTGCTAAAGAGATTTATTGTTAAAGTTTGCTTTAGAGACATTTGGTTTCCCGAAAGATGCACTTTGAAGGAGCCTTCTAAAGCCTTTGAAAATCTTTAGGAAGAGCCTTCTGCCTCACACCCATTGGTTAATGCATTTGCTGTTGCTGTATGAGAAATGCTCCCTACACTCTTGGGGTTCTTGCCTGCTACTTGAAGTGAGTGGCACCAGCAAGTCAATCACTAAAAATATACAAGTCTCAGGTTAAGTCAAATCAAGTCAGTGTGCCATTTTTGCCAAGTCCAAGTCAAGTCATTGAAATGACTTGAATATGATTTAAGTCCAAGTCAATTGACTGAAGTCTACAACACTATGTCTCTGAAATTTAATATGGCATGAGATGTTGTGGGCTATCACCCAGTTATTTTTTTCTATGATGTGCCATCCAGAATTTCACATACAGACATGCTATAATAGGGATGTAAATATAGTCACCTGTCCTAACTCATGGATCTGAGATCCCCTCACCTTTGAATATCTGCGGAGGGGTGACCTATACTATCTTTAATGGTACGTGCGCCTGGGCCACGCACATGGGAGTGCACCCCATTCAAGCCTATCAGGCTTGAATATGTGTGAGCCTCAGTTTTGGGATGTGTGTGTGTGTCTGGAAAACGGAGGACCAACTGTATTCAACTTTGGAGTTCGGGAGGAATTTCTCCCAATTTTGAATAGAGGCAATTTGAATTCATGTAAATTCGCTAGTTTAGCGAATTTACGTGAATTCTAATTGCATTTGGAATGCATTCAGAATGACTTCCCATTTCCCAAAAATGATCCCCCATTGCCCAAAATTGCGTGAGATGCTTTAATACAAAATAATGTAAAACCCATGATTGCATTCGGAATGACTTCCCTTTTGCCCGAAATTGTGTGAGATACACTCAAACGGAATAACATGAAAGCCCATGATTGGGTTTGGATTGCCATTGCATTATACCCCCAAATTCCGTCGTATGATAAACTCCTATGTTGTGCTCATATCTGAGTCAGAATAATTTCAGTTTTCTTCCCACTAAAGGAGTAGTAAATATTTCTGTGTCCTTCTCACCAGGTGTTCTTGCATCCCCAAGTATTTTATAAAATAGAGCAGAAATATGCTAGGGTTTGGGGGCAAAAATCACATTAAAAAAAAAGTGTTCACACAAAAATCAGTTTGCAGATAACTACATGTATTTTTGTGAAAGTCTGCTTTTGTGTGTGCGTGTGTGGAAAAAAAGAGCAGTTTTACACACACAAACCTAATGTATCTATGTGAAAACAGTGGTAAATTATGATTTTTTCAATATCCCTAAACAAACCACAAACCCCACATGTGCACTGAATAATTTCTTAAAATATTTCAGGACATGCATGTGCCAGACA
Organism: Urosaurus nigricauda; assembly: GCA_034509955.1. Classification (NCBI taxonomy): domain Eukaryota; kingdom Metazoa; phylum Chordata; class Lepidosauria; order Squamata; family Phrynosomatidae; genus Urosaurus; species Urosaurus nigricauda. The sequence continues at coordinate 247,678,280 of JAOEGL010000003.1, forward strand.
AAAACTGTTATTCTTCCTATCTGGGTTTCCTGTGGAAAACAATTTTTTGGCCAAGAAATTAGTAACAGTGAATAAATATTCTTTCCATCACTACACATAGTTGGGGTTAGGTCCATAGATAGTGATGCCAGAGGTAAATAAAATGCAGAAAATGTGGGGGTCATGTTATTGATCATTCACCTGACTGTTTCTTAATAAACAATTGCACTTGGCTGCTTCAAAACTTTCTCTTGCTTATGAACTGGTCGTTATTTTAGACAGATCTTGGTTCTCAGCACTTTCATTTCGTGCTGGTGTATTAAGTTAAATTTGACTCCAGATGTAGGAAATATGAAGGGTTCATCTTTGCCACCATCTCTCTTTTCAGTCAGGAAATTGGTATGAGAGTGTCTAATGTCAGTGGGTCCTTGTTACTCGCTGGGGTTTGGTTCCAGGATCCCTCCATGGAAACCAAAATCCATGAATGCCCGAGTTCCATTATATACAGTGGCATAGCAAAATGACATCTCTTATATAATATAGAAAATCAGTACTTGCTACTTGGAATTTATACTTTTTTCAGTATTTTCAAATAGTGGATGTTTGAATCCATGTATAAAAAAATCAGTGGATAAGGAGAGCTGACTGTACATTGATATTGTCATGATTGCTGCCTAGGTCAAGTTGATGTACAAAAACATCATTATTACAGACCCCTGTGTACTTGTGTAACCTTCTGTATGTAGTTCTGTGTTTGTTTTTCTTAATGTTAAGATGCTTGGAAACTTCACATTTGCTATGACAAAAAATAATATTAAATATTAAATTAAGTGCATAATATCCTTATACCATCCACATTCTTCCTTTTACTACATGTTCCTGATTCTACCTAGTTTTTCAGACATTCTGAGCCTGCTCAGAAGCCAGTATCAAGGCAGTACTGGCAAAATTACATTCGTAGTGGCTTCTGAGCATATACAAATGATAACTATCTACAAAACTTATCAGAAGCCATACAGCAGATACAGCATGCAGACAGAGGATGGCAAATGGTGGGACCATAGTTCTTTATATGGGTAGTGGAAAATCCCCAGATTTTTACTTCTGTCACCCAAAGGAATTTTGTTTTAAAGGACAGAATAAGGGTTATTCTTTCAGCACTGTTGATGTTGTATGCCTTCAAGTTGTTTCTGAGTTATGATGAACCTAAAGTGACCCTATTATGGGTTTTTGGGGTTGAGAGTGTTTGAATCTCCCAGAGTCACCTTGAGATAGTAGACAGGAGCAATTTTATTCATCGTATTTGATACAGAGTTTGGAAGACTTATTTTTTGGACTACAGTTGCCAAACCCTCCCAGCCAGCATGACCGCTTTGGCAATCTGGCAGCATGTTCCATTTTATTTATTCTATTTGAAAATAAAATTATCAGCTTAAAAATGCCATGGTTCTATAACAAATACTTGTAATGGGCTGTTTGATTTCTTTGGGTATTTGGGGAGGCAAGAAGTGATGAGTGGTGCTTTGTCCTTACCTCTATGACTGTTTGGCTCCATGTCTTTTCGCTTGCCCACTCCTCCTGGTTTCACATGGCCCCAACTGTCAATGGTGCCTGGGTAAGGGACAGGGAACCCCCTGGACCTGGATTTTGAGAAAACCTGGGAACTGCAAAAGAAGGGATATGAAGTCCTCCTGTTCTGTTGATGCTGCATTTAGGCCATAGAGACAGAAAAGATCTTCTACCTATATTAGTGCTGAAACTGAACATGATGCAAAATAGCTGGACTTCATGGGATTGAATAGATCCATAATTTGATCCCATGCCATTGTTTTTCAAAGTGTTCCATATGTATGTTGAAGTGCTTTCATGAGGCAAGTAAACAAGTCTACTTTTTTTTTTTAAAAAAAAAAAAAAAGCTTCAACTTGTTTAACTTTTAGGGTGAGATAAATGAAGGCTAATCTAATGATCCTGAAACAATCTTCAAAACCTAGTTTATGAGGTGTCAACAGGAGTGTGTTGTATAATATTGGAAGTGACAATTCTGTTCATTCTTCTTGTTTCTGTTCAGTCGGAAACAGCTTCAAAATCAAGTCAAGCCAAATGACAGCATGTTCAGTCTTTATACTTCATTAACTGAACTTGACATTTATGTAAGCTCCTTGCTTGTCAGTTGACTTCTTTTCCTAGCAAGTTGATTGTTAAAATCTGAGTCATGCTCTGATGGGGAGAGGGGCAAGAAAGTTTTAACCTTTGTATTAACAAAGATGACAAAAAATGATGATTATGATGCTGATGCTGATAATTATGCTATGAAGAAGAAGGGGTGGTGTTGAAACAAGATAATTTTACTTTTCCACTTATTCAGATTTTAATTGCATTTTTATGTTTCAAGAATGCTCTGATACCATATCCTTTGCTTTTCAGAAAGATGTTTGGGATTCAGGTAGCTCTAAAGCAGTTGGTCCTAATTTTGAGTTATTAGATGTTTTGGGGCTAGAACTTTCATTATCGCCGACTCTGCTGACTGATTTTTTTATGAGAGCTAGGTGGTGTAGTGGTTTTAGTGTTTGACTATAATTCTCGAGATCAGGGTTTGAATCCCTGCTTGGCCATGGAAATCCACTGGGTGACTTTGGGCAATTTCTCAGTCTCTCAGCCTCAGAGGATGGCAATGGCAAACCACCTCTGAAGAAATTTGCCAAGAAAACCCCATGGTAGGTTTACCTTAGGGTATAAGGTGGAAACAGCTTGAAAGTAAAACAACAACAATCCAAAATGTGACTTTTTCAAAGTTTTGGTTTAATGTTGGAAGAATAAGCCATGGGCAGCCCATGGCTCATCTGCTTTCTAATCCCCAATCTTTTTCTTCTGGATTCAAAGAGAAGAGACTGCATCCTTCCATTTTTTAAAAATGAAACTTGATAGGAAATGGTTGTTTCTGTAAAATTAAGTAGTCACTTTCAGCTTCCACATTTTGTATAGTGAAAAGGCAGAAAGCATATCTTGTGAGATCAAATCTGGGATCAGCAAATTAGTGATGTTGGTGCTGGTGTTGGTGTTGAGGCTGACTTGACCCATTGCAGTTATTGGGGATTGTACCCTTTCCCTTCTGCTGCTTGTTACATTTCCTATCAAAATGGTGTACTAACTATAAATGTCCACATTATAATTTTCAAAATACTTTCTTTGCAGGATGAGCTTACTGCTGTGAATGTAAAGCAGGGATTCAGCAATCAGCCACCCTTCTCTGGAGATGAGCATGGATCTGCTAGGAATATTGTCATTAACCCTTCAAAGGTAAGCCTGGGGCTGAAGTATGCTGAAAAGTACCTTAAAAAGATACTAATTTCAGATGTTATCCTTCATAATCTCTATTTTACTTCTAACTGAGTGCCTGTTTCATTAGTTAGAAGTTCTGTGCAGCATGAAAGTCAAATAAGAATTTTAAGTGAATATATGTTAGTGGGCTAGTATTTACTTGTTTATTTATAATCTCAGTTTATTTTGTATCTCGTATCCAGTTTGAAGTCACTGGGTGTGTTGCTGGAACTTCATTTTATTGCACAGCATGCTTAGCAAATAATTAATATATGTCAAACATGTAATATGTCACGTGATTTAGCAAATAATTAAAATGTCATGCATTTTAGTGAAGTCCATCTATTCCACTCTGAACATTCTCTTTAAATATTTTGCTCAGCAGAAACTTCAATTGAAGGTAGTCTTTTAAAGCTTCCACACAGACACTTTAAGGCTGCAGTGTATTTTAATTCTTGGAATTTGGTAAACCCTCTTGGTTTAAATCTAGTTGCTAGTCTCAAATGCAGTAGATTCAAATGAGCCAATAATGTATGGTCAGTTCAGTGGATCTGTTTTATTTAGTGGCATGGATGAGTTGGTGAGTCTTAGCCCTTTCCATCATTAATTGCTGCATAAAACTATTTAGAGTAAAATTTTATTAAACTAATGGCCAAAATGATTTAAGCTCTCCAAATGGGAATCCTGTGCTAAGAGAGATGTAAATACTTACTTTGTGTATTTCTGTATTTTTCCCCTCATCAGATTGGTGCTTATTTTAGCAGCATATTAGCAGAGAAGTTAAAACTTAATACTTTCCAGGACACAGGAAAGAAGAAACAAGTCAATGCCAAAGACAATTATTGGCTAGTTACTGCTCGTTCTCAGAGTGCAATTCACAGCTGGTTTGCAGATTTAGCAGGAAACAGACCATTGACTATCCTAGCAAAAAAGGTAAGCACTATATGATAATTTCATGGAAATTCGGGGTGGGGAAGTTTTTTTAAAAGTGTGTTGCTTATTTTGGCAACTGATGATATGGTACAGAATTTTTAAAAGCAATAACAAAGGATTAGAAAAATGGGAGTTCCCAGTGGCATTCATTATTCTGTAAAGGACAGGTCTGAGACTGATGTGTTGATGTAACAGTAGAACTGTCCCAGCACCTTAGTTAATGCTGAATTCTTGTGCATGCCAAGTGCAAAACAAGGCATCTCAACTAGAATAGACCAACTGAATCAAAAGAATTCAAATAAGTCTTAACTTAGTACTTTCCCACTGATTTAGTAGGTCTGCCTAGTTTGGACAAACATTTGGGTTTAGGCCTATATATTTTGGAGCATCAATAAAATACTGCTCTAGAGAACAGGGTCTTCATTGCTGTTACTTGCCATCAAGTTGACTTTAACTCATGGCAACCCCAAGTCACCCTATCATCAACAGCCTTACTCATGTATTGCAAACTCAAGGCCATTCTATCTGGAATTGCTCTTTTCCTACTGCCTTCTACCCTACCAAGCATTATTGTCTTTTCTATTGAGTCAGGTCTTCTCATGATATGTTCAAAATATGACAGTTTCAGTTCTAGTCATCCTGGTTTCTAGGGAGTTCTAGGGAGAGTTCAGGCTTGATTTGCTTTAGGGCTCATTTATTTTTTCTTTTTGGTAATCCACAGTATCCATAGAAGTCTTCACTAGGATTACATTTCAATTCGGATGATTTTCCTCCTATCAGCTTTCTTCACTGTCCAGCTTTCACAACCATACAAAGAAATCAGAAATATGATGGCACAGATCATCCCAACATTAGCATTCAATGATACATCTTGACATCTCAGGATATTGTCTAGTTCTTTCATAGCTGCCCTTCCAAGTCCTAGTCATCTTCTAATTTCTTTACAACATTTTGATTAGTGACTGAGCAAAAGTATGGAAAATCTATTGCAATGCTTTATCACCTACTTTAAAGTTATGTACAGTTGGCCCTTAGTATTTGTGGGGATTTTATTCTTCCCCCCATGGTGGATGCCAAAAACTGGGACCTCAAATCCCTTGGATTTCAATGGCCATACACATGCATGCAGCCACTTCGCTGCATACCTGTGCACACACAGCCATTGGGGTAATGGGGCTTGCTGTCTGTGGATGCTTAAATGGCAAGTTTGCGGTTGAAGTGGGCAGGCTGTAAATCATCTGTGGTTATTATATTTGTTTTATTAATGTGCAGGATGGAGCATATTACCCCCATTTTAAAATCTCTCCACTGGCTGTCGATCAGCTTCCGGGCGCAATACAAAGTGTTGGTTGTTACCTTTAAAGCCCTACATGGCTTGGGCCCAGGTTACTTGAGGGAATGCCTCTCCCTACATAATCCGTCCCACAACCTCAGAACATCAGACAAGAAATTACTAGATTATACTTGTACAAGATTAACATCAACTTCTCGTACGACATTCTCAGCAGTGGCCCCAAAACTTTGGAATGACCTGCCGGAGGAGATCCGCCTGATAAACACTCTAGAAGCATTTAAGATGGATCTCTTCCGGCAGGCATACCCATCAGATCTTATATAATATCTTATTGAGATTCCCCCCACATTGTTGGAACATCACAATTATTCATGTAAAATTAAGTAACTGACTCCTTAGATGTATATGTAGATGCTTTTAATGGTTTTAACTAGTTTTAATTTTAACTGTTGTATTGGGACTTTTTCTAGATGTGCTGTACGTATTGTTTTGATATGCTGTAATCCTGCCTCGATCTGCAGGGAGAGGCGGGAAATACAAATAAATTATTATTATTATTAATAATAAACCTGCCTCTGCACTTTCTTCCTTGACTTTCTTCACTAATCATTCTAAGTCTTTGCTATTTTCTGTTAGCAGTATATCTGCAAATCTTAAATTATTGATGTTCCTTGCTCAAATTTTCACATTTTCTCCTTCCAGGTCTAATCCTGCTTTACTTATGATACTTTCAGCATACAAGTTAAACACCCTTGCCTGATCCCCTGGCCAATGAGAAACCATTCTGTTTCTCGATGTTCTATCCTAGCAGTAGCCTCTTGTCCTGAATTCAGGTTACACATCAGGGCAATCAAATATTGTGGAATGTCCCATTTCTTTAAGAGTAATCCATAGTTTTTAATAGATATAATCAAAGGTTTTGCTATAATCTATAAAGCCCAGACTTATTTTTCTTCTGAAATTCTTTGGTGTACTCCATCATCCAATGCATCATTGCAATATGATTCCTAATGCTTCTTCCATGCTTGAACCCAGCTTGGACATCTGGCATTTCTTATACCAGATATGATAAAAGTCTTTGTTGTAGAATTTTGAGCATCACGTTGCTTGCATGGGAAAGTAAAGCAATGGTCCTGTAGGTACTACAATCCTTGGTGCCCTCCTTCTTGTGGACTGGAATGTAAATTGAGCATTTTCAATCTGTGGGCCATTGTTTTGTTTTCCATATTTGTTGTAGATCCTGTCTCTGTAGATTGCAGCAGCTCTATTTTACTTTATTAGGGTCTCTCTGTGCTCTCTCTCTCAGTAGTAGCAGTTCATTATCATTATTAACTTTATGTGGATGCCTAGTAAATAGCAGGGGTTGTAAATTTTGTTTTTCTGTATTCTTTTGAATCCCATTATCCATTCCTTCTGTCTTTGATGTCCTGCTAAATCCTCTTCCTTTTAGCATTCTTACTCCTAAGCCTTACCAAAGCTTAAGTCTGTTTTATTTCTGAGGCGTGCTCTTTTGAGATACAAGGGCAGGGCCAGGCTCTGTCTAGGTCTAGGACTTCTCTGTTGAATGAGCCTTTTCCTCACTGAGATGTTGTCTGTTGTGATTTGGTAGTAAGTCCACTGTTTAACTCTTTTTCCACTCTTTATTTCAGGTCCCAATTCTCAGTAAAAAAGAGGATGTTTTTGCTTATTTAGCAAAATACTCTGTGCCTCTGCTGCGAGCAGCATGGCTGATCAAAATGACATGTGCCTATTATGCTGCCATTTCTGAAGCTAAAATCAAGAAACGTCAAGCTGCTGATCCAAATCTTGGTAAATAAATGGGGAGGAACAGAACCTTTCTGTTGACTTTTCTGCATGTACTTGTACTGTATATGGAACTACCAGTGTGAACTTTGTGAAAGTACCTGAGCTGTCTAATTTATAATTATAGTGTATATATTTTTGTAATTTCAAAAGTTTACCAATTCCTATATATATATATATTCCTGTACTTAACTTCTTTTAAGGTGTTTTAAACATTTACTACAGCAGCTCCCTTAAAGGAAGGGAAAAGAATCTCATTTTGATTACCTGATGGGAAAACTGCCTTGTCTAGGAAAATGTGTTACCGCCATGTAATTCTGCTAGGGATTAGAACCAACCCATGAATTATACTAGCAGTTATATGAATTATACTAGCAACTATTTGGGAGGTGGGCAGAGCAACGACCTAAAAGCAGAATATAAAAGTTACCATTTGTCAAACATTTCATGTAATTTATTGGTGTTTTTGTCTGCTATGTTGTTTTTTCCCCTCCTTTTGCTGCCTATATTGCTGTGTTTGCCTTTTTTTTTTTTTAAAAAAAAAATAATGTTGGTGGATGATGAATTACTATTGCAGTGATGGGCAGCATAATGAGAAAATAATGAGAGGGATGGAGGTAAAAACAGGAAGTGGAAGCCCATGGCACAAAGGAAATGGAGACAAAGCCCATGGTACACTGTGCTTAGGTAGGAAAAACATTTGATGCAGTGCAGACAAGGCCAGAGAGAGAAAGAGAAAAGGGCTGGATGCACAGAGAGATGAGAGAGTGAGCAGAGGAATGAAGAGAGGGAAAGGGAGTGGGAATGGAGTGGAATGGAGAAAGAGAGTGACATGAAGAATGAGAAACAATGATTGTATAGAGTCAAAGAAAAAATGAAAGAGGAAGTGTCAGTGGCACACTGTGCAACTAAACAGAACTTAAGAAGAAGAGGAGGATGGAAGACACAGGATACCAGAGATGGATTGTAAGGACACGGACATTGCTGACAATAAGAGAGAAGAAGAAGACTTGAAAGCGGCGAGGTGAGAGGATTTAAAAAAAAAAGTTCTGTGTATGTGTGTGTGTATTAGGTGGGGTGGTGGCTAGGAAGAAAAGGGAGGTTAGAAGGTGACTTGATCAAAAAGCAGTATGCATCATTTTATAGGTAATACAATTAGCTATCTACATTTCGGCAAGTATATTTTGGCTAGAAATAAATACAGTTGGCCCTCTGTATTTGTATCTACAAATGCTGCAGATTTATTTATGAATTCATTCATGTATGCCTAATTATTAATTTTAACAATGATTGTTTTTAGTAAAAACAAGTGATTTCAGGAATCTGTTCAGTTTAATACATTACTAGATTTTTTTTTTAAAAAAAGATTGAAATTGAAAAGTTAAGTGGCTTATCTATCTTCCTCCATGTATGAAATGCTACTTCTCAGGCAAAAGGTTGAGAAACTATTATTATTCCTTCGCTCATGGCTTGAGTTACATAGCAGCCTGGTACAGGTGTTAAACAATTGTTATCCTCATAACTAGGAATGGTGACACCTGCTGGTGAAGTGCAGCTGTTTCCCCCACCCAGGACAAATGTCCATTGCATAGAAATTGCTCCTCAGAAGACATGGAGCAACATTTTAAGGTAAGCATTGATTAAATTATTAATTTCCTAAATTGCTCTTGGTTTTCATATAACAAAATATATTAGGTGTTTTGAATGTATTGTGAATAAGAAGAAGTACCTTTCTTTCTCATTTTTCCCTTTTTGTCTTGGAATTTCTTTCATTCTGTTTTTCCTTTCAGAGAACAAAGCCTGAAAAATGGAAGAAAGTCAGAGGTCTTTGGAGGAAGAAAGAATATGATGATAATAATAAGAGGAGCTGAACAGAAACAGAATGGTGGTCTCTCAGGGGTGCAGCAGTTTATCCAAACAGTTTAACTCTTGAACTGCCCTCCACCTGACTCAGAAAAATTCTTGTTAGCTGAACAATTGATATTGATCACAATATCAATCATATATTGATATTATAATTTTATAGTGGGTTATTATTGATTGGGATGGGATGGTTCTGTTTATATGTATAGATAAAACATTTGTTTTCCGCACCTTTCCTGTGTATGTGTATTTCTTTTTCTTCTATTTCCATTTGTGGATGAGAGATGGGTTTTTCCAAAATTGTGTGTCTGTCTACTTCTCTCTCAAGCTCAAAGCAGGAGTGGGAGGACTGGAGAGGGCTAAAATAATAGATTTCTCACCACATATTGGTAAGGTTTTTAGTGTAGTAATGCAATTTTAAATGACAATTTTGAATAAATAAAAGTGGGGCAAACTCTTTTCAAAGTAAATGTAATGTAGCTTTTTTAAAAAAGATTTTACTCTAAATATAACATCGTGGCACATTTTCACTAGCTTCTTAGCAGGAAAAGGCTGTGTGCAAAAAGTTGTGCTGCTTTATTTTTCTATTGGGGCTTCTTGAGTGTTGGGAAGCTCCTTTTTTCAGTTGGGAAATGAATAATAGAAACTATTCTTTCCATTCCTAATTTAGAGTATTTCCAAAATACTCGTAGACCTCATAACTCCAACAACTCTGTTAAAAAGATGGGAAGAAAAATGCTTATACCTTCATGTACCCATTATTGTTTGAGGTATTTTTCACCAGAGATAACTGTTCACAATTCTATAACTTCTTGTAAATTCTGTATCATGTGTCTATCATTGACTTGCAATAGGAATTTAAGGATAGTTTTTTATGGATTTTTCAGGCTATGAGGCCATGTTCTGGACATTTATTCCTGATGTTTCGCTAGCATCTGTGGCAGCTGCTCTGAAGATGCAAGCCACAACTGCTGCTGAAACATCAGGAATGAACTCTTCTAGAACATGGCTTCAGAGCCCCAAAAAAACACAAAAAACTATGCTGGCCATGAGAGCCTTTGATTTCACATTGAAATTCAAGGAGTTCTGAGGTTACCCATCCACCCACAGATGATTTTGTGTTTTTCCATTTGGGGCTTTTGTATTAAACTCAAATGCGAAAAAGTCTGTTCAGGAAATTGCTTTCCTTGTATGTTTGGTCCACAGTTATAAACATCTTGCAAGAGCAGGGAACCCTGTGAGGTGATAAGAAACTGATATTCACAGAATATGTTTATTTCCATAGATAATAAAGAGCCACATTTTCTGCAGAATGTGGATGTACCACTGAATAACAGGATCAGGTTTTGACAAAACAAGACCTAGATTTTCAGGAGTTTTAAAAATGTTGCTGTCATACTTGATTAGCAATCATGGTGATGTCACTCAAGTTATTCCCTTCCCTCTGTTCCCAGGATAAATTGTTCTAAATGAATATTGGAACTTCAATATTTCCTGTTCCATAAACTCACTGTACTTAAAAGTTCTTTTCAGCTAATTTTGCAATATGGATAAATATAACTTGCCGTATGGAGGTCTGGCTTTTACATGCGGGGCGGATTATGTAGGAGAGGCGCTCCTTCAAGATATATAGGAGAGGAATAAGGAGATATATAGGAGAAGAGAAAGGAGAAAAGTTTTACTGATGTCTATCCAGCACTGAATAGGATGTAGATTGTATGAGAATCAGTATCCCTTCCAATATTATAGGTTGCCTGTTGGATGGCATTGGTGCAATGCCAATGAGGTACTAGTAAAATGGGCTGATAGGTTCAGTGGAAGAGATTATGTGAGTCTATGTTGGTGAACAGGCAAATCTAGGACTTAGATCCACTACTCTGCCACTGATAGCTGTCTGGCTGTAGACATGGTGAGGCATTAGATATTGCCCCATTCCTATATAATTAAAAATAATACATCACAGGTATGGCTTTTGACAGCTGAGTTTTCCTAATACATTTAAGCTTACATGAAACTAGAAACACTTTAACACAATACAATTGATCCTCCATATCCATGGATTTCTCCATTCTTGGCTTGAAACCCCCATTCCCCCCAATTAAAATCCAAAAAGCAAACCTTGATTAACACATTTATTAAATCTTAAATATATAATTGTATGTTTATTATTCCACCTGATAAAGTTGATTCTAGTTCATAAATGTTTATACCTTCTGGATCAAATTAGAAATAAAGTGCCATCTTTCTCCCAGTCAGCCAGAGATTGATTACCGTAATTGGAGAGTATGGGCCTAATGCTTGTATAATGTTCTAAATATTATTTATTAAATTACTTCAGTACTGTATATACTATTTAAATTGAATATGAATTGGTAGATGGGGGATTTGGGGTCCTTTTAACTTCACCCCTTTAACAAACAAGGCATTTGAAGAGCTTGTGAATAGTGTACATGTAGGCAAGGGTGGAAATGTGATGCTGATCAGTGAAAACTGGTAGATCTTTTTTACCCGACAGCTTCCAGATGTTCTTAATCCCCACCATTTGCAGGCAAAAAATGTATGATGGGCACTGTAGTCCATTGGGATGAAATCCAGGAGAAAATTTTAAAAACAACCCTTTCAAAGGCGTCAATAACAAAATGTGCCCCTAGTATCAATGGTAACAACCCTACCACCATCCCCTGTACATCCCATGGTCTGTACTGAAACAAAGTCTTGGATAACTGACTAACTAATGAAGTCAATTAGTGAAGTTAAAAGAGGTGGGTGTACACCCTCAAAATGGCGATGTCATTCATCCTGACTACAGAAGGGATATTTTCATATTTCGTTGCCTCTTTGCAGTTCATTATGATCAGCTTGAAGAAAAGGATTTAAAAGTTTAAAATGCATTAGTTCTGAAGCAATAACAACATTCAAATAGTAAAGTGCTCATATATTGTTTTTAAGCAAATGGATTAAAATTAATTCCAAGATGCCTTTCTATTCTGCTTTAATTTTCTATATACCTAAACATGTTTATGCCACAAGACTAAAGAGGTTCTTGATGAAAGGGCATTTTAGCAATTGTGAAATAGTTCATAATCTCCCACCCAGTCTTCTGAGGAAAAAAAAACCACTTTTATTTGTGTCTTCATAGAATGGACTCAGATTTCAACCAGATACCTTCGAGAACAGCTAGCAAAGATTGCAGATTTTTATCATATGACCTCAAGCCAAGGCAGTAACTCTGTAGTTGTGCCTCCTGAGGTGGAACAAGCCCTGAAGCAATGGGAATATAATGAAAAGTTGGCATTTTATATGTTCCAGGTAATCTTTTCCAGTAATGAGATAAAGTGTTGCTCTGCAAAGCAATATAAAATACATATGATTTGTTTTGTGTCACTATTTGTATTTTCATCAACTGTTAACTTGTATTCAGAGCATGGAAAGTTTTTTTCTTTTAGACATGAGTTCCATAGCCATGCTGGCAGGATGATTCTGGGAACTTTGGTCCTAAAAAGTAAGTTTTTGTGGTTCTTGCCTTTGCTTAGAGAACCATTGGTAACTTTATAGAGGTATGCAAGATCACTGGGTTTGGAGTCTACCATTGTTATAGCACAGGGACAGTTAATACTTATAAGACTGTTTCATGATTCATGTAAGTCTTGCTTCCAAGGAGGCAATCTGAAATATTCTGGTATTCTGGTAAAAGGGAAATTAGCTTGAGTAAATGCTGGATGTTTTACAAGATTATAACAGAACAAATAATACATGGACTGAGTATGTGTTTAGTACTGATGACTGTCATTATCTTGGCCTTGTTCCCCTATGATAGTCATTGTATGCAATTTCATAATGTTTGAAGGCAAATGCAATTACAGTACAGAGAAATGAACTACTAGAACTATAAGTTAAAATGCAGACTGATAATGCTGTTCACAGGACAGCATTCTAAACCTTTTCAGAGAAACTCTCACTTTCTAAAGCATATGTACTGCTTTCATCCTTCCTGTCTATGGACACTTCAACTTTCTATCCCTGGAAAGTTTCTAAAATATAGCAAAACAAGAGAGCATATTTCCAGATTATGACAAGGTTTTCTTGTTTTCTTTTTATCTGTCTCTACCCCCCCCCCCCCCGCTTCTTGTTTGGTCATCCCTTCCATTCTCCCTCACACCCTTCTCTTCTTGCTTTCACTGCTGTTGTGTTTCATTGGGCTGCAGTCTTTGGTTTTACTCTGATTCTACTGAGCAGACTCTTGTGTGAGGAAAAGTTGTTTTGCCTTTCGCAGTGGCTGACTTACATATTTCCCCTTAATAGATGGTCCTTAAATAAACATTCTGTGATGTCTTCAAAAGCATTTGAATGGTTAGGGTGTAAGTTTTACATTATTTTTATGTAGTAATGAAACATGAATACATAGTAGTTTTTACATATTTTTGGGAACTTATTTACCCATCTTATTTCTAAAATTAAGGAAGGAATGCTTGAAAGACATGAATATTTAACATGGATATTGGATGTCTTGGAAAAAATGAGGCCTTCTGACGATGAACTTCTGAAACTGCTCCTACCAATAATGTTGCAGGTACAGAGCATTATGTAATGTGCCACAGTGCAGAAATGTCTTTCAGCCAAGTTAGTATGATAGCAACATGTGTCTGATGTCAGGATCTGATGGATCATTTACTTATCAGTAGCACTGCATGCACACTGCATAAATAATACAGGTTGATACCACTTTAACTGCCATGGCTCAGTGCTGTGAAATTCTGGGAATCATAGTTTTGTGAGACATTTAGCTTTCTCTGTCAGAGAGCTATGGTGCCACAACAAAGTACAATTCCTTGAATTCCATATCATTGAGCCATTGCAGTTAAAGTGGTATCAAAATGGATTATTTCTGCAGTGTGGATGTAGCCTCGTGTGACATTTTTCAAATTGGCATTTGTGGGTTATGTTTTTTTTTTTTTTAAACCTATCACTAAGTTTTTATTAAAATATTTACATCTTACCCTTCATCAAATATCTGTTTGGTTTACTGTGGTGAAAGCTTCATAGAACTAGCAGATCCTTTTGATTTGCTGTTGCTGTATAATAGGGAGAGACATACTCCATGGTGAGTAGTGTTTATATTCATGAAATCCTAAGTTCAGTCCCCTCACCATATGGGTCAAATGAAGCAGGCCTTAAAAGAACGCCTGCCTGCCTGAGAAATTAGCTGCTACAAGTCAGAGTATAATGTACCGTATATACTCATGTATAAGTCGACCTCGTGTATAAGTCGAGGGCAGTTTTGGGGGCCAAAATCATGGATTTTGATATGACCCGTGGATAAGTTGAGGGTCAAACACTGGGGCATGTTACAAAATATCTAAAGGGAAACAAATCACCACTTCCCTCCCTACATCTCCCTTTCTGGACCTCACCCAAGTCCCAAGGGTCATAGTCTCAGCATATAAAAGAGGAAACAACCTCAGCACACACACACACACAGACACACACACAGACACACGTTCTTTCCCTTTACCAAAAGCATTCCCAAAACACATGGCTTGCAAAAGAGGGGATAGAAACCTCTCTCTCTTTTTTTTGGCCATATCTCCCAGGATTCCACTGCTTGCAAAAGAGGGGAGAGAAACCTCTCTCTCTTTCTTTCCCAATAACTCCCAGGATTCCAGGATTTCCAGGCTCATGGCTGGCCAAACAGAGTCCAAGCCTGGGCATGCTCTCTCTCTCCCCCTTTCCTGAGCAGCTCTTTCATAGCTCTGGCTGCGAGGGGAGTCTGAGGACTAGAGATCTCTCCCTCCCTCCCTCCCTCCCTCTCTCTCTCTCTCTCTCTCTCTCTCTCTCACACACACACACACACACACAGGGGAAGAGAGGAGAGCACGCTGGGGAGCAGTTGGGGACTCAAACAGGAACCTCCTAAAGACCCCTTGCTACAGAGGAAGGTGGGCACTTCTATCAGAAAAATGTCAAGCAGTATTAACTTGTCACCCATAGATAAGTCGATTGTGATTTTAGAGTCCATTTTGGGGCATAAATTTCTCGACTTATAGTTGAATATATACAGTAATTGGAGGTTAGTAAAGTTACTTTTTGGACTACACCATAGCATGGCAATTACTAAGAAAAAGATGGATAATAGAGTTAGAATTTAGGATCTTTTGAAAGACAGAGCGTTTATTTTCACACTTGGAAAAGGGTTTTAATTATAACTTTCAGAATTCCAGCATTGCCACTGTCTGGAGAATTTGGGAACTGTAGTTCCTAAAGGTATAATTATTAAGTTCATACAGTGCTAGAAAGTCTTACTTTTTATGAGATGCAGTTGGCCCTCCACATGCGCAGCTTTGACTTTTGTGGATTTGATTATTGCAGTTTTGATTAATATGTTCTCTCTATGAATCTCTAGGTCCTCCAGTGCAACTCTGCCAGAAGTTGACCGTGGAGTTGTGCTGGAAAATTTAGAACTTCCTTGAGAGAACACTTCTCTGGGCATTTGTAAGTCCTCCAGCATGATCAACCTCTGGCAGATGTTGACCACAGAATTGCACTGGAGGATCTGGAGTTTCCTAGAGAGGTGTTCTCTTATGTAAAAAGAATAGTGGTTTTGTTTTATGTTATAATTTGCAATTTTTTCACATTCACAGGGGTCCTTCACACCTAAGGCCAGCAAATGTAGAGGGAGCACTGTAGTTTAATATGCTCACTAGAACTTTACATTTAATATTAATCATGTTTTTTTCAAAAATCTGTTTCAGTATACAGAAGAGTTTGTTCAGTCAGCCTACCTGTCACGCCGCCTTGCTTATTTCTGTGCCAGACGTGTCTCTTTATTGATAAGTGACAGTCCTAACCTCATAGCTACCCACTCACCTCATATGATTATTGGACCAAATAATCCTTCTTTAGCAGCACCCAGCCCTACTACAGCTGGTCCTGTGGTAAATTCTGTGCCGCTAGCCTGTTCAGATTTCCTCTCTTGCCCTCAGCACCGCCCACTTGTTTATGGACTAAGTTGTATGCTGCAGGTGAGTGAATGGTTTTTGATGTGCTTTTGTTTACCAGGCAACACTTAGGCTTCTGTAAGACTGTTTGGAAGTATAGTCACACCTCCTAACTTGTGGATCTGGGATCTGCCTCCTCAAATATCCACGGAGGGACAACCTCCGCTGTTTCTAATGGCGTGCACATCTGGGCCATGCCCCATTCAAGCCTATGAGATCCGGAATAGATACCCCACGAAAAGGAGGGCCAAGTGTAGTTATTTTATGCTTTTATTTTATTTTATTTTAAAATACACTTTATGATCAGAGTGCATAAAGTGCAATCTGTAGGTTACATGCATCCTATTGAATTCTGTAAAGATTAAATAAAGAGCAAACCATTTTGACACTGCATTATGTATTTTGTTTTCAATAATCAGCTGAGATTATTTGGTAAATAATAATATTATGTATGTTTTTGTTATGAAAGCTTGTCAACTAAAAAAAGGTATCAGGAAAATAAACTAGTTTCATAGAGTTTCAATGTTATTACATTAAAATAATCATAAACAAGCAACTAATTTTGCCCCACCCCACCCATATAGGCAAAAACTAATCTGGGACTGCAAAAACAAAATCAGAGTTCTGTGTTTTACAAGTACGTTGTCTTCTAGTGTTTCACATTGTGATTGGTTCCTGATGCATTCTCAGGGCTACTTTGAATCTGAGAAAATTAAAATAAATGTTTACATTTTAAAAGTAGCTTTAAAAGCCTTTGTAGACTGAATCCCCAAATGACATTAATATCAGATATTTTACACACTGGTGTTTCTTCTAGGACTGGATTGAAATTAGTGTCCTTTGATTATGGCATGAAAGTACAAATGTGAATTGGTCTGCTGTTATTGTGTGTTTCCAACTTATGGCAGCCCCAAAGCAATCCTATCACAGAGTTTTCTTGGCAAGATGTTGCCATTTCCTCCCTCTGAGGCTGGGAGAAAGTTGACTTGCCCAAGGCCACCCAGTGGGCCTTCATGGCTGGATGGACATTTGAACCCTGTTCTCACAAGGTTCTAATCCAACCCTCAAACCAATATATCATGATACATGTGGAAAACTAATCTCTTCATGAAACAAGTAAAAGGAAGTTTTAATTGATTTTAATACACAGTTTAAAAATAACTCTAAATATATAACATCCAAACAATGATACCTTTATTGGACCAACCAAAATGCACAATTACATGTTGCAAGCATGCTGGATTCCAAGGAAACATTTTCTTTGAATTGCAAATGGACATTAAATTTTCTTCTATTTGAAAAACTACCAGTGACTACATGGCCAAAGGGGGAGGTACCAGCCTGCAGATAGCCCTCCCTACTATCTGAACTAAGACCAGAAACAGAAAATGCAGGCCTACGACTAACATCTCCAATTTCTTTCTCCTGTTTGCTTGATGAAGAAGCCAGTGTGACTTCGAAAGCTTGCAACATGTAATTGTGCATTTTGGTTGGCTCAATAAAGGTACAGTAGAGTCTCGATTATTTGTCCTTCGGTCATCCAACATTCCAGATTATTCAACGTCGCAGCTGCTTGGGGGTGTGGCTGTAGGCATTTCCGTGCCCCAAACACACCCCCAAACATGGTGGCTGCAGCAGGCTAGGAAAGAAGTGCGAGTGAAGCCTTGCCCCAAAACATGGTCTCAAGTGCGGCAGCAGTGGCAGCAGGCAGGGCAAGTACTTGGTTTCAAATTCCCAACAAGCCTTTTCTGTAATGGTTCCTAAATTATGGAATACTCTCCCGGAAGATAATCTGTTTTATTACCATCTTGGAGGCCTTTAAGAAGGCAGTTAAGATGGAACTCTTCCGGTGAGCTTATCCATCCAACCTCATTTAAGAAAACTTGCCCCATCCTATCTGATTAGTCTGGAACAATTCTACCCCATCATCACTTTGATAGAACTAGTTTAATTAGTTTAATTAGTTTTTATGTATTTTATTTGCTTCTTATTGTAGTATATTGTATTTTATTGATAAGCTTTGTATACTTTTCATCAGGTTTTAATCCCACTTCGATCCATCTGGTAGAAGCGGGAAGTATAAATAAATTTTATTATTATTTATTATTTATTATCTCCAGGCCCCAAAATGTTTGGAATTCATAGTGATTTCAAGGCTTTTCTTGGACCCTCTGGCTTATCTGACATTTTCGGCTATCTGACTATCAGCCCGCCCGTTTATGGTGGATAATCGAGACTCTACTGTATCATTGGCCTGATCTAGATTGGCAAAAAGAAGTGTGTTCATGGCTGCATGAAAGTCTAGCCTTTAGATGAGAAAAAGGGAAAGTGTGCCATAAAAACGCTTTTTTTGCGTTTTAGGAGAGAAGAAGCGCCTTTAAAAAGGTGCTGGTTTTCCCAGCTTCTTTGTTAAAAACTGTGGAACAGTGCAGCTCCATCTAAAGGCTGCAAGCCTTTAAGGAAAAGGCAACTTCATGTCACACTTTCCTGCCAATCTAGAAAGCCCCACTGTTTAGATGTTATTTGCCAACATGGCGACCCCTAAATATTTTCTAAATGATATAGTGCTACGAGCTTCATTGCTTTTTTGTATCATCTAATTATATAATTTTAATCTGTTGCTTTCTTTATTACATGAACATTCTTCCTAAATATTCTGCTGCAGACTATAACTCTCTGTTGCCCAAGTGCCTTGGTGTGGAATTATTCCACAAACGAAAGTAAAAACGTCAATCCTGGTTCACCATTGGATTTACTTCAAGTTGCTCCATCTAGTTTACCTATGCCAGTGGGAAATTCTGCCTTCAATCAGCAGGTATGCCTAACCTATCTTGTGTTTAAAAATTTGTATGATCCTGTAAAATGTTTATACAGCAATTAACATCAGCCATTAGGCTGAATGTTTGCACCCGAAAAGCCCTATATGTGCATATGTGCATTTATTGTAGGTGTGGATTTGCCCATTTCTTGTTTGGAGGCATATTTATTATATGGAGGAAGGACATATGGCTGTGGGAGGACAGAAAGAATGGGAAAAATACTGGGCATTGAGTTTAGCTTTGTAAGGCCCCATTTCCACTGGTGTTTAAAGTGGCTTATCCAAGATTTTGCAGTGATATATTTTTTAACGTTTCCACTTGAGGGCACATTCGTTCCTCGTTCCATGTTCCTCATTTCCATTAGGATTTGCTGTCAATCTCTAACAATTCACAGTATAGTATCTTAATCTGAATTCATGCAGTGTGACTGTGGAGTTATTTGCCACCACATTTCCAGTGCATCTTATGGGAAAATCCGGGCCAGATCAGAGGCAAATCAATGGAAACTGGAAACTGTGTCAAATGCATTTTATTTTGACTGGGAGGGCTAATGTGAAAGGGGGCTGGCCAGGGGGTGCATCCTTCTTTCCTCCTTCCTTGTACTCCAGGCACCATTTTCAGCCTTTCTGCGGTGGATCACTGAACAAAGGAGGCATCACTGTTTTCCATTTCTCGAAATTGCAATCGCTCTCTCCACTCAGGACACCTTCCACTTGGACTGCATCCCCAGAATCCCCTGGTCAGGATGGCTGTAAAGAGGGGATTCTGGGTGTTGCATTCATCCCTGAAGAGGAGGCATTGCTCATCCACTCATGAGGGCTTCCTCTTGGACTGTATCCCCCAGAATCCCCTGGTCAGAATGGCTCTAAAGAGGGCATTCTGGGTGTTGCATTCGTCCCTGAAAAGGAGGCATTGCTCATCCACTCAGAGCAGAGCCTGCATGAATTGTGGGGATCTGGGAGCCATGGTGCTCTCAGAGAAGATCTGATGCTTTCACCACACGGGCCAAAAAAAGTGACCGGAAAAGAGAGCAATGGGTTGCCAAAAGCTTACTGTGGAACATGATTGGCTGGACACACCGGAAATACCCTTTTTAAAATTGTAGTGGAAATGGGGAGGATACATTCCGGGACAATACACGTCACAGTGACATAAAATCGCTTTTGCGAGACAGCTTGCTTTAAAAAAAACCCTGAAAAAAACGGTTTTGGGGCATCAGTGGAGATGATGGACTACATAATGTGGGATAAGATAATGCAGGCTAAGGGTAATGGAAATGATTAGGGGTAAATTTAATGCAGAGTACTTTGTTACTCTTTTTAAATGGAAATGAAGAGGAAAATTCGATTTGCATGCAAATTAGCCACTGTGTTGGATCACATCAAATAAAATCTGCATCAAAATGACAAGTGGAAATGGGACCTAAGAATGTCTGTTTTCATATAAAGTCTACTCCTCATGGCTGTGGAGGTGGGATCTCACCAAACGTTACCCACACACTCTGCTGCAAAGGGGGAAAAAGTATGGCATGTGGGTTGCCTGTAGCATAGGGGTTTTGGTTTGCAGTCCCAATGGTCCCAGGGCCCTATCAAAGAGTACGTTTTGGGCAACCACTAAAAAACCTCTCATCTTAACAGCTAGTAAAACATAGCTGTTTGGGTTCCCCTTTCATTCCTCCCATTTCAAATTCTCCAAAGCTGAGAAATCGACTATATTTCCACCAGATCCTGGAACTGGAAGTGATTTTTTTTTTAACCAGGACTGATGTGTGGCCCATTGGGGTGGAGTGGCTTCCATAATTGTTTCAATTTCTTATCTGCTGTATAGGGTGCTTTCAGATGAATCTTTAATTCTGTAACCACCCTGCCTCTTTTATAGATTTTTACAAGGAGCCAAGACAAGTTGTCCCTCACTTGTCCCCCAATCCTATCACACTACTTTCTATGTCTTAGGAAAAAGAATTTTTAAAGGCACTTCAATCTTCCCTTTGATTTGTAGAAGCAGAGATTCTTCTCTCTGGAAGCAACCTGAATCTCAAAAGCCAGAGAGACTGCTAGCTTGATGACTAAGATTTCCTGTGATGGGCAGTGTTTGACCTCAGGGCTCTGTACAACTTTTTGCCTCTGTTCATCATTAGAAGAAGCTGAATTAACTTAAGTAAAATAGTAAGCATTGCAGCATAAGATATGAAAAATCTGCATAATTTACGTGGGATGGACAATCCAAGATACTAAGTTTTAGCAGAAAAGGCATTCTTAACATCAGTGAAGCTGTACACTATAGTGCAAACTACTGACTGCTACATGTACTTACATGCTTTCAGTTTCCACCCTGATCACACCACCAGATCCATAGTCTACAGCCAAGCCCTCCAGTGTAATTGCATCTGGTCAGACCCACAAGACAGGGATGCCAAACTCAAGGAAATACAAGAAGCATTCCTCATCCTGTTACGTGTACCCAGCACATGAAATAAAAACCCCAAACAAACCAGGCAAGGCTTGTAACCAGAACTGATCTGTTACACAACAGATTGAAGAGAGAAAATGACAGAACCCCACTAGTGACACATACAGCTCCTGAGACCACTCAGGGTGCATCATTAATGAAATACAACTCATTCTGGACAATAATGCTGCTCTTTCAAGGGCTCTTGGTGGCATTTCACAAATTTCAACTGCCTTATTCTCATCCTCATGGGGTTGCTCTTGACTTGCTTATCACACCACTCTCTGTTTCCCACATTCATTTATTGTCCTCATCTACAGGTTACAGTGTCCATTGCCTTTGTTCACCAATGGCCATAGTTAAAACTGGACTTGCCACTTAATTTCCATACACAAAGGATTTTGAATTTGAATTGACATTCTCACACCCTAATGGATATATTGGTCAGTCCATGTCTTTCCATGCCAACAAATGCATCTGAAGAAGTAAACTTAAGTCTATGAAACCTGATGCTGCCAGCCTCTTTCTTTAAGTTAGTCTCAAAGGTTCTGCAACATCTCTCTGCATACTAAGGAGGTGCAGATCACTGTAGCACTATTTGGGCATCTTGTTAAGAGCCATAGTTGAGTGACATACAAAGTGAATAAGTTGATCACCACACAGTTTATAGGTCAGCATATCTTCACTATTAACCTTTTTTGATCGACACCATTTTTGTCCCTTCAAACAAACAAGCAAACCTAATTCTTAATTTGTGTCATTTTCAACTCTATATTTATAAAAGAATTTTAAAAATATTTGTATGACAATATTTAATAGAACAATAAAAATTAAATTTAAACTTAGCTAAAGAAATATGCTCTATTCCTGAAACTGTTGAACATGTTATGCTTAGCACTCAAACACTTTAGTGAAGATTTTAAAAAGGATTTTTTGTGGTGGTAATTTTTTTTTAAAAAAAATATGGAATAGTAAATCTATGGTATCGTAAAAGGTGAATCCATGTATATGGAAAGCAGATAGGGACATGATCATATTATTATTATTATCCTTTATTTATATAGCGCTGTAAATTTACACAGTGCTGTACATAGAATCTTATATTTAGATGGTTCCCTGCCCTCAGGCTTACAGTCAAAAAGAGACAACACAAAAGGAAGAGGGGAAGGTGGTGGGAAGGGGATGAGGTGTAGTGGTTCTTCTCTTCCTCTAGGGCCTGGACCAAGGCAGATGGACTGAAGAGAGGGCTTGACTTCTTAATACCTAGTTAAAAGGAGGCATCCTGGGGCAGACAGCACAATCCTGGGAATGCTTCCCTAAACAATATAGTCTTTAACTTAATTTTGAATCTGGTTAGAGAGGTGATGAGGTGTATATGTGGGGGAAGAAGGTTACAGGAGTGAGGGGCAGCAAGTGAGAAGGGGTGAATCCGGGACAGGGCAGTGGAGATCCTCGGGTGGGAAAGGAGACCTTGACTACCAGAACGGGAGGGTGGACAACTGTGAAGGGTCCATTTTATCTTTGGCATACAAATCCAGGCTGTACAGGCACTACCAGAATTTAAGTCAGATCATTTTTTTTTGTTTTTGTTTTGACCAATTTTCATTTGATTTTTCTTTTTGGCCTTCTGGGTTGTTTGTGTGGTTGGATAGCAAACCCTTCATGTCTTGTACCCTGCCCCGATTGCTCGCTCAGAGGGGCGGGCTAGAAATAAATATGATGATGATGATGATGATGATGATGACATGTTAGGGACAAAAATAACCAATGAACATTTTATTTTTATTTTTGGAGGGGTCTAGGTGTTTCAGCTGAGTTAGGTCCGGTGGCTTCCTGTGGCTCATGGGCCATACTTACTTTACAAACAAAGTTCAATAATATGCTGTTGAAATGTGCAATTTTTTTAATGAAGCTTAAAGAAGAATTGTTGATCAGTAAGTAGGAAAAGCTCTGTGACATTGTGAGGAATTACATTTTATTGTGTCTTCCAAATGGTAAGTTTAGCTGAGGTATCAAGAATTAGAATATAAAAGTTTTTTTAAAAAATGATTTTAGGCAAGAACTTTTTTGGAAAAAAGTTGTGATTTCATCCTAGTTTATAAGACAGTTGCTGTAGCTAGAGATTTTGAAATTTTGAAGCCATGGGGGAAAAAAAGTTTTTTTCTGGTAAAAATGGGAAATTTTCAGAAAAATTGAAAAAAACCCCCAACAACATTAGCACTTTTTACAGATTGAAAGTCACCCTGTTACTTTAGGAACATAAACTATGATTATGTACAATTTGATCTGGCATAAAATGATCACAATTGGTATATTAAAATACAGTGTACTCAAACAATTATTACAAACAGAATTTACAATAAAAAAAATATTTGTAACAAATGGAGTAATAATCTCCTGAACTCCAGTTTTGCTAGTTTATGTGGAGCATAAAAATAAAAAAGCTCAGGAGAAATCATCAACATTAGTAACAACAACAAAAAATCCTCTCCACAGTATCAAATAGACGTAAAGCACTCCTTCCCATAAAAAAATAATGGGGGGGGGAGTGTGTGGAGGGGAGGATGGACTAAGATCTAATGAATAGGCATGAAATTTTATCAGACTCGTTAACAGTATCAGTTTCATTCCCTGCTTCTGCTTTGTTACGTTTGTCATAATCACAGTTATGGATTTCTGGAAACTGAAGGCTTGCCTGGATTGAAATAAGTTTCTGTATCCTTTCACTTGTCAGTTTATTTCTTGATTTAGTGTGTTTCCAAACATAGACCATATTCTTGCATGTGCTGCAGAAGATGAAGGGATCTGAAAAAGGTGAGAAGCAAGAGGAGTTAGAGGATGAGTTGTGCAAAGACCTTGCCACCATGTTTCAGGAGGGATATGTTTGGCAGAATCCCAGATTGTATTCCTGGACCAAATCTCTGAAGATGCTCTGTATTCTGCAATATCAAGTCCTAAGTGTGATGCTTGTTTTGTAACCCAGTCAAATGAAATAACAGTGCTATCATCACTTGCATTACCACCTTTCAATCTTGGATCTAACAGATTTGTAGCAGCATGAATTGGAGGGCAACAAAATTCTTCTCTTTTTTTTAAATGAAATCTTTCACATTTTTTTGGAAAGTTCTAAATAGAGATACAATGAAATTCTCAAAAACAGCTGTTTTTATTTTGGCCATTTGATTCTCAAAGACAGCCGTTTTTATTTTGGCCAACTGTCTCATTCAGATACAGTGATTGCTGAAGAAATTGGCTTTAGAATCTTCAGGGAATTCTGCAGCTGGACCCAGAAGACATCTTCATCAAGAACAGTGTTTTACATTGCTGTGTACTTGCAGTGGTTCCGCTCCTTCCTCTCTGGCAGGTCCCAAAGGGTGAGGCTCGGGGACAGTTGCTTCTCCAAAATTGAGCTTAATTGTGGCGTCCCTCAGGGCGCCATCCTGTCCCCGATGCTATTTAACATCTGTATGAAGCTGCTGGGTGAGATCATCCAGAGGCATGGAGCGCAGTGTCATCAGTATGCTGATAACACTCAAATCTACTTCTCCATGACTAGATCATCTGCTCAGACCTCAGAGGGTGTCTCTCCTCTTAATGACTGCCTTGCGGCGGTAACGGACTGGATAAGGGAAAACAGATTGAGGCTAAATCCAGACAAAACGGAGGTACTGACCGTTACCGTCCCGAAACCAGATCCGGGAATACAACTCCCAGTCCTAGACGGAGTTGCATTCTCCTCGAAGGACTCTGATCGCAGTCTGGGGGTACTTCTAGATTCATCGCTTCACATGACCTGTCAGGTGAATGCGAAGGTCAGGAGTGCCTGCTATCAGCTTTGGCTGGTATGTCAGCTGTGCCCCTTCCGGGACCTGGAGACTGTGGTACATGCTTTGGTTACCTCATGTTTGGATTGCTGTAACACACTCTACATGGGGCTACCCTTGTGCTTAACCCGGAAACGTCAGCTGGTCCAAAACATGGCAGCCAGGCTTGTCATTGGAACATCGAGGAGAGAACACATAACACCAGTGTTCAAGTCTCTCCACTGGCTGCCGATTAGTTTCTGGGCACAGTACAAGGTGTTAAAGCCCTACATTGCTTGGGTCCATCCTATCTCAGGGACCACCTCTTCCCATATGAGCCCCCTCACATGCTTCGGTCCTCTGGGAGGAATCTGCTACAACCCATTAAGACCAGACTGTTGCAGATGTCTCAGAGGGCCTTCTCCACCAGCGCTCCCAGACTGTGGAACAACCTGCCGGATGAGATGCGTCTTATCATGACCCTGGATGGCTTTAAAAAAACTGCCAGGACACATCTTTTCCAGCAGGCCTTTCCGGACAGCGGCTAACCTTCCCTGGTTTTCAAGACACCTATCCATCTTTCCCCAGCCACATCAGATATCACCTTGAGGCTGCCCATAAACCTGGATTTGGATACATTATATATGTATATATATTGTTTGTTTTTATTGGTGTTGTTTTAACCTTGTGCTAGTTTAATCTTATTTTATGGGGTGGGAGGAGGGATTGGGATGTAACATTTTAATTGTACTTGTTTTTAAATGTTGTACCCTGCCCTAATTGCTCGCTCAGAGGGGCGGATTATAAATAAATAAATAAATAATATCTCCAACTATTACTATTTCTTGAAGAGCTTCTTTATTTTTTTTAGTAAACTTTCAAAGGAGACCACAACTTCACCCCACTTAGTTTTACCACAGAGCTTCAGTGTTACTATTTTGTCATTTGCATTTTTCCACTTGCTTCTTCTTGAAACCTTCAGCTAAAATATGAGTAGCTTTTACATGTTTTATAACTTCTTTTGCTTGTCTGTAAATCATTTGAAGGGTGTCCAGTTTAATAATATCATTAAGAAACAAGTTTAACCCATGAGATCCTGTTGCAGTAATATGTGGATACTTATCCATTATGATCTCCCATGCTGCTTTCATATTGTTGGTATTATCAGTCAGCAAATCGAATACTTTACCGCTCCCAATTTTCTGTAGCACTTCACATATTTACAGCTGATATATTCTGCAGTATGTCTGTTGCCTCCTGTTTCAATGCTCGTCCAAAAATGGTTGATGTTGTTATCCCAAAATTTATAATTCCTTCTCCTCTCATTTGGACATTTGTCTATCCATCTATAAGTAGTGGAAGACACAGTGCTTCATTTTTTTCCTTGCACAGATTCCATTACACATTCATATTTTGACTCCAAAAGAGGCTTGCTCAAAGATTGTCAGCTGGGCAAATGGTATGATGATCTTAATTTCAAAGTTTCCTCCCAGTATGTATTTTCAATTAATGAAAATTTTGTTCCAGAAGAATATATTGCTCTTGCAAGAGCTTGAATAATTTTTTCATCATCTTCAGGTGTTATCTACAAAATGCATCTTGTTCTTGTATTGGAAAATTTATTTTGCAATCCAGGTTTGTCCTCACTTAGTGCACAGAAATGCACTCAGTGCTTCTTCTGACTCATTGCACAGAAATTCAAATAATCTGATAATGTACATAGTTTTAGAAATGATTTGGAGAATATATGAACATCTTGTCTTAAAGATATTATTCATCATGATAAAATAAAACATTCTGTAATGGATTTTCTTCCTTTTTTCAATTTCTCAAGTTTTTTTTAAAAAAATCTTTAGGAAAATAAAAACAAAAAACCCACCCCCCCCGCCCCCTAAATTTTTCCAGTTTTTTCCCGGGCCTTCCCAATCTCTAGCTACAGCTACTTATAGTATTGTTAGTTGTTGCTTCTTTCTCTCAGGAAACAAGGTAAATTTCAGAGAAATTGACACATGCTTGAGACTTGCTTTATCCGTCAACTATCGTAATCAAGAATAACTCTTTTCAGGTTCGTGCAAAGATTTATGAAGTGGAACAGCAAATAAAACAAAGGGGTCGTGCTGTGGAAGTGCTGTGGTCATTTGACAAATGCCAAGAATCAACTGCAGGTAGGGACCCAGATTTCAGATAAAGATACTACAAAAGCTATAGTATAAGACTTTATTAGCCTGTACTTCAATGAATCATTCAGATACAT
This sequence comes from Urosaurus nigricauda, assembly GCA_034509955.1. Taxonomy (NCBI): domain Eukaryota; kingdom Metazoa; phylum Chordata; class Lepidosauria; order Squamata; family Phrynosomatidae; genus Urosaurus; species Urosaurus nigricauda. The sequence continues at coordinate 247,705,790 of JAOEGL010000003.1, forward strand.
TGACAGTGAATTAGACACTTCTGAAATATATTGGTTAAAATAATGTGTAATGCTTCCAGTTTTGAAGGATCATTTTAAATGTATTAATATTGAGCCCTTGAGTGTAGTTACTGAAATGGGTAATAGAGAGAATTGGTGGGGAAAAACAGCTCAGCTGTTACTAGATTGGTGCCAGACTTTGACAGGAGTTGAACCACAAAAATTGCCACTCGGTGAAGCCAACTCCCACTTAAAGAAAACAGTCCATCTGAAAAAATCACTTTTCATACTTCACAAAGCACATTTTAATCCTTTTTTTCTTGTTTAGCAAATACTTTGTCAAGTGATGGGGAGGCATGCTGATTTGCTTGTTTTTAAAGTTGGCAGTTTAAAGTAAGGGACCATTTCTGTCCCGGTTGATTTGTTTTTAACTGCCCTCGAGTCGATCTCAACTCATGGTGACCTTATGGATGAGACATCTCCAAGATCCTCTATCCTCCACTGCTCTGCTTAATTCCTGCAACCCCATACCTGTGACCTCCTTAATAGAGTCCGTCCATCTAGCATGTGGCCTTCCTCTCCCTACTTCCCTTCACCTTTCCCAGCATTGAATCCTTCATTCTCATGATGTGTCCAAAGTACAACAGCCTCAGTTTGGTCATCTTGGCTTCCAGGGAGCTTTCTGACTTGATCTGCTATAGGATCCATTTGTTTGTACTTTTGGCTGTCCATGGGATCCTCAGGACTCTTCTCCAGCACCACATCTCAAATGAATGGATTTTCTTCTTATCTTCTTTTTTCTTGCCCAGATCTCCCATCTGTACATGGTAATAGGGAATACAATGGCTTGTACGATTCTAACTTCTGTGCTGATATTGTATATCTTTGCATTTTAGAATCTTTTCTAGTTCTTTCATAGCCACCCTCCCCATTCTTGTCTTCTGATTCCCTGACTGCAGTCCCCATTTCTATCAATGTTTGATCCCAGGTATGGGAATTCTTTTACTATTTCTATTTCTTCATTGTCTAGGTTGAACTTGTGAAGATCCTCAGTGGTCATCATTTTTGTTTTCATTATGTTAAATATTGAGATTGCTTTTGTACTTTCTTCCAGGTTTATGAGGTTTTCTGCTAGTATTATGGTGTCATCTGCATATCTTAGATTCTTGATATTCCTTCCTCCTATTTGCACTCCTCCTTCTTCTGTGTCCAAGCTTGCTTTTCTTATAATATGTTCTGCATACAAGTTGAACAAATAGGCTGGGTGATCAAAAAAGTTCCTGAAGCAGAGGGCTCTGTTCTATGTAAAGGAAGATGTTTCAAAACATGGAGCCCTTCTGTTTTTCCTCAGTATTAGTTAGTATTAGGATATTATGATTTTTGGCATTCATGTTTCAGGGGTTTTTTTGGAACATTTAAAAAAATCTAATTGTATAATCTGTGAGTAGAAAAGAATGGTAGGCTGAACAGTTTCATTACTTGCAAATTTCTAAGAGCCATAGTTGCCTCTTTCCTGAGGGGAAAGGGAGGTCTGAATTACTTACAAGTGTTTAGTTTTTTGTGCTGTGTTCTCGAAGAGTTCCACAAGCAAGTATTGCTGAACAGCTTTACCCTTTGTTGGGTGAGCAGTTTTGACATCCTTGGAACATGCATTTGTATTTTCATATTATTTATGAAGTGATTATTTTGTGTGTTTCTGCCAAAGCCTTTGTCTCAGTTTTTATTTCAGAGCTACTTCTTGTTCATATCTTATTCTTGTTCTATAGCTAGGATTAATGATAACTTTATTGCAGTGGAGGGTGAGCGCCCCAATAAAACAAGACAATATTGGCAGTAAAAAGGCCACAACTTTACTGATAACAGCAACAACAAACGAGTAGGGTTGGCCTCAAGCATGAGGTCTGGATCTGCACATCAACAACACCGTGGCTGAATGATGTGAAGTTGCTTGAACTCAAGCATTGGGATGCCATTGAGGCAATGGTGCGCAACACCGCAATTTCATAATTGTGTAACTATCTTAAGCTGAGCCTCTAGTCACCAGGATGAATAGTTGTGATGATGGGATGTCCACAATGCACCCTGTATGTTTCTTGGGTCCGAAGGACTCCCGATCCAGTGCTATGTGCACTGGCAACCAGCCCACCAGATCCAGAACCTATGCTGCCGCCCTCCAAAAGTTGTGACAAAAGATACTCCACCAAGGGAGGGTGGGTGGGAGAGCAGAGCAAAGGAAAGGGCAATGGGAGGGCCTGCTTGCTGAACAGGCCCATGGGGAAGGGGAGAGTCCAGTCCCAGAGCAGCATGGGGGATGTAGTTCTCCCAGCACCGAACTCAGCTCTCCCTTCCCGCCTAGTACCAACAGCTAGCCAAGTCTGGTGTGTGTCTGCTGGGTGGAAAACTTCCCGCCAAGGTAAGCATAGGGTCACACAGGGCCCCCAGCAATTGCACCGGCCCGCCACATCGGGTAGTACCATTTCTTCTGTGGCAGCACCATTCACATACTTCCATTCAAGTTGTGTCTAAAATAACCTATATTTTTGCAGTCATTGTGAGCTTTTGTTACTTCAATCAGATATATGTTTGTGCTTAGATGTTTACTCAATTGATTCTTATTAGAATTTTCATGACACTAGAATATTACTACTGATGCAAAAACTGAAACTGAGATAAAATGATGAAAATAATTTCTCAACATAAGAATAGATTATCCTGAAAAAAAAAAAACCCAGGAAGAAACTAGTAGGGACTAGAAGAATTGGGTGGTATAATCAAAGACTGAACACAAGTTTATACTCCTCTTTGGTGTAAGTATTGAAACAAGAGGGTGCTACTACATAAACTTTTTTTTTAAAGCTTATTAGTTTCATTGAGAAAATGGTCTAAAATTCATAAAAATTTCCTCAGGTTTCACATCATGAATGTAATATTTTTTCCTATTTTTCTTTTTATTAGGGGTTACTATAAGCCGAGTTTTGCATACATTGGAAGTGTTGGATAGACATTGCTTTGATCGCTCAGATTCTAGTAATTCAATGGAAAGTCTTTATCATAAGATTTTTTGGTCAAACCAGAACAAGGATAGCCAAGAGGTAATTGCATTTTTACCGTGTAAATTTATTATTATAAATATTCTTTTACTCATTCTCTTCTTTTCCAGCCTGTTTAATAAAAGGTCTGTGTATCAGACCACCATACCACCATCTTGTTTGATTTTGGAATCTAAATGTATGCTATGAATTACTTTGCATGTATATAGGTGTTCTAAATGATATGTTAGCCCATTATTAAAACTGGCTCACTACTATCCACCTCAAAACTTTGACCTGCACTTTATTTGCCATAGTTGGAAAAAATACGGGTTTAGGTCACTACGCAATATTAATAATAATAATAATAATAATAATAATAATAATAATAGTTTATTTATAGCCCGCTCCTCTGTACATACACTCGGAGCGGGGTACAAGTAAAAAAAACCATAGATTAAAACAATCCCATGACCCGTTTCCAAACCTCCCACCCCTTAAAAATAGAATAAACCAGCAGTGATTAAAACAGTAATTATTTAAAAACATATTAGCACTTGGATGCCACTGTAATTGTTTAAGCAGCATCCTCCAGAATCCTGGGATTTATAGCCTAGTAAATCTAGTAGAGAATTAAGCTCTCTAGTAGAGAATTTTAAATATTTCATGAAATTACAAATCATAGGATTTCATAGGATGGACACATGACTTTATTTATAATGTTATTGAAGTGCTGTAATTATGTAGTGTGGAAGAGACCACGGTAGTATTAAAATGAATTAGTTGCTGATGTAAATATATCCTATTTTATGGGTTGTTCTTTGTGGAATTCATTTCAAAGGTTTGTTATGTTGAAATGTTGCACTATATGGTTTGATTTCCTACTCACCATTTTCATAATCTGTGTTATAAATGAGCAGGCAGCCATATTGATAAGCAATAATTTGCTGCACTGCATACACTGCTTTATTTATCTCTCCCTTTCCACATGAAATTTGGCTGATGGTCATATGCACTGCACAAGTCATGTTCTTTTCCCTCCCAGCTGCCCTGATCTGCATCATTACAATGTCTTTTGTGCTCATGAAGACAGGAAATGATTGGTTTCTGTTCCATGTTCTGCTGTTTTTTATGTTCACTGTCTCTATAAATGCTATCTTAACTTACTTGATTTGTGGAAGTGGCTGAAAATCTGTGCGTTCAATTAATGTCTTTGGCTTGCAGATGACAGAACAAATGGTATATTTGTGTATCTGCTTATGTTGGCTTCACTGACCACAATCTCCTGTGTTGTTAGCTACAGAGGAAATAACAATTTTAGAATGTTTTAAAGCTACATTCCTTAGTCAACAGTCAGAAAACTATTCTTGCTTGGTTTGTAGATAAGGCAGTGCAATGTAGACAATGCAATTCTGTGCATGTCTGTTCAGAAGCAAATGTCACTGATTTCGGCGGCGCTTCCAATGTAAATGAAACTTAATATCTAATGAAATAATGTTAATTCTTTTGGCTTTTAATAAATAAGATATTATTGCAGCTACAAACACATGATTTTGCATGCTTCTAGTGACTGCTGCTAACAGCTCAGTTTGAATACACTAAAGTAAATATGTTAAGGATAGACAGAATCTTCCTTAGTTCTTACTTTGCATATATAAAGCATTTGGAAAACTGTATATGAGCCACTAGATGGCAGTTGCTTCTGTGTCATAAAAGAACTAGATAAAAAGCTGCAGTGTGTTATCTCAGGAACTTACAATTGAACTCATATGGTTGGAAATAATCAGTGTGTGAAAGCGAAACTGTTTATAGCATGTTATCCCGAACATTGACAAGTAGAGTAGTAAGCTAGGTACTATATAAGGCAGAGCCTGTGTTTATAAAGCCTGTAAAAATATTTTGTTGATGCAATTTGGAAAATTAACTTTGTAGATATATTTTACACCTTTATGTAGAATGGAAGCTGTATGTCTCTTTTAAACGCTCATGATAGATACTTGCATAAATGAGCTTAATTTTACCTGGTAGATAAAAAATGAATTTTCATTTTATTATCTGAAGGATTTTTAAAAACCCCAGAATCAATTTACACGCCAAATGAATTCATGCCATATATACAATCAAACATATACAACCAAACATTAGCTGCAGTTTTTTTTTTTTAAATTTGATTTGAAGCTGAAATTCATAGCTTAGGTCTAGTTGAAATTTTTCTGTTTCTGTATTTTAGCCTTTCCTTAATGGCTGTTATGTTCCATTTCATTTTGTGGGAGAACTGGCTTTGAAAGCTTTTTCTTTTTTAAAAAAGAAATGCTATTAGTCTCTTGAGTAAAAAAGTTTATTCATTTCAACCTTTCCCCTTTCCTGCTGTGTATTTACTAAAACAAACCTTTGATGTTTTCCAGTGATGCACATAATTTTAATTTTTTTTATTCTACTCTGACTCATCCCTGAGTAGTTAAAAGTTCAGTGCAATCAATAGCTCAGGTTTATTTAGCTCTTCAGAATCGTTAGACAGATGCCATTTGCAAAAGGTTATGTAGTTTACTTGTGAGTAAATCTAGTAGTGAGAAAAATATTTGTACATGCTGCAGAACTGTTCTCTATAGAGTAAGGGAGTATCTTTTTCTCCCCTTCTCCTTGGAAACTATCAATTGTGAGAGGGTATTTCTTTGTGTGTCTCCTTTTATAGGCAAGAAGCTGATAGTATCTATTTGCTTGCTTATCACCAGATGGCTTGTTGTACCGCTGCCTACACACACCTACATAGAGGAACTCTGGATGGCCTGCCTCTTATAATAGGGAACAGTAAATGCTGTGACATATATTTGGCCAAAGAAGGATAGTAGGACTGAGCATATACACATAGCTGTTGTTGAGTTCACACATAAAGATGGGTTCTTAATTTGGGGTTTGATATGCAAGGTTATTACGGTAGCTACTAGCTAGTTTATATATATATATATATGGAGAGAGAGAGAGAGAGAGAGTCACCTCTCTTTTCTCACAGACTTGAGATCTATGTTCTTGCTTATACACTGAGTGGCGACCTAGGTTAACTCCAATTTGGCGTGCCCCCATGGCGTGTGCCCACTGCATTTGCGAGGGCATGCCCCATTCAAGCGTATGGGGCTTGAATACAAGTGAGTCTCCATTTTTCAGGGGGGTCCAAAATGGAGGGTTGACTGTATATGTGTATGTATATATATGAAGAGAGAGAGAGAGAGAGAGAGAGAGAGAGAGAGATTCATAGCTAGTATATTATAACTGTATCTGTGCTTTAGTAGTAGAGGTCAAAATTCTTCTTGTTACAGGATGTGCTTTGTTTACATAGACTCATGGCCAAACAGTGAAAAGTGTGTTCTGCCCATAGCTTTTTGTGGGTTTTTCGGGCTGTGTGGCTATGTTCTAGAATAGTTTATTTTTGATGTTTTGCCAGCTGGCATCTTCAGAGAATGCTGGCACACACACATACGTATATACATACTGTGTGACCCTGGATAAGGAGGAATGATATCCCCATGTTAATCTGTGTATTGTTCTGTTGAATGGCAAGGCCTCAGGGTGGGAGGATATGCAAAGAGGATTACTGACTGTGTAATTAATGATAATTGTCTGTTGAGAAAATCCCTGATCCTGGGTGGTTTTCATTTGCATTTGCTGGCTGTTGATTTTAGTGTTTTTCAAGACTGGTAGCCAAACTTTGCTAATTTCAAGTGTTTCTTCTTTCCTGTTTAAGTTGTTTTGGTGTTTGTGTATTTCAATTGCTTCCTTGTGCATTCTGACCTGATAGCTGTTGGCATGGTCCTGAATTTCAGTGTTTTTAAATAGCATTTTATGCCCAGGATGGTTTATAACATGTTCTGCTACTGCTGATTTTTCTAGCTGACCCAGTCTGTTCCTTGATTTATCTTTGAACACTGCATCCAGTGATTTCTATGTAGACTTGTCCACAGCTTCATGGTATGTGGTAAACTCCCGTGGCTGTGAGAGGGTCTCTCCTGTCCTTCACTGAGCACAGCATTTGCTGGATTTTCTTGGTCAGTTTGTAAACCATTTGGAAGTTGTGCTTCCTCTACAGTTTCCCTATTCTGTCTGTAACTCATTTGATGTATGGTAAAAATATCTTCTCTTTGGGTGGTTGGTTGTCTTCACTCCTCTGGGTTTTTCTGGGTCTGGCAACCCATCTGATGTCTGAGCTGGAATGACCATTGGCTTGTAGAGCCTAGTCTAGGTGCTTCCATTCATATACACTCATACGCAATAACGTGAAACCCCATGATTGCTTTTGGATTGCCATTGGATTATTTCCCCAAATTCCATCGTATGATAAACTCCAAACAGAAGCAGTGGTTTGCGAGCCTGAAAGGATGTCTCATGAGGAAGGCTGTCTCAGTGGAACAAAAATCTGTGAAGCAACGGAGAGGCTGACAAGCCTCATCAAGCCCACTGACTGCTACCCCTTCCTTTTGGTCCACATGGGAGCCAATTACACTGCAAGGGATTCTGGATCTGCGTAGTAAGCTGAAAGACTTGGATGCACAAATTGTCATGTCATGGGTTTGGACTGGATGGCCCTTGTGCTCTCCTCCAACTATGATTCTATGCTAGTATTACATAGAACATATTGCAGTAATCTTATGCTAGTACTACATAGAACACATTTCAGTTATCTAAGTGTGATGTATTCAGAGCATAGATAACTGTGTCAGGAAAGGCTGGTGCACTAACTGTTCAGGCATAATTGTTCAGACATATTCCTTGCAGCTCATAAATGAAACTTTCAGAAGAATAAACATGAGAGACAGAAGCAAGTTGCAGGACACTGTTAGTGAAATCTTGGAAGAGTCATTTGAGAGAGACAAAGAAATGGAAAGAAAATTTAGAATCATAGATTTATTGTAAGACACCACAAGGGCCATCCATTCCAAACCCCTGTAACACAGGAATACACAATCAAAGCACTCCAGATAGATGGCCATCCAGCCTCTGTTTGAAAATCTCCAAAGAAGGATATTCCACCTCACTCTTGAGACAGTATTACACTGCTGAACAGCTCTTACCATCAGGAGGTTCTTCCTAATGTACAGGTGAAATATATTTTCCTTTAATTTAAGTCTACTGCTTCATGTTCTAGTCTCTGGAGCAGGAGAAAACAAAGCTTGCTCCATCTTCAATGTGACAACCCTTCAAATATTACACATTGCCAATATCTCATCCCTTAACCTTCTCTTCCCCAGGCTAGAAATTCCCAGCTACCTAAGTCAATCCCCATAGGACATGATTTCCAGACCTTTTGCCATTTTGGTCACCATCCTCTGGACACACTCCAGCTTGTCAATATCCCATTTGATTTGTGGTTCTGAGAACTGGACACAGTATTCCAGGTGAAGTCTGATGAAAGCAGAATAATGTAGTACTCTTAGTTCCCTTAGTCTAGAATGATGCTATACTTCTGTTGATGCGGCCTAGGATCATATTGGCTTTTTTAGCTGAGGCATCACATTGTTGATTCATGATTAGTTTGTGGTCTACAGAGATTGCTAGATCCCTTTCACATGTGCTGTTGTTAAGCTAAGTGTCACCCATCCTATATCTGTGCATTTCATGGGGGGGGGGGGCTGGAATTAGGGTGATAGTTCTAAACTTTAAAAAATGAAGTTTTCATTTATTTTCAGAATCTTGTCTAGCCTGGCATTTTAAAATGTTTCCACTTCTGTCATTGCTACTCTTATTAACTTCTGTGATTCAAGCTTAAATTGTTCAGGACTTTGGATCCTTAGGGGGAGGAAGGCAGGATATAAATCAAACAAATCATATGCAGAGTAGCCTTGAGAATTTAATGGAAAGTGACTATGACTTGGATGTGTATGGATCAGAGAGAAGTGTAGACATAGTTACATATCTTGTAAAGTTCTACACAAACAAGTCATCCTAAGTAAGGGATCTGCTCCTTCTGTTTAAAATTGGATTGTCTGGTTAAATGGCTGCCTGCCTGCCTCATAATTAGAAACCTAGCGTGGTTTTGTATGCTTCCTTCAGGTTTGTCATAGTCATATGTAGTCTGTCAGCAGTTTTAATAGCAGTTAGTTAGCTTCATTCTTTTTTGTGTCTATGTTGAAATGAGATTCAGTGTTCTAGTGGGACAGGCAGCTGCACAGCTTTAAGCAAAACTGCCCATTTGGACACAAAACCAGCTGTTCACTTTAAAAAAAATGAACTCATTATGTATCTTGTTTTTCATTAATGCTGGAGCATGAGAGGTCAGTAAAAAGTATTGGAAATACTTTTGATTTTGAAGGAATTGTATGTGTCTAAACAGAAAGAACCAGTCCTACCATTTGGAAAAAAAATTATTAAAACTGAGGTTAAAAATAGTCAGTTGTTTTATTTCCATTGCCAGTATGTTGTAAAATACAGCACTTAACCCTTCTAACTAAATGGGTGACAATTAATTTGTTGTCAGGTATTCAGATGCTATTGTGTGCTCCTTTTGTAATAGAAATTTAAACTAAGTTTATGTAAACATTCAGACGTCAAATGCAGAAAGTTACAGCTGCTGTTAAGAGTAGCTCGAGAACTGATACTTGTCATGAAGCAGAACCAGCTGGTTTATGCTCTTTGCACTTTGTTTGTGCTGTTGTGTAAACAAAGTTAATTTCCCAGATCTTTGTCAACTAATGGGAGCAAGCTTTACACTATGTTTGTCTGGAGGGAAGGGAGCATGGAGTGGGGTTGAGCCTAGGGGGCAGAAATTGAGCCTAGGGAACTGTTTTCTAGATGGGTGACTGAAGTACACAGGGAGGATGAACCTGTCTCAAGATTCTCGGCTGTTTTACAAAGAACAAATAGAGTTAGGTCTAATCATGGGCCAACAGTCCCATTCCTTTGTCTGGGGGCAGCATTACACTTGTCCCTCCATATTTGCTAGGGTTAGGGGCAGAAGACCACCGTGAATATGGAAAAACTGCAAATAACAAAAACACAATATTTCTACCTGAGAGGACACCAACTCTAGGTATCTCTAGGTCCTCCAGTGCAACTCTGTTCAATGTCCAACAGACACTGACTATAGAGCTGCACTGGAGGAGCTACAAAGACCTAGTAGGGTATTCTCTCTAGGAATCCCTAGGTCTTTTAGTGCAACTTTTAAAGTTGACCATACAGTTTCACTGGAGGACCTAGATATTCCTAAAGAGAATATATTAATCAAATCTGTGAATAATTAAAACCACAAATATCAAACCCGAAAATATGGAGGGATGATTGTAGTTTTGTTCAGTTCTCTCCATATTAATTCAGTCTGTTACCTTGATTTGGAAGTCTATTATTTCTTCATCTCAGCAGACAGATTTTTTAAAATGATGTTCCTAAGCCTTCCCTAGCTAATGTTTCTTCCTCTTAAGGGGTGAAACAGATGGTCAGGAAGGAATGGCCAGAAGCCACTCCTGGCCCAATCATCCCTGGGCAACCATGGTCTTCAGGGTGCCCGCTGTCATTGGCACATATGAACTGAGGAAAGAAGCAGAAAAGATTCACTCCTTTTTGGGCCACCTTAGGTAGCCTCACTCTGGCTTCCACATGGGGTGTGTGTGTGTGCATCATATAATTGCCATGCCCCCAAGCCATGTAGAAGCCAACTTTTTAAGCCCACCTGTTTCAGATCATAGTTAAGACATCCAAGATACTTTGCTCATACTCTGCAACAGTGGTGTCACTAGGTTTGGTGTCACTTGGTATGGTAACTCATGGTGTTACACACACCCCTTAGACCTCCTACTGTACTACACCACACAGAATCCTTAGTAGTTTGACAAAATCAGTGACTATAAAAAAAGCTCTCTAAAACAACAACATTGTAATCAGGTAATAATGACCGCTCTGACTGGAGCGCATGTGCATTAGAAGGTTCAAAAAGTTAATTAGCATAGAGTTTTAGTATTGTAGGTGAATTGATACAGTATAAGTAGGCTTAAGAAAAATGTTAACTAACGTTGTTGCTGTGTGCCTTCACATCCTTTCCAACTCATTGTGACCCTATCATGGAGGGTTTTTTTGGCAAGATTTGTTCAGAGGAGGGTTGCCATTGCATTTTCCTGAGGCTGTGAGAGAGTGTAACTTCCCCAAGGGTTTCATAGCCAAGCTGGGAATTGGACCCTAGTCCCCAAAGTCATATAGTCCAACACTCAAACCACTATGTCACACTATAGGGATATTTTTCTATCATGTATCATAACTCAACCAAAGGAATCCTGGGATTTGTAATGCATTCTCTCACATATACACAGATGCCCAACAAAATGCCTGAAGTGTCTAGATCAAGAGAAGTAATAGTGCCACTCTATTGTGCTTTGGTCAGGCCCTAACTGAAATATTGTGTCCAGTTCTGGGCACCACAGTTAAAAAAACTGGAGAAACTGGAGCGTGTCCAAAGGAGGGCAACTAAGATGGTGACGGGTATGGAAACCATGCCCTATGAGGAACGCCTTAGGGAACTGGGGATGTTTAGCCTGGAGAAGAGAAGGTTCAGAGGTGATATGTTTAAATATTTGAAGGGATGTCATATTGAGGAGGGAGCAAGCTTGTTTTCTGCTGCTCTGGAGAACAATGGATGCAATGAGTGGTATTTGAAACTCTCCTTCTGTGGAGGGGTTAGCCCAGCTGCAATCTCTCTCTCTTTCACACACACATGGATTTTGAAAGTCTTCTGCTCCTCCTTGTGCAGCCTGCATTCAAACACACGTGGATCTTGTGTGCCCTCCTCTAGATACCTGTAGGGTGGTGGGGGCAGGAGGGCTTTGGGCTTGGAAGCTGATTGCAAGGAGGGGAGGGGAAAGGAAGGCAGGCAGGCAGGCAGGTTCATCAGGTGGAGAGGAACTTGTTTGAAACTGAACACCTCAGAAGAGAAATGCAGTGGAAATGGGAAGAGAGAGAGTGAGAGAGAAATAGGCTGAGTGGCTTGCTGATATATTCTTTTTAAAAACAATGCAAGAATAGTTTTCTCTTTAGAATTTAAGGGGTGAACCTAATTGGTCTAGCAGCAAAACTAGAGGCAGAGCCAGTGTGTTGTGATTATGGGACTAGAGATTAGGATCTCATCTCTCATGGGACTTGGACCTCCCAAATCTTGTATTACACTCCCAAATGAGCCATTTGCTTTCTTTTCATACTTAACTGATTCTGTATGAGCTCACCCTCATCTGACAGGGCTCTGAAGCCCCCAGATTGGTTATTCTCATCCTCCAGGTTTTTTCCTTCAGACCCACCCATCGGGAAAGCAGGGGGTCTGAGGAAACCCAATAAGGAAAAGCAAGGCATTGTTGGCATGGCTAGATGGAGAAGGAAGGGAGGAGCAGGAGGCTGTATGCATGGAGAAGTGAGGAAGGAGGAGAAGCGTCTTCCTCCACCAACATCCTAAAATACTGTACCTGATCTGGGATGTTTGGGGAGACACCTCAGCCCTAGGCTGCTGCAGTCACAGAGAAAGTGAGCCCAGCCCACCCACAGGAAGAAAGAAAGCAGGCAGGCAGGCAGGCAGGCAGGCAGGCAGGCAAAAGCCCTGATGATGTGGCAACCCCTACTGGGGCAGCCCCACTGCTGTTTCCCAGAGAATGAGAACAAGGAATGCAGTCTCCTTGGAGCTGAAATAGCCAGTTGGACAGCCAGTCTTTTGGGGCAAACAGCCGGCAGTGGAGTTGGCATCACCTCCTGTGAGGGTGTCACTTGGTCTGGACCGCACCCCTGCACTCCCCCCCCCCCCCCAGTGATGCTACTGCTCTCCAGTCCTGGTTTGGCAGTGACTCTTCCATTTAATCCTCTTTCGTCCCACTTTTCAGCTGCTTTTAAAAAAATCCTAGTTTCTCTCTCCTCCCCCCATTTCCCCCCTTTCCTCAGCTTACTTAATTTACTGCAAACTGCATTCAAAGTGCAAAAATAACTTGCACTCAGTTAAACCAATAAAGGGAAGAGGAGAGAAGGGGACAGAGTTTTGTTCTTGTCACTTGCACTCAGTTAAACCAATAAAGGGAAGAGGAGAGAAGGGGACAGAGTTTTGTTCTTGTCAGTAGACTCAGGGAAATGCAAACTGCTACAGCCTCTCCTAGCTTGTGTGTTCTTCCTCATTAATAACTTTTGCCATTTGGGAGTTTATTATACAATGGAATTTGGGGGTATAATGCAATGGCAATCCGAACACAATCATGGGGTTTCACGTAATTGCGTATGAGTGTATCTCATGCAATTTTGGGCAAAAGGGAAGTCATTCCGAATGCAATCATAGGTTTTACATTAATGCATATAAGAGTATCTCATGCAATTTCGGGCAATGGGGGGTCATTTTCAGGAATGGGAAGTCATTCTGAACGCATTCCGAATGCAATTAGATCTCACGTAAATTCGCTAAACTAGCGAATTTATGTGAATTCAAATTAGCTCAATTCGAAATTGGGAGAAATTCCTCCCGTGTGATAAACTCCTTTGACTACATAGTGGAGTTGCTTGGCTACATATGTTCCAGTTCTCATCTGTGAAATTTTGGAGGGTATGCTGGTTTATTTTGAATGCTGGACATGACTCTGTAGTCACATGTCCTCTCTGGACCTGCAAGAGCAGTTATTGACACTGAAATGAATGGCTGCACCATTTAATAGTACGGCAATCTTTTCAAGTATCATAACCCTTCAGAAGCTTGGAACTGTTTGACTTCCTTTCTGTTTTCAAAAAGATAAAGTGTACTTGACACCAGACTTTGCATTAGTAACTGATTCAAAGGTAGATACAATGAGGTTGTGATGAGGACACACCAGTTGCTGTCACTGTTTTGCTATATTTAAGTGCCCAGTCTTTTAACCGCCACTGTTACAACTATCTTTGTGAGATAAGCTTGTGGATGTGGGTTACTATCGTATAGATTAGAGATTGGAACTGAATGACTATGGGAGCACCATCAGTAAGAGCTGTGTTTACTGCAGCTTGGAAAAGTTCTTTGTTTTGACCAGTGGTCACATTGGCTGGTGGGTTCTTGGACTTGCAGTCCCAAAAAGGAGACAGGAAAAGAGGAGGGATGGGAGGGGAAAATTTATGAAACAGCATATTGAGTTGCCTACAGACAAGCCAAGTTGCTGTTTGTTACAGCATCTAATATGCTTCTTGTCAAGGGAGCATATGTGATAAATCTGTCTGGTGACTGCTGTTTGACACAGCCCTACTGCCGAGGAGTCCATTGGAAGAAAAATACCTAGGGCAGCAAGTAATGGGACTCAGGAATGGTATCTGTAGTCACCAGGCTCCAAGGGTAGGCATCCCTACAGTGTGTTGACTTGTGTCACCAAATCCCAGGGAACCCCAGTGCTAGCCAAACATATTTTTGCTGCCTGAAGCAAAGTGGTAAACAATTCCTGTCTCCCTTTCAAGTCAAGGTAAAAAATATCCAAAGCCAATCATGCTATTTTGGCAGCTCATGAAGAAATCTCACATATGCCTCTCTCCTTAGCCAACTAAAATAGGATAAGAATAAAGGTTAAATAGATAACAATTTGCTGCTTGTTTATACACCCCAAATTACCTGCTTGGGTTGGTTCTGCCTAATGAGAGGAATGACCCTTGTAAATCACTCTTGGTGGTGTTTTGGGGAGCCTGTACTCTCATGCTTCTCATGTCTGTGCTTTCACATCCTGACCTGACTGTGGGCCTTATGTGATGCCCAAACCCCACAAGGAGCAGGCAACTTTACCTTCCCTGACTCCATTGCTAAATGAATGGCCACTAAGGCCAGGCCCATCCTGAACTGCTCTAGACTACCTTTCCTGTTTGTTAGTGAAGTTCTTACCCATTCAGTATTCCACCCCCATCCTGGGCACAAATAGGTGCACTCTTTGCTCCTCACATGGCTCTCATAATCCTACCTGCACAGTCTTGAAACATTTATTGAGTTAACACGCTGCTCAAGCATGATAAGTATCAGTCTGAACTGATTTTTATAATGTATATGCCTTATTACAAGTATTATTGGATTGGTTAAATGTCTAAATCCTACTAATTTTAGCTTTAAAATTCTTCTAGTAGGAGAAAGGTTAACTTGAAGTCAGAATTATGGAATTGTAAGGAGTTCCTGAATTCCAGTAGCATTATTTGTATATCACACGACTGTTTTCAGCCATCTTAAGAGAGGAAGATGGATATTTTTGTCATTTCATTTACTTACCATAAAGAAAGTCATTTGCATTGCATATCTTTCCCCCATTTTTATTCTTCTTGACTTTGGCTTTTTATAGAGATTTGCAATGTCTGTTGATCGTATAGGGATGTTGTTGTTTTTTTGAGGGGGAGGAGTATTACAGTCTTTGCAGCAAAATTTCTGGCAACTATAGGGACAGGTAAGAAGGGGTTTTGTTGGACGGGAACTGTTTTAGTCTCAGCAGCAAGTCTTGTGGCACCTGAAAGACTTAACAAGATTTATTTGGTATACATTTTTATGTATTGCAGCACACTTCATCCAATGCTATTTGTGTACATGCTGTATTACTCTCCTTGCATGGGTAGAAGGAAGTACAACACACAGTAGCCTTATTGATTTGATTAAACATAGAAACATGGGAGTATCTGGCTGTGACTCCTTAACTTCTGTTTTTCTTAACTAGTAGCTAGTCTGAAGACAAGTTCTTGTTCACATGGAGAGTCTCCATATGAGCAAGAACCCCGATTTTGCTCATATGAAGACTCTCCACACAATCAGGGTCCCCTCTTCTTTAGACCTATCACTTTCCATGTGGACACGGTGATGATGAATGAGGCATGGGATCAGTGATGCTATTTTGGGGATACTTGACCTAAAAAAAGGTACTTTTTACTTTAGGCACTTGAACAAAGCATGTACCTAACTCAATCACTGGGAGAGACATAGCATCACTTCAGTTTTACCAGAATGGTAGTCCTGATCAGATTGTGTGGCCCCCTGAACCCTGAAGAGATCCAATATGGTACAGATAAGATTTCCAAGCCCCATATCATGGCTACCCCATATAAAATTACTTACATGTTCCACATGTCTACTTTCCTCTTGGGTCCAGGTTGTTGTTGTGAGATTAGGCAGGGTTTTAGTGTGATGTAACAAAGCAGTTCTTATGGCCTGACAGGAAGAAGTATCAGATAATGCAACTATGATTTGGTTTTAGCATTTAAGAAAATGTTGCAGTTGCAGTGGCAAGGGAAACTGATGTCTAGAATTGTGGTGCGTTTGTTTCCTGTTGCTGGTAGAAACTTATGTGGTTTTGACCTTTACTAGGAAAATGTATGTCATGATCTAAACAGAAGGTCCCTCTGTAACCTTAAAACTGGTCATACCAAAATAACATTTCCACCTCTGATCTTGTGTATACCAGGCCATTCAGTTGCCTCTTGCCTCCCAGAACACTTGTATGATTTTTAGTTCCCTTTCTTCATTTAGATCCTATGCGGCCCTCCTTTTTCATGAAGGCCTTGACTCTGACTCCTTAGTGCCCTTGTTATGCAGTACCTAATGTAATCGAAATAAGCACATGTTAATTCCATATCTCTTCTGTTTCCCATTCTCCTGTTTTTCTATCATGTTTGACTGTATGGTCCTAGGAGTAGGAACTTGTGCCATGAATGATTATACTGATGAAAAAATAAGTACAGTAAATTATCATCATCTTCATCATATCTTTTTTTTCTAATCTCACATTCATAAATTTCTTAAACTAATGGTGGATTAGTTGGATTTTAGACTTTATTGTTAACTGATGATGCACATTCCTCAATCATGAAATCAAGGTTTTTTTTAAAAAAACAACAACAACAACAGGGTAGCTTATACACAAAACAAGGACCATGATTTAAAATTTATCACTTTACATTTGAAGATAACATAAGATTAGGTACTAAAATGAGCACAAAACAACCTATTTAATCCTTAAATATACTTTTAAAAGAGCACTTACACTGATAAATTTAGCCATAAAAAAATAAAAATCAAATAATGATTACTGTACTCAAAATTTCAGAGATTTTCTAGTAGAAGCTAGTTTTAATGGACATGTATTGTATCTTTAAAACTAAGATTGAAATGAATTAATGCTGCTGTTGTACACACCTCATCTTGCTATTATATCTGTCACTTTTCTTCAATCTACTACTATTTGTTTTATAAGGTTTTTTAAAGTCCTCCTCTGAAATTAGTGTGCTTACCCATGTATCTCCTTGAAAATAAATTGTTTTGTGCACTTTTAGAAAAACATAGGTCTACCTCTAGTTGTTAATTCCAACCAGAGTAGATTAATGAAATGAATGGCATTTACAGAAGTGTTGTAATGTACTAAATTCACATTGATTTAGTGGAGCTTTTTCTACCTGGGATTAATTATTAGATTTAAATGTCCTGGGTTAAAGTGTACTAGAACAGGAAACACAGTGTTGCCTTTGACATCTGCATCAATTGCATTTCTACTTTGTAGCCATTTGGTCTAGTTAATAATGAATCTCATTTGCTTCATTAAAAAATTAACAGGTTGCACCCAATGATGAAGCTGTAGTAACATTGCTTTGTGAATGGGCTGTGAGCAGTAAAAGATCTGGCAAGCACAGGGCAATGGCTGTGGCCAAACTGTTGGAGAAGAGGCAAGCTGAAATTGAGGCAGAAGTAAGTTGTCTGCTATTTTTGATTGATAGTTGATGGTTTAGCATTGATAATAACCTGTGATATGAATCATCACAGAGTCTAACAGGATATATCACATGGCTCTTATATTTGCGTGGTGGTGGTGGTGGTCATGATAATGGTGATGAACAGACAGAAAAAGTTAAGACAGACAGAAAAAGAAGGAAAAATGCAGTTGTTTATGATTCTTTCCCATAGTCCACCTTTGAACTCATTGCTGGATTCACAGTTGAGAACATCCAGTATAAATAAACAAAGGCTTACATTGGAATATTTGGAACTATTTTTTTCACTTGACTTGCTGTAAGCACTGTTGATGTTTCAGCATATTAGAATCATGGTTAGCTATTGCACACATGAATGCATAATGTGTAAGGAGATTCTTAAGCAGAGTGGTTATCTGCAGATAGATACAGCTTTGTGCTTATGTAACACAACAACAACAACAACAATACACAGTTAAAAATATAGATAAGGTTGTATTTGAAAAACTTTCCTTCCCTGGGGGAATACTTGGATGCAACATCAAAGTGTTATCCATGTACATGATTAGAACTTTACAGAGTAAAATAAGCCCCTGCCCTGATCAATATAGCTTAATGTGAGGAAAGGAAACACTTGAATGTCTCTGGAGCAGGGACACATAATAATGCTTTGTGCTTGTGTGTATTTCAGCCTAGTCTCAGCCAAGACCCTAAATTTGATAATTTAATTTACTATTCCACACAGACAACCAGAGATCAACACAAACTACTACAGTTAGGTTCAAAATTGAACCTCATCCTCTTTGCTGATGTTGTATGGGATTCTGAATAATGGAGTAGAGGAGAGTAAATGCGTAGTTGTCACTTTTGTCTTTAATCAAACTGACTGCTTCTGTCTTGTCTCTTTTGTAGCGATGTGGTGAGGTAGAAGTCTTGGATGAAAAGGAATCCATTTCTTCAGCATCACTTGCTGGATCCAGCCTTCCTATTTTTCAGAATGTCCTCCTTAGGTTTTAGATACCCAAGCCCCCTCATTCTGTGAGTATCAAACTATCTCTGTTCCCAAGTAAGATGAAATAGTTTGACCTTTTGTGTAGTTACTGGATTTGTTATGCTTCGTTATTATCATGGGATGTTTGTACAAGGTTTTATCTTTCAAAATGATCTGTTTTTGGAACTTAAATCTGAGCAGTTTTGCCTTTAGGCAACTAAGGAACTCCTTAATATAACTCTGCATGTTAGAAGCCAGAGGGAAAAAATGTGTCCATCATAGTTAGCAAGCTAGGACATAGATGGAAAATTAAGCACATTTTATTGATTTTGTGTATGACATTTTAAAGGGTACATGAGGACAGATTACTGCTCTAATTGAGTTTACAATATAAAATTAGACATAGGGGGAAGGAGAATGTAACCTTGATCATCTAATCCTATTCAGGCATAATGAGGTAAAATAAAAGTTATAAATGGGGATAGGACATCACCTTCCCCCAGCCCAGGCTGTAGTCTCTTTCTGACTCATGGTAACCCTAATGCAATCCTATCATGGGGTTTTATTGTCAAGTGTCTTCATAGGGGGTTTGCCATTGCCATCCTTTTAGGCTGAGTGACTGTGACTCTAGCATGACATTCTTTTAAGAACTGCCAATCCTGGGTTTCATTCTGTATAGACAGGAAGGAGGAACAGCTGGTAAGAGGGACATAACTGATCCCTGGGGTGATAAGAAGCTAATTATGTTAGTAGGATTTACAAGACCCAAATACATGTCTATTATAAATAAAGTTTCCTTTTTAAATTTTGTATCTGAAATCTTAAAGGCTTTACAAGACAAAACAAAGCACCTTGCACCTGGTTTTCATTGAAGTGTGCATGCATAGCTTCATAAATCTTTTGTACTGTTGCTGAAGCTGAAATAAATCTCAACAAGGTTATACTCACTGAAAACATCAGTCAAGGTCAAGGACAATTAACCCTCCTAGCTGTTTTATCTGTTTAGTGTGAACTTTGAAGAGAAATTGAACTTGAAGAGACAATTCATGATTTTTAATTAAAAAATACTAGAAAAACACAGATTTTTCTCTCTTTACAAAAGCTTTGCAGCTAGATTGGCCAAGTAGCAGTAGAAGAAAAAATAGTTAAAGAAATGAAACATTAGCAGATTTTTTAAAGGACCAGCCAAAGAGTTAGAAAATAGTCAGCAAGCTTTGTAGAACTCCTTAAAAATGTATGTGATGGAGTGGGGATGATGATGAAGAAGATGAGGAGCAGGAACAGGAAAAGGGTATTCAGGGCATGATTGTGATACGGTTTAAAGGCTGCTGAACTAATGGTCTGAATAAAGCAAATAAGCATGTCTTGTATTGAAAACAGCTGCTTATGTGATTTTGATTTTAATAAGAGTTTTATTGTTTTGATTTTAATTAATATGATTTCGATTTTAATGTAATCTTAATTTACTTTAACCTGGCTGTGTTTAGTGAGCATTAATAAAATGTTAATTCTTTGTAGCTGACCCAAACAGTGAATATGAGAAGATGGAGTTTGTAAACTTGGTGCTGCTTTTCTGTGAATTTATACGCCATGATGTTTTCTCCCATGATGCTTACATGTGCACTTTAATATCCCGTGGAGACTTGTCTGTCACTACAGCTTCTAGGTCACGCTCACCAACTGAGGAAAATATGGATGAACAGTATGCTAGGGAGCAAGATATGAAACTGGAGGTAAGAAAATTGTTACTGTGTTTCTTTCTGTTATTTGGATCAAAAATAGAAAACTGATGTCTTGCTTTCTCATCCTAAAATTTTGTTCAGAATTCGATCATTGAGAAATCTTGGTTTTGCTCTTCAAATCCTCAGTGGAAAAAAGTAATATAAGATACTGTTTCCACACGTTTTACTGGTAGCATGGCAGTTTCAGCATGGCCACCTTTTTTATAATAGTAAAATAATAATAATAATAATAATAATAATAATATTTATAACCTGCCCCTCTGAGCAAGCAATCGGGGTGGGGTACAACATTTAAAAACAAGTACAATTAAAATGTTACATCCCAATCCCTCCTCCCATCCCTTAAAATAAGATTAAACTAACACAAGGTTAAAACAACAATAAAAACAACAACAAACAAACAAACAATGCAATACAATATATCCAGATCCAGACTTATGGGCAGCCTCGAGATGATATCAGATGTGGCTGGGGAAGGCTGGATAGTATAATTTTTGCCGGTAGTATAATATGAGCACATATTATATTTGCCAATTTCTAAATGGAGGAAGCTAGTATGGGAAGAAGAAGAAGAAGTATAAGCTTCTTTCATGTGTACCATGGCTTTTTGTGTTATCCTGGTAATATGGGCTGGAGTTGCTTAACAGCAGCTGACATGTCACATGGGAAGGAGAGTGATATGTACCATATATTTTGTCCTTTTGATTGTCAAAATATTTGTTCTTATTCTCAAATTAAATGGTTAAATGAAGCAATATCATTGTGTATATGTGTGGAGAAATAATCTGACATAACTGAGCGTAGCAAAGATCAAGAAATGGAAAATGCTACTTGGTTGTGAAACGTGATGCATGGCACTTACGTGGCTTTGTTATTAAAGATGGAAGAAGTAATCATGTTTTATATATCTGTAGGTGGAATTTACAGAAAATGATATATTCTTCAGGTTAGGACACAATTGGTTTGTGTGAACCCCCTCCCCAGAAATGTTTTTGAAAACAAAAATAAGGAGGAGGATACTCTACAGTGAATAGTTCTCTCTAAAACTAATTGCATTCTCCATATGCTCCTTAGTTTGGGCAGTAACCCCTCGACGTATTTTATTAAAAAAATAGACATAACATCCTGTCACTCCCAACTTTGTTTCTTTAAACTCTGGGATGTGAGTTGAAGGGTGCAGCTAGTGGTGGATTGGAGACTTGGGGAGAGGGTTTAGACCAACTACCAGACCTGTTTTAAAACAAGTACTAGAATCTTTTTTTAATATTTAGTGGTTATTAGTGTCTTTCCCAGGGGTTGACCAATATTTACACGTAATCCAGTAGTGGCCACCAATCAATGGAACAGATAGTATTGGTGAACAGATTTTTTGCTTCCCTTTGGATCTTGCCATGTGCCCTTAAAATCAGCTCTGGAGAGTGAGATACCTTGTGAAGCAGATTTGTTTCTGTGCTGGATGGGAGAGGGGGATGGGAGAGGGATAGGAATATCTGCTTATGTGATGCTGGATCTTTCCCACTTCTTGGAATTACAGAAATGCACATTTTTTGTTTTTATTTCAATACACAGATTATTTATTGTGTAAATTGTAATGTTTTGTGGCTTCTGGGAATACTTATCCCTCTAGGGGTCTAGATGGTTTTCCTGTGGCCTTTCTCTAGTCTGAAGTACAGTTGGCCCTCTGTGAACACAGATTCTGTATACCCAGGTTCTTGGCCTGAAAATATTTTTTAAAAAATCCAAAAAGCAAATCTTTAGTTTGCCATTCTATATAAGGAACATCATTTTACTACCCAATTGTTTATAATGTGATTTGAATATCCGTGGATTTTGGTAACCATGCCCACTGTAAATGATTCCCATATGAATAGGAGATATTTCCAGGGAGCAAACTGATTCATTGTAAACAATACCTGCAAGCTGGGTGCAGTCTCTTGGAGCTTTCTTCCTTTATGTTTTAAATATGATTTTTTTCTTTTTGAAAAGTGTCCTTTGCTTGTTATATATGTTGATAGTAAAGTTATGTTCTGTCTTGCATACTGTAACCAATAGTTTGTATTTTGCTTTTTTAAATTGGGGAGTTTTAACTTAACAGTTTGTGATGAATCCTCCAGGGTTTACATCATACTCTGACTGGTTTTTCTTCTTCTCTTTGACAATCATTAGGAGCATAGTATTATGGAACATATGTACATTGACGCAGGAACTGCTAATATTTTTGATGACATAGACAAGAATGACTTTAAGACAGACTTTGGTTCGGAATTTCCAGTAGGTTTAATTTCTGATCTTTTTTTTAAAGGTTCCATCCCTCATTTTGGTAACACTTGGGACACTCTCTGACCAGTATTTCTAGACTTTATTTCAATATTATCAAAGTATCTCACTTCTTTTCTTCATAGTCAACTTTTCTTCTTTGTAGCAGACTCATGTTGTTAGGCTCCCAGAAACTGCCTCATCTGTTTCCACTGGTAACTTTGATACTGCTTCCACTCTGATCAAAACTCCACTGTCATGAACATTTCATTACCACTCAAGCATGATCTCATATCGTTTATACTTTCTAAGCTGTTGTGTTGAATAATTATGTTGCTCAAAATGCTAAATCAACTTTTGTTTGTCTTTCTAACAACCTTGGCTTTTGTTTAGGTGGTATGGCTCAGCACTTAGGAAAAAGGTGCCAATTCTACAGTTCCTAAAATTCCTCTAGCTAGCAGGGGTTCTGAGAGTTGTCCAAAAGAATGAATTTCCCAAACTCCTGTATGTATGTATGGGATAGCTACAGCACTGTGTTATCACATTAACAATTAGATGAGCCTAAAATATTCTGAGCATTGAATAGGCTCTTGAAATGGGTGCTGTGAGTAGTAGATCATGCTGTTGTGATCAGAAGGAACTTTTTCTCCGCCCCTACCCTCAATATCATCTTTACACATATGGGATCAGATGAAGAATCTGACCACTTGTTTCAATCCAACAGATCATTCAAATATTCACCTCAACATGGGCTTGGCTGTTCTGAACACTTGGAGCAATGTCAGGCTTATGAAATGACTATAGATGAACAATGACAGAACTGGATCTCTGAATTTAACCAGATGGTTGGGGAATAACTAGAAACTCTACAAATTGTATGTTGATTGAGTTGAACTCACAGATGTGTTAGGACTATGGCATCTATATTTGCCTGAAGGAATAGAAAGAATGGGTGCTTAATTCATGCTTCTTCAATCTAATAGTTTCCTCAATGCTAATAGTCTTCCTCCAGTCTGTAGCCAAAGAGCTGATCTAGGGACTAGGGAGAAGTTTTGTATCACGGGCTGTTAGAATGTATTGATCTTCTTTTGAAAATTTAGCGAGTGCAAAGAAGGTCTGATTCCAAAGTAAATTTATTTGAAAATAAAATTGGTTGAAAGTTACTGCTTGTGAATAAAGGATTGTGCTCTTATACTATGCTTTTCCATACCCTCTATGAGTAGGAGAAAAGGCTTAATTATTAAAATTATTATTATACATATTCAAAAATGTAGGTTTATTTCTCATTGGCATAAATCAAATACCTTATAATCAAAATGACCTTCGTGACAGAAGAGAAAGAGAAATACCAAATTGATCATGTATAAATCTAATTGATATTTCTGTTTACTATATAAAACATTTCTTTTATATGGCTTAGATTTTTTCTCCAATGCCTGGGGAGCCTTGTGAGAACTTGAGTTCCATGTCTATACTTGACAGAAGAATTTCAATTAACAGTGAAAAATCTATGAAGAGAGAGAAAGTGAGGGAGTTGATCTATCCGTCGAACTACAACCTCCTTCGCCATTTGCAATATGCAACACATTTTCCTATACCTCTGGTAAGTACTGACTGAACATCTTTAAAGAGCTGATGTATGTTTGGACATGTGTGTAGCACACCTCTCTATGTTTTCTAGAAAGCAAAATCCACTGAATTAAAACATCAAAGGGAATGTTCCCTGCTTGTTAGATACTTGTTAAATACTAATTTAATGCATTGAGGCTAAGGTTTTTTGATGATATGCAATGAGATTGATCATAAGTAACTTTTTCTGGTTTGGGAATCTCTCTCTGTTTCTCTATCTTTAAAATTGGTTTAGATGTAGGGTTGACAGACAGATGAATGGATGGACAGGTGTGTGTGTGTGTGTGTGTACACACAAGCAAACACACACACACACACTAGACTATGCCTAAAATATATGTTCTTCAAACTGATACTATCTGCATGTTAACCATATCTATATGGTCCTTTTTTGTGCAAGCTAAACTTCCTATACAGAATATTCCCAACACAGGAACACTGCTCCTTTTAAGTCTTTTAAATGGCATGTGCTCGTGAACACATTAAACATCCTTCTGTTCACAACCTCTGTTTCAAGAGAAAATTAATAATTCTTCAATATAAAAAGCTAGTAACAGTGTTTTTATCTTATGTGCATGAATTCTACAGAGCAGAGAAAAACATGGCAATCTTAGAACTTTCAGGATAGATTGCTTTTTCTTCTTTTTGAAACTGTTAGAAACCAGAGAAAGCAGAAATCAAAGAAATATTTTGAGGCAGCTGGGATCAGGGTCCACTTATGATGAATGTTATTATTTAACAATGCATGTTTTATAATTAACATGTGTAGTTAACTTTCAGGTGCCTCTGTTTTATTTACTGATAGTGTTTTTGCTTGTCTTATCCATTTTAGTACAGTCTTAACTCACTTTAGTTGTATGTAACGAAAATAACAGATAACAAATTTTTGTATTTAGGAAGAGTAGAAGAGAAACCATGTAGGTAAGGACAAACTGGAGTGGAGATACAATAGGGATTAAAATTCCTTTCCTTCCAACCTTCCTTCAGCTTTTTATCTCAATACTAGTAACACAGCTGGTTTTCCTTATCTATGGATTTTTTTATCCACAGATTCAAGCATCCACAGCTTGAAAATATTTTTAAGAAGTATAAATTCCAAATAGCAAACCTTGATTTTCCATTTTATGTAAGAGACACCATTTTCCTTTTTCATTGTATTTAATGGGACTTGAACATCCACGAGGGTCCTGGAAACAAACCCCAATGGATAACAAGGGCCCACTGTACTACTACTACTACTACTACTACTAATAGAGAGCAATATTAATAACAAACAAATCGGGCATAGTTTTGGTACCTATGAGTTCATATAATGTAAGCTCCAAAATGTGGAACTCTGTGGGGGAGGCTCTTATATTAGGATTAATTTATCTGAATCATCTGTTCCTAAGATTGTTTGGCACAGGTTTTCAGGTTACTCTGTAAAGCCACTGTAGACATTATGAAATGCACCCACAAACTCTGTGCTTGTGCATTCCATCTTCCCACACCCGTGCCCTATTTGACTGCAGGGTGATGGGTGGAGCATTAAAACTACTACTACTACTACTACTACTACTATTCATGTAACACCAAGGCTTAAATTGGTATTGGATTTGAATTGGCCCAGTGTATATGCTTGCATTGGTCAGCTATATACTGTACTTGTGCACATTTAATAAATAAGAGTCCCTCAGTCTCTTAAAAGATTCAAAAATGTTCAAACCTATGATGACATAACTGATTGTGATTGAGTTGGGAAATGGTAAGAGGAGCAGCATGGTCTGTTAAACACAGCCAGGAGCAAAAGGGAGTCAGTGCCTTTTTGACTTGCACATTCTAAACAGTCATAAAAACTAGGAATCATTCTATTGCCTTGTGGGTATATAACTGTTTTTTCAGGGTATTAAGTACAGTTGGTCTTTCATATCCATGTGGGTTCCACTCTGAAGCCCCGACAGATAACAAAACAAAACAAAACAAAAGGACCTTAAGTCTCATTATTTCCAATGGTGGTTTGTCATGTACATGTACCATTATTTTGGTGGATGGGGCAGGGCCATCTGCGGATTCTCACATTTGCAGATGGAAAGCCCGTGGATGGTAATGGCTGACTGTATAGCTCTTTTCTTTGAAAACCAAAGGTCCCTGCAACCTCATCTTAAAGGAAGGATGTGGACAATTTTTAGGGGACAGATATATTTTTAATGTACATTACATTCATCTTCTGGAAAAATCTGGAGTCATCTAGTTGAAATGTCAGCATTCTCTGTTTGTTCTCCATCCATTTCCCAATTGTTTGGGAGAATTCTTTTATCTTTACTTGATCCAAAAGTCTTAGTTACTTTCAGTCTAAATGTCTTTGAAAGATAAAAATACAGAATAGGATCAAAACAGAGATTTGATACACCAAACAGCAGTGTGGATTCCTTAGCTTTGAAGAGGGATTGTCTGAGAGAGCAGTCCGTGGCTATAGCTTTGCTTTGGCTTAGAGTATATGGGATCCGAACAATATGGTAAGGCACAAAGCATATTATGTAGCCTGCAGTGACTAAGAGTATGTTCACTAGAGCTTTTTTCACATTGTGATAATTTATGTTGTATTTGTTTTGATAGAGTAATCTGATTGTGAGGCAGTTAGAAATCAACACCATTGCTGAAAAATTTATAAATATTGCAGAACATATGAAATTGGTAAATACATGCCAGTCTCTTCCCACTTTTGTTTTGAAATCAATGCAGCCCACAGTTGGTGCTTCTTTGATTTCTCTGATTGGAATTGCCATGTTGGGCACCATGATAAAGAGAACCATTGTCCAGACTACTGCTGATATCATCTTGGCAAATCCAGGTTCCTGGATACGATAGATCTTGCACCTGTGTATTAAAAAGGCAACGATCCATACTTACAAAGCCCAAGAATATGATTGATAAGTACATGTTGATATAGATGAGACAAGCTGTTACTTGGCAGTGGAATATTTTCAGTCTCCATGGGGCAACTCCTAAGTCAACAACAATTTTCACTGGCAAGGCAAGGGTCAGCAAAAAATCTGCTGTGAGGAGGTTAATTAAGTAAACACTCATGCATTTTCGGTTCTCTTCTGTCTTTGTGAAGGTCCACAAGCCAAAGCAGCTTCCGATGAACCCAATAAGAAAGATCAAGTAATAAAAATAAGTAAATGGCTCCATTTCAGAATAAACATTGCAGTCGGAGAAATTGGTTAGGGACATCTTAATTGTCATACAGGGGAGAAGTGTGAGCTGGTGTGCGACCAAAATCTGTGGGCACTGGAGAAAGAGAGAATAAATATAAATATAGTTACATTTTCTGAAGAATGTTAGGATAAATAATCATCACAGTTTTATCCTGCCCTAACTTTCCAGCTTTGTCATGATAACCTGAGAAGTGCAGCTTGCATGCTTCAGGTGTTTATACTCTTTTTTTTTACATTAAAGTAAATATCCTTATGTTGTGGCTTATGACTGAACAAATATACCTGCCTCTGTATAAAAGGAAAAGTCCATAACATGCAACAACTATTTGGAGAATTAGATCCTTGGCAATCTGGCTTTTGGCTTTTACATATGTAAACATGTGTATGTACATATCTACATATATTACATATATAGTACATTGTTTAAAAACAATAATACCTCAGTTAACAGCAAAGCTCCTCTTTACAAAGCCTTTTTACATCTGTCCATACCTTCCAAATCCCTTTTTACAGGACCTTCTTTCAAGTTATAGGTTGCTCTTACCTTCCAACCTCAGAAGGTTCCCTGTCACTAACACTTGATCTGCTTTTACCCTATTAACACAACCTTCAAGTCTATAAGGGCCAGGGTCCCAAGTGTCCCCATAAATGAGTTCAATGTTTTAGGTAGCATATTTGTTTTTCTTTATTGTAATCACTTCAGTCCGAGTCATGTACTGTTAAACAAACAATAAATTTTATTGAGAAACATACAGAAATAAAATATCTTATGTGTGTTAACTTCAAACTTAGTGTGTTTTCATTAACATCCAACACTGTAGAAAGTACAAGTAGCAGGTACATTTCTATACCACTTATCAGTGCACTGTAGCACTCTTTAAGAAGTTTACAGTGTGTAAGCTAATTGGGTAGGCTTTTAGACACTCTTTATCCTACTCTCTTCATCTCAACACATATCTGTGTCAGCTCTTCAGCTATCTCAACTCTTTTGCTTTATTTTAGAATATTTATAATTAAGATGTAATGTAGACTTTTTTGCACAAAATGTTTTTAGAAATGTTCATATTTTTATAATCTAATCTTATGTAAAACTGTTTTGTAGCTCTACTGGAAGTAAGCATTGTTGTAGTATGCTCACTGAAAAGGAAATAGTTATTTTTAACATTTCTAAGAAATGAGAACAAGGTAATGACTCCCAGCTGAATAACCCTAAAATATGAGCATCCGTTAAGCATACTGTACAGATTTCAGCTGCCCCCACCCAGTCAGTATTGTGGTATTCTTAGTGAGAAGAGAGAAATACAGTGTAACTGTCATTGAATTGTTAGGTTTATAAGCAAAGTTAAGTTGCTAAAAAGGGGTATACCTGCTTGCATTTTTACCAGACTCTTCTTTAAGTGATTGCAAGTGCAGACAGTATTTAATACACAAGAATACTGTACCACACTAAAGAGACAGACACTGAAAATTGAGATTAAACAAGCAACAACTTTGTTCAAGTAACCTGGTTCATAGAACTAGTTTATAAAAACAGTGCTGGGGCCAAGTTCCTTACTGAGCAACCTGTACTACTTTTTAAAGTGTACCTTCACTGCCAGAAGCAGCAGTCCTTTATAATGTCCTTCAGTTCTCAGATCTCCTGTCCCCTTCCACTCTTACAGTTTCCTTGCCAAACTTGTGATTCCCTCCTAAATGGCAAAGAGGTAACCATTCACATAGACAGCTAAAGCTGTCTTGATTAGGCCTCACTCAGGAGAAGGAATGTTCAAGAAGTGTGAGAATGCTATTGTTCTTTAGGTGGGAGAACATACCACCTAAACATTCCTTCTCCAGCCTTCCTTGAGTAATGGATATGCCAAAGCTCAGTATCCATTGCACCAGGTATGCAAACCTCTTCAGAGATACATTGGTATAAACCCTTTGGTCTTATGAAGTTGGCTCAAAACCTTGCAGTTATGGCAGGCCCATCCATCATCCATGTTACTTCTCTCAGTTCTTTCCTGTAACTGTGACCCCACAGAGATATGGGTGGGTGTCTTTGGTGAGTCATTTTACCAGCATTCAACTGGTGATAAATCATAAAAGCCTGAGTGGTAAACAATTTATAGGTCACCAGAAAGGAACACATTTGCTCATTACTAATGAATGAGAGTTTCAAGGCCAAAACCCACATGATGTGGTAATCTGTTATGCTCCTTCAGACTTGTCAATTAAATTAAAACAAAAAACTGAACACAGAAAAGCTCAGGATTTGATCTAAGCAGTGGTTCATGAAAGATATCACACTTCCCTAATCAAAACCACACTTCCCAGGCTTCTATTTCAAGTATAGGGGGAATAAAAGGTCTACCCTGTTTCCCTGAAAATAAGATATCCCCCAAAAATAAGACCTAGTAGAGGTTTTGCTGAATTGCTAAATATAAGGCCTCCCCCAAAAGTAAGACCTAGCAAAGTTTTTTGTATATAAATATATATACAGTATATAATAAATGTTCTTTTTTTTTGGTTCAACAATAAATGTGAATTCTTCTTCATGGAGAAAATAAGACATTCCCTGAAAATAAGACTTACCACATCTTTGGGAGCAAAAATTAATATAAGACACTGTCTTATTTTCGGAGAAACACGGTAGATGTGAAAAATGTAATAAAAATATTTCTGGGTGAGACCAAAGGCCATGTAGTTCAGCATTCTAGTCACTATGTGACCAACCAGTTGCCTTTGAAAAGTCAGTCAGTAGGACATGAGTACAGTTGTACCCTCCCTATTGTGTTTCCAGCATCTAATATAAACAGACACACTGCATCTGATCTTGGAGATGATATAGTCATCATGACTAATAGCCATTTATGGCCCTAACTTTCATGAATTTCTCTGTCCACTTTTAAAACTGTTTAAATTGTATGCTTTACCTACATCTTCTGACATTGAATCCCACTGCTTAACTCTGTGCTCTATAAAGACATTTCTTTTATCTTTCCTGAATAAACCCTCCATTCACCTATAATGAATAATTCCATATTTAGTATTATGAGATAAGGGGAAAAAAACCTTATCTTCTTGCTCCACATTATAATTTGCACTCCTTTATCCATTCTCCCCTTAATATCTTTTTTCGATGCCAAACAGGCACATAGGTCTGGTTTCCATATAGAATTTCTTCAGTACTTTTCTAGCTCTACAATATCTTTTTTTAAGGTGTGGTTAGCAGAAAAGTACACAGTATTCCAGATGTGGTTGCATCATGCATTTGTATAAGGGCAATATGATAATGGATGTTCTATTTCAATTCCTTTTTTAATCGTGACCAACTTGGACTCTCCCTTTTTCACACATCTCCAAATTGGGTAGATATTTTCTTTGATTTGTCTGTCAGAACCCCAAGATCTCTTTCTTGTTTAATTATTAACAGCACAGACCCCCATCAGTGAAGTTGGGAGGCTTTTTTGTCCTAGCTTTGTCACATTATACACATCGCTTTATACTTTCTTACACAGAATCCCATATTCCACTTTAATATCCACACCCACAATTAGGAGATATACTCTGGACTATCTCAAAATTCATTTTTGTTCTCACGTCCCTAAATAATTGGGTGCCATCTTACTACTTTCCCCAAATTCCACATTATCTGCTTCAGAAGTGTATGCAATTTAGATTGTGGTTGCTGCAATAAGGGCAAAGAATAACTTGCTTTCCCAGTAGTATTAGTGTTGAAAAAGCAAAAACAAGAACACCCCCCCTCCCCAAATAAACACTAGTTTCAGGAATGCTATAATGGATTATTTGGCCAGATCTCTCATGTGAATAATAATTTTGCTGTCAAACTTGTATACATTTTTTCCTAGGGAATAGTAGTTTAAATTTGCACCAGATTGAGGATTAGGGCCCAACTACTAACTGCTAACAAAGAAACAGGCTTTCGTGGAGGCAGATCTACTTCTATAGGGACATCTTCTGACAAAACATTAATCAGTTATCTCTATTGGCAGTACTTATCTGTAGTTGCATACAGTACCAGAAGTAAAATTGCTTCCAATGTGTAAATTATTATCCAAAACCCACAACATTTCCAAGCTCTTGTTAAAATGTGCTACAAAATCCTCAACTGAATGCCCATAAGGCTCTGATTGATAATCTCCTGTGTCCCCATGTTAACATCACTGTGCCCAAGAGTGAGTTGTAGCCTGGTAGTTGGGATGATACATGCAGAAAGCCAATAACATTGATAAATACTCATATGTGATTTATCTGCATGACTTGCACACCACATGGAAAATGGAACTTGCACACCTTGGCATATCTCCCATCCATTTCTACTAGTAGTTTGCTATGCTTTCCTCGTGGAGTGCCTGTATGATTATAAATTCTGACAAGCTACATGCCTTGTATTCTGTATTTGCTTAAATGATCACAGCAGACATAGGCTGAATCCACAATCTAGTTTGACACCACTTTATCTGCCATATCCTCAGTGCTATAGAATTCTAGTATTTGTAGTTTGTTGCAGCGCCAGAACTCTCTGATAGAGAAGTCTGAAAAGTACGCTGATGATACCCAAATTTGTTTCTCCATGTCTCAGACTGCTTCAGTGACCAAGGATGGCATCTCCCCTCTGAATGACTGTCTGAAGTCAATAATGGATTGGATGAGGGAAAATAGACTTAAACTGAATCCAAATAAAACAGAGATACTCGATATAGGCAATCCTATTCCGGGTGCGAAGATAAGTCCTCCAGTCCTGGATGGGGTCACACTTCCCCTGAAGGACTATGTTCATAGCCTGGAGGTATTCCTGGACTCGTTGCTTCGCCTGTCATCTCAGGTTGATGCGACAGCCAGGAGTGCCTAGTATCAGCTTCGGCTGATAATGCCAGCTACGACCCTCCTGGAACGGGAAAACCTAGAAATGGTTGTACATTCACTGGTAATCTCTCATCTCGATTTCTGCAATGTGCTCTACATGGGGCAACCCTCATGCCATGTTCTTCAATTGGTTCAAAACATGGCAGCCAGACTAGTTATAGGGAGTTCAAAATTTGACTCCATTACACCTATTTTAAAATCCTTACACTGGCTGCTTATTAGCTTCGGGGCACAGTATAAGGTGTTGGTCATTACCTATAAAGCCCTACATGGCTTGGGTCCAGCATACTTGAGGGACCGTCACCTCCCATACAATCCTTCCTGCACACTCAGGTCCTCTGGGAGGAACCTACTGCAGCCAAAGAAAACCAGGCTGGTGGTGACCTCCCAGAGGACCTTTTTAGCTGCTATTCCAAAAATATGGAATGACCTGCCAGAGGAGATCTGCCATATAACATCGTTGGACGCCTTCAAGACAGCAATAAAGACAGGTCTCTTCTGGCAGGCCTTCCCTAACTGACCTCCTCAGACTTTTTAATAGTCCTTATTGCCTTATTGCCCCCATCAGATTTTTTCTGATTTTATCGTGAA
This sequence comes from Urosaurus nigricauda, assembly GCA_034509955.1. NCBI lineage: Eukaryota > Metazoa > Chordata > Lepidosauria > Squamata > Phrynosomatidae > Urosaurus > Urosaurus nigricauda. Next base: position 247,738,728 of record JAOEGL010000003.1, read on the forward strand.
TTTTAATTTGATGCTTTTAAATATTGCTATTTTAGATTGTTTTTATGCTGTATTGTATTGTATTGGTTTTTTTTTCTTCTTTTTCCTTTTGCTGTTCTTGCTTCTTGTTACCTGCCTCGATCCAACACAGGGAGAGGCGGGATACAAATAAATAAACAAAATTTATTATTATTATTATTATTATTATTATTAGTCTAAATGTCTCACAAAACTACACTTCTCAGAACTCTATATCATTGAGCCCTGTCAGTTAAAGTGGTGTCAAACTGGATTATTTCTGCAGTGTGGATATAGCCCTAGTTTGAATTTTAAAAGTTACATACCTGTTTTATTAGCCACTTAAGTCTTGAAAGCATCAAACGAAACAGCTACAGGTTCTGTCTTTAGTGTTGTCAGTTGACCATCTCTTTGCTAAGTGATGTGCTGACTTTTTCTTCCTTTGTGCAACTGTTTTTCTGGCTTCCTTGCCTTATTTAGCTGGTGAGAGGCTTTCTTGTGGCTTTCAGATTTGCCGGCTGACGTATATGAAACTTAAAATCCACTGAAGGTGTATGCCTGTGTACATGTGTTTGCTTATTAAACTGGTAAAATTGCTCAAAGAGAAAGCATTGTGGAATAGTAATTTATTTTTTCCTCTTGTGACTAACTGAATTGTTGATCAATTTGACATTATTCACTGTGTTTTTGCAATAAAATTGTGTGTATATATTTGAAGAAATGTATTTTTAGAAGAAGGAAGGAAACTTTATTGGGAATTTAATGTCAGAATCTGAAATTATTAGGAGGGAAAATGAAGAAGAAACCACTCTGTAATGAGGAAACATACTCTGTGTATATGGAAGATAAAGTGAATAAAATCATAGAGTTGGAAAGGGTCCCACAAACTGTTAAATACAATTTTCTGCTCAATGCAGAAATTCCAACTAGAGCATCCCCAGCAGGTATCTATCTAGATTTCTTTTAAAAAGTCATTCAGAGAAAGAGATGCCACTGCCTCTCTAGGTAATTGTTTCTGTTGCTGAACCATCTTATAATTGGCAAATTTCTTCTAATATTCCATTGAAATCTATAATTTAAATTTATAAGACCTGGTTTTACCTTCTGGGACAGCAGAGAACAAACCTGCACACTTCAGACATTTAAAGAGTGCAATCATGCAACTCCTCAGTCTTCTTTTTACCAGGCAGAACATGCCCAGCTCCCTCAACCTTTCTGAATATGTTTTGTTCTCCATACCGCATATCATTCTTGTTGCTCTTCTCCCAACCTACTCCAACTGTCTATATTCTTCTTAAACTGTAATGTCCAGGACTGAATGCATTATTTCTGATAAGGACTGACTTGTCTTGGAAAATACGGTTTTGTTAATACAAGCTAAAATATTGCAGCATCAGGTTTAATTTATGATCAATAATAATCTCAAGATTCCTTTTACAGGTAGTATTTGTAGGTATGCATCCTATATCTGTGTATTCGGTTTTTGTGTCCTAAGTGTAGAATTTTGCATTTATCCTTCTTGAATTTCGTTTTGTTAGCTTTAGCCCAATTTTCTAGTTTATTAAGATGCTTTTGAATTCTGTTCTTATCTTTCAGTGTGTTAGCAAACCCTCCTAGTTTTTCATCATCTGAAAACTCTATAACGATTCTTCCCATCCCATCATCCAAGTCATTGATAAAAATGTCAAAGAGTGATGGCCCCGGGACAGAACCCATGTGATCAGATTGCTGATTACTTAGAATACAAGAAGATACCTGGTGGCTCAGATCAGAAATCCAATATTTTTATTTTCATCAATGGCAAGCCAGATGCCTTTGGAAGTTTAAGAGGCAGAAGTGACAGAGGCAATGTTTTTGCCAGTAGGTGATGTTCAGTAATCTATCTAGAAACAAGCAATTTAATTTATCTGCTATACCAAGTATGTGGAGTTAAGACCCATCTTGTTAATTCTATTTAATGTTTCTGTACTAGTAGCTATCATGATTAGTGGTAAGTTCCATAAGATAGCTATGGATTACATGAAGTGCTGTTTCTATCAATATGGAAGGAGGAAAATAACACTTTTGAGCCTGGCATCTCATGGCAGTCTGACAAATTTGAGAATTGCTGTAGTACATTGAATTGGTTAAAGTGCTGGGTTTGGGAAATCCAGATTCAAGTTCTCAATGAGCCTTGAAACTCACGGTGTAACCTCAGTCCATTACTCTCTTTCAGCTTGGTTTGTTAGTGTGAGGAAAAAAAATACAGAGAATAGGGGAGCTGTGTAAGCCAGCTTGATTTTACTGGAGGAAAGACAGGATATAAATCAAATGGGTGAATGAATGTTTAGTCAAAGCACAAGTAGTAACTGAGTTTGATGTTCAGGTCTTAAACCTTACCAATGTCTTGCACTCATTTTGCAGCCTTGGGCAAGTGGTTCATACTCATCTAGTCCAGATTTGTTTCCAACAGGTGGTCTTGAAATTCTTCTTCAAAGCTTACAGACAGGGCATGAATTGTACAGTATCAGCATCCCCCTATTTATTGCTAACATCTTATATTCAGAGGTGTATTGATTCTGGATGTAGAGGTTCATTTTATGTATCATGGTTAATATAACTCTCATGAGCAGTGCATAGAATTATTAGCACCCTTTCTGGAGATGCCAACTGCCAATGGAAACTGTAAATGAGAAACCACAAAAAAACAAAACAAAACAAAACAAAACAAAAAGAGAAGAGAAGAGAAGAAAAAAAAAGATGGTTTTTAGAAATACTAGACACAAATCCTACCAGAGTACCAGATCATGAAAGATCTGCCTTCATGATGATCTAGGATCACACTAGTTAGGGGGATGAGAAGGGATCCAGGAAAACTTTTGAGATCAAATATTTTTCAGCATAAACTTTGTGGGCTCTAGTCCACATGTTAACTATTTAATATGTTTATCACTTCTGTTTGCAGAGGCATCCCCTGAACTAGTGATAGCTTTGTGTCATAGTACATGCTTTTTATTTGCTGTACTTATGTATGTTAGACGTGATGTGATAGCCCCGTTTAAATACTTGATGGGATGTCATATTGAGGAGGGAGCAAGATTATTTTCTGCTGCTCCAGAGACTAGAACATGGGCCAATGAATGCAAACTGCAGAAGAGATTCCAGCTCAGCATTGGGAGGAACCCCTAACAATAAGAGCTGTTCGACAGTGGAACAAACTCCCTCAGAGAGTGGTGGATCTCCCTCTCTGGAGGCATTTAAACAGAGGCTGGATGGCTATCTGTTGGGTATGCTTTGATTTCAGAGTTCCTGCATGACTGGATGACCCTTGGGGTCTCTTCCAACTCTACGATTCTATGATTCTAACAAGAAAATTGATTTCTTAGAAAACCGATATATCCCCTTCCAACTCTATGATTCTATGATAGGCTTAATTGGCAAATCTGATTCCTGAAGCACAAATCTCTAGGCAAATCCCATTATGGGAAGGAGGATGGGGAAAAATACACACTAGTTTGCTTCCTACTTAACTTTAATTGATTCTAGCTATTGCTGTCCAGAGCTAACTCAAAAATCAAATGTTAAAAAATGCTCAGCATTGCTGAGATCCAGAAATGACACTTTATAAGCAAGAATTGGTCTCAGCCTGCCCTGAGTACCAGCCCTTTCAGAAATAGTTTGTCCAGTCCAATGTAGAGTCTTCTCGTCTCTCATTTGTGATGGACCTGCTAGTCATGTGGTGCTGCATATTTTAAAAAAGATCTCTAGCTGCTGAACTGCCATGAAAGTTAACAGCCTGTTGCTATGCTTTGCTATGCTCAGTCAGAATCAAGTGATATTGTAATTCAGCCTCCTCTAGTCAAATGCTTTCCAGAGGTGCTGGGCTGTACCTGCCCTTGCTGGCAGGAAATGATGGGAGTTGTTGTCCGGTAGAAAATACACTGGACAGAAAAAGTTACTGCAGATTTTTATCAGATGTAGTCTTGGTATCCCAAAGAAACAGTATGCCTTTGCAATGCCAGTTGGCCTTATTCGTATTTCTTCCCTTTTTCTACTGAGAATGGAGCAAAATTTCCACTGTCATATTTGCTTTCAGACAGAAAGTATATCTCTGGATCTGTATTCACACACTATGCCTGGAACTGTTCTGAAATTATTTATTCCATTCAGTTTCACTAAAAATGGTTATGGGAGCACTATCTTGTAGAAGCTTTGGCCTGAAGCAGATGGGCGGACAAGGCTGGGTTCTGGATGCTCTGGGGTGTGGTGTTTACAACACACACACGGCTGGAAGCTGTTCTGGGGCTGCCTAAGGTGGCCCAAATCCAGCCCCAAAAGAAGCAGATGTTTTTCTGCTCCTATTTGGGGCCATGGCAGGAGGTGCCCTTGGAACCTTGGTGAATGTTCACTGCAACCCCGGGGTGATTGGGCTGGGAGAAGCTTTTGGCCACTCCTTCTTGCCCATCTGCTTCACTTCTTAGTTTCCAGAAGACATGATGAAGCAGAGTGGAAAGATTTCATGCTGAGTGAGAGTAACTGTTTGTAATGTTTTAAATAAGCAATTATCTTCAGTAATAGTTCTGAAATTCAGGTTATATTTCAGGCTGTCGTCTTTAAAAAAGGACTTGCTGAAAAACAAATGTGTTCATTTTATTTTTATACAAATCAAAGCATATATTGTTCTTCAGGTTGTCATCTATAAAAAGGTACTTGCTGAAAAATAAATGTGTTTATTTTTTTACAAATCAAAGCATATATTCTTCATGTTTATATGAATTTTGAATACAAATATATTCAAAAAGTCCAGAAATCCAAACAAACAATTCATTTCATTAAAAGTACAAAAGTCCTGTAGGCAAGCTGTGGATATTCATGTTGGTTTAGATAGCAGCAGCGGGGGACTAGCGGAAGAGAGGGAGAGAAGAAAGGAGGACATGGCAGTGGGGGCAAGAGGAAGAGGAAGAAGAGAGGGAGGAAGGCAGATGCAGCAGTGGGGCCAAGAGGAGGAAGGGGAAGAGGGCAGAATTGGCAGCAGGGGCAAGAGGAAGAAGAGGAATGGGGAAAGAGGAAGAGGAAGAAGGAGGACATAGCAGTGGGGGTGAGAGGAAGGAGAGAAAGAGAGGAAGAAGGAAGGAAGAAAAGGAGGGCAGGCTTGACAGTGGGGGCAAGAGGAAGGGGAGTGTCTAAGTGGTTTACAGCTGTAAGCTACTTGCCGCCTAAGAAGTGTCTTAAGTGGTTTACAACTGTAAGCTACTTGCCCCCAACAATCTGGGTACTCATTTTAGCGACCTCGAAAGGATGCAAGCCTGAGTTGGCTTGAGCCTTTTTGCTGGCATTGAACTCACCACCTTATGGTTTTGAGTGAGTGGCTGCAGTAAAGGCATTTAACCACTGCGCCACCAGGGCTCATCACATCACAAATCACATCAGAGACAATCTGAGCTAGTGTGAATGACCCCTCTTTAAACCAGTTTCCAGCCTGGTTTATGTCATAGCGTGAATCAGGCTTACAGATCGCAGAATTCCCTAGGATTGAGCCAGGGCAGTTAAAGTGGTTTCAAACTGGATTATTTCTGCAGTGTGTTTTGGACCACAGACTCTCATTTGTTACATATTTTAAAGTTGGCTTAAATGGTGGGAGCTGTTTTCGGGAAAACTGATGCCAAGTGAGTGAAGTACCTTTGCCAAAAACAGAATGGTTAGCTGTATGTTAGTAATATAGCAGAAAATGAAGTTGGAAAAGGAAGGAGGAAGGGAAGTGAATCCATGCTGAATAGTTTGAATGATCATTGGGCTTTAAAGAACAAGATTGCAGTGCTTTAAAGCAACATGAGAACTGCTTAAGTTACAAGGAAATGGAAAACCTGAAAGGAACAAGAATTGAGGATGTGAAAGTGATAGTGCCAAATGAATACATTTCAGTACTGGAAAGAGAGATACCATGGGACTATTTGAAGATTGGTGGAAGGCGATTAGGATAGATTATAGTTCTGGAAAGGGAGAGAGAGAATGTAAAAAAAGAGCAAATGCATATTCACAGATTATCCTTTCTCAATAAAATTTAAGCTTGTAGGTTTTAACCAATGGATATGTGTAGTAGGATATAAAGGAAGAGGAGTTGGGGATGGAAGTGGTGAGGGAATTTTGAGGTAGGGGTAAAATGATTTTGAAGAGTAAATCTGAAAAACTTGTCCATGATTGTACTGTGAACTCTCCAACAGGAAGATGCTTTCAGAGCATAGTTTCCATTAGTAATTGGTATATTTAGTATGGGACTGAAATTAACAGCACTGGGGCTAATAAAAGACAAAGTAAAAACAACCATAATCATAGACTCATAGAGTTAGAAAAGACTACAAGGGCATCCAGTCCACCCCCCTGCCATGCAGGAATACATAATCAAATTGGAAACACAGTGCAGGGCTGCAAAAGATGCTATTGCCTGTCTCAATTTACTGATATAAATTTTGGGCATAGGCACTGGATAGAGGATAGGCACTGGGAAGAGGATAATTGTTGGGTAGCTGGCAGTGGGATGCATACCAGAGCAGCAAGATATACAGTAGAGTCAGAGGTGGATGTTTGTCCTGTAGTAATAACTTAAAATGTTGCTTCAATATACAATTATTGAACTGGTCTCTATTGAACTGTTCCCAGATCAAAACATTGATTCTCAGAATTTATGAAATAACAACTGTTTCACAAATTGCATTTGACTTTCTTGATCTAGAGTTTTCTAATTCCTCAGATGTCCTCATTTTGAGGTGCAGTTTCTGGTACAGTCTTTGCTTGAAAGGTTGGCAGAGGAATACATAAATAATAGGATCAAGGCAAACATTTGCAGCTGAGAGGAGGAGAGCAAGTTCTTTTATGTAAAACAGTGCTTTTTGTACTTCACAGCTGTATTGTGATGAAGCTTGGCTTAATGTATAGGGGATTCTACCAATGTGATAGGGAACAAAACAAACGATAAATACAAGCATGATGGTGCAAATATTTCGATTGGTTTTTTTCCTGGCCAACTTGGAATTTTTCTTGAACTTTCGGTGGGAAAAATATATCTTCCTTGCTATAGAACTGTAGAAGAATATTAAGAGAAGGAACACAATCCAAAAAATTGCTAGGCATGTGTAATTTGAAGCCTGGTGCCATTGGACTCCAAGAGTACTTTTGAGGTCCACACATTTCTTTGAATTCTCTTTGGTGGGAGTTTTATTTGTAAGAATACTATTAGGAAGTGATATAAGCATGTGCAGTGCCCACATGGCAACACAGACAATTCTGCTGCACCGAACTGTGTGAGCAGAGGCGAGGAACTGTGGCTTCACAACTTTGTAGCATCTGTCAAACCCTATGAGTCCAAACAGTGTTATACTCATGTACATATTTAAGTAAAAAATAACAGCAGAGAAACGGCAGACAACAGTGTTGAGCTGCCATGGTCCAATTCCTGAATCAGCAAAAATCTTGAAGGGGAATGTTAAGCTCATGATTAGGTCAGCAATAACAATATTCTTCAGATAGACTATAAAGCTGGTCTTGCTTGGAATATGTAGAAAAACCCAGGCTGCTACCCCATTTAACAGGATTCCTCCTATAAAGATGAGACCATATGCCAATGGGAGAGCTTGTTTTGTTAATATCTTGCTGTAAATGCAGTGGTTTCCTGAAGCGATGCTTGAATTGAGCATTTCTAGTACACTTTCAGTTCCTAGAAACAGAGAGAAAAAGTCACCTGTAAAAAAATCTGCTCCTTCATGGTTTTCTATGGTCTATATTATGTTATCTTGATAAAGCATGTACATAAAGGCCATAAAAGCTAGTGTCAACCTTGGATGGTGAAATCTCCAATGAAGTGGAAACTGGCAGCATTTCTTTATTTACCTTTTAATCTTGACTTTGCATGTTGTTCCGACGATTCTTTTGGTCACTGATTTTCTGTTAAGGAACATGAGACAGTGGTCTTTGTGTACAAGAGGGAAGAATGCTTAGCTGTAAGATAAAATTTGGAATTTCATTTTTAATATGGTAAAAAATTAATATATGAAAATAATCTTTCCTCTTGTTTGAGGCTCCTTACTGCTGTAATTATTTGTAAAAGATTCTGCAAAAGGCACTGAAATCATGTTTATCAGAACTGAATCCACCACTGCCACTTACAATCTCTGTGAAAGCTCGCCTCCCCAATTTTGCCTTTTCCTAAATATACAAAAATACTACTGCCATGTTCCTGTCTTTTGATCTGTAGCAGTGGGGAGGTTGGTTTTTTTAAAAGCCTTGTGTAGGTTATTTAGAAGTAACATCTGGTGACAGGCATTCTTTCTTCATAGTCAAGTTCATGCTGAGATATGTTGTACTGACTTGGTAGGGCCAGAACTTTCTACAACTTAGAAACGTACAAGATGATGCAGCCTTCTGTTTCACTCACCCTATGAACTTGTACTGATGTACTGATCACTGGTGAAATTTTGCTTCTTTGATTGGAATCTGCTCTCAGTTTTTGAAAATCACTCTAGTTTACAAATTATGAGATTGCATGTATTAAACAGATCCACAGAAAACATAATCTTGGGCCTCTTTGAAGCCATTAATATCTTTGCAGAAGAATATAGCTGCATGCATGGCAGAGTTTGATTGATTTGGTCTGTTCATTTTTTAAGGCATGCAAAATTGAAAAGTGACTCTCAAGCAAACAATAACAATGGATAAGACAGAATGAAAGGACAGTTAGGAGCAAATGTAATGTACACACAGGTTGTGCTATGTATAGAGATTAGAAGGCTAAAGAGATTTCAGAAATAAGCCCTATATAAAATTAGGCTTCTTTTGTGTTTATGGAGACCACTGAAAAAATAGTGTTTTACATCAGGGTTTTTGCTCTCTCTATGTTTTCATGGATTTTTGGGGAGGCAGGAGGGAAGATTAACCCCCCCTCCCCATAACTTCTGTCTTATAAACTTAACCTATGTTCTCTGCCTTTCAAGACCATTTTATTACTAGATATCAACACTAAGAAGTAAGTGCTCCTGAACTCTGTTAAACTAAACTATGAGTAGAATTTGTTTAGGATCATGCTGTAAGTATACAGAATCATAATTCCCAAGTGTCATGGTACTTGCCTGGTTCTAAAATGGTTTTTCCTCCTTCAAAACTGTGCTACTTTCTGTGTTTCCAACACAGCCCCAGCCATATTTGTTTTGCATGTACTTGTGTTTTGTATGTACTTGTGCTGTGTGCCTACCTTTTGCTGCCTGATTGATTCTGTGGTTTGGAATATTGAGTTCATACTTGCATTAGAGAAGGATTAGAATAGAACCGTTTTCATTCTCTCCTTAAAGCCAAGCACAGGGAAACTTGAGAATGAAACAGCAGTTTGTCTAAAATAATTCATTTCCATTTGGGTGATGAGACATTCAAATGTTACTTGGATCAGAAAGGGTTTGCAGCTGGGGATCCTTCAGTCCACTCATAGAATCACAGAATCATGGAATAATGGGTTTGGAAGAGACCACAAGGGTCATTCAGTCCAATCCCCCTGGCATGCAGGAACTCTCAATCAAAGCATACCCGACAGATGGCCATCCAGCCTCTGCTTAAAGACCTCCAAGGAAAGAGACTTCCATTGTCGAACAGCCCTTACTGTCATGACGTTCCTCCTGATGCTAAAGTGGAACTTCTTTTCCTGTAGCTTGCATCCATTGTTCCGGGTCCTGTTCTCTGGAGCAGCAGAAAACAAGCTTGCTCCCTCCTCAATATGACATCCATTCAAATATTTAAACAGGACTATCATATCACCTCTTAACCTTCTCTTCTCCAGGCTAAACATCCCCAGCTCCCTAAGGCGTTCTTCATAGGGCAAGGTTTCCAGACCCTTCACCATTTTAGTCGCCCTCCTTTGGACCTGCTCCAGTTTCTCCACATCCTTTTTGAATTGTGGTGCCCAGAACTGGACACAGTATTCCAGGTGGGGCCTGACCAAAGCAGAATAGAGTGGCACTATTACTTTCTTTGATCTAGACACTATACTTCTATTGATGCAGCCTAAAATTGCATCACACTGTTGACTCATGTTTAACTTGTGGTCTACTTGGACTTGTAGGTCCCTTTCACACATAGTCTCATTCAGTGTCCCCCATCCTGTATCTGTGCATTTCATTTTTCTGCCCTAAGTGCAGTACCATATATTTCTCCATGTTGAATTTCATTTTGTTACCTTTGGCCCAGTTTTCTACTCTATTCGGGTCATTCTGAATTTTGATCCTGTCCTCTGGGTATTAGCTACTGCTCCTAATTTGGTGTCATTTGAAAATTTGATAACTATCCCCTCAATACTGTCACCCAAGACATTACTAAAGATGTTGAATAGCACTGGTCCCAGGACAGAACCCTCTGGCACCCCAATGGTCACTTCTCTCCAGGATGAAAAGAAGCTGTTGTTGAGCACCCTTTGGGTTTGGCCGGTCAACCAATTACAAATCCATATATTAGTTACTTTGTCTAGCCCACATTTTTCAAGCTTTTTTGCAATAATGTCATGGGGAACCTTGTCAAAGGCCTTAATGAAATCAAGATATACTATATCTACAGCATTCCCTTCATCTACCAAGCTGGTAATTTTAACAAACAAACCAAAAAGGAAAAAAAAAGAGAGATCAGAATTGTCTGGCATGACTTGTTTCTCTGAAACCCGTGTTGACTTTTTGTGATTATGGCATTGTCTTCTAGATGTTAACAAACTCTCTGTTTAATGATCTGCTGTATAATCTTTCCTGGTATTGATGTCAGACTAACTGGATGATAATTGTTGGGATCCTCTTTTTTTCCTTTTTGAAGATGGAGACAATGTTTGCCCTCCTCCAGTCTGCTGGGACTTCTCCTGTTCTCCAGGAGTTCTCAAAGATTATTGCCAGTGGTTCCGATATTACATTTGCCAATTCTTTTAATACCCTTGGATGTAGTTCATCTGGTTCTGGGGACTTAAATTCATTTAGATTAACCAGGTATTCCTTACTGTCTCTTTACTTATATTTCTGCAATGCGCTCTACATGGGGCTACCTTTGTACCAAGTTTGGAAGCTTCAATTGATCCAGAATGCAGCAGCCAGCTTGATCACGGGGTTCGCTAAAATGAGTACCCAGATTGTTGGGGGCAAGTAGCTTACAGTTGTAAACTGCTTAGACACTGCTTAGGCGGTATGAAGCGGTATATAAATGAAGCTGGTTTTGTTTGTTTGGCTCAGCTTCCTGTTTCTCCGGAACTTTGCTCCCCTCCCAGGTCTGTTCCACAGTTTGCTAATTGTGGTCTGTTCCACAATTTGCTAAGATTTCCTTTTTATCTGTGGGCACAAATTTCTACAAATTAAACTTCTTCTTGGTGAATTCCGGGGGAGGGGGGGACTAAGAGTAATATAAAAGAGTAAGAGAAATATTTGCTAGGAGACAAAATGGGCAATTTTCACAATATCAAAGCCCTTGGTTTCTCTTTTGCAACTAGAAGAGAATCCAGCCAGTATCAGAAGCTGGGAATCTAGTGCTTTGATTTGGGAAACTACATTTCTAATCCTGCGTCCTCTGTTGTAAGAATTAGTTTTAAAATGTACTGTAATAAAATTACAGTACAGTTCACTGATTCGTTCTCCATCTTTGCTTATAAGGATGCTGTAGAAAAATTATTGGCTTTATCTATGGAAGTTTTATTTTCTTTTATTTGTTGGTTTCCCCATGATTCACAGGAATAAACAAAGTGAATTACATTTTACTATCTTCTAATGTGAAATGACCACATAATAACATTAGAAAAAGAAGACAGAGCAAGCTTTCTCTGTCCCCCCCTCCCCCGCCCCAGTTTACACACAAGGAAAATATTCTTTGTAAAATATTCATTGAAAGTCACTACTAGGATAATTATAGTACCTGGTGAATATTTGTCTCCCATTGGAGGGAGAGATTTTAAAAATAGTTAATATCTTTGCTATCACCTATTTCAGTTGTAACTCTTACACACAATTAAAAAAAAACCCTTGAGAGAACCAATGTGTGACATAGGTTAAAAAATTAATGGGAAAAAAACTATACCTGATTCAGCAGTCAGTTGATAAAGGCAAGTCAGTAGCAACAGTATCATTTGGGTAGCTGGCAGTGGGATGCATACCAGAGCAGCAAGTTGCAGTAAATATTAAACATTGTCATTACTTTTATCTCAAAGATATAGCTGAGTTAGTCTGTAGAATCAGTATGTAGAGAGATCTTGTAGCAGCTTCGAGACTAGCTGAAAAAAAGAAGCTGGCAGCATGAGCTTTTGTAGGCTTCAGTCTACTTCCTCAGATACTTTTAGGTTTTAGTTATCTGAGGAAGTAGACTGAAACCTACGAAAGCTCATGCTGGCAGCTGGGGTGCTACAAGATCTCTCTAAATTACTTTTATCTGTGAGTAAAGGATATAAAAAAGCAAATACATTTCATTTTTGGAAGCATCTTAAAAAGTCTTGCTATACTGTTGCTTTTCAGCTGAGAAAGGAACTTGTGTCATGACTACAAATTTTCACATGAAAGAATCTTTTAAAAAACAAACCCAAACAACGAATGCATATTAGAATGTTGTGATTGCATGTACTTACCAATCTAGGTAATGTTTAGATAGGATTTCAATTTCATGCAGGAATAATATTCCTTGCTTTCCACAGTGCGTAGCTTAAAAATAGTAGAACTGCTACTTTAGCTTCAAAATTAGACTTCAAGAATATGTTGCTTGTTCTGTCTCTTACTGTTGCTAAGTATTGGTTAAGTGTCAAGTTCTGCAGCTGGCTAGTTCTCTTATACAACCACGAGGGGCAGCTATAAACAGTTAGTGATAAATCTGCAGATCTTGGCAAAAACAGAGGAAATGTCCTGAAGTTCCCAAGTTACTATAATAGTTCCTCTGTGTTTCTTTTCTCACACTTGTGGATGTGTTCTGGATTGCTGTTCATATAGTTGCTGAATTGTCGAACTCATGCTGAGTTCTTTAGAAGACATGCTTTCTCATTAATTCTGGAACTTATACTTTCTGAGTTCTTTGGAAATTATACATCTTTGCTAAAGGTAAAAAGGTAAAAGTTTCCCCTTTGACATGATTGTCAAGTTATGTCTAACTATAGGGGATGGTGCTCGTCTCCATTACTAAGCCGTGTGAGCCAGAGTTATCAAAGATGATTCCATTGTCATGTGGCCTGCATGACCGAACAAAAAGGCACATGGAATGCTGTTACCTTTCCACCAAAGTGGTACCTATATATCTACTTGCGCTTTTACATGCTTTCGAACTGCTAGGTTGGCAGAAGCTGGGACTAGTGGCAGGAGCTTACTCCGTCACATAGCGCTTGGGTCTTGAACTGCCGATCTGCTCATCTTGTGGCCATCAGAGTCACTACATCCCTTACATCTCTGCTATTGTTCCAATATTTCTGGAATTTATCATTATGAACCAACTCATTTCACATCATTGACTTTTTGAGTAGCTAGATAATCCCAACCCACATTCCCAGTTACCTTACTTGAGACATTTAACTTGCTTAAAGAACTTTGTTTTAAAACAGATTAGATTTTAAATGTAACACAAAACCATTCATGTAAGACAGAACTATTCCTTTGGTAGCATGGCAATTCATTTTCCTGTCAAGCATACATTTCAGAGAATAATTGAATGACCACAACCTGAATTTATTTTTTTTTAAAAAGGTGAAGTGAGATTTCTTGGCAGCAAATATAAATGCTGCTACATTTTCATTTTTAGTGCTAGCTCATTTTCAGTGCTAGCTCTACCATTTGGTACAATGGGCTTTAGGTGACAGATGCTGGGGCAGTATTTGCATAATCCCAGCTGTTCCTTCTGAGCCTCTTGGCTTTCCCCTTTTCATGGAGAACAGAGTTGTATGTGCCACAAAGCATGTACTATGCCCCCTAAACTGACCTGGTACTTTCAGTCATAGAGGAAAAACTTATTCTACATTACTGTTGTAGACTGTAAAATTCAATTGCTAATCCAGTTAGCTTCTATATATAATATGGATAGGGAGATACCATATTATTTGCCTCTTTCAGCAATTTTTTTTGGCTATCACTGTATATGCCAACAGTGAATGTCCCTTGCAGAAGAAGTACTGGTATGTGGATGTTTCATTCAGCTGGGGAGATGTGTGTAAGAAGAACTGTCAAAACTGTAGATTTTATCAGACGGGGAAATCGGGGGTTTAAACGGACATTATCCTGTGAAAATCATGCAATTATGGTGAAAAGTTAGACATGCATCGCGATTAAAGAAGACGTATCCTGGCAATAACCAAGTAATAACTAGCAACCAATCTCATTCAGCCAGGTGGGGGACACCTGGCTGAATGAGACAACATGTGAAAGGGATCTAGGAGTCCAAGTAGACCACAAGTTGAACATGAGTCAACAGTGTGATGCAGCAGCTAAAAAGGCCAATGCAATTTTAGGTTGCATCAATAGAAGTATAGTGTCTAGATCAAGGGAAGTAATAGTGCCACTCTATTCTGCATTGGTCAGGCCCCACCTGGAATACTGTGTCCAGTTCTGGGCACCACAATTCAAAAAGGATGTGGAGAAACTGGAGCAGGGCGACTAAAATGGTGAAGGGTCTGGAAACCTTGCCCTATGAAGAACGCCTTAGGGAGCTGGGGATGTTTAGCCTGGAGAAGAGAAGGTTAAGAGGTGATATGATCGCCCTGTTTAAATACTTGAAGGGATGTCACATTGAGGAGGGAGCAAGCTTGTTTTCTGCTGCTCCAGAGAACAGGACTCGGAAGAATGGATGCAAACTGCAGGAAAAAAGATTCCACCTCAACATTAGGAGGAACTTCCTGACAGTAAGAGCTGTTCGACAGTGGAACACACTCCCTCGGAGGGTGGTGGAGTCTCCTTTCTTGGAGGTTTTTAAGCAGAGGCTGGATGGCTATCTGTCGGGTATGCTTTGACGGGAGTTCCTGCACGGCAGGGGGTTGGACTGGATGGCCCTTGTGGTCTCTTCCAACTCTAAATTTCTATGATTCTATGATTTCTATGATTCATGGGATTTCCCCATGAACAATTTGTTGCTGGTTATTACCAGTTTATTGTCAGGATTAATCCTCTTTAATCATGATGTCATGTGAAAATCTTCACCACAGTTGTGCGATCTTCATGGGATGTCTGTTTAAACCCACCTTACCCTGCTTTTCCCTGTGTGATAAAGTCCTGTGTCTAGCACATGATCTGATCCCATAAGTTCTGCTCAAAAAAGATCAGTCTTGCTCTAAAGTTTAACAGACACGGTTGCTACAGTCAAAAGTATCAACATGTGAGTTTGTTGCCACTGAACAAGTTTCTAATACTGTATGTCACACTAGAAATGTTGACATTTTTAATGTATGTTAAATAGTTTCTCCCCAGTCAGTGAATTTTGCCATTTGTGTGCTGCTGGTTTGGGATGAGACATGGGTGGGAGACTTGTGGCCTTCTAGATTATAATGAACCACTGTACTCATAATTCCTTACCAGTCTCTGTGCAATTGATGAAAACTCGAGTCTGGCAGCACAAGGTACTTACCCTGTTTCCCCGAAAATAAGACATCCTCAGAAAATAAGATCTAGTAGAGGTTTTGCTGAATTGCTAAATATAATGCCACCCCCAAAAGTAAGACCTAGCAAAGTTTTTGTATATAAATATACAGTATATAATAAATGTTAAATTTTTTGTTCAACAATAAATGTAAATTCTTCTTCATGGAAAAATAAGACATCCCTTGAAAATAAGACCTAGCACATCTTTGGGAGCATAAAATAATATAAGACACTGTCTTGTTTTTGGGGAAACACGGTAAGCCTGATGTAAATGTTACCTTGATCCTCACATGATTGATAATATGATACTGAACTTTTCTCTTTAGCCAACTTTGGTGTAGCATACCATACATTAAATGATTTGATTTCTTGCAAGTGTTACTGTGTACATTGTTCTTTCAGGTCTTTGATGACTGAGTGCAACACCAACACCAATATAAAATGCTGTTTGGTGTTTCCTTATGTCAGATATAAACTGATGTATGATGGAGGCAGAAATGAAAAGAACTTGGCACAGGAAACTGAACCCTCAGAGAGGAACTGCCAGGGAGAATGGTTTGAGTTCATTTAGATGAAACCTTTAACTCTGAGGGAAAACTGCCAGCTATTGAGAACTACTTTAACTGTTGCAGGAAAAGCTTGTGTTTCTGAGAGCTAGTGCTTGCTAATGTCAGTTGTTAAACTTTTGTCTTAATGCTGTTGCTCATAGTTCATAAGGATACTTTAGAAACAACCAAAAGTGAAAACACTTTTTGTTCTTGATAGACATAAGGAAAAAAAGAAGAAGCAAACAATTCTCAAAATGCCTTTTAAAGTTATTTTTATATACCCAATGCACTGCAGAATTACAATTTTCTTCAAGGGCTTTTATCTTCCCAAAGAGGTAGAATCCAAAGATACAGCCATATTAGTCTGTAGAATCAGTATGTAGAGAGATCTTGTAGCACTTTTCAGACTAACAGAAAGAAGTTGGCAGCATGAACTTTCGTAGACTTAAATCTATGAAAGCTCATGCTGCCAACTTCTTTCTTTCAGTTAGTCTCTAAAGTGCTACAAGATCTTTATGCTCTCTTTCTAAAGGTTTGCAGCACTGCAGTGTTAGAGTTCTGTAAAAACTTAATGTGCTGTAAAGCATTAATGCAATATGTGTTAACATGGAAACATAATGCTTCACTGCAGAAGAAAGACAAGAAAAATAAAGTTTTAAAAATCTGAATACCTGCCCCAGTCTCGTATTAGGACTATAGACAGGAAAGACATTGTTATACAATAAACTTCAAACAAGGAAGGTTAACTTATTTTAGTGTTCACCTTATTTATAGAATTCTCTTCTTCCAGAAGTAGTAAAGCCTGCAGTTTTTTTTTCTTTAAAAAAACAATCTTACATTAATTCTTGCAGCAGAATTGTTTGAAGAAATAGTCCCAAGTTGCAGGACTTAATTAAGACATGCTGAGACTTTCTGTGATATCAGGTTCTAGGAACATTATTACTACTAAAATATATATATTCTAAAAACTCTGTAAAATTTAAAATTTAGATTTAATAATGTATTTAGAGACACTTTGAGGCTTCAAATTGTAGTTTACTTAACTTATGTGTAAATAAGTTAACCAGCCCTGCAAGTTTACAAAAAGACCACTACTTTCACAAGCAGATGGCTCATGTGGGTAAATTACTTGGATGAACAATTGCTTTATGTGAAATTACCTGCTTCCTTTTATGAAATGAATCACATGTTGTGATTTCTTCACTCCAGAAAAGGGAAGTGCTTGAATATTGTGCTGGTCTAATACCAGGTGCTGTAGACTATGGGGTCGTTCAGACTACCATATGAACTGGTTTGTAAACCGGTTTAAAATCAAGAAGTTCATACTGAAACTGGTTTTAACACTATCAAATCTGGATCTTGCACACCCGTAGTGGGGCAAATCCCCCTAAACCCAGTTTTTCCCAAAGCGGTGCATTTACCATTTCTTTTGGGAAAAAACGGTTGGAGGGAATGTGAACTTGGCTCTGATCATGATCAGCTCAAGTTCAGGGGAGGGGAAAAGGCCAGGGGCGGAACATGCCTCCTCTCCCGGCAAAATTGGGCACTCCTGCATTTTAAAATATTTTTTATTTTATTTATTATTTATTATTTATTTTAATTTAATTTATTCTACTTAGTATATATTTCATTTCATTTCATTTCATTAATTATGTATTTTATATTATTATTATTATTATTATTATTTGACAGTTCATGCACAATCCACATGAGGCCCTTTAAATCGGAGGCTCCCTTTCCATTCATTTTAAAGAGCCCCATTCATGGTGAGTTTATGAATGGGGATTTTCGAACCGGAGGGGAAACTATCCATATATGGATTGGGGGTTTCCCCTCCAGTTTAAATAGCCCCATTGAATGAATGGGCCTCTGACTGGAAAGGGAACCTCTGGTTTGAAGTGTATGAACTGTCAAATTGTAAAAATAAAATAAAAAAATAATAAATACAATACAATAAATAATAAATACAATACAATACAATAAAAATAATAATAAATAAAATAAAATAAATAATAAATACTGAAACTATAGTAAATAATAAATAATAAATAAAAATAAAAATAAAAAAATGCAAGAGTGCCCGATGAAGTACTGGGTGCTGATAAAAACGGAGGAGGAGGAGGAGGAGGGGAGGTTTGGAAAGGATCCCCACAAGCTGCACTGCTCCATGCACATAAGCTGTCAAATATGAAACAAAACAGCTCGCGCAGCCAATGGCTGCATCAGACATCACCATGACATCATTTGATTGACAACCAAGAGGCTTCATTTTGAATTGTTACTTTTTCATGTACGAACTTAAGTGGGGTAAAATGCACCGGGAAGCATCTATGGGGGCAAAGGGTAGTATGAACTTCTTTCCGGAGAGATTCGATAATGGCATGCACAATCTCATCCGGATCTAACCAGGGCAAATGGGCTAGTATGAATGGGGCCTATATTTCAGAGGAAGGAACTGGGAATACTATCTTTGAATATTTTTGTCTAAGAAAATGCTATCAAATTCATGGGGTTGCCATAAATTGAAAAGCAGCCCGAAGGCACTTACACACATATAAAGTTTCCTTTTTGCTAATGTGAGCAGTGTCTTTGAGGAAGTAATGAGGCTGTGGGTATTATTGTCATAGTAAATGGCATCATCCCTTCCCCCCAACACACAGAGAGATACAAGAAGACAGGATCAGCAAGCTTGTGGGAACCACATGATTGGCACAACTTTAGAAGTTGGGAAAACTTAAAAAGGGAAGGGACTGAAAATAATGTGATGTAGACTGAATGTGTTCAGTGAACACAGAAATGTTGGCAGACTGGAGAAGTGGAATCAGAAGGCTAGAGTAATATATGGAACAGAGTTGTTGAATTCCTAGCAGTCTTACTCCTGAGGATTACGGCTGTTCAAGATTCCATCAACTATTTTATATATCCTCCTAGCTTGTTGCAGATCATTCTTGTTGCAGATCTTTTTAACTATAATGGCGTGTGTGAGTGTGTGTGTGTGTGAGAGAGAGAGATTGAGACTTCTGTCAGTGTAATGACAGAATGACAGAATATCCCTTGTTGTCACTCCAGCTGAGACCACTCAAAAGCATCATCAACGAGGCACTATTAGTTCTGGAGAATAATACAGTCCTCTCACAAACTGTGAGAAGCAGCCCTTTATTGGTTTACAGACAAACTCCAAATCTTAAACAACTTCTCACGCACAACAGGATACACACCATAGATACATACACTCATACCATACAGGAACGAGGTCCTGCCACAGCCCCAGATGCACATTATTACGGGGCCAATAATATCACACACAATATCAGAGGTATCTCTACTTGTTCTTCCTCCAATGTGATATATGTCATCCTCAGCCAGCAATTCTACCTTTGATAAATATGATAGTCTCTACACAAGAAGATAAATTGATACAAAACTGACATTAGAAATTGCAGTATCCAAAACCATCTGCAGGATATTCCAACTTTCCTGTACAAACCATTGAAGGATTAATAGGTCACTATCCTTGAACAAGGAAATTACAAAGGAAGACTAGAAAGAGAAATCGCTAAATTGAATTATAATGTGCTCACAAATTCCAATCGATTAGCAGGGGTATGAAGAAAGACAATGGCTTCATAGTGCACTTACATATACAGTCGTCCCCCGGGTTACGAAGGTAATCCGTTCCGGATTACTTTTTGTAACCCGGAAATGGTCATATCCCAGGGGACCGCTTTAGCGGACGGACTGCGCAGCCGATTTAAAGGGGCCGCACGGTTTTTCCGTTTCGTTCCCCGGGGAATCCTTCGGATCCCGGGGGAATTTTAGCGGTCCCGCCGGTTTCGGACCCCGGGGATTTCGTTCCCCGGGGGATTCGCAAACCGGGGGACCACTGTATTAGTACAAGAGTCCTTGTTACTGCACATATAACAAAAATAATCTTTCTCAGAGTTTTGAACCCAAGGCAACTGATTTTTGTTAAGCAGATTATTGCTTTCTCACCTCAATATTAACCAATCACTATGAAAAATCTGAAAGACCTCTGTCACCTTGTCCAGCCATTTGACAATTTAGGGCAAGGAATATGATTTGCATCTTTTTGGATTCTATTACATTCTGTCTCACTGCCATAACTGTATAAGTATGCTTTATAAACTGAAGGTTTAATATCAGTCTGTACTGTATCTGAAGAAGTGGGTTTATATCCATGAAAACTCATGTTAAAATAAAAACCAGTTAGCTTTACAGGGGCTGCCAAGTTTGTTTTTTGTCCCCCTTCATTCCTGTTCTTTTATACTTTTAGAGACTAACTTGGCTATTTCTTTGCAAACTGTCAGCATTTTGTATCAAATGACTTTCTGATAGTGAGAGCTAGTTACCTTTTTTGTCTCTTACTTGGTTTCTTTTAGTAATATCGATATTGGTTATTTGTACTGATTTTACTGCTATGTGAACTTGGGTCCTAGTAACATACTGGCTTGTTGTTCATATTCACCCAGCTATAAATGTTGGATTAATGGTATCAACGTCTCGTGCTCCTCTTCTTTTTCTTTTTCTCTTTTATTATTAGAAACTGTACTGGTTGCAACACTGTTCAGACCTAATAGGAAATATTTTACCCACTTAATGTATTTCTGATATCAGAAGAGAGACAGATTAAGAACTTCAAAGGGCAAGGGAGAGGAGATATGCCAATGCATGCAGCTGTACTTCGTTACAATGACAACTGTATAAACTGTTTATTCCTTGTAGGCTAATGATAATACTTCTCAGTTGATTAACCAAAGTACCTCTCACCCAGCCAGATTTCAGGTGTGGGGCCACTTTCCTCTTTACTTGTATTTTTTCCAAGAAACCATGGTTTTAATTCTTTGTTCTTTATCCACAACTGAAACTAATCCTTGATACACTTGCCTGCATTGCTGCCATCTCTGTCCTTGTTACACTTAATCTCTCTTCTTTCTGCTTGTTGACTCCTAGCATCAATCTGGTTGGGATTATGTGTGAGAGTAAAGAACCACATTTTTTTCTTCTTTCCTGCAAGACATTCTCTGCCAATATCAGTGAGAGTTCTGGCATTTGTAAGAATCATTTTTGCATCCATTACATGAATTTTGGAAAGCAATAGTAGCTGTTGCCTTATTCCATCGATGTTTGAAAATCAGAAACATTGTATGGCTGGTTTACCTGATCTTCCCATCAATCAGATACTCTTCTGTGCTCACTGTGTGTTTGCCATCATGAGGGGGAAAGATAGTAGCATTGTACAGAGATCTACAAAAACCTTGACACCCCTTCCTCTGTATGTAGTTCTCATGAGAAATTTCATGGAGGCTGATCTGTTCTTGACAGGCGGTCCTGTTGAGCTACCTTCTCTTGTCAAGAATGAGAACTTTTGTGAATATTCTTCATGTTAATTCCCATTATCATGGGATAGCACTTCCCATTATCCCTAGCCAACAGTTCTAGAGGCTGGTAGATTGGGAAGGTTGTTATAAGACCTTTCTACCTTTACTAGATGTTATAGAAAAGAGTTAGGGCTATTGGTTTTGGCAGCAGTCATGCTGTATCTGGTTCCAGGCCATGTCTATAAAGTACTGTGTACATTAGTAATAGTAATCTATACATCCTAACAGTCACCCAAGTTATGGAAGAAATAGAAAGGATGAATGATAGGGAGAGTACTGATAAATAGCATGGCTATTACATATACCTAAAGCCTGTAAAATAGTTAAAATACAGCCAGCTCTCTTCCTCCATGAATTGGAGCATCTGCGGACTGGAGCATCCACAGGTGGCCTGCCCTGTTTTCCCTGATGGTGGTGTAAGCCCACAGCCACTACAAAGCAGTTGTATGCACATCACAGCACCATTGCAAACAAAGGGAGTTGAGGTCCTGTGGATTTTGCTATTTGGTGTGTGTGTGTGTCCAGAACAAAACAGCATGGATACGAAGAGCCAACTGTAGCTTATTGAGGATAAGGGTTCAATTTGTTCTATGAGGATCATGTAACTCCTATATGGCAAATGCATTTTTGTTTGTATAAACACATACATATGCTTCACATAACCACCCAGTATGCAACAACTATGGGAAAAAATGGTCTGTCAGGGATCACTAAGAAAAATTCAGTAATAAATGGCTAATATCAGAATGCCTTTTCATTAATATAGGGAATGACAATCTCACATGTTTAATACTGTATACAGTTCTAGTCAGGAAATCACAAAAAGGATATTGTAGAGCTAGGAAAGGTTGAGTAAATAGCAACCTGAAGGCTAGATTACCTTCTCTATGAAGAAAAATTGCAACTTTGGAAGCTTTTTCCTTAAGGGAAAAAGTGAGTAGGGCCACAAGATTTATTTGGTGCACACAGAGAGAAGACACCAGGCTTTAGGGAAAACTTAAAAGGGAATACCTCAAAACTGATGAAAAATGAACATTTTTATTACCTACAGATAACTGAGAATTTGAGCAGATGGAAATAGAGGAGAAAAGGAAAGCCTGAAGGAAGAAAAGAATATACCATCTAAACCCACCTAAGCCCACTCTTTTCTGTTTAAGTTGATGCCACTTCTATTCAACCAGTTCAGCAAGCCCGCAGTCTTGGTTTCATTTTTGATTCTTCTCTGTTGTTGATTCCCCAGATTCAGGCCACCGCCAAGGCCTGTAAATTCTCTCTTTACAACATTGCTAAAATCCGTCCATTCCTCTCAGCCTCTACATCCATACCACTGTGAGAAAAAGATTCTGGATTCAGTAGGCTTTTGATATGATCCAGTAGATCTGCTTTTATATTATTATGAAAAGTGGTTGAATTCTCTACAAAACCATTGTTTTATGGATTCTGAATTATTATTAGAACAACAACAACAACAGTGGAATAAAAGGGAAAAAATAGCTCTAGGTATTCTCTGTGTTCAGCTATGGTAGGAATAGGCAACTTTAGTGGATTTGGGGCCCAGTTTCAGCATAGGATCAGACTGTCCAAAGCTCACTGCAGAAATAAACCAGTTTGGGACTGATTTAAATACCCTGGCTCAATGTTATTTAGCCTTCTCTGACAAAGAGGTCTGATGCTAAAATAAACTACAATTCCCAGGATTCCCTAGCACTGAGCCAAGGTAGTTAAAGTGGTCTCAAACTGGATTATTTCTGAAGTGTGTTTTGGACCATAGTAGGTTTCACCATGCAATGTACTTTCCAATATTTGGTGGTAACTGGAAGTGCACAGTTTCACAAAATCACGGTTCCACAGTTAAGACATGCAGTGACATATTCCTATTTTAGAGGTGAATCCCACATCTTGGAGATTTCTGGAAGGATGATGATCTTCTAAGAAAGACACACATTCTCTGTGGTTTACAACAAGACAGCTATTTAGTTTATTTCTGTAAATGAAATTTGGTAGCTCTGTTAAATTCAACAGTGCCAGTGGGGACTCCTGAGGCTACTAAACAGCAAGGGGGTAAACCCACATAGACTAGCATTCATTCTCCTCAGGTTCCTTTTCCTCCCCAAGGAAAGACCTGAAGCTTACCGGGCTAATTTCAGGTACTCATGACTTTCTAGTCTCTCCAAGTGTTCTTCTCTTTAGACAGAAGTTCCTGACCCAACCAAAATATTATTTTGTTTGTGAGACGCCTTTCTGGGAGAAAAGTGGCATAGAAATTAATTAATCAAATTAAATATATATATAAAAAAAATAGTCTGAGGAAAGAGGCTCTTTTAATGTGCCTACAAGCAATATTTTGGACTACAGGCCATCACAATAATACTTTTCCAGGGGAGTAGAAGTCCAAAGCTGAGATGCTGAACCGCTCCAACTTTCTGGCCAACATCATTATGGAAAGCTAACATGAACACTTTCTCACACCATAGTAGTTTGAAGAAAAGAGTGCAAATACATTTTGAATCTCTGGCTTTGTTGTTATGAGGAGATTAAAGGAAAAATGAACTATGTAAACACTTGTAGATAGGCACAACAGACAGACCTATTTGTTACAGGAAAATATAACAGAAAACAGTCTCTCGACAGATTATGCAAACATACTGTGAGACTCTTCTGTTCCTCTAATGCCTAGTAGTGTCATAATACAGCTGTTGGAACTGTGCTTTCAGTAGATAAGTTTCTGGTTGTTGACAGTTTGGTGATGATTCTTTGAATTGTGCTGTTGACCCCTGGATAACATTGGCATAATTCCTGTTCAGCTCTTTAACATGTCAAAAGGCTGTGAAGTTTACTTATGTACCTAGATCTATTAAATTCAATATATAGTCTCATTTTTGTCATTGTTTATTCCTATGTGCATGGAGGGCTGATCTTCCCAGAAGGGTCATAATGTGTAAGCTGGATCTTATCACAGCTCTGACTACAAATAATGCCTCACCCCAGTGCTGTTGCTCTTTTTACCATTGCAGAATGTATCATGTTACCACTGGGAAGCATGGAATGCTACTAGAGTGCTTGTTGTTTCCCATGAGAATTGTGGTTTTGGCAGCCTGTTGGGAGCATGATTGTGCCTGGAAAAGCACATGTTTCCCACATTTTGTATTTCTTATGAATAATGCTGTCATTTCTGTGGCAGTGATGGAACTGGTGATGGAAGGGACGTTTTCATAGAGCTTCATCTGTTTCATTAACTGCATATTATCCACTCCACTAAAATGTAGAATCTAAGTGATCTAAAATACAACAATCTCATGAAGTTAAAATATTGCCACTTGGGATACTCAAGTAGTTAAAATAATAATAATTATAAGACATTTTAAAAAAATAGTTCTTTGTGATTTAACAGGCACAAAGGGTCCAGTTAATGGCATTTATGTTAGTGTTGCTACTGAGAATGCACATGGAAAGTGTTTCCTGTTGTATTAATTAACAAGAGTGTATTGCCACCTTTTGACTGTGCAGTATACCTGCTGATCATAAAATTTATTTTTAAACATATGACATTTGGCAGTACTCAAAATGATATGTTCTAATCTTTTGACTTTTATGGCTTTCACAAAATGTAACAAAGAAAATCTTGTGTCACACTGTCTTATTTTAATACAGTACTTCCCACTTAAATGATGCATAAATAAGATTAGGAGGAAACTAGTTAAACAGATGTTATCCAGACTTATTTCTGATTGGTATTTAGCTTTTCTTCAAGAAGAATATGGGATGCAGTGCCTCACATAGTGAATTCTGGCCTGATCTCTTGTTTACTGTTAAAATGGCTTGGCTCATGAGATTGGGATTTAAAGGCTTATGATCCTAAGTGCGATGAGCAGAGGCATTAAAAATCTTAACTCAGGAGAGTGTTCTTGAGCTAACTTGATTGTGGCCTAATTTAGATTTTATATAATCTCAGTTGAACATACCGTATATACTCGACTATAAGTCAACCTCATGTATAAGTCGAGGACAAGTTTTGGAACCAAAATTATAGATTTTGTTATGACCCATGGATAAGTCAAGGGTAAAATTTAGGGGCATGTAGGAAAGGATATAAAGGATGAAGCAAAGCAAAACAATGTCAAATAACTTCCAAAAGTCCATCAGACATAACTCTTTGTGCTTATTCTTAAGACTGGATGGATGAGAGAGTAAAGGGGGTTAGTGCTTCCAGGACAGATTATACTCTTGCTTTTCACCAGGGGATGGTTCCATCTTTTAAATAACAGTTAAGATACAGTACTTACATTGACCCGTGGATAACTCAACTCAGGTTTTTTTTTTTTTTTACAATTTTTTGACCTAAATTTCTAGATTTATACATTAGTATATACAGTATGTGATAAATGACAAAACTATTTGTAAGGGCACTTTCACATTTTTCACTGCTATGGATTCATACTGTGGAAGCCTGGAGTTTATATTTGGTCTGTGGCTGAGAACTCTAAATATATGAGAATTGGACAGTGAAGAAAGCAGATTAGGAAGGTGTGGTACTGGAGAAGTGCAGATGATGCCGTGAATGGCCAAAAGACAAACAGTTGGGTCTAGCACGAATCAAGCCTGAAATCTCTCTGGAAGCCATGAAGAATAAACTGAGGCTGTCATACTTTGGCCACATCATGAGAAGGCAGGACTCATTAGAAAAGATGACGATGCTGTGGAAAGTGAGAGGCAGTAGAAAGAGAGCAAGACACAATCAGACATGAATCTGCAAGATATGAGCAAAGAGGTTAAGAATAGAGGGTCATGAAGATGTCTCATTCACAGGGTTGCATGAGTCAAAGTCGACTCCTAGGCAGCTAACAACAGCAACCGTCAACTTGTCAGGATTCCATAGGGTGGAAAGGTTAATGTAGAATCATTGTGCTATAACTTTGTAATGTAAAAGGGCCCTAACTCTAAAGAATTCCTAGTGTCATAATAGAAGCAATCTTTTCTCCACTAGATGGCACAGTATAACCTTTCTAATAATTCTGAAATCCATGAAAGCTCGGTTTCAGTGTACACTGTTCTAATTTCCTGACACTGGCTCAATTACAGCAAACAACAAAGAATCTTAGGACACTTTTAAGGCTAAGCAATTTTAAGTTAACAAATTCTTTTATTTGTATGTGTTTCTCCATTTTTTAAAAAGTATAGGTTGAACATCCCTAATCTGAAAATCTGAAACGTGCGAAAATCTGAAACTTGTTTCATGGGTGGGTGAAACAGTGACACCTTTACTTTCTGATGGTTCAGTGTATACAGACTTTTTATCTTGAACAGAATTATTGAAAATATTCTATAAAATTACCTTCAGGTAGTGTATTCACCTTATGTGTATAAGGTGTATATGAAACATACATGAGTATGCATATGCAAATATTCCAAAACATATTTGTTCTATATCAAATCCAGTAAGGTATAAAGTATTGCAGTACTGCAGTATTGAAAAACCAGTGGGAGAATACTTTAGTGTCCCACGGCATTCTTGTTAGCGATCTCAAGATGGTCGTTTGTGAGCTATTCCAATGGAAAACAGCTGGCAAGTGTTCATCCAAAGTTTCAGCTCTGTCTCCTGAGGCTTATAAGGGACAAACACTTTTGATCATATTGCATATGTTTTAATCAGCTTATCAGTGCAAGGAAATCTATGTTACTGACCAACTGCTGCTTTGTTAATGGCCTATAGTTTAACATAGGCCATTAACAAAGCAACAGTTGGGCAGTAACATAGATTTCCTTGCACTGATAAGCTGGTTAAAACATATGCAATATGATCAAAAGTGTTTGTACCTTATAAGCCTCATCCCATTTTGTCATCCCATTTCCTTCTGATGCCACTGTTTATAACACCATCACTCCGTCACCTACCCAAGCATGCAAATATAATTCTGAAACAGAGGTCATATTTAATTCATCTGATGGGCGGACAGGGTCCACCAGCAGAGGTGTGGTGGTTTTCATGTCAGTACAAAATATGGCAGCCAGGCTGGTTACAGGCACATCTACAAGTGGTCATATTACACCAGTTATAAAGTCTCTTCTCTGGTTGCCCATTAGTTTCTGGGCAAGATAACAAGGGTCCTGTCTTCTTGCAGGAGCATCTCCTGCCAGATAATCCATCCCGCACACTTCACTCCTCTGGGAAGAATCTGCTACAATCTAAGACCAGACTTTCAGCAGTGACCCAGAGGTCTTTTTTATAAGCCACTCCCAGGCTCTGGAACAACCTGCTGGATTGGAGCCGCCACATTACCACCTTGGAAACCTTCAAGAAGGCTATTTAGATGTATCTCTTCCGGCAGGCCTTTCCAGAGTAGAATAACTCCCGGCATGCCTCCCCTCCATCTTCCTTTTTTCATCCTTCATCGTTTACCTTGGAACTTTTATTGTATATTACCTATTTGTATATGGATGTTTTAATTTTCCTCTCAGTTTAATTCTATTTCAAGGGTTGATTAATGTTTTATTATTAGGGGGCGGGTTAGGGCTTCTAGAATTTTAAGGTATTTTTAGCTGTATGTTCTTTTAACTGATGTAATCCGCTTGGATTCCACGAGATTAAGCAAAATACAAATAAATATTATTATTATTAGTAGTAGTAGGATGGTGTATAAACATCATGCTTTAATCTGAACTTTAAAAGAACTATCTAGTTTCTCCAAAGAATAGCTCCTTTATAGTTCAGGCTAAAACCTAAAGTAGAATCACCACTCCCATTCACATGGAAGCCTCTAACGACCACGAAAATATATGCCATAATAACCCTGGTGAGTCTTCAAAGTACTATAAAATCTTTTGCAGTTTTCTCATGGTTTAGTGTACCGTATTTTTCATACCCTTCATAGAAACAGTACAAATTTTTCTCTTATCAGATTGTAGAACACCTATAACCAAAGTATTTATTCACAGACAACAAACATATTGATACAAGTTAGTAAAGTCTAACTGTTGAAGATAATGTCACAGATCAGTGTATTCATGATATATGCGCACTTCAGAACGTCTGACACTCTGAAGTGACCTAATGCTTTCACTCCTTGTTCGCATATTTGATTTCCTGAAAAGCCTTCGAGAAAATGATCTGCACATGAAAAAATAGATGATTGGATCTAGGCATACATTGCATGCAGACAAGAAAAGTGTCACTTCTTTGCAGTAATAAAAGATTTTATGTGCTGAATCATCTAACAATTTATCCAAATGTCCAAAAATGAAAGGTATTCTGCACAAATGGTATGGTAAAAAACAAGTGAAAAATACAGCTACTACTACCCTTATGCTTTGGTTGTGCTTCCGTTTGCGGCTTGAACAGCTGATAAATTGTTTGCTTGATTTATAGATATATTTTGATATTTCAATGTAGCATCCTATTAATGCGATCAGGATAATGAAAAACATGCTGTTATTGATGTAAATGACTGCTTTGTGCCACTTGACTCCCAAAGGACTCTTCAGTTTTAAACAGTCACTAACATTTTGCCTACTTGGGTAACCATTTGTAAGGATTACATTTGGCAAGGCTAGAAATGTCATCACAATCCAAACACATGCAGACAATATCTTGGTGAAAGTCATGCTGTACATCCTGGAGTCTCCAAACGGTTTCACCACTTTTAGATATCGGTCGATACTAATAAGTCCAAGAAATACAATGGTAGTATACATATTGGCATAAAACAATACAGTTGTATATCGACAAAGAAAAAGATTGAAGTGCCATGGTCCCAGTCTTGAGTCTTGAATAATTTTAAATGGAAATGTCAGTGTCATCAGCAAGTCTGCAACCACTATATTTTTGAGATAAAAGATAAAGCTTGTCTTATTTCTGATGTGGAAGAAAATCCACACTGCAAAACTATTCAGTAGGATGCTTGCCAGGAATAGGATGAGGTAAAGCACAGGCAATACAATGGTGGTAAATTCATTACTGGTAGAATTCCCAGGTTGTTCTTGTGAATAATTGGTTAAAGTAGCGGTGTCTTGACCCAGATGATGATTATCTATAGGAATGATGGAAAGAAATAATCTAAGCTGGTTACAAATTATGGCTGTTCATTTGTTGATTTTATGTAACTATAGCAATAATAATGTAGAATTACTTGTGGGATGGCTGGGCCTGATATTTAGAGTAAAAGAAGGAGGAAGCATAACATTTATCTTTTATTCATCATTACCTGGAACGTTCTCCTGAATGTTTTGCTTAGATAGTGTACATATAATGCTTTGTGGTCTTATACAAGTTGAGTATCCCTTATCCAGACTCCTAAAATATTTCAAAATTGTCCACATGAGTGGCTGAAACAGTAATACCTTTGCTTTCTGATGCTTCAGTGCACACAAACTTTGCTTCATGCACTTTAAAAAAATATTATGTATAAAAATACCTACTGGCTATGTTTATAAGTCATATACAAAACCTAAATGTGTTTCATGTTTTAGACTTGGGCCCCATCTCCAAGATATCTCATTATGTATATCTAAATATTCCAAAATCTGAAAAAATCTAAAATCCAAAACACTGTTCTTCCCAAGCATTTCAGATAAGGGTGACTTGGCCTGTATCTGTCCTTAGGTGGGACCCAAGTTATTTGAAATACAGGAAAAATGAGAAAAATAGAAGGAATTCTGATTGATAGGGAGGGTCATTTTGGTTGTTCTTAAACTACTGAATGTGTCCCATAGATTGGTCCTTGAAACATGGGTGTGTGCTGGCAGGGTAGAAACTGTTTGAAGCAGCAATTGTCCACGATTAAAATATTTCAGGAGCAAACATCCAAGCATCACTTCAGGTAGGAGTGCCCTGTCTTTCCAACCTCTGTTTTAAGAGATATGGGTCTTCAAGGACTGACTTTAAAGCTGTTTCTAAAAAGCAGAGGAAGGCTTTTTAAAAACCTTTTCCACTGCAATTCTGAGAGGTGATATCAATATAGTTTGCTAAGGAATGATAAGTGGTTTTTATGTGCCAAAGATTTGGACATAAATGCTAGGAAAATTATTCAGAGTAGATTTATATATATATATATATATATATTTTAAAAAAAAGTTTTTACACATTTGAATTGGTCTTTTTACTGATAAGTAGAGAGCCATGGCCCCAAAATTTGGTATGTAGAGAACCCAGAAACTATCTGTTTGTCCACACACACACATACACCTTTATCATATATAACATGGTATATGCATGTTAAGTCTATATATGAATAATTATGGATCATATAATTGCATATTTACTTCAGGTGGCAGGATTAGAATGGAAGGAACTTTCAAGGAAACCTATTTCTGTCAAGCATTTGGAGAAACTTACTAATGTTAAAAGCTGTAACAGTGGAACATGTTTCATAGAGAGGTGATGAGTAGCTGGAGAAATTTAAGCAGGTCGCTGTCTGCCAAGAAAGCTTTTGTTGGAAGAAACCTGCACTGACCTCCAAGGCCTCTTCCAATTTGATTCTGTGTAGAAAGGTCACTGTTAGGCATAGTGGATGAAACCTATGTATTCAGATGCAGTAATACCAGTTGCTGGGGAGCAATGCCAAGCAGTGGTTACTGTTATAATCCTTGTGTTCAAGATTTTCAGTGCCATCTATTGCTGAAAATGGGATGGTACACTTGATGAGCTTTTTTCTTTTTTTCTGATTCAGCAGAGCTTTTCTTCTCAGGCTAATTGAACTGCACACCCTCCAAATGTGCCAACATGTCATTCTACACTTTAGCTGCTTTAAAAATGTCCCAATATCTCTCTCATCCCCCTGATTTCTCCTTTTCCTGCAAACAGCAAACAGAATTCAAAGCACAAAACTAGTGTGCACTTAAGTCAGCAGGAGAGAAGGGGAGAGGATGGAATCTTGCCCTTCCCAATAGTTCAGGCAAAAGCAAACTACTACAGACTCCCCTACAGATTATGTGTTATTTCTCATTAATAAATTTTGCCAATTTTGAATATATTCTGATGTTGCTTGGCCATATGTGTCCTGCTTTTCACTTGTGGACTGCAAGTGGGCGTGGAACTGATAAGTTCTGATCTACTATAGTTGGGAGAGGTGTTCTTCGATGCTGTCTTTGGCAGTAGTTCTTGTATTTCAAGAAAATACTTTACACAACTGTGTTTATACTCTACAGAAAAGGTCTTCAAACCACAACTCTAACAATGAGGTGGCTAAAGGGTGTGCATTGTTTTAAAGTACAGCTGCAACCACCTGCACAAGTAAGTGGTGAGGCATATGACTAAGTTCCTGTCTGCATGCAAGGGCATGTTGGGCTGAGGAGCATTGGGAGCTTACACACAAAGATTAATGGTGGAAAAATTAAAGCATGAACTAGTTCTGTTGTGTTCATCATTCCTAAATTCAGCTCAGCAACATTATGAGCTAACAATAGAAAGAACTAACAAAAATCCCCCCCCTTGCATTTATCTGTGGAAGAAGGCCACAAGTCAAGTCCAAAGTATGAGATTGTTGGAATCTTTAGGAAGCCTTAAACTTTGACTGCATAAGTATTGTATCTACTGAATGAGGGAGCAGGCAGCAATGTAGGACTTTAGAAGCAGGCTGGTATCAAGTCTAAATTTATTCCAGTGTCAGGTGCATAGATAATCTGCTGGGACTGCTTGTAGCACCGTGCTGTAGGGCAGAGGTTCCTAGCCTGTACTCCAAGGAGCCCTTAGGGCTCCATGTTCACTTCCCTGGTGCTCAGCAACCACTCCAGGAAAATGAAAGAAATAAAATTTGAATGACATTAAAGAATAAGAATATATAATTATATATATTCCTAAACACCATTAAGTTGTAAGACATTAAGTTGTAAGACCTCTTAGGGGCTGTGCCATAGAAATAAGGGCTCTGCAAGTGAAAAAGGTTGGGAACCCCTGCTGTAAGGGAATCATGCTTGCTTTAGAATCTCTGTCAGTTTGGATTGCAACAAACCACTTGGATTGTATCCACAATACACTGTTAGCATCACTTTGATACCAACTTATGACAGTCATGATTTATTCTATAGAATTGTAGTATTTGTAGTACTAAGAATTCTTTGCTAGAGAACTCTGTGGTTATATCTCAGGGATGTGTGGTAGAGCTCTGTAGCAGAAAATTCTAAGTTCCTCTTCAAACTATTAATCTCAGGATTTTACAGGATAGTGTTATTACAGTTAAACAACTATAAGTGTGTAATGTAGATACACACTCAACTGCATATCTTGTGCAGCATATGTGGAAGCCTTGTTATGGGCCACCAAGTACATGATCAGGCCCCTAGGCTTCCAGTTTCTAGATTCATATATTCAGCCACTTGCCGCATATTAGGCTGTCTTTGTCTACACAGTTGTCAAGCAGTTTGTTGTTGTTATCAGCTGAGATGATAATGTGGGGTCTGGGTTTGTTTATTTTGTAAAGTTGTGACCCAAAGCTTAACAGCACTGAAGCTATCTACTACTCTTTCTGTGAGTTTTCATCACATCAAGTGGATCATGCTTAAAGCTCATGCTGACAAAACAGTCAAGGAAGTTGCAGTTGTATGTGTAGAGCTCTTTCAAATGAATATGAACATTAAACATCCACTTTAAATTGAGCAGATATGTAGTAGGGGCATGTACAAACGGGCAGAAAGAGGTGGTGAGACACTGCCCCTTTCTCCTCTGGATTGTGGCTGTGCCAACCAAACAGTGTGGTCACAATGTGGCTGGGAAAAGGAGCTGCAAAACACAGCTCCTTTCCGTGCCACTGCCAAGGTGCCATTAACGCCCTGGAGTGGTGCTGTGACATCTCTTGTGCACCACACTGTTTGGATGCAGTGCACAAGCATGTCATCGGTGCACATGCCAAAATGGCACTGGGAGAGTGTGGAGCATGCAGATGCTCCACTCTCCTGAGCCCTAAAATTGGCCCCAGGCCAGCGCTTTGTGCCGGTCTGTACTGAGCCTAGGTTACAAATCCTGGGCTATTTAGTTAGTGTTAAGTATGGTTAGCATTGGTGAAGACAGAATGATGGATCTGTATAAGGATGTGGGAGTTTATAGGGGGACTAGTCTGAGAAAGGACTGGGATGTACGGATCCTAATTGCCTGAGACAATCACCCTCATTTAAAAAAAGCATTCTTTCTTAGGTGACCAAGGCTAACTAGAACAAAGAGAAAAGTGAAATAAACCTCGTATCCAGTTACTGTCCTTCCTAATCAGTGAATCAGAATAATTTTACCTGTGTTTTTCAGATTGCCCTCCTCAGATTAGACATTCCTTTGTATGTACATCCATCCTTCTGTACCCATAGTCAGGATGGTTAGGCATTGTAATAACCACTAATGAGAGTTAGTTAATTGCTCTTTGAAAAAGGGTGTGTAGGTGTCACTAATCAACTTGTCTGACTGATGATGCATTTTAAGGGATGATCTGCACTAAATAATCTCCTGAAACAATCTTTGGGATCTATTTTTAAAAATGCTGTATTGTGTGGATTATACAGTAGGGTCTCTAAAATGTTATGATTCCAAAGCTGGAAATTCTGTTGTTTTCTGAAGGGAACCAACTTCTAGTTATTCTGTTTGAAAGAAGCCCATTGCCAGCCTCAAACAGTTTTGCTTAAAATCTAGTCCTCCAACTCCTTTAAAAAAAGACTATTATGTTCTTCTTTTGTTTTTAAGTTCAGAATCATACCTTATCATACTTTTAGTTCCAAGGAATTATTATATTATGCTCCTTGTAAATGTAGCTCTGATGAAACAGAGGACCCTTAACAGATAGCTAAAGCATTCAACATTTGGGTTCATACATATATATTGCCTTTACTAGATGTAAAGAAGAAACATCTTGTGGGAAGCCTAATTTTATTTTAATTGGGAGACTAAAGGTCAGTTTTGCTGATTATTCCCATATAAAAGGTCACACATATAATACAGACATATATACAATAGGAGTTGATTTGAATTGTTTATCTGGAAAACACTTATATTTATGTAGAGTGAACAATAATATGAAACCTGATTTTTACCCTGTGAATATTTTTTTTTCCAAAAAACCTGTGTGCATACAATAGAGGTGTTTTATTAGAAGGCCATGGGGTTGAAACTGTCTTGCTTGTGGGCTTAATTCCAGTATTAATCAGGAATAGAAATAATGAAACAGCCCTTTGAAAACAAAAAACAAACAGCTTCATTTATATGCCGCTTCATACCACCTAAGCAGTGTCTTAAGCAGTTTACAACTGTAAGCTACTTGCCCCCAACAATCTGGGTACTCATTTTAGCGACCTTGGAAAGATGTAAGCCTGAGTCGAGCTTGATCCCTTTTGCTGGTCTTGAACTCGCCACCTTATGGTTTTGAGTGAGTGAGTGGCTGCAGTACAGGCATTTAACCACTGCACCACCAAGGCTCCTTGGTGCATTTGAGCAGTGCAAGACTGCATTTGGGCAGTGTAAGATGACTACTACTTTTTTTTTCTTTTCTTTTTTTTTTTTTGCAGAATAGAAAAATATATTGGAAAAATAGATGCAACTGTATAAATCATTGAATCTGTTCTAAAATAATTGTTTGGGGATTTTAAAAAACTGATTACCTGAAAGCTTCACATCTGACAGGTTAGACCCCATTATTATTGTTGATTTGCAGGTCAAATGTTTTTCAGGAGGCACGATGGTGACAACTGATCTGGGGCACATCATGGTTTGTACAAGATTTAATTTCTGAAAAATACAGGAAGTGAAAATATTTACAGTGAGTAAATACTTCAGTGTCAGCAGCAGCAGCTTTTTACATATGGCTAAGAGGAAGCGCATAGTGTAATGGCGCCTCTCCTTAGAGTATGCTACAGGCTCCTCTGTGTATTATCCTTATTCTGAGGATTTGGGTATTGTCCTTATTATAGTAAGGACTGTCAGAATGTAAATTATCCCCAATTGTGAAAGACAGAGGGATTGGCTGGACTAGTACAGCATGCACCTAACCTCATTCATTATGATCTATGTTGACATTAAACAAGGAGAAAATGCCCATACTTCCAGTTTGTTGACATGGCCCTATTCTGTTGCAGGTGGCAACTTTTTGTGTTGTTTCAGGCATTTTCTTTTGTCACACACCTTTTTTCCTGTCTTTTCTTTGTCAAGACAGAAACATTGACATGACTGGAACAATTCCAACACTGGTATTACCAGAAGTGTGCCCTTTGTGGTGAGAAGCCAATAGTTTAGCAGGGCCACTGAAGGAAAGAAAAAAATAGTTGTACATTAAATTAACATTGGGTATTAGGGTAATAAGCTTTACATTTCTGCAGAAAGATAGTGACTATTCTTCTCCATAGGGATTATGGGTCCCCTGTGGCGTAATATATTTCAGATATCAGAGTTCATGTTTTTTTAAAGGCAGTCCTGTATGTCTAATTCTTTGATAATTCAAGGATACATTATGCAGTCGTTATGTTAAAGGGATTATTACTTTTTGAGTTTCAGAGGATTTTATATGCTATTTCATTATTGGATCTACTTGAGACTCTTTGTGAGGGGAAAGAGTTGTTTCCTGTTTGAGAGAGTAACTAAAACAATAAGTTAGGACCATCATGTATTTGACCAGAACAGCGTAAACCTTTCCACCATGAAAAGTACAAATGGGGAAACATTAAGTGTTACTTTACACTGATATGTTTCTAAAATTACCTTTAAGCAAGTTCTGTCAATTCCTGTCAATAAACTTTCTCTTACAACAGCTAGAGTGGTGTGAATGCAAGGACTGGTACAATGATAGCACCCAGGCCTTCAGTGATAACAGAAATGAATTATATTCCGACTGAATACACATTCACAGCTCATCTTGGCAGTATGAAATCTTGAAACCTTAGAGGATTCATTGAATGTAGAATTGATGAATTTTGCAAAGTTGTGAGTAATGGTAGGATTTTATAGACGTGGACAAATGGTCAGTGGAGCCAAAGGTACAGAAAATAACTATGGGGCAAAGACATGAAGCTGTTGTTGGCAAAACACACATACACCTTTCACACACTTGAATTAAAAACCTCAAAGAAATGCAGTTATGAATATCCCTACTAAAGCCTTGCAGACTTAATGGCTGTAGGTTCCTTCGTTGACTCTATCCACCTGTAATGTTTTGACTAACTTTCATTTTACCAAGCATCATTTCTATGAGGCATGTCAACTCTGAGCTATAACTGGATATACTTCCAAGCCTCTTCAAGACTCAGTTCTGTACCAAAATTTTTCACATGTCAGTGTTAATACAATAAACTATGTGGGTGATAAATGGGGGGCGGGGGCGCATAACAGTTCTATAGCTGATGGAGTTAGGGATTCCCTTGCAGCAAGTGATAGAACAGGCTCCTAAACAATTAATTCCACACAGACCATCCTATCACATATGATCAAGATCCCCATCCTTGGCTAGGAATTCCCTGAGCTGGCATGCACTCCCCCAGGGTGAAAGACAGGGAAGATGTATTCCTAAGAATTGCAGAAGCTATGAGAACGATACAAGAAGGTTCCTAACATGAAAGTTTACTCCCTAGTCCATTCCCAACTGCAGATCATTTCTCCACATTGAACTGTTAGGCTAAAGTGAAACAATGTAGCATGGCCTACTTATACAAAATAACAATTTCTGTACCATATGTCAGCTGTAACATTTGGCCATGATACTAACAAGGACTCTAAAACCCATCTCTTCCATGGCAGAAGGCATACTCACAACAGTTGACTTTGGAAACTAGGGAGCATATTCGTGTTTCACAAGGTCATGAGACCAGTTTAGTATTAATGCAAACAGCGTAAGCCTAGCCTTCATGCTTCTGTAGTGAACTCATGTGAACCTAAATAGTTTTATTTCCAAAGTGTAATGGGGAGAGCATTTTTATCTACAAGGGATATCTCTCCAGTCAGATGTGGACTAAGAGGAAGCTTCAGAGGAAGCAAAGTCAGTTTCACTATCTTGGTATTTTCTTTGTGAAAATTGTTTTCTTTCTTTATTAGAGCATTTATGTATTTTATAGTGGACTCTTAAACTGGAGTAAAATGTGTATGTGTGGGGGGTAAAATAAAACTGAATGGATGTGTGTGTAGTTTATTTTAGTTTTGGTTGAGGAGTAAGCTATTTTCTCAGTGATTGCCCTCCCACTCAGGTTCCACAAGAATTGATACTGAGATATATGTTGTCTGTGAAAACTATTAAAACAGTTCCCATCCATGTCTAATCCTCTTTTATAGCCATCTAAGTTGTTGGTCATCACCACATCTCATGCTAGGGAGTTCCACCACTTAACTGTGTGATGTACAAATAAGTACAGTGGACCCTCCTTATATGTGGATTTGCCATCCGCGGATTTGAGCATCCTCGGATGGCAAGTCTATATTGTCCCCAGTGGTGGCACTCACGCAGCCACACCACCATTGAGGACAAAAGTCCCTCCTTCCCTCCTCCTTCCTTCTCTCCCTGTCCCCCCTCCCTCCTTCCCTCCCTCCTTCCCTGATTCCTCCAAGTCTTCTGTCCTGGCTTGGCTTTGGGGGAGAGTCTACTGTCCAATCAGCTGGGGCTGGGGCCAAGGCTGCGGTCTCGAAGTCCCATCCCCAGGCCTAGAAACTGGGACGGAGCCTCTGGGCTTGGAAAACCAAGCCCCAGCCCTTGTCCCGGCTCCCTTGGAATGTCCTTGGCCAGAGGGAGCCAGCGCTAGGGCCAGGTCTTGGGTCTTGGAGCCTAGAGGCTCCATCCTGGGATGCTAGGGGCTCTGAGACTCAAACCTCTGCCCTGCACTGGCCCCAGCTGACTGGCTGACTGGGCAGTAGACTCTGCCCCAAGGCCAAGCAGGGGCACAAGCCTTGGAGGAAGGAGGGAGGGAGGAGGGACTCCAGTCCCATTCTTCCTGATAGAAGCATGGTCGTGTGATCGCGCCATCATTAAAAACAATGGGACTCGAGCATCTGAGGATTTTGGTATCCATGGGTGTGTATGTCTGGAGCGGATCCCCCACGGATACTGAGGGCCCACTGTACATCCTTTATTTGTACTGTATCTCTTACCATTTAACTTCATTGGATGACACTGGTTTGTTTGGCATTATGTGACAGGGAGAAAAGGTCTCCTTATTCATTTTCTTTGTACCGTGCATAAGTTCCAATACTTCTAATACTTCCCCCCCCCCCCTTACCAGCTTAGTTTCTAAACTGAAAATAAGTATTTCAGCTTTTGTTCAGGGAAGTTGCTTGAGCTTCCTCATTATTTTGGTTGCTCTCTTCTACACTGTTTTAGTTATCATTTTGAAATGCAATGCCAGGTGCTGCTTGTCTGATTCCACTATAGATTTGTTATCAGGCATTATGATAGTAAGAATTTCAGTTTTCTTATTTTTTTTCCTAATGGTCCTCAACATGGAAGTCATTGTTTTAACAGCTGTCTCACACTGTGTTTGCTTTTTCATTAAGCTGTCCATCACAAGATCAATTTACTTGCAATTATTACCTGCTCAGGCTCTCCCAGTCTACATATGAAATTGGTATGTGTGTTTGGGTATGTATATATTGGTCCCAGAGAGGAAAATCCAGTTAGATATAAAAGTGTTTGTGGAATCCACCTAGCTCCCAAATGCTGACGTCAATCTTTCTATGCAATAATGTGTTGTAAGCAGGTACAGTAACAATAAAGGTTCTGCAAGATAGATTGTGAAAGTGTGAAAAGACATTACACCAACCTTAGAAGTGGATGTAAAGACAATTGGCATTTAAATAAGACCAGGCTCTCCTAAATCTCCTGTTCAGACTGAGCAGATTCTTTACTGACATCCCACCCCACTCCACCAACACAGACGTTTGTTGCTAAACACAGAAGATAGAAGTCAGTCTAAACAGGAAAAGAATATACTCTTCAACATGTTCATGTTATAATCCAACCTCTGGTTGGTCCATCCCCCCCTCCCCCCAGTTTCCATTTTACCAGTAAGTTGAGATTGATAGGTAGAAGTACTCGTAATATTTTCCAGAATTAGGTAACAGATTATCAGATAGAAGAAAGCAACACTTCTTTTCCATTAATAGTAGTTTAAGAAAGAGTAAGTTATGCTTCCAAATATTTATTTTACCTTTCATAGTCTTGGCCTGTGAGGTCACATTTTGATATAGGTATGTGGCCACTGCTTGTATAGTCAGAAGCCAGAGAGGAAGGCAAAGTGATTGGATGCAACTCACAGCCAATATTGCAGTGAATTGCAACAGATGCCCACAGATGAACCAAAACGACTTTTACTTTCCGAACCATACTAGTTGAACTAAAATACTAATTTTTAACAAAAGGAGTTTAAGAAGTGGGAAATAATGCAACAAAAGGTGGCAGAATGTCATTGGATAACAGAAAGAAAGGCAACAACTATTGCTGATAAAACCACCATTAACACAATCAACATAAATGACATGTGTACAAGACCTCTAAAATGGTAATCTGTATAAAGGTGTCTTGCAATACAGAAGAATAATAGAAAAATTCTAATGATTTACAAATTCATTCTTATTCTAATCCAGGTAATCTGAACCAAGTATGTCCAGATACCTGCTTTACAAATTCATAAATTTGTAAATACAATAGATTTTTCTTTTTCTTTTTCTTTTCCTTTTCCTTTTCCTTTTTTGTTTGCAGCTAGCACTATCAACAGAAACTTAAGATGACATTTGTTAACATTAGAAAATAATTGTGTACGTAACAGCTAACATCAGATTTTTAGTGTAGTGAATGCTTTTCTTCACATATATTTTATAGATTGTGTTACTGTATACTTTTGACCAGTAGAGTAAGAGCTTGGTGTATGCAGTAAATTTAAACAAGTGTACATTGCCACACATATGGGGTCATTTGTTGTCATCTAATGTTGATAGACTGGTTTTAGTATATGAATAAAACAGCAAAGTACAAGAAACTAAATCATAGTAGTAGGACATACTGCAATTACAGAGGACGATGGGTTAATAGTGTACATATTGACCAGGATGCTGGGTTATTTGACCCATTTAAAATTTATCAAGATGATGGAAGGATAATAAAAAGATCGCTGTATGGAAGCCACACCTTTTTTTAAGTCACACAGTGTATTTTGTTGTCCTAAACATTTAGATACAGTCGAAAATAAGGTCAAGGTGAAACAACAGAATAAGATAATAACTTCATAATTATGGAGTAATATTTGGAATGATAGAGATTCAGGAAGCTGATTTATTATTTTTTTGGTTTTGTTTAAGTGTTATGTAATTATATTGTAATAATTAAAATGTTATTGAGTTTTGTCCAGTAGTTTTCTCTATTTATGTATAAATATGTAAGGTAATGTCTTTATCGGTGTGTTAAAAAAATAACTAATAAAAAAGGTGGAGGGGTAGCTGTGTTGGCCATTTAACAAATTCAAACAA
The DNA here is from genome assembly GCA_034509955.1 of Urosaurus nigricauda. Taxonomy (NCBI): domain Eukaryota; kingdom Metazoa; phylum Chordata; class Lepidosauria; order Squamata; family Phrynosomatidae; genus Urosaurus; species Urosaurus nigricauda. The sequence continues at coordinate 247,779,646 of JAOEGL010000003.1, forward strand.
AAATCCACCAAACAGTGATATCTTTATTGCCAACTGAAATGCACAATATATTTGTTGCAGGCTTTCAAAACTCCACTGCCTTCTTCATCAGGCAAGATGTTACAAACCAAACAGGAGAGAAAAATTGGAGGTTTTATTAAGATGTCTGCATTTTGTTTTTTCTGTCCTTAATTAAGATGGTATCAGGAGGGGAAATTTTGCAGGCTGGCTTCTCCTCCTCCTGGCCATATGGAAATTGGGAGTTTAACAAAGTCCAGGAAATTAAAAGTCCATTTGCATATCAACAGGACTCTTCTCTTGCAAGTCTTCAAAAGTATGTGTGTATTTGTGTGTGTGTGTTATATGTGCATATACTGTATGTATGTTTTAGGGCATTTAAAAAGAGGATGTTGCCATAATTGAGTTTATATGTTATTAATGTAAAGGGTAGCATATTAAAATGAAAAAGTGAGTGAACAAATTGTTATGTTAATAATTTAGCAGTTAGAGCTTTCCTATCTGAGCTTTGTAAAATGACATGCATTCTAACACATACACACACTAAGGCACTGAGGTCTGGGGTGTGCAGCCTGTTATTTCATAGCCCACAATTGTTCTGGTAAATATTGATGTTGTAAACATAATTGTGTCTGTGTAAGTTTCCCCCTTAACCATCTAATGAATACTCTTCAATTATACAGCAGAAAGAAAAGCATTGGATACAGCTAAAAAGATTACATCATACAGTAGTACAATACATTATAAACTATCAATAAAATTAAAAACAGTGGAAAGCATAACCATTCAAAAGAAGAATGGCACATATAAACAGTATATATAGCACATGAGAGTCCCATCCACCTGAGTGGTCAACCTTCAAAGGTTTTCACCTGACTACAAAAGGATAGGAAAGATGGTGCTTTTCTAGGAAGGGAGTTCTGGAGCCTAGGAGCAGCCTGGGTGTAGGCCTTCTCTCATGTTCCCACCAGATTCACCTGTATAGGTGGTGGAGCAGAGAGAAGAGCCTCTCTAAAAGATCTCAAGACAGGCATACTCACAGAGGGACAAACAGTCCTTCTGATATCCTGGACATGAGACATATAGGGCTTTGCAGCTCATAACCAACACTGTAAATTCTGCCCAGAAATAGATTGTTGTCACAATGAATAGCTTGGACATCTCAAGGAACACACTCAGTTGATACACAAGCCTTAACTGCACAAATGTATTTCTGGTTGCTGCTGAAGCCTGGACTTACAGGGACATTGATGAGTCCAAATGTTTTCAGGGGAAGTGTAACCTCATCTAGCGCAGGCTGAATCCCTAGTCCCCAATCTGCCATTTGACAGATAAGGGGCAACTAAGTCTTTCCTGGACTAATTTCAGTTTGTTTGACCTCATCCAGTCCATTATTGATGTCAGGCACTGGTTTAGAACCAAGATGCTTTATTACAGTAAATGGTCTAGCCCCAATTCATGTTAAAACATAATACTGAAACCCAAGTAAGCATTTCATTTCAGTACAATGTTAAATGAATCTATGGCTATTGCAGACATGTCACTGCTGTGGTCTATAATGCTGGAGATTATCTAATAGTTCATCTGGGCTTGGGTGATAAATTAGTAGGATGTCTGGAGGTGCAAAGGGATGGAGTGTGGGCATCTAGGCTAAAGATGTTAGTTTGAAAGTAGAAGGGCAGGTGATATATCCCACTATAGGAAAAAGCATTGTGGTAAAGCTAAATATCAAAGAAAAATTGCAGGTGACAAGATGGTAGGTATTGTTATCTGATATTATCCAACACTGGGTTGGGAGGTCTTAAGACCTTGCCAAAAGTAATCAAATTATTAACATAAATTCAGTGAGTAAGAGCATGAATTCTAGCTTTTCTGTCTGCTTAATATAGACTGGATCTTAGTTTGAAACACAATCCCAAGAGCAACCAAAAGAGATCGGTTGCTATCTTGGATGGTCATTTTGGAAGGCCAACCTGGGGGCTCCCTCCAAAGCCCCACAACTTTATAAAGAGTCAGTAAACCCAAAGATTAGCCCCAAGGGCTTTCCCAAGTCCCCTAGTCTCTTTCCCAAGCCCCCTAGTCTCACATTCCGCAGAGACAGTATCAGAGTGCAATCCACCACCACAAAGGGGCTACCAAGGTGTACACTGATATCATATCTTTTCCTCCTCCAACTACCTGCCAAATTGAGGCCTGTTTAACAACAACACCATGAGCTATTTCTCAAAGTCCCAACAGATAACAGTGTGGGGTAGGTGAAAAACTCCAGGTAAACGGGGAAAAAATTATACCCAAGATGACCAGGAATGCTCACACTGTACTGAATGTTAGTGGGTGGGTAACAGAGCTCAGGCAAAAGAGGTAGACTGAGGGGTCAATGGGCCCTTGTTGTGAGCCTTCAAGCCTTCAAGTCATTTACGGCAACTGTAAGGTGAGGTTTTATTGGCAAGATTTGTTCAGAGGAGGTTTGCCATTGTCTTACTCAGAGGCTGAAAGCATGGCCGAGCAGGGAATCGAACCCTGGTCTCTAGAGTCATAACCCAACACTCAAACCACTATGCCATACAGGCTGTCTATAGCACACTGAAATTCTAACTAAAGGAATCAAATATGTTAATCACTTTCCTATATCATTTCCTGTTCTAATTTCACATCTTATAAGGCACACAGAACAAAACAAGGATTAAATCCATTCTAATTGGGAAGCAGGCTTTTTTTTTGGGGGGGGGGGCATTCCCTCCCTCTGCAGCCCTCCCCATCATTCAAAAGATGGTCCAGTTTTCAGGAGCAGTCCTTAGAGAACATGAAAGGAAGAAGATATCCTCCTACTTATTGTTGGACTCCCTTTTTGCATGAGCATTGTTAGTATTGATTAAGAATAGATCTATCTTACTACTTTACTGAAGCTCCTGTGAATGGAGTGATAAATTGGCCATTAGGATGCTGGAATGCTTTCTGCTGCAGTGCATTGCTTTTAAACAAAAATGCAGCTGATTAAGTTATAAGAAGGATCTAGCCATTAAACATGCCTAGCTACTGAAATCATAGTCTTTGAGAGATGATGATGAGTGCAGAAAAGCTTTCTCCATCATGACAGAAAAACTGAATTAGTTTCAGAGGTGGAATGAGCCTATGACATTGGCACAAATACAGGCCCAGGCTTGAGTGCCACAGGGGTATTCTGCTGAATCATAGTCTGGAGATGCACATCTCCAATTATGGAAGTTGGGTGAAGGCACAGAAATATAACTCTACACATCCACTCATCCCAAAGTGCATAGTAATTATGCTACATATTGTTCCAGATTTTTAATACGTGTCTTTCCTTCTGATATTGTTCTCTTGTAATTTAGGAAAATGGCCATGTTGCTGTTATGTGTTGCAAATTTCAGTAACTGTGTCTTGGTGACCAGAAACATTAAGAAAGGCTAGACCAGGCTGGGGGATCCACGTCATCCTTAAGAAAATTGGTTCAAATTTTAAACTAAGGAAGGATATTTCTGGAAGTATTTCTACTATTTTTTTTCTGTACTATTTTCTGTACTATCCCTATTCCCTGATCTGCCTTCCGACTGACCAGGAGCACCTCTGTCTTGTCTGGACTAAGTTTCAACTTGTTTGCCCACATCCAGTCCATTACTGAAGACAGACACTGATTTAGGATCAGGACAGCCTCCTTGGATTGAGGTGGGAAGGAGTAGTAGAGTTGAGTGTCATCTGCATATTGATGACATCACACCCCAAAACTCCGGACAACCTCCCCCAGTGGTTTCATGTATATGTTAAACAGCATAGGGGACAACACAGAACCCTGAGGGACCCTACAGGTCAATGGCCAGGGGGTCGAACAGGAGTCCCCCAGTACCACCTTCTGGGTTCACCCGTCCAGGAAGGAAGGGAGCCACCGTAGAACGGTGCCTCCAAGCCCCATCCCAGAGAGGCGGTTCAGAAGGATACCATGATCAATGGTATCAAAAGCCGCTGAGAGGTCCAGGAGAACCAACAGGGACACACTCCCCCTGTCCAGTTCCCTCTGTAGGTCACCCACCAAGGCGATCAAGGCTGTCTCTGTTCCATAGCTAGGCCTGAAACCAGACTGAAATGGATCTAGATAATCCGTTTCATCCAGAAACCCTTGGAGTTGGGAAGCTACCACACGTTCCAAAACTTTGATCAGAAATGGTAGGTTAGACACTGGCCGATAGTTATTCATTATTGTGGGATCCAAGGATACCTTTTTTAACAGAGGCCTCACAACAGCCTCCTTTAGGCAGGATGGAATTCTGCCTTGTTGTAAGGAGGCATTGATTACCTCCTTTACCCACTCAGCCAGTCCCCCTCTGGCCTGTTTAATAAGCCAAGAAGGACAAGTGACCAAGATACATGTGGTGGCTTTTACCTCTCCAAGGATCCTGTCCACATCATCAGGCTGCACAAGCTGAAAAGTATCCATTAACACTGGACTGACAGATTATTGTTGTTGTTGTTGCTGTTATTCAAACAATAACAACACATCACTTTTTTTTCCCCATGCATGCATGTTTCATATGAAATCTCTGGGATCATAAATTAAAAGGTTTCCCATTCACCAAGCCTAGGGGGGAAACATTCTTTGTTTGTGGTCCCAGAGGAGGGTTACCATACCATGCAATTTCTAGGCATATCTCCCAGTGTCCATATCTCCCAGGTTCTAAGATTTCATTTTTTTTTAAAAAGTCTTTAGTCCCAGTAGGAGCTAAGATATGGGGCAAAATGTGAGAGAACTCTTATGTTGAATTCTTCTACAAGGAACAAGTCTGCTCCAGGCTTTCCGGTGCAGAAAAGCAAGAGTAAGAAGCAAGGAGCAGGATGGTGTATTGCAAGTGCATGACGTGAGGTGAGGGAAGGAGTAGCAGACTGGACTGGACAGAGGAAAGACAAAATCTGCCTAGTTCTAAAATGTAAAAGGCAATAGAAATGTAGCTAAGAGATTTGGGATTAGGGCTGTTGGGGGTGTAATTTGATGTACCTAATTTTATAATCACCAATCCCTTCTTCTCAAACCATTTATATAGTATATACAGACTGCATGACACATAACACCTTGATCCCCACATTTTCCCCTACGTGATTTGTTTTCTTTTGACAGCTTTGCCTGATGAAGAAACTTTGGTTTTGAAAGCTCACAGTAATATAGGACCCTTTTGAATGTCTGCATACTGAAAGTCCTTATTGAGTCTGCTTCCAGGTTGATGCTCTTTCATCCATCCCTATAATCATACTAGATGGGATGTCAGGGTCTTCCATATATCTGGCCCTTTCACATATAAAGAAGGAATAGGTAGCCTGCCCTTCAGCTGAATACTTTTGTGTTCTCTTGCTTGATATACTGTAGTTTTAATCAGCTCATTTCTAGTGTAAGAGCAAACCCAGAACAAAACTAAAGAAGTGGAATGCAAGATGAACCTTCTATTCCTGGACACTCTTTTTAATCAAAAGGGTGGACACCCCTTCCCTCATATGAACTGGGCAGCAATTGCATTATATTAATGTGGTTTGCCATATCTCATTTAGTTTCATCTTTAGTGGTTGTGGTTACTTTTTCCCTAACATTTCTATAGAAATGGATGGTGTAAGATAAAACACTTTTCCCCCCTGAAAAATTGATGGTGCAAGATAGAATGCTTTCATTTTTAATACTTTTTCATAATATGTGGAAATAGATAAGGCTAGAAAGAACAATTTTTAAGTCAAACAACAATTTAATATGAAGTCGAAGGCTTTCATGGCCAGAATCCATAGTTTTTTGTGGGGTTTTTGGACTATGTGACTGTGTTCTGGAAGAGTTTATTCTTTCGCCAGCATCTGTGGCTGACATCTTCAGAGAATGCTGGCATGGGAGTGAGTGGAGTACACACACACACACACACACTGTGTACCCTTGGTTGAGAGCAATTGATTTACGTTTTAATCTCTGTTTTAGTCTGTTCTTGAATGGCAAGGCCTCAGGGTGTCTATTTAATTAATGATCCATTGTCTGCTGGGAAATCCCCTCACCCCGGGCGGTTTTCATTTGCATGGGCCAGATGTTTAAAGGTGATAACCAACACCTTGTACTGGGCTTGGAAACTAATAGGCAGTCACTGAAGCGATCTTAAAATCAGTGTTATGTAGTATCTTCTAGTTGTACCTGAGAACAGCCTGGCTGCCATGTTTTGTACTAACTGAAGTTTCTGAACCAAGCATGAGCCCCATGTAGAGTACATTACAGAAATCAAGATGGGCGGTTATCAGGGTGTGCACCACAGTTTCAAGATCCCTAACTTCCAGGAAAGGGTGCAGCTGGCATATTTGCTGGAACTGATAACAGGCACTCCTGACTGTCACATTTACCTGATTAGTCATCAGTTGTGATGGATCTAGGAGCACCCTCAGAGTGCAAACACAGTTGTTTGAGGAGAGTGTGACCCCATCCAGGACTGGAGGTTGTATCCCTAAACCTGGGTTGCGGGCTGCTACTGTAAGCACTTCCATTTTGTCTGGATTCAGCTTCAATCTGTTTTCCTTCATCCAGTCCATTATTGCTTTAAGAAAATCATTGAGAGGGGAGACGCCGTGTGAAGTCAGAGCTGAAGATAGAGTCATGGAGAAATATATTTGGGTGTCATCAGCATACCCGCCCTATGCCCCATGATTTCTCCCAGCAGATTCAATATATATGTATTGAATAGCATCAGGGACAGGATAGCCCTTAAGGGACACCACAATTAAGCTCTTTTTTTGTAGATTGTAGAGCATCACCCTCTGGAATCTACCCGAGAGGAAGGAACAGAACCGTTGCAATACTGTGCTTCCAATTCCTAACCTCCTCAGGTGATCCAAGAGGATGACATGTATATCAAAAGCTGCTGAGAGGTTTAGTAGCACCAACAGGGTCACACTACCCCTGTTGATGCCCAGACAAAGGTCATCAGCTAAGGCAACCGTGGCAGTCTCGACTCCATATCCGATCCTAAAGCCAGTTTGAAATGGATTTAGATAATTGGTTTCCTCCAAGACAGCTTGTAGCTGAAGAGCAACCACCCTCTTGATCACTTTGATCAAAAAAGGTAGTAAAAAAACTGGACTGTAGTTGTTCATGTCTAGAGGGTCAAGGGAATGTCTTTTCAGGAGCGGCCTAACTGCCGCTTCCTTTAAATAAGATGGAACATGACCTTCCCTAAGGGATGCATTGATGATGTCCCTCAGGAACATCCTCAAGGCATCTCCCCTTGCCACAATGGGCAAGAATCGAGAGGGCAAGTTGTTTTCCTCACTCTAACAAGGAGCTTGTCCATTTCATTGGAATTTATGGATTGAAATCTGTTGATGAGATTATACTGATCCAGTATAATCTCCTCAACAGAGTTGCTGGACACTTCATCAATTGATTCTGCTACAACACCAGCATCCAAGCTGGCTCTTATGAGAGAGACTTTATCTGCAAAGAAGTTGTTAAACGCATTGCAGCAGGCCATTGTTGGGTTAAGTAATGGGTTCTGCACAGGTCGAACCTGTGTCATTTCTCTTACCACCCTAAACAGCTCTGCTGGATGGAACTCTGCAGATGCAATACATGCAGAGGAGAAAGATTTCTGCACTGCACGTATTGCCTCTCTATAGGAACAAAGAAATTTCCTATCATGAGTCCTGTCAGATAAGAGTCAAGTTTTCCGCCAGGCGCACTCTAGTCATTGTCCAACCTGCTTTATCTTCCTCAGCTCTTCAGTGTACCATGGTTGACAATTTGAAGTGGGTTGGAAAGGACACTTTGGAGCGATCGTGTCAATAGCTTTGGCGAGATCAGTGTTCCAGGTATTAACCAACAGAATCACTGGCAGTACCAGCCATTGAACCCTCTAAGCCTTTCTGGAATCCAATTGGTTGCATTAGCCTTCGAGGGCAGACCATTCTATTGGATTCTCTATCCCCAACAGGGCAGACAGTGGCTATTAGTTCAGCCTTGATCAGGAAATGATCTGTCCATGACAATATGGTGGTATTGATTACCTCCATCCACAAAGATTCCTGTTCCATACTAAAGACTGCATCCAGTCTGCACAATGAGTAGGCCCAACAGCCAGTTGGGATAGGCCCATGTTCGTCATGGAGTCCATGAACTCCCGAGCCACACCTGTTAGATTTGACAAACAATTCTCAAGGGAGATGTTGAAGTCACCCAAGACTAAGAGTCTGGGTGACTCCAACAGCAACTCTGAAACCAGCTGTGTCAGCTCGGTTATGGAGTCTGTTAGACACCTGGGTGGACGGTATACTAACAGAATCCCCAAGCTGTCCCTAGCCCTGAGGCTCAGGTACATACACTTGAAGTGGGCTGTTTTCTGGATAGGCATCCTGGTCAAGGTGAGATTATTGTTATGAATCAGGACCACTCAACCCCCTCACCCACTTCCCCTTACCTGCTCACTAACAGAGTAGCTGGCTGGGAGGGCCTGCATCCAGCTTATAGCACTCTCCTCTCCCAGCCAGGTCTCTGTAAGGCAGGCCAGGTCAGCATCCTCGTCTAGGATGAGGTCATAGATGATATGGGTCTTATTCTTGACTGACCTGGCATTGCAAAGGAGCAAGGTAAGGTTCTGTGGTATGGTTGGTGCACTCTCCAGTTCATTCCGGGAAAAAGAGTGAACTGAAGGTGGGATAGCTTTCCTTTGTTACAAGCCTTCCTTTGTTACAAACCTTCACTTTGTCCCTGAAGGAAGTTGGAATTTCAAGAAATCAAAATGCAAAAACTTGCCTCTTTTTCCTGTTTTGAAATTCTGCCGTACTCTCTGCTCTTTTCTTATTGGAAATAAATTCAGAATGGATTGTACCATTATGTTGGACAAATGCCTCTTTGATCTGAACAACATACTGTACAGAACAGTACATTCCAAAATGCCAGAGCTCAATAGGCACCTTGGGAATTTGGGCAAGCCAGACAGAAATGCATGCTAGTACATGTGTGGCTGATGAATTAAACTCTGCTTCTAGTTCCTTTAGGGTTGGGAGTGGAGGAAAGGCACCTGTGGTTAGAGAACAGAGACTGGCCTGTGCACATGTGTGCAAGAGGGGAAACTTAAGGATAAAAATAGGCTGAAAATTGATGGAAAAAAGAGGAAGAAAGGCTAAAAGGCTGCTAGGAAGTTCAGAGCCAGGAAACAGTCTTATTGATTTTTCTCCCATACCCAGTAGGAGACAAAGGTCCAAAACACATTGTAGAAATACTCCAGTTTGAGACCACTGCCCTAGCTCCATGCTAGGCAATTTTGGGAACTATAGTCAGAGTCAGAGATCTCTGGTGCCACAACAAACTACAGTTCCCAGGATTCCCTAGAACTGAGCCAGGGCAGTAAAAGCTGTCTCAAACTGGGTTATTACTGAAGTGTGTTTTGAACCAAAAACTTTGTTCCCAGTTCTCTGTTTCCCCTCCCACACAAGCAGACAACTCTTTGGTTAATTCTCTGCAGCTTGTAAATATACCTGGATTTAGTGACCCCTTAATTTGTGAACAAGAGTAAAAAAAAAGCTATCAACCTATGAGAAATGCTGTGAGCCTTAGGATTAATAGAGGGGAAATAGATGAATCACTAAACTAGTGTAGAAATGAAGCCATCACACTGGGGCTTTTTGTTTTTGACTGTGGAAGTTGAAAAGCACACAGTTTCAATTCTCCATGCCAGAAAACTCCCTCAACTTTTTAAAACATAGAACATTGTGACTGTTTTAAAATAAAGCAAATGTATACAGCATACCATGTTGTATAATACGTGTTGTGTAATTATTTATGTCTTACGACTTAAAATAAGTATAATAAAGGATTTATACCTTAACATAGCCAAAAGTCAAGGAAAGTGTTATGGATGAAAAAAATTGGAAGTTTTACTATTTTGTCTCCTTCTGGGTTGTGATTAAACAGGTTACACAATACATTAATTATTCCAATTATTTACATTATTACTTAGAAGTCTCTTCAGAGTAAATGAACTTGTTTGTCCCAGTTAGACAACACATTGACTGGATGGGAATTATTAATTCATCATTTATATTGTTCTCATTGATTTAGTGTGTTGACTTCAGTTGAGGCAAACCAATGGATCTGGCCTTTTGAGTTCAGTGGGATTTATTCCCAGGTGTGTAGGATGGTAGTCTTAGTTGCTGTATTGATGACTTTTTGACAGGAATGGTTTTAATACTCTTTCTTTCAAGTTTTCAGAGATTCCTAAAGTGGTATGTGCTAGCACAGTTTCAGAGCTCTTTATGCTTCATTTGTACAAATAACAAGATTTAAATTGAATGCTATTGTTCTTCAGCAAGACCCAACAACTCTAAGAACATTTCAAATATTTTCTCCTCAAAAAAGTAGGTTTCTAATTAAGTACATAATCCAAATCTGCCTGTTATGCAATGAAAGAGATGAGTGCATAGATTTTTTTTCATATACTACACAGAACTGCTTTCTTTCAGATTTTAGAACTAGCAAAACAAAAATCAATCTTGGGTTGATTTATTTGCAGTTTACACACCTGTGAAAGGCTAAACACAGAAACACAATTTTCTTGACTGAATACATTTCACTCTGGTTCAAAATAATTTCCTCTTGAATGATTTAAAAACAAGGTGTCATAAAATACTCTTACAAGTTTCCATATTGCTCCACAAGATCTTTTTGAGAAAAGTTTTAAAAAGTTACCTGTCATCTGTGTTTTTGTTCATCTCTTTTTGGTTTTTTGCTTGTAGCAGAGTCTCCCGAACTCATTATTTTCTTCATCCAAATTAAAATCCTATTTTCACCAGGACAAGAATAAACACATTTCTTGAGCTGAAGTATGCAAAGAAACCTTTCCATATAAAGTGGAATTGTTAATGTGAGCAGGTAAAAAATCAGATTCCTAAATACTTTTGTTTTAATTTGTGAGGTTTTTTTACTCCTGATTCCAATGGGTCCCAGCCAGAAAGAACTTGAGTGACTGGCTTTCTCAATACCTGGGAATGACTCACAAGGTAGTGTAGGTGAGATTTGGAAACTTGGAACTCACTTCCTGACTCAAGAATAAAATTAAGGTTACATACTGTGATTCAAGGGAAACATGTTTTATATTAATATAGCATGTTTGTGTGAGTTACTTTCCATTTTAGAGGGGTGTGTGCGTGTGTGTGCAATTTGCCTCATGATGCACCAGGAGTCATATAGCTCTATGGCAGTGTCTTCCACAATTTTAAATTAGGATTTTTTTGGTTTTTTTTAATTGTGCTCCAAAATGAAAAAGTAGGCTAAAACTAGGGTTTAACACTTCTGAAATTAGATGAATTATTTCTCTGGAAGCATATTTTTCTCACCAGCTAAAACTTCAGTTATTACCTTGAATATCTTGAAAACTGATGATTTTTAGTGAGTGTGAAGTTCCACCACAAATGGACATCACAGCTATTTCATACAATCATTGAGTTCATAGGCATCTTGGGCAATTTGTTACCTGGTAGCTATTCTTCTGGTGCTGAGGCTCTCCATACTACGTGGACATGTAATTTACTACTAGGAACGTACTCAAAGCCTTTCTAGCTTTGTAGAATTTCCCAGAGCTTTCACTCCACTGGAACAACCTTTGAAAACCCATAGGTACTTCCATCATGCTGGGGTGACTTGAATACCCAAATACAAATTATATATTGAAGATTCTAAATTTGAATCTAATTTATCAGCATTACTATTAATAAACAACTGATGATCTGATGCAAATCATCCAAAAATTTAGGAGTAGATACCAACCTACCTTCTGCCATCTTCTGGCCTACATATCCCATTATCCATGCAAGAACAAGTATGCTTTCACATCTCGGTTATTAAAAATCAAGGATTCTAACAGCCTATTTTAAGAACAACCCCTTTTGTTGCTAGTAAGGAATATTTCAGAGTGAACTGCCAACTGTCTCTCAATGGCTAATTCTAAAACAATTGAGAGTTGGTAACACTTGCTGATCAACAGGAAAACATCCAGCAATCTTATCAGTAGAGTTTGATCCATGTTGCATGGTATCTCTACAGTGTATCTATTTTGTTTTCTGAAACAAAGTGTTTTAAAGCACACTTGTAGGTATTGGCATAACTTCTTTTTTCATCCACTGGGGACCAGGTGAACTCTTGTTCTGTTTTGAAAACACCATTCTGCCAACTGTAATTTCTGAGTCCTATCCTGACCAGAAGTGGGAGCACAGGAACATGATAGACACTCAAGTGTGCCTTAGTGCAGTCAGTTAGACATCAGTAATGACTACTGACTAAACAGAAAATAGGACAGGTTGGAATTATGGATCATGGGTACAGCAAGCAGACAACTTGCTTTGAGAAGATGTGAAGTTCAGCTGGCACTTTTTAGCTTTTATGGACAAACAAGCCTTCCCTAAAAAACCTGAAGAGCTAATCTTCTGGTCTAAAGCCTCTATCATGTGTGTCAGCTTCTGCTTTGTGTATTGCTTGTACTGACAAACAGGAACTATTTCTAAAGAGAATCCAGTATAGTGGAAAATATGCAGAGGGGTTAGTGATCTCTGTTTAGGTTTTTGGATGAAAGATTTCCCAGTGACAGTTTCTATACTGGTGTTACTCTATTTCCCCAAAAATAAGACATCCCCATAAAATAAGACCTACTAGAGATTTTGCTGAATTGCTAAACAGAAGGCCTCCCCCGAAAGTAAGACCTAGCAAAGTTTTTGTAAATAAATATATATACAGTATATAATAAATGTTTATTTTGTTGTTGTTGTTGTTCAACAATAAATGTGATTTCTTCTTCATGGAAAACCCCTGAAAATAAGACATCTTTGGGAGCAAAAATTAATATAAGACACTGACTTATTTTTGGGGAAACACGATAGGATGTGCAACAGTTCTGCATTATGTTGGGCTGGTCTTCTAGATCTGCATATCTCTGTACCAGAATCTTAAATAGTGCACAGAATGGGATAGCTGATTAATTAAGATGGAAATAAATAAAATTAAGAGTAGAATTTTTACACTGATTAGGTAAACTGTTCTCTGGTAAAGCTGAGAGCATTTAGAATAGATATTAAAACAGTTTTTTTTTTAAAAAAAATGTCCTACTACAGTTACAGCCTGCCATTCCAATATTCTATAGTACATACCGTATACTTGAATTGACATAGGGTCGGTAAATTGTGCCCATGAATTTCATTAGAACCCCTCTGCTCCATGAAAAAATGTCCTCCAGATGGCAAATCATGCTTTCAGAAATTTCTGGGGACACCATATGATTGTAAAATGTAATTTCATGAGAACAGCCCCCTCCCTTTTTCATAACTGTGACCATGGCTGCATCCACACTGCAGATAAAATTCAGTTTGGCACCACTTTAACTGCCATGGCTCAGTACTGTGGAATTAGGCGAACTGTAGTTTTGTTACAAATTTAGCCTTCTCTGTCAGAGAGCTCTGGTGCCACAACAAACTATAAATCCCAGGATTCCATATCATTGACTCATGGCAGTTAAAGTGGTCTCAGATTTGATTATTTCTGCAATGTAGATGCAACCCATGTAGGTCCAGGGGAACACAAATATGATCCTTGGGATTTATGATGTTGCCCACCCCTGGAATAAATTAACCCATTGAAGATGCATACATTTTTACCTTTTATATTTTCTTCCTGCTTTTTTTTTAGTGTACATGCCCAGCCTGCCTTCACATTTACTTTAACATGCTGTTGCAAATTATGGTAATAAAACACTTAAAATTCAGCTCTCAGTGTCTTTTACTCCAGTCAAATTGTTTAACAGCTCACAAGCTGAAGCTTGTCAGGCTTAGTCAGCATATAATGGGAAACACCATGAAGCTGGTAATATAGATGTTGCCAAATATAAAGCAGATGTTGGGGCAAGCCCTAAAAACAAACCTGTGAGTATTTTTATGCTTACTGCATTATGTATTCTGTTGCTTTTACAATTTAAAAAGCTGCATAAGTGTTGTTTCACATTTTGGTAGGTGGGTGATGACAGAGAAAAAGATTCAGTATGGATGGTAGAGAGCTTTAATAATTGCTTGTTTTAGACTACAGCACCACTGAGTATAGTGGATGAAGAATTCTGGGAGCTGTAGTTAAAAAAAAAGCACATGCAACATACAAGTGTTCTCTCAGGTGAAAAAAACTTTTTTATTTGTTTTTGTTTTCATTTTCACAGGGGTCCTGTGCCCCCTAACCCTAGCGAATGTAGAGGGCCAATTGTATTAAAGTCTAGTTCTGGCAACACATTAGGTGAAATGCTAGGCATCTTCCCTTTCTTACCTGAATTCTTTTCATCTGGAGTGATGGCAACTAATGAAGAAACTTTGGTTTTGTATCTCACCAAGAGTTTTGTGCCATTTTATTTGTCTAATTAGAAATCAATACGGACTTTGGAATTTGTCTTATGGTTAACACAGTTATCCTTGGATTGATATGAATACCAAATTTATCTTCTCAGGAGTAGGATCCTACAGTGGATACAGCTACTCATTTTCTGAGGGTCTGTTGCCATAATCTAAAGCTAGCACTTGATTCATCTCCAGCCCTCACTATAGAGAGAGAGCCTAAGGAACTTAGGACTGAGAGCTTTGTACCAAGTAGAGACAAGCTTAATGTTTCAGAGGGATCCTCTGTGTTCTGAAAGGCAGAACCAAATTTTATTACTCTGGTTTTGTTACCTTTTTCTCAATATGTCTTGGGCTGCTGGGGTGTAGCCTGATGAACCTAATCCCTTCTTTTCAAACCACATAAATAGAACATATAGACTATGTGACTCAACACCTTCACCCACCTCACCTTTTTTCTTTTGTTTTTTATTTTTTATTTTTTGACAGTTTTGGCTGATGATATTTGGTTTTGAAAGCTTTCACAGAGATTTGTACACTGGCCTGTCTGGACAAATAAAGGTTTTATCACTATATAGACTTGGGGCTGGAGGAGATGGGCAAGAAAAAAGTGATTCAAACTTGATTTTGTATGTGCACCATTGCATGAGCATACCACCCGCAACCTCCAAGTACCTCCCATGTCCTGCCCAGATGCCACCCCACTGGATGGCTGCACCTTTGATCGTGTACACATGCAGTGGCCCACCAGAACAGGGCATCAGGGTGCTGATTTATTCATTTGCAAAGCACAACTATGGGCCCCCCATACATCTCCCCTTCACCTCATGCTCCCTGTTGGTTTGTGTATGGTGTATTTACATCCTTTGGGTTTGTCACAGTTTCACTTTTTTGCATTGCCACAGCTTTGCACTGGCACTGGCCCATTTATATGCAGTTGCAAAGATGTGTATCTTCTATGCTAAGTCAAACTATCCTGGGTTCGTTTTGCTGTGGCTTTTAGTCCCAGAGTGTGGTTTTGTTCCATTCTCCACTCGCTTTGGAGGTGTGTGTCATATAAACGCCTTGCCTTCAAAGCAGCCAGAAGCCACTTTATTTGGCCCATCTCTTCCACCCCTTTGTCACATGATCAACATAACCTTTCCTATATTCATTTGTTACAGTTTATGTTTTCTTGCCAAGCCCTTTACCTAAACCCTTATTACAGCAATGTTACCAAAACTCGTCAATCTTCCTTTTAATGAAAGAAAATTGAGCTTGCAGCGTGGGGCTTATGATAACCATCTTTATTTGGAATAGTTTTAGCAGTTGGGTTTCTACTTCCTACCATTTCTTACACTTTTATGCTAACTTTTTGGTTTTAATGTTGTGCTAAGGTCTCTTTCTCATGAATATGTCTGGGGCTGGTGGATAAACAGGGCAAATAGAAAGTTTTTTTTAAAATCTAAATCTAAAAAATCTAAAGTTCGTTTGAAATCATTACATGATTAATACTAAGTAATCTGAGTATAAATATGTTGGCCAAACAAGTTTCATCCTTACCTGTAATAGCTTCATTGATTAAAGGAGACTTTTCTTTGTAAATTGGGATGGAGAGCCTTTGACTCTTCCAATGATTTAGAACATAATTCCCCTAATAGTAATTACTGGCTATGCTGGATAGGGGGTTGGTTCCAACCATCTGGAAATTTCTAACAATCTGGAAACTGGGATAGATTTTTTTGTTTCTCTACATTTTTGATTTTTTCAGTGCCAATTCTACCTCCTACCAGCCACCCCTTCCTGCCCCTACTATGAGGACATTTTAATCAGTCTACCTTTCTGGGATATACTACTTCAATCAGAGATGTTTTCCATGCCTCACAGTTATAGCAGTTAATGAGCACGGTGGCATCCTGTGAAATCTTGGGATTTGAATTTCATGTGGTATTTAGAATTCTGTGTTCAAGTGCTTCACCATATTATGGTTCCCAGGATTTCATTGAATGCAGCCGTGGCAGTTAAAGTAGAGCCATATGTTATAACTGTGCAGTTGATAGCTGGGGGCCTTGGAGGGGAGTCTGTCATTCCTGGGGTTGTCATGAGTTGAAGTTGATTTGAAAGCAGATGGCATCAACCAATTCAGTCAAGAACATAGAGTTAATGTCAGAAGTATTTCTGAGCCCTCAGAGACATAAAGACCAATTCTTCTTAAGTCATAAAAAAGGTTTTGTTCCACTCAAACTTTCATCACTTTGATAATAACAGCTGTGCAAGATATTTATGATGGATTTAAATAGGGATGCAGTGAAATAAACTATACTTGTTTTAAGAGTTGTAACGCCACTGCCTATTTGATCATCCTAAAGTTGTGATCATCAAAAATTATGTTATGTTTTATTCTGGTTGCATGTTTTATGAATTTTCTGATGCAACCTTCTTCTCCCTGCACTCCACTCCTATAGATAGCACTAAGATTGAATTGAAGATCTTTCTACATCTGTTTACATTTGACCTGAGATGGGCAATGTGGTTCAGCTCTCATGAATTTCAGCTCACTTGTTATAAAAATTCCGTGGGAATCTCCCTCATCCCCCTTCCAAGTGTGTGAAATAAAAGATGGCAAGCAGAGAATAAATTAAGTGACACCCCCCCACACCAGATCTTTACCTTCCCTGTTACAAGTTCATTGGCAATTGGTCATGAGGAGCATCAAACTATCCCTTTTCTATATGCTTTTTCCATTGGGATACCTAGAAGGCTGTTAACTTCCCTAGTTGCCTGTGTTTTGCAGTGGAAAAACTCAGATCCTTCAGGAAGGGAAAGAAAAATGTTTCTTTTACCATCATTTAGCCCCATCCTGCTCCCATATAAGTTTAAAATGGGAGGCAGGACAAATGGGGAAAATCCCAGTTTCAGAAAGGTCTAGATTCATTATATTTTGGAAAAAAAGCATCTGAAAGAAAGGGGGGGGGGGGGTTGAATCCTGAACTGTCCTGATTTTTCTGCATGGTTGCTAAGCTGTTTTTATTTTACTTATTTATATCTTGCCTTTCACCCAGTATAGGCTTACTATCTCTGGTGAGTTGATAGGGTACATGCAACATAGGACCTTATCACTCTGCTTAAATAAACCGGCTTATCTCTTCCAAATTGAAGTATAATTTGGAAGGCAGCCGGGACCTATTGCAAGGATTTTGCTGCTGAAGCTGCTGGGTGAGTCCAGCCCAGGTCTGAGGTGTGCTTTGGCAGCTTTATTTCGAAACTGGGAGCTTACTTTAAAAAATGGCTACCAAAGTGCGCTGGGAACTTGCGCTGCAGCTGGGCTGGACTCACTCAGCGGCAAAATCCTTGCGATAGGACCTGGTTGCTTCACCAATTGCACCTCAGTTCAGAAGAGGTAAGCCAGGTTATTTAAGTAGTGCAATAAGGTCCATAGGTGTATATGGAATGGTAAAAAGTATTTGCATTATTTTTCAAAATAGAGCCACAATGAAGGGTTTCCAATCCTGAGTAAGAAATGCAGTTTAAAAGACTAAAACTTTTTCCTGCTTTACTACTGGTGTTTCTTAACTGGAATAATTGTAGATTGAATATGTCCAAAGTAAGAGCTTCGTTGCTGAGGTTAGATGTGTTGGATATCAGGGTAGAAACAGGAACATTTATTGTCATGATAGGAACTTCCTAAGTAATGATATTTTTAATGGTAGGACAGTTAAATAAACCAAAAAGGAACTGACTTTTTCAAGCTGCCACAACAATTGGCTGTTTTGTGCCATTGTTTCAACATTCCTTTAGAATGTATATTTAGTGTCTGCTAGAGGTAAGCCACCTTTTACACAATACGCTGGAGAAGAGAAGCTGCAGTGGTGAGACTGCTAGTACTTCTCTTCTGTGGTCATATCCCTTCCAACTGACAGCATTTTGTATAGCTCTGGCAATTAGCAGCATGATTTTACATTGCAGAAAAAACTGATATATTTGAAACAAAGCATGTCCTGATATCCTGGTATTCTTAAATACATAGGTAAGGAAATTGAGCCCATGTAGTGTAAGGGCTAATTGTATTTAAAAATACTTAAGTGTCAGACTGGAGCGGGGATGATCTGATGCCACAAGTGAAAAAATAATAGTCTCAGATCTGCAGATGCTAAGCAAATGTTTCAAATGGTTACATTCCTCCCCTCCCCCATGCCTTCATACAGATGAGATAAGAGTGTAAAAACATCTCTGTTGGATCAGATTCTGGTTCGTACAGTGGCCAATCAGATGTTCTTGGGAAGGCCAGAAGCATGGCACGAGGGCAGTGGTGGTGTTCCATCATGAATCCCATTTTGAAAGAAAGGCAGGATTTTTTAAGGATTTTTTTTATTGTTGAACTAATTTATTTCCTATGCCCTCAATTATCCTGATTGCGCAGGGACAGTCCTGATTGATCCTCTCTTTTCCCATCTTTTCATCTGTTTTTAAAATGTTCCTTTTCTTTTCCCTCTTCTCACTTTCTCCTTGTCCTCATTTTACTTCAGTTGTAGCAAACTAAGTTCAAAGTATCAGGGGGAGAGGGGAAGGTGGAATTTTGTCCTTCTTGAACAGGCTAAAGCAAAAGCAAGCTGCTGCAGCCCCTCCTAACTTGAATGTTCATCCTCATTAACAGCTTTTGCCGTCTTGAGCAGACATTGATGTTGCTCATTCACATGTATCATGATTTTCATTTTTGAAATGTTGGAGGGTAACTGTAGGATTAATCTTATGCATAGTATTTGGACAAGCCAGAATTTTAAAAAATTGTTTGGCGGGGGAGCAGAAGATGGTATTTTAATTCAGCCTCTCATCTTGCCCTTCCTTGCTGTGAAAAACTGATTTTTGGCCTCCCTGTTCAAAAGATGAAAGAAGTTGAAAAGCAGCTATTTCAAGAGTATTGCAAACTTTTGGCATGATCTTGTTTTAAGGAGCAGCTCTGCTTTATACTGTGGTTACACCCATCATTAGGTTTAGGCCCCTTACTGTTGTGGACTATGTCCTGCCAACACATTTTTACATGCTGTAATAACTAATCATCTGTTTCTTATTAAATATGGTAGAAAACACTAGAAGAAAACAGAACTGCATGACTTCCCTTTTTGTACCTATTCCCAAAATTATATTAACTTGCAAGTTTACAGTTGAATAACATGGTATATAGAAGCAGCTCATGAGATGGTATCCAGTCACCTATTTCAAGCAATAGTCATAACAGGGAATGATTAGCCAGTGTATTAACCAGATACCACCACTGATATTAATTCATGTTGACAGAGATCAATAGTGATCTTTGTGTGTATAGCATCAAAGCCACTGTATACATATACAATGGCTCTTTTTTCTCCCTCTCCCTGTCTCTGTCTCACCCTCCCTCTGCTATAGTGTTAAATGCTGAGTGTATGACTACTTCTGTTTTCCCAGTTGCTTCTTGACAGCCATGGCTAATATTACAGGAAAATTGCATCACAGGTGGATTGATTAGGTAGAGGAAGCCACAACCCTGAAGTTTTTATGAGCTGAGCAAGATGCTCGATAATAGGATCTTTGGGATCTCTCTCATTTATAGGGTTTCTACCTAGTGACAACAAATATCGGATGGCTCATGATAGTGGCTTGCCAATACATTTTCAACAAGCCATTCCCAAAATTTCACAGAAGTTTTTGTGAAATTTTAGCTTTTCTTCAAACCTTTCGCAGTTTAGGGTTATTACTACAGTACAGGTAATTTGTTCATCTTTCATTTCCTGGCTTATAACACTATGCAAAGGGATCTTGCAGCAGCTTTGAGACTAATTGAAAGATAGAAGTTGGTAGCATGAGCTTTGAGCCTACTTCCTCAGATGAATCCGAGGAAGTAGTCTCAAGTCTATGAAAACTCATGCTACCAATTTTGATCTTTTAGTTAGTTTCAAAGGTGCTGCAAGTTCTTTTTGCATACTGATTTTCCTGAGTAACGTGGTTATGTCTTTGAATTCTACAGCCTGGTTTATAAAAGCAATTACGTTTTTGATGATAGCAAGTTGTACTGCGAAATAATCTTGTTGACAACGAAGGTGCTGAAATTGAGTATTTAGCTTTCTTTTTCTTTTTTTCTTTTTGAAAAAGTGTTTGTAGTCTGATTTACACATACTCCCAATTCTGTTTCTGTAAAGTCAGCTTCCTCTATTTCAAGCTGAGGACACTCAGAGTTCCTTCCTGGTTGAAAATTTGAATCATTATACTATGCTGGCTATGAAGAATTTAATTCTGAGTCATTGTTGAAACTTAGATAAGAAATGGCATGTCCAGATAATCAATTTTATATATTTATATATCTTAAAAAGTTATAGTATGAAAAAATTACCTCAGTTTGCTTCATTTATTCTATCATATGTTTAGGGAATTATACTGTGTGTATGTGTCTTCAAGTTGCCTGTCAATTTATGGTGACCCCATGAATTTGCTAGTGTTTTTTAGGCAAGGAATCCTCAGAGATGGTTTTACCAGTAGCTGGTATTTGTTGGCAGTCTCCCATCCAAGTACCAACCAAAGCTGATGCTACTTAGCTTCCAAGATCAGCCATAATCTGGTGCCTTTAGAATATTTAGGCATGTGGATTATTTATAATTAATTATACAGATAGAGTACTGCAGTGTACCCGTGCCATATATGATTGTGCCATACCCAACTTTAACCTTAAAGGTTAAAGGTTAAGCTGCAGGATATATAATGCCACATGCACCATGTTGCACTCTCCCATTAAAACAAATGGGGTTAAGCATGAGTGTTTTTCCCCATATGTGGAAGGGTCTGGAATGGATCTCCTGAGTATTTCAGTATTTCAATATGGTTTTCCCATTTGTTGTGAAGAATACAGTAAACATATAAAAAGAAGGCAGTGGTCCCCTGGGTTACGAAGGTAATCCGTTCCGGATTACCTTTCGTAACCCGGAAGCTTTCGTTTCCCGGGGGACCGCTAGTCTAAACGGACCGTGCGGCCGATTTAAAGGGGCCGCGTGGTTTTTTTTCGTATCCCGGGGAATCTTTCGGATCCCGGGGGATACAATAGCGGTCCTGCGGCTTTCGGATCCCGGGGTTTTCGCAACCCGGGGGATTCGTAAGCCGGGGGACCCCTGTAACCATTTAATGCTGTCTGCTTAGGTCTTTCTGAAACCCAAAAAATACTGAATTGTATTTCCTATCAGTAGCTAGTGTCATAGAAATTTGTACTTATCCATTGTATAGTGCTATTGTATAGTTTATTGCGGGTACATTTTGTGGAATTCAAAGAATCTGGTGCAGTAAGAATTAAAGAGCCTGAAGAAACCTCAAAAATAATCAAGTTCACATTTGGTCAGTGTCTCTAACATCCAGCCTCTGTTTACCAACATCTAACAGTTTGTTTAAGAACCACTAACAGTGTTAGTGTCAGAGTGTTCTTTCTAATGTCAGAATGATCTTTCTAATGTTCAAGCAAATTAATTATTCTTTTAATCTGAATCCTTGAGTAGGCAATATTTAAATTATGTAATATGGAATTAGAGGCTGGGGGAACTATTTTGTATAGTTTCAATGGGGAAAAATGCTCCAGTTGTAGTGTGAGTGCCTAGAAAGCAGAACTCAAGGTGGCTAACATCCCATTAAGAGCAAGGTAAAGATTTCCCCTTTGGCAAGGTTGTCAAGTCATGTTTGACCATAGGGGGCAGTGCTCATCTCCGTTACTAAGCCGAAGAGTCAGCATTGTCAAAGATGACACTGTGGTCATGTGGACAGCATGTCTACACAGATTGCTGATACCTTCCCACCAAAGTGATACCTATTTATCTACTTGCATTTGAATGCTGAACTGCTCTTTTGGTGGAAGCTGGGACTAGTGACGAGCTCACTCCATCACCCGGCACTTGGGCCTTGAGCTGCCAACCTATCACTCTTGCAATAATCAGAATCAGCATTTTAGCCACTGAGCTAGAAGGGCCAACTAAAAAACTATTTATACAAAAAATATTAAAAATACAAACAACCAATTTTGTAAAAGTCTAAAATACAATTAGAACATTTGTTATATGCTGTCTCCAATGTCAGCCTGAAAGACAACACAGTTGTCTTACTGCTGTGTATGGATATACTCCTGAATAAGCATCACAGCTAGACTAAATGTGCCAAACAGCTATTGTTGTGGATGGTGACACTGGCACACAATTTTCCCAGAGACAGAGGCAGCGCTACCATATCTAATGCTTGCTAGTACTGTTCAGAGGGAGGCATGGCAACCCCCACTTTGAAAATCTTTTATCATGTATGCATTTTTATTTATTTATGGGATTTATATTCTGCCTTTCTCCCAAAAAGGGAATCAGGGAGGCTTGAATCCATGGAAACTGTTATGGTGGAAACCGTTACCGTGGAAATGCTCTGATGAGACAATCCAACATGAAACAAGTGATAGTGTCAAGATGCACACAACAAGCTAATGAGGTAGAGTAGAGGACAACTACAAGTTGCACTGGGTTAACGATGCAACTGGATTAAAGCTAAAAGAACATCCAGATTTTGACATACACAGAGGTGAAAGGAAAGTCTGAACTTGTATAAAACATATAGGAACATGGAGTGTGAGAAGCATGAATCAGGAAAAGCTAGATACAGTAAAACAAGACATAGAGCGTAAAAACATTGCAGTACTTGGAGTCAGCAAGCAGAATTGGACAGAAATAGGACATTTATAGTCAGACAATTATACAGTGTTTCACTCAGGAAATGAAAAGACAAGAAGAAACAGGGTGGCATTAACAGTGAAGAGAGATATAGCAAAAGCAGTCAAAGTCTATAATGCAAAGACTGACTGAATCATATCAAGACTTCAAGGTCCAGCAAGGGAACACTACCTGTCTCCAATTCCAGGAATAAATTTTCTATCAAGGAGACTAAAACATTCTCTTTCCCTTGACTAAGCCTAACACTAGCATCAAATGGATCTAGACATGGGCAGAAATACTCCTTCAAGTAACATGGCCCTGGGCCAGCTTGCTCTATATGGCAGATAGTACCATTTTGTATGTTAACTATTCAATAAATGTTGCATTTTATGTTGTTAAAACAGTAAAATAAGTTTAAGTTTGATTTCAAAAGTAGAGTATTGCATTTATTTCAGTTTCCATAAGATGTATTGTATATACTTCCATAAAATCTCTAGCCTTCCCAACAAAACCTTTTTCTTAAAAGCTTAAAATTTCTGGAACTCCAACATCATTAGTTCTGTTACAACAACAGTAGCAACTGTAAAGGTTGGTCAGGGTAAGCCCTACTAAGGTCAGTGAAACTTGCTAGCAGATAAGTGTGCAAAGGATTCTTTTTTTGTCTAACTGAGAGAATTTCTTTCATTTATGCCAAAGGCAGATGTATTTGTGAGTCTGCCATTGATGGGGTAAATTTAAGGGTACAAGAGGTAAATTATTATAGGCTGGTGTAGGTACTATAGTTAGGATGCAATATGTGGAATATATTGCTGGCATGGTATAATGGTTTGAGCATTGCACTACAATTCTGGAGACCAGAGTTCGAATTCCTGCTTGGCTATGGAATTCCATTGGGTGACCTTGAGCAAGACACATCCTTTAGCCTCAGATGAAGGCAAAGGCAAATCCCCTCTGAAAAAAAATCTTACCAAAAAAATCCCATGAGCCTTAGGGTTTCCATGTCAAAAATTACTTGAAAGTACACAACAACAACAACAACAACAACATTGCCACAATAAGATGTCATAAACTATACATTAATATACTTCAGTAGTATGTAGATAATATATAATATAGCACAGCTAAATTTTTAACAAATTAGAATTGAACTGCAGCAAATAACATCTTCTTGAAATTAATATATTTTAATTTGACAGCATCGTAGCGCAGATTTGAGAGGGACAGGGTCTATGCAGATATTCCAGTGTCTAAGGCGATAGTCAGGTTTTCTTGAGTAGTATTCCTAGATTTTTGTAATTTTACACAGAAAGCTTTTTCTACAAAGTGACGACACATTAATATGTATATCAAGGGGTCCATGCATATATTTGCAGTTGCTAACCAAAGAGTTGTTTCTTTTGCTATGTATAATTGGTTCTGTACAACACAGTCAATACGTTTGCCAGTTTGGCTAAGAGTGTAAGGTACTCTAGTAAAATGAAAAGGGGCAAAGCAAATGAAAAAAACAGCCACTATTATAAATACTTTACTCTTAGCTCTTTGTTTGATTTTGCATTCTTTTGTCTGGAGGATCAGGATCAGTACAGTCCAGAAGACAAGTTGGCATATGTAGTTGACAGCTTCATGCCATTTCAGTCCCAAGTGATTCTTCAAAGAAGCACATTTCTTGACAGAGAGTGGTGTTGCTTCACGGTTTGACAAAATCACATTTGGCAAGGAGAGGCCAAAAAAGAAGAACCACACAAACCCAGAAAGAATTTTTGCTGAAGTGACATCATGTAACCAAAACTTCCCAAATGGCCTAATGATCTTGAGAAACCTGTCTATAGAAATAAGTCCAAGTAGTACTATGCTGATATACATAGTCTCGTAAAATATGACAGCTGAAAAACGGCAAACAAAAGCTTTAAGTCTCCATAGTCCCAGGTCTGAATCTGTTAGAATCTTAAATGGCAGCATAAGTGTCATTATAAAATCAGAAACCAAGATATTCTTAAGATATACAATGAAGCTTGATGAGCTTGGAATCTGGAAAAAAGCCAACACAGCCAAACTGTTGAGTAGAAATCCAGCAACGAAAAGGAAGCTGTACAAGAGTGGGAATACCACATGGGCTATCCGGGTGTCTCGCAGGCATTGTCCAGAGAAAGATGATGTCTCATCAGAGATGTTGATGCTTCCATTCATGGTTTAGAAATGTGACTGAGGAAGAAATATTTGATGAAATGCAATTCTTTATAAAATCTTTAAATATATTTTAAAATAAAGTAAGAAAAAAGAGATATTTTACTTCACATTCTAGTGCTTTAAAATATTGGAAGCAAGATGCTGAAAAACTGTATTCTCATATTATCCTTCCCATGCTCTAAGAGCTGCAGGGGAAAGCTTTATCTCAGTCCTACCACCATCCCAGGCACATCTGGTGAGGATTCAAAAGAAAGCCTTCTCAGTGGCTGCTCCCAATTTGTTGTTTTTCCTTCCCAGGAAGGTCTGGTTGGCCCCAGGTAAAAAGATCTTTTTATTTAGAAAGGTATTCAGTTTTTAGTATGGTGCAGCAAATAGAACTTTTGATGGGGTGTGTATAGTGGTTTTTTTTTTAAAATTCCATTCTCTTTTAATGTTTCTAATGCTCTTTTTAACTTGTGTTTTTAACCTCAAATTTATTTATTTTTAACCGTTGTGTTTATTTTTTTAAACTGTGCTGTATTTTTTTAAAAGCTGTACTTTGCCTTGAATCTCATGTTGACAGGATATCAAAGGCAGGATACAAAAGAAATAGACAAAAACAAACAACCAAATAAAAACTTTTAAGTTACACAAAATTCTGCTACATGAAAAAAGCTCCTTATTCTCCAGTTGTAGCATAGAAACTGCCTTAAAAGACTGTGAATTATTGGGCTGGGGACACCCAAGTTTAAATCCTCATCCAATGAAGAAAAAGAAAAGAAAAGAAGAATATAATTTTTAAAATCTGATTTAACAAGTTATTGCTGGGTTTGAAAGAAGCCACAGCTCAGTGGAAGAACACATGACTTCACTCAGAATGTCCCTGGTTCAATTACGTCCCTGGTTGAAAATCCTGGAGAGCTGCTGCTATTTGGTTCTGATAATATTGAGCTAGATGAATCTATAGTTTGACTCAATATAAGGCAACTTCTGGTGCTGTTAAATCTAAGTAGTGTAGTTTTTCTTGGAACTTTATGGATTATACATTAAAATTTTCAGTTTCATTATACAGTACTCACTAGAGCCCTGTTTAAAGTATACAATAGTAAAACAACCAAGACCATCCTACAACAAATCTCATCTTTGCCGATATGATTACAATACCTTACATCTTTGCCGATATGATTACAATGCCTTGCACACACACACACACACACATATATATATATATATACAAAATGAATTATGTTAAAATATTTTTGCTCACTTTTCTTCAGCATTTTTCTGAGTAGAATGCTAGTAATTATTAAGGATTTGAATAAATAAGAGAAGTGCATGAAGCAAATTACTTACCTCTCTGCAGGAATTTGTGACTGCTGTTTCAGAAGAAGGCATACTCTTGCAAGTGAAGCCGCAGCAGAGAAGCTTCATTTCCCAACCTTGTATCTTTTATACTTGTTCTTCTTCCTCATTTTTCACCAGTCACATTATCTTCCCTCCTGCCCTCAGCTGCAAGTCTCAAGGAAGATATGAATGTATGAGAGAGATAGTCCCATCTTACTCTACTAAGATTCACTGTTTCAAAATATATTGAGTAATATGAAGTATGGAGGCTTTCACAAAAATAAAATAAAATAAAATACTGGGGGGAAATGAAAAAAAAAATAGTGGGAGAAACTGTTTAGTAGAGCATCTATTTAAGAAGATCAAAACATTTTATTTGCCACAGACTTTAATTAGATTACTTTTACAAGTTGACATACCCTCCAAATCTCCTTATTTGGCAGGGAAAGTCTTGATCAATCCCCTTTCATCCCACTTTTTCAGGTGCTTTTGAAATGTCCTAGTTTCTCTCTTCTCCTCCCACTTTCTCCCTTTGCCCTCAGCTTATACAGTTGGCCCTCAGTATCCGCAGACTTGCCATCTGTGGATTCAAGCATCTGTGGATGGCACAATGGTGGCATATGCATACAGCTGTGCCACCATTAGGGACAGCAGCCTGTTGTCCTCTGGTGGTGCATATATGCAGCTGCACCATCATCCCCAATGGTGGCATGGCTGCATGCATGTGCTGTCACAGGACAGTGGAGGCTTGAGCATCAGCAGATTTTTGTATCCACATGGGGAGCCAGAACAGATCCCCCATATATACCAAGGGCCAGCTGTATAAATTGCTGTAAACTGAGTTCAAGGTGCAAAAATTGCACTCAACTCAGCAATGGGGAGGTGACATGGCAAGAGTAAAAGCAAGCTACTGCAGCCTCTCTGAGCTTGTGTGTTCTTCCCAATTAATAATTACCTTGATTGCAGTCTGATGGTGGTTGGCCATAAACGTCCCAGTTTTCATCTGTGAAATGTTATCCTTATATACGCAGTCAGTTTTTGCTATTTATTTTATTTTGAAAAAGGCAAAAACCCCTCAAATATAAAACAAAACATTGAAGCAACTGCAGAGAAAAAGTAAGCCACATTCCTCAGCATCTGATAAAGTGAGCTACAGTCCACAAAGTTTTATGCCACCACCCCCCCCCCGAAAAAAAACCCAATACCCCAAAACACTTCTAAGTCCTTAAGGTGACACAGCGACTAGACTCTTCATTGTTATTTTTACTGCAGCAGACTGACATGTTTACCCCAGATAAGATTAGAACGAGTGTTCTGCCTCTGAGCAACTGTTTTCCCCACACTTCCTCTTTTGCCATTACATTTGATCTATTACAGTATAGCCTGCCTTTACCCTGAAAACTAGATTTTTACCTTATGGAAACCATCTCATAGTACAGAGGTTAACAAAAATATGTCCCATAGCTGATAAGGATCAGTAGGCCCAGCATGAAAGGACAGCATTTTAGGGTTTTTGCCAGGGCCTTGGACTTCAGAAGGACACACTGGTGAGTCTAAGGACCACCACTGCTTCCCACTGCCCTTCTTGAGCTATATCATCTGCCATTACTGGGCTGTGAATCCCTAGCCACCTTTTGTGTGTGTGTCTGAGTTTACATGTCTGTATATGGACATATGCACAAGGTGCTTGTTCTCCAAGCTTGCACATGTGGAAATGTTTGCTTCTCTGATCTTTCATCTTTATGTGGCCGTAATTTTGTAGGGTGTGAGGTTGATTTTTTGACCTTACCTACTGGGCCTAGCTTTGACCTCTTTGAAACAGAGACATGTTAGAAGAACAATATATCATGCCAGTTAGATCAGGCTGTGAGTAATAAATTGTGTTGCTAAAATTGCTGCCAAGAACTTGCTTATTCTCAGCTTTAATGTGGTTCTTATAACATGAGTAAAAGACCCCTTTTAAAAAGTCAGGTAGAGAAGAGTAATATTAGAAGGTATGTCTAATATCTACTTGTAGTAACAAAATGCTTGCTCTACAGTATTGTATGCTTATCTTTATGGTACACATGCTTCTTCTAGTATAAAATCTAGTAATTATTTTGTGTCAATGGTCTGATTCACAACAACCGAATGCAGTAAAACCTTCCACAAAAAATTCCCCTTAGCTCTGCACTATTTACAAGAACACCAGTGACCTATGTCTGATTCTGTGGTCACATGAAATTCTCTTTGTGGTCTTCTCAGAAGGAAGAACAAAGAGTAGCAGGAAGAGTGTCATTATCATTGGCCAATTTTTAATCATATTTAGATGAAGTCATGAGTAATAGGCAGAAAAAGGGAGAAAAAAATTAGTTGGGGTTTAATTTTGTGTGTGTGGATAATATCATACTGAAGTTGTTTCAAGGCACATTTAATGTCTATAATTGTCTAAATATTGTCTAAATATCAAAATTTAATTTAATATTTATTTATTTATTTCTTTATACCCCACTCTTCAGCCCTAAAGGCTATCAGAATGGCTTACAATTATTATTTTTAATTAGATGGTTCCCTGCCCTCAGGCTTACAATCTAGAAAGACAAAAGGAGAAGGGAATAGTGGTGGGGAAGGGAATCAGGTCCAGCAGTTCTTCTCTCCCTCTGACACCTGGACCAAGGCAGATGGCATGGAGGGAAAGCTCTGCTTCCTAATCTAGGGCAGGCCCGATTGAGTTTGGCCTGCCCTTTCACTCCCTCCTAGGCCAGATGGTGTCGTGGAGGGAGGACTCATCCACTTGAGGCCAGGCACAATGGTGTTGCTAGGCCTCTCCTTTCACTCCCTTCTAGGCCAGTTGGTGTTGTCAGGAGGGCTCTTCAACTTGAGGCCAGGCCTGATGGTGTTGCTAGACCTGTCCTTTCACTCCCTTCTAGGCCAGATGGTGTTTCCATGGAGGGAGGGCACTTCAACTTGAGGCCAGGCCTGATGGTGTTGCTAGCCCTGTCCTTTCAGTCCCTCCTTTCCCAGAATTCACTACCATTAATCCATGGCAGCTAAAACAGTTCCAAACCGGATTATTTCTGACGTGCAGATGACACAGACTTAAAAATCACCAGTCCCTCATACTGATATTTAAAAGTATTATTATCTTCTTATGATACAGGTATCTTTTTTAAATATGAACATTGTGGTCAGCTTATAGGACATCCTGAAGTCATTGTGTTCTCTGTTCTTGCATATATTTAGTTTTATAGCATAGCACATATTAGTCTTTTTATTTCATTTAGGATAATATAAGATCTCTTAGTGGCCATTTTAGTTGGGGATTGTTGGAGTGGTAGTCCAAATTGCAGGTTTTCCAAAACTGGCTGTTTTTCTCTGTGATAACTGATTCTCTTTCTTTTCTTTCCCCAACCACTGTTGTTGTGTGCATTCAAGTCATTTTTGACTTATACTAATCCTGAAACAAATGTAGTAGAGAGTTTTCCTGGCAAGATTTGTTCATAGACAGTTTGACATTACCTTCCTTTGATTTTGAGACAGTGTAGGTCACCCAGGAGATTATCACATGGAGGATAAGGATGGGAACGAAGCAGAATGCTCCCATCATTATCATGTGATTATGGGAAGATTATCACACAATGTCCTGCAATGTCTTGCTATTCCTGTCTTCCCATCAGTGAAGTGCCATGGTCCTGTGACGTTTTATTAACGGGAAACTACCATTACTGAAAAGAGAAAGGACCATGGTTCTTCACTGATGGGTGAAGGATGGGATGAGCACAACATTGCAGGACATCATGTGATAATCTTCCCACAATTGCACAATAAGGACAGCCTCATCCCACTTTGCTCCTGTCCTTATCCTCCATGTGATTATCTCCCCAGTGCAGTGATTCAAACCTTGGTTTCCCAGAGTCCTAGGGCCAGAGCAGATGGGCAGGAAAGAGCAGACTGACCAGCCAGAAGCAGGTCCAAACCCTGCCAACCGCATGGCCTGCTTCCAGTGTGGGCCATGCTCACTGGGGCAGATTGGCAATTCCAGGAACCGGATTGTCCCAGGTCATTTTTGCTCCTGTCCTTTGAACCAGAGTACAACCTCGGCACAACTTCTGGCCTCTTTGGAAACATGCATCACCTAATTGCCACACCTCCAAATTGGCTGGAAGCCACTTCATTTGGGCTACCTGTTCCAGGTCCTAGTTAAACACTCAAACTACTATGCCATGCTGGCTCTCCATATTGAGGGGGCCATATTTCAGCCACCTCAAATCCAGACATCTGATTTTCAGAGTAAGTAAATTATTGCAATATGCACATTATTGCTTTGTATTCTGATTGTGCAAATTCAGCATACTAATACAATAGTAGCATTTTATTTCAATATAACATTGCAGCATTAATGCCATTTTAAAGGTATTTTTATAGAAACTATTCTTCTGTGAGTGCTAGCATGATATATTGGTTTGAGCACTGGACTATGATTCTGGAAATCAAAGTGTGAATTGCTTTCCCTGCTCAGCCATGTAAACCTGTTGGGTAACCTTGGGCAAGTCAAACAGAGGAAGGCAAAGACAACCCCCCACTGAACAAATCTTGCCAAGTAAACCCCATGATAAGTTTACTTTAGGGTTGCCATAAGTTGGAAAGAATCTGAAGGCACACAACCTCAACAACACTTCTGTGATAACCAATGGAATAAAGTTTATAATGCTGGACATGAAACAGAGGGCTCCAAGTTCAAATCCATTTTTCTTTATGTAATTTACCATGTGACCTTGGGCCATCACTACCTCTCAGAATACCTGTGTAACAAGGTTGTAGTGGAAATTAATAGCAAAGCAGGAACCATGCAAAGAGGCATTGTGCATTGATGGTATAATGTTAGTGGTAACAACATTTTGTCATGGACAGGCACTTGATGGTTCTCAAACAAACTGAAAAAAACCTGAATAAGATAGCCATAATAGAAAAGTTATTTTAAAATGACCATACTTGGAACATGCCACATTATCTGATGATGCTTCACTGATTCCTTAGACAAAATCTGAATTACCAGGTTGTTCAAAATTCCAATCAATAATGTCTGATAGACTGGGGAAACTGAGAAGAACAGTAGGAAATTTTATCATGCACAGAGACTTCCAATGTTGGTGTTTTCAGATCACTATAGTATTGGGGGAGGGGGAGAATATGTTTGTTTTTGCTGTTTACTGTTTTTACTGTTGGCAAAAAGGTACAGTACTCAGATGGCAGCTCCCCCCCATCAAGCAGCGGGGGCAGGGTGGTGGCACATTGCCCCTTGTCCTCCATCCTGGGCTTTATTCCTGGAGAGGGAGCCCTATATGGAGCATCCTGGAAGGGTGCATGAGCGCCTCTCCTTCCTCAGAGGGGGAGGAGAGCCCAACCGGGTATCACCTCCACTTGTGGGTGTCACTCAGTGTGGCCCACAGTCCCTGCACTCCCAGTGATGCCACTGCATACTTCTCTTGCTCTTTGCTCTTTTCCTCTGCTCCTTTCATCCTCTCTTTCCATTTTTCCTGTCTCTTGCTTCACCTCATGCCTTCATAATACGTCACCAATTGCTTTGTAGTTCTGCTTCTCTTCATTTCATGCTTACCTTTGCCTTTGCTGTGCTTTCTTCCATTGCTTCTTGCACTCTGTTCCCTCCTTGCCTTACTTTGTGCCACTATTCCTCCCTCTCTTGTGCTTTCTGTTACCTTATACCTCACTTTTGGCTCCTTGAGCCCTGCCACTCCCTC
The DNA here is from genome assembly GCA_034509955.1 of Urosaurus nigricauda. Taxonomy (NCBI): domain Eukaryota; kingdom Metazoa; phylum Chordata; class Lepidosauria; order Squamata; family Phrynosomatidae; genus Urosaurus; species Urosaurus nigricauda. Next base: position 247,811,945 of record JAOEGL010000003.1, read on the forward strand.
CCTCCTTCCCCTCTTTTTTTCATCCATTGCCTGAACCCTTTACCTTGACTTCCTCCCTTGCTTCTTGCACTGCACCATTTATACATCTCACCTTGTTCCCTTCCTCCCTTGTTCTATCACTTTGCTTTGCTGTGGCCCATTGTCTTGTACCTTGCATCCATTTGCTGCACTTCCTATCCTCCCTTCCTTGAGCTTGCATAACCTTGCCGCTATAGCATGGTTCCTCATATCTTATAGCTTCCTTACATCTAGCCTTCGCTTCCCTTGTTTAACCTGATGGTACAGCCTGCACTTCCTTTAAACGGAATGCACATAAGGAGGCAGATGAAGGCGGTGATTCCACTGCTGGAGCAAGACAAGGAGCAGAGTAGTGGGTGAAGATATAAACTAAGGTGCAAGAGCAGTGATGGTGGTGGAGAGAAGATGGCAGTAAAGGAGACAGCACTTTTCTTGACATGTGGTAGAACATGGCTTCATTTACTCTCTGTTCTATTCCTCCATTGGTTCCTGTCTGGTCTTCACAAGAAAGCCATAAATCAGATTTCGTCTAGTCTTTCTTACACAGTTGTAATATTGATCTGGGGAAGTAGATGCTGGAACTGCGAGAGTCTGGGTCACAAATGTCAGTCATGTGTGTGAAACTTCGTTCATTGGCTAAACAGACTCAAAGACCTATTTCTCACAAAGCAATTAGACAGATTAACCAAACATTTTGTCCTATGTCTCTATTACTCTGTCCCTACAAGGGCTAGAGACTAAACTAAACTAAAAAAAAAAAAAAGGGCCAATCTATGGACCAAATGGTCCGTGGATGACATGCCCATAAGAGCCTGCAAGAACACAAAGGAGATTATCAGATGATGAAAAAGGATGGGAGAGAAGCGGGATGCTCCTGTTCTTATTGCACGATTGTAGGAAGATTACCAGATGGCATCCTGCAGTGTCGCTCCCATCCCATCCTACTACTGTCAATGAAGTGGAATGGCTCTGTAACTTTCAATTGATGTGAAGCTGATGTCAACAAAAAGTAATGGAGCCATTCCACTTCATTGACGGGAGAAGAACGGGGTGAGGGCACCACCGCTGGATGTTCTCTGATAGTCTTCCTGCAATTGCGTGATAAGAACGGGAGCGTCCTGCTTCTCTCCTATCCTTTTTCATCATCTGATAATCTCCTAAAAAGTTCAGGGAAAGGCTTTCTCTTGGTATTCATTCCAGTCTAGTTTGGTGAGGACACAAGAGAGACCCTTCTCAGTGGCTGCTCCCATGTCCCACCCTCTGCAACTCCCATCTGTGGGAGGCTAGGTTGGCCCCCTCCCTACTTTTCTTTGTTTAACATGTAACTGTGCCAGGGAGGTTTTTTTTTTTTCCAAATTGAGATGTGTGTTTTATTTTTTTTAACTTTTGTATGTTTTATAGTAATTTTATATTGTTGTAATTGTGACAATTTTAATCGTTTTTTAAAATTATATTGTTAGATTTTAATCTCCTTATGCGAACTACCTTGTGTCCTAATTCAGGATAAAATAAAATAAAATCCTAGAAACTAGTTGAACCCCAGCCAACATCCTGTGTGATGTACATGACTTTTCTAGTAATACCATCTTTGGAGTAGTAATGTCACAGATATTTAAAAGGGAAGTGCTGCCCCCCCCCCCAAAACCCTATGGCATGGTAGGCAAATGAGACCAAGGACAGTGAAAAGATGGAATATTGCTCTGAAGCACATTAAGGCAATGTGACACTGTCAGAAGAAGGGGAATAGTTTGTCAGTAATTTTTTCAGTTGTGTTATTGATACTACTTTCAGAGGCAAAACTGAAAACAGAATATTTGATGATGCCATAATTCCATGGATATTTTCTGTAAATAAAAGGCTTACACAGGGAATCTGCATACAGGTTTCCTGCTTTGTCCTCAAGTTTGTACAATCTATATATTTTGTGTAATATATTAAGGGACCATTATGATATATTATATATAATGCAACAGTTACTGAGATGCATACAACATAAGCAGCTTTTGTTACAACGGTGTGTGGGGCTAGGATTTAGTAGTCATAAAAATCTACCCGTTTCAACAAGATCCTATGACTGTGTTAAGGTCAGCATCAAAAGTCCCATGTCAGAAAGGTGGCAAGGACACTTTCAGTAGTGTTGCCCCTAGTATAGCACACTTTCTCTCAGAACTACTTCCCTGACACCTAGTTTGATTAATTTTGGGCTCCAATTTAAGGCTTCTTTAATATAGGTATATTTTAAAGAAATGCCATTTTATGATTATTGGTTTCTATCATATGCATTTTGTTGTTCTGTAATTTTGTTACCCCTTCCAGCAGTATGTTAAATTATAAGTGAATTGGACAACAGACAAACCACAGAACAGAACTACTTTAATTTCCTGTTTACTTAGCTTACTCTCATCTCCATGGTACAGCTGCCTCTTGAAGAAGAACAGTTACCACAACTGTGAATAGTTAATTGTTAGTGAGTTTTGATGTAAACCTTTGCTGTAAAGGCCACTACAACTGGTGCATGGTATGAGTTACAAATCAGTTTCTGATTCTGGTTTGATATCTAGGTTTGACACTGTTCGACAAACTGTTCTTTGGTGCACATCTCAACACAGCCATTGTGTCCTTTATGTCTTATTGGTGCTAGTACAATTAACAGTTGCTTTATTTCTGAAGAAAGTTTCTCAGAACTAATTGAGGTCACTTGCTGTTTTGAGATCAATATAATGCCCCTCACAAAAGAGTATTAAAGCAGTTTACACTAAGAACTGGTCTTGATTTATAATAGTTGACCAGAATTAAACCATGGTATTTACTAGTATTTTTTTTAGAAAAAAGACAGTTTATTTATCAATATGTTTCCAAAGCAGAGAGGGATTTTGCCTTCCATAGACTTGATACATACTTTTGCAACCATTCAATATTGCAAAGATGAAACCAGAATTCTTGTGGCTAAGCAACATCAAAATGTGCTCAACATGGCATAAGTACAGTATGACCCCTGTATCCATGAGGAATATGTTCTGACTTACAGTGGAAATAAAAAAATATTTTGGATAATAGTGAACCCTATTGAAATAAACAACTTCTGTTGGAAATTAACTATAGAATTGTGCTGAATGACCTAGAAATTCCTAGAGAAAACACCTCTAAACATTTCTAAGTCTTCCAGTGTGATTCTACCAGAGGCATACCATAGAATCACACCAGAGGACTTAGAAAATACTCAGAATGTGTTTTTTTGGACATGGGTAAGTGAAACTCTGGGTACCAGTCCTGAAGACACAGGGTTTGTACTGTAATTAATTATGATGATGACACAAATTATGAGAGGCTTCAGTAGTCTACAGGGAAGGGCAAGAATCTGCCCCCTCTATTCCCCTACCTTTCCTTTTTGAGTTAATTGAATGCAAACTACTTTTCCATTTTGAACTCAGTTTGCAGCAATTGAATCTGAGGATGAAGACAGAAATGGGAGGAGGAGAAAGAAGCTGGGACATTTTTAAAGCAGCTGAAAATGTGGGAGGACAGAGGATTAATTGGGGCCATCCCTGCTAAAGCAGGACAGCTGGAGCAACCAAATCATACAACATTATTACAATCAAACCAAGTTGTACCTCTGATGGGATAACATTTATTCCCTATATATCTTTTTTTGTTAAAGCTTAAACATTCTTTTTAAAGTAAGGTTTTGACACAATCACAAGTCCCGCCATAATTACAAGTTGTTCATTATATAGTTGGCCCTCCTTATCCACAGATTTTTTATCCACAGACTTGATAATATTCCCAAAAAGTATAAATTCCAAATTGCAAACCTTGATTTTCCATTTTATATATGGGTCACCATTTTGTTGTGCCATTATATTTAATGGGACTTGAGCATACATGGATTTTGTTATCCATGGAGGATCCTGGAACCAAACCCCAGTGGATAACAAGGGTCCACTGTATACAAGTATGCAACAAGAGGTGAACCATACCATTGCTCATTTTAATGTAATTTAGGCAAAGAAAGCAATTCATAGAATCATAGAATCACAGAGTTGGAAGAGATCACAAGTCCAACCCCCTGCCATGCAGGAACTCCCAATCAAAGCATCCCCGACAGATGGCCATCCAGCCTCTGCTTAAAGACCTCTAAGGAAGGAGACTCCACCACCCTCCGAGGGAGTGTGTTCCACTGTCAAACAGCCCTTACTGTCAGGAAGTTCCTCCTAATGTTGAGGTGGAATCTCTTTTCCTGCAGTTTGGATCCATTGTTCCGGGTCCTGTTCTCTGGAGCAGCAGAAAAAAAGCTTGCTCCCTCCTCAATATGACATCCCTTCAAATATTTAAACAGGGCTATCACATCACCTCTTAACCTTCTCTTTTCCAGGCTAAACATCCCCAGTTCCCTAAGGCGTTCCTCATAGGGCATGGTTTCCAAACACTTCACCATCTTAGTCTCCCTCTTTTGGACACGCTCCAGTTTCTCCACATCCTTTTTGAATTGTGGTGCCCAGAACTGGACACAGTATTCCAGGTGGGGCCTGAGCAAAGCAGAATAGAGTGGTACTATTACTTCCCTTGATCTAGACACTATACTTCTATTGATGCAGCCTAAAATGGCTCTGTCCAGATTAGGAGGCTGAGAGAGCGTGACCTGACTGAGGCAGTCTCATGCCCGGAGCCTGACCTTGCTGGTCGTAGACGCTGACGTAGAAGATGCCCACTGCCATGCACCAGACCACCAGGCTGGCCACATCGGCGTAGCTCTGCTTGTCCTCGGCCACCACCAGCCCCACGTGCCCCGGCAGCTTCTTCAGAGCCTGGGCCTCCTTCCTCCAGCGGCTGGGGCCTCCGGGGGGCTCCCACCCTACTCCCGGCTGTGCTGGGCTCGTGGCAAGCGAAGGGCACCCTCAAAGACGTCATCTCTGGGGGCAGCAGCTTGAGGGCCTGTGTGGGGCTCCCCCACCTCCAGCACCCTCTTCCCCCTTGAGCCCAGAGCTAGCCGCCTCGGGCCCCAGTGAGGAGGGCACGATGGGGCCACCACAGCAGCACCAGCGCCAACCCAGAGCTCCTCGTCGTCATCGAACAGCCGGGTTCTCAGCTCAGCATCTCGCCCCCGCCGCCCTCATGGAGACCGTTTTATCGGCCCGTCCCGCCCTCTGGGGGTGAACAGTGCCGCCATTGCCAATTCATGCATGTTTTCTGTCCTTAAATCCAGTAGGTGGATCCTTACAATGAAAACTCAATATTTAAAATTCTCGGGAAAAAGTAAAATACAAGATCTTTGGGGGCAGGATGATTTATAATAAGTAATGCAAGTGTTCTTTAACAACTTCAGAATAAAGAAAGCACTCAAAAGATGAGCACCAAAGAAACCCGTATGTGGAAAATACCAGACACAGGAAGCAGAAAAGCCCCAGTGTGTTTTGATCCAAAAGACTCTTCTTAGGAAGTCAGTTTTAAATGCAAGGATACCCGAGTTAACAAAGTAGATGTGCTCCTGGGTTTTACTTCTTTAATAGAAACCCTGGTACCAGAGGCAGAAATAACATGGAAGGAATACGGACAAATTCCTACACTACAAAAAAGACCAGTTCAATATGGTTCAGCAAACTTTTTAATCCAAAACTAACATTATGTAAATAGAAAATGAAACAACCAGGTCAGGTAAACCTTGCATATGTAAAGAAAAAAAATATTTTGAATCTTCAAGGAACTACTTGCAAGCTCTTTCCAAAATGCATTCCGAGACTATTTTTCTCCTCTATATTACTTTTCATATGATTTCCAATTTGGTGGTAAAAATTATTTAGAATGAATGAATCTCCCTTTTCTGAAATGCCTGGGTCCAGAAATGTTTTGGATTTTGGATTTTTTTTGGATTTTGGAATATTTGTATATTATTTTGGAGATGGTACCCAAGTCAAAACATGAAATTAATTTGTGTTTCATATACACTTTATAAACATAGGAGATTATCACACAGGAGGCACAGTGTCCTTCTCCCATCCTTAAACTCCTCTAATTGTGTGATCGGAGGCTGTAGATTATCACACCCCCCCCCCACACACACTTCTGCCGTCCTTCTCATGTCAGTAAAATGGAGCTTTCCCCGCATGCTTCTCCTGTCGGTAAAGTGTAATGGAGCCGTCATTTGGTATTAACATGGACTACTGTTAATACCAAATGATGGCTCCGTTACACTTTACTGATGGGAGAAGCACGTGGGGATGGCTCCATTACATTTTACGCATGGAAGAAGGACAGCAGAAGCGTGTGGGGGGTGCGATAATCTTCGGCCTCTGATCACGCAATTAGAGGAGTTTAAGGATGGGAGAAGGACACTGTGCCTCCTGTGTGATAATCTCCATAGCCTGAAGGGAATTATTATGCACAAAACAAAATTTGTATACAGTGAACCATTAAAAAGCAAAGGTGTCACTATCTCAGTCACCCATGTGGACAATTTTGGATTTTGGAATATTTCGGATTTCAGAATTCTAGTTAAGGGATGCCCAACCTGTAGATATATGCATTTTTAACATGACAAGGTAACTGGTGAGACAGACTAATCTGTTTTCCCCTTTTCTTTCTGTTTTGCTCTTCACACACGCTTAGTAAGTGATTCTGGAGGCAGCTGCTGTTTACCTTGCCTATTGTAGGCAGTTGAGCACAGCTAGAATAGGATCACTTAGACCAGAATCCTATTTCCTCCCATCTTAAGCTTTATAGGATTTTTTTATAGCAGATATGCTGCTACAACCCAACACTGAGTCTGTCTTTCTCCAGCCCTACTTCACTCTCTATCCAATACTAATGCTTCAAACCCCTCCCTTCCCCCCCCAAAACTTGCAGCTAGACAAAAGACAAGAAACGTTCAGGACTAGGCTGAGCTTCTGTAAAAGGGCTTTGTAAAAAGGAGCTTCTTTGTCAGAGGTTTTGTTAACTCAGGTATGCCTGTATATTCATTGTAGTGGCCCAGGATTAAATAAGCAAATGTTGCCTCCTTATGCTGGTTTGCTTATTTCCCACGTCTTCATGGCTGTCCCAGAGCTTGGAATTCATTTTAATTTACAGTATTTGAAAATTAACTCATAGTTACAGTGCCGAAACATTATTTGTTCCACTTTTCATTGCTTTTCTCTGACTTTGTTACCTTTATGCGAGAACAATTGCTGTCAAAACATTGCTTCTAACAATGCCATTTTAAATTTATAATTAGAAGAAACTGGAAATGGTTACACCAATAAAGTAACTTCACTCTTGTCCATTATATTACTTTTGCAATATAAATACATCATATATTAATTGTCTCCAAAATGGCTAGTTACAGATAACTTTATTGCTTGTAACTCATTACATCCAAACTCTGGGTGGGCATTTGATTGAAAGTCAGATCTGTAACTGGATTCAAATCTGTCCATGAGAGTAAAACATTACTGAATTCCTTGCTTGAACTATAGGCAACTGGACTCTCTCCTTCTGGATATAGTGTCAGTGATGTCCATTTTTAAAATAAAATTTATAATTCTTATTGTCTTTCTTTATATTTTTGTATTTTTGTCTGGCTAGAAATGAATATATCCAAATGCTTGGTGTGTTTTCATTTTAAGTGCTTTGTTCAGTTTTTCTCAATAGGATTCAGTTATCTCTCTGAAAGTTGTCAGTATGGTTCAGTGTTGCCATGCAGCTAAAAAATAATGTGGCAGTGACAGCTTTCTGTGAATCATTTCATTATGTAGTTAGTATCATGGAATATATAGGATTATTAATCCCCATCAAACCAGGAATAACTTCTCATTAGAAGAAATGCATACACTGAAGAGGATGCAAAATGGCATTTGTTGTATTATGTGGTGTACTACATTGGTGTCTCCTCATTTGTTGTTTCTGTGTTGTGATCTCTTCTCGTTTTGGTTATGCACTTATGAAATACATTTAGGAGAGACTTCCTGAAGGATCTGCAAAGGGCAAAATATATGAATGGATCTAAACAAGCATTTAGGGATGTTAACCATAAAGTGCTCTCTTTTATGTAAAACAGTGTGTTCTGGGTTGAACACTCAAAAACATCTCTTGTTTGGCTCAAGGTGTATGGAATCCTGGCAAAATGGAAGGGCACAAAACAAACAAAGAACACACCAATAATTATGAAAACTTTCATATTCACTGTCTTCTTGTTTGTATTTCCTGTGCTTCTTGTTCTTTTGTAGGATTTGTACAGCTCTTGTGTTATGAGTGTATAGCATATAACTATGATAGCAAAATTAGCCCAGAAGATAAACTGGCAAACGTAATTAACAACTTCATGCCATAATAATCCAAAATCAGATTTCAGGTCAGCACATTTCTTCACATTCTCATGTGTTGGCTTCTTGTTTGTCAAAATCATGTTAGGAAGGGACAAACAGAACATGAATATCCAGATGAGTGCCGATAGGATCTTGGATGCCAATGTATTATCAGAGCTGGCTGATTTGAAGGGTCTGGCAGTTTTCAAATAGCGATCAATAGTTATGAGGCCCAAGAAAATAATGCTGATGTACATAGTGAAGTAAAATATGACCTGAGTCACTTTGCAAACAAACCCTCTCAGTTCCCAGGACACCAGTTTTGCATCACTGAGTATTTTGAATGGGAAAGTTAGGATCATGAGGATGTCAGAAATTACTGTGTTCTTGAGAAAAATGATAAAATTAGATTTGTTGGAGATCTGGAAAAAGACTCCCATGGCTAATCCATTCATAATTATGCCAACAACAAAAATAAAAGTGTACAACAAGGGAAAAAGAACTTGGTTCATCCTGTTGTCAGTACTGCAGTTGCTGCTGTTTCCAGAAGGGCTGTACTCGGGTTCCATTGTGGCTGTATTTTGTTCCTATCAAGAATAGAAAAGCAGACCAGCAATTATTTTAATGAAAGATAGCTTTTTAGTGGAAGTTACTAGGTGGGCAACTTTTAGCACAATGATGGCCCATCATGGCATACACAGAGAATTTCCATGTGTAGTACTTATAACAACATAACCCCTCACCCCCTGTTTTACTTGTGTAAGCATGGTAGATATACAAACACGTTAAATATTGTGTGCCTTCAAGACATTTCTGATTTATGATGACCCTAAGGCAAATCTATCATGGAGTTTTCTTGGCAAGTTGTGTTCAGATGAGGTTTGCCATTGCCTTGCCCTGAGGCTGAGCGTGTATAACTTTCCTAAGGTCATTTTTAATATGGGGCGGTAAACCCCTTCATGTTTGTGCATAGGTTTTGGTAGTGCTCTTAGATTTTCCTGAATTTTTATTCAAATTGAATTTATACTGGCAACAAAATCTGTAAACTGAGTATTTTGAATGGGAAAGTTAGGATCATGAGGCCTCAAGCATCTTCACTGACCCACTGGTGTCTAGTTTGGCATAATATCAAAACAGACTATCCCAATGAGTCTGCTTCAGAGCCTAGAAAAGAAATACTTTGGATGGACTACATTATTTAGAATCTTCCAGACAGCACTGTTGTTGTTATAGCCCAGCTTCTCCCAAACTGGGATTCAAGATAATAATAATAATAATAATAATAATAATAATAAAATAAATAATTGTATCCCACCTCTCCCTTTAGTGATAGAGGCAGGTATCAGCTCAGGTTAATACAAATAGAAAGAACAGTAACCAAAAAACAAACAAACAAGCAAACAAAAAACAACCAAAAACAAAAACAAACAAAAAACCACAATACCCCACAACCCCGAACCCTTCCACCTTGCCTCCTTAAATATAAAATTACAACAATAAAACCATAAAACTACAAAACAACAATTAAAACAGTTCACAAAAGTGATGATATAAAGGGGGCTCGATAAGATGAACAAATTAGTTCTATTCTGGGCAGAGGTCAGTCTGGGAAGGCCTGCCGGAAGAGGATCATTTTAATTGCCTTTTTAAAAGCCTCAGTGGAAGTAATCTGGCGAATCTCCTCCAGGCAGATTATTCCAAATTTTTGGAGCAGCAACTGAAAAGGTCCTCTGGGAAGTCACCGTCAGTCTAGTTTTTCTTGACTGCAGTAAATTCTTCCCCGAGGACCTGAGTGTGTGGAAAGGATTATATAGGAAGAGGCATTCCTTCAAGTAAACTGGACCCAAGTTGTAAAGATGGTTTACAACTTAAAATAAGTGCAATAAAGCTAAAACACACAAAAGATCAAAAGTAGAACAGAATTAAACTATTAATAATATTAAAGAATTTTAGAATGCCCACTCATAAAAGCTCTCACCCCCTTTAAATCATAGAATCGTAGAGTTGGAAGAGACCACAAGGGCTATCCAGTCCAACCTGTCAAATATTGTAGGAGGTCCAGTCTGTTGCACAAAACTTACTGCCTGGTAGTCAGATGCGCTGATACTAATTTAGGAATTTTGGTAATTTCTTTATTTTGTTGAGTGTTAGTACATGTGCCATTGAGAATAGTTTCTGAAGCTAGTCAGCTTTTTTTGTATGTTGCTGGTGCCACCTTGTGGCTAACTAAGAATCAGAAGGATAGGGTTTTGTCTTAACATCCTTGATTTCTCATCATGGAGAAAATTTTGCTTTTGAGTTAAACAGTTTAGGGGACAGCTGGCCATTGCTAATAAGAAATTTAAAGACTCCTCACAAAATGTCTTATTCTTAATAAAAATAATCAACACACACTGAGGTATTCCATCCAGAAAATATTTGGTTGTCTTTACATTTTAGGTGGGGTATTGGGGGACTTTGGAGTGAAAAGTTAAATTGTGTGAAACACTTTATTTTGTACAAAACCCCGAGAGCACTACCATTACTTTTATGGAGAAACATATTATTTGTACAAAAGAAAGTTTTCCACACAAAATATTTTCTGTGATAAATGCTTCCTGCACAAGAAAAGTTTGTTCTGCCAAGAATTTTTTCTCAGAAAAAGTCCTGAATTGTGAAAAATCATTTAAAATATGCAAAAACTTCCATAATCTTTCCCAACAGGAAGACCATTGAGGTTTTTCATGCTTGTATAGGAGAATAAACAAATAAAGATTTACAGTACTATTACTTACTTAATATAACAATGATTCTGTGTTTTGAATTTATATGAAGTCTCTTTTGTCCATGAATCTCTCTTTGTTTTTATGTTGAGGTTATCTAGTATTAACATAATATATTACAACAATTTAATGACTTTATGGGAAGAGCAGAGCACTGATAGGAAAATTGCCATATATTTTGCAACCTTTCTAATTAATAGCAGCAGTTACCCTGTTGCCGCTTAACAAAAGTATCTGTCATGGACCATATTATTTTTCACAATAGTCCAAAACCGCTCTCATCTTAACTCCAGCTGCTCAAACATTTGTTGGTAATCAGATCAACATGGGAGCAGTGCAAACCCTATCTTTTGATAGTGTTCCTGGACTTTAGCCCCACGGAAGCAAATACTGTGTGAAGAAGAGGTATCAGTAGACCTTGAAAATACTACCTTTTTTTTACTACAAGTCCCAGAATTCCACAACCAACATGCCCATGCTTATTTGGGGATTCTGAAAGTTGTACAAAAAGCCCAAAACAAAAACAAAAAGAAAAAAACAACACACACACACACGCAAAACCTTTCTAAGCTTTATCAGAGAACAACCCGCCTCTTTCCCAAAACCAAATGAACATTCATCATTGGAACACCAAGAGCATTTCTAATCCTTTGTGTGTGTGTGTGGGGGGGGGGGGGGGGTCAAACTGAACATGATGTGGAGATAATTGTTGGAGTTTCAACTGCCAATTTTGTGTAAAGCCATTGCAAGAACAGTTTAATCCAGAGCAAGGTGAAACTTCTCTCACCAGAATTCTTTTTACTGTAATAACTATTTCATCCCAGTTGCTTGGATGGGAAAGAAAGAAAAAAGCTGTGACAAAGGAAGTGTTGCTTAACTCCTACTCACTATGCTTTAAATCACCCAGTTCCCACAATAGGTAATGGAAGATGACATGACTTAAATTCTGGTGAAATATATGCTTTATCCCTCACTAATTTGACATTATAGCTTCTTTTTTTATAGTTTCTGGAGGTAGGAGTATGTTTTGGAGTGTAAAAAGATCCAGGGCCCACTGGCACTATGCAACTGTAGCACTGTGCTTCCACTTTAACTGCTATGCTCCCATCCTATGGAATCCTGGGATTCTGAGTTTAGGGAGGAGCATTTAGAATTTTTAGCCAGAGAGTTCTAGTGCCTCACTGAACTATAGGGTTCAATAGAACATTACCATTGCAATTAAAGTTGAATATATTGCCATAATTGTGTGGTGTTAATGGATCCCAAGTCTCTTCCCTTGTCTTAAGTACTCAGCTCTTTGTGGTTGTCCATGAGAAAGGTGGCTTCAAACTGCAGAAGATTTATTGTAAAGTTCATCCTCACTAGAGCAGCCAAAGGGCATCCATTATGATAGTTCTACATTCTAATCTCAATTCATATTTTCACCTTGCAGTGTCATCTTTGCAGGGGCATCAGGTATAACCAGGTTTAAGGATTACAAACTCATCATTTTAACTCAGGTATGGGAAATGTGTGGTCCTCCAAAGGATGTTGGCTCTAAAATGGCCAACCTCAGCCAGCATGACTAATAGTCTCTCATCCAGCAACATTGGGATGACACTTTCCCCAATCCTGTTCTAATTGAAATAAATTGCAATTTTATCCAAGCATAATTCTTGTTCCAGAAAAAATACTATTATCTTTATATCAATGATCTTTATACCAATGTCCAGAGGACAAAAATAGCAAAGGGTCTGAAAACCATGCCCTATGAGGAGAGACTAGGGAGATTATTGCATTAGCTTTACTGCTCGGATACACGCAGAGTGTGACTTTCTTAAGGCAGATCTTATCACATTCACTCATCACGGAGCAGTATGCAGCCTGTATAAAACCTGGTCTCTCTCAGAAATGGGATTTTCCCATTCTTTTTAGGAAGAACTTCCTGACAGTAAGAGCTGTTTGACAATGGAACACACTGCCTTGGTGTGTAGTGGAGTCTCCTTTAAAGGTCTTTAAACAGAGGCTAGATGGTCATCTGTGTTCCTGACTGACAGGGAGTTGGATTGAATTGCCCTTGTGGTCTCTCTAACTGTATGATTCGATAATTCTATGAAAATACTATGAATTTGAAGAAATAGATAGTGATATAAATATTTGAAAAAAGCAACAATATACTTGATTAAAGGGAGACTTTAGATTAGTATTGACAAAGCAATCAGAACAATTTGAATGGAAATCCAAGGCTTGTATCTCTCTCCAAAACAAACAAATACACAAACTACACCATGTGTTTTTTGGGGGTATTTTATAATATGTCTCAAAGTTGTCTTCCCCGGTCCAGCATTTGAGTCTATGTATGCAGCACTATGGTTTGTCCAGAGAGGAAGGGAAAGGGAATAATAAAGAAATCATTCCTATAATTTCTAAATTAGTTTTCTCTCAGATTAGGCAAACCGTGTTATAGACTGCATTGTAAAAATGCAAGAGTATTAATTCATTTGCTACAAAAAGATGCTACAAAGTTGCAGCAAACAGCAAATGATATTTAGCTGGGGATATCAAAATATTTATCAGGAGAAAAATCTCTAGGCAGTTTCACTCTGCTTTACTTTTTGACTTTATATAATCAGCACATATCTAAGTCATTAAATGAGAAACTATATGGGTGTTAAACTATCTTACTTATTGCAACCTATTAAAATATATTCAACAAGGAATGAATAGAGGTGTAGCACTAACCATGCTTTTAAAAGGTCCATACAATATAAAATACAGCATCCCATTGTAATTTTATTTCCTTTTCATCCATCTAGATAACCTTAATGTAGCACTGTTTTAAAAAGGAGTATTTCATGCCAATTTTTCATAATGGGTAAAAAATTGTTCAATGTTCACATTCACAATTAATACATTTCCTTTCTGTAATTCTAAAGCTGGTAGTTTACAGAAGAACTTGCATCCTCACATTGTTGCTAGTTGTCTTCCCAGACATTTCAGGGCTTTACAAAAATAAAAGAAGGATTATATATAAAAAAAGAATTTAAATGTATATATTGAAATGTAACTTCTGACAATCTATTGTAATATCCAATTGTACTGTTACAGAATGCAAATATTTAATAAGTAAGCAAGAAATATAACATTACCTTAATCAGATGTAGACAACAGAATGCTTGGATTTTCCGACATTGAGAGATTATTTTTACTGGCAGTGAAGATATGTTGTCCTCTGATGTCTTTTTCCTCTGGTTTTGAATACGTGTGACAAGCAAAAGGTAATATTTAGTTTGCAGACTCAATCAGCAGAAAGTCTTGTCCCATACAGCAACAGTATAACTGATTGAGTCAGGAGAGAGAAGAGGAAGTCATGGGTTTAGTTCTTCACTTGCCCTCTGATTTTAAGCAGCTGCCTGGAACACAGTTTCAAATTCTGAGTAACAGCTTCAGTTTCTCTCCTTTGACTTTTCCAGCAAAAAAGAGGAGAAATTTTGATTTTTCTTTTTTAAAAAATGGGATTAAGAACAACAATACAATCTCAATTTTCCAGAATAGACACAAAAAGTTCTGCAGGAGACCTCTAGAACACCTCTAGTATGAGTTTTATTAGATCCTGGCACTTACCCTCTGATGTAAATCATGTGAGCAACACTTCTCCAAAAGTGGGGGGAAACTGTGCACCATAATATAATTTAAAAGCTCTTTGGCAGAAACTAGATTATGTAACTCAACCACTCAATAATATAATAAATGGCTTTCTGGTTTGAAGATGATAAGAATGAATCCCTTTCATAACAGATTCACAGCTGTGAATTTATTTATTTTTGCCACAGTTGCCAAGGTGGCAATTTCTATTAGCTTGAAGTAAGGAAATTGTTTTTCTATGTAATTCATCAGCCTTGTGCAGATTGAACAAAGTTACAATTGATCAACAATACTGAAAAATCAGCCTTCTTAATACTTTAAAGTCTCCAGTAGAAATTCACAAAAATCACTTAGTGGAGAAAACTAAATGCATCTTTCATCATGTTCCTTCCCCAGCATCACTGGGGAAACTTCCAGGTGATTTTGACTCCAAAACTCCATCCATTATTGAATCTACCAGCTGGGGCCAATGTGATAAGGATTTCAAAACTTCTAGAGATGAAACTTGATCTCAAACTCAGCATTTCTTAAGACTCTAAGCTCAGTCTTGCTAGAGCAGACAAAAGGTGCACCTAATCTAGGATTGTGGTTCCACAAGTTGTGAACTAGATACTTCCATGAAGTGGACAAGTATGCCTTGAGGGCAGTAACTTTTCCCTAGTGTTTCCTCTCCTGCTAAAGCATTTAGAAGAATACTGTTAGTAAATATGGAGTATACCCTGCAAAATACATGTAGAGACAACATCCTTGTTTTCATTCCATGTTTAAAAAAAGATAATTGGACAGACCACCTTCTTCAGTACTGATTATGGGGCATTATCATCCCTCACAGATGAAGGCAAGTTTAGGTGGCATAGGCCAGGTCACATGAACAAATTGTCTCTTGCAGTATCTTGGAGTATCTTCCTGAGACAACTGTCTCAGTTTGCCTAACACTGGGCTGACTCAGACATGAAGATTTCAAAAAGGTAATGTGGATAACAGCTGTTGATAGACCTGTCCTCCGTGAACCTTCTAATCATACTTTTTAAAAGTCTTTTGTGCCAGTGGCCATCACTATGTATAAGTTCATTGTGCTTTATGTGAAAATGCACTGTCTATTGGACTGAATCTGTCTGTCATATTTATTGTGCATTGTTGTAGTTGTGTACATTCAAGCCGTTGCTGGCATATGACACCCCTAAGGTGAATCTATCATAAGATTGGTTGGCAAGATTTATTGAGAGGAGGTCTGATTTTGCCTGCCTCTGATGCTGAGAAAATATGACTTGCTCAGTGGGTTTTCATAGCCGAGTAGAAATTTGAACCCTGGACTCCAGATTTGTAGTCCAATGCTTAAACCACTTTACTATGCTGGTGTCTCTGTTCTAGCATTATGAGGAAGGGACCAAAAGTTGTATAACTATAGAATAGGCAGAATCATAATTATAGAATCATAAATAATTAAGCTCTTTGAGTTTCTGTAGCATAAATGTTGTCACAGGGAAAGGGAGAGCCAAATCACAAATGTACACACAGGAAGCTTTGACATAACAAGTCCACAACTTTGTTTATAATAGCTGTATAGTGTTGGCTTTCCTTGATGCCTGGCCTTTATTTCCCAAAATAATGCTAAGGAGGTCTTTTGTTTCGTTCTCACCATGGAAAGTCCTACCACTGCTGGTTGGCTGACTGTCCAGAAGCCTATGCCAAGGGCATGGGCTTCTGGGGTGAAGAAGGAGATGTGACAGGGAAAGGAAAATGATGGCTTTCACTGCCCTGTGGACCTGCCATGTAGACTTATCATAACAGATAAGTCAGGAGCTATTGGTTCTTTCTAAATAAAGAAGCTCAAAATGTTTTAGCCTTTCTATAGAGGCAATATGTTCCAGTTCCCTAATCATTTTCAATGTCCCTTCAGACACAGTTGTGTGGCACTCTGTTTGAGACAGGGCTACCTTAACTATATACATGATTTCAGATGCATCTGCCCCATTGCCTGGAACACTGTGACAGATAATTTGCTCTTTTGCTGCTCAGTGAAATGAAGGAAACATGGTTAAAAAGTCCAGGAGAATCAACATTGTCTCACTGTACTTGTACATCTTTTGGTAGATGTCATCCAGCTGGATGACCCAGGCTGCTGCCACACTGCAAAATTAATGCGGTTTGCCACTGCTTTAATTGCCATTGCTCCATCATAGTGAATCCTGGGTTTTGTAGTTTGTTGTTGCACCAGAGCTCTCTGGCAGAGAAGGCTAACTGTCTCACAGAATTACAAGTCCCAGAATTCCATAGCATTGCACCGTGGTAGCTTTTGCAGTGCAGATGAAGCCCCAAGATAATTTCCTTTCCAAAACCAGACTCCAAATGATCCAATGATCATTTTCACCCCCAAATGTCTAATGCTCAGATGCCCCCATAGAGATGAGCAATACTTGATGGTAGTAGTTCAGATTGTTAGAGCCTACTTAAATTAGATATTTGTGGTAAGATTTGCGTATTTAAGATTAATGTTTCACCATAGATATTTTATGTTCTTCACAACATTTCATTTCATTTCCTCTAAACTTTACAATCTTAGTTTTCAAAGATGCAGTTTTCATTTTCTAACCACATACTCAGTTTTCTAGATAAGTTGATATCATAAAGCACACCTTATGACTTGTAGAAATAGCTTTCATGTATGCTTTGATTCAAATACTCCTCCATGGATGATTTTGGAATCAAACTCTTTCAAATCAGTTTTTTTAATTGAACTGCTTTAGATTTCATCAGTTCATAGGGAAAAGGGATGATATCCCTTTAGCTTCTATTAAAATAGAAAAAATGTTTAAAAATCTAAAAATAAATAAATAAGCTAATTCTATTGGTAACCTGAGTTTGAGAATTGACAGGGAATCCTTTTCATGGAAAATATGTAGGATTTGTATTAGATCAGTTGATAGGACCAAATCTAGAATTTTTGTCATTTTCAATATTGCAGTCTGCACACCATTTACCTTCTAGTGCAATGTTGTTAAGAGCAATGCACTGATTTTTGGCTGTGGAAAAAAAGGCTGTTCAAGGCACTAACTCTCAGTAGGATCCTACAAGCTGAAGGCTTTAAAAACAGAGAATTAAAAGTTACTGCAGATAAAAATCAGATAGACAAGCTGATTTTGCAGCAAAAACAATTATTTTCTTTATTAAAAAGAGAGAAAAAGATAGCAGTAGAAATCAACAGGACAGTTTTTAGTCAATGCAGGCTGTTTCTGAAAGTAAAAAAAGAAAAGAAAAAAAAAAGAAAAGAAAACTTAAGCTGTTCTAACTTACCTAAGGGACAGTAGAGGGGTCTATCTAAGCCTAAGGACCTGACAGACTAAAACACACACATAGATGTTCTCACCCTCTAACATAAAGAAGATGACTGGAAACTAGGGAAGGTCAGATAAGGAGAGCTCCAAGAGAGGTCAGGTCAAAGAGAGAGATTCTCTCTGTGTGTCTGTATTTTAAAGGTCTTCCTAATGTGAGGGACAGTCTTCTAAGAGGAGAATGCCCCTGGATGGAGCAGACATGACCTCAACAAGTGCTTGCAAATGGGCAGAGATGAAGGGCCCTTCAGATTCTGATAATGGCTCTTAAGTGGTCTGGCTATGATTGAACAATGGGGTTGCATACACAGGACAAAGCAAATCGAATATGAAGATTTACTCTCTTTGAAATCCAGATAGGTTTGCCAGCCTCTCTGAAGGCAGCACAATATCTCAACATGGGCAAGACAACTGTTTGCTCTCACTCAGTGAAACCATTTCCTAATCAGTATGTGTGTGTGTGTGGGGGGGGGGGGTGAGTGGGGGAGGTTATATGTGTGTGTGTGTGTGTGTGTGTAGAAATTTCCAGTTTGCAGTTTATAGTGAGGCTGAGAATCATAGAATCACAGAATCAGAGAGTTGGAAGAGATAACATGGGCCATCCAGTCCATCTCCTTTGCCATGCAGGAACACAGAATCAAAGCACCCCTGACAGATAGCCATCCAGACTCAGTTTAAAAACGAAAGAAATTCCACCTCACTCTGAGGGAGTGTGTTCCACTTGGAGTTTGGCTTGGATTTTCCAAGATAGGCCAGCAACTACCTTGTCTATTAGGAATTCTTCAAACTCTGGCAACAGAGAACTTTCCTGTCTTATGCCTCAAAGTCTAATACAGTATTCTTATTTCTTGAGTATAACTCAAGAAATATAAACCAGAAGCAAAAGTTGTCCCATTCTACTCTCTGAGCCTCCCAATTCTTAATAAAGTTCCAGTGTTTTCCTCATTCTGCATAATTTGTTCTTAATTTCTTGTGTTTCCTTTTATTAAAAGGATGAATCTTCAAGTCATGAATGTAACCAGCGTATGATTCTTCTTTATGGTGTTGGCAAGGAACGTGAAGAGGCAAGGCATCAGTTAAAGAAGATTACCAAAGATATCTTGAAAATCTTAAATAAGAAAAGCACTACTGAAATGAGTGGTAATTACTCAGTGCTGAGTTTTCAATGGTTTCTAGTAGAGCATAACATAAAGGAGGTTATACCATGCACTGTTATTTAACTTTCAGGATCCCTTTCTTTCTCATACAAGTTTGCATGCAACTAAATGTTTTACTATTATGCTTTTATTATAATTCTTGTTTTAAACTTTATTTTATTATATGCATACTTTTTCATTGAATGTAAGGGTATAAGTGTACATTTCATATAAATGTAATTAGTAAATGAATCAGTTTCATTTTTTTCATTCTCAAACCTTAGTTTCTTGAGTTAGATTTTGTCATAAAATATGCATATGGAATATAATGATAGACAACTGTAGAAAGTTGCAAAAATATGACAAGTGTAAATGTTTTAGCTGGAGATGAAGGGCATAAAGTCAGAAAGAACAAGCAAGAAGCCTTTCCAACTTTAGAGACTGTGTTTACAAAACTGCAGCAGCTGTCATACTTCGATCAACATCAAGTGACATGCCAGGTACTTTTCAATGCAGAGGGTACAGTATTGGCCATTTCTGTGTTTAATTATAAACCTCTAGTTAATAGATGTCTTGTCTTGGGACAGGATAAAGAAGGGAAAGGGAGAAAGAAGGCAGTAAGTACTGCTTAAGGATTTGAAGGTTTTAACAGAATCAGATACTTACCTTAGGCTGTCTTTACAAGCTGGAGAGAGGGTTTTTTTAAAAAAAATTATCTGTAGGTACAGAAAGGCCTTCCCAAAGGTATGGGTTGTGAAGAGACATCTGAAAGTTGTTTGAGGTTGGTAGGGAAAAGGGAGAAAGTATTTTGGGTTTAGGAAGGACCAAAAAATTACTGTGTTAAAAATGTGTAGAATTCTATCTGCAAAAACATGGAATTTATCTTTCTCTGTGGTGACCACATAATCCCAAAATGCAAAGTACAGTTGATGTTATTGCCCACCTCCAAAGAAATACATTTTAAAGTAGCATGTCACAGCTGCTATGACTGGAGTATAAGAGCATTGGTAGATCCATAAAATGAAATATATTATGTTGCTATGTCCAGAGGGGAATCACCCTGTTAGGAGATTATCACATGGACAAATAATCCAACTGCTCCCTAATGGGATTTAGCCAGGTTGTGGGATGCAGCCGAGTATTATCGCTTGTAATTCGCTGCTGATTCTGCTGGGTGATTGCTTCCTGGTTACATCCCGGGTCCCAGGCGTGCTTCAGAGGCCACTTTTCAAAGCCAAAGGTTTCTGTCTTTGAAAAGCAGACTACAAAGCATGCCTGGGATCTGGGATGCAATCTCCTGGTGGAATCGGCAGCTCATTATGTGCGATATACTTGCCTGCATCCCACAACCTGGCTGCATCCCATTAGAGAACAATCGGATTATTTGTCCATGCGATAATCTCTTTAGTCTTTTACATCAGCAATTTACTGTGTTTTCTGGTACTTTCAGGAAAATGATTTAAGGAGGAGTGTTTTAATTCCTGAGCCTGGGAGCTTTGCTGATCTAAATATTCAGCAGCCACTATAAAGGTTCCTTAAGCTATCAAAGTTGCCCAGATTTGATGACAACTGTGATGGCTTTATGTTCTGTGTGTGTGTGTGTGGGGGGGGATGCTAAAGCCTCCTCCCATATGATAAATTGCTTCCCCCTGTCTAAAAGGGAAATAATGATATAAGACACTAAAATAATAAATGTTAATTGAGGATATAGTCATAATAATATGTTGACTGATGTAGCCCGTTATTTATTAGTTATTCTGGATTTTTTTTTAAAAAAACACAGATTTCCAACAATGTTCTGGAACAGATTACTAGTTTTGCTTCAGGAACATCATACCATCTTCCATTGGCTCACCACATACAATTTATATTTGATCTGATGGAGCCTGCTCTAAATATCAATGGCCTTATTGACTTTGCTGTTCAGGTAACATGGTTTGCTTGTTTGATTCTTCATATCCTCCCTTTAAAAGCAAATCTTCTTAATTGTCTGACAGAAGTGAAAATATTAGAATAACAATCTTTAGAACAGTAGTAGCAAAATGCCCTGATAGATTTTCCCATACAAATGGCACCAGTATGGGAACTAGTCCGTTACTGCTGTATGGCTGAATCCTAACACCTTTATTCAGGACCAAATGCCACAGAATGCATATAAGACTTATGTCTGAGTAATTTTTTTAGGAATTGCTTAGTTGTTATGTGTTCACAGCAATAATTTCAAACCACACAACACAAATGTCCTTTGTAGCATACTTTAGAATACTTTTTTGTGCTGCCCTTTCTGCCACTATGGATAAAACAATTTCATGCCAAATCTCTTGTAATCTGTTGTTAAGGGAATGCAGATAATAGAAAACTGATTTCTTTGGACCAGAGCATCCAGCATGTCCTAGCCAGCTTCATAAACTGGCTGGGAGCCGTGGTCCAAAAATGTAACTATTCCAAGGCCCTATTCCAAGTATGAGCAAACTGTATAGTTCCTGGAAGAATTAAGTTGAAATCTGCCAAAAAGATGTGGGAGCTTAGCAGCATTGCAATAGTATTCACATTTATATACCACTTCATAGTGAATTCAGCAGTCTCTAAGTAGTTTACAGTCTCTAAGCCAGTTGCCCCCAACAAGCTGGGTACTCATTTTACCAACTTGCGAAAGGATGGAAGGCTGAGTCAACTAGGAGCCCTCTGGAATCAAACTCACAATGTGGTGGCTGCAGCTTATTCCCCTTCTGTATTAAAATAGGAGAGATAGAATACTTCTGAGGTAATTCTGTGCTTGCAGTTATCAAGATGAAAAAAAGGTGAAATAGAAGAAATAGTAGGAAAAGATAAGAGCCCTATAAATTGAGAATGCTATCCGGACTCCCTGTAAAATTCTCTGGATGAGACAGGGCAATTACACATAAAAGTTTTATCGAATTTAAAAGTTTTAACAAATCCTTCATAGAAGTATTTATGCAGCTTAATTTAGAGAGGGAGCCTAAACTCAATATTTTATCTTTTTTTTCCTTTCCCAATTTTAGCTGCTGAATGAGCTGAGTGTGGTAGAAGCTGAGCTTCTGCTGAAGTCATCCAGCCTGGCAGGGAGTTATACAACAGGGCTGTGTGTTTGCATTGTTGCTGTGTTGAGGCATTACCATTCCTGTCTCATTTTGAATCCAGACCAAACTGCTCAGGTTTTTGAAGGGTTTGTAGTGGTAATGTTTTTTCTAATAACTCCTCAATGTTAATCGTTTTTCAACATGTTAGCATTTGAATGTGCTCAGTTTGTCAGTAACATATAACAATATTTTAAAAGTATGTGGGAAAACCAAAACATTATGTAATGAGAAATGCAAATATATGGTTTGTTGTTGTGGACAACTGAAGATGTCTGCTATATAACCAGTTTCTTGGTAGCTCATGATGAAGTCACATATTCTGTATGCTCTGAATTTCTTCAAGGAAAGGCAGGATTCAAATTTAATAAATGAACAGGCTTGGTTTTTTAAAACTCTCGCTAACTTATGTTTAATGATGGGTTTTTTAAAATTCTCGCTAACTTATGTTTAATGATGGGAGTTCTCAGATGGCCCATTTCTGCCCCCATCACTTACTTGGTTGGGAGTGGCAACGGGAAGGTGTTCAGACACTCCTGTCCCGGGGAACCATTTCCATTGCCGACTTGCCCATCACCATTGCTGTTCTCCATGAATGCCCCCATTGCCAGGTGCTCCCTTCTGACATCACAAGCCATGGTGGAGGGCCTGCATGGAGAAAGGCAGTGGCAGGTAGGAAGGCACACAGCTATTTGCACAACTGGTGGAATTTCCAGTTTACTCTGACACAAAAAAAAAACCAAAAAACTTACAGGCCAGTTGGGCTGGGGTCGGACTGGATTCACCCAAATAGTGTTCAGTCCACCTGTTCTCAGCTCAGGATTGTTGGCCTGCATTGGCTACACAGGATGATCCTGGGGGGGGGGGGGAATGGGCATTTTGGTCCATGCAAACTGCACCTGCTTGTTTAATGACACTAACTTTAAACTTACACTAACAGTATAGGCAAAAGGGGACTTCACCTACTGTATATGGATAACTGCATAAATAATAGCCCTATTCAAGGTTTTGATTTATGCTTTATTTCAGCCAACCTGACAACCCTAGATTACAAAGTAAAACATGATGAATTAAAAGATTACGATAAAGTAAAATATATTGCCACATAAGATAGAAAATGATTTTTAGAAAGTATAAAATGCTGTACAGTATAAAATAAGAATAAGATATTAGATATATTGTGTTGGAACATGACAGGAACCTCTATGAAATATTAAAATGTAGAAGTCCTCTGAGGGAGCTGAAGTCTTGACTTCAGCCCAGCTCTCATGCAACTTTCAACCATCCCGTGTTTATGGTCAAGATCTAGTCACTTCATGCTTATGGAAGATATCTGTAAAGGAACTGTTACCAGAATAGGTTGCAGAGTTCCTTGTGATTAGAAACCCTGAAAAACAGGCATTCCAATCACATTGTACATTGTTATCCTGTTGATCTGAACCTAGGCACAGCCTTTTTTTGTCTACAGAGGGATAATTTTTAGTGGAGAGGAGGGTGTTAGAACTTTAAAATGAATGTCTGCTTTCTTCTCCACACTTTGAAAATAAAATATCTGAATAGGGCTACTGTGATATATGAAAGGGGCAGCTATTTATTTAGGATTAAGCATAAGTAGTGTTTTCTTTTATCTTGAGAATTCAGTAGTTAGGAAGAGAAACATTTTGTAATTCTAGACTGTATGCTGCTATCAATATATGTAAAAGATATGTTTTTCTTCTTATAGATTATGTGGTGTTGTCAAACATGTTGTTAATCCATCTGAATGCTCTTCTCCAGAAAGATGTATTTTAGCCTATCTCTATGATCTCTATGTATCATGTAGCCATCTGAGAAGCAAATTTGGAGATCTGTTCAGGTTTGTAATAATAGAATCTTGTGTTTTGTTTTGAACTAAATAGTACATTGTGTATACACATGTATATGTATATTTCTCCTTGTCTCAAAAAAATTGAGTCAATGGGTCAATGTAACTACTGTACTTTAATTCTTATAAGAAAGAAGGAACTATGCCCTGGTGAATGGCAAGAGTGTAATCTGTCCTAAAGGCATTGATGCCATCTACTCTCTCATCCATCCAACCTTTAGTATGAGCACAAACAGTTATGCCTGCTGGAATTCTGTCAGTTCTTTGGCATTGTTTTCCCTTTGCTTCATCCATCACATCCTTTGTTACTTGCTCCTAAATTTTACCCTTGACTTATTAACAGATCATAATCAAAATCCATAATTTTGTCCCTCAAAACCTGCCCTTGACTTGTACATGAGGTCAACTTATAGTCAAGTATGTATGGTAGTTAGTAATGGGATTTGGTGGCTTAAAATGCCAGTTCTGACCACCAGAAGATCAGAAGGTTGGCAGTTCAAGGCTCAGGTGGGTGAGTCACTAGTCCCAGTTTCTGCCAACCTAGAAGTTTTAAAGCATGCAAATACAAATAGATAAAGAGGTACCACTTCAGTGGAAAGGTAACAGCATTTGATGCAGTCATGCTGGCCATATGACCACTGGAGTCATCTTCAGACAACGCTGGCTCTTTAGCTTAGTAACAGAGATGAGCACCACCCCCTACAGTCGGTTACAACTAGATATTCATGTTAAGGGAAAACTTTTACCTTTACCTTTAGTTAATTTTAACTACATTTTCAAAGGAGATGTTCTCTTCATCCACAGGTTTAAAAAGCAGGTTGTAAACTGAAGACATGACAGGGATTCCTGGACTATGATGAGATGTGTTTCATTGTTACAGTCTGTGGAGATTTCTTATCTCAGTATTGAGAAAGTGATACTGTATACAATATGTATCCTATTATGTTTGTTTAAAGGTGTTAGCCCTATTTAGATATTCCTAATCCAATGGGATTAGAAGCACCTACCCCTCCCCCCTTTTATTGTCACTTTCCTCATGCCTATCTCACACAGTAATCCATGATTTTCCTACATTTTTTAAAAAATGGATGTGTTACTACAAGGGACACATAGTTAAAAGTTTGAATACACTCAATTACCAGATCCAACATCATAAAAGCCAGGCAGCCCATACTGAATGAAGGGGTTCTGCAGTGCTGGTGAGTGGGGCTCTGAAGAATGATGTATCCACCATCACCCCACCACTAGTAAGCTGCAGTGGAGTGAGCAGAAGCAAAGACCCCAACCACAATTCCATGTCACACCATAACTCATTAGCAGGAGAGTGCTGGATGTCCTTCAGCACTGCAGACCGCTTTCCCTTGGCATGGCCACATGGCTTTTAAGGTAGGCTTTAGGGGCATTTGTGGTTGTGGCAATGATGCCATTATCATAAGTTTGGCTTCCAACACGGTAGCTGCCTAACAGAGTGCCAGCTTGTATTTTAAGTTGGGTAGATAAAGAAATACTGCATTCATAGTTTGTTTGCTTTTTTCCTTTCCACAGTGGACAGAGAGGGAAAGATCAACAATGTATAATAATTAATGCTGTGTGGAGAATTACTGTGACTTTAAAATTTCAACAATAGTTTGAGTGGCAGAGGAGAAATTAGAGATCTCAGTGAGAAGATTAAGAAAGGATAAAGAGGACTTCTTTTGATTACATAGTTTTGGGACTAACCTGAGATGGACTTTGAAAATGATGGTGGTGATATCACAGTCTGTGTAGTCCTCAGATGTTGGATTGTAAACACACACACACACACACACACACACCCTGGTCCATTAGCCACAATGTTTGAAATATATTGCAGTTGGAGTCCAGTAACATTTGGAAGGCCTTATGTTCCCATCCTGTTTTAAGCTAATTTGGGGCCTTAATTTTTGCTCTGAAGTGTATTTTATACAGTTATTAAAACAGAGTCCATATATTTCTTACCTTCAATATCTGTTATCATCTCCTGCGATTCTAAACTAATTTTTAATGGAAGACTGCTTTTATGGAACATTGGATACATTTTTAGACAGGCTTACCCAAAGTTTTTATTTGGCAGACACTTTGCCAACAATAAAGCAAACCATGTTAACAGCGCTAATGATAGAGCTATGTTTTTCTCCGGAAAACTGCATGTAAGGATTTGGCCTGAAGTAGAATTTGAGATGCATGCCCCACCACCAAGAAACCAAGGCTGTGAATTGTCTTCTAAGACTCACATTTTTATTGAAAATGTGCATATTGGTGTGGCTGATTGGAAGCAATCCATGATTTTTTTTTCTTACATGATTTCTGTGCTTTTTGCCAGTTTAACTTATGAGAATGTGCCCATACCCAAATGGGTAGGCATCATGGTATCAGCATAATGGCATCCCATAAATAATTTTATTTAGAAAAATGGCATTATTATTATTATTATTATTATTATTATTATTATTATATTCTGCCCAATCACATGGAATTTGGGGGGGGAGGGGTTACAACAATCTAGGAGTACAATATAATACAACATGATTCAAACAATATTATTATTATTGTTATTATTATTATTATTATTATTATTATTATTATATCTGCCTGGGCAATCAAAGTGGCTTACATGAAATAAAATAGATGTACATAAAACATTGTCTAGATAAAAAGAGATACCCTCCCCCTTAAAAGAGAATCTAAGCTTGTTATTTGATGGATCTCTTCCAGCAAGGCATTCCATAACCTGGGAGTGGCAGCAGAAAATGCCCTCTGGGAGGTTGCTGTTAGTCTGGTTTTCATAGGTTGCAGTAGATTCCTCCCAGAGGACCTGAGGGTGCAGGGTGGATTGTATGGAAGGAGGCGATCCCTTAGGTAGGTTGTGCCCAAGCCATGTAGGGTTTTAAAGGTAACCACCAACACATTATACTTAATATCAAAAGAATACATTACAAATAAATAAAGGTGATAATTAATCCCTTCCCTCCCATCCTCAGCACCACTCCACTCAACTAATATTAAATAAATTAAAACAAAATATAAACATATCATAATACCATAATAAAAAGAAAGTCTGAAAAAATACAAATTACAAGATACAATACATAACATAATAATAGTTAAAGTATAGCATAACATATAATCAACTAACAATAATCAACTCTAGCTAGAGGGGAAATACACACACACACAAAACATCAAGAAACAATAATACAGATATAACAAGGTCTATAGTCCACGTACCCTCACAGACATTATAAAGTACACTTCCTCATAATTAATAAAGAACAACTATAATTACGAGGGCATATCAAAATTTTAATTATCACCTTGAAAATTTTTTGACAGAAAGTTTGTTTTGATTTGTAGCTGTTAACGTATCTCTATGTAGCCACCACCCAGATTTACACATTTCCCCCAGTGCTTCTTGACCCTCTAAATACCATTATTGTAGAAGTCTGCAGATTGCACCTGACAAGGATTTTACACTTTAGTCACTTCTGGCAGAGCCAGTCACAAAAATAAAGGACACAATGAGTTGATTTTCTCAGCAACGTGCACTTAGGGACCAATGATGACACTGGTAAAATTTCATCAATATACCATAATAACTTACAGGTGATAATTATTACTTTAGACCTTTACAATATCAGGTATTTGGAGGGTCAAGATATGCTGGGGAAAATGTGTAAATGTAGATAGTGATTACATAGAGATAAGTTAACAACTACAAATCAAAACAAACTTTCTGTCAATTTTTTTAAAAAGGTGATCATTAAAACTTAACGATACCCTCGTAGTTCAGGGCTCAATAGAAAGTCAAATTTAGTTTCCATATCTGCCTGCCTCGCAGAGGACCCCATGGGAATGCAGATGTAAATGTCCATGTTCCTCTATCCGAGTGATGGTGAGGTGATTCTAGAGACTACTAAAACCTGGTTATGGGTCTCCTTAGGGCCACATAGAAGGCCCCTGTTGGTACTGGACAAGGAGCAAAACTTTAGGCTGCCTGGGCCACAGGTAATGATGTTGTGGGGGGGGGGGGAGGCAGAAGCAGAGCTTTTAAGACCTCCGCTATTCCAAGGCACCAGGAGCCGATGTTAAAGTGGTGGGGGTGATCTTTATGTCCTCCACTTGGACGCACCCTCCTTGCTCCAACTGCACTGCTGCCTTGGCCCTGGATGTTGAAGGGGCAAGGGGCACTCTAACTGTGAGAGTTGAGACACTGTTCTATTCCCCAGCACTCCCCCCAACCCAGGTTTATCTGCAGTCTGCTCTTGTTCTCTTGTTCTCTAGGTAAATATAAAATCCTTACACTGAAGTTGGTTTGGCCTTACTGACTTTAGGTTAGCTTTGGCTTCTGTTTAATTCCTCAATTCTGAGAATTTTGGCTTCACTGCATTGGAAATCTGCACTTCAATCTTAAGCCTACCAGTGATGCCAGTAAAGAAAAGTGAGGAGATCCAGAGTTCCTGCTGTATCACAGTGATTAGCTTTTCAAATAATACTATGATTTCCCAAATGGAGTAAAAGCATAAAATATTGTTACATTGATACTATGATTTCCCAGATGGAGTAAAAACATAAAATATTGTTACATTGAAATACCCCATTATAATCTAATAAAATATTTTGAAAGTGCTTACCTCTACTTTACTTCAGGCTTCTAGCTTTCCCCTGTACTGCCTCACTTAGCTGATATGTATAATGCCTGTAACTTCCTATTTAAGTTTTGTCATTTTCACTAAACTTCCCTTTTAAAAATGTCCATTGTCTCTTTTTCTAAATGAATTGTGTCTTCTAAATTTTCCAGAGCTTCTGGCAATGTGATGAAAAACCTTTTTTTTTAAGCATACAAAACGAGTTTTCCAGTGTAAACAAGTTATTTAAACTTGTTAACTTTAGAAGTATTTCATAAAAGCAAACATGTACAGTATTGAGAAAGTATGGCATGGGTGTTGCTGAGCAGGAGCTATTATATTAAGTTCTGCTTTTTTTTTAAAGGAAAATATTTGGAAATAAATGTGTAGAAAACATGTTAACAAGGGCCTCAGAAACATTTAGCACAGAATGTTTTAATGCTGTCTGTTGGTCAATACATGTGACCATTGGTTAAAATACAGAGTATAGAAACAGAACATTAAAAAATTAATTTGTTGAGTATAGCTAAAGAGTTGGGCTTCTGCACACATAGGAAATGGAAAAAAATTAAGATACTTGCTTGGCAGTATTTGGGACATTATCTTCCAGCACATCATTTGAAATATATATATATATATATATATATATGTATATATATATATAGGGTTGAATCCAATCTAAATTGTACTCACATTGCATTAAAGTGAACCTTTCACATTAAATTTAGTGAAATATAAGTTCAACTCAGGGCGAAGCAGACTGCTCCTTTATGCTGCTGTCTGGGCAGCTTCAGAATGTGGTGTTTTGATGCTACACAATCTGAAGCCACCTGGAAGCTGGCTTCCAGCTGCCCAGCTGCGCACATGTGGGCTGGCTTCCAGGTGCTCAGGCGGCATGGCATTTACATGCTGCATGCCACCAGGGTGCCATAAAGCCAGCTTCTGTCTGCGACAGGGTGGGAAAAGCTGGCTTTTTGCTTGCACAAAAAGAAGTGGCTCTCTGCCGCTCCTTTTTCAGCTAGCAAAAAGGTGGATTGGGGATGTGGCCGGAGGTTGCCATGGCCCCAATCTGTCTTTGGAAGGGGTGGCTTGAAGCTGCCCCTTTGGGGCAGTGTGTTTCACCCCAAACTTAGTTGGGTCTGTATTCAACTCAGGTTTTCTGAACAAAGAAGTAAAGAAGAGCCTTGTGCAGATATTAAGTATGAACCTACTCTTTCTCAACATAAGCAGCTAAAAGAGGACAGCTGCTGTTTTGATAGTTTTATTTTAGTTTAGATTATAAATTGTAATTATAGTTTAATTCCCCTTACTATAAATGTAGAGAGATCTTCTGTCCTTAAAGGATAGATTGAATGCAACCTCCCCTTGACATCAAAGACTCTTATCAACAAACCTGCTCCTTCCTACCAGTCCTATAGCAGTGCTCTTACTGTAACATGTTCTGGTGGGAATGGATAGTTTTCTTTGCACCCTAACAATAGTGATGGCTGCTTCTGTATCATTATTCTGCATTTGAATAATGATATACGTAGTGTTGCATTGGGATAGATTACTGATTTCATTTGAGCTGCAGCCTCACAGCACTAATGCTTTAGAATTGCAGCAGTGCCTAATCTTCCTGCTTTAGTACACAAAATGTGTTGCAGTAAGTATAGCAGGACTGTAGGGGATTGTTGATCTGTGTTTATGAACATGAGATTAATACCATCCCCTGAGCAGGAGGTGTGTTTAATTCGCCAGCTGCATTCAGACTTTTGAATAAACACTTTACGAAGTATGTTTATATCTGTTAATCATTTCAGAGAATCAGAGATTTTCTAATAATCACAAAGGCCCAGGGACTGGAGTTTAATTTGAGATTTCCCTCTTTCCTTTCTTATTTGAAGTATACTGTTATTTTTGACGAGTCTCCTCAGTGTGTCAGGTTTGGGCCAATCCCCCAAAATGTGAGTCTTTAGCTGGCAATCCAGGCGGATTCACAGTAGAGCCTGCTTTCACTGGAATTTGCTTGCCAAAAGCCCTGGTTATTTTGCATCTGACAAATTGACATACTTGAGATTGTAGAAAGACTACAGAAAGTGTATAGCTTCACTGATGGATACATCATGTGAAAAGGTATTGTATATAGTCACACCACACAGGGTCACACAACTACCTGTGGTCCCAAGGTCATATACCACCCCACCACTGATGTTGGTGTGTTCAGCATGGATGTCAGAAGAGAAAAGATTATCATTTTTTGTAAGGGAAAGCCTATGACCATAGACATTCTATTAGACATTCTGTAGTTGGAGACTATTCATACTGAGATCATTCACAGAGAGTTATCTTTTTAAGGCTTTCTTTTGTAGACACCTATACTGTACCTGATGTGGATGTAGAGAGAACAAGGCTGGTAGAGTTGCTGAATGTCTGGGGTGGGGTTAGCAGTGAAATACTACAAGTCCATTTCAGGCATCATGACTCTTTTTGCAATGGACCTCTAAAAGGGTGCATAGGAAGAAAGTAAATTTGTATGCACAAGAATTATGCTCCACCTATGTGAAGATCCCCAAAGTTTAATAATAATAATAATAATAATAATAATAATAATAATATCTCCCTACAGATCGAGGCTGGATTCCAACAAAGTTAAAACAACAATACAAAACAGTAGTTTCTAAAATTACCATACAATTAAAAATGATATAAAACATTTCAAACAACAACAAGCTACCTAAAATTGGGGCGACCAACATATCAATACAAACAGGAGTAAAATATCAGTTGAGATAACTTACAACAAGTCTGGTGGGTAGGCCCGCCGGCAGAGATCCATCTTGAGTGGATCTCTTCTGGCAAGTTGTTCAAAGTTTAGGGGCTGCTGCTGAGAATGCCTTATGGGAAGTCATGATCAGTCTAGTGTTGGTATAATCCAACAAATTCTTCCCTGGTGTTCTGAGTGTGCAGGTCGGATTGTGTAGGGAGAGGTGTTCCCTCAAATAACTCGGGCCCAAGCCATTTAGGGCTTTAAAGGTAATGACCAACACTTTGTATTGCACCTGGAAGCTGATCGGAAGATTTCATAAAATAGTTTTAAAATGTAATTAAGGTTGATTGGTCAGTGAGACAACTGTGTCCTAAATATTAACTTTGTGGCTGAAGAGTGGGGTATAAATACTTTAAATTAAATAAACTTGGGGCTGGTACAGATGGCCCTAAAGGGCTGGCTTGACACTGCCCTTTGAGTGCCAGATTGGGGCCACGACAACCGCACGCTGCATCCCCGATCCAGCATTTTTGCAGTCCAAAGATAAGCAGAAAATGATGCTCCTTTTGGGAAAAAAGATGTTTTTTCTGCTGTGGCAGTTTTTCTGTGCTCTTCTGACATGCGGCGTATGAATGCGGTGCTGCTGGAGCGCCACAATGCTGCCAGCAGGCAGCATGACACCAGCTTGGAGGTGGCATTGATGGTGTGCAGTCTCTAAAAGCTATGCCCCCTGCTGCCCCCAAGCCAGTGTATTGTGCCGGTTTGTTTTGCTAGTTGCTTGTGCACAGGATCCCTATCCATACGAAGCAGAATTCTTCTGTGGCTGTTTTTTAAAAACTTTTCCTTAATGTAATTATGCTAATACGTAAATGATTGTTGTTGGTTTTGTTCTGTGCATCCCAGAGACATTTTGGAGGCTTTGGCATGTATTTCATGATATCTGTTGAGATTTGAAGTTCTAATCAGTCTTACCGGTAGTTGCTTTATTTATGATTTTATGTGAGCACTGGTTTGACAGCAGTTGTAGGAAACTAGTACTGTATAAATATATTCAATAAATAAATACAATCTTTATTTTAATGAGTTGTTGTTATCCTTCTAGACTTTTACAATTTTTAATTTTAGCCAGATGTAATTAAAATAGAAGGTTAGTTTTGGAGCTCATTTTTCACTGTCACAATATTCTTGTTATTGGCTTTAGTGTTTTTAATGTAGCCACAGTATGTGATATGGGAAAACTTACTGTAAGGGTTTGCTTGTGACAGATCTCTGTGACAGCTCAAAGCAGAATGGCACTCACTAGAAAAAGTACTTTGTCATTAGTGGTTTCCTTTCTTATAGAATATCCCCCACCTTATTCCTGCCTCCTGCCAGTGAATACGTTTTTATTTTGCCTAAACATTTGGGCCTAAAATTGTAGCACTATTGTCTACTGTTGGCTTTGAAAAAAGTCTTCTAACATTAATAATTTTATACTGGTTTTAAACTGTATTTATTACATTATTTCAACTTGAAATCTATATTGATGGCTCTGAAGGTAACTGAGTGGGATACAAGTTTGATTTTTAAGTAATCAGTTACATTAATACACTTTCTTGTTCAATACCATCCTTTTGATATCAATTGTGCAAGCTAAAGTAGGGGTGGGCAAAGCACAGCCTGTGGGTCACATACAGCCTTAGGGCCATTCTTGTGGTCCTCAGAGCACCCCAGGGTCAGAAAAAAGTTGCTCTGAAATGCCCAGAAATGATCTCTAGTGGGTGTGGAGGGCATCTCCACCACATTAAGCCCCTCAGAACTCAAAACAAACGTTTGCAAGATAATTCATTTTTTCCCCTCAGCATGCCTCCAAATGTCCTCTAGGGGTCCAGGAAGGCCCCCCAACATACCCCCATGTTCCCTGGAGGGGGGGGGGTTCTCTGCAGAAGCAGGTGCATTGTGAAGTGTGGCTTTTCAAGATCTCCTGGAGGGCTAATGTGGCCCCATAGTCTTCCACAGTTTCCCACCCTCAAAGCCTAGACATCAAATCAATACAAATGAGTTGGTAACTATGCAGCTAAAGCTAAAATAAATATTTTAGAAGTTGAAATATTGATGCCTTTTCCCCTAAATCCTTTCCTCTCTTTTCTTTCTTTTGTGTTTAGTAGTGCCTGCTCAAAAGTGAAACAAACTATCTACAGCAATGTGCAGCCTTCAAACTCCAATTTGTTATGGGATCCAGAATTCATGCTGGACTTTATAGAGAATCCCTCTATTCGCAGCCTCAACTATTCAATGTTGGGCAAGATCTTGAGTGACAATGCACCTAGTCGTTATAGCTTTGTGTGTAATGCATTAATGAATGTATGCATGGGCCATCAAGATGCAGGCAGGTAAACTAACGTTGCAAAAAACAAGGTGTTTCTATGAGCAAGTAATCTGAAGCTTCTCTTTTCTTTCTTTTCCCCTTCCATCTTCATCTTTTCTGTAGTTCTTGTTTTTATAGTACATTGCAAAAGTATTCACCCCCCCCCCCTTTAACTTTTTCACATTTTGATGTGTAACAACTGGCAATGAAATGGATTTATTTGGCATAGTTACCATTTGAGGTCCAAAAGATGCATAGCACTGTGAAGGTGCCAAATATTTTTTATTGTGGCATAAAAGTTAAGTAAACAAAAACAGGCTGGAAGTGTTTGGTTTTATAGTTTCATGGTTGAGTGTACTATAGTGCCAATGTCAGTTAAATCTTTTCAGTTCCAGGCTGTGACCCATCAAATTATGGAAGTCAAAGCAGAGGAGTGAAAATTTCTGCAAGACTGATAATTGACAAATTCCTCCTCTTATTACTTATTCAGTGTCTCCATCATATAGAAAGTCCAGATTAAATGTTTTAAGTTAGTTTTGGTTATGAAGAACTCTGCTTTTAAATGGTAGTGGCATCCTCAATTTTGAATTAGGAGGTACTGAAAATGGCTACTCTGTTGTCTGTGTGTGCCCTCCCGTGTTGTACAGCAGTGTCCTCACTGCATAAATATGAGGCAATATATTTACCTCTGGAATTTGTGGACACCTATATATATATATGTTATTTACACCACAGCTTGGATTTATTCTTTACAGTAAATTATTTTGGTCCCATTGGATAACAGTGCAGGTTTAGTGATTCTGTAGTCAAGCTCAAAAGTGAACACAACTATCTATAACAATGTGCAGCCTTCAACTCCATATAGAGCATATCAGACAGACAAATAAGCACTCAGTTAGATAGATATATTTTGTAGCCCCTTCAAAGGCCTTAAGCCCTTCAAGGCCTTAGTGTTCCTGGGTAGATTTCAGTATTGGTCAATTCACATCTGTTTTTGTTTCTTTTTGTCTCCTAGAATTAATGACATTGCCAACTTGTGTGCGGAGTTAACGGCTTGCTGTACAGTGCTAAGCTCAGAGTGGTTAGGTGTTTTAAAAGCCCTTTGTTGCTCCTCAAACCATGTCTGGGGATTTAATGACCTTCTTTGCAGTGTGGATGTAAGTTCAGATCATGTTATTAAATATGGATAACCACTCATATCAGGGATGAGCAAAATATGTTCCCCTAAGCTGTTTTTTAGGGGGCTGACATTCCCAGACTTCTTTATATTTACTCTTTTGGGTGCTTACAAGGCTTCAGGTGCAGGAGCAGTCTTAAGTAGGTGAAGGTGCCCATTTTGCCTTGTTTAATGTAACAACAACAACAACAATAAACATTTAAAATTGAATTTAAAAGAAATAGCCAGCCAATGTGGGATTCTATACCCAGAGAAAATAAGAGTGTTAATTGAAGAAATAAAATTAAATAGAAAGGTTAAGTGTTTCAGTATATGTATTTTAATACATAATATATTTCAATGTGTTTTAATTGCTTTGAATTATATGGTTTAATTGAATTAGTTGTTTAATGTTTGTTTAACTTTTGTACTACATATCATTCTAGCTCTTTTGTTTAATCACTTTGGGCCCCATAATGGGGCAAAGGCAGGAAGTAAATAAATAAATGAAAAGCATGTTCCACCACTTCCTCTTTTTTCTTCTTTATTTTTTGGCAGTCCATACTACCCTTGAAGGGTCCCACAGGGAGAAAAATAACCCTTGGAACCACTGACGTTGCATACTCCTATTTGTGGGAGTCCGTTGGAATGATTAAGTAAAGAATCCTTACCTTTTCCAGACTCACTGTGTGTCCCAACAGTGGGAGCAATACATGTGTGTATATATAAGAGGGCCTTCATTCCCATAGGCTCTGATTGTGGAATGGCAACCTCTTGGAGGTCCAACTGGCACCAACATAGTATTGTTTTGGTGCCATGTTATTGAAGTAGGTATAAATATTTTAAATAAATACCATAAAAAGAAAAAAAGGAAGTCTAAGAAAAGATAAGAAAATCAGGAAAGTCTTTGACCTTTTTGTCATCCTCAGTTAAAAACAGTATTTTTAATTACCCAATCCCATCTCTGTTTTAGAGACAATGCAGTAACCTAATGGTGTCAACAGTTCAACTGAACTGAAATGTTCCTTTTGCCCCCCCACTCCACCTGGTTGATAATATGAATACACCAAAATGTTTTCCTCTTGGTCTAAGTTTTCTCATGTTGATACAGTGCAGTGAGCTGCTGAAACTCCTTGAACCAAGGATATCCAACACTTGCTCATCAGTGCCATCCCTGGGTGGCTTAATCTGGTTTCACTAAATAGCAATGTGATGCCTTCACATTCTGAGATCCTTGACTATCTAGGACCACTCAGTGAAGGAAGAATAACGTAACTCCAAACAAACCATAGATGGCATACCTCCGCTTGAATTGTTTAATTCTATATCTGTCAGGACAATCTCTAGTTTGTCACTATCCATGGTGGGCTTCAGTTTTCTTGGTTAGATATTATAGTCATCTATGATTGTCTGCCAAAGCAGAAAATGTCAGAAGAGCTGTAGCAGTGATTACGGGATTGGTAAAAGACCAAATTTTCAGTTCCTAACATGTGCAGTTAGGGTTGGGAAATCCCCCTCTGTGAAACCCTAAAAAAGCTCCTGCTAAAGTATTCAGTGTAGGCCATATTGACATAGATCACTTGTGACCAAAATGCAAACTTCCAGATGGTGTTTTGTCTGTCAGTTTCCATAATCCCCCATCCTTGACTGTGCTGGCCAAGGTTAATGAAAATTGCAGTCCAGCATCATCAGGAGGGCCACATTTTGTCCACCTCTATGCTTGATGTACCAAGGGTTGAGAATAGACATGGAGAATATCTGGCTGTCTAGATACTGTTGTACTGAAATTCCCATCATTTCTCACAGTTGGCTATTCTGGCTCAGAATGATGAGTGCTGCAATCCAGGAACATTTGGGGGGCTATGTGTTGCCCACTCTTTGTGAATAGCAGCTTTGTCATGAAGATTTATTTATTTGTATGTTTGTCTGTTTAATTTTTATATCATGCTTCTCCCAGAAGTAGACCTAAGGTGGCTCGCAAGATAAAAACACTTTAAAAACTTTACAACAAACATTCAAAAACAATTAAAATAATCCAGTTAAAACAGTATCAAATTAACATTAAAAACACACAAAAGTTAAAAACGTGACTAAAATACACATCCCATATTAAAAAAAACCCTTGTCATGATTTTAAAAAGCCTGTGAAAATAAAAATGTTTTTACTTTCCAGCAAAAGGCAAGCAGGGAGGGGTCCAGCCTAGCCTTCTGTAGAAGGACATTCCAGAAGGTGGGAGCATCCACCAAGAAGGCTCTCTCTTGTGTCCTCACCAAGCAAGCCTGTGATGGTTGCGGGACCGATAGAAAGCCTTCTCCTAAAGGATTTTAGGGTTCTAGCAGGTTTGTATGGGGAGATACGGTCTCTCAAATAGTCTGTGCCTAAGCCATGTAGGACTTTATAGGTCATGACCAGCAGTTTGATTTGTGCCTGGAAGCAAACTGGTAGCCAGTGAAGCTGTTTCAATAAGGGAGTTATATGGAATGTCTGCCTTCACCCAAGGCTTGCATAATCCAAAATGTGTTTGTTGTTATGTTTTAATCCATACTATTTGTACAGTGTGTGTGTGTGTGGGGGGAATTCACCCATTTCTTATGCATTCACAGTTAATTTAATTGGTACTAATCCTGACCATAGCTGAAAGATTTTTTTTTTTTCATATCAAAAATGGACTGAAACATACAAATCAGTCTCTGGTTAGTGACATTTTATGTCAGTCAGTCTTTGGTCTTTTTAAAGTCGTATTGTTACATTTCTCTGCAGTAAGATAGCTTGAAGCAAAATAATGACTGTTCTTCCTTTAAGGTCAGCGACCTTTCCTTCCATGATTCATTGGCCACTTTTGTTGCAGTACTCATAGCCCGCCAGTGTTTCTTTTTGGAGGATGTAGTTCAGCATGTTGCGCTTCCCTCTTTACTTACAGCAGGTGAGTTAACTGTGACTACAGAGCATCTGCACTGTATTTCTTTAGAATAAGTTTTTTTGCATGCATTGTAAATATTTTAAAGGTTTCTATTGGAAGTTTCTGCTACCTTTTTAAAAGTATAAGCTAGTCAGGATGCTCTAAATAAATTTCATGCTGGTATTAATATGTGAGTGATGGGAGGAAAACACCTGCGGCAGGAAAATAATGTTATTGTTATGATTATCTCCTGATGTGTTTTCTTTTGCTCTCGGGCCATATCTTACTATTTATGCTATACAGGTTTACCTACAGACTAGAAATTAAAGCAAAAGCTAATTTAATCATTGTTGTGTTTTAACTTTCCCTACGTATTACTTATTATTTTAAATAAAATGATGTTCAACATGAAAAAATTAGACAGAAAATTATATTTGAGTCAAAATAAAAATATCATTCAAGAAATTCATTATTTTGTCATTCATTGGCTGCCATAAAAAATTGAACAGTATTGCTGTTTAGAAAATTGTTCTCTTTCCCTCTCTCTCCCCCTCCTCCCCCTCCTTTTTTAAAAACAAAATTGTCATAGATTAGTCCAGGGAGAACGAACAAGTTTACTTCAGTTTGGAAGTACTGGAAATGATATAATAATAATAAATAATAAATATTTATTTATATCCTATGTTATGTTTTCCCGTGTTATGATAATATTCTTGTCTGCAGCCTGTGGAGATCCAGATGCTGAGCCTGGAGCAAGGATGACATGCAGACTTCTGTTACACCTTTTTCGAACACCTGAGATTTCTCTTTTACCAACTGGTAAGTTCTGCAAATCCATTTACTTCCTTGCTTTTCATTTACGAACCAGTGTGTTATTATTGTAAGAGTATTTGTCTGAGGTTTGGGAGATTTTAGTTTTAGTCCAGGATGCCTCTGAGCTGTGGATCTTACTGAGTGGCTTTGTGCCAATCACTCTGAGAATATGGAAAAACATATCGGCTGAATGATCTCGGGTTGTGGTCCAGGAAAGGACCCAAGCTTTGCTCTCTCTCTCTCTCTCTGCCTGATCTTCCTCACAGGGCTGTTGGGATGATGAAGTTGGAAGGGAGGAGAGTCCTCACTTTGAATTCATTGGACAAAAAAAAGAGATAACATTGTAACAAATAAATAAAATGCAGAATAAATTTTAATTTGGAAGCTTCAAACAAATTTCATAATTAGGATGCTGAAAGTTCCATTCTTGAAGGAGAACAGGAAGGTTATTTAAATGTAAAGTAATAACTCCTGGAGCACCAACATGTAGCTCTAAAATTTGTATGCAGAGCGTTACTCCAAATGTAGGAAAAACAGATAAATGTAAAATACTTACTGTGTTCCTGCCTTTTCACTGCGTAATCCATTTGTATGATTCCTGAAGCACATTGGTCCTTAGGAACTGCCAAAAAGGACTGTAAATTCTTTCTGAAGAGAGAATTCTTAGAAGAATTTCTGAGGGGAGTTAGTTAAAGACCTTTTATAGGGCAAGTGCTGAAGAAAAGAGAAGAAAACCAGGTTTTGGAGGCTATAGGGATTCTGAATCAAAATCAAAATCATGAGAATACAGTTAAGGAGAGAACAACAATTTTCTCATCTCACTGCAGCAACTGCCTAACAGAAGCAGAGATATGGAGCTGCATTCTAGATTAGAATTATATAGTCAGAGAAATGTCTGAGACTTTATTGCTGTCTTGTGGTTAACTATTATATTAGACTTCACCCCATCCTGTTTTAGAATAGAATAGAATAGAAATTTTATTTTTACCCCAACTCTCAAGCTTACAGTGTTGTTTAGACTCTACATTTTAGAGTCATAGCTGTATTTAGAATAGACCCCTTGATTCCAAGTATAACCACTCTGGGATCCAGCCTTTAACTTAAGGATATGAGTGCTGCTACTAATTACAGTGACTGAGTTACTTATTTCCACCTTACTTCTGGCAAGCTCAGGGTGCATAGTTTTTTTCCCCCTTTCCACTTTATTTTCATAAAAATCCTGCAGGACCTGTAAGGCTAAGACAGTTGAATGTCAGCCAGTGAGATTCATGTTCAAGTGTGGACTAGAACACTGACTAGATCTCCCAAGGCCAACATTCTAACCACAAGGTTCAGTTGGCTCCCATTTGGATGGAGAGCGCTTGTTGTTTGAAATTGTTACACTAGCTTTCAGTTTTGCTTTGGCATCATATTATATTATAATTGATATTTACATAATTTTAACTCAGCTGAAATATGGCATTTTTACTTTAAAACAAAATAATCATTGTGGCATGGCATGGGTCCTGGGCAAGAATTCAGATTATGAATACCTTTTATGTTGAAAAAAATTGTTTCTAAACAAATTAACATAACTATTTACCTTATTCCTCAGGGAAATCTTTTCTGGGAATTCGGTCATCTTGTGACCGTCGCCTTTTAACTGCTGCGCACAACAGCATAGAAGTGGGAGCTGTGTTTGCTGTTCTGAAAGCAATACTGATGCTTGGTAAGATCATACTTTCATGACTTAACACAGCAGTCCTACATAAGTCTATATATCATTAAGGAGCTTTGAGTTCAAGGGACATTCCTTCCAGGTGAATGTGTATAAAATAGCAGCCTAAAATCTATTAAATTGGTGGAATTTTTCTTTGGTATATGGACTGGAATAACTGAGACTATTGCTTCCAGTTGCATTTAACTTCCAACTTTTCTAAGATTTATCATCCATTCCAATAGTATATGATACATTTTAGTGAAATATTATCAATAGGAAGAGTCGCTCTGGATCAGAGCAGACTGTGGAGATTATCACACTACCCTTTCCCATGCTTTCCTCTTGAGCTAGGCATGGGATGTAAACTTCAATATGCAGATTTGATCGCACACCTTTGTGCCCAGGCAGGAGGCATCCTGTACCCAATTATGGCATCCTGTACCTAATCCAGACTTCTCCTGCACTTTTTGAAAGAATGGGATTTCCCCATTTTTTGCAAGGTGTGGGAGAAGTTCAGATCAGATACAAGATGCCATGATTGGGTACAGGATGCCTCCTGCCTGGGCATGGAGATGTTCGATAAAATCCATGTATTAAAGTTTACACCCTGCTCCTTGCTTGGGAGGAAAGGACAGGAAAGGGCAGCGTGATAATCTACTTAGTTTTGTTTACTATTCTATTCACACAATGGCCAACCAGTTGTCTGTAAGCAAGACATGAGTGCAGTTGTACTCTAGCTTACGCTTCCAAAGAGCTGGTACTGGGAATTTTGCCTGTGATGTACAGCTGTCATATTTAATAAATAGTACCAAGTACTTCTGTATTTTCTCCCATCCAGCATGTGTAAATACAGCTTCAGTGTATGTTTTTGTTTTGTTTTGTTTTGTTTTTTTGGTAAAGCACATAACTTTCAGTACTCTACCCTTTCCAAACAGGAATTCAGGGAGGTAAAAAAGAAAAGAGAAAGAAAATACCATACAGTTTTAGAGAAACAAGTATTATACCAACCATTCCAAGAAAAAAGTCATAAAACCAATATTAAAATAATAAACCAAAAACACTAAAATAATTTCTCCAAATAGTATATGAATAGTACTGAATAAGTTGGAATAGTGTTGAATAAGAATAAACTAAAAGAGCAATCAGCCAAAACCCAAGTCATGTTAAAAGACAAATAAGCCTGTTCCTCTCTGTGCTATTTTGCTCTGCAGGTGATGCTGAAATTGGAAGCAACAGTATCCCATCTCTGAAAAAATCAGATTACTCCGTACGAAGATTACTAGGTGATCTTAATGATGATGAGATATGGGATGCTTCATCAAATTCTTTGAAATCATGTGGAAAACCTGTCTCCATAGAAACTGCTAGTCTCAGTGAATATGCTAGATATGTGTTAAGAAGTATATGTCAGCAGGTAATTTTTGTTTTTCCTTATTTATGTGCATATAGGTTTAGGGTCTAAATATAATGTTTTCACAATGAAAATTAGTGATTGAAAGTTCTCCAAGTTGTTCACAGTGGCAAAGAGTGGAAGGGAAACAACGGTGTCACAGCATGTTATTACATTACATTCATTTCTGTTGCATCTTCTCGCCAGTATTAGGACTCAGGGTGGCTTGCAGTATATTAAAACCAGAATAGGTTAAAAGTATACCAAAACCTCAGTTTATACACACACACACACACACACACACATATTCATTAAAAGACAGAATATTAAAAACAAAACAACACAATGACTAAAAGCCCATTGGAGTTAATTCCTGAAAGCCTGCTGGAATAGGGAATGTTTCACTTGTCAGTGAAGGAAGAGCAAGGAAGGAACCCACTTAATCTCCCAAGGGGAGGAGTTCCAAAGTCTAGGAGCAGCCATTGAGCCTAATTTGGCCAAAAGATCTTAGAGCTTAATTAGGCTCATATAGAGAGATATACAAGCAACACACATGGATGACAAGGAGTGGCTTCTGGCTTGCAGCCGCCAAAGCCTCTGAGATCCAGCTCATATTTACTTGTTGATCAGCTAATTATGGTAGAAGAGTAGGGTAGGGACATGATGTCCTGGGTTTTGAGATCCCTGCTTAGTAGCAGTAGTTAAATGGCAGAATCAATGGAGCAAGAAAAGGAAGCATGCCTACAGGTTTATTGTTTTGGTGGAATTATTCTGCTAGCAAGCAGCAGTTGCTAGACATCCTTGAGAACTAATTATTTTTTACCCATATTAAGAGTGTGAGACAAGGAGTAAAGAGATCTTATGTCAAATCTGTAATCATTTGTGGAGTGACTAGGTGACCTTCAGTACTTTTAGTATCTTCAGAGAAGAGCAAGAGAAGTGTGAGTCAACCGTATTTTTATTTCAAAATGTTCCTTGTGCATAGTTTTTTGTGGAGCTTTCGGGGTATGTGGCCATGTTCTAGAAGAGTTCCTTTCTGACGTTTCGCCTGCATCTGTGGCTGGCATCTTCAGATGTGGCAACGCCTTGTGCCTTCTGGAGTTGCCACATTTGTGGATGTTGTGAACAGGTTTTGGCCCGGGGGAGACTTTTTTCAAAATCTAAAATTACTTCCAGCTACTTCCAGGTTTGAAAAAGCCCCATTGAGGTTTAAAATAGATTGGGGTGGAAAAGTGATGAAATTCGGCCTCTAGCAGACATGCTGTAATGTGCTTTTAAATAAAAATAAAGAACAGGTAAGTGTTTCATTTTTTGGAGGTTCAGAGGATGGGTGCGGCCTTTCTAGGTCCTGGTAGTGCAAGGTGCATCTCTAGACCTCTGCAAGGTGCTGTAGATAAAAAAAAGAGACGATATTCCAATATAAAAAAATTAATTAATTGATAATGTTGACTTGGTAGATACTGACTTCTGGCCAGTTCTCGTTAGACAGTTCATTGCTCATTATGACTGATGAGTAATCAATGAGTGAAGATGAAGTACTACACTTATGTGTGCAGTAGCTTTCATTCTTGTCACAAAGCCAAATTCCCCCCCCCCCTTCCTGGGCAGAATATGGAGCTGCTGGTTTTAGGATTAATTTTCACTGAGTCTAAAGCCTCTAATGCTGTGTGGTGCTGTTTTAAGGCTTCTATTTATTTTTTTAAAAAATAAATGCTAGTATTTTTAATGTTTAATATTTTAATTTTATAAACTGTTCAGTCCTTTTTAAATCTTATATTTATATTTTTATTAATGCTTTTACACTGAGCCCTTGTTATCCTCTGGGGTTTGGTTCCAGGACCCTCCATGGATAACAAAATCCGTGTATGTTCAAGTCCCATTAAATATAATGGCACAGCAAAATGGTGTCCCATGTATAAAATGGAAAATCAAGGTTTGCTATTTGGAATTTATACTTTTGAGGAATATTTTAAAACTGCGTATGCTCAAATCCTTGGATAAAAAATCCATGGATAAGGAGGGCCAACTGTATATTGTCTTTAATTGGTATTATTTTGAACATGTTGCTATCCACTTTGAGTCCCATTATTGGGAGAAAGATGGGATATAAATGAATAAAATACTACTACTACTAACTACTACTACTACTATTGCTTTTGGGGGGAAAAACCCCTCACTTTGGATAAAAGCGTTGATTTAGCAATAGCCTGTGAGTGCTGGGGTGGGCTATGTTCTTTCCCTTTAATTGGTGAACATTGATTTTCCTTTTGAAATACACAGACCAAGGACTGGTTCAGATTAATATCTGAACATGCAGAGACTACGTGCGGTGAAGCAGCCTCTTCTGCCTCTAGGCCTGCCACTTATCCACATGTGAACTTAAAATACAGGCCCTGTATTTATCTAAATGCAACAGATGTACATCATAAAGCTAATGTCCCACAGAAGATTTAGTAATCAGTTGTGTATTTTAGACTGCCTCGTTTAGACATGGTAGATTTTACATGCATGCCCACACCTGAATGCTGGAGAGACAGGAATGCCCAGTGGGTAACTAAGGTATCCCTAAATCCACTTCTTAATACTGCCCTAAAAGGTCTGTATTTGTTGCTGCATCTTCCATTCTTTTGAAAGAGATTATCTTAAAAGACAGTCTCTCAAAAGAATGGAGAATGCAGAAACAACCATAGACCTTCTGTGGCAGTTTAAGAAGTGGGTTTAGGGATACCTCAGTCACCCACTGGGCATAAAGGGTACCTGAGTGTTCAGGTATTTTGAAACTACAGCCCCCATCTGGCTGCCTACATGGGACTTGAATGAATATGTATTTTAAATC
Source organism: Urosaurus nigricauda (assembly GCA_034509955.1). Classification (NCBI taxonomy): domain Eukaryota; kingdom Metazoa; phylum Chordata; class Lepidosauria; order Squamata; family Phrynosomatidae; genus Urosaurus; species Urosaurus nigricauda. The sequence continues at coordinate 247,856,588 of JAOEGL010000003.1, forward strand.
TTCTTTTAATTATGATTCGTTTAATACTGTTTTAAGGGGAGGGAGGTGGGTATGTTTGGAGGATTTTAACTGTATATGTTTTTAACGTGTTGTACCCCGTCCTAAGGCAAACACAGCCCTGGACACCATTCTCTGGACAGGGCAAACAGGACTGTTGCCACAAACTTGTGAGACACTGCTTTCTGCTTTTCCTTCCCCATGTTTTTGCAACAAATTATTTTGAGCTACAAGAACAATACATTCCTGTGGTTTAAATTAGAACAGCAGAGGTGGTTTCAGTAAGACACAATTCCTACTAACAGAGAAGGAAAATTCAGGAACTTTCTTACTCATGAAGAATCAATATCACTACATCATTTTCTCACTGGGCATGGAATGGACTCAGGATCTTCAGCCAGAAAGTGATGCTTTTTGCAAAGTGGAAGATGTCATGGGCTTCAGTAGGAACATTGTCACTTTCCTGAGTTGCAGTCATATGTTTCTGAGTGGGAAGATATCTACAGTTTCTCTTCTCCCTTTGCCTGCTAAAAGACATCTTCATTTCCTCAGGCAGGCTATGCCAGAGATAGTTCTGGAGGCTGCTTTCCACGTGCCTTCAGGGGACTTGTATATAACATATTAGAATATATACTTAGCCTTGCTTCCTTTAGGGTTGAAAAGGGTAACAAGTGTATTCCTAAATTTAGTCCATAAAAATAGGTACTCATACATAACCTGAATGTTAGATGTGTAAAAGTTTTGCTTTAAAAAAAAAAAGCAACATAAAATACTAGTGAAAATTTCACGTCCTCTGTCTTTATGGAGGACTTGTTATGGAAACAACTACAGTCAGCCCTTTTTATCCATGTATTCAAGCATCCATGATTTTAAAATATTTTAAAAATATATAAATTCCGAAAAGCAAATTTTGATTTTGCCATTTTATATAAGGGACACCATTTTACCACTCCATTATATTTAATAGGGCTGGATCATCCTTGGATTTTGGTACAGTGGGTCCTGGAACCAAACCCCAGCGGATACCAAGGGTCCACTGTAACATTGTTCATTGGTGGATATTTTTGAAAGGTTCAGTCAGAGCCTGAAAAACTTTTGCTTTGGGAACTACAACTCCCAGAAAACCATGGTCAATGGCAAAAAGAAGGAGCCCTTCCAAACTGTGGGCTCAATTTAATTTAAAATAAAATAATTTCTTAACAGTAATTTGTCACATCCTGTACAAACCTGGCTCTTCTTAAAAAAAATTAATTTTTGATATGTATTGAAAATGGCTTTGCTGTGTATTAACCACTGTTATCATTCATCTATCTCGTAGGAATGGGTGGGAGAACACTGCTTGAAAGAACCTGAAAGGCTGTGTACTGACAAAGATCTCATCCTGGACCCAGTTCTCTCAAACAAGCAAGCACAGAAATTGTTGCAGCTTATCTGTTATCCTCATGGTGTTAAAGAATGTGCAGAGGGTGACAATCCTCAAAGGCAACATATCAAGTGCATTCTTCAGGTAATCGAATATATAAAGGACACTTAGGAAAGACTTTATATTTGATTTTACTTTAATTCTTCTGTTGTTGCCCCTCTTCTTAGTTAAACAATTTTGGGGGGAATTTTTAAAAATAATTTTACAGAGTTTAAATATTAAGGTGACAGAATGATTTATATTTGTTATATAGCATTCCTTGTTAACAGAAAAAAATGGGAGAGTGAAGAGTTTCATAGTCATTGGCCACACCATATCCTGCCACTGGTGCATGTGGTAGAAAGGACCCTATACTTGTACTACTATACACATGCACTAACCCAAACTACAGCAATGACATAAAAATGTATTAATGAACAACATATTATCTCTTCCCTTCTCCCCCCCCCCCCATTGCTTTTTTGGGACACAGAATCTGGACCAATGGACTCTCCGGCAATCATGGCTGGAACTCCAACTGATGATTAAACAGTGTATGAAGGAGCCTGTGAGTGTTTCCTTGTATATTTTCTTATTTAAACAAGTGCATTGAAAAAAAAAATTAACCTAGTATATGAGCAAACATATCATGAATGTGCTAGTTTACTTATGTTTCACTGTAGGGTTCTGGGTCTGTGGCTGAAATGAACAGCTTGTTGGATAATATTGCAAAGGCGACAATAGAGGTGTTTCAGCAATCCGCTGATTTAAACAATAACTCTTCTAACTCTGGTATAGGCCTCTTCAATCCAAACTCTGTTGGAAATGCTGACACACATATTACAAGGCAGAACAGTAAAAAGATGTTCCTAAGGTAATGTAATCTGTCTGAATAGGTAATAATGAATTTACATTTTTACAGGAATACTAAGAGAGACATTGGCATGAAACTGCTAAATGTTATTTTAATCATGTGTCATGATGTTAGTACAAGTATCATAAAAGGCAGTTCTGAAAGAATATACATAATTTGCCCAATCCAATAATTTGTTGGGAGTACAGGAAGTTTTAATGCATGCATAGCTTCTCTATGTGTGAGAATTTCTCTGTCCACTTGATTATCTAGTACATACATACCAAATTTCAAAGAGATAGTGGTGTTAGTCTATTTCAGCATAAAAAGGGGAGGGGAAAAGAAGGAAAAGGGAATGAGTGAGATTGGAGAAAAAAACTAGCAGAACCTTTGAGACTGATATATTTTAAAATGAAATTTGGTAGATTTCAGTCCACTTGAGATCCACTGATCGACTGGTCTGAAATCTACAAAGGCTCATGATGAATTAAGTTCCAAAGGTGCTGCAAGATTCCGCCCCCCCCCTCTCCTTTTCCTTTATATGTACCAAAGTTTATGGATGAGAGTCCTTCAGCTGCTATGGATGAAAGTCCTTCAGATGCTACAAATGATTTTTTTTTCTACCCAGAAGTTCTATACATGTATCGGAGCAGAGATTCAATGCATTTTAAAGCCAAGGACTTAAAATATTTTGTTTTCTTTGCAGTTTTAATTATTTACTGATCTGATTGTCTTAAATAATCCTGTCTTTTTAAAATTGTTTATGAAAATCCTTTAAATTTTTATGAAATGAAATAGTGAATAATACTCTACTTAAATGTCTTGTTTCGTGGTTTTAGTTCATCTGAACGGCAAGGTGTATGGCTTGTGGCTCCCTTGATTGCAAAGCTGCCTACTTCTGTTCAAGGCAGAGTCTTGAAAGCAGCAGGAGAAGAGCTAGAGAAAGGCCAGCATTTGGGATCATCTTCAAAGAAGGAGAGAGACAGGCAAAAACAAAAGAGGTAGACATGACTTGAAAATGCTGGACCTTATAGTCAGACTATGTAATGCAGAAACTGTCTTCAGTCATTATTGGGTTATTATAGCAGTTAATATACAAATTCTCATTCTCTAAAAATGTACAGACTCTACTGTACCAAAAAAACACTGCTGTGTGTTTCAGACTGGTGTTCTGGAAAAGAAATGTTATAGTTTAGACACATTTACCACAATGCATTATTAAGTAAACTGAAGTTTTCCTTTTTCAGTGCCCCTATTCTTGCTTTCAAAAGTAATGATTGAGTGTGTGTGTGTTTTCTAAGTCCTTGGGACACAATTTATGAAACTAGCACTAAATACAATTTCACCCATCCTTTCTAAAAGAAAATATCTTTTTAAAATGTTGACTTTTCATGTGGAATTTTGAAAAGAGAGAGAGAGTTCACTGGAAAATTTCAAGTTCTTTGCATGAATGTGCTTACTGTACCTAAATTAAAAAAAACAAAACCTGTTCTCAGGGAAGACCCCCTCTTCCCCTTCTTTCCTTTCCTTTACCCTACATACTCCACTTCATGATCAAAGATATAAATCACATTTTCTATTTAACTTTGTTACTATTGAAATAGCTCTTAATTGTCAAAATAGTCATGCTTTGCTTAATTCACTAGACTGAAAAACATTTTAAATATCCCAGGAATCCTAAAAGGTCCACTGTCTTGCACTCTCTGTTAACCTGATTTGGATTGTAGTACTGAGCAACTTTGCATCTTAAATTTACAGATTTCTGTTGAACACCCATACAAAAGAAATTTGTAAACAAATGAAGAGCAAAGAGCACAATGATTTTGCCTATCTCTGCCTTAGCCAAAAGATGACTTAATTGGTGTCATTCTGGGAAGAACTGTGAAAGATTCTGATTCAGGGACAACTTTCTTATTTCAAAGGACAAGGAGATGTAAGAATTTAATGTCTGATAGAACAGGAGGGAAAATACATATTTCTTCTCTGTCTATTCTTATGTCCAAAGAAGCAGCCAGAGGAAAAGGGATCCCATGTTAACATTCATGTTTTGATTTGTAACTGGGTTAAATGGTTTGAACGTCCTGTCTCCTCAGATCCCATTTTGCATTTACTTGTTTGCCAGGTAACCCCTGCATATTTCAGAGAACAGTTGGGTCCTTTCCAAGTGGTCCTTTTCATACTTCAGTGATTTTTATAACATCTGAACAGTTCATCTGAAGTGGCTTATTGCAAAAAGTTGTTAGTAATGATAGACAATTTTGGAGAAGCTTGCCAGCCAGAAGAATATAAGAATGCTGCTGAATGAGGCACATGATCCATTTAGCTTAACATTCTGTTTTGCATAATACCCAACTGGATACCTCTGGAAAACCCACAAATGGAATGTTAAGGCAGTAAACATTCTTTTTCTTTTCATCCGCTCCCACCCCCCACCTCACAGCTGGTTCTGAGGAGTAGTGTCTCTGAAAACTTTGCACATAGTTCACATTGAATACCCTTGACATTACCTAATTTTGGAGAATTAATAAAGGTGGACTTTTGTATGCTCACCATTGTATGTTCTTAATTGTATTGTTCTTTTAATGTGTAGGCCACTTTGTGTCCCATAGAATCATAGAATCATAGAATCATAGAGTTGGAAGAGACCACAAGGGCCATCCAGTCCAACCCCCTGCCATGCAGGAACTCCAAGTCAAAGCATCCCTGACAGATGGCCATCCAGCCTCTGCTTAAAGACCCCTAAGGAAGGAGACTCCACCACACTCCGAGGGAGTGTGTTCCACTGTCGAACAGCCCTTACTGTCAGGAAGTTCCTCCTAATGTTGAGGTGGAATCTCTTTTCCTGCAGTTTGCATCCATTGTTCCGCGTTCTAGTCTCTGCAGCAGCAGAAAACAAGCTTGCTCCCTCCTCAATATGACATCCCTTCAAATATTTAAACAGGGCTATCATATCACCTCTTAACCTTCTCTTCTCCAGGCTAAACATCCCCAGCTCCCTAAGGCGTTCTTCATAGGGCAAGGTTTCCAGACCCTTCACCATCTTAGTTGCCCTCCTTTGGACATGCTCCAGTTTCTCCACATCCTTTTTGAATTGTGGTGCCCAGAACTGGACACAGTATTCCAGGTGGGGCCTGACCAAAGCAGAATAGAGTGGCACTATAACTTCCCTTGATCTAGAAACTATACTTCTATTGATGCAGCCTAAAATTGCATTGGCTTTTTTAGCTGCCGCATCACACTGTTGACTCATGTTCAGCTTATGGTCTACTTGGACTCCTAGATCCCTTTCACATGTGGTCTCGTTCAGCCAGGTGTCCCCCATCCTATATCTGTGCATTTCATTTTTCCGCCCTAAGTGCAGAACCTTACATTTCTCCGTATTGAATTTCATTTTGTTAGCACTGGCCCAGCTTTCTAGTCTATTCAGGTCATTTTGAATTTTGATCCTATCCTCTGGGGTATTAGCTACTCCTCCCAGTTTAGTGTCATCTGCAAATTTGATAAGTATGCCCCCAATTCTGTCATCCAAATCGTTAATAAAGATGTTGAATAGCACTGGGCCCAGGACAGAACCCTGTGGCACCCCACTGGTCACTTCTCTCCAGGATGAAAAGGAGCCATTGTTGAGCACCCTTTGAGTTCGGCCACTCAGCCAATTACAAATCCATGTAACAGTTAACTTGTCTATCCCACATTTTGCAAGCTTGTTTGCAAGAATGTCATGGGGAACCTTGTCAAAGGCCTTACTGAAATCGAGGTATACTATATCCACAGCATTCCCTTCATCTACCAAGCTGGTAATTTTATCAAAAAAAGAGATCAGGTTCGTTTGGCATGACTTCTTTTTCTGAAACCCATGTTGGCTTTTTGTGATTATGGCATTGGCTTCTAAATGTTCGCAGACTCTCTGCTTAATGATCTGCTCTAGCACCTTTCCTGGAATTGATGTCAGACTAACTGGACGATAATTGTTGGGATCCTCTTTTTTTCCCTTTTTGAAGATGGGGACAACGTTTGCCCTCCTCCAGTCTTCTGGGACTTCTCCTGTTCTCCAGGAGTTCTCAAAGATTATTGCCAATGGCTCTGATATTACATTTGCTAGTTCTTTTAATATTCTAGGATGTAGTTCATCTGGTCCTGGAGATTTATATTCATTTAGGTTAACCAAGTATTCCTGTACTATCTCTTTACTTATTCTGTGCTGAAATTCCCCTATTCTGTCTTCTGCTCCATTATCCTTCGGTTGAGCACCTTTTGCCTTTTCTGAGAAGACTGAAGCAAAGAAGGTGTTGAGTAATTCTGCCTTTTCTCTGTCCCCTGTTAGCATTTTGCCATCTTCTGCACGCAGTGGCCCTACTGTTTCCTTCTTCTTCCTTTTGCTGCGGACATATCCAAAAAAGCCCTTTTTATTGTTCTTAACCTCTCTAGCAAGCCTGAGTTCATTCTGCGCTTTAGCTTTTCTGACTTTACCCCTACATGTGCTGGCTATTTGTTTAAATTCCTCTTTCGTGATTTCTCCATTTTTCCATTTCTTATACATGTTCCGTTTAAAACTTAGCTCATTTCCCAGTTTTGGGACAAAACAAACAAACAAACAAACAAACTTGGTTAGTACTTTGGATGGAAGATCCTCAAAGAATTCCTGGAATATCTAGTTAGGACTAGGAGGGAACCCCCTTTGAAAGCCTGGAGAGGTACTGCCAATCAAGCTTGACAGTAGAAGATTAGATGAACCAGTTTTGGCTCAGTATAATGCAGCTTCCTATGTTACTAACTATATTTCACAAATTGTCCAATCTTTCTACAAAGCCCTATGTCTTGAAGCATTTATTACTGATCATCCTACTGAAGAACTCCTCTAGAGCTTCCTAGAAACTTCATGATTTGATAAGCTCAGCCTAATGTGCTTTCGGTTTGCAAAGTTTTAGATTCCTCAAACAATAATGAAGCATTCATGAAGAAACTACTTCTAGGGAGAGTGGACAAAGGGAAAGAAGGAAGGGAAGTGGAGACAGGAAGTATCAGAATAACACTACTAATTCAGTCTTGTCTCTGCCTCTTTTAAAGCATGTCTCTTTTGAGTCAGCAACCTTTCCTTTCTTTGGTACTTACTTGCCTTAAGGGACAGGATGAGCAGCGAGAAGGGCTTCTAACATCTCTACAAAATCAAGTTAATCAGGTAAAAACAAGCAGATAATTCTGTGCTCTGCATCTGATGAAAATCAATTACACTAATGGAGCCAGGCAGATAGAAAACCAAATGTAGAAGCTATCCATGCCAGTTTGAGAAAAAGAAAAATAATGGAAGATTTATTCCATTAAAAAAATACAGCTACTGAATTTTTGTATATTTAACATATATAACAAATTTCTCAGGGAAATAAACATGGATAGAAAGGTGTATTTCTGGCCCCAGACAACCCATCCCATAATTTAGGCCTGCAGTGATTTTTTCTGTACCATCTCCCTTATCTAAAATGCTTGGGGTCAAAAGGGTTTTGGATATTGCATTTATTTATTTTTGGATTTCAGAATACCTATATTTGCATATATGTACATAGTGACAAATCTTGGAGAGTGGACCCAGTCTAAACACACACTTCATTTATGTTTCATATACACCTTATACACACTGCCTGGAGGTAATTTTATACAATATTTGTAATAATTTTGTGCATGAAACAAAGTTTGTGTACCCTGAATTATCAAAAAACAAAGCTCTCACTATCTCAGCTACCCATGAAACAAATGTTGGTTTTTCGAATGAATAATTTTGGAATTCCAGTTAAGGGAGATTCAACTGTTGTCAAGATTGGTATGCCTTCACTGTAGGCACTAAGATCATGTTCCAAAGTGCTACTGCAGAAAACACCATGGTTTATATGCACTCAGTGAGATTTTTAATTTATTTTTCATAAAAGTCTCATTTTGTACCAGCAAATAGGTAAATGAAAGGTTTTGTAACTGAAACATATTCTTGAAACATCCCTTGTTTTCCCATAGTGCTTTAGTTTATGGTGCTGAAGACTACTGTTTGAGCTGTTTCTTGAAACTAAAATTGATAGCCTCTCGAAATTGGTTTCTAACTGCCTGGTTCCATTACTGTAACTGAAGTCTAAAACATATTTGGCTTATGGATCTAGGTGCATATTCCTCTGAATACTGCCCTAAAGTTATTCATTAAGACTTGGTCTACAGATGTATGTGAATGGGGGGTAACATTATCATAGAGTGGACTTAACCACTTTAGACTATTGATAGGGTAAGACATTTGGGAAGCTTTCTATTCGGAGGTGAGGGTAGACATTTAGTTATTTGGACATAGGATATAATTCAGCCTTCTTCCTTTGACTTAGTTTGCAAAGAGTTTATTTGTGCATATGCTTCAAAAAATCATAGCCACCTGCAATCTGAGTCTACAATCTCATTCTTACATCTTTCGGCCGGATCAAGGCTAAAACAGAAATACATTCTTTTAAAATCAGTGAGATTTATTTACAGTTGATTTGTTTAAAATGTGAGAATCAGATTGGAAGGCGACAGCACCCAACATGTTTCCCATTGGAACCTGCTGTTGGCAAAGCATCCTACTAATGGATAGTTGGAAGAACTGTGTGGACAGGGCAAATCTTTTTGTCCATAAACCCCAAATGAGCCAGTGTGACATAGTGGTTTGGAGACTGGACCATGGACTCTGGTGACCTAGGACAATACATTCTCACTCTCAGAAAAACCTGTGTGATAGCTTCACTTTAGAGTTGCCATAAGTCAGAAAAAACTTGAGGGCACACAACTACCACCACCATCACCACCACCACCACCACCACTAGGAAGCAGCAGGGAATGTTGGTGTTGGAGGGAATCTTATGATTTTCTGTTCTCAAATGGTTGCTTCTGAATAGATCATACCAAGGGAAGTAGCTGCTATGCCACTACAGTAGCAAATGAATTAGGCTCGCATGCAGTATTTACTGAAAAACTGAACAGAACTAATATGAACATAACTAATAATATGTGCCCATGTATCAACTAGCTTTAGATCCAGACCCCAGCTACAGTATTCCATTCTTGACACTTTTGTCTGCCTTTAAATTCTCCTTTCAGTTTTTTTTTCCTAAACTTTCATGTGAATCTAATATATTTCCTAATTTATAATCCTTGTGACTTTATTTCTCCAGTTTTCCAATTCAACCCAGGCATGAGTAGAGTTTCACCTTGAATACATTGTGTTTGTAAGATATTATTATTTAAATTGTCACATTGAACAATGTCAAATATGTAGAAATTAGAATAGAAAATAGAATAATTTCATTGTATAGGTTTAGGCATCAGTTAAAGCAAGCAACAAGAGCTGAGGGGAAGCAAAGCAAAGCAAGTGGAAAATTAGTAAGAAACTTTTGTGTAAAAATGAATAACAAAAGGTGTTTCCCAGAGGTTTTAAATAAATACATTATGTTAATTACTTTTTGTTCCTAGATATTAAGCAACTGGAGGGAAGAACGATACCAGGATGATATTAAAGCAAGACAAATGATGCATGAAGCCTTGCAACTCCGTCTCAATTTGGTAAGAGAAAGTTAACGTGGATTTATTGAGAATAGTTTTGAAAATAGAATAGTCTCTGTGGGGCCATCTAGACCGCTCAAAAGAGGCGGTCCGCAATCGCCCCAGGAAGCACCAGGATGGGGCCAAGACTGCCACACCGGCAGCTTCCGCGGCCCCATCCCGTTGCTTCCAGAGGCCACGGCGAAGTGGCAAACTGCCAGTTCCCAGCGGCCTCTAAGCGGGGTACAGCGAGCGCCCTGGGTGCTCGCTGCACCCCGCTTGTGGAGGCGGGGCCGAAGGGAGGAAGGGGCCACCACTGCAACACCTTTCTCCCTGGATCTTTGTTGCAGCTGTCTAAAAGCTGCGGCAAAGACCTGACACCAAAAAACTCAGTTTGGAGCTCCTTTTTTGCGCCGTGGAAAGGGCGCGATTTGCACCCTCCCACGGCACAAAAGCTTCATCATGTGCGCAGTGCGTCTAGCAGCTCTGAAAGTGCATCCGTATGGATACCACCATTTTAAAATGGCGGTGTCCATACACTTTAGGCCTAGGGAGGGTGTAAAAGCTACACCCTCCCTAACCTTAAAGGGGGGCTTTTTAGCCCTTAAAACACCGTTTTGTGCCCGTCTAGAATGAGCCAGTAAGTCAAAATTTCCAGAGCAGCTTATAACAGTATTTATCAAACTGAACGGCATCATTTTTTTTCTTAAAACATACTGCTGTACTTGAGCTGTTCCGAATATCATTTTAGAACAGTTGTAAGGAACCATTAACCTCTGACTGGATACAGCCCATGGGCGCTTCTCTAAGCTACTTTTTCTGTTATCTACAATCAGTCACTAGAGAGAGGAGCTGAAGGTGCTTAAAACTTGAAGAGATATTGCATGAAACCAAACTCTGGTTTACACCTTCAAACTTGTTGCACTTGGGCTTTCTCCCAAGTAGACATGTGTGGAATTGAGTGATGCTTTGCATGCCTGAAAGCTGTTAAACTCAGTTTGGTTAACTAGACCTGCATTGAATTAGGCCATGCTTTTTCTACTTGTTGGTGAAATGCCCAGATTGGTAAGAAGTACATCCAGTTCCATCCATTTTCTTTGGCCTTTACTCCACCAATTGCTGGAGTATGGCATGTGAGATTCCACCCAAATTGGAATTTGACACCTAAACTGTAAAAGATGGCTTTTTGTTTTGCATGTCTGAAGATAGTAAACAATAGATTCAGTGGGTCTGGGTTACTGTTTGCTTTTTTTTGGTAGGGGGGACCAAGTGTCTGTGAGTTTTTTTCTCAGTTTATTTCTTGTTTTATGTCTTGAAGTCCTTTCCTTGAGGTAAGTCCTCCATGCTGGATGTGGTTACTATCTAGGGCCTCCCATCTTTTTTTCTTTTTTTTCTTTTTTCTTTTTTTGCAGGGTTATGTATGTTTTCTGAGTGTTTGTTTGTTTTGTAAAAAGGTCACAGATCACTTCATTTTTGAAAACCCTGGTAGTTTTGATATAATGTGCTTGCCAAAGGAATTTACTCATTTGTGTTAGTGTGTTAGGGATGGATGCCTAATTAAAAGTCATAAATATGTTGGGTTGCTCTAAGTCTGGGTAAATAGTGGTAGTCTTTTAGATCAATATCCCCAATGTGCCAGTTTAGCAGCTGAGGGAGGAATGTGATAATTGTTTTTCGGGACTTACAAATATGTACCTTGCAGTGGATTTCTAAGAGGAGTTGGTTTTTCTCAAAGACATAACTATATTTGGCTGCATCGAGATTTCCTGAGGGAACTGAGCAATCTCCCTCCATGTGACCAAAATCAGCTGCCTTTTTAACCTCATTTGCCATGGAGGTTTTGCATAAGAAAGGCTTGTTGAAATTTCTTCATCTTGTTTGCAATAACATTTAGTCTCTGCAAAATAAGTATCAATAGGGTGAAACAGATGGGCAGGAAAAAGTGGCTTGAAGCTGCCTTTTCCAAAGCCACATTGAAACCCCACCAACCAAACCACCAGCTCCCAAGGCAGCTGGAGTGCTCATGTCATGACCACATGACATGGCTTCAAGCCAGAAAGAAGCAGAAAGTGCCCTCTGCCTGGAGGGCACTTTCCTGCTGGCTTCGAGGCATGCCACATGTGTCATCTAAATGCCATGCCTTCAAGCCAGCCTGAAAGCACCTCTTTTTGCCTGTCTGTTTAGCCCCAATGTTTCTGCAGAAAGAAGGCAAACTTTGTGAAAGGGCTGCATATCTAGTTCCAGAGTTCCAGGAGTTTGACTTCTTCGTGTTTTCTTTATTTTCTCCTTGTTCCCGGGAGTAGTTTATATTTGGACTTTGAAGATTTGGAGAGCTTTTTACTTAAATCAAATTTCTGTAATGAGTTGGGGAATGCAGAAGAAGCTATAATTGCAGATTTGTTACTCACAAGGTGTGTTATCTCTGGTTTTCTATCTTGTTGTGGGGAGTGGTCCGTTTCTGTTTTGTTTTGTTTTTGTTTTTGCCTTTGGGTGGCATTTTAAGTTGTTTGGAGGTGATAAGGCCAGATAATGTTGGGAGGCCAATTTGGCAGTTATTAGTCCATCGCCGTCTTGCCCCACCTCACCAACAGTAAATTCTAAAGATATAGGTTTGTGATGTTTAGAAGGATGAAAGTATAAATCCATAAGACTGAAAACAGCAATCAGAAATGTGGAAGAGTAGGAAAAAAATGAACAAAATTCAAGAGAACAGGTAAAAACAAAGCACACAGCCAGTTTACTGACAAAGCATGTCTCTGAGAAAGAGTATAAGCTAGCCTTTCCTCTTACTTTACAAAGAGTTTTTTTTAAAAAAACAAACAAACAGATTTTTATATGTGTGTATGTGTGCGTGGTGATTTTTGACTGGGAACATGAAGTAGCATACTTCAAACACGTGAAGTAGCATATCTCATATGGTACAGTCTAGAAAAAGCCAAATCACACCATTTTTGGTGTATATACAGCAAAGTAAAATGAAGTTGAAGCATACATTTTAGAATGATGAGTAAAAGTAAGTTCATGTGGAAAACAAAAATCATGTATTCATCGTTACTGTCTGTGCATTGTGATTTCTTATCTTTTGCATGTGAGAGATAAATTTTCTGGTTGGTCAGCTGCTACTTTTTCTTCGGTACAGAATTTTTCTTGTATAATTTTAAAAATTATAGAAAGCATTTAGGGAAGGTAGCACAATTGCCAGAAAGTTTTAACATAATGGGAACTTGATATGAGAGAGAAAAAAAGACATAATCCTGTATCCCTGTAGGCAGAAAAAGTTGTGTGCATAGAACCTCCTCATACGGCCGTCCTCATACTACCCTACTCTACTGCAAACAGTTACCACCTCAGATACAATGCCTTGCAGCAGGCTGCTAGTCACTATAATATAAGATCCTATCAAATTAAACATTACAGCCTGCTTTTGCCCACATACTCTGAGCATAGCTAGTCTTGTTCCTGTTTAGAATTGCCTGTGCAAGTGGGGCCTTCAGAAATGCTAGGAAACTGGTTTCCTAAAGTAAAATCAAACTTGCTTTCCAAGTGACTGGTCAACTGCACCGTGGCAGCAAACCACCAGAGGCACAAAGGATATATGGAGAGAGAAGAAAGGACATGTCAGAGCTGTGTCTGGAGCTGGCTGGTCTTTCCAGTTATCTAATGCTTAGGCTGACCATATATGCAATTTTAAATGGGACAGTACCTTTTTTCATATTTCCAGACAATCCAATTGTTTTAAAGTAAATTTTGTTTCAATTTCAAGAAAAAATGTCATTATGTTGCAAAAATGGTTTGAAAATCCCTGTTTGAAATTGTCGTTCTAAAAAAAAGGGTCATGGAGTGTGAGAAATTTTATAATAAAGTGTTTAAAGACTGACATTTGTTGCATCAGATTACTCTGTCAAGGAAATATTTGTGGTACAATTGTGGTGAAATACACAATTGAGTATTAATAAAGAATAGGACAATGTATGTCATCTGTTTCACTCCCCTTCCCAATGTGATTCTCATTCTAGGTGGGAGGAATGTTTGACACCGTGCAAAGAAGTACACAGTGGACCACAGACTGGGCACTTCTGCTTCTTCAGATAATAACATCAGGAACAGTTGACATGCAAACAAACAAGTACGTCTACTATATTCTCTGTACTCTGATGTTTCATATTTTGAGAATAACATCATTATTAATGCAGGCAGGGTCAAGGTAGCAGTGTTTTTTTCCCAAATGATTCTTTTTCACTTTTTCACTTTTGCCATATTCATTTTGCTATAATTCTAGAGAAATTACCCCAGCTTCTGATTTAACAATCAGCTTTAGGTCAAGAGAAAACCTATTAGTTTCTCAGTCATGTCCAGCCAAGAAATCAAATTGCAGGTAGATACAGAGACAAACACATACACACACTATGTGAAGTCGAAGGCTTTCACAGCTGGCACCCATAGTTTTTTGTGGGGTTTTCAGGCTATGCTGCCATGTTCTATAAAGGTTTATTCCTGACATTTCACCAGCATCTGTGGCTGCCATCTTCAGAGAATTTATTCCTGAGGAAACATCAGGAATAAACTCTTCCAGAACACAGCAACATAGCTCAAAAACCCCACAAATCACACACACACACACACACACACATATTTGGAAAATGGGATACAATGTTTCTGCAGTAGCATTTGTGTCTGCATTCTTCTGGAAGCCTGCCTCATGCTTTGAGCTGCTTTTTTCATGAATTATATAGTGCTGCAAAGAGAAATTATAAATATTTGGTTAACTGGAGGGACCAATATTGCTCTTTGGAGTATAATTCAGTGATGATGATGATGATGATGATGATGATGATGATGATTCTTCTTCTTCTTCTTCTTCTTCTTCTTCTTCTTCTTCTTCTTCTTCTTCTTCTTGGCATTCCTAGTGAATTATTTACAACTGTGCTTGACATGCTGAGTGTGTTGATCAATGGAACATTAGCTTCTGACTTGTCAAATGCAAATGAAGAGAACAAACGAGCATACACGAATTTGGTGAAAAAGTTGAAAGTAAGTTCTCTGTCTGACATCTGGAATCTGCTTTTGTTAATGAACTTTTTGATCTCCTTTCTAGTGCCTTCCATTGGTTGTCAAGCAGAAATAAATAGAAATGAGGAAATGGTGCTCTAACAACAAATTATAATAATAATAATTTTAAAAACCAGGACAAAAAGGGACAGTACAAAAGTAATCTGCTGGCTTGGTTAAAAGATGAGGAACCAGCTTCTAACAGAAGGAGCAGACTGTGGGATTGAAAAAGCCTAGAAGACAATCTTTTTGCTTTAGTGAGGGCATCAACAGTCTTGCATTTAGTTTGAGTCAAGTAATCTAGAACAGTGGTACTCAAAGTGGTGGTCTGTGGCTTGGTGCTGGTCCATAAGACATCAGCAGCCAATCCCTGGGAGGTTTCCAGCAAAGAACCAGTTGTAATCATATAACACAAATAATAGTGTGAATCCCTAGCATATTGGTGGAAAAATTTGCCAGTTTCTTACATCAAATAGCATGAGAAGCACTGGACTAGAATAATAAACAAACTGAAGATATGCATCACATCCCAAATTACTTTACTTCTAAAAATTGGCCCAACACATTGATCAATATTCCACATGGAGGAATAAGCTTTCACACTTGGATCTGCTATGCTAGGTGTATAAAGTCTACATACCACTATGGCAGGGTCTATAATGTATATGCAATTAGGAATTTAAATCTATAATATACATATAACTAGGAATTTTGTACTAGGATTCCTCCATAAGATCATAGCTCAGTGATAGCAGATACTTTGCATAAAGAAGGTCCCTGGTACTTCTGATTTAAAATAGGAATCAGGAATAGATGACATACCTGAGGATCTAGAGAGCTATTACCAGATAAAATACACTGTAGTGAGATAGACAAATAGTCTGACCTCGTATAAAGCACCTTTCTATATTTTTATCCTGTTCAAGTTATAAGACATTGTTTATCGATAGATACTGCATTTGAAGATAGATGATAAAGCATCAGTAGAAGGAGGGCACCTCCTTGGCACCTCCAGTGAAAATGATTTTACAAGTGATAGGAAAGACTTCTACTTCGTATCATTCAGAGTTTTTCCTGAACAGTGTTTGATGAGATGGACAAATATGCTGACAGCTTCCTATCTGAAGTTCTCTGGCTTGGTTTGTGTTAGGAAGTATATCAGAATTACAGATGAGTTAGTGTTCTGATATTTTTAGTCATCTGTTCTTTAGAATCCTGTATCAGCAATTAATACACATATGTATAGTTAGATGTATTTTTTTCTGGCAGAAAGGAGAGGGAGCTTACCAAGCACTTTTAAAGCTCAAGAAGGGCTGTGTCAAAATTCTCAAATTAAAATAGTAAAAGTACAAGGAAATGACTAATCTGAAACATTTATAGTGTAAAATTGTGAAATGCTCTGCCTTTTTTACCACATGTATTTCTTCTTTCTTCCTTTCAGAAGGAACTAGGAGATAAGTGTTCAGAAAGTATTGACAAAGTTCGTCAACTTCTACCCTTGCCAAAACAAATGTGTGACATTATTGCTTGTGAGCCGATGGGATCATTAATTGATACAAAGGGAAACAAAATAGCTGGATTTGACTCCATAGATAAGAAACAGGCAAGAAAAAGCATATGCCTTTGTGTTCCCATGTATATAATAGTCAAAAGATCACTTGGTAGCCTTCTGTTGAGTTCCAATTGGATATGTACTGGTTTCTGAGAAAGTAGTATTCTACTTTAAGCTTTTTTGTGTTGTGCACAAAAATATTTTGCTCTCTCTAGTGCACTCATGATGAAGCCTATAATTAAAAAAAATTCAAATCAGTTTGCATGTATTATATTGGTGGAACATTTACAAAATGATACTATTATGCTCCACAGTTCAGATGGCAGTGTGATTTGCTTCAAGTTGCATAGTGAAGGATCAAAGTGGTCATTTTTGCCTTCCCCAGGATCTTCACACACTGCCCACCCTCTGTCCTTTCTCTTTCATATTAAATCTCCCAAACGATAATGTGTCTCTCTCAGAAGTTGGGAGAGACATATTTCCCCAAACAGGAAGTGACCACTGAGTAACTGGAAGTGACATGACATTGCTTTAAATCACTTCAACCAGATTCTGTTATCATGTGTTGAATGTTCTGTGTTAGAGAGATTACTCTCTCTCATCTACTACAGAAGGTAATCTAAAGAAGTCTTTACATGACTTCCCTAATGTGTAAATTGAATCTATGATCCCTCGTTGAAAATAGTCTATGTGGGCTATATGTTCAGTTAGAGGTGAACAGTATTTGCAAAGTTGCCTATCACATGTGCACCAGACTGCACATATAGTGGGAATATTTGCATGTCATCTTGAAGTTAATAATATTTGGCAAAAATAATTTTAAATGAAGATTTCACTAGATATTTCACTAAAGCTCCACAAAAACTGTTCTTTTGACTGCTCATACCATTTCCGTATTTCTGTTCATATTATTTTGTGAAAACAGAGAATAATATATAAAAATAAAAATTTATAAACACACACACACATATAGAAATAATCACTTCCGATTTTGAAACAGGGCCTTCAAGTCTCAACTAAGCAGAAAGTATCCCCATGGGATTTATTTGAGGGCAACAAGAATCCTGCGCCACTCTCTTGGGCCTGGTTTGGAACTGTCCGTATTGACAAGAAAATAATAAAATATGAAGAACAGCAGCACCTCCTCCTCTACCACATGCATTCAAAACCTAAGCCACGAAGTTACTATCTTGAACCTTTACCTCTTCCTCCTGAAGAAGAGGAGGAGGAAGAAGACCCCACTACCCCTGGATCTCAGGAAGCAGAACGAAAGTCAGCAGAGATGTCAGATCAGGGAAAACCTTCAACAGATGATGAAAAGAAGGGAAAAGGGAGAAAAAGAAAGATGAAATCAACTTCCAGAACAGATGTATGTGATTAAATTGCATGGCATGATTCTGAAAATATCTTATTGTATTTGCGGAATTTAAAATTCCATTCCTTAATGTGACAGAACTTACTTTGATTCTTGATTTAATAGCATATGAAATGCACTGTTAAACAGAAATTTTGACACATTCAGTTGGTCAAATGGATTCTGAGAATATGATGTTCTTCTGGCCTACTATGTAATTCTAGAAATCAAATATGGCTTCTCACTGTACCAAATATATAAACCAAGTATGACCTCTCTCTGGATCAAATATATATACAGTGGACCCTTGATATCCACTGGGATCTGGTTCCAGGACCCTTCTAGGATACCAAAATCCTTGAATGCTAAAGTCACTTTAAATACAGTGGCATAGTGAAATTGGATCTCTTATATAAAATGGTAAAATCAAGGTTTCCTTTTTGGAATTTATATATTTTTTAAAAAATATATTTTTTCTGCCTCTGGAAAATGTTTCTTTCTTATGGCCTTTTTCCTTGCAATATCTGTCCAGAAACACTTCTCAACTGGTGCCTGTCCAGTTGTACAGTCCTTCAACACAGGCTCCCAATATGATTGGGCAGTTGCGTAGATTCTGTGCCTTAACGAGTTCACTTGTTAATTGATCTGAGATGTGTTGTAGTTTGTGAAAGGCTCCTAAGTCAGTAAGATCCATTTTGGGGTGTAATGTTATGGCATAGCTGTTCTTACATTAAGAGTTTCCTTAGGACAGCTAATCTAATTTATTTACCATAAAAGAGTGGAAAGCTTTCTTGAGATAAAATTTGCATGCCACTCTGAACTTTCTCATTGCAATGTGGTCAAAGGCAAATGTTGGGTGTGTTCTAAGGGACTGCTCATGTGTTCCAAAACTGCTGCTGCTGAAATCTACCCAGAATTGTATGTGCATTGTGTTCGCCTTACAACATGCTTAAGAATCCTTAGTAATATAGAAGGTTTTGGTGTGAGACAAGTACAAACAGGTACAACAGCATACAGGATTGTATCAGAAAAAAAGGGCCAGAGTTCTGCAGTTGCAAGGGGAAAAAAATATTGGAAAAAATATGCTGCTTAGAGAGTTCAGCTTTCCTTTCCACTGCTTCACTATCCTGGAAAAAGGGCAGCTGTTAGCGCCATACAATAACATCATCCACCACTTTGGGGAATGAAATTTAGGGTATAAATGTTCTTACATCAAGAGATTCCTAAGGAAAGCTAATCTAATTCCTCCACCCTAAATTTCCTATGAAGCTTGAATGTACGTTAGGTATTCATATCAAATAGTATCCCATGTAAGCTTTGATAACATTGTAAATGGGCATGATTTGACATGTTACCAAATGCAGAAAAAATGTTGTGAAGTAAGCCATGAGGCAGCTGAGAAAAGTTGTTATGCCTAGCTTATCTTTGCACAGTCAGGGGTAAATCTATTTCATGTAGTAAACAATAGGAAAGGTAGTAAATTCTTTAATAATTCAGTAGGAAAATTGGCATTATTTATGAGGGTATGAATGTCAGTAACATTTAACTTTTCCTATTTTGCTCAAGGACAGCATATATAGAGTGCCTCCCAATTATTCACCAGTTTCTTCTCAAGTGATGCACCACCATCAATCTACTTTGTGGGGCTACAATGTTATGGGACAACCCCAACAGACTGGCTTCTTTGTCCAGAATCAGCTACTTCCACCAGGTACAGTATGTGTGGGCTTGTTGTAAGACATTTGCTTTTTCACAGAGAAACAACCCTTCTTCCTTTTCTTCCTGTTTGTTCTTTAGAATATGGGCAAATGTATATGTCAAAACAGAGGGGAAATAATTGTTTGATATGTTTTTGAAAAAGCTTTAGTAAAAAATACAGTTAAAATGCTCAAATTCTAATTGTTCTACTTAGGATTCATCAGCTACCATTACTAGGAAGATTAAAATTATCTGATGTATCTATAGACATGTGGTTGCTGTAGTACTGATAAAAAAACTGTTTCCTTTCTCTGTTTCAGATAACATCAGTAGATTTTGCAAAGGGAGATTTTTCACATACTCTAGATGGCAGCAAAGCAAGATGTTAAATTTTAAATACTAGCTTCTTTTGTACATCTGGCAAAATACACAAGAAACAGTTTAAAGTTCCTTGTAGAGATACAGCATGTCTACATCCATTCATATGGATATCACACGAAATATGTTCTTATTTTGTTAAACGTTATCACCATGGCTTTCCAAACCACTATATTTCTTCCAGCACAGTTCTAGAAATATTTCTACAGCTCTAGAAATGGTCTTCTTTCTGTTTTTTCATACATTTGTTTATTGACTATTTGATATATTTGTTGCCTTCTTATAAGATATATCCCCCTTGCTGTATATTGACACTGATGATAATCTAGCAGGATTGTTTTGCTCCAAAAGGCTGAAGATTTAATAAATAAATTAATGAACAAATATTTAACTTACTACTTTCATAGGTGGCTCCCGATTGGATCCTACAGGCTCATTTGTCCCAAGCAACACAAAACAAGTGCTATCTAATATGTTACAGAGGCGCTCCAACACCATGATGCAGCCACCATCTATTCATGTGCTTACTTCGCAACAGCAACAGCAACAGTTGCTCCAAATGAAGATAATACAGCAGCAGCAGCAACAACCACAGCAGCAACTTTTAAGACAGCAAGCCCAAGTAAATTCTTCCCAACAGCCTTTTCTTACATTTTGAGAATCCCTGACTTCATTCCCCTTCTTCTTATATAGTATAATAAGGCACAGTGGCAGATCCCAAATAAGGCTTGGTTTACATCAGAGGTTGGTGACTCCTCTGTCAATGGAGAAATGAATGCATTCCAGGTTTTGAATAGCTTTAAAGGAACTGTAGAAAATGTTGAGCCTATTTGAGGGATAGAGTTTAGAATCTTGGATATCTCATTTAAATCCTGGATTAAAAGATGGGATGGGTTTACTACTCTGTTGACAGAGGAATGCTGGTCTACACCTGTAGCACTTGGGTTAGTAAATATGTTTTACCATTTGAGATGAAGGATCCTCCATTGCACATACAGAAGCTGACTGGCCTAAGAGATGAATCTAGCAGAAATTTCAGAAAGTTATTTGGCCTTTACTATAGTTATCTGATTTAAAAGCTTGAGGCAAAATAAAAAGGGAATATATTTCATTGTTTAAAATTCTAAAATGAGTTCAAAGCTAGTAATTTAGAAAGTGAACCAGAAACTGCTAATTAAAATGAAAACAGTGCTCCTTGTCCATAATGTTTTTATCCATGAAAATATATATTGTATAAATTCCTAATAGCAAACCTTGATTTTGTCATTTTATAGAGGTTGCACCATTTTGCTATGTCATTATATTTAATGGGACTTGAGCATCCAAGGATTTTGTTATCCACAAAAAATCCTGGAACCAAACCCAGTGGATAACAAGGACCCACTGTACATCCAAACATGCCTCTTCTAAATGGCTTCACATTCATAATTACCATCCCCACATCAACTGATATGTGACCCATCTGGCAAAACGTAGAGCTCTTGATATGAATATTTGTCCAGTATGGCCAATAGCATCTCTGAGGAAGTGAATTGGACCAGAAATATAATAATGACATTTGCTCTTATCTTCTTTGCATACAATAACCCTGGAAGATGGCAGACATTACAACTTCAGACCTGGCTCAGTGCCAGGTCAGCAAAAGGTTAACATCATGACATATCTAGACACTCCTAACAATGTAGCTTTTGCCATAAACTGGCAACCTGGTAATGTTCTTTGTTGTTTGTCTTTGCTCAGTGGGGGAAATATTGCAATGCCTACTCATCCCCATTGTGGCAGTGGAGAATATGTGTGTGAGTAGCTGGGGAAATTTGTTTAGTTCAACATATTAGGGGCTTGTTTATATGCTTGGCCAAGTTGAGTTCATTTGTATCCTAAGCTTTTGCCAAGAGGTGGCTCTGAGATTATATGATTCCTATAGCATGTATGATGAAACTTTTTCCTATTCCACCCTATTCCACAGACTGCTTGGTATCTGCTCCTAGAGGATGAGGAAGGCCTAGATATTTCCATATTACTCTGTCTTTTGGAAGGAAACATCTGTATGTTGCAGGGGAGAAAAAAAAGGTCCTCTGTGACAAACATCCTCTAATCTTTTGGGGGGGGGGGAGAGAGAGAGAGAGAGAAGACTGGCAGGAGGTGACTGCAGCTTCTTGGTATTTTGGAATAATCCATCTTCCTACTCAAGAGTAGGAACCACAAGGGAAACCCACACGAAGAGCATTGTAATGGAAAGACCCAATCCTCTCTCTCCACATCCACAATTACATTTACTAGTACAGAGAAGAAGAAGAAGAAAGAAACCCAGTTTGAAATTCAGTTACATATCTCCTACCATCTTCTCTAATTGACCTTGGTTTTTACCTTGTCAATTTGATCATACAGAAGTCAACCATGAGAATGCAGACAAGGAGTAGAACTTTTGCCACAACAACTTTTAATATTAATTTGCCCTGATTTAAAGTTTCACACACAAGAGGAGGAATGCTGTGTATGTAAGAATATCCACATGTTGATCAAATAGATGGTTTAGGGGGAAGCCCAAGTATGTTCTTTAGAAGACACCAAAATTCCAAAAAGCTATTTGTCAGATTCCTTTGTTTTTTTCTGTATTAAAGCCTGATTTGGATTTTAATTCTTAGTTTGTTTATTAGACAAAAGACATAAAATATTCCTTTTTTGAAATAACATCAAATCTTGCCTGTTCAGTTCTGTTTTGCAATTCCTGTTGTTTATAAACACTCATATATTTTATTAAATATTTTATTTTATTAATCGCACTTTATGTAATTTCCCCCATATGATTAAGCTGAGGCTAATTTTATAATTTTAAAAATATGAATATGGGAACACTGAATTTAATGACACCCCCCCCCCCCGCTCACCACTCTGGGAACATAATTCTGAAGAGACATAATTGGCTTGACAAAGCATATGTGTTCTTATGAGCCTAAAGCCTGAATAGCAGGCATAATAGGGCACTCTTGCTGTTACCAAGCCCTGTCCAATCTGGAAACCTTCCAAGTTCAGCTTTGCATTGGATCTGTGAAGCACTGAATATCCCTTGCAGTGGTTAATGGATTAATATATTCGGAGTAGCCATGTTAACCATACAGCAAAGTACAATAACACCCAAAATCCACAAAACAGTGATACCTTTATTGGCTTACCACACTGGAGCTTGCAGTCCTTTGTCTCCCAGGCCAAACAGGAGGAATGGTCTCTACCTACATAGATACCCCTGTGTACCATCTTAACAGAGAACAAATACAACATCTTTCTCCTATTTGATTTTTAACACTTTTGTCAAATGAAGAAGCCAGTGGAGTGTTGAAAGCTTACATCACATATTTTGTGTGTTTTAGTTGGCTAAGAAAAGTATCACTGTTTTGTGGGTTTGGGATGTTATTGTATTATAGAAATATTCACCCACGATGTACTATAAAGAAGATTTCTAATGTGTTAGCTTGTATTGCTAGATTACAGTATCGTATCTGTTCAGGCTTGTGCACTTAAACATGTAAGAGGTTAATTTACAATAAGCAGAATTTGTTTTTCATTTGCATTTTCTTAAAATAGGGTCCAGCAATCGATCAGACAGCTATTTTTTCCCAGCAGGCCCGACCTTCTCAGCTTCCACAGTATCCAGGGATACATCATGCACAGGTAAAGCAATCCTTTAAAGATTAGTATGCATGAGATTTGGAAAAAGTGATGGAGTTCTGAACTAAAACCTAAACTGTGCTTATGCCGGCCTAGTTCGCCTGAAATTTAGTCTAAAGATTTGAAATGGTCTTTAAAATGGCCATTCTTTTTTGTGACTTATCCTATCCAGACATTGCCCAGTTCAGAAACATCTGCATGTAAGAGTTTCATTTCTTCTGCTTGGTCTTTCTGATTCCTCCTCCGAAAAAGCAGAATTAGCATAAAATCCATAACATATACAGCCTCCAACTGAGCCTAGCAAGAGAAAAAGATAAATAAGATTAAAGTATGGAGATATTTGGAGTTTGCTATGGAGAGACTACAGTACATTTATGTATGATAGAATTTCATTTTGTCATCTTGGATTCCCCCCTCCCCCCTCCCCCCCTATAACCAGAGTAGTGTTGTTGTTTTGCTTAGAAGCATATGAATTAAAATACAATTTCTTGAACTCTTTCCCATGCAGGCTATTCCTCATGGCTATACAATGTATAGTACTCAAATGTCATTGCAATCACAGCAGGTTGGAGGTTTAGTCCTTTCACCTACCTACAGCCCCAGAACATATCAAGCAGCTCATTCAAATCCAGCTCTAATGGAGAGACTAAGGCAGATTCAACAACAGCCAAGTGGGTACATTCATCAGCAAACAGCTGCATATCTTCAACCTTTAACAGGCAATCAGCGGTAAGATACTACTGCTCTAGTAATTCAGGAACTTTTCTGTCTGGATTTGTTTGAAACACTTTGAATACCCGAGGTTTCTCAGAAATGCTGGCCTCCATTGAGACTCTAATTATATCCCTTGGATCGAAAGACAGAAAACATAAGCCAGGAGTGGTGAAATCTATTTACTGTGAAGACAGTAAAATTCAAAGACATAGCCTTGTGAGTCTGAAAAATCAGTATTCAAAGGGATCTTGTAGTACCTTTGAGACTAACTGAAAGAAAGATGCTGGTAGAATGAGCTTTGTAGATAGTGAACATGGTGTCGAACTACAACTTATATCAGCCATTCCCATTGGCAATGCTGGCTATGGCTGATCCCTTTCCCTGCAGTTGGCCACTAACCCCCTACCCCTATTAACCTTTTATGATGCAGCTATTTATATCTCTTGTCCTAAGTGTGCCAGGGTAACATAGCTTGGATGTCAGTAAGTCTTGAAACATCATGCATCTTTATAATTTATAGTACATTATGTAAATTCTTATTTTCAATTAGATTTTATTTTCTTTTTGTTCAGATTCCATGGAACTAAATTGAAAATCCAAATGGTTGCCAGTCCATGCTTCTAATTTGTACTGCTAGGTACAATTTCCTGAAAGCCAATGTTGTGTAATTTCCTGCTCATATAATTAGTGTGTGTTTGTTGGAAAGTGTATATTTGTATCTTTTGTAAACAATATGTTTCAAACTGCTTAACTCCACAGAACATCTTCCTGAAAATGTAATAACTATTAAAAGCCTGTGTATAAACTTTCCATACTTGAAAACATCCCTCATGCAGTGGGACCAGATGTGGGACAGACATGGGCTTTCTTTATGCTACAAATGTTTATTTTCGATGTTGTGGAATTAATCTTGTTTCTTAGGCAAATGTCAAAATACCAAAATGGACAGTAAACAGTGATGATATAATTCACAGCTTTGTTGTGAGAATAAAAATATAGATGATATTAAATTGTCATGTGTTTATTAATCAGAAGATGGGGAAATGATTAAAGTAATTGATGTTACCCCAAACCTGAGCAATTCTGTAGATTTCAGAGTTAGTTTGTTGTTTTGATGGTTAACTTTTAAAAATATGTAATGGCCATATTTACCATACTGTATCTCATGGGCTTCCACCAAATAAACATGGGCTTCCACCAAATAAGGTGACACAAGGGGCTCCACCAATGATGCTGTAGTTCTTGTGGTGTGTGATTTTTTTTTTTTTTAAACCAAATTACATTTCTGCTATTTCAGACTATTGTCTGGTAATTCTCAGCACCATCTTCAACAGTTTAGTCCTCTGGAGAGTTGCTTTTTCATTCTGTGATGTATTAGAAGAAGAAAATCTTCCTTCCTTCCTTCCTTCCTTCCTTCCTTCCTTTTCTTAGCGGTATAGTATATAGTGAAAAAGTGTATAAGTGGGATGGCACCTTTTTTTTTACTATAAAACCTTAACTCTTTCCTTAAAAGGATAGGAGGTGAACATTTGTTCTTCAGATTGTAGGATGACCTCAGGAAATCACACCCTGAGTTTAAAACACACACACACACACACATGCATACACAAACTTTAGAAGAGTCCTGGTGCGAGACATCTTTACAAAAAAAAACCTCCCAAAGAGAGTGAAACAAGTAGACATGGAGACAACAACCAGAAAAAACCAAGGGGCTATGGGGTCAGACAGATGGGCAGCTGACTGCTGCCACCGTCCTGACCTGGCTACTGGCAAGGAATGGCTTTTTGACACTCCTTTTCATGCTGACTTTGGGCTGGCTTCTGCCCTCAAAGTGGCTAGGCGCTGCACCTTTTGACCTGTGTATTTTGAGCCTACGTTGTAAAAACACATCTCTTTAGACCTTTGTGGAAGAGCCCAGTGTATCATTGGCCAAAACACTAAGAGGCTTAGCGCATTGGTTATTAAATCGATTTACCTCCATCCAGTTTAAAGCTGAATTTGGGTGGCTTCTTGATCTTATCAGACATTTTTTACCACAGAATCTGCCACCTGACTACAGCTCAGGTTCATCCCTGCTTCCAGAGCCTGTCTTCCTGGCTCTTTTTGGACCCGGCTGTTTTCTGAATTAAGAAAATGGCTGGTGGAGCAGTTCTGGAAGGGGGGAGGGACCCGGGTTGTTCAATAGATTAGGCGGCAAAAACATCTGATAAGATCAGGATGCTGCCCGAATTCAGCTTTAAACCAGATAGAGGTAAATTGATTTAATAACCAATGCAATAAGCCTCAAAAATACTGCTGATTTTGGTGGGTGAAAGATAGTATTGGGGTCAGAGAGTGTACAACTAGTGCCCGTTATCTCATCCAGATTGCCAGCAGGCAGTTGGTTCTCCAGTTCTGCTTGAATGGGGAGGAAGATCTGCTTGTGTCAGACATGTTTATGTACACTCTTAGGGATATGCACAGAGAGGTCTTTGTGTATTTGTAGCTCCTAGGTAAATTAAGCAGATGCCATATTGCAGAGTAGAATAAAGGTCCCTTCCAAGTTAATTTTCATTCAGATTTTGTTGTTGATTTGTTATAAGGTGACTCTTCTAATAGATTTTGAACATCTATTTTACCTTGGCATTCTTTATTTTATTTTTTTTAAAAGAATACCATCACAACTTGATCATAGTAAAATAGTTTCCTGTTATTTTAAGCAAGCTATAAAACAACAATGGCAGACCCTTAACTTTTTATTTCCTAATTTCAATTTGCATGCATATATGCAACATGTATTAATTATCCTAAGCAATTGCAAAAGCTTAAAATTGCATTTAAGGATTTGCTTTTAAATTACACCCTTTTGTGCCTTTTCATCTTTCTCTGCGTCAGGTCAGCCTTAATGCATTTCTATAAACATATCATTTTATTCTCAAAGGACTATAATTTAATCTCAGCATCCTGGAGGGGATGTAGCATCTTTTGAGACAACATAAGATGGAGTTTTAATTGTATATATTTTCACTTCTGCTGATTGCATGGAGCCCACCATATGCTGTTTTCTATGGAAGTCTATTGATATGAATAGAAATTACATATGATATTTGTTTGTGCCCTGTGCTTTCAAGTCAACTTTGATTTATGGCAACCCTATCATATTCAGGAAGGCATGGCATTTTAATATTTTTGTATTGATTAAAGCTGTCAGACTTTAGCTAGATCTATAACTTGGGTATGCCATCTTGGCCACTGAAGGCCCAGAAGGACTCAAAATGCTCCACCTCACATTTGGTCTACCAGCTACAATCTTTCCTAAACACAGATAACCTAATCCCAGTAGTCCCAGTACTGCTAAACCTTTCAATTAAACTTCAGTAGCATACTGTAATTGAAGATGATAGTATAAAATGCAACAACACGATTGCTGGAGTGTGTATTGATACCACGTAACATCAATCTTAAAGGAGTTGTACTGTTGGCCAGTATACTTTCAGTCTGGATTCTAGATGCTGGCAATGACATTCAAACCCTTAAAACCCTTAAAAAGGCTGGGGGACACTGTACCTGTTTCAAATTAGTGATGTTTTAAAAAGGTAGTGTTTACTTGTTTTAATAGGATAATTTTCTTAATTTATTTCATTTAAATAATATTTTTTAATTTAATAATATTACATAAATTAATATTACTTAAATAAATATTACTTAAATTAAATTATTGCTTAGATTATTTACTCTAAGTTAAAATTATTTCACTTAAATTATTGTCTCTTAATTGTATCTTGATTTAACCAATCCTATGAGTTGCCTGAGGTTCCATATGGGAGGGAAGCAGGAAATAAATTAAATATTAAATATAAAATAGTATGTTCAAATAAATTTTACAGTTTCATTTTCTGAATTGGACTAAATTAAAATGTTGTTGTTGCACTTTTATACATTGGCTCAGAAGACAAACTTTACTTTGCATTTCTTCATGTTATATATCTTTATTATTTTTAACAGTGCTCATTAATATTTCAATCTATTGCTGATGCCTTACTGCAACACAATGGGGGTGCGGTGGTGTGGGCCACATTGGGCGACACCTCAAAGGGAGTGTCACCTGGGTGAGGTAGTACACCCTGGGAGGAGCAGGGCAGTTGCCTTCTGGGTCTTCAAAGGCCATGGAAAGCAGGGGGGGGGGCACCTCATGGTCACAGTGCCATCTACATGGCATGGCAGCAAGATGGGAGAGTACCCTTTTGGCCCTACCCCCCAGATGCCCCACCTCCCTGCACTGGGTGACACCCCAGGCAGGGACGCCATGCTGCAATGTTAATATTCAAGTATATACTTTTAAACATGGAGATTCTCGTTTTGTTTTCATGAGAGGGTCAATTACATTTTTTTTTTTACTCTTTCAGCTTAGGTCACCAGGTTTTGCAGCAAAATCCTTTAGTTGGAGGGGCACTAGATGCTATACCAGCCACAGCGTCCCACCCAAACCTAACTCAGTGCAAATGCCTCAGGAACAGATGAGACAGAGACAGCAGCAAATTCGACAACAGAGAACTCCTTCAGGTATGGGAATAGGCTGTATTTCAATCTTTATGAAAACTAGGTAAAATGGATTGTTACATTTTTGATCATTTGCATGATAAAACATTTTCTGCAGGCTGCCTAGGTTTTTTTCTCCTTTCAAAACTTGTTATCTGTGGGCTAAACTGTGTGATATTTTTTTCTGTGTACTTCTGGCATTCTGAGTACTTCTGGTGTTTGTTGTTGTTGTTGCTGTTTTAAACCAATTGTAGGTCCCAGAGATGGATTGAAATGTGAGGGTAGAAAGGGCTTTGATATGGTGTTTGTTTTGGTCCTCAGATTCTTTTGCTAGAAGTGGCAAGAACATTGGGATCTTAGAAACAGGATATCCTACTATGTTAGATAAAAATAGAACAACGTGGCATATTACCATGCCTTTTAATACATTTTTGTATTTCTGATCTGGGTTATAGATTTTTATTATGCAACTAACAGAAAGGCAATCTTTGTAGTAATGTTTTGTCAGTGTTACAGCAGCAACATCATGGAATATATGTTTTATAATGTGTAACCAGTTCCAACAGACATTAACTCCAAATATATCTTGAACTTACATAAACATGTTCAATACTCTTAAGTGCCTTATGTGCCTTATGTTGCTTACCAAAGGTTAGAGCAAGAAAAGGCAGTATGGACATATGTTCTAATAGCATGCTAAGGCTGAAACAAGACTGCATTTGGAACACTGATTTGAGTATGTAGGAATATCTGCAGGCATGTATGTGTATGCATAGTAAATAGTCTATGGGGGAGAGAGACTTAGCAACCTGTCAGGAAGGAGGAAGAAGCCAACTGCTGTAAAAGAAGGGGGAGAAGACGTTAAATTGTTGTGAACTCTGGCTTAGAAGCTTATCTCCAAAGACCCCTACTACAAGATAGATGCCTCAAGTACTCTTCAGGGAGGACATGCTGAACAGCAACACGGGATTTGTGTAAGCACTTAGAACTCATGTTACTTGCTCCATCATCAAATCAACCACAATGTCCTGGCTGAAACTGATGCATTACCAATATGTTGACTTCAAAAGAACCTGAGTGGGATAAAAGAACCACTGTAGATAGGCTGGAACTTTGACAAGCTCACTCTGTTGGAAATCAAGGTTATGGAACATTACACTGACCTTCTCTTTCCATTATGTATGTTCTCCCTTAGGATGACCGTCCAGGTTTGGGTGAGGTAAGCATGCTTTTTTGTGTCCTTGTGTGTGTGGTTTGTGTGCAAGTCTGTGGCCAGACGTTTGTACTGCTTCATTCCAGTCAATTCATGACTGGTGATCTGCCCAAATGTTTCCCTTTCATCATTCTTTCTTTTCCTTCTTCCCATTTTTCTAAAAGTTGCTCCAAGTCCTAAACAGTCCCCAAAATTCCACTTACCCTTTCACTTTCATGAGAGGACTGATGCCCCCTATTTCTATATATGTTTCTTGGGTAGGATTTTCCCCTTTTCCATTATTCCTCCATTCTGCCTTGTTGAGGCCAGATTTTTCTGCTGTATCCTGTTATGTAACATAAAAAAATCTCTATACTATCAAACATGTTGTGAAGGATAGGCAATACCGTGGAGTCCTATCTAGTTTCTATTATAAACACAGATAGACTGTATTTTTTATTGCATAGTACTTCCATTGTTATTGACATTATATCACAATGGTTTATTGTATATCCACCTAAAATCTCCTTCATTATTATAATGAAACAGGGTTGCTTTAGTTCTCTTTAACTGGGTTGTCATTCTCTTCAGTTGGAGGAAGCCACAACCTAGTGTTTTGAGGATTCATTCTCAGGGCTGGGTGTAGAAGACAAAGGCCAGTCTTGAAAAACCATGGACCTAAATCGGAACTGTCATGATAGATTTATTCCCAAGGTTAACAGAGGTCTAAAACATATTGCAGAAATAATCCAGATTGAGACCACTTTAACTGGCCTGCCTCAATGCTAGGGAATTCTAGGAACTGTACATTTTTAGTCTTCTGTATCAGAGAACTCTGGTGCCACAATAAACTACAATTCCAAGATTCCCTAGCACTGAGACAGGGCAGTTAAAGTGGTCTCAAACTGGATTATTTCTGCAGGGTATTTTGGACAGTTACTGAGCTGAGAATCCCTAATATTCATAATGGTTCTTAATGGGCTTTTCTGGCAGATGCTTCTGCTATGTGTTCTTAAAGCAATAGTGGGCAACCTCTGGCATTTCCAAATCTTTCACCTATTGATTTGTTCAAATTTCTGACAAGTGGACTCTGTTTTTTCCTTTATAGCTTGCTGATAGGTGGAGGGAAGGTAGAGAGAGATGTGGTAAAGAAAGGGAGAATAAGAGGAAGGACATGGGATGGTGAGAATGATAAGGGGTGGCAGTAGGAAAGCAAAAGTCATCTGATAGCTTCAGCCCTCAACAGATTACTCTGGAGTGAAGGTAAAAGAATTAAAAAGGGTTCCTCACCCCTGTCTTAGTGGCTGCTTGGTCATTGCTTTTGGCTCTTTTATATAACAGTATTGCAGGTAATATTGTAATCATTTTGACAACATTTTTTCAGTTGCAGCAGCAGCAACAACAGCACCAAAATCAGCAGCAAGCCCTTAGTCTCCAAGCAATGCAGTCTCAGCAACCTTTGGTAAGAGAACATAGTACTAATAGACCTTATTCTGGAGCACCATACTATTGGGCAACATGAGCACCATACTATTGGGTAGTTAACTTGGAAAGCTTGGGCCATACCTATTGTCCATTTCTGGAGTCTTGGAAAGGAATGGGTGGAGGGAGATGTGAGACATTGATTTCAGTAATCATTACCATATATACTCAACTATAAGTCAACCTCATGTATAAATTGAGGGCATGGTTTGGGCCCAAAATTATGGATTTTGATATCACCTGTGGAAATGTTGAGGGTAAAACCTAGGGGCATGTAACAAAGAATCTAAAGGAAGAAGCAAAGGAAAACAATGCCAACAATTTTGTAAGAATTCCAACAGGTATAACTGTGCTCACACAAGAGGCTGGATGGATGGTAGGTGGGGGTGAGCAGTGCTTCCAAGACAGATTTCATCTTTGCCTTTCACCAGGAGATGGTTCTTTTTTGAAAAATAAGAATTGTATTTATATTGACTTATATAGTGGATAAGTCAACTTAGGTTTTTTGAGTCAGTTTTTGACTAAATTTTTTGACTTGTACATGAGTATTTAAAGTAGTGAAAAAAGCTGCTGGAAACTATGCAAATTAGATTTGTTTATGTCATATAAGTACAGTTTGCCCATTGTATCCACTGGGGAGCCATTCTGAACCCCCCACCCCCCACTGATAAGAAAAAATGCAAAACCTCAAGTCCCATTGTCCCTAGTGGTGGCGCTGCCATTAAGACCAACAGGACTTGCCATCCCAGATGCTCATATCCTCTGATGGCAAGCCTGTGAATGGCAAGAAGCTATTGTAACACTTATTCTTTGAAACAGTATGCATTTTGTATTCCTAGACTGAGGATTTGCAATACTCTTTGATATCTTCAGTGGTAAAGACTAGTGGCTTTATCATTCTGGCAGCATGTTTTGTATATAATACTTGCATGTGGATGCCCTCTAGTGGTTAATATGCCAGTAAATTTTCTGTTGCTGTCTTTAATCAAAACCTTTCTACCTAGACTATTTAATCATAAACAGTATAAATATTGTTTATACATATAAACTATTTTTCATTCAGCTGCACTGTGTTGCCACATGTTTCATTTCATAATTAGTACTTGTTAGTGTAGGTCTTTTAGTAAAAGATGTTGCAAGTATGTAAATGTGAAAAGTCTGTGCCAGTGCAGTCATGGGGCATTTCATAATATCAGTGCAGCATGGAGATTACCCTAATAGCACCTGATATGTTTTAAACATGTTGGCATTCAAGACTGTCATATCGTTTTAGGATCACATTGTTGCTGACACTGTATTTGTATGTGGGCAACTAACAGTGTCTCATGTCATGGAATACCACTAATTACTATTATGACCTGAAGTATCTTATATAAAGGTAAATCCCAGTGATACTATAGATTGTAATGCAAGATACTGAGAAAAGGAAATGTAGTTGATGGAAATGTAACTTCTGCTATACCTTCTCTCTGTGTAAAATAATTGTCTTATATTTAAGGAGCACAAGGAATAGAAGTAACATCAAAGCATAGTTGTATGATGCAAAGCTGAATGACCAAACTAAGGAGGGGAGCTGCGTATTAGCTTAGACATTCTAGAATGCCAATAGATCCATTCAGGTTGCATTTATTAGAAAGGCATAGATAAGCTCTTGCAAGGTTAGATGAATCCTTCAAAACAGGTATTAGTAAAAGTCCAGTATGCCTATCAGCAAGACATAAACATCTGGGGAGGGTTGTGCTTGGGCTTGGGAGCATTTGGTCAGCTGTTCCTTTAATGATGCACAAAATGTACTTTTTTAGTGGATTATTAGAAAACTAGCAGCCCTTTGAAGTAACTGAAGTTAGCTGAGGCTCAGTAGAGTTCTTTAGAGGTAGTTCAGTATGTTTATGAAAGATGCAGTATTCTGGCTGTTGTTCTACAGTTCCCATCAATGTCAACAAGAATTGCAGTGGCCCATTGAGCAGAGATCTTCTCCCATATGCTTTCACTAGAAGCAGTCCAAAGACATTGATAGCCTCTTCTTTCTAAAGGATTTTTCTGTGGAAAGAAAAAAGACAAAAAAGTGGTGGGAAAACACAGAAGGATTACAAGTTGAAGATAAATCATAGAATCACAGAGTTGGAAGAGACCACAAGGGCCCTCCAGTCTAACCCTGTGCCATACAGGAAGACACAATCAACACACCCTTGAAAGATGGCCATCCAGCCTCTGTTTAAAAATCTCCAAAAAGGAGACTCCACCAAACTTGGAAGCAGCTTATTCAAGTGTCAAAAACGTGATCTTTCAGGAAGATCTTCCTAATGTTGAGGTGGAATCTCCTTTCCTGTAATTTGAATCTATTGCTCTGGGTCCTTTTCTCTGGAGCTGCAGAAAAGAAACCTGCTCCATTCTCAGTGTGGCATCCTTTCAAATATTTAAACAGGGGCATCATATCACTTCTTAACATGCTGATAAAAGTCTGAGAATAAGGCATGACAATTTGCATGACAGAGCTTTGGTTTGGATGCATCTCCAAATTTCAAATGTTCATTGTTTTCAGCCATAGTATAGATTAGGGTTAATTGCTGTTCGTGAAATTTCCTCAGTAGCTAAATGCTTCTGAATTTTGCATTGAATTATGAGATACTGCATGCATGTCCAGAGGATACAAGTAAAGATTGATGCTTTTTAGGCATAAACACCATTCATCATACTAATCCTAGCAGCAGGAGTGCCAATTGTCACAACATTATTTTGCTGTTTGTCTTGTCCAAGCTCACCTCAATGACTTCCAACCCTAATTGCTTGCCAATTTACATAACTAGGCTTTTGTTAAAGCAATATTAAGATGAACTTCAGATAACCTCCAGATAGGGAGATAACCACTGTGTAAAATAAAAGTATGGAAAAAGAATTTATGATTCACAAGATGTAGTAACTTGAGGGAAAATTTTTATAAAATCTTTTTAGGTGGTATATGACACCAGTTAAAATAGCAAATATAGGAAAACATGAGAATAAAAATTGCTGGAAGTGTAAGAATAAAGAAGGGACATTATATCACATGTGGTGGCAATGCAAGACAGTTAAAAAAATTCTGGAAAATAATACACAAAAGCATTGTACAAACACTCAAGAAAAAGATTCCACTCAGCCCAGAATTCTTTTTATTAAACATAACAGACAGAATACAAGACAATCTTATACAAGATGAAGTTCATGTATTGTTATACAGTACATGATTACTGTGGCTCGTCTGGTTTATGCAAAACACTGGAAATCCAACTGTATACCAGCATTGGATGAATGGATAGTTAAAGTGAGTGATCTAGCTGTGTTGAACACTTTAACATATGCAAATAATACCACTTTCCAACAATATGATGAAAAATGGGAAAATGTTAGAAGACTTTGAGAAGATAGTGTGTCATGTTTATAAGGTAAAAAAATTGTTGTAATAGGCCAGTTACTGAATATTATTTTGACCGAGAAAAAAACTAACGAAAAGGAACTCTAGAGTAATGTTAAGATATTAATTTAAAAGAAAATATAAAGTTTGCGAGTTGTACTGAAAACAGGATAGAATGTATAATACAAGATGTAATTTGTTTTATGTTGTTAATAAAAATACAATGCAATAAAATAAAATATCTATTTGATACTCAAGACCCTGAATTTTCTCAGGGTTTTCATCTTCAGGATTGTATTCAAGTTCTGCAGCTGAAGCAAAGAAGCCTTTGGTTGCAGCTCTTCAGTGAAATGTTATATTTACTTAGTTTGACTTGGTTTCATCTTTCAAGGAAAAAAATTGCCCAGGCAGATTGAAATGGCGAATTCAGAATGCACAAAGAAGCTTGCACAGGTTCATGTGCCAAACTTGAGACTCAAGAGCCTATTGAATCTATTAATTTTGCTCCTCTCCCCATAAACAGGTTATTTTCCCAAGATCACTACAGAATTGTAGAGACTGTATTTAATCTCAATTAAAAGGCCAAATTAAATTCTCACATTGCATCTCCATTCTTTCATCCTGCTTTGTAACTTACCTGATTCCAAGGTATTGATAATCCCACCAGAAGTTGTGAAATATCTGCCTTCTCTTGTTCCTAAAATAAAGATCTGACTGGTCTGCTCTGATATGTTGCCTAGCTCGTGTGAGTCAGAAAACTTGGCATAGTTATACATCTTTTGCCCTCAGTTTTGTGAGCTCAGCTGCAATGCTTTCAGTGCATTTGGCCTTCAGTTAAACCAGTCCAGAAGGCAACTGTGCCTTGCACGCACTATAGTTTATGGGGATACAGTTTTCCCTAGTCATTGAATCTTGAGTATGAAGGCTTTTTTTCAGCAGCCAGTCTTGAAACTCTACCTTAGAATCCTTCACACATGCTCTTTAGTCATGTATGTCTGTGTTTAGGAAATGATGTTACATATTTGTTTGTGGTGAAGAAAGATCTTTGCAGACACATGGAAGCAGGATGCTATCCCTTGAGCAGTCTTCACTGACTTGCGGTCCTCCACATTGTCAACCAACAACAGTCAGCCAATAACAGTGACCTTGCTGGATGAAGACGATGGCAGACAGTTGCAGTCCAATACTCCAAAATACACCACATTGGCAAAGGATTCCTGTGACATATTTGAAATTGTGGGTGTTGAGAGCGCTAGGCAGAAGAATGAAGAGATGAAAATGATTGCAGGGTACATGGGGTATGGCAAACTGTGCTCAGTCTGTAGGCACAAAACCCTTTAGAGGCTTTTTAAGCACGTTCAGCTGAATTTGGAAGTCTGATAAGTCTGCTGAAGTCATGAATGCAGGAGGCAGCAGCAGCTTAGGACTGCTGGGACTGGTGGGCTGAGAGATGGGGTCACTAGAGGTCAGGATCCACCTGCATCAAGTATTCTATCCAGTGTCCTGTTTTGACTGTTAAGTACATTTTTACCCAGCTACTGTTTAGGAGGGCTAGTTAGATGGACAATTCCCCATCTGCCTAAACACTGTGGCCACCACCTGCCTGGAATGCTCCTGGGGATGTTCAGCGGGCACTGAAGAGGTCCTGGGGATCCATCCTACTATATGATCTGCCACAGCAACAGCAAATAGTGCTTCTTCTACTTGTTCGTCCCTCCCCAGATGGAATGTTAGCAGTTACCCATTTGAGTGAGTGGCTAGCAGTGGCTGATACCAGCAACAGCAGCCACCACTGCCAGGATGAGAGGGCTTGCAAACGAGTGCTGGCTGCTACCTGTGTTTGCATTTCTGGTAGTGTGCTTTTTGCCTGCCTGCCTACTGAAGCAACATCAGTTCCACGTTTTCTTCTGCCTTCTCCCTTTCAGCTATTATGGTTCTTAGCAGCCATTGCTGCCTGCTGGCAGATGAGCAAATGGCAGAGCTGGGTAGAAGCAACACTTCTGGGCCCAAGTAGGCTCTGGTTATCATGCCTAGAATCCAAGTCTAACCCAGCCAGATTGGGGCTAAGACATCCCTAAGTAGGACTCACAAATCTGCTGCAGATGGTGGCAAGTAAAATGCTTCAAGGGCACTATAGATTGGCAGTGGTTCTGCCCAAGTCACTGGTGTCTTGACAGTTGTCTAATGATGTTGCCCTTGCATGCAGTTTTTAAGCATGTAAATAAATTCCCCACAAAGACAGTGAAGCAACTCCCCCCCCCCCGGACTGTGTTTCCTCTCTCTAGGCTGTATAATGTCAGTTCTCTTCCTAACATAGCTTTCATAGCAGATGCTAAAAAATTGACTCCCCTTCTCCTCCCTGTGGAGGGGATATTGCATACTTTCCTAGGAATGGCTGCCTTTTAATAGTGCAAATAGAAAAATTCAGGATTCCCCCTCCCTTTTGGCTGGTCTCAGAAAATGTTTGTGGAGGCAGTTCGAAAGCCAATGGAATATCCAACTTTACAGTTCAGAAGATTAATTTATTTATACTGAAAATCTGGTGCATCTGTGGTAACCGCTTAAACATGGATAGAAAAACAAACCAGAAAACTTGATGTTATTCATATGTTCTTATTTTACAACAAATATTATTCATTATTAAATAATAAAATAAAATAGTAAAATAAGTTTTTTCCCCATTAAAATATCATTTCAGCATCCATGTTAATCTATGCCCACTAACAGAAAATGCACTTTTGAAGATATCAAGAAAAACACGTAATTCTCAAGAGTGATAGAGCAAATCCATACGTTAGACTTGTGGGAACAAGATATGGGAAAGATACATTAGAATGTATTTCCACTCATTTTTTCAGGACAAGATTTTCAGAGCCATAACTTGTGTGTGTGTGTTTTTAAAAGTATTTGGCAGGCTATTTATAATGAATGAGGGTCTAATTTAATTCATGTCACTATCCTAAATTTATTGTTAAACTGCTGTTTTAATGGATATCTCAACAATAAATGTACCACCAAATAACCAAAATATGTAATATTGGGTTCAAATTTACTCTTTTGAGAAATGAACAATAAAGCAAGAGCTTTATGTTACAAAAATAAAGTAGCTATAGAATCTCTGGAATTAGGTGCATTTACTGTGAATGTACAGAAATAAATGTAACTTATAAGTAGAATAGGTTGATTTGGTATAAGAATTCCCTCTAGAATTTTGTCATGAAATCTACATGTCTGCTGAAAGCCTCCATATTTCCTCCTGGCACTTAACATTCAGGGAGGGCTTGACTAACAAAATTGCAACGTCCATGGTTCAGTGTGACTGTTAATAGTATGCAAATGTTCGAGACCATCAATAAACTGTGTAATAACTAATTTTAAAATCTCCTGACTCTCCCATATATACATTCTCACACACACTTGGGCTAACTCTTATTAGAGATGATCTGCATGGAAGAGCTTTGCACACTAGTCAGTCTCAGTATTTTTAAGGATTCAGTAAAATGCAGAGACTGATTGGCATCCACATCCCTTCCATACAGATCCCTTGGTTTGACCATAAAATGAGTATAGTAAAATTCATACAAAATGTACCACAGATCTTAAGTTTGTAAGAGTTTGCATTTTTCCTTTGAGTTCACTTTCACATTAGACCTGAATCAGTCCTGTGTATGTGGATATGAGGTGACAAATCCTTCTCAGTTTCATTGTGTATAGCATGCAGGTACCTCCAGAAGGTGAACATACCTTGAGATAATTGAAGAAATCTGAATATATAATTTAGCTGTTTTAATGAACTGAAAATATTGTTAGCTAAACAAGAATATAGGCCTTTACATTTTTGATAAGCTATTGGGCACAGTTCTAGCTGCTTTTTTAAAAATTGAAATTGGAATTGATTTCCTAGAGGGATCAGTTGGTAGGAAACTTCCTCTCTAGTGTTGTGCCAGGAGCTGTTTTATTTCCACCCCTCTTGGAGGAGTGAAGACTCGTGAGAGGATCTCATGAGTGCAACCAGGTCTCATGGGTTGTGTTACCTCATAGGGCTTGATGGGGACATAAACAGGTCTGTCACATTCTGGCCATTGTAGCACTCCTCCTTTCCTACTTCATACTGTTGAGAAAGTGATGGGAGCCTCAGTTCAACGTGATTTGTATTTATTCTTTTACTGCCATATCTGAGTTGAGATCTGAAGTCTGGTCTACTTTACTTAATCCACCTGGGCCATGCATTTTAGCAGGAAGAGAAGCAGAGCTGGATTAGTCACAGATTTAGTGTGCAAGGTGAAATCCAGAATGAATGGGCTCTTTCATATTATTTTTGTTAAGTGACATCTCTCTTCTTGGACCAGTAAGTTTACATAGCAGGCATTGTTTGTGTAGCTGTGAGTGTCTTGCTAACTTTTTTGTGATGTTTAACATTGCAGTTCCCAAGGCAAGGCTTGCAACAGACACAACAGCAACAACAAACAGCTGCTCTTGTCAGACAGCTCCAAAAACAGCTGTCAAGTAAGTATGCAGAATAAGATAAGGCTCCCTCTCTCTCTTCCCCCCTTCCTTTTCTCTCAAAAGTTCAGCTTTTGTGTGTTTCCAGTATCTTTTTCTGCCAATTTAGTTTTGTTAAATAATAAATCTGGATATGGGCAGTTGTAGTAAAGAAGCTTTGCTGGCCCTAAAGACTGTATCCTGAAAAGTGTGACATGCATGAATACTAGTATACTACTATCCAGTAGGGGTTAGTGCACTATCATTTTTTTTTTTGGGTGGGGGTTGATTTACAAATAGGTAGTATGGCAAAACCATGTTTAAAGCAGTAATGGTAGAGTTTGTGTGAGAAATGTTGGATAGAGATTTCCCTTCACTCTTTCATAAGATAGGAATGCAGTTCCTGCAGTGATGGAAAAGCAGGCAGTTATAAGCCATGGAATGTACCTTTTATAATTCTAAGCCAGGGCTATACAATTTTGATTCAGTAAGTCAAATGCTTCATATTACCAGACATGCACAGAGGAGTGTTCCTCTTTGAGATGCAAAAATGGGGATGACATTTTTCAATCATCTAGAAAGCCATAAAACACAGCCTGTGGCAGGTCACATTTGTCAGGACCTCTGTAGTTATTATAATCTTGTTGCAGTTAGGCGGATTGGGGATCCATACCTAACACTTTGCTGAGTTTTAATGTTAATATCTTAAACCTGGTGATGATTTTGTATTTAAATATATAATCACACAATATTAACCACACAATATTAGGTCTGAGAGGGCATTTTCCATTGTGGCAGTAATGGCATGGTCATGACTGTGTAGTGTTAGTGAATGCAGAGCAGTTACATATCTATGGGGCGAAGCAGATTGGCAGCCCTGATCAGCCCCTGATCAGTCTGTTCTTAAATGATCCTACAACAGTCCCAAATGGGTTCTGGCAAGGAGTGGTTTTTCACCACTCCTTTTGCTGATGGCCTCAGAGCAACTTCTGTACATGTTGGGGACATGCATTATCTGCACGACACATTGCCAAAGCAGCCAGAAGCTGTACTTTTTGGCCCATCTTTTTTGGGCCTATAACTCTAGGTTACACATTCATAAGTGCAATACAGAATCTTACCAGGCACCACTTTATATTTGGGGTATGATCTGTTATGCGTGTTGGGTATGATTTGTGGGCATTACAGTTGTTAGTTCTAGAAGTTAGTTCTGCTTGTAATCAGTGGGCCTACAGTCCTGTTTTTCTGCATGTTGACTTGGAGTTAAACATCACTGAGTTCAGCAGCTAGACACAGTATTTTAATATTAACAAGCTTTATTATTAAGGACTTCTATTTTCACTTCCTAGGTAACCAGCCACAGCAGGGAGTGAACCCATACGGTCACCCTTCACACTTCTGAAGAGTGAAGTAAGACAAAGTGTTTGCACTGAAAAGTAGGAGAACAGGATTTGATGCACTAATCATTTTGTTCAGGTTTTTTTGTGCTGCAACTAATGTGAATATGTAAAAATATATGACTTTTTTTGTTTTGTGTTTAATTAATATTTGGAATACATGGGCCTATATTAAAAATGATGTTGCTGCAAAATATATGAACCTGGTGCTTTGGGATATTAACACTTCCCTTCCCCCACCCCCACCCCCCAAAAAAAGATTACAAATCCTGGATTTCTTTCTTGCTTGCTTGTTTTTTTCCCTTTCTTTCTTTCTTTCTTTCTTTGTGTGTGTGTGTGTAAAACAAGGATTTTTTTTATCCTCCTTAAGAACTTGCTGGACCAAACCTACTGACTAAACAATCCACTATTTTTTGCATAATGATTACCCCACCCGTCCCCACCCCACATACTTAACCAGTTTTTGGTAAAACTTGTACTGATTTTAGTTATGTTAATTTTGATAATGTTTGTAGTTTTCAAAAGCACTTTATAAACTCATTTTTTTCAAAGTTCCTGATTAGTCCCTTGCTTTAATTGAAATAAAGTTTTGAAGGAGCATCTATATTTGTAGTCATAAAGTTTCTATGAAAATTCCATAGTTCAACAATAATGAACCTGCTAGATTTTTCTTTCATTGGAAATCGCACTAGAAACAGCAACTGCAGATTGCAGGTTGCAATCAAAGCCACAACAATGATGGGACAATTTACTTGGAATGAGGCAATGGATGCTGCTGGAGAAGTCACAATTAAACCTATTTTAGACTCCAGTCATGTGTCTTGTTGGTTAGTATCCATGCATTACTACTACAAATGTCTGTGGAATTTGAAAATTGCCAGTTGTGCATAGAGTTATAGTCTGTAGTTCTAGTTAAAGACTGAAATTATAAAGCATATAGGTTTTCATATTATCTCCCATAATCTTTTTGGAAATATTTACTAGAGCTTCCA
Source organism: Urosaurus nigricauda (assembly GCA_034509955.1). NCBI lineage: Eukaryota > Metazoa > Chordata > Lepidosauria > Squamata > Phrynosomatidae > Urosaurus > Urosaurus nigricauda. The sequence continues at coordinate 247,898,250 of JAOEGL010000003.1, forward strand.
CAGCATGCAACAGAAGTTAAGGTGACAAATTTTCTACTTTTTATTGTGTAGGTATTCCAGAACAGTTTTGGGAAGTTGGTTCCCCTCTCTCCAAATGGAAATGTTTCCCAGTAATGTGAAGAATAACTGTTTGCTGTGATGTTTTAGATATACTACTTTTAATGGCACTCTAGCTATGGCATGATGGACCTGCCAGTGTATGTGTGGGATGAGATTTATTGCATAATGTGAGCCTCCACCGACAATGTTAAATAGCATCAGTTTTGTTTGTTTGTCAAGGACTGGAAATTATCTATGTTATAACAGGAGTGGACAATCTTTGGCCTTCTAGATGGTCTGGGCATCCATTAGCCCTACTCAACATGATTGTGGGCGCTGTAGCCCAAAACATCTTAAGGGACAAAGAGCTGATGAGGTAGCAAACGTATATGTGGACTGTACTACACTGGTGAGGGCTCACATTATAGAATACTTCCCAACAACAGTTCCTACATATGAATGATTAATGTGTTAAGGAGAAAACCTAGCCAGAACTTCAGTTTTGTATGTAGGAACATAAAGTCTTGACTTCTTACCTGCCATCTTAAGCAGTACAGTCCAGGCTCAGATTTACCACCCCACCTACTGTTTGAGAGAACTAGGCCTTGGTTTTCTAGTCACAGGAATATTTATTTATTATTTTGTACTGTAGGTACTCAAAAGTTTTAATTTTTGTTATTTTTGGTCATGTAAATACAGCTGTATTTATAAATTTGCTGCAAAAGCACAATTAAATTATTCATCAAATGTATTACTATAAAAATAGAAACTATTTTAACCTTGTAGAAGTCCTATTTGCTCATATTCGAGTAAAATTAATCAGAAAAAAACTACTGTTTTGTGAATTTAGGGTATTCTGTGTTATCTTTTTAGAATTAGATGGACAAATTTTAATCATGACTTATGTAGGGCATTTAAAATATTTGGAATATTTTACCATGTTTTCTGTACAAATTTTTCATTTGCCTTGTATTATGATTATAGTAAAATTTACTGTGAAATAAAACAGTATCCTAAATTAGTCAGACTGTTTAGAATAAAATTTGCATTGCAGTATCATACCAATGCATTTCTACCTTCCTCTAAAGATGCTGGAATCTTTATGCTCACAACTACTATTGTGAACTGCTGTATACACTGTGAAAACACTTAGTTGTACATTGTGAAATCTTCTAATTCCATTTTTGTCAATAATATGTCTATTCAAATTACGTTTGTCTGAATTATGAAGACACCACTGTTTTTGTAATAATGTTGGTTGTTTTATTTAAAAACTATTAAGATCTATAAATATATTCTAAAGTTCTTAGTACCTCAGCACATTGTTGATGAGACTTTATATGAGACTGTCACTGTGTTCAGACAAAGCAAAATCAGAATAATCTTCACAAGTTTTCTGTGCCTAATATACACAAACCAATGCTATTTGGATTTCATTGTCAGATCTTCTTTAGCATTTTTTCACTAGTCACTGAAGTTTTAATAGATAGTTTTGGAAGTTTACACTGTCTTCATAGGATTTTACTGTCCTGAATAATTTAGTTAAATTACTTGGCTTGGTCATTATGTCAAATTGACAGAAGTTACCTGAATTAATGCTATTTAAAATTACTTTTTATTAACATCGCCCTCCCCAGCCGTCCATAATACTACTACTATTGTGACAACAACTCCTCTTTATACCCTGCCTTTAAAAAAACTAAAACTAAAACAAAAAAACAACAACTCCACCTCAATAGTTGTCCTCCTTCTCCACTTCCTCTTTATACTCTACCTTTAAAAAAAACAAAAACAAAAAGGATTCAAGGTGGCTTACAAATTAAAAAAAATACAATACACTTAAAATGTACAAAAGATTTTGCTAACATACAGCTGAACTATTAACAGTGTTAAAAATTTAAAACACAATTATGATGAAAAGCAATTTAAAAACAATAAAAATAAAACAATACAGTGTCCTCCAGCTTTTCTTTAAAATAAAGCTTTTCTTTAAAATATTCAGTTCTCAAAGGATTATCAGAATAAAAATGTTCTCACTTGCCAGTTGGAGGACAGCAAGGAGAGAGCCATTCTGATATTCCAAGGAGAGGACATCTAGAGCCTATGGGCAGCTACTATGAAGGCCTTATTTCGCATCTTCATGAGTTGTGCCTCTAATGGTAGTGGAACTGAGAAGAGCCTTCCCTGAGGATCTTGGGGCTTAAGTGAGCTGATATAGGGAAATGTGGTCTGTCAGATAGCCTGGACCTAAGCTGTATAGGGCTTTGTAATTTATAAGCAGCACTTTGAATTGTGCCCAGAAAAACAGTTGTCAGCCAGTGGAGCTGTTGTAGCAAGGGAGTTGGATGCTCCCTGTAACCCATCCCAGTTAACAATTTCACTACAGCAATTTTGGGGCCAACTGAAGTTTCCAAACACTCTTCAAAGACAGCCTGCTAAAATAATCTAAATGGGATGTAACAAAGGCATGTGTCACCATGGCCAGATCAGAGACCCCCAGGAACAGCTGCAGGAAGTGCTCTAGTTTTATGTGTGGAAGAGCACTCTTTGCTGATGCTGAAGCCTGAGCCTCCAGGCTCAAGGTCAGGTTCATGAACACATCCAAACTCTCTGTCGTTCAGCACAGGCTGAATCACTATCTCTTGAGCTACCTTTCAAATGACCATGAGCATTTCTAGGGGGAAAAAACCCCTTGGTATTTTGTGCTATATAATCCTTTCCTTGAAGGAGCTGCCAAAGGACAGCTGCTTTTGCCTTCTCAGAAGGAGAGAATGGAAGAGGAAGCACTGAGATGCAAAACAGCAGGGGCAGAGTGAAGTGAGGGTGAACTGAGCCCAGCTTTGCCTCAGTCACCTCCTCTTTGCCGCTTCACTTGTCCCATCCTGCTGCTGTATGCAAGCTCTTTGTCCAATTGCTTTGGAGCCAGGTAGAAATTTTGTTTTCCTCTTGAGCCTCACAAGGAATTGGGTGTTTTGCACACCATGCACTGAGTCATCTTGGGACAGTGGGAGAATTGGCTTGAGGCGTGCCACATTAAATCGTTTTGCCTGAACTGGATAATGGTTAGTGCAAGTGAACTAAGTTAGGGGCTGTTAGCGAGCAGCCACAGACACAGATTGGGTGAAGGTCTTCCTCAAAGATATTTCTGCCTGTGTGACAAACCAGGAGCTTGATTTACGCATGGGGTTGAAGTGGCTCACCTTGGATCTGGGAGAGGCGGCAAACAGTACTGCCACCTCCACACTGGTCTGCCCTGTTATTTCCCTTATGCAAGTCCCTTGTTAAATAAAGTGGCCTTCAGTTATTGTCTCCTTCTTCCAGGTGGGAGTGCAAAACACAGGTATCTGTACAATCAGCTGTATTTATGTAAGGGGTGTGTGTCTAATGGTTTTTTTTTTGGGGGGGGGGTAAAGAAAAGTTGACCATTTTGTTGACAATGTGTCAAAATCCTCAGTCTATTGAAAACAGAAAAAAATTGCACGTATTCTTTATATCTTTATATATTCTTTGTATCAAGAATAGTCCATCTTGTCCGGCATTCTGTTCCCCAGATGTTTCTAGAAACTCTTGAGAGCCTGATGTTGCCTCCACCCCTATTTGCCCCAGCATTGGCTAAACGTAACAATAGGCAGTAGAGGCGTCACCATTTTTAAAATGTGTAAATACCAATATGGCTGTCATAGCCTTTTGTTCTTTACCTGGATGGGCAGCTGATGACCTTTCGACTGACATAACTGTAAGTACTTTTTGGACTGGCAAGTTCACTGTAAATGCTGGGGACAAGTTGTTATGACTCCAGACAAAAAGGTGGACAAATATTGCCTTCAAGGTGCTATGGTCTATAAATCCCAATAGCCTAGGCAGCAAAGTCAGTGATCAGGGATTATGGGAGCAGCAGCAGTACTATGAAGGCCACAGTTGACCTCTTTTGCTTTACACATTATAAAATATGTTGTAGTACATTTGATTTTCATAGTTGTATTTATATCAAGGTATCACATACTGTTGCCCATTACTATGTAACTTTTTTTGTTTTTGAGATCTGCCAAAACCAAGAATACTTAGAAGCTTGGTTCTTGGTGACTGGAATGTGCTGAGGTTTCAAGAATTTATTCTTTCTTTCACAGATTTATATTGCAATTTTCCATCACTCAGGTCTTGCACAGCTTGCAAAAATGTTTAAATGAAACTACTTACCTTTTCAACAAGGATGGCTTCCATCTCTTTCCAGACCAAAACCTAGCAACATAGCTAGATTTTCAGTTATGAGAAAAGGCTGCTCTTGACATAGTTCTGACAACTGGATTAATGGAAGTTGATAGGTCTTTGTGGAAGCGCCCTTCTCCATCAAGGTCAGTGTTGGAATTGGCTATCTTGGTAAAAATGCCATCCCCTTCCTGGGAATGCCTTTACAAATTCAAAAGTAGAGCAGATTAAGCATGGGAGAAGGATGCTTTCATCCCATGTGATAATTTCTGAGGTCTCAAATGGTATCTTGGACAAAGGGTTGTTAATCCCCATATCTCTGTAAAAACAGTGACACAGTGCTAATTCCTCAATTCTTGTGCTACTAGCATAGGAACAGCACTGAAGTTAAAGGCCAAGGAACTGTACCATGTTACCACAGGCACAGCGGACAAGCTCATCACAAAGGTATATGGTCCTCTCCTTCAAATAAGCATCTGGTCAAATGTGGGGTACAAGAAGAATAAGAAGACTGTACAGTTGACAGTCCATACTAGCATGAATAAACTTGGTATCTCAATTATTTTGGCAGATGCTGGTGACTCAGCTATGATTTATTACTCTACCAGGAGATATTCTTAAATAGTCAAATCTTATCTCATCATAGTGTCTCTATATGGCATATGTCTTTTCGAGTTCCTCTGGGAATTTAAATGAAGAGCACTATAAAGATGTTTATAAAAAGTTACTAGGAGCAATTTCTTGAGCATGCTGTTTCCAGTTGCCCTGAAGAGGTCAGAGGTACAGGTGGCATGTTCTGATTCTAATAGTGACCAACCATGGGATTCCAGATGCTCTACAGAAAGCACACTGTTTGCTCCTCTGCTATTGCTAATGCATTGTTTCCTTTAAAAAAACACACAAAATATAAAGTTATTGATTTTAATGTAAAATATATAGCAGCTGAATATTTGGCAGCAAGATCATTATTTACATCTATATTTCTTCAGTTGCAGACTTTGTTTTTTTATTCTAGAAAAAAATAACATTATCTCTTCAACAGCAAAACAAAACCCAATCATTGAGCTATTTTCTGTTGTTCTTCACCAGCCCTACAAAAAAGGACTCCTATATGGAAGAACAAAATCTTAGTATTATAAACATGTTAGCACCTTTTAAAAAACATGTGAAGTACAAAATATTCAGAAAATGTCAGTAACAAAACAGCAATCACATTTCTTCTTCTTTTTTTACATATATTTGGATAACTTTACAATACATATCAAGATTATACTACTATCAAATGGGAAATAAAAAAGCTAGCATTTTAAAACTCCATTCTTATACTAAATACTTTCAGTTCCATACCAAAAGTATTTTAATTCATGTAGGTATCCTCTGTTGTTTTCGTTGGAAAATTAAATGCCTTAATTTATTAAAGCTATATTTTAATATCACTATAAAATTAATAGAAAACCATCATGCACATTTTCTCCACATCTTTTTGTTCTCAGCATGTGTGCTGTAAATTGTTGAATTGTAATTGTAACACACTGACATGCTTTTTGACTGGATTTGATTAAACATCTTTGAAAGCCAAACTTGATCCAGATTAGACTTTGTTATCAGTTGTTCTAACTGTACTTTTCTCATTTCAGATGACTTGAACGTATGTTACTGTGGAATCTGTGCCAAGCTGGTTCTTCGCCATACACTTATATATGCCAGAATCCGATGATTTTGGATTCTGAATTACTAATGTTCCTCGTGGATGAAGAAGTTCATTTCCAGATGGCTGGCTTTTGCTGCCTGTGGAAAGTAGTGAGTGATCAGGCAGTTCCCATGTAATTTCTGGGGTTGGTACACCCAAGGCCATGCAGTGAAGCTGAACTGCTACCCCAGCAATAGTGTGAATACTCCTTGGTGGCCTATTTGTAATCCTTGGTGGATGTGCCACAGTCATTACAAAAACCATTACTGTTGATTCACCAACATAATTCTGAGCTTTGCATGTGTAGCTTCCTCTGTCATTAATGGTGGTTTCTCTTATGAATAAAGTACCATTTTCCAGTAATGTATATTTCCCATTAATCTGAGGATGGTCTAAAACATAGCCACTAGGAACCGTCCATATAATGTTTGGCTTGGGGCTTCCGCCAGCAAAACAGTGAAGTGATAATGATTCTCCACTAATGCTTTTGATGACTCCCCTTGAATGGATAAAAATAGTGGGTTTCTGGCCTACTTCTAAAACAATCAGCTTTTCAATATAGCCAACTTTATTTTTAGCTGCACATCGGTACTTGCCCACATCTGCTTTAGAAGGGTTATTGATGACAAGGGTACCATTGCTTCCCAAGAAGTAGTGGTGTGTTCTAAAACCAGAGGAGAGCCGTGTGCCATTTGGTAGCATCCAGATTATATCAGGAGGTGGATTTCCATCCACAGAGCAATTCAAGAAGATGTTTCTTCCAGGCTTTGCTATTACCTTTTCATTAAATGGATTTCTGAACACAGGACGCCTTAGCATCTCTAACACCTCCAGCTGAACTACCAGTATGCTTTCTCCCCCATCATTTCGCGCTACACATATAAACTCTGCTGAATCGGAAGGCCTTACATTACGGATTTCAAGAGTCCCATTTTTGTGTACTGTTATTCTACTCCCATAATATGGGGCTGTTAGGAAAATATTGTCAGGCATTATCCACATGATTTGGGGTACAGGTGTTCCTTGAGCTTTGCAGTCTATATGCTTCTTTGAGTGCTTGATGGCTGTAATTTTAATGACTGTCTTGTTTGTATACAAGCCATTGATGAGAGGTGGTTTAGAGACAACATCTAGTTTATAAAGCTTTGTATCATCGCCACCAGAATTACGTGCCACACAAATGTATTCTCCTGCATCAATGAGCCTCACCTTAGTGACAGACAGTGATCCATTAACATGAAGAAAATATTTCTGAGTTGAAGCAGTGATCCTGTCATTGGAAGGCAACAACCAAAATATTTTTGGCTTAGGTTCCCCTGTGGCATCACAGTCAAAGAGTGCACTATCACCTGCTTTTATCTTTGCATAGGTCTTAGAATCCTGCTTGATACGAGGTGCAGTTGCTACTACTGTTATGTGGACTTTCATCTCATCTTTTCCAAGGGTGTTTTGAGCATAACATGTATAGTCTCCTTCTTCGGCTACACCAATTTTGTTGAAATACAAAGTGCCATTGTCAAACAGAATATATCTCCGAGATCTGTGTCCACTGTCATCTGCTTGCATCACATTGTTGATCATTGTGCCATCTGGCAAACTCCACGATATCTCTGGTTCAGGGGCCCCAGAAGCTTTGCAATCCACTCTGAAGTCTTTTCCATAAGGCACCAGTTTCTTAAAATAGTGTTTTTCATCTATTTTTGCAGGTTTCATTGTTACACTTACTTTCATAAGGATCAAGTCATCTCCCATTTTATTCCTTGCCACACATATATAGTCACCTTCATCTTTCTCTGTGACTGCCATAACAGCCAGGGATCCATTGGGATACACATGGATTCGGCTCCCCATTCTAGAAATGGAAGTAAAAAGAATTATTGAGTATGTTCTTGCACTAAAGTATGCTAGAATTCTGACAGCAAAGTTGCTGACTCTGAGGTGTTAATCTAAGAATTAAATGGTATCTAAAATGGTGTATATCAAGTGGAAACATTGAAGTATATTATCATAATGGTGTAAAAAGTAACACCCATTGTGTGGTTTTTTCATCATTCTGCTACCATCTAAAATTCTAAATGGAGAAACCATGGAGGCAGTGGATTTTCATTTATACACTCCCTCATCAAGTTATAATCTCCCCACTCTGTTCTAAGTGACTTCAGGAAGAAACCATATCATATACCATCTCACGTAGTGTCATCATACAGGTATTCACTAGAACATCATGGCACCACAGCTTAAACAACCAGGTTCCAGATTATTGTAAAAATGTGTGAACCTAGACTTATATTACACTACTGGAAAAGGAGGCAGCCAAGTTCTCTCTAGGACTTATTTCAAATAAATATGAAGAAAACTTGCATTTCAAGCACCTCCAATTAAGCTAGAAATATGATCTTTTCCCTCCATGTAATTATGCATAACATGTACAGATAGTGAAAGTCAGAGGTCTCTTACTAAGATCTTGACTTGTTGCCCGTTTTGTCAGTATTTGGCGGGGCAAGCTGGTTCATTCAAGTCCAGTGAGGTAGTTTTAATTAAAGCAATAGCTTATAGAAATGCAGAAACCCTTCTGAATATTTGCTAGTTATATCCTACACTTTATTTCATAATCCAAAACTTCCAAAATGGTTTAGATGCTCCTTTAAGCAGAACTGGGGAGGGGGGGGGGTGAGAAATACTGCTACTCTTAACCAGACTTTGTTTCCTTGCCCCCCCCCCCAAAAAAAAACAGTTTTAGTCATGAAATTTCACTACAGGTGAAATAGGTTGGCAACTCAAACCTGAGAAATAACTTTAGGTTGAACATGAAACTATATTGACCTAACATTTATACGCCTAGCTTTGGGTCCCAGCACATGATCTGAAAGCATACAATGCAGCAACTTTGCTAATATCAGTGGCTGGAACAGAAACTACCTGAGATCCCTAGGTATGGTGCAGATGGAAGAAATGTGAAAATTAAAATAATGAAGCATTGCTTTTTATTTTAATTTATATATTTTAAATAAATTAATTGTCAATATATTTAAAATAAATGCTTAATTTACAGTGTTCTTGGACTCTAATATCCTCATTTATTCAACACTAGCATGCTGTTGAAACAAACGAGACATGTAGAAGCCACAAACCTGCACTCCTATGAAGAGCTCAATGGAAAATTTACATGAAGAGCTCAATGGAAAATTTTCTTTGCCAGAGCTGTGAGGGAATTGGAAGCCAGTTTGAGCCTACAAAATTACCTGCTATAGATCAGAACATGCAAGTTGAAATACATAAATCTTTGGCTCTTTCTGTTCAAATGTTTTCCAAACAGCTGGCAGACAATTTACCCATGTGGTCCTGGTTTTAAGAGTCTATAACTTTCTGTGATTTCTGAGACTTATCTAGATCACTCTGGAGATTACAAGATTTGTTACTATCAGAGCTCTAATAAGAACTCAAAGGAGTTCACTTAAGAACTGAGCTGATGGCTAGAATCCAATGAGGAGGCATCACTGCCTTTGTATGAATTATATACTGCCATGTCTTACAATAAAGTCATCTTAGGTAAAACTCTGTACTATTTTGGCCTCATATGTGAGGACAAATAATTAAGAATGAGAAAATGATTATTCCTCCACAATATATTCTCTGTATTCAGACATCCCAAAATGTTCCACAGGAATTATTTCTACAGAGGAAAACAACTGGACCTTTTGTGCAAAAAACCCACAACCTGTTTTCTGTGCAGAAAACAGTGTGTCTGCACACACACACACACACACACACACACACAAATCCCACGGGTATTTCTCTGCTGAATAATCCCTTCATGATACTTTAGGATATTCAAATACCAGAATAAAATCATGCAAAATTCATTGGTCTCTTATTCTTATCTATGGGACTTCCTGATTGTTAGGAAACCTGTATTTTATTTTTTTTTAAATCTGAAGTCAAATAATTATTAATATTCTTCCCATCCCTATTCCAGGATATAACAATGAAATCAATGTATTACCGGTATATCATTGTCATGGATCTGTAGCAAACCTAGGAATCAGTGGCAATGGTGCTGCCATGTTTTCCTCACCAGGTTTCACCCCTATTCTGAGGTGTCATCCAGTTACCCCTGGGGAGGGGGGGGCAGCACCACTGCTTCTCAAATATCTGCCATTGGGTAGAAATGAGCTATGGCATACACCTGTGCCCCTGTAAAATGCTGAAGAGATGGGGTGAGTGGGGTGAGGCTCAGTAGGAGGATAAAGGAACAGCTTGTTTTTACATTTTAATTTAATTTTTTTAAATTTAAAATATTTTTAAAAAAATCTTTAGAAACTTCACATATTACCAAATTTTCACTTCAACCACATGAAAATATGTAAATGTAAATGCATTTAGGCTATGCATATGATATTGGAATGTAAAGGTAAGATTTTAATTTTGCTAGTTGTTTAGAGACCCAGTATGGTGTAGTGGTTTGAGCGCTGGACTGCAACTCTGAGACCTGGGTTTGATTCCCAGCTTGGCCATGAAATCCACTGGGTGACCTTGGGTAGGTCACATTTTCTCAGTCTCAGGCAAAGAAATAGCAAACCGTCTCTGAACTAATCCTGCCAAGAAACCCCCCTTAGGGTCACCATAAATTTGACTCAACTTGATGGCACACAACAAACAAAGTTGTTTATGTCACAATTATTACCATTAGATTCAGTACAGGAATTATGATCAATGAGTAACATGGGTACAAAAAACCATATTATTAAGAATTTTGTATGGTGTGGTATGGATGAGGTCAATGGAGCGGGGTGATACCATGAGTTCCCACACTGGATGACACCAAACCTAGTAATGCCATTGCTAGGAATGAGTTTTTGATAGAAAAATAATTCTAAATATGCAAGTTGGTGTGCGTGTGTGTAAATGTACATGTTCGTGTGTGTATATGTGCAAGTAACTGTGGCAGTTTCCCTGATCCTGAAAATGACTGTGGTGAAGAAGTGGTGGGGATTGTGAAGGAGGCAATCCCTGTCTAGGTGGCAGAGCATAAGTAAAGGGGCTCAGTGATACTTTAGCCTGAGTGGTACAATAAATGAAGAGGGCTTTAAATCTATGCCCATGCTGTGTTATAAAATTCAGGGTTGAATGAGCATTAACATCCACAAGAAGTTGGAAACTAAGGTGCCAAGTAGTGGTGTCGCTAGGGGATGCAGCCTGCACAGGGCGACTCCCCAAAAGAGAGGTGACGCTCACCACATTACCACACTACACTTTTTTAGTGTTGCTATTCCACTTTACTGCTCTGGCTGCCTCTTGTTGCGTTCTGAGGCTTATATTTCAGTGGGGCCCAAGAGCTCTCTGGCTGAAAATTCTAAATCTCCCTCCTTAAACTGCAAATCCCTGAATACAACAGGAGGGAGGAGGCAGCCAGAGCAGTTAAAGTGGAATAGCAGCACTGCTGCCTTGTTCTCCTTATGATGAGAATGACATGGCGACACCAGTGAAGGCCAAGCATGTCCCCCCACTCAAACCTCAGAACTACTGCCTTATTCTCCTCAAGGGGAGAATGATGCGGTGGCATCAAAGAAGGCTGAATGTACCCACACACACCTTGGGGCCACTCTGCTCATAACACATGTGCAATGCCTCCAGAAGCTTTGCCCCCACTTTCCGCTAATTCTTTTGGATATCTATTTTCTTAGCGATCCCCCCCCCCCCGAAAAAAAGAACCCTTCTTCAGCTCTCTTTGTCTGCTGGAAAAAGGCTACAACTCAGTGAGAGACAATCTGCTTTGTATGAAAATAATTTTGTGTTCCGTCCCTGGCTTTCGTAGGTAGAATGGGGGGAAGCCTCCTGAAGGACAGGAAAGCTGTTTGTATAGTGAATATTTAGATTGAAAAGCCACCCAACTCAGAATAATCTAGCTTCTTTGCCATCTAAGCAGCTCAGCCAACCAGTCAGAAAATTCTTTGTATCAGAGTAAGTCAGTCAGAAACTCATCTGTTTGATTCATCCATGTTTGAAAAGAGAATAGCCAATTGATCCCAGAAGCTTTATTCCTCCATATCACAAAACCCTTTAATGCATTAAATTTCAAATGTTCAAGGTAAGAAAAGCAGCTTCTAAGAGTCTTACCTGTGCCATTGGTCAACAACAGCTTTGGAAGGTAGTCTCCAGATGATCCTGGGGTCTGGCTCTCCTGTAGCTGAGCAATTCAGAAGTAGTCTGTCTCCAAAATTCAGCTGAGTGAACCTTTGAGATGCCACTGCTATTCGAGGGATTGTATCAACATGTTCTACCTGGAGATTTACTACTCTCCTTTCTGAGCCAGTGGAGCTGGTGGCTATACATTCATAATTTCCACTGTCAGAAGCAGCTATATTCCTGATGTAAAGTGTTCCATTAGGAAACAGAAATTTTTTTCCATTAATATACTGCAAAGGCTTCACCTCTGTTCCATCAGAGAGGACCCAATGAACACCTGGATGAGGGTTTCCTTTGACAGTGCAAGGAAGCATCAAGCTCTCCCCTCTGTTCTCTAATACATACTGTTTCTTCTCTTCCAATATAATGGGAGGTGCAGCAATGACTTGCAATTTTATTGTCACTGTATCAGAACCAGCTGGATTATATGCAGTGCATGTGTAAATCCCTCTGTCATAGATGCTGACTTTTTGAATTGTTAGTGTGCCATCTGTTTGAAAAGATATGGCTTCATTTCCTATAGAAGCCTCTGAGATATAAGTTTTGTTTGCAAGGATCCAGGAAATAGTAGGAATGGGACGACCCTCAGCTGTACACTTCATGGTCACTGACTTGCCTGAATGAACAGTAATAATCTTGGACCTTCTCCCCAGGATTCTTGGTGGGTAGGTCACCACAGACAATGTGACAAGAAGCTTGTCAGAACCATACTGATTGGCAGCGGTACATATGTATTGTCCACGGTCTTGAACATTGACATTCTGAATGGAAAGAGTACCATTGGGAAGAATCTCAAGTTTGTTATCTTGTTTGTGTTTTATTGCATCAACACCTGTTTAAAAGAAAAGAAAATGAAATTAGTCAAATAAAATCTTGTCTTTTGCTTTGCACAATAATTTGCAAACCAGAAATATGAAATATTTCTCTAGCTTAGGGTTTTGTTTTATTACTCATTTTTGATTTGTTGGTGCAGCCTCCCTTCCACCAACTGTTACCTTCATTTTAAAAAAGAAGAAAAAGATATAGGCCTTAAGTTAGTGCCAATAAAAGTAGACCCATTCAATTGCTGAATGGTAACTCAACACTTATTATTTATTTTTCCCCAGATGCCAGGAAAGGCAAAAAGGATTACACAAACACTATTTATTCAACAGGACTAACAATTACTAGTCCCAGTTAACTGAGACAATATCACAGAGACTTTAAAGGCAGCTGAAAAAGTGGGATAACAATTCGCGGGGGCTGTCCTTGCCAGCTCAGGTCAGTTGGAGGGTAGGAAGGATATCCATTTCCTTCCCCTTTCATACTAACGGGTTAAAAAAGTCAGAAACAGGTAATTTAGTGTAAAATCTGGTTATAGTTAAGTGTGGCCAAACAAACCAGGATTCATAAGCCAACACCAAACCCTGATTTAAAGCTAACTTACAGTCCTGAGTTGTTGCAGAACATTTAACTATATTCAAGATTTTGTCATTACCTCTCCTTCTTGGGATGTTCATTCACCATGCAAAGGAAAGAACAAAGAGGCAGCATATGCCACATTTTATTAAATCAGAATTTATGACCGAAAGTGAAAGTGTGCAAAGAGAGTTATCTATCAAAACTCTTACATATATTCTCTTATCTTTCTTGAACTTGAGACTCACATCATCAGGTTGATAGAAATATATTTTCAGGACAGTCTTCTGGAATCTCCCCACATTTGTCAAGAATACACTTATGAACAAGTAGGGAAGTGGCTATGATTTTTCTCCTGACATGAAACTGCTATGATAGCAGTGAGCAAGGGGCAAAGAGGAACACAATGGGGTTTTGCAGAAGTTCCTTACTTCCACGTTCTGTTTCTGTGGTGGGGGTGATATTTATCTCGAGTCCTGATGCATCCATGATCTCACTGCAATACAAATATCTGGCCAAACGTACTGTCTTACTGCAGTTTCTCCCTTTCAATTAAGATTTATCTTAGTTACTGATTTCAGTTAACGTGTTACTTTTAAGTATGATATAAAGAAAACAAGATTTGTTCATGTGCAACTGCAGGCATGATCATTATTCTTGATTATGTTTATAACCCACCATTCAAGGAGCTTAGAGTGGCATACACAATTCTTCCTATATACCCAGTTTTATCTCACAACAATCCAGTAAAGAAATTAAGCTGACAGGAAAGGACTGGTCACTCAATGAACTCAATGTTCTCTGAGAATTTGAACCTGAATCATCCTCATCCAACACTGCATCATGCTGAATCTCAGTTCCTCCTTATACCTCAGTACTAGGGATAGGTAGGTAAGTGGTTAACACTGCCCATGTTACATATTAGCTTGTATCTTCCACATGGTAAAAAAAGAAAAATATCCACTGTAAGCTTGAGAAACTTACTTGATGACACTTTGGTCCACTGTATTGTGGGCTCAGGGTTACCACTGGCTTCACAAGGGATGAAGGCATCAGAATTAGCTAGAACAGTAAATGCTGCAAATTTCCCCCCAATTATCCTGGGTTTTGAAACTCTAGTTTGGTAGAATGAATTTAAGGCTATTAGATTAGTGGTGGTAGATTCCTGGTCTGTTATCTTCTCACTCCAACTTTTCACATAATTGTTCTTCCTCTTCAAGGGACTATACTGAGTGGAACTCTGTGGAGATTTCAATATTGTCAACATATTAACTATGAAGGGTTTTCTGCTTTCTGCTGTTTTAGAAGATGGCTCTTCTAAATTCCAAGGTGATTTCCCCCACTTGGGAGATGTAGTGGTTTGTGTGATAGCTACACCTGGAATGACTCCTGACTGGGATGTTAATAGATTAGGTTCTTGTGTGGTGGGGTGCACTGAGTCAGTAGGAATTAGGACACTTAACCCCGTTTTAATAGGAAGAACTGTTTCTGTTGTTTGCTTCTCTTGAACAACTTTTCCTTCTAAATGCTGATATAGGTCTTCATTTATTACTGTAGTAGCCTGTGTTGGCTTGTTAGACAACAATGCCAATGTTGTTAAGGATGTGTCTGGTAACACTCGGGTTGTGCTTACAATATCCAAAAACGATACTGGCAGTGAGATCTGAGGTACAGGTTTTTCTGAAGACAAGTGATCCACTGGGAGGTTTGTAGTGGTAATATATTTTGTGGTTGTATTGCTTTCCAATATCTCAGCAGCTGCTGTGGATTTATTGTCTTTAAATATATGTTCTGTGCTAAGAATCGGTTGCTCTATTCTAGCTGTAACCACATCGATATCAGTTAGTTCTGAAAATAATCCTGTTTGTATGGTGCCAGCAGACAGAGTTACCATTTTAGACATTTCCAAAGTAGTAGAAGTCATTCCTTTTTCCAGTAACATAGTAATTCCTTTATTGCTAATCACACTCTCCTGAGATGGCATGAACTTCTTCAGAGGCCTTCTCCTTCTTTGACCTCTTCTTCTGCCAGGTCCAAACATTCTGGGTCTGGAAGTTTTATTTTCAATATGAGTAGCAGTGATTAGAATAGGAACTGCTACTGTGCTAGTGGCATTAATTTCTTTTTTCAGAAAACTTGTAAAACTGGAAATGTGAGCTGAAGATGGCAGTTCTGTAACACTGAGTGGTAATGTGGGACCATCAGTTTGGCTCTCTCTCTTTGAAATATCAGTTTTATATACTGGTGAAATGCTGTCTGCTGGTACGGTTGTTTGTACAGGTATGCCAGTTACCACAGGCAAAGATTCTCCACTTTTTTGTAAAGTAGTAGAAAATTTTGTTTGTAAACTGGGCTGCTTCTCTAGTAGCTCCCTTTGAACATGGCTACTTCCAAATAGATTGTGCCCGGGGATTTCCCCTGCTGAATCACTGGAAGAGGTATTAGTTTCAAGTGTGGAAATGGTAGATTTAATAGTTGAAGGTGATATGCTAGCTTTGGTAGATTCAGTTTCCTTGTTATCTCCTAGGCTATAGATTGTCTGTGTTTGAATATTAGTGATAAATGATGGGTTTTTGTCAGTAATTGTTTGTAGTGGTGTAATAGATTCTGCTTCTCTTTGTGATACCACTTGGTTATTTTCAGGATAAAATGTAATTATTTTTGAAGTTGTATACTGTTCACCTGTATCCAGCTTGTTTCCTGAGAATGTCAAGATGTGGTTAACAGTTGTTGAGTCTGCATGCTGACTGCTGAATGAAGAGGGAAGGGGTGTTTGAGAGGTAGTCTGTTCATAAAATTTGTAGGGAGCAGATGAACTCACTTCTACAAGGGGAGGCATGCATGTGCTTTCTTGCTGTCGAGGTCTAACAAAAGGAAACCTACGACTGGAAAGCTTGGGAATGCAATCAGGTCTAACGATCCGTCTTCTACCAGATATTTTTTTACGTTTGCCATACCGTCTGTAGAAGGGGGTATGAGTCGTAACATTCCTAACTGTCTTAAACTGTTGATGAGTGATAATGGTTGAGACTGAAAATGGCTTGGGTGTTGTTATTTTCGGGGTACTGTACACATTTATGTGTCTAAATATATCATCAGGTGCACTGACAGTCACTACAGAAACTTGATTATTTGATTTTCTTGAGGCTTCCTCATTTACTTTTGCAAACAGACGAGTTTTTACAGTATTTTTTTCAGCAGTCACAGGCTGACTTTTCTTAATATTTGTTGCAGGTGTAACTGTTGATGTCATTTTTAAATATAAATTATTTTCTTCAGAAGTTATTAGTTTGTGAAAAGTACCTGAAACATTTGCAATACTACTTGGTAGTTTAGAGGATGGTGTTGTTGATGATTCTGTATAGGTAGGTGGTATATGTAGAGTGAGATATTCTTCAAAAAATTCTCTTTCAGTTTCATGTTTAACTTCCATATATATCTCCTGGCTGTTGGGTTCCTCAGAAAGCATAACTGCTGGGCTAGTCACTGGAGTTGCTATTTCTGTGACCATGCCAGATGTTGCCAAAGAACTGTAATTACTTGATACTCTTTTAAGTTCTGCTGTCACAACATTTCCTGATGCCTCTCTCAGAGTGTATAGTGCAGGCCTTTTAGTTGGTAGTAGCATAAATTCTTCTTCTGGAAATATATCATCTCCAGATGTTTCCTCTTCATTTCCAGAGATCTTTGAAGACAGAAGATCTTTTACTGTTGGTTTCACTCTGACATGTTCTTGTGTCATTAACAATGTGGCATTCTTCTTTGTTTTTTCCAGAAATGCAGCCCAGCGCAATGGATCAATTCTCCTGCTGGAGGGAGGAAATTGTCTCTTGCGTCCTCTATACTTTTTGCTTATTTTGTCCCTATTCTTTCTGTAAATCACTTTATAATTATTTTTGGCTTTAAGAATAGGGTGCTTTATTGATGGATCTTTGGTAAATCCTTGATGTGTTACTTCTGTCTGCAATGGAGTTTGAGGTTTCATAATAACTTCAGGCTTTTCACCAGAGCCTTCTGTTGCCTTATCTTCTACTTGAATATCTAGTTCTTGTGATCTGTTTGCAAACCTCTTAACTAATACTTGGTAAACCAAAAAATCTACACCATATTGATTGGCTGCTATACACTTGATATATCCACCATCTTGCTCTGTTGTTTTTTGTATTTTTAATGTGTCATTTTGAAAAAGGAGCTTGTTTTTTGAAGAATTATTAAGAATAATGTGCTCAGGTAAGATCCAGTCAACAGAGGCATCTGGGGTAGCTGTAGACTGGCATGGAAGGAAGACTGCTTCATTTAAAAGCACTGAAAGTTGAGGTCCATTAAAATGGTTATGTTCCATATATGGGTCTATCACAGTAATCCTAAAGGTTAGGACATCAGCATCTTCATAATTGGTCCCTATGCAGTGATACACTCCAGTGTCAAAGCTATCTGCTGCACGTAACAGGAGGTTTCCAGATTTTGTTATCATCATTCTCCCATCTTCACTAACATACGGAGCTTTAATCTTACTCCCATCAGCTAATACCCACTCAATTACAGGGGTAGGATCTCCAATTGCCTGGCAGTCCAATTCCACAGATCCACCAGCTAAAACGGAGTATTCAGTTCTTGTGCTGTTTCCTCGGAATATCATGACCCAGCTCTGTCTTGCTGAGTTGGGTTCAGCAACTGGGAGAGTAATCTGAGCATCCATTAAGTACTGGATATGTAGAGTGTTAAGTGTACTTGCTGTTCTATCTAATTGCAAAGATATTTGTCCCTGCATCATCCAAGGAGGCTCAGCTCTCAGCTCAGCATCTATGTCAGTAAAAAGCTCTTCATTTTCAGAATCTGTTTGTTTGTATTTGTAACTCAGATAAGATGCTTCTGTGAGTAATTGTTCCCTTTTCAGTTTTAGTGGAGAATTGCTATATAGAGCCAGTATGCTCCACAGCTGCTGAATACGCTCAGACTCAATGCTACACACAAGAAATGTCAACAATGATGTTTTCAGTACTGTGATGTTATCCACTTTTTGAAATGTAACTGGAGACATTTTTGAAGGATTCTGTACATTGCAAGCCAAGCTTGCCCTGTTCTGTGCTTGGTCTGTCATGTTTAATACCACAGACCCTATGGGAGCCATAAAATCTTTGGGAGAAATTGAAGTAAAGTCCCCATCATCTGGCAAAGTGATGTTCTTTGTTTTCAAGGTTGTGTCAATAGTTGGTTTCATGCAATTATAATCTGAGAGGGACAACTCAGCTAACTGTTTGTCTTTAGAAGTTCTGGGGTTGGAACACAATGGACACTGAAGAACACCAGAAGATCCTCTGTCTTTTTTGCACTTTACAACATCTAGAGAGAATTAAGAGAAAGAAAAATTACTTTTTAAAAATCCTGGCACAAAAGCAAAAGATCTTGTTCTGTTGATATTTCCACTGTCTATGAAATAAGGCAGACCTCAGTCAGAAACCATTCAAAACTGTTTGGGAGCTAGCATATTATTTTGACCATTCACCATGATTCCAGAATGCAATTGTAATGAACAAAAACCTGAAAAAGGACTGTGAGAGTGGTGGACAATTTCAGTAGGTTTGTGCCAATTTTCACCCTTTGGGACTGTTGAGGAACTATACAGATTGTTTCCTCACTTTAAAAAAAAATGGCTGGACATTCAATTTTTGTTTCAAAAGTCTAGGCCTAAACAGTGTTGGAACAGAGGAGTTGAAATTTAAAAAATGTAATTACTTCTCCTAGACTCTCCCAAGAGGGGAAAAAGGCACCTTAAGAGTCTGGTGGGGATCAGGGGCTGCAAAAACAGTTTGGGGAGCAGCCACATTTCACTCATGCTTGACTTACAGCTTGGGAATTAGCACCTTGGAGGTCTTTAAGCAGAGGCTGGATGGCCATCTGTCGGGGATGCTGTGATGGAGAGTTCCTGCATGGCAGGGGGTTGGACTGGATGACCCTTGTGGTCTCTTCCAACTCTATGATTCTACCAGGTTAAGATGTTCCTACTTGAAACATTAGAAAGGAAGAACAAGATAACAGAGGACAGTCTTGGGCAGTGGTACAACAATACTATTTGTTATCCATTGCTTATATGGAAGCCTGTCCTATATCATAGCAGGCTCTCATGCTCTTGTTCTGGTGACGCATGTGTTCTTGTCCCCTAGGTTTTTAGATTTGTTGTTGTTGATTGCCGTCAAGTTGTTTCTGACTTACAGTGAACCTATGTTGACCCTAACTTAGTATTTTATTGGCAAGATTTGTTCAGTGGGTTTGCCTTTGTCTTCCTCTGAGGCTGCAAGAGTGTGATTTGCCCAATGGGAATGGGAGAGGAGTTGCATTTTTCTGTTATTGCTATGTACAAATATAAATAAGAGATAAATGAAGGTTAACATCAAGTGGAAGTTTTATGTTAGAGCTGCATACATTCCAGATCCTTTTTGTGAAAAATTTCCTTTACAAAAGATTTTTCCAAAAATCTTTCCAAAAAATCTTAATTGAATCAATTTTTATGCACAATTATGAAACCAATACATTATTAGATGTAATAAACTCTTTTGTTTTCATAAATTAAAAAATATATATATGATCATGCCTAGAGTTTTAAATGTGCCCTGGCACAATATAACACAGTGAGCTAAACATTTCATGTTTGCCATAAGAATGGTTGAAATATTTACTTATTTAAAAAGGTGCCTGTTCTCAATAGATAGCGGATTTGTTTAACCCTCATGAACCAGGATTTTTTTAAAAATACAATGAGTTGTGACAGATTTCCTGAGACTAGTAATATGGGAAGCAGTGTGATTAGATTAACAGTAAGGATTTAGTGTAAACTTCTTGTACCTTTTGAAAGCACATAAAATTCCAATGTGTCTCTCAAATGGTACCCACCCAGTGATAATCAAAGAATGTTAGCTTTGCTTCTTGACCTTATGAGTCACCAAAAATGGCATGAAACTATTTATAAATAAACACAAACAAAATTATCCCAGCATGTTACATTGGCTGGAACAAAAAAAGTACCCTAATGGCAAAAAGCCATTTGTGGTGACAAATTTCACTACATCTGTTTTTGTGTGGCTGGATGGCCATCTGTCGGGGATGCTTTGACTGGGAGTTCCTGCATGGCAGGGGGTTGGACTGGATAGCCCTTGTGGTCCCTTCCAACTCTATGATTCTATGATTCTAAATGCAGTGACAAATTATCTTAGAAGCTGATCCTGGAAACTCCCTGAAATTCAAGGGACCCACTGTATTGGACAGAGGTCTGTAGTGCAGTCAAGTGTGTCACTTCTGAATGGCACAGCTATTCCCCTCCTACCCCCAAGCCTCAGTGCAATGAACCCCCTACTGCCCACAGCCTTGGTGTGGCAAGCAGAGGCTTCTCCTTCTCACACCATAGTTTTGCCTTGTGGCCTCACTCAACCATGCGGCAGATCTCAATCACACATAGCAAAGGTGGGATCTTTGGGTTTGTCATGGCAATAGTGCCACAATAGTGAATATACAGCATAGATGAATACAAAGCACTTACAGATCTGTAACTCTAGGTTACAAACTTGTAACTGCAATGCAAGATGCCAGCATCCTCCAGCAGTTTGAAATACATTCTTTATATTTTGTTGTGGGGAACTGATTTCAGTAGTGCTACTAAGAGTAATTGCTCTGTGAGCTACAGAAATAGCAGCAGCCAATGAGAGAGCCAGCATGTTGTAACAGTTTGAATGTTGATCAATGACTCTGGAGACCAGGGTCTGAATCTTCGTTTGGCCATGGAAACCCACTGTGTGGCCTTGGTCAAATCATTTCTCTCAACCTTATAGGAAGACAATGACAAACCCCCTCTGAACAAATCTTGCAAAGAAAACCCTACGATAGGTTTACCTCCAGGTTACCATATGTTGGGTAAGGCACACAACAACTAGGATCAATGTCTCTGTGAGCAAGGAGAGGTGTTGAATTAGCATCAGCTAGTAAGGCAAATATTTCAGTGCTGTTGTATTATATTGATCATTTGAAGATCACATGTATTTTATTTTTTACTGCTTTAATTATTTATTACGGTTTTTATTATGTTGTTTAAGCTTCACTGGAATCCTTATCAGGTGAACAGTGAAGTAAAACATGTTTTAAACAATAAATAAAATGTAGGTATAGGATACTGAATACCTGGGTTCTGTTCTGTCCAGTTGGCAAACCATTTCATTGCACAGTCACAAATCCAAGGGTTTCCATGAAGGTAGAGGCGATCTAAATCAGACATATATGTGAAGATATCTTGCGGCAGAGAAGTAAGTAGGTTATCAGACAAGTAGATATGTTTTATGGAGGATGTCTTGAACATTTGAAGGTAGCACAAAGTGACAAAAGTATCTGGATGAAGTTGTTTAAGCACATTTCCTTCCAAGTGGACCAGCTTCAGTGATGTAAGACCATAGAATGCTTTGGGGTTTATAAATTCAATCTGATTATGATCCATATGCAACCGTACCAGACCTGTGAGACCATGAAACGTGTCTGCATGAACAACTTTGACTTTGTTATAGCTCATCTTTAAGACCTGTTGATGGAAATGGGAGAGTAACAAACTAAAGTAAAATTCAGAAACACAGATATTTTAGTCTGGAATATCAGTATACAAAGGGGTCCTGTAGCATCTTTGAGGCTAACTGAGGGAAAGAAGTTCTAGCATAAGCTTTCATAGATTTAGGGGTGAAACAGACATCTGAGGAAGTATACTGTCTATGAAAGCTTATGCTACAAATTCTTTTTCTCATTTAGTTTCAAAGGTGCTACAAGATCATTTTGCACACTAAAGTAAAAGCTACAAATGCAATTTTCAAATGTCATCTTTATATGGTAGATGAACAGCACAATCCAACATGTGAATACTCAAAAGCAAGTGCCACTGTGTTCAGGGGACTCACTCCTTAATCAGTGCTTTAACACTGTATTATAAAGTAAAGGCTAAAGAACATTTATCAGAAATTAAGTCTATCTTGGGGTCCGCTTTGGATTTAGGCAATGCTGTCTTCTGTAAACATCTTTCCTAGCATGGACAAAGAGGCAGTACAGAATTGACTTTTCAAGATCCCGACTTGTGGTGAGCATTTGGATTTTTATTACATGTATTTACCAACCACACAACCACAAAATAATCTTCCCAAACGCCATTCTAACTCCCCACCCACCTCTCATAGGGAGGAAGGCAAAGGCAAATTAGAAATGACAAAAGGAGTAGAAGAAGTTGGAACAATAAGAGTCACAAGACCCTGCCTTTTATCACATACCCAAATAATATCCCTTTAGGCCCCTACAAACAAGAAAATAAGTACAAGCATATAGACCCTCAAAAGCAAATCGGGACACATCTTGGTAGGTTAAAATTACAAGATAGTAACATTGCATCAAAGCATCTAAAAATCCAAAGAGCTATTTAGACCCAACAAGGACATTACTCAAAGAACTAAAGTAAAGGAACGTTTTCACAAAATATTAGAATTGTCGAGATGGCAAAGACTGCATGGGTCACCTACTGCAGACTTTTGCCAAAGCAGAATCTACAGCTATAGCACCTCTGAGTGATGGCCATTGAGTTTCTGTTTAAATACCTGTTTAAATATTCTTCCTAATGTTTACTAGTTTTGTTTTAATTTTGTTACTGATTTCATTCAGTAATAAGAACAACTTGGAAAAATAAAAACAAAGAGGCTCTACTCCTCAAAAGCATACTTTTCACTAAAACTAAAAGGTCTGAGGATAAAAAATTGACACATTAATACTAGATAAACTGTAACATATCTTACCTGTAACAAATGCAAATCAGAAAATGTCCTGTCTTGAACAGTATGTATTTGATTACTGTGCAACATCAACAACTCCAGCTTCTCCAGGCCAGAAAAATCTCTTTCAGTCAGTTTAACCAAACTGTTGTAACTGTAACAAACATTTCATTCCAGATCTGGGTTTAGTCAGTCAGCTATAGGTCAAAGGTAAAACAAACAAACAAAAACAGTCTCTCTTTTGCAAATGTATACATAATTTTTTATTAAAACCTATCATTTTAAATTTGAAATACTTTGACCCTAGAAATACCAGGTGAAACTTTAGTGATATGGCTATTGAGAATTTAGATGTATGATTATTTTATGTACTTACACATATATGAATATGCATATTGTTGTTGTGTCCTTTCAATTTATTTCTGACTCATGGCCACCTAAAGAAAACCTATTATGGGGTTTTCTTGGCAAGATTCCTTCAGAGGTTTGCATTGCCTTCCCTTGAGGGTGACTTGCCCAAGGTCTTGCCCAAGATCATCCAGGGTCTACATACTTATTTCCAGCTGTGGCTCTCAAACAGTGCTATACTACAGTTATGATGTAACCATAAAACTATAAACAATAAAATATATAAAACCATCCATTAAAGACATCAGCAATTTAATAGAGTGTTAAGCATGGCTTCTGCCTAAAAGTCAAATTTCTTAATATTGTTTAGTACTCCCAGTGAGTGTCATTTAAAAAGAATGAGATATTTATTTTCAATCTTTCAGGGCACAGTCCTGAGATAGATTAAAAACTATACAGTATTAGTAAGTGTCAATTATGACTTCCCACTCTTGCGGCAACCATCTGTTTAAATTACATGGGACAAGTGCAATCATTAATCTATTTAGTATATGATCCTTTATATATTGTATCTCATTCTTCCTATACAAACTGATAAATTTCCTGACACTGGAACATTTGCCAGAAAGGGGAAAAAAACTTAATATGTTTTGTTAACTGTTACTGTGTCCATAGCCTTGAATGGGAAAATATTTAAAGTCACTGCTAAATTAATCACTGTTAACTTCAGAAACCACAGGACTGACAGAGAAAATGACACATAATAACCACTACCCACAAGATGTCATTCACCAGACAGAAAGCTGAATGAATTAGAATATATCTATAATAGCGAAATGGGAGAGCTCCTCAAGCCAAAGGTCTGTTTTACTCGAATGCCTTTGTGTGTATGTTAGAATTGCCAGGTTTTCAAAGAAACAAGTTTTCAAAGGATCAAGCAAGAATTGAGGACAGTTTAAATTCATGACATGCAGGGCTGACAATTAGAAAGTAGCTATTAGCAAGTCTGTATTCTACTTAAATACCAAATACAAATTTAGATTTCAGGTAATTTAGCTATTTATTTCCCTCTGCAATAACATTATTATTATCATTATATCCCTTACAAGTGAAGATTGTTGGCAAATACTCTTCAAAGCAAGTTGCAAGCAAGTCTCACAGAAGCACAAATGAGGTGCTATGCATGTGCATGTCCCTATAAGAGTAAATCTCTCATATCTTCTCTCTTGTAGAAGTTAGAAAGGGAAACTGATTAAGAACAGTCTTGTGGGATTAAACCTAAGTGCCCAGAATCCATTTTCCCCTGGTGGCTAGCCAGATGTTGCCAGGAATCATGTAAGGAACATAAAAATAACAAGTCATTTCAGCTACTTGTTCCTTAGAAGACATTATTAAATCTAGATATTTTATTTTGTTATTAGGTCTATCATTTACTATTAGATATATCATCCATAGATTAAAAATATGTTAGTTTAATACCACTTTATTTGGCATGTCTGTAGGAAATCCTGGGAATTGTAGTCTGGTATGGTACTTAGAATTTGACTCACACATATGGGTCAAGTGTGGGTCACAATGCTTGTTTCTGAACTTTATGAAGCTGCATGATCTTTCTTGGTGGGAATCTTGTCCAATTCAGTATGTATGTTTTAGTGCCTCGATTCCTTTGTCTAGCAGCTTTGTCCTTGCTCCTTGGACTTCAGTATTAAATTCATATGTTTTGTTTGTATATTTGATCAAATTGCCAGCTTGGTAAATGAAAGATTCAAATTACCAGCTTGGTAAATGAAAGATATAGCATATCTTATTTTCAGTAAGGCCTTTGACCAGGGCCCCCATGATATTCTTGCAAACAATCTAGTAAAATGTGGGCTAGACAATGCAACTGTTAGGTGGATTTGTAATTGATTGATCGGCCAAATCCAAAGGGTGCTCAGCATTTGCTCCTCTTCGCCTTGGGAAGAAGTGACCAGTGAGGTGTCACAGGGTTCTGTCCTGAGACCAGTGCTATTCAACATCTTTATACATGACTTGGATGAAAGACTAGAGGGTATGCTTATCAAATTTGCAGATTAGGAGGAGTGGCTAATATCCCATGAAGGACATGATCAAAATTCCAAGTGACCTTAATAGATTAGAAAGCTGAGCAAAAACTAACAAAATGAATTTCAACAGGGAGAAATATAAGATACTGCTCTTACAGTAGGTAGAAAAAATTAAATGCACAGATACAGGATTGGGGCACTTGGTTTTACAAGTCTACATGTGAAAGAGATCATCCTATTTAGAGTGTGTATTACAATATTTGAATTTGGCCATTCCTCCTTCCCCTCGCTCCTCTGGCACATTTGCACTGTATCCAATGGAATATCCACTTCCAATTTTGTCATTATGGCCATTGAGGTCACAAGCTATAGCTCTGATTAGTTCAAACTATGGTTTGTTCAAAAAAAGACAGGGTTTTAAAGAATGGATCTTAAAACTGAATTGGCTATACTAGATTTTTTCCCCCTTATCTATCCAAAATTAGAATGTCTTTATATTTCAAGAACACCAATAATATGAAGAAAAGTGGAAAGGAGTAGCAGTACTATGGGAAGATAAAAACATATGACAATTTAAGAGATGTTAATTCAGTTCTCTTTTTTCTTCTTCTTCTTCCCACCCTCCTCTTTTTACTGTTTTCTTTATGTATATGGATGTATTATGTAATAAAATTCCTTTTTAAAAAAAAAAAAAAAAAAAGCCAGGGTTGAACTTACTCGTTCTTTACTTTTTACTTTATTTTACATTTCTATCTTGAATTTCTTCTAAACCTAGCAATCATTTAAATTTCAAAACCTTAGTCATATGAATACCTATAGCAGTAGCAAGAGCAGCTTCATTTATATACTGCTGGATGCCACACTAAACAGCAGTTTACAACTGTAACCTTATTGGCCCCAACAAGCTGGATACACATTTTAGCGACCTCAGAAGGATGCAAGCCTGAGTTGACCCTTGGCCCCTGGCTGGGAATGTACTCCCAACCTTGTGGTTTGTGAGTGAGTGGCTGCAGTACTAGCATTTAACTACTCAGCCATGAAGGCTCCAGAAAGAATAAAGACACAGCACCCAAGCAGTTAAAACTCTTTTCAGAAATAAACCAGCAAAAATAAAAAAGGGCTTTCCTGAATATCTTTTCCTGCCAACAGAAAATGTAAAAAAAAAAAAAAGGTTCCTAATCTAGGCTCCCATGGTAAATTGATCCAGAGCCTGGGACTAGACACCCAGCATAATTCTGGATATGTTTGGGACCAAGAAAAAGAACTTTCTAAAAGGTGTTTAAAAGTCAGCAAGGCTGTACTTGCCTTTTAACACTTGGTATTTAAAAAATATTTGCACCTTTTCTTGTCTTCAGGTAGGTCAACAGGTCATGAGAAAAACCTGCTAGAAAAAAATCAGTGTCACAAAATTCTTTGTCCCTGTGTGAGAAGGAAAAAAGAGGAGTATGGTTAAGTATCAACAGTAACTGGATGTTTGTGTGTGGGTGTGTGTTTGTATGGGTGCAAAACTTTTTTTCTGCCAAAAAAAAAAAAAACCTTCAAAAATTAGGGGGAGTCCTAAAATATATTTTTAAAAAATCATTTTTACAAATGTGCCTAAACTCTCAAAATCTTACTTGGTGGGAATAAAACTTTTTTTTATTCTTGGGAGAACAAGAACAACAAGAACAACAACAAAGGGATTTAGCTCTGTTACAAAACATGTTTTATACTCCTGCCTGTCAATATACCATATTTACACCATGCTAGGGGCTTTCTGTATTACTTCTGAACCAGGTCCAAGTTTATCAGTGTGACTGTTATCAGCTGCATTCTCAAATCTTTTCAAAACGGAAATAAATGTATACAACTGATGACAGGCAACTTGGAAGGAAGTCTGGAAGCCTGTCACCACAGACAAATTCATACTTGGTGGTTGTTCAAATCTTAGGTAGAGGGAGATTTAAAATTCACAATTAATAATGTTCATCATGATATATTCAGGTGAAACTTAACTGTTCTGCTTTTAGGCAAAATAAGGTGATGTTTGATTCTTCCAGACCAATGACAACAAGGCTTCATAGATCAGTGTGTGTCCCTAATGTGGTTTTTGTTATGACACCTTAATTATACTAGACAAGTCAAACAAATTGCACTTACTAGACATCACAACTTGAACAATACTGTGCCAACATACCCTAAGTTGATACGTTCCACATTTCGAGTGATGTGCAGTGGGATGGTGCTGAGGTACCTGAATGTGCAATGTACCTCAGTCGGAACATAGCAGGCACAAGGCTTCGGGCAGGCACTGCTGCCAGAGAAGGCAGCCATCCAGAAACCAAAAAGAAGTTGTAGTAAACAAGGGTTGCTTTTCCCTTTTCTTTTCATCCTGTGTGACAGTCTTAAACCAACAACTCACTCAGCAAGTGTGAGAAAATAAGTCCCTAGAAAACAGAACAAAAGACAACATCACATCAAGATCTGAAGTCACAAATTGATATTTTTGATCTCAGGACTTTTTTGTGGGATGGAAGTAGATTCTTCCTTAGAAGCCTTTCAAGAAAGCTGTAAAAGTTCCCTACATTCTAAAACAGAAATAACTAACACCCACTCAAACTGTGCAGCCCCATAACACTTTTCATTTAGAATATTCCTTCACATTTTCTTTTAGTGAATGTGGTGGCAGAAAGGCTGTTGACAGATAGTAAAAGTGAGATTTGAAAAGCACACTACTGAGCATTGGTTACAAACAAAGCATGGTTTCATTATTCAGAGCATTCATAAATCTGCCTGTGACTTGTCTTTGCCAAAGTACACGTCAAGTCCTTCCTTGCCAAGTAAATTAGGATTCAAAAATTAAGGAGTTTTAGATGAACAACTACTCTGACTAAGACTGACTACAAACAATAGCAGCACTGATCACTGGACTCTATCATACTTTCTTCCTATATTTTAAAGCTGAAACTGCAGAGTCCCACTTTTCTTATGTCATCTCCTGCTGCTTGTAATGCTTCAGTATCAGAGAGAAAAAATAGGTTAAATGGTAGAGTGGCATAGAGTTCAATACTGTAAAACAGCATTTACTATTTGGATGTGTTACTGCTTTGGTAATTCTCAAGAACATGGTTAACAAGTGAACTATAAATATTTTAAAATAAATAAAAGCTGCTGGCCCATGGTTCAGCAGAGGGCAAGCCACTGGTTAGGATACTGCAGACCACCAGTGCTGATAGAGACGAAGTTTTACTATTTGAAATTACCTTTGGCTAGTATTAACCCCCCCCCCCCGCCCCCCCCACAAAAAAAGTGAAAGACTACTTTCATCACTGAGGGGAAGGGACAGATCAAGGGAGGTATTGGATCTACAGTATCCCAAAACTTTGTTCCCTCAACCCCAAAACTATCCAGAAAATACCCCAGTTCTCAAACTGTCAGTTACTCACCTCCCATTTGTCCATGGAAGGTAATTCTTTTCAAAAACCATAGCAGACAGAACAGCAAAAAAGGCACCCACCTCCTGTCTTAGGTGTCCTAATGAGCAGGCAGATGGCAGGAGGTGTAAGATACTACATGACAGATTCTATCCAGTGGCTGCCCAGTGTAATTCAGTTGTCTAGACTCTTTTGTTAATATGGACAATTCTACAATGCACTAAGCACTTGTTAGTAATACTTAATAGGTAATCATAGGAGGTGGAGTTGGGGCATGTGGTGTGCGGTCGCTATGCCCCCACTCAACCCTGATGCCTGTCCTTTTGGCCTGTCTGCACAGCCCCTGACTTCCTCAGTATTAACTAGTTTGAAATAATAATTACAAAATTACAAAATCACAATAAACATTTTAAAAGAGTAGACTTTTTTTCTTTAAAATTCATCATGTTAACAAAAATTAAAAATAACAAAGGAAGAAATCAAAGGAAGAAAGTAATTTTTGTATCCAGCTCATGGACCCTTGAAGTTCACCTGTAGATTAAATGCCTCTGGATTAGGTATTTAACCCAGGGTTAAATACCTTGGGATTAAAGAGTTGGACTAGATCCAGAACCTAACCACTATTCAGCCCTGAAAACCTACTGGGAAAACCATTTTTCATCCTAACTCTGCCTCATAGGGTGGCTGGGTGGATAAAGAGATGGAAATTATGTAGGCTGCCATGACTTCCTTGGAGAAATTGTGGAATGTAAGTAACATCACCAGGGCCAGTAACTCCCAGACTCCCACTCTACTGCAATAGAGTAGTTTTCGCTGGGTGTCAAATTTTCACTGACTTTTTACATGATTATTACCAGGCAGGAAACCTGTGGGGAGATCTACTTTTAATTTTTTCTTCTTCCCCTTTGTTTGTGATAGTTGCGCATTAACATCAACACTGTCGCTGTTACAAACAAAAATCCATCAGTGATACCTTTATTGGTCAAGCAAAATGTACAATATACTTGTTGCAAGCTTTTGGAGATCCATGGGCTTCTTCATCAGGCAAGATGTTACAAACTGAACAGGAGAGGAAAAAAAACATGCACACAAACAACTGTAGATGTTAGTCAGATGATGAAGAAGTCCATGAAGTTTGCAACAAATATATTTTGCATTTTGTTTGGCCAATAAGGGTATCACTGTTGGATTTTTGTTTGTTTTTGTTAAATGGCCAACACAGCTGCCCCTGCATGTTTTCTGCTGCTGCTGCTGCTGCTGTTGTTGTTGTTGTTGTTGTTGTGTGGGTTCAGGTCATTTCTGATTTATGCCAACCTTAAGGTGAACCTATGATGAGATTTTCTTGGCATCCTTCTTCAGAAGTGGTTTGTCATTGCTATCCTCTGAGGCTGAGAGAGTTGATTTTCCACCCACAGGTTTTCCATGGCTGAGTGGGAATTCAAACACTGCTCTCCAGGGTCATAGTCCAACACTCCAACTACTACACCACATTGGCATCCACTAACTTGACTCAAAGGGTGGCCAAAGAAAAAGAAGAAGCCAACTCACTCCAGATACTCTTTGAAAATAATGTCTTGCATGGAGATGTGACTTGCACCAAAATCCCTTCCTTTTCCTCACTCTTCCCTTTTCAGTTAGCTTATTTGAATGACCTGGGTTCCTGCAAAATAAGAGTTTTAAAAACATATTGATAAGAAGTAACACTTCATAACCAAAAAATAAAAATAAAAAAGATTAGCAATTAATCTGCAGTTAGTCATTTCACTATTTCAGCCCCCAAATAATCTTCTGGTCTGTTACAGCAAAAAACAAGAAAGAATCCTGCAGCATCCTTTCAAACTAATTCATTAATTTGACATTAATCTTAGTGACATTTGTCAGATGCATGAAGAATTATTTGCATCCTATCTAGGACTGGGATACAATTCCCATTGTCCCCAGGCAGCACAGACCAGGGATAATGGAAATATCTGGGCTTGGGATAATGGAAGTTGTAGTCCAAACCTATCAAGGGTGCCAGCCGATAAAATGAATAGCTATAGTGAAAATATAGACATAGGACCTTATCAGATGGGAGGAATTTCTCTTTATTGAAAATGGAGCCAATTGGAGTCAATTTGAATTCACGTGAATTTGCTAGTTTGGTGAATTTATGTGAATTCCAATTGCATTCAGAATGCGTTCAGAATGACTTCCCATTACCAGAAAATGACCCCCCATTGCCTGAAATTGCGTGAGATGCTTTAATTTGCAATAACGTAAAACCCATGATTGTGTTCGGAATGACTTCGCTTTTGCCCGAAATTGCGTGAGATATTTTAATTTGCAATAATGTGAAATCCCAGGATTGCATTTAGATTGCCATTATGTTATACTTCCAATTTCCAATGTCTGATAAGGTCCATAGAGTTCCTTTTTTCCGCCAGTCCCAAGTTAAAAACGGCTAAATGGTTGAGGCAGGGTGACTGGATGTCCTCCTTTTTCAGGACATATCCTCCATTTCAACCTGTCCAGGAGGAATTCCAAAATGCCCTCCATTTTGAGCAGGGCTAAGAAGCATGAACTTAAATTTTGATGAGTGTCTTTAGCTCTTCTTTGGTCATGTCCTCCATTTTCCTTGAATGTCCTACATTTCAGTGCCTTATCCAAGGGGGTGACTGGATGTCCTCCTTTTCCAGGACATGCCCTACATTTCAGCCTTCTGCTCAGGAGGAATTCTAAAAACCTCCTCCATTTTGAGCAGGACTAAGAAGCATGAATTTCTACCTAAAAGCTAAAAGCTTTTTATTTTCTGTCTAGGAGGATTTTTTTATTTAAAAAATAAATAAAGCAGTTTATTTTCTGCCTAGGAATCCCCAGAGATCCCCCATTTTGAGTAGGACTAAACAGCATGAATCTATATGAGTGCTTTTAGCTTTGTCTTTTCTGTCCAGGAGGAAATCCCCAAAGGTCCTCTATTTTTGGGCAGGAAGCATGAAGAGCATTTGGGAACTCCTCCTGGACAGAAAAAACAAGCTAAAAAAACCACAAACAAGCACAAATAGCAATGCATGCTTCAACACTGCATGTAGTCCACATCTTCCACTCTGTATTCCCATTCAACCCTACAGGGGGGTGTTCTTAGCTTTTGGGGGGGGTGTCCTCCACTTTTTCTAGAAGGTCCACCTTAGGACACCTGGTCACCCTGAGTTGGGAATGAGAAAGAATGGACCCCTCTTTTTCACACACACACACACACACACACAGAGACTAAAACCATTTTGAAGAGCAGTCCCAAAGATGTGAAAATGGCCAGCCCTACCTGGCCTTTCTGTCCTCCTCTTGGTCCTTCTCAGCTAGGTCTGACTGGGCTCCATCTTCTGCCCAGAGACCCCCCTCAGAAGAGAAGCCAAACTGGGCTCTGGGACTGAGAGGGAAAGGGCTGCTAGTGAGGGACTGACTGCTGAGAGAGAAAAGCAGCTGCTGCTCTTCCAGAGGTGAGGGGTGTGAGAGGGATGGGAAGTTGGGAGGAGAAGGGAGAAAGTTAACACACTCCCCCCACTTCCAAAACACGCCTCCCCATGGCACACTCCCTCCTCCTTTTGGCACTCTTTCCTTGCACTTGGCGGGAAGGGGAATGGGCTCAGAGCAATTATAAGGGCAGCAGCAACGCTTAGGGAGAACAGGCCTGCCCATAGGGAAGCACTGGAGAAGTTTTGCCCATAGAGAATAAGAGAAGACTCGCCCACAGGGAATCATTGGAGAAAGTTTGCCCACAGGGGATCATTGGAAAATTCCTGCCCATGGGGAATAATAAAACATTTGCCCATAGGGAATCATTGGGGAATACTTGGCCATCAAGAATAAGAGAATACTTGCCCATAGGGAATCATTGGAGAAGATTTGCCCATAGGGAATAATATAATATTTGCCCATAGGGAATAATCAAATACTTGCCTATACAGAATAATAGAAGAAAACCTGCCCATAGAGAAAAGAGAAGCTGGGTTTCTAAAACATTCAACACCAAAAAAGGAATCCATAAATGATTCTCTATGGGCAGGTATTCTCCCACTATTCTCTTATTCTCTCTTTTTAAAATTGTTTTAAGTAATGTATTATTGACTGGTTGGTTTTTATTGTTTTTGTTGTTGTTGTTAAATTTATATGTGAGGGTTGGAGGATAGGGGATATTAGCAAATGCTTTTTTGATCTTTGTCTACTCAATTTGCCTTAATTTTATTGTTACCCACCTCAATCCTCAAAAAGGGAGAGGTTGGATATAAATAAATATTTTATTATTATTTATTATTATTATGGGCAAGTATCATTTCCCTATAGGCAAGTGCTGTCATTTGTTCTTGAAGGTGCAGCGGGAGGCACATTTTCACATCCTCCCAGCTATGGCCAGAATAACCAGGCACCCTCCTTTTCCAGGATCTGTCCTACATTCCAACCTTCTGTCCAGAAGGACTTCCCAAATGTCCTCCATTTTAAGCCGGAGCAAGAAGCCTGAATTTATATTTATATGACTGTTTTGAGCTTTTATGTGGTCATGCCCTCCATTTTTCTTGCATGTCCTCCTTTGCGGTTAGAACCTCTGGTCACCCTGTGTGGCACTGAGTGTTGGACTCAGACTTTGGAGACCAGGGTTCGAGAGCCAGCTCAGCCATGCAAACCTAATGGGTGACCTTGGGCAAGTCCCATGCTCTCAGCCTCAGGGAAAGGCAAACTTCTGAACAAATCTTGCTGAGAAAACCCCATGATGAAGCCCAAGTCTTCTCCAGTGGTTGACATTATTTCAAATGACAAACCCTATCTGAAGGAACTATACATGATTGGAGGCAAACAGCAACAACAAACCAGTTTGTCTCTCGTGTTTCACTGGAACAGGGTGACCAGATGTCTGCAAAGGAGGACAAGACACCTCAAAATGTAGGACATCAAGAAAAATGTAGAACATTACAAAATAAAACTAGAAACACTAATACAGTAGTGGGTTTAGTCAGATCTATGGTGAAAAGTAATGCCCTCCACTTTCCAACTTAATAGTGATCCTTTTTGGCAAGATTTGTTCAGAGGTCTTTGCCTTCCTTTGAGGCTGAGAGAGTGTGACCTGCCCAAAGTCACCCATTGAATTTCCATGGACAAACAGGGATTCAAACCCTGGTCTCTAAAGACATAGTCCAACACTCTAACAGCATGTTGGTTCTGCTCACCATTTTAATTCCCTTCAGTTTCTCTCTTGTCGCAAAACTAGCTCTCCATGAACTGGTTATTGCTTTGGTTTTAAATTTGAAATTTATATCCAGGTCTTCTTACATTTTCTGCCTGCTAGCTATCCTGACAGTCACTTCCTACATGGAGTGTAATCCTTTCCATATTTACTAGAAAGTCAAATGCCAGAGGCATTAATGAGCCTAATGCATATGGTAGTAACTCTACTGGGAGATCCAGCTTCTTCCTCACTTAGCCATGATTGTGGGCTAGTGTTGCCATGCTTTCAAAACAGCAACAATGGACAGTCAGAACATGTGACATACAGGGTTGGCAATAATGCAGTCAGTATTAACAAGTTCATGTTCTACCTAAACACCATATAAAAGACTTTAAAAAAAGAAAAGATTTCCAACCTTCAAATAGGAGATATCCCTTATAATAATGGGCACCTGGAAGTCCATGCTTTTTGGCCCTCAAATAAGGACATCCCTTATAATATGAGACACCTGGCAACCTTACTTTGGGCTCTTCTCTCTCTCTCTTAGCCTGACCTAATTTACAGGATTGTTGTGAGGATAAAATGAAGAGTGCTCACTGGAACCCAGGTAGGATCTATAGGGATCATGAAGAATCATACTGTTCCAGTGTTTCCCAAACTTTGGTCTTTGAGGTGTTTTGGATGTCAGGTCCCAGAAATCCTAGCCAGTTTGGCCAACAATCAGAATTCTGAGACCTGAAATCCAAAACATCTGGAGAACCAAAGTTTGGGAAACATAAGATTAAACGATTATGCTGTTAGTATTCCCTCTCTGTCCTGTCCCTTTTTGATAATCTGATTGCTCACATACCTACAAAATTTAAACTCTTTCCATTTGACAAATACTGAACATTCTGTTGCAAGCCAGCATCAATATCTCCTGTTAACAGAACCATTCAGCTACCTTGGACAATTTTTGACACCAAGAAGTTTTAGTAATTCAGAGGCAGTTTAATCTGATTTGTTTTGTTTTTTTACAATGGGGATGCTATTTTAATTTTTTGTTTCAGGTGCCCACATATATTTGCTCCGTTTGCAAAGGTGGAATGCAATGTAGTACAAACAGTGTTGTGAACTTGAATGTGTTTTCATGAAGTCCCCATGGCTGTTTATCTAAATTTCCTGAGTATGATAACCAGGGTTTATATTAAAAGTGGAAAGCTCATTTTGCCAACAGAGTCATGCCACGTTTTGTTCATTTGATATATCCAGTGCTTGCACATACTATATATATTGGCATCTGAACACTTAACAGATATCAATTCCCCAGCAATTACTCTCTACTGTTTGCTGATATTTTTGGTCAGCATGCTATTTATCGTTTTGCTTTTAAGATCTGCATACAAATTTTAATTCAAGTATCTAATTTCAAAAACTAGTGCCACACATGATGCTAGAAAGGGGAAACTTTTCCAAGATTACTTTACAAGGGGGGAACTTTTTTGCTTGCACTTTGTAGTCTTATTTTTTATGCTTTAATAAAACTGTAGTAAAACTATTAAGTCCCAGAACATTTTACTGCTCATCTTCAGTTATGGATGCCTTCAGCATGTCATTATATTAATTTGTCACTTCTCCCCAGGCTTAAACACTCTTATAAATAAAGGCTGTTTCTTATTGAGTATTGGGATTCTTGGGGGGAAGAGTCAGAGGAGAACAATATAATTCTAAAGTTCTAAGCAGGTCTTGTGGCTAAAATCTCGGAAAAGTAATTTTTGTAATTGCCTATATATTCCTTCCCCTGAATTAAATTCAGCATTTGATGCCCTGTTGTGCATATCAACCGAACAGGACAATTAGAATCAGACAGGATTCTTCCCAAACCCCAGCTGAAAATACCTGGCATCAGGTGGTTTCCCATCCAAGTACTAAGCAGGCCTGATTCTGATTGGCTGCTAATAATAAGAGAAGCAAAAAACTGGAGAGCAACCAATACAATCCACAGAAGAAACTGGAGACATGTCTCAAGGCACTCAAGTAATGGATATTTTATTGGTAAAAAAAGAAGCCAGATGCTTTAAAAAACAAAAATATAAGATCTGCTAACCACACACACACACTTTCAGCCTTAATTCACATGTCTTCATCTAGTAAATGATTGAATAGCTCCTGCTCCAGTTTAGATTCTAAATAGGTGGGTACAGGCGTATACTAATGTAATAATGATTTCATGTAATATACATGTATTTATGTGTTGTCTTTGGATTTTATATATCTCTGAAGAAGGTATTGGGACTACATACAGGCTGAAACACCAAGGGCTTTTTTACCTGACAAAACGTCTTATCAGTTGAGTACCATGAGGCATGTCTCCATTTTCTTCTGTGGATTCTAAAAACCAGACACAATGAAGTATGTTGTTCATGGTAGCTTTTTTGTTTGAGTTTCTCTTCAGTAGAGTTATTATAGGGCACAACTAAAGACATCACTGACCATGAACTTCATTCCTCAAGCTCCACTACACTCAGCTGTCTGGAAATTATCCTCCTGCCCTTTCTCTCCTTTGCCCCTTACTCCTGTGTGATGCCACACTGTGTACTTTGAATTTTCCCTTAAATCTTGTTCTGAAACTATTTGAGACACCCTCCTAGATCTGTTTAGGTTTATGATGGTTTTATGTTAGTTGACTGTTAATTCATAAGCTTCAGAAAGAACATGGCGCTGAGAAAACCATTGGGTGATCTTCTAGCAATCCATCATGCTCCTAATCACATCTGGGTCATTACTGGAGTCAAGGAGAGGATGGCTTGCAGAGCTCTCTGGTTTGAGGTCCAGTTATACCTAATGGTAGACCTGTCTTTAATGAAGTTTGCCTCATATCTTGTGAATTACGAATCTAAAGGTACACTGTATGTAATGTAAAGTTGGTTCTGACTCTTACAGTATTAAACGACAGAAAAACAGAAAGGTCATCCTCAGAGGAGCTGTTGAAAAAAACGTGTTTTTTTAAGATGGTTGTAATATATTGGGTCTGTTTTTGGGAAAATGCATGTGCTCTTAGACAAGCCCATGCTGATTTTATTGCTTCGCCAACAAATCCTGGCATATTTTTGTTATTGAAGAATGGCAATTTGGATGGAATTCATTTGCTGAAGAGAAGCAAGGGAGTTTTCTGTATGAAATTAAACTATGTTTTGGCAGGTTTGATTGGCTCAAGGTAAACCTCTCACTGTTTAAGAAAGAAAAAGGCAGACATTTTATATATATGAAACATATAATGCACGCGTAAAATACTCAAGGAGTGCCAAAATCTGTAAAGCAAATAAATGGATGTGCCAAAGTTTTAAGCAGGAAATCCTGCAATGGATACATGAATTCTTTATATAATTCATCACTAATTTTCTACATGTAATTTAGAGTGCTTGTGTTGACATTAAACCTGCAGGAATATAAATTAAGAAAGGCATATTTCTTCAGCATAAAATTTCCCATTATTTAATTCAGTCACATAGTGAATCCAAATATGTATTTCCAAATAAATTACTTAACTTTCTAACCATCCATTAATGAATACATTTTAAAGCCTCCTAATTTTTTTTCTGTACTTGCTTAATAATCATAAATGCTGAAGAACTTTATATGTTTTTACAGAACAGAATGAAAACCACTAAAAAGAAGTAAGTTTACTAAAAAGCAGATTGATGTTAAACATAAGTTCCATTGGCATCACCATAATCTTCTGTAGTGATAAACTGTCAAGCCTGAATCCTATTTTTCAGGTCATCTAGAGTAGTACCATTGACTCAATGGAATTTATGTAAGCATTGACTTAAGAAATTACCATTGATTCAATAGGGCTAACAAAAGATTTAGGCTTCATGCTGTTAAGTATGCAGGAAATGTTTAAATATGAGGTCAGGTTGATAAGTTTCTAATGGAATATTTTGTCAAAAAATGATGTTTTTTCATCAATCCTTCTGCTAGGGGTAAGGCTATCTGGCTGGAAGGGTTACACCAAGAAAATATGACAAACATAGGTGACGGTAACAAATACTTATTTCCTGGTTTCAGAATGCCATGCATATCAAAAGCGTTTTATTAGTGATTAAAAGATTCTGATCAGAACTCGTGATAAGATGCCACAAATGCTTTCTAGATTATTCAGACTGCAGCTCCTTCCAAACATGTAACTAGAACAACCATGCTGTCTAGAAATGATGTCAGTTATAATTTGATTTATCTGGAGAAGCTAGCCCATATATCAGTTTGGACAAAGCTGGCATATGATGTGGGTTATGGTGCTGATCTGGTACAGCAAGTATGAACACATGGATAAATCCAGCACAATGGGATTATTATTGTATTATTATTATTATTATTATTATTATCCTTTATTTATATAGCACTGTAAATTTACACAGCGCTGTACATACAATCATTGTAGCTCAGATAGAGTATATTTTTTGCATGAATTAGAGCCAGGTTGAGACCAACATCTTCATTTAAAAGAATTAGGTAAAATGGTTTGTAGAGATAATTACAAAATTACAGAGAGAAGCAGCTGTGGGCTAGAGTAAAAAGACTGAGTAAAATAGACATCTGACCTGATGTAAGGTTGTTTTCTATGTTTCTTCCCTAAGCAGACATTATTATCAATGAGTAGAATACAATAAATGTAGTATAATTTCTAATGGCATTAAGTAAAGAAAAAAATAGATTTTAAGAAAATAAATATGATTAAATATGACAACAATATAATATCTACCACCACCTGGATTTCTCTGTCACTATTTCATAATAGAGGAAAAGATCATTTGTAGGAATCAACCTATTTTAACATATGTTCAGTGATCAGTGATGAATTCCTAATGTACTATGGTGTGCCTGTTAGTTTTAATAAAGTAAAGAACGCAAGAGACAAAAATAGTAACCTAGTTGACGCAAGAAAAATCAGCACTTTGATGTAAGACTCCAGTATTGATTTTTCTCAGACAACATGTCAGATTCCAAGGGATGGCAAATGATGTGAAATTAGCTTATATGAAGAAATATTCAGGACACAGATTGTTGAGTAGGTGTTTAATCAGAATTTCAAAGGGAAACACAGATTCTTTCAGACAGAAATGAAATGTGACATATTGAGAGCACTTTTCCTAAGTGATGAGAGTAAAGATACACCCTTCTCTGAAAACAGAAATTTTCATGTATGAAAAAGATATGGAAATTCAAATATTCAAAGACAGAAATCTGTGTGTATGAGAAAACTATGGAGATGTCTTTGCCATAATACCCCAGAGTATTTGCACTCTATTTTTGGATTGTGTTCATGCTGCAATGGGCCATGAACTCTTTTACATGCAACATTTAGGATTTGTTATTCTGTTTCATTTGGTATACATCTCCATGCAAATTCCTCTGAATAGGAGTATAAGGTTACACTTTGAATAGTACATTTATGGTCATAATTTAGGTACTGTATTTCTGGCCAAGCAGATTACATATGTCAGTGTTCCAAATACTTTGATTGGGTTCCATAAAATATATACAGTTCGTGTCTTAGGATGCAATCCTATGCACTTTTTCCTGGCATTGAGCCTCACTGAGTACTTTTGAGTAAACAAAGTACAGTACTGTACTTCTGTATGTTGATTTCATCCTGTGTGAACTGGAGTATGGCGGGCGTGTTAACATAAGGATTACTGAAAAAAATATTAATCAATTGTTGTATGTAATCCACAAGAATGCCAAGCAGACTCGGCTATAATGAATAGAAATCACAAAATTAGTTAGTAATATGTAACATCTTGTTAACATTTTGTGTCACTGAGGTTAGGAACCTGCTATGGGAAATGACAATTATTCTAAAGGAAATGTTACTGAAACAAAACATTCCATTAGAAGGTTCCAGTAGGGTCTGGTGTGGATTTTGCAAAACATAAATCCACATTCAAACAATAATATGTAATAATTGGCTGTGAGGAAGGATAAAAAGATGCAGTTTTATTGGTTTCAGATGCCATTTTTGGTCTTATAGCCAAGTAGTATGTCATATTTTCGATTGACAAGCTCTCTATAAAAGTGCATATTAAATGTGTTCAGAGGGTCCAAGATGCAGACAATGTAAAGATTATCATTGTACATTCACAGCAATTTCATAAATCACTTGCATATGCATTTCCAAGTAGAATGAAATAAGTCTATTGGCACTCATGGGTCGATGACTGCTGTTCTCCATTCCATCATTTAAATCTGTCACTTTCATTTTAATTTTAGCTCCAGGAGCAGAGTACAACATAGTAAAGTTGTTCCTTCAAATATTATTATTGCTAAAGGTCAAGAAATTAATGAAAATTTATGGGAGTAAAGGTTACTGAGCACCCTAATGTAATGCAAACAATGTGCCTAAATAAGCAGGCTTCTACAAATTTATTAACCCTTGGATCAATAACCACATGACCCAAATGATGCTACCAGTATGGTTTCTGACTTGGGACTTTATATCTAGCACTGGGGGGTTGTGTATGTGGTTCCATTAGTGTATGGGGAATGCTTCACATAGCACTGTTCATATTCTGTATAAGTTGATCTCATATATAAATCAAGGACAGGTTTTTCGGGTCAAAATTAAGTAGATTTTTATATAATCCATGGATAGATTGAAGGTCATTCCTATTATTTAATTCAGTCACATAGGGCTTATTTAGATGCGCCAAAAAGGTGCGAATAGGTTTTGGGAGAGTGTAAAAGCTACGCCCTCCCGAACCCTAGTGCGTATGGGCGCTGCCATTATTAAATGGCGGCATCCATACGGGCGCGCCATGATGGCGTTATGGCGTGCGCAGCGTTTAGACATGCTGCATAAGCCATGACCTTTGCGCTGCGGGAGGGCGCAAATCGCACCCTTTCTGTGGCACAAAAAAGAAGCTCCAAACAGAGCTCCTTTTGGTGGCGGGCTTTTGCTGCAGCTTTTAGATAGCTGCGGCAAAGACCCTGGGAGAAAGGGGCCGCCGCGGCGGCCCCTTCCTCCTTCAGCCCCGCCTCCGCAAGTGGGGTGCAGCAGGCGCCCAGGGTACCTGCTGAACCCCACTTGGAGCTGCCGCTTCCCCACGGCCTCCGGAACCAGCAGGATGGGGCTGCGGAGGCTGCCTGTGTGGCAGCCTCGGCCCCATCCCAGCACTTAACGGGGCAGTCGTGGACCGCCCCTTTTGGGCGGTCTAGATCGCCCCATAGTGAATCCAAATATATATTTCCAAATAAATTACTTAACTTTCTAACCATCCATTAATGAATACATTTTAAAACCTCCTAATTTTTTTCTGTACTTGCTTAATAATCATAAATGCTGAAGGAAAGCACTTGTGCAGCATCTGGGAACCAGCCACTGTGGTTGCTGCTGATGCCATTTTCTTGCCTAGGCATTCAAAAAGGCCTTTTGCCAGCCAAGGAAGGAGTGGTTCTTTTTTTGGATAAAGGTTACTTACAATATTCACTCTTACAAGAGAGGGGGGAAAAAGGAACAATCCTCTTTTCTGTGTAGAATGGTGAAAGGCAAGAACTTAGTCCATCCTGGGAAAACTTAAAAGCAGCAGTGAACCCATCCACGTTCTTGTGCTCTTTGAGGGCACCAAAGAGCTACTGCCACCATTTTCCTGTTCAAGCAATCAAAAAGGCCAGAAGCAGTTGTAGACCAAGATCTAGCTCGTAGTCACCTCTCTGTGATTGTGATATCATATCAATATCAAACAGGGATGTCTTAGGCAAGTAGCCCAAACATGGACTCCCCAGCACAGAAAACTAGCTATACCAGGTTGATCTAGATAGCTCAGCATGGGAGAAGCCCAAGGCACTCAGCCATGATGGGATCTCCAAGATTGGAATCACCATAGTCCCTAGACTATGAAAAGAGTGGTAGTGAGCTTGACTGGGTTATTGCTTGAATATGACAGACAAAGGGAGTTTCCTTCTGGGAATGATACTCTTTTCATCTGAGAACATTTACAGTGATTATCCCATTGTTATTACAAATTGCACCCCATTCTTCTTTCCTAGGATAGTCACTTAAGCCCATCAACTCCTAACATCCTACCCTTAGGAGCCATTCTGGATATAAATGTAAATGTCTCAGCACTATAAAATTGATCTATTTTGAAACTTGGCAGTATCTCTTTCCAGTTTTATCTGGACACCTCAGTAGCTGGCCACCTCACATTCCCCAGGCCATCCTCATTCCACTATCCCTGAGTTTGGAAGCATGCTTCAGATTCTATACAATATTGCTGCTTAGTAACCCTGCAATTCACTATAGTCTAACACCTTTGCTTCATTAGTTCTTGTACATATGTGTGAGAAAGTGTCTCTCTGTGTGTTTTTCTGTGTAAATAAACCATGTTAATTTGAAATTTGCCTCTGGATTTCTTTGGACTTGGAACTATTATACATAGACCAAGGACCCAGCCAGAACTTACCCTGGCAAATTATAAATTATTGAGCTAAATTAATTTCCTGATTGAATACAATTTATAGGTGCCCTTTTATGCCCCCCTCCCCAGCAATTTAGGTAACATGGTGTCACAATGGAGAGATGGTTCCCTTTTTGGTAAAAGTTGATGTACAGTACTTACAATGACCTGTGGATATGCTGACCCAGGTTTTGGGGGGTCAAGTTTTTGACTACAATTTCTAGACCTATATATAAAGCAGATCAGGGCAGGCAACTGCAGCAGAATAAAGGACCAACAAAAACAAAACTGATAATGTTGAAAATCTACTTTTAGGTTTGAAAAATAAGTTTGTTTGTTTGTTTGAGGCAGAACAGTACAGTTGTATGTGTAGCTTTTATTGAAGGGGATGCTTTGATTGAGAGTTCCTCTATGGCAGGGGGTTGGACTGGATGGCCCCTGTGGTCTCTTCTAACTCTATGATTCTATTATTCTAGCTGCAGCCTATACAGATCAATCACTTCTCCTGGAGATTTTCTCAAGAGGCTATTCACCCTCTCTTTCGCTTCTAGCCAGAAAAAATGTGGAATGTAGATGGTCTAGAGAGGTTTGGAAGGTTATTAAAGCAGCCTTGGGGACCCCATGTGGTTACAGGGTTACATATTTTTATTATTTATTTATTTATTTATACCCCACTCTTCAGCCCTAAAGGCTGGACCAAGGCAGATGGCATGGGGGGAGGGTTCTGCTTCTTAATCTAGGACAGGTCCGATGGAATTGCGCCTGCCCTTTCACCCCCTCCCAGGCCAGATGGAGTTGTCAGCAGGAAGGGCTCTTCAACTTGAGGCCAGGCCTGATGGTGTTGCTAGGCCTTTCCTTTCACTCCCTCCTAGGCCAGATGGTGTTGTCATGGAGGGATGACTCTTCTATTTGAGGCCAGGCCTCCCTGAGAGAGATGGTGATGCAAACTTCATCTCAAACCAGCTTTTTGACATAGGAGTCTCTTATTGATTTCTGGCTGGCCTTTCTCTCTCTCTCTCTCTCTCTCTCTCTCTCTCCCTCTCCCTCTCTTTACGTCTTCCACTCCCTCTCCCCAAGCAGCTGGCTTGGTATGTATGTGCTTACAGAAACTAATTTTGATATTTTTGTACCTTTTAAAATACTCTTTGGCATCCTGTTCAGTAATTACAATGTCATAACCTTGACTCATAACATCATAATTAAATTCAATTTTACAGTCTTGACCAAAAACACCTCCCAAACCTACCTTTTAAGCCATGTAGTTCCCCAAAAGAGGGATTTTCAAGGTACTGGAGAGTGGGTTGATGACGTGTCCAGTCCTCTTCTGGTAGCAGGGCTTGCTATGACAGACAGTTGTCTCTGCTGTCACCTGTATCAAAGTATTCCTCCATTTTGAAGGTGGGTTGTTTCATTGCTTGCTTCACTTGCTAAATTTCTATTTTTGCCAGTGCTGCATGGCTTAAAATCTCCCAATGCAGGAGACACTGTTCTCTACAACATAATGAAGCATAAGGGCAGGGGGAAGGGACTCATTATCCTAGTAGTCATGATGGTGCTATGACATTTTAAAATGTAACTTTGCATGTGCCTAGATGTCCATCTATTGATCAGTGTTGGCAAATTGTGTTTTTTTAAATATCTTAATATGTCCCTTAATAAATCAGGAATATGGGAAACAGTTCTAAAGCATAGTAAGGTTGGGTAGGGGGAGAGAAATGTTAATAACAGGATTCCTAATCTAACTAATACATGTAGCTGTCTAAAGTATGCCCCACCTGAGAGGTCCAGGGGCTTCATTGAATCACTGAAATTCAGTGAGATATACACAATATGTACAATTGATATTCCTATTCCACACTATTTTTCCTAGTAACATCTGTCTGTCAATTATTGGCTGTCACTGCTTTGCTGTAGTCTTTGCCATAGCCTATACAGTAGGGATAGAGAATATGTGATATTCAAGATGTTGTTTGACTTGTCACTCTTACCC
This sequence comes from Urosaurus nigricauda, assembly GCA_034509955.1. Lineage (NCBI taxonomy): Eukaryota > Metazoa > Chordata > Lepidosauria > Squamata > Phrynosomatidae > Urosaurus > Urosaurus nigricauda. The sequence goes on from JAOEGL010000003.1 coordinate 247,942,982, forward strand.
ACACCACTGAGCATGTTGACCAGGCCTGATGACAGCTGTAGCCTAACAATATCTAGACAGGCACACTTGCTATACAGGCAAAGATAGGTTTTATAGCAATCGGGTTCTTGAAATGTGTGTCTTATATTGCAAAACACTTTTATTATGAAATGTGTGTGTATATATGCTTTCAAGTCACCTGTTGACTTATGACAAGCACATGAATTTCATAAGGTTTTCTTAGGCAAGAAATACTCAAGAGGTGGTTTTACCAGTTCTTTCCACTGAAAAATTGGACATATCACCTGGTATTGTTGGTGGCCTCCCATCCAAGTACTAACCAGGACCAACCCTGTATAGGTTCCAAAATCCGATGGGGCCTGGTGCCTATAGGGTATTTAGGTCCCATCAACAAAATTCTACTGTGTGACAATTTGATTTACTTTTTGCCATATATTATGATTGCTAGAAGGAAAAAAAAAAGATATCCAACTGACATCATTCTCAAAACAAGATTCAAGGTGTGAGAACCACATAATAGAGGGAGACACAAGAGCTGAAGCTGAAATAAATCATATGTTTTTGGAGCCACAATATTGTGAAATGATCTTGGTTATCTATAGAAATCCATCTTTTTTATGCTAGATCACCAGAAGGCATATGGTACTTTTCAGACTAACATTCTTTCCTCTTTTGTCTTGTGGATTCTTATTATTCAAAGCCTGATTTAAGACCTTTGCTCGGCAATTTCAAGACAGCCAAAGGATGATGCTATGTTTCCAACTTGATGGCTTTGTTGCACCATCATCCTTTGTATCACTAGCATTGCTAAACATACAAACAAGGTACAGATCTATCTATCTATCTATCTATCTATCTCGTTTTCTCTTGGCAACATGCGGACAACATGTGGATAAGAAGGCTTTCCCTGTTTGGAAACATTACTGGGGGAATTCGAGGAACTGTAACCCAAAACAGCATTTCAATTCTGCTTGCCACCACCAAAATCACTGTAGTGCTTCTAAAATTTGCATAGTCTTTTAAAAACAAAGTGCATGAGAAGAGTTATCTTGTTTTAAATGGTAATCGTGCCTGCAGGTTTCCAAAGCACAATTTTACTTTAAAAAACAGGGTGGAAACTCTTTTTGTGTATCTTGTTCTTAACATGAAATATGACCTTTTCTCCAACAGACACCACAAAATACAACACTTGAAAGGGATCCAGACCATGTGTGTGTGTGTGTATCCAGGAGTTAATGAAATGCCATCTTTGGATTCGTGGAAGTTAGACACCCCTACTTTTGCCCTTTTATGAAACTGGATTACTTTTTGCACATTTTGCAACTCTGACTGTGTCTGCAGTTTCCCACATCTGCTTTTTGAATTGGTGGAGAATCTGTTGTCTCCCCAGTGGCTTGTGGTGGCTTGATGTGCTGCATCAGCAGCTCCAGATCCCAGAAAAACTAGAAATATTGTTTGCCACTTCCAGGTTACTTGGACATATCTGTCAAGAACTCTACTGTCTTTTCTTTGACAGGACAATGTTAAACAGTGGTCTGAAATATGTAATTTATATTTTTCATGTTGAAACTTCTTCTTTGACTAAATCCAGCAACTAAGCATGCATAATGCTTCTTCATCATTAATCACATTCAAATAGATGACTGGAGTAATTTTGTACTCTTACTCTTTCCCTGCACATTAATATAGGGGATAGTGGAGGCATTAGAATGATATCAGGCAAAATTTAGGTCACAAATACTGGCCCAAAATAACAGGCGCAGAAAAAACAAATTTATTATCCTTCATCCTAAAATGTCAGAAAATAGGAGAATAATTAATTACTATGTAATTTCCCCCACCCAGTTTAAAAACAGCATCCTATCTGCCTATGGAAATAAAGGTTGTCAGAGAAAAACAGTTGATACGGCTTGGAATGCTCTACTTTCATATACTTGGCCCTAGCTAGTATGACATAGTGGTCTGAATGTTTGACTAGGACTCTAAAGACCAGAGTTTGAATCCTGTCTTGGAATGTAAACTCATTCGATGACATTGGGCAGGTCACACTATCTCAGTCTCAGAGATGGGAATGGAAAACTACCTCTGAAGAAACTTGCCAAGAAAACCCCATGATAGGTTTGGCACACAGCAATAATAATCATATCCGTGGATTCTGCATCCAGGGATTCCATCAACCACAGCTTGAATTAAAAAAAAATCCAAAAAACAAGCCTTGATTTTTCTCATTTTATATAAGGGACACCATTTTACTATCCCAATATATATAATGTGACCCAAGTATCCATAGATTTTGGTATTTACCTGGGGTTCTGTAACCAAACCCCAACAGATAACAAGGGCCCATTGTACCCTTGGTTAATTTTCTCTTTCATTTTTAACTGACACCTCAAAAAAGAAAGGGCGAGAAAAATGTGGTCAATGGTTCCCCCCCCCCCCAACTTCAAAATAATGTACTCACTATCTGGAGTACCAGTGGAGGTTAAAGCTGGCTCCTGAACCTTTAGAACCACTACCGTATGCCTTAAAGTAACAAGTGAAATCAGCCTGTGTTGTTTACTTCTTATTACACCACATAAAACATAGAAATGTAGTCAACACATACTGTTACCCTGTATCTTTCTCTCCTTTCTGCTCATTTCCCCTTTGCTCTCCTGCATTGTGACTGTAAGCTGCTTGTGGCAGGCATCTCCTCTCTTATATTCTTTTTTTTAAATGTCATGTGTCATTGATACTCATACCTTGATACTGTAGTACGTACTATATAATTTGGGATGGGCAACTGTGGAAGGCTAAGGTGATTATTAGCTCTAAGGAGACCTTGAAGAGCCACACATTCCACATCCTTCCAGAAAAAAAAGGCTCCCCTAAATATCTTCTAGGTGCATACGGGCATTTTTGCCATGGGAGATTATCACACTAGGGTGAATTTCACAAGAATCATGCTATTGGCAGATAACAGAAGCATAGCACTATTGCGCTCTATAGTTCTGCACAGTTGTGCAATCACTCTATAACAATAAGATAAAAGCAAAGTGACGATACAGTCACAATCTGTATACCAAAGCTAACTGTGTTGCTATGTCATTAATATATCATGATTGGATGTTTTTCGCATGCATCATTGTCAGGCTACTGCATAGGTACAAAAACAAACAAACAAACAAACAAACAAAAAACCAAGGTTTCATCCCAAACAGAATAAAATAAAATTTCTATATTTCAAAAACAGGATAATATCTAGTTCAAATAAAATAGTGCCTCATACCTCAAAATAAAACAAATCTACTCTGAAAATGATCCTAGCAATGAGAGCAAACTGCCTGTGCCGAAGTGCAGTCTGGGAAAAGCTCCCCAATAGTGTGAATACATTGTTATTAGCTTCTGCACCTTTGTAATAGTGTGAATAAGGGACTATTGGCAAACCATTCAGTGTTTCCCCATTAATAAGAAGTCCTGCCACCTTTATTCCTTGTAGCTGAAAGTTAAGATTTTTTTTAAAAAAGGTTCATTAATGTGCCCATGTTTTGAGTTAGTGTGGGAGGAAAGGGGCTTTGTCTGTGATTCAATTTTCCTTGCTTTGGAAGAGGTATCTCTCTAACCCTAAGATTTTGCTTTAATTTTTTCCCCCTCAAGGAAACTGACATTTATTTAAAGTCCTGTTAATAATAACAACTACGAATTCTCTGTATGCCACAAGGGAATAATCAGTAACAGTTGTTGGTTTATGCATAAGTGGAAGTAAGCATTGAGAATGCTGGGGCAGAATACATCTGTGGGGGAAAAAATAACAAAGAGGATAAGCTGTTAGTGTGACCTTTGGCTTACCAAACTGCATGACCTCACTAAAAATAACAAGGACACAGAAGCCTTGCAAACACATTAACCCACCAGCAGAGAGTGGTTGAAATTCAATATTTTGTGTAATTTGTATTTAAGGAGAGAGAAAAATCAGTCACATTAATTCTATATGCGACTTATCTTTTAAATCCTTTGCAACATACTTTTCATTAACTGTGCTTCTCCGTTTTAAGTAGCCTTTCTGAAATGAGTTCCATTCTAGTGTTGATATTTTGTGTTGTATGTGCCATTTAGTTCTCACCTTGAATATTGAGCTACAAACTGAGCTATTAAGTGAGAATGAAAAGCCAGAGGTCTTTCATGACAATAGCATGAAAAATCCATAACTTGTTGCTAAATAGAAAATATGTCTACTTCCTAAATTATTGTCCTATGAGCATCTAATGATATTTTTTCCTTACCATTCATTATATGGACAAGCTAAGAATGGAAAAGCTTTTGTTTACGGTATTTATACCCCCCCCCCCCGCCTTCAGCCCTAAAAATTCTCAGAGCGGCTTACAATTATTATTTTTAATTAGATGGTTCCCTGCCCTCAGGCTTACAATCTAATCTTTTAAGTTTACTTTACGAATTACTGTAGTTCTCAGATTGTGTAATCATAGGCCAATAGTTTATGACAATTCTGATGTGTGGTTAAATGAAATAATATATTTTTAGTGGAAGTTACTTAATTATTAGCTTTCCTGAGGCATGGCCATGCTAGTCTGCTGCAACAAAAACAGTACAGCTTTGAGACCTTTTCAAGAGTAAGCTTAATCATTCATAAAATAGCTGCTAGTGATAAATGACTGAAGGGACACTAGGCAGCTGTCAACAATTGCAAGGTCCAAAAGCCAGTGGGGGGCAATTCCTCCCTGCCAGGATACTCTGGCCTGAATTCTCTATCATGGTGTACATTACATAACTTTACATAGGCTTAGTTACATAGAAGATGGGCTAAGAAATCCTGTTAGGGAATTGTGAAGATGCACAATGCGATACTGGCAAGGGTTCTTGTTGGACATCGACACTCCCTAGCTGGTATCCTGATTCCCATTGTGCATCTGCCCCAGTACACATTGGTCAATTTGTTGGCTCCCCTATGTAGTAAAGTAACATCAGCCTTTCATTGGAAGGGGATGTGATAGAACTGCCCAATTCTAATTCGCTCAGATGTAACCATATATGGAGATGTAAGTAAGAGCCCAACAAGATGCTTGCCTAATACTATTCATTCTTGGACAATAGAACTCCAGAGGGAGACTACAATATGAAACCACTGATTTAAAATAACCCTTATCACCTGTGGTTGGAATGGGTTAATGTTTTCTTTAGTTGTATTACAGTTTTCATCCTGTATCATGTGGTCAGAGTGCCATGTTGTACCCATGCTGTTCTGCATCCCTCCTGCCCCAGAACACAATGTGACAGTGATAATGATGGTATAAGTGTCTCTGGGATGCACATTTTGTTGTTGGGAGGGAGAGCAGGAGGCATCCACGCAGTACCCAGTTGCAGATCTGCAGGCAGAAGATCTGCCATGGATGTCTGGTAAATTACTGAAGATCTGGGAAGGTAACATCAAATCTGGCTGGATGCTGCATAGGTACTTGCTGCCATCCCTCCCTGTGGAATAAATGACTGTTGTAGCATGCTCCAAGCATGGAAGCTCATATGGGAAAATAGATATTGTACAAGGAAATACTGAATACCTTCTTTGCAATGTTTCAAAAATGGTACCAGCCTGCACATAGGATTTTGACCTACTTGTGTTAATTACCTTAGTAATTTTTTTTTGTACATTCAAGATGTTTCTAAGTTATGGCGACCTTCAGGCAAGCCTGTCATGAATTATTCTTGGCAAGATTTGTTGAGAGGGGGTTTGCCATTGCTGTGGCTGAGAGTGTGCACCTTGCCCAAGGTCATCCAGTGAATTTCCATGGCCGAATGGGGATTGAACCTTAGTCTCTTGGTGTCTTAATCAACACTTAAACTCATACAGTGGTCCCCCGGCTTATGAATCCCCCGGGTTGCGAAAACCCCGGGATCCGAAAGTGGCGGGACTGCTAATGTATCCCCCGGGATCCGAAAGATCCCCCGGGATACGAAAAAAAAACCCGTGCGGCCCCTTTAAATCGGCCGCGCGGTCCGTTAGCGAAAGCGGTCCCCCGGGAAACGAAAGCTTCCGGGTTACGAAGGTAATCCCGGAACGGATTACCTTCGTAACCCGGGGGACCACTGTATGTCACATTGCCTCACTAGCTTAGAAACACAAACTCAATTGTTTTGTGCATGGCCTATGTTAAATGTCACCATCTATATTATAGTGGAACACACTCCCTCGGAGAGTGGTGGAGTCTCCTTCTTTGGAGGTTTTTAAGCAGATGCTTTGATTGGGAGTTCCTGCATGGCCCTTGTGGTCTCTTCCAACTCTATGATTCCATGATATCATTTCATTTCTTTTTTTCCTCATTTGTTTACAACGTCCCATCTAGATCTGTGCAGATAGACAGGATAACACTATATACAACTGATCAAGTGTAGACCAATCCATGAAATTTATACCTGGCACAATATATTTGTAAGAAGTTCAGCTGCCAAAAGAACTCTATGGATAGTCTCATTTTCTGTTAAGCTGTCAGAGTTGCTAGTCATCACATAATTCTGTAATACTAAATTATTTTCTGTAAGGAGAATTACTTCTTTTTGTTTGACATAAGTATAACTTGTCCAAGGAGAAGATGACTACCAGCTTCAGGAATATGTGATCACTGAGCATATAAGAAAGCTTTTGACTAGCTATGAACCGTCACCTAAACTGACAAGAGAGAAACAGCTGGGCTACTTGACATCAGGGTTTAGCAAACATTTTGCCTTTGATAAATGGCTAGTTGGTTAAATAAAGTTTGGACAATTCATTTAGGCAAAGACTATACCTAGCATCCAAAACAGACTATAAGGCAAAAATGAGATTTTTAAAACTGACTCTTTATTGAGGAATGCTGTTGGCCAGATATCTCAATGACTCAGTTTGTATCCTTAATATGCTCTTTCAAAAGCATATGGATAAGGCAACAGGTGGAAATATTTTTCATAGTCAAGAAGTAGTTCTGCTCTTGTCATTACCTGGGAACCTAAAGGAAACACAATTTAAAGAGCCAACATGAAACAACAGGAAGCTCATTCTTGAAATGGAGTATTTTGCTTTCTCGTCTCAACAGACAGCTCCACTGTCAACCTGTAAATCTAGTCAAGCGGTTGACATAAAGTGCAGATGGCCCAGCTGAAGTCATTTCATTCAGTATTCATGGGAAGATTGCAAATAGCAGTCTTGAGAAAACACAAGTGGGTAGTTTGATAGTGTTCATCTCTGTAGTGGAGATATGATAATTAGATTCCCGGAAACCTTTGTACTTTATGCATCCTCTGAGCAGAAATGATGCTACTAAGTTGATCATTTTTCCCATTTTTTTCCACTTCTATCTTACCCTCATATTTGCATGTGTTATGGAGGTAGTAAACCCAGGGATGGAAAATCTCTCAGGTTTGCTTTATTTTATATTAGACTTGAATTATTTCCACCCAGAATATGAAGAAATAAGTAAATTTGGATAATTTCTTTTTAAAAAACAAAACATAAACTAAAATTAACTCCTCATCTATTTGTATTGGCCTAATTATGTAGGGTAAGAACAAGCATGGTCTAATGGTTTGGGTGTTGTAATAGGACTCTGGAGACCAAGGACATTACTACACAAGCCTTGTTCTCTCAGCAGTTGTGTCACTTTTTAAAAAATGGAAACATATCAGTTTCAGAGCAACCATTATTGTATATCTTCACAATCTCACAACTGGATTTGCTGCTGCCATTACACTGTCTTCCTGACTCCCCCTTAGCCCCAGCTCCCTACCCTATGCCCACCCAACATGCCTTTCAGGGTTTTAAATTTTTAAATTTTTCCAAACAATTCTGCAGCTCTGCTACTGAAGAAAGAAAAAAATGTTAAAAGAAATCAGCCTGTTTGGGAATAGTGAGGTGGAGGAGGCTAGGGGGAGAGGAGTAGACATTGACACCATTGCCACATGACTGACAATATTGCAACTGACCCAGGAGTGATATTTTGCACATGGGGACTAGCACAATTGTGAGGTCATTGACAGATTTCCCTATCAATGAAAAGGGACAACCTAACCGTGCTTAATGGACACTGCAGCTACAAGTCAGAGGTGGCACTGTTCAATTAATATTACCAAAGCCACTTTTTCCCAGTTCTAATTGCAATTTAAAAGCAATCTAGTAATCTCCCAGGGTTCAAGTCCTCACTTAGCCATTGAAACCAACTGACTGAACTTGGGCATATCACACTCCTTCACCTCAGACGAAGACAATGGCACCCCCCCCCCCGAACAAATTGTCTCAAAAAAATCCTGAGAAAAGGTCACTGTAAGTTGTAAATGACTTGAAAGCACACACCAACAACAAATTATATAGGGTAAAGCTATTGCCAGGGTATAAAAGGAATGTGTTGTACCCAGATGCTATATGGATAAAGAAAAATCAAGCAGTGGCAATGCTAATTGAGCACTAACATGTTTGAATATCTAGGGATTAAAACTCAGGACTTTCCCATATCATTGTAAAGAAACATGAGCTCTTGAAAGAGAGCTTCTTAGGTTTTGCCAGTTATTGTTGCCACCACATCTGTTTGCTCTGTGTTGCTGGGTCCTTTCCCCTTATTTTTCTAAGGCTGTTTGTTGTGGGATGTATCTGTGCTACAGTTCAGAAAAATGAGTTTAACAAAACAAAACACCACCCCACCCCAGGAATATGGTTTGCTAAGGGTGGGGGGTTAGTCCTGTGATTTAAAAGGGATTTTTTTCTGCCCTGGTTTTTTTTTTTAATTTTAATGTTATACTGTATAGCATAAAAGTGACATTGCACCTGACATTAACTTAAGTGCATCTGATCTTGGAAGTTAAATAGGGTCAGCCCTAATTAGTACCTGGATGAGAGATTGCCAATAAATACTAGGCTATATTTCATAAGGAGAAACTGGCAAAGCAACTTCTGATCTGAATGTTAGGCACAATGGCTTTTCCCCTGGCACATTTACAAAGACAGGCTGCTACAGAAGCCATTCAGTCAAGAAATTCCCCACATTCATTTTGAGATGCTGTAACATTCAGAGAACTCTGCCAAATACCTTCCTGGACAGTTTTTAATTATTGTTGTAAGAAAAATATTAAAATGCGCATGAGAATAAATACACTTGAAAGAAACCAGTTTTTAATATTATTTCTAGAGTCTCATAGAAGGAGGTCATCATTCTAAAAAAAATTCTTTTCCATCTCCTTTCTGCTAAAAAATAATCAATCAACCCTGACACTAAAACAAAGCCTAACATTTGTCCTGTTAATGAGAATGTATGTGTGTGAAACTATAAGTGTAAAAAAAGGGAGGAACAACCCCAGCATCTTGCATGTTAAAACTCTGAATATATATTTTTAAAAGAGTGGAGTGTGAAATGTCAAGCCTTATTGGGTGCCTCCGATTTATGATTGTTTGTGGCTAGAATTCCCTTGTCAAAATGCATATTGTGCATCAATAGGCATTAGACATAAAAGGAATTTATGTGAAACAGGTGGCATTTTAGACAGAAACCCACAGCTTTACTGTGCTCCTTCAGTCAGATCTATCTTACAAGAAAGTGAGAAAAATTCCATCTGTCTCAAGGGCATCCATCAGTGCACTTTGAACTCAAGAACAAACACCCCAAGTGAAAAATACATCAATGTTTCAAGGGTTTCATTGATGTTGTTTTCTAATATCAGTCATAATCCTTGTTCTCCTGCTCACTTATCCTTAAGCAGTATTCATCAATCTGCAGTCCTTGCGCTAGCCCTACCCCTCCAGAATCCAAATGTCATGGTGGCTTGGCAACCCTTTCTTTTCATGTGAAGGGAATCAAATTTACACAGGGTGCTGTAAGAAAGGTGCCTCTACAAGGACCTGGAGAAACTTAGATGTGCTTTATTTTATTTTTAATTGATTTCTAAAACATCTTTCAGGACCTAAAGCTCTTATAATAAGCAACACACTTCTAATAATGAACAGGGATATGTCTCTGACTGTGTCTTACCCAAGTCTATGAGAACTAGTGACCTGAAACTTGACTTGCATACTGAAGATTCCCTAGGGGTTTTAGTTAATGTGTTAAGTAATTAACTAAGCTCCCACCACTATTCCCAGCTTCTGCCAACCTAGCAGTTCAAAAGCATGCAAATGCAAGGAGATAAATAGGTACCACTTCAGTGGGAAGGTAACAGGGTTTGGCGCAGTCATGCTGGCCTCATGAACACCAGAGCAGTCCTCCGACAATGCTGGCTCTTTAGCTTAGTAACGGAGATGAGTACCACCCCCTACAGTCAGTTATGACTAAACATTCATATCAAAGGACAACCATTATTTCTTACCTTTTAAAATTATTATTAACAACACTTCTTTCTAACCAGGCTGGCTGGTAGATCCTGGGAGTTGCAATCCAAATTATTTTTTTCTCCTAAGCTCTGTTTCAGTAATTAGGTGGTAACTAGAATAAAAGTGAAATATGAATTTTAAAAATATTTTTAAGTAGAAGCAATATATGGCAGTTCCCTATGACTGGAAGTAGCAGTAGCATAGGTAGGAATATGGGATATGTGCAATATGACCCATAGCTGTTTATGAGGACAAGAAAGAATATTTATTTAAAATGGTTCCTGCTTGTTGCTAATAGGATATATTTAAGGTTAAGATGGATGCTTGTGTTGTTTTCTTGTATATAAAATTTTGATCAATAGCGGAGTGAAGCCAAAACCAATAGACAGATACAAAATTCTCTGATCTGGTTCCCTCCAAATATGTTCAACTTCTGAACTAAATCAACTGTTAAATGGTGAACCTATACTTTGAAATTCCCATTGTTTCAATGGTTCTGCTCTAGTTTGAACTATGAATAGGATTCAATTCTGTGATTTTACACAATGTCACTGTTTCTTTTCAGTTTCTCTTAGTCTTTCACTGTTTGTTTCTGGAACATTTATACTATAGTGCCATGTGATTTGGTATCATTCCCTGTTTTCCATTCCTGCACATGGCTTATATTAAACAAGTTATCTCTGCCAGCCATGTTTTGCTCTGCCTCAGGCTGCAATTACTTCAAAGCTCTGTGTTGGTGATGGTTATAGTAGGAAAAGGGCATTAGGCTTGTTGTGGTAAGGATTTGCTGCAAAAATGCATAGGCTTTGAAGAAATGGAGAGAGAAGAAGACTTGGTAAAAGAATGTACCAGATAAGAGGTGAGGGTGAGGATGTCCCTATTCATAAAGGAAAAGATGAAGCCACAACAGCTTCCCTTTTGCCCACTGTCCACATCTAAATATTGATATATTGTGAGGGATTCTGCAATCATGCAATTTTCTCAGGTATCCATGCATGCATGTGTGTACAGACCAGCCTAAAAATAGCATAAATGGTCAGAAAAAATAATGATATACCCACTTGAAATGGTATTTGCAGAGCATGGTTTAGAGAAAGAGTTCATCTTATCTTCAGCAATACAATAACTAGTGCCATGTGGCATATGACAAAGAAAAATGGGCAAAAGAGACATGGATGTGGTGAGTGGCTGGATGGTGGTGGAGACAGCTTACCTCATGGCATATATATTTTGTGTTTTCCATGATGGACTTTTGTCAGCCAAAATGGAGTTGGAAAGGGCAAATGGTTTAGAGTAGAGTTGCTTGCACTGAAACAAAGAGACAGACACTGTATTATGGATTGTATAGGTTGGGCGCAACTTTGAATGCAAATGATGCAATCATAAATCATATATACATTCATAGCTAATATCTTCCTCGGATTGACAAGGTTTAGGCAAAGCAAGGTTGAGGGGACATAGGGCCCAATGATTTCATAACCAGGAAATGCTGAAGTGGGGCTGTCCAATGTGTAGGCCTGGTAAAGGCTTTTTGTATTAGCCAATCGATATGACACGTCAAAGGTCAGCTGGAGTAGAGGTCACTTGCATCCCCTCAACTGCAGGTCCCCCCTTTTCATCACTCTAAATCACTCCAGGGTTTTCCTCCCCCAATTTAACTTGTGCTTGATATCCCCTCTTCCCTTCCATATCCACCAGTTTGACAAAGCAGTGAAAGCAATTGGAAAGTTAGTTGCTGGAGAGTGACTATAATCACACAGGAAACAAAAAAAAAACACAAACAAAATTGAGCCCTACAAGCATTGGAGAGAAACTCCAGACAAGGCGAAAAACCCATGCTACAATAACATGGGGAAAAACTCCTTTCCAGCCCCTGAAGGAGATAATTGAAGCCCGGGGATTCACAAAAGAACATTCAGCAGCAAAGGGTAGGTGGCTGGGTGGATCATGCTTAAGGGTTGGCTGAAACTGTCTGCCATGTGTGCAGGCTCTTATGGCCCTGCAAAGTCATGTGGCATTTCCAGTCCCGTGACACTTCCCCCCCTCCAAGAGCTAGTGTGAGAGTCATGCCAGATCTCACTTTGTGTCTTGAGATGGTGATGCTATCACAAGACTTCATCAGTCCTTGTGGTTAGGGAAGGGCAAAACCTTTGGAGTTAGTATTAAAAAATAAGCACAATTCCCCAAAAGAGAAACATTTCCTCACCTTCTCCCACTCATGTGCACACAGGCTTGCTCTTTCCACCTTCTCACAATGTTCATGAAAATTGCTTCTCAGTTCAGTACAAAAGATCACACTGGTGTGTCAGAAACCTGGCCTGTGTGCTGAAGAGTGTACTAGCAAGCACACTCTGAATGGCTGACTATAGTCTCCTAGCAAAGTCAAAAAAGACTTGTGCTAGGCTCTGAATATTTTAATTTGGATCATGTCCCTCACACTTTCACCATTTGCATAGCAGGGCTGTCGGGATTGCTGTGTCAGCTTTAACAAAGTTTAGTATGTTTAGACTTTCATGATTTAAAAACCATCTGTTTTTAATAATAAATTACTTTATGTGATCTCTGTATTTCTCAACAAGGTCATATGTCTTGTATTAAATTTTTGCATTAAGCAATATTGGGCAATCCCTTTCTCTCTGTTTTATGACTGCCATGTAACATAAAATGAGTACAGTTCCTGGAAAACTAAGTAAAAGAATAAAGAGGCATACCTGGCACATGCAGTTTTTATATTTTTCCCTATGATAATGACTAATAATGTGCCAAGTCTCATGTCATAGAATCATAGAGCTAGAAGAGGCCACATGGGCCATCCACTCATGTCAACTACAGTTTCCAAGCCATATCACTTTTGCTTAGGTTCATTCACAAATGTCTTACTTCATGCTTCTATATTAATCTGCAATTTTTTTAAAAAAAAAGCCAAATAACTCATAATTCTCTCTTCTATAAAACCATTAAAGGTACAGGAGCCATCTCCAGTTCTCAGTTTGGCATCCCTAAGCCACTTAGTTTCCAAAACTATTAAATCAATTTATTTTTCAAAATAATAAATAATCAGGATCTAAAGCACTAAAATAAAACAGATATTCTTTTACTTATATGCACATGTTGAAATTAATAATTAGACACACTCACACATACATATGGTTTCTAAGTGCATCTACACTATTTGCAATCCCCATTTGGATGGAATGTGCTATAAATGGAATTAATAGGACAATGCTAGACAAATCCTCCACAAAAACAAAACAAAAAAACAAACAAACAAACCAATACTTAATTTAATAGCAGTCATTAGCTAGCAGAAATGGTTTAAAAGACTTTTCAGAGAAGCAAATGAGCACATCTATTTATGACTGTACAAGTTTTTCTATATACTCTATCTGTTTCTGGCCAAAGATACAGTTGCTAAGGTGTTGAAAATTAATTATATTAAATATAAAACTTGACTTCATTAATTCTGTTATTATCTGGTGAGGCCACCTTTGAAAATCCCATACCCATACATCTCCCTCTCATCTCTTTCACATTCTTATTTTCCAGTAGTGCAGTATCTGTACCACTGTCCACCTCCTGTGTCTTACTTCCATCATTCTCTTTACTTTTATGTCTCATCATGTCCATCTCTGTCAACTCCCCTTACAGATTCTGGTTTGTTTTTCTGCATATTGGCAAATCTTCCTCTATCTCTCACCCCCTCAATATTTTGGCTCTTCTCCTTTTTTTCTTCATGTCACTCTCTTTTTACATTCCCTCCCATTGGTCTCTGACTTTCTCTGTCCTTTCACTGTGCACATCCTCTTCCTTTCACTGAACCATGTTGGTGTCAGAGCATTCCTGTTCCTACTCCTCCCTTCTTTTATCCTGTTTTTGTTGCTGGTCATTGTGCTCCATGCCAGTTGCTGCTGCTGCCATTCTCCATCATGGAGAGAAAAACTCTTGAGAACAGCAAGATTGATGAAAGCAAGTGAAAATACAATTTTGAGAAAACCCCAGAAAATTCATAACATTACATGCAATGACATTGGGTGAAAGAATATATGTTTCATTTTTAATGTAGTCCCTATTGTAATTTATATTAAGGCATATATTCATAAATTTAAATTAATATAAATATTTTTGATCTCTGAACACAAATGGAATTAGTGTGCATCATGTGAGCAGAGCTTGTGCATGCACTATGGATCTTATCAGAGGGGAGGAATTTCTCTTTATTGTGAATGGAGCCAATTGGAATGAATTACCGGAAGAGATCCGTCATATTTCTACCTTAGATGCTTTTTAAAAAGCACTAAAGACGGATCTCTTCCGGCAAGCCCATCCACCTGACCTCCTGTGATGATTGCGATGACCTAAATTGACAACTAGAGACCTAATTGATGATAGATATGGATGTCTCTCACTAAGTATGTATATGGTAATTGTTTTTATATTGTACCTTATGTTTTTAATTGTATACCATTGTATTGGATGTGAATTTTAGCTGATGGAATCCTGCCTCGATCCAGGGGGAGAGGCGGGAAATATAAATATATTATTATTATTATTATTATTATTATTATTATTATATTCGAATTCATGTAAATTTGCTAGTTTAGTGAATTTACGCAAATTCCAATTGCATTCGGAATGTGTTCAGAATGACTTCCCATTATCTGAAAATGACCCCCCATTGCCCGAAATTGCATGAGATACTTTAATTCACAATAACGTAAAACCACTGATTGCATTTGGAATGACTTCTCTTTTGCCCACAAACCTATTTACCAAGTAGCTGGTGAGATACTTTAATACGCAATAACATGAAACCCCATGATTGTGTTCAGATTGCCATTAGATTATACTTCCAATTTCCAATGTTTGATAAGGTCCTATGTCTAGGCTGCCTGTATTTTGCCTCATTTGCTGGTGATACAAGAAAGTCCAGGCAAGCAACATGCAACTATGACCCTGATGAGATACCAGCACAAGATTGGGACATCCAGGAAGACCAGTGGAGCTACCACTTGGTGTATACCATCTGAGGCTTCTTGGTAGGCTTTTGTCAAGAACTATGTGAAGGTGCAACTACTGTCCTTAATTGGCAAGCAAGTGATCTGTTGACCGCAGTGGACACACCAGAATGTTTGGTGGTCCCCAATTCCCTTTCTGCAGTGCTGGTTAGACCCTAGATCAAGGGCCCACAGGGGACATGCATACCCTCCAACTGTCCCATTTTGATAACAGTAGCTCCAATTAATCCTCTATTGTCCCACTTTCTCACTGACTTTTAAACTGTACATTTTGTCTCTTACCATTTCCCAGTTTCATCCTTGCATACTTCAGATTCTGCAAACAGAATTTAAAGTACAAACATAGTTTGAACATGATTAACTCAATAGGAAAGAGGACAGGAAAGGTAAGGGAGGAGTCTTGCTTCCCTGTCACCCTCCCTATCTGCTCAGTTGGGTTTATTTTTACAGGCTTTCTTAAACTCACTACATACATTCCAGAGGTCCTCTCCTTCAAATAATAGGCTAGAATCCTTTACCAGCTACTTAGTAAATAGGTTTGTGGGGAGAGTTAAAGAGTATATCAATAGTGTCAATAAGAAGCAATCATGAATATGTAAGCTACAGATGAGTAAATCTAAGTAACTGTTTTATATTTCCAATCATTATTTAATCATGATCATTACATTATTGCCTAAATCCTAACTCCACCACAAACCTAGTTTACCAGGCATCAGCATCATGGGGAGAAGGAGATCTATTCTGCTAGTGATTGAAGCATAGGTCAGTGATGTTTCCATCAGGTTTGGAGGGATTGGGCCGGAGAGGTTACTTAATTTAGTGTATGTAACTAATGTAACTGAGATAGGATTCCAGCCATAGTTGCATGTGAATAACTTTTGTCTTTTTGTTGCCTGGTCTTTTTGATGACATACTGATTTTGCTTGGCCATGTATGTAGGTTTTCATCTGTGAAATTTTGGAGGATATGGCAGTGGATGGTTGGACAACAATGGAGTTTATCGTACAGCCATTTTTGCTCGATCTGGGCACAGGACGGGATCAAGCTGCAACAGGCGAAAATGGGTATTATCACACACAAAATTGCTGTTGTGCTGCCAGCCGACCACCATCTATCCCCAAGCCAGCCGATTTTGAAGGATGGAAAGCCTCTGTACAATGAAAATTGACGGGATAAGTGCTTGGGGACAAGTGGTGGTCAGCCAGCAGTGCAGCAGCAATTTTGTGTATGATAACATCAGTTTTTACCCCCTTGCAGCCCTATCCCCTTCTGTGCCTGGATAGGGCAAAAAATGCACACGAAATAATCTCCTATCATATCTACCTATAGAGTGCTAGCTGGTTGCTTAAGGTCAGGACTAATGTACCCCTACACTCACTAAGAGAAAGCTGATATTTCCAAAATTAAAAACCACTTGGATTTGCCACATTAAATAGCTAAAGCTATGTCCAGCCTTTTCTCCTTGACCCCAAACTAGTTTGTTTATTTTCAACCCTGAAAATGTGATGGTGACTTACAGGAGGCCTTTTGAAGTCATCCTAGTGAACAAGAATCTTTGTGAAATATCTGTGTATACCTCTAAATCTAGTAGTTTTATATAATGTGTGTGTGTGTGTGTGAACTAGCATGTAATAACTAATTTCTTTCTCCCTTCTTTGAGTCTGAGTTTTGGCCTCCTTTGAGTTCCACTTTGGGGAGAAAGGCAACATATATGTTAAATAAACAGGTGCTTATGGATCTCTTTTAGGGTTTATCTATTACAGGGATAGAGAACACGTGGCCCTCTGGATGTTGTCAAATTGCAATAGCAGCTCACACTATCCATCACCACTGACTCTATGGCTGGGTCTAAGAAGATTTTCAGTCAAACATCATGAAGCCCACAATTTCTCATCTGTGAGCTAACAGGTAAAGAATGAATGTCAGTGCTGTTTGAAGAATAATAATGTCATAGACCAAACTAATGGAGATACTGACATTACAGCAACGCATACGTTATTGTAATGCAGATCCATTGTGCATACTGGAGCATGTCAAAGTCTCTTGGGCTTGTACTAGTGTTGGTAGCTGGCAATTCAAACCCTTCTGTGAATCATTCTCCCACAAATTTGTGCATTTGTAACTTGGGGATACAGATACAGATTTCACATGAATGCTGAATATATTTTCCAGAGTATGTACCATAAGCTATTCATGTGTTTTAGAGACTGTGTGCAAAAAATGACACCAGAGGAACATTGGACATTACTATGCCATGGTATCTCAGCAAACCAATATCTCAGCACAGTATTAAGGCATAGGTTGGATTGTTTCTGAAGAAAAACAATAGCATATACTTTAAATCCACCCCTCATTTGTTTCTTTTTATAGTTAAGCCTTTATAGTTATTAACTTTGAATAGAAGAAAACGCAATATTTTTTCTCAGTTTCCATGTTATTATAAGATGTTTAAAAACAATTTGTTGACATAGGGTGGGGGAATCTTATTGTAAATGAAATGCTTTATGAAGCCCTTGCTATTACTTATACTATTCCAGTTAAAGCTTGTACAAATATGTCTGCTCTTGAGTTTGATACTCTGCAAAGGAAAAAAAAAATCTCATGGAAATTTCTTTTTTGGATCCTATGTTGCAGTACATCGTTTCACAGAAGCAGACACACAGATTTCCAAAGAGTATTATAAAAATAAAACCAATTGTGATGGCATGGAATACATTAACCACAGCTTTGGTGTACACGCCAACTCCATTTTTAAAGTTTATTTCATTCATATGTACCAATGGTGCTTTAATCTTAAAGCCAGTAAGTTTACTTCTTAGCCTTGAGAAGTCAATGGGTTTAGCTATATCACCAAGCTATAGTTGCAGTTCTGCTCATCCTGATGTAATTCCATTGGTTCCTTAAATGTCCAAGGCTGCATCCACACTGCAGAAATAATCCAGTTGACAGCACTTTAACTACCATGACTCAATGCTATGGAATTCTTGGAACTGGATACTTTGGACAAGGCTTTAAGTATGTAGGAAGATGACATGTCAAATAGTTAGGTCACAAAAAAGTAAGAAGGAGGGGAGGCACATCACCAAGAAAAAAGACACAAATATGCATACAATTTATATCTAATCAAAATATTGAAGAATATAGCCCAAGTCTCTCCCAGGATTAAATAGTTAGAAGAATGAAGAGTGCAAAACTGACCTTCTGTGACCATCATAATGCTAGTGTTTATAAGAACATTTGAAGCATGTATGATCTCCTATGAAATTTATCCTGTTCTGTAGTTTGCTTTAAGTTTCCCAGCTGATGCCAATGCCCAGTTGATCCCCAGATGACTGTCATATTTTCTGATGAGATTTTCCAAGAAGATGAGATTGCATCAGCAATTGACAGCTGGCAGCTGAAGTCCTATGTAAGTGACACCTCAAGTGTGTGTTTCTTTATCTGGATTTTCTTGTTCATTGCTCCTGCAAAAATCCCCTGACCAGCCTATCATGAATACCAGTGTTTTTAACAGGGTTGGAATGTATATCCAAACAGACCTCCACTCAGAGGCAGAAACTGCATTAATTATGAAAGCCAGGTGACAGATTCCTCTTTTTAGAAAGATATGAGTATAATTTGTTTTGGATGAGTGATTTGAGCCTTTCTTTCTTTTTTAGAGGCCTTATTCCAATTATCTTGATATAGAAAACTGTAATCAGTAGTTCCCAGGAATGGGAGGTTTTCAATATAATCATAGAATTATTGAGCTTGAGGGGACCCCAAAGTCAATTTAGTCCAAAACCTGGCACTGTAAATATCACTGACAGATAACTATCCTATCTCTTTTTAAAAGCCCACCATCTTTTGAGGTTGTCTGTTCCACTGTTCAGTAACTCTTGCTGTAAGGATGTTCTTTAGAATGTTTAGTCAGAACTTCCTTTTTTGCAATTTGAATCCATTGGATTGGGATCTGCCCTAGAGTAGCAGAAAACAAGCTTAATCCACTTTCATCATAACAGCCCCTCAGATAGTTAAAGTGGGCTATAATTCCACTTCTTAGTGTTCCCTTTTTCACTTAGACCACTTCTTAGTGTTCCCTTTTCCAGGCTAACTATACCAAACTCCTTCAACTGTTCTTCAACAGCTGTACTTCAAAAGCTTGGTTTCCAGACACCTTATGATATCGGTTTTTCCAGCCCTACCTGGAGATACCTGGGACCCTCTGTAGGCAAAGAACCCTTTCCTCTAACTTAATGATGAATGCTTAATGTTCTACAGCTTTACAAAATCAGAATTGACAAGTAAATTTTCAATAGGATAATCAGATTTAGTTCTTTAGTTGGCTAGAATCATTAGCTTAAAAATGTCCCTGATACAATAGACAGTCAAACTTATTAATTTATTCCATTTCATTTATATGCTGCCTTTCTCCCAGAAGGCTCTCTCTTGTGTCCTCACCAAGTGAGCCTGTGATGGTGGTGGGACTGAGAGAAAGCCTTCCCCTGAAGATCTTAACCTTCTTGCAGGTTTGTATGGGGAGATACTGTCTCAAGCTCCATAGGAATTTGCAGATCATGACCAGCACTTTGAATTGTGCTCAGAAACAAACTAGTAGCTAAAGAAGCTATTTCAACAAGGGAGTTATATGCTCCCTGTAACTGGCCTGGATCAGTATTCTGACTACCACATTTTGAACTCACTGAAGTTTCCAAACCATTTCTTAAAGCAGCCCAATGTAAACTTGAAATTATTAATTCAATTACCACAAACACTTACAAAATCATGGGCTGTAGGTGGTATCTTTCCTCTTTATATCCTACACAGGAAACTATTAAACTGTGATGTCCAGAACTGGACACAGCAGTGGCACTCCAGATATGCAATAGTTTTTCTAAAGAGATTTTCTTGGCATCATATTTGCTGTCTTTTCAGTGCCAAGTGAAGATCTTGTTCATCCAGGTCTTTTGTTTTTTTTAAAAAAGCTCTGTTTCATTGCCTCATGTTTTATAAAGCTGTACAGTAGGCCCTTGATATCCAGTGGGGTTTGGTTCCAGGATGCCCCATGGAACACCAAAAATCTATGAATGCTTAAGTCCCATTATATTAAATGGATAATAAGATGGTGACCTTGGTATAGAAGGGCAAAATCAAGGTTTGCTTTTTGGAACTTATGGAGTTTTTGAATATTTTAAAGCCGTAGATATTTGAATCTGTGGATAACGAATCCATGGATACAGAGGGCCAACTGTACTTTGTTGTAGTCTGTTTTTTATATTTCCTTTGTGATCAGTCCAAAAATCTGTGTTATGAGGTGGCTATCCAAATTTAGCAAATAATTTATTTGTTATGTAAGTAGAACTGAAAGAAACAAAACACCTAAACATCATTGGAGTTTATCAGACAACTGAAATTGGAAGTATAATCCAATGGCAAACTGAATGCAATCATGGGGTTTCACGTCTGAGTATGAGTGTATCTCACACAATTTTGGGCAAAAGGGAAGTCATTCCGAACAAAATCATGGGTTTTAGGTTATTGCATATTAGAGTATCTCACACAATTTTGGGCAATGGGAAGTCATTCTGAATGCATTCCAAACACAATTAGAATTCACGTAAATTTGTTGAACTAGTGAATTCATGTGAATTCGAATTGGCTCCATTCGAAACAGAGAGAAATTCCTCCCGTTTGATAAACTCCTGAGTAAGAGAAGTCCACAGGCAAAGTGCCAGCTTGTGCTGCTGAATTTTGCTGGTGCCATGCTTTTGTTTTATGTGATGTTGGAGGGCCAGAGGGGTTCGAAAAAAAGGGAGACTAGGAGCAGTATGCAACCCATGGACCACACTTTGTAAGGGCATTAAATTACTGAGATAGAAAGGGAACTCAGTAAAAGTAAGCCATATACCGTATGCTCATTAGACAATAAATACCATAGAATACTGTCTTGAACTTCTAAGTATCTTTCTTGTGTTAATTGCATAAATATGCATACACCCCAGTAGATTTATATGCATATTTTGTGAGTAACAATTTTGTTCAGTTTAGGGCAAATTCTGATTAATATTTTTCCTCCATGGAAAAAGACTTGTACCAGAATTCACACAGGAACATACAAGGGGGTATCCAAAAGTTTTAATGATTATCTTGACCCTCTGAATACCTGATATTGTAGAAGTCTGCAGATTGCGCCTTACGAGGGGGTATCGTAACGTAAAGTTATTATGGCATATTGATGAAATTTTGTCAGTGTCATCATTGTTCCCTAAGTGCACATTGTTGAGAAAATCAGCTCATTGAGTCCTTTATTTTTGTGACTGGCTGTGCCAGAAGTGACTAAAGTGTAAAATCCTCATCAGGTGCAATCTGCAGGCTTCTACTATATCAGGTATTCAGATAGTGACTACATAGATATAAGTTAACTGCTGCAAATCAAAACAAAATTTCGGTCAATTTTTAGAAAAGGTGATCATTAAAACGTTTGGATATCCCCTCGTAGGAAAGATTCAAAAATACAAACCTAGAGTCTCACCAGCTTCTTCTTTTCCACATTTTTATGCATTTTTTAACATATGCTTTTAGAGTAAAATAATTACACTAGGAGCAACTATAGCATAAGGAGCTATAGATATTGTAAACTATTTTCAAGTATGGAATATCACCTGTAACTTAGAATTATATGGTTTGCCCTGTTAAAACTGTAAGTGGAAAGAAAGTATAGCCAGGAGCCTTTAACAGAAAATCAAAATATAATAAAATTGAGTTCTGTTTACATCTCACCTTTAAGTTTCCTCCTTGCTCTGTTGCTACTGGCAAACTTCTACAATGAATGCAGTTCCAAGCCTACTTAAATTATTATTTTTGTCTCTCTTTTCCTCTCTTTCTCATCTGTGCAATGTGTTAGCATTCACTGTCCACTCAAGAATTTCAGCATGCGTCTCTCACATGTTTATTATTCCAGGGCTGCAACTATGGAAAATCTCAAATCCCAGATCTCATATTGACTAAGCTTTTCTTGGTGAAAAACAGGATGAAAACATGGGCCTCAGTTTTAAAGTCTGACATCCCTGTAAACTAGCTGGGACTGCCACATGCAAGATGATTGAAAAGTTGTATTTTGAGTTTCTTACAAAAACATCCAAAGGGGTTTACACTTAAAAACAGTTTCTTCACTTGATTGTTGGTAAGAATTATTAGCTGACATGAATTAATGAAATAATTACTAGATCAAGGGTGCGTAACATCAAGCCCATGGGTTCCAAGTGGCCAGGAACAGCCACTGGGTGCCCCACCAAACATGTGGGAGAACCCATTCTGGATTTTATTACCACTATTCCTGCAGCTCCTCCAAATTAAACAGGAGCCCTGACAGTGCTGTTCTAAGATCCAGCATCCATAGAGTTCCTGTTAATCTCTGAACAATTACAGCAGAGGTGTTAGGAGTGAATTTTCTCCTCTATGGTAGCAGAGTCACTGGCTGCCCCTGTATATCTGTACTGGACTAATCCTGAAAACCAGGATGCTAGAATTTGGTAGCAAACTGCAGCTCCCCAATAAAACAAATATTTTTCTACTTGGTTTTCCTAGGCTGCCAATGTGTTTTGATGGCTCTATGGGAAGGGGTGTAGTCTACAGTGGGGGCTTTTGGGGGGAGAAAATGGTCCCTGGCCCTTCCCAAGTTGTCATATGTCACAGAAGACGTGGCCCATGACACCCGTATAAGACAGAAGGCGGAAAATGGTACCTGGATCCTCCCAAGTTAACATATGTCACAGAAGACATGGCCCATGTCTCCTGTATAAGACAGAAGGAGGAAAATGGTACCTGCAGCCCATGATTTTGTAAATGTTTGTGTTAAACAAATTAAGAATGTGAAGTCCAACTGACTACTATATTAAGGACACTTTTACAATAAATCAAAATGTTTTAAACTAATGATTCTAATCAATTAATTGTGTTAATTGATTATATGTTAATTGAAAATACTCTCCTATTGAAAAAATAACCTGTCAATTCTGATTTTGCAAAACTGTAGAAACATTGAGTATTAATCATGAAGTTAGTGGTTGCCTGCAGAAGGTCCCAGGTTCAATGCTTGGTATCTCCAGGTAGGGCTGGGAAAGACCCAGTATAAGCAGTAATGTACTAGATGGACAAATGAACCAACTTAGTATAAGGCACCACTTTACATTTCCTTGAACCTGAACTCAAGATTTAAATAGCACAGGATAAGAGCCATCCTTGCCACTTAAGTGAGAAGTAAAAAGTCTTCAATAGGATTTTCTACTCTCAAGGCAAATACTACTTTTTAAAAAGGAGAAGAAGCAATCTGAGTAAAATGGAATTGAGGAAACAACCTGACAGCTTCTGAACTAAGCACTGTTGGTTTAAACAAACAAAGACTGTAAGATGTTATTGACTTCTGAATGCCAGTCTTTTGAATGCATTATTAAGTTTTGTCAGCAGGGCACAATTCAAACAAGAAGAAAATCCTTAAGGATTTGGATTTCATTGCAAGGGGGAAATCAGTGACTATGTTTAAATAAATAAAATTATTCAAGATTGAATTGCTTACTTTCATAATTTCATACTTAATTTTGAAACAACAAAAATAGCTTTGAATTGTCTCCATGCTGCATTACATGGCATTAGTGAAGTTGATTTTTGATTTCCTTATTGTAAATTATACCATTACATAGCATTCTCCCCATCTACCTTTATCTTTTTCATAAAAGGGGACTGGTTCTCTATCAGTAAGCTAAAAATGAGGAGTGTGAAACATTGGATTGAAGCTGAAGGCATTGAATTTGCTATTTTTATGAACAATCCACTATAGCACAGCTTTGCCAACACTGTGGAAACCCAACAAGCCTGCCAATCCTTTTATCTGATTTGTTATGGGAGCATATGGCCGTGCCACGGAAAATCTTGGAACAATTTGATGCAGGCAATGTAATATTTCATTTGAAAATTTCTCAGGCAATCTCCCCATATTATGTTTCATTTGCACTCTCTATTTGCTTATGCTGAGTTGAAGATAATACAATGAATTTTTATCTAAGGGACATTGTCAGGATAATATACTATGGGAAGTAATCCATTGATTTTACAGATATTGTGGATTTCAGATCTCAGAGGTTCCTGCCAGCATAGCGATAGAGGGTTATGGAAACTGTAGTTCAAAACAGCTGGGGAAGCAAAGGTTTTCTACACTTGTCCTACTATAATGGAGGTATCACACTGAAAAGGCTTTCTTGTAGCAAATTTTATTTTTGCCTTCAAGTCATTTTTGACTTACAGTGAAACTAAGGCTTTTCTTATTATGATTTGTTTACAAGGAGTTTGTCTTTGCCTTCTTCTGAGACTGAGATAATATGACTTATCCCAGGTCACCCCATTGGATTCCTATGGCTGAGCATGGATTCAAACCCTGGTATCCCAGTGTTTAAATCAAATGCTCAAACCACATCCACTCATTATAGCATGTATAGAAGAAAAACACCATATTGTCTTGGCCAGTGGTCCTCTCATTTAGTAATTAAATGCAACTTGCAGAATCTCACCTAACATGAGTTATCATCTGTGCCTCTGATATCGGATTGTGTCCATTGTCTTTGAGACCACTCACTGTGTTGTGTGAGATGCATAAATCAAGAGCTTGAATAATGCCTAGTCAAGCTTCTAATGTTAGAGATGGGAAAACTGGGTCCAAAAACAAAAAGAAAGAGGATGACAATGGTATAAAAGGTTTAGGTTTGTGGATGTGTGTCAGTTTAAAGCTAGCAAAATAGAACACATGCACAGTAGCTGTGGAATAGTAAATTTGCCAAGAATCTGAAATGCTTTTTTTCCAGAGAGGGATGTTGCTCAGATTGGCTCCAATTTGTCTGTAATAAAGATGCACATAATCTTCTCCCAACCCAGTCTAAAACCTGTTCCAAGGCCTGCTTTCTTTAAACAACCACCAGCCAAACCACTGACAAGTCTGACTTCTTCTGAAGACTACTGGCAACTTGGAAAAATGAATGTAGGTATGACCTCCCACTTCTCCTAAAACTGGCAACTGACGGAGAGCAAATTACAGGGAAGTCATCTTTCCTTTCCTTTCCTTTTCTTTTTTGGAAGAGGATTTAATACCACCACCTATAAGCCTGTCTTTATGAAACTGCTTTTTACAACTACATGACAAAAGGTAACCCCAGTAAAGTGTAATTGTGACAGGAATTGCAATTTTGCTGAGGATTTTGTGATCTTTGTGAACGTTCTCAAAAGAAAATCTCAGTCATTAGAATGCATTCTCTGAACTACCTCTCTTTGTTGGCAGAACACCAGCCTACTGCATTCTTCCAAACCTGTACAATAATACTGCTTGTGTTCTATAGCCCCTCAAGTTCAGGGATAAGGCAAATGTTCTAGGTTCCATTCAAAGGCACCCCAAATAGATGTGTGTGGCTTTTGCTATCACACAGTCTATTTCATGTATAGGTTGCAATTTCTTTTACTTTGATGTGCTGTGTATATAAGTAGCACAAAGGTCAGTTTCATACTCTACATCAGTGATACCCAAAGTGGGTAGCATGCACCCCCTGGGGGTGGTGGTGGAATGATCCAGGGTGGTGGTGAGGGGGAAAGGGGGTGGCAAGGGAGTGTGAAGCAAAAGGTGGCAGCAGAGGATGCTTCAATCAAAGTATTGGTTCATAAGAAAGACAAGGTGACCCAGTAGCCTTTAGGTCCATGGTGGAATTGAGGGTTGCATGAAACTTCTTTTCAGTGTCTCTTAAAACCATAATGCAGCACTGCTGATCATTTAGTGTGGTGGCATCTCCCACTCTTCACCTGCACCCAGGAGATCACTCCCTTAGCTATTGGTGGTGGCAGGGATGGCCGAGAAACTCTTGTGAGGCTTGGCAACAGGGCATTGCTTCTATGCCTTGGAATGGCACCATTTTGCAAAAGACTGA
This sequence comes from Urosaurus nigricauda, assembly GCA_034509955.1. Lineage (NCBI taxonomy): Eukaryota > Metazoa > Chordata > Lepidosauria > Squamata > Phrynosomatidae > Urosaurus > Urosaurus nigricauda. Next base: position 247,969,258 of record JAOEGL010000003.1, read on the forward strand.
CTGACTGGAGCAAGGAGTCTGAGCATATGGCAATGGAGGAGAAGTGGCAGCAAAAGGGAGCTTTCAAATTTGGGACCTTCTGAAGCTCTGTGAGCTTTGCTGGGACTTGGCTGGGAATTTGGAACTACTCTGCTGCTCCTGTTTTCTTTGATTGGACAGGCTGAGAGAAGGTGTAACAGAAGAATCAATGTTCATGTACGCGTGTGTGGGTGAACACTTGAAGCTGTGCAAGGAAGACAAGTCTCTGGTGAAAGAGAGGGAAGAGTATCTGTGGTCAATTCTTGGAAAGAGTCCTTTGTCTTGGAGCAGGTCCTGCAGTTAAAATCTCTCCCTTTCCCCATCCACACCAGTCTCCAGTCCTGAGCAGTCTGCAAACCCCCAACACAGACATTGGCTGCACTCTTCTCTACCCCAATGAAGAAGGATTAAGAGTCCTTTCTCACCATGGTGAAGCTTTTCTCTTTGAACCTGGTTGCCTTGAAAGAAGCTGAGCAATTGGCTGAGCAGCAGTCAAGAGGCCTCTTGCCCCCACTGGCCTTTGCTAGAGGGATGCCATAGATGAGAGGTTTCTTGGTTTCTGTTCAGCCAGCTTGCTCAGTTGTCATTCCCAGGGTGACCAAGTGCAAAGGAAGAAGTGACCAAGATTGGTTGTTTTGAATTTGCAGTAGAACAGCAGACCTGATATTTTTTTAAAAAAAAATGCATGGGGTGCACGCTAGAGTTATTGCCAAAGATAAAAGGGAGCAGTAGCCAGAAAAAGTTTGGGGGCCACTGTTCTACATAAAGGCCCGTCTCAGAAATACCAAGGGCTCTATAACACCATAGTAAAAATCAGATTATACTACTTCAATGCACTATGTTGTGGAGCTATCTTTGAAGACTTATTTGTAAATGTCACTTTGCACAAAACTTGAAAGCAAGATTACTGCTGCGGACAACATATTCTTTGTTGTTGTGTACCTTCAACTCGTTTCAGATGTATGATGACTCTAACATTCAAAACATACTACAGAAATAATCCAGGTTGAGACCTGCTCTGGATTAGTGTTAGGGAATTCTGGGAATTGTAGTTTATTGTCACACCAGAGCTCTCTGACAGAGAAGGCTAAATGTCCCACAAAACTACAGTTCCCAGAATTGCCTAGCACTGAGTCAGGGCAGTTAAAGCAGCCTGGATTATTTCTGCAGTGTGTTTTGGACCTAAAACAAATTTACCACTAAGTTTTCTTGCCAAGATTTGTTCTTAAGGAGATTGCCATTGCCTTCTTCTGAAGCTGGAAGCAGGTAATTTGCCCAAGTCGCCCAGTGGCTTTACATGACTGGGCAGGAATTCAAAGCCTGGTCTCCTGGAGTCCTAATCCAACACTCAAACTGCTACACCGTGCTGGATCTAACAGTCAATAAAGATCTTTAGTAGCTTGTTTGTCAGCATATTACCATTACTGCAGAAATCAAAAGTAGCAATTGCTTACTGATTTTACTTTATGACCAAGTTTGCCATATCCAAATAGTGGATATATGTAATCTACTCACCATAACTCAGAATTTTGTAAACTTTGCTGACCTGAATCATTAGCAATCATAAACTTGTTTCAAAAAAGGCAGCCTGAATGAGATCCTTTAAAATGTGTAATGGCAACAAATGTCACCATTAAAACAAAACAAACAAACAAAACCTGTCACCAATTAGAATAGAAGTGATGAGATTTTAAATATCTATCCTCAACCCATAATTAGCTGGCAGCTTCAAAATCATTTTAGGTATTTTAAAGACTTTATTGTTTTAAATTCTTCTCAGCAGGGAAGGACAATGGCAACATAATTACTGGAAGAATGGTTTCTATTAAAGTTTATTAATTTTTAAATCCTACTTTCCTTTTCCATAACAGTAGGCTGTAATTTTTCACTGGAGAAAAATTATTGAATTAAGCTGAAGCAGAAATCCATTCTGAGTTGCCTAATTGTTATTTCTAACTTGTAGTGTAAAAAAAGTTCCCCCAGAAACCATGAGTGAGACAGACTAGTTTCATACTGATTTGCTTAGCTTCATGTGTCCCCCACTTTTTTCTCTTGACATTTTGACAACAAGCAGAATGGTCCCTGCTTCAGCATGATTGAAAATCCACCAAGCCCAACTCCCTCCTCAGTGCAGGATCTCAGTAAAGAGTAGCTGCCCTGCCTTTTTCTGAGGACATCCAAAGAAGGAGACCTCACCACATTTCTGGGCAATTGGTTCCATCATTGAACCCTTCTTACTGTCAAAACGTTCCTTCTAATGGCCAATCAAAACTTACCTTCCTGTAACTTAAAATCATTAGACCTGGCCCTACCCTACAAGGGTTACTCACCTAACCATTGTGGGTTGAGATGCTAGCCCTGCCCTGGAAACCTTACATTTTTTAAAATGGAAAGCAAGTAAGAGTTCACATACTGATTTTTTAAAACATGGATGTCTAATTGCTGTGAGCCACCTTGGGAGGCCTTTTTAAAGGCCCGAGATGGTATATAATTATTTCCATAGCTTACAATAAAGTGTGTCTGAATATCTAGGATGCATATGATTTTCCAATCACATCTAGTCTGAATTTAAATATTTCCTTGCAGAGTTGTTAGAGACTACTGAAGAAATCTTTATTCATACACAGGACTAGCTCATACAGTAGGAATGAAGCAACACTCTTACTATTCATACCCAAATGTTCAACATGGACCTCTACACAGGTGCAATGTCCTATATTCATTTGAATATGTGTAAATGGGCTCTAGTCCTATGGGCTGCCTTTGTGTATTCAGTTTAATGCAGACATCCATGTGCATTCTCTGGGGATGGGATCAGTCAGCATGCAACTGGGGAAAGGGGTAAGGCCAGGAGGCATACCCCTTTTCTTTCCATGCATCCAATTTTGACTATTTGGAGAACCTATGGGTCTCTAGGGAGTGGGTACACATTCAATTTGCATATTAATTGGAAAATCTATGTATGCAAGCAGAAAAGCTGCTACAAACACGCCTTTTGGTCTAATGCTGAAGTTCCATTATCAGACCACTCATCTCTTAAACTCAGTGGTATAGCTGGGGGAGATGCAGATAATAATAATAATAATAATAATAATAATAATTTTATTTTTGTATCCCACCTTTCTGCCTGGGTGAAAAAGAATTCTCTCTCTCCTGATTTTTGTTCACTCCACAAATTTCTAGCGTTGCACAGAGTGAAACACTGAAAATCATAGACATATTTGCTAAGTTCTCATTCCCTAGGTAACTGTACCTGCCACTTTGTTTTGGCTGCCTAAAGTTTATTTCTAAATGCTCAACTAAAGTTTTAAGTTACTTCAATGCTAGAAATTTGGAGATCAAAGAAAAATTATTTGGCATGTCTTATTTTAGGTAATCCCACCCACCTCACCCCCATAACTATATCCCTGTTTCAAGTGTTAGTCTTCTACAAAACTTTACTTAGGCAGTACAATATATTATCCAAGCAACTGGACTGCTTTAACATCTTTTCCTTTTTTTTTTAATTTTTTTTTTTGCACAGCATAGACAAATGAAAATGAAGTTTCCTATGCCTTCCTGGAGTGACACAGTGTTCCTTTTATTTGTTTCCCTTCTGAATATTTTTCATAAATTATCTGAACTCTGATTTGTGTTAGGGCTAAAGGGGGCACAAAAGCAAGAGCTCAGTTAATAAGGAATTCAGGAATGCTTTAGCTCATTTCAAGTTTCTTTCTTTTAAAGTTTCACAATATAATATTTATGGTAACCCAAGACCCCTTAAGAATGTTGCTCTTCAGTGCTGATGGCCAAATCCAGCTTGTGGCCTTTAACCATTCTCTCATTGCTTCCATATCTGCACATTTTTGTCATTCAAGCTTGAGTGAAGTCTAAACTTCTGTATGTTGTAGAAATCCACAGTCACCCTAATGGAAGTCTAATGCAACCCATGGTTTAACTGATAAGAGATTTAAGGTTCTCATATCTTAGAGCTTAGCCTTGCGATTCAGGGCCTGTGTTCTTTCACCAAGGTCCCAGGGTAAAGGGACGGGAGAGAATTCAAGACAAAATTTATTTATTTTTTTTACTACTTTGTGTTGCTGGCCTCCACTATTGCAAGCTGCTTTGAAACAGCTGTGTAGACTCTTCTTGAACACAGTACTACAGAGCAACTGCTTTGTAGTTTTTCTTGTCTTACTGTTTCCTTTCCGAGTCCCTTTCCCTTTTTTTTTTTGCTCTAGCTTAAATATTTGGAGTTACAGTACAATTTCCATTCTTAGTATTGCGCACTAAATTTTATAACAATGTTAATATTACCCTGGACAATATTAGCAACTGGTCTAAGGTGCCTCTATCACAAGCATGCCTCCTCACACACAGCAAGGCTGGAGTAGTCTTCCTGGCATCCACCACTCGTTGTATAACTGGACATGGTGATAGATTTCACAACTGCACATACTCCAGTACTAGACACTAGTACAGTAGAGTCAAGAATTCTGGGAACTGATGCTCAAACCCTCTGGAGGACCAAAGATTGGGATCCACTGGACCAGTGGAATGGCACTGTTGGCTACTGGTCTATTTCACCGAAATCTGACCTGAGCAGCTTGGACTTGCACTGTACATTAGCTTTAAAGTATAAATGGTGTGTAAAACAGAAATTTATCAACAACAGTTACAAAATATTCTCAAATTACCTAGAGGATAAAGTATATTTTACCACCATCCTCAAGAAAGGTCTTCTGCTGCTGCAGAGACTAGAACACGGAACAATGGATGCAAGCTGCAGGAAAAGAGATTCCACCTCAACATTAGGAGGAACTTCCTGACAGTAAGGGCTGTTCGACAGTGGAACACACTCCCTCGGAGTGTAGTGGAGTCTCCATCCTTGGAGGTCTTTAAGCAGAGGCTGGATGGCCATCTGTCAGGGATGCTTTGACTGGGAGTTCCTGCATGGCAGGGGGCTGGACTGGATGGCCCTTGTGGTCTCTTCCAATTCTATGATTCTATGATTCTATGGTTGCTAATTGTTTTTGAGAGAAGGATATAACTACTCATTACAATCAGCAACCTAACCAAATATCACTTAATATTTAACATTTTTATTCTTCTTTTTATCTTAACAGCCTTCGGAGTGCAAGGGTGGGCACGAGGCTGAAAAAAGGGCATGGCACAATTACATTCAAATAATCTTTTGCTCCCTTAACAGGTTGTGAATAGCATGCATAAACACATTTGAACTGAACTAATTAGAACAAAAAATTAAGTACAGTGAATTTCAACTCAATGGAGTTTTTTCTACTCAGTATTCCCCACATCATGCCCAGTGCCCAGCATATGAGTATTATGTTTCCAGAACATTAATAACTGAAGACGTCTTGAAAATGTAAACTAAAAAGGAGGTGTTTGTGGCTTCATTTCTGACAGTATCAATCGCAAACACCAAGCACCCAAGAATGCCTGGGAACATGGCTAGGATGCTTAAATCAGAGAATAAGGGAAGACTCGGGGCTGTGCTGCCTACTTGGCAGTCTGAAACATTGGAAATGATAGCATGAGATACACTATTTTCCCCTTTGAATAGGGCATTTCAGTTTGTAAGTCTGGTACTAGAGAGAGAAGACAGACAGAAAAGACGTATGTTTGAATAATGATAGTCCTTTGGACAGATCTGTACAAAGGCCCTTTGTGTCTAGGAGGACAGGCACCTCAGTAAAAATGTTTTGTTAGGAATCCCAATCAATATACTTTGATAAATTAGGTGTAGAATGACATCTAACCTCTTCGGAGTTTGTGGAAGTTATGTTTCATAGAATCATAGAATCACAGAGTTGGAAGAGACCACAAGGGCCATGCAGGAACTTCCAATCAAAGCATACCCGATAGATGGCCGTCCAGCCTCTGTTTAAAGACCTCCAGGGAAGGAGACTCCACCACTCTCCAAGGGAGTGTGTTCTACTGTCAAACAGCCCTGACTGTCAGGAAGTTCTTCCTAATGTTGAGGTGGAATCTCTTTTCCTGGAGCTTGCATCCATTATTCTGGGTCCTGTTCTCTGGAGCAGCAGAAAAGAAGCTTGCTCCCTCCTCAATGTGACATCCCTTCAAGTATTTGAACAGGGCTATCATATCACCTCTTAACCTTCTCTTTTCCAGGCTAAACATCCCCAGCTCCTTAAGTTGTTCCTCATAGGGCATGGTTTCCAGACCCTTCACCATTTTAGTCGCCCTCCTTTGGACCCGCTCCAGTTTCTCCACATCCTTTTTGAATTGTGGTGCCCAGAACTGGACACAGTATTCCAGGTGGGGCCTGACCAAAGCAGAATAGAACGGCACTATTACTTCTCTTGATCTAGACACTATAGTTCTATTGATGCAACCTAAAATTGCATTGGCCTTTTTAGCTGCTGCATTGCACTGTTGACTCATGTTCAACTTGTAGTCTACTTGGACTCCTAGATCCCTTTCACATGTGGTTTCGTTCAGCCAGGTGTCTCCCATCCTATATCTGTGCTTTTCATTTTTCCTCCCTAAGTGCAGAACCTTACATGTCTCTGTACTGAATTTCATTTTGTTAACTTTGGCCCAGCTTTCTAGTCTATTCAGGTCATTTTGATTTTTGATCCTGTCCTCTGGGGTATTAGCTACTCCTCCTAATTCGGTGTCGTCTGCAAATTTGATAACTAGGCCCTCAATACTGTCATGCAAGTCATTAATAAAGATATTGAATAGCACTGGGCCCAGGACAGAACCCTGTGGGACTCCAATGTATTCATGATAGGGTTGTTAGATTTCCAGGACACTCCTCAAATCTTTGGAAATCAAGCTCTGCCTGCTGTATTTCATGTGTAATTATATACATTTCATATGTAAATTTTGAAGCAATCTTAAACCCCAGAAGGCACTTGGAAAAAATGGATTAGAAAATGGGTCCGGCACAATTCATAGTGCTCCATGCTTGGTTGGATGCATTAAATAAAATTGTTTTCTTTGTATGAGTCAAGATGTTCCAGTGTAAAGGATAATTATGCCAATATAAAAACTGTGGCTGGAATTCACATGGACAGTTATGAATGTGTAACTACAGTAGTTATATATGTAACTATGTAGTGACTCCTGGCCTGACCTCTCCCACAATCCCTACCTCCTGGGCTGCAGCCCCTGTGGGGATTTGTTCCCCTGTCAACTGGGAAGCAGCTGACTGATAGTCCAACCCCAGTCCCATGAGTGATCTCCATTGCAACAGACAAAAGCAGGGTCCCTGTCACAATCTTCGGAGATTGTTCATGCAAAAGAGTAGGTGAGAACATCAGTCAGCTGCTTCTGATCAACAGGGAAACAAACCCCAATTGATCAAAGCAGCAGTTGTTCAGTAAGTAGGGATGGTGGACTTTCATGGTTCCTATTTATTCCCCTAAAACAGGGGATACATAGAGTTCATGAATACAAAACAGTCATTAATGTGTAAACAATAACTGACTGGCTAAATTCCAGTGAATGGTTTGTGTGTGTGTTTTTAAAAGAATCTAACTAACCTATCTCGCTGGTACTGTTTATTTTCAAATAACTATGAGAAATAGGATGCAGGACAACATAGGTCTGATGCAGCAGGTCTCTTTTGCTTTGTTCACCTTTTCATGACATATTACTCCCATCTGTCGCATGTCCACCATGACTCTTCCTATGGCACAGATTTGTGGGGGATAAAGGAGGCTGAAGGGGGAAGTGGTAGTTGGAAAAATATTGCCTTTTCCCTCTCTGTGTGCTCAAGACTTTTCTGAATCAAAAGAGCTTTCCAACTGGAAGTCTATCACTACATCCAAACCATTATTCTAATGGCAGTCATAACTTATGGGGACATTATGTAACATGACTCAAGAGTCTGACAGAGTGCAGTTGTTGTTGTTGTTAGTTACCAAGATTTTGGTCAAATTTCCAAATGGGTAAAAATTAGAAACAAAAAAAAGGGGGGGCATAACTCATCAGGAAGCTCCAGCTTTGGAGGCTTTGGCAGCCAGGAGCGGCTGAAAAGAGACCCTCTGCCCCCGACGCTGGTCTTCTTGAACCTGTGCCTTCTCCCAGCTGCAAAGATGTCCAGCAAAACAAAGTGTCCAGACTGTGGCTCCCTGGAAATTGTAGAGGATTCTCACTATGCTCAGAACCAACTACAGTGGTCCCCCGGTTTACGAATCCCCCGGGGAACGAAATCCCCAGGACCCGAAACCGCCGGGACCAAAAAACATCCCCCGGGATCCGAAGGAGAAAAACTGTGTGGCCCCTTTAAATCGGCTGCGCGGTCCATCTCCTAATGCGGTCCCCCAGGAAACAAATATTTCCAGGTTACGAAAGGTAATCCGGAACGGATTACCTTCGTAACCCGGGGGACCACTGTAGTATGTGCAGATTGTGGATTCATTCTAACTGAAAGACTTCTCACTACCACATTTGCTCCTTCTGCAAGCAAGAAGAGCCCTCCCTCCATCCACCATCTTGAGGGGGAGAGAAAGGCAGGCCGGCTCTTTCTGCAAGGAAGAAGAGCCCTCCCTCCATCCACCATCTTGAGAAGGAGAGAAAGGCAGGCCAGCCCCAAGAGGCCTTGCCTGAAAAGAAGAAGAGCCCTCCCTCCATCTACCATCTTGAGGGAGAGAAAGGCAGGCCAGAGCTCCAATAGGCCTTGCCCGAAGGGAATAAGAGCCCTCCCTCCAGTCCATCTGTCTTGGTCCAGGCCTCTGAGGGAGAGAAGATCTGTTGGACTTTCCCCCTTCTCCACCACATCTTCCTTCTCCTTTTGTGTTGTGTCTTTTTAGATTGTAAGCCTGAGGGCAGGGAAATGTCTAATTAACAAATTGTAAGCCGCTCTGATAGCCTTGGCTGAAGAGCGGGGTATTAATTAAATAATAATAATAAATAACTTTTTTAAAGGGTCAAAACAAAACAGGAGACTACTACTAAGATTTCTAAGGGAGAAAAAAAACAGGAAGAAAAACAGGCAGATCTATGACACCCCTTCTAAAATGTCAGAGATTTTAAAAGGATGAGAAAATGACAGAGCACTGTCTAATGTAGTGCTTGTAATATTTCTGAAGATCTCTGAAGTTTAAAAAGGGGTGGAGTACAGAAGACATCCATGGATCTCTTTAGTGGACTCAGTTACACAGCAAGGCAGTTCCAAGTACAGTTTCACTAGAAAATGGGATAGCCGGAGTGAGAAAAAAGCCAGGCAAGACAGAGTGGATAAGGGCTCTGCTGGTAAGATTCCTGAGATAACAAATGGGAAGGTAAATGAGAGACAGTCCTCTAAGGTATTGCTGGTAAGATTTCTGAGATGAAAAGGGAGGCAAGAAACAAGGAGCCCTGTGGACTTCTTTTGAGGCATTATGTACAGACCCAATCATGAATACACTTTAGTTATTAGTAGCAGCTGCTCCTGCTGTTCCTCCAGCTCCTGCTACTATTACTTTAAAGTTCAGATTAGTTGCCATACTTTGGTGCAATACTAAAGAAATTTTGGGAGGTCATTTGCAAACTTCTTGAGTGTGTTTTTTATAGCATTTCACTGGTTAGATTTATTATAATCCTGAATTCATCAAAAAGGAATTATATTCATGTTACTCATTAACCAAGCTGCACCATATTATGTATACAATCTTATAAACCAGCTCTTTATTTTTGACCAAAGGGCACTCAAAAGTCATATGCATGACTAGGTTTCTAGTCAAAACACAATAAATGTAACCCTTTGCTCTTTAAACCAAGAGGTCTCATACGGAAAATACATTTCCATGGATTTGATCCAAGAAATCCACTATAGCAGTACCTACCAAGTTGTAGTCTTAGAGTGAAATGCACACCTTTCTGAAAGCAATCACTCTTTTTACAGTTGTTTGGTATGGTCTATGATTTGCATATTGCAAATGTGTGCTATATTTATGCTGCTAACATTTTAAAATAATGAATTGGATGATGGCGTTACTAAATATTTTCCACTCACATCTAGAATGTTACTTTTTTTAGATGGAGTTTTGGACATTAAGCCACTGGGATGGGAGTCAAAGCATTTTTATGTAAAATTTGGAGCTTCTCTCTTTATACTGTATTTAGTTTCATTTACTTTGCACATTTGGTCCTCTGAAGACTTTACATCCAAGATAATATTTAGTTTATACTTTTGGTGAAAGACATATAGGGAAAAACATAATCATCTGATAATGTACACTATCACTAATGCTCACAAATATAATGTAATTGTATAAGTAAGCAGGCACATGTAACTGTATAAATAAATAAATACACATACATTGATGTCAATATCCTGATATGCACTGGAGCAGTGATTCCCAAACTCTGATCCTCCAGATGTTTTGGGCTTCTGCTCCCAGAATTCCTGACTGTTGACCAAGCTAGCTGGAGCTTCTGGGAGTTGAAGTCCAAAACAATTGGAGGACCAAAGTTTGGTAACACTACACCAGAGCATGGATAGTGAATCTGTGGCCATACAGATCTTGTTGGAGGTTATCTCCCATCATCTCTGAATACTGGTCATTCTTGCTGGGATTAATGACAGCCTCCCACATTGCTAGTCTGGATATTCTTTACTAAAGTAGAATAAGAGGGAGCCTTTAGCTAATTTAAAGAGGGAGCCTTTAGCTAACTTAAAGCCTAAGGCAACAGTTGTCTTTCTGTTACAAGTTTCTAGAGCTTGTTTTGGTATGAAGTGCTTATGATCAAAACTGACCCAAGACATATTGCCTCCTGAGGCAAAATATAAGATTTTCCCCCACTCCTCTTCCCTGGCTCCACATATAGAAGCCATCTGGACTAGCAGCTTAATCTCTGGCAGTTTTATAAAACAGCATTTTTCACTGTTCCTGTGGATAACAGGGTAGCTTAGGACTCTACTGCAGGAGCCTCCTCTCCTGTGTTGTCTTTAAAACCACAGTTCAAGTAGGATTGCTTTCTGTCTTTACTAGTGCACCTTTGTAACCATTGTGGGGTTGTAGGCCTCAGACTGGCAAAAAATGTGGTTCTGCTTTTTGACCATTTCTGGTTTCTGATAGTACTGTAGTCCTTTAACCCATCAGATAAATCACAGCAGAATATAAGTGGGAAAGGGGCTCAAGAATTTATTCTTTTATAGTAATAAGAACTCCTTTTAAAACTATCTCTAACACAACAGCAACAACAGAATAGCAATGAGGTCATGGGGTAAACCAAATAGAGGGTACTATTATGCAAACGTACAGTTGGTCCTCCTTATGCACAGATTTTTTATACATGGATTTGAGCATACATGGCTTGAAAATATTCCCCAAAAGTATAAATTCCCAATAGCAAACTTTTATTTTCCATTTTATATATGGGACAACATTTTATTGTGCCATTATATTCAATGGGACTTGAGCATACACAGATTTTGTTATCCACGGAGGGTCCTGGAACCAAATCCCAGCAGATAACAAAGGTCCACTGTAATTTCAAATCAATCCTACTTGCTGTCATGAGGACCACCCAAACTGTTTATTTTCCCTTTTTAGAATTCACCTTCAGATGGTGCACAGTAGTGTGGTTACTTATTTCAGACCCAGACAGGATTGGAAGTAATTAACAATAAAACTTTATATGAAATACAGTTTAACAATGTTTCACTTGTTCAGTTGGTACATTCACTTGTTACTGTTTCAGTTTATTGAACTTAGTTACACTTTGTTATGCCTCTTGCTTTCTTTCTAGAGAATGCCAGTTTCTCTCACTTAGGACCCTCACACTGTCCTCATTTACTGTTATCCTTTTGACCTTATTTCTATGCTAGCCCTCAGGCTAACCCTATCCCTCAGAATATCAGACCATCATCTCCCTCATTTGGAGTGCTGTATTAGAACCAAGTCCCTCACTTCTGAACTTGTTCCTTATCAGACCCTGTCACAGAGCTAAGGCATTTCCTTCCAGACTTTAGCTCTTTCAGGGCCTCTAGAGATGGACAGATCAATGCCACCCCTTTGAGCCCTGGCTGGAGGCCTCAGCAACCATACACCATGGCCTCTGGAAGGAGCAAAAAGAAAAGGGGCTTCTTTTTGTAGACCAGAAGGGGCATCATAAGTGCCATGTGGATGGGCAGCAGGATAAGGGCTTCGAGTGTGCAGACGCTCAGCCTTTATCAAGCTTACAGGCCGACATAAAGTGCCAGTCTGTATCGCCCCACAGTCCCTAACCTCTGGATTTTCACACAATCAGACCCTAACTGTCTGAAACCAAACCCCTATCTGACACCAACTGTCAGCAATGGAATTCTTCTCCTCTTACCGGCAAACATTCTATTGGCTGCCTTGTGTGATAAGCTCCTTAGAGTGGAGAACAGGCTGCTGTCCTCTGCTTACAGAGACAACCATCACACTTTGCCTAATAGTATGGCCATCCTGGATTACCATATAGGATTTTTGTAAAACACAGATAATGTTGAGCATTTAGAAGGAAATGCCTACATGCGAATACTATGCATTATAGCAATGAGATTTCTCTGCATCTCTCCTATTAGAAGCCTATAGACTTCTCATTTTCCCCATGCTATGAATTTCCCAATGATTTTCCACTCATCTCTCCACCATGTGTCACAAAATGATTTTCAATTGGACATTTCATTCCCCTCAGCTCTAAAGTGGAGAATAGTGTTTTAAGGAGATTTTAAAAAAGACAACCCAAACCAAAACCACTGTCTGTCTTTCATTCCTTGTAATACATTATGCCCATTCCTGTCTTTCCCCAAAAATGTTCTTTCTAAATGAGAATGTTTCTAAATTAGAAGTTGCATGATTTGAAATCTGCATTTCAATTTTAATTGTGAAGACCAATTGCAGTGCTTTGTGAAAATAATATACCCTTTATAGCTTTTGTCTAAGAGTATCAGATTCTTAAGGTTTTGGCTCTATGGAGTTTGTGAAAGCATTGCCAATCTGGAACCCCTTGACACTTGGTGGGTTTTCTAGCAATAGAATACTTTCTTGTTGATTGTATGGTTGTCCTTGACAACCCATCTTTTCAACTCTAGATGGTTGTTTTGATTAATTATATACCAATATATTTTTGATTCCTGTCTCCAAGATGCTGCCTATTATTAACCGCAATCACAGGCACAGAGTTGAAGCATCATCTCTGGAGTCATTGCTGAGTATGAGTCAAATGTGTGCTGATGCATTTTCTCCTGCTTGGTTTTTAATATGTTATGGTTTCCAGTGAGAAAGTTCACTAGCACTTATATGATTATTTGAGTCAAGGCTGGTCAGTGGGCATGCTGTGGGTAGGGAAACATCAGTCCACTTCCAGGAAGAGGGGACAGGAATTTCAATTTGACCCAGTTTTCTCTTTGCTCTTCCTGTTTCCATCACAGAATGATTGTAATGCAAACCTAGGTGTCTTCTTTTAGAAACCAAACCCCATACCCTCCAATACTTCACAGATGATAACCAGGACATACAATAATGCAGCCTCAGAATGCATGCAAGATGGGGAAAGTTAGGAATGGGGAAGAACAGACAAGCTAGGAGAGGCTGCAGTGGTTTCCTAAACATTTAAACTTTCCCCTTTACATGAAAAAAAAAATCCATTGCCAAATCACTGCTCCCCACCACCAAATGGAAATTGCCAGATAAGCCAAAACTTTGCTCTCTGTCCCCACACTCCATCTCTTGCTACAACACTATAAGGCTATAAAGTTATGGTATCATATGACTCACACATACTCAATCACACAAACAGTCTCATACACACCAGCAAATAGAAGAGTCTTACTGCTTTAAAAAAGAATATATTTCATAAATGCTTTAAGATGGGGATAGAACATACTTCTCAGACATTACAAATTGATGGCAGGTGATGGAAAGCATCACGATAAATCAGACAAGTTGATCTTTAGCTTCTGGCAATGATTACTTAAATCTGAAAGAGAAGTCTGATTCCCCTTCACTTCCAGGAAAAAGGTAACACTGTTTTCATTTATATTTATATTTTTGTGGTGGGGGTATGTACCAAATGTAGTTTGTGAATGTACCAAATTAGTAAAAGAGGAAGGGATAATGGAGCTTATCCCATGGCTTACTAAATTAATTTACCTCTATCTGGCTTAAAGCTTAATATGAACAGCATCCTGATTTTATCAGATGGTTTTTGCTGATGAATTTGCCACCCATATACATCCCAGTTGCATCCCCACTTCCAGGAGCACTTTGTCAGCCATTTTCTTAAGCCTGAAAACTTCCAGATCTGAAAAGAGCTGCAAGGAGTGCTGCTTGAAGCGGGGATGGAACTGGTCTGTATTTGAGAGAATATCACGATACTGCCCACATTAAACATTAAACCAGATGAAAGTAAATCAATTTATTAAGCCATGGGTTAAGCTCCAATGTCTTGTTGGACATATGGGTTGGGCAGACCCAAATGCTCTATGTGATAAGCTTCTACCACAACCTTATGCTGATTCTGAAAGTGCAACAGGACAGAGAGCAAATCTGATTGTCCGGCACTCAAACCACTATACCACACTGGCTTTTTAGCAATCCTAAATATAAAATATCACTGAATTAAGCAGCTTTATTAGAAGAGACAGACCCCATATTTCTTCACTTAGATTTATGTTGCTTAAGTCACTGTACAATCAGGCTTTTCAAATATTCCATGGACCATATTCTGTTAATACATTTCCATAAGCAACATTCAAACAAAGTTTATTTAACTATTATGCTGATGTCAGTGAAGCATTTTGGGACCTAATAAATGTTAATGTTTATATTTAATATTCAGATTTACTCATAGCTTTGTTTTCAGTTTGAAAATTGTATCTCTATATACTAATCCCACTCCAGCTATTGTTATTCCAATTGTGAATTGTGTTTAAAAATAATAAAAAGAATATTGCATTATCACTATTGTAAACACTGTTTTTACTTTTAAAAATGTAAAAGTATTCCCCATCGACAAGGTTGTCGTGTTCAACCATAAGGGGTGGTGCTCATCTCTGTTACTAAGCCAAAGAGCTAGCATTGTCATAGACTACTCTATGACCATGTGGCCATCATGACTGCACAGAACACTGTTTACCTTCTCACCAGAGTGGTACCTATTTATCTACTTGTATTTGCATGCTTTCAAACTGCTAGCTTGGCAGCATCTGGGACTAGTAATGGGAGCTCACCCCATCATGCAGCACCTGGGCATCGAACTGCCAACCTGCCAATCTTGCAATCAACGGAGTCATACTTTACTTTTTTAAAAAAAATCCAGTAAAATAGATTTCTTCTAAATCTTTTTAATAATCCAACAATTTGGAACACAGGAAAAATATTAATCAGTAGTGGCTGATGGCTTCCATGTCAGTGGTTTCAGCTGGCACTTAAAAGGAGTTATTCAAGTTTCTGAACACTATCCCAAAATAGGGTCAGCATCTTAAAACCCAGAATGGAATCATCATCCCACTTACATGGGAACCACAAGCTGCCACTGCTGTAAATGCAAGCATACCTCATTTAACAAAGTCTCATAAGTTCCAGCTAATATGGGTAATGACCACACTAAGTGGGGATGACAGGGATGGTAATCCAGGTGGTGGAACCTGGTGTCCAAGTAACACATGTGGAATGTGCTGCCATTAAAAAGTAGGGAGATATAATCAAAACAGAACAATGTTTGGAGGAAACACACCATTCCTGAAAGAGAGAATGGGTGGTTTTAAATGAATCCAGCAAGGCTAAGGCTGTGAGCCATGTATTCAGACTATCTTTTTGAGTTTTTCTTCTTTTCTCATGGGCCTTTGTTGGAAATATATTAAAGAGATTGTTTTCCATGTACACAGCTATTTTCACACATCATAAAACCAACCCAGCATGTAAAATCTCTGGCTAGTTTTGTGAAGTGTGAAAGATGTTGCCCTTTGATAAACTACACAAGAAGTACAGGAAACTTTTTTTTCTATTGAACACTGCATCTCCAGGGTGGGGGTGGATGTAGAATTTGTTGAAGCTACATGCTAGTGGTGGAGAAGCCTAAGCCAGCAGTAGGCAAAGGCAAAGCATTTTTCCTCTTTCTGGATCCCCATTCTTCTCTCACTTTCCTTCTGTCACATTTTCTCACCCTGTCTCCTGTCGCTCCTTACCTCCTCTCTGTCTCATGAAAGACACACAGGCATACATACACCTTCCCTCCGTTTCTTGGCTTTCCAGCAGGGGATGAGCCAGCATGGTGTAGTGGTTTGAGCAATTCACTATGATCCTGAAGACCAGGGTTCAAATCCTCACTCAGCCATGGAAACCCACCCAGTGACTTGGGCAAGTTACACTTTCTCATCCTTGGAGGCAGGCAAAGGTAAACACCCTCTGACCAAATCTTCTCAGGAAAACCCTGTGTTAGGTTCACCTTAGGGTTGTCATAAGACAGAAATGACTTGAAGGCACACAACCACAAGAACAACAAGAAGGCTATTGAAGGTCTGAACTGCTTGCTTGGAGACAGCTTTTGAACTCAGCTCAGAGCTACATGAAATTTAGTCAAGGGCCATCTGACATTCAGCCAACCCCTCATACACACAAACCCCACCTCCTGTTTTTATTTTCCAGAATAACTGTTTCTATATTATATTCTAGTACTTCCCCACCCCCATAGAACTGGCATATACAATGTAAAACTTACACAGGTCAGATTGAATGTTTTCAAACGGGCTTTAGGTGAGTGTTCCTGTTAGACAGATCAGGTGACATATGAAAATCCCAAGGTTATATTAGAGTTCTTTATAAGCACCTGGCATAACGGAACACATTTATGGGTCTGCCTTGAGTTTTCAGCTGTAGCTGATTAAACAGTCTTTATTTTAGGACTAGACGGACCAGCCAAAGGAGCTGAATGACATTACTGATACGTTAACTCATTTCCGGAGACAGAGATTGTTTTTCTGGCTTCAGCGTTAAAAAGTATGGTCCAGTTCTTGTTTCAGACTTCTATGAGGTGGGGGGGGGGGGCTGGCAGAGAATGTTGCTGACATTACTAAAACACTGAGCCATGTAGATCTTGTTTGATGGTTTCTGTGGAAAATTGTCAGGAGAGTCTCATGTTTAAAACACAGACACATTAGGATAAATTTACTTCAAGTCTGCCTATGGAGGCTAATAATTGTCAGACCTCAAAAATAGGTTTGTTAGTCTGGATCAGTATGCAAACAGATCTTGTAGCACCTTTGAGACTAAGAGGGAAAAGTTGGTAGCTTAAGCTTTCATGCACTAAGGTCTAGTCTACCTGTGGTAGCATTTTTGCACTTTCACATTAATAAAAGTGCAATCAATTGTTTTTACTTTCCTGTGCAAATCTGCCTCTCTGCTGAAAATGTGCAGTTATCTGAATTCATGTGAAGCATGTGGATGGCCACATGTGAAATAATGTGCATTTCTATTTCTGCAGATACTTCAGTAAAAACCATGAAGAATTTTTCTGCAGAGTTTAAGGCCCCCCTCCCACAAAAAGCCTAAACTGTGAATCACTTGTGGCTGGATTACATTCTATTTGACTGAAAGGAGGAGTATTTTAGTCACGTAGATTAGCTCTAAGTCTACTTCATCAGATGAATTTTGAGTCCTATTTATTTAAGAGACATTTGTGGAAAAGGAGAATGCAAGAATTCATTTCCCATTTACTCAAGTCACATTAAGTATGCTAGGAACATACTGCATCAAGTGACCCATTTTCTGAAAAAATGAGGAGAACAGTTAACCCTCAGGAATAAAATATTAGGAAGCCATGGTCAGCTAGTAGGAGTGATCATATTACACCAATATTAAAATCTCTCCACTGGCTGCCTATTAGTTTCTGGGCAAGGAACAAAGTGTTGGTTATTACCTTTAAAGCCCTACCTGGTTTGGGTCCAGGTTACCTACAGGATAGTTTCCTCCCATGTAATCTGCCCAGTACACCCAGGTCCTCTGGCAGAAATTTACTTCACTGAGCCAGGACTAGATTTGTAACTGTCAGACAGAGGACCTTTTCTTCAGGTATTCCTAGACTGTGGAATGACCTGCCAGAGGTTCAACAGCTTCAACAGCTGGATATGCTGTCTGGATTTGAAAGAGGATTAAAGACCAGTCTCTTTCAGTCAGCATATCCAGATGATTTTTCAATTGTGAATTTTAAATGTGAATTGTTTTAATCTGTGTATATCATATTTATCCTTTTAAACTGATGTGTGTTTTAACTGATGTTGTTTGGCGTTGTACCCTGTCTCGATCCATGGGGATAGGCTGGTAAGAATATATGGAGCATCAATTCCTGAGGTGCAAGCTGAATTCAGGAAAGGAAGATGCAATAGAGATCACTTTGTGAAAATACATTGGCTAATGGAGTGCACCAGGGAATTCCAGAAAAAATGTGTATATGCTTTATTGGCTACAGCAAAGCCTTTGACATTTCACAGATTGTAAAAAGTTGTGGCTTGCACTTAGAGGAATAGGAGTGCCACAACTTCTGATTATCCTGATGTACTCAGGACAAGGGGCTGCTGTCAGAAAAGAATGTGGAGAAATAGAATGGTTCCCAATTGACAAAGGCATCAGTCAAGGCTGCATACCATCACCCTGTCTATTCATTCTGTATGCAGAAAATATTGTATGCAAAGCAGGCTTATACCCAGAGGCAGGAGGGGTGAGGATATAAGGAATGAACATTCACAACCTAAGATATGCAGATGACACAATACTATTAGCAAAAAGGGAAAGAAAAAGAAAAAAGACCTGGAGCAATTACTGAAGATGGTCTGGCAAGAAAATGCCAAGGTTAGATTAATGCTTAAATGATTATGAAAAATATACAAGAATTCATCCCAGACAACAAGAATATTGAAAAAGTCCAAGTTCCCATATCTTTGTTTAAATACAGATCAGAATGGAGACTTCAGTCAAGAAACCAGAAGAAGACTAGGACTGGGAAAGACAGCTATGAAAGAACTGGACAAGATCATAAAGTGTAAAAGACATATATGAAGATCGTCCAAGCCACTGTATTCCCCATCACCATGCATGGATGTTAAAGCTGGACAGTGAAGAAAGATTTAAGAAAGAAAATGAATTCATTTGAAATGTGGTACTGGAGAAGAATGCTGAGGATACCATGGATGACCAAGAAGACAAACAAATGGTTTCTAGAACAGATCAAGCCTTAACTCTCTTTGAAAGCCAAGATGACTAAATTGAGGCTGTGCTTTGGCCAAGTTGTGAGAAAAAATGAATAATTAAAAAAGAAAATAATACTAGGAAAGTTGGAAGATAGTAGAAACAGAGGAAAACCACACACCAGATGATTACACTCTGTCAGTGAGGACACACACCTGAGCAGAGAGATATAGGACAAGAGTCTTGGAGATGTCTCATCCACAGTGTTTCCATGAATAGAAATCGACTTGAGGGCAGTTAACAACAACAATGAAAAGCTGTGAGAGATTAATTTTATTAATTCTAAATCCTACAAAATCACCATGTTGTTCATTCTGTTCAAGAGAGCCTTTTTTCCTCCTCCCCAACATCTGCCAGTGAAGAAGACTCGGCTGAGAGAGTGTTTGTTTGCCCTACGTCCACCTGGGATCCTCCCATGCCTTGGCTCCTGGACTTAAGGAGGAGTCTTGTCTCCCCCCCCCTCCACTTTTTTCTTTTTTCTTTTCTTTTTAGATCGTGTATAGTTCACATTGTTTTAGGATTGGGATGGGGGTTGAGAATGGAGATTTTCTTTTGATATTTGTTTTGATATTTTAATTGTTATTTATTTTGCTTTGTTAATTTTATTTTTTGTTATAATTACTATGTATTTTTGTTGTTGTTATAACTGCTTTTTATTTTTGCTTTGTTAATTGTTATTCTCTTTTGTACCTCACCCCCATTGCTCATTCAGAGGGGCGGGCTAGATATAAAACGTATTATTATTATTATTAATTATTAATTATTATTATTAGAAAACAATGCAAGAGAGTTTCCCAGGGTCAACTTTTAACTTTGTTGGAGTTTTCCATGCTCTTGGAGTTTTAACATCTGCTCACTGCATCAGGAATCCTCTGTTCAATGCAAGACATTTTTTCCTTATTACTCTACCTGTTTTTGGCATTTTGCAGCTACTTTGTTTGCCTGCCATGTCTGGGGAAGGACTTTACAAAACCTCTGGATTCATCAGCAGTTGATCTCTTTCCAAACACAATCTGAGGTAAGGGCCATTCAGCTGTTTGACTCCACTTCCTTTTGTGAAACATGCTAATGTGAAGAACTCATTCACTGTAAGAAGACTACAGTGGTTATGGGTTAATTTTCTTCTGAATACTAAGAAAAAAGTATGAGCTAGGCTTTACAGTAGTCTTTAAAATAAACTTGATGGGTAACAAAAGTCAGTAATTTTCTTCTTCTATTGGCCAAGAAGAAAACTGTCTCTGGGGAAAAAAAAGATGGGAAGGCTGATGTTTCATACAGTGGAAAACATATACACTCACTCCTTTCCTCATATACACACATACAGTCTCTCTCTCTCTCTGTCTTCTTTTACACACACACACACACACACACTCTGTATGTCTTACACACACACACACACACACACACACCCCATTCTATCCAGAACAAATGCAATTTTTCATGAATTCATTTTCCATTTAGTATAAACAGCCAGGATTTAAAATTTATGTGTTTGTGGGATTCAAAGAGATGTTCTTAAAAGCCAATTTTCCATTTTACTGTTGAGTATTAAATTTACTAAAGCAAAAAAGAAAAAAAGAGGGAGAGACTTCTAAAACTCAACACAATTCTGAATACAGTACAGTAGAGCTTTGTTCTTACCCTGTCTGTTCAAATTATTCATTAAAAGAAGTGATTGCCTGCCTCTGTGTGACTCTAATATATTGCATATGGACTGATGGGTAAGAATAAGCAATTTTTAAAAATGAGTCACATGCAGTAATTGGCATGGCTTACTGGCTTCACATATTTTGGTAAAAGCCACAATATAAGGCAAGGAAATCAGGTGACATCATTCTAATATTGTTCCTGTTCCAGCCTCTTCTCCCTTGATTGTTCTCAATAACTTTTGTCATCTTGACTTTACTCTGATGTTGCTTGACCACATGTGTCCAATTTAAATCTGTGAAATGCTGTTGGATATCCCATAGGAGCCCCCCCTCCAAAAGCCAATACAGTGTGTCAGACAAAAAATCATCAACTTAGTTTTTTTTTCTTTTTCTTTTCTCAAATATTATTCATTGTGTATTTGGTGAAGCTAGGTAAGTTAGATGGTATGGATTATCCAGCAAAGGGAACAGTTCCATGATTTCTGAAGGACAGACACTAAATTTTCTACATCTTGGTGCTCTTCAGAGCTTTTGGGCTATATTTCCTATATCAGCCTAAGCCAACATGGCCAATGGTCAGGAATGATGGAGTTTAAGCCCAAACATATGGAGGGCATTGGTTTGAAATTGAGAATTTTTGTCTGTTTTGTTCATCAAGAGTAATTGATCCTGTTGTGGTTTTCTGCTTGTGTGGCTTCCTTCAGGCACCTCATCTTACATTCCTCATACTTCCCACAAAATATCTGAGCCATCCCAAAAATTCAGCTGCTACCACATATAGTAACAGTGGAAATGTGATAATGGTTCCAGATTGTTCTATGAAGTCACCTTTGCTTTTGTGAGATGTAACAATTGAAAATATCCATTGTTTTGTGGTGGGCCCATCCATAATTCCAGATGGAGAAACAACATACTGAACTGTGCAAGCAGCATGATGGTGGTAAAATCAGAGAGACAGTAAAGACAGGAGACATTGTGAAACTGACTTGCAGTTCCCCACAGTCTGTGTTTTATTAGGAAAGTGGCAAACACAAAATGTTAATTATTTCCAAGTGAATTTGGTATGAAACCTGCAATTATGGAAAGATGAAACTGAACCACTTGAAATGAAATAATTGTAGTTTGCCTTTACCATACAAATGTCCCTTTCTGTTCTGATCATTGAGAAGTGCCTTGGATATTGTAAGTGATGACAGGGTTCACAAATGTTTATAGTTTGGAGGAAGTACTTCATTTCTTTGATCTTATGAATCAGCCCACTTACATGGATCACACCTTAACTCATGATGGCTTTTTGTAAATGGCCAGCCTTAGCCTGTTACAAAGATCATAGCTTAAAGCAGGACTGAGGAATATGTGGCCCTCCAAGTGCTGGTTAGTGCAGTGAAGGAAGCAAGGAGGTGCAGGCCAACAACATCACCAATGGTGAGGAATGATGGTGGGTGCAGTCCAACAACCAGTGATGTATTCAGTTTTTTTACTCCAAATCTCTAGTCCAGTCTCAGATCTCTACATTCAAGTCTCAAGTGCTTGCAAGATATTTTCAAGTCAAGTTTCAAGTCAAGTCTCAAGTCTGTGAGCCAACTTTAACACAAAAAAGGAAGTTGTGTGTGTGTGTGTGTAGTTTCAGTAACTAGAAAATCAAGAAAATGTGAACAAAGGGACAGTACAGACGGGCGGCTCAAAGCCACTCCTGTATGCTGTGCATCTGTGCTGCAGCATCTGCATGTTGCAGCACAGATGCACACTCAAAAAGGAGCCACACTAGGCAGGCAGCCCTATCTAGCCCTAATTTTGGCCTCAGGGCACCACAAAACACCTGTCTGTACTCGCCCATACTATGGGCAATTTATCAAGAGTGCATGTTAGAAAAAATAGCAGTACTCTGCAGCCTAGAAGGCATTGGAGGAGCCTGCTGCAGTGACTAAGGAATGCATCTCTCATCTGAATGACTGTCTCAGGCCGGTAATGGACTGGATGAGGAAAAACAGACTCAAATGGAATCCTGGAAAAATGAAGGTACTCACTATGGGAACCCCAAAGCCAGGGTCAGAGATTTGCCAACCAGTGCTGGATGGGGTCACACCTCCTCTAAAGGACTGTGTTCGCAGCTTGGGAGTGCTCCTGGACTCATCCCTTCAGTTGTCATCCCAGATAGATGTGATGGCCAGGAGCGCTTATTATCAACTTTGGTTGATACACCTACCTGGACCAGGGGGACCTGGTAACTTCTTGTCTCAAATTCTGCAATGTGCTCTACATGTTTCAGAAGCTTCAGTTAGTCCAAAACATGGCAGCCAGACTGGTTGCTGGCAAATCTAGGTTTGACCATATAACACCTGTTTTAAAAACCCTTCACTGGATGCAAATCAGCTTCCGGGTGCAGAACAAGGTGTTGGTTATCACTTTTAAAGCCCTACATGGCTTGAGTTCAGGTTACTTGTGGGAACGCCTCTCGCTATATAATCCACCCTGC
Source organism: Urosaurus nigricauda (assembly GCA_034509955.1). NCBI lineage: Eukaryota > Metazoa > Chordata > Lepidosauria > Squamata > Phrynosomatidae > Urosaurus > Urosaurus nigricauda. The sequence goes on from JAOEGL010000003.1 coordinate 247,992,570, forward strand.
ACTCTCAGTCCTCTGGGAAGAATTTACTCCAGCCACAGAAGATCAAATTAATTACAGCTTCCCAGAGGACTTTCTTTTCTGCCGCTCCGAAACTGTGGAATGCCATGCTGGACAAAATTATTTTATCTCTATCTTAGATGCCTTCAAGAAAGCTGTGAAGACAGATCTCTTCCAGCACACCTTCCCAGACTGACCTCCCAAAAAAGGATAGCCACATCTGCCTTTAACGGTCCATTCCATTCTGATTATTGTAGATCAAGTTACTGATGTAATTATTTTAATTGTTGAATTTTTATTAATTCTAATAGTGGAAGGGTTTAGGGGTTAATGTGAATTTTTATTGTGTTTTTGTAATTTTTTATGTTGTAATCCCACCTTGATCTCCAGGGAGAAGTGGGAAATATAATAATAATAATAATAATAATAATAATAATAATAATAATAGCTTTTTCTAGGAGCACCTGGCAATACTTTCCCCTATAGTGTAGGGCATGTTGGAGGAGAACAGCAAACACATTAGGCAACAAGCTTGAGGTGGAAGGATCCTCCTTAAGTTTTTCCAAAGTGTTTGAAGCTTCCTCCAATATGCAATGGAGACAGGCTGCTGGGTAGACCTTAACCTCCTCCTCAAGCCAACTGCCTAACATGTTTGCTGTACCCTTATTAGAAATGTTCCTCACACTATGGGGGTGAGTCTTTCCTGCTGGTCCTAAGAAAAGCTTTAGAAGGCTCCTCTGATGTGCAGTTGGGACAGGCTATTGAGTAGATCTAAAGCCCTACTCCAAGCCCAGAACATGAGACATATTTCTTGGAGGGAACAGCAAATGCATTAGGCCATGGACTTGTGAATGGGTTTAAAGGAATTGAGGGTTTCCTTTACAGTTAATGTGAAGAACCAGTAACAAAAAAGCAATGAGATGCAAGTGTTATTATAAGGATAAAAAGGATAAAAGTTTTTCATTCCATAATGTTTCTAGATGAAGTTAGGCTAGCAAGTCAGTTGCTAAAAATATACAAGTCACAAGTTAAATTGAGTCAGTGAGTCACTTATTGCCAAGTCATGTCTAAGCCATGTTATTGAAGTGACTTGAGTCTGAGGCCCTGTATACATGGTAAAAAATGGGAGATGTACTCCAGTAGTCTTGTGGAACAAAATGTATGTTAAGCCATGTTGTTGTTAAACAAGTTTTTTAAAAAAATTTGTTCAGCTTATGTGTTTCAGGAAAACTCTTCTTTATGAGCTATTTCTTCTGTTTTTCTTCTTTAAATGCTAGAAAATCTGGCTACAACAGCAAAAGAGAAACAGAAGAAATAGCTCATGAAGAAGGGTTTTCCCAAAATGCTTTAGCTAAACAAATTAAAAAGTGTTTTTAAAGAATAACATGGCTTAACATATATTTTGTTCCACAAAAATACTGGAGTTCACCTCCCATTTTCCAGCATCCCACACTGTTCTTTCCTTCCAACTCTCCCCTGTCCTCATGGGCCAGGATATTCCAGATGCAGCTGTCCTGACCTCCTCCTATTACCTGGCTCTCCATTCCCATGCTGAGGTGGTTGTTTGCATGGGCATCTAATTGAGCTGCCCAGTGTGGCTGCCCCTACCCCAGTTTGTTCACTTCTGAGACTAGAAAGCTGGGCCTAGACTAGAAAGCTGGGCCTAGACTAGAAAGCTGGGCCAAAGCTAACAAAATGAAATTCAACACAGAGAAATGTAAGGTATTGCACTTAGGGCGGAAAAATAAAATGCACAGATATAGGATGGGTGACACCTGGCTGAATGAAACTACATGTGAAAGGGATCTAGGAGTCCAAGTAGACCACAAGTTGAACATGAGTGAACAGTGTGATGCGGCAGCTAAAAAGGCCAATGCTATTTTGGGCTGCATTAATAGAAGTATAGTGTCTAGATCAAGAGAAGTTATAGTGCCACTCTATTCTGCTTTGGTCAGGCCCCACCTAGAATATTGTGTCCAGTTCTGGGCGCCACAATTCAGAAAGGACATTGAGAAACTGGAGCGTGTCCAAAGGAGGGCGACAAAAATGGTGAAGGGTCTGGAAACCATGCCCTATGAGGAACGACTTAGGGATCTGGGGATGTTTAGCCTGGAGAAAAGAAGGTTAAGAGGTGATATGATAGCCCTGTTTAAATATTTGAAAGGATGTCATATTGAGGAGGGAGCAAGCTTGTTTTCTGCTGCTCCAGAGAACAGGACCCGGAACAATGGATGCAAGATACAGGAAAAGAGATTCCACCTCAACATTAGGAAGAACTTCCTCACAGTAAGGGCTGTTCGACAGTGGAACGCACTTCCTCGGAAGGTGATAGAGTCTCCTTCCTTGGAGGTCTTTAAGCAGAGGCTGGATGGCCATCTGTCGGGGATGCTTTGATTTGGATTTCCTGCATGGCAGGGGGTTGGACTGGATGGCCCTAGTGGTCTCTTCCAACTCTACGATTCTATGATTCTATGATTCTATGATTCTATGAGGTCAGAGTGAGGTATCCAGCAATGATTACATGCCTGGGTGCTTAGTTCTGACCACAGACACAGTGACCCACAGTGGTAGCACTGTGCAGACAGCCACCCAAGTACAAGAATGGAAGGCTCACGATTTTCCTGTAAGATTTGGAGAACAAGGTGTGTTTTTTAAAAATCATGTTAAGAATGTTACATCTCAATTCTGGTGCTGAATGTGCTGGATGTCATCTAGATTATTTGCACCAGAGCTGGGCTTTGGGCCATACATCATCAAAACAGGACACCACCAGAATGGGAGGGGGGAAGTACCTTTTGGCCTATGCAAATTTCAGGTTAATCAACTTGAGTGTACATAGCTGCCAGCAACATCTGGAAGGCCACATATTCACCAACCTTGACTTAAAGTAATCGTAAATTGGTAAGTAGTCCATCTGAACTCAGCTTAAATCTGAAACATTCCCTGCAGTTTGTTTGTAGCTCATCACAGTATGCCTGGCAAGCAGAACCTAAACATTTGTCAGTACAATCTGTCTCTGTGTCAGCAGTGCTAGAATAATGTCTCCACATGATGTAATGTTGCACATGATGTGATTTTGCACTTACTGCCACAGTTCTACTTTTCTCTTCAACATTTAACAATATAGTTCTATAGAAATAGCCAAGTCTTACAAACAGTTTTTAAAGAACTATTGCTCTTAGAATTGCCTAGACAGTAAGTCCATGTCCATGCTAGCTGTGGTGGGGGTGTGTCTGGAAACTATAGTCCAAAAAGTATCATTTGCAGGGTCTGCATATTCTCAGTTTATAATATTTGCCATCAGACCAGGGTTAGAAGGTATATAATTAGACAACAGTTGGATGTGCCTTTCTTGTAATACCACAAATATTTCAATTTAGAGGGTATGTGCTGAAACAGATGTGATTTCTTTACCCCTCTCTCTCTGTAGATGGGTTGTTGAAGGTTCTTTGCCTTATGCTTGTTATTCTGTATCTATCTGCAGTTCCTCAGAGTTACCACTTCAATTATCTGATCTCACAAGATAGTTAACCAAAGCACTGGGAATTCTCCATCAAAGTGCAGAAATCTCCATCAAAGTATCCCTGACAGATGGGCATCCAGCCTCTGCTTAAAGACCTCCAAGGAAGGAGACTCCACCACACTCTGAGGGTACTTCTGTTTTACAAAAATTTGTAAGATTCCCCCCAGGATTGCAACATGAAACCGTTGCTGGGGTGGGGGGGGGGGAGTGTAATTTAAAAAAAACACATGCACACTTTTGTTATGTTGTATATATCAGATCTTGTTCTTCTACTAATGCAAGTGAAAGTACAGACCTTTTAGGTACAAAAAATGTAGAATGAATGTCACATTTATGAGCAACCTGTTTTCACAAAGGACCCCCAGGACATTGCTTCCAGTCAAATGTCTGGATAAAGCTACAAATTTTGAGAGGCAGCTCTAAGGAGAGTCCACTGAAATAAATCCTTAATTTAGGATTCCATAAAGTATCCATACTGGTTCTTTTACTTTGAAAGACATAAATCAATTAATGAGTAAAAAGCTAATTTGAAGTTTTGGTGTGCTTCTTACAGTATAACATTAAGTACAATTTGGTCATAACGTATTCTTCATTACTTAAATCCTGTAAGAACTTCCAGCACTTTATATTACATTACAGATTTCTTCACTAGATAGGGAAATCTACTGGGATGAAATACTACTAAGTGTGCAAATAGTATCCATCTGGACAGCTTGTCCTGGGGGCACTTAGGATGATGGGAAAGTGTCTGAATTCACCTTGGAAGCAATTTAGAAGTTTCATTATTTTTACTGATCCTCCAACTGAATTTGGTGTAGCTTATTTATTTATACATCAAGTAGTCAAAGGTTTTGCAGATGTGGGAAAATGAAATAGCCTACTCTAACTGTTGCTTAAAATGCAAAGGCATGACATATCTATCAAGCAAGAATTACATGATCACGAACCCTGCTTTATCAGTAATTTGTAAAAGAACACAGCCTGAGCAATGAAGACAGTAAATGTGGATGTTTGTTGTAAGTGTTCAAGTGAATCACATCTTCTTATCCTTTCTTAACAGAGCTTAGAACATGTAGTTTTTAATATTACAACCCTCACTGGGTATCTCAGTGGAAAAAAACCAAAACCAAACAACATTCCACCTTTTCCCCAACTTCTGTATGTTCTTCCATTTTGCCTTATCCAAAGGACCTCTGTTTTTGACACAGTAAAAGGGATCAACCAGACATAAAGAAGCAAAAGACACACATTAATATTTTATCCTTTCAAGTGGGATCAAGCACAGTTCTAAAAATACCAAATGTATTTGACATAGATTCCTATACATGTAGGTACTTTAGGCAAGTGAAAGGATCCATGCTATTTTTTCTTTTTTATCCGATGTAATATATTTTGGATATTGTGGCAAGATACAGACAATAGTTTGATACAAGGTTTGGAAATGATCTGTTAATATTGACACACAATGACCAAGATACTGTATCATTACCATAATTACAATAATGGAGCTCCATCATTGTAGTTATAACTAATAGTGCATCATTTAATGTAGTTTGGTGGAAAATATGTGAACGTTTATTTTTATACATGTGTGTCTTATGTTTATATAATTCCCTGTCCCAGTGGAGAATTACAAGGCCCTTCACAGGTATGGAAACCATACAACAGTTTCAACATTTGTGTGATCTGTAGGGTAGATGTGCTCTTCTGACTTGTCAGTCAAGTCAGAAGAGCACATCTACCCTACAGATCACACAAATGTTGAAACTGTTGTATGGTTTCCATACCTGTGAAGGGCCTGGAATTCTCTAAGCTAATTCAGAAGACTGAGGCCTCATCTGTAGGGATGACCCAAACCCTAGTTCTGGTGCAAGCAGTCCAGACAATATCTGCCATGTTCCACACTAGAACTGGGGTACAACACAACTAAAATATACCTCCTACTGTAGAACTTCTGGGAAGATCTGGAGTCCTGCATTCCAATATTGTGGTAACTGTCTGCTGCTGCCAAGGGTCATCACTTGTTCTGAGATAAGAATGAGGTGGACATCCATATGCTCATCACTGAGCACCTCATTCTGACTTCAGAAGTGAGCAACCTATGGTGGTCATACCAGCCATGCAGAGAGCCATGACAGTGTGGGAATGGAGGGCTTGTAAAAAGGGAAGATCAGGGCAGCTGAGGGCCAAGATACTCCAGGTTGCCCTCAGAGTATCCCAGCCAGTGAAGACCGTTACCATCCTTAGAACAGTCTAATTGCCAGATATCTTTGGTAAAAGCTATAGCAATGAAGTAAATGTATTCCTAAGATAGCTGTTTAGTTCTGTCATTATGTTATTTCTAGAAACAGCTCTAAAATTAACTTTCTTGTATTACATAATACTGTATTGATAGTTTTACTCACTGCAACCTCATGTTGCTTAGTGTCTTCAAACAGACATCTGAAAGTGTGTATAAATAATGAACTTATTCATAAGCTTCAAGTGTTAACTACCACAACAGTTCCATAATGGCAGTGAAAATCATTAATTAAAGTTATATCATAAATCCCTGAGGTATGTCAGAACACTGTAGAGAGTGTGCCATATGCATTATAGTAAAATGCAGATGTGATTTTCCAGTTGTGAATGGAAGCAATGTCAACACAATTACTGAACAATATTAATTGTGATTTTTCATGCTGAATAAGAAAAGCATTTCTCTCTCATGCTGAACTTAGAATATTTAGTAAACATAACACAAGCCTTGCAATACAGAAATGGCATGTTTGTAATAAGAACAAATTTAGCAATAAATAATGACAGGAAAAAAATGATAATAAAAGTAGACATTACTGAAGGTTTCACAGTAGAAATGGGAATTCTATTATTCTTAAATGATTAATTTATCTCCAAAGAATTGTAAGATATTGGTGAACATATTGGAATTAATTGTTTGCAATAGAAAAGTGGGCAGCTGCTTGGAAAGTAGCATGGCCATGTGTTTTATATCACAGGGGACAGCTGTCTGTTCAATGGGCTATCAAAAGACAGCCCTCTGTTTAAAGGTGCCTTCTATTATAAAGCCTGTCCAGTCCAAGGGGTTATCCACACTGCACAATTATAGCAGTTTTACACACTTTAAGTGTCATGACCTCATCCTATGAAAGGCTAAGCTCTGTAGTTTGGAGCGATACACAGGGTGCCTTGAACTATAGCTGTCAGGCAGAAAATTCTAGATAGTTCTAAAAACTACATATTCCAGGATTCCTTAGGATGAACGTATGGGCACTGCCATAATTCAATGGTGGTGTCCACATGGGCGTGCCATGATGGCGTCATGGCTAGTGCAGCTGTTAGACAAGCTGCGCACGCCATGATGCATTTGTGCCGTGGGAGGGCGCAAATCGCGCCCTTTCCACAGTGCAAAAAAGGAGCTCCAAACGGAGCTCCTTTTTGCGGGCGGGTCTTTGCCGCGGCTTTTAGACAGCTGCAGCAAAGACCCAGGGAGGAAGGGCTGTGGCGGCGGCCCCTTTCTCCCTTCCACCCCGCCTCTGTAAGCAGGGTGCAGTGGGCACCCAGGGCGCCTGCTGCACGCCGCTTAGAGGCCAGGGGGAACCAGCAGTTTGCCGCTTCCCTGTGGCCTCTGGAAGCGGCAGGAGGGGGGCCGCAGAGGCTGCTGGTGCGGCAGCCTCGGCCCCATCCCTCAGCTTCCTGGGGAGGATACAGACGGCCCCTTTTGGGCGGTCTATATCAGCCCTCTGGTTTTTTTTTTAAAGAACCATATAAAAAAAGCAGCACAGGTCTTGAAGTTTCCCATCAATACATGACACATAGGCCGGAAGACCATTTATGCACTTTTGAAGAGTTAGTCAGTGGTGCTGAGAGGAGGCAGGCAAACTATATCAGGCAAGCAGCCTCTTTTCCCATTGCTTTCCCTCCTTTATGGCTGCAGTTTTCTTCCTACCACCACAGCCTATGACAGCATAGATAGAGTAATGGACCAACAGGATTCCAGCCTAAACAAGCACATAGGGCACCTGGCTGTACTATTATGGAGAGATGTAATGTACTTACACTATTATTTCTTTCTAAATAAATCTTTATTCAGTTTTATTCAATTTTACAACATTATATCAAATGAAAACAAATTTCTCCTCTACTTCTACTTCCCACTCTTCTCCCAGCCCAAAGCACAGATATTAATACAGCAGAAAATTATTCAGGAAATCAGCAGAGAATATCCTTAGTGAGACTTACTAAACACAGGCTCAGATATTGCAATGACATTAACGTTTGGGAGACCTATATCTCTCATAGACTATTAGGGGCTGTGCAGACCGCCCTTGAAGGGGCAGCCTGCACCTGCTTCCATCTTCTCCGGATTGGGGCCATGGGAACCGCAGCTCCTTTTTGTGTGCTGGAAAGGGTGCAATAGCTATACTGCCATGCCTTTAAGGTGCTCCTTTGGTGCTGTGTCATGTGGATGCAGCACCAGAGGAGCACTGTGATGCCCTGAACCGTGTGGAGTGGAGCATGCTATCACGCCACCCTGGGGGCGGAGTCGGGGTGTGTGTCATGTGGACGCCCCGACTCCATCCCTAGGCCAGCCTTAAAGGTCAGTGTGCACAGCTCCTTAAGTCTGCTTTTCCACAGATGGGGAGGAGTCAGTCACTCCTTCTTTGCATCTTCCCATATGCCATTGCTGCCCTTTCCATTGATGAGAAATATAATTATTTTAATGATATTCCTTGCGATAAACTTTGCAAACAATATTTTAGACGTAACAATATAAATAATATGCATGAGTTTGTGAAATTAATGAAGGCATAGCAATGACTCCAAAAAATAACTCCCAGATCCAAAAACACTTCTGGTCCCAAGCATTTCAGATAGGGAACACTCAATTTATACTTAAGCTACACAGTGTCTCTTCATTACTCTCTGTCTACATTCTCCCACATCCATGCTACAGTTCAAACTACATTGACACATTCTTCCTTCCCCATTACTCTAAAGTTCAGATATGAATAAACAAGCAATGTTATCTAATAGTAAGCTCACCTTGTAGCCACACAGTGGCAGCAGAACATCTCTTTGGGTGTATTCAGTAATCTTGAGAAACTAGCTAGCCAGAAAGGGAATGGTGCAGTGATGGGAGTTAGGAATGGGGAAGGAAATATTATGATGGTTAAGTTTTTAAAATTAAGTTGTGAAGTGTATTAGAAAAAAACCACAGCATGTCGCCTGGAGATGGAGAAAACTTGGAGGTTTTTCTTAGCGTGCGTGGCCACTCTTTCTATGCTTCTTTTGGTTTGCTGAAACCTCTGTGGCCTGGATGTTTTGAGATTTCCACTGCGTCTTTCCTGAGAGCTGACCACAAATTTTGTGAGAACATTGTTTCAGTATGTTTGAACTAATTTTGAGGGAATCTTTTAAAGTTCTTGTATTTTCAGCCTTCTTTCACAGTCTCTTCTCCTCCCCCCTAGATTAAGTTTCCAAAGTTGCTTCATCTATAAAGCTTCCATTTGACTATTCACTAACAAAACGATTAGAGTGTAGGAAATGGAGGTGAGGAAGTAATATATTTTTCATAGCTACAGTATATATTTTTGGACCTTTTATGTGCTGGAGGCCATTTTGTCAGATGCTTGCAATGAAGTAGGTTCAGGTCTATGAATGTAATGGGTATTATAAAGCTATTAGATGGCCTTCACTGTTTCACAAGACTTGTTTCTGCTGCAGCAAACTAATGTGCATAATTCATGATATACATTTGAGAACAAGTATCTAATAAAATATTTTCCTTAATGCATATTAATCATCAACCAAATGTTTCACACTAGAGAACCAAGTATTCTATTTCTCTAGTGTCTTGATTTACTTCCTACACATATATTTCCCAAGCAATCTGTTGCACTCAGCACCTTCACATTGTTACCTATAAAGGAGGATACATTTTAGCAACAGCCATTGGTGTGGCATATTCTTAGCATATTCACTACTCCACTGACATTGTAGTAGGTGTGTAATTTTTCATTAAGGTTGCTGCCACAGTACAGCATTAGTGCAGTTTGACACCACTTTAACCCCCATGGCTCCATCCTATGAAATTCTGGAATCAGTAGTTTCTTCTGGCACCAGCACTTCCTGAGAGAGAAGGCTAAATATTTCCCAAAACTAAAAATCCCACAATTCAATAGCACTGAGACATGACAGTAAAAGCAGTGTCAAACTTAATTAATTCTGCAGTGTAGGTGCAGCCATATTTTTTTTCTAGAAAGCTGCAATGAGTAATTTCAGCATTGTTCTTCCCCATTGTAAAAAATTTTTTTGAAAACCATGAAGTTTTTGCACATGGTTGTTTTGGTTGGAAAACAGAATTTTTTGCTACATGGAAATTATAGTCAAATGGAAATAATATTTCTATGTAGACATATTAATTCTTGTTCAGAAAATTCTCTTTTCTATACACAATTAAAGCTGTAATAAGGGACTTTTTTTCTGATCAAATTTGTACCCAGCTGTTCTGCATAGAAAACATTATTTTGTGAAGAAAATGCTGTTTTCTGTGCATATTAACTATTTGCAAATTTTGTGAAGAACAAATCCCCAATTATAATTTTTGTCTCTGCATTAAGCAACAGGAATTAATACTTCTGTGTGGAAATACCATTTTTCATGACAAAAATGCTGTTTTACTTGTGAAACAATTATTTTGCACAAAATAAGTCCAAAACTACAAAGATTCTCATCAGTCCAGAATTTGTCACATCAGGATTTCCTAACATTTAAAAACAATTTTTAACCAATTTTTAAAATATTTTTGAATATTATTTCCATCCCTGCAATGGACATAGGGATGTAAATCTTCATCTCCTCAATAGTTTTCTCTCTACTGGATGAAATTATGAGAGTTTTAGATTTTTCCTATTTTGGTTTTATTTGATTTTTTTTTCATATTTTGGGATCTTTGTAATTGAAAAAACACAAAAACCATGTTTTGCACAATTATAGTAGCAGAAAGTTGGGTCTTGCACCACCACCACCACCACCACCACCACCACCACCACAACACCCTCCAGTGTTTTTTCTGTACCAGAGCATTTTTTTAAAAAATGCAGACTCCAACAATCTTTTACTCTAGCACAACTTGGTCAGGTTTTGTACTACTATAAAGGGTTTAGGAAATGGCAACTAGAATGATCAAGCAGCTGGAACAATTTCCTGGAAAGGAAAGGAAAGCAGGCTTGGTGAGAGTGAAGGGCAAGGAAGGGACCACATGATATAAATGTACAAAATTGTTCATGATTTGTAGACAGTGGAGGCAGCTAGGTTTTTAAAACTCTCCCATCAAACTACAATCAAGGGTCACCCAGTGAAGCTGATTGGAAATACATCTTCATACAGCACACAGCTGAACTGTGAAATTAATGTAGGGATAGTTGCCTGTTTGGACACTTTCAAAAAGGGACTGGATAAACTCATGGAGAATGGAGCTATTAGCGGCCCTCAGTCAAAATGGCTATATACTCCCTCCTTTACCAAAATCAGTAGAGCTTGGAAATTATTAGCTGGGGAGCATGAATGGTGCATGCATCTATGTATGTTTGCTGTTCCACTTCTATTATGTTTGTGGGCTTCCCAAAGGGAGTTGGTTCACTATGTACTACTGGCAATGTATAGACAAGTAATGTTTTTTTTAAAAAACCAAAAAAACAACACCCTGCATTCCATGCTCTACTCACCCATGACTGTAAACACACTACTTCTGCCTCATTTAACAAATTCTCTGACAGATAATCTCCTTTTTACAATATCTTTTCATGTTTGTCAGCCTTCCTTAGCATTTGTCTAGGTGGAGGTCTTTTTGTAGCACTGGCATTGGTATAATGATGAGGGAAAGGTGAAGAAACACAGGTGTTTTGTTTGAGCTTGCAGTAACATATCTGCATTAAACAATTTAATAAAGCTTGAGCTGGGAAAGAATGGGAGTCAACTGATCTTGCTGTAGCTGTGTTTTCTTGCCTAAAACTGCCCTTTAACCCCCCATTGAGCATGCACGAATAGCAAAATGGACACAAAATGGGAGAGAGATTATTCTACTGCATCTGCTACCCTGGGAATGCTTTAAAAACATACAAACATAGATTTATAAGTTTGACACCAAAATGGAAATGCAAAGAAAAGTGGAGTCTGGATAAAGAAAAAGTCATCCCTACATGTGTTTTGGAAAAAGCCTCCACATAGTCTCGAGAAGTCTCAAAATGCTTCTATATACTTATGCAAGGCTTACCTGAGTTAGGTTGTAGCCACACTGCAGAACTGAAACACTTTGGCATGACTTTAACTTCCATGACTCTATCCTGTGGAATCCATGGATTTGTAGTTTTGCAAGGCGCTAGAGCTCTGTGACAGACCAGGCTGAATTCATCACTGAACTACAAAAGGAGAAAGTAAGAGGAAGAAAGAAAAACTAGAACATTTTTAAAGAAGCTGAAAAAACAGGATGACAGAGAATTAATCAGGACTGTCCCTGCCAAATCAGGATAGTTGGTGGGTATGTCAAGTAGAGGGCTGAACAAAAGTGAGATGCGTTACAATAAAGAAGAGGAAAGCAAGGAGGTAAAGCAGAAAACAAGAAGAAAGGAAAGGTGGGAAAATTTGTGTTAAACCCATCCCCTACCTCACTATTTCGGTGTCTCTAGCAGCCCTGTCGTGTTTTATATTATTCTGCTTATAGACTGAGAATTAGTTGAAATTACTGAATTAATTTTAATTTTCCATTTTTTTTTGTAGTCTGTAGTCTACAAGAAATCTTCAATCCAGTTGTGTTTGTTGTTTATTTGCTTTCAAGTTTTGCAAAAAAATATACTTATCCAGTGTGACCTTGTGGTAATGTTCCATTTGGCAGGAACATATTCCACTAAAGTGATAACAGCTTTGTCTTAAGCAAAGTTTCCAAGACTTTGCTGATCCTGGTTAAGGGCTCATTCTAGGGTTGGAAAGAATATTTGAAAATATTCCCCAAAATGGTCAAAACCATGATTTTTGAGCGTTGAGAAACCTTTGTGAGAAGAATCCTGGATTGATGAGAATCTTCCCAGTTCGGGACTTATTCTGTGCAAATTTCATATGTGCTTGTTTTGCACAGAAAATACTGTAAAATCGGGTATTTATACTAGTAAAATTTGCACATGGTTGATTTGGAATCAATCAAGTAGGAAACAGAATTTTCTGCATTGGAAACATTTTCTGTGCAGGGATTAATACTCCTGCATTTAAATATTATTTGCTACACAGAAAAATGTTGTTTCCCACACAGAGAGGCTATTTTCTGTGCAAAGCATCCATGTGTGAAATTTGCCCAGAATAAGTTCTGAATTGCTAATAGCTAATAGTGTGGTTTTCAATGATTTTCTTGCAGCAGGAGGGATTTTGCAGAAATTACTCATTGCTGTCTTTGAGAAGGAATTTAAGGAAGAGTTATATCTCTATCTCATTCTAAAAGGATACTACTTGTGGACAACTCTAGAGCATACGGAGATGGTCTGAGTAAATGGCCACTTCACAATGCTTGCTGTCTAGTAGAATACTACAGGATTTAAATTCCTTTGATGTCTAGTTAGTCCTGTATACAATCTTCTGTTGTATGAGCTGCAGCTGAGGTTTATATTGGGTAGTTCAATCTGTGAACATTTTTTTTTTAAAAAAAATACATAACGTATACCTAGGGCTAAGTTCTTCCTGGAGTGAAGGAGAATATCAAAGGTCTTGATTTATTTTTCTTGTTGGTTTCTTTTGTTTATGTGTACAGAAAATATTACATAATGGAGCCATGGAAGATTATGTTCTTAATTAGAAGCTTGTTGTGGTCTTTGAAAATTTTAATAATTCTTTTACATTTAAAGATTAGTCCTGCAGTTAGAGACTAGGAGGAACAAAGGTCAATACTCAATAGTTATTTCATTCTCATTGATGCTGGAATAACTTGGCACAAACACAATGGGCATGCATGTGTATGTAGAGCTTTCTTTGACATTAAGTAGAACAAACTAGAATATGCACTTCAGATAATTATAGCTTCCTCCCATGGGACCCTGGGATTTGTCAGTTGTGGATGGGAACTTAAAAGTCTGTGCTAGAGAACTCCTCCAGTGCTGTTATTCTATGGAATGGACTTGAAAATTTTAGGTCCATTCATAAAGTGCAAATCCTAGTATTCCATAGCAATTAAAGTGGGATCAAAGTGCTGTGATTGCACCACATGGATACAGCCACTGATTAATTTCATAAAATTCTCCATGAATCATGAATCAGCAAATTGTTTATTTCCTTTGCAGTTATTGTATTTTAACTGCCAGTGATTGAGGAAAGAAGCTTATAGGATTTATATACCCATTCATTTATCTATCTGTCTATTTATTTATTCTGATTACAGACACCAAAATAATACATCTGACTTGGGGTCCTATACATCTTGATATGTTGGGATGAAAATATTTTTCTATTCTTTCTCAGGATCATTGACAGGCTTATGAGAGGCTCTGATTTCCTACTTCCAAGTATCTTGTGTCTACATGCACTGAGGGACCAGAAATTGTGTTTGCATGCTGAGCTTAGCATTCTTGTTCTATTTTCAGTCTGGCTGCATTCTTTATTAGAGAGATGGGCAATGTGTGACCTACAAGATGCATGCAGGTTTCATACCCAACTTTATGGCTCTTGGAGTTTTCTGAAACTCTTGCCATTATTATAGAATAGAATAGAATAGAATAGAATAGTGTTCCTCAAAAACTTCAAGAAGTATGTTTCCTTTAAAATAAGACACCCCTCATCCCTTCTTCCAAGGGCATTTTTTTTCTTTAAGGAAACAAAAGTGGACTTCCACCCACTACCAGTTTTGGATTAAGAAAGTAACATGGCCCATGCTAGATTCATGGGTGAATTAGTCTCTAGATGCCCTAAAATTTTCAACTCTAATAATTTGGGAAAAAATGAGAAAATAGGTTTACATACATAGTTCATGAAATTTTCACTCCAGCTAGTGTTGCCAACTTGAAAACTGAAGAGGGCTTCTGTGCCTTTGATGGTTTTGTAGAAAAAAGAATTTGAGCAGGTGTTGCTTGTTATGTAATCAGGTTATAAGCAAGGCTTGTTGAAATTCTCACTTCTAGACAACCATTAAAGATCACAGGAACCCTCTCCACTCTGGGAACTCCATTAGGTATTTTATGGATTGGATATAAGATAGATTTATTATTGTTGTATTCGTTCACATTGTTTCTGATTTATGGAAATTCTAAGGTGAAACTAATCACAGGGTTTTCTTGGCAAGATTTGGCCAGAGGCGGTTTGCCATTGTTTTCATCTGAGGCTGAGGGTGTTTGACTTATCCAAGGTCACCCAGTGGATTTCATGGCTGAGCTGGGAATCAAAACCTGGTCTCCAGGGTCATAATTCAACACTCAAACCACTATGCTATGCTGGCGCTCATAGGTTTATATGGGTGTAATGCATGCAATGTCCAATGTAGAGCCATAACACACCCTGTGCACCTAGGTGCTGGTGCTGGTGGGCTCAGCCCTAATACTTTATCATGTACAAACCTTACTTTTTGGAGACAGTGCTCATGTGTGTTGGGGTAAATGCAGCAATTTTTCTGCCCTTGGAATATAATGGCTCAATCATGTGTTTCAATTTGGCTTACAATAGAAACACCAGGATTAGTGAGGAAATACCTGAAAGTCATTCCAAGAATGGGTTCAGTGTGTTTTCAGGGAGCAGTCTGTATGCTGTTTGAGAAATTTGCCAGAGCATAGCTTGCTACAAACAGATTTAAGCTTCAAATTACATAATATTCTATTCCTAGAATTGCTATTCAAATAGATCTTTACTAAGAAAGGCATCTGAGAATTGAAAGCATTACTTCCAATCCAGATAAAGTTGGGTCTAATTGAATTCTGTTGATTGCAATTATTTGCTAGTATTTTGTTCTGTTGGTTTCACTGAGAAGCAATGGTCAGGGCTAGCTTTAGTTGGAGTGGAGCTATTGTGTTTGAGAGTATAACCCTCAGTGTAAAATACATTGTATCTGAGACTATAAATCGTTTCTGTCCTCAACCCCCCCCCCAGGAAACAATTGTAATTATTATTTGTTTTAATGATGAAGTGGTTATTTTATTCTTAAGATATATGTGGCACATTTCCACTCCAAGACAAAGCATAGGATTCCATTTGTCTTCCTACATATGGGATGGGATTTGGAACTGATTGGCAAATCCAGTTATGAGTAATTAATGACTTCACTGCAAATGTGCTTGCATGAAAGCCAACAATAACAGTGAAGGCCAGATGTATAAGACTAGTCTCTCTCATTGCCTGCCACCACCTAAACACATAACAGATTTTGAAGAGTACTTCAGACTCAAAAGCAAGAGACAGGGTTTTTTGTAAATGCCAATAAACTGAAAATTGGGGGAAGCATAGAAAATCATGACACTAGCCATGGATGAATTTTGCAGCTCTTCCATACTGTAGAAATAAAGCAGTCTGATACCACTTTTACTGTCATGGCTGCATCCTGTAGAATCCTGGGATTCTTAGTTTGGTGAAGCACCAGAGATCTGTGATAGATCAGGCTGAATACTTCACCAAACTACAAATCCCAGTATTCTGTAGGATAGTGTCATGGCACTTGAAGTGGTGTTAAAGTGCTTTACTTCTGCAGTGTGGATACACCCAGGATTCATGCCCACTAAAGCATGGGGCAGAATATAGAAGAAGTGAGCAGATGGGCCAGGAAAGCATGGGCCAAGCCCATGATTTCCTAGTCTGGGGCTCAATCTAGATCAGCCTGTCCCTGAATCACAAATCCAGTACAACCATGCACCACTCAAAAAATAATTTGAGCAGGTGTTGCTTGTTACCTCTGCCCATCATTGCCATTGAGTAGACCACCACCACCATGTCTGACATGGGATCAGAGTGCCTGGCCACAATCATGTTATTAGGTGCCCTGTTTTCACAGTGACAGGGTCTACTCACAGTGGAAATGATGGATAGGTGTAAGGAGCATGTGGGCCCATCTCATTGCCCAGGATTTGGTGTAGTGTTTCCAAGAAACTCTGTGGCAAATTGTGGACCAGTTTTACCAGCATTAAATCGCTTTTGCCCTGAAATCGAGAGAAATTCACCAGTTCTGTGTCTCTTCAGCAAAGATTTAGCCTGATCCTGGCCTCAGAGTTTTGGTCTCCATTGTCTGAACAGGATGATCCAAGGCTGGTGGGAACACAGCCTTTTGGGCCCGTGCAGACTGCTGCAGAGTCAAGAGAGGCAAAGTCAAATAAATTTAATTTTCTATTTCTACTCATCCTCTAAGCTTGCCTTGAAACCAATGCATCTTACCCCTCCCTAGTTAGAAAGTGCATATTTAGTTGCTAGGAAGGTACTGATTAATTTCTTTTGGAATTTCAGCTAATTAAATTCTGCCAATCAGCAATTTGTGGTCAATGGTGCATGTGCTTACTGGGTTTTTTTTTAAGTATTCATTTTTTCCAGCTGTACTCCTTTATCTGTGAAGCATAGCAGGAAATATAAAACATCTCTAGAAGTAGTCTGTTGTTTGACCACTTGATGAGGGGGAAAAAAATCAATACATTTGTTTTCAAGGATCCAGAAAGCATAGTTTGTTGACTGCAACATTTTTTTGCCCCCAAACATACTCACAGGGAGAAATTTTATCACATTCTCCTCCTGAACTGTTTCAGGTCCACGAGAGGCCATTCTTCCAATAGGAGATTACTTGGAAATTAACTTCTCAGATGACTTCCTATTGGAAAAAAGGCTCTCTTAAGCTTAAATTGGCCCCAACAGTGCCTGAACTGCCAAAAGTGCTCCCCTCATCTCAGGGCACAAAGACACATATTGGGCAAAAATTGTATGAGGTGTATCTGCATGTGCAGCCCTCATTTCCTTTCAAACCATTGTAGCTTCCTCATCCCTGAAGGTTACCCATCCTTGGCTAAAAAGGATACAAAACAACTTGATGACAGAACAAGTGCTTGTAAAAATAGTCACTCTAAAAATTAGATCTATCATCAAACAAGGCATAATTGCACAAATTGGCCTAACTCTCAGTTCTACTTTTTAATATATTGATTTTTCTTTATAAGAAGGTTGTTTGGGTAATTAGTTCAAAGTAGGGATGAGAAAATATTCAAGCATTGTCAAAAATGCGTTTCTTTAGTGTCAGCAAACTCTGATTAGCAGAATTCTGAGCTGATGACAATCTTCACTGTAGATTACTTATTATTCACAAAATTTGCACATGGCTGTTTTGTACAGAAAATAACGTTTTCTGAGTAGCAAATAATATTTCTACATATGACTTCTGTGTAATACATTGTTCTTGAAGCTTCTTTTGGAACTGTTCAGAAACTTCAGAAACTAAAGAGCTGCAGTGAGAGTGTTAACTAGAGCTAATTACAAGAAACATACAACTCCCATTATTATTATTATTATTATTATTTATATAACACTTTAGATTTACACAGCACTGTACATACAAACAATAAAATACATAAAAGTAAACCAGCCCATAGTATACATTCTAAGAAACAATAGCATAATACATATAAATAATACATAACAATACAGGAAAGGGTTCAATAAAATAAGGCAGGCAACAAATTAAAAACGTCAAATAACAAATAACAGTCACACAATGCCTGGGAACACTTCCCTGAGCAGGATTGTCTTCAACTCATTTTTGAAACTGGTTAAAGAAGTGATGACCCGTGCTCGTGGGGGAAGGAGGTGAGGGGCAGCAAATGAGAAGGGATGAATCCGGAATGGGGCAGTGAAAAATCTTAGACTGAGACAGGCTCAGGCTTAGGCTCCCCTTCTTGACTAGATCCACTGACTGCTGGTCTGTTTCCAGGAACAATTCAAAGTACTGATTATTACCTGTAAAGTCCAGTAGAGCTTAGGTCCAGGCTATCTGACAGTCTGTATTTCCCTGTATGGACCTGTCTAGATCCTGAGATCCACAGAAATAGTTGGTAGAAATATGGTAGGGCCTTCTTGGTGACTGTCCCTACACTTTTGAACTTCTTCTCTACAGAGACTAGAACAGCTCTCTCCGCACTGTCCTTCTGTGGGTAATGAAGATTTTAAAATTTGGACAGGGTTTTAGAACTGAAGGCTTTTAAAGAAAGAGTTGTAAGAGGTTTGCGGTTGTTGTTGTGTGCCTTTTAGTCATTTCCATCTTAAGGCAATCTAAATAGAACCTATCACATTACAATGTTTCTGGAGCTCAGAGCATGTGACTTTCCTTAGGTCACCCAATTCCAGAGCAAGAAATTTAACCCTGGTCTTCAGAGTCGTAGTCCAATGCTCATACTACTATGCCCACGCTAGGTCCTGTAAAGAGGGTGTTATGATTATAAATAAAGCTAATGATAACAATAGCAATATTAATAATTCAGTCCTTCTTTTGGAGTGTGCTATGCACTAGTTTTCTGGAATGGGGATGGGGAAGCTATAGGATCTTGGAAACCTATTTTCAACCCCAGGACCCACTGTGGACTGCAGCAGCATCCACAATGCAAATTTTATTGAAAAAAAGTCAAGGTCTCTAGTAGTCCAAGTGCTGGGGGCTTGGGGGTGTGTGTGTATGTGTTGTCATAAAATTATCACTCCTGCAGGATTCCAGGAGCAGAACATTACCTCTCTTTTGGGGCGAAAGGCCAGTTTAGGGACATTTTGGGGGGTTATGGAGTGGCCTAGGCACTCTAAAACTATCTTGGAAGCCACATTATATCTGCATGCAATACCTTGGTTACCCATGGTGTTAAAATATCATATCCAAAGACTTTTCAAAAATAATAATTTCAAAAAGAGAAAACATGTCACAATTTATCTTAGAGATTGTCCACATGGGCAAAATGGCTCAGCTTCCCTCAACCTCATGTTGTCTAGTTTAGACGATGCAGGCCAAAACATCTGTGGCAGGATCAGGTCTGCTCTTGCCTGTGCAGAATACATCCAGAGGATCTAGTCTGACCCCAGGGTAAAGAGTCTTTACTCCAGGGTAAAATAGCCCTGGTTTTGTACAGAGTTTGTAAGAAACTCTGGCACAAAACTGGGGTGTTCAGACAGCTCTCCCCTACACTACTTACCTTTCAGGTGTGTGATCCATCTGGGAAGCTCCCTAGTTACTCCATCTGGTATGGAAATGGGGTGTTTGGCCCTGTGGGTGAAGCCAGGAATCCCATTTTCATGTCAGATGGCATGACTGGGGCTTCTCAGATGGATCACATGCCAGTAAGCTAAGTAGTGGGCCTGGGTCCTGGGTCAGTGCAAGGATGGGTGTGTGAATACCTGCCTGCCCCGGGCAGTGACTAATCTGGGTGAGCACCTGAGGCAGGATAGCACAGGCTTAGCCCATGCTATCCTGCCCTGTCTGCTCAGACCCTGGGTCTAAAAGTTACTCTACACAAGAGAAAGCCCATGTAAATATTTCTTTTCTTTTCTCCTCTTCAGAATAATATTTCAGATTACAAAACAAGCTTAAGTGATTCTGGCTTTGGTGACATTGCACAGTATTTGCTTCTACTAGGTAATAAAGCTCCTGTCTGAAACAGATATTAAGCAGAACAAGCAGCAGCCAATATCTTTTCCGACATACATACATTGTTATGGCGAACTCTCTGTGAACTGGCTCTAGCCTGCCTCCTCATAAATTATGGTGGCCAAACGACCCATACTTATTTCAGAAACATGTTTTTCCAAGTCTAATTGAGTAATTTATGTAATAAGAACTGGTGAAATGCCTTTTTTCTTTTGAATGGAAAAACGCTTATCAGTAGTGAACATGATCATTAGTCAGAATGAGTGCAGTTTTAAAGAAATTCTGAAAATATAATTTGTGTATGCATGTAAAAATAACTATTAAAATTAATATTACTTAGTGCAGCTACACACATTATTTGAATATATCTAGGAAAAGAGTGCTAAATAGTAACAATATATCACAGAAAAGAGTGTCTACTTGGACACATACTGTGTGTAAATGTACATGTATGTGCATGTAGACACATGTATGAATTTGTTCATGTGAAAGCAATTATGTGCAGTTCTGTTTTAATCAGGTTAGCAGTGCTGGCAAAATACGGTATTTTCATCTCCTTTCACTCATTATAATTTTCTGATCTGAGTTACTCTTTCTCTTTACATGGCTGTTAGCTGTGCTGTGGACATCAGAAAAGATAAAACATCAGTGTTGATCCAGCTTTTTAAGTATTTCAGTGACCAGAAAGGGATTAGAACAAAATCTTTGTGGCATAACACTGGTTACATTGGTCTGTAGATTTTCATTTATTTACTCATTTACTGCATTATAGAAGGAGGTATTCAGTATTTTTCCTGCAACACATTCCATTCTAGGGATATAATAAAATCTGAGGGATGAGGTGGGTGCAGCTCCATCTTCCCAGTCTCTAATATTCTGGCTCCATGTGAGCATCAAGGGATGAAGGAGAGATCCTGTGCCCAGGATGGAGGCTGCTCCTTTACCTCCCAGATCACCAAACAGGAGGCGGCCACTGCTGTTTCCCAGGATCCCAGTGTAAGGCAGTTGCTTCATTTTACCAGGAGCCTGCCTGAGAGATAGGACCGGAATCACTGCAGAGCAGTGCCCCCAATTCCCAGTTCTCTCAGATGCTCCAGAAGGATACCATGGTCTATGGTATCGAAAGCTGCTGAGAGATCCAAGAGCACCAACAGGGCCACACTTCCCCTGTCGATGCACAGACGGAGATCATCGACCAAAGCAATCATGGCAGTCTCCATTCCATATCCTGACCTGACACTAAATGGATCAAGATAATCAGTGTCATCCAATACTGCTTGGAGTTGGTTGGCAATTGCTCTCTCAATCACTTTGCCCAAAAAAACGGAAGGAGAGCTACTGGCCGATAGTTTGATTTTTCCAGGGGGTCAAGGGAAGGCTTTTTAAGGATAGGTTTGACCATAGCCAGTTTTAAATTGGCTGGAAAGTGGCTTTCCCTAAGGGAGGCATTAATTATCGATCTCAGCAAATTCATAGTTGCCTCCCCTCCCTGGATGGCCAGCCAAGAGGGGCAGGGATCAAGAGGGTAAGTGGTCTTTTTATCCTTTCCAAGCAGCTTGTCTACACCATCGGTACTCAAAGACCAAAATTGATCCAAAATAACCTCATTAACGAAGTCCCTGGACATCTCTCTTGTTGTTTCTGTATTAAAACTGGTGTCTAAGTCGGCCTTTATCAGAGAGATTTTATCTACGAAGTAAACATGTCACAACAGGCCTTTGTAGGTTGTAATAATGGATTCAAGGTGGAAGGAGTCTGAGTTAACTTTTTAACCACCTTGAAGAGCTCTGCAGGACGTGACTGCAGATGCAATAGATGAAGAAAAGTAAGATTTCTTTGCTTTATTTATTGCCACTCGATAGGCTTTAAGTGAAGTCCTATGATATGTCTTGTTGGATAAGTGTCAAGTCTTTCGCCAGCAGTGCTCTAGTTGTTGTACAGCCTGCTTCATCTTCCTGAGGTCTTCAGTATACAAGTGATTTCTATTGGAAGCGGCTGAAAAGGACACTTAGGAGCGATTGTGTCAATAGCCTTGATGAGGAAGTTATTCCAAGTTGTTATCAAGGCTTTGACAGAGTCGCCGACAATACCACTTTATCCTATAATGCCACTTTATCCTATATTTTTAGGTAAATTTGAGATTAACAAATTGTGGATTTTCTGTGAATCAAAGGATAATATCACACAGGCTCCAGGCCCATCCCAAAAGGGTCAGGAACGGAACGGAATGAGTGGGGGGATGCATTTTACTGCTCACAAGGAAGTCCCTGGAGAATATCGCACAGGCTCCAGGCACATCCCAAGAATGGTCCAAAAGGGGCTGGGAAGGGAACGGAACAAGTGGGGGAATGCATTTTACTGCACACAAAGAAGTCCCTCACTTGTTCTGTTCCCTTTCCTTCCATTCCCCATCCATCCCAGAGGAGGAGATTTTTGAGAACTGTTCTCAAAAATCTCCTCTGGGACAGATGGGGAACAGATGGGGAATGGAATGGAATGGAATGAGTGAGGGAAGTCTCTGTACAGTAAAATGCATCCCCCACTCGTTCCAAGCTCCTTTCACTCTGTTCTCTTCCTGTTCCAATGAGCCCCTGTGCAATAAACTTAAAAGTCAGCGGAGAACCCTGAAGGCCATTCATGAGCTCATTGTTTGCCCTTTTCTTTTGATAGACAAGAAATTTCCTGTTTTCTGCTAGGCAGGTCACTCATGTAAAAACAAGCTCTAAAATTTGCTAAATAGACCACAATGTATAGATATCAAAAATTAAACATGGGAAATCAAATTAAGTTTTGTTATCCATTACGTATATGTATTTCATGTACTGTTGAAACTGCAGTTCAAAATCTATCTGTTGATTTAACGTCAGAACATGACCCCCCAAACTGCATAACAAATCCTCTAAAAATTGTAATAGTCAGAATGTCACATAGTAATATCTGTTTCAATCATAATCTCTACTTTCTCCAGCTACTCTGCCAATGTTTTGTTCACAATTATATTTAAAAGTTGACCTTAAAATCTCAATCTATGTTAAAACCCTTCCCAGTTCTGCACCCTTTTCCCCCAAGATTCTGAAAAATCAGTGATGAGGAAGGTATCATATATTTTTGGATTGTAGTTCCCATTATCTTTTATCATTGGCTAAGTCTGATTGGAATTGCAATCAAATATGCTTCATACCCTTGAGAAAAATGATGGAGTTGAACATTCTCTGAAGATGCCAGCCACAGATGCTGGCAAAACGTCAGGAGTAAATTCTTCTAGAACCTGGCCATATAGCCTGAAAAATGCACAAAAATCTATACAACTGAATTCTTTGTCACATTCACACAAATGTTGGCAGATCCTACTTGAGATGAAGCATGCTACAGACTGAGCTATGCCTGGTTGATACAGAGTAGTATCTTAACATGAGAACTTCTTCCTATGCTATGCTATCTTTCCTTTAAATAGGAGTATGCTTGTGAATTAGGAAATATCTGTAACTGAATCATTTGGGACTCTGCCCTGAGCTCTGCATGATGTGTATATAAGACCAGAGCTTAGGAAAGTTAATTTTTTGGACTACAATTCCTAGAATTCTAGCTAATATTGTGAACTATAATTCTCTGAGTATCCAAGTAGCCATGGTAGTTTGACGAATTGTGGAGGTGTCAGTGAAAAATGTGAAATACAATTAATGACTGTGGGAAACAGGGTGCTGAAGTATGTACTAGGCCCCTTCCAGGGGCCCTGCTGGATGGACCATTGTGGGAGTTATATTGCAAAAACTAACATTTCTAAGGCCTGGACAATAGATACGACTACACTGTAGATATAAGAGAGTTTGACACCACTTTCAGTGCTATAGTGCCATCCTATGGAATCCTGAATTTTGTAGTTTTACAAGGTCTTTAACCTTCTCTGCCACAACATGTTGGTGCCTCACAAAACTACAGATCCTAGGATTCTGTAAAATGCAGCCATTGGGTGGTGTCATATGGTATTGTTTCTACAGTGTGCATGCCCCCCAAACTGCAATTAAAATCACTTATATTCCCAACCTCACAAATTATTGTGTGTTTTTATGAAGGTGCATTTCCTTGTCTCCAGAATTGCTTCCATTGAGTTTGAAATACATCTGTTACAGTTTGCTATCTATTTTGTTTCCAAGTTATAATATTTAACAATAATCATGCTAACAATTTATTAAGTGCTATGTGTATTTGTAGTGTGATGTTTAGAAGTATTGATGTCTTCTTGATGTGAAGGATATATCAGTTGAATGAGTAACAAAATGCAGACTTATCTTTTCTCAATGATGTGGATGCTAAAATTTTCCATAACACCTGTAAGAAGATATGAGAAGAAAAGCCACCCTGTAAAATAAATAAAGGACCTCAATGGTATTAGAATCATGTTTATTTAACCTCCTTCTGGGAAGCTTTTGGTTAGCTATGAGGTTTTTATGAAAAGAGGTTGCTTCGGGACTGATACTTTGGCATGTGCAAGCAACTTACATAACTTCTTAGTCTTTACATTGAGAAATGTCATGTGCTAAATGAATGCTTATTTTTCTTTCGCACTGCAGCGAATTGCTGTTTGCTCAGATGATAGAATCTGAATGCTGCATTGAGTAGGACATTTGTTTCCATTTACATAGCTCATAATTCGGTAATGAGAAACAGATGAAGAAATGAAATCCAAACTGGCTTTGTTACAGAAACAACCATGAAAGCTGCATCTCCACATTTCATGAAAAATACAGCAACACATAGGCCCTGACTACTACTTCCTCCAAATGAGCATCAGTTCAAAAAAGATTTAGTAAGAAATACAATGAAGTCTCCAAACTTTTTTTTTATTTGTCTAACCTTTTAGGAATTAATGGTAAGCCAAACTAACAGATTTTAATAAAAATTCTATCAGCAGTCAACTCATTTAGGGGATTATACTGAAGTAATTTCTATGTTGTGTTTAGTGCAGTTAAATAACTGTGTTTTCAATAATGTTGAGTCTTAATCTCTCATCTCCCAAACAGATGCACTACTTACATCTGAGTTACATATGCAACAAAATAAAATAAAATAAAAATATTTTCTAATGAACGTTTTTCTTAAATTAACCAGCAAGTGAAGCAGGCAGTATTTACAGATTTCTTGATTTGACTTACATTCCATCTTTCTTCCAAGATGAGGCTCAAAGTGGTTTATAAGTTGTAACAAAACAATACAGTATATGATACAAAAGCATTAAACAATCATTCAAGTTAAAACATTATTTTTAGACATTAACTTAAAACAATTGAAATCATATAAAGCACTTATAGCATATTAAAAGCAAGCACACTCTTCTGCCCCAGCCAGTTAAAGGCTGAAGGCCTGTTTTAAAAGGAAATTCTTTACAAGCTGGCAAAAAGAAAGCAGAGAGGAAATGCAGAAGCTTTGACACACTGAAAATTTTCAGTTCCCAGAAGTCCCAGCCAGTACAGCCAATGACAGAGTCTTATGGGAGTTGTAGTGCAGAACATCTGGAGGATGAAAGGTTCCCCAGCCCCAAGGTGCCAAGTTTAAAAGCTTACTTTCCTGTATAGGTTTAAGTTAGAGGGCTCTAACTTAATGTTTTCTGTGCACAGGTGTATTATTAGTGGAGTCATTATGGTTGGTGTCATCTGCTTTGATAACATAGTTTCACACACCCCTATTGACTTCCTTCCATTTCACACCATACAGAATCCTTAGTAATGCTTTTTTGCACTAATGTTGCTCATAATTTATAATTTCCATATACCACTGAATGTAATGTTAATAGTTGTAACATAAACAATTAGCAAAATTTATATTATACCTTCAAATTACAATATCATATGCACAACCTAAGCGTATTGACATAAACATAGTGAAGATTGGGTTGAAATGATGTTTTTAAAGCAAATTTTAACAGAATATATTTTTTTAAAAAATCAAGTTTTTACAATTTATTTAAAAATTAAAATTTGAAATTTGAAATTTTAATTTTTTCCCCATAATTTTTATTACATATATTTATAGAGATGTACAAAAATTATATTTCTAACAAAATGCTTTGCTTCAAATAAAATCAGATCATATGTCATCTCTTAATAATTCCAGAATATGTTATAGAGATTACCTACTATTTTATACTTCCAATTTCTCCCAAATACCATAGAATGAATTATACAGAAAAATTAAAGGTTTTAACCCAAGTAACTCATTTGTCATCCACGCAATAAACTTCATACATTTATGTATCGTTTAAATAAAAGAATAAATAAACTTAAACCTCCAAAGATATGTAGCAGACTCTTTCATATTTGCTTTGGAGGTTAGAATATATTTACTGTCTTAGATCTCGAAAATACCCCAAGAATTACAGGCAAATTTTCAGTACCTTCTTATTCCCGTATTCTGGCTTAACTCTTTCTATCTTATGAACTTAACTTATATTTAAATTACTTTTTAAACATGACATCATACCGTAATGTATAAATTCCTTTAGGCAGACTTTATAATTATACTATTGAATCCATACTTGAGGCCCAATTGGCCACCTGTCCCCATTTTCCAGACAAGCATTGTATGACTTTCCCCCAATTTTCTTTCCATTTTGCGCTATCCTTATTATTCACTTTATATGATAATAGATTTAGTTCCATCATTTGATATAGTTTATATCTCCATTCGTCAATATCTATTGTTTTGTCAGATTTCCAAAACTTTGCAAAGACCAGTCTCGCAGCTGTTAACATATAAAACATTGTCTTCCCATACCTCCTTTCTACCTCCTCTTCCAACATACACAATAGCATAGTTTCTGCATTATATTTCAAATTAATATTTAACATTTGTAAGATTTCATCATAAACATATTTCCAAAAAGTTCTAGCTTTCTCACACAACCACCATAGATGATAATAGGATCCAATTTCTTTGTGACAGTTCCAGCAAGTGTTATTTCCCGTTTTATAAATCTTAGCTATCTTATCTGGGGTCAAGTGCCATCTAAACAAAATTTTATAATAATTCTCTTTTACATATTGGGATGGAGAGTATTTCATTTTGATATTCCAAGATTTCTCCCATTGTTCTAAATATAATTCTCTCCCACAATTCTGTGCCCATTTAATCATTGATTCTTTTATAAGTTCGTCTTCGGTATACCATTTCAATAAAATTTTATAAATTTTTGACAATGTTTTAGAATCCGATTTCCATAAGATCTCTTCCAAATCTGATTTAGAGTTGGAAAGACCCCTCTGTTTTTTATCTATTTTAAGTCTTTGATCTAGTTGTCTATGTAAAAACCATCCTATCTGCCATCCTTCTTCTGTCAGTTTCTCATAAGATTTCATTTTCCCCTCTATATCCAGCATGTCACTATATCTTAACCATATCTCGTTTCTTTTTGGGTCTATGCAATATAGAGCCTCGTGAGGGGAGACCCATTCAGGGATTTTAGGACAAATTCTACCTTTGTATTTATTCCAAGTTTGTAACAAAGAGGCACGAATATAATGATTATTGAAGTGTTGGTTTACCCTCGATTTTCCATAGAATAGATAACCCTGCCATCCAAATCTGTTGTTGGTACTTTCTAACTTTAGCAATCTTTTATTTTGCAAGGTTAACCATTCTTTTAGCCATAAAAGAACACAGGCCTCATAGTAAAGACTTAATTTAGGAAAAGCAAAACCACTCCTTTCATTCTCATCATGAAGTATCTTTAGTTTGATTCTGGTTTTTTTGCCTGCCCACACAAAGTCAGCTAAGTACTTTTGCCATTCCTTGAGAATTTTCACGTGTTTTAGAATTGGTATATTTTGAAATAAAAATAACAATTTGGGTAGGACTAACATTTTGACAGCTGCTATCCGACCCAAAATTGAGAGATTTAAACCTTGCCATTTCTTTATCTCTTTTTTAATCTGTAGCCATTTACTTTGGTAATTATTCTTAAGTAAATTTGAATTCTTGTTTGTTAATATGACACCCAGATATCTTACTTTATCTGTAATATTAAAGCCTGTTCTATTCTTAAGTATGTTCTGATTTTCCTGACTCGTATTTTTTGTAATTACGGCTGTTTTTTCAACATTAATTTTAAGACCTGATACTTTTTCGAAGTCTTTCAGTTGCATAACTAGGTTCTCACAACCCATCAGAGGTTCCTCCATAGTCAGAACAATGTCATCTGCGTAAGCCCGTACTTTTAAACACTCCCCTTTAAACTTGACGCCATTGATCTTTTGATCATTTCTAATATTGATTAACAGAAATTCCAGCTGAAAAGTTGAATCAGGTCTAACTGTTTTATTACTTAAGTTAAAAGAAGCCAAAGAATACATTATTATGGTGCCATTTTATATTCTATATTCTA
The DNA here is from genome assembly GCA_034509955.1 of Urosaurus nigricauda. Classification (NCBI taxonomy): domain Eukaryota; kingdom Metazoa; phylum Chordata; class Lepidosauria; order Squamata; family Phrynosomatidae; genus Urosaurus; species Urosaurus nigricauda. The sequence goes on from JAOEGL010000003.1 coordinate 248,021,079, forward strand.
TATTCTTCTTTATATATATATTCTATATTCTTCTTTAACAGGGACCAAACTGCATTATGATTTTATTGATACAATACTCAATTTTTGGTATGTATTTATTACAAATATATGAGAGTCTGAGACTATTTCTGGTATTAGGCTGCCTCTTGGTGGCTGAGATAAACTATTTCTTAAAATTAGTGTTGGATCAAATCTACTCACCAGGTTTCATTCTTATTTTTCATGAAATAAAGAAAACTGATTTTCTCTTATCCATTTTCAGTTGCTTGCAGACTCATTTGTGTGGCTTCAATGCATTGCTGAACAAATCTCCATTTTAATATTCATCAGTAGATTTATAAGCTAAAGCAAAGTTCAACTGATTGTGCTGTATGGGACAATCTGGGTTCTTTATTCTTTAAAGCTTAAATTCTTGAACATTACATTTACTACACTCCAACAAACATTTATAAATGCATACTGATGTTTTCAAATAGCTTGGATCAGATTAATTCCTTTAACAGTATCTATGATGTCAAAACCTGGGAGTTTGTGGCCTGTAAATGGACAGCAAAAGGTGGTATAATTCTAAATCCTGCCATTTAGCATTAACAGGTAAATGGGTTCTAACTTGATATATTCCAAATGGTAAAACATTTTCTCCATCTGAATAAATCGCACATTCAATCAACTGCTTCCATAATTTTCAGATCAGGATTACCCCATAACTAATTTAGTGGGAACATATATGGTAGATCAAACAGTAACTGAAGAGAAACTACACTAAGCTCTACAGTAGGATGTAAAAAGCACATGCTGGCTATCCAGCCTCTGTTTAAAAAACCCCAAAGAAGGAGACCCCGCCACACTCCTAGGGAGTGTGTTCCAGTGTCAAACCGCTCTTATTGTCACAAAGTTCTTCCTAATGTTTAAGTAGAATCTCTTTGCATATAAATTGAACTCACTGCATCTAGACCTATTCTCTGGAGCTGCAGGGAAAAAAAATGCTCCAACTTCAGTATGACATCCTCTTAAATATTTGAAGAGGGCTATCATATCACCTCTTTTTATTTTTTGTAAATATTTTTATCAGACATAACAACAAGATACACGAATTAACAATACACACACAGACAAAAACAACAAACAAATGTGGTAAAATATCTACACAACTATATACATACATATTTTTGACTTCCATGTTCTCTACATTCAGGTTGCTTACTTTGTAGTCTTTATAGAGTTATATATTTCTTACTGTGTCTATATTTCATTATAACTATGTTTTCTCACCTCTCTGTGATGGCATTTCGAACATATACATAAATTTACAAATTCCCTATATTTACTTCCCTGTTACATTTCTTTTCCTGAAATTATTACTATCTGTGCATTATTCAAGCATATATATTTCTTCTAGTACATATTTTATGTTTTGAGTATGATTTAAACCTCTGTAATCGTTTCTTCCACCATAAGAGGATTTCACATCCAATACATCCAACTCATACTCTCTTACGCCATTATCTATTTCCTACAAAAGATTTTAGTCTGGAATCTCATCACATATTTTCTCTTAAACCAATATTTAAAATTTGTCTCCCTTGAGAAGAAAGGTGATTTAGAGCCTTAACCCAGTCTTTCACATAAATCTCTAAATTTTCATAATTTAAGCTTCTAGATAATCTGTCCATTTCTATTATTTCATATATCTTATTTTCCCATTCGCTTACATCTGGAATTGATTTTTTTCTCCAGTGTTTAGCAAAGATTATTCTTGCAGCTCTGATTAAATAAAAAAGTACCATTAGTTTTTTCACCTTTATCCTCTACCATATTTAATAAGAAAATTTCAGGTTTTAATTTCAACTTTATCTGTAACATCTTATTTATAGTTCCTTGAATTGTTTTTCAGTATCTTTTTGTTTTGGTGCAGCTCCACCATAAGTGAAAAAGTGTCCCCTTTTCTTTGTTGCATTTCCAACATTGATTTGATGTATTACCATAGATTTTATTTATGGGTACTGGTGTTAAATACCAATGATAAAAAATTTTATAGTAGTTTTCCCGTATATCCTGACATTTAGTATAGTTTATTCTCTTATTTCATGTTTTTTCCTATTGCTCCAACTCTAAAGGGTATCCAAAATTTTCTGCCCATTTTATCATGTTTACCTTTATTATTTCATTTTCTGTATTTAGTTTCAGAAGATATTTGTAAATTTTTGATAAAAGATTTATTTTCATTTTTCAAAAGAATATCAGCTAATTCTGAAGCCAGTTAAAGGCAGGGGAGGATGGGGGAAGGAGTGGAGCAGGCACACGGCTTGTTCTTTCCCCCATCCCATGCATTTAACTGGCTCCCAGAGCTAGTTAAAGGCATGGGAGGGTGGGGGAAGGAGAGGAGGGGGGGTTGGTCTTGCCGACCCTTGAGGCTGAAAGAGTGTGACTTGTGTGTGGTGTCTTCAAGTCATTTCTGACCTATGGTGACCCTCAGGTGAAACGATCATGGAGTTTTCATAGCAAGGTTCATCAGAAGGGGGGGGGGGGTTGATGCCTGAGGCTCAGAGAGCATGCCGTGTGTGTGTGTGTCTGGGCAAGCTTCGTCAGAGGGGGATTTCCATTGCCATCCTCTGAGGCTGAGAGAACATGACTTGTGTATGTGGTGCCCTCATGTTGTTTCTGACTTATGGCAAAAAAGGTGAAACTATCATGGACTTTCTTGGCAAGCTTCATCAGAGGGGTGTTTGCTATTGATAGCCTGCGGCTGAGAGAGTGTGCTTTGGGTTTTCACACAGAGGTCCTACCCCAGAAGTCCTGCCCCAATAAGGTGAAAGTCCTGGCCCCAGAAATCCCACCCCCAGAAGACAGAAGTCCCACCCCCCAAAAGTCCTGTCCCCTAGAAGCCCCCCCCCCCCCCGTGCTGGAACAACACTGAGTTTGAGCACTCAGTCTCTAAAATATCTGTCATCACTGGTCTAGTGAGAGGTTGACAATCTCTGGTCTACACTGACACCATCTTTGTATTCCCAAAGAGCTTGCATCTTGATCATAGATACATGATACAGAGGTATGACCCAAACATATGAGGGAACACAAAAGGGCAGAAGATCTGCCTCAACCCACAAAGGTAGGCAACTCTGCAACATATAGACTACAGAGGGCTTAATATCTTTCTAGGGTTGTCAGTTTGAAAGCTGGAGGTAGTTCTTGTACCTTCAATGTGCAGTAGAGGCAATTTTAGGAAGTGTTGTCACAAAACCAGATAGCAAGTAACACCTGCTAAAATTTCCTCTTTTCCACAAACATGAAAGGTAAAGTGCTGTCTTTAGTTTTCATTCTCACAACTATATATCCATTCCTGTTTGTCCTTTTTAATTTTTTTAAAAAAATCCTGGAAAAGTCCTCTCATGCCTTTTAGAGGGATTGTGGGTAATACTAGACAGCCCCCAGCCATTAAGCTCTTTTATGTCATAGAGGGACTTTTTTCAAAATGGGGAGTGACTGGATAGTATTTCCATTTTTTGAAAAGAATCCCCCCTACCTGGAGCCTAGAACAGTTTAGGGGACAAAACTACCCTAACACCACCTAGAGGGCTGGGGGTGCTTCTTTTGTTAATAAAATGAATTTTTGGGCTGGTACAGACTGCCCCTTCAGGGGTGGCCTGCACCCATCCCTTTCCATGGAGGATTGGAGCCAGGGCAACCGCAGCAGCAGCCCAGAGACCCCAATCTGCCACTTTTCCAATCCTCTGCTTTTCCAGGCCATGGAGAAGCAGCAAAAACCTGTTTCTCCATGGCCTGGAAAGTGCTGTCCCTGGGGCTTCATGCCCCAAAGACACCCACCAGCCACAGCCATGGGAGAAAGGGGCTGCACTTGTGGCAATCCGGCTTCTGTGACTTGCATGCTGTGACTTGCATGCAGTGCCACAACTAGGAAGTGGTGCCCTTGTGACACCACTTCCTGTGTACACCTTTTGGGTGTCCAGCAGTGGTGCCGGTGTCATGGCGGCCTCCTGTCCACACGCCGTGGATCCACACTAGGGTTCTGGAGTGTGTAGCTGCTATGTGCTCTGGAACTCTAGAATCGCGGCAACCACGCTGCTTCTTACCGGTCTGTATCGGCCCTTTATTTACTTATTTACTCAAGTAAGTAAGTAAATAAATAAATAAATAAAATGGGGTGAACTAGGGTTTCTAGAGTTAAAACTCAAGAGGGCTCCAGTATCTTTCATGATTGTAGCGACAAGGGAATTTCAGCAGGTTTGCATATCATGCAACCAGATATATGGGCCTTCTCTGGTTTTCAGTCTGGCAACCAAGGAAGAACACAGTGGGACACCTGGGGACACACATACAACCCACATGCTGCTCTTTGCCACCCCTGCTCTGTTCTGAGGTCTTACTTTTAGAGTGCCTAAAAAGCTGATGGGGCATTCCATTCCAAAGATAAACTACTTTGATTTAGGGGAAGGCAAGGCAGAGATTTGCAGGACTGAGATGAATATAGCTCTGCTTGTAACTGGCTGTGACTTGTTATTTTTTCACCCTTTGCCCTAATCCTGCTCAGGAACATTTAAGAAGGGATGTTTGCCTATGCAAGAGTCACTCCTTAAATGCTTATCACATTTCTGCTGCTTGTGCAATCGACAAGCAGTAGAGCTACATGAAGCAGAATCAAGGCTTTGAAAGGTTTTCAACCAAACCCAGAATCTTTCAATCAACATAGCCACTGGCCCTGCTGGCTGTGGGATTCTGAGATCTGTAGTCCAACAAAGAAACATGTCTAAGCTCAGGTCAATTTCAATAGCTGTGATGCGATGATAACAAGACAGGGAATAAAATGAATAAGAGAGAGATGCAGGTGGATTGGCTGAAGCCTGATTTCCCCCAACCCCATCAGAATCTAGGGATTAAACCTGATGCCTATTGTGCTGCACATAGAAATTGTTCAATAAGTTTGGCCAATAATGCTGGAAGCCCATGGTCTGATAAAAGAAAAAGTACCTGTCATTAGAATCGCTATATTTCTGACCATGGTACACCAATATAAGTGAATCCAGGTAGAATAGCTCCCAGAAAACACAATTCTAGGATTAGTTTCAAAATATTTTATGGCAGATTACTTCAGAGAGTAATAAAGTCTTTCCACCATTCCTCCTTTGCAAAGCTTGCACTACCAGTTCTTCTCTTTCACTCCTTCTTTTCTCCCTACTTTGTCATCAACCAACATGTTCATTCTTGCTGGCAGAACAAAGTTCCCACTGAAATTAAGTCCAAAGTATGCTGCATTAAGAAATTCCTTCACTATGTTCACAGAGCAAATATTGCTTTATTACATGTATTTTATTGCATGATAATGTTGTTAACTGCAAGATTGCTTGTTGCATATTTATTGCAAGATAAGCCATAAATGCTGAAATCTTCTCTTTTAGATAGTCATGAAAGGTACATAAACCCTGTAGTCTTCTGTATGAAGAACTGAATTTTTAGTAGGGTAGCTATGTGAGAAAGAGGACAGTGCTCTTGAACATTTAATAGTTCTATGGAAGAGGCATTACAGCAGGTGACAACAACTGCCAAATTTCCCTCTTCTAGACAATTCTGAAAGGGGCAGGAACCTTTTTCTTTTCCCATGTGGCCAGTCACTTGACGCTTCATGGGGTTAATGTGGCACTGAGTACACTGCCAATGGTCTTAATTCTTTTGCTGCACGTAACCCATAACACCATAGGATCTCATGTAACTGTTCTTCACAAGCTGTGCCCCAAAGACTTCAAAACAAGATTCTGTCTGACAACTCATAACCATGTCCCCCCCCCCTTTCTTTTCTTTTTGCCTAAGCTCCTGACAGTAAAGCCACTAATCTGGCTGTGGGTGATTGGATTGCTTGCAAAAGGCATAACAGTGCAGGTTGTTCTGTTTGTTTTGCCTCTGGGGTAACCTTTTTACAGTGATCAAAGGAGATCTGACCCCTTGGGCGTGATCTGTGTGTAACAGCAGACTAACTTTGTTGCTGTCAGCTGACTTACTCAGTTAAGTCTCAGTGTGAGGCTAGTCAATGCGATTCAGTCTTGAACGAAGTGGATATAGTAAAAGATGGGAAAGAAAGCAGTATGCCTTTTGATCACTTCTGTTCTGATTGCTTATTATGTTTACACCCCCCTTCCAGAGAATATCGAAGAACGCTGGAAAGTGATGCTCGTCGATGCTGCCTTTAAAACCTTAGGGCATGTGGTAAGTGTTTTAGATGTTCATTTATTCCAGGTATTTATGTTTGAGATGGTTCACATTAAAAAAAAAAAAAAACCCTCCCTGAGAAATTAGGCAATGGAGAAATGACAAGGGCAGAGAATGCAGCCGATCGGGTTTATGCAAAATGAGACTGAATCATATCTGAAACAGAGTGCTCTGACCTTGAAATATTGGGAATGGTGGGGAAGATAGAATAATATAGGTGCATTTCTTGCCCTCTCTCTGCATATAAATACCCAGCCTATTCAAAGGAATTCCAATGGAGGAAAAGCTACCTGTTTGTTAAAGTGTGTGAGCATTCTGTTTTCTCTCTGATTTGTGGAACTGTCTGAGAAATATGAGCATAACACTACTGAGGCAGAAAAAAAAATCCACAGCAGCCTTTGATATTGGTTTTAATTACCATGACTCACATTGTCGAGATACTCCTTAGTCTGCTGCATGGATGTTCCTATAAATAGACCATGCTAATTCTAGAAGTAATCAATCAAGTGTAAGGCAGTTAGAATTTTTCTCAGCGCTAATGTAATTTCTAATTGCAATTCTATGTGTGAGGGAGAAAAGTAAGCCTGTTAATATGTGACAAGTGGGTTGCAGCTAATGATCTGGAAGTGAAATTATGACTACCACAGTAATTAGACATTGGTTTCAATACTTTTCTGTAATGATTCTTGTTGGTCTAAACACATCTGTGGTTTCCATCATCTTGGCACTGGGTGGTTTTTCAGTGGTCGTATGTAAAAGGTATTGGGCATTTTGTCTCTGTGCTTTATCTTTTTCATGTTTGCTAAAAGAAGACACAATGCCTGCAACTGAATCACCATCCAATAGGTGATTAGAGAGATGTGCAGCCTTCTTTTTTAATGCATGATTCCTTGTACTTTACCTGCTGATTTCCAACCAGTACAATAAGTTGTTTTGTTTGCAGCTGTAGTGAGCATAGGTTTTCTGAATATTTGCTGAGGTACACAAAAAAGCCACTCTAAAGACGTACGTGAGGCTGTGGAGTCAGCTTCCATGTGACTGCCTGGAGAGTTAGTGATATCTCAGGAGGTCATAAAAATACACCCTTAGGAAAGAAGAAAACAAAGAACTGAAAAAAGAGTTGGCACTCCAAGGAAGCAAAGTACAAATCAAAGTGAGGCAAAACAGGGAGAAGAAATACAGACTCAAGCAGACCTTGTTTTTATAGGGAGGTGTGTGGCAAAGGAAGCAAAGGGCAAAACAGTGTAGCTGGGGGGAGGGTGTGGGAATTTAGGGATGTAAATATTTGATTGTTTCATCCTTGCAAGTAGGATGAATAACTTCCAAACTTTTCTCCTCACTACAAAGCAAAGGAATATCCCAAAGTGTTACAGCAAATTATTCTGTGCAGAAATACATGTAGGTTGTTTTGTTTTTGGAGGATTTTTGCATGAGAATCATGATTTTTATGAAGAAAAAAAAAGTTGTGTGTTTTTGTACAATATTAGTTTTCTGCAATCTTGCACAAAGAAAACTTGCACACACACACACAAAAAATCTTGTGCAAAAAGCCCCAACCTGGAACACTGTTTGTGCAAAACTGGTTTTTGCTCTCTGAAAACAGCAACAACAAAATCTTGCATGGGGGAAAAAAAAAACACCCACTAGGCTATCCTGAAAGAGTAGATTTTTGTGCAAAACAATGTGAGGTGGTTGGGGGCTTTTTTGCACATAAAGAATCCATGTGCATTTCTTTGCAGAACAAATTTCTCCCAAAAAACTTTGGCATGTGTGACTGTCATGTGAAAGCTAAACAAAATTCTTATCAATTATCCCTGACTGGTTTGCCTGAGTATTGTGACTCCCCCTCCTTATTTTGGCTAGTGAATGAAGAATGGTGTATATTGTTTCTTCTTGTACATGGGATTGTCAATTTTTGTTTAGAACCACAGATCTTATCTTTGGGATTATCATGCTGAAGGCAATATCTGATAAGTACTTTCACCAAAAATCCCAGGAAAACCAATTTGTGTGTGAATTTCTCACTTCAAGACACAAGAATAATTTTTAATTAAGTTTATTTTCAAGATATACTTTTAGGGATATCCTTGACATGTGATGATCTTCCTGTCACAGAATTAATTGGCAGGAGCTTCATTGTCTGTTAAACTTTTGCATACTGAATTAGAATCTCACAGACGTTTTTTAATATGGATAAATGGTTTTTAACATGGGTTATGTACCCTTGTGATAATGTTCATAACACAGGCCACAAGGGGCTTCTAAAGATAAGGCATGATAAGATGGAGGGATTCTGGAGCCTGTGTTGTACTTAAGATACTATGCGTTACTACACTTCCCTTTCCGACTTTAAAAGAATCTCTGGGTTCAATTATTTCACAGCAGAACTATGGCAGCAGAACCTATCTCTAGTGGGTATCATTATAGTGTCTATTACATAGCTCTGTGCATGGAGGACTATTCTTCCTGGACATACTGCTAGTAAGGAACCATATGTTCTTTGTATGATGGCAAAGATTTCCTAAAGGATTGTTTTGTATATGCAGACCTATGTTGTGTCTAGCAGCTCCATGATGGAATAAGAGAAGAACAGAATTCCAAGATATTTTTACTATCTGCTAGTTAATATACCCTGCTGCAAGGCAAGATAACTTGCATCTCTTCAGATGTTGTTGGACTGCAGCTTCATTCCATTTCTATTGGTGATGTTTTACTAAAGCAGATGGGAGTTAGAATCCAACAATATATGGAAGGTCAAGCATTTCCACCCTGTCCCTCTGTAATGGTTAATTTCCGTGTGTGTAGTAAATGGGAAGGTCAACAAGAAAGAACTGGAAAAGATACTGAAGAAAAAAGACATACAACTGAGCACTAAAGTCAGAATCATTCAGGCCATTGTATTCCCAATTAAAATGTACGGATGTGAGAGCTGAATAATGAAGGAAGCAGACAGAAAGAAAATCAATTCATTTGAAATGTGGTGCTGGAGAAGAGTACTTAGGATACCATGGACAACCAAGAAGACAAACAAATGAGCTATTGAACAGATCAGACCAGGGCTCTCCTTGGAAGTGAAGATTATCAATTTGAGACTATTGTAATTTGGCCATGTAATGAGAAGGCATGGACCACTAGAAAAAACAACAATGCTGGGAAAGGTAGAGGGTAGAAGAAAGAGAGGAAGACCACAAACCAGTTGGATAGACTCAGTAAGGGAAGTTGTGGGCAAGAGCTTGCAGGATCTAGACAGGGCAATGGAGGATAAAGATTCTTGGAGATGTCTTATCCATAGGGTTGCCATGAGTTGGAATTGACTGGAGGGCAGCTAACAACAGTAAATCCAAAAATGTCTTGCTTTCTTATTTAAACTATTTTCCTTCTTTTCTTGTTTTTGCATATATGTAAATAATCAGATATATTGGAGATGGAACCCAAAACACAAAATCCATGTTTCATATACACCTTGTACACATAGGAGTTTATCACATGGGAGGAATTTCTTTCAATTTCGAATGGAGCCAGTTCAAATTCACATAAATTCACTAGTTTAGTGAATTTACGTGAAATCTGATTGTGTTCGGAATGTATTCAGAATGACTCCCCATTTCCCGAAAATGACCCTCCATTGCCCAAAATTGTGTGAGATACTCTAATACACAATTACGTGAAACCCATGATTGCGTTCGGAATGATTTCCCATTGCCCGAAATTGCGTGAGATACACTCATACGCAATTAAGTGAAACCTCATGATTGCCATTGGAGTATACCCCCAAATTCCATCGTATGATAAACTCCATAGCCTGAAGAAGGTTGAGATAGTGACACCTTTGCTTTCTGATTTTCAATGTACATAAACTTTGTTTCACGCCCAGAATTAATAAAAATATTGTATAAATCTTAATAATAAACTTAATAAACTGATGTTTTTAATATGCTGTACCCCATCCCAATTGCTCACTCAGAGGGGCGGGTAAGAAATAATAATAATAATAATAATAATAATAATTTAATTAATTTGGGGGCATGAACCAAAGTTTGTGTACATCAAACAAACAGAAAGCAAAGTTGTCACTATCTTGACCACCCATGAAAAATTTCAGATCTGGTTTTTGGAGTATTTCATGTTTTGGAATTCTGGATAAAGTAGACTCAATCTGCATCAACTACTTAGTTAAGTACTGAGGAGATTACTACTAAAGATCTACAGAGTGCAAATATCCTAAGGTACCAGAAAATCTGATCTTGGAAGGCAAGAAGGGTCAGCGCTGGTTAGTACTTGGATGGGAGATTGCCAATGAATATAAGGTGCTGCCAACTATATTTTGGAGAAAGGAATTGGCAAAACCACTTCTTTTCAGTACCCCTTGAGTTACACCGAAGGGAGGGTGTGCTCTTAGAGTTCCTGAGGGAACATTTTAGTTTTAAGACCGTGAAAGGGTCTGAGGAGTTCAGAGAGGGACTGTGTAGGCTTGGGGGAGTCTAATAGGCAGAAGCTCAGAGCAGGCTAGTTGTTAGAAAGGGAATTTTGGTCTATGTACTAAGAGATAAGATTGCCTGTGTGGCTGTATTAATATTATTATTTTAAAAAGGACTTCTTGTAACTAAATATTAAGTCATTATAACAGCTTTGAAACCTATTTATAGTTTATTTTTATATTTTATAATAAACTTTTATTAGTGTTTGAAATACAACTTGGTCTCTGTTTGAATCAAACCACACTACCTAATATAAGAGACACAGAGGGGCTGTGTCATCTTAAAGAGCAATGTTAGGGTGAAGGCTGGCAGAAGCTCTTCACATATTTTGGTGGCAGCAGTGGGATTAAAATTTCCATACAGCAGCCACAGCTGGTTGTGTGTGGACCGTTTGAGAGAGAGTTCACCACATACCTGTTTCTCAAGAATTCTATAGGTGAGGCAATAAATGTGGGGAGAGAAGAGATGAATGGAACAAAAGGAGAAAATCAGTCCCACCTACTTAAGAATACTTGCCATTTGTAGGTAGACACACCTTTGCAGATGTCCAAAGGCTCTGCATATATATTGTCCTCATTCTGTCAAAGAAATGTCATGGAAGAAAGCAGAACGAGTGGGCAAGCCCTCATATTGTGGAGGCTGGAATTAGACTGCAGGAGAGCAAACTACCATGGGTAGGGTTTCCTTTTATATTGATGGAACATGGAGGAAAGTAACAATACTACCAGTTGTTGCATTTCTTTTTTCAAAGCACCCAGGGCAACATGTTGTCACATGTACTGTGTTACTTCCAAGTTTTGTTATGCGTCAGTTCCTACACACCCACAAGATCTTGGCAACTTGTGTTATCTTGAGAAAATGTTGCAAGATATACTTAGTTTAACCATTGTTTGTTCTAAAACCTTGATCAAATTAATTCTTTGCTCTTCAGGCAATTCATCCATATCTTGTGCTAAAAAGATGCTCTCAGTGAGTGCTGAAACAAAAACATGCCTTCTATTGGATAAATGTTTTCTATACTTTGACTGATCTGTGCAAATAAAATTGTTCATTCCTTGACATTGTCCACACTAATAGTAGGATGATATGTTAAGGCAACAAATATTAGATGAAAGCAAACATGGGCCCTTTTGCTAATAAGGGGATTGGGATACTGGACTATTCCTATGTTAAAATAACACCCATGACTTCCATGCAGTTTCCATGAGATTTTTTCACTCTGCTTCCCACTGCTGTGGAATTTAATTTTCTGTACATCCTCAGTGGGCAAAAAAGCAGAGAGAAGAAACCTTTAACCTGAAAAGAGAAGAGGACAGCTTCACCCTGCCCTTTACCTCTGTTTAAAAAACAAAACAAAATCTCAGTTACACTCTAACCTAGGCTGCCTTGGGTTTAAGTAAAAACATAGAAGAAAAATACCATACCTCCAGCTGATTCTGTACTTTGCACCTGTGGTTTCCATTAACGAACTGAAACTTAATGTATACGTGTTTCAAGAGGCCTATCTGAGTACTGAGATGAAGGGAGGCCACACCATGCTCTACCTCCACCATTCATGTCTTGGGTAAAAGATCTAAAGTGGGAAGTGAGCTAAACAGCTTGGGACCACACTTGGAAGGAGTGCATCTTTTTAGATATACCTATTTGAGTACTGCAGTCTTCCAGGGAAGGAAACCCTCAGCATTTTCCCTCTGCATTTTCTTTCCACAACTGCTATCATTGCATCCACAGAAAACATGCATAAAAGTGGTGGAAGACAACTGCTAGGAGATAATTCAAGTCAGAAGCAGCAGCTAGTATAAAAGTTAAGCACTCTTCTGGAGTCAGGCCTGAATCTGCTTCTTGAATCTGTTCAAGAGCTGTGGAAAGTTCATTATACCTACCTGGGACCAAAGAAGCACATTGTATAGGAAATAGAAATGCAGTAGCTTCTGTCAGATGCAAACACTTCTCACATCATGCTTTCCTTAAGAAACAAGTTTTTAAACATTAAACCTCTGGAGTGGAAAGTTAACACACACATTAAACTTGTATTAATAATACATTATGTGTTTTCTGCTAAAGATTTTAAACTTGGTCAGTGGATAATAGTACTAGAACGCTTTCATTTCTGTTTTTGAGTCATTCCCCACTGTTCCATTATTTTGGAATGGAGATTCCAATGGTGGACAGTGTTCCCTTCAAGGAAGGTTTATGTAATTTGAAAGAAACATTCAATTTTATAATCCAGTTTTCTTATTTGCAAAACAGAAAATGTATAATTACTGCTTTCTTAGTATACAGCATATTCCATTATCGAATGATGCATAATAGCATATCTATAACCTTTCCTTTATTTTCCTTTTCTCTGAATTATGCTTTAGTGTAGAGTTCATTAATTGTGGATGGTGTCATTGTGTCCCTCCCCCCCCCCGCCCCCATGCAACTCACTTAATATTCCATCCAACAAATCTGGTACTCAGTTCCCCGGACAGCAACAACTAGCTTCCTCCAAAGATTTGAAGTTTTCATATTCCAGATAAATTACTGGGCAAAATAGATTGAAGGGGAGTATGATATATTTATTTGTTTTTATATTTTTATATTTATCAAATTGGCATGTGGGTTAAAGGCTGAGAAACACTATTTTAGAATTTATAGAATTCAGAAAATATATTTATAGTAAATTCTTCTGTCTGTTAGCTTCAGTAAATGCTCCTTGGCTCTTCTCTGAAACTCCTCAATAGTTATGATTTCTTGCTGATTTGCACACCATTACTATTTGCTGGCGCCATTTCATTTGTTGTTGTTGCTTGTTCATGGTGTTAAGAATTTCTTCGAAGCTCAGGGCTCTCCTTCAGGATATGGATTAATTGCCTGCCAGAATTTCAGAAATTCCTGTTTCTCTGTAGACCTTAAAGGGGGGAAAACCTGTTGACCTTTAAGGGTCTGACTCAGTGTTGTAGCTGCCCAAGTGTTGCTGATGGGCAATGAGGTAAGAGATGCAGGTTGATGTTAGGCCATGATAACAGGAAGACATCATAGGAATGTGGTTAAGCAAACCTTGGCCTTTAGTTTATTGCAGTGGGAAGTCTGAACTCCAAATTATATTTTTGTTGTAGTTATATTGAGGGATGACTGTCTTTAGATGTAAGAAACATAATCCACCCTTCAACAAATTAGCCAGTTATGTATCTTCTATCAGAAACAGAAGCATGCTCATTAAGGCTAAATTCCATAACCTTGTATGTAATTCAGTCCATTAGAATATCCAGGATGGTAAATCCTATCCCTAAAATAGGTTCAGTACCTTGGATAGTTCAATGAATTTTCATACTACTGCAATGGGGCCAGGATCCCCCCCCCCCCGATACCAAAATCTTGAATGCTCAATTCATGTTATATATATTCAATGGCATACTAAAATAGTCTATCATAAAAATGACAAAATCAAGGTGTGATTTTTGGATTTATTTGTGGATGAATATTTTCAAGCTATGGATGATGGAATCCATGAAGCAGACACCATGCATAAGAAGAGTCAACTTACCTGGAGTAGATGCACAGCCCTACTGATATGGAAATGACTACCTGCCACAGGTAATGAGGGGGGAGGGAGGAGAAAGAAGAACAAGAACCTGTTTGCCCCACCAGGTTCTGCAACCAGTCTATTTATACTTTCAGTATAGTAATGTGCATATAAGCGCACATGGATTTGTAAAATGTAGTCAGGTATCTTGTTAATTAAGTGTGACAGAATAAGACTTAAGGTCCAAAGCATACTACAGAAATAATCCAGTTTGCAAATACTTTAAATGCCCTGGCTCAGTGCTAGGAAATTCTGGGAACTGTAGTTTATTGTGGTATACCAGAGAGCACTGACATAGAAGGCTAAATGTCTCACAAAACTACAGTTCCCAGAATTCCCTAGCATTGAGCCAGGGCAGTTAAAGTGGTCTTGAACTGGATTATTTCTGCAGTGTATTTTGGATTTCATACACATTATTATGACCCAAAACACATGGGCCAAAAAGGGCACCTGCCGGCCCCTTCATGGATTGGCACGCAAATGATGCATGCCTCCGGATGATCCAGAAGCTGCTCCTGGGCTGCCTAAAACTGCCCAAAGCCATCGGGGAAGAAAGCACGAAAAAATGCTTCTTGCTGGCAGCCTGTTTGAGACCACAGTGGTGGTCCCCTTTCAGAGCAGGCTGTGTAGTAACCATGGTCCCTGGCTGATTGGGGGCCAAAGGCCACTCTAACCCACTGATTTACATCAGGCCTATTATAATCAATTTTGGGGGTCATTGAGAAGGTCAGAATTTTTTACTACCCCAAAGCAACCAAAATCTCCCTCAAACACACTTTCTAAATGAGGAAGCGCCCCTCCCCCTCCAACACAGCTGTTTCCATTTTGGTGCAGAACAGGAGGGACAGTAGAGACATGACCAGTTAGACTTCATGCAAGGATGCCACCTTCTGGGACAACTTGAAGGATCTTGGGAGATGTCTATGGATGCCTGTTGCAGTGCATCCAGCTAGAGGAAAATAATGAGATATGTCTGCACTGTTCTCCCACCTGCCCAACCTCCCAATAGCATCTCTTAAAATATGTTTTTAGGGTTTTTTTTGGGGGGGGGGGGAGATAGTCATGGAAAGGTAGCTATATGTCAGACATACCCTAGAGGTGCAGGATCCCATCCATAGCTAAGAAACACTGGCTGTTCCCCCCCCCCCCCCCCCGATAAGCCCTTACTTGGAAAAATGGTTGACTTGTATATCCTGGAAGCATGAGATGATATAACCAACTCAACCTGCTAACAAATTGAAAAATCATTGAACATTCTTTTTCAGTAAAATAGAATATAGTTGTCTCTCCGGATTTGCTGACTTCCTATTCATGATCTTGAATTTCTGAGGAAGGGAAGCCAGGAGGGACAACATGGCCTGTATGCCCATGGGAGCACACTGCCATTATTTTCAATAGGGGCTTGAATTTATTTATTTATTTATTTATTTATTTATTTATTGCAGGGATGGGTCTGGAACAGATCCCTTGCAAATCGGGAGGGACAACTTTAATTGTATTTTTACAGTATGAGAATAAAGCAATACATTCATTTGCATGTATACAATGAACACAATTGAGATGCCAAAGAGAAGGCTTTTCTTGTTTCCTAAACAATCTACCTTCTGTTCAGTGTTTTAGTGCCTTCTGAGAGTTTTGAAGTTCTTGTTTCATGCACTGCATGCTATATCATTTTCTTCGTTTCATATACTTCAGGGGTAGAAATTATGCAGCCCTCTACATTATGAATGGTGACTCTCCATATTCTTCACCATTTGCTAGAGATGCTGACAGTTGCATTCCAACAACATCTGGAGGCCCACCCATTTCCCACCCTGGTTCATTTCTTTATATATACAGAGTATATTGTTTGTACAATTTTTCCTCAGCATCTTTGATTGTTGTTGTGTGCCTTCAAGTTATTTCAACTTATCGTTACCCCAAGGCTATGACCTATCATGTGGTTTCTTGGCAAGATTTGTTCAGAGGAGGTTTGCCATTGCCTTCCTCTGAGCCTGATAACATGTGAGTTGCTCAAGGTCACCCAGCGGGTTTCATGGCCAAGCTGGGAATCAAACCCTAGTCTCCAGAGCCATAGTCAAGCACTCAAACTCTTATGCCATAGCATTTTCCCCCACACCCTTATCAACCTAGTATATGTGACACATAATTTGTATTAAAATTAATGGCTACTTTAATAAAGCATTAGACAGATCTGTGGAGGAATAGATATTAAGCTAAAGAGAAACTTAAATCCAACATAAGCTTAGTGGAGGGGAACACTATTCTAGCAGAGTTGTGTAGGTTTTTCCAGTTCAATAAACTGGACCAGTGGTGTCACTAAGGGGGATGCAGTGGTGTGGATCTCATCAGGTGACACACCAGAAGAGGGGTGACACCTGCAGTTTCCTCATGAAGAGGCTTCTGCAATAGCAGTTAGAAAGCACTGTAAATTTAATAGTGAACGAAGCACTCTCTAACCAGGTTGCAATGTGTTAGCTGCTGGAAGGAGAGAGAAGGCCGAGTGCACCCAGCCCAGCTTCCTCACAGCAATGGTAGTTTCCGAATGAGGATGCTTCTGCCACCATGAAGAGAAACATGCCGAATCCCGCTTCCCAGGGGCAGAAGCAATCTCCTCATGAGGAGGCCACCAGTACTGCATGGAAGGAGAATGAGTGAACGTGGCCTTTTAGCCATGCCTCCTGGTAGTTCTGCCCTCTGTACTAGGTGACACCAGGGGCTGGGATGCCACTGTGTTTTACACTAGTGCTTGTTCAATAGTTTTGCATCTGGTTGTATCATCAGTTGTGCAACCTGTTTTTGTAAGCAATTGGACAACTAGGAATGACACACCCGGATACTGGCCAGAATTGCTAATCTGTTTGTATAGTTGATGCTGGAAAACCAAAGGGTACCTTTAGGCCCTTTTTTCAGGCCTGGCATCATCACCTGGCAAGATGAGGAAATTGTGAGCCTATCAGACTATTAAAAGGCCTTCCTTTAATAAGAATAACAAGGTATTGTAATGCCATGCAGGGTCCCTCCTGTTGCGCAGTCACACTACCAACATATTACCTTACTCCCAGCTGGTAAACCTAATAGTGGACAATGAAGATGATGTTCAAGAATTAGAGAGGGGCACTGTCAAATTATCAGAATGGCAACACCGGGTAACACTTATAGAAGGTATTACAAAAGGAAGGGGACAGAGAGCACCTTTACCAGAGAACCAAAGCCTCTCACCAGTCTTGTGCATTTGTGAGGTTCCTGTTTGTATCTGCCTTTTGTAGTTAATGGAATCCTTGTCTTGATGAAATATTGGCGTGATTTAGTAGAACTGGAAATGTTAAATTGGCAGCCTCTTTGTTATTCTTTTATAGACATGTGAAGACTTTTTTGGTTTAGCAGTCATTTTAAGGCATGATTTCTCATGTGGAATGAACCTGTATTTGTAGTTGTTTTTCCCTTTAGTGGTCATGCTTTTACCAGTTGTTAATTCTATTGATAGTTTAATATTATTTTAATCTTTTGGATGATATGAACATTTAGCTGTATCTGTTTCAACCAATACTTGTAAGCTGCTTTGAGTCCCAGACTGGGGCAACTATAAGTTATAAATGTAGCAACATTAACACCTTTACATTTTGATGGAGAGGCGTTTAAAACCATTTCAAATTATTTTTATCTATGTTTAGACCCTAAACTGTGCATCGAACTACTACTTCCTCCCAGGAAGTAGTTCTTTCATATTCTTTCACAATTAATTACCTACATATGTCTATTCTCCTCTATGGGTCTGAAACATGGGTCATCTATTGCCAACATCCACGACTCCTCAAATGTTTTCATCGGTGCTGTATATGCACAATCCTAAATATACACTGGACTGACTATGTGATGAATGTTGCTGTCCCAAGCAGGGATCACCACCATTGAGGCCATGCTATTGAGAATACAGCTGTGCTGGGCAGGGCATGTTTCTAGGATGGAAGACCACCGCCTCTCCAAAATAGTACTCTATGGTGAAGTTGCCATGGGTCAGTGAAAGAGGGGTGCCCCAAAGAAGAGATACAAGGACTCCCTGAAGCAACATCTCAAGCTCGTCCAAATTGATCACCAACAATGGTCTGCCCTGGACTCACATCGGGAGGCAAGGAGATGCACTATCCACAATGCTGCAACCTCTTTCGAGAACTCATGCTGAAAGAGTCTCGAAGAGAAACGACAATGTAGAAAGAATCACAACTTGGAAACATCACACAAGGAGACTTTTTGCTGTGCTCTCTGCAACTGGACTTGTTCATCTCGGATTGGCCTTTTTAGTTATCAATGAGCTTGTAGAAAGTGTGGGATGAGTCCTTCCTGAATCTTCGTTAGTGAAGAAAAGCCAGAGAGATCTACATATTCCAAAAGGGGAGAAATGGTCAAATGCTACTTATTATACCATGTTTCCCCAAAAATAAGACAGTGTCTTATATTTATTTTTGCCCCCAGTGATGCACTAGCTCTTTTTTTTTCTTTTTCTTTTTTTAGAGGATGTCTTATTTTTCCATGAAGAAGAATTCACATTTATTGTTGGGAAAAAATGAACATTTATTTTACACACACACACACACACACACACAAACTTGGCTAGGTCTTACTTTTGGGGAAGGCCTTATATTTAGCAATTCAGCAAAACCTTTACTAAGTCTTATTTTCAGAGGATGTCTTATTTTGGGGGAAACAGAGTAGAAGAGGGCACTGAATTCTCCTGGTGGCAACACTATGCAGACAACATAAAACTAGACCACAAAAAGTCATATATTCACAGAAAAAGCAAGCATACCATTGTGATAAAATCCTTGCAGAAAATGTTGGTGCTGCCTTGACTTAAAAAAAAAAAGCCTCACTGAAGCAACATAGTGTGTGTGTGCATGTGTGTGTGTAATCTAACAGAAAATTGGTCCAGATGTGGTTTTCCAGCAGATAGACAATAACCAGTCTTCTGTGTTCCCTTCACACACAAAAATCAGAAGGAATAAAAGCTGGGTTGTTATGCTTAAAAATATGGCTTTGAGGCCATAACCATTATTTTAACAGACAAATGTTGTAGACAGTGTAGGCAAGCTGTATCACATCTCCAAATTGCTCTTCTGACAGTGCCCCCCCTTGTTATGTCTGAATTTAGCAGCTGCCTAATGGCACTCAATCCTTCACAGAAACAATGTGTTGGAGGTACATAAGAAAAGCCATGCTGGTTCAGAAAAAAGAAAAGAAAAGAAGAAAAAAAGCTGATCTAGTCCCATGTTTTATTTACACAGTCACCAATGATTTCTCTCTGGGAAGCCTGCCAACTTCTCTTAGGCAACTGGAATGGTGGGGAATGTTAAGCCACTTGGCTTGCGTTGTTATTGTGTGCCTTCAAATCATTTCCAACTTATGATGACCATGTCACAGGGTTTTCTTTGACAAGATTTGTTCAGAGGGAGTTTGTTATCACTGTCCTTTGAGGTGGAAAAAGTGTGTCCAAGGTTACCCAGTAGGTTTCCATGGTCAAGCAGAGATTTGAACCATGGTCTGTTAGAGCCCTAGTTCAATGCTCAAACCACTACATCACACTGCATCCGACATATAGTGCAATATTTTACACTCAGATGACAATCAGAATATTTGTGGTCAAGCAACACTGGAGTGTGATCAAGATGGCAAAAAATATTAATGAGGGATAAAAGATGACTAGGAGAGGCTGCAGGAGTTTACTTTTGCCCGAGCTTACTGGGATGAATAAGATTTCACCCTTCTCCTCTTGTCTCCAACCTGCTGGATTAACTGAGTGTGAATTACTTTTGCATTTTGAACTCAGATTGCAGCAATTGGAGTAAGTTTGGGACAAAGGTGTGAAGTGGGAGAAGGGGAGAGAAATGCTTTTAAAGCAACTGAAAAAGTGGGATGACAGAAAATTGATCAGGAATGTCTCTGCCAATTCAGGACCATTAGAGGGTAGGCTTTAGTAAAACTATCAGTGATTGCCACTGTAATTCAATGGTCCATTTGGGGGCCCCTTGAAGTCCACATGTAACCCATGGGGAAGATGATGCACACCACTGCTGTATTGTCTGCTGCCTATTGGCAGGCAAAGAAACCTGGCTTCTAGGTTTATCGGAGTTCTATGTGGGTGCAAACACACTCATAAAGTATGCTTTTATTTCCAGCAACATGTGCTTTAGATATCAATTTATTACATCAATTAGTTTACTTTTGTTGTTATTCATTTGTTATACATGTGTGTTGTTTATGCATTACATATAAAAGCAGCTTCAAATTCTAAATTTATGTTCAAAACTGTCTAGACTCTCTGTTTTAGGAGTTAGAAAGAGAGGTCTTCTTGATTTTGGCATCTTAACTAAATTTGGATTTTTTTTCTGTGTAGCAGAGAATATAAATACCACACTAAAAAGAAATTCTTTAAGAAAGGCTACAAGAACATCTAATTTCCTTCTCTCCAAGAGGCAAGGCATTTTGAATGAACTGCCTGATGACCCATGGCTATGTTTTGTTCATCCATTTACCCCCTATCTGCACTAGGAAGGGGGGAATGAATTAAGCAACAGACAAAGGCTGTGAGATTTATGGTGGGAAAATGTTTTCTCAACATTTAGCTATCGTGTTTCTGAAAAGCTGATTGAAGCTAGTGGTCTGGGCACCTTGGGATGTCCTTGCCAGTGAAAGGTACCTTATAATCTGGATTTGGTTTTATAGCTTTGTCTAAACCTTTTGAAGATTCACAGATGCCAATGGGCTGTATCAGGTCCCCAGTAACCCTGTAGTAGAAGGCAAATACATAATGTGACACTATTATACACAGAGTTCCCCGTTCCCAGCAAGCAGCTGCCAATAAACTACAGGAGATATTTCTTCAATGGCTCATCTGCACTGCAGAAATAACATGGCTTGATATTATTTTAACATGATATGGAGTTTTGAGATTTGCAATTTTGTGATGTACAGTTGGCCATCTGTATCCATGGATTCTTTATCCATAGATTCAACCATCCACAGTGTGTGTGTGTGTGTGTGTGTGCGCGCACACACACTGTGGATGGTTGAATCCATATATATATATATATATATATATGGGTTACGAAATTAATTCTTTCCAGCACCCCTTTCTTAAACCGAAAAGTTCGTAAACTGGGGCCCCTTATACCAGCCCCCACACCATTTGAATTTCCCGCCGCTTTCTTTTCTCAAACCGGGTTTTTTTCTGTAAACCGGGGCCATTTTTCCGGCCCCAGCTCTTTCTTAGACCGGGGTTTTTGTAGGCCGGGGTATTCGTAAACCGGGGGACCACTGTATATATCAGAAATCAAACCTTGATTTTTGCCATTTTATATAATGCTCACCATTTTACCATGCCATTGTACAGTGGGACAGTGGTATCCACAGGAGATCCATTTGCCCTTTTTGCCCCCACCAGCAGATACCAAAATTCATGGATGCTCAAGTCCCATTGTTCCCAATGGCAGCGCGTGCATGTTGCCACACCATCATTAGGGCCAGCCCCCATTGTCTCCAACAGTGGTGTGTGTATGTGGCTGTGACACTTTTAGGGACAACAGGACTTCAGTTGCACATGCCACCATTGGGGACAACAGGGGCTATCCCTAATGCCAGTGCAGCCACATGCACATGCCACCATTGGGGACAATGGGGGCTTGCTGTCCACAGATACTGAGATCCACAGATGGCAAGTCTGCAGATACTGAGATCCCACTGTATATAATGGGACTTGAGCATCCACAGGTTTTGGTACCCATGGGTGGGGGGCCTGGAACCAAACTCCAGTGGATACCAAAGGTCCACTCTTTTTAGCCTTTTCTGTCAGATAGCTTTCATGCAACAGCAAACTACAAATCCCAGGATTCCATAGGATGGAGCCATGGCAGTTAATTGGTGTCAAATTGCATTATTTCTGCAGTGCAAATGCAGCCTATATTCTATAATGGTTGGCAGATAGTGAGGGCAAGAGTGAGGCTGGCAAATAGTGGAGACAAAGCAAGAGTGTAGCTGCCAGGGAGGTGGAATAATCTCCTCAAATAAAAATTCTGGCTATCTCCCATATGTTCCTTCACTCTCCAAATTTCTTGTGTTGCACAGAATGAGACACTGAAAATTATTCCCACCCAGAACTCTTATATTTGCTGGATTCCCTTGGTAACTTTGCCTGCCTCTTTTTTTGGATGCCTAAGCTATTTCCAAATAATCAACTGAAAATTTATGTTACTAGAATAGATGCTAGAAGTATGGGGACTGAAGGAGAAGTCTTATTTGGCAGGGAGAATGCACACATCTCCCCACCACCACCCATAGCTATATGCCAAAACATAAGAAAAACAGTGATGCATGGTAACCAGCAAGAGAGAACCAGGTTTGAGTTTTGAATTTGATTGAAAGAATAGAGACAGGAAGTGCAGTAGGATCCAGGAGGATAGTACTTACTGTTGGAACTGTCTTCCTTAAAGAAGAATGGCATCTACTTGGGTGACAGTCTACTTGGGTGATGGTTTCCTTTTTAACATAGTATGTAGCAATTACAGGCAGGCAGGAAAGAAAGAAAAAGATCCTACAATTTCACAGAAAGATAAAGGCATTCCATGTTCATTTCTTCACTCAGCAGACTACCATATTGATTAAATATGGTGTCAGATCTTTGCCAATTGCTATGGAAGGCCAGGCAATCCCATAATATCCTTACAAATAAAGATGGACATGATATTCCAGTAGATGACAAAGCTTCTCCAAACTCACCTCTTATTCTTTACCTGTCTATTCATATATTTAACTGTTGTTGTGGACCCTCAAACCATTTCCAATATATGGAGACCCTAAGGGACTATCGATGGGTTTCCTGCAGCTGAAAATGTGTCACTTTTCCAAGGCACAGAGTCCTAAATTTAGTGGGTAATAATAATAATAAAAATAATAATAATAATTTATATCCTGCTCCCCTGAACAATCAAACCGACTTACATTAAAATAAACCAATAAAATACAATATCAATACAATGTCATATAATAACATTATAACCCTACCCCTCCCTAACCCTCCCATCAGTAATAATAAAATACAATTAAATTATCAATTATTAACACATTAATTAAATAATTAATTAATTAACAATTAATCTGTGCTATAGTAGGCCCATTGAATTGATGAAAGTTAGATAGGTGTTGACTGTCTAATTTCCCATTGGTACAATGAGTCCACTCTGGTTGAGATTAATAATTGGATTTAGGTTAAGGTAGATTCCTGAAATATGCCTACTTTTTTTTAAAAAAAGAGTATGAGATAAATCTCAAAGTTCAGAAGCAATGTCTCCAGTATCACATCCAATATATCTCACAAAGCACCGTAGATCTCCAGTGCTTTCTCATACAAACTGAAATTGTAGCAATAGCCCTAGAAGTTTTGTTATGGCAGTTTATAAGACATAAAGGATTAATGATGATGACAGTATGTATGTTGAAATTATTGGCTTCAGCTTTTTCTTTCTCTTTTCTTTTTTAAAAGAAAGAGGCACTAATGAATGCAGACTATTATGCACTTGGAGCTTTGCAAAATATACTGACATAAATAGTTCTCTTGTTTTCCAGGCTGACATTGCTGAGAAACTGGGTCTTATGCACCACATGGAAATAATGATGCTGATCACAAGAATTCAAAATACAGCACCAGTATCTGATGAAAAGGTCACCGTAACAGACACAAAAATGAATGATATTCCTGTTCGTCTGTATATCCCTAAAGGGAAGCCAGACTCCTTGAAAAGGGCAGTAATTTATATTCATGGAGGTGGATGGTGTTTAGGAGGGACAGGTAAGCATGGGGGCTTCCTCTTCCTTTTTTCTTGCCAGTATGGGTCTTCAGTGAAAGATATTGACTCTCTGCATAGTTCTTTAAAGATTAATTACCTTTAAATACCCAGCTTTCTCTGTTAATTGACTGGAGAGACAGCCAAGGAAACTGTAAGCTAGGTAAGGAGACCTTGATCTAGCTTGAGGACAGAGGTTCCCATCCCTAGAATTTTCACTCAGGCGGGATTGGTGGTGGAGAGTGATATAATATTGGCCACTACCGGATATCAACAATAAAAGTAAAAATAATCCAGAAGATAAGATCTTTGCGGGGGACTTCTGTTCAAAACAGTATGGGAAAGTTATTTTGGGGGGATTAGAAATCACAGTATTCCACAGTGAACATGGCAATGGTGGAAGTGGGGTTCTGGGACTCATAGTCAGAATTAGTAATTTTTACAGGCTGTGGGTATGTGTTTATGTGCCTTCATGTCATAGTTTTACCAGTTCCTTCCTCTGAAATGTAGCCTATAGCACTTGGTATTTGTTGGTGTTCTCCCACCCACGTACTAACCAGGGCTAAACCTGGTTAGCTTGCAAGATTAGATAGGATCTGGTGCCTTTAAAGAAGACCTACACAACTTGGCAATAAGTAGGAGGCAAAATTAAAATAGGCTAAATGTCTTCGAGCTGCAGATAGGTTTTAATTAAATACTAATTAATTAATAATATGAATTAATATTAATTAATAATATTAATTAGAATTAATTAATATTAATTCCATTTTCCTCCTCCTCTGCCCGTTTCTCTCCTCAGGAAAAAGTCGAGTGGCCAAAGTGCCTTTTCTGTCCTCCTCTGCCTGGACTTCTCTTCAGGAGAAGGCCAAGCAATGGAGGAACCTTGAGCAGCAAGAATTTGCCCCTCTTCCTTGTCTACTGCCTGGCCTTCTCAAAAGAATGCTGGGAGGAAGAGCAGGCTTACAGG
This sequence comes from Urosaurus nigricauda, assembly GCA_034509955.1. Taxonomy (NCBI): domain Eukaryota; kingdom Metazoa; phylum Chordata; class Lepidosauria; order Squamata; family Phrynosomatidae; genus Urosaurus; species Urosaurus nigricauda. The sequence goes on from JAOEGL010000003.1 coordinate 248,046,144, forward strand.
ATGAGTGTTTGCCAGTCCTTCTCCTCCACCACCACCACCTGGTCTTCTCCTCAGGAAAAAAAAAAGGGGGGGGTGGCAGCAAAACCTTGCAGGGTCTGTCTAGCTCCTCCACCACATGGCCTTTTCTCATCAGAAGAAAGCCAGGCAGCCAATGAACCTTGAGGGGCAACCATTTGCCTGTCCTCCTCCCCCCCGCCCCCACTACTCCCAAGCCTTTTCCTTGAGAGAAAGCTAAGCAGTGAAAGGACATAGCAGGGCAAGCCTTTTCTGTCCTCCTCCTCCCACACACGACTCTCTCCTCAGGAAGAGGCTGAGCAGCAGAGGTTGAAGTTGTTCAACATCCTCATGGGCCACCCAAAATGCTTTGGTGGGCTGCATGCAGCTCCTGGGCCGTATTTTGTGTTGGCCTGCTTTAGAGTTTTCAGGCCATGTCAGCAGAAAATTAGTAGTATCTACTGCATACATGAGGGATAGGTTTAATTTTGTACATTTGCCCTACAGAGAGGATAGCACAGCTATCTCCATAGGCTCTAGGAAACCCCCATGGTCATGTTTTTGGATCCCAGGACCTAGCCCCTTTTGAAAAATTTCCCCAAATTCCCCTTGCGGCATGGGGATAAATTTGTCCTGTCTTTGGCTGCCTGCACCATTTTAATTATAATTATTAACCTTTATTTATATAGTGCTGTACATTTACACAGTACTGTACATACAATCTTATAAATTAGACGGTTCCCTGCCCTCAGGCTTACAATCTAAGAGAGACAACAACAAAGAGAAGGGAAAGTGGTGGGAAAGGGGATGAGGTCCAGTGGTTCTTCTCTCCCTCTGGGGCCTGGACCAAGGAAGATGACTGCAGGGAGGGCTAGGGTTCTAATACAAAGTTAGAAGGAGGCATCCTGGGACAGATGGCACAATTCTGAGAATGCTTCCCTAAACAATATAGTCTTTAACTCATTTTAATACCAAGAAATGCCTTTTTTCTAACTGGAAGCTAAAACATTGGCATGAAACTCAGTCAGGGGCCAATGAGAGTCAACAACAATAGCAAAAGCAACAACAATAATAGGTTCAACAGTTGCTCACTCCTGTTCTAGCATGTGAGCTTAATACACTGTGGCATGTGATAAAAGGATGGAAATAATGTCAGCAAATGCTGATATTTCTAGAACCATGACAGTTTTTGTTTCATGAATCATGGTCAGGACAGTGCCCAAATTTTAGGTCAGATGAGCTGAGAGAGCCACGGTGACAACTCAGCAGATGGAATATGGAACTGATAATCTTAAGAGCATAAGAGGAGCTCTACTAAGTCTGTCCCAAAGTCAGTCTAGTCTGGCAACCTTTTCTCATCATAGCTAATCAGTTACTTTTGTGATGGCCACAAGTGGGGTGACATGTTAATAATTCTTTCTCTACCACCCCCTTGTCAGACCTGGCAACTGACATTCAGTGGCATGGTGTCTCATGTTGTGTAGCAAATTATGCAGCAGTTATCTTTGGCTGCATCCACATTGCTGAAATAACCTGGGTTGATGCCACTTCAACGGTCATGGCTCAATGCTACTGAATTCTGGAAATAGTATTTTTTGTGGCACCAAATCTCTGTGGCGGATAAAGTGATATTAGACTACTAAACTGGTGCAGTGTGGATACATTTTATGAGTTCAGTCATTATATGCACCATGATCCAATCAAGGACAGGACCAATCCTAGATAAGCATATAGGCATAACAATCCAATAGCTTCATCAATGTCTGGAATTACAGTGAAAATACCCTTAAAACAGATATATCTTGAAATATCTGCTGGTACAGGCAAGAACAGCCTGTAAAGTGAGGCTTCAAAAACTGTGTGGCTTTTAAAGACTTTCTCAGAGTAGGAAGAAAACTGTTTAAATTACCAATTGTTTTTTTCAAGAAGACACTTAGGCATGGTTGGTTTAGAACCTTTTAGGTAAAGCAGTTTGTGCAGTGGTTGTATTCTATTGCCAAGAAATCTCTGAACCATATAGATTCATGGAAAAAAGCCACTGGCAAAGGGAACTGTTCATCTCTTTGTTTTGGAATAAAGCCATAAAATATGCATTGTCACTTATTTTGTTGCAGCCATGGAAGCCTATGACCTTCAGTCAAGATGGACCTCTGAAAGACTAAATGCTGTCGTTGTATCAGTCGAGTAAGAAAGGCTGTTTCAAAGTGAACCTTTGGAGAATGTATATTCATATATGAGAAGATATGGTCCATCAGATAGCTTGAATCAGAGCTGTATAGGCTTTATAGATCATGACCACCACTTTGCATAGTGCCCAGAAATAGACAGGCATAAAGCCCCAACAGGATCCTGCCCTAATTGTTTTATTCCTTTTGTAGACATCCATGAGAATATGATTGAGGGGTACTATCAATAGAGTTATATTGTTAATAATAATCTCATACAGTTGTAAAAGGTGTCACATGAGAATATATGTGAGCTGGAAAAAAACCCTTAATTCACTTTAACAATACTTCACTAATTCTGGAGAGGGAAAATCCAGTGCAAACACTCTCTTCCATAACTCGTTTTTTCTTTATATGGCCAGCTCACACAAAACATTCATTTAAAAAAATGTTAATATTTTATGCTATATCAGAAGAGACAATCCAGCTCCCCATAATTCTTCCTTTCCTTTTCCAAGAATTGAAATTAATTACAGATGGGGGGGGGGGGGGGAGAGAAGAAGAAATGCAGTGGAGAGATCTAGATTTAGCTCTACAAATAAAGCTATTTAAATAAATGGTAGCTGTGGTGCTGATGATTTGCAAATCCCATTGGTTTCAGTTGGTCTATTATAAGCATGATTCCACTTGGACCCAACTTAATAAGATAATCATATATAAAATATCTGAGTTAAATTTCCCACTCCTGCTTAAAAGCAGCTATTAAAAGTCAGCAGATATGAAATAACATTGCTCTGGGCTTTGAGCCATAAATGGGAAGAGACTAAGACATCTTAGCTAAGGACATGTACACTATTAAATATGTGTACATTTTCGATCTCTTGGGGGTACTCCAGTGAAACATGCAGCAGTCCAAGTGGAAGGGAATAGCTTACAGAATCTGCTTTACCAATTTTGAGCAGCTGGAAGAGTTGGTTTTGAAACCAATGGTGCAGTCCATGCTAATTCTATAGAGAACAGCTTATTGTAGCACAACACTGCATGTATAGAATTCTCTTTACAGACAAATGTACTGACATTGTCTGCACCCCTTTGTGTTACTGCGCATTTGAGAGACATTTAGGTGGGATTTTTTCCCCTTATTCTTTAATATTGTTTTTAATGAGCAGTGTCTTCCAACACTCTACCACTATATAGGCTTTGGGCTGTTTTGTAAGAATGGATAAATGGCTGCATTCATATGCAGTGCTAAAAACTGATTAGCATTGTGTGGATATGAATTGGGTTTTGAGGCTTCCCACTTTTCTCCTACTGTAGCAACCAAGAGGAGATCAGAAGCTTTTGCTCCCCACCTCCCACATAATTTAACCATGGTTCCTCTTATATCTAAATAGGGATGAACTGTGATGAGTAAAATGTGATTTACCAGTTGACTTGGAGTCAACTTGGAAATAAATGACACATTGGTTTGACTCATGACTTGTATATTTTTAGCAATGAACTTGCTGCTGTCATTCACTTCAAGCAGCGAGCAAGACCTGCCCCTAGAGCACCAGGAACAGCAAATGTATTAGTCAAAGGGACTGCAGTGGAAGGTTCCTTCTAAAGCTTTTGAAAGCTTTTGAAAGCTTTAGAAGGCTCCTCTTATGTGCAATGGGAACAGGCTGCCAAGCAGACCTCAACCACCACCTCAGACCCATTGTCTAACATGTTTGCTGTTCCCCTCCTGCAAAGAACATGCCTCACCTTCATTTTTTGCTGTAAAGGTTGGCTCCCAGATGTAAGACTTGATGAGAGACTTGACTTGAAAGTATTTTGCAAGGACTTGAGACTGTACTTGAGACTTGAAGGTAGTGACATGAGGTTTGACTTGAGACTTGGAGGAAAAAACTTGAATACATCACTGGATTTTACTAAATTTTTTAAAAGCAAAACCAAGCTTCAGCCTGGGTTAATGATCAATGCTTCACTTAACTGGGGTAGGAAACTTTCCAAGAGGATGCGTTCAATTTGCCCCACCCACACTACACCTCTAAGGGATATATCCTGTTGCTGCCCCTGTGCTCTAGAATTGCAGTGCTATTGCTGCATTTAGGTAGTGGAGAGTCTCGGAAAAACAACCACATTTTCATTGAAAAGGAAAGCTAGCATCCCACTGGAGAATTAAAACAGCATAAGTCAGACTTATGACATTGCAACTCTTTTTTCCCCCCGATGTTGTGGAGGTTGGCATTCAAGACTGACCACATAATAGCTATAATCCCCTCAAGCTACCTTTTCTTAGCTGTAGCCCCCTGAACCTTGCTATTTCCTAATTAGTGGAGAGTTGGGAAAGAAGCAGACAAGTGATCAAATATTTCTCTATAGCTGAATGCAGAGAAAATGGATCATCTGGAATCCTGGAAATACCTGCATATGGCTATCACCATACACAGGGATTTCCAAGGGTCACCTGGTGCAGGGGGCGGGACCTCCAGGGAATGGGACTTTAGGCAGGACTTCTGGGGGTAGGGTCACATGGGAGCAGACACGTGGGCCTCAAAAATGGCTGGGAGCCATGGAAACAGTTGCCCACTGCTTGCCTGGGCCAGAGACCTACCAGAGGCCTGGAGCAACACCCGCGCAGCCCCGAGGGGTGCCCACTTGAGCCCAAGGAATGCCTTCAGGGGGCAGGGGACTGACTGGGTGTCACTCCCCTTCTGGGTGTTAGACAGTGCAGCCTGTACCCCCTTCCCCTTAGTGATGCCGCTGTCTATCACTATGCATCCATTTACAGAGAAATAGCTCGATGCTTGTCTGCTGTCTCCCCTCCTGTCAGTCAACTAGAAATGCTGGATTTGAGAGGTTACTGCAGCTGAGAAAAGGTGGGTTTGTTGGCATTGGATCAGTAACTATGGTTGCTTTATCTTATTGTTGTGTTTTCTGATCCAAGTTCACAAGCAAAGTGTGGGGGGAGTGGACAACTTATTTTAAAACAGTAAGGTTTCCAGGAGCATAATTCAGTTTAAAAGAAGATGTGTACTTACCATATGCCTTGTTTTCAAAAACATTTCAAAAAACATTTATTCTGCAGCTCAGAAATTTGGCAGGAGGGCCTTTTTGTTTTGCAAAAGTAATAGCCATGTGTAGCCCACAGACCTCTGCACTAAATCAACCACAATCCCTAGTTCCGTTATAAATTATAGTTAGATGGGGGGAAAAACAAGTTTTTCAGCACTATCTCATACCTGAAGGATGAAATTGGTTTGAAGATGAGAACACATGAGCCCACAAGATAGTCATGTACACAAAGCAAGTTCATTGACATATCTAAAATTTCTCTCTTTTTCTTTCTTTCTGTTTTTCATCAACTGCAAATGTATTTAATTTCTTCTTCCTTTTGAAATCATTCCACAAAGGTACAGATTGGCACCAAAATATCATTTCCCAGTTCAATTTGAAGATGTATACGCCGTGACAAAGTACTTCTTGCAAAGGAGTGTTCTTGAGCAGTACAAGGTAGATCCAAGCAGAGTATGCATTTCAGGAGACAGTGCAGGAGGGAACTTAGCTGCAGCTGTAACACAGCAGGTGAGTAATAGACCCTTGAAAGTAATGGGTCCAAAATGAGTGGTTCATTGTTAAATGAAATTAGAGCTGTGGATCCTTCTTATATAACTAAGGAATCCCCTACAACATCCTGCTTGGGGTATGGGCACACAAGAATGTTGGAAGGGTCTCTGATATAAAGGAGGTGTAGAAATAAAAGTGTGTTGGGTAGCTGTATAGCAGTTGCTTGTGTGGATATCGAAATATGAAATGCTGTAATTCACACTATATTTACTAGATCAATCAGCTTGTTGACTAGACTGAAGGACAAGCAGAGCAAACCTGGATCTGCCATATATGAGTCTCCAAATAGATTTAAGTCATTAGAGAAAAGAATATTTTGGAAAAGAATACAGGTTAAATATCCCTTATCTGGAATTCCAAAATCCAAAATAATACAAAATTGTTCTCATGGGTATCTGAGATAGGGACACCTTTGTTTTCTGATGGTTCAGTTTACAAATATTATTTCATGCCCAAATTTATTTAAAACATTATGTATACAATTACCTTCAAGCCAGTGGTATCCCTGAATGGTTTCACCTGTTGCAGGGGGATGGACTGCCACAGCCTCTGCAGGGCCATTTGGGGTCGAGCATGACTGCAGCCATGCCAGAACCCAAATAGAAGTCATTGCCTCTCTCAATAGCAGCAGCTGCTTAAGGGAGCACTGCTAAGGCCTCCACAAAGCTATGTTGGCTGATCTTACAGCCATACCAGAGCCCATACAGAAGGCATTCTCCTCTCCACCATCTCCGCTGCTTGAGGGGGAAGTGCTATAGCCTCTGGAGAGCTGTTTGGGGTCTGGCGTGGTTGCTGGCCAAGCCAGAAAGGGATGTGGTGTCCCCCCTCACTTGCCCAGCAGCTGAGCCAGTCTCACCAGGTGTACTACCCCACTGGATGTGGTATACCCATTATATATAAACAAATATTCAAAATAAAAAGAATCTGAAATCCAAAACACTTTGGGTCCCAACTATATCGGATAAGGGAGAATCAGCCTATAAAAATGACTCCTCAATGATTCTTAAATCCTATTGAGGCATTACTTACTAGTTTGAAACCACATGCAAACAGCAAGTGCCTAGACCTGCTCCCTCCACTGTGGCTTTCTTTTATGTGGAAAGCCACACATTGGAAGAAGAGACATTCCTATTCATTTGGAAACTCTATGCACAAGGAAGAATCAACATCCATGCTTATATGGGGAGTCTCCATGTGAACAGGGATTTCCCTTCAGATAGTCACATTCCACATAAGGAAAGCAATTATGGCCAGAGTGGATTTAGATGCTTCCCTGGCTGCTTATTGAATCAAATAATGCCCAATCTGAGCTCTAGGATTAGTGGAAACCAAAGTCATTTAGTAAGCATGTTTCTGGTGAGTAAACTGTTACTGAATAGATTTTGTTACTTTTTATTTATGGTAAGCAGCACACTGAATATGGAGATTTCTAAACCTTAGAACTGTCTTGGTAAAAGAGGTATTGTGCTAATAACACTACTGAGTATATTGGGCCATGCTTCCTGTGAAAAACAAGCACAACATTATTATGCAATCAGCCCGTTTCATTCATGGAATATGCTTGTTTCTATCCAGATGATGCCCTCTTCAGTTTGTAATGTTTCCCTATTTTCCCAATACTTCTTCCATCTTTTTTTCTTACAAGAGAGAGTATATTAAGAAATAAGGAAAAAAGAATAACTGTACTATGCTTTTTGATTGTTAGTACTAGGACTCATGTCTAGAAGTTCCCACAAATGAATATGAATGGATTTTATTTTATTTTATTAAAAATTGAACTCCTTAAACAATGTAAACATTGGAGATAATTTGTGTATGGAGACATGAATAACAAAACAGGAAATCTATTAAGCTTCAGTTCGTAATTCTCTTTTCTGTTAACACTGTAAAATATCAAACTTGTTCTGCTTAGATAAAGTAAGTGTTGTGGGAAAGGACTATGAGAATTACATTTTCCTCTTAAATGGTTATAGCTTCTAGAAGACCCTGATGTCAAAGTTAAACTGAAGATCCAAGTGCTAATCTACCCTGCTCTTCAGACCATTGATTTGAATTTGCCATCCTATCAAGAGAATGAAAACATGCCAATTCTGCCTAAATCTTTAATGCTCAGATTTTGGAGTGAATACTTTACTACTGACCTCTCTCTAATGGAAGCAATGGAAATCAACCAACATGTTCCCGCAGAATTTAGCCATTTGTTTAAGTTTGTAAACTGGAGTAACTGGCTACCTGAAAGATTTAAAAAGAACCATGTTTATACCACCCCAACACCTGGAAATCCAAAGCTTGGACAAAAATACCCTGGGTTCCTGGATCCAAGAGCAGCACCTCTATTAGTTGAGGATAGCAAGTTGCGTGGATTACCCCTCACATATGTCATCACATGTCAATATGATGTCTTGAGGGATGATGGAATCATGTATGTCTCACGCCTTAGGGAAGCAGGAGTTCCAGTAATACATGAACACCTTGAGGATGGTTTTCATGGAGTATTAATGTTTACTTCAAGCCCATTATCCCTAACTAGGGCACACATGGCAGTCAATAGCTACATTGAGTGGCTAAATAAGAACTTATGAAGGAAACATGTCTGTGGATAGAGGGGTACTTTAGGCTCTGATTCATTTGGGTTGGGTTTTATACTGTTTTTCAAGGAACAAATTTTCTTTTCTGTGAATCATTTTGATATGGCCATTCTTTGAATATTGTAATTAATGTAGAATAAGTTCCTTCCTATCTTTTGACAAGACTGAGAATTTTGTTTTTTACTTCTTCATCAAATTGTTTTTAATTTAAAATAAAGCAGCCCAATCCCAATTTTGCTGTGTTTGGATATGTGAAAGCCTGGGGAGAAAAATGGATAAATGGGTGAAATAAAACACTTTTTCAGTGGCTTCAAGAATTCTGGAGATTTTCTTTCTCTAGCTGTGCTGGGCCTCTGTGGTGTTCTGACGTGCTTGGGATATCATGATATCTTGTTCTTTGAGTGTAATTAAACTTTTTCTTTGTTACAGTTATGAACAAATGTTGCCCCCTAGATGTATTGGTCTACAACTTGTGTTAGCCCTAACCAGCATTATCAATAATGAAGGATATTGAGGGTTTCATTCCATAATCATATCAGCTGAGATCCTACGTAAACCTCAGAAGTGTAAGAGATCTGCATGCAGAACTCTGCCATGAATATGAATATCCTGTCACTAGCCTCAGGATTCACCAAGTTGTTGTGATAAATGCCAACCCCCCGCTCCCCGGTTGGTAGATAGTGGAGGAGATTGCAGACCAAGGACATTTTCCACCCAAATCACCATGATTCTCTCAAGGTTTTATTGATGTAATCCCTCCTCGATCTGAAGGGAGAGGCGGGGAAATATAAATAAATAGATGATGATGATGATGATGATGATGTCATTGGTTTACATCAGGCAATGGAAGCATTCGCAGATGCCTTTTCCCCCTAGCAGTGGGATGGCTGTTGGGGACTACTATCTGTAGGAGGGGTCCCTAGTCCAGGTAGGATTCTTGAGGGAAATTGGGTCCCCATATGTGGTAAGTTCCCTCACTTGTACAAAGCCACGCGACTCGAGAAGAGAATTTTGCTCGGTAACTTTAATGCCCAACACTGGCAACACAAACAATGGCATTTAAAATAACAGTGTCCCTTTTTCCAAGGTATTCCTCCAGGTCTTGTTACTCCACAAGGCCTGGTCCTCTTCAAGGTGCCCCTTCAACATAACTTAGAGGAATATTCTGGGCCTTCAGCTTCGTACTTCTCGTGGTCCCCAGGATTCCTGCCCCACAGCCAACACTGACCTTGGGCACCCCAAAACCAAGGAGAATGTAGCCCGAACCTGCCTCTATAGCCGAGGGAAAACTCCCAGTTTTCAATTGCCAAGGCAAGGTGATGGGCCTCTACCAAAGGCTCCACTCATGGATCCCTGGGTGAGTCTAACCTGCCGCCACTCTTCCCACGAGGTCCTCGATGGCACAAGGGGGCAGTCCAACCTTCCTGAGCCTGCATTGGCGCTTCCTTTCTTTCCCTTTTCCTGTCTGCCACTGATGCCTCCTGTCCCCAAAGTCTTTCCTCCCTCCCCAACACAGGTGTTCCTCGGATTGTTCCTCTCCATCTCCCTTCCGCTGTTCCAACCATTTTTCTTCTGGGTCCTCCTGCCCCTTGGGTCCCCTACCTGATGAACACCCCTCCTTCCCACCAGCGCAGGAGGCAGAGGGAGAAGGTGCTGACACCACTGCTGGCTCACATATCACAGCAATGTGATGAGTCCAGGCGAGTGGTTTGGTTTTTGCAGAGGGAGAAAGGAACTACCAACCTCCTCAATGACCAAAACGACCTTGCGACATAGTGGAACTTGTGTATGTTACCAACAGCATGCCATCTCAATGTCTAAGTACCCTTTTGACGATCAGCCAAATCACTTTCACTGGAAGCACCTTTCTTTCTTGAGACCTGTATTTATTGTCCAAGTGCTGTTGTATGTCTACTGTCTTCTAATTTTTCCATCTAAATGGAAAGGCTCTACTGCTACCCAGTATGAAGCCTTGATAATCAATGAGTGCCTACTTTTCTTTTCTTTTTTTCTAAAGATATTTTGAAGAACCTTAAATCTTAACATAAAAAGGCAAAGGATTTGGTCACTAATTGGTGTGCAACAGTGTGCTTCATCAAATATGATGGTAGGTATGCCTGTGCAATGAATCCATGAAGACCTAGGTTTGTGACAGAGTGTGTAACCCACCTTAGTGATGATGATGATGGCGATGATGATGATGATGATGATGATGATGATGATTTATTTATACCCTGCTCTTCAGCCCTAAAGGCTATCAGAGCGGCTTACAATTATTATTTTAATTAGACAGTTCCCTGCCCTCAGGCTTACAATCTAAGAAGACACAACACAAAAGGAGAAGGGATTGGTGGTGGGGAAGGGGATCAGGTCCAAAAGTTCTTCTATTCCTCTGACACCTGTACCAAGGCAGATGCCATGGAGGAAGGGCTCTGCTTGATAATCTAGGACAGACCTGATGGAGTTTGGCCTGCCTTTTCACTCCCTCCTAGGCCAGATGGTATTGTCATGGAGAGAGGGCTCTTCAACCTGAGGCCAGGCCCAATAGTGTTGCTAGGCCTCTCCTTTCACTCCCTCCAAGCCAGATGGTGTTTCCATGGAGGGAGGTCTCTTCAACTTGGGGCCACAATATGTAATATTGTGTGTAGAATAATAATTCCAAACATGCATACTCAGAAATGTGCAACTTGAGTTTGCACTCTAGAAGGTATGTTCCATAACATTTCTGGATGAAATTAGGCCAGCAAGTCAATCAATAATATATACAAGTTGAGAGATAAACCAAGTCAGTGTGTCATTCATTGTGAAGTCATGTCTAAGTCAAATACCATGTTTCCCCCAGTGTCTTATATTAATGTTTGCTCCCAAGATGTGCTAGGTCTTATTTTCAAGGGATGTCTTATTTTTGGGGAAACTTGAGTCTCACTTTATTCTAAGTCAATCACCTCGAGTCTACATCACTGTTCTTCTACAGTTTTAAAAACTTCTTTAAAATATGAACCAAAATGCTCAGTGCCTTCTAAGGAGCATAGGGAACAGTTTTGCTCTGTTTTTGATAGCTCCCTGCAACATAGTTTTATCCTTACGAGATCCCTTTCTGAAAATCAAGAAATAAACTGGAGCAGCCTGGAGGTAATAATGCCCCTGCAAACCCATAAGGCATGGGTGCTAGTCTGAGTGAAAATAATTAAATATTCTTTTCTCAAAGAAAGTGTTACACAAAATTGCAAACTTGGCCTTTTGTGGCCCGACAACAGCTCCAACAGGGCATAAGTTCCTCATCTCTGGCCTGTTTGAAAGAACTTATTCTTCCTGACTCTGCATATGGGAACTGTAAAATGCATAACTAACTTATAAAAAATTGCAACCTACTGCAGGCCAAAATATAAAAGGAAACAAACAAACAGAAGCAGAAACAGAAAGGGAAAATATACTTTCTGGCATCATAAAATGCATGTCCCCAAACAGTAAGTAGTTTCAACTTAACCTTGTCCCAGCATATTAACTGCTATTCAGAGGTTTCCCTTGAAAACATGTCTGTTGAATATAAAGGGCTATATCAGAGAAGAATTATAAGTTGCAGAGGCATGTTAGAAACATCTGAGAGAAGGAAATGGTAGCATATTACTGGGATCATCAATTATATTTTAATAAAGAAATTCATACTGTTCCTGAAACTGGTAATGTAATTAGCATTTCTCTGAAGATGCCAGCCACAGATGCTGGCGAAACGTCAGAATGGAACTCTTCTAGAACATGGCCACATAGCCTGAAGGCCCCATAAAAAACTAATTAGCAGATTGATTGCTATTGCTATTGGAAAACTGGGCTCCTTCTGACACCTTTATTCCCTGAGTAGCTAGGATGTTTACAACCATTTCATGACATTAGGACAGCTAATTCAAGATACTGTCAGAAACTACACCTTCACAAACACAGACAATATATTGGAGATGACCCTTACTACTTAGGAATACTACTTCAGGGACAAGCCTTGTGCTTACTGCTGATGAAATACAGTACTGTCAGCTGAATACAGATTACACAGGCCAGGGACAAAGAGAAGAACAAAGAATGACACTGGCTTTGTCTAACAGAAAGAACTCTTGTTTGTACAGTGGCTCAGTCTGTTTGATTTACCTGAACATAGCAGATTAGATAAGGCTGTTTCAGCCATGAGATGACACGAACCTATTGTGAATGGGCTACTGTGATGCTAGCTTTAGTTGTCATGTGGTCTTTTCAGTCTATCAGATTGGATGGTTACATAAATCCCAACAATTTGTAATGTTACTGTTGTTGCAGAATTGTGTATGATATATCTGCCACCTAGTGGACAATACAGTGTTAGCAGATGGCAGAACATCTGGGTGCCAGTTCTTGATACCATCTTCCTATTGCTATGGCCTTCTGTAGATGAGGGAGCCCATTAATAGTTGACTACAAGGTGGTGAATGGAAAATAAAAATGAAGTGAAATCCGAGCTCATAAGATCAAATCAGGGTTAAATTCTACTGAACTGTGCTCTGTGTGTGTGTGTGCGCCTTCAAGTCGCTTGTCGATTTATGGAAACCCCATGAAATACTGGTATATATCATCAGGAACTCAAGCTAACCAACAGACAAGCTACAAGGTTTCTGTAACAGCTGAAGTTTCACAGAGAGTCAAGTTGAAAAATAGAGACATATCTTTGCTTATTTTGTATTTTGTATTAACTTTGTATTAAGAAGCCATGCCCTCCCTCCTGTCCATCTGCCTTGGTCCTGGCCCCAGAGGGAGAGAAGAACCACCAGACCTCATCCCCTTTCCCATCACCTTCCCCTCTTCCTTTTGTGTTGTCTCTTTTAGACTGTAAGCCTGAGGGCAGGGATCCATCTAATTTAAGATTGTATGTACAGCACTGTGTAAATTTACAGCACTATATAAATAAAGGATAATAATAGTAATAATAATAATAATAATAATAATAATAATATTTCATCATTGTACAGGAGAATAAACATTTTCAAACATTTTCTCCTGATGTAGTGAGACCATAAGTATTTTTTATACATTTTTTCACATTTTGGGACTTTTTTATGCATGTGAGATTTTGAACAAAAACGTACAATATTTCACAATAATTGTCAAACTGCAAAGATTCTTGATTGCCCAGGATTTTTTTTTTCTTATCAGGGTTTTCTGACACATGAGAAACACGTTTAAAAATAATATTTCTAGTCTGTAAAGCAAGTCTATATGACTTCTCATACTCTATAAGCCATTTATATAAGAGAGGAGACATGGTGAGAAAGGCTTTTTTAAAAGGGGGAACATGACATAGCAAATCTAGAAGCAGGGATTGTGAAGCAGAGCTTTCCTAGAACTGGTGATTTAGATTTCACTTTCCAAATTCATCCTTTAACAATTCATTTGAAAACCATTTTGTGACATTTCTCTCAAAAATTATTTTGTCATGCCCTTTCTTTCCACAATGAATAACTCCCAAGTTGGTGACCAATATTCTTCCCTCTGGTGCAGTGGTAACAACATCTAGTCTTATACTTTTCTATGCATTACATGTTGTTAAAGATTTCCTGTCAGATTTTTGAGAGGGCTGCCTGAGGCAATATCTCATCAGCCTCTTAGACATGATCAAAGAGTTTTGGTGGCTCTGATATTCTAGTGATATGTATCTGTGGGAACTGAGAAGGACAGATGATGACTCATCTGGATTTCCACAGCTGAATCAATGGCAAAGGTAATATGTCTCTTTGCAAGAAAAATGAAGGGTGAACATCAGCTGAGGATGGGTGGATGGTGAAAAGGAGCAAGACAAGTTTGTGGTTCTATAAACATGTTGGCTGGGATTCTATTGGGCTGTAATGAATGTGTAACTGTGAGTTATGCATTTGTAACTACTCTATATTCTTGATCTCTTATTTAGGAAATACATAGGGAACATATGGGGAACCTAATCCCCAGTTATTGTTCAAGAGTCAATGTGATCAATGGGGTTTGTTCCCCTGTTGCTTTGAAAGTGGTTGGCAGACATTTTCACACACACACACACACACACACACACGAACAATCTCCATTGTGAAGAGGAATTGCACAAGGAACCTTGTTTTTACTTATTGCAATGGTGTTTGCTCATGTGAGAATGTGAGAACTTTAAGCAGCTGCTTTCCAAGCAATAAAGAAATAGACCTCTGTTGATTGCAGCAGCTGCTGAGCAGCAATTGGGGATTAGAGAAGTTACGCCAGGATTTACTACATCCTACATAACTACCATGGTTATGCAACAACATAGTGCATAGAAAACTCTGGCCATTACAATGGCCAGGATTTGGCTTGGAAGGATCTTATTTCAATGTCCTTGTGATAAATTTATCAAAATGTATTGTTGTTGTTCACTGCTGTCAAGTCGAACTGCTGCTGCCAACTTCGATTTATGGTGACTCTATGAATGAGACATCTCCAAGTCACCCTATCAGCACCCTGGTGGCACAGTGGTTAAATGCCTGTACTGCAGCCACTCACTTAAAAACACAAGGTTGTGAGTTTAATACCAGCCAGGGGCTCAGGGTTGACTCAGCCTGGCATCCTTCCAAAATTGCTAAAATACCTAGCTTGTTGTGAACAGTTGGCTTACACATTGAAAAGGGCTGGCCTCCTCAGGGAGTGCATAAGTGCGCTGATAAGTGGTATAGAAATGTACTTGCTATTGCTATCATCAACAGCTCTGCTCAGTCTTGCAGACCCTTGATTGAGTCTATCCCTCTGGAATGTGGCCTTCTTCTTTTCCTACTACTTTCTACCTTGCCAAGCATTAAGTCTTTTCTTGTGAGTCATTTCTTCTCATGATGTGGTCAAAGTATGACAGTTTCAGTTTGGTCATCTTGGCTTCTAGGGAGAGTTTATGCTTGATTTGCTTTAGAATCTATTTATTTGTTTGCTTGCTTTTTAGCAGTCCATGGTATTTTTACAACTCTTCTTCAGCACCACATTTCAAATGTGTTGATTTTCTTCCTATCAGCTTCCTTCACTGTCCAGCTTTCAAAACCATAAACAGAAATGGGAATTTTGATGGCATGGACAATCCTAACTTTAGTATTCAGTGATATATCTTGACACTTCACAGTCTTATGTAGTTCCTTTGTAGCTGCCTTTCTAAGTCCTAGCCTTCAGATTTCTTGACTGAAGTCTCCATTCTGATTAATGATTGAACCAAGGTATGGAAAATCCTAAACTATTTCAATGTCTTCATTATCTTCTTTAAAGTTATGTAAATCACCTGTGGTCATGATTTTTGTTTTCTTAATGTACAACTGCAAACTTCCTTTTGCATTTTTTCCTTTATTGTTATCAGTAGTCATTCCAAGTCTTTTTATTTTCTGCTAGTAGCATGATATTATCTGCATACCTTATATTGTTGATGTTCCTTCCTCCAGTTTTCACACCTTCTTCCTTTGAGTCTAATCTTGCTTTATGTATGATATTTCAGGATAGAAATTAAATAGAATGATAAAATGCAGCTTTGCTTGTTCCCCTTGCCAACTGGAAACTGTTCCATTTCTCTGCATTTTGTCTTGATGACAGCCTCTCGTCCTGAGTGCATGTTGTACATCAGGACAATTGAATGTTATAAAACAGCCATTTTTTCAAGGGTGATGCGAAGTTTTAATGATCTATACAATTAAAGGCATTGCTATAATCTATGAAGAACAGACTAATTTCTGAAATTCTCTGGTTCACTCCATTGTCCAACTTATCTTTGCAATATTGCCTCTTCCTTTCCTGAACCCAGCTTACACATGTGCTGTTTGTAATCTGACATGTGGTATAATTCTTGGAGATAGAAATTTGAGCATCACTTTGCTTGCATGGGAGATTTATTGACCAGTCTTTTGGTTATTGCAACCCCAGGTGCAATGGAATATATTTTGATTTTTTCCTTTCTGTGGGCCATTGTTTCATTTTCCTCATTTGTTCACAAATATTTCAGTTAGAACTAGAATAGATTCTGTCTCTATAGCATGAAGTTGCTTTATTGATATGCCATCTATTCCTGATGATTTCTTTCTTTCAAGTGTACAGAGTGCAACTTCCACTTCACTTTCTAACATTGTAGGTTCATCTTCAACTGGCTCTTCCTTGAGTTAATCTGTGATTCCTTCCTCTCTTTTATATATTTCTTAAGTGTTCTGTTTCCATTGTCTTTTTATTTCTTCTTGATCATGCAGTGTGTTCCTTTGCTAGTATCCCCACTCTTGGTTTAAATTTCCCTTTCATTTGTCAGATTTTGTGGAAGATATCTTTACATTCTGTAGGGATGTTGTTCAGTTTGAATTTTGGCATGATGGTTGCTTCTTCTTTAGCTTTATTCTAATTTTTGATATTAGCAGTTCATGGTCTGTGCCACATTCTGTTCCTGATCTTATTTTTGCAGAGACAATGGAACTGCTCCATCTTCTTCTTCCAGTTATGTAGTCTATTTGATATTAGCATTGCCATCAAGTGTATAGTCACTTGTTTGGTTGTTTGAAAAATGTTTTTGTGATGAACAGACTGTTGACCTCACAAAATCCAATTAGTTGGTTCCCTGGTTCATTTGTTGATCTTAGCTCATATTTCCCTACAGTCTTTTCTTCTATTCTGTTTTCTATTTTGCATTTCAATTGCCTGTGATTAACAAGTCCTGTGTGTGATCAGTTTCCTCCTGGACTCCAGCATAAAATCTTTTAATTTCTTCTTCTGGCACTGTAGTTAGAGCATAAACTTGGATTATGGTTATATTTGATGGGTTTTCTCTGAAGTCTTATTTATATGATTCAGCCAGACATTGCATTCTATCTTTTCACTGTGTTTGCTACATCTCTCCTCACCATTAATGTCACTTAATTTCTTCTTAGATTTTCATTTCCTGAGCAAAACACTGTGTGATGATCTGACTGGAAATGTCATATTCCTGTCCATTTTAGTTCACTAACCCCAAGTATTGCAATACAGTGGTACCCCGGGTTATGAATCCCCCGGGGTATGAAAAAAAAAAACACCGTTCGGCCCCTTTAAATTTGCCACGCAGTCTGGCAAACAAAGCTGTCCCCCGGGTTACGAACACTTCCGGGTTACGAAAGTAATCCCGGAACAGATTACTTTCGTAACCCAGGGGACCACTGTATTTATACATTCTGTTTCTTGTTTTACTATGTATAGCTTCCCCTGATTCATGTTTTTCACATTCTATGTACCTGAAACACGTGTTGTGCAATTTTGGGCTTTATTTTCACCTCTGAGCATATCAACAGCTGAATGTCTTTTTGGCTTGAGTTCAGCTGTGTCATTAGCCACTGTGCTAGTTATACTTGTCCTCTGCTCTTCCCAAGTATTTTGTTGAGTGCCTTCTGATCTATGGTGATGGTGGGGGGGGGGGGGCTCATCTTATTGTACTATCCATTGCTTCATTTTATTGCCTCATCATAGAGTTTTCATAGTAAAAGACATTCAAAGGGAGTTAACAGGTGTTAGCTATGGTTCCACTACCATTGTCCTGAAGAAATCATCCACCAGTGTCACCTCCTACAACTGCTACTTTCCAGGAGCTGTTTCTTACATTTAGTCTGACTCCTCAGCAAAAGCCTGTCTGACATGGGAGACCCTACCAGCCACACTAGTAGGATCAACCTAGCCTCTTGCTTCACATGAGCATGCAATCCTGTCACACCATTGCCAAAATGTGTACCTTTCTTCATATTTCAGACAGAAAAAAAGCTGAGGCTTAAAATTTTCACATGCCAGGGAAATAAAAATTGACAGAGAATACAAATATTATGAATGATCAATAACCTCCAATGACCTCTCTCTAAACAGCCCCCAAACCATCACTCAGAAAAGTTACTTATTTAAACTCCAGCTCCCAGAATCCCTTAGCCAGCCTGTTCAGTAGTCTTTATTGACTGAAGGATGCTGACAGTTATAATCCACAAACGTAACATCTCCACGCTCTGGAAATTCTTGAGAAACCTAGTTTGTGTACATAGGTATGTTCTTTTGCTACATCTATTCCCCCTCTGCCAAATTATCATGTGTTGAGCATATGCCTTTCTGAGCACTGTCCAAGCCTAAGTA
Organism: Urosaurus nigricauda; assembly: GCA_034509955.1. Classification (NCBI taxonomy): domain Eukaryota; kingdom Metazoa; phylum Chordata; class Lepidosauria; order Squamata; family Phrynosomatidae; genus Urosaurus; species Urosaurus nigricauda. Next base: position 248,064,613 of record JAOEGL010000003.1, read on the forward strand.
AGCACAGTATCCCTGTGGATCTTTTCATTGCTTGAAGAAGTAGAACAAGCATAAGAGAGCACTCCTAAATGTTGACTATTTCATTCAGAGCAATTGTTTCTTCTTTACATGAAAAAGAACAAATGTCTACAAGTGATAAAAACTGAGCAATGCTCCACTGATGGCAATGTAACTCACTTACCTTTCCATCTTCATGGCACCTTCATGAAAAAATTATGATGAATTTCAAAGTTCATGGCTTCTGTTTTCAACATTCATCATTTTAAGGAGAAAGTGCATTGGCTGATGTATGAGATTAATGGGATTAGTAAGCATTCTTCACTCCAAGTACTTTAAAGCTTGTATAAATGCCTTTACCAAAATGATTTCAGAAATTAAATGGGAAGTACAGGTCCCCCCCCCCCAACTTCTTATTATCTCATTGCCTAGTCATTATCTCAAAGAAAAATCTTTAGATTCCAAGACTTAAAAATGCTTAAGTGGATTTATGCTTAAATTAGCTTTGTCTGCCTGGCTTTAATCATGAACTGTGCATCCACATAGCCAGAAGGTGATAAGGGAACCTGAGACAGAGTCCAGATTATCTGGCAAGTGGCAAGGACCCATAGTCCCCCAGTCTCTAAAGAGGTAGGGGTGGGGAACCATATCTGTTTCACTTTCTTATAATTTGAACCTATTGGTTGGGTTCTACCCTCTACTACAGCAGAAAACAAGTTCACTCCATCTTCCATGTGACAGTTCTTCAAGATAATTGAGCCTAATGTTTGTTTTTGTTTTTTCCAGACACTCGCAAAAAAAATAATAATAATGCCACAAATAGAAAATGGAGAATGAATTTGGAAAAATTGAGTTGGCCAATCACTTGTTTATGGTGGTGCTGTTGTTGTTGTGTGCCTTCCAGTTTTCACTTATGGCAACCCTAAGATGAACTTGTTATGGGTTTTTCTTGGCAAGATTCATTCAGTGAGGATTTGCCTTTGCTTCCCTCAGAGGCTGAGAGAGTATGACTTGTCCAAAGTCACCAGACAGGTTTCCGTAGCCTAGTGGAGGTCTGAACCCTGATCTTCAGAGTCCTAGCCCAACAATCAGACCACTGCACCACATTGGCTGAAGTCTTTTTACTGTGTGATGACATCAACATTACAATGGATAAAGTGACAAAAATGTAAACTGTAAATAACAGACTGCCTTCCTTCCTTCTTCCCTCCCTCTCCCCCTCCTTCTTCTCCTTCTCCTTTTCTCTCTGCTTAGATCTACACTACAGAGTAAGAAATCCAAAATGAAAGGTAGTCTTTTACAGCCCACAGTGGCCTTATTTCTATCAAGGATTCAATGGAACGAATTTCCATTATGTTCCTCCTTGTGCATTTCACAGGAAAATCTTCTTTACTGAACACAGCAGCCTTCATGGAAAGGGTCTAAGGCATTGCCATGGGGCTTGCAAGCTTAGAGAAAATACTATGATAAAAGCAATTTCTTTCTACTGACATCAATGCACCAAGAATACAAACCATGAAAGTGAATAGTTTACTGCTGCTTAGATAAGAAGGCTGGCTGGCATTTTCACTGAGAGTTCTCAAAAACATATTTATAGCAGGGGCAGGGACATTGAAAAATAAGCACCATCTTTCATTTGGAAAGGTTTGCCTCCCTTTATGGGCAAAGATTACTGGTGTGCTCTGCTGAAGGAAGCTGTATTTACATGCTAATATATTTTGGCTCCTCAAATCCCATTGAGGTCAAGGAAATTTAAGCAGCTTAACTGCGTGCAGGATTGCCACCACTACAAACTGATATTGCCAAGTTTGCATGGTGTTGTTAACTGCTCTATCTTATACATGATTTCTCTAAAGTGAATAGTACTTACTGCCATGTGACCTACTCCCAAGTAGGTTGCATGAGGCTACAGCCTGAGGTCAGTTTTGTAGCCCTCCAGCTCCCCTCATTAGCATGATAGTCACCAAAAATAGCATTTTGTTATCATTTGGTTATGTCTGTATTGAATGTTTCTCCTGATTTACCCCATCACATCACCAAGTGAGATTTGAGATGTATCACAAGTAACTGAAGGGTAATGTAAATGAGTTACTGACTGAATACAAATCACTTTCTTGTTCATCAAATATGTGCTTATACAAAAGTATTTTTACTGGTTGGTGAAAGGAAAGCACTGACAGGAACAGCCAATAGAAGAGAATTTCATAGCCTGGAAGTTGTGATACATGGGCATATAAAACCTTGCATGAATAACATGTGTTCACATCCAACATTTGGAGAACATGGTAAATTTTGAATCTCACCACATGGGGGCACTTTCAGAGCAAATGTTCAGTGTTGAAATTACAGGTAAAAGTCAACTTGGACTTACTTTGCATATCAACAATTAGCATGAACGTCCATGTCATATCTGAAATTATTGTGCATGCTTTATTTTTCTTTTGCCTTAAATTTATAGAAGCCTCACCCTTGCTGACAGAACAATTTTTAATATTACATGTCATATGTAATACTCAGGATTTTGTGGGAGATGTGCAGAATCTGCCTTACAATATATTGCCCATTTGTCTTCAGGACATGTGTAGGAGTTTCTACCAATCCATTTCTATAATAATATCTCTCTGTATGTCAGTCTTCAGGAATATTAAACTGTTGACAGAGGGTAGTTTAATTTGCCTCTGTAGGTACACTTCAAAAAAAATCACATTGATTTCCTCTATGCATTTTTAGAAGTGTCAATGAATTCCTTTAAGGTGAGGGAGATTCTGACAATTACTATAATAGAGCTGCAAACTGGCATATATGCATATAGATCACAACGTGATATGAATAACTACTTTGATATTTTGTTGCCTTTTATTGACACTTGTGTAGATTTCCTCTTCATTCCTATCCATTTGCATTTTGCACTTTTTCTTTGTTTTTCTCTATATGATTGTTGTATAATTAAATAATAATTTTAAAAGAGCAAAGCTCAAAGAACTCATCCACTTTCAAATGTGTTTTCATTGTTGCCAAAAACATAACTGTTTCCAGAATTGGTTGAGCAACCAATACTGAAATGTTGAACAACTATATTTATCTGCATTTTGCATAGGGAAGCTCAGGTGTCACCTTCCTAGAGCCATCAACTAATTCTTGTACAGCCACCAAAACTGGATTTCACACAATGGGGCTTTCTAGATTGGCAGGAAAGTGTGACATGAAGTTGCCTTTTCCTTAATGCTTAGCAGCTGCACCACAGCCTTTAGATGGAGCTGCGCTGTTCCGCAGTTTTTAAAAAAGAAGCTGGGAAAACCAGCACCTTTTAAAAGGCGCTTCTTCTCCCCTAAAATGCAAAAAAAGCGTTTTCATGGCACACTTTCCCTTTTTCTCATCTAAAGGCTAGAGTTTCATGCAGCCATGAACACACTTCTTTTTGCCAATCTAGAAAGCCCCATAGTTCCCTGTACCCAGATTTATTATTCTTTAAAAATTTAAAATCTCTGTTCTCACTTGTCATGCCATATAAACAGTGGTCTCCACTGAACAGGCTTTAATTTCACCATAGTGGTGGGGGAGCATGGAGGATGGGGATCTGTGTGTGTATGTGTGGGCTATATGTATGTGGAAGGTTGAGCTTGAAAGTTTGTACACCTGTGGTTTACCTCATGTAACTGTGTACTACAAAATATCCCCTCTTTAACAAATATTGGCTGGCATTCTGTCAGCAACATGTTGACATAAGTTGTACTATTCATGTGGAGTGACCTTTTGGATGGTGCACTACAGTTGTATTTGGATGATGATAGCATAAAAGGAACCTTGGCCCAATCTAGAGGGGCACTAAAAGGCGCCTGGGCGGTGCCATTAGGGTTTGTGAGCGCACAGCTTTTGCATGCTCACAAACCCTAGCACGTAATGGCGCTGGCACCATTATGTAATGCCGTTTAGACGGCATACGTAATGGCGCCTCTGCAACTGCGCAGCTTCTGCATGGAGCTGCGCAGTTGCAGTGGCACAAAGGTGCCAAATGGCGCCTTTTCCCTAAATCACGCTGCAACTGTGCTGCAAAAAAGGAGCGCGGTTCTCCCATTCCTTTTTTGTGGCAGAGCTTCACTGCGGCATCTAGCTGCTGTGGTGAAGCTCCGCAGCTAAAAAGAGTGGTGCCAGACTGCCCCTTTTGGGCAGTCTGGAAACGGCCCTTGAGCTCATTAAAATACACAGAATAATGCATGAAAGTACATTGCCTCTATAGATTGTACATTGCAACTACCCAATATGTTGTTAACAATGCACATTTACCATTGATTCACTTTGGCTGTGTTATGCTGCTATAATAATAAAATCATACATCTCGAAGAGAACACAAGGGCCATCTACTCCAAACCCCTGCCATTCTGAAATACACAATCAGAAAGGTTGTGTAATGCAATTCTGTAAGTAAATATTTATGTAGGATCTTGGACTATAATGGTCTCTGCTTCTTTGAATGTAGACTTCTTCTAGGTCTTGATAATAAATTATAAGAATAAACAAATTCCATGCTTTGTTTGTTGTTGTGTGCCTTCAAGTCATTTCCAACTTATGGTGACCCTAAGGTGAACCTATCATGGGGTGGTTTTTTTGTATGGCAAGTTTCATCAAAGGGGGTTTGTTATTGTCATCTTCTGAGGCTCAGAGTGTGTGACTTTCCCAAGGTCACCTAGTGACCACCCGTCTCCAGAGTCATAGGACCCCTGGTACCAAATTAATAGTGAGACCAGACTGTGAATATCTCTGGTTGCCATATCTCCTCAATGGATAATGTGGTTAATTATGACCACGATGGCTGCTCCTTCCTCTAGATTTAGAGGCAGCATGCCACAGAGCAACCAAATGCTGGAATCAAGAATGGGAACAGGCTGTTGCCCTCATCATTTGCTTATGGCTTTCCAATTAAACCTCTGTTTAGTCCTCGTTGGCAACAAAACATTAAGCTTGAAGGATCTCTGCAGCATCTTCAAACAGCAGTGACACACCTTTGATCACCAGATGGATGCTACATGCAAACAATATGAAAAGAGTATTCTACCATTTCCTGTTTGTGACCTTCCGAATGTTATCTGGAGGGCAAGGTGGAAGCCATATGGTAGGCTAGACAGAACTAAGAGGCAATTCTTACCTTGATCTTCAGAAAGAAATGTATTTTAAAAGTGCAAGGTACAATATATTGCTCTAGTAAATTATGTCTTTTGTCATGTGTTCTACCTTTTGTTTAAATTATCATTCCTTGATTAAATGTATATGCTGACAGTGGTAGTGCCACGTGGTAGTGCCACATTTTTTTGTATCCTCTTGAAAAATGCATTCTGGGAGGAATTTCTGATTTGGGCAACACAAAGAACCAAAACAAAGGCAAACAGTTAAATAAAACTACTGTACAGGGGAAACAGATAATGATCAAGATGGCTGGTATAATCAGCACTGAAGCTGCAGGAATGACATAGCCATGGGCACAGTGTTGATGGGACTCTGGGGAGGCAGAGAAATCTGTTGTTAGGATGTGATAAATCTGCACTTCCAGCTCCTGAGCTGCTTGGACGCCTTAAGAAAAATTTTCTCACACTGATGACAGTATGTGCTGCCTCTGCTTGCTGCCACTAAGGATCCTTACAAGAAGTCCACTGTGACAGCATAACAGACTGTTATCCTGGAATAGTGAACCAACAGGATCTTTTCTTACTATGCCAGTCTTTGTTGACCTGAGACTCTTTCACACTATATAATTATAGCATGGTGCTTCCACTTTATCTGCCATGGCTGCATCCTATGGAAACCTTGGGTTTGTTGTTTGATGAAGTGCTGGAGCTTTCTGGTTGAGAATTCTTAGTACCCCTCCCTACACTAAAAGTCCCAATATTCCATATGATGGAACCATATTAATTAAAGTGGAATCATATCGCTATCACTGTGTAATGTGAAAGGGACCCAGGTGTTGTCTATCTGTGGCTGGGCAAATTGAAAATAATAGTTCAACAAATATGGAGGGTACCAGATTGAGGGAGGCTACTGAGCATGAAAGTTAGAATTGTGCAAGCCATTGTTTTTCCTTTTAACATGTATGGATGTGAGAGCTGGACAGTGAGGAAAGCAGGTAAGAGGAAAATCAATTCATTCAAAATGTTGTACTGGAGAAGACTACTGAGAATACCATGGACAACCAAAAAGACAAACAAATGGATCCTAGAACAGATCAGCCTTATAATCTCCTTGGAGGCCACGATGATAAACTTGAGGTTGTTGTACTCTGGCGATATCATGAAATGGTATGACTCATTAGAAAAGACCATAATGCTAGGAAAGGTGGAGGGACTTAGAAAAAGAGAAACACCAAAGCCAAGATGGATGCTCATGGGCATGAATTTGCAGGACCTATGCAGAGCAGTGGAAGATAGATAGTCTTGGAGATGTCTCATGCACAGGGTCACCATGAGCTGGGACAGACTCGAAGGTGGTCAACAACAACAGCAACAAACCATGTTCATAAGTGGTGATATGATAACAAGAAAACTTCCAAAGAAGAAGAAGTCCCTTCCCCAAAGGATTGTGGGGTTCATCCATATGCAAGAACAAGAAATGTTCAAATATTGGTCTGTTTACAAGCATGTGGGATATATTTTTTTTTGGTAGAAGTCATTTTTTTCTTTTTTCTTTTACAAGTGCATATTTCACAGAAAGGTCCCAAAGGATATGTGTGTGTGTGTGTGTGTGTGTGTGTGTCTCAGTACAGTTAACTATTTCTTTAATAAGGTGTTTTGTGTCAAGACTCATGATTCCATTAATGATGAGAAAATCTGTGAACCTTTTTCTATTCCTAAGTGTCCGGAAAGGCTTCCAACACCCACTCACACAGCTGATAAGAGAGTACTTGGCACAAGATATACAGCAAGAGGCCAAGGCAGTTCCTTGAGCAAACATAATAATAATAATAATAATAATAATAATAATAATAATAATATCAACAAAAAGTACGATACAATACATCAAAATACTTCCACCCCCCTTAAAAGGTTATTAAGTCAATTGAAGATTAAAATCCAACAGTTAAAACAACTTCTACTAAAAAACAGTAACACAGAGATAACAGCAGCTATTCCATCGGATCTTCAAAAGAATTTGGGAGCCCTTTTTTAAAAAACATAACCAAACGTAGTCCAAAAGAGAATAAGCCAAAAACAGTCCAAAGTTCAGAGTTACCGATAGCAACAATATTAGTCCAGTCCATGGTTAGAAAAGCCAGAAGGATGGTCCATGGGTCCGATACAGGGTCTAGGAATCCAAATCAGTCAAGGGTGTAGGAGTCAGGTACCAAAGCAGCCTTCTATTAGAAGAACTAATAGCCTCTGACAAGAGTCCTCAGCATTTGCCACCTGTTATAAATAACTCCCTGATCACAGCTGCTGTCTGCCTAATGAGGCTCTCTCTGCAAGTCTTTTTAACCTTCTCAAGACCTGCTTTTCAGCTCTCCTCTGAGTAAAGGCAGGGACCTGAACATTGTCCACTATATCTTCTGAGTCCTGCCCTACTATTGGGGCCAGATTAGGCTGCTGAGCCCTAGACTCCACTGGGGCTGAGAGAGCAGAGCTGGGTCCTGGCTGGGCCAACTACAAGAGCTGGCAGGGCAGAGCTAGGACCTGGCAGAGCAGAGCTGGGGCCTGTTTCAACCTCAGGTGGCACCTGTACCTGAAGGTCCAAGTCCTCTGAGTTATCCTCCAAGTCCTCCTCCTCATGGCTGGCCATGACAATAAGTAGATGTTATTTTCCATCACTCTGCCTTTGATTTATAGCGGCCTAATGAATGTGAGACCTGAAGAATCCTGGTCATGAATAGCCATGCTCAGATTCTGCAAACTCAGGGCCATAACTTTTCTTATTGAATCAATCCATCTGTAATTGAGTCTTCTTCTTTTCTTATTGCCTTCCAGTTTGCCGAGCACTATTGCTTTTCCACTGAGTCACCTTGTCTTTCCAAAGCACAATAGCCTTGGTTTATCATTTTGGCTTCTAGTCAGAGTTCAGGCTTGATTTATTTTCAAACACCTTCATTTGTCATTTTTGGTGGTCTCTGGTATTCATAATCCTCTCTTCCAAAACCACATTTCAGCTGAGTTCATTTTGTTTCTCTCAGTTTTCCCCTGTGTGTAGCTTTCACAGCCAGACATAGAAACTGAATGATTCTATCATTGGAATTAAAAATATGTCTTTACAATTGAGGATACCAACTAGGTGTCCTTTCATTTTCTTAGTAACTTATACCCATTTAAATTATATTGTGTCGGTAACCATTGTATAATTATGGGTGGCGATAGATTTCCATGCTATTACTCCTGTGGAAAAGAATAATAGCTGTGGTGGGTTTTTTTTTCCCCTTTTCTTTTTTGCAACCTTTTAATTGCAGTTGTTGTTCATGTATTCTGCAGATCTGCTTCTGATTCCTTCCACTTTTGGAATGCCTGAAGTCTCTATTTGTGTCTTTTAGCTAAGTGGACAAAAAGAGTGTTATTTATAAGGTGAAAATTGTATTTTGTTAACACACAACCATCAAATAGGATTAGCTTTTGGTGAGACAAGGGTGACTAGATGTACTAACTGCAAAGGAGGACAAGGCACTGCAAAGTATAGAACACTCAAGGAAAATATGGGACATGACCAAAGAAAAGCTCAAAATACTTACAGAAATATAAATACATTTCACATGGTATATTTACACCTCTCTTACATATACCCCACACAAGGAAAGTGCTGTTAGTGACCAGGAGAGGTCTGGAGTGGGGAGGAAAGGTTGGAAGAGAAGGTTTTAACTTTGGGAAGCTCAGAGCTTGTGATACAAGCATAGAAGAAAAATCTCAAGTCATTTGGCCATGGCCATGCCCTGGCAGCACTTTTATGAAAAGTAGGCAGCAGAACCATGCCTTACCTGTTGCCTGACAGGTAAGCAGGAAAGAGGAGAAAAGGCTGCAGCTCTAAAACCCATTTTTGTCTCTATGGGGAGCCAAAACATGCCCCCAAAAAGCAATGTCTGTTTGTTCCCTCCAGATGCAGACTAGCAAAGATGGACAGAATCATGATAGGGCAGGTGAGCTGGACACACATGGAGAGCCCAAGAAGCTCTTGCATTTCAAAACTGTTTGGATTAGTCAGATATTGAGGGAGCTTCCCCACCAACACACACACACATATGCACAGACACATTCCTTGTCCATCCTTGAGTGAAAAGGGTTAAATATGATGATCCAGCAGCAATTAATTCTGCGGCAAAAAAGGGATAGTCTCTCCATAGTGGCTCCACAGTTTCCTCTGCCTACCTTACTAGTGGTGGGAGATCATGAGGGACTCAAGTTAATTCCAAAATATTGCACAGGCAGCCATCTCCCATCAGTTTCCCACCTCTGAAGATGGAGTTGGAGTAGGCTAGAAAACAAACCAGATCCTCATAGGGGCCTGGATATTGGGCTGGATATTCTAGTGTCTCTAGTTCCACTGATAATCTTGTTCATAGCAGGCTCACTGGCCACTGCTTCCTCTTCTCATTGCTGGGAAGCAGCCAGTGGACTGAAAGTGCTGGGGGCTACATGGAGCTGGCACTGCCATTCTCACCAGTAATGTAGCTTCTGCTGCCACTGCTGAGGTGGCTGTCTTGCTCCCAGGCCTGGTGAATCAGTTCCAAGAGATGCTTGGAGGCTGAGGCAGCAGTGCAGCCACTCTTGTTAGCAGAGGCCATATGTCTCCCATCTTGGCTCCTTAAAGCACTTCATGAATTTTCTATTCACACACCATCATGACCAAATGGGCCCACTAGAAATATCTGCTTCCTGATGGATGGAGCCCCCTGATCTGACCACTTCTCACTCCACTCTCCTGATATAATGTTTGAATAAAAACAGCACCAGGGCTTGGGCCACCTCTGTACACTTTAGCCAATCATCATGCAAGCTATGGGTTCTGTGGCCATGTCATAAGCTTTTAGCCATCTACCAACACAGCTTTTGCCATCCCCCCCCCCCGTGCAATTCTCAAAATAGAGGAAACTTTAGAATTCCTCTCAGATCCCCAGACAGAAGGTTGAAATGTAGGACATGTATGGGAACAGAAGGCTATTTGTTCACTCCAGGAAGGACACTATTGCTTTTCAAATACATTTCATTGAGGAAATATTTGAACAGTACTCCTCATTCTTCCGAAAGATACTTTCTCTGACCTATAATAAAAGGAAGAATGCATACCTGTCTCTATAACAGTGTAACCTGGATGCTAGGAACATGCTGTGTGCGCTAAAGGGACCTTGAAACTGGCATGCATTTGAAGTTATTTAGTTGTTTAGTTGTTTAAATGCGTTAATTAATTATCATTGGTGTAAATCTGTCTGTAGCCTGAGGCAGCACATTGAAGTCTGGGTTAGCAGCTGCCAGGTTTCTTAGAAGTAAGATCAAGAGTCAAAACCAGAACTATCTGAAATCTGGGGAAAGCCTACATCTGGTTCCATAAAGGGCTCTGAATCATAAGGTTATTTTTAATTTGAGTTTTTCTGTTGCTGGAGCAACCCACATGGTGTAACTCAGCATTTTGATGAATTATGCTTACTTCTTAATCCAAGTGTGTAAGCAAGGTTATACATTTGGTTTCAAGCAAGGGATCTCCCCCCCCCCCCCCCCGCCACCAAGAATGTTATAACAGGAGATCTAATGAGAACAAAGGGGATGGACACCAGTTTGAGTAACACTATGGATACATCTATAGAAATAATGCCATTTGACACCCCTTTAAAGACTGTAGCTCCAGGCTATGGAAGCCTGGAATTCCTAGTTTTACAAGGTCTTTAGCCTTCTCTGCCAGAGTGTTAGTGCGTCATAAAACTACAAATCCTGAGATTCAGTAGGAGGGAATCATGGCTAAAGTCATGTCAAACTTCATTATTTCTACAGTGTAGTTGCACCCTAAGAAAGACTAATAGAGAAGGGAATTTAGACTCTGTATACTAACCACATTTTAGACAGCAGGTTGCCTCTCTGTCAAGCAGAGATCACCAACTTTTAAAATGGTTTCTTGAAAATTAACCTTCTGCATCTGCATCATCTAGAACCACTGGGTGTTAAAAGAAAATGGGCAAAATGATCTTGAAACATTGAAACATCTTTTGTGCTTCCTTGTGATTCGAGTTTATTTTATTGTAAGGAAAAAAATAGTAATTAATATTTCATGGGAATTATCTCTGTCTGTCACATAATGAATATTAGGAACATCTCAACAGCCATTGACCTTTGTCTAGTACATCACTTTGAAGATGCAGCAGCCAAGATTTTAGGGGAAGTGTGCAAAGTCTATTCATGCTATTTCTGCTACAAAAATAACATTTTATTTCAAGTATTCTTAGTGTCCTAAAAATAAACTCTACCACAAGCTGTTTTTACCTATTCTTCAGTAACCCAGAAACTTTTATTATGAACCACAATGTATAGAACACAGGGCAGTGAATCTATCTGTATGTTAGTGAATGTAGAAAAGGGATCTTGTGTTTACTATAATAAATGAGATTAGATAATGTGATGCCTTGGAACATTTTATTGTCTTGATGTCTTCACCTTAAAATGATTAATCAGTTTGCTTTAAATTGTGTCATAACATAGTTTGAAAAGTTACGCTTTTGAGCTACTCTACAGTGCCAAGAATTATCAGCCAGCATAGTGAGTCCAAAAAGTAACTTTTCTTTCTTGGTTACTGAAATCTTTATTAAAGCTTAAGTAATGTCCATAGTTGCCATCAGCGGATCTGCTAATAACAATCACAAGACCAATGATAACCAGTACTCATTGCTGAAAAGATTTTGCAAATTCTGGGCATCCAAAGCAAAGATGAATCTGTAGTATGATCATGACAACTGTGGGATTTGTTATTCATCCTCAGTATTTTTATTGCATTTATTACATCTTCCTTCCTTCCTTCCTTCCTTACTTACTTACTTACTTAACATTTTGTTATTGTTTTGCCATTAAAGAAATCATCCATTAGCTGGAATCTATTTAATCAGTCCCAAACAGAATAGCTTCATAGGAAATTATCACATGCCAAATCTGTGCCGAAATAGACATGTGTCTATCTGTCACTGCTGGATCTTATTGCACTGCCCTGCGCCTGGGAATGGGAATCCATTCTTGAAAAACTGTGGGAGGAGCCCAGGTTGGATACAGCCTGCCTATTGCCCTGGCAATAAGATCTGTCCATGACAGTTATAACCCGTGTCTATCCCGGCGCAGATTTAGTGTGCAATAATCTCCCAGTGCAGATTTGGTGCACAATTGTTGAATGATGAGTCCTGGAGGCATCGATGCTCACTTGTCTTGTCATTAAAGTATTTTTGGAGCTGCCATTTGGCAATAATGGAAGATCTTGTTATTGCCAAATGGCAGCTCCAAGAATGCTTTACTGATGGGACAAGGGAGGGCCAACGCTTCCATGACCATTTACTCATGGGAGAAGCGCAGGGGGATATGAATGCAGATCATGGGTTTCCCATAGTTTCTGACAATTTCCTGATGATTTACACATGGTAAGCCTCCCATGTTATATTTTCCCAAGGATCTTGGAGGTCTATCAGTCATCCAGTTTCCATAAGTTGAAGCCAAATTGATGGCACAAAACATTAACAACTCTAAGCAATAAGACTGGGGACAGAAAGATAGTTCACTAATTATATAATTAACATATGTTTACAGTGAGCCATCTGCAACGGTGAGCTAATGATCCATGGATTTGACCGCCTGTGGATTGCTACACCCTGTTTTATTCAGGCATGTGCACATGAATGGGATGATGTGACATGTGCAGATCATTAGCCATTAAATAATATGGGTGCAACCATCTGTACTTTTTCCATTTGCAAGGGCTCCCAGAACTGAACTCCTGTGGATGGGAAGGCTCCACTGTAGCTGTAATCCTGAGGCTCCATTATGCTGTTGGTTATGGAATAGTTGCTAGATGGGTGAGGACAGAAAGTTGCTACTGCTGTTGCCACTCCCTCATCTTTAATCTTTACTGTCCTCTTTGTAGACTCTTCAGTCTTTCTTTCCTCAGAATCTCTTCCTATTTCACTCTTCCCAAAGATTTTCTTCCCTGTTGCCTTCCTCCAATCCTTTTCCCCATTCATCTCTGGAACCAAATGTGGTTGATAACCAGATGTGGTTCGATGCAATTCTTTGCTAATTTTGTTCTCAAAATAAGCAAACAATAGTTTTAGCAATTTTCTTCTTGCTGCAAAATTTTTAAAGGACATTGACAGCTTGGGACTTATCTGCACAAAATTCACACTTGGTATTTTTTCACAAGAAAGTATTTCTGTACAGAAAATACTAGCTGGCATCTTGCTTAATATTTATGAAGTCATAAGCTAGAATTACGATATCTTATCTCTTCAGATTCTTGTTTATGTTCACTGATGGCTGAGTGTGACTCCAAAAACCTACCCCTTAAGCCAAGTGTGGTGAACTCTCTCAGAACACATGGTCCACCCACAACCTATTCTCAACTGTGGCAAACCTATGGGAATTTGAATCCTACCACTGCCACCAAAATTCTGTGAAGGTCTCCTGCCAACCTTCTCCTTAACACTGCTTTTTAAGATGGCACAGCACCTCTGTGTCACTAATATCAGGTAGTGTGGTTTGATTCAAACGGAGGCCAAGTAGTTGTCTAAACAATAATAAAAGTTTATTGAAAAATATAAAAATAAACTATAAATTAGGTTCACAGTTGTTATTATTGACTTATTATTCAGTTACAAGATGTTCCTTCAAAATATTAATATTAGTACAGCCACACAGGCAATCTTATCTCATGTATATGGACCAAAATTCCCTTTTCAACAACCAGCTTGCTCTGAGCCTCTCCCTACGAGACTCCCCAAGCCTACACAGTCCCTATTTGGACTCTCAAGACCCTTTCGTGGTCACCAAACAAACCTAAAATGTTCCCTCAGGAACCCTCCTTTCAATGTAACTCTTTTTTCCCTAACTAACCCCTGTTTCACTCTCTGCAAGTCCCTTTTATAGCCCTGCCCAGCCGGCTTCCCATTGGCTGGTCACAGCTGCATCGTGATTGGCTGATAGGCAGGTCCATGCACCACACCAGGCAGTGCCCCAACCAAAGGCATTACAATGCACAGCAAATCGAGGTATTGGAAAATAGCATGTGAAGTGCTCTCCTGGTCATGGAGCATGTTGGGACAAGCAGCTGTGGAGGGATACCAAGGAGTCTCTCCAGCTGACCATTTGGATGCAACCTTCAATCAGGAGAGAGTTGAAATTCACATTTTCCAGCATCCCAATATGTGATGCCTTAGGATTTTGCCACATGAGAAAAGAAAGGCAAAATTGATTGGGGGAGTAGTGGCTTCTTCATGCCACTCCCCATGCCATCACAGCACTTCCATTCTCTTCATGAGGGGCAAAAGGCACATTTTGATGACCACCTCCCCTCGAGAAGAGAACAGAAGTGCTACGATGTCATGCAGACCAGCATGGAGAAAGTTGATACTCTCCTGATCCATTTCACCTTTGTTTTCTCCTGTGGTAAAGTCCTCAGAAACCTTTGGTTCTGACTTGAGATGTAGGTTTTTAGTAGGTGGCATTTGCAGAAGTAGCAATGATAATAGAGCTCTGTTGTCATAGCTACGTCTCACAATGCAGAATCTCAGCTGCTGGTTCCTTTACATAAAATGCTGTTTTCTGCACAAAATGCCTGTGATGCAACCTCCTTTCTATGACTTGAGGTTACTATTTACCTCTCACTTAGAGAAGGCCCCAAGTGTCTTCCTCTTTATTATCTTAAGCAGCATGTTTGTCTGTGCTTATATGGTTTAGAATTCACTCAGGCAGAGGCTTCTGTTATAACAAATAAATGTTGATTTTATTAAATAACATTTAGCAAGAATGTAGCTTAGGTAGAATAGTTCAAATGTGGTATGGTTACATCAATTTAACAGTTATAGGCATTTCACAGTTTCCTCTTTACAAACTCTAATACACTTTCTCTCCCAATCAGTATCCTTATCTGACCAAATTCGGACCTTTTCTCTCCCTCTCTCTCCAGTTTTTCCACTGGCTTGTCAGAATACCTCTATGCCTTTCTCTAGGCCCAGTCAGATTTCCTATCTGACCCTCTCCCTAGAACTCTCACTCAAGAACCTCCCCTGAACTGGAACCTTCCCTCAACTCACTTCCCTTCAACTCCTTTCAGCTCCCTTAAATTTGAATCTCCCCTTCAACTGAACTCACAACACTCACTTCTGCCTTTTATATCTACTCCTTCCTACATTCAGATATTTGGTTTATGCTTACCATGGAGCAGAAATCTATTTTTGAGTTGTTTTCCTTTTCTCTGAAATGTTTAGTTGAAGTCAGACATGTTCTTTCCAGGGTGGAGAACATGTGGCCCTCCAGATGTTGCACTCTATCGGCACAAGCAATGGTCAGGGTTGTTGGGGGAGTTGTAATACAACAACACCTAAAATGTGGCAATGGGAAAGGAAAAGAAGATTATTTGTACACAATGAAGTCATTGTCTGCCTAAATGCTAAGAGGGAAACCTCAACAACTGCATACCCCATATAATGTTTGTTTGTTTGTTTGTTTCACCTTCAGTTAATGATAAATAAATAATAAAACATTATGTGTCTGAAGGCCCATTTACACTATACAGTTATACAAGTATGTTGACTGAATAGTTCTATCCAGATGGAATCCCAGGATTTGCAGATTGTTGCTGCTGTTGTTGTTGTGTATAGGGCCACCTTAAAGTCATTTCTGACTTATGGTGACTCTAATGCAAACCTATCACTGTTTTTTTCTGGGGGTGAGAATGTGTGATTCGCCCAAGGTCACCTGGTGGGTTTTCGTTGTCAAGCAGGGAACTGAACCTTGATCTCCAATTCTGCTCAAACCACTACACCACACTGGGTTTCATTTGCAATTTAAGGAGGGCCATTTACAATGATCATCCAGAGAACTATGAAACCTAGGATTCCTAACTGCAGCCTTGGCAATTAAAATGGAATCATAGTGTTGTAACTGTGTAGTGTGAAATGGCGCGGCGGGGGGGTGGGAGATTTTGGAGGCATCAAAGAGAAAGAACAAACATTTTCAAAATGCATCTTAAACAGTTAATTGTTTTGTAATACTATTATAATAGCCCTTAGCATCAGTAACCTGTTTTTCAACTCTGTATTACATGTTTATACCAAGGATGCAAATGCAATTATGGTTTTAATTTTGGATAATGAAATATTTGATTGGGTATGAGTTGCCAGGTTACATAGTGGTAGTCCTGTCCATAACAACCACGTCATGATACTTGAAGCATCAAGGAATATTCAGCTGAAAAATAATGTCAGACAACTAGTCCGGAAGCAATTACCTTTGGACTTTGGAACTTTTGTACACTACAGGAGTAGATATCTGTTGCCATATGTTTTATGGTCAGGTGGGAGGTACTATGTTTTTTTCCCTTTTATAATATAAACAGTTTTGTGTGGAGTCTTCAGAAGAAAACTAATGGATATATGGCTGTGTGCATATTATGAAAAACTCAGGTATCTGCATGCCTTGTAACATTAGAACATATACAGTACTAATAAATCACACAAACATACACCCTAAGGAACATATGTAATTGGAAGTTTGTAAATACAGAGGATGAATGCATGCACATATTTGATATACAAATATAGATGAGAAAACATGCAGGGGGAGCTGAGATTAGTGGGCCTGCTGCTTTGTAAGACATTTCCCGAAATCAGTGTGTTGGTTGTTATTTTTAACAGAAAGTAATCAACATGAACACTGAGGGAAGATCACCATGGACACTGTTATTATACAAAAATCATGAAAACTTTCTACACACACACACACACACACACAGAGAGAGAGAGAGAGAGAGAGAGAAATATTAATGTAATAATACTAAATACTTTGTTTGGGATAGATAGGAGGGAGGGGAGCATATGAGCTTGAAGGTTCATCATGGCTTGTTCACATAATGAAAAACTCTAGCTTCCATTACATCTAAACTGGCCTTTGTGTGGTATAATATGTATGTTAGCTATACTGAATTCCTGGGACAGGAGAGGCCAGCTATTCTACAGTAGAGGTTTCACAGTTCTCAGTACATTTGTGTAAACATGGCATTTGCAGAACAGTTGGGCAATTCAATGTGCCACTGGGGAAAACCAAGTAAGATACTAGGTGGATTATTGCAACCACTGTATAATTACCAAGAGGCTAGGCACATTTATTTTAATGGTTTGGAGCATGTCCCTACTGCCTAATGTTCATTAATGCCCTGGTTAGGTTATGCAGTACAATGTTGAATAGTGGCAACTCCAGCATGTATGCCCATGCTGAGGAAAAAAGTAAAAAATGTGGAGGCTTGCAAGAGCTATTTCACATGGAAGAAGAATCTTTGGAATCTTCTGTGGGAATCTGTTATAACAGGAATGCTAAACATGCAATGTAAGATCTACAGTAATTTCCCTTTTGATGGTAGTTGGTTTCTTTTAGCTTCATTGTATATGTTCATATTATCCTGCTCACTTTCACATTCCCTAGAAGAGAAGGGCTGCTTTTCCATTTGTCAGATATGGGCTGATATCCTATTGATTAGTCCCACCTAGAGTACACCCACTGAATCAGTTGTTGAAAAGGGAATCAACATAAAGATAAATCTCATTTTTTAAAAAATGGCTCTACAGTTATTGGTACTGATAATGGGAGCTATGCCATGATTTCCAGATTGGTGTATATTAAGCAGGAAATCCTATAATTTCTTCCCTGAGAGAAGAATTTAGAAAAGTACGGTTTTTGGACTATAACTCTCCAAGTACCATAGGCAGTGTCTGAGTTGTCTGAGGATGATGGGGATTGTAACCCAAAGTGATATCTTCTGGCTTTGCCAGAATGTTGGCTAGTAGATGATAGAAGATTTAGGACCTTATCACGTGGGAGAGAAGCCCATTCATAAATGGGGTTTAGATCCCAAGAAAATCTCACAAAAGCATGATTGTTTTCAGACATATCAGGCTAATTGGAAATTATTCTGACATTAACTTGTGCAGAAAGTGGGCAAAATCTTCCACTTTTTACTTTCGGGGAAAATCCTGAAAGTAAGAAGTGGCTGATTTTACCCACTTTCTGCATGGGTTTATGTCAGGTTAATGCTCAATTAGCCTGACATCATCTGAAAACAATCCCAGATTTGTTTTCCCAGATTTAAACCCCATTTATCCACAGGATTTGGGCACTTCCCTCTGGTGTGATAAGATCCGTAGTCCAAAAGGAACATTTTCAAGCTCTGCTAAAATCTCAGGAGGATCCAGCCAGCATAAGCAGTGGCTGTGTTGGATGGAAATTTCTAGGTTCTGTCAGGAAGTCTCAAGTAAGCCCCAGTTGAACTCAGTAGGATTTATCTATGATTAGACATGGGTAAAATTGCATAGATGCTCTGTTATTGCTCTGTTATATGATTTGATGCCTACAGCATTATTTAAAGTATACTTTCTCTTCAGTGTTCAAAGACACATTGTGCGTTGGCCTATGTTCCTTTATTTTTCTGGATGGTCACCCAAAATACTCAGATCAAATTTACACCAAGTTTAAAAAGGTTTGCTCACAGGATAAACCAGATTTTCCTCCAATCGATATTCAACTCCTCTATTTATCAGCGCGTTAAAATTTAGATATCTTGTGCTGCAAAATCAGCTCTGAGCAGTGTGAAGTCATTAACTTAATTCTCCTCACCCTGGTTCTGCTTTGCATTTCTCGCTTTTCTTATTACCCAGTTAGAATAAATGCAAGAATGCCTTCTAGACTAAATATGACAGCTGTAGCCCATAATTCATCTAAACAGTCTACAGAACAGCTAGACAAATAGCACATTCAACAGCTGTTTGCCTTCTGCTTATTTTTATTTGTTTTTATTGCGGATATATTCAGAGACTATTTGTTTACATTATTTACCAGATCTGTCACTGTGTGTGTGTATATATATATATATGCTAAGCTTTTTCCCAAATTGCCAATGGTGTTAGAAGCTCATTTATTCCTTTGACTCATTGTATTTACATTGGGGCAGGCGGGCAGGCAGGAAGGTGGGCAAGCTGATAGCTGGGTAAGTAGATAGGTGGGTATAAAGAAAGTCTGTACCATGTATCAGAAAATGTTTTTCCCTCACAGAGCAGGTAATTCTTGTTACAGTAATATATTCATACAATAGGCATAATTCTGCAGTTTTAAAAAAAATCATAGAATTATAGAGTTAGAAGATACTCCAAGGGCTATCTAGGCCAGTGGTTCCTAAACTTTGATTCTCCAGATGTTTTGGACATCAGCTTCCATAATTTGTTAAAACTCTGTTGGTTCACCAAGCTTTCAACGAGCTTGCTGGGGCTTCTGGGAGTTGAAGTCCAGAACACCAGGAGTACAAAAGTCTGAGAATCACTGATCCAGACCAATCTAGGCCAATGTAAGAATGCACAACTACTGTATTCCTCTGAGGTGGCCAACTAAACTCCTTTTAAAAACCACCAGTGAGAGACAGATAGCCATCTTCTGTCAAACAGCCCTGACTATTGAGATGTTCTTCCTAAATCCAAGATCACCAGTAATTCACTGTTCAATTAGTTATTTAATTCATTGCACTGTTAGCTTCAAAATATTAAAAAATATTTAAAATGGTTAATTATAAATGAAAGTGAGGGGAAACCACAAATTAACTTCATCCACATCTTTATATTATTCATTTCATTTAATTTCTATGCTGCCCTTTTATCCAGAAAGGGATCTAAGGTGGCTCACAAATAAAAACATTTAAAAACCTCACAATAAAAAATTAGAAAACAATTAAAATCAACTAGCTAAAAACAGTATAAATTTTATAAAGATACAAAAGTTAAAAACATAACTAAAACATACACTCCATATAAAAGCCTCCCTGCCATGATTATACATTAAAGGCCTAATATTGAAATGATACATTTAAAAAAATTGTTTGAAATCTTAACAAATTAGGGGTAACTCATTTTTAATGAATTATTTCCAAGTTTTGGGTATGTGTGCCAACAATTCAGTATCATGCACTTATAGAGGTGAAAGGTATTGAATGAATATGTAGTAGATATATCTGAAAAATAATAGGAAAGACAGGTGTGGAAATAAATTTGAATTTACTTTGTGTTTTGCACAGCAGCAAAACTCCAGGCCAACTAAATATGCTTATTAAATGAGCAAATTTCATTCTCATCATCTTTTCATTAAAACAATTTACCATGGCTGTGTTACAAATCTCCAGGATAAGCTTCCTGACACAAACATAGTTGATATTTACTGGAAAGTCTACAAGCCAAGTAATTGTTCTTGACAAATGAACAAAATCCTATCCTCATTGATATCATTTACCAGCAAAATATGACATTTTGTTTGCATTACCATGGCAAAACAATGTTGAAAAAGGAATAAATGTTAATGGTGTAATAATTTCTAAGATTCACCAGTAGATCATAGAATCATAGAATCATAGAATCATAGAAATTTAGAGTTGGAAGAGACCACGAGGGCCATCCAGTCCAACCCCCTGCCGTGCAGGAACTCCCAATCAAAGCATACCCGACAGATGGCCATCCAGCCTCTGCTTAAAAACCTCCAAGGAAGGAGACTCCACCACCCTCCGAGGGAGTGTGTTCCACTGTCGTACAGCCCTTACTGTCAGGAAGTTCCTCCTAATGTTGAGGTGGAATCTCTTTTCCTGGAGCTTTCATCCATTGTTCCGAGTCCTGTTCTCTGGAGCAGCAGAAAAGAAGCTTGCTCCCTCCTCAATGTGACATCCCTTCAAGTATTTAAACAGGGCGATCATATCACCTCTTAACCTTCTCTTCTCCAGGCTAAACATCCCCAGCTCCCTAAGGCGTTCTTCATAGGGCAAGGTTTCCAGACCCTTCACCATTTTAGTCGCCCTCCTTTGGACCCGCTCCAGTTTCTCCACATCCTTTTTGAATTGTGGTGCCCAGAACTGGACACAGTATTCCAAGTGGGGCCTGACCAAAGCAGAATAGAGTGGCACTATTACTTCCCTTGATCTAGACACTATACTTCTATTGATGCAACCTAAAATTGCCTTGGCCTTTTTAGCTGCTGCATCACACTGTTGACTCATGTTCAACTTGTGGTCTACTTGGACTCCTAGATCCCTTTCACATGTTGTCTCATTCAGCCAGGTGTCCCCCATCCTATATCTGTGCATTTCATTTTTCCGCCCTACGTGTAGGACCTTACATTTCTCTGTGTTAAATTTCATTTTGTTAGCTTTGACCCAGCTTTCTAGTCTATTCAGGTCATTTTGAATTTTGATCCTGTCCTTTGGGGTATTAGCTACTCCTCCCAATTTGGTGTCATCTGCAAATTTGATAACTAGGCTCTCAATACTGTCATCCAAGTCATTAATAAAGATGTTGAATAGCACTGGGCCCAGGACAGAACCCTGTGGCACCCCACTTGTCACTTCTTTCCAGGATGAAAAGGAACCATTGTTGAGCACCCTTTGGGTTCGGTCAGTCAGTTACAAATCCATGTAACGGTTACCTTGTCTAGTCCACATTTTACAAGCTTGTTTGCAAGGATGTCATGGGGAACCTTGTCAAATGCCTTACTGAAGTCAAGATATACTATATCCACAGCATTCCCTTCATCTACCAAGCTGGTAATTTTATCAAAAAAAAGAGATCAGATTTGTCTGGCATGACTTGTTTCTCTGAAACCCATGTTGGCTTTTTGTCATTATGGAATTATCTTCCAGATATTCACAGACTCTCTGCTTAATGATCTGCTCTAGAATTTTTCCTGGTATTGACGTCAGACTAACCGGACGATAATTGTTGGGATCCTCTTTTTTGCCCTTTTTGAAGATTGTGACAACATTTGCCCTCCTCCAGTCTGCAGGGACTTCTCCTGTTCTCCAGGAGTTCTCAAAGATGATTGCCAGTGGTTCCGATATTACATTTGCCAGTTCTTTTAATACCGTAGGATGTAGTTCATCTGGTCCTGGAGACTTATATTCATTTAGATTAACCAGGTATTCCTGTACTGTTTCTTTACTTATTCTGTGCTGAAATTCCCCTATTCTGTCCTCTGCCCCATCATCCTTAGGTTGGGCACCCTTTGCCTTTCCTGAGAAGACTGAAGCAAAGAAGGTGTTGAGCAATTCTGCCTTTTCTCTGTCTCCTGTGAGCATTTTGCCATCTTCTCCACGCAGTGGCCCAACTGTTTCCTTCTTCTTCCTTTTGCTGCGGACATACCCAAAAAAGCCCTTTTTATTGTTCTTAACGTCTCTAGCAAACCTGAGTTCATTTTGCGCTTTAGCTTTTCTGACTTTATCCCTACATGTGCTGGCTATTTGTTTGAATTCCTCTTTGGTGATTTCCCCATTTTTCCATTTTTTATACATGTTCCGTTTAAAACTTAGCTCAGTTGTAAGTTCCTTAGTCATCCATACCGGTTTCTTGAGACATCTCCCATTTTTCTTCCTCATTGGAACTGTCTGAAATTGTCCCTTTAGTATCTCCCTTTTGGGGAACTCCCATCCATCTTGAACTCCCTTCTCTTTTAGTATTCTTGACCATGGGATCACCCCCAGTATTTCTCTAAGTTTATTGAAATCAGCTTTCCTAAAGTCTAGAATGCGTGTCTGACTATGCTTAGCTTCACCTTTCCACTGTATAACAAACTCCAGGAGGACATGGTCACTCCCACCTAAGGATCCCACCACTTGCACCCCATCAACTAGGTCTTCCCTGTTGGTTAAGATCAGATCCAAAATAGCTGATCCCCTTGTTGCCTCTTCCACCTTTTGGACAATGAAATTGTCTTTGAGGCAAGTGAGGAATTTTCTAGATCTTGAGGATAGCGCTGAGTTTGACTTCCAGCAAATATCCGGGTAGTTGAAGTCCCCCATCACTACTACATCTCTCCTTCCTGATTGTGTGGTCATCTGTTCTAGAAAGGCATCATCCATTTCCTCTGTCTGACTTGGGGGTCTGTAGTAGACTCCCACAGTAACATCCCTGTTGTTTCCCTCTCCTTTAATTTTTATCTAGATGCTCTCCACCTGGCTTCCAGTATTGGTGTCCTGGATCTCTTCACTGGTGTAAATATCCTTGACATATAATGCTATCCCTCCTCCTTTCTTGTTTGTCCTGTTTCTCTTAAAAAGGTTATACCCCTCTATTTCTATATTCCAATCGTCAGACTCATCCCACCAAGTTTCAGTGATGCCTATTATATCATATTTCCCTTGTTGTGCTAGGAGTGCAAGTTCATCTTGCTTATTTCCCGTGCTCTGTGCATTAGTGTAGAGACATCTGAGACCATGTGTCCCCTTTACTTGATGCATGTGCATGTTTTTTTGGCTCCTATTGTTGGGTCCTTGCACTGTTTGTCTTCTTCCCTCTATTTTTTCTAGCCGTTTTGCCTTCCAGACTGCTGTCTCCCTTCCCCAGATCACTTAGTTTAAAGCCCTCCTGATCAGATTCTTCAGACTGTTGGCAAAAACGTTTCTTCCAACTGGCATGAGATGTAGCCCATCCCTTGCTAAAAGTCCCTCCTCATGGAACCGCAGCCCATGATCCAAGAATCCAAATTGTTCTCGGCGACACCATCTGCGGAGCCAGTTGTTATCTGCTATTTTCCTCTCTCTTCCTGGACCATGCCCTTCTACTGGTAGAACAGACGAGATGACAATCTGTGCGTCCATTTCCTTCAGCTTCTTCCCCAGAGCCTCGTAATCCCTTCTGATATTCTGAAGGCTGTGTCTTGCTGTGTCATTCGTTCCCACGTGGACCAAAAGGAAGGGGTATTTGTAAGTAGATTTGACCAGTCTTGTCAGCCTCTCCGTCACATCACGGATCTTTGCCCCAGGGAGACAACACACCTCATGAGACATCTTGTCGGGCCCACAAATCACTGCTTCTGTACCCCTCAGCAAGGAGTCCCCCACCACAACCACGCGCCTCCTCTGAGGCTTAGCAGCAACTCTTCCCTGCGATGGAACTCCCAGGCTCCCCTGCTGTGTCCCTGAAGTCTGTCCATGCTGCTCTTCCTGATCCTCCTTGATAAGTGAAAGGGCTTCGAAACGATTCTGTAGCTGCAAGCTCCTACAGCTATCCCTGATTTCTCTGCTTCTCTGTGTGACATTCCTCCAGCTGTCTGCCTCCTGTGTACATGAAGTGACCTTCTCACCCCCAGCGACTTTCTCTGTGTGGTCCCCTTCCAAGATAGTTCCTTCCGTTGTGTCGAGGAAAACCTCTTGCTCCCTGACATGCTGAAGTGTCGCTACCCTAGATTCCAGCTGCTGTACTTTCTCCTCCAAGAGGGCTACCAACTTGCACTTGGGGCATGTGAAGTTCCCCACATCTGTAGGCAAGAAGACAAACATCCCACAAGTGTTGCAAGTGACTGCAGCCGCTCCCTCGGTGCCCATACCGAGAACTATTAAGGAATCACTAAAAGAGGACTGTGGGCTTCCTCCTCGAAGAATATCCCCCGGTAAACACTAATGTCAAAGCCCCTGATGTCCTGTCCTATTTCACCAATCTCTATCAGTGATTTCAACCTACTGGGAATGTTACTTTATACAGATGCCCTGGTTTCTAACTTGTATTCACTTTCTCTGAGGTGGAGGGGAACCCCTCAAAAGCACATTTAAAAACGGGGAGATCTAAAGAAGAACCTCTAAAACAAAGTTTACAGTTCCTCTGCTCCTAATGTTGTGCTTTACCCTGTTTGGGGGGGGGATTCGCGCGCCAGTAGGCACGCGGCTCTCTGAGCAGTTCTGTATAGCTAGTCTCCTAGCTCCTCCCACTTGTGACTCACAGATGTGACTCACAGAAGCTCCTCCTCCTCTGCAACAGACACACTCCCCCAAGAGATTTTAAAAATCCACACACTTACCACTTAAAATGCCAGATTTTGGGAATGAAAAAGAAGGAGAGCCTACTGTTCAAGCAGATGGGGTGTCTCACCCTGAAATGGCATTATCCATTCCTAACCACCCAACCAGAAAATACTGGTGATAAAGAACCAATACAGTAACTGGCTAAGGTCAAAGAACTAGATTATCCAAGCTCATACCAAATTGGATGGGTGTGGTTAGCTCCCCCTTTTTAACCATTTGAACACAATAATCAGCTTTATGCACTCCATCTTTAGGAATGATGTGCATAAGAATGTAATTATACTCTGATATCAATAGAAGAAAAATTATGCAGCTAGAGAAATTATTTGCCAGACAAAGCGAATGGTATTTAATTGGGAGGAAAAGCCCTCACAGAGGCCACATAGCAATGCCTGTTAATGAAGTGCATTAATTATCCTATACTAAATAATTACTATTGTACAAGTAGTGATTTATTTTGGAGAAGCTATTTCAGTTGGTAAAGGTTTTCTCCAATGGAAAAAAAATCATTTACTGAATGTGTTCCTAAACCAGTTAGCTGCATGTTGTTTGAGGGACCTTTCTCTGTCCCTTGCACCCTCCTGGGCCTTCATGAATTGCCAAAAATGCAACTTCTGGTTTTAAAAATTGGTATTTTAGAAGTGAAACAGTGCAGGAGAAGCTGTATCCTATTGCAAAGGTAAATTACTGCTCTTGGAGACTTCTAGGAGAGGCAGACCAAGGATGTATCCATGCTGCAGAATTAAAACAGTTTGACACCACTTTAATTGTCATGGTCCCATCCTGTGGAATCCTAGGATTTGTAGTTTGGTGAGGTATTCACATAAAAATAGCAGAGGCAGATCACATGCAGAAGGTCCTGGGTTCAATCCCTTGCATTAGCTTCTTTTCTTTTCTTTTCTTTTCTTTTCAGGGTCCAGATAACAGATGACAGTAAAGTCCTTTCTCTGAGACCTAGAGATCTACTGCTCAAACAGAGTAAAAAATATCTGAGATAAATGGAAAAACACACTGACTTGAGATGTATCCTGTATTAGGAGAAAGATGGAATATAAAATAAATAAATAAATATGATGTCTCCCTGTACTCTCAATAAGGAAAATCAATTCCAAAATGATAAGCCTAAATCCAACCGCTAACCGCAATTAGAGAATACAAATTCAACGCTAATTCAATTCCATTGCATCAATGAATCTACTTAAGTTGGAATTAGCAATTAGATCGATGCCAGAAGTGGGAATTGGCTTGGCCTCCAGTTGCAGGATGGGGGGGGCACTTCTAACCCCTAAATCACGACATAGTATTTACAGCACATACAGATCCCCAGACTGGCATCATCATCATAGGCTGCAATTCACATACAAAGGAGTGACTCCAGGAACTGAATGTTGGTGTCACAATATTGCACTGCATATCAGAAGCACTACAAAAAAACAAAAAAACAAAAAAAACAAACAAACAAACAAACAGGTGCTGAAACAGGTGCATCTTCAGTATCTATCTAAATGTGAGAGGAGGGCTGCACCTCACATTTTCAACACCACCGTAAACATTCTCCATCTCTTCTGTCTGACATCAGGTTGCTAACAGTGAGGGCACATTCAATACTGCCACACTATCAGATCTTAACATTATAATTTTATCTAGTAATTTCTTACTTGTTAGCCATTGGTTTTCAGAAGTAACTCATTGATGTTACTTGCTATTTTGAGAGTGAAACATTAACAGCATAGTACTTACTTTAAAATTATTGTTCTCTCTGTGACACCCTCCCCAAAAGCAATGTTTTGAGAGTAAAAAGTAAATATTACTTATTAAACAAACCCAAATTACTTAATATTATACTATTTTGAAAAAAAAAATCCACCACATATTGTTGCCCCTACTTTCCTCGCTAAATAGTATGTTTCAGGTAATGTTATTAGTAATGCATTATTTATTTAATTTGTTCAGTTCAATTCCAGCTTGCAAAATCCCCCATTCTGTAGCGTTTTGTGCTCATTTTCTTTCACAAATACTAATGTGTTGCGTCTTCAGGCATTTTCATTTGCTTACCTATGAGACACCAGTTGGAATGTGTACACCATTTGGATTTTTCAGCATTTATAAAGGCTTTTTTTTTGGGGGGGGGAGGGAGGTCTCCAAATTTCAAATTTTTGTTACCTTAAATTCTTCACTCTTTAATAGAAGAAAAGAGAAATGGCCATTGCATGGAGAGTATATTAAGATGCCTCCCACAGAAGCCATTGTGAGTGAGGTAGTGATCTTGTTTATGGCAAGAATGCTAGGTGCAGAAATTAAATCCTGGAGGTAAGCCATGGGCTGTGGTCCATGTATCTAACTGCTGGTATTGTCAGTATGAATTAAATTGTACTTACACTCACTGAATACACATCACTTTGCATTTGAGCTGTCCCAACAGTGCAATTGTTGATAGCATTATGGAAGCCTGAGTCTTACACAGCATATCTGTAATATGCAAAATGGGCAGTGTGGAAGAAAGCATCAGAGCAGCAGTACCACACAGCAGTCATGTGCCAATCCTGGTTGGGATGTATGCCAGCATAATGGAACAGGTTGCATATAGTGCCTAGAGACTGCTTGGTTTTATTTTATTTAACAAACACATCTGCATTTGGGCTACCAGCAGCATGAACCAGATGAGGTAACACAAACCTCTCTTCTATTTTGCTAAAGAGTAGTCCGAATCAAGACTGTGACACTGGGAGGGAATAGTAATCTTACATTGACTGGGTTTACACATTGCAGTGAATCAGGCAGTGTTCTGTGGAAGCCCTACCTAACCACAGCTGATGACAGTGCTGGTGGATACTCTATGAGCACCTCCACAGCAAGTTTGATGCAATGGGCCATCTCTCCACAACTTCTTTATTTTGATGTCTGGATCCAGCAGAAGTCAGCACTTTGATTTGTCTTTCTCTTACCACACCAGGGAAACAATCTCATGGGTTGCTGCTAGGTTATTTCTCTAGATGGTTGGGGGATGTGTGAGATGGCCACCTCCTGTTGAGTGTAAACATCACAATAAATAAATCATGGAGAAGAATGTTTCTCTTTAAGGAAGAGAATTCAGCATACAGGTACCACCACACTGGCTTATCTACAATTCCATCTTGGTTTGTCGTCTGAGCCAGCAGAATGAAAACTCCTACTTATCTCTTCAGTGGGAAATTATAGGTATCACTGGCTGTGCCTTCAAGTTTTCTATGAATTTCTGGGTAGGGGAGTTGATAGAGGAAGAGGGAAACAGAAAGTAAATGTGAGAGTGATTTTCACTGAAGAAACAACCATGGAGATGGGATATCCAATCACATTTCGGTCATCTCATCAGGTTTGTTCCTTAGACATTTACACTGTCCTTGTCTGATGACAGGGTCACAAGCACCCAGCACTGTATTTCTCAGTGTCCATGCATCTATTCATGAGTGTGGTCTGCCCACTAGGCATACTGCAATGAATTCTTCATTCTTTTATTATTGTTGTTAACAATGCACAATGCAATGGTTGTTCCAAGACTTTATTGCTCTTTATTGCTATCTTCTGCACATTTGCTGTACAAAGAGAAAGGGGGTACAGTATGATAACTCCAAAATTATCTTGTTACCATTTACGTGCCCTTTTCTTCCAATATGTTTTTGGACCATTGTGGAGTGTTAGTTGATGGAAGGAAGGAAATTTCTGTTTGCTGCATGAACAAAGTTGCTATTGTGTACTTGTGTGAAATTGAGCCCTAATGAGAGTATTTTAAAAATGATCTAGCCACAGTTGAGCCCATTTAATCATGTTAATGTCAATGGAAGAATTAAGAGTCCATGTAAATCAATAGGATCTAATGAGTGCTTAGCTTTGGCTGGTTTGTATTTCATAAGGCTAAACACAAAAGTTAATATCTGAAAATATTTGGGACTTGGAAACAAAGAGATTGGTAATTCAATATGGAAAACACACCAATATGAAAAATAGGCTATTGTACTCTAAAGGTGAAGCATAACACATCAATTGATCTTGTTTGCTTTGACTAGATTTGTTTCAGAGGACATTTACCAATAAGCGCTGATTGATGATATGTTTTGCAATGATGGAAACACTCATATTTCTGTACAGTAGGTTAATTTAATTAACTGGGGTGTGTGTGTCTCATGTTGCAGAGCTATGAGAGGGAAGCATGTATCAAGAAGCCAACATGATATATCATCAGTGCAGTGGTTCCCAAACTTGGGTCCTCCAGGTGTTTTGGACTTCAAGTCCCAGAAGCCCCAGCCAGCTTGGCCAACAGTCAGGAATTGTGGGAGCTGAAAGCCCAAAACATCTAGAGAATCAAAGTTTGAAAACCACTGGACTTGGACCTGCGAAGCCCAACTACAAATCCTCAGTGAGCTGTGAGTCACCTGTAACCAGTTACATTCTCTCAGCCTGACTACTTCACAGAGTTGTTGTAAGATCAAGAAAGAAGCAGATGACCTTCTTTTCTACTCTGAATTCATGGAAGATAAGGGAGATTATCAATGTAACAATTTAGTAAATAATTTAACTCACATATAGTACTTAACTCATTTGTTCATTAAGCAAGAAGCTCACTGCCAAACTTAGGCTGCAGCTACACTGCACAATCAATGCAATTTGACACCATTTTAACTGCATGGCTCAATGCTATGGAATTCTGGAATTTATAGTTCTTTGAGATATTTAGCCTTCTCTGTCAGAGAACACTAGCGTCACAACAAACTACACATTCCAGGATTCCATAACATGGAGCCATGATAGTTAAAGTGAGTGCAATGTGGCAGCAGCCTCTGTCCTCTGAATTACCCCCAGTTGCAGTATGGTGGCAATCATGCTGACCTACATTACAGAGCAGTATTAAGGATTGTGAAGTGAAGTGTGTGAAAGGTTTTGAACAGTTAAAACCATTAGGCAAAACCTATGCATTAGTTAATTAATTAGTTGCACTGATTAGTGGGATCAGTAAGTTTCTAAGAAGGAGATTGAGAAATACTAGATTAACCCGCAATTTGATTGTAATTTGTTGTTTTGAAGAGGGAATACACGCACGCACACACGCACGCACACACACACATACACACACACAGAGAAGTGCATAGGCATACTTAGGCTATTGGGAATTTCAGTAATTTAGGCCATTTTATTTGGTAGGCAGATTCAGCAGAAGTTGCCTATACAAATGCAAACACTAATTAGGTGATCAAATGAGTTATGAGACACCTGGCTCTACATTGCAGCTAAACATAGGAGATTAGGCACCAGCTTTTTTCCTTGTGCTAGGCATAGGATGTAAATGGACTGGGATGGATTCTATTGCACAGCTCCATCCCTGGGCAGTACTCATCCTGTATCTGACCCGAGCTTCTCCCGGACATTATCTCATTCTTTAAAAGAACCAGGAGAAGCCTGGTCAGGTATGGGATGAGCACTGCCTTGGGTCAGAGATGTGCAATAGACTCTGTCCCTGTGAGTTTACATGCCAAGCCTAGTGTGGGAATAAAAGCCTGTGTGCTAATATCTTAAGGTATTAAGATACTTTAGGGTTGGAATACACTTGCTTTCTCCACTTCAGTCTAAATAGGATTTTCACTTATTTTTTTACTCAGATTTACTTGAATTTGAATATTTAAGGTATTTTGATATGATGGACATGACAATTTGTTAGAGGTCACAAATTGGCTTTAGGTATAAATTGTCTTTAGATATAAGGAGATCAGAAGGCTTGGTCATAAAACATTTTCTCTTCTCATAATATGTATATTTAATATTTTTAAAGTACCTCTCAGCATCCCCTGGCCAATGAGAAAACTCTTGGGAAATGATGTGGAAGAATATACTTGAACCCTTAAAAATAGTTTATTTGAAAAAAAATAGTGTATTTGATTAGATTTCAGTGGAACATTGGAGAGAAAAAAACATTTCCTTTGTTTCAGACGTTGGCTCAGGATGAATTTTGCAATGCTTTCTGTTTAAGTGAAACTGACTACATGACTGGTTCAGCCAGATAAATCCCCAGCTTCAGTGAATCATTAACCACTTTCAGAATAGTATGTAAATCAGGCATAGGTTGCCCTGCTGAACTGCAGTCTACTAAACTGAATCCTTCATCAGATCATAGTCAAGGTGCATCTAGTAAGAG
Source organism: Urosaurus nigricauda (assembly GCA_034509955.1). Classification (NCBI taxonomy): domain Eukaryota; kingdom Metazoa; phylum Chordata; class Lepidosauria; order Squamata; family Phrynosomatidae; genus Urosaurus; species Urosaurus nigricauda. The sequence goes on from JAOEGL010000003.1 coordinate 248,095,778, forward strand.
CTGATGTCCATGCTACAGAATGGTAAGTAGAACGCAGACAAGAGAAGGCAGAATAGCATTCAGATTATTATAGTGTGACATCTGATGAAGTGGGCAAAAATGTAGTCCAGAAACATTTATGCCAAATAAGACTTGTTAGTTTTTAAGGTGCCATAAGACTCTTTTGTTTCTGCTGCAACAGACTAACACAGATCTCTTTTTCCTTATTCCCTTCCCTTCCCCATGGAAGGGATATCTTTTATGTGCTTTGTATCTGCACTGTAAATATATTCAGACAACATTAAAGACAGAAACAAAACTAGTTAAGGTGGAGGTTCATGCTTCTAGAACATTTATTCTGGAAGCATGGTGATCATTTTCAGCTTTACTGTTGCAGTTCAAGGTGATATTATTAATAAGATAATAATTAATGTTGCATTGTTCTATAATGCATATTAAAGAAATTGTTCCAAAATCATTCTTTTACAAAATGTACATGGATTTCATCCACACCTGAATATAGGATTGCATTTCTTTCTATGCTGTAGTGTACAAGTAAGCTTTGCAAAAAGTTAATCAAAAGTAGGACTATATAGCGAATCCATTTTACACTGGCTCACTCAGTAGAATTAACAGTATAATAAACAATATAATATGTTGAATTTTCCACATGGCATTTGCCCCTCCAGTGCCTGTCATAAAAGATACCAATAATGGTCATGTAATATTTGAGGTATATTTCCAGGATCTCCAATGTAGAACATTGGGTAGAGCAGTTAAGAACCAGCAGCTATAGTTGTTTCTGTTATTTCTTTTTACTGGGGAAAACTGTATGGTTATCTTATTGAGTAAGTTGAAAGCATATGTAGAAAGAATGGTCTTTTTAGAAGTCTACAAAAGGATTAGTAGAATTTGTCTAATATATTTGTACTGATACCCATTTTACTCACTGTTTTTACTCATACATACATTATTGATATTTTGAGCTCCTATCATTTTGTAGAGACAGAGTTTGATCTTATCACACCTGCAATGCCATAGACCTGAGGGTAAGTCCCACTAGACTCAGAGGGATTTTCTTCACAGAGGACAGATATAACATTTCACTATCAGCCACCCTTAAATCAGTTTGAAAAGTTTGTTGTAACAACTCAAAAACTATTGATCTTAGTGAGATCCAAGTGTGACTAAAGAACTTATCCCATTAACAAATAGGCCAGCTTACATTTTCTGGCTTGAATTCAGGATCTGGGATGCCCCCGGATGTTATCATACCTAAATTGCTGCTTATTTAGGTGTGATACTGCCACCTGGATGCATCCCAGGTCGAAGCCTTGCTCAGCCAGCACTTTTTCAAAGTCAGGGAGCTCCCAACTTCAAAAATTGGCTAGCTGAGTGAAGTATCGACCTGGGATACATCCAGGCGGTGGCATCCTGCTTATATAGGTGGTAATTTAGCTATAATAACATCTGGGGGCATCCCGGATCCTGAATTTAAGCTTATCTGAATTCAGGGTAACTTGGCTTATTTGTTAACGGGATAAGCTAGCCTTATTTCAACAAATTTACACAAAATATCTCATTCCCAAATCTATTTGTATGCAACTTTGGAGCAATTGTGTGTGTGTGTGTATCTGGTTAAATGCTCCAAATGGTGGTCATTGCTTACTCATTGGAGAGGAAAGAGAGATAAAAATTGAATCCATATTCTGGGCAGATGATTGATAAATTTTCAGAAGAATATCCAGGAAAGGTGGATGGCTCCACTATCAATGTGACAGTGAATCTGCAGGACATTTTAGCCCAAACTTTAAAGGAGCTATTCAAGGTACTGCACCTTGACTATTTAGACCACTCCAGCTAACCTGACATTCACAGAAGTCTGCTTCCATGAGTACTTGCCCTCTGTCTGGAAGTCCACAGGCCTACTCACACTATGAAATTATAGCACTATGATTCCACTTGAACTGCCATGTTTCTGTCCTGTGGAACTTTGGGATTTAGAGTTTAGGAAGGGGTGCATATATTTTTCAGCCAGGGCTTTCTACAAGGACAAATTACTCCAAATCCCCCCCAGGCTTGCTACACACTGCATACATGATGCAGGGCCCAAACCCTGAATCAGGTGCAAACTGTCTTCATGATGCCCACACCAGAATCAGGTCTTTCTCTCCATAGCCTGGATTTTAATAACTCATCTTTTGCTGTGGTTTTTGGATGTCCCTATAGGGATGATGGACGGCTGCCTTCACTCATGTTTCCTGAGTCACCCAGCACCACTGCTGCAAGTGTGAGGCACTCTGAGTTCAGAATGAGGCACCCAGTGTTGAAAGCATAGGTGAGCATCTCAGTCTGATCTCAGCAGTGGTGCCGGGTGATGAACAGGGACCATGAGGGAATGCAGCTGCCTGTCATTTGCTGCAAGAGCTGAAACCCCACAGGGGAAAAAAGCAGGTAAGGAGTGAATTCAGAATTCAGGGGGAATTCTGGCAGTGTAGGCCAACCCCCAGAGAATTCTAGTGTATTGCCAAACTACAAACCCTAGGATTCCCTAGAATATTGTGGTGGCAGTAAATGTGGAATCAGAATGTTTTAATGGGCTCCAGGTATAGAACTGTTATGTGATGCTTGTTTTCTTGTCTATTAATTATGACTGGTAATACAATCCTATACATTCTCTACCTATTATCCTAGCCTAGGCTTGTTATTTCCATTGGTCAAAACATCCCTATGTACCAGCTAGGATGTATAGGAATCTTTGGTCTTCTCAATGTGATAAGGCAACATTTCAAGGAGTCTTCAATCCTCTTAAGAAATCTGGTCTCCAGAATAAGACCAAAACATTTTTTCTTTTGCCATTATTCTGCAATTTTTGCAAAATGTAATTGGCACAAAACCCCTATGTTTGCCAAATTAGTGCCTTTTTATTATTTTTTAAAATTAGTGTATTTTTTTCTTTTGGAAAGCTAAACACACACATAGAGAGGGAAGGCAAGCTGAAAAGAAGAGATTAGTGACAAAAATATAAATATATGAATCCTATTGTAGTTCCAATTAGAGTAGACCTATTGAAGCAACGAGATGTACCTATGTGTCAACTCACCATTTAACAATTGATTCAATGTGTAAAAATGTTCATGTCTTGCTCTTGTTTAATGAGGGGGGAAAGCAAGTTAGAGTTTATTTTCCTTTTTTAAATTAAAATATTTATATGCTACCTTGTATCTAATGATCTCAGGGTAGTGTACAATAAAACTAGCATGATCAGTCAAAAAACAAACAAACAACAAAATGATCTTAAAGGGCTAAAAATATATATTAAATAGTTTAAAAAGTTGGAAAGGCTTTCTTTTCGAAACACTTTAGGTTCCATTTGGAAGAAAAAATGGGATGGATGGATGAATGGATACAACAGAATAGAATAAAAATAAATGAGGATAGATAAAAACTAGCTAAAATACTGTAAAAACAATGGAAAACCATGTATATTTTTGCATCTGTATAAAATGAGTTAGGCCTCAAACGCTTTGTAAACAGCCATGTTTTCACTTGATGCCTGAATGACATCAATATAGGTGTTGATCAGGTGTATAAGGTGAGGTTGTTCCATAACTGGGGTGCCACAACAGACAAAACCTTCTGCCATGCCCTCCAACAGAGTGTTCCCCTTACTGATGGGACAGAGAATGGCTCTTCTGGAAAACATCAGACCTTGAGCAGGCATATGTAGGCAGAGGTGCTCATTTGAGTACTGCATTTCCCAGCCATTAAGAACTTTGAATGCCCTCACTGAATTCAGAATAGAAGTTGTATATCATCTATTGTAATTAATTTAAGTCCTATGTTATGTGGTTTCTGTGTGATGTTCCAGTCAGCAGTCTAGCTGCTGTGTTTTGCAGTTTGTGAATCATCTTCAAGGACAGCCCCATGTAGAGAATCTAACTGGGAGGTTACTGGTACATGGACAACTGTGGCTAAGTTATCCCTGTCTAGGAAAGACTGTAGCTGGTGGAGCAATCAAAGCTGGCCCAAGCCCTCTGAGCTTCCAATGTGGGTCTGGGTCACCTGTGGGTCTCCAGTGATACATTTCTCCTGATGGATTTGAGAGTACTCCCAAGCTTGTATACCTACCTCCTCAGTGGGAGTACAGCCTCATCCATGGCAAGATGCTTAGCCAAATTCTGCCGCTGAGAACCACCAATCCATGGAGACTCTGTGTTATCAGGATTCAGTTTCAGTTTCTTGGCCCTCATCCAGCCCTGGTCCAGCACCTGTATAGCCTCAGCCAACTCTGGCAACAAGGAGAAGTAGGTCTAAGTATTATGCACATACTGATGGTACTCAACCCCAAACCCCTTTATGACTTCCCTTAGTGGCTTCATATAGATATTGACCATAATGGAGGACAAGATTGAATCCTGTGGCACCACCACTGTATACTCCAGTTCTGCTCTCTGGAACCAGCTTCAAATATAGAAGTGGAAAAATTTACATTGCCCAGCTCTACAGGCCCCAACAAGTGTACACCACTGCTTTAGAGTAAATATGCACAGGATCACATTGCAAATCTGAGAGCTGCCAGTGGTGAATGTTGCAGGCTTATTATCACATCTTAATTATGCAAAACAATCATGAGACAGGAAGACATTGTTTTTACTAAGTTATTGTGAAAAAGATACTGGATTTCTAATTTCAGTCTCTAATCTACATTTATGGTTTATCATATCAGTCATAAGAAAAGGGTTTCCCCCCAGAATCCAGTTCATTTTTTGCTGTTGATCAACTGTTAGGAAAGCAACATGACTTCTTTCTTTTTTCTTGAGAAGCGTTTTGCAACAAAATATGTTCTACGCAAGAGTACAAGTGTTTACCAGAGGTTTAGCTATCATTTGTGCATGACTGAAGGTTTAGAAATGTGGCACTTAGATAATCTCCTTTGCTATATAACGTATGAACTCTTTAGTAAAGTAAATGCAATTTTTTTAAATTATTGACATTGGTTTTACATTTCCAGGATGTGAATGATTCCACAGGATGCTCAGAAATACCTAAAGCCTTGGAAGAATATTACCTTACTACCATGTATGCTGTTGAGTTCATATTTGGCATAATTGGTAACAGCATTGTTGTTTTTGGCTACATTTTCTGCCTCAAAACTTGGAAAAGTTGCAACATCTATTTGTTCAACCTAACATTGTCAGACTTTGCATTTCTATGCACACTTCCATGGCTGGTGTCAAACTACTCCAAAGGAACATGGCTCTATGAAAATAGTTGGTGCCAGGCCAATAGGTTTCTCCTCCATGGTAATTTATACACAAGCATCCTTTTCCTTACCTTCATCAGCATTGACAGATACCTGCTCATGAAGTATCCCTTCAGAAATCACTTTCTGCAGAAGAGAAGCATGGCCATTGTTGTCTCAATTGCTATATGGGTCTTGGTCATATTGGAACTGTCACCCATGTTCATCTTCATCAAGGTTCAGAATACAAGAAAAACACAAAGTTTGTGTACAGATTATGCAAGTTCAGGAGATGCTGTCCAAAGTCTAATCTACAGTATGAGTTTGACAGTTGTTGGTTTTTTAATTCCTCTATATGTCATGTGGTTTTTTTACATGAAGACACATGCCTTCCTTAAAAGCCACAGGTCACAATTCACTGGTAGCCTGACACTTGAGAAACCTCTCACCTTAATTATTATGGCTGTGGGTATCTTTTCATTGCTCTTCACTCCCTACCACATAATGCGCAATATCAGGATTGCATCCCGGACTCCATCTTGGAAGCTTTCCCCTTGTTCAAAGGATATTATCAATGTTATTTACATTTTTACAAGGCCTATTGCCTTTTCCAACAGTGTCATTGACCCCATCTTTTATTTCTTAATGGGAGATCACTTCAGGGAGATGTTGATGAGTAAAGTACAGCGTTTCTTTAAAAGGAGTACAATTTGCTGTGAATGTTCCTCTCAGACGGATGGAAATCAAACAGAAGGCTGAACATCATTGATTTTGGGGGAACAACCATTATATTTATACAGGGAATTTGAAATTCATTATTGAATTTGTAATGATCAATACGTGGAACACACATCCCTCTATAGCACACTATAAAAAACTCATTCCATGTCATAGGTACATGGACCCCTGTCCCTGACATCATTCAACTAGCTCAACCATGCATGATGAGGAAGAATTTCTAGAACAGAGCCCCCTTGATATTCTTTTCAAGATGGACATGCTCAGTGTGCAGATGTTAGCTAGCCAAACCCACATGTCATCATGGATAAGATCAGTGGCACAGTCTCACAGTTCATTCAGTTCATGATCCTTCTAGTGGATAGAAGATTTCATGATCCTTCTAGTGGATAGATTTCTCCTCTTCATTTAGACCACATGTGGCTTCGAAGACATCTCTGGAGTCTGTAGCACAGGGCTGCCCTACCACTTGGGAGAATGAAGCAATCACTTCAGGTAGCAAATAATGTAAGTTGTAGAACAAAATGGCAAAATGGATAGGGCTGTGTGTCACAATCCTCAGTGACATCACTAGGGGAGCACAGAGGGTGTGGTCTATTCTGGGTGACACCCCAGAAGACAGTTGATATCCAGCTGAGCACATCCCTTCCTCCCTGCCACACACCATTCTACTCATGAGTACAGCAGCGCACAGCAGCAAAGGAGTGTGCCCAGTGCACCCCCACCTCCCTTCCACCCACAGTTCTACTCACAAGTAGAGCCACATGTGGCAGTGTGGTGAGGGAGCATGTCCTGTTGGCCCCACTCCCTTGCACTGGGTGACACCTTGGGCGGTGATGTCACTGCCAATCCTATACCGTCCAACCTATTATGCTGCCTTTGGATGCACTGGGGGATGGTATGCTGTTATACCATCAAAGAATGGTAATCAAAGATTAAAGTTATCAGTCCTGTCAGCTTCTGTAAGCAGAATCAAGGCAGTGGAAGGATGCTATAAAGATGCTGTCATGTTTGTTTTTAATTATTATTATTTTATATATGTTTGGTTTTTTTTAAATTTGGTTTCTCTCCATGTGCCCTCTGAACACACATAGCATGGGACAATAGTGGTACTGCTGTGAGCAGGTTAAGACTTGGCACACTTCCCTACTGTTCTTCAGTGAACAGCCTGAATGGATAAAATGAATTTTATTTTTTAAACAACAGGAGAAAGCACTAACAATAACACATTTAGGTGCAGGTTTTTCAAGACTGGCAATATTCCCAGATAGTCTTATTTTATTCCAAGACATGATGTGAATAAATACATGCACCAGCACACTGCAAACTGAGTTTGGATGCAAAGTTCCATCATTCTTAAAAACTGCTACCATTTCTTCTTCCTCTTTTCATTCTGAAGGAAGCTAAGACGCAGAAGTTTATACAGGAAAAACGATTCCAGTTCCACAAAACCACTGCATGTAGTTCCACCTTAATCTCCTTTACTTTCCCTATAGGTTTAATAATTTTTTACTATCAATGAATCAGACTTCCCCTTAGACCAGGGTAGACAGCTTTGTGTAGTCTAGATGAACTGGAGTAATTTCCACTATTCCTTATAATTGGCCATTTCAGCTGAGGTTGATGGGCCTGTAGAACAAAACATGTGAAAGGAGGCCACCAACCCCTTTCTAAGCCCAATGCACTTTGCATAAAATCAAATGAGATGGGGAAGTGGGAGGTTCCTTTTTTGGACACTGAAATACCCTATCTGAGCTCCCAAAAATATGTGTAAAGCTGGGTTGATTATCACACGGGGATTTCACAAAAGACACTTTGCTCTCGTCATGTTTGCGTGGCTGCAGGATGATTTTCACATGACATCATGCACATGCCGTACTTGTCCTGTCATCAAAGTCTCAACCTAGTGCAACTTCTCATTAATGACAAAGAAGTGTTAATGGTTTGCCAATAGTGCTTCATTAGTGCCATCGCAAATGTGTGAAAATCAATGACGTTTCAATAGTGCCATTGAGAATCTGTCATTAAACCTTCCAGAAATAAACTGAATTCCCAAAGTCCTCTAGTGTGCCATTCATCAGTATCATTTCTTGTGTCATTGTGTCACACTTGTGAGTCACAGGAGAGTTCCATAATAATAATAATAATAATATTTATATACCGCCTTTCCAAAAAAGATCAAAGCGGTTTACAAAAGTGGATAAACAAATACACAAAATACATAAATGATTTACATAAGCAAATAAATTAAATATCTAAATAATATCCTTCAGGCAAGTTGGTATGGAGGGAGGGCTCTCTTTCTTCAGGCAAGCCCTGATGGAGCTGGGCCTGCCTCTTCTCTCCCTCCCAAGCCGGAGGATGTAAGGATGTCTCCTTAGCAGTGAGACAGTACCTTTTTCCCCTCTTTGATCACAACCCTTCTGTTGACATGCGCAATGTAAAAATACTGTTTTAACATTCATGAATCATTAATACCCTGTTATTGCGACACCATATGAAAGTAAGTGTGGCAATTTATCATTCTTGCTAAATAAAGTTAGGAAAGCATTATTAAAGTGTAAATAACCCTCATGTGATAATCTCCTATGTTACTAGGAAGGGAATGTCACTAGTCAGAAATTGGCAAGGGATGTGCATCCCTCATTTGAGCAACTGATGGCTGATTTTCACATGTCAAAATAAGAATCTATAAGGGACATGAGTATCTCCTGCCATTCCCAGCATGGGGGTGGGGGTGGGGTGGGGAGGAACCAGCAGAACATGGAAAATTATGTTTTGGAATTGAGTTCTCAGAATGTCCAAGCTAGGGATGGAAGCTACAGTCAATAATATTTGGAACATGTTTGGAAACTTATTTCTCATTTATTGGTTTTTCAAATAATAGAATATAAGATAATACACCCACATTGTTGTACACATTTAAATCATTGTGTCTCCCTTTCATCTTTATCAATGCAGTATATTTGTATTTCTTATACTTACTTTCTTTACCTGTTTCCCCATATGCAAATACTTTACATGTATATGTCTGGTACATAAAAAAAACATTAAAAACTCTTCTTTTCTAAACATAGTAATTCCTTTTCAATTTTTAAACTAAATATTTGTTGTTGTTAACTGCCTTTGTGTCAATCTTGACCCATGGCAACCTTGCTGATGAGACATCTCCAAGACCCCACGTCCTCCACTGCTCTGCCCAACTCCTGCAAACTCATACATGCGATCTCTTTAATAGAGTCCATCCATCTTTCATGCTGCCTTCCTCTATTTCCCTCCACCTTCCTAGCATTATTGTTTTTTCCAGCGATTCATGTCTTCTCATGATGTCGCCAAAGTATGACAGCCTCAGTTTTGATATCTTGGCTTCCAGGGAGATTTTTGGCTTGATCTGCTGTAGGACCCACTTGTTTGTCTTTTTTACTGTCCATGGGATCTTCAACACTCTACTCCAGCACCATATCTCAAATAATTTTCCCCTATTTTTTTTAACTATCCAGCCCTCACAATCATACATGGTAAGAGGGAATACAATGGCTTGTCTGATTCTAACTTTTCTGCTAAGTTGTATATCTTTGCACTTTAGGATCTTTTCTAGTTCTTTAATAGCTGCCCTCCCCATTCTTAATCTTCTTCTGATTTCGTGGCTATAGTCCCCATTTCTATGAATGTTTGATCCCAGTTATGAGAATTCTTTTACTATTTCTATTTCCTCAGTGTCTAATTTGAATTTATGTAAGTTCTCAGTGGCCATTATTTTTGTTTTCTTTATATGCAACAGTAAGCTTGCCTTGGCACTTTCTTCTTTGACCTTCCTCAGTAATTGTTCAAAGTATCTGAGGCTTCTTGCTGGTATTATGGTGGCATCAGCAAATCTCAGATGGTTGATATTGCTTCCTCCTATTTTAACTCCTCCCTCTTCTGTGTCCAAACCTGCTTTTCTTGCAATATGTTCTGCATATAAGTTGAATAGGTAGGATGATAATATGCAGCCTTGTCTAACCCCTTAGCCAATTAGAAACCATTCTGTTTCTCTGTGTTCTGTTCTGACAGTAGCCTTTTCCCCTGTGTACAGAATCCTCATCACAACAATCAGATGTTTTGGCACTCCCATTACTTTAAGGGTGTTCTATAGCCTTCCATGATTTATGCAGTCAGAGGCTTTGCTATAATCTATAAAGCTATCTATAGTTACTCAATATTTTCTGCTATAAATCTAATTGGGTTATGAATCTGAGCTTAAAGTAGTGTCCATAAATTTCTGATGACACAATAGATTTGGAGAGCTAGGAAGAGAAATGAAATGAGCCTGCATGAGACAGTATGAAGAGGTATTGTTGCGAGACAGGGTATACAAGCTGTGAATAACAGAGCTGTGTGATTATGTGTGTGTTGGGTGGCATATGAATGAACAATGAGACTGGTTCTGAGCATGTGCAAAATGCATTCATAGCCCCACTGAGACACTGCCACAAAACATTCTAGCAAATGCCAGCCATAATCCTATATCAGCTGCTTAGTTAATTATAACTAATCAAGCTTAACTAAGTAACCTCTCCTTGCCAACCCACTTCTTCAGCTGATGAAAACATAATTAATCCATGCTATAGTCACCAGCAGAATTGACACCCCTCTCCTCATATAGCTGATGGTTGAGGTGGGGTAGGGGGAGTTAGCACTATGGCAATCGTGTCACAGTTGTGACTAGGAAACATATTTAGGAGTAACCATGTTGGCAAATACAGCAAAATACAACTGTGCAGCAAAATACAACAAAATCCAAACCAAAATGCACTAAATGCATCATGCAAGCTTTCAAAGCTCCACTGCCTTCTTTATCAGGCAAAAGATGTTTTAAAATCATATAGGAGAAGAAAAGTGATGATATTAGAGTCACCAACCTACATTTTATATCAGATGTAGATTCTGTTGTAGTTCAGCTGGTTTGGAGGGATCCCAATTTAGGCAGAGGCCACTCCATCTTCTTGGTCATGGGGGGACTAGCTGTGCAGAATTAATGCAGTTTGACATTGCTTTAACTGTCATGGCTCCATCCTGTGGAATCTTGGGATTGTAGTTTGTTATGGCAGTAGTGCTCTTTGGCAGAGAAGGCTAACTAGTCCACATACCTACAAATTCCAGAATTCCATAGCATTGAGCCATAGCAGTTAAGGCAGTGTCATAGAATCATAGAATCATAGAGTTGGAAGAGACTACAGGGGCTATCCAGTCCAACCCCTTGCCATGCAGGAAATCACAATCAAAGTATCCCCGACAGATGGTCATCCAGCCTCTGCTTAAAGACCTTCAAGGAAGAAGACTCCACCACACTCCGAGGAAGGAGTATGTTCCACTGTTGAACAGCCCTTACTGTTAGGAGGTTCCTCCTAATGTTGAGGTGGAATTTCTTTTCCTGTAGCTTGCATCCATTGTTCTGGGTCCTGTTCTCTGCAGCAGCAGAAAACAAGCTTGTTCCATCCTCAATATGGCATCCCTTCAAATATTTAAAGAGAGTTACCATATCACCTCTTAACCTTCTCTTCTCCAGGTTAAACATCCCTAGCTCCCTAAGTCTTTCCTCGTAAGGCATGATTTCCGGACCTGCTCCAGTTTCTCCACATCCTTTTTGAATTGTGGTGCACAGAACTGGACACAATATTCCAGGTGGGGCCTGACCAAAGCAGAATAGAGTGGCACTATTACTGCCCTTGATCTAGACACTATAATTCTATTGATACAGCCTAAAATTGCACTGGCTTTTTTAGCTGCTGCATCACACTGTTGACTCATATTCAACATGTGGCCTACTTGGAATCCTAGATCCCTGTCACATGTAGTCTTGTTCAGCCAGGTGTCCCCCATCCTATATCTGTGAATTTCATTTTTCCATCCTAAGTGCAGTACCGTACATATCTCTGTGTTAAATTTCATTTTGTTAGCTTTGACCCAGCTTTCTAGTCTATTCAGGTCATTTTGAATTTTGATCCTGTCCTCTGGGGTATTAGCTACTCCTCCTAGTTTAGTGTCATCTACAAATTTGATAAGTATGCCCCAATTCTGTCATCCAAGTCATTAATAAAGATATTGAATAGCACTGGGCCCAGGACAGAAACCTGTGGCACCCACTTGTCACTTCTCTCGAGGATGAAAAGGAGCCATTGTTGAGCACCCTTTGAGTTCGGTCAGTCAACCAGTTACAAATCCATGTAACGGTTACCTTGTCTAGCCCACATTTTACAAGCTTGTTTGCAAGAATGTCATGGGGAACCTTGTCAAAGGCCTTACTGAAATCAAGATATACAGTGAGACCTTGTTATACGCTGGGGGTTGGTTCCAGGACCCTTCGTGGATAACAAAATCTGTGTATGCTCAAGTCCCATTAAATATAATGACACAAAAAAATGGTGTCCCATATATAAAATGGAAAATCAAGTTTTGGTATATGGCATTTATACTTTTTGTTAATATTTTCAAGCAGTGTATGCTCAAAACCATGGATAAAAAAATCGTGTATAAGGAGGGCCAACTGTACTATATCCACAGCAATCCCTTCATCTACCAAGCTGTTAAATTTACTAAAAAACAAAAACAAAACACACACACACACACAAACAAACAAAAAACTGCATTAATCCTGCAGTGTAGATGCAGCCTGAGACAAAGCACAGTAAAATGTAAACTCCATTAGCAAAGTAACTTCTCTTGGGGCCCAGGTTGTCTCTGTCCCTTGTGAAGCCACAGACCCATTTTGTTATGCAGAGAACATTGAATTTCTCTTAGTCAGTTGTGACTAAGCAGTAAATGCTTATAGGAAACACTTATGGGTGGATAAATCTATGTAACTGTTTTGTATTCACAATAACTACTTAGTCACAAATGTGACATTATTGCCATAACTGTAACTCCCCCCGGCCCAACCTATTTTACTGGGGATCAACGGCATGAAGAGGTGGCAATTGGAGTAGGAGCAAATGATATTTCTGCTGGGTCTTGCCAGGAAAGAGCTGGTACAGAATTCCAGCTACCATGTCTTGAAAAGCAATTTGGGAGCCAAATCTCTGGTGGACAGTTAAATGCTTTCTGAAATTGAATTGAGAATTAAAAGCAATTTGAGATACTCAAAAAAGCATCTGAAAGAACGAATGAAAGGAAAAAAAAATGATCATGAGGAGCATGGAAACATGTTATCTAGGGATTAAGCAAAGATAGGAAGCATGTGGTCAGGCTGCCCTGCTTAGACTGGGTTTATAACAAGTGTCCTGCTGAGAGTAAACAAGGCTTGGAATCCCTGAGAGTAAACAAGGCTTGGCTCCCAGTCCTGAAGGACAGCAAGGTCAAGACTCAACCTATGCAAATGAGAAACAGCCTAAGGCCAGGGGATTCCCAGCAGACAATGAGCACCAGTCAGCAGATATTAATTCTTGTTTGCATATCCTCTCACCCTGAGGACTGCCATTAGCAACAGAACAATACATTTGCAAATTACTCCTTCCTTCCCAGGGTCACACAGGATCTATATCTCCAATCCTTTTTCCAGGCTATCATTCTTTGAAGATGCCAGCCACAGATGCTGGTGAAACGTCAGAAAGGAACTCTTCTAGAACATGGCCACATAGCCTGAAAGCTCCACCCAAAAAAAAAAAAAAAAGTATCTTGCTGCTGCCTTTCCTGTGATTGTTGCACATTAATGTAGATTTTCATTTAAGCTGATGAAGACTCATCTTAGTACAAATGTGTTGTTATTTATATGTATGTATGTAGAGAGAGAGAGAGAGAGAATGAGAGAACTTAGTGTTTTCTGGAATTCTGTTTCAGAGGATGCAATAACATTTAGAATTCTTGAAAGCATAACTTTTAGTGTTTGGTTTCTTCTAAAATTCAATTTCCAAGTTAGTATCAAATAAAACTGTTCAATAATTACATGGGGAAGTATCTCAGCTGAGTAAATCTGTCCCAGTGATAGGCCTGTTTCTCTTCAGTGCCGAGTAACCCCTACTGTGAAGACAGTAAATAGATCCTTCAATCTGAAGCCATTACTTTGAGTAGGCAGTTCATGTAACAGTCAGGCTTCATACTAAGGACTCTTTCATACAAGGCTAAATTGGAAGTATAATTTAAGGTCAATTCGAATGCAATCATGGGTTTTATGTTATTGCAAATTAACTCTTCACATGCAAATTCGGGCAAGAGGGAAGCCAATTCGAATGCAATCATGGGTTTTACCTTATTGCGAATTAAAGCTTCGCATGCAAATTCGGGCAGGAGGGGGTTAATTTCGGGTAATGGGAAGTAATTCCGAACGGAGCAGGGGTTCATGTAAATTCGCTAAACAAGCAAATTTACATAAATCCGCATTGGCTCCATTCGGAGTTGGGAGAAATTCCTCCCCGTTTGAAAGAGTCCTAAGGCAAAGCAAAAGTTGATACACAGAAAAGGGGTGGGGGAGAGAAAGTTCAACACAGAGATTCTTTCCAAACATCACTGTCTTCAGTTTGGACTTATTTTATGGTTAGGTTTATAACACATACACTCTTAACATACTATTAATTACAAAAAACAGAAAACACACTTGTTTTTCAGCCAGCTAAGAAAACCAAGGATTCGGAGGCTCTTAGCTATTGCATCTGGTTGTAAGTGTTACTAATGACCCAGTTGAATCTGGTCTTAATTTCTATTCTCATGAAGATTTCTATACAAGACATTTTTCTTGTCATTAGGGTAAGTACAGTTACTCTATACCCAGTTACTTTTTAATCCTCATCCCCAACCATTGCTAAGCTTTCAGTTCATGCAACTGCATTAGCAAACAGCTCTCCCTCTGTTATTTTTCCTTATTTTATTTTATTTTTTTGTTTCACTCCCTCCGTCTTACTCATAGTGCTTTTCCTCATTGTATTTTTTTGACCAAAAACTCCTGAGGCTCTGAGAAACCTGTCTATTCTTGCCAATGTAATGCTATAAGGTGCCATGTGAATTAATGATGTTATATAAACAAATATTCACCATTGAATCCCAGACTATTTGGCAGTTAAGTTCATATGTATACAGTATATAATTGCCCACAACAAGCTGGGACATGTCTATTTTAAACCACTGGAATTATTTCTGTGCCAAAGGGATATCAATGAAATTTGCTTTATACTCTGTTAGAGCCTGAAAGGACACAACAAGATGGTTAGGGAAAAACACATGTGATGAAGAAATGAATGAATAAAAAGCTTCCAAAGCATTTGGATTATTCATAATAAGGAATGCATTTTTATATTTAGCTAGGGTTCTCATGCCATTGTATTGCTGATTTCTGTGTATGGCTGGGAAAGCCAGTGAGGAAAGCCAACAGGAGGGAAAAAATCAACTCATTGGAAATGTGGTGCTGGAGGAGAGTTCTGCATATAACATGGATTGCTCAAAAGACAAATAAATACATCCTACATGAAATCAAGCCTGAACAATCCTTAAAAGCCAAAGTGACTAAACTGAGGCTCACGCTTAGGACATATCACTCATGAGAAAAGACAATAAAGCTTCTCAGAGTTGAAGGCAGTAGGAAAACAGGAAGGCCATATTACAGGTAGATATATTCTACCAAGGAAACCGCAGGCCTACCTTTGCAAGACCTTCCAAGGGCTAGCAATAACAGGGTGTCTTGAAGGTGTAGCGCTGGCATATGTTGAATCCATGGCAATTAACAACAACAGTAGGCAGTTCTCACAGCTTTAGCATTCTTAGAAAAGGGATAACCTGTATTTCATGAGGTTTACTACTAGGTGAATGTGCAAACTTTTTAGGTTTATCAGGTTAATTTTCATTGAGGCTTTAAAGGAAACATTAGCAAAAACAAAATATACAAAAAAACAACCAATAAATAAAAAAAATTGGCTAGCATTCTGTATTGCAGTCAGTTATAGTTTCTTAACGTAGAGTTAGAGCTCCCATAACTGGTCTGTATTCAGTAATAACAAGTATTCACAACTGTGGCACTATTGCCATAGTTATAAATGTTCCCCCTCCACCACCACTTTTTTTAACAGCCAGCAGCCACACTGAGCAATGGAAGTCTGTTCTGCTGGAACTGAGGTGCAGCACAATGACTTTGCCAGTCCCCTTGTGCAAGCAAGTAAGTCTATGACAATCAGAAGCAGGTACCTATCACAATTCCTTGTTGCAGCCTTGCTCACTGGCAGAGAAGGCTGGAAACATCACTCTGCTGTGCCCCAATTGCCAGCTGAACAGGCTTCCATTTCTCAGTGCAGGTGCTGGCTCTTAAGGCAGGTTTGGGAAACTGGGCCAGGAGACAATATTTATATATTTGGAACTAAGCAGGTTATGTAGGGTCTTAGCCAATGTAAAATAGATTCAACACTATCCACCTATCATTTTCCCTTCCAGTTTGTTTCTAAATTCCAAAACTATACCTCTAAAGTAAGAATAGATTTCCATCATGTATTATTTTTGTTCTTTCATTTTGTTTTGTTTTTTTATTCCTCTATTAGGTTCTATAATCTGTTTCTCTTAACAGTTCTTTCTGACTCTATCAAATTATCCTTCATCCTTTTGTAGATAAGTACTATGCTGCCAAGTTGGATAACTACTAATAAAGTCAATACAAATAGAATATTCTCCCTTGTTCTGGCCAATCTTATTCTAGAAGTTTTTCAGCACAGAAGTGAGTCATAGAAACACTGTTGCCTTTGTATGTGTTTGTCACTACCTTGACAACCTTGAGAACATCTTACTTGATAATTGTTCACATAGGACAGCTTCTATTGTCAGTACAACCGCAAGCTTCAAATAGCTGCTTTTCATTTTTCCATTAGCATCTTTACACGATATGCTTTCAGAACAAAAGGTGCCTTAATCTGAATGTGGATCTGGTTATTGTCACTGCTATATGCAAATACTAATTTGCAGATAGCCATGTACAGGTCTGGGAACTATCACTTTATATGCAGAAATAAGATTATATTGCAACAAAGAACCCTCCCTGGTTTGGTTCTCTCTCTCTCTCTCTTGTCTTTTTTAACTACAGGGATCAATTTGAGTGGATGTGGAAATGATTGCTTGTATTTACTGCTGCATTATTGGGGGAATTTATGGCATTGATCATGTATAGTAGGGAAGCATAGCAAAAACCATTAATGATTTTTCCTCGCATCGTTCCAGCATGAAAAGCAAACGTTATTTTCCATTGTGTACTTGAAAAAAATCACATTTCAGCAGGCAAAAATTAAGCTTAATGTGCTTTCAGATGACACATTTATCTTGATGTGCTAGCTTACAACAGTTTTCCTCCTACTGTTTCCTGTTAAGCTACATGCCCTGGAAAATTTTAGCTGCTGTTTGCTCGGTTCTTTCTCTAGGTAGCATAAAAGTCTTGAGTTTTGTCAATATCTTTTATATGACAATTTCATCAGAATGGGGCAATAGCAGTCGGTTTTTTCCCTACCTATGGGCTGAGGAAAGTGGGAATGGAAAGGAAACAACAAGGGTACTATTGGAGAGCTAGCATGGTGAAGTGCTTTGAGCATTGGACTATGATTCTGAAGACCAACATTCAAATACTTGCTTTGCCATGAAAACACACTGACTGACCTTGGCCCAGTCAATTTACTCAGCCTCAGAGGAAGGCAAAGATAAATCACCTTTGAACATATCTTGAAACCTCCACCCCTATAGGTTTGCCTTAGGGTTGCCATAAATCAGAAATTACTTGAAGGCACTAAACAACAACAAAGTCATAGGATACAGTACAAAGTCTGACACAGGATACAACCACCTGGACATTTTGAGTTACTCTCTCTTTCTCTCACTCTTTTTAAAAACCCTATCACATCTCTAGTCCATTTCACTGACTATCCAAACATGCAGAGCATAAGTTCAATGCCCTCCCTACCACCTGAGGGGCACTGCCTTGGCCAGGGTTGGAGAGAAAAAGGAGATCAAGTAGCACCCTTCCAGAGCCGCAGAGCCAAGATCTCAAAGACAGACCTCCTTTCTCTTATGCCTGATCACCTGGACTGGATGTTTTAGGAATAAGCCAACTTTATTTGAGTTCTCTCACTGCACTTCACCAGCAAGCCTAATTGTTAGAAACTGGGCACCCACTTGCAATCTTTTTCTTCTTTTTCTTCACCTTTTGCTATTCAACAGCTCCTGTGAAAATAAGAACAATATTTTTGCCTTCTTGTATGTGAGGCTTTATGTAAAAAATATTATCAAATATTTTTTCTTACTCCCTCTGTGAGCCTATTAAGGGCGAATGCCCATATCAGATGAAATGTTCAGTTGTAAGTTTTTATATTGTTCTACTGAAATAGTAAAAGATGCTTAGATAGATAAATAACTGAGTCAGCAAACAGAGATTAAGATTTTAGATTTCTTAGTTAAGCATTTTGTCTTCTACCTTTCTCAGTGGCACTATCTGGATTTTCAAAGGGAAAGTATAGGTGAAAGTATATACAAGTATATATCTTCCATTCTCCTCATAGCCCTTCATATTTCCTGGAAATTTGCTTTGGGGAGTTTCCAGGCCTCACAAAATAGGCACAGAGAGCTGTAGTAGAGAGGGGAATGCTTCCTCCTTCTTTTTCACTGACATAAGCAGTTCTATCAATGGAAAAAACACTGATTTGTATTTTTTTTTTTAATGGCTAAGATCTTGGATCAGGGAAACATAGTACTGTGTTTCACCAGGTGGAGCTATGCCACATTTCCTCCCTGCAAGGCCACTTTTACTTGCTATACCACAACAGGGGCAAATGATCCAGCTATGTGCTTATTGCTGGATATACAGCAATGAGGCATGGGAGTTTATCGCACGGGAGGAATTTCTCCCAATTTCGAATGGAGCCAATTTAAATTCACATAAATTCACTAGTTTAGCAAATTTACGTGAACTCTAATTGCATTTGGTATGTGTTCAGAATGACTTCCCATTTCCCAAAGATGACCCCCCCCCATTGCCCGAAATTGCATGAGATGCTTTTATACGAAATAACGTAAAACCCATGATTGAGTTCGGAATGACTTCCCTTTTACCTGAAATTGTGTGATATACACTCATACGCAATAACGTGAAACCCCATGGTTGCATTC
This sequence comes from Urosaurus nigricauda, assembly GCA_034509955.1. Lineage (NCBI taxonomy): Eukaryota > Metazoa > Chordata > Lepidosauria > Squamata > Phrynosomatidae > Urosaurus > Urosaurus nigricauda. The sequence goes on from JAOEGL010000003.1 coordinate 248,114,835, forward strand.
AGATTGCCATTGCATTATACCCCCAAATTCTGTCATATGATAAACTCCATAGTGACACAACTTCCTTTGGAAGTCATGGAGGATGATGACAGTGCTGTGCATCCAGCTGTTGGAAATAACTGGATGCTTCTCTGCCACACTCCTCCCCAGCCAGTAAATGACCATGTCAGGGAGGTGCAGCTGGTAAAATGTGGGTTTGGGGAGGAAATTTGGTTGTTGTACAAGACTGTAGAGAATTCTGATTGATTGATTCCATAATGATTGAAATAAATGTAAGTTGTAACTACACCTGCATAATCCTGGCTTGGCCCATTGTGTGACCTTGGGCAAGTTACACTCTCTTAGCCTGGAGAAGAGAAGGTTAAGAGGTGATATGATAGCCTTGTTTAAATATTTGAAGGGATGTCATATTGAGGAGGGAGAAAGCTTGTTTTCTGCTGCTCCAGAGACCAGGACCCAGAAAAATGGATGCAAGCTCCAGGAAAAGAGATTCCGCCTCAACATTAGGAGAAATTTCCTGACAGTAAGGGCTGTTTGACAATGGAACACACTCCCCAAGTACAATGAAGGCATGAAAGAGTTAAATCTGGGCTTTAAAGCGAGTTAGCATTCTTCCATGTAACTATATTTTAATGAATGTGCTTGATGGATGAGAAGCCAAATTACTTCACTGCTCACCAATCTTCCATAAATGCAATTCACAGCAGGCACAATTTAACAAAATTAAATAAATAAATCCCATGTTTACTTTAATAAAATGTTTTGTTTTCCAGGATTCTTTTGTCCTTTAACTCTTATCAGCTTCCTTAGCAATGCAAGTGCATTGGAAGGAGAGGGAAATAGCTTTTCTTAAACAAATAAATATAAATGTGCAGGCACTTTTATCCACTTGTCCAGGTCTGCTGTGATTAACAAAGTAAATCAATGGCTGTTGGTGTCGCAGTGATCCTTCTAATGGGAAGAAAAACACCCCAATGTCAATAAGAATTCCTTATGATATTTGTCATTAGATTAGTTTGTATTCAGCACATAGAGACATCTGATGTGTAATCCCAATGGAAATAATGCCACCAGCAAAGAGGATAAGTAAATTGATTGTTGAAACACCTCCAGGTTTCACCTGCTAATTTATTGTTTTCCTTGATGTGAGACATTGAATACTCACCTATTAGTTGCACGCTCATTCATCAAAATGTGTAACTGCTACCTTGTGTTTAGAAAGGAGTGATTAATAATCTCCCAAGTGTGTCTGTGTTTCCCAGTGGAGCATTTATTTATTTATTTATGGGGGGGGGGGAGTACCAAATGAGATTTTTAATGCATTGTACAAAATCTCACGTGTTAAGGGAATACAATGAGACTAAACAATAAAACAGTGGTAGGATGAAGACAGCAGAGGCAACCAGAAAAATGAACCAGTGCCTTAAGGATCATGAGTAACTCCCAGATTTGCTGTTAGGTCTAGAATTGCCAAGAGGCAGTGCCTCTGGCACTGTTCAGAAACTAATCTCAAAGCATGCCACAGAACATCCCCTTCTGTTCCAGATAGCAATCATTTTCATACCTTTGCCACATGCTCATTCACAGCATACACAAAAACACTGAAAGCAGGTGGTTTGTATGACACAGAGTGAGGAATTCATTCTGCGATATAGTCTACATTTTAAGAGTCTGTCCAAGCTGCTGAATTCCATGTCTCACAGAAATGGGAGCTATCAGGTACTACTGTAAAGAAAACACTGGTGTTTCACAGGGAGGAGATCATTACACAAGGAGGTACTGGATACCTTCTTCTGCGGAAGCCCATAAAGGTTTATTTTTACTTAATTTATTTTAAATGAAGTGTGTGTGTGTGTGTGTGTGGAAACAAATGGAAACAAATTATTTACATTCTTAGTTGGCAGGGTTTTTTTTTTATTTTAAGCAATCTTTTTATGTATTAATTTACTTGTCTATGTTAAATTTTAAACTGATGCTGGTCTTTGACCATAATAAAGAATTTCATTTCATGCAAATGCAAGTTGATAGATAGGTACCACTTCTCAGCAGGAAGGTAACAGTGTTCAATGCAGTCATGCTGGCCACATGACCACCAGACAGTCCTCAGACAATGCTGGCTCTTCAGCTTAGAAACACAGATGAGCACCACCTCCTACAGTTGGTTACAACTAGGCATTCATGTCAAGGGACTACCTTTACCTTTAAATATTCTGAAGTTGCCAGATCCTGTCTGACCTTGGAAACTACCATAAGCAGAGTTGGTTATGCTTAGTACTTGGAAGAGAGACCTCCAGGAATTATGAGATACGATAGGCTATAAGAGTAATAGAATAGCAAACAATCTCTGAGTATTTCATCCCTACAAAAACCCTATGAAACTCATGGGGTCATGATAAATTGACAAGTAACCTAAAGGCACATATTTTACTTACTGATACACCACTGAACAATTGTTTCAGTTTGACCTTTCTAGTTGGAACTAACCAGAAGGACTGTATTCAATATTTTCTTTTAATGAAAAACAAAAACAGAACACAAACAGAAAATCAGAAAATAACTGCAAATCAATAAAAGACCAAAAACATGCTTGAAAGAATGTAGCAAAGAAATTATCAATATTATGCTGCTATTTATTAAACTGTAAGACCATCACATTAAATGCATTTTTGCAATATGTCAGCATTCAATAAAAATATTAACTCCCACTTAGGGGACCTGATCCAACACTGGAACAACATTAAACACTGTGATAAAGGTAAAGATAGTCCCTTGACATGAATGTCTAATCATAACCAACTGTAGGGGGTGGTACTCTTTACTAAGCCGAAGAGCCAGTATTGTCCAAGGTTGGCAGAAGCTGGGACTAGTGACATGAGCTCACCCCATCAAGCAGCACTCAGGCCTCAAACTACCAAGCTTCTGATCTTCTGATCATCAGACTTGTTCTCTTAACCACTAAGCCACCATATCCCAACTTAACATTGTGATACCATATACTTAAATTAAGTAACCTCTACTGACCCATCCTGTCTCCAGACCTGTTGGAAACATTATTCTCCCTGGCTTCAGTCACCAGCAGAATAGATCTCCCTCTCCACATGAAGATGTTGCCCAGTAAAGTGGTGGGAGGGGGAGTGATGATCATGGCAATAGTGTGATACAGGCTGGATCTGCACTGCAGAAATAATGCACTTTAAGGGTCATGGCTCAGTGCTATGGAATCCTGAGATTTGTTGTTTGGTGGGGCACCAGACCTCTCTGACAGAGAAAACTAAGTATCTCACAAAACTACAAAACCTAGAATTCCATAGCATTGAGCTATGGCAGTTAATGTGGTGTTAAACTGTGTTAATTCATCAGTGCAGATGCAACTGAAGTAGCACTTATGGATATGGAACCCTTACAGAGAAATAAATAAAGGTAACTATATAATGCTCCAGTGAACATGGCTAGTGGCCAGAGGATTCTCAAAGTTGTTGTTCTGAAAAGTAATTTTTCAAGCTCTAGGATTTCCACTTGCAGTTCTGCTGCATCCCAGGAGAACACATATTATTTTATTTCACTTTACTTGAACCATGTAGGAATTATCTACTTTCAGGCTTTGATGTAGAAGTAAAGTGATTTTAAAATATATTTAAAGTACAAATATTCTTGTCATACATTGAAAATAAGAAATATGAAACACAGTCCAGCACGTATATCACATGAGCAGAGTGTCAAGCTAAATATACTCTCCATTCCCTGCATGTTCAACCCACTCACCAAATGGCTGAGCACCTACCACCATCCCCAACAACAACAATGGCCAGTTGTTTTCCTGCAGGATGCCTGGGCATCTTCCTGCTGAAGCTTTGGAGGATGCCCAGGAAATCCAAGAGAATGCTTAGTCCTACCAGCCACTGTCTACAGGAATGCAGAGGGCTGACACTTCACTGGCAGCAAATGGTCATGGTGGTATTACTCTACATGAAAACAGGTAGGTGGTTGTGACGGATGGAGATGCTGAATTTCTCCATCTGCCATATCTCCAAAAGTACAGGTGTAAGTTCAATTATGCCTGCATATGTCTCCCAGTTGATAACTGGACTTGATGGTCTCTCATTCAAACGGTCACCATAGGTTGAGATTGACTCAATGGCAAACAACAACAACAAATGTCATCAATCAGGAATCTGGCCATTATTTATTACTGGATCTCCTTATATTAGTCAAGAAATGGTATCACATATACAGTCATAACCTTAAAACCAATGCAAAAAGAAAAAAACCTCAGTAACAATTGATTGTACCAGGGGAAACATTACCTGATTTCTTTATAATGAAATGTCTGGTAATGAATATTTGCAGAGTGGATTCCTATGCAGTTTTGCAAACAGCAAACCATAATTTTTAGATGGATTAGGCTGCTTTGTATATAAGAACACAACACATAGCTCTTTAAAAAATATTCTCAGTGTCCTCAACCCAAAGCAGTATATTGAATGGATTTTTTTTTTTTTTTTAAAAAAAAAATGGGATTAATTATTTTGGCAGCAACTGCGTGTTCTCCAAGGTAAGAGTGATGTTTATCCCAGAACTGTGATCTTTATGCTCTCATGTGGCTAAAATGCAGCATTACAGCTTATTCATTTGGGAGACAATTACTCACAATGTTGGAAGAAGTATCTGTATACATTTGTAACAGGCCTATATATATAGGCCTGTTACAAATGTATTCAGATTCTTCTAACTCTGTGAGTTAGAGTTATATATATTTGCAGTCATCTAGTAATTTAAATAGCAAAACTGAAAATACAAAATATGGGAAGGGGAATAATATAGAAAAGATGATGCTTGGGATACAATTAGGAAAACCTAAAAATCATATTCGACAATCCCTAGCAGTCAGTCAGCCTGGATTTCAGATGTAAAGCAGTATTGAGAAGTTTTCTAATATGCTGAATAAGAAACATGTTTGTTCAATCAAAAGTTTGTGTGTGAGATTCCTTCAGGTCTACCTGGATAATTTTTGAAAGAAACTGTGTTCTCTGATTCCTTGATAAAAATTGCAGTGAAGAACTGCATGGAAAACTTATTCCACTAGTGTAAAATCACAGAGGCAACCTCCATCCTTATATAGAACCTTTTCAACCTATCTCACCAAAATATTCAATGGAGACAAACCAAGAGAGGTAAATAACATTTCTATTTGTGGAATTGTTAGAAATTTTAAGGAAGGCCTACAACTATTGGTGTGTGTTGCCGGGGGGGGGGGGGGCAACTAAACATGAGGACCAGGGAATACAAGATACACAGCTGTACTGTTTTTTTTAAGAAATAAATAAAAGTGGGAATGTTCACAGTTAGCAGCAATAACTGTGTCAAGCTCTGGAGGCATCATTAGCACTTTAAATCCAAGAATCAAATTACAGTCACCCCTCCAAGTCCGTGGACTTGAAATCAGTGGACTTGACGATCTGTGGAGGGGTGACCCGCCATTGAGGTGAATGGGGTCTGCTCCTGCAGTGCACTTTACTATTTTTTTTTTATTTTTGGTATTTTAATGGATATGTTTCAAATGGTATTTAATTTCATAAACATTTTAATTGCATTTAAGAATAATTTAATATTTTTATCTATATCTATTTTTACTTAAATATATCTTTATGCTGTAAATTGACATGATGCCATGTTTTGGAGAAAAGAAGGGGTACAAGTAAACCAATATGATATAGTACAACCCCAAGACAGATGTAAGAATGACATCACATCCACTGATATTCTCCTCAATCCCAGTATTGTCAAAATGGGTATTTGAACTGAAAGAAAAAAATCACCTTTCACTTCTTGTTTTTTTTCCGTATAAGCTGTGTCACTGTGACTTTGCAAGCCATCTAAAGAAGTCCTTCTGCTTTAAACATAATCTGTACATTAAATACTGCAGATATTGCAGATAGGAAAGTTGTATTTCTGTCCTTGAAAATTTCTTTTCCTCTTAAAACACAGGCTGTGCATGACAATGAAGCAAATAAAATCCTTTCAAAAATGATCATAGATAATTATTACAAAATCACTAGCTACCTAAATTCAATGTACATTTTTGGTACTATAATCCTGAGAATTTGAATTTTCCTGTTTATGATTTGTACCTTCATCCTTGACATTTATTAATTTTATGATGCTGGCTAGTGCACTCTCCAGGCTAAGAGTAAAAACAAACCACATCTGGGGTATGATAGAATCATAGAATCATAGAATCATAGAATCATAGAGTTGGAAGAGACCACAAGGGCCATCCAGTCCAACCCCCTGCCATGCAGGAACTCCAAGTCAAAGCATCCCTGACAGATGGCCATCCAGCCTCTGCTTAAAGACCCCTAAGGAAGGAGACTCCACCACACTCCGAGGGAGTGTGTTCCACTGTCGAACAGCCCTTACTGTCAGGAAGTTCCTCCTAATGTTGAGGTGGAATCTCTTTTCCTGCAGTTTGCATCCATTGTTCCGCGTTCTAGTCTCTGCAGCAGCAGAAAACAAGCTTGCTCCCTCCTCAATATGACATCCCTTCAAATATTTAAACAGGGCTATCATATCACCTCTTAACCTTCTCTTCTCCAGGCTAAACATCCCCAGCTCCCTAAGGCGTTCTTCATAGGGCAAGGTTTCCAGACCCTTCACCATCTTAGTTGCCCTCCTTTGGACATGCTCCAGTTTCTCCACATCCTTTTTGAATTGTGGTGCCCAGAACTGGACACAGTATTCCAGGTGGGGCCTGACCAAAGCAGAATAGAGTGGCACTATAACTTCCCTTGATCTAGAAACTATACTTCTATTGATGCAGCCTAAAATTGCATTGGCTTTTTTAGCTGCCGCATCACACTGTTGACTCATGTTCAGCTTATGGTCTACTTGGACTCCTAGATCCCTTTCACATGTGGTCTCGTTCAGCCAGGTGTCCCCCATCCTATATCTGTGCATTTCATTTTTCCGCCCTAAGTGCAGAACCTTACATTTCTCCGTATTGAATTTCATTTTGTTAGCACTGGCCCAGCTTTCTAGTCTATTCAGGTCATTTTGAATTTTGATCCTATCCTCTGGGGTATTAGCTACTCCTCCCAGTTTAGTGTCATCTGCAAATTTGATAAGTATGCCCCCAATTCTGTCATCCAAATCGTTAATAAAGATGTTGAATAGTACTGGGCCCAGGACAGAACCCTGTGGCACCCCACTGGTCACTTCTCTCCAGGATGAAAAGGAGCCATTGTTGAGCACCCTTTGAGTTCGACCAGTCAACCAATTACAAATCCATGTAACAGTTAACTTGTCTATCCCACATTTTGCAAGCTTGTTTGCAAGAATGTCATGGGGAACCTTGTCAAAGGCCTTACTGAAATCGAGGTATACTATATCCACAGCATTCCCTTCATCTACCAAGCTGGTAATTTTATCAAAAAAAGAGATCAGGTTCGTTTGGCATGACTTCTTTTTCTGAAACCCATGTTGGCTTTTTGTGATTATGGCATTGGCTTCTAAATGTTCGCAGACTCTCTGCTTAATGATCTGCTCTAGCACCTTTCCTGGAATTGATGTCAGACTAACTGGACGATAATTGTTGGGATCCTCTTTTTTTCCCTTTTTGAAGATGGGGACAACGTTTGCCCTCCTCCAGTCTTCTGGGACTTCTCCTGTTCTCCAGGAGTTCTCAAAGATTATTGCCAATGGCTCTGATATTACATTTGCTAGTTCTTTTAATACTCTAGGATGTAGTTCATCTGGTCCTGGAGATTTATATTCATTTAGGTTAACCAAGTATTCCTGTACTATCTCTTTACTTATTCTGTGCTGAAATTCCCCTATTCTGTCTTCTGCTCCATTATCCTTCGGTTGAGCACCTTTTGCCTTTTCTGAGAAGACTGAAGCAAAGAAGGTGTTGAGTAATTCTGCCTTTTCTCTGTCCCCTGTTAGCATTTTGCCATCTTCTGCACGCAGTGGCCCTACTGTTTCCTTCTTCTTCCTTTTGCTGCGGACATATCCAAAAAAGCCCTTTTTATTGTTCTTAACCTCTCTAGCAAGCCTGAGTTCATTCTGCGCTTTAGCTTTTCTGACTTTACCCCTACATGTGCTGGCTATTTGTTTAAATTCCTCTTTCGTGATTTCTCCATTTTTCCATTTCTTATACATGTTCCGTTTAAAACTTAGCTCATTTGAAAGTTCCTTAGTCATCCATCCTGGCTTCTTGAGACATCTTCCATTTTTCTTCCTCATTGGAACTGTTTGAAATTGTGCCTTCAATATCTCCCTTTTGAGAAACTCCCATCCGTCTTGAACTCCCTTTTCTTTTAGTATTCCTGACCATGGGATCACTCCCAGTATTTCTCTAAGTTTATTGAAATTAGCTCTCCTAAAGTCTAGAGTGCGTGTCTGACTATGCCTAGCTTCTCCCTTCCACTGCATAACAAACTCCAGGAGAACATGGTCACTTCCACCTAAGGATCCAACCACTTGCACCCCATCAACTAGGTCTTCCCTGTTGGTTAAGATCAGATCTAAAATGGCTGATCCCCTTGTTGCCTCTTCCACCTTTTGGACAATGAAATTGTCTTCCAGGCAAGTGAGGAATTTGCTAGACTTTGAGGATTTGGCTGAGTTTGACTTCCAGCAAATATCCTGATAGTTGAAGTCACCCATCACTACTACATCTCTCCTTCCTGATTGTGTGGTCATCTGTTCTAGAAAGGCATCATCCAATTCCTCTGCCTGAGTCGGGGGTCTGTAGTAGACTCCCACAGTAACATCCCTGTTATTTCCCTCTCCTTTAATTTTTATCCAGATGCTCTCCACCTGGCTTCCAGTATTGACTTCCTGGATCTCTTCACTGGTGTAAATATCCCTGACATATAATGCTATTCCTCCTCCTTTCCTACTTGGCCTGTTTCTCTTAAAAAGGTTATACCCCTCTATTTCTACATTCCAATCATGAGACTCATCCCACCAGGTTTCAGTGATGCCTATTATATCATATTTCCCTTGTTGTGCTAGGAGTTCAAGTTCATCCTGCTTATTTCCCATACTCTGTGCATTAGTATAGAGACATTTAAGACCATGTGTCCTCTTTACTTGCTGCTTTTGCACATTTTTTTGCCTCCTACTGTTGGGTCCTTGCACTGTTTGCCTTGTTCCCTCTATGCCACTTGGACTATTCTCTCCATCCCTTTTGTCTTCCAGTATAATGTCTCCCTCCCCCACATAACTCAGTTTAAAGCCCTCCTGATCAGATTCTTCAGACTGTTGGCAAAAACGTTTTTGCCAACTGGCGTGAGATGCAGCCCATCCCTTGCCAGAAGTCCCTCCTCATGGAACCGCAGCCCATGATCCAAGAATCCAAACTGTTCTTGACGGCACCATCTACGGAGCCAGTTATTCACCTCTGCTATTTTCCTCTCCCTTCCTGGACCATGCCCTTCTACCGGGAGTAGAGATGAGATGACAACCTGTGCATCCATCTCTTTCAGCTTCCTTCCCAGAGCCTCATAATCCCTTTTGATATTCTGAAGGCTGTGCCTTGCAGTATCATTGGTTCCCACATGAACCAAAAGAAGGGGATAACGGTCAGTAGGCTTGACAAGTCTTGTCAGCCTCTCCGTCACATGATGGATCTTTGCCCCAGGGAGACAACACACCTCCCGAGACATCTTGTCAGGCCCACAAACCACTGCTTCTGTACCCCTCAGCAAGGAGTCCCCCACCACGACCACGCGCCTCCTCCGAGGCTTAGCAGTGGCTGTTCCTTTTCGTGATACTCTCAGGCTCCCCTGCTCTCTCCCTGATGTCTGTCCCTGCTGCTTTTCCTCATCATCTCTGACAACAGAGAGAGATTCAAAGCGATTCTGTAGCTGCAAGCCGCTCACAGAACGTTCCCTGGTTTCCTTACTTCTGTGTGTGACCTCCCTCCAAGCATCTACCTCTGTTGTATGTGGAGTGACCTCCTCCACCCCAACAACTTCCTCTGTCTGTTTCCCACCCAAGACATTCTGGCCTGTTCTGTTCAGGAGATTCTCCTGCTCTCTATGATGCTGGAGTGCAGATATCTGCTCCTCTAGCTGCTGTACTTTCTCTTCCAAGAGGACTACCAACTTGCACTTGTGGCAGGTGTAGTTCGCCACCTCTGTAGGCAAGAAGACAAACATCCCACAGGTGTTGCAGGTGACTGCTGCAGGGCCTTCAGTGTCCATACTGAGAAGTCTTAAGGAGGCACTGAAACAAGACTGTGGGCTTCCCTTGCTAGACTTGGCCTTTATTCCCAAGCTCTGTCACTGAGTTCAAGTCACGGGGCCTATAGTTATGTAGAGAGCTCCTGGCTGAAAGCTCCTTCCAAAGGCAAGTCTCTGATTCACTTCCTCTGATGCTTCAGGCCGGCTCCTCTTCTATTCTCTAAACACCTCCTTGACTAGATAAAAAAAAAAATCAAAATTCGCGCGCCGTTAGGCGCGCGCTTCTGCTAGCCTTGAGTAGCCTTAAGTAGCCTCCCAGCACTGGCTCCCAGAATGCAATGGCTCAAGTGTAAATTAAATTAGATCTCACCCAAGCACATGGACTACAGCCTCCTCCTTTTCTTTCTCCTCCTTAAAGGAAATGCAGCTTCTGCTAGCCTGCTAGCCTTGGCTCAAGTGTAAATTAAATTAGATCTCACCCAAGCACATGGACTACAGCCTCCTCCTTTTCTTTCTCCTCCTTAAAGGAAATGCAGCTTCTGCTAGCCTGCTAGCCTTGGCTCAAGTGTAAATTAAATTAGATCTCACCCAAGCACATGGACTACAGCCTCCTCCTTTTCTTTCTCCTCCTTAAAGGAAATGCAGCTTCTGCTAGCCTGCTAGCCTTGGCTCAAGTGTAAATTAAATTAGATCTCACCCAAGCACATGGACTACAGCCTCCTCCTTTTCTTTCTCCTCCTTAAAGGAAATGAAGCTTCTGCTAGCCTTGAGTAGCCTTAAGTAGCCTCCCAGCACTGGCTCCCAGAATGCAATGGCTCAAGTGTAAATTAAATTAGATCTCACCCAAGCACATGGACTACAGCCTCCTCCTTTTCTTTCTCCTCCTTAAAGGAAATGCAGCTTCTGCTAGCCTGCTAGCCTTGGCTCAAGTGTAAATTAAATTAGATCTCACCCAAGCACATGGACTACAGCCTCCTCCTTTTCTTTCTCCTCCTTAAAGGAAATGCAGCTTCTGCTAGCCTGCTAGCCTTGGCTCAAGTGTAAATTAAATTAGATCTCACCCAAGCACATGGACTACAGCCTCCTCCTTTTCTTTCTCCTCCTTAAAGGAAATGCAGCTTCTGCTAGCCTGCTAGCCTTGGCTCAAGTGTAAATTAAATTAGATCTCACCCAAGCACATGGACTACAGCCTCCTCCTTTTCTTTCTCCTCCTTAAAGGAAATGATAGAGAAGAATGACATTCAGAAACCTATGTAGTTCTAGCTCTGTGTTACAAAACTGTAAGCTTGGAGACACCAAATGCGGCCACACACACACAAGCCTTGTGCTAATGAGTACGGTTTGTAGGATGGAAACCAAGTGGCACAGTTACAAAGCCTTCCCTCGGAACTGGCCGCCTTTTGCATATGTGGTTCAAAAAAAAATGAGAGGACCTTTTTAAAATGTACTTAAAAAACAACAGCAAAATGAACTAGTTGTCGCGCAGGTAAGGCGCCAAATAAACGAAGACACTGGCTGGAGGAAAAACATGGCCATAACTTTATTAACAAGAACAAGCATGAACACATCAATAGGGTTGGCCTGAAGCATAAGGTCTGGATCTGGACATCAGCCACACCACGGTTGGCTAATGTACGGTTGCTTGGAGACCAAGCATCGGGATGACATAGGTGCCAAGCCCTGCCCTCTTGCGCAGTCACGCGACTGCGCTGCTTCAATCGATTTGCACTGGGTGTTAGTTGACTGTGGCCCCCGCACTGGCCACAGCAGATCGCTCCATACACCCGGGTCACAAGGACTCCCGATCCAGAGCCAGAGAGCCCTGGAAACCCCTAACCCCATATCTAGGCCTATGCTGCTGCCCCCAACGAGTTGTGACAATCAACTCCCCGAGGGGGGCAGGGAGGGAGAGCCAAAATTGGCAATGGCGCCGAGGAGCACAGCGCGTGGCCTTAAATAGGCCAGCAGACCAATCAGGAGCCTCAGAGGATGAGGGCTCTGCCCACTGCTGGTCCTCCAACCAATCCAGGGGGAAGGTGACCCAGAGCCAATCAGGCTGCCCGCCTCTCTCCCAAAGGATCATGGGACTTGAAGTCCCAATAGCCTATTTTTGGCGGGCTGGCTTCCCGCCTTCCCTCCCGGTAGCCAATCGGAGTGGGGCCCGCCCACGCACTGGCCCGGCGCTTCCCGCGCGCGGGAACTGCACTGGCCCAGTAAGTCGGGCGGCGCTATTTACCATTATAGTTCAATGGCCCTAAGAGAAGTTAATTGTTGTTATAGTTGCATTCTAAGGGTGCTTTTTAAAAATTATTTCCCATTTTTCAAAAGTAACTAAACTACTTTTAATGGTCTACACTATACTGGCTGTAAGGTTCTGTCAATTACACAGTGTCAAACCAGAACCTACAGTACATATGTAGAATTCTGAGGATCCTCCCCATTTTGTTGCTTATTAAAAAGTAACTCTGCAAGACCGATTCTGTGTATGGCTTACTGGGTACAGTCAGAAGAGGTTTAAATCTTATTCCTTATCAACCCATCCATCCAGTACTGGGACTCAAGGCAGCTGATAAAAACAAAAAAATATATAATAAAACGCATATGTTTAAAAACATATAAAAACAGTATTACATTAACAACACAATTACAGCCATTTAAAAATATTAAAACAAAGAACTAAGGTAGAAAAAAATAGTTTCTCCTCTCTCATCTCTCCTCCTGCCCCCATCACCAAAACAGGAGCTTTTTTAAAAAGGTGAATACTATGTTTTCCAAAGACATGAGAGTTCCAATGTTTTTGATAGCCCCAATAAGAAATCTGTACTCAGGACAAGAAGCTACCATCAGAACAGAATTCAGAGAAACAGGCAAGGCTGAATTCTATCACCCTATTTGTTCAACTTGTATGTAGAAAACATCATAAGAATAGCAGGGTTAGACTTGGAAGAAGGAGGAGTAAAGATACCAGTCAGAGGAAGTAACATTAACAATCTAAGTTATTCGGATGACACCATGCTACTAGTGGAAGATATTACAGACTTGAAAAAATTATGAGGAATGTCAAAGACAAAAGTGCTAAAGCAAAAACAAAAACAAAAACAAAAAACAAACTAACATAAATTCAAACTAGGGCTTTATCACACTAGCGAGATCCCATGGGAAATCAAAATCAAATTCAAACAAACTATTTTTTTCCCTTTCCTTTTAATGTCTTTATTTGTATGGAACAGGGTGAATTGAGGGAACAATAGCAGGAGGGATATTCCACAAGCAGCAATACTTTTCTTCTTCTTCTTCTTCTTCTTCTTCTTCTTCTTCTTCTTCTTCTTCTTCTTCTTTTTTTGGAGTCAATTAAAATACATCCAGACTTTTAAAGTTTTACTGGCTTGCTTTTTATAAATAAATTTTAAAAATTATTTTATTTGTATCCCACTTTTTGTTAAAACAATCAAAGCAGAGTACAACATTAAAATGATACATCAGTATATACAATGTTTGCCCCCCCTTAAAAAGGATTAAACAGTTTAAGATTAAAATTACAAAGCATTAAAATCAAGAAAACAATAGTACAATAATGGTGGGCAGGAAATAAAACTTTTTACTTGTTACCCTGGATGTTTCCAAAAATTCATATTTAAACTATAATTACTTACTTCACTGACTTGATTGATTAATCTTTGTAGACTATCTCAGTTATCAGCAAGTAAAAAGTGTATCATCTGCATATCAACATCTGAATATCAACAACATATTAGATGGTGTTGATATTCTTTCCATTAACATTTGAAATAGGATGTACTTCTTAACATTGTTCTTGGAATACATATTAAAAAGTAAAGGTAAGAATTTACATTCTTGTTATACTCCTGTCTTTTTTTTATCTGATTTTTCACTCATGTTTTCTTCCAATACAGATTATAAAACACACAAATATTTTATGTTTACTAGTTAATCCATCAATTTATCATGCTAGACATGATCAAAAGCTTTCCCACAAAAACCAACATCCACTTTCATGTCATCTCTCCCCAGCACTAGTTCATAGAAATATACTTCCCTGATTCTAAATCCTCCTCAAAATCCAAATTGTGGGTCTTCTGTCTCTTTGTCACACTTGTAAATTTTGTTATATACTATTTTACCAAAATGAAATTCATCTCAAATAAATGTAAAATTCTTTAAAGGGGGATAGAACAATATTCTAATTTGATTGAACCTCTCAATTTTTTCTAGCTGCTAACAATACTTTACAGTGCTGTAGCATAACATAAGCCATAGCATAACATAAGCAAATACTATCAAGAAATATCCCACTCAACCCTACATGAAGATGATGATGATGATGATGATGATGATGCCTATTTATTTATTTATTTATTTATACCCCGCTCTTCAGCCCTTAAGGCTATGCATTCTGAAGAATGGGGTGCATTGTATTATTATTTCCCCAGACATTAGAGAGAGGAGAGAGTCATTGTAAGACTCCCCCTTATGCAAACTTAGAGTATCCTGCCCTACCTTTTTATATATTTTAATTTCTCCTTGATTTCCAGTTGTTCCTAATTTTGATTTATGATTGGGCTTAATTTTGTCCTTTATTGTTAACTTTCATTTCTTTCTTGCCACTCTCCCCACCCTTTGCCACATCATCATTGTAAGACCGTAAAATGTAGGTAAATCTGTCAACGTTTCTTCATTTTGATATCAGCAAAATGACTCCATTTTGTAACTTCTTAAGAGTGGCTTGTATTTTTTTTTATAAAGATTCTTTGGTTTGTTCACTAAATTAATTTGGTTTGTTCACTAAAAATCTATTAAGGTCCCAGATTTATGATATGACATGGTTTCCTGGAAAGTATATAAAGAGTATTTATGAGATGTCTTGTTCTAAGGACAGTACATTACCCAGGAACATGTTGCAGGCCAACATATCTATTGCATACAAATTCCTGTCACAGATCCAAATAAATAGCAGCAGCATATTTAGGTTTGTAAAACCATTCACAATCTTTCACCAGAACAAAAACTATTCACCTTAAAAATATTTCTTCTTCCATTTTGGAAAAGTTCTTTTATGGAGTACAGTTCTCAGGAACTGTCTAGTTAGTATGGCCATGCTAGCTTTGAAATTCTGGAATTTGTAATCCAAAAATCCATCTGTCTCCTATTAGGAAAAAAAAAAACCCAGAGGAAAAGCAAATAGAGGACTGGATATTGCCCATCAGCAGTGATTGCCTGGACAGCAGACTGAAAAGACAGCGTTGCTCACAGTCTTCCTACTATCGAAATACATATTTGCATTTCTAATAACATTTCTCTAATTATCTCCAAGTTGTGTGTGTGCACATTAGCATTTGGAAATTTCATGAAAATATATATCCTCTTTTGTTCTTGCATTGGTGGTGCACTGCCTCTTCTTTGGTGATACCTGTATGTGATGCCTGTACAGTATGTCCACTCTAAGAGAAGGCTTCTGGTCCTGCCATTACTCAGAGGAGAATGTAGTCATAGGAGTCTGGGCCGTACAACTGGCACCACAGAAATGTTTTTCCCACTGTTTGCATCTAGCCATGCCTCAGGCACTCCCAAATTGCTGAAAGGCCTCCAATTCACAGATTCATCTCTTTTGAAAAGAGTGGCAGACTTAGACAGGATAATGTCAGGTCAGCACTAATTTTGCTTAATCTTTACTCCTTAGTGCATAAGAACTCCAAAATATGCATGTTAAAATCCATCTGGTAAGTGTATTGGCCCATATTAGCAGCCTGTATTCAACAGCATGGCCCATTAATCCTCATTTGAAAATGTTTGTTTACAAATCTTCATCCTTGTTAATTATTGTTCTGCTGACAGCCCCCAAGTGCCTCTTACAACTTTTTGTATCAGATATTTATTTAAATGGTGCAATTGTTTCAGTTTTACCACATTTCATACAGTACTAATAGAATACATTTCACTGAATGACCACAGATGGCTGACTCAAATTAAATAACTCTTACAATTAGGCTTGGAAACTTATCAGATTGTCCTGAACAAAAGTCTTTGGTATAGATCTTCAACTTTTGGCCTGGGATTGCATCATGCTATTGTCACAGTGAGGGTGAGCATGTCTGAGACTAACCTGTGTTTTTCACTGTCCCTCTTTTTGCCAGGAATAAAAAACAATCCAGCAAGACAGACTTCCACTATTCATTTTTACATCCATGCCACCTAAGCCCAGAATCCCAGGCCTACATCAAACAAGCCATCAGCCATCTATTGCTCTTAGTCAAATGAATAAAACAAGTTGCATGTGGTCAAGAGGTAAGAAATAGAGTCCAAGGCAAGGTCTACATTAAACACAGTCAACATTCAAATGAGGTGATGGATTAATATACACAGGGTGGGAGAAAGGAAACACTGTTTACAATTGAAAGCATGTCTACTGGGTCATTTGCAGCAGTTTTCCTCTGCTCGCACATTGCTCTGTCAGGATGGCACAGGACCAAGGGCCTAATTCAACTGCAGACTGTCTTGATGTGTAAGCAGTCCCACATTTAATCCTAGGCCATCTCTGCTTTAAAGCAAATTTAAAACATCTTCCTAGAAATGCTGTACCATTCCAAAGCAATGCCATGCAGCTGTTTACATAGTGTCATGCTTTGCTGCCTATGGATGCTGCTGACTGCCACCACGAGCCACTCCTCTGAGGGCAAAATGAGGCACCCAGCCATATGACCGACACTGGACACCTTGTTTCTGGCCTCAGAGGGAGCAACTCATGCCAGTAGCAGGGGTGGGTGGCATAGTAGGATGCTGTGTAGACAGTCACCCAGCCTCATTCCAGAACATGTGGGTAACAGGGGATATTTGTGGCAGTTTCAGGACCAAAATATTCCAGGGACAGTTTGGAATATTCTGGCCAGTGTAGACCCACCCTGAGATACTCATGTATAAGAGTAGAATGTTTAGTCAAAAAGTTAACCCAAAAACCTAGGTCAATGTAAGTACTGAATGTTAACTCTTATTTAAAAAGGAACTAGCCTCTTCTCTAGGTAGAGAGATGAAAGGCAAGATCCATTCTAGGAGAACCTTTTTTAAAAAACCCAAACACTGACCTTTTTTACTTTCTGCTATGGTGATTCTTCTGGCCTTTTTGAATTCCTGGGTTGGAAACTGGAAGTGATGGCAGCAGCTCTTTGGCTCTTCCCCTCAAAGGAGCACCGAGAGAGTAGAAGGTGTTGCTGTTTCTTTTAGATTCCTCCAGGATGGACTAAGCTTTCATCTTTGATTACTTTAGTCAGAGAAGGGGATGGTTCCCTACTGTATCTTAACTCTTCCCTTTACATCCATTTGGATTAGTGCCATCTTAGTCTGGGTGCCTCTCCTACACATCACACAGGCACCATTTACTGTTGTTCCATTTTTAAGGTGAGCACAAACAATTATGCCTGCTGGAATTTTGTAGGTTCTTTGGCATTGTTTTCCTTTGCTTTGTCCTTTACATACTTTGTTACATGCCTCTAACTTTTATCCTTGATTT
The DNA here is from genome assembly GCA_034509955.1 of Urosaurus nigricauda. Lineage (NCBI taxonomy): Eukaryota > Metazoa > Chordata > Lepidosauria > Squamata > Phrynosomatidae > Urosaurus > Urosaurus nigricauda. The sequence continues at coordinate 248,132,544 of JAOEGL010000003.1, forward strand.
ATCTACAGGTCATATCAAAATCCATTAATTTGGCTTCCAAACCTGCCTTTGGCTTACACATGAGGTCAACTTATAATTGAGTATATATGGTACTACAAAAGAAAACAACAAAGATATAGCTATCTAGCTAAACATAACGAAATATGCCTGCTCTACCATAATCAACTGAGACATCAGAACTATTCATAAGAGGACTTTTTCTCCAAAATATAGCAACCTGATAGTTTCACAATAAATCAAATGGTCCCTCAGACAACCACACTCCCAGATTATATAGGATTTAAAGGTTAATACCAGTGCCTTGAACTGGATACTACAATGTACCTCCTCTCACACTCTTTTCTGAACCTCTTTTGTTTAGAATTAAGTCATCTATGCAAAAACACAGAAAAGGCATACTCTTTTCTCTCTCTCTTTTTCTTGCTCATTCTTTATTTTTTGGTAGCAATATAAATTGTAGCAATAGAGAGGATCACACTACTGTGAATGAATGGGGCAGAACAGCATTGGTTGGTGACTAATAGATGACAGGACAGCAGTAGCTACATCTAAAACAACTTTAAGTGTTACTTCGTGCTACTGTAAAATCACTTCCCTATTCATCAACAAAGTTGATTTGTTTACCCTCATGGCACATTCTCAGTTTAATCATCACAATTTCAAAAATGCATCTGATTTGTAACAATGGCAACTGGGATGTTTTTTTAAAAAAGCTATTTCATGAAACTAAGCATGTAATCCTTGGAAACTCTGACAAATCCATTAACTGAGAATGACTGTACAGAAGTAGCAAGGAATTTTGAAAGAGACTAGTTATAGTCCATTGGAGAATGCTTTTATTTTGTGCCTGTGGGGGTGTGAGGCTGAGTACAGGACAGGGCTCCCATTAACATTTAATTGATCTTTGCTTAGGAAGGTTTACTGCCTTATTCCATAACAACAACAACAAGTGGGAACAGAGTCAGAGAATAGGACTTTTCTCCATGTCTTACCGCATGATGTGATAGTGCTTCAGTTTTCTAGCTGTACAAAAGATGCACTTTTAAAACTGTCACGGGAAGAGAAATGAAATGCTACAAAGTCATGCAGTAAGGCACAGAGAAAGCCACTACTCTTCAGTTCCATTTCTGCTTTCTTTGCTCATGCAATAAGGCTTTTACTGTACAATTTTGACAGGGGAAACCATGACACCTCTCTTCCTCCATCCTGCAAAACCTACCTTTTAGCTGATGCAACACACACGCACAAACACAGCTATTTATTTGTCAGTGGAAGGTGAAAGGACAGCAGGGAAACATCCTGTTCCTTTCCTGTAACTGAATGCAAAGTGATGACATCATTCTATAGGCCTTTCTGAAACCCCCCAAAAGTTGCAGAGAATGCCACTTCCTGTGTAAATAAAAGGAGTGGGATGCTCAAAACAAAAACAAACAGCTCCATTTATATACTGCTTCATACCGCTTAAGCAGTGTCTGAGCAGTTTACAACTGTAAGCTACTTGCCCCCAACAATCTGGGTACTCATTTTAGCGACCTTGGAAAGATGCAAGCCAGAGTCAAGCTTGAGCCCTTTTACTGGTCTTGAACTCGCAACCTCATGGTTTTGAGTGAGTGGCTGCAGTACAGGCATTTAACCACTGCGCCACCACACTGCTCAGGTGTGAAGCTATGGTTTGGGGCAAAATAAGGATATTTGCTTGTCCAAATAAGAGTTCTGCTTCCTAAATCAAATTTTCCTTCATTCCTCAAATTTACAGTATTGCAAAGTGATACACTGAAAATTATTCACACCTAGAACTCTGCTATTTGCTGTGATTGCATTTCCTCAGGAATATTGCTTGCCCCCCTTTCTTTGGATATCTGCACTGGATTTCTATATGATCAACTGAAAAATCAAAGTTAGTGTAACACTGAATTTGAGTACTAAGAGAAAATTTGATTTGTGGTGGGGTAGAATTCTTACCTCCAGTCACCCAAGGAAGACCTGAGGAAGCTGTGGATATCAGTGTGACTTGGAAGTCTCTCATTCATAGGGTCACCGTAAGTTGAGGTCAACTTGATGCCAAAAACAGCAACAAATAAGAACTCTTATTAGGGGACAATGGCCTCATTTTGCTCCACTCCCATAGCTACATCCTGGGGACACTTTTCTACCACTGCCAACTCGCCCTTCCCAACTTTTCACCAGCTACTACATAGCCATGTTGGGAGGCCGCATCAGCTAAAAGATGAATTGTGGGTGAGGGAGGAGAAGAACCATAGTGCCACAGTTTCCCCTGATATAACTTTTTGGTAAGACAAACAAAAAGGTTAATGGATTGGCTAAATATTAAAATAACAGCTGCCCTGTCCCATACTCAACTTGTTGCTCTCTAGAAGTAAACTCCCCACTGCCACCGCCGCCGCCATGAAAGCAAGGTTAAGTGTAATTTTTTTCAGCTAGCACTTTTCACATGACTTTAGAGATACAAAATAGTGTAAAGATTAACCATTCCTTGTGGGGCATTTCCCTCAGCAGAGAGTAGTTTTTTACTAGTCTAGAAAATGGTCTCATAGTGCCATTGACAACAGCAGTCTTACTTCAGGATTTATATCCATTTCCTATGTGGAGAAGGTTTCAAAGTACTTTTTTTAAAACTTAGAAATAATGTAGTATTTTTAGGGCACAAACATTATTGTGGTTACATTTTTTAGTTTAAATAATGGAGGGTTGACAGCTGCTCATGTGACTATGTATTTTCTGTTTTTGAGTGTTTGATAGATCTCTGTTTCTTTATCCACAAACACTTCTGAGTCATTTTTGTACCCAGTGAAACACTGGAATTCCAATGGGGTCAGAAAATACCCCATAAGTCATTCAGGAAAAGTTAAAAAAAAAACTCTGCCTGGATTAGAATTAATGCCTCCTTAAATTCTCTGTAATGCCTTTAAGGGCCAGTTATCTTCTATCCACTAGTGAGCTGTTCATACCATGCTGTTTAGTAAAGAAGAAGGAACTGCACATTTGCAGCCCATTTTCTTTCCTTGTTTGGTAACAGGAAAAATTCAGTACACCTTTAAATCATGGTGCTTTGCTTTGCTTTTATTCCAAAGACAGACAGCCTCCCACATCATGCTTTTTCCTATAAAGGGCAGCAGAGCTGCCCAAGCAATTTGCTATAAAAATTGTCCTAAAAAGACATAGGGTCTATTTTTGTGTACCTGTGAGGCTCTCCTTTAACCCCAGTCAAGTTGGAAGGTGGCTTCCTGCTGGAGGAAGATAGTAATTACAATGTAAAATGGGATGTCTGGAATGCCACCAAGAAAATAAGCTGCCTGAATATGGACATAGTCTCAGCAAAAATTCTCCAAGTATTTTGTCACCAAGCCAGATGTGATCAGCCAGGCCTATGCTGACTCACAGTCACAGCCCTGCAGTATCATTAAAATCTATAATCTCTAGCTAAACCACTGAACTAAACACATGATAGATTTTATTTTGGTTTGCTAAAAGAGCAATGAACTCTAGTCACACCATAATCATAACCAAAGTCAGTGATTAAAGAAGCTTTCTCACATTTGCATAGCTTCCAACTGTCCCAATTTAGCAAGACACCCGTGATTAAACCTCTGTCATCCCACTTATTCAGCTGTTTAAAGGGTCTCAGTTTCTCTTTCCTTTTCCCACTTTTCCCTTTTGCCCCGAGATTATTTCAGATTATTGCTTCAAACCAAGATCAAAGTGCAAAACTAATCTGCACTCAGTTAATTCAAAAAGAGGAGAAGAGAGGAGGATGTAGAATATTGCCTTCCTTGTAGGCTCAGGCAAAAGCAAACTGTGGTAGGCTCTCCAAGTTGCTCTAGTCTTCTTCAGTAAAGGAAATATGAAATAAAATTATTAAGGCTGGTAGGACTGTGTTGTGGTTTGAGTGTGGGACTATGAGTGTGGGACTATGATTCTAAGATACTAGGGTTCAATTCCCAGTTCAGCTATGAAACTCACTGGGTAACCTTGGACAAATTACATGCTCTCAGCCTTAGGGGAAAGCAATGGCAAACCTTCTCTGAACAAATCTTGCCAAGGAAACCCCAGCATATATTTGCTTAGGGTTGCCATAAATCAGAAATGATTTGAAGGCACACAACAACAACAACAACAACAACAACAACATGTAATTAGAATCCCGCTTAAACTATGCTACTTCCCTCTTATGAATTTCTCAAAATTAAATTTCATATTTGCAGGGAATGCTTGCTGGCAGAAAGAGAGCAGAGCATAGGCTAACACAGGCTTCATCTACACTGCAGATTTAATACAATTTGACAATATTACAGTAACAATAAAATCATAAAGTATAAAACATTTAAATTTACCATTACCCTTATGTCATCTAATCCCTAACGAGTCCAAATTTCAGTGCAGAAATGTTTCAGTTTTTTTTTAATACAGGTCCTATGCTACACAAAGTGAATACATACATTTCTCTACTTCTGCCCAATTTGAAGATGAAGATTTTGCTGCATTGCTCATATTCTAGATCTAGATGTATATGTTATTCAAACACAGAAACACAGAGAAGGTATATTTCCTGTTCAAATACAGAGCAGAGTGAAGGATGTGATCTGGTGACTGAGAAGGAAGGATGAAGCTAATTAAGTAACCACAGAGACACAGGCACACACCATCTTTGTGAGTTGTAGCAACAAATCAGTAAGCCATACAAAATTGTAGCAAGCTACTCTTAAGCTGTACATTTACACCCAATTGTTTTCTCTTATTTGGAGTTTTAAACGGCTCATCAAAGATTCATCACTCATGTATCACACACAAGTACCTTGTACTTGTTAGCTATGCTCATTGCCCTTCTAGCTGTCAATGAAATAAAAGAAACCTACTGCTTCTTTTAAGTATATTATTTGAAAACAGAACAAAAAAAGGGGGGGGGGGTAATTGTTGCTTTAAAGTGGCCAAAGTGAAATGCTCTATTTCAAGGATTGTTTCATGAAGAGAAGGTTGGGATATGTGGGTTGTTGTTTTTTCCCCTTTTATTCTTTTCTGTCCTTGGCAAACACTGGCTTCATTTGTTTGCCATATTTCATGTTTATTCTCAAGGCCATTTCCAGCATGAGTGCACTCCAATGTGACCCAAATTACCTATTGCTATATTATCTCTTGATTTTAGTCTATTAATTCACAAGATCCATCCAATTTCGGTCACCCTCCTCTGCCTGCTCCTTACCTTCACCCCAATGTGATCTATGCTTTATGGGATGCCTAGTCTAGAAGTTTTGTGTCATATGTGAACACATTATGTTTCCTCATCAACAACGGCATTGCTAGCACTGGGGGAGGGGGAGCAAAATATAATGCTTTGAATCTCTTAGAAAATCAAATGACAACACAAAACAATTAAAGAATGAGTTTGTCCCTAGCTTACCTCTCAGGTCATTGGAATTTTTGTATATTTTTTTTATATAAACAGATACAGCTGGCCTCAACACCTCATTTTGAAACACACACAGAGACAGACACACAACTCTATCCAGCTCTTCAGTACTTTTGAAAATTGTCCCTTCATCCACAAAAGCTCTCAGACTGCAGAAATATGGCTATCCTTGGCCCGCAGGCTTAAAATCTAAAAGAAAACAGTACAAAGAGAATAGTCTCTCCACTTTCTAACCCAGAAGGAAAGTTCACAGACAGATTTTCAGATGTGTGAAATGGCAGAGAACATGGTTCTTGTCAATTCAGTACACCCTAATTTGTCTGGATGTATTTAATTGAATGCACGATTAGGAAGAGCAACTTTAGTGATTGGAGGCAAAGAGAATGACTGAGCACAGACTTGAAAGAATCTGGCTTGCACCATTTAGGAAAAAAAGAAGGAATGTGACTGAACTACATAAATGCCTGAGCAGAGGGAGAGTTTAACGTAGTAGAGTAGCCACAGATATTTAGACTGAGCGTGAAGGAAGTAAAGTAAGCATATAAAGCATCTGGTAAACTTTTGTTCAAGGCTCCTAACATGACTTTAGTGCTTAAATTCTAACTAGAAGGAAGGTGTCAGCTCAGGCAGATTGATGGTAATATATTTTGCCTAAATATCCTAAAGGCACCAGATCCAGCCTGATATTGGAAGCTAAGCAGGGTTGGCTCTGGTTAGTGCTTGGATGGGAGATCAGCAATTAATAACTGCTACTACAGGCTATATTTCAGTGCAAGGAATGGTCAAAACTACCTCTAGGAATTCCTTACCTAAGGAAACATTATGGAATTTAGGGGCCATCATAAGTCAACACACACACACACACACACACACACCTTTGCATATGCATGTCAATATGAATATTTTTTTTTTGATAGCTATGTGTGGGTTCTGTAGAACCAAGTATAATTAAATGTTGCAAACACAAGCATAATTTAAGTCTTCAAAATGCAGTGGGACTTCAGTATCCATGGGGGAATCCGTTCCAGACTCACCCCTCCCCCCCATGGATACCAAAATTCATTAATGCTCAAGTCCTGTTGTCCCCAATGACAGCACATGCACATGCCACCATTAGGGAGAACGGGAAGTCATGAAGCAGGCACCTGGAGACATGAAAGGGGATGAGGGGCCAAAGCCCTCCCCCCCCCAGGAGTCATCCTTTTCTTCCCTTGGGAGCCCAGGCAATGGCTGCTGCAGAGGTCCCAGCTCCATCACCACCACTGCCACCTTCCTTTTCCTCTTTCTCTTCCTTCTCCTCCTAGTAGTCCTCCTTCTCTCCCTCCTCCTCCTCCTCCTCCTTGCAATTGCTTCCACCACATGAGAAGAGCAGTTTCGTCTGGATCAGGGGAGCTGCCTGCAGGGCTGTGAGGGGCCACACTGCCACCAGCAAAAGCTGCTTTTCTCTGCCAAGGTTTTCACATATCCTCTTGTACTTAAACAAGTAACAACTTCTGAAATTCCCTCTTATACACAATCTTTAAAGGTACAGGAGTCTTGTCCTGTTTTTTACTTAGCAACCATAATGGCACATTTCAAATATAGAACAAGCTACCCTGTATTGTGCCAAGCTGATTATCAGTTTCAGAGCCTGGAAAATGACTTTTTAAAAGTGATTCGTTTCCGTTTCTTGTCATAATGTACATTTCCCTGACAGTTAGACCTTCCTAGTGAAGAATTCTTAGAACCTCTCCAAACTACAAATCGCAGGAGTATATGTGATAAAGCCATGATAGTTTAAGTGGTATCAAATTCTTATCACTGTGTAGTATAAATACACTCAAAAGAATCCTTAGCCAGCACAGTCACTGTCTATGAGAGCTGTGTGATTCTGGGAAATGCCATTCAAAAAGTAACGTTTCCAACTTCTCATCCTAAATCATATGAATTGTTCTCCCACCTCCACCCCCCCACCCCCAAATATCTGCAGTATGTTTTTAAAAATATGCCTTGCTTTTGGTATACTTTCACATCTCCCAATGGAAACTTTGCAAGTTCTAGCACTTTTGATTTATTAGCATTTAGGGAAGAATTATTTAGAGCACTCTAGTTTAACTCCCTCAGCCCTTTTCTTTAAAATAGTGACTTCTAAGTCTCTCATTAACGGCTCACAGGAACATTTTGCTGCAAGGAAGTCACTGAGAAGCTTTAGATTATAATGTAGAGAACTATGAAGGTCATATAGCCAGGAAGTGCTGCCAAATTGCTATAATTTGAGCAGAGATAAATGTACATAGATCTGCATTTATTTATTTAAGTAGGTAGGTAGGATTGCTCTGAGGATAGATATACATGTTTTCAATGTAAGTAAACTCTTATTTTGTTTAGTTTGAAAGCTACTGATGGGGAAATTTGAATTCATTTTGGATGCACAGAGACAGGGGCAATGAGGCTTTTGCACACATTATTGTTCTATCAGGTGAGAGGAGTAATAACAGCTGAGCTGCCATCATGTTATTTACACAATTGCTAATGGTATGAATGGTCCATTAAAAAAAAATCAATCAATCAAATTTGGATTGGAGCAAGGGGGGAAAGAGATTTAGCCGTTTACTTTGCAGAAGAGCATTATCATGTCAAAATCATGCTATTTAGGCCTTCAAAACGTGTGATCAAGGGAGACAACTATGTATCACCATCATCACTTGGACTATATGAGCAGTGAGGGTTCTAAAGAAGAGAGCCTTTATTGTATGTTATGCATCAGGTATGAACGTGAGCTAGAGCTAGAAGTGGAAACAATATTCAAAAATATTTGATAAATGGACAAAAATATGTTTCTCAAGTGTTGGGAAACCTTGACAAGGAGAAACCTAGACTTCAGATGATTTACATAAGATTATATTATTTTAAATACAGTCATTCCTCTGCAACTGCAGGCTTGCCACCTGCAGATGGCCCTGACCTGTTTCCCCCAGTGGTGGTGGGGGTCTGGATAGGGAATTACTGTACGTTATAATATTATTTTTTGCACAGAAAAAAAAGATACTTAAATTCCATATATGAATTTTGTGGAGAATAAGTCCCAAATTGTGAATGGTTTCCTGCAGCAAGAAGAAAATAGCTGAAATTACTTGTTGCTTCCTGAGGAATAATAGGTGTTGCAGTCCAACATCTAGAGGATCACAAGTCGTTGTCACTATATATAATATCAGAACAATGGGTGGGACAATGGTTCAACCTGTGCTCAGGCAATATTTGCTAATTTTGCTGTTTTTGGGGAATTTACACTGTCATAGTTTAACTGACACTATGGCGACCAGTCTATCTTATGCAAACATTAGCTCAGCTTGATCTCTTATATCATATTGCAGGCTCATCATTTCCATTTTAGAAGGTCATAAGTGGCAGTCATTTACATGGCTATAAATCAAAGAATCAAAAGTTTCCAAAGGTCTTTAAAAAAAGAGAGAGAGAGCTAACCATAATGGCAGCATTAATAATAAATAAAAGATACATAATTTGAAATTTAACTGCCAGCAAAGCTTTGTTTAAGGTTTTATGTTTTCTTTCCTCCTCTTAAGTTTTTTTTTTTTTTTGTAAGCTGCCTTGAGCCACAAAGTAGCTTCAAAACATTTTAGATGAATAAATCAAAAGAACCTACAGAATGGGTCAGCATTAAAAAAAATCCAAAAATCATTGTAATGAAATGACTTTATTAAGTTCAAACTAAATGTCAGAAAGTTAAACAAACTGCTCTTCTGGCTGCAGGAGCATAGCTACAGAGGAGAGAGGGACAAAGACTCTTGCCCCACATAAGAACTCTGCCTCCTAAATGAAATTTTCCTTCAACCTCCACATTTATAGCACTGCAGTAACTTAAAACTTCAGTTAAGCATTTACAAATACAGTTTAGGGACCCAAAGGGAAAAGAGCAAACAAAGTGACCAAGGGAATGGAAACTAAGGGCCTCTCTACAAAGGCTAGTTTCCCCTTGCCCTCACAGCACCCTGTCTTCAGGACACAGGGCCAAATCTCTGATTTGAATGTGCACTATCTTCACAGTGTGAGGCCAGTTCTGCACCAATCCAGCCCAGCCCTCCCTTAAATCAGATTAGAAAGATTTACCTTTGCTCTGGATCTTCCAGAAAAATCTGGAGCACTCCAGAACAATGCCAGGGGATTGTCTACATGTGTCCTGCTGTGCCTCATGCACCAGCACCATTGGCACAAGTCAGTCCCACTGAGGTCACAACTGAACTTGCAGTTCAAGCAGGACACTATTTCCCTTCTGTCCAGGGATGAATCAGACCAATCTCTGTTATTGTCAAGAAGGATTCCCCCATCCTGCAAAAAATGAGATATCACTGGCTATCTATATGAGACCAGTAGTAATCATCACTACACTGCCTGGCTGCCAACAAATAACTATATCATGATAGCAGCCTGTTTTAACATTATTGTATCAATACGATATTGATCTGGTCATTTTTTTTTTAAATTGTCCTCTCTCCTTTGCTTCGGTTAGATGGTTGCATGTCAAGATCTGGATGGCAAGCTTGCATTTCCTACAAAGGCTTCTGGCTTTTTACTCTATAAAGAGACATTTATTTAATAATCAGGTTTCAGGGGCTTACATTCAGCAAAACATGTACAAATATAGTGTCCAGCCTGTTACATTGGCTCAGTAATCAAATAAAATGGAAACTGTATTCGAGAATGCAGAAGGAGACTAGGATGTGGAAGGATAGCTATGAAGCAACTAGATAAGATCTTCAAGTATAAAATCACATCATTAAATACCACATTAGGAATCATTCAAAGTGATCAGTATGTATTTTTTGAAAGCAGGACAATAAAGAAAGGTGACAGGAAGAAAAATCAACTAATTTGAAATGTGGTAGTGGTCTTGTTCTATGGATATCACGGACTGCCAAAGAGACAATAAATGGGTCCAAGAACAAACCAAGCCTTATTTCTCCCTAGAAGCCAAAATGATTAAACTGTGGCTACTATATTTTAGACATATCATGGAATGACATGATATACTGCAAAGATGATAATGCCTGAAAAAATAAAGGGGAAAAATCAGAAGAAGACCTACATTACAGATAGATTGATTCAAGCAAGGAAGCCATGGCTCTCATTTTGTAAGATCTGAGCAGGGCTGTTGATAACCAGGCAGCTCTTGGAGGTCTCTCATTTATAGAGCTGGCATAGGTAAAAACCAATTTAGCAACCAATTAAAAGAAACAAGAAAAAGATTCCAGGAGAGCACCTAATTTTTTTTATGGTGGTGTCCCAGAGTGATTTCTTTTAGTGCTTTTGAATGGATTTTTATGTTTTATGTTAGCAAATTAAAGTGTGTTGACAGCCTTTAACCCCTTTCTTATTTTTTGCAGAATAATTCTTTGCAGGGTCATTTCATCCAGTCACACATTACAACACAGAAATGTCTAAACAAGTTGTGTGTGTGGGGGGGGGACTACATGATGGAGCAAATCAGAGGCCATTTTTGGATTTTAGAATGCTAAATTTCTATAAAACCAGCATACATTTTTTTAAAAAAGTTCTGACCCTCTGTTTTGCACGCCTGTTATTTATATGTGGTCCTACTTGTTTTAACCAGCAGGGGTCTCTAAACTGAATAGAAACAATCTTCTATTTCTGGATGAGCATACATCTAACAGAGCTGAGGCCATATTCCCTTGTAGTGCATGGAGAGACATTATAAAAGGGAGAAAGATTACATTGACTGGAAAGGAGAGCTACAAAAATTATCAAAAGATTGATGGGAAAGTCATATAAATATTCCAGTTACAAAGATTAGCAAACTCCTGGCAGCACAGCACTGGATGATGAAACAGTATGGTATAGTATATAGAGCAAATAGATCTCATTTCAAGTTGTTCACTTTCTGCAGAATGGACTTTCTAGCGTTCAGTGGCAGCTGGTGGCTCTGATGTTATTGGGGCAGTTTATATTTTGCGATGAATTTTAAAGACTGGACATTAAAATTGCTGTACAAGATACTGAATCTATTTTGGTCGGACTAGAACCTGGAATGGATTCATCAGTCCACAGACTGGTAGAATTGTTATCAGAATAATATGAGAAATGCCATGTTGGCATGAAGCCTCGAAGGTAACATGGGCCATATTTGGGATGTTATTTATTTATTTATTTATTTATCTATCTACTTCATACTTGTAGACCATTATTGTAATGGGCTACACATGTGATAAATAAATATTGGCTTTGGGATAAATTCAATTGCTAGCCCAAACTAGAGCAGAGCCATTGAATAAACTGCTGAACTGTAAATCAGTATTTGCATAAATCCTATGGATTACATGGGCATTCTCTAATCAAGACTATCAATTGGATACTGTGTTTAAAATGGAAATGATTTTTCTAACTAAAAATAAAGAATCACAACTCTGGAGGTCATCTAAGGTCAGGAGCCTCATTTGAAATCAAGGGAAGGAATCATATGGCCCTGCAGAATATGTGGTTGATTTTAAATTTCCTGGGGTGGCTGTTAATTGTTGCTATAGGTTGACAGAGAGCTACAGTTAGGCATGGATAAGGAAGATTTAGTCAGGTTGTGAGAGATTACAATAAATGGAAGTTGTTCGGAGTAAATTTACTGGACTTATTTTAAGATATTTTTTGCCAATGAGACATTCCTTGCAACACTGGTGATAGCAAAACTTTCTCAATAGTCAGTTTTTGGCATATATACATATGTGTGTGTGTGTGTGTGTATGATTGAAAGAGACCTTTAGTGATCATATTCATTTTGTAAAATATAATCACTGTAATAAAATCTCTGTTAACAATCTGGTCTGTCTCTAATGGTGGTATGTCTTCTCATGTTGTTGTTGTGTACCTTCATTATCGACTAACAGCGATCCTAAGGTGAACCTGTCATGTCATTTTCTTGGCAAGGTTTGTTCAGAGAACATTTGCCATTGCCTTCCCCTGAGGCAGAGAACACGTGACTTGCCCAAGGTCTCCCAATGGTTTTCATGGCCAGGCGGGGAATCGATCACTGGTCTCCAGGGTTTCAGTCCAACACTCAAACCGCTATGCCTCACTGGCTCCCATTTCCTCTCATGCCTGAACCTAATGGTTCAGGATATCAGATAAAGTATTGGAGGTAGCAGAATGCATATTAGTGTGTGTGTGTGTGTGTGTGTGTGTGAGAGAGAGAGAGAGAGAGAGAGAGAGAGAGGAATCAGAGCCTATACGGCTATATATGCATACACCTCAAGAAAAATTAACTACTAAGGGTAGAACTGAGAGAAGAAACTAATTCCAAGCACCTTCCTTACAAGATCTTCTTTACACATGGTCACTTTTCCTCTGCAAGTCAGTATCCCATTGTTTGGTCTGTATTTCAAATGCTAATACTTTAGCATATAATGCTAGTGACAGAGCAGGGCCAGTTTTTGTTGTGTAAGTTTAGCATCAACTGCTGCACTTTTACTCTTCCTGACCACCGTCTTCTGGCAACACTTGAACAAGCAGAATATCTTTGGTTTTTGCAGACTAGTACAAAGTATTATGCTAAACCTTTGGTAACCATGTGAGCAAAACAAACCAAGCTTCTCATTCAGTTATAAGCACTTCTGTCTCCATGTAAATATAAGTAGTATTTATGTGAGTATCCAAAAATTTGGAGCATCTAATCCTATTCTTTTGTAGCACAAGAAAAATGGAAAATTTCACAGCTACATCTATTTTTGTAATTTAGAGATGCTGTCTCTGTTTTGCCGAACAAGTTAAAAATGCAGTAGTGGCTGCTGAATGTTTCTTGATAAAGCTATAATGCAACACTGATCAATAGAAGCAACTTTTAATAGATAACACATTTGTGGTTTTTTCTTCTGTGGATTGATTTTTGTTGAATTAAAATGTAATGGGATTACAGCCAATTTATAAAATTGCTTCTTTCTATCCTATGTATGATTAATAGGGATTAAGATAAATATTTTCATAGGGACTTAATGGGATTTTCTATTTTCACGGGTTCTTTTTAAAGCAGTTTTATATTAGCGATTAGTGAGCTATTAGAAAGGCGTCTACAGAAATGAAGCATAGAAAATCAAGGAGAAAATAAACCAATCACCTAATGGCAATGAATGATCCAAGTATTTGCTTTTTATCATCCATAAATACAGATAATAAAGCACTAAGGTTCAGTGTGGTTTTAAGTCCGTTGCTGCATAATTAATGGCACTGTAAAATAAAACTGTTTGTATATTACAGGGGAAAAGGTCACTTTTAAGAAAAGAAAGACAAAATTTGTGACTGCCTAACTATCTAGAGTTTTTGTTGGTTTTTACTTTTCTCAAAGCCAGTTTTCATACTTGCATGCATTCAGCGGCTAGCTGTACCAGATCCATTGCATCAAGGACATCAAAGGAAGGAGGACAATAACATTGTTCAATTGTTAGTCATCTATGTGGTTAACACATGAAGAGGGGTTCAAAGCGAGTGAACTCAAATTGTTTTCAAACTGTTGTCCTATTCACAGTGCAAATGGCTTGCATAGTACTGCCACAATATTCCTTTTAAAGACCACTTTTTGAAACAGTGAGAAAAGATCCTGAAGTTTTGGATGCTGACCAAAAAGCAAGGTAAAACATATAAAGTATTGGCTGAAAGCCTATATCATCAAATGTATTGATGAATTTCCATCATCATAGTTATGTCTCACAATGCCTCTTCCAAACCCAGCTTTTCGTCCCAGCTGAAGGGGTTTCCAAGGTGCCTGAGATCAGAGCTGGGAAATGGCATGTGCAGTGCTCTCCTAGTGATGACATGCATTGGGAAAAAAAGGCAGCTCAAGAGATCCCCTTAGAATCCTTCTGCAACAACTTGGACCAATGTGTGTTGTGACCAGAAGGGCATTGATCGGAAGAGCTGTTCAACAGTGGAATATGCTCCCTCAGAGTGTGGTAGAATCTCCTTCTTTCAAGTTTTTAAACAGAGGCTGGGTGGCCATCTGTCAGGACTATTTTGATTGTGAATTCCTGCATAGCAAGGGGTTGGACTGGATGGCCCTTGAGGTCTCTTCCAATTCTATGATTCTATGTTTGTTCACTAATGACCATAAACACCCCCCCCCCAGCAGTAACAATATTGTAGGTACAACTTATGATATCTTAGCTATAGAACAACATGCTAGCTAACTATTTTTTAACAGAAAAGAATGCAGGACTAATAGAAATAACTCCAATAGAATCCCTATGTGTGCTGGAGACCTCATAAGCCTTTCTTTATTCTGAAACAAAGTGTTGGGGAGTTGAAGGATAACTTTAACAAAATTGGGCACAAAAAACAGCAAGGTAGTCTTCAAAGTCTCTCACAAACCTTCTGATCTTACTATCACAAGGAAGCTAATTCACTAATAGGGAGTCACTATTCATTGCTACTGAAGAAGTCAGACATCTAAACATGGGACTAGAACTGGTTTAAATGGCCAGCAGCAGATATCCAATTTTGTTGCCAGATTTGATGGAGCTACAGTTCATGTTTGGATGAAATTATGGGGGTGACTTACCCACATTTCTAAGACATGACCTATACATCATCCTTTCAGATAGTAGAGCACTAATATAAGTAGCATTACAACTAGGTCCTTCCACACTGGTAATTTTTGTTTGTTTGTGCCTTTTTTTCTAACCTAAGTTTTTAAAGTTAAGGTGACCCTGAGGTGAATCTAGCACAGGGTTTTCTGGGGCGAAGAGTGTGTGACTTGCTCAAGGTCATCTAAGCAAGGAATTAAACCCTGGTTTCTATAATCCAACTCTCAAATCACTACACCACGCCGGTTTACACTGCAAATTACCACCCCTATTAAATTTGGCCCATGAAAAAGTCAACAAGACTTACTGCTTTATCACACTAAGGGGCAAACAGGATTTAAATGAAAGTTAAACTGGAAATGGCCTATGTTTATCACAGGGCATTTCCTGTTTAACTCTTGTTTAAATCCTGTTTGCCCCCTACTGTGATAAAACAGTTTTAGATTGATTCTGAATAATTCAAAGACATTTACAAATTTTACTGCAGATTTGTATATTTGGGGGATGGAAAGAACTCAAGGATTTTTTTAAAAAATCAAACACAGGAGAAAGCAAAACTGACCCCCCCCCACACACCATTTGTACACTGACTAAACCTTCTGTTATTAGTTTGTGTGCCTTAATTTGCCATTTCTGGCATAAGTCCTATATCTGCCTGCTTCTTTATCTTTATTTTATTTTTAATCCTATTACAATAACATAATGGCCTGTATCTGTACGTCCCCTTTTATATTTCAGTCTTGAATAGGTTACATATAAATAAATACTTCAATCCAATGTGTATGTATATCAGTCTGATAATTCAGAATTTACATATATCTTAATTTAATGATGGGGATGTCATACATATTTAGTAGCTTGTTGCCTCTCTTATGCAAATAAGGAAATTTATTTAACATATTCCATACAAATGCCCATGACAAGTTTCATATCAGGCCCCAAGCTGCTTAATTCCAATCTTTTCTGCTCATGCTACTTAAGGAGTTTACCATACTCATATCCAAATAAAGCAATCAAAATCTCAATTGTTTTCTATTGGCAAATTTACTGCAGGAAATCCTTCTTCTGAAGGCATACAATGGTTCTTGATTTCTCTAGAGTAAATAGAAGCCATGGAAAACAAGCTTTATCCTGTTGTTTGTACATTTCTCCAAAGACCAAAATTTTAAAAGCTCATGCATGAATGATGAAAATGAAACTCTTAAGGGATACATACAAGTTGAAAATAAAATATAGGTTGAAAATGAAACACAATTTTCCTAAAATGTTGTGTGTTGATGTGTGTCTTAAGATGAAATTACAGAAAATAATTGAAACTGTGATATGTTGACTGGAGTAGAAAGCATATCCAGATGGTATTTTAAAGACTCGGGGTACATCTTCACTGTAGAAAGAATGCAGTCTGACACCACTTTAACTGCCATGATTTGTAGTATTGTGAGGCAGCAGCACTCTGGTAGAGACTACTAAAGACCTTGTAAAACTGCAAATCCCAGGATTCCATAGGATGAAACTACAACACATGAAATGGTGTCAAACTGCATTATTTCTACAATGTAGATGCACCCTCAGTCCCCCAAACTAATTATATTTTTTAGTCTTGCAAAAGGGACATAGTGGCTCAGTAACACACTGACCCTAATGACTGCAAGATCAACAAGTCAGCAGTTGAAGGTCCCATTGTCATGCAACAGAGCAAGGTTCCATCATTAGTCCCAGTTTCTGCCAACCTAACAGTTGGAAAGCATGTAAAAGTGCAAGTAGATAAATAGGTACCACTTCGGTGGGAAGGTGACAACGTAAATAGGTACCACTTCGGTGGGAAGGTAACAGCATTCTGTGCAGTCATGCTGGCCATATTATCACAGAGATGTCCTTGACAAGGCTAGCTCTTTGGCCTAGTACTGGAGATGAGCAGTAATGCAAGACTAAAAGGTAAAGGTAAAGGTTTCCCCTTTGACAAGGTTTTCAAGTCATGTCCAACTGTAGGGGGCAGTGCTCATCTCTGTTACTAGTACCTCTAATATGTCGAGTAAGTATAAATCCACATATTA
This sequence comes from Urosaurus nigricauda, assembly GCA_034509955.1. NCBI lineage: Eukaryota > Metazoa > Chordata > Lepidosauria > Squamata > Phrynosomatidae > Urosaurus > Urosaurus nigricauda. The sequence continues at coordinate 248,149,598 of JAOEGL010000003.1, forward strand.
GGTCTCTATAAGAGAAGACTAGTGAAAGAAAAAGCTATCCCTGGATGCCATTTTGGAGGAAGTCTTCAAGTGGTGGCTAGCAGGTTCAAAATGAAGGTTGTTTTGTGTATTTGGGATTTATTTATTTGTTTATTTCACCCCTTTTTGGGAAAGGTGTTATGAAGATTTTTGTGCAAAAAGTTGCAGGTGACCAAACTGAATTGATTTTATTTTAAAAACTGCATTTTGCAGAAAATGTAATGCACAAAATACAATTAATTCCATTCTGTTCTGTGTTTACAATGTTATAAACTGCACTTATGAATCCTAAATATTGCAATTAACATTTGACAATGGTGTCATGCCACCATTGTAATAATTTCAAATGGCCACTCTCAACCCACCTTAGAAGCGAGGCAGCCACATCAATCAAAGGAGTTCTGAGGTGCTAGAGTATGACACATTCCAGGAGGTGGAGTATAAAAATCAGTTGCAACAGGACTTCACGGGAATCCCTGGTACTGTTTTTTGTACTGGGCTGGATGTGTCATTGATCAGCATCCCAATCTCCAGTGCATTGGGACTTCTTCAGTAATGAATGGTTGCCTATTTTCTAAGGTGGCGCTTAGAGGGTCTATGTATCAAAAGTAACTATTACAGTGGAGTTCTGTTGTTATAGCTACATCTGAAAATGTAGGATCCCAGACTTTTTGTTGTTGTTGTTGTTGTTGTTGTTGTTCTCACTCCTACTGATGAAAAAAAAAAAAACTAGACTTTTAGGTTTTGCTGCCTGTCTCTAAGCACTGAGACTTGAGACGGTTTAAAAATATAATACAATACATACAATACATACAAAAATGTAGGAAGAGCATAAAATGATAATTTTAAATGTTTTGCTCCTATTTCACTCCTCTATCTTAACTCAATTGAATAATGATAATAATTGAACAAGCCAGGAAAAGGAAAATGATTTCTGAATCCATAGTTATGTTTAGATCTGCTGAAACAAGCCAAGGCCATAACTTGCTTTAAACTAGAGTTTCTTTTGGTTTACAAATCTGCATATTTGTGTACTTAATTACGATCCTAGGTTCAGATGCCATGCAAGGCATAAAGCACCATATTCATTTCATGATTTATTAAGTCTGGATTGTTGGTATATTGCCATTGTATTATTTTTTTTAGTGTTGAAATAAATAAGATTGTGTTCAAAGTATTCTGTCTGAAGTCAGAATTCCTGCTACATTTTTACAACAGGGTCTTTGATTTTTCTTTACTTGTGTTTCCTTTACTCAGTGTATCAAGTACCATTAGCATATACTTGCCTGTGCTACTGCATGCAAGACTCCCACGAGATTTTGTTAGGGGTTAAAAAGTCTACTCATCCAGATGGCTGATGCAAAAGACAAAGATGTCATAGTGCAGAATACTTTCTCACTGCATTGTAAGTTTCCCAATGTCCCAGTAATCATATTTCATGGGGGATTATCATATATCAGTAGTGACATTTACTAGCTTTAGGAAGAATGAAAGAAAGCAAAATTGCCTGCCACCAGCTTACCCAATTCTTTTCCTTAGGAATTTCCAGAGATGTTTTGTTTATACTTCTTATTTTCCTTCCTATGCAATTCTTCTGAATTACAAAAAATTTGGAGTGACATTTCATTAAGAACAATTGCAAATTGTGAGGTGTTTTTTTTTTAAAAGAATCTATTCTTTTCCTGAGAGGTGACTTTACATTCCAAGATTTAACACACAGCCAGATTTGTGAGTCTTATTAGTGACTGTCACTACAGTATTTCTCAAGGGATATCACACTTTAAAACCACCTTCTTCCAGAGCCCTTTAGTAGCTTTCATTTTTAAAATATAATTGTATAGCTATGGATCCCTTTATTCATTTCATAACACATAAAAAAGAAAATAAGGGCCATTCATTTCACGCTACTAAACAAACACCAGAGTTCTGAAATAGTTCCAAATGTCATATGTCATTTGTTTGAAGTAGCCAGTTTCACTGGTTTAGAAACCCCTTAGTCTCACCCCAACCTGAGCACTCATTTCCACCAACTAAATACCTTTTCTCTCTACTCACCCACTCACCCACCAGTGCAAGTGAGCTTCTTCTTCTCTCACCCACCAGTCCAACTACCCCAGAGTTCTTTCCAACACAGATGACTTCTTTCACTCTACTCACTCACCTAGTTGCTCTTTCTGTACCCCCACTACGCACTTAGTGGCTGAAGATGGCATCTCAGCTTGAAATCATATTTAAATGGATGAAAAATAAACTATTTTAAAAACTAAATTGCCCTAAGGAAATACCCCTTAGGTCTTCTTACTGTGCATGGCAAGTTTCAGCTGTCAGGTTTCATGGTCTCAGAACCATAACAGAGATAGACAGAAGCCCTGGTACACACAAATTACTTCTTTAACAGAACGTTTGGTACCAGAGGCAGAAATGACATTGAAAGAATAGGAATAGGTTCCTGTATTACCAATAGGAGAAGGAGAAGGGGAAAAGCAGTTCATCATGTTTCAATAAACCTTTACTCCAAAACTAACAATATGAATATGGGGAATGAAATAAACTATTGAGGTAAACCTTGCATATGAGTCCCAGTTTTGGGGAAAGGGTGGGATATAAATACTTCAATACTCCTTTTCTGTTTCTGTTGACAGCACTTCTATTCATCCCTTTCAGCAAGCCCGCAGTCTCGGCTTCATCTTTGATTCCTCTCTGTCATTTATTCCCCAGATTCAGGCCACTGCCAAGACCTGTAGATTCTCTCTCTACAACATTGCTAAAATCCATCCTTTCCTCTCAGCCTCCACCACCAAGACTGTGGTCCATGCCCTGGTGGTCTCACAACTTGATTATTGTAACCTTCTTCTGACAAGGCTTCCTCTCTCTCACCTCCATACTCTAATCTCTTTCCAGAACTCAGTTGCACGTATTATCACATCTGCTCGCCGCTTTGACCATGTTTCTCCCCTCTTATCCTCCCTTCACTGGTTCCCCTTCCCCTTCTGCATTCAGTACAAGCTTTTGTTGTTGATTTTCAAAGCCCTCCATGGACTGGCCCCTCCATACTTGTCTGAACTGCTTTCGCCTCACACTCCTTCTCGTACCCTCCGTTCTGGTAGTCAAGGTCTCCTGTTCCAGCCAAGGATTTCCACTGCCCCATCCCGGATTCGTCCCTTCTCACTTGCTGCCCCTCACTCCTGGAACCTTCTTCCCCCACATGCATGCCTCATCACTTCTCTAACTAGTTTCAAAATTAATTTAAAGACTGTATTGTTTAGGGAAGCGTTCCCAGGATTGTGCCATCTGCCCCAGGATGCCTCCTTTTAACTATGTATTAAGAAGCCGTGCCCTCCCTCCAGTCCATCTGCCTTGGTCCTGGCCCCAGAGGGAGAGAAGAACCACTGCACCTCATCCCCTTCCCACCACCTTCCCCTCTTCCTTTTGTGTTGTCTCTTTTAGACTGTAAGCCTGAGGGCAGGGATCCGTCTAATTATAAGATTGTATGTACAGCACAGTGTAAATTTACAGTGCTATATAAAATAAATAAATAAATAAATAAATGTAACAACAACAACAATTGCATATGTTAACAAAAATATCTGAACCTTTCAGAGACTACTTGAAAGCATCTTCCAAAAGGTATCCAAAGAGTTTTTCCCCCACTGGCTTCCTTATGATTTACATTTTGGTGGCCAGATTTTTGGATCTATTTTTCTTAAACATGCTGGAGTAGCTTGTAAGGCAGCCATATCTGTCTCCCCTTTTCTTTCTGTTTTGCTGATCAGGCATGTTCAATAAGGGATTCTAGAGGCAGCTGCTATTTACTTTGCCTGTTACAGCCAGGCATACACAGCTACAGTAGGTCTGGCTAGAGCAAAATCCCATTCGTTCTCAGCTCAAGCTTTATTGCATTGTTTATTGCAGACATGCTGCTGCTACCTGACCCCAAAATTCTGTGTTTCTTTAGCCTGCCTTCACCAAACTCACAATATATAGGCTGCTGAAATTATAATAATTAAAAAGAATTTGTATAAAGAAGCTTCTTTGTCAAAGGCTTTGTTAAATGAAATATACCCATAATTTACTATGTGCAAAGAACTGGTGGGACAATAAACCTGAAAAAAATGTTGAAAATGGGGAAGTAAAAATCTCATTGAACATTAAGATTCAAATTAATAAACAATTAGAACATAATGGGGCTTTCTAGATTGGCAGGAAAGGGTGACATGAAGTTGCCTTTTCCTTAATACTTAGCAGCTGCACTGCAAGTCCCAGGTGTGTAATAAAAAGGCATAGGGCAGCTACACTGAGGAGGTGTGGGGACGACTTATCTGAAGTCTTTTCTGTTGCTCAGCAACTACATTGGAAGCTGTCAGGATGCTAGAAACACAGGCGGAGCAGCTGCACAGGTGGCAATGAATGGGGCTTTGGGCCACACTGAACCTTTAATATTTTTGTTGTTGTTGTTGCTGGCTGCGAACTGTGCAGTTGCACCGGTACATCATACAGGCAATTGTATTGCCAGCTGCGAACTGCGCAGTTGCGCAGGTACATCACACATAAACTGTGCAGTTATGAAGATCTGTGAAATTACCATTGTGGTTTCGCTTCCCTTTTTAAAGTGCGCAATTGCATCAGTGCACCATGAATGAACCCCTTTATTTTATAATAATAATAATTATTAACAGCACTGGTGTTGCAGTGGTTAAATGCCTGTACTGCAGCCACTCACTCAAAACCAGAAGGTGGCGAGTTCAAGACCAGCAAAGGGCTGACGCTTGACTCAGGCTTGCATCCTTCCGAGGTCGCTAAAATGAGTACCCAGATTGTTGGGGGCAAATAGCTTACAATTGTAAATGAAGCTGTTTGTTCAACAAATTGTAAGCCACTTTATTATTATTATTATTATTATTATTAATAATTATTATTATTTATACCCCACCCCTTTGAGATCAATCGAGGTGGCTTACACATTAAAATACTATTACATCAATAAAACAAACTGCATCCCTCCCCCCCCCTTAAAAAGATATTAAATCTGTTACAATTTAAGTTTATGAATAAACTTCTTTATTTTATGAATGAATTGACATTTTATGCACAGTTGCATAACAGTTACAGCATCCCAGGGTCCCTACTGTGCATGTCTAGGGTTTGGATTAGAGCTGGAGCTAGGGTTTGGGAGCTTTAAAAAACTGCACAGTTGCACTGCAGCATTTAGACGCAGCTGCACTGTTACACCCTTTTTAAGAAGAAGCTGGGAAAAGCAGCTCCTTTTTAAAGCTGCTTTCCCCCCACTAAAATGCAAAAGAAGTGCCTTCATGCCAAACTTTCAGTGTGGGTCATCTAAAGCCTACACTTTCATGCAGGCATGAACACACCCCTTTTTGCCAGGCTAGACCAGCCCATTATGTCAGATATGACTCTTATTGAGAAAAAAAAATTGGATTATAGATGTGGCAACCCTTGGCACAGGATCAAAAACAATGAAAAAGGAAAGATAATAAAATATAAAAACTGTGAGAAAACAATAACAACTGTGGTTCCAGTGATGATAGGTGCTCTGGGAGCAATTCCAGGCAAACTTGACAAAACATCAGAATGGAACCACCATAGATCAGCTTTCTAGAATAAAGTTGCAAAAACTGACATACTTGGAGCATCTCACATTTTCTGGTGACACCTATGGTGTCCTAGATTCTTGGACATAATCTGGATCAATAATGGTCCAAAATTCCATTCAGTAGCATCTGGGAGACTGTGAAACTAATAACTTTTCAGATGTTTTGAAAATAGTAATTTCTTAGATGTTACTGCTCTCCCTTTCACTGGGCTGGGTATTTCAAAACCACCTTTCTTCATACTGCCTGACTGATCTATTTTATTTGTCTATCCACAAGATAATTGTAGGCAGATTTGCACTAACAGTTCTGTTGGGAACTAATAGCCTGTGCAAACCGGCCATTAAGGCTGGCCTGGGGGTAGAGTAGGGGCGTGGCATCTATATGATGCACTCCCTGACTCCGCCCCCATGGTGTTGTGATGCCATGTGCCATTCCACATAGCGTTCAGCATCACAGTGTTTTTCTGGTGCTGCGTCCACATGATGCAACCCCAAAGGAGCACCTTAAATCTGCGGCGCCACAGTTATCGCCCCCCTTCCAGGGTGCAAAAAGGAACCACTTTTTGCAGCTCTTTTTTGAGTCCAGGAAAAGCCAGCCCTGATGGAGGCAGCTACAGGCAGCCCCTTAGGGGTGGTCTGCATAGCCCCTAAGTTGTAAAGAAAAGCCACAATAAAATGGGTGTAGAAAAGGGTTGTTTATATAGAGGACATATAACAACATTATCTGAGCAGCATATCCAGGTCATAGTACCAGGCTATTAAAAGTGATTGTTATTCTGGTATAAAGGTCTTAACTTTATATGTTGAATGTTGAAATGTGAGATACAAGAAGATACTTTTTACCCTTCAGAAACAGGTTGGTCCTGTAATAAAGTGTAAAATTATTGGAGACAATACAGAAATTAATGCAATATATTTTTGAAATACAGAACTGAATTAAGACTGGAATTGTTTATTCTATTGGGTGCCACAGGTTCTGTCCTGGGCCCAGTGCTATTCAACATCTTTATCAATGACTTGCATGAAGGAATAGGGGGCGTGCTTATCAAATTTGCAGATGACATCAAATTAGAAGGAATAGCTAATACCCCAGAGGAGAGGATCAAAATTCAAAATTACCTGAATAGATTAGAAAGCTGGGCCAAATCTAACAAAATGAATTTCAAGTGGTACTGCACTTGGCGGCGGCGGCGGCGGGGGGGGGGGGGATGAAATATATAGATATAGGATGGGGGACACTTGGCTTAACAAGACTACATGTGAAAGGATCTAGGAGTTCTAGTAAACCACAAGTTAAAAATGAGTCAACAGTGTGAAGTGGCAGCTAAAAAGGCCAATGCATTTTGGGCTTCATTAATAGAAGTACAGTGTCTCAATCAAGGGAAGTAATAGTGCTCCGGTCAAGCCTCACCTGGAATATTGTTCTGGGTGCCACAATTTAAAAAGGATGTTGACAAGCTAGAATGTGTCCAAAGGAGGGCAACTAAAATGCTGAAAGATCTGGAAACCATGCCATATAAGGAATGACTTAGGAAGCTGTGTATGTTTAGCCTGGAGAAGAGACAGTTAAGCGGTAGTATGATAGCCCTGTTTAACTATATGAAGGGATGTCATGTTGAGGATGGAGCAATTTTGTTTTCTGCTGCTCCAGAGTATAGGACCCAGAACAACGGATGCAAGCTACAGGAAAATAGATGTCACCTGATCAATAGGAGGAACTTCCTGTCAATAAGAGCCTTTCGACAGTGGAACACACTCTCTTGGGCAGTGGTGGAGTCTCCTTTAAACAGAGGCTGGATAGCCATCTATTGGGAATGCTTTGATTTTGACTTCCTGCATGGTGGGGGGGGGATTGGACTAGGTGGCTCTTATAGTCTCTTTCAAATCTATGCTTCTATGAGTGTATGATTCTATGTTGGGCATATTAAAGGAGAAATTTAATAATGTAAATTATAAAGTGATGCATTATATGATCATTGCAGCAAGATTATTGTTTGTCTAGAATTGGAAAATAGATTGTCTTTCTACAGAAGAAAAGTGCACTATTAAAGTTTTCAAGTTGGTCTAGATGGACAAAATGGTGACTTTGGTCAAAGAAAAATCATTGGATTTCAAAAAAGCCTGGGAATGGTTTCTGTCTTATATGAGGGAAAAAGCAGTGAAGATTTTGGTTATGGAAACTGAGGCTTGAAACAATTTTGTTTAACTATTTAGGCCAGAAGTAACACAAATAGCATACTAGATAGTATCAGTGAGAAATTACATACTGAGCTGTAAATTTTTAAGGCATGGGAGGTGGGACATCAAGTGTAATTTATGTTAGTTATAGTTGGTGATATGTTATTATAGGTGTTATACGTTTTAGTTTTACATAAGTAGACTAAATGGGTGGGAAGGGGTGGAGTAATGTAATTTTTAGGGTGTGTTTTTTTAATTTATTGTAAGATTGTATTTTGTGTTTGGTTATTGTTTTGTTTTTAGTTATGCATATTTTGTGTTTCTGAAAAAAAATCATTTTAATTTTATTTTTTTAAAAAATTGTATTTCCTTTTGTTATTTCATTTTTCTTTTGGGATTATCAGAATATTTAGCACCATCCTTTTGGAACAAAGGGCAAGGCAAGTTGAAACCATAGACCTTCAGTGAAAAGAACACTGAGAACCACATCAAAGTATTTTTAAAAGGAACTTAAGTGTGAAATCTTTCCAAACTCATTTCTGTTTTCCACATTGGGAGTCTGAATAGTTACCAAGGGAACTTTTCAAAAACTTTGCCAGAAACAAAATTCTTTTAAAGGGAGGCTTCAGCGCAAGTCATCGCAGCTGTACTCCTAAACAGATAAATATGCTGTTATTGTTATAAATTCTAACAGTGTACATTTTAGGTTCAGAAAACGGCCACACTGGAGTTCTTTATGCCAAAATCCCAGGTTCATGGCCAGGCTTCTCAGTTTAAAAGGTATGGCCTGAAAAGAAGCTTGACTCCTTGAAGATTTCTTGTCACAACAAATAGTAAATGACTGGAGTATATCTATGTCATTTTGGATTTGGAATATTTGGAACCTAATCAGAAGCACTGCAATCATAAGGTTGGATGGGTCTTAAGAGGCCATTTATTCTAATCCCACTAGAGATTGGTCATTGGCACCCAAAGCTACAACATTATAAGAATTTATTGTCCAGCTCTGCTCAGTAGTAGTTTGAACATTGGACTACTATTCTGGAGACCAGAATTCAAATCCCTATGTAGTCACGAAAACTTCCTGGGTGACCTTGAGCAAGTCACACTCTCTCAGCTTCAAAGAAAGACAAAGGCAAACCTCTATCTGAACAAATCTTGCCAAGAAAACCCTGTGATGGCTTGCCTTAGAATTGCCATAAATTGGAAATGACTTGAAGGCACACAACAACAACAATCTTCAGAACAAAGGAGCCCTCCCTCCGGTAACTGGTTCTGTGGATTATCCACTTAGTGTCAAGACATTTATCCTAAAGTTCAGCCATCCTTTTGCAACTTAACCCCACTAGATCTAGTCCTGCCTTTTGCAGTAACAGAGAATAATTTTTTGCAAGTCTTTGTATATACAAAATTTGAAAAATGTTATCATATCCCTTACTAAGTCTTATCTCTTCTGAGCTGTTTGCTTTACTGTAGGCTATATTCAGAAAAAGAAAATTACAAGCTATTTATGTGGTTTTACTAAGGGAGCCCAACAAAATTCATGGGATCAACATAATCTGATTGCACATACATACAGTGTCCTAAACATGGGACTTCTATTGAAGAGTATTTGGAAACTCCAGGTCATTCAAAGAGCCACAGCTGGCCTGGTAACTGAGCTTAGTTATATTCATCATACAACTTGATACTTACAACAGCTCCACTGGCTTCTGCTCTATTTCCAGGCACATTTCAAAGTGCTGGTTGCCAGCCCTTTACAGCCTGAATTTAAGTTATCTGAAGGACACTATTTCCCCTTATGACCCTGGTGTTTTAAAATATTCAAGGGAGGCACCTCCCTCCATCCTACCACAGATAAACCATGGACACAACACAGGAGAGGGATTTCTTGGATGAAGTTTACTAGTATATGGGCAAGAAAACCTTGGGAGCAGATAGGAGTATTTTGGCCAGTGATATATCTTTATTCCATGTAATAAAAGGGCTATAATTAGTCATAATGTGTAGATTTTGAAATAAAAATAACATTTTTGGTAGAAGATTAATTTTGATTACTGAAATCTTCCCTATCCATGAAAAGTGTAATTTCACACTTCTTAACATTTTTTCAGTTCTTGCCATGTTTTTAAATCATTATTTTTAAATAAATCAGTATTTTTCATCATCAATTTAATCACTAAATATCGTACCATCTTTTGTAATTTAAAATTGGACTTTTAAACTATTTCTTGTTTTTCTTTTTCACAAGCATTCATTATTAATGTTTCCATCTTTTCTTTATTCATTTTAAACCCAGAAACTTTTCCATATTGTTGCAATGTCCTTGCTACCTCTTTTACATCATCCAATGGATTTGATAAAAATAAAACCAAATTGTCCGCATAAGCTTTTAACTTATATTCCTTTTTCTTACTTTTAAACTCTCACGAGGGGAAAAGGCTTTCAATAACATTCTGTATTATCTTTGTTTGTTGAATTGTCAGGCTAATGATGCAGAAGGAGGGGAGATCTCAAAAAAACAGAGTGGAAGCTACAAACTGAGCAGCAAAATCCTTCCATTTACAGAATGCAGAATCTTGATAGAACACATTGTGCTTGTATGCAGCTTGTTCAGTTATATGATTATGTAATAAAGACAATAAAACAAAGTGCTGAGGGAAAGGAGTATCTGCTATACTTATTTCCAGTGTTCTGGATAAAACAGAGTGTTGCAATCCAAATCTGTTCCATGGAGTAGACCTTTCCCTTCCACAGAGAACACACTGAATTGGCAATCTCTGAGAAAGCCTCTGCACTGAAATAACAGGTGGATGTAGGACCAAAGAAGGTCAGAGATGTATTGGCAGAGACGTGCAGAGAAGCTTTTATTACCATGCCAATAGACAACCTCCTTCCAATTTTTGCAGCATGGTTTGCCAGCATAACATTGCAAATGCAACCAAGAGGCAGGCCCTAGTCTCTGACTGAATCATTATTTCACAGTATTTGTGAATTCTATATGCAGACTAACTGTAGAGATGATCCTGCCACTCCACTGTACTTCTAGGAAATAGCTGTCATTCATCTTTTATGTATTATGGTATGTTTCCTCAAATATACAATGATACCTTTTTTCCCAACAGAACTTTGGTAAAAACAAAAGTTCTTTTCTTGCTCTGGACTACACCAAGATCCACCAATCATTATGTACTGCTTTACTTACTGTATGTATCTTAACAGGAATTGTAAAAACATAAGTTAAGAAGCAGAGCCCTCCCTCCAGTCCATCTGGTGCCATCTGGGAATGAAGTGACAAGAGTTACATTGACAGAAAATTTAGAGTGGGTCTACAGCTAAAGCTTATCTGAGGGCCTACTCTGTTTCAGTACAATATCCGTTGTGGTTTGGTTCCAAGATGCTCTGTGGATACCAAAATCCATGGATGTTCAAGTCCCATTAATACAGTGATGTAGTAAAATGGTGTCCCTTATCTAAAATGGCAATACCAAGGTTTGTATTTGGAATTTATATATTTTCTGAATATTTTCAAGCTGTGGATGCTTGAATCTGTGGATTTAAAAAATCCATGGATATTGAGAGCCAACTGTACAGGCAGCAAAGAAAAAAAAATCTTATCTGCCTCTATTACATTTGCAAGGAGCTGGCTAGAGGAGCTCTTTCAAGTGATAAGGGTTCGTTTACATACTGGACCAAGAGAGGAAAAACCAGATAGCTTGATAGCCTACTGTGAACAAATTGCCCAGCACATTGCAGATAAAATCACTTGGATGATATAACTTGGACTTGGATGCTATAATTGCTACAGGTCCAGTGGATGTAACTATTGCCCCTGCCTGTCTGTTGACAATGGATACTTTTCAATTTGTGCAACCTGACAATGGGATAAGATTCTTGGAGAGATGAGGGCCACCACATGTGCATTAGAGCCTTGCTCTCCCTGTCTTATTTAAAAAGCTAGATGTGGACTGGTTGAGTGGGTAGAGGGAGATGGTACTGCCTTACTAAAACTCAGCAAAGATACAGCTTGCCTCAAGAAAGTAATATCATTACTAAAAAAGCCTTCTTTGGATCCCGCCATTCTGGATAATTATCAGCCAGTCTCTAACATTGATTTTAAGGTAATGTCCTACAGTGTGTGGTGGTCTCCTAGTTCCAGAGGTTTCTGAATGAGACAGAATATCTAGACCCACTTCAGTATGGTTTCATGCCTGGTAATGGGGTGGAGGGGGCTCTCTCAGTGCCTGCCCCCTGACTCTGAAAAATCTCTTCCCAAAGAAGTTAGATGGCACCCACTTTCTTTTTGTAGACAAATAAAGACTTTTCTCTTTCCACAGGCATTTGATAAGAGAGTGTATGAGGATCAGCTCATGTAAACAATGAACCAGTCCTGCTCATTGTTGTGTTTGGTTTCTATGTGTATGTGTACATTACTGTGGGTTACAGTGTGATTATATATATTTTAATCTGATTTGAAGTTTTGATGGTTTAATCTTGTTTTAACTATTGTATATTGAGAATTTTAAACTATGGGGCTTTAGAGACTGCAAGGAGAGGGCAACATGAATGCTTAGCAGCTACACTGCAGGTCCCAGGGGTGTATTTAAAAGGTATAGGGCAGCTACACCGAGGGGGTGTGGGGACAACTTATCTGAAGTCTTGTCTCTTGCTCAGCAACAACATTGGAAGCTGTCAGGACACTAGAAACACAGGCGGAACAGCTGCATGGGTGGCAATGAATGGGGCTTTTGGCCTCACTGAACCTTTAATTTTAATTTTAATTTTTTTTTTGTTGCTGGCTGCGAACGGCGCAGTTGCACTGGTACAACCTACAGACAATTGTATTGCCGGCTGCGAACTGTGCAATTGTGCAGGTACATCACACATGAACTGCGCAGTTATGATCTGTCAAATTACCATTGTTGTTTCGCTTCCTTTTTTTTAACTGCGCAGTTTCACTGGTACACTATGAATGAACTCCTTTATTTTATGAATAAGCTTCTTTATTTTATGAATGAATTGACATTTTATGCGCAGTTGCATAACAGTTACGGCATCCCAGAGTCCATACTGCACATGTCTAGGGTTTGGATTAGGGCTGGAGTTAGGGTTTGGAAACTTTAAAAAAACTGTGCAGTTGCACTGCAGCATTTAGACGCAGCTGCGCAGTTACACCGATTTTAAAAAGAAGTGGGGAAAAGCAGCTCCTTTTTAAAGCTGCTTTCCCCCCCCCCCTCACTAAAATGCAAAAGAAGGGAATTCATGCCAAACATTCAGTGTGGGTCATCTAAAGGCCACACTTTCATACAGGCATGAATACACCCCTTTTTGCCTGTCTGTATCAGGCTTAAGTGTTTTTTAACTTGCTGTAGCCAGGACCAAAGTCAATCAGACATTTTCAAATGGAAATAATAAATAGGGAGGCAAAGGCAAACCCCCTCTGAATAAATCTTGTGAAGAAAATCCTGTGATAGGCCTGCCTTTGGGTCACCATAAATCAGAAACAACTTGAAGGCACATAACAACAAAAGCTTTTTGAGCAACAGTGGGGCTTTTTAGATTGGCAGGAAAGTGTGACATGAAGTTGCCTTTTCCTTAATGCTTAGCAGCTAGACTGCAAGCCCCAGGTGTGCATTGAAAAGGTACAGGGCTGCTAGACTGAGGGGTTTGGGAAAGACTTATCTGAGGTCTTTTCTGTGGCTCAGCAGCTACATGAGAAGCTGTCAGAATGCTACAAACACAGGCGGAGCAGCTACATGGGCAGCAATGAACGCGGCTTTTAGCCACGCTTTAAATTTTTTTTCCTTGCCGGCTGCGAATTGTGCAATTGCGCAATTCGCAGCCAGCAAGGAAAAAAATTTGAAAGTTCAGAGGTTTATCATTGCGGTTCCTCTGCCTTTTTAAACTGTGCCGTTGCACTGGTGCATCATGAATGAACCCCCTTATTTTGTGAATGAATTGACATGTTATCTACAGTAGAATAACAGTAACGGCATCCCAGAGTCCCTACTGCGCATGTCTAGGGTTCGAATTAGGGCTGGAGCTAGGGTTTGGGAGCTTTAAAAAACTGTGCGGTTAAACCCCAGCTTTTACACCTGCAGGGCATTGAGCGTTTTAATTAGAAATGAACTCCACACCACGCATGCTCCCAACCCATGATCCATTATAATCCGCACCTCTATCGCTGCCTTTAAATGGGCGCCTTAAAGAGACAGATCCCCATTTAACTGCGCAACTACACCTTAGTCTTTAGATGCACTTGCGCTATAGCGCTCTTTTTAAAAAAAGAATAAGGAAAACGAGCACCTTTTTGAAGGCGCTTCTTCTCCCTTAAAGCGCCAAAATAGCGTTTTCATGGCACACTTTTCCTTTTTCTCATCTAAAGGCTGGGCTTTCATGCAGCCTTCATCACACCTCTTTTTGCCAATCTAAAATGGGCCAGTATAGCAGCAGATGAGATGTTGCCTGAGTGAATGAGATGGCTATGCAATGTGGCTCCTACAGACACTTAGCCCTTCTTTATATGCTGAACTAGATTCACCAATGGATGAATCTGTATAAGGCAGCTTCCCAAGTCCCTTGCCTTGGCTAGCTTCATTCTACTGTGGCAGCCTTCTGTCATTATTCTTTCATATGGGGAGGGGGGGACCCAAAGTACATCTAGAATGCAGTATTAATCTACAATCCACACTAATGAAGATCAGCTTCCCAACCGGTCAGGTGACAGTAGTGCGAGGCAGAAAGAATCAGATGTACCACTGAAAGGTCTTCGGCAAAGCAAGCAATTCCAAATGATTCAAGCAAGCCAAGGCTAAATGCTACAAGGAAAAGGCAAAAATCCAAAATAATCACAGCAGTTTAGCATTTCTCTAATATTTGATAAAAACCACTTCACATAACCCTCATTAAATTCATGGGGTTGTCGATTTATGGCAACCCCATGAATTTAATGAGGTTTTTTTAGGCAAGGAGTACTCAGAGGTGTTTTTTCCCCAATTCCTCAATGAATTAGTGTTGTTACTTTAAAAATAAAACAACCCTTAAAAATTGTTGGAAATTCAAAATTACAGGTACTAAAATTAACCTCAGTGAATACTTTCCAAACTGTTTGTGAGACCAAGGAAACAGGCCTACAGGGGACCATCTGGCCTGGGCTTTTTTCAGATGTGAAGCTCACCACATGATCAACATAATATTTATCATATTGATAAAAAGATACCCTATCTGTCAGGGGACATCAACTCTTGATGGTTGGGAAGGATGTATTGGCCTCCCATAGATCTGGGAAGGCCATGACCAGAGATAACCTCATTTTTCTAATTTTTTAAAAAATATGTATCACTAAAAGGAGGTATGGCGAACATTTCTTTTTTCTTTCTTTCTTTCTTTCTTTCTTTTTTTTTTGTTTTGTTTTGAACAGAAATTGGGAAGGGAAGGCTGGGTGCCTCCAAAATGGCCTTGGGAAGCTGCATGCAGTCCATAGTCTGCACATCTTCCTTCCTATAAATGGCATGTGTACATAGTCTCTGTCCTTTGTCCAAATTCCATACCCTGTACATATACAGTTTGAATGTAGCATCTTTTCAGATGTTATGTTAGAATAACAGAGTTGAAAGAAACCTTATAGGCTGTCTAACCTTATAGGCTGATCACCACACTGTTCAATGCAAGAAATACAGAGCTAGAGCAGACCTTTGAAACTAATTGGTTTTATTGCTGAACTGCTGTTGTAATTGTTGTGTACTTTCCAGTTTTTTCTGACTTATAGCAACACTAAGGCTTACTTATCACAGGGTTTTCTTGACCAGATTTGTTCAGAGGAGATTTGCCATTCCCCTCTTCTAAGGCTGAGAGAGACTGATTTGTCCAAGATTACCCAATGGTCTCCCAGAATTCTAGGCCGATATACAAGTCACCACATCATGCTGGCTCCTTAATAATAATAATAATAATAATAATAATAATAATAAGTTTTATTTCTAGCCCGCCCCTCTGAATGAGCAATGGGGGCAGGGTACAAAAAAAGTTAAAACATCACAGTTAAAATATCCAATCCCATTTCCACCTCCCCCCCTTAAAAAAGGATTAAACCAGGAACAAATTAGAACATAGTGCAAATAGACAAAAATGAACAATATCAAGCTAAAAGCTTTCTCAGCTGTTTGGGAGGATGAAGACTAGGAACTGGGAAAAAGTTTGGAGCCAGGAGATGTTAGACATTTTCCGGGAAGACCTGCTGAAAGAGATGCATCTTCAAGGCTTTCTTGAAGCCATCAATGGATGGAATAAGATGCATCTCATCTGGCAGGTCATTCCAGAGCTTGGGGGCGACGGCCAAAAAGGCCCTCTGGGAAGTCTGTACCAACCTGGTCTTCATGGGCTGTAGCAGATTCCTCCCAGAGGATCATAATGTGCGGGGGGGGGGGGTCATACAGGGAGAGGTGGTCCCTTAGGTAGGATGGATCTGAGCCATGTAAGGCTTTATAGGTTAAAACTAACACCTTGTTGTGTCCAGAAACTGATCGGCAGCCAGTGGAAAGATTTTAGCACAGGTGCCTTGTGCTCTCTCCTGGATGTACCAGTAATAAGTCTGGCTGCCATATTCTGAACCAATTGTTTCCAAGTTAAGCACAAGGGTAGCCCCATGTAGATCACATTGCAGAAGTCCAATTGTGAGGTTACCAGTGCATGTATCACAGTTTCCAGACACCTAGAACATCGATATCTCCTGGGCCATCAACACAATCACCCCTGAGCGTCCTTTCCAGCCCGCTCCCAATTGGAAACCCTGGTATACGGAAGAGCTCAGGGAAATGAAGCAGGCTGGACAACGACTAGAGTGTGAATGGCGGAATACTCACCTCCCATCCGACAGAGCTCGCCATAGGTTGCATATTCACACCTATCGGGAGGCTTTGCATGCAACATGGAGATCTCTCTCTTCTGCACGCATTGTGTCTGCAGAGTCTTGCCTGGCAGAGCTGTTCAAGGTGGTGGGGGAGTTGATGCAGGTTCCCCCTGCACCAAACCCCCTAATGGAGCCTATGGCAGCCTGCTGCAAGGCATTTAACATTTACTTTGCAGATAAAGTCTCTCGGAATAATAATAATAATAATAATAATAATAATAATAATAATTTATATACCGCCTTTCCAAATAGATCAAAGCGGTTTACAAAATAAAGTAATAATACAGAAATCAAAACCACATAATAAAAATACAGTACATAGCATAGCATAATCCAGCCAGATTACTTACTGGGGCTTCAAGAGCAGATCATATCACCCTTATTTTAAAAGCTACCAATTAGCTTCTGGGCGCAATACAAAGTGTTGGTCGTTACCTTTAAAGCCCTTTATGGCTTGGGCCCAAGTTACTTGAGGGAACACCTCTCCCTACGTAATCCGCCTCGCACCCTTAGAACATCAGGGAAAAATTTATTAGAAGGTACCAATACTAGACTGACGTCAACATCTAAGAGAACATTTTCTGCTGTGGCTCCGAAACTTTGGAATGACTTGCCGGAAGAGATCCATCTGATTACCACCTTAGATGCTTTTTAAAAGCCACTTAAGACAGATCTCTTCCAGTGGGCCTATCCGCCTGATTTGTTATGATGGCTGTGAACGACTAAGAATAGACTAGACAGATAGTTATAATACTCAGCTAAGGATTGAATTAAGGTTCTTGTTTTAGACTAAAGGGTATGTATTGTTGTTGCACATTGTATTGATGTATTGCACATTGTATTGATTGTTTTATTGTTTTAATTGTTGGAATCCCGCCCCGATCAGAAGGGAGAGGCAGGAAATACAAATAAATTATTATTATTATTATTATTATTATTATTATTATTATTTTCTTATCTGTATGAATTGGGAAGGGATGTGTGAATAATGAATATTTTTGTATGAATAATGAATATTTTTGTCTCCATATTTTTGCCCCTATAAGTACCACAGCTGGACATTCCAAATAAAGTATCACATATTGGGAAAGGAAAGGGATTACCACATGAAGAACATATAAGTACGATACATCTGTATTACCAGCATTTTCAGATAAAGAAAAATGGTGCAGAGCTAGGAAGTTACTACAGTTTTGTGATTATGGCATTGGCTTCTAAATGTTCGCAGACTCTCTGCTTAATGATCTGCTCTAGCACCTTTCCTGGAATTGATGTCAGACTAACTGGACGATAATTGTTGGGATCCTCTTTTTTTCCCTTTTTGAAGATGGGGACAACGTTTGCCCTCCTCCAGTCTTCTGGGACTTCTCCTGTTCTCCAGGAGTTCTCAAAGATTATTGCCAATGGCTCTGATATTACATTTGCTAGTTCTTTTAATACTCTAGGATGTAGTTCATCTGGTCCTGGAGATTTATATTCATTTAGGTTAACCAAGTATTCCTGTACTATCTCTTTACTTATTCTGTGCTGAAATTCCCCTATTCTGTCTTCTGCTCCATTATCCTTCGGTTGAGCACCTTTTGCCTTTTCTGAGAAGACTGAAGCAAAGAAGGTGTTGAGTAATTCTGCCTTTTCTCTGTCCCCTGTTAGCATTTTGCCATCTTCTGCACGCAGTGGCCCTACTGTTTCCTTCTTCTTCCTTTTGCTGCGGACATATCCAAAAAAGCCCTTTTTATTGTTCTTAACCTCTCTAGCAAGCCTGAGTTCATTCTGCGCTTTAGCTTTTCTGACTTTACCCCTACATGTGCTGGCTATTTGTTTAAATTCCTCTTTCGTGATTTCTCCATTTTTCCATTTCTTATACATGTTCCGTTTAAAACTTAGCTCATTTGAAAGTTCCTTAGTCATCCATCCTGGCTTCTTGAGACATCTTCCATTTTTCTTCCTCATTGGAACTGTTTGAAATTGTGCCTTCAATATCTCCCTTTTGAGAAACTCCCATCCGTCTTGAACTCCCTTTTCTTTTAGTATTCCTGACCATGGGATCACTCCCAGTATTTCTCTAAGTTTATTGAAATTAGCTCTCCTAAAGTCTAGAGTGCGTGTCTGACTATGCCTAGCTTCTCCCTTCCACTGCATAACAAACTCCAGGAGAACATGGTCACTTCCACCTAAGGATCCAACCACTTGCACCCCATCAACTAGGTCTTCCCTGTTGGTTAAGATCAGATCTAAAATGGCTGATCCCCTTGTTGCCTCTTCCACCTTTTGGACAATGAAATTGTCTTCCAGGCAAGTGAGGAATTTGCTAGACTTTGAGGATTTGGCTGAGTTTGACTTCCAGCAAATATCCTGATAGTTGAAGTCACCCATCACTACTACATCTCTCCTTCCTGATTGTGTGGTCATCTGTTCTAGAAAGGCATCATCCAATTCCTCTGCCTGAGTCGGGGGTCTGTAGTAGACTCCCACAGTAACATCCCTGTTATTTCCCTCTCCTTTAATTTTTATCCAGATGCTCTCCACCTGGCTTCCAGTATTGACTTCCTGGATCTCTTCACTGGTGTAAATATCCCTGACATATAATGCTATTCCTCCTCCTTTCCTACTTGGCCTGTTTCTCTTAAAAAGGTTATACCCCTCTATTTCTACATTCCAATCATGAGACTCATCCCACCAGGTTTCAGTGATGTGACCTGAATAGACTAGAAAGCTGGGCCAGTGCTAACAAAATGAAATTCAATACGGAGAAATGTAAGGTTCTGCACTTAGGGCGGAAAAATGAAATGCACAGATATAGGATGGGGGACACCTGGCTGAACGAGACCACATGTGAAAGGGATCTAGGAGTCCAAGTAGACCATAAGCTGAACATGAGTCAACAGTGTGATGCGGCAGCTAAAAAAGCCAATGCAATTTTAGGCTGCATCAATAGAAGTATAGTTTCTAGATCAAGGGAAGTTATAGTGCCACTCTATTCTGCTTTGGTCAGGCCCCACCTGGAATACTGTGTCCAGTTCTGGGCACCACAATTCAAAAAGGATGTGGAGAAACTGGAGCATGTCCAAAGGAGGGCAACTAAGATGGTGAAGGGTCTGGAAACCTTGCCCTATGAAGAACGCCTTAGGGAGCTGGGGATGTTTAGCCTGGAGAAGAGAAGGTTAAGAGGTGATATGATAGCCCTGTTTAAATATTTGAAGGGATGTCATATTGAGGAGGGAGCAAGCTTGTTTTCTGCTGCTGCAGAGACTAGAACGCGGAACAATGGATGCAAACTGCAGGAAAAGAGATTCCACCTCAACATTAGGAGGAACTTCCTGACAGTAAGGGCTGTTCGACAGTGGAACACACTCCCTCGGAGTGTGGTGGAGTCTCCTTCCTTAGGGGTCTTTAAGCAGAGGCTGGATGGCCATCTGTCAGGGATGCTTTGACTTGGAGTTCCTGCATGGCAGGGGGTTGGACTGGATGGCCCTTGTGGTCTCTTCCAACTCTATGATTCTATGATTCTATGAAAAACAAACAAACAAACAAAAACAGCTGCCAGAATCCCAGCACTGTAGCGTACATTTTACAGGTTCTGGGGATATGAATATAAAAATTGATCTACTGGATCAAACCAAAGCCCTGTCTATAAGCTTTTATCTATAGCTAGGAGTGTAGCTATGGTTAGGAATGATACAAAATAAAAGCAAAGTTAGACCAGCGATTCCATTAGTGTACCATCCTCCCCGCTATCTCGCTGACTCCCTTGCCAAGCTCACAGAACTAGGAGTTTATCCCATTAACAAATAAGCCAGTTTATCTTCTAGCTTGAATTCAGGATCTGGGATGCCCCCGGATGTTATCATACCTAAATCACTGTCTATCTAGGGGGGGATGCTACCATCTGGATGCATCCTGAGTTGAAGCCTTGCTCAGCCAGCACTTTTTCAAAGTCAGGGAGCTTCCGACTTCAAAAATTGGCTGGCTGAGTGAGGTTTTGACCTGGGAAGCATCCGGACCATGGCATCCCACCTAGATGGGCAGAAATTTAGGTATGATAGGCATCCTGGATCCTGAATTCAAGCGGGAAGAGGTAAGCCGTCTTATTTGATAATGAGATAAGTTCCCTATCCCAGAGTTGGTGATGGAGTCATCACCCAGACTTTTGATCTTGGGTGAGTTCAACATCCCATTTGAGACCAGTCTGTCAGGTTCATCTCAGGAGGTCATGGCATTCACAACAAACATGGGTCTTTTCCAAGTGGTTTCAGGGCCCACACGTTCGACAAGACCAAAATGCTGTTTTCAGCTTGGAGCATACAGTTGTGCTTTGCTCAAGTGTTCTTCTTGGATTGGGAAGATACTGTTTCTTAATACCAAACAATTTGTTACAATAACATAAATATGTTTATGGGTTCATATTAAAATGAAAGGGGACAAGATAAAGAAATGCTACCCATTCTAGGAACTGTAGGCTATGTTTCAGACCATTTCACAACAGACAACAAATGTGATGACTTACAATATCCTAGAAATAATGTTTCAACACTGCGTGAGGTGCGGGGGGGGGGGGGTAAACCAAGTTAACATATTTTGCAAGTATAGCTAGAAAATAGGGATATTACATATATTTTAATGTGTCCCCTTAATTGTCTCATCTCTAACTAAATGCCAGTGATTAGATTTCCTTCGTATACTGCTCAAATTTAATTTTTGTGCTGCTAATTGTTCTGGCTTTTCCATTTTCCTCCATTTCATTATACAAAGACATTAATCAAACTAATATGACAGTAGACAAGGTCCTCCTTTTTGCATTAAAGCTAAAAAAGGTTAACACCAGGCCATTTTCTCTGTGGTGTCTCTTTCATGATTGATTTTCTTGACATTACAGAGGCTCAGCATGTGGCCTGACCTAAAAATTCAAGGTCTTTATTTAAAATAAAAAATAGAAAACAGAGAGAGAGAGAGAGAGAGAGAAGAAAAGAAAAAGAAGAATTAGAAGGAATGTAAAATTCCAAAAAGAGTTCTACCAGTATGATCAAGACAAAGTGGAGGAACTATTTATACCACATAGTGTGATTTCCTGAAAGCCAGTGTGGTGTAGTGGTTTGAGCATTGGATTATAACTCTGGAGATCAGGGTTCAATTCTCCATCTGAGCATAAAAACCCAGTGGGTGACATCTCAGCCTTAGAGGATGGCAGTAGCAAATCCCCTCTGAAGAAATTTGCCAAGAAAACCCTATAATAAGGTCACCTTAGGGTCACCATAAGTCAGAAATGGCTTGGAGGCACACAACAAATTACAAACTGTGATTTCCCACATTTGATCCATCTTGGAGTTTTATAGGCAAATTCTTGGTTCTGAATTTGGGCTGGATTCATGCCATTCCTTCCACTGGAACTGTACACTGTCACGATACACATGAACCACTAATGTAAAATACTTTATTTCTGACTAAGGGAGGTAGCAGGTATTTCATGAAAGAGAAAAGCTTCTCTTCTAATCCATCTACTCTGAGGGATTCCAAATGATCTGTCTATGATCTGTTTGACACAATCTACTTATAGTGGGACAGGAATTTGACTGGATTATCTATCTCTACCTTCAAATAATGGAGCCGGGTGTAGCCAGGGTGCGGGTATCGAGGTTGTGTGGGGGCAGGGAAGGTATGGCGGCAACAGAGTGGAGACATGTTACAAAAGAAGAAAGGATCGATGTTTGATATCTACCCCTTCTTCAGTCCACTCTGTTTCCCAGGATAAGTTGGAGAGCGCACAACCATTCCACAGTCCCTTAATCTGCTCCTCTGCAATGTCAGGTCAACCAAAGGTAAGACCCATATCATCCACGATCTTCTCGTGGATGAACAGGCCGACCTGGCATGCTTCACCGAGACCTCGCTGGGAGATGCTAGTGCAGCAACATGGGCGCAGGCTCTCCCAGTGGGTTATACTATCAGTGAGCATATAAGGGAAAGTGGGCGGGGGGGGGGGGTGTGGCTATAGTCCATTAGACCAATCTAACTCTGATTAGGAAACCTGTCCGGAAAACAGTCCATATTGAGTGCATGTACCTTAGCCTGAAGACCAGGGACACTTTGGGGATTCTGTTGGTTTACCGGCCACCCCGTTGCTTAACGGACTCCCTGACCGAGCTGACTCAGCTGGTCTCTGAGTTGCTGTTGGAGTCCCCCAGACTTTTGGTCTTGAGTGACTTCAATATCTCTCTGGAGACCAGTCCTTCTGATTTATCTGGAGCAGCTCGGGAGTTCATGGAATCCATGACAGCCATGAACCTATCCCAACTGGTCGCAGGGCCTATCCATTGTGCAGGTCACACACTTGATGGGATTTTTAGTACGGAACAGGAGTATCCGTGGGCGGAGGTAACCAAAAACCTCCGCACTGTCATGGACAGATCATTTCCTGATCAAGATGGAACTAAAAGCCGCTTTCCGTCCCCCCGGGGGTGGTGGACCCATTAAAATGGTCCGCCCTCGAAGGCTAATGGATCCAATTGGTTTCCAGAAGGCCTTAGAGGGTCTAATGGTTGGTAACGCCAGTGATCCAGTCAAAATCTTGGTGCACACTTGGAACACAGATCTTCCCAAGGCTATCGACACTATCGTCCCTGAGCGTCCTCTCCAGCCCTCTCCCAACCGCAAACCCTGGCTCACAGATGAACTCAGGGAGATGAAGCGGGTTGGACAACTAGAGCGCAAGTGGCGGAAAACTCAGCTCATATCTGACAGAACTCGCCATAGGCAGCACCTTCGCGCCTATCGGGAGGCTTTACGTGCAGCACGGAGATCCTTCTGCTCTGCACGTATCGCGTCTGCAGAGTCCCGTTCAGCAGAGCTGTTTAGGGTAGTGGGAGAACTGACGCAGGTTCCCCCTGCACCAAATCCCCTACTTGACCCGACGACAGCCTGCTGTGACGCATTTAACATCTACTTTGCAGATAAAATCTCTCGGATAAGAAACGACTTGGACGCCAATGTTTTGTCAGAATCCATTGGCGAGGTGTCCAGCAACTCTGTTGCTGTCAGTTTACTGGATGAGTTTCAATCGGTGAGTACCGATGACGTGGACAAGCTCCTTGGCAGTACCCGGAAGAAGACATGCTCCCTCGATCCATGTCCATCTTGGCTGGTCGTCCAGGGAGGGGGCACACTGAGAACATTCCTTCGGGATGTGATCAATGCGTCCCTCAGGGAAGGCACTGTTCCATCGTGTCTGAAGGAGGCGGCTGTTAAGCCTCTCCTGAAGAAACCTTCCCTTGATCCCATGGACAGGAACAACTACAGACCAGTATCCTTGCTTCCATTTTTTGAGCAAGGTGATCGAGAGAGCAGTCACCTTCCAACTCCAAGACGTCTTGGATGAAACCGATTATCTCAATCCATTTCAAACCGGCTTCAGGTCAGGTCATGGAGTTGAGACTGCTATGGTCGCACTGGCTGATGACCTCCACTTGAGCATTGACAGGGGTAGTGTGACCCTGCTGGTGCTCTTGGATCTCTCCACGGCCTTTGATACTATAGACCACTCCATACTTTTGGATCGGCTGAGGGAGGTAGGGATCAGGGGCACCGCTCTTCGATGGTTCCGGTCCTTCCTCTCTGGCAGATCCCAAAGGGTGAGGCTCGGGGACAGTTGCTCTTCCAAAATCGAGCTTAATTGTGGCGTCCCTCAGGGCGTCATCCTGTCCCCGATGCTATTTAACATTTATATGAAGCTCAGTGTCTTTAGTACGCTGTTGACACTCAGATATATCTCTTCATGACCAGATCATCAGCACAGACTTCAGATGGTGTCTCTCCTCTTAATGACTGTCTTGCGGCGGTAATGGATTGGATGAGGGAAAACAAATTGAAACTGAATCCAGACAAAACAGAGGTACTAACAGTCACAAGCCCGAAACCAGGCTTGGGAATACAGTCTCCAGTCCTGGATGGAATCACACTCTCCTCTAAGGACTGTGTTTGCAGCCTGGGGGTACTCCTAGATTCGTCGCTTTACATGACTTGTCAGGTGAATGCGACGGTCAGGAGTGCATGTTATCAGCTTTGGCTGATATGCCAGCTGCGCCCTTTCCTGGACACGAGGGACCTGGAAACTGTGGTACATGCTCTGGTAACCTCACGCCTGGACTTCTGTAATGTGCTCTACATGGGGCTACCTTTGTGCTTAACTCGGAAACTTCAACTGGTCCAAAACAAGGCAGCCAGGCTTGTAACTGGAACATCAAGGAGAGATGGCTCTCCACTGGCTGCCGATTAGTTTCCGGGTGCAGTACAAGGTATTGGTCCTAACCTTTAAAGCCCTACATGGCTTGGGTCCATCTTATCTTAGGGACCCGCCTCTCCCTGTATGAAACCCCCCCCCCCACACACTCTATCCTCTGGGAGGAATGTACTACAGCCTGTGAAAACTCGGCTGTCGCAGACCTCCCAGTGGACTTTTTCAGCTACCGCACCCAAGCTTTGGAATGGACTGCCGGATGAGATGTGTCTTATAACATCTCTTGACTGCTTTTAAAAAGCTCTGAAGACGCATCTCTTCCGGCAGGCCTTCCCTGAAACCTCCTAGATCCCGGCTCCGAAATGGGACCTATTTTGACCCCTTGCTTGGTGCTATTTTTACCCTTATTTAAGATCTATGAGGATGTATTATGTTTTTAATATCGTTATGGTTTTAAACTATTGCTAATTTAATTTATTTTTAAGGGGTGGGTGGCTGGGAATGGGTTGATGAAGTATTTTAATCTGTATGTTTTAATTCACTGTACCCCACTCCGATTGTGCTCTACAGAGGAGCGGGCTAGAAATAAAGATTTATTATTTATTATTATATTAAATTATGGGCAATTGGGACATTTACCAAAACTGCAATGCAGCTAGGAAAAATGCACCAGGCTGTACAGTCCACTGGCTGTTGTGGCAGCATCTTTAGGAAACCCCACCAGAAACAGCCAGTCTTTTTAGAACTGGAAAATGGCCTTTTGGGCTGGGATTATTATTATTATTATTAACCTTTATTTATATAGCGCTGTAAATTTACACAGTGCTGTACATACAAACTTATATTTAGACGGTTCCCTGCACTCAGGCTTACAGTCTGAAAGAGACAATACAAAAGGAGAAGGGAAAGGTGGTGAGAAAGGGGATGAGGTCCAGTGGTTCTTTTCTCCCTCTGAGGCCTGAGCCAAGGCAGATGGGATCAGTCCAGAACTACTAGATTGGCATCAGGACTGGTTAATCCCAGCCCAGGGCTATTGGTCTGTGTTGTCCATACAGGAAAACGCAAGGCCAGGGGGAGTGTTGGCCTTTTGACCCATGTGTACAACTTCCCCTGTCTCCTTAGATGCTTTTTTTCCAAGCCCTAAGGAGAAAACCAAAGGACTGCCTATAACTGAGTTTTCATATGTTTTCCCAAACACATAAAGCAAAACAAAAGAATCTTTTAGAAGCTGAAGGAGATGTTTTCAACTGCTCTGTATTTCAATATCTGCCCCCCTCCCCAGTTCAAAATAACGATAGACAGATAGATAGAGGACAGACAGAGATCTCAATCCTCTTTCAGAAGATAAAATGACTAGTTGTAATATTCAAAGATTGATTTTGGAACAGTGAGGGACAAAGCTGCAGAAAATGTGGCTGTCTCTAATTACATTCCCTTAATTTCTTGGATATGCATAGTTGATGCATAGTTTTGTTGGGCTACCTAAATCTGCTAGTCATCATAAACATGTCCTGAGGGGAGCTGTTAATGTTACAGAACAATTACCAAAACATCCTGCTGCTCCAACCTTGTTCCCAAGGGTGACATCTCCAAAATGACAACATTGTCATTCCCAGCAGAGCAAGGAAATGTTATGCTCTGATGCAGTAGCATCAATCCTATTTCACAGCTCTGAAAGCATCAATAAATGGAAATTCTATTCCGCTCATTGAGGTACTTGGAAGGGGTAAAATTACAATTACAAGGTGAAAACAGGTATTATGGCTTTACCATTTCATCTCTCTCTCTGGAGAGTAATAAAATGTCAATTAGATGGCATCTCCAAGAAATGCAAGAAGAAAACAAGCTGATATTAAAAACTATATGTTGGTTTGGTGAATGAGTCAGGAAATCCCTATGCAGCCATTGCATTTATTTATTTATTGTGTTTTTACAAGGGACCTACAGAATCATACTACTGTTTTTTCCTCTCGTTTCTTTTTAAATATATTACACCAGATAAGTATGCAGCCCCAATAACTTAATAAATTACTCTGTGCAATTAAAATTGTAAATGACACCTTCAGTTTTCTTCCCAATGATGTCCAGTAGATTATTGACAAGACCAGGGGCAGGGGGAAGTGATGTATGAAAAAGCATAATCTGTTTCTTTAAACAGATTATTAGGTGTGCTAAAATGACACTGTGTTAGCAAACCCAAAACCTAAACAATAGTAATAAAGGACTGGGGACGCTTTTGGATTTTTAAAAGATGGAGAACTGGGTATGCATCTGTTGCAAAAGAGATCTCTGATGACACTGCAAACTCTAAAACCAGACAGTGTAACATGGAGAGGTTGAGGGGAGGGTAAGGATTGTCTTTTCCTTATTATATATTCCCTTTACCAAGCTTGTCTTTTTAGTCTGCATGCTGGATGGTACATTTACTTATAACTGTCCTGTTCGGTTTTAGTATTTGAAGTGTCATCAGAGATCTCTTTTGCAACAGATAAATCAGATTTCTCTGCATCCCCAGTTCTCCTTCCCAGGCTCATGCATATGCACTTACACACCCTGTGCCTCTTGCAAAACCAATCAGCTCTTTTCCTGCTCCTTGGGAAGGCAGAAACACAAACTTCTTGGCTGAGTAGCAATTGCTGAGGTAAGGTGTGATGTCCAGCCAGGACTGCTTGAATCTCCCCCTGCATTTTCCTTTATATTGGTTCAGCCCATAGAATGTTAGTATAGGAATGGTTTATTGTGTTAGTTGTGGGAGGAGCTGTAGGAACCCCCTGTCTTTCAGGCAGATTTTTGCAGAGAGCTTGCTGAGAGTCATTTAGTGGCAAAAGAGACCCAGACAGTTGGAAAGGGAATTCTTTACACCTTAGCTGAATTAGTTACCATCTCAGCTGAATTAGTTACCACTGACAAACAGGAATCAGATGCTGAAAGACGCTTCATTGAGAGAGGAAATCAAACAAGATTGAGTCCAGAGAGATGACACCTTGAAGATTGCTGAAACTCAAAGTGTAAAGTACCCTTTTGCAAGTTATTTAGAGCTGGGGAGGAGAAAACCTTTTATGTTTGTTCCTTAAATTAAACTTCCCCCTTAGTTAACTCTGTATTCAGCATCAAAGCATTTTTGGGTACAAGAGTTTGATTTCACCAGGGTACCGGTGTTGCACACCCAAACCTGCCACCACCTTAGTTGGGTGTGTCTTCACATAAGGAGAATGGGGTGTTGGGAGGTACTTCTTTCTGAACAGTATTATCTTATTGACCTGTATATAAGTCTACCCAGGACTCTGTGGTCAGTTTTTTGACATAGATTTTTCAACTTATAGATGAGTATATATGGTATCTCATTCTTAGACCAATATTCCTGTTGATGTAAACAAGCAGATGTGTGCAGTTCAAGCAATCTCCGATGCCTTTGGAACTACCGGCGACCTTGGAGCTGTTTGGCTTTATCAGGAATTCCTCCTCCCAGTTGTTGATGAAACAGACTGGAGCCAAAACTCTCTCCTAAGAGGTTTTATTCTTAAGTTGCTGGATTTACAAATATACACAAGCTCGTCCGACAAAACTCTCCAACCAACCATCCACCAACTCCACCTACTACCCAACAACCCACACTGTGATGTGCAGGCTATTTATAGAATTATGCTATGTGGTCATTATACCCAACCTCTTCCGATGACTTTGTTCCTTGTGCCACCTGCAATGATGTCCCCTCAGTCAGGAAGACTCATGTTGTTTACATTAGGCCTACGTGCAAGCAAGCCCATACTGACCTTGAGAAACAGTCTGCTTCCAGCCTTCAGCTGCAGACAATTCTAGGCAAGCAAACATCAAATTACCCATAATTCCTGTTTTACCTTTTTGTGCACAGCTGTACATTTTAAACTCAGGCCTCAAATCCTAACAATTTCATCCATAGGATCTCACTGTCTTTCTTTAAAAGTGCCCTTCTTTATGTACTAATAGTAGTAGTAAATTTATTCATGTTTGGACCCATAGGGCATTCAATACAAAACAAGTGAATACAACTATAAAATCATTGCCCAGATTTTTTCATATCTGGGGTGGAATCAGTATGTAGAGAGATCTTGTAGCACCTTTGAGACTAACTGAAAGAAAGAAGTTGGTAGCATGAACTTTTGTAGACTTAAGTATACTTCTTCAGATTCATTTAGTGGAGTGGAAACTAGAGACAGGTGTATGTATGCCATTAGTATGTGAGAATGTAAATTCATACTTAAAATCATTTCTGTATGGAAATGAAGTGGCAAATCTCATTTTACCGATGATTGTGTGTGAACAAAGGCATTGGGAACTAGCCTTTGTATATGGAAAAGAAGTGGGAATACCAGTTTGGCTTTGGAAACTAGCCTGTAGGTGTAGGACACCTCCCCCCCCCCCCCGATGATGGGGTCAGATGGTGTTGAAATGTGTGTAGTGAGCCATGAAACCATTATCTTTGTTTAATTAATGGTCTGTGTGTCTGTCTGTCTATCTGTCTGTCCCTGGTTTCCATGCCACCAAGTGCATATGAGGAAGTAGTCTTTAAGTCTATGAAAGCTTATGTTGCCTGTTTCTTACAGTTAATCTCAAGGGTGCTACAAGATCTCTCTAAATACTGATTCCACAGACTAACATAGCTATATCTTTGAATTCTAGAATTGGGGGTGGAATGATTCTCAGATGGCTAAACTAGAGGCCCTTCAAGATATATTTCTTAAGAAAGTTTTAATTCTTCCACCTGGCACTTCTGCAGCTTGGGTTCAAGCAGAGTTTGTTTCTCTGTCCATTACATCTCACATTCATTTTTATTTAATTATTGGATAATTTTAAAAGATTTCTCAGTCATGGTTTTCCCTAAGTTATATTTTGGCATTTGTTTATGCCAGTTTATGGGCTCATTCAGACAGATGTTTTGTACTGATTCGAATATCACACCATTTAATATGGCTTCCTAACACTTTTTCACATCCCTTGTTGATTCTTCATCCAAACATTCTCTTGGTTGTTGTTTTTTTTAAATACTCAATAGAAAGACAGGATATTTTGTTTGTTTGTAAGCATCTTACTTGCGAAATGAGTTACATTATTAGATGTGTGTCTGATTCACTCACAACTATTCCCAGATTTATTTCCAAATGTGTTGCAACTTGCACATGTTTCTCCCCCAGTGCTTCTTTGATTTTTTCCCCCTCCTGCAGAGTTGTAGTGTGATAGTGGTAAACTGCAGTTGTAGTATTGCTCTGTTTGTTTCCATGGAGCAAAACCACCATCTCCAGCACTCTCTCCCTAGACAGCTTTTCCAGTGCTTCAATGTGTGTTTATATGGGGGAACTGATCTTGCTCCAAGAAAACAAATGTTGGAATAGCACCATTAGAGTTTACCACTATTGTAACTATAGCTCTAGATTTCAATCCAACCCCCCCCCCCCCAAAAAAAACCCCTATGACTTGAGCATATAAGCATTAGAGCATGTCTAAACTGGCAAAAATACCCAGTTACCCTCCTACAAATGCTCACCATGACCTGTCTTCATGATGCAGAGCCAAATTCCACTGTGGACTGTCTTCACAACATGAGGCCAGTTCTCCAATGAATCTGGGTCATCTCTTAAACTTCATTTTAAAGATGTATCTTTTGTTCCAGATTTTCCAGGAAAATCCAGAACACTCTGGAGTGATGCTGGGCAGCTGTTTACACAGCATCCTGCTGTGCCACTTGGCACCACTGCTGCTAGCATGAGTCGGTTCTTCTGAGGTCACAATGAGACACCCAGCCATGTGATTGATGCTGGACACCTTTTCTTTCAACTTCAGAAGGAGCAACAGCACCAGTGGTAGCACTAGGCAACACAGTGGGATGCTGTGTAAATAGCTGCCTGGCACCTCTCCAGAGCACAGAGATAACAGAGAATTCAGGGCAGCTCTGGGGCCAGAATACTTCAGAGATTGCCCTTAGGCTTCTGAGTTTGGAATGACAAAAATAGAGGAATAGCAATAGCAAGTACGTTTCTATACTGCTTATCAGAGTGCTTAAGCAACCCCAAAGCAGTTTACAATGTGTAAGTTAATTGCCCCCAACAAGCTGGATACTCATTTTAGCGACCTCGGAAGGATGCCTGGCTGAGTTGACCCTGGAGCCCCTGTCTGGTATTGAACTCACAACCTTGCGACTGTGAGTGAGTGGCTGCAGTACCAGCATTTAACCACTAAGATTCCTTCCCAAGAAAAGTTCCGCTTTTATTTTGCCACACTTGCAGCTATATCCCAAGTTGAAAACAACTACTGTTGGGCAGGGAGAGTCCTTCCAAGTACAAGAAACTAATGCTTCAATAAGGAAGCTCTAGAGAGAGGTGTTTGTTTGTTTGTTTTAATTAACATGAAAAAGAAGAAATCTGGGAGGTGATGGGAAAATGGAAATAGGACAGATGGTGGACAAATCTTCAAAACAGGGGAGGAAGGACTGGACACTCTATGCTGGGTCCAGCAACTAGATGTAGTATATTTTTTAAAAAATAAAAAATAAAAACACCTTTTAGCTAGGAACCAAATACTTCAGAATATAACTAAAAGGGAGGAGGAAAAGCCTGAAACAATGTGTTATTGGCACAACATAATTTGGCTTCTAAAGCTAAGGAGGGGTGCAGCAACAAATGCCATCTCCTTCCAACACTTTTCTCCTGTCTGAGAATCCTGTGATTTATTAATGTCTAACAGTAAAACATACAGCAGCATAAACTCACAGACAATTTAACTCTCAGCCAATGCACAACCAAACTCAACTGAAGTTATTAGATTCAACTACTGGGATTTAAAGGGGTTTAACTGGGGAGGGGGAATTCTGTGCTCCAGTGATAGAAGTCTGAACTTGCACATACAGTAGAACTAAATGGAAGCATGAATTAATGGGATTAGAAGTATTGGCCAAACAGCAGTTAGGTAAAGGCAGTTGGGACTTGACATTAGGAGTGGGAAAGGATTTCATTGGTTTTGACATTCTCACAAAAATTAACAATTTTGTATCTCCCATAATTCATTGCAAGACCCACCAAACCTTTCCTGGAAAAATTAATACATTTGCAAGACTTGTGGTAATTTTACAAATCAAATAATTACATATGGCGTTTTTTAAAATGCAAATTTGAAAAATACATATAACTTAAAATACTCATTTGTCTATGGAAAATGTATACAATTAGCAAAAGAATATGCTGTATACATTCCCAAAGACCTGCATGAGAAATACATACAAATATTTCCATGCAGAGAGGAAAAAAATGTGGGGGACAGAGAAAAAACATAGTCTTGCTATCAGAGATTTAAAACAAAAATGGCATGGAAATGCACATGGGACTCAGATGAATCTGCAAAATATGCTTTATACCTTAATCCACAGTTGTTGTGTGTGCCTTCAAGTCATTTCTGATTTATGGCATCCCTAAGGCACTGCATTGCCATGCAGCAATGTATGCTGCCAGTTACATCTCCCGCTAGCCTCCTCTTTGGCAACACAGCCCTCTTTCCTGTTTGTGAGCCTCCATACTTTCAGTCCTGATGTTGCAAAATTATTCTAGTATGTAGAATATATTAGATCATTCTTTTCTGTGCAGTAAACTTGCTTTGCAGGAAACATTTTAAGATGTAAGTGTTAAGCATGCAGGGAAATACTTACATGCAAATAGTTTTCTAAAACTGTAGTTTTCAGTGACTTCCTTTAAGTAAAAAAAAAAAAAGGTTAAATTATGTGTTCTTGCTTACTGGAATTAAATTTATAAAAATGTTCATCCCCACCATATGTGAATGTATATATGGAAACATGTGTATTAATTTTTGTGTTATATATTTGTGAACAAATCTGCTAGTGGGTAGGAAAAAAAATTCTGAAGGATCTCTGTGTATACTATGGAGTGGACAAGAGTATCTGACCTGCCAAAACATGTGTGTGGCAAATTGTATGGACTTCATACATCCCTACTTGTACCTACCGATGTCCTCTGCTAAAATTCTGACAAGTCTGAACTCAGAGTCTTGTCTTTCTCAATATAAGTATCAGCTTCTTTTCAGGAAAAAAAAAAAAAAAAAAACTAGATGTGAATTTGACCTGTGGAAAGAGGATTGAAGAGAAATGGGGAATAAGACTGCCATTCTACTCTCTCCTGTGATTCTTGTAAGAAAAGATATCAAAGCTGCTTTCATAATTAAATGACTCTTTCCTGAATGAGGAATTATAATATTAAGGGCACATTTGCTGACGATCACCATGGCTTCAAAGATAAGAACTGATAGTGCCTTTGAGAATAGCCTCCGCAATATTCTGAACAGGTGAAAGAATGCTTCCATAATGCCTGACAGAGAACAAAGGCAATCAGACAACCTATAAAGTCACTATCATTTGCAATAAGGTCCAAAACAGATGGCAATTAAATTTATTTCTTAGACATCTTCCAGAGCAATTAAGTGTATAAGTCATCTGCAAACAACAGACATTGCCTGCCTGCTTTATAAGCTCTGAAAAAAAAATTGCCAAGGAGACAAGTATCTCCAGATAAGTTTGATTCTTCAATACCACTTTCCCGTCATTCTATAAAGGCTTGGCACTTAACATAGTGGTATGAGGATGACACTAATTTATATATCAGAGGGAGAAATACACCCTGTCTGTAGTGGTGCATTCCAGATTGTGATATGTGAACATGAGAGACAATCACACCATCTGATTTTAGCAGATCAGAAGAAAAAATAGCCCAATCCAGAAACTGGAAAATTACATTTTAAACATATTCCACTCCCATTAATCCATGTCATGGTTTAAGTGTGATTTTTACTGCCATTGCTTGCCATTTTAGACACATAATTATACAACACATTCTTTAATACTTGAAAACTCTGTGGGTCCTTTGCTGATCCTGGGATCTTTGCAACTGTCCAGCCTGTTCAAACTGTGGATTTTCCATTGACTTTAATTGGAGTCATATGAAAGTTTCCGGTCTGTTGAAAGGGTGCTTGACTGATATGTGATTTAGTGGAACTGTTTTATAGCCATTCTAGTCCCATTTTGCTGACAATTCTCCAAAAGTAGCAGTGTAGTTATACTACCCAGCCTTGTAGCCATTAGCTTATGGGGTTCCTCTGGATTCTATATTAGTCTGCCACCTGGGGAAATCCATGGTTTGGGGGATGAGTGACATCATTACCATTGTCCTCCATCTCTTTTTCAACTGTTGCCATCCTCTGTGGAAATCTAGAAACATTGTCCAGAAGCAGCGAAGGATTGGCTGTGGGTGAACTAACAGGTTTCATTCAACATAGAAATTTTGTTGGTAAGTGGGCAAGCCAACATAGGACTGAGAGTACAACTGGATGGGGCTGGACTCCATTTAAAGCAGGCATAGGCAACTCTGGAAGAGTATTTTTGAGGGCCACAGATGCCGGCTCCATAAATACAATTTACACAATTTTCCCCAAATGCTTTTTGGAGGTTATGGGAACATTCTCACCATGTTTGGGGAAATCCTTAGCTCATTTTGAGGTGATTTTCTTTGAAAGTTTTTACAAACATTGACCCATGGGAGCCAGAGGGCCTCCAAGCATGGTGAAAATGCCCTCTGTTCCCCCCTAGAGAGTAATTTGGAGGAAACAAAATTGCCCACACCTAGTTTAAAGGATTAGTTTAGGCCTTCCAGTGTCTTCTACTTAGGCATATACATCCTCAAGCATTTTGTTCTCGCAGGTGAGAACAAATAATTAGAGTATTTTCCTTGAATGAATATTCCTCCACAATGTTCTTCCCATGACTCACCATTCTGAAATGTGGAACCCCACCCCACCCCTACTTTTGTGAAGAAAACAGATTTCCAGTGTAGGAAACAGTGCTTTCTGGTAATGTAACTCATTTGCTGTACAGCAAACAAATGTGTGTGTGTGTGTGTGAGCGCGTGTGCGTGCATGCGCACATGCAAAAAACTCCTTATTGTTCACTGTAAAATAATTTCTGCACAACCCTTTGGAATGTTGAATACTAAAGAAAATTGCACAAAATTATCAGTCATCTGTTATTCTTCTGATTTGGTATCCTGGTTGTTGGGAATCCATTTTTTCAACCTGGGAGTAAGTACTTATGAATATTCTTTCCCTTTGTTTTTCTGTTCCTGGATGGCCACTGTGGCCAGGTATGCTTTTGCACAACTCTGGTTGGTAAACTTGGTGTACCCCTTGCAATTGAAGGAAGACAATGATCTACAACTTATTATTTTTTTTTCCTGGGTGTATGCAACTATTTTTCATGCCAGCTATAGTTAAATAGCTATAACTAAAATAAAAGCCATATTCCTTCAACTCAAAAAAAGCAGAGTCTTACAGTCACATATACTCTGTTTTCCCCCCTTTATCTATCCTCCAAGTAATTAAAAGAATAACTAAGAAAAAGGGGAGTAATTTCACAGGTTAAAAGCCAAGGTCTGGAAAAACTGTTTGCAACAATACAATTCTTTTTTTCTTCTTCTTCATACACTATATTAAAAGCAGTACACTGTTAAAGAGGAAGCACAAGTCATTCACTTTTAATTTCTCCTCTTGTATGTAATGTCAAAGGAGAGGCTTGGAAATCTTTTCCATGATGAGGTTCATAAGCTAACCTCCAGTGACTCCATTCCTTTCTGCTAGAGATCAAATTGGGAAGAAGTGCAATGTCACTGTATAGCCTATCAGCCCCATCTGTGTGACCAATATAAAGGGTAAGAATGTAAATAATTGACTAATTTGTCTTCACAGGTTGGGATGAATCATGTCTGTACTTTTGTCAGTAGAGAAACTGAATATTTCTGTGCAGTTCTCACCAGGCATTCACACCTCCCCCTAAGTTTTCCAGGAAATTATTCTGCACAGAAACACACCTTCGTTTGTTTTGCCTGGAAATTATTGGGAGGCTGTGGAGGAAAAAAAAGTTCTGCCATTATTATTATTTTTTAGCAAACCCGCACCTCTTCCGAAATAGTCATATGGGGTTTTCGGTGCCAGACTACAGTTTACTGGTACAAAAACCCAGCAATTTTAATAATAATAATAATAATAAATTTTATTTGTATACCGCCCTTCCTGCGATCAGGGCGGTGAACAACATAAAAACAAGCAATATAAACAATAAAACCATTTAAAACATTAAACAACAATAAAACAGTATATCAAATTACCGCGGCAGTATATCAAGGTCTCTAACCAATGAAGGAGGGGGAATCAAGTGTGAGAAGATGTCAAGGGTACGCATGGTTGAACAAGTATGTTTTTAAATCCTTCTTGAATGCAGGGAGGGAGGCAGCCAAACGGAGCTCAGTGGGGAGGGAGTTCCAGAGGCTAGGGGCCGAGATGGAAAAGGCTCTCTTTGAGGTTGTTACTAATTTAGCCTCTGGAACTCTAAGTAGCTGTTGCCCCGCGGATCGAAGTGTGCGGGGCGGATTGTGTGGAGAGAGGCGGTCCTGTAGGTACTCTGGGCCCAAGCCATTTAGGGCTTTACACACACACACACACCTACTTGTGGTTATTTGTGTGTAGGCAAACAAGCAAACAAAGAAACAAACAAAACCAGCCCTGATGCTTCTCCAGCAACTAATATGCAGATTTCTCCAAGGTAGATGAATAGTCCAGCATATTCCAGGCCACATCTGAGTGAATCTGCAATAAACAGATAAACAAACTTAAGTAAGCATTTGATGAATGTAGTTTATAGCAAGCAAGATAAGCCATAGTGCTCTGCAGTTTTATTCAAAAGCAGGTTTATGTCACATGAGGGATAAACATACTGCAGAGGAACTATGAGAATCTGAAGGTCAAGGAGACAGAAATATTTGAGGAGTCAATAACTGGGGTGATATCTAGAAGGCTGCAGCAGATGGTCTGGTTTGTTGAACTTGTAAAAGACTGAACAGAAAGTACCTTAACAAGTTTATTTTTTTCTGTTTCGTTCTAATTATTTAATATAAGTTCAGGGTTGTCTTAACCAAGGCAGCAATTAGTATTCTCAGAAATGTGTCCCATGGTTATGTATTCAAAACCAATTTAGCAGATGGATATATTTTTCCAACTAGAATTTGGAGGTCAACACAGAATTTTTTAACACGTTTATGAGTCTGGAGATTTATCATCTGTGAATAGCAACTATAAATGCCTATATGGAAAATATTTCTCACATTTGAAAATGCTGCATAGCAAAAATGTGAGCTGAGTGATCAGCTTCATCATGTCATTTTCAAATACCTAACATTTTAGTTGTATTATAACAAAGAAATTGATTAAAAATAATTTAATAAGCTATGACAAAGTGTAGAAATTAACAAAGTAAAGAGCATTAGTTTGGATGAAAGTTACTTTTGCTCGGAGTAAGTCACTGTGTATTCATGCTAAATTATATTATTAACCTGATAAAGAAATATATATTTTCAGATGAACAGAAAAGATAGTAGAAATAAAATGTCTAGTCACCCAG
This sequence comes from Urosaurus nigricauda, assembly GCA_034509955.1. Classification (NCBI taxonomy): domain Eukaryota; kingdom Metazoa; phylum Chordata; class Lepidosauria; order Squamata; family Phrynosomatidae; genus Urosaurus; species Urosaurus nigricauda. The sequence goes on from JAOEGL010000003.1 coordinate 248,187,018, forward strand.
CCATGCCCTTTTCCAGAATACTATGCTGTGCTGTTTTAATTGTAGTGTTGTTAAACTGCTTTTAATTATTTTAATTACATGATTTTTTAAATAGTTTAATTCTATCTTAATGTTAATCTTTTATATTTTTAACTATGTTTTATTTGTTTCAATGAATAGACTGCCTTAAATTCCAGTTTTGGGAAGAAAGGAATAGGAGAAAGGAGGAGGAGGAGAATGATGATGATGATGATGATGATGATGATGATGATGATGATATACACTGTAAGATAGGGGTGCACTCCAGAGCCTAGAGGGCTGACAGCCCTATTTCCAGCTTCTCTGGAATACTAGAGGCCATAGCTTATCATCATGGCTGCCATTTTAGGCAACTGGAGATGACAACACATCACTTTCCATTGCACTTCAGGCCACTGAAAGGAGGGTTCTTCTGAGTGGGACAGACTCTCAAATAGCATGCAACAGCTCTAAAAGAGATTTTTGATTACAGGTATTTAAATTAAGGCTGATGGTGATCAAAAATGATGCTAGGGAGGGTGCTAGGACTTTGAGGAACAGGTGATCCCAGTGGGTGCACTAAATGTGAATCAACAGACCACTCCACCATCACTTTGATATGTCATTTATGTTCCAGTATTCCAGCTGAAAGTCAACATTCAGTGGATCTTGGAAATGAACATTTTCAATGTTCACTGGAATTTTCTTTCTCTATTATTTTGGAGGATGGACTGCCACCTTTCATGTTTGTGTAACTGGATTCTTTTCAAAAAGCAATGCCTCCTCTTGTTTCTCAGTGGATAGATTGTGGTCCAGTCCTGCCAGACAAGGGCACTGAATTGAACACTAGAAGGAATTATGTTAAAGGGACAGGATTGGAAAAGGAGAATATTATATACTGCAATGGAAAGATTTGTTTATATCTTCCTTTTATGAATGATATTACAAAGCTTATAACAAAACACAATATAACAACAAACAGTGCCATTATTTTATTTTATTTTAATCCTAATTAGCAACACTCAATGGCATTAAAGCCAGAAAAAGCAGCTGACTATGCTGAAAAAGAAAACAGCAATAAATCATAAGATGTCTTTCAGAGTATGTTTATAAATGCTTTCTAAAAACAGAGAGTGGGTCAGAATCAGTATGTAAAACAGTTCTTTGTTTAGCTAATTTAAATTTTTTAAAAATAACTTGCAGGTTGACTGATTAATAGTAGTAATGGATGTAATCATATCAATGGGAAGCAGGAAATGTAGCAAAAATAATATATGGCTAATGATTAATCTTCCAAGAGAAATCATTTCATCTCAGCTAGAGTAGACCAATTTATTCAATGGGACTTACCCCATGTGTCAACTCATGATTCAACAATTGAGTCAATAGGTCTGTTCTAATAATGACTAACCAATAGGATCGAGGCTACATTATTTAGAAGCAGAGATTGTAATTCATTTTTCCCAACTTTGTTTCAGTAGTATTACCAACTAATGCATTATTAGCCATATCTATAACACAAAGACTGATCCTGTTGCAGTTTTCAAAACTTCATTTCTGATAGAAATGTTAGGTTTCAATATTCTAATTGTACCGTGTGTGTGTGTGTGTGTGTGTGTGTGTATTGTAAAACCATAACTATACATCTTTCTATCTGTGAGAGTCTACTCTCATTTTTTTTAACTGGGTCATGTCACAGAAATGCAAGATAAGAGGAAAACATGCCCTTAGCTTTGGCAAAACTTCCATAGGAACTCCTTGGTAATATTTCTGTGGTTTGGAGAAGTGCCTTTCAGTGCATCTGTGCTTTATTGTAATGTGTGGCCCTAGGGATGGATAATTTTGGCTTCAGTTGCAGGAATATCCATTCTAGATGAAAGGCATGATCAGGGATGAAAGTGGAGAAATTGTGGGGGTATTTATGTCTTTTCCAAAAGTTGATTCAGTAATTCCAAATCTAGGTACCCCCAGTTGAGTCCAATACATCTCGTGTCTTGTAATATGGAGTCATAATCATTCTAGAAATAATTCTATAAAATGTGGTCCTGGGTACACTGCTTCTGAGAACCTTAACTTCTGTTTTAAAAAAAACAACAACAAGAAACTCAGACACAAGAAAGCTTTATGTTATTCATGCAAAGCCTCTTTCTGCTTTTGATATGGGAAAAGTGTGGAGATTAATAAAGAGGTTTAGAAACAAAGAACTTGGCTATTGTTTTTTTTTTTTTCTTTTGACGCTCTTTAGTCTGCCCATCTAGTATCTTCACCTATAAATCATTTTAACTGTCATTAATTTTAATGAAAAAGATTCAGGTTACTGTGATCTAATGCTGTTGTTTATTCTGACCATTTTGATTGCTCAATTAAGCAATTGTAACCTACCCCAAACTGTCACTGATTCTTTTCATATAATTAGTCTGCCTTGTTAAGAAGAAACTGATAGGGCAGCAGAATGAGCCATTGCTTTTCCACATGTTTTTTTTTTAAATCACCACTTTAGCTAATGTGAAATTAGCACTTTTATTGCACTAGAGACATTAAGCAAATCCAAGATGGGACTATTAAAGCCTCATTCCCACAGAATACAGAAGAATAAGATCTGATTTCTGGTATAGCTAATAGGGATGGGGAAAATATTCATAATTATTTGTTCTCAGATTGAAAAATTGGTTTCCTGACAGTCAGGAATCCTGTTTCTTCTAGCCTACCTAGGATTGCATCCAGTCATGTCACTATAACTACTGTATGTAAATATTTTTGAAGATTTGCTTTCTGGCTTCTGAAAATATTGTCTTGCTTGCAATTTAAATCAAGAATATTTTGCACCTGCACAGTCTCTGTTCCACAGATGAAATGTTTAAAGAGCCAGCTGCTGTGATGGCAGTTGAACATTTGACATGGGCTTTGTAAAATGGAAATGTAATTACCACAACAATCTGCCTCTCAGGAAAAGTCTGGTTGTGTGTCTTCATGAGACAACTACAGATATCAGTCATAAGAAATTAGTCATATATTTTGTTGTATTGTATTGCATTTTATTGTATTGTATTTTATCATGCTGTAAGCCCGCCTCGATCCGAAGGGAGAGGCGGGAGATATAAATAATAATAATAATAATAATAATAATAATTATTATTATTACGTACAGTTTGGTTGACCTTACAATGGATCTCCAGTGCTGCATCAATGGTTACAGCAAGTGTCCCCAGCTGTGATGGACAATGCCCCCCTTAGCCAGGACCACAATGAGAGTTGTAGTACAACAAATCTGAACATCATCAAGTTAGTGAATGCTGGGCTACTGCATCACTTCTGGAGAGAAAAGCACCACCAAGACTCCTGCAGAGGGACCTGTCCATCAATATGATGAGCAACTAATAAGGATTTTGTTTTTTATTACATATATTAATACATTTAGTATTTTAGTATATTATAGTACTGTGTTTTATTGTTTTGTACTTGATTGTATATGTCTGATGTTCTGCTGTTTGGTAAAAAGGACATTATAAATAAATGCTGTTATTGTAGCAGTAAGTAGTAGGAGTAGTAATATGCCTGATGAACTGCACTGCTATTTGTCTGCATATTCATATCTCCCAATGTTACTTTCTCCCTGGAAAATTGTGTAGTTGTCCTGTGGGAATAAGAAGATGCATTCAGTAAACACCAATGCTGCTCTCATTTTAGTTCTGCTTCAGGTCAACCACATAATTCTATAGCTGCTTTCAAGACCAATAGTCACTATTTATTTATCCCACTTGTTCCCCAGAACCGGGACCCAGAGTGGCTCACAATATTAAAAAAAACAGCACAATTAAAAACATAGATGAGCATAGAAACAATAACTGAAGGAATCTTCATATATAGCAAAAAAGGTGTTACTGAGCTGAAGCCTGGATGTGTCCACCAATGTAGGTTGACACACTAATTCCAAGATACAGCAAAGAATGCACTCAAAGGGGTCAGGAAGAGATTCTTGCTTCATCCCTGGGCACTATCCTTGCCTCTTATGCTGGTTAGTCTCATAGTTTAAGACCAGGTATCCTATTATTATTATTGTTGTTGTTGTTGTTATTATTATTATTATTATTATTATTACTATTTTATAGCCCGCTCCTCTGTCATCAATCAGAGCAGGTTACAATGATTAAAAGACATCAAGATAAAACAATCCCAGTAACCCCAATAACCCACCTCCCACCCCTTAAAATTAAATTAAACTAATATCAGATTAAAATCCAAGAACAATTACATACATACAACATAGAACATAAAAAGCAGCTAGTCAATTCTATAGACACTGTAGATGTAAACTTCCTAAATAAAGTGCTGGGAGCTGGTAGGAGTGCACGTCCCGATTTTGTAAACCAGTGTCAGGGCCAGGAGTTAAGATGTTTCTGGGAAGGCCTGCCAGAAGAGATGCATCTTTAAGGCTTTTTTAAAGCTATCAAGGGATGTAATAAGATGCATCTCATCCGGCAGGTAATTCCACAGCCTGGCAGTGGCAGCAGAGAAAGTCCCTCAGGAGGTCCGTGACAGCCTCGTTTTCACAGGCTGTAATAAATTTCTCCTGGAGGACCGGAGTGTGTGGGGGGGATTGTACGGGGAGGGGCGGTCCCTAAGATAAGACGGACCCAAGCCCTGTAGGGCTTTAAAGGTTAAGACCAATACCTTGTACTGCGCCCAGAAACTAATCGGTAGCCAGTGGAGGGACTTAAGCACTGGTGTTATGTCCCTGCACCTTGATGTACCAGTAATAAGCCTGGCTGACATGTTGAAGTTTCCGGGTTAGGCACAAGGGTAGCCCCAAGTAGAGCGCATTGCAGAAATCCAATCGTGAAGTTACCAAAGCGTGTACCACAGACTCCAGGTCCTTCTGATCCAGGAAAGGGCGCAGCTGGCATATCAGCCAAAGCTGATAGCAAGCACTCCTGACTAGTCATGTGAAGCGATGAGTCTAGGAGTATCCCCAGACTTTGAACAGGGTCCGTCAAGGAGAGTGTGACTCCATCGAGGACCGGAAGATGTATTCCCAGACCTGGCTTCGGTCCTGTGACTGTGATTACCTCCGTTTTGTCTGGATTGAGCTTCAATCTGTTTTCCCTCATCCAATCCATTACTGTCGCAAGACAGTCATTGAGAGGAGAGACGCCATCTGAAGTCTGAACCGATGATCTTGTCATGGAGAGGTACAGTGGTCCCCCGGCTTACGAAGGTAATCCGTTCCGGATTACCTTTTGTAACCCAGAAATCTTCATTTCCCGGGGGACCGCATTCTCTGACGGACCGCGCGGCCAATTTAAAGGGGCCACGCGGTTTTTCCCTTTCTTAACCTGGGGTTTTGTTCGCATCCCAGGGGCTTTTTTTCGCCCCCGGCGGTTTCCGCTCCCGGGGATTTCGTTCCCCGGGGGCTTCGTATCCCGGGGGACCACTGTATATCTGAGTATCATCAGCGTACTGAAGACACTGAGCACATCTAAAACATCATCATGATAGTACTATTAGTTCCTCTCATTTAGCAGGAGTTTTTGAAATCCATAATTGAAGCAGAGACTACTTAGAAATAACAGCGCCTTTCAAACATTTTCCTCTTGTTTATTCAAACAAAATGTGGAAGGGGTTAGGATCATAAATTCAAGATTTTTCAGGCTCAGGCACATCCACTCCCAAAGCTCACACATCAAGACCCAAAGTTAGGGACCACCTCTTCCAGTATGATCCCCCCCCCCCGCACGCTCTGGTCCTCTGGGAGGAACCTGCTACAGCCTATGAAGACCAGGCTGTCTCAGACCTCCCAGAGGGCCTTCTCTGCCACTTATCCCAGGCTGTGGAATGGCCTGCTGGACGAGATACATCTTATTATGACCCTTGTAGGCTTTTAAAAAGCTATAAAGATGTATCTCTTCCAGAAGGCCTTTCTGGATAGTAGTTAAATCTCCCAGGCTCCAAAGTTACACTCATGCTACACCATGCCACCAAAGAACAACTGACTGGATCTATTGGGTCCATTGTATTGTTTTATTGTTTGTGTATTATATCCTGTTTTTAACTTGTACTAATTTAAGCCTATTTTAAGGGGTGGGAGGTAGGGATTGGGGTGTAAGAATTTTTTAACTGTACCTGTTTTAATTTTGCTGTACCCCGCCCCAATTGCTTGCTCAGAGGGGCAGGTTATAAATAAATAAATAAATAAATAAATAATGGTTCTTTGCTCTTTCACCTGAACACACTTGGACTGACATCCTACAAGTGACATACACACATATAAGCTTCCCTTATCTCTGTGTTTCTCATCTTTTAGGTGCTAGGGGTACCTCTGCTGCAGTACCCAAGGCCCTCTCCCCAGCTTTCTGAACAACCTGTGCACTGCCTTGCCATGCTTTGTGTAGAGTGGGCATAATCACAGAAGTGCCCGAGTATGTCACCATAGCCAAATGCAAAAATAATTACAACAGTGTTGAGTCCTCCAGAGGGAGATCTCTGCAGTGATGTTATCATTTTGCATCTAGCTATGGAGATGTAAAACAAACCCTTCTGTGATCCTGTCTCCTCTCCATAAGGTACTAAATGGCTGTGCTAGGGGCTTCAGGTGCTGTTCAGTAAGTCGAGGATGAAGTATGGCTCAGCCTAACATAGGTTTACATGTGGATCTATTACAATCTTGAAATCCTACATATGGTTGGCAATGCCAGTCACATATGAAGGTTTCAAGTTATGTGGAGAATTCCAAGCATACTTAGCTTGAACATTCAAAGGTAAAGGTGGGTTCAACAAGACTGGGATACTACAAACACTCTTTCCCTCACCTCTCTCTCTCTCTCTCTCTCTCTCTCTCTCTCTCTCAGAGTGTGTATAGGGGTGGGGGGATTAATCAAGACAATTGTTCAAATGTCTCCATACAAAATGAAGCACAGATACTGGTTCTACAAATTTGTTGCATAGAGGCCAGGAAAAGAATCAAAGCACAGTTGGGTCCACACATACCACTGGAAGTAGGCAATTGCACAGAATCAGAACTGGGTCCTCAGGGTCAGTGTTTGGTTGCTTTGAGATGTACCTTTAGTGAGATGAATATAACAAAGTTTTTCTTAGCTTTCCTTCCACTGTTATTTCACAAATCACTTTGCATAGGTTCTGCTAGGTCAGTCCTAAGTGAGAAGATCAGGACTACTATGTTACAGCTATATGAATACTGTAACTGGCTGTATTGGTATGTCTTGTTCAAATTTGCTGGTTATATTTCAGAATCACTGATTGTTTCTTACACTAGATGGCAGCATTATGGGCCTTACTACTGACAGCTTATTTGAACGGTTTCTATTACAAAGCTTTATAGTATCAGTACAATATAAAATGTCAACCACAACCTCAATGTCTAACTTTCCATAATGTCTAGTCTTCTGTGATGATGTAATTTTAATAAAAGATTAATTTGTTTATCTGAAAACATGTTTTTAAAAGTGTTACAGGGTTCTTAGGGATTTCACTGGGTGAATAGATTAAAGTTAATGTGAAATTCCCTTATCTCAGAACCTTCAGTCTTTGTCATTACTATAGACAGTAATGTCAGTCATCTGTCAGGTAGTTAATGAGCACTCCAGGGCAAGGATTGTTTTACAGGTGCATAAATATTTGGCAGTCTTTGCCTATATATTTTATAGAATTGGATAGTGTTTTATATTGCTTTAATTTCACTCCTGCCAGTTTCAGGCCAGACAGAGCACGTGTTTCAAGACTCAAGGAGGAATAGATGCATTTGATACTTAACTGATCAGTATTCAGACTATGTACTGTACCACAGTTTCATCTCAACATGAAACTGGCTGTAGCCCTGTAGCTATTAGGAATTTCTTATAGACCTCCTAAAACTATTGCCATACCCAAGATTTATAACAGAAATCAGTGGAGCAGAAGATTTTTAAGGAATTCTGACATCTAGTTGGTTCTGTTTCATATTAATTTCACTTCAAAATCTGAATTTCATAACATAAATCCTAAAATTGTATACATCTACCAGTTGCTTAAGGGGATAAGAGATCTTCCCGCATTTGTGAGCAAATTTCAATTCCAATCAATAATGAGGTTTACAGGTTTACAACAATCAGATTCCAGGGAGGAAAAGAGGAAATATTGTTAAAGAAAATCCTTAGGGGCAAGAAGATCTTCAATAGAATGGTGGGTTTTGACACTCACAAAGCACCAGGGCAACTTGAAATGCATTCTTATTGGTTTCAATTAAATATTTCACCACTATTGGGCTATTTTACAATCTGATCACTCCACTATTGTACCATTTTGCAAATATGAATTTTCTTGCTGAGTCAGGCTAAAGGCTATCTAGTCCCATGTTCTGTTTCCAGCTATCATTGCAACTAGTAATTTGTATGTCTCTTTCACATTATACATTTATAGCATTAACATTTAACACCATTTTAACTGTTTTCACATTATACATTTATAGCATATAACATTTTATATCATCCTATGGAATACTGGGATTTATGTTTCCTGAGGGACTTAGAACTCTCTGCAAGATAGCTTTTGTGACTCCAAACTACAGAGCCCAGGATTGCTTAGGCTGGTGTTTCAGCAGTTAATGTGGTATTAAAGTGTTGTAATTTTGTCGTCTGAAAGTGACCAAAGATCAACCCCCTTCCCCATGAATTCAAATCATTTTCTCAAAAGGAATTGGTGATCTCTTCTTTTTGCAAGAGCTACCTGCTTGCTGAGAATCATAGAAGGCTGTGGAATATTATGAATGCTAGATTAAAAGACAACAAAATGAGCAAAGGTAACACTGTCATTGAAATGCACACAGCCGCACCAAGACCTGTACTAGCACTCTTGTATTGGTCTTGTTGACTCATCCATACACACACACACACATCAACTTTACTCACTTCAAAGCATCATAGATAAGATTTCCACAAACTGTTCTCTTCCAAAAACCAAAGCTTGAAAATTTACTCTTTTTTGTTGGCAGCTCCCAGAATGGCAGCTGTAGGAGTCTGGGAGTTGTCATCCAAAACTGTAACACTTTCAGACTCAATTCAGACTTAATTAAGCAGGTTATCTAGAAACTGGCATGCTTTCTGTAAGAGTGTTAGGGTTCTGCAATGGGAAAGAGTGAATTTGCAAAGAGCACCTTCTTCTCTACTGCCAGTAGGTTCTTTTATGTGATTTTAAGCTCTTCTAAGAATACCTATGGAAGAAAACACAGGTTCCAAGCCAGGTGTATGAAGAGAATTTTCCAAGAATAACAAATAAAGATGCAGATTGGGTGAGTACAGCTGGAGATGGATACACCTGAAGTTCATAGGCATGGTTTCGCTCTCCCTTTTCCTTCACAATCTGTCATACTGGTCACCATTCTTTAAAAACCGTCTTTTTGAATTTTAGACTAGTGAATACAAAAGCCAATCCAAATCCAACATACAAAAACATTGGCTAAAATCCTGCCAGAATGACATGAAACTTCACTATGGTGTCATTACAGCCATTATATACAATTGTCCCAGTAAATTGCATTGATGAGTATTGGGGCATCTAACACATTGTCCTACTGAGCAGTGGGGCCCATAGCAATATGATGTCCCTAGTACAAGGAGACCCATTGTGTAATGGACATGTGTCATGGTCCACTTGCACAATGGTCCCAAAGACATAGCTATGTCTCTGCTCCCCTTCTGGGAATGCAGGCACTGTGCATCATTGTATTGCATCTTTATGTCCTTGTAAGTCAGTTTCTGATGCTGTAAAACCCAAATAGGATGCTAGCTATTCCCCTTAGTGCATATCTTCTGTTTAAAAAGGAATTTTTAAAGGAAAGAAAGAGAAGAAGCCCATTTGCTAGATGGGTGGACTCTATTAAGGAAGTCACAGCTGTGTGTTTGCAGGACCTAAGCAGAATGGTGGAGGATAGGGAGTCTGGGAGATGTTTCATGCACGGGGTCACCATGAGTCAGAAGCAACTCAAAGCTGTTAACAACAACAAATACTCTTGTAGCTGTGGTTGATGGTTAATGTGTCATACTTAATAGCGCAGTACAGACAGCCCAAAAGGGCCATATCTGCGGCGTGAGCAGGGCTGGGGAGCGTGCAGCATCTGCACACTTCCCAGCCCTACCAATGTTAAATCATGCCATCCATATGCAGGCACAGTGGTGATGTAACATGCATGCCATGTCCAAAGAGACCGGCGTGGACGCTACATCACTGCACCACTGGAGGGCACTTGGGGCGCCTTTTCAGCAGTGGAGGAAAGAGCTCCAAAACGGAGCTCTTTCTGCGCGTGTACATCACTGGCACGGCCTTTAAAAAGCTGTGCCAGCAATGCTGAATAAAAAGGGGCCAGGCTACCCCTTCCTCCTCTTCTCCATGCCTGTCACGGTGTTCTTGGAGCATGAAGCCCCAAGGACAACCTGTTCCAAGCTATGGGGAAGCAGTGTATTGCCGCTTCCCCGCGGCCTGGAAAAGCAGCGGATTGGGGCCGCAGGGACTGCCCATGAAGCTGCCATGGCCCCACTCTGGCACAGGAAGGGGTGCCCAGGGACCGCCCTTTTTGGGTGGTCTACAAAGCCCCGATGACATCACCAGGTGTTGAGATTTATAACATTTCCTTTATAACTTCACCAGGGCCCATCCCCTCTGAGTCACCATGGGTTTTAAGAGAATACTACACTATGGTGTGACATTCTGGAGTTTGTCATTTAACGAGGCCTAAGAACACTGTGGCCAAGAATTCTAAATGCCCTTGCCTAAACTGCAAATCCCTGGATTCCATAGGAGGCAGTAAAAGTGCTATAACAGAGTGGTGTGCCATTTGTTTCAGGACTTGGCAACTCTACCCATATAATATTGTGGTTATTGTTGTTATTGTGTGCTTTCAAGTAGTTTGAGACTAATGGTGATCATATCATGAGGTTTTCTTGGCAAGATTTGTTCAGAGGAGTTTTGCCATTGCCTTCCCCTGAGGCTGAGAGAGTATGATCTGCACAAGGTCACCCAGTGGATTTCATGGCTGAGGAAGGAATTGAACCCTAGTCTCTAGAGTCATATTCCAACATTGAAACCACTATGCCACACTGATTCTCCTATCTATTATGCCCCACATTACTTGTCTTCTAAGGGAAAAAAAGTATTGTAATTTTTCCAAGTACACTGGTCTCTTGGCATTCACAGTCTTGCTGTTCATGTCCCTTGGTCTTTCATGAATGGCAGGTGCCAAGGGACAAAATGGCGTCTGTGCCTGTGGCACACATACAGGGCCACACACAAGAGTATGCAGCCATTCAAACCAATTGGGTTTGAATACTTGCAATTTTTTGTTTTCGGGGGGGGGGGGGGGGGAAGGATCTGGAATGGATCCCTAGTGAAAACATAGGGGCGACTGTATTGTAATCCAGGTATTGAAATCTTTCCTCCTATAAAAGTTCCCTCAACTCCCAGATGCAATCATTTTGTTGCACCTTTTGTAACCATTTCTTGTGGCCAGATCAGATAGTATTTTGAGTGCAATCACAGCATAGATTGAAGGCATTAAGGTATTTACGTTAGCTGTTAAGGTCCTAGGGGCACTCCAGATTTTTCTTTTTTTTAAAAAAAAAGTTGCCTTGATGCTGCTGGGTGAGCAAGCAAGCAAGCTAGCAAGAGTTATGCAAATTTGAATTTAGGTGATTGCTGCAAAGAGCAACATCTGCTCATGCAGGCTGTCATATTCTGAAGGGATAAAAATGCAAAAGGCTGAAGGTCTGTGCCTGTTTTATAAAACTTTTAGTAAACTCATGCAGTGTTAATACAGTTGCTTATTTAAAAAAGAAAAAGATGTCTAATTTTGAGGGAAAGGAAGTTGTTTTCTTTGGTAGAGAGACAAATAAAAGTCAATTGCACTTTGATTCATTTTAGGATAGCCACGACTATTTTACCACTGGGCAGACAAGATAATTTTGATATGAATAATACTTCTAATCCATCCTCTCCCCAGTTTACCCATTAAAGCAAATAATACTGTCAAGTGACAAGGCTCACTCTGCCATGTTTAAATCTTACTACATGTCAATAAGACTGCATTTATATATCTTCTTTTCTAGTGTTTTAAAAGCATGTTATCAAGACATCACCAAATCTGACAATTAAATTATATACTTCCTTTAACTAAAGACTAATGGTGTCACCAAAAACAGTAGTATGTTTACTCACAGCCCTTCTCCAATTTATGGAAAAAATACTGCTCCTGAAGGTTTTTCTTAGGTTTTGTTTAGTTTTGTTTTTTGCTTTATCTAACAAAGCTCTCATGAGTTGTCCTCAGTTCAAGTTCTAAGAGAAAGTTGGGATACAACTCTATTTATTTCTATCCCACATTTCTCTCAGCATATGATTCAAAGAGCATTACAAGATATGTTAAAACCGAATACAGCTAAAATAAATCTTAATCAATCTGAATAAATAAATAAATAGATCAATTGAACAGTGGAGTAAAAAAAAAAAAAAGCTTTGGAGCATCTAAAACAATAATGGGAGTTGTAGTCCAACATCTATTCAAAATAGCCTTGACAAGTTAGATTAACTAATAAAATAATTTTTAACAAAGATAAATATAAGGTACAACATCTCCCATCACTAGTCCCATCTTTTGCCAACCTAGCAATTCAAAAGCATGTAAAAGTGCAAGTAGATAAATAAGTACCACTTTGGGTGGGAAGGTAACAGGGTTCTGTGCAGTCATACTGATCACATGACCACAGTGTCATCTTTGACAAAGCTGCCTCCCTTGGTTTAGTAACAGAGATTAGCACTGTCCCCTACTGTGTCCTACCATCCTACCCCTATCACGTCCTACCATTGGACACAACTAGACAATTATGTCAAAGGAAAAAAAAATGCCTTTTTACTACATTTTGTCAGGAAAGAATGGAATGTGCATATATAGGAAGGCCAACCTGTGGCTTGACAGCAGGACAGCAAAAATGATCCAGGCGTTCTAGTACACAATAAGCTAAACATGAGTAAACAATATAATGTGACAACCAAAAAAGCCAATGCAATTTTAGGCTTCATCAACAGGACTGTAATATCCATATCAAGGGAAGTAACACTGCCACTCAATTAGCCAGACCTCTTCTGGAATACTGTGTAAATTTTTGTGCACCACAGTTCAAGATGGAAATTGACAATTATTCAGAGGTCAAAGGATACCAAGCAAGATGGTCAAAGGTCTGGAAACCAGGCTGTATGGGGAAATATTTAGGGAGATGAGTATGCTTACCTTGGATAAGAGAGGTGATAATGATTGGTTGGTTGGTTGGATTTGAATTGACATGATTTATACCCCACCTTTTTCATAAACAGGATTCAATGATATGAAAGCCATCTTCAAATATCTAAAAGCATGTTATGTAGAACATTGAACTCTGGGGACAAGAACTCAAATCAGTGATTCAAACTGCAAGAAAAGTGATTCTGCTTAAACATTAGTAAGATCTTATTCACCATAAAAACTGTTCAACAGTGGAATAGACTGCTTTGAAGGGTGGTAGATTCTTCTTGGGAGGACACGAAGCAGAGACTGGATGATCATCTCTTGGAAGTGCTTTATGTATTCCAACACTGCAGGGATTTAGAATAGATGGTCCTTGCAATCCCTTCCAACTATATAATTCTATTATCAGAAGGGCCACACAGATCCAACTCTATAATTTAGAGGGTTATAACTTCTGACTCTCTGTAAAATCTGAGAGTCTTCCTTAATCATGCTAAAATATATTCTTATATTGGTGATCCCAGGGACTCAACTACAAGCTTTATGCATGCCAAGCCAATGCTCTGCTTCTGACCTAAAATTCTATCATAAATAAAAATGTCATCCAGTTAATCCTATGTACATTACTTGGGAGGAGGCCCCTTGGAACTCAGATGACCTTACTGAAATGAGTTAACATGCTTTGGATTGTGCTGTCAGATTTTTTTTTAATCCTCTCTGGCTATAATTGAAATGCTACTTTCTGCTATATTTGACTAAAGAAGTGGCTGAATCTCCTAAAGAGTAATTCCTTAGAGTATTTATATAGATGATTTTTCCAAATGGATAATATTTGTTCCTTCCATAAACATCCCATTACATCTGGAGCCTTTGACTTCTAGTTTCTTTTTTGGCTCTTAAACATTCAACATCCTTGAAAGCTAGGAGGAAAATGCAGAGATGGATAAGTTATCTGCTTTGATTAGAGAAAAAAACTTGGATGACTTTTTTGAAAGATTAGGAGCCTTTGGTTGACTTTTTGCAGAAAAATAATATTGTAAATGTGGAGCTTAATCATTAGTAGGTTGGGCTAAATTGAAGAAATTTATATAAAAAGAACTAGTTGGCAAAGTATGACTTTATATATTAACAGTTATAACCATTTTAAAGAAAGTTGGAAGTCATTGCAAATGTTTCTTGCAATTTCTCTTATTAATTATTCTTTTTTTTTCTTCTCTTTTCTTGTTGGTTTTCTCTTTTCTTTTTTCCCTTCTTTGCTATATTTCTTTAATTATTTTGTTGGTATGTTTTCATGGTTTTAATTCACTGAAAGGTTTTAATAAAAATGCTCAAAAAAAAAAAGCCCGACAGAAATGTGATGTATGTTAGCAACACTCCACACATACACAACAAAAGATGGTTGAAAATTGCATACATTCTATGTTAATTTATAGGCAAGAGATGCATATTTATTGAGCAATACTATAATTTAAATAGTTGTGCAATGTATCAAAACACAGTGACAAAGAAAATGACAAAGTTACCTCTGTGTTGGCTCAGTTTGTACCCAGATGCTAATGTGACAGACAAATTCAAGACCCTTCCTCTCTCTTCTCAAGGTTATTTATTTTAAAAATACACCCATTCAACAGAAGATACCTACAACCAGAGGAATGTCTTCTGACTCTCCTATGTAAAATAAGGCATGGTTTGATACATTGCACATCTATTTAAATCATAGTATTGATAAATAAATATGCATCTCTCACCTATAAATTAACAGAATTTATGCAAATTTCATTCATCTTTTGCATTCAACAGTTCTTCACCTTCGCAGGTACAAGTGCTAATAGGTTCCCCCCCCCCCCCAAGTCTTCCTTGCAGCTGGCACAACACATGAGATTAGATCCTAAAACATTTTACCGGGATTGGTGACATTTGGTGGCAATTTTGAAGGGATATTCAACTGTGGCATCTTTATAAAGGGATGTCATTTGCTGTAGAAATACTTGCTTCTGATGAAATAAACAGGGGAAAATAATAATACTGCAAGGAATAACTTCTGTTTGTAATTTGTTCATTGGCTTTACTTAGTAATGGTTATAAAATAAATGTTGGGCAGTAGAAATAGGCACTATAAAGCAGAGCCAGATTTTTCCATCTCAAGAGAATTTATGTGCAATGAAAGCAGAAGTTTAAAAAAAAACCAATAAATAAATAAAATAAATAAAGCTTTTGGACAAAGCTATTTCTAGCACTGTTTACTCTGGTATGTTTTATTTTGACTCTTTCTTTTTCACAAGTTAGATATAGGAAATATTCTCCCTCACCCTCTTCCTTCCTGCACTGTTTTGTTTATCTTGCAGAAATGTGCCTCTGATAAATAGAACATTGAAGAATGTCAGAGTGGCAGGCAGTCAAGAAAAGCAGGAAAAAATGAGGCATCTACTCTGACCATAGCTGGTGGAAACTAACCTGTGAGAAACTAAACATCTCATCTTTCCTGGTCTCCTTCCTGTAACCATTGTGTCTGAGAGTCCATCCTGCTATCTGTTTTTGTAGGCAGCTGTGATTCTTTGAGCACATCTCTTCTACAAACCTATGGTATATTTTTTTCATGCCAATTTGGCTATAATCCGTCACCACCCACAGGGAATCTCAGGAATTGGAGTTTGTTGTGTCTGCTGAAACTATTCTATAATACTAGGAATTCCTAGCCCCCTTCACAGAAATATAATTCCCAGGTTTCCCTGGGGAATTGTTGTTGTTCTTGTTAATTGTCCTCAAGTAGACATTTACTTGTGGTGACCCTATGAATGAGAGACCTCCAGTCACCCTGTTGTCAACAATCCTGCTCAGGTCTTGCAGACTCAGGCATGATGAAAGTAGACAAAGATAAAAGTTTATCACACAATGCCACAGTTAATATGAAATAATGCGAAATTAAACCACAGTTAAAGCGGAGAAAGCCAGCAGCTTTTTAAATTTGGAACAAACCGAATTTAAAAAGTTGCCAGTTTTCTCTGCTTTAACTGCATTTTAACTTCGTGCTATTTCGTTTTGAAGCAATTTGGTGTGATAAACTCACCGAATTTGCAAGTTCTGTTTAAATATGAATGTAGTTTAAATTGCGTTTAACTCCCGTTTTCCCATGGGATCTCACTAGTGTGATAAAGCTCTCTGTCAGGACAATAGTATAGTGGGGGGGGGGGGGGGAGTGGTCCAAGTGGCTTTTGGAAACTGTACATTTTTCCATGATCTTAAAACTACAACTACCAAGTGCCATTAGATCCTTTCCTTCTGGAAGACAGGTAGCACTTCAAAAAGTAAAGAAGATTCCAGCTCCAACCTCATCTCAATCTTCTCTCATTGTAGATAGAGCACTGCCACCCCCATTTTTTTCTACCCCACTCTCTGGTAATTTAAAGGACAGGAAAGGCAAGAAAAGCAGCAGCAGTGAGTGTCCCTCTTCAGATTTTAAGATAATTTTTTAAAAAGATGTTCAAAGTGCTGAACCTAGGGGCCCAGAAGCTCATATTAACACCTAAACCTGAAGAATATTGCCAGCACTCTAAGTTATTTGCTTATGACTAATGCAATCTAATTCTTCCTAGCTTTGTTACAACTTGATCCTCTTTTAGCACTGTTGCTAAAATAATCCAACCTCTTATTATAATGTGGCTCATTGCCTTACTTGCCTCCATGGCCTTTCATTGTTAATTCTTTGGCCCTTGAGGCATTGATCACGTGGCTGATGTAGACCTTTGTAACTTGAATGAACACCATGGAGGCATATTAGCATTCAGAGGCATTTAAATTGTTTGGTGACGAAGGATGCTTAGCACAGAAAACAATTTAGACCTGATACAGAGCTGTGTGTCATAATATTTATTATTGAAAGTATACATTCATCATCCTATTCTATTAGCCTGTAACACCTAGCATTATATTACACAGTGAGTAGGCCTTTATTACACAATAAATTTCTTATTATACAGATATACATCCTGAGTCAACTTCTGCCCTGGTTTTGAGATAAGGTCTATGCATAAATGCAATTCCTGTGTTGTTTTGATCTGGTGTACATTTTGAAATAAACAGATAACCTTGGGTATATCTTTAGTAAGAAGTTACTTCAGCTTCCTAACATTTTAACTGTATTTACTTCATCTTGAAGAATCCTGGGATATTTAGTTGTGGGGGGGTGGGGAGGAAGTGGTAGTTAAAACTCTGTTCTAACAAACTTAATGCTAGTCTACAAACTACAAATCCCAGATTTCCATAGGATGGAGCCATGACAATTAAAGTGACATAAGACTGATAGCTGTGTAGTAAAGGTACACTCAGTTATCTATTGAATTCATATATACCTAGTAATATAATGGTAGACTTTACCATAATAGTAATATTGTTGTACCCACAAGGAAGATCCCAAATATTTCCCATGGTTTCTGATACAGGTAATATTTCAATTGAAGCAGCAGGGGTGGCAAAGAACTACATGCCCACCCTGGCACTGTTTTGTTTTTTAAAAAAACACTATGTTTCAAAGCCGTTAGTGGACTTCTGACCACTTCTGACCACTTCCTCTCTTTTTTTTTAATTGTAGGGTGCATTTTGACAATCTTTTAGGATCATGAAGGGTGCTAGAGAAGGGGTAGCTTCCCCAGACCTGCTGATATTGTCCATAATAGTAAGTTTATTGTCTAAATATTTACTTCAAACCACAGTACTCTGTTTTCAGCTTAACAGCTGTAAACTGTCATAAACTGTATCTGAATGCTCTGGCATTGGAATAATGAAGATGCCAGTTCCATAAAAGGAGGGACTTAGTCAATACTGCTATCCTGAACACACTTACAAGGAAGTAAATCTGACTGAACACAAGGCAAAGTGAGGCATTTGTGAAGATTTCCAACCAGATTCATTTATTCAAAACAGCCTTAGGTTGCATGCAGTGTTCAGCCAAGAATCATTCCATTGACTGAATGCCCCAAACATGGCGCAAACAGTTTTTATTAACCCACAAAATATTCATTGAGCATGCGTAGTTTAACATTCATCATCATCATATATATCTGTATTATTCAGCTAGTCTAAACTAGCTGGCTCTCTGCTGGCCTGATTTACAATGAATGCCTTGTAGAACCTTATCAGCTTGGCTGACTAGCAGTAACCTTGAGGAGAGGCCCATCTCTTCCTCAGTGAAGAGAAATTCATGCTTTAGCTTTCTTCCTCTTGTCTTCCCTCCTCCCTCCTAAGGTGGGGGCTACAAGCCGAATTTAAAAGGACAAGTTTTTCCTTTTGCTCTATTTCTCACTATGGCTGAACTGTTCATTATTGATCATTAATGACAGAGATTATTGGTTTCGTTTGGTTATCAATGGCTTTATTAGCTTTTACCTTAACAGTTTACTTTTGATTAAAAAGACATAAGATTTCTCTACATGAAAAAGATGCCAGTTGGCTTTTTATAATTACTATTCTATCTACTGCTTGGAATTTTACACTGTGCACTGTTGTTTGTAAATTATACATTGTTCAATACAGGTTGAGTCTCCCTTATCCAAAATGCTTGTCTACAAACTAAAGAAGTTTTCTCTGAAAATGCCAGCCACAGCTGCTGGTGAAATGTCAGGAATAAACTCTTCTAGAACATGGCCTCATAGCCCGAAAAACCCATAAAAGCTAAAGAAATGTTTGAGATTTAAGATTTTTCTGCATTTTGGATTATATGCATATATCTATATATATAATGAAATATCTTGGAGCTGGGACCCAAGTCTAAACAGGAAATTTATTTATATTTCATATACACCTCATACACATAGTCTGAAAGTAATTTTATATACAATTTTTAAAAATAATTTTGTGCTAGGAGCAAAGACTGTGCAGACTGAAACAGCAGAAAGCAAAACTGTCACTATCTCAGCTGCCCATATGGGATTATTTTGGATTTTGGAATTCCAGATCAGAGATACCCAACCTATACATGAAAATCATTTGGATATTACAAATAAATTATGAGAGATTCCCCTGGTTACTCTTGGAGTAGCAACTGCTGACTGTGTTAATTTTCAGGGTTTTACATGATATGCATGGGTTATCATGGGCAGGTTTATGGGACATGCATAACTCTGTGCCACTGAATTTGAACCCGCTCCTGCAGGCCTTGGCAAGCCACTTTAAAATGATAATTCAAAACGTATAATCAAAGTATGTTAACAAAGCAAATGTTTATCTATGTATTATATAAATCTCATATATTTAACAATTTGGAATGAATAATTCAAAATATGGTAATTTCAAAGATTATTATTATAAATGCCTTCAGTTTTGTTTGATTTTGTAAAGGAAAGACATCTCATTATGAAGAATATATGAGCTCAAAATGTGTCTGGAAGAATATAATACATTTAATTAAAATATTATTGAAATCCATAGGTCTTCTGAAGCATCCAGAGAATGATGTATTGGTATTTACCATGAAGTCATTCTTGGAAATGCAGAGAAGTAAACTCAGGACAGTAACAGGTAGTTTAGTTCTGTTCATATGGCTGAGATGCAATTGGGAAGATACCTCTATTTCCTATTAATAGCCCTTCAGTTCTAGAAAGCATGGTTATTTCTGTTCAACTGATTTAGCTGTGTGTTGGGAAGAGGTCTCTATTTTTTATTAATATTCATTCAGGTCTGTAAGGTAAATACTATCAGACAGTTTAGGGAAGACTCGGGGCAGGTGTAGACCAGCTAGAATACTATGAGCTACTTCCAGGGTATTCTAGCCCTGAAACCACCCTCAATTCCCCCTGTTACTTGGGACTGCCTGAGCAACACCAGGTGTCTGTTGACAAATGCATCCCGCAGTCCTGCCAGGTGCCACTGCCACTAGGTTGACTGAGGTAAAACATGAGGTACTTAGAGTCAATCACATGGCTGGGCACCTTGTTGTGACCTCAGAGGGAGCAACTCACACCAGTGACATAAGTATTGGACAACACAGCAGGACGTGGTGTAAAGAGCTGACCAATGCCTCTCCAGAGTGCTCTGGATTTTCCTGGAAGATCTGGAGCAAATGGTGATTTTTTTTTTTTAAAAAAACAAAAACTGGAGCAAGGCAGAGATGGCCCAGATTTGTTGTGGAACTGGCCCTCCCATGTGAAGAAAACCACATGAGAGGAAATCAATGTAAATGGCCCATGTAGACATGCACTTAGTAACTAAATGGACATAACTGGAAAAAAAATTTGGACTATAGTGGACTGTAAATCTCCACCAATGTACTGATGATACTGGTGGGGAAGAAGATCACTCCTTCTTCTCAGGTACACAAGAGCAGCCAAACAGTTCTGCCACCCAAGGAAGTGACGGGGCAAACACTGCGCCTTCATCCTGAAGTGTCCAAGGGCAGCACCCATTCAGCCAGTCTACAACTTCAGGCAGAGCTGTCCAGCAATGTTTATACACCTGGTGCAAAGATATTGTACAAGGTGATAGTGGATACCTCCTTGTACAACACCCAAGAAAGCACTCACAATATTGAAGATTTTCATACCAGCTCTTAAGTGCTGGTAAATCACCTCTAAAATGTTGAGGAAGCATGCATGCGTGAAAAGCCTGGTGTGCTTCCTCATCATTGTTGGCTCCCTCTAGCATCACTGAATATTTCCAGGAGAAGGAATTTCCTCTGAATGCAAAGTTTCTGCTCAGAAGAAATTCCCTCTCCTGGAACGATTCAGTGATGCTAGAAGGAGCCGGCAATTCCTTGACAATGAGGAAGTGCATCAGGCTTTTACACACACATGCTTCCTCAACATTTTAGAGGTGATTTACCAGTGCTTAAGAGTTAGTATGAAAATCTTCAGTGACATAATGCCCAATTATATTAGTATAAGCTATCAACAAAATTCTGGACAATGTTTGAATTGCTCTTTTGCTCATAATTGTTTATAAAGCTTCTAAGCTACAAAGCCCATGAGGCAGCACTTTTGCAATGCATATGGAGCTTTAGCATAAAGTAAAGAACTGTTAACCCTAAATAGCAGAAGTCAGAGCTTGAACTAAATAGGTTATGAACTGGGTCTTCAGTGGAATCTCACTGCTCAGGGTCAGAGAACAGTAAAAAAAAAAAGAAAGAAAGAAAGAAAGAAAGAAAGACAGAAAGAAAACTTTGCAGACAATTTAACACTTGCTTATTAAGAACAAATACATCCAAGTAACTGAGATGATTAATATTATTGCTACCAAAAATAAATGTTCACCCCTCTTCCTTCAATAAATGAATTCATCCTCAGAAACATGCCACTGTGCAAAATATGTTAAGAATGTGAAATTCCAAACATTCAGGGACTTTGGGAGTGTGTTGTGTTTCTTTCCTCTCAAAAACAAACCTCGGGATAAATTATACAGTGGTGTATCCCTTTCCATAAATCTTATTCCACCCCCTTTTTTGTTGTTGTTGTTGGCTTAGAAATGTTTATAATGATATTTTCCTCTATTTCTTTTGTACGTACATGCTGTGTGCTTTCCAAGGAAACTGGGTGGGAATATAATTCTGTCTTTCAGAGAGGTGTGGAGGAGAAAGTTCAGCCTCTGTTTAATGTTGTTTATAATGTTCTTCTGTTGCAGGCCAGAGGAGAGTGTTTTTCTGTCCTTCTGCACAGTCTCCACCCTTACATATAACTGAGATTCTGGCAGAGTGCCACTAAGAATTAACACAGGCAGAGAAGTATGAAAGGAATCCCCTCAGTCAGGTGTTGGAATAATCATCTATCTGTACACTGTTTTCCCAGAAAAGCTCTGCAATAATAATTGTCTAGAGTACAGATGAGAATATTTAAGTGACTAAGGACTTTAACAAGCTGCAATATTTCTATATCACAGGGGCTATTGTACAAAGTAGAAGATAAGATTTCAACAAATGACAAACAGTTGTGCTGGTACTTTCAAGTTTCAAGTTTCAAAAGGTTCAATTACAAATTGCTATTTATCTTCTTTCTTTCTTTCTTTCTTTCTTTCTTTCTTTCTTTCTTTTTAAAAGCTTGGTTTCAGCATTGGAATACAGCAATAGAAACCAGGGTTTGATTCCTCACTTGGACTTGGAAATCCACTGGGTAACCTTGCACAGGCCACATACTCTCAGCCCCAGAAAAAAATGATAGACACTAGCTTTGGGGTTGCCATAAGTAAGAAATTAATTGAAGGCACACAACAACAACAACAGCAACAACAACAACTCTATGCTACAACGAACTGGCTTCAGAATAAATCAAGAATCAAGAGAGGATTCTATTCCTACCTAGCTTCCTTGGAAAGCATACAATATGTATCTACAAAAGAAATGGAAGAAATATCATTTTATATATATATTCAACAAAAAATTTGGGGCAGGAGGATATAGAACAGTCATCTCAAGGTAAGGTGGAGTCATAGAAGGAAAAATATATTTTATGTCTCAGACACTGAAGCAAATGGCATCCCTGAGTCACCCAAATCGAGGTGCATATTATCAAAATTACATTGCCACATGAGGCAGGAATACATCAACCATCTCTTCCCATCTTTGAATGCAAAATCAAACAGCTATTTCCTGTACCTTTATGACACCTCAAATCTGATGCTTGGGGCAGCCATCTCAGTCATACTAGTGGTAGGATCAACACTGCTCTGAGTAGTCATGAAACCCTGGCTGCAGTGTGTTTTCTCTGCAACTTGTTGCTGGAAGGTTCTTCAGTAATGTATTAAAAGCCCAGAGTGTAATTTTCCATGTAACTGAAATGCCAATACAAACAAGGGAACTAGCCTTCTGTGGCAGGAATAATCAGGTGCTCAGGTGACCAGATTCAGGAAAAGCGAACTGCTGCTTCCTTTCTTACCTTGTATGTTATTCCTTAATACCTCTGCCATCTTAACCAGACTCTGGTGTTGCTTGGCTACATGTGTCCTGTTAGTCATCTGTGAAATATGGAGTGCAACATCTGATATCAGATGTTGCACTCCATAGTTGACCAGTTGTGCCAGGCTCAAAAAGAAATATGAAAAAGGAGAAAATCTTAATCCAATGACATTGAAAATGCAGCTTTATATACTGATTATTTTGATTAAACCAGCTGAGTGAACAATGCATGCATTGTTCACTCTGCTGTTTCAATGCAGATAATTGAATAAAGGAGCTTAGGGATCTTTTGAGTCAATCTGAAGTTAGAAATGACACATTCAGAATTCATTCAAATACTTCCTTAATTGTAGTTTCATATGTATAAACGTCTATATACGCCAGAGCTTTTGGAGTTAAACTTGCAGACTCCCTAGCCACTGCTCCCTATGCTGCATGGAAGATGGGAGGTATGGAGTCCAAAAAAGTAACTTTTCCAAGTTCTGACAGGAATATACACAATTTAAGTATCCTTCATAGAAAGCCAGCCTGAACAGTAAAGCCTCTGCAATCCTTCAAAATGAAGCCTGTATTGGACGAGGGTTACACTCCTCCTGAAATATCAACTTTGTAGATTGGGGCATATTCTTGTATTCAGTTCTGAGCCAGGAAGCCCAAGTTTCAGCAGTGGCCAGGATAGGAGTGCATTTGCAGAGTTAAAACTACTGTGCCAGCCATGTCCATTCTTGAGAAAT
The DNA here is from genome assembly GCA_034509955.1 of Urosaurus nigricauda. Lineage (NCBI taxonomy): Eukaryota > Metazoa > Chordata > Lepidosauria > Squamata > Phrynosomatidae > Urosaurus > Urosaurus nigricauda. Next base: position 248,210,881 of record JAOEGL010000003.1, read on the forward strand.
CAGATTTGGCCACAGTAACTCATGTCTTGATTGTATTCTGTTTGAAATACTGTAAAATTCTTTACTCCCTTTGGAAACTTTTCAGGAAATACAGCAAGTCCAAAATGCTGCAGCTGGACTCCTGACCAGGGCTTGTTACAGGAAGCTTATAACTCCCTTGCTGAAACAGCTTCACTGGCTACTGGTTCATTTCTTGGCAGAAGTCATAGTGTTGGTTATTACCTATAAAGCCTTATACAGCTTAGATCTAGGCTATCTGAAAGACTTCATTTCCCTATAGGAGTCTACCTGAGTTTTAAGATCTTCAGGGGAGAGCTTTTTCTTAGCCCCACCACCTTCACTAGTTCTTCTGGTGAAGACCTTGGAGAGAACCTTCTCAGTGGCTGCTTCCAGGCCATGGAACTCTCTGCCAGGGAAGGTTCAGTTGGCCCTCTCCTGTCCTTTCATTAACAGGACATACCCTTTCTATTTAAACAGGGCTTCAGTATTTAACTCTTTGGGGTAATGCAATGGGTACGTTCTAATGTGTTTTTCATTTTTCTCGTTTAAACTAATATTTTAAAGGTGTTTCCTTTTGATGCTTTTTTAACTGTTGTAATTCAGAATATTTTTAGCTGTATTGTGTTCAGGCAGAGTGTGAGCTGCTTTCGGTCCCTAATGGGAGAAAAGCAGGATAAAAATTAAATAAATAAAAACCACCTTTGAGCACTTAGAAGTACAGATTTGCCATCCAAAGAAAAGAGATTGGCCAAGTTACCAAGGGAATGTGAACATAGCAAATAGAATTCTGGGTGTGAATGACTTTCAGTGTCTTGCTTTCTGGAATGGTAAATATTTGGGGACTGAAGGAAAATTTCATTGGAGGAAGAGCTCTTATTTGGTGAAGCAATGTCCTTGTTTTGTCCCCTCACCACAGTAGCTTGCACCCCTGATATGCCAAGAACCTAGAAAATGCATTGTTTTGACCTCCAACTGCCAATATTCCCTACTGGCCATGCTAGCTGAGGAATTCTGGGCATTATAGGCCAAAAGGGACAGCCAGCTCTCCATAGTCACAGATTCCTTATCCACGGATTCAACCATCCAGTGGGCTGGAACCAAACCCAATGAATACCAAGGGCCCACTGTACAGTTTCCAAGCTCTGGTATGGGTATGTATGTGTCACATCATAAAACATAATCCAGTGAATGACTTTATGTGGGGCTCAAGGGAATGGTCACACAAACAAACAAAAACAGCTTCATTTACATACCGCTTCATACCGCCTAAGGAGTGTCTATGTGATTTACAACTGTAAGCTACTTGCCCCCAACAATCTGGGTACTCATTTTAGCAACCTCAGAAGGATGCAAGTCTGCAAGTCTGAGCCGAGCTTGAGCTCTTTTGCTGGTCTTGGACTCGCAACCTTATGGTTTTGAGTGAGTGGCTGCAGTACAGGCATTTAACCACTGCACCGCTAGGGCTCCTGGCTCATGATGCTGCAGCAGCCTTGTGGAATGGAAGCAGGTCTGGTACTGCTCAATTGGAAACTGGTGAAAACTTCTCTGAGTTCCATGACAGCAGAGTATCATTATATAGAGACTTTCTTGCTTTTTCTGAAATGCAGCCCTATTCCATTCCATGTTACTTTGTAAGCTGCTTTTCATATCTCTTTTCCACCTTCACTAGTTTCAACAAAGAGGGGAGGAAGACTGTACTATGTTCACAAATTGTCTATGCATTTCTCAAGATTGTGGCCATTGTGCTAATGCAAGATTTATCAGAATGATGTCCTGTCCCAACTCAATGGGGATTTTTTCCCCCATAAGAACTAAATTTTAGCTCATTTTCTTTTAAATTTGTTTCAAGTGTACTAATGTGCATTATCAAATAATTACCTCTAAATAGCTGTCATTTTGATGACATAATGCTGTAGAATGGTGTCTAGAACCATAAAACTGCTCTCTTTCTGAGATATTTAAATGGCATATGTTATGAAAAAAAATTACTTCATGTAGGAGGCCTTGGCTATGACTCATCCAAAAATATTTGAATGCATGCTTAAGGAAAGACACTTTTCTACTCTAAGTGGGGAAAACAATAGATGAGCTTGGCATTTGTACAGTGGGCAGAACACTTCCAACTTCGGCAGCAAACTTTGGACTGTCTCTGTGATTAAAACCAGACATGGAGAGACCATAAGAGGAGGGAGGAAGAAATGAGCTGCATTTAGGAAAGAGAAGAAGATGACAAGGCAAATGCACTACTGGTGCACTACTTTGTGTGTGTGTGTGCGCATGTTCTTTCAAATCACCTGTTAACCTATGTTGACTCCATGGATTTCATAATGGTTTCATAGGCAAGGCATAATCAAAGGTGGATCGGATCTGCCTATCACCCTGGTATTTGTTGGTTGTCTCCCATTCAAGTACAAACCAGAGATGACCCCTGCTTAGCTTCAAATATGAGACAGGATCTGGTGTTTTTAGGGTATTAGCCACTGCCATATTTAATTATACAGCAGCTCTGAGAATGTATGTATGTATGTATGTATGCATGTATTGGATTGCCATGCCACTTATTCCATGCCGTAGGATCCAAGGCAGGTTACCATAATTAAAAACAGAAATGATCTAAAATGTTATATTGCAAAACAACCAGTAGTCTTAAAATGAGATAGTTAAAAAAAGCTTAAAATACAGTTAAAACAGAATTTAAAAAAGAGTGCACTTATGCGAGCATGCCATATGTGGAAGGCAAGCCCTGTGTAAAACAATGGTATGCATGCACCACGCACACACCTCACCATGCATCGGAGCGTGCACCCATTGTTTTAAATGGGGCTTGAGCATATGTGTTTTGCCTTTACAAGTGAGGGGTCTGGAATGTATGGGAAGGGTCCACTGTATGCAAGAAAAAACACAGCACTCCACTTTAAACTTTGTTCTGTCACATAATCAGAAATCAATCAAAGGCTTGCCTCAATAAATAGGTCTTAGCTTGCTGAAAGAAAGAGAGCAGGAAGAAAGGTAACCCAAACTTCTGCAGAAGGGAGCTCCATAACCTGGGAGCAGCCACTGAGAAGGCCCCTCCTGGGTCCTCATGAAACGTGTGTGATGGTGGTGGGACCAAGAGAAAACCCCTCCCCTGAAGATCTTAAAACATGTGCCAGCTCACATAGCGGGGGATAATCTTTTCAGCAAGGATCCCATTGAGTTGAGCAATTCATGCACAGTGCAGCCATAGCATAAACGTTAATGACTTGCACAACCAAATATCCAAGGTCAAAATGGAAAAATCATCTTCCAAACAGGAATTATTGCATGCACAGCAGTAAGCATTGGTGATCCACTGTGGTGATCTGTCACAGGGACATTTGGGGGAGGCCATGTGAGAGGCCCTTCACAGTGGCTACTGTGACACAACACTCTAGAAATAATGCCATTTGATACCACTTGAAGAATTATACAGTTGTCTTCCCCCGTTCACAGACTTGGAGTCCACGGTCTTTCTTATTCACAGATAGCAAGTGGGGAGGGACAAAATGGTGTGTGTCCCTGAGAAGTGTGTGCTCATTTTAACCAATGGGCTTTGAATATTTGTGGTTTTTTTTTCAATTGAAGTGTGTGTGTGTATGTGTGTGTCCAGAATAGATCCTCTGTGATGTCATTCCATCCTGTGGAATCCTGGGTTCTGAAGTTTTACAAGGTCTTTAGCTTCTCCAATGAGGGCTGGTGGCTCATACTGTAGGATGGAGCCATGACAGTTAAAGTGGTGTCCAACTGCATTATTTTTACAGTATAGATGCACCCTAGGCTGTTCTTCTCTCTGTTTTCCTTTCACCTGCAGAAGGAAATTAAGTGTTGTTGCATTTTAAATGCCTTTAAATTGTTTTATATTAGTGTTGTTTTAGTATATCTGTTCATGGAATCATAGAATCATAGAATAATAGAGTTGGAAGAGACCACAAGGGCCACCCAGTCCAACCTCCTGCCATGCAGGAACTCCCAGTCAAAGCATCCCCGACAGATGGCCATCCAGCCTCTGCTTAAAGACCTCCAAGGATGGACACTCCACTACGCTCCAAGGGAGTGTGTTCCACTATCGAACAGCCCCTACTGTCAAGAAGTTCCTCCTAATGTTGAGGTGGAATCTCTTTTCCTACAGCTTGCATCCATTGTTCCGCGTTCTAGTCTCTGCAGCAGCAGAAAACAAGCTTGCTCCGTCCTCAATATGACATCCCTTCAAATATTTGAACAGGGCTATCATATCACTTCTTAACCTTCTCTTCTCCAGGCTAAACATCCCCAGCTCCCTAAGTCGTTCCTCATAGGGCATGGTTTCTAGACCCTTCACCATCTTAGTTGCCCTCCTTTGGACATGCTCAAGTTTCTGCACAACTTTTTTGAATTGTGGTGTCCAGAACTGGACACAGTATTCCAGGTGGGGCCTGACCAAAGCAGAATAGAGTGGCACTATTACTTCCCTTGATCTAGACACTATACTTCTATTGATGCAGCCTAAAATTGCATTGGCCTTTTTAGCTGCTGCATCGCACTGTTGACTCATGTTCAGCTTATGGTCTACTTGGACTCCTAGGTCCCTTTCACATGTGGTCTCATTCAGCCAGGTGTGCCCCATTTTATATCTGTGCATTTCATTTTTCCGCCCTAAGTGCAGAACCTTATATTTCTCTGCATTGAATTTCATCTTGTTAGCATTGGCCCAGCTTTCTAGTCTATTCAGGTCATTTTGAATTTTGAGCCTGTCCTCTGGGGTATTAGCTACTCCTCCTACTTTAGTGTCCTCTGCAAATTTGATAAGTATGCCCCCAATTCTGTCATCCAAATCATTAATAAAGATGTTGAATAGCACTGGGCCCAGGACAGAGCCCTGTGGGACCCCACTTGTCACTTCTCTCCAGGATGAAAAGGAGCCATTGTTGAGCACCCTTTGAGTTCGGCCAGTCAACCAATTACAAATCCATGTAACAGTTAACTTGTCTAGCCCACATTTTACAAGCTTGTTTGCAAGAATGTCATGGGGAACCTTGTCAAAGGCCTTACTGAAATCGAGATATACTATATCCACAGCATTCCCTTCATCTATCAAGCTCGTAATTTTATCAGGAAAAGAGATCAGATTTGTCTGGCATGACTTGTTTCTCTGAAACCCATGTTGACTTTTTGTGATTATGGCATTGGACTCTAAATGTTCACAGATTCTCTGCTTAATGATCTGCTCTGGAATCTTTACTGGTATTGATGTCAGACTAACTGGATGATAATTGTTGGGATCCTCTTTTTTTCCCTTTTTGAAGATGGGGACAACGTTTGCCCTCTTCCAGTCTGCTGGGACTTCTCCTGTTCTCCAGGAGTTCTCAAGGATTATTGCCAGTGGTTCCGATATTACATTTGCCAGTTTTTTTAATACTCTAGGATGTAGTTCATCTGGTCCTGGAGATTTATATTCATTTAGGTTAACCAGGTATTCATGTACTATCTCTTTACTTATTCTGTGCTGAAATTCCCCTATCCTGCTCCATTATCCTTAGGTTGAGCACCCTTTGCCCTTTCTGAGAAGACTGAAGCAAAGAAGGTGTTGAGTAATTCTGCCTTTTCTCTGTCCCCTGTTAGCATTTTGCCGTCTTCTGCATGCAGTGGCCCAACCGTTTCCTTCTTCCTTTTGCTGCAGAGATATCCAAAAATGCCCTTTTTATTGTTCTTAACCTCTCTAGCCAGCCTGAGTTCATTCTGTGCTTTAGCTTTTCTGACTTTATCCCTACACATGCTTGCTGTTTGTTTGAATTCCTCTTTGGTGATTTCCCCATTTTTCAATTTCTTATATATGTTCCTTTTAAAACGTAGCTCAGTTGTAAGTTCCTTAGTCATCCATCCTGACTTCTTGAGACATCTTCCATTTTTCTTCCTCATTGGAACAGTTTGAAATTGCGCCTTCAGTATCTCCTTTTTGAGAAACTCCAATCCGTCTTGAACTCCCTTCTCTTTTAATATTCCTGACCATAGGATCACCCCCAGTATTTCTCTAAGTTTATTGAAATTAGCTCTCCTAAAGTCTAGAGTGTGTGTCTGACTATGCCTAGCTTCTCCCTTCCACTGTATTACAAACTCCAGGAGAACATGGTCACTTCCACCTAAGGATCCCACCACTTGCACCCCATCAACTAGGTCTTCCCAGTTGGTTAAGATAAGATCTAAAATGGCTGATCCCCTCTTCCACCTTTTGGACAATGAAATTGTCTTCCAGGCAAGTGAGGAATTTGCTAGACCTTGAGGATTTGGCTGAGTTTGACTTCCAGCAAGTATCAGGATAGTTGAAGTCACCCATCACTACTACATCTCTCCTTTCTGAGTGTGTGATTATCTGTTCTAGAAAGGCATCATCCAATTCCTCTGCCTGAGTCGGGGTTCTGTAGTAGACTCCCACAGTAACATCCCTTTTATTTCCCTCTCCTTTAATTTTTATCCAGATGCTCTCCACCTGGCTTCCAGTATTGATTTCCTGGATCTCTTCACTGGTGTAAATATCCCTGACATATAATGCTATTCCTCCTCCTTTCCTGTTTGGCCTGTTTCTCTTAAAAAGGTTATATCCCTCTATTTCTACATTCCATTCATGAGACTCATCCCACCAGGTTTCAGTGATGCCTATTATATCATATTTCCCTTGTTGTGCTAGGAGTTCGAGTTCAACCTGCTTATTTCCCATACTCTGTGCATTAGTGTAGAGACATCTAAGACCATGTGTCCTCTTTACTTGCTGCTTTTGCACATTTTTTTGCCTCCTACTGTTGGGTCCTTGCACTGTTTGCCTTGTTCCCTCTATGCCACTCTGACTATTCTCTCCAGCCCCTTTGCCTTCCAAAATGCTGTCTCCCTTCTCCACATAACTCAGTTTAAAGCCCTCCTGATCAGATTCTTCAGACTGTTGGCAAAAACGTTTGTGCCAACTGGCGTGAGATGCAGCCCATCCCTTGCCAGAAGTCCCTCCTCATGGAACCGCAGCCCATGATCCAAGAATCCAAACCATTCTTGGTGGCACCGTCTACGGAGCCAGTTATTCACCTCTCCCTTCCTGGACCATGCCCTTCTACTGGGAGAAGAGATGAGATGACAACCTGTGCATCCATCTCTTTCAGCTTCCTTCCCAGAGCCTCATAATCCCTTATGATATTCTGAAGGCTGTGCCATGCAGTATCATTGGTTCCCACATGAACCAAAAGAAAGTGGTATTGATCAGTAGGCTTGACAAGTCTTGTCAGCCTCTCTGTCACATCATGGATCTTTGCCCCAGGGAGACAACACACCTACTGAGACATCTTGTCAGGCCCACAAACCACTGCTTCGGTACCCCTCAGCAAGGAGTCCCCCCCACCACCACCACCACACGCCTCCTCCGAGGCTTAGCAGTGTCTGTTCCCTTTCGTGATACTCTCAGGCTCCCCTGCTCTGTCCCTGTAGTATGTCCCTGCTGCTTTCCCTCATCATCTCTGACAACAGAGAGAGATTCAAAGCGATTCTGTAGCTGCAAGCTGTTCACAGAACGTTCCCTGGTTTCCTTACTTCTGTGTGTAACCTGCCTCCAAGCATCTACCTCTGTTGTATGTGGAGTGACCTCCTCCACCCCAGCAACTTCCTCTGTGTGTTTCCCACCCAAGACATTCTGGTCTGTTCTGTTCAGGAGAATCTCCTGCTCCCTATGATGCTGGAGTGCAGATACCTGCTCCTCCAGCTGCTGTACTTTCTCTTCCAAGAGGGCTACCAACTTGCACTTGGGGCAGGTGTAATTCCCCACATCTGTAGGCATGAAGACAAACATCCCACAGGTGTTGCAGGTGACTGCTGCAGGGCCTTCAGTGTCCATACTGAGAAGTCTTAAGGAGGCACTGAAACGAGACTGTGGGCTTCCCTTGCTAGACTTAGCCTTTGTTCCCAAGCCCTGACACTGAGTTCAAGTCCCAGGGCCTATAGTTATGTAGAAAGCTCCTTGCTACTAGCTCCCTCCAAAAGCAAGTCTCTGACTCACTTCCTCTGATGCTTCAGGCCAGCTTTTCTTCTATTCTCTAAAAACCTCCTTGACGAGATAAGAAAAATTAAAATTAAAAAGTGTAAATTAGATTAGATCTCACCCAAGCACATGGACTAGAGCCTCCTCCTTCTCTTTTTCCTTTCTTAAAGGAAATGAACCCTCTGCTAGCCTTGAGTAGCCTTAAGAGGTCTGGCTTCTCCCAGCAATGGCTCCCAGAATGCAATGGCTCAAGTGTAAATTAGATTAGATCTCACCCAAGCACATGAAATAGAGCCTCCTCCTTCTGTTTTTCCTTTCTTAAAGGAAATGCTTTTAAGTATCACCATCAGTATGGAGTCATATATTTTTTAAATATATGTTGTGAGGTCCCATACTGGGAGAAGGGCAAGGTATTAAATAAATGAAGAAAGAATCCCAAGTGACAACATTTATGAGATATTTTTCAATCTTTGCCTAAAAGTACAACTTCCAGAATCCCACAGCTAGGATGGCAAAAGGCCTCGCTATATGAGAAGTCTGAAAATTGCACTTCAAAAAATTAACAAGACTGAGCATTATCATTATTATGCTCACTATACTGGTTGCTAGAGAAACTCATATTTAATGGTTTTCTATGCATCACAAACATTCTTTATAAAATAATAGTAATGGAAGTAGATACAAGCATGAGTTATATTTTTGTCTGCCTCCCCCAAGATGACAGATCTACATCCTGATCTGTCCATGAACAAAAATACTGAGGGAGTGAAAGAAATACTGATTTACCAGAAGGGAAATTGGAAAAGTGAAACTTGTTACAATTAAACCTTGCACACTAAAGTTGCAATCCAGTGTTAATTGGGATGCAATTTTTTGTTAACTTGATTCTTGCAGGAAATAATGAAAAGATTTATTCAGTTTTCTTCCCAATGCAAGAACATCTTAGAAAACTGCAGTTTTCAAGTGCTACTTGCAGTTCGGGACTCATGGAGGGGTGGGGGGTGGGTTTGTGCAAAAACAACTCCTGCACAGAAAATGTTTGCTACACTTTCTTTTGTTCACACACACATAGACTTTTCCATGTAGTATAAATACCAAAGTACAAAGATAATCATTGTACATGATTGTCCTTGTTAGAGGGTTCCTGACACTCAGGAAACCCTTTTTTTTGTCTATTGTTTGAATTTTTGTGAATATTGTTTCCATCTTTAGTCTACATATACCTTGGAATAAATCCCATTGAGCCAAGGCCTATTTGGGATGATTAGTAGGTTCCAGTGAATTCAGTCGTAACTTTATTCTGAGTAACTCTCCATAGCTTCATACTACCAATGAGACGTGCCAGGTTTCAAACACAAATAGGATTTGGCTGCAACACAGTTAGTCTCTTCATTACTTACAAATAAACTTTGTTGAGCCAACATGGTATAGTGGTTTGACGGCTGGACCAGGAGTACAGGAGACCAGGGTTCAAATCCCTGCTCAAAAAAAATGTTAACCCATTAGGTGACCTTGGGCAAATAACACTCTCTTGGCCTTGGAGGAAGGTAACGCATACCTTCTCTGAATAAATCTTGCCAGAAAATCCCACAACAGGTTTGCTTTAGAGTTACCATAAGTCAAAAATAACTCGGAGGGGGGGATGAAGTGGATGTGTCTGAAAAAAGGAACATAGATGTTGTGTGGTGGTAACTGTTTAACTGGCATTTGGGATATCGCATTCATGTCCTCACTAAACCATGACTTTAGCACAACCACTCTAGTTTATCCTGAGCTTTTACTCACATAGGTATTGTGAAGGTAAAGTAGAGAAGAGGAGAGGCACAAATAGTATTTTGAGCTCAATAGAGAAATGTTGGTATAAATTATTAATGTGTATTGCTATAATGTATATAACAACATGCATCTAAAAGAAGCAGTCTCAAGTCTACAAAAGCTCATGCTACCAAAGTCTTTGTTTCAATTAGTCTCAAAGGTACTCCAAGATCCCTTTGTGTATGACTACAAGATAGCCTACAAAGAAAGAAATTTGGAATCCAGTCCCAGGTTGAGCATTGTTTCTTTGTCAGAACAAATGCCCAAGATTAGAATTCATGCACCTATTTCACCCTCATGTTGCTTGTCTCCATTCTCCCCCCTACATGGGTTTTGTGGGATGACTATATCTTGTGTAAAGGCAGAATATTCTGTGGTGAAGTTGCCATTGCTCTTCTGAAAACAGTTGCCATCTCTATGGCAACTGTGACTTGGCTGCTATTTTCCTTTCCCCTATGTAGCAATTCACAAAGTAGACCTGTGCCTAAGCAGCCATGGGGAAATCATTCCCAGTGGAAATTAGCATGATACAACAAAACAAGATCTGCATTTGCAAAGAGATTTTGTGAGCCTCAGAGCGCCTTATTATTTTCCAACATTTGGTGTGCAGTCTAGTTTGGCTACATCAGTGTATGTCTTCTTTCTGTATTTCTCCTTATCAAAGAAAGAGCAGAACATTTTTTCAAAAAGCAAGACAAAGTTCCTTATGTTTATAGTAATCTAATGTTTGAGAATAAAATATTGAACATTACAAATTTCTTGAATAAGAGCAGTTATTTTCTGAGGAAACTGTTAGTTACACAGAGCAGAGGAGAACATGGAAACTGTGGAAATAAGAGATGGGGAACAAAGATTTTCTGGGAAATCCCATCTTGACTACTGTATTTTAACACACACACACACAAACAAACAAACCTTTGCATGCTCTAAGGCTGTGCTCCTTAAGCTATCTGTTAAGGAGGACCAGCTTTTTCTCCCAGTGTGTGCCTAGGAACCATACCATGTTTGTACCCATTGACTACAACTGTTTCTTTCTTTCCTGGACTCTCTCCAGTGACAGACAGCTGTTGATTCATGGACCAGCACCAGTCCATGAATCACTATGTTGCCTAGAACATAATCATATAAGCAACAAAAGGAAAAAAATCCATTATTACACTAAACCATTAAGATTACATCTCCACTGCAGAAATAAAGTTGTTTGACTCCACTTTAACTGCCATGGCTCAGTCCTGTGAAATTCTAACTGTGGTTTTGTGAGATATTTAGCCTTCTCTGTAAGAGAACTCTGGTGCCACAGTAAACTACAGATCCCAAGATTCCATAGGAAGAAGCCATGAAAGTTAAAGTGGTGTCAAACTGGATTATTTCTGCAGTGCAGATGCAGCCTAAGTTCTCTAAGATCTTAGCCACACTGGCAAAATAATTTGCCCTTTCTCACAGTATTCTGTCCTTGGATGACTCGTATTAACATCACACATGGGCATTATTATCTGAATGCATTTTGGTTTAGGCCTCACATTTCCTTCCCCTGAAGTCACATCAGTACAAAAGGGCATTCCCTGTCTTTGTGCATGTGCTCGATACATTGTATTATTCTCAGCCACACAACCACATTGCCTGTGGCTTTTCCCCCCTTTTTCCCATCCATTCACCCTATCAACCAATAGCCTTTTTTGTTTTCCTATCAATCTTTCTCACCCAACTAGCACTCTTACTGGATGGCTCCCCCATCCAATCCCTTTACTCCTTCGTGCCCCAATGAGTAAGCGAAGGAAGTATAAATGTCTCCTGATGCAGGCAGCCGTGGGAGAAAGAAAAATACATTTCCATATTTTTTTCCCTTGTATCCAAATCCTTAAATGTATTAAGATCAGTGTCTACAGAAGAAGTTCTTTCTTGTCTAAGTGACTGAAGGTCTGTGTGTGTGTGTGTGTGTGTGTGCCCTCCTTCCCTCCCATCTGATCCCCTTCCCACCTGAATGAGAGCCTGATCAGGGTGGGAGCCCCACACACCCTCACTCTTCCTACTCCCATCTCATCCCTTTAAGTTCCTTTCACGTGTGAGTGGTTGATCAGGGGCTGGGAGACGAGCATGTGCATGGTGGAACATCCCAACCCATTCAAATGTGGAGGAAGAACAGTATTTAACACAATCATTTTTAAATAAAATGTAGCACACCTCAGCAAACTGAACTTTGCCTGCCTTCCACCCTTACATATTTTGAATACAGTGGTCCCCCGGGTTACAAAGGTAATCTGTTCCGGATTACCTTTCGTAACCCGGAAATGACCGTATCCCGGGGGACTGCTTTAGCGGACGGACCACACGGCCGATTTAAAGGGGCCGCACGGTTTTTCTGTTTTGTTCCCCGGGGGATCCTTCGGATCCCGGGGGAATTTTTGCGGTCCCACCGGTTTCGGACCCCGGGGATTTTGTTCCCCGGGGGATTCGTAACCCGGGGGACCACTGTATTTCAGAAGCCATGCTTGCCTTCAGTTTTTCAAATATGTACTGAATATGAAAATTATCATTCATGATCCAAACTTGCAGACTGAGGTAACCACCCACCAATATGTCCTGCCCTCTAACCACCACACCACACCCATTTAACTCCGATTTGGAGTACAGGGCACACTTTTAAACAAACAACAAAACCTTGTTTTTCCTAGAAACTAAAGAGTAAAGAAGGTTTTTGGGGTCCCCCCAATTTTAAAGCTGTCAAGCATTGAAAAGAAGTACTTTCACTTTGTATCCAAACAGACTTCATGTGTAAGGATGAATTATTTTGTAGTTTTGAATGTGGTCTAAGAAATACAAAGAACTTTAGTCCCACTCCAAAAACCCCATACGGTTTTGCTAATTCAATATATATCCTGGAGATACTTATTTACAATCATATCTAAATTCACATTCTTCTTGTATTTCAGATCTATTTCTTGGTGTTAAAAGCAGATTCCAGATTCTGAATCTGTGATATACTTGGTCCATATAAAGTTTGCAGCACTCTTGCAGGTGCTTCAGGGATGAATGTAAGATGCTTGTAAGCAGTAGTAGTCCTCTGAAAACTATGCCACAGCTCACTGATAAATGCTGAAGAGAAGAAAGATAAGGATGTCACCAAAAAGCATCTGTGTGAACCAAGGATAGAAAGATAGCCTTTGGCCACACTGACCCAGACAATATAATAATAATTATTATTATTTATATTTCCCGCCTCTCCCAATGGATCGAGGTGGGATTACAGCAAATTAAAATACAATATATATAGTACAATATAAAATCACAATGTAAGTAATATAGACAATTATACAATTATAACAGTATAAAAGTTATCTCTTAGCATAAAATCAATTCCAAATTATCCAGTGCTCTAATCTCTCTAGGCCCATTAGTATATCCAATTCTCACATGGTCTTCAGTGATTGTTATACTAAATCGGGTGGGTAGGCCCGCCAGAAGAGATCTGTCTTAAGAGCTTTCTTGAAAGCCTCTAAAGATGCAATCTGATGGATCTCTTCCGGTAGGTCATTCCAAAGTTTCGGGGCTATTGCTGTAAAAGCTCTGTGGGAAGTAGATGTTAGTCTTGTATTATGTTCTTTCAGAAGGTTCTTCCCTGATGTTCTGAGAGTGCGGGGCGGATTATATTGGGAGAGACGTTCCGTCAAGTAACTCGGACCCAAGCCATATAGGGCTTTAAAGGTAACGACCAACACTTTGTATTGCACCCGGAAGCTAACTGGCAGCCAGTGTAAAGACTTAAGAATCGGGGTGATATATTCCATCCTTGTAGCCCCTACTAGCAACCTGGCTGCTGCGTTTTGAATCAGTTGAAGCTTCTGGACTTGGTACAAAGGTAGCCCCATGTAGAGTGCATTGCAGAAATCTAATCGAGAGGTTACCAGCGCATGTATCAATGTTTCAAGGTCCTCTTTCCCCAGGTGTGAAGAAAAGGTTCCCAGCCCTATCAATAAGCAGTTTAGAGACAGTAGATACTGAGAAACAGTAGTAAGATGATAAGAGGAAAGAATTGTGTGCCAGGTATTTTGCCCTGTGTGCCCTAAAATAACTGCCTCTAGGTGTGGTGGAGGGTGCTCTTCTATTTATAGTATTGAAGAAAGATTCAGCTGCCATCCCAGCTGGCTTTTTTTCATTCGCTGAGAAAAACACCATCTCATCTCTCCATCTCAGACACTACATGTATTGAATGGCCTTGTTCCCTAGCTGAGGTGGCAGGGAATGTTGGTCTCAGTTTAGTATTTTTCCTTTCTGGCCCTAAATATGTTTAAGGCTAACTGTTGTTGTGATGGTGGTGTGCTTTCAAGTTGTTTCTGACTTATGGCAATCTGAATGCAAAACTATCATGGGGTTTTCTTGGCAAGAGTTGTTCAGAGGAGGTTTGCCATTGCCATCCTTTCAGGTGGAGAGTGTGACCTGCTTAAGGTCATCCACTATGTTTCATATCAGAGAATCAAAACCTGGTCTCCAGAGTCATAATCCAGCACTCAAACCACTATGCCACACTGGCTCTGTAGACTGCCATCACAGAAACACCCAACCTCACGCTGGCAATGTAAACTACCATCACAGAAACATACAACTTGGCACAAAATACTTTCAGTGGATTGCAAGTGCTTCATCATTTTCTGATGTGTTTTCATGCATGTTGAGAACTGCAAGCCAGTGTGTGGGTGTCCCTAAAACTTGCCTATGGGATTGCCAGCCACTAATGATAGCTGAACTCAACAGGTTCAATTAATTCTCCCTTATATGGTATCTCCACTGCCTGCACACGTTCAATTGTCTTCTGATATCTCTTCACAGTACCCCCTTCCCCACCACATGTACACTGTTCTATATATCCACAAATATAGTGATGGAGCAGATGAAAACTCATGGTGCATTAAACTTGTTATAAAATGCTATCTGTCTGTTTTGTTGTTGCAAGTGAATAACTTGCTCTAGAGCTATAGTTCCTTTTACACTACACAAATATAGTAGTATGATTCTAGTTTAGCATGGCTGCATGCTATGGAATTCTGTGCTTTTTATTTTGATAAGGCACTAAACATAATTATCTCTGGCTGATAATTCTAAATACCCTCCTCCAAATCCTAGGATTCCATGGAATGGAATCATGGCACTAAAAGTGGAATCATAATATTTATAATTGTGTGGTGTAAGAGGGGCCCAGGTTTTGGGATTATGTCATCCATTCCTGGGAAGATCTGTGGAATGAAGGGCTCATCTTGAAAAGCAAAAATGAAAAAGAGAGTAATACTTTTTATGGGATTCATTATTGCCATCTCCTGAAGTGAAGAGGGAATAATATGGAATAACTGAATATAAATGATTTACCTAATTAGTCATTCTATGTGCCCCCTTTTTGATTATATATATGTATGTGTATATATATATATATATATATACACATACACATACATACATATATATTGACATTCTTTCAAATATGGGACTCAAGGCAGCTCACAGGATACAAAGTATACAATTAAAATGCCAAATAGGACCAACTAATAGAGATAATTAAAGTATACAATACAATATACATTTTAAAAACATATCCTTAGGAAATGAACAGCACCTACCCTAGAGAGGCACTTAAGTACCAAAAGCCTGACTGAATTAAAAAGACTTTATGGGTCAACAGAGAAGTGGCCAGTGTAGTGTTACTTGGCAGGGATTTCCAGAGCCTGGGAGCAGCCCCAAGAAAGCCCTTAGTGA
Source organism: Urosaurus nigricauda (assembly GCA_034509955.1). Lineage (NCBI taxonomy): Eukaryota > Metazoa > Chordata > Lepidosauria > Squamata > Phrynosomatidae > Urosaurus > Urosaurus nigricauda. Next base: position 248,226,446 of record JAOEGL010000003.1, read on the forward strand.
AAGATTATCTTACACAGAACTTTCAGGGATGTATCCAAGTATAGTGTTATGATCCTACTTCAACTGCCATGGCTGAATCCTATGGGATCCTGATGTTTGTAGTTTGTGAATTCAAATTGGTTTAACATAAAAAAAAAGATTTAGACAATTGGCAGAACAAACAACTTTCTTTTATGGGTAGAATAGCAACAATTCAAATGTCAGTGCTGCCTAAATTACTCTTCCTGTTTCAAATGATTCCAATCATAACCAATAAGCAACATTTCAAGAGGTGGAACCAGGATATAGCCAAATTCATTTGGCAAGGAAAAAAAATAAAGAATAAAATTTGTTGTCCTGCAAGATAAAAAAGAAAAAGGAGGTTTGGGACTTCCAAATTTTGAATTATATCATAATGCATGTTCTCTCTTATGGATTAGAGATTGGATATTGTTAAAAAATTTAAGGCTGCTAGCACTGGAAGGTACAACAATGAAACAAGGGTGGCATAAACATCTCTGTTATAATACTCCCCTAATGGATAAAGAAATCTTCTCCCACTTTATCAGGAAAGCTCTCTTCCAGAATTGGAAAAAGTACAAGAACCTATTTTACAATAAAATTCCCAAATGGATGTCAGTACAAGAGGCATATTTTAAATAGGACTACCCAGACAACAAAACTTGGATAAGATATGAAGAACTAGTAGAAACAACAGGAGAGGTAGAAATTAAAACTAGAGAACAATTAGAGAAAGCAGGCATACAAATCGACTGGTTACGCTATTTACAGATTAAAAAAAGATTTATTGAAGATTCTAAGTTAAGCGGAATAGAGACAAACAGAAATCCATTTGATCAAATTATTTTGGGAACAGAAAAAGGGTTTATTAAAAAGATTTATCAACTTCTATTAGATTATGAATTACATAACGAAACAATCAAAGAATCTATGGTAAGGTGGATGCAAAATTTTGGAAGGACAATCCCGCTGGAGTTGTGGGAAGAATCGTGGAAAATTACACATAAATTTACTAAAGGTAATACGCTAAAGGAAAACTACCTGAAGATATTTCACAGATGGTATCTCATGCCAGCAAGATTGGCCAAAATGAATAAACATCTAGACTCCAAATGCTGGAAGTGTAAAGACAAAATTGGTACAATGTATCATGTCTGGTGGCAATGTAAAATAATTAAAAACTACTGGTAAAAAATACATAAAGAAATGGAACTAGTATTAAAATTAAAAATTCCTTTCACGCCAGAGGTATTTTTACTGAATATGATAACAAATATTCAACCAAAACCATCCTTTAATAAAACAAGTCTGATGCTAAACATGATATCTGCTGCCAGAATGGTGTTGGCCAAATATTGGAAATTACAGGTAATGCCCACATTAGAGGAATGGAAATTAAAACTAGGGGAATTATGGAATATGGATAGATTGTCGATGTACCTATCAGGAAAAACAATGCAAGAATACAAAGGCAAATGGAAGGAGGTAGTAATGGCATGGTATCAATGACCACTAGATATATGAGATACTTTTTTTCCCTTTTATTAACTGATACTCTGCAAGATATACACAAAGAAGTAAATGATGTTTGTTTGTTTGTTTGCTTTTTAATATGTAAAAAACATGGGAATATATCACCATTAATGTGTTTAGTTAATATGTTTAGTTATTTTATTCTATAGGGTATTCGATATTGATGCCTCTCTCTTAGTAATATTTCACCTGTATCCTCTCATTACTGATGTATAGTTGAATCAAGCTGAACCAAACTACACAGGAATATATGATTTTTCTTTATCTCCTTTATTATTGTTTGAAAACACTAATAAAATAAAGATGACAGATATTTAAAAAAATATATCCTTCCCTAAATGGTAAATCCCAGGATTCCATAGAATGGAACCATGGTAGTTAAAAGTGGAATGATAGTTAAAAGTAGTGCTTTAACTGGGTGATGTGACAGGACACCAGGTGACTGTGGAAGTTCTGAGGTCTGATAGCTTTTACAATTGTTCATCCTGTTGCAAGTATTTTCTTGCAACAGGAAAAGCAACGAAGGAAGCTGCAATGGAAAGGAAATTGCACCAACTTCCTTTTTTTTCTGCAAGAAATAAGCAAGTGGTGATGCAGAAGGTGAATTATATGGTGGCAGTGTTTAGCAAAAACAAAGCTTAAGAAATTGCCCATGGGTAGTAGCATAGCCCCAAGACAAGATTCTACAAGAATCAACCCATGAAGATCTATTGCTTCTAAAACGAAATAGTCATTTTATATGTATGAAAACTGGAGTAGTCTACCATAGCCTAATCTTATCTGCATACATGCTGCTGGTAGTTGTATTGGCCAGGAAAAAAAACAAACAAACTTTAGGCTATCCTTTTTTCCCCTTTTATTTTTTTGTAAAAGCTGTAACAAGCCTTTTGCTTCTAAAACATACCATTATTATTCCAGTTTAGACTTCCACATTAAAAAAAAAATCTGCACTGACCATGAGCAAGAAACAAAACTGTCAGTTTCACTGCTGATGCTATCTATATTTTTGGCAGAGTTGATAAAAGGTGCCCATGTTCTCAAATGCAAACCAGTACCCTTTCCTCACCATGGATATTCTACACTATATATTCATAAATACAGTAAAGAAGGTGATGAAAACTCATGAATTAAAGGGAATGAATCCTGCCTTCTTGTAGAAACAGAGCTGCTCAGCTGGGAGACTCTCAGAATGTTTTAAGTGGTTCTTTCTTGATGCAGTATATGGGTGCCATTTAACTGAGAAATAATGTACAAGGCAGACCTTGTGGCATTTATACTGCAAAGGGCAAGGGGAATATTTAAACCTGGAGGTGTTTTTAAAAGAGATGTTTCCACCACTTTTTGTGAGCACTTGGCTGCGTTCTTTGTTGTATTCTTGCTCTTTATTTTAGAGCAGGATACCTTGCTAATCACAGCTTGACATTAAGCTCTGAAAGAGGAGGCAACAAAGATGGCAAAAACAGTACATTGATAACAGCCACTCATCACAATACAGTAACATTTACTGGCTGCCTGGAGCTCATGTGTTACCTGTTTATATATATTGTAGGTGGTTGAGGAAGGATCACAGAGTTATAGAGTTGGAAGATACCACAAGGCCCACCCAGTTCAACATCCTGCCATTCAAGAATAAACAGTCAAAGCACTCCTGACAGATGGCCATCCAGTTTCTGTTTAAAAACCTCCAAAGACGGAGATCCCACCACTCTCTGAGGTAATCTGTGCCAATGTTGAACAGCTCACCAGGAAGTTCATACTAATGTTTAGGTGGAATCTCTTTTCCTGTAGTGTGAATCCATTGCTACAGGTTCTGGTCTCTGGAGCAGCAGAAAACAAGTTTGCTCCAACTTCAATATGACATCCCTTCAAATATTTAATCATGGCTTTCACCCCTTAATCTTCTCTACTCCAAGCTACACATACCCAGTTGCCTAATGTGCTCCACATAATATATGGTTTCCAGAACCTTCACTATTTTGATTGCCATCCTCTGGAAAGACTCTTTTAATATGTCCACAATTGGCTGAATTACCTGCTGTGTGAATGATGTGCAGATTGATAGGAGAATAGTGACCAACAGTACAGAATGGCTGCAACTGTAAACACACACTTGCCAAGGGAAGTGAAACATCTTCCTGTTACTCTATGCTTTAATGTTATTTAATGTTATTTATATCATTTTTATAACCCATCATTCTTCCAAAAAGCTTAAAGTGGTGAATAGCAATAGCAAGTACATTTCTATACCACTTATCAGTGCACTTAAGCACTCCCTAAGTGGTTTACAACATGTAAGCTGATTATCCCTAACAAGCTGGATACTCATTTTAATGATCTCAGAAGGATGCCAGCCTGAGTTGACCCTGGAGCCCCTGGCTGGGATTGAACTCACAATCTTTTGGCTTGTGTGTCAGTGGCTGCAGTACTAGCATTTAACTACTGTGCCATCAGGTCTCCCTAATGTTTCTCCCACATTTTATCATTACATGTGTGTTTGTCTAAGTGTTAGCCTCCAGCTGTGTGGGGAAGTTGGATCTGGATCTCCACCTTCCCCATTTGACTATGAACATGGCTTGTCTATCTAGATGGAGACTTGGGCTAACATGGAAATCTAATATTCTTTGATTTTATATTTGAAAAGATAGCTCCATGATAGCAGGATATGTTGTTGCTACTGAAATATATGTTAGAAGATTCCAAAAGAATGCTCCACAGTCTCTTTAACTCAGCAATGACCAGGCCTGAACTTTTATTCCAAGCTCCCTTGTTTCATTCATTATAGTGCATGCCTATGATCTGTTACTAAACAGAGCACTGCGTTCAGTTCAGTTGAGCTTATTTCCAGATAAGGGTGTACTGAATTGCTGCCTTAAGACAAGAAACCTATTAAATAGTGACACCCCAAATCAAAGAAAAACTATAAATGCCAGATCTTGCAAATGTAATTTTTTTTTTTACTATAACTTCTGGAATCTGTCAGCAAAATATGGTCAGTATGGGGGATTTGGAGGGTCGTACTTTTTTTAAAAAAGGAATATTTCCAAGCTTTGTGAATAAGCCAATGAATGCACACAGAACAGCACCCTAATAAACTGTGAATAGGAAGATTGGAAGTTATCTGCTCTGGTCTCCCAGTAACATTCTGAGGAAATGTATCATGTGGGAACAGCGATGTAATTATTGTAACTACTTTGTATGTGATGTAGCAGTTTCTTCAAATATCAGGAGCAAGGCGGGAAAGGAAGGAGTTGTTGCACAATGACATCTCTGTTCATGGTAATATATTAAGTGATTCTTTGAATACTTCAGGTATGTGTATAAATATAGTTATGCAGTGTTACAGAGAAAGTTCAAAATGTGTGTTGAACAATTTCAGAAGTATTTTGTGGTAAATGTCAATAGTCATATAACCATGATAAATAGCATTCACAAGTGCAATCACGTAAGCAACATGATGCAGGATTTGAACTTTCTTTTCTTACATCCAGCCCCATCATTCAAGCATTACAATCTGCTAAATTGCACTAAAATAAATGAGACTTTCAGGTAAAGAGATTATAATACAATCTTATGCTTTTCTGCTCATATTAAATTAAGGGGTTTACTCCAAAGTAAGTGTGCAGACATGGAGGACTCAGTTCTTAAATCAATTTATTAAACACTGTTAAGTACATACCTGTGTAGTTCTCTGGAAATTCTGTGTCCTGGATTGAATCCATAATTTATTTATTTTTTACTCTTCGGAAGGCCTTCTATATTTAAGTGTACCATTTTTAAAATGGTGAGAGTGTTATATGTATATGGCAGGAAGTTGGACTGGATTCTACGATTCTACGATTCTATCAATGATGAGCAGATAATATACTTTATTATAAAAGTATATGAAGATAGGGCAATTTCATATATATTTGATATACTGGTGGCAACTGTGCTTCTCATATTCATTATTACCTCTTTTGACAAATTCGCTTTTTTCCCCTCCGAGCTGCCATCACAGATCATTGGAGGTTTTTGGAGAGATCATCTTAGAATTTGGAAAGGGAGTGTTCACCAACAAGATCAAATAGTGCAGCTCTATTTCTCCTTTTCAACCATTGTTAGGGAAACTGATCAAATTTGAATAAGGATTTGTAGTGAGTAATGGGTTTATTATCTGTATATGACATAATCCATACATTTGTCTCAAATGGGATGAAGAATCAGATAATCAGTCAGAGGGATATTTTTGGATTTAGCTTTGCATTTGGACAATGGAATGGCAAATGATGCCAAATGTGAAGCCACATTTACTCATCTTAGGCTGGTGTGCCAACTATATAATTCCTGATGAGATCAGACCCACGTATGGAGATATAGTTACACCTAGACTGCAACACACTCTATATGAATCTACTTTTGTGGAATCTTCAGAAATTGCAGCTGGTCCAGATTTAGCAGTGACAAAGTTCAGAGACTTTTTCTTACAAGATTATATTGTGCCAGTGCTCAGATGTTTGCACAGATTATAAATCTGTTTCTGGGCACAATTAGCAGTGTGGGTGATTAACCTGCAACACCATATCAAGTGTTGGTCTGGGATCAGGTCTATAGCCACAAATGTTGAGTTGGTGTGTCTTGAGCATAATGAGTGTAGCTATACTATCCTTACATTTAAATGAAGATCCTTCTAAATACATTAATTTTTTTGTTGTGCACCTTCAAGGTGCTTCTGACTTATGGTGACCCTAAAGAGAACATATGGTGGGGTTTTCTTGGCAAAAATTGCTCAGATGGGTTTGCCTTTGCCTTCCTCTCAGGCTGAGAGAATATGACTTGCCCAAGGTCACTCAATGGGTTAAAATATTTTTATGCCATGACATTTTTAAAAACTCATTGGGCATGTGTTGAATCAGCACTGCTGTTTTTAAGGTTTGTATATGGTCCTTTCATTAGTTGCTTTTTAAAATAATTCTTACATGTATACATTTATTAATGACTTTTTATAGTTTTTAATCTGTTTTTTTTTAAAAAAAAATATGTTGTTAGCCTCCTTGAGTCCCATTATTGAGAGATGCTTGGAGGATGCTTGGTCAGATCCCATTCTTATGATGTATATGGTTTGTATATGGTCTTTTCATTACTTGCTTTTTAAAATAATTCTTACATGTATACATTTATTAATGACTTTTTATAGTTTTAATCTGTTTTTTTTTTAATATGTTGTTACCCTCCTTGAGTCCCATTATTGAGAGATGATGGGAGGATGCTTGGTCAGATCCCATTCTTATGATGAATTTTTGTATGACAAAAGAATATCCTGTTTAGGCAGGCTCTTGTTTTATTGAATATATATGGTTTTATCCCACGTCTGTTATATTTGATTCACTTGTGTCTCCTTTTGTGACATATTGATTCATTATATGTAGGTCAGGGAGATTTATAGTTGGTTTAAATTTCTGTTTGCTGCTCTGAGTGGTGAGCAGGAAAGATAGAAAGAAAGACTGATAGATAGCTGGTGGCTTCCATGTGCTGTGAATCCATTCCAGATATCATTCCAAACTTTAAAGTAACTACCCAAAGTGCTGAGCTTTATCACCCAATTCACTACCCCACTCAAATAGCAACCACTAGCTGCCACTGAGTTTGGATACTTCAGCCACACCAGAACTTGCTGATGAGACCATGGCTATGTGACATCCCTAAAGAGACCTCCCTCCCCAATAATAATAATAATAATAATAATAATAATTTATAACTTGCCCCTCTGACCAGGCAATCAGGGTGGTGTACAACATAGTTTAAAACAGTCACAGTTAAAATTTAATACGGCCAAATCCCAACCTTCCACCCCTTAAAATTAAATTAAACTAACACGAATTAAAACAAAGCAAACAAATGCACAACAATAAAATATAGTAAAAACCAGTTGTTCTTTGGGCAACTTATGTGGTGATGTAGGCAAGGGAGAAGCTGGGGAAAATTCTAAGCCTAAGTCCTTACTTGCCACAACTTCAGATGTTAGGAAATTCCCTTTATAGAGAAATTATTTGATCTTTTGATTTTAATATTTTATTGGCTTAAATTTTTAGAACTGTATCTAATATGCTATGAGCATGGGTGCAGTAAAAGGATTAATAAATAAACATTAAAATAAGACATTTGCTTATTCTCCTGAACAACAGAACATTGCTGCTGTTAGACTTTAGAAGACTTTGTCTTCTAACTGACTTTAGAAGCACTTACAATCTCACATAGCTATGGCATTACTGCAGTGGGTAGAGTTTTCTTTTAAAAAATTGGGGGGGGGGGGGAGAAAGAGAAAGTTGTCCATATAAGACATAAACTGTAGAGTGTATGTGACTTAAATATGGGGGAGTGGGATGGAAGAAAAGCTTTAAAAAGTATTTCAGTAAACAACATGAAGAAACATGGTTTATTAGCACAGGGATAAAGTATGAGCAGGAAAAATGGTTTCAGCATTTAACATCTTTTTTTCCTTGTTTGGGGCAAGACGAGTTGTGTATTTCATAAAATAAGGCAGGCCCTGTGAAGTAAAAGACTGATTTAACACTATTCCTCAGTGATTTTTTTTTTAACTGAACTAAAAGCTTTTTATATCTCCCCTGGGCTGCTCTTTTCTTTCTCTTTAAAAATTACTGCAATGGGTTATTGCACTTCATTTGAACATTTGTTGAAATGTGGTGGCATTGATAAAGAAGTAAATTTGGCTTTCTATCATCATCAAGAAATAATATTATCCAATGCTTTTTTATTTTTTTACCTTTGCTTTTGTAAGAATATCCAGCTTACTTTCCCTGAAGGGGAAGAAAAATGCAGAAGCTGAGATGTGGAAACATTCTGCTTGCCACATCTTTAAAAATATCCCTGGCAATAAATTGTGTCACTAGTCAAATGGGTCTCTAAAGGCTTATTTCTTTATGTGCTAAGCAATCATGTCAGCTTTATTAAAAAAAAAACCCCAAAAATCCTACATTGAGGTTTATAAGGGGCTTTTTTGGGGAAGTGTTTATGTCTGTCTCAGACACCTCACAGTTCCCAAAATACTGACATTTTGGAGTAAAATACAGAATACAGTTTTGTTCTTGAAATGGGTTGGAAAGGATATTCTTTCAAAGATTTTGCAACATTACCAGCTGTTAAGGTCTTTTTGCTTTCCAAAAATATAATGTTTTCCTTTTTGACCTATTGTATAAAACTCAGATTCATATCAACAGGACCTATGTAGCCCAATTCCAAGCATGATTACTCAGAGGTAAATCAGTCTGTGTACAAAGAGATTTGGGCCAAAATAAGTCTGCACATAGGGCTGCTAGCTCAAATATGCATAAGTTAAACACCAGACTTTGAAATGTTCTGGCTGTTTCCAGGAACTAAGACAATTTACTTGCATTGTAAGACATCTCCACTTTTGCCATTCAAAAATAATCTAATCCTTGTGATTGCCAAGAAGAACAAAGTGTTTGAGACACCTTAACTGATTTATTACGGCGTAAGCTGTCAAGGCTTTGAAATGATCCTGTTTTCTGGATTATAACTCCCAGATTCCTCCAGGCACTAGGAAGAGTGGCCATAGAAGCTGTGGAGTTGTAGTCCAAAAAATAATATTTCTATGCAGTTTCTAAGAGGTGTGCATGGAAATCTAAATGTGGTTGTAGAGTTCATAGGGAACTGGAATGTAGAAAGTACAAATGGGGCCAAAAGGCTCTTAGTTGATTTTGGTGTGAGAAACTAAGGCAGCTACCTCATTGAAAATAATCGCCAAGGAGATTCTAAGAGAAGAGTCTGATATGAAAAGTGGAAAAGACTATCATTATAGCACCTTGCAGCCATTAAACCTTCCTGGTGGAAGGCATGTGCCTTGCTTCATAGTCAGAACACAGTGTGAAACTCATGCTTGTTACATTGATGTAGAAATTGCATGACAGAACTGGGAGAAAGGATGAGGATGAGGAAGTTGATAAGAAAGAGGAGCAGAGAAGAGACAATGTAAATGGTATGTAAATGTGATAATGATGTAATGTGGAACAGTTTAAGAAAATAAGGAAGAGAATCAATTCCAACAGAGCTACGTGTTTAAATCAAGAAGATTTTATATGGTAAAGCTTTGGGACAAAGTTTAAACTGGCTTTTGTGGGTCAGGGGAATGCACAAGAAGATCCAGTGCACTATACAGCTCCCCACAGTGACCAGCTGTATGCCTTTGGGAAGCCCAAAAGCAGAACAAGGGCAATAGCCTTCTCCCACTGTTCTTCCCCAACAACTGGTCTTTAGAGGCATTTTACCTCTGAATCTGGAGATAACAAATAGTTGTTATGACTAGCATTTACTTAAGAACTTAGGGCCAGTATAGAACACCCAGAAAGGGTGGTCTGTAGGTGCCTGTTTTTACGCTGGATTGGGGCCAGGGCAGCCTCACCAGCAGCCCAGAGGCCCCAATCCGGCGCTTTTTGAGGCCATGGAAAAGTGGAAAATGCTGCTTCCCCATGGCCTGGAAAAGGGGTGTCTTTGGGGCTTAATGCCCCCAGACACCCCGACAGCCAAAGCCATGGGAGAAAGGGACTGCCTGGCCCCTTTCTCCTCAGCATTGTTCCCATGACTGTTTAGTGGCCCCGGAAATGATAAGCAGCCTGAGTGCCACAGTGATGTCAGGCACAAGCTTGGACACGGAGCACTCCTGACGCCATCAGCGCGCACTGTGTGTGGACAGCATGCTTTCAAAATGCCGCTGTTCATACACACTAAGAATGGGGAGCATGTGGTTGCTGCGCCCTCCCCAGCCCTAATTTTGGCCCAAGGACAGTTCTTTGCACTAGTCTGTATCGGGCTTTAGTGTCAAATGATGCTTATGGTGGTGAAACAGGTGAACAAATTATAGAAGTACTTTCAAGGTATTCTGGAAATTACATACTGCTAAATTTTTGAGCATAACAGTAAAAATGTTTAGCCCTTTTGCAAAATGTCCAGATTAGTGGAAAACCATTGGGAAATGACCTTTTCAGTATTAGTGAAAAGCTGACATTTTCCAACGAAGGCTGTTATATTCCTTATGCTGTTATTTCTATTACCCTCTACCTGTATATGTCAGTTCAAGTTGGTGAAATATTTAGAGAAAGAACCTCAAGCTGTTGAACATTAACCTGCTAGAGATTCTCTCCAGATCTGTAGCTGAAGCCAGGACTCTGCAGGAAGCCATAAAAGGGAAGGCATATGAATTCACTTGCTGGTACATTCCCACTGAAATTTGCAAATAAAAGATTAAGGCTATACACTTATTTTGCCAGAAGGAATACAAACTAAACCTATCAATATTCCAACTTCACATTTTCTTGACATGGAGCAAAGCTATGGCTGCAATCCAGAAACCACTCCAGATGACACAAATGTCTCGAAACCAGTGTTGTGTGTTAACTTTCAGATGAATGAATAATCTGATCCTAAAACAAATGGTTGTTCAGGAGGATGGATGTATTTTTCAAAACATTTGTTGTCCTGTCTCTTTACAAACTTGAGATAACTCATGACAATATTCTAAAATTACATAACGTACAGCACATCATGAGTATCTTACATATGTGGGCATTTTCATCCAGTGCACAACATCAATATTCAGGTCAAGATTGTGGAAGTGGAAATGTGCATTCAGTTCCATTGCACATGCATATGCACATTTTTTTTCTGACAAGCATTTGTCTGGTCCCTGTTGAAACTGGAACTAGTACTCCTTTACATGTAGATCTGGTTGTGCAGTGTTGCCATTTAACATATAACACAATGAACATATAACTGGGTGCAGAAACTTTGTTTGGAAATATGGGTGATAGTGCTGCATCTTTCATGCAGAGCAAGCAAACTGGCAAGACAGAAGCTGAACAACAAGCACTCTCATGCCAAAGGCAAACACAGGGCCTAGCAGAGAAAGAAACAGCCTAGTGTTCTTTGTTAAACATTTTAAAGTAGCCTTATTTACAAATGGCTTGTGCATAACCAAACACAAAGTCAGCTGCAGAAACAGCCTAGTGTTCTTTGTTAAACTTATTAAAGTAGCCTTATTTACAAATGGCTTGTGCATAATCAAACACAAAGTTGGCTGCAGGTTAGAGTTATGCAAAAAAGGGAAGTCACTCCAAGAAATGATGGGGCTGCATGTAGGAGAATTTTTTTTATTTTTTTTTTAACAACAAGTGAAGCTCTACCTGTTTTGTTCCCTAATTGTTGATCCATCTTACACAGCTGCTTGAATGAAGGAGGGAAACCCCTACTAACACAGCACCACATCAGACTCTTCCAACCTGCTGCCCTCCAGATGGGGTGGACAAAAAAGCTCATCACTAGCCAATTCCATTGGAGTTTAAGTCTTCTATCACATATGAAAGCTACCAGTTTCAGGTAGCATGATATACATAATGAACAGGTCCATATTTCTTGCATATTTCAACTAAAATAGCTATCAGTGCTATCAACAAATATGATTAAAACAGTGAATGTGATATAATTAAAAAGGCAGATAAACATAACTAGGGGACATAAAATCTTCAAAAATGTTAGTATGCATTTTTTCATTTAGTATGAAAAGAAAAGCCTCAAATTAGATGGGAACCAGAACCATCCCTTCAGACAAAGCCTAAGAGAGCCAAAATGCTGAATAAAATTTGGCTGCATTTTATGTTCTTTAATGTCTGTATTTCTTTCACATTTTCATGCCTTCTAACATTTCACACATGAAAACCAGGACTAGGGATTTAAATCTTTGACTAGTTTGTCTTTGCATATGAAGATACATTATTAATATAGTTTTCTCCACACTGTGACAAAAACAGAATACTGTATTCTTTCCCAGTTTTATCCCCATGTTGGGTCATCCTGAGGTAGTGTTGCACAGAAATTATTCTGCAAGGAGAAATGTGTGTTTTGTTACACAAAAAGAAAACAGTGTTTTCTGTGTAAGAAACCAATTTGCACAAAATTTTTTGCTGGACTATTGTTCTAACTGTCAGGAACCTGGAAATGAATACTTGCAAATATCCTTTCTTTCCTTTACTGAGACACACATGGCTAAGGAACATCAGTGTGGTCAAAATGGTATAGCCACGGTAACAAAAATAAAAAAATGTTAAGAAATGAATAAGAACACACAAAACTATTTTGAGCAAAGGAACCTTGGAATTTAGGTACTCAGTTTAGGAAAGCCTGAAAGAATGTGGGAGGGGAGGAGAGAAATCAAAAAATACATTCGTCTCTCCGCATTCACTGGGGTAAAAGGTCACAGGACCCCCCATGAATGTGGAAAAAACCACAAATAACAAAAACACTATGTTTTTACCTGAGAGAACACCTCTCTAGGAATCTATAGGTCCTCCAGTGCAACTCTGTTGTCAACATTGACCATAGAATTGTGCTGGAGGAGCTACAAAATGCCTAGAGGAGTGTTCTTTCTAGGAATCTCTGGGTCTTTCAGTATGACTTTTGGTTTAAAGATGACCATAGAATTGTGCTGGAGTCAAAGCCAGAAATGTGAAGGGATGAGTGTACAGTATCCTATGGCTGGAATTCTGTTGGTTCATCCCCAATTAGCATACACCTAGGATCAATAGTTGAGTTCAACATGTAGATAAATCTAATTAATTTCAATGATTCTACTGTAGTTGGGAGTAACAATGGGATTTAGGCCCGTATGTATGCATTTAATCCTGGCAGCATGATTAATAATAAATATAATATGTACAGTAATATATAAAGTGTGTGTTCACTCCTTTTGCTCACCTCAAGAAGCAATTTGGAGTCACATTATGTTCTGTTCCAAATGCTAAGTAGAGGCTACAGCAGTCTGTTTTGGTCTGAGCCTACTGGGAAGATCAACACCCTACCCACTCCCCTTTCTTCTGCTGAATTAACCGAGTGTAAAATTGTACTTTGAACTCAGTTTAAAGCAACTCAAGTAAGCCAAGGACAGAGGAGAAAGTGGGAGGAAAGAGAACATTTTAAAAGCAGATGAGAAAGTGGAATGGTAGAGGATTAACTGTGGCTATACCTGCCAAACCGGAAAAACTGGAGTATGCATTTTTGTTCACCATAACATACAACTTTCTTAAGAGAGCTAGAAACATACTTGGAGAAGAGAAGGACTCAAAGCTCACAACATGGTGATTCCAAACAACAAATGACATAGAATAGACCACTGAATTAATATGTGAATAGTCATGCAAATCTCAGAGATTTAACTATGGTTTTCTCTAGCTAGGAATAGCAATTGGACATAGGCCCAAAGTCTAGTCCTATGCAGCCAGGGGAAGCCTCTGGATCTGCTGCCTATACAGTGGTCAATCCACTTTTGGTTTACAATTTTGGCTTGGATAGACCTCAGCAGAGGAAGAGTCCCTATACAATTCCAAGCAGCTGCATGAGAAATAACCATGAAACCAAAAGTGGATTCACTGCTCCTTCAGCAACAAATCCACTGGCCACTCCTGACTTTTGGCTTTTGCCTGACTGAGTGGAGGAATAAATAGGTGATGAGGATGCGAGAGACCATCCAAGCCACTTCCCAAATGACCCTGTGAACCCAGAACTATCAAAGGCATTGAGCACCCATTGAGCACAAAGAACTGGAGAAAGTTTCTAATCACATTCAGCTGAACATGGTTATCCATTGGTCAGGAACACTCTTAAGAGCTTTATGTTTAAAACATGGTCTGCATATTGTGCTTTTCACCTGATGATATCTGACACTACTTTGTGCTTAGGGGACATTTAGGCATTGGCTTTGCATGCCAGGTCAAAACTTGTAACCTAAGGATAGCCACTTGAGATTTCACAAAGGACAGGGATCAAGGGATGTCACAAGTGGCAACCTCTTGTGATGTCATTAGGTATGATACATTACACCATCATCCACAGTTGCATAGCATCTGCCATTCAAATTAAAAAAAAACCCTAGTCTAGCAATAAGGAAAAATAAATATTCACATACTGGCCTGAGGCCTAGAGAAGAACCCTGGGGAGCTCACAACGCTACTTATATGTGTGGCCATATTCTCACCACACATTTATCCCCTCATGTACAGAAGAAAATCTTCACAGGCTTTTCTGAGGGTTAAACCATGATATATGAATCCTTATACTCCATCCCCCCCCCCCCCCCCAATGCATGTGTAAAGGGTTTGTTGCAATGTTGTGCCTTTCGGCTAAAAAGAAGCACTTACGACATGAGAAATTTATGTTGCAGGAATCAAATAATTATTGTTTCCCTTTAATCTTATGTTTCTGTAGTTGAAATACGTTCATGGGAATTGTTTGTGCTGTTATAGAATTGTGCTGTACTATGTCAGCTCATGAAACCCAATGTGTTTTACATTGACTTGCTTTTATGTTTCCATTGTTATGAAACAAGAAAATTCTACTCAAGGAACTCTGTGGCTGAAAAACAATTGAACATGGAGGGGAGGGGGAGAATTGTTCTTCCACACTGAACTGTTTTGTTTATGTTGATTTATATACACACACATACACATACACAGAGCTAATCAACATGAAATCCCCCACATTTCTTTCACACTATACATAATGATTAGTTCTATCTTTTTGTATTATGGCTCAACAATTCTGTTTTCTTCTCAAAATAATTCCTTTTGAAATTCAAGACATAGAAAGTAAAGTAAACCAAGCCAGCTTGCAGTTAGATTAATATTAACATTAACTAATATGGCTCAATTGGTTAAGACACTGACTCTGTTGATTGGAAGATTGACAGGTTGGCAGTTTGAGGCCCAGGTGCCACATGATGGGGTGAGCTCCCATCATTACTCCCAGCTTCTGCCAACATAGTCGTTCAAAAGCATGCAAATACAAGTAGATAAATAGGTGCCGTTTTGATGGGAAGTTAAACAGCATTCTGTGCAATCATGCTAGCCACATGGTCACAGAGTAGTCTCTGACAATGCTGGCTCTTCATCTTAATAATGGAAATGAGAACCGCCTCTATGGTCAGACACGACTTGATAATCTTGTCAATGGAGAATACCTTTACCTTTAATATGCCACTAGTTACAGTTTCAAATCAAAGAGATTGGCTCAGGCCCCATTCATACTAGCCCATTTTCCCTGGTTAGATCCGGATGAGATTGTGCATGCTATTACCGAATCTCTCTGGAAAGAAGTTCATACTACCGTTTGCCCTGAACAGTGCTTCCCGGTGCATTTTACTCTGCTGGAGTTCATACATACAAAAGTAATGATTCGAGATGGAGCCTCCTAGTTGTCAATCAAATGATGTCATGGTGACGACTGATGCAGCCATTGGCTGCACGACCTGCTTGGGTTTTTAAAATACTTTTTTATATTTGACAGCTTATGCGCATGGAGCATAGGGCTGGGAGTGATGCAGCTTTTGGGGATCCTTTCCCCACCTCCTCCTCCTCCTCCTCCTCCTCCTCCTCCTCCTCCTCCTCCTCCTCCTCCATTTTTATCAGCACCGAGTTGGGCACTCCTGCATTTTTTATTTTTATTTTTATTTTTTATTTTTATTTTTATTTGTTTTATTATTTATTATTTATTATTTATTTTATTTATTATTTATTATTTTATTTTTACAATTTGACAGCTCATATGCATTATACACGGGGCTCTTTAAACCGGAGGGGAACCCCCAGTCCATATATGGATTGGGGTTCTCTCTCCCTTCGTTTAAAGAGTGAGCATTTAAACAAAGGGTGAGGGAACCCCAATTCAACTATCCATATATGAACTGGGGGTTCCCCCTCCAGTTTAAAGAGCCCCATGTAGAATGCACATGAGCTGTCAAATTGTAAAAATAAAATAAAAAATAAAATAAATAATAAATAAAATATAATAAATAATAAATAATAAAACAATAAAATAAAATAAAAAAATGCAGCAGTGCCCGATGAAGCCCAGCACCAGATCAAAGCCGGTGGTTGCAGGGAGAGGAGGCATGTTCCACCCCCTGGCCTTTACCCCTCCCCTGAACTTGACCCGATCATGATTGGAGCCAAGTTCACATTCCCTTGAACAGTTTTTTTCCGAAAAAACGGGTTTGGGAGGATTTGCGCTGCAACGGGTGTGCAAGATCCAGATTCCCTAGCGAAAAAACCGGAGCCAGTATGAACTTCTTGATTTCAAACTGGGTTACAAACCGGTTTATATGGTAGTCTGAATGGCCCCACAGAAAATATCCTGAAGAAACTTTCACACAGTTCTGCTGTTGGAGGTAAGCAAACTTGAGGAATTTGTAAATCTTTAGATACTAGACTCTTCTTGGGAGAAGGCAGCAACACAGAAAAGCCATTTGAGGTTTGGTCTGCCATTAGATTGAATGAGATAGCTAAAACAGGTGATAGACACAAGGAGGTACCCTGTTTCCCCGAAAATAAGACATCCCCCCCAAAATAAGACCTAGTAGAGATTTTGCTGAATTGCTAAATATAAGGCCTCCCCCGAAAGTAAGACCTAGCAAAGTTTTTGTATATAAATATACATACAGTATATAATAAATGGAAAAATAAAACATCCCCTGAAAATAAGACCTAGCACACCTTTGGGAGCAAAAATTAATATAAGGGGAAACACGGTATGTATACATCATAGCCTGCCATGTGGCCCCTAATCTAATCTCTTTCTTTCAGGTGTGATGGGGAACAGATTGGAAATAACTAGTTACTTGTAATCAATTCTTTTTTCCTAATGATGAGAACATAATTAAGTTACATTATGGCTTTCTAGATTGGCAAAAATAAGTGTGTTCATGGCTGCATGAAACTCTAGCCTTTAGATGAGAAAAAGGGAAAGTGTGCCATGAAAACGCTTTTTTGCGTTTTAGGGGATGAAGAAGCGCCTTTAAAAAGGTGCTGGTTTTCCCAGCTTCTTTTTTAAAAACTGCAGAACAGCGCAGCTCCATCTAAAGGCTGCAGTGTAGCTGCTAAGCATTAAGGAAAAGGCAACTTCATGTCACACTTTCCTGCCAATCTAGAAAGCCCCATTATAACTCTAATTTAATTATGGATAACCTAACTCCTTTAATGGTGTAGCTAACTTTTTAGTTTGTTTTATAGTTATGAGGGTTTTGCCTCACTAAATGATGGAAGGAGGCTCATCGCCTAGTTCAAGGTGTTATTAAGATACATGAATTTGTGTTCTATACAACAGGACAATTGCTTGTAACATTCAAATGTTTTATTTTAAAGTAGCTAAAGTGGTTATTTTAGTTACATTCAAAGAAGTGGAAGCAGAGAATTACTTTTAAAAACTGCAACTGTAATATAAATGCTGGGGTGGGAGGCCTGCATGTTTGGAACTGTAAAAGTAACTGTTTTTAAAACTAACTTGCCGAGTGCTGGGTAAGAGGGTGCTGTCCCATCACCAGTGTTGAAGTAAGATCCAACTGGTGTTGTTTTTACAAAGTACATGGCAGACACACACAGCTTTATTCAGAGCTAAAGTATAGTGTCAAGTGAAAGAGAATTTCATCTGTTGCTATGGAGTTTATCACACGGGAGGAATTTCTCTCAATTTTGAATGGAGCCAATTCAAATTCACGTAAATTCGCTAGAAAATATTGGTGGTTACAAGGTCACAAAAGTAGAGAAGGGTGAGCAAAGATGAGCAACTTTTTCTGGTTCATTCTACTCATTCACTGAATCTTTTACTGGACCTTGTAAAAGATCTGAAGCAGGCTGGCAACTGACCAGTGCCAACTTGGTATCCCAGTCACTATCAAAATATTGTCTTCCAAGAAATGACAACCCTAAGGTTAAGTAATTTCATTATCATTTTGGATATTATGTATTATATAGCCAAAGGTCCACTTAAAAAAAATACAGTGGTTTAGCATAGGCTGTAGATTGTCTATGATGAAGTGTCATTGGGCACATGCAGGACAGGACAGTGAACATGGAAAATGCATTTCACTTGAAAAAGTTCAGATGTGTTTTTATTTTTGATTTAATATGTGATTAAATATCCTTGGCATAAACTGGAGACATTTTGAACAGTATGAATAAGAACTGGCACCATAAACATTTTAGTGATTTAATGCTGTGTGTTCGTTGCTAGGCTGCAGTCAATTGATGCAAATGAACCTTCTGTACACTTGGAAGGTAGGATTTGATACTTGAGATCACAGGTTCATTTACTGCTGATTATTTGGTTTTGCAAATATTATTTGGAGGCAAACATAAGATCCTGGATTTCATCTTTCACAACTGTGTTGTCCACTTGTTTGATCATAATATTTATAATCAAGATGTAGAATAGGTAGGCCTTGTTAAGCTTTCCCCCTTTTTTCCCTTGTTTAGTAGATATAGTAGGGCTCTCCAGTACTTCAGAGTATATTGTTTATACTGGGGCTTAGGAAGCAATGTGCTAGTCAGCCAAAGAATGCCTGTAATATTTTAAGGACTTGGCTGTTGTATAGGTTGTAGATATGCCAAAAAATAAAAAGAGGCTTTTCTGCCCCATTGTATGTTCTTATTTAAAATGGTAATCTAACTCCAAAAACCTTGAGTGTTTTAATAAAAGGTGGGATAGAAATTAAAGAAATGTAGCAGCAATAGAAGTAGTAATTAATATTGCAATTTTATTATAGAAGTAAGGAACTTTAGTTCTGCTGAGCTTTTTTTAAAAAAGAAGAAATCATTTCTTTAAAAATCCCATAGCTATTCGTATGGATTACTGAATTGCACTTCCTCTATTTATTGCATGCAATTTTCACACCGACCCAAGCATGGGACAAGATCCTGCTGGAATGGGTTAAAACTGATTTTACCGCACGCAAAATTGCTGTTGCTCTGCCGCCTGACCATCACCTGTCCTCCAGCAGTGCTCTGGCAGCCAATTTTGGTACTATGGAAGTATTACCAAAATTGGCTGCCAGAGCACTGCTGGAGGACAGGTGATGGGTGGGTGGCAGTGCAGAAGCAATTTTGCATGTGGTAAAATCAGTTTTAACCTGTTCCAGTCTGATCCCGTCCCGTGCTCGGGTCGGTGGGAAAACTGCATGTGATAAACTCCACAATCTTTCAGATTGTCTGAACCTAAATCGTATTCACTAGACCATAATACCTTACCAACAGGATATTTCACATGCAAAGAGTGAGGAACCAAAACAGGGATCAGACAGAATTGCATTACAATTTATTTTTAAAGAGTTTACCAAAATTCACATTATTTGTGTTGAATTAAGACTGATAGGTCTTTTTGATAAGAGTGTCCCCCTTTTGTTAGTATAACAGATACAACAAGGTCTTCTCCATGCGAGAAATAGTACTACCTATTGAATTTGGCTACTGTAAATGGGGGGAGAATTTCATTTCAGTTATGGGGAAGGGAATTACCAGCATTAGAACATTTCTTCATAGTTGGGGTGAAAAGAACAGGAACCTTTAAAAATTCAAATAGCAGAGGAAGAAAACTGATGGCTATTTACCCAGAAGCCAAAGCAAACTAAAATTGCCAGGTATTTTTGTATTGAGATCTTCCAGTTAGTAAAGTTGCTATAAATCCAAGAAAGGCACAAAATTGCACTTTCCTCTTCACATACTCACTCATTGCTGATAAGTTTGGGAGAAAGGGAAGGGTGTGGCTCATAGTTATGAGCTAAGTTAGTATTCCAATGAAGTTTGGTTTGAATCATAAAAGGCTCATTGTTTCTGGACCTGGGAAGTTCATTTTCAAGCCCTCCAGTGCTGAAACCTGGCAGCATATTGGGGAAATAGCTTTTCTACAGAAAATAATAAAGCTGAAATGCAAAGTTCTTTGTGTTACATTGCATGGTCAGCTCAAGTGCTCTTTTATTTTGGTTGGGTCCCTGTTGACTCTTCATTTGTTCAACCTCAAATGCAGCATCACAGAACAATTTTCTACCTTTAATTACTGTGTCCTTCTCTTTATATGTCCAGAGAAGGAAGTGGAAATAGAAGATACTAGAGGTAGGGGAACAAAAGAGTCTTTGTGGAGACCAAAGAGATGGGGGGGGGAGTATGTTTGGCAGAGCAGTAAAACTTGGGAGAGTGGACAGTGGTCAGAATGAAAAGAACAGGGGAGATGGAACCCATAGAACAGATTATCAAAAAACAGGGCAATGAAGTAAGGTATATCAAGAAGAACAGTGTTCATTTCTAGGCCCTTTGGGTAGACCTCACCTTGCAGAAATTGATAGGAGAATTAACACTTGGTTAGCAGACAGAAATGAACTGAACGTAAGTGAAAAAGAATGATTTAGTATGGTACACGATCTGTAATCTTTCAAAGTATCCTATAGGGCACGATTTATAGCCATTCTGGGGACATCTTCCTTCTTTATGTTTTCAAAACTGGGACAACTATTGTATGCCAATACCAACAATTATCCCTGTTATTGCTCCTGGAACATCTTATCTAAATCTGGCATGAACAATCCTTTTGGATGTCTGACTACACATGAGCCAGATTAAATCTCTGTTTTAAAGCCAAAACTCTCTTTATTTTTATCGTGACACCAAAGTGAAAGTGAAGCCATTCTACTGACATAAATTTGGTGAGGAACCTCCTAAATGGCTTGATTTCCTTACTGAATTATGGAAATAAAGTCGAGGTAAACCAACTGTCTAGTTGATATTTGTGCCATATACTATGTATAGAATTCATTATTATTAATAATAATAATAATAATAATAAATTTTATTTTTATACCGCCCTTCCAAAAAGATCAGGGCGGTGTACAAGATAATTAGCAATACTTATGCATATTTTCCTGAGGAAAAGTGCTGTTTGAGGGTTGTTTTTTAATTATATCAGTATAGAAATGTCAAATAGCTTTAATAGCTTAAAGGAAGTATCTAACAGCAAGGAAATGTTGAGAATGAAAGGCAAAAGAGGACTCTTAAGTCCCCCATCTTTGCTGCAGTGTCTGGTTTTTCCTACCTAATTATTTTCAGGTTAAGCTCATTATTTCTTTAGACTGTGATAGAAACAATAAAACTGCTCCTTACTTGTTCAGTCATCAGATCTCTGTATTAATTTTGGTGAGCCCACAGTATAAAAATAAATAAAAAATAGTTTATTAATATTTGTACTTTGTTTTGGAAGCCTTAGCATTGCATCTATCTTTGTCTGTGTAGTGGATTAGACTTGGGGAAGACCTAATTTCAAATCCCATCCACTTCATCATGATGGATGGACAAAGAGTATTCATGGCTACATCATAGCCTGGTCTAGTGTGGACATCATGACCAGAGTGTAATTTGATCTTCATGAACAGGCTTTGCATTTTGATGTTTCCCTCTTTTCCCATTTACGGTCTTAACCCTTTGTTGTTCATGGCAAGAAATTCCATGCAAATATAAGCAAAATTCTGTGAGATTAGACTAAGGGAGACTAACCCAGAATTCCATATTCTCATAGTGAACAATCAAATGTCTATGGGACATGAGGACATAGCTTTCTCTCAGCCTGGTATTCAAATTCATGCTGCTTCTGATCATTAAGGTTTCCATATAGTCATCACAAGTACCTAATATAATATCTTTATTTACATTAGTGACATGCTTAAGGATACTCTCTGTAGTCCAAAATCTAAGCATTTGTGGCACTAAATTGCAGAACATGACAAATCAGGAAGATGGTGCAGGCAGCTGACTGTAAACATGATGACAGAATAAAACAGGAAATCGAATAATTAATGAGAATGTGAAGGAGGAGTGGTGAGTGTTTCTCCAAACTTTGATTTGAAGAGTGTAAATACTAACTGTAAATATCCGCAACAGACTTTATAATGCTAAAACACTACCAATAAATCCCATCTTATGGGACACAGTGTTTCCCCAAAAATAAGACAGTGTCTTATATTATTTTTTTGCTCCCAAAGATGCACTAGGTCTTATTTTAGGGGATGTCTTATTTTTCCATGAATTCACATTTATTGTTGAACAAAAAATGAACATTTATTATATGCTGTACATATATTTATATACAAAAACTTTGCTAGGTCTTACTTTCAGGGGAGGACTTATATTTAGCAATTCAGCAAAACCTCTACTAGGTCTTGTTTTATGGGAATGTCTTATTTTTGGGGAAACAGGGTGAGAGGTTACCTGCCCAATGTGTGACTTTAAAGAAAAGTCTGCCTCAGTTTACTGTTGAAAAATCTTTTGTGCTGGCTTTTATAATGAAGAATAATTCTGAAATAAATTATATGTCAATGCCCACATTTTATAGTAATGGAACTGGAATGAATCAGAAGTAAGGAGTTTCAGAATACTATATTTAATGTAGAGTTTAGATCCTAAGAGCTTGCTATTATTTGCTACTGACTTCAGTATGACATGAATTGGATCCTTTCTTGGTAAACTGTTGAAAACAATCATTTGGGATGAGTAAGTTCTAATATTTTCACATTTATTTCATAACTATATGGATGTTTTCATTATGTGACAATTATTTTTCATTGTAAACACATCCTGATAAAGGCTGAGGGCTTTCCAGAAATGTCAGTGGACCTTGAAAAAATAAATTAAATTAGTATCTACAGTGCCAAACTGGAATAAATACAAATAGATGCTCTACCATAAGTCAAAATTTGCCACTATAAACATGGAAGTTGCAGTTACAAATCTGGCAGCAAATGTTCATGTAACAAATCTGTGTTTTTTGGGAATTAATGTGTATACCTTTACTGTTGACAAGCCATTTGTTTGAAGCTCTTGGAAGTTTGGAGAAATGAAAATAAATCAATCATAGTATCTCAAATAAAGTTAAAATTTCTAAGGTTTCTGACACATACATGTATTCTGGCAACAAAAAGAAAAGTACGTTTAAAGCCATGGAGATGTACATTTACTTGTGTATGACCTGAACCCAAACAGACTCCATCATATCAAACTGCCCAATTTAATATTACCTAGCTTTTCAATCTTTATTAATGAGAAAGTGAGCGCTACACACAAAATGGAAAGATTCAATAAAATTGATTTCAGATGCCAAATTTGATTGTCAAAATGATGACAGTATTTTTAAAGTTATTCTTCCTTTTCAGGTATTTTAAAAATAAATATTTTGAAAAACAATGAAGCTATTGAATTGACAGTAAGAGTTATTGCATTGAAGCAAGCAGTTTATTTTTTTGTCTGAGGAAATTGGGTGGTAACTACTGTATATAGAGAATCTTCAGTGTTGCCTGAATGTTTATCCTAGGCAAGCACACATATTTCCATAGCTTGAGGTCTACTTTGTATCTGATGTCTATACAGTATCTCCTGACTGACCTATGGCATAGGGTTTTTTGGAAATATTATGTAATCCAGTACATTGGAAAGCTTCCATGACCACTAAGATCATTCTGACTCTCACAGCAGCGTTATCAATTTAATTTATTTATCATATTTCAGTGCATACAATAGCCAAAGCTATTCCTAAACATATAACATAAATCATTGCAAAAACCTCTCTGGGTGGTTTCCAAAATAGATCTCAAACCCTAATAATAATAATAATAATAATAATCAGAAAAAGCAAAGAAAAGGCTGTTTAAAAGGAATGCAAGAATAACGCTCAAAGTCAAACAGCACAAGAAAATCACTAACAGCTTTTTCAAAACTCAGGGCTAAATCCAATGGTTTCTTGCTGTTGATTATAATGTTGTTGTTGTTGTTGTTGTTGTTGTTGTGCGTTTTAAGTCATTTTGAATTTATAGCAACCCCAAGGCAACCTGAGGAACAGATGATATTCCAGTTGAATTTCTACACTCCACAGAGACATAATCAACTCAAGTGTTAACTAAAATTTTTCAACAAATATAGAAAACAAAACAAAACAGTTGACAGACTGGAAATGATTAATATACATCCTTATCCACACAAAAAAGGATATACAAAAAGACCGCAGTAATTATAGGACCATAGCATTAATATAATTTTGAGCAATCAAAATTCTGCTCAAAATTCTTCAGCGTTGCCTCCAATCATACCTGGAGTGAGAAATCCCAGAGCAGCAAGTGGGGTTCAGGAAATGAAGAGGCACTAGGGACCATATTATAGACATACAATGGATAATGAAGTGATCCAAAGAATTCCAGAAGAAAATCAGCAGGCGCTTTATAGAGTATAGCAAAGCCACTGACTGCACAGATTACGAAAAGCAGTGGAATGCTGTCAAAGAATTGTGAGTGCCACTACATTTGATAGTGCTGAAGAGAAATCTCTACTTAGGACAAGTGGCTATTATTAGAACAGAAAATGGAGAAACATAAGGGCTCACAGTTGGCAAAGGGTTCAGACAATGATGCATTCCATAACTCTATTTGTTCAACTTGTATGCAGAAAACCTCATAAGCAGAGCAAGTCTAAAAGCAGAAGAATTAGGAGTTAAGATAGGAGGAAGGAATATCAACACTCTAAGAGATGACATCATACTATTAGCAGAAAACATCATATACTTGTAACAATTACAAAGGGAAGTTAAAGAAAAAGTGCAAAGGAAGGCTTACTGCTGAACGTAAAGAAAACAAAAATAATGACCACTGACGATATACATAAATTTAACTTAGATAACAAGGAAATTGAACTAGTAAAAGATTTCCCATTTCTTGGCTCAATTATTGACCAAAATGGAGCTAGCAGTCAAGAAATCAGAAGAAGATTAGGAATGGGAGGAGGAGCCATGAAAGAACTAGATTAGATCCTAACGTGCAAAATATACAACTGAGCACTAAAGTTAGAATAATCCAAGCCATTGTGTGTTCCTCGTTACCATGTACAGGTGTGAGAGCGTGACAGTAAAGAATGCAAATAAGAGGAAAATCAACTCATTCATTTGAGATGCGGTGTTGGAGAAGAGTGCTGAGGATATCACAGACAAGCAAAAAGACAAGCAAATGGGTCTTAGATCAAGCATGAACTTTTACTGGAGGCCAACATAAGAAAACTTTTACTGGAGTCCAAGATAAGATGTCAGCCACATCATGAAAATGCATGACTAATTAGAAAAAGCAAAGAAAGGTAGAAGGCAGTAGAAAGAGAGTCAGACTACATGCCAGATGGTTAGACTCAATCAGGGAGGGCATGTACCTGAGTCTGCAGGATCTGAGCAGGGCAATGGAGGATAGGAGGTCTTAGAGATAACTCACCCATGAGTCAGGTTTGTCTCAAAGGCAGTTAATAACAAACAACAAATATTGTGAGATTTTCTTGGCTCAGAGACAGATTACAAATGCCTTTCTTTGTGCCGAGAAAGTGTTACTTGCCCAAGATCGCCCAGTGGGTTACCATGGTTGAAAAAGGATTTGAACCTTGGTCTCCCAGAATCCTAGTCTTGGATTTAAACCACTACACTGGTTACTCTGAAGTTGAAACATTAACTCAATGGGAACTTGATAAGTCAATACTTATATAAGTTCCATTTATTCATGAGATCTTGTCAAGATGGTGCCAACAACTGGAATTTTGAATGACCAAAAAACAAAACCTGGGCAATAAAAATGTCTTCACCTGGGGCTTTATCACAACATTAATTTAAGGCAAGGAGGGGTCTTGAATCACAACAAGAACAAGAATAGGCCATCCCTTACATGAAAATTCAAGGGATAGCAGTTTGTCCAAATATTTATGAAAATTATTTCACTAATTTAAATTGCTTGGGAGAGCAACTGCTGGAAAATTATATCGTGGAGACAAAATCTTCAAAACATAGGTATGAACTCTCTAGCATTTTAAATTTTTTAAAAAACTTGTGATAGGCTTACTTAATATCTTAAACAGGAAGCTAACAAGGTGCTACATTAGAATTTAGAAACAGCAAAACAACATTGCCTAGATAAAGCTTGATATGCACAATTTAAAAGCCTTTCAGAGTTATTATTTGATAATTCTTGTTTAGGCAGGTCAGCAGCTCCAAATGCTGGCAGGAGAGGCTAGAGGCTCTGTTGTTCGGTCATCAGGGTATTTGTAACCTTTCAGTGAATACTCAGCACTTCCAACTTTGGCTTTGATTAAGGGAACAACAAAGTTTCTGCCAGGAGAATGCAGAATTTCTGCCTAGGCCATGATTCTTGAAATTGCTGTCTTTATACAGAAGGGTATGGTGGAACTACTTTGACAAGTCAGATCTGTAAAGTGAAGTTATGCATATGTGTATTTGCCAAATTTGGAAATATATTTGTGGAAGTGTATTTCAGCATAACTTCCTATAACTTTTCTTGTCCTGTTAGGAAAGTAAAACCAGTTTTAAAAAGGGAAGTCTATGTCAAAGTGAAAATACTAAGATATTATAGCCTCCAGCATTTCACAGATGAAAACTGGTTCACATGTGGCCAAGCAACATCACAGTGAAAGTGGCAAACGTTATTAATAAGGAAGAACACACACACTAAAAGAGGCTGCAGCTGTCTTCCCCCCCCCCCACACACACACAGGTTATTGGGTAGGGAAAGATCCCACCCCTCTCCTCACTGCAGTTTTAATTGACTACAAACTGTTTTTGCACTTCAAACTCATTTTGCACCAATTGTTGTAAAATGAAAGAAACTGGGACATTTTAAAAGCAGCTGAAAATGTGGGATAATAGATAATAGGATTAATCAGGTATTTTCCTGTCTAACTGGGACAGTTGTAGGGTATATTTCACATGGCCATGTTTTGAGTGGTACATCTGAACCAGTATCCTTCTGTTTATTGTAGTACCAAATGAGTTGTTTTAAAAAAAAACAACTCTTGAAAACAGGGATGTTGTGATTAGGAGCCAGTCTGATTACTAACAAAGATGTTAGCGGAGTGGATATGTTCATCAGTGCAATCACCACCTCTCTTTTCCTTTGCCTTCTTCCTGGGCATTACCAATTTAAACATTTTCCTACCTAGTATATAAAGCATATATGCTTTAGAATAAGTGTGGTGTGGCTTGAGCATAGGACAAGGAAGCCAAGGTTCAAATTCTGGTTCAGCCATGGAAACCCACTGGGTGACCATGGGCAAGTCAAACTCTCTCAGCTTCAGAGGATGGCAATGGCAACCCCCCTCTCAAGAAACCTGCCAAGAAAACCCCATGATAGAGTCACCATAAGTTGGAAATGACTTGACAGCACACAGCAAAAGCAAATATAAAGCATAGCACAGTCTATGCATGTCTGCTCAGACATAAGCCCCAGTAGAACAGGTTTAAGGCACAGGAAGCATGACTCAATTCTACACATGTCAATTCAGATATTAGAAATGGCCTTTTAAAAGCCAAACCTCTGTTTCTCAAAGCCTTCTCTTTGTGGGACCAGTTCAAAATCTTGATTTTCAGCATTTAAGGCATTTAAAGATCCTGGAAATTAAAATCTAAAAAGCCAAAATCCTATATGCTTTTGTTGTCAACTTCAACTTATGAGACTCTCTGAATGAGAGGCCTACAGGTCATCATATCTTGCAAACACAGAGCCATGGCTTCTTTGACTGAGTCTATCCATCTGCAGGGCAGTCTTCCTCTTTTTCTACTGCCTTCTACCTTACCAAGCATTGTTTTTCCTAGTGAGTTGTATCTTGTCATGATAAGTCCAAAGTATGACAGCCAATTTAGGGAGAATTTCATCTTGATTTGCTCTACAACCCACTTACATGCTTTTAGCACAGGTAAATATGTGCCAGTAAGCTGAATCACACAATGGCACATTGATCCATTGGTGCAGTGCTCCATCATTATACAGTTGTCTTTCCCCACATAGTAACTTCAAAATGAGAGAGTGTAAGATTATATGTGCTTGCAAACTGTTTGGCTATGCTAGGGACTACACTTCTGCAATCTCTGAGAAATCACAACCATTTGTGCAATCATTTGTATGCTAATGTAATTTTTGAATTTTTCGCCTAAGGGCCTCTGAATTCACAATTATCTCTAGTCACCTAGTAGGTTTTCTGTACCAGGCTAAAGAGTGGCTTTCTTTAAACTCTTACCTATGACCAATTATCAGTATTAAATCCAATTCCTGGTCCTAGCTAGCACTGTTTGACAGCACAATGATATAATAATCATAATCATAATCAATATTTATTTATATCCCGCCCCTCTGGGTGAGCAATCGGGGCAGGGTACAACATATAAAATACAGATACAATTAAAACATAGCAACCCAATCCCTCCTCCCACCCCTTAAGATAGAATTAAACTGAGGTAAGATTAAAAACAGTAGATAAAACCATAGAAACTTAATGTGGCTCTCATTAAAATGATAGGCGGCCTCGAAGTGACTAATGTCTTTGAGGGTGAGTCTAGATGGACAATAGCGGAATAGATTTAATCATTGTCGGTGAAGGCCTGCTGGAAGAGATGTGTCTTGATGGATCTCTTGAAACTGTCCAAGGTTGTAATAAGGCGCATCTCATCCGGCAGGCCATTCCACAGCCTGGGAGCGATAGCCTTATTATTTTACTTTATATACCATGGCAACATCCTATAGAATCATGGAATTTGAGGTTTAGCATGGGACATTTAGAATTCTCGGCAAGAGAGTTCTAACATCTCACCAAACTACAAACCCCAGGATTCCACAGGATGTAGCCAGAAGTGTTCAAGTGGAATCATAGTGCTATAATTGTTGTTATGCCCCATCTCTGTCTAACTCAATGAACATACTTAATGAATGAAACTAGAAAGGATTTATTGAAAGTCAGCACAGAAGCAAATTATTGCCAGATCTGTAATTACAGGCTAAGTTTCACTTCTATAACCCCTTCAAACCCTCCCTCCTAATGCCCAACATTCTTTCGACACACTACCAGAAAACTACATGACCTTGATTCCCACATAACAATCTCTTGCAGCATGAAACTCCATCCCCACATACACTTGCTTGTAAGATGGCTACAGCACAACCTCAAGGGGTGATTCTGACAATTATGTTGTATGAAAGGGCCTCTAAGGTTGTTGTTGTTGTTGTTATTTCTTTCCTGTCTCTCCTCAAGACTCAAGGCAGGGTACAATATATTAGAATACAAAACACAATTTAAAAAAAGAAAACACATAAAACCAACAATTAAATACAATACTATAAAACCATTAAAATACAGTCATATAATACATTCTTTAAAATATACCAATTAAAAGTCCTGATTTAAATTGACTGGGTAGGCCTGCTGGAAGAGATATGTCTTTAATGTTGTCTGTCATATCTCTTCTGGGTAATCATTGCCAATCAAGTCATGGCCAATTGGAGCAAACATTCTCAGGACCTGAGTATATAGGGCAGATTGTACAGGAGAAGGCAATCCTGTAGGTATCCTGGACTCAAACTCTGTAGAGTAGTCACATTGAATCACAAGAACATAAGTACCGACTTATCACATTTATGTTGATTTCATGGGTCTATGTTAGTTAGGGTTAAGATTTTGGTCAGAGTTTTGTTTACTTTACCTCTTTGGGGGTGGGATTACCAGGGTTTTGCTCTTTATGCTAGTCCATCTTTTACTGGATCCAGTGCATCCAGCCCTGATTCAGTTCTGATGGTTAATAATCGCACATATCAGGTTTCTGAGCAATTTAATTCTGAGCAATTTAAGAAATGGAGGCAAGCCAAAGACCAGAGGCAGGACAGGATTGCCCCCACTTGCTCTGATCAGGATTGTTTCCCTTTAGACAGGTTATAGCATGAGCTTTCTATAAAACAACACCTCCTTCCCAGTTTCATTACACAAAATTGGGAGAACTCCCAAAATCCCATTTTGGGAGAAAGGCAGGATATAAATGCCTCAGATAGATAGATAGATAGATGATAGATAGATAGTATCAT
Organism: Urosaurus nigricauda; assembly: GCA_034509955.1. Lineage (NCBI taxonomy): Eukaryota > Metazoa > Chordata > Lepidosauria > Squamata > Phrynosomatidae > Urosaurus > Urosaurus nigricauda. The sequence goes on from JAOEGL010000003.1 coordinate 248,256,723, forward strand.
CATGTAATATTTATCTTTTGACATATTGGGACATCAGGCTACTACATGGAAATGTATCTATTTAATAAGACGAAGGCTGTTTTCCTCTGTTTTAGGACTAGGTGTGCGCTGCAGTTAGCATTGTTCCCACTGAAGTATTCTTCACATTGTTGCACAGACAGTGCACCAAACATAAAACAAAGCTGGTTCTGAAGGTTTCTATGGAGCCACAGTAGGCAACCTGCAACCCTCCAGATGTTGTTGGAATACAATCCCCATCATTCCTGACCACTGGCGATGGAGCTCATGAAAGGTGAAGTACGATAAGATCTGGAGGGGCACAGGTTATTTAGCAGATCCAGTGCTGGCAATATTATTTTTAGCATCCCCTCCTAATAGGTGAGCATAGTATTTGCAACCTTTCCTTAATTACGTAGCATTTTTGGCTTCAGCATGGACTATAGGGGCAATATGAGGGATGTGCCAAGAAGCTGCATAATTCCTGCCAGCAGTTTTGGACACTAGAGACTCTTCTTGCCATGCCAACTCATGCTGCAGTTTGAAAGACAAGAACCTGCTTTCTCATTTTTGAAAGGCCAAAAGTCTGCAATGCAAACAGTGTTATACCGCTCCTACTCTTCTGTAGTTTGATTCAAGCAACTGATCCCCCTACACATACCCACAAATAATAATTTGTGATCAATGATCCTGTGCAGAGTGTCCTGTGGTGGTAGGTCTTTTGTAGTGGATTTTTATGAGAAATGCTGCCATAATTTGAAATTAGGTAGTTTGTAAATTGACAGTTCATAATTCCCAAGTGTGTAATGAATTCGGGTCTCCATCTATAGAATGTTAATATTTTCATTATATAAAATGGGATTGATTATGAATTCATTTCTTTCTCTCTCTCTCTCTCTCTTTCACTGTCATAGTCTGCATGACTGCATGACTAAGCAGATAAATTCCCTCTTTTTGTGCATACTCAAATGTTGACTGCTGTTACCCTTTACCTATAGAAGGAAATACAAATGGCTTGCTTGTGATGCACATAAGTATTTTAAATGCTGTTGTTTAAAAGTAACTGAAATAGTTACTTTTATAAACAATTCTAAAAGCTGTTGTCTGGGGTACAGAACACAACTAAGTAGAGAGCCCATCTTCTTGGTAACTATAGAGGCAAATTAAAAACAAGGTTAGACTACAGAAGGAGTGGAGTTATCTCTCATTAGCTTACAATTGCAATGCAACTTAATTTACGACTTAGTTATAGTACATAGGTACTAATTATGAAGAATGCTCTGGTCTGTGCATGAAAAGCAAAAAAGTATTGTAAATCTACAGGTGGAATCTGCAACAAAAAAAAGTTGCATAACGTCCTCTAATTGAGTTTCTTGTTCGTGGCATGCAGCCATGGTCTTCTATTATAAGCTATAAGAAGTTCAAACAAACAGGACTTTCCATCACTCCTCCCCTTTGCAGTTTTCTGACTTTTCCCACCAACAGGCTTTCAACATTCTGTGGTTACTGACCATAATCAGTCTTGGATTGTTTTGTTCTTTGTTTTTAAAGGAAGAGTACCCCTCATGTTTCCCACTGGCCTCATTTGGGGTCCATTTCTTTAGGCACTCATCAACTCGGTTTGTTGTTTAAAAGGAGTCATATCTAGCTCGCAAAATCTGACACAATATGCCTAGCTTTGCACCTGCTGCGCTTTGGAAGTTAGTTTGGTTGTCAGTAGCAGTTTCGGTTTTGCAAGAGTTTATCAGTTGCTCACATATGAAGAGGAAGGAAGGCCTAAGAACAAAAGAAAGGAGGGGGCTGCATAGTTTCCAAGAACCCTTGCTGATCTTCTTGTCAGTTGGCTACTGTAAGTCGCTGTTGCAGGGCAGATGTCAGTGGTTAGATTAGCAGGTAGGCCATATGATAAACTCATTTAATTGGCTCAGTCTAAAGTACATGGCCATTACACACACAGACAAAACCTCCATCTTCTAAACTACACACGTTAAATAACACGGCAGTTAAGGGATGTAGAGTGGAATACAGACATACTCCCATTGTTGTTGTTGTTGTTGTTTAATAAGTGAAAGAAAATGTCGGTAGTTTTTTTAAAAGCAAGCCACAGTCAGTTTCCCTGGTTACTAGATGATGTTTCTGGGAATGGCTAATTTTGCATTCCTAGACCTATCAGGTTTGAGGGGACATACCTATAATTACTTTGGCCTTTCACTACTTCCCCTTTAGCTCAACTAACATCCCTCTGTGGCAAAAGGAGAGAGAGAGAGATGAAAGAGCTGCAATTAGCCCAAAGTGCACTGCAGAGCTATTTTGTGAGGTGTGGAAGAGTTGGTAGCTGCACTAAATTATTTAAGGAGATTTGAGCTGCCCTGGACACCCAGGGTTTCCATTTTAGGATTATCATAGGCCTTGATGTTTCTAGGTCAAAACCTGAGACCTGAGCATAGCCCTTGGTCCTTGTTATTCATTGAGTATTGTCATTAAGCATTATGCATTAAGGCCTTACCACAGTTCCTCACAGCTTGTCATTCAGAGAGCGAAAGAGAGAATGCATTTTCTTGTTCAGAAATTAAGACAGAAGGGCTGTTGTGAAATCAAGGTGGAGCAAGGGGATTATCCCTTCTCACCTGTTTAGTATAGTGCCCGGACCAAGGGAAGTAATAGTGCCACTCTATTCTGCTTTGGTCACACTTCACCTGGAATACTGTATCCAGTTCGGGGCACCACAATTCAAAAAAGATGTTGACAAGCTGGAGCATGTCCGGAGGAGGAGGGCAACCAAAATGGCAAACGGTCTGGAAACCATGCCTTATGAGGAGAGACTTAGGGAGCTGGGTATATTTAGCCTGGAGAAAAGATGGTTAAGAGGTGATATGATATCCCTGTTTAAGTATTTGAAGGGCTGTCATCATATTGAAGATGCAGTAAGCTTGTTTTCTGCTGCTTCAGAGAACAGGAGCCAGAATAGTGGATGCGAGCTACAGGAAAAGAGATACCGCCTCAACGTTAGGAAGAACTTCCTGACAGTAAGAAGTTTATCACACTAGCGAGATCCCACAGGCAAACAAGATTTAATCGAAATTATAATGTGAAGGAAACCTGGAAACGCCCAAAGTTTTTCACACAACGTTAACGGTTAACGGAACAAACCTAATTTAAAAAGCTGCTGGTTTCCTCCACTTTAACTGCAGATTAACTTCGCATTATTGCACTTTTGTGTTTATCTTGCTATGAAAAACTGAACCGAATTTACAAGTCTTTTTAAAATTTGAATGTAGCTTAACCCCCATTTAAGTCATGTTTGCCAGCGGACCCTAGAATGATAAACTCCAAAGAGCTGTTTGACAAGTGAAACACACTCACTCAGAGTATGATGGAGTCTCCTTTGTTAGAGGTTTTTAAACAGAGGCTGGATGGCCATCTTAAAGCATGGGGATGCTTTAATTGTGAGTTCCTGCATGGCAGCGCGTTGGACTGGATGTCCCTTGTGGTCTCTTCCAACTGTATGATTCTAGGTAAGAACTGTTTTGTATCTATAATCTCTATCTATAATAAACTTTGCTGAATGAAGTGTGTGTGTGTGTGTGTGTGTGTGAAAATCTCAGTTCACAAAGTAGATGTGTTCCTGGCCATTGCTTCTGTAACTAAAAATTTTGGTACCAGACACAGAAATAACATGCATTATGCTGGATGTTGCTTTCAGTCCAAAGGTCAGAAACTTTATCCAGAGGCATAGGCCTTCAGAAAGGGAAGCTCATAGCAAGAACCACTCTGTTTCTCTGGATTTAGGATCTGGAGTATTTTCAGAAATGAGGCTTAGGGTCAAAGAATACATGATATTTTGACAAATGTGTGTTTTCATTTAATGTAATTTTTTTCACCATAAATGTACATTGTATTATCTGGAGGGAGGCAGATAATTAACAGGAACAGAGAAGAAATTGAATTCTTTCCTCCTACACTGTCACCCTGAGAATAAATTCCTCTGATCAAGTTTGCTTTCTGTTTCACGCTTTTACATCTAGTTTTTCTCTTCAAATGTCTTGGAAGCTCATGGCATTACTAACCTATTACACAAGTGTCCAGTGGTTGTTAATGTGGAAAAGAGGCACTTGTGACAAGGCATTTGCAACATATGTACCAAAACATTGCTTCCTTCTCTCTTACAAAAGACTGGCTTTATGTTTCAAGAGAAGCTTGAAACTCCACCCCATCACTCTTCCTCAGTTACAGTTACAAGGTTATAAAGATTATAGAACTACTGTGAATATGATGACTTTTTGCTAGTATTGTGTATATTTAGCTTGCAGAAGAGATGATTGGGAGGTAACATAATGGCCGTCTTTAAATATCTCAAGGGATGCCATATAGAAGATGGAGCAAGCTTTTTGTTGCTGCCCCAGAGACTAGAACATGAAACAATGGATACAAATCAGAAGAAAAGAGATTCCACTTAATCTTAGGAAGAACTTTACCATAAGAACAGTTTGACTATGGAGTAGGCTGAGGTCTTATCTTCACTGTAGAAAAATGCAGTTTGACACCACTTTAACTGCCATGGTTCAATGGTATGAAATTCTGGGATATCTACCTCCTATCAGAGAGCTCTGATACCACAACAAACCAAAAATTCCAGGATTCTAAAACACTAGTATTGTATTTATTATCACTCTATGTTAGACTCAAGGCCAAACTCAAGGAAAACGGGGGGATGTTTTAAATGTGTGGTTGTGCAACTGTCTAATTAAAAATAATATTGTAAGCTGCCCTGATAGCCTTTAAGGCTGAAGGCCAGGTATAAATATTCTAATAAAATAAAAAAAAAATTTTTTTAAATGTGTAGTTAAAACAAACCCCAGTTAATTAAATATAAATAAATGTTAGTTAAATGGCATAGACCATTTTAATAGCAGCTATGTAGGCAATCAAATTACAGTGCAAGGTACTTAATTTCACCAGAAAAAATCTGTCCTGATGCAGCAATGGGGGAGGGGAGCTCTCATTGGTCCCAAAGAAGCTGGGAGGGATTATTTTTATTTGGATCACTCAGGGAAGAAAAGGTTAATCCTGTCTTCCACATCCTGACCAGAAACTCTTACTTCATTATTTTTTATTAAAGGGGCACACTGTGTCACACTGTGGCTTAAATTCACTAGATATCCAAACTGGAGTAGCATCACTCAGTCAGTGAGATTCACATAAACATTGATTTACCATGGGGTAATTAGTTCAGCGAGTTCACCCTGCATGGGATTAGCAATTTGACTCAAATCAGGGGTGGGAATCATACAGCCCTCAAGATATTATTTGGCTGCAAACCTCATCAGCCTTCGCCAGTATAACCAATAGATAGGAACACTCAGAGATGCAGTCAAATAACATTTGGAGGGTTGCAAGAATCCTATTCCTGATTTAGGTCATTCTATGTGATCAATCCAGTCCACAAGGTCAATCCAGTCCAACCCCCTGCCATGCAGGAACTCCCAATCGTACCTTTAACTCCCAATTGTACCTTTTGATCATACCTTTTAATTTGGCTGTAAGGTATGATTGCATATAATGACCTAAATCAGGGGTCATTACAAAGACACCTCCCAATTTACTTCAAAATTAACCTTATACAAAGTTTATTGGTAACTTTTGGTTTTGTCTACTGAACAGAGAGTACTTTCATCAGTCCTCTCTTCCAAAACTGGGAGCAACAGGACAACACTTACAGCTCAGCTTGAATAAAATTGTACTTATTGTTTTCTGGGGAGTTCAAGCATGATAGAAAAAAATTCACTAGAGTCAACATTCTTAATAAAAGCATCCATTTCACATTTCCTGAGACTTGTGAACACCTTGGAAATCCACACCTTAATGAGATTGTGGTTCATTTTAGAGGGGAAAAATGTATGCTCCAAATCATGTGCATGTTTTACGAATGCTAAAAATACAGTTAGAAAAATAGGTACAAATATACTTTAATCAATGCATATAAAAGTGCATATATTGAAAAATAAATACAGATTAGTACATTTTTAAAAATACTATATGGGAAACATATAGAAAACTCTTTTTTGAGAATTAAAAACAAAAGGCTCCTCCAGATTGGGCAAATGTGTTGGAAGGTTGCAATATTTCTTGCTTTTGTTTATCAAGGATTTTTAAAATATCCAAGCAATATTTCTGTTGTTCAGGACTATTTTTTTTGTCAGTTTCCTGAATCAGGAGCAACATTTTATTCCCACCCCCAAGAAAATTTCTTTGAAATTCCAAAATAGAACAATTTATTTCCTTCTCTTTTCCGCTTCTTCCATTTTTTTAATGCAGTGAATCCAGGAAATGGCACTTTTGCACTATAATGCTATAAGTCTTAAAAGATATATCAGAGAGAGAAGAAGTGTCCTGTAAACCATAGGGCTACCTCAGCAAAATATGCTCTAGTTTTAAAGAAAAATCTTGAAGAATTCTAGTGCAGGTCCAAGAATTTACTACAAACAGCCCCCAAAAGAGTACATGAGCCGATATGTACTTGGCAACAACTGGTAAAACCCAGCAAAACCCAGGAAGCTTTATGCAAGAACTCACACTTCTTTAGATCAAGCTGGAAGAGCCCAGAGTATCACCAATAGATGCAAACAAAGCATAGGACATGAAATCAAGTGGGATACTGACAATGAAATGACAACGGAGAGATATTTTGTATCTCTGGTTCCAAGTAGGGATATACAAAACTGACCTGAGAAGCGCAACTAGTATTGTCAAAACTTTCCTCTGATGTTCTTCTCAAGCAGGAACACCCAGAAAAAAAAATGTTCTACACATTACGCTAAAGATGTTGTCAGTTTTCAGCAACCCTAGCTAGAGCAGATCAGTATGAAGTCCCCTGTAAATAGAAGTTTTTCCAAGTTTCCCTGAAGCATTGTTGCATTCTGAACAATGAAATGACATATAATGATTACAGCAGGGACAAGGCCTCTGCTCCCACCTCATGGCTCTCAGCACTGATGTTATTTTGCATCTGTCTGTGGTGATGTAGCCAAACAGGTTTTTTTTGGGGGGGGGGGGGGGTTGGCTTTGGTGAGTGGCTTTGTTGTGTGGCTTCAGGGATTTTTCAATAAGTTCAGGGGGAGGCTTTGATAGTTGAGGAGGGAAAAAAGGAATTAACCCCCAGCAGAGCCCAAAGAAGGAGGTTTACACACATAAGGGAAACATTCTAATTCGGATTTCTTTAACAGATTTCCAGCCACTATGGAATTTATCACATGAGGCTTTATGTCTTCTATTAAAGCTGGAGAACAATGCCTTTGGCAGTACCTATTACATGACATCATGGCCATTTCATTGCAGGGGAACACCATCAATAGGCTCCCAAATATGCTTTTGTAGCACTTGTCCTCAAGTGTGATAACTTGGGTATCAGTTCAGCTATTGGGTAGTCATATGGTATCAATGTCTCCTCCCTCACTCCTCTCTCTATTCCAGAGCAGGCTATTTTTTTAAATCTTTTATCTTTGGCCCCCTGCCTGCCAAAGAAGAATCTCTCCTCATAGAGTGACTGTAATGTCAACACTGGCAGGTGGAAGGGCAGAAAAGCCACTTCTCTTCCCCTGCTTATCAAAGAAGAAATGTCAATCTCTTCTCACAAGGAGACTATAATTTTTACTTTGGGAGATTGGTGGTGGTGGAGAAGAAGCATTTCTCCCTGCCTGCTTGGCAAAAGAAAAATATGAATCTTTCCTTGTGAGGAGTCATTTCTCCTTGATAGGTGTGAGGGGTGGAGAAGTTGCCTCCCTCCCTAAGAAAAAATTGTTCCAGAATTAAATTAATATTTTTATATAAAAAACCATGCTGGGTAGGCCATAGGGCAGGAAGGTGAAATCAAGGGGGAATGAGGAAGAGATTGTGCAGGGACTCTTTATGGCACAAAAACCCACCATTGCACTATCAAAGAGAGATGTAGTAATAAAAGCTTCAAAACTGTTTTCCTTCTCTTTTAATAATGTGATTGTGGTGAGACAGAGGCTTGTGAAATAAAATCAATTATATTGTGGAACTAGTCATGCTGTCTCAGCCTGAGCTACCTCAAAAGGCTGTGAGTATGAATAGTAGAGGGAAACAAAACCTTACACGTTGTTGCTTTTTTTACTGGAGAAAAAAGGGATATAAACAAAATAAGTAAATAAATAAATAAAGATTTACATTCTTGCCAATTTATGTTTCCATTTGACTTTCTAATATAGCTCAGGATCTACAAATTGAATTATTATACTATTTTGCTGTGGGTCAATAGGAACAAGCCATAACTCTTTAATTCAAATGCATATCAGCCTGCCTGCTTGAGTTCATTGGATTATAATATCACATTGTGTGTGTTTGTGTGCAATGTATCTTCATTTGAAATGAGACACTAATTTTTCCTGATTCCCTCCATTCTTAAGAAGTCTCAGAGCAAGCATTGAAATGTTAATGCAAGAGAGGAGTTTGGGGCTTTGGGGACTAAACCTAACTGCACATACACAAGGTTATGATGTTTAACTGGTAAAATGCAGGAGAGACTGCTTGGGTATCCAACACTTCTCAGCATTTGCAAAGGCAATTACAGCATTTGAAAGAAAAGGAGAAGGGAAACAGAAAGCTTAATGCCACTCCAGATTTGAAAACTATGTACTGATATAAACCGTTTCCCTTCTCCCTGCCTCAAAGTAGAATATAATGCAAATAAAATGACTAGGAACATGGAATGTATCTGTATGGGGAGACATTTAGAAAGGATTAAGCAGACACTACAAAAAAAATTCTGTTTATATTCTTTCATATACAAAAAGGAAGTGAGCACGGAAAGTCAAGAACAAACAATATCACAACACAGAGAAATCTGATACTATTTGGATATGGCACCATCCTGGAGACAAGGGACTAGCAGGGTGCCACAGGGTTCTGTCCTGGTCCCTGTGCTATTCAGCATCTTCATCAAAGACTTGGATGAAGGAATAGAAAGCATGATAATTAAATTTGCAAATGACACCAAATTAGGAGGGATAGCAAATGCCCCAGAAGACAGAATTCAAAATGACCCTAACAGATTATAAAACTAGATTAGAAAGAGATTAGAAATTCATTAGAAGCAAAAAAAAAAAAAAAATATTTCAGCAGGGAGCAATGTAGGATACTACAAATGAAATGCACAGATATAGGATGGAAGACACCTGGCTTGACAACAGTACATGTGAAAGCAATCTAGAAGTTCTAATAGACCACAGGCTGAACACAAATCAGCAGTGTGTTGCAACAGCTTAAAACGCCAATAGATTCTAGGCTGCATCAGTATTTTATAGTGTCTAGATTTAGAGAAGTAATAGTGCCACTCTATTCTGCTTTGGTCAGGATTCACCTGGAATATTGTATTCAGGGCACCACAATTTAAGAGAATGTTGATGAGCTGGAATGTGTCTAGACACCAAAAAATGGTGAAAGTCTGGAAACCATACCCTTTGATGAATAGGCCTTAGGAAGCTTGATATGTTTAGTCTGGGGAAGAGAAGGTTAAGAGGTGATGTGATAACCATGTTTAAATATTTGGAAGGATGTCATGTTGAAGATAGAGCAAGCTTTTCTGCTGCTCCAGAGACTAGGAAACAGAGCAATGTATTCACACTACACAAAAAGAGATTCCAACTAAATATTAGGAAGAAATTCCTAATGGTAAGAGCTGTTTGATAGTGGAACACACTGCCTCTGAGAGTGGTACAGTCTCCTTTTTAGAGGTTTTTAAGCAGAGGCTGGATGGCCATCTCTCAAGAGTGCGTTGATTGTGTCTTATTGCATGGCAGATGATTTGGCTGAATGGCCCTTGTAGTCTCTTCCAACTCTATGATTCTATGTTTAGCATCTAGTAGTCAGGATGATCATATATCACTTCTAGCATCAGAGGCACTTTGCATGTCTCTGGGAGTGGGAGGGTGCAGTTGCACTTATGTCCTATTCTCTGTTTCCCATAGGCAACTGGTAGGTTGCTGTATGAACAGAATGTTGGACTAGATAGGCTTTGATCTACCCAAGCAGGGTTTATCTATTTCAGCAAGCATTTTGACTCTGAGAAAAAGAGTGGTTGTCTTGATTAAATATTAATGTTGCTTCTTGTTTACATTTGATTTGTAATGAATGTAATAATATTGTTTTACAATTATACTTTTTCCTATTGCCTGTATTATCTTAGCTGTGTCGGTCAATAAGCCACAATGTGTGAAATAGATATGAAGGGGAGGGGGGAGAAAAATAACTAACAACTGTGGGCCTGAACCCCATTATTCAGACAGCTGACCCACAGCAGTGGCCCATCAAGATTTCCTGATTCAATGGGGTTAATTGCCAGTTGGACTGAAGTAGGTGATCAGTCATCCCACTTCTTTGGAAAAGGTAATAATCTATGGAGTCTGGAATTAATTAAAATTGCATTAAGAGTGGTTTGATTTCCTGGTATGGTATAGCTAGCCAGCAGTGAATTTCTCAGTAGTGTTCACAGACATCAGTGTACTACTAGAATAAAAACAGTGTCCAGCTGGGTTGTCAGATGGGACATTGACCTGAATGAACATGAACTCTCTCAGCCCTCCCCCCCCTTTTCCCAAGAAAAACACTGAATGAACTCAGGAGTTAATAACAATGATAAAGATCAGAGCTTTGAAAAGTTATTTTTGAAAGCTACCATACCAGCTTGGGATTTTGAGTGAAGTGTTCAAAAGCAACCACTTTTCCAAGCTGTGATACAAACTGAAATTGTAGTTATGGTGGTTACACAGGCTCTATTGTATTTGTTTCTTATGGCAACTTTCACCAGATTATGTGATTGTCATAATTGTTATCATCATCATTATCATCATAATCACCATTATCATCATCATCAAATATTTTTAACTTCAATTTAAAATCATATAATATAAAATCATATAATATTTCACATTTGGAGTGTAGTGGAGTCTCCATCCTTGGAGGTCTTTAAGCAGAGGTTGGATGGCCATCTGTCAGGGATGCTTTGATTGGAAGTTCCTGCATGGCAGGGGGTTGGACTGGATGGCCCTTGTGGTCTCTTCCAACTCTATGATTCTATGATATAAAATCATATAATATAAAAATATTCAAAAGAATACATCTTGAGGGGATTCCTTAGCAAATTGTGTAGTACACATGCATGCACAAGCACACACACATTTTTTCTTCTAGCCTTCAAATTAAGATGTCATTCCAAACCACAACATAAGAACTGGGTGGAACAAGATTATTTCTGTTTTGTGTCCTTCTAAATTGAGGGTAACCTGACTGAATACTTTTTTCAAATTCTGTGTGGAATTAACATGTATTTCATAATCTACATGGGATAAATATATGTTGTTGTAATATATCAACTTTTTACTTTGTCCTTTTTTTCATTTTAATTTTTCAAACAATGGGCTGGAGAAGACACAGAGCAGAGCGGCTCAAATCCGCTCTGGCTGCAAGTGGGTCAGGATGGCACTGACAGCATGGCCTGCTCCCAAAGTGGGTTGCAACTGCAGAACCCAACCTGCCCTGCCAGGAGCAGGATTATCCTGGTTCCTTTTTGCTCTGGTCCAAAGGACCAGAGTGTGGCTTCGATCCAAAGGACCAGAGAATGGCTTCGGTCCAGCTTTGGGCAACTTTGGAGGCATGTGTTGTTTGAACGCTATGCCTCCAAAGCAGACAGAAGCTGCTTCATTGGGCCTGTCTGTTCTAAGCTATTGTGATTGTTACTGATTTACCTTTTCATACCTGCAAATGTGAAATAAGAATGCAGTGTGCTGTGAGAGATGGGATGGGATAATTAATCCTTCCTTTCTGAAAAATAAGTAAAATGTTAGTAAAGGGGTTTGGGAAGAAAATAAAATTTAATTTTTTACTGGTTGACACTGTTGACACTTTAACAGCAGGCACCCATACCAGACAAAATGTTTATAGAATACCAGAGAAGATATTGGATGGTGGCATTCTCCAAAATAAACTTGAAGATAATTTTTGAGGTCACTAACTACCCTTCTTTGTTATTTGGATTATCCAAGAGAACATACTTTAGGGCATGGAGTAGGCTACTTTTCTAAAGACTACTTTTGGAAAAAAATGTTTCAGTTCTGAATATAATGAACCGATTTAGAAATATTATGAACCAAAAATAAGACAAAAACTTGACTATTTAAACAGTCACAATATGTCAACCAGTTTAGTTATAAACAATAGGAATGTGTAGAATTTTGGAAAAAATTGTTATGACAAAGAGATATTTGTTTAAGAAGACTGTGTGATATAAGAGCTGTATCTTTTACAGGAAGTGAGCCCAAACAAATACGCAATTTAAACTCTGTCCCCAGCACAGGGACTCTATTTCCAGACAAAATTCCTGGTGTGGTATAAGAAAACTATAATTTTGTAGTGCTATTTATATACTTGCATGCTCCTGCAGTAAAGTAAATGCAGACATTGTTTACCATTCATGCTGCACTAACAGCATATAAATGTTTAAGTGCTTCTTCCTCAATAAAATTAACATTAAAATATTTGGGGTTGCTTGAGGCAGCTTTTGTGAGCATCAGCACAAATCAAGTTCTCTGAAAAATTTACTTTTTTTAAAAAAAAGATGAAAAACCTACAAAAATGGCAAACTGAATCAAACTTTTTGTTGTCATTAAGGATGTTAAGGCTATACACACACTTTTGGAAACTGAAGTAAATCATAAGGTTCATTTCTATCATACAATTTAAAAAGAAAGAGAAGCTTATTATCCCTCTCTCAACAATGGTTGAGAGAGGGATAATAAGCTTGTCTTTGTTTTTAAAAAAGTGCTAAATAAAAACATCTCCAGTGTAAGCAGCAGTCTGCCACATAAAGCAGCTCTCTCAACAGTTGTTGAGAGAGCTGCTTTATGTGGCAGACTGCTGCTTACATTGGATATGTTTTTATTTATCACTTTTTAAAAAATTATGCATTAATGATTAATGGATATTGTGTCACACTGGAAATATGAAAAACATCAAGTTTTAGTACTGTTATCACTATGGAGAAAGATGTACTTTAAGATCAATTGGGCCCAGCCATTTCAAAAGGACATCAACAAGCCAGAATGTTTCCAGAGGAAGGCATGAAAAAACAAAGGTGGGCCTGAAGAAAGTCCTATAAGGAAGGAACTGAGCATAGTTATTTTAGGGAAGAAGCAGTTTAGAGGCACTAGACTGGCATTCTTCAAATATCTGAAGAATATTTTCTTCGGTATCACATAGATAGTGGAATATCTTATCATATAGATACTGCAACATATTTTTTTTTGTATTGCTCTTGAGGGCTGGACATAAATATGTAGATTCTCGTGTGTGTGTGTGTGTGTGTGTGTACATGTATGTATGTATGCATGTATAAATTAAGAAGGCCTTTCTTGTGGTCTTGAGTATGGGACATCCTGCTTTTGAAGGTGGTAAACTATCTGTCATTAGAGATGTTTAAAATATAAAATCCAAATAAATTAAAAACATACAAGACAATGACCAGCACACATCTTGTTAGATACCAGCTTACATGCCAAAATCTGCCTGAATAAAAAAGTGTTTGATCATTGGCAGAAGGTCAATGGAGAGGGAGTGCTGGAGTCTGAGAAGAGTCACTGAGAAGGACATTGATGCCAATATTTATGTGTCAATACAGGAGATCCCAATAGTAGTTTGGAGATTCAACTGAAGGCATATGTTGTTAAATACAATGCTTCTCACTGAAAGCCGTTTACATATGCAACATGAACTACAGTCCTCTTGGTTAATGGTTGATATATAGGTCATGAACATGTTGGAGCTGCAGAGGACTGTCCTTTGTCCAAAATCTCTAGACACCAAGTGTGGTTCTCTGCAAAGGAACTCCAATATACAGTTAGACCTTGATATCCATGGACGATCTGTTATGGACACGCATGCGCGTGCGCGCACACACACACACCCTGTGGATACTCCAAAATGCGGGATCTCAAGTCCCATTGTCCCTAATGGCATGTGATGTGTGTGTGCCTCACTAATGCAGCTGCATGCATATGTTACCATTGGAGACAATGGAGCTTGCTGTCTGTGGATGCTTAAATCCATGAATGGCAAGCCTGTGGATAACGAGGGCCCATTGTACAAGCAGGTGCCATGTGCAGGACATCCATCCAGTGCATCCATGGAGTGTACTAATCCATGGCTCCCATATGTAGTGCTGTAGCTACAATTGCTAATGATTACAACATAAAAGGTTAGAGGAAATGGTTCTACAACTTGTCAGAGAAATGAGAGAAATTAAGGCTCTGACAATGGATCAATTAAATATACCCAGCAAGAAAACTATTGCATTGTAAGTTCTGGCACATTCATTTTGCATGCAGAAAGGTCCAAGTTCAATCTATGACATTTCAGATGTTAAAGAGCAAGTGACAAAAAGACTATTATCTGAGATTCTGAAGAAATCCTGATAAGCACAGTATACTACAGTGCTCTAGCGGGTGAGGGGAACTTGTGGTTTTCCAGGTATTGTTGGACTGCATCTCACTTCAGCCCTGGCCAGCAAAGCTAATGATGAGGGATGATAGGGACAGTATCTATAAGACCACATGATACAGTATGTGGTATCATCAGTAACTGGAAAGCCACATGATACCTGTCCTGGGGAGGCATCATTTAATGCTTGTATTATGATGAAAGCTACTCATCCTGAAAAGTGGTTAAGTGTGATACAGCAGAAAAATAAAATTATAAAATACACCCATAACAAGATTTTAGGAAGAGTGTTACAGAGATACATGAAAACTGAAGTCAAGAAAGAAGAAGGGACATCATCACCAATAAGGGACTGTGCAAAAATTGGAGACCAGCAGAAGCTTTTTCTAATAAATCAATACATTCCATTACTAACTACTTCTTATCATATTAATGGCCCAAGATCAGACACAAGCTGAATTGCTGAATATGAAACAAGTGAATTAATTTAAAGGAGATTTTCACACACTTTTGGAACATAATAGTCATACCTTATTTTTCATTTTAAAAAGTTAACTAAATTATTATTTTTCTCTTTATTTGCACTGTTGATTTGTTTCACTCAATGTAACCTTAGTGTCTTATTGGGATGTTGTGTTACCCTCATATTTTCTGCTTGGTTTAGATTTCATTTTGATAGTCTGTTTGATGATGCTTTATTGATGAATAGATACCCAATATACAGAATACTATGACTATGGCCACAAGGTAATAATTTTCCAAATTGCTCCCTGTAGATCCAACTGCAAATTAGGTTTGTGGGCTAGAAGACACACACACACACACACACACACACACACACAGACACCTCTGTTTCAATTATAAGCTTAAAATAGATTTGTGTATTGTTTAAAATTCTTCAGCCTCAGAGATGTAAACACTGACAAAATGTAACATATTTAAAGGAGATACTCAGTGGTTATGAGATGCTCTGAGCCTAAATTCAAGCTATGAATCAATGCAAAACTGTAGCTGAAGTATCCTGCTGTCTCTTTATTAAATCAGTGACTTGCAGTATTTTAACCAAAAACTTGGGAAATCAATTTTTACAATGTAGCATAGAGGACATTGCTAAAAGTATCAAGGGGTGTCTTGAAGTATATGCATATTTTAGGAATTTGTCACATAAAGAATGACTTTCTGATCTTAATCTTCATTGCCTCAGATTGTTTTCCTGTACAGTGGGCTCTTGGTATCTGCTGGGGTTTGGTTCCAGAACACCACATGGATGCCAAAATCTGTGGCTGTTTTAAGTCCCATTACAGGTTGACTCTCCCATATCCAAAATGCTTGGAACCAGAAGTGTTTGGGATTTCAGAGTATTTTTGCATTTGCATATACACAATGTGATATCTTGTAGATGGGATCCAAGTTTAAATAGTAAATTAATTTACATTAACATACACCTTGTACACATAGGCTGCGGTTAATTTTATACTCACTGTTTTTAATAATTTCCAGATAACTGAGACTCAGTCTATATATATGATAGGTTAGTAAAATTGTGTCCCATATATAAAATGGAAAAATCAAGGTTTGCACTTTGGATTTTTGTTGTTGTTGTTGTTCTTGACTATTTTGAAGCCATGGATGGTCAGATCTGTGGATGCAGAATCCGTGGATACAGAGAGCTGACAGACGTAACAAGCATCATCATTGTCTTTTTTTTTTTCATGTTGCATAGAGGAATAGCTACTTTTATGCAATGCCTTTTTATTCCAGTTGAGCTTTCAAAGCAGAAATGAGTAGGTAATAAAATGAGAACTGGATGGGATACTTATCCAAAATAATGAGCACTGAAGACTATGAACTGCACATATGTACTTTCTGTGGCATTTTCTCAAGATTTTGGACTTAGAAAAGGCTACAGTTCCTAGAATCCCCAGACAGTAGCCATACTGCCTGGAAGGTGCTAGATAGTCCAAATACTAAGTGTTCTAAAGTCTGGATTTTTCACCAGTGTGAATACTATAGCAGGGAGAGAGATTATTAGGCTAGCATTTGGTTTTTCAAAATCTTTTAATGGATATTTCCATTACTTTCCTTTTGAAAATGGTGTACTAGATTTCCCCCCTCCTCTTTTTTTTTAATGCATCAGTGTGACCTATGAAAATAAATGTATTTGTTTGGAAAAACAAACAAATGCAGCATTTGAAATGTTGCTAAACTTTGAATCTGGGATTAAAATGTTTTTTTCAATTCTTACAATTTTTACATTTGTTTAATAATGTGTTTCTAGGCTATTCTTAATCAGCCAAAGTTTAGATTGCAGTGTTTGTTTGTTTGGTTGCATTCTAATATGGTTTGCACAGGCCATTCAGCATGTAACTTTTTGTGTCCTAATCCACTCAGGAACACTGTGTGCATGTAGAAAACAGCTCCTAGGTGCATTTCCCTAAATGAATGGTCTGAACAAATGGGTATTACGTTTTCCCTTCCTGTGTGAGAACTAGGCAGATGATACAAAAAAAGCTTTGTGGTAAATGACTAAAGATCCATATGTGGAGTTCTTTAAAACTGTTGAGTCCACTACTTCCTTCCAATCAACATTTAAACATCTGTTTTTCTATGCATGTGTTTTGGATGGTGGAATGAGATAGCATTTAAAATGTAAGCAAAGGCCCATTAATATTATCCTGTGTTGATTGTTGTGCTGCCCTGAAAACGAGTCAAAACTCTCACTAAAACTACAACATTGGGAAGAGTGTCAGGAAAACTATTTTTGTGGTTTAGAGTGGCAAGTTTCCAAAGGCTCCAGAAGCTCCTGAAATATTATATGCATCAGCATAGACAGTTATTTTCGTTGTGGCTTTACAACCTATGACTCATTCATGGATCACTGGCATGGCAAACATTTCTTTTCCAGCCTTTTGTATAATGGCTTGATGCTGGTGGGATGGGTCATTCTGCAATTAAGTTCAGGGTCACCTTCAAGATAATGTGGGTTGTTTCCCTCACTCCCCCTAGATTATCTGAATATATTCTCTGAAGAATTCCTCTCTGCCCCAAAGATGACCTCCATTTGTTCTCAAGTCAGTTGTGGACCCATCTAGTTAAGATCTAGCAGTCTAAATCTGGAAAGACAAAATGCTTTTTATTTTCTCTGTGGAAGCATGAGGAAAGTGCTTAATGGGAAAACAAAAGATCACCCAGAATCTGCTCCTCCACACCTCTGGTTGGGGTGACTATAGGACTGCTTTACTGAGTGGAAAGAAAAATCCATCTTGACTTATGAGAGTGATTGTTGATGTTTAAAATAAGAAATATATATATATATATATATATGCTAGTCCCACCTGCTTTATACATTTACAAAATAGTATGTGGTTTTAATTGATGGAATACTGGAAGCTGTAGAAAAATTATTCCCTCCCCTCTAAAAAAAAAAAAAAAAGCAGAAGAACATGCAGATCAGGCTGGGGTCTTGTTATTGGTGATGTCTGTGAGATACAATAGTATTTTATATTTTATGTTAGCTGGGATTAAATCTTTCTGCAAAGTAGGTCTGAGTGGTTTGTGGAGAAATTCTTACTTCTTAAAACCAAGAAATGAATCCTAATAAAATATGAAACCATGTACATCTAAACACACAGAAATGCATATACAAATATTTTTCTTTTATTAAAATATAACATAATAGGAAAAATCTACTAAACTCTACCCTCTTTTAAGTCTCACCTTATTTGGGTATGCAGCACTAGAAGAATTGGCCTACTACAAAAGTGGCCTCAGAAAAGGTAAGTCTGTCCTGGTCTGAAATCAATGGCATTTTCTGAGTTTCTTCTACTGTTTTTAATCCAGAATGGTGTGTTTAATTTTAGCATGGGTCGTGATATATGGCTTCAATTTTGATGTGAGATGCTTTTGGGACTGTGGTTTGTGTGTTTGTCTTTCTTTTCCTGTGTGCATGTATCCGAAAATGTGTCCAAGATAGTGTATCCTTGGCAGAGACATATAGCTCCATGTGGGTTTGAGTTATACAGTTTTTTTTTCTTTCATTCTGAAGTGTGAATGACAATAGCAATCATTAAGGTTCATTAAGCAGAGGTAGCACCAACCTCAGTAGTAACTCAAATCTACTTTTGCATATATGGGTAAAATATATGCAATTAAAACCATAATTATAAATATATACTACTTTTGCATATACTGGTAAAGTATATGCAAAAGTAGATTTCAATTGCTACTGAGGCTGGTGCTAATCTTGCCTACCTAAGTCTAATTTTTCCTGTAATCCAGACATTGAGAAGGAAAACTGTGGTTACTGAAACAGACTCATGCTTTCAGTTTAGCATATGCTAGGGTTTTGGTTCTTGCTTATCATACAGTGCAATGCGATGTTGTGAATTATGGAAACTGCAACAATGGCTGCCATCCTGCAATGGGCTAAATCTCCCAATGTATCCTTCAAAACATACCTGGAAGCCATGCAGCCTCCCCAATAGAGGAATTTCCAACGTGCTGGAGTGTAGGTACGTGAATGATGACATGTAGCCAATACTGGGCCAATGCTAACAAAATGAAATTCAATGAGGAGAAATGTAAGGTACTGCACTTAGGGTGCAAAAATGAAATGCACAGATATAGGATGGGGGACATCTGGCTGAATGAAACTATGTGTGAAAGGGATCTAGGAGTCCAAGTAGACCATAAGTTGAACATGAGTCAACAGTGCGATGCGGCAGCTAAAAAGGCCAATGCTATTTTAGGCTGCATCAATAGAAGTATAGCATCTAGATCAAGGGAAGTAATAGTGCCACTCTATTCTGCTTTGGTCAGGCCTCACCTGGAATACTGTGTCCAGTTCTGGGCACCACAATTCAAAAAAGATGTGGAGAAACTGGAGCGGGTCCAAAGGAGGGCAACTAAGATGGTGAAGGGTCTGGAAACCATGCCCTATGAGGAACGCCTTAGGGAGCTGGGGATGTTTAGCCTGGAGAAGAGAAGGTTAAGAGGTGATATGATAGCCCTGTTCAAATATTTGAAGGAATTTCATATTGAGGAGGGAGTAAGCTTGTTTTCTGCTGCTGCAGAGACTAGAACGCGGAACAATGGATGCAAGCTGCAGGAAAAGAGATTCCACCTCAACATTAGAAGGAACTTCCTGACAGTAAGGGCTGTTTGACAGTGGAACACACTCCCTCGGAGGGTGGTGGAGTCTCCGTCCTTGGAGGTCTTTAAGCAAAGGCTGGATGGCCATCTGTCAGGGATGCTTTGACTGGGAGTTCCTGCATGGCAGGGGGTTGGACTGGATGGCCCTTGTGGTCTCTTCCAACTCTATGATTCTATGTTTCTATGTTCTTTCCCAGGATCAGGGCATGATGTGACAGTCAGCTGGACACATCATCACTTGCCACCCTGCTCTCCAGAGCCTTAAAAATTCCTATGTTTATGCTTCAAAGGAGATTTTGGTGGGCACTTTTGGGCACTTCAATAGTGTGACAAGCATGAAAGTGAATTTGTTTAATGACAGTGTCACAAGTTGGACTTACGACATTTTAATTACTAAACAGGATGCCAGCCGATATGTTGCAGCATGCAGTTCTGTTATTCAGGATTTTAGCCAATCTACTATTTTTCATTCCATTAATTTACCACTTCCTCACTTTCCTTGTCCCACTGCCTTCTCTAGCATTTGACATTTAGTTCCACATACAGTGATGCAGCACAGGGTAATGAGCCAGTGTGATATACTCTCTCTGATCCTGTTCCTATCTCAAAGGATTTTTGTCAGGATAAAATGGGGAGAAAAACTATTTACACTGCCTTGAGCTCACTAGAGGAAGGGGGGATATAAATGTAATAAAGGAGTGCATAAATTAACAAATACCTTGGTATGTGGAAGATCTATGTGGTCTTCTTTCTCCAGTTGTTAGCAGTTTGGAATGATGGGTTAGGTTCGTCCAACATGTATTCAGTGCTTGTGTAGAGGAGGACCATGTCCCCACAGCTACAGACTACATCATTAGACTTCCTTGTATGTGGTTACCAATGGCTACACATTGTTCCACAGGTGCCTATATGTTCAGGCTATGGGTTTTAAAAAGATATATGAATGGCCCCAGAACCATGTGAACTCTTTAACTTTTGAACAGTATGGATCTGTTTGCAATGACTTATACCCCCTATATGAAAAAAAATGAAAGCCTGCCAACTTTCCACTACATTTGCAAAATGCTGAGTTGGTGCTATTGGTAGTGCATATATTTCACAGTTGCTGCAATGGGTTTTTACATTTTATTCCTGCAACTCTGCTTGAGCACTAACTTGTCAGGGTCAAATAGGATCACAGAACATGTATACGTTTCTAAATCAGAGGTGCTATAAATTCATTTGTAACAGGAACTGAATTTGGAAACATTACTTTTAAAAAACAATACTTTTTTCCAGTTGAGTTCCAATTCAGTTTCCTGAGCAGGACAAGTTACTTTTCTGATTCTGGGACTTGCAGTATTTTTTTAAAAAAGGTTTTCAAAAGGTACACTTACTCACTCTGAAGATGGAAGCCCTTTTCCCAGTTTAGATGTTTTAGGCCGAGGATTGACAATGGCTTTGCATTGCTGAGGAAAAGGCTCTGTTTTTATGCTCATTATTCTTCTGCAACTGCACAAAATGATTACATATATATGAACTTGGCATCTATGCAACCATTTTTCATATTAAGCAAAATGAATGGTAGAAATCTGGACTGTGCTACTTTAAAATGCAGGTTTTTTTTTTAAAATGTATCATGTAACTGCTTTAAACCTGGGTCTGACATTAAATTGGCGGTAGGAACCCTCAAATTTGTCCCCACCCCCCAATGTCCCAATCTACTCTGGGGTTCACCTGATAGTTACCTCTTTATGCCCATTTGTGAATTCCCAGTTTTGTAAGTTTTTATAAGGGTTTTTCCCATCCTAAAAAGCTGCAGTGCCTCTCCTATGGTTATTGGCGGTTAAAACATGCTGGTATTTTTGGTTCCTCCCTGTTGCATTTTGCTCTGCCCTCCACTGGAATGCATTCCCTAAGGACCTCTTTGAAATTGAATTTGGCCCTGAGGGTGAGACAGCTTCCTCGCCCTTGCATAAATCTTCCTTTGTGTGATGGGTTAGTTCACAACACAGAAGGAACTTCCTTTCCTCCAATGACATCATTGCAAAAAATGGTACTTCATCTGCATTCCAGTTGGATAGCATCCAGAATTCAACCACCTCAGTCTATCAACTCATCATCACCTATATCTCATGCAAAAAAGACTGTCTTGTACTTCTCACAATCATTCAGTGACAATACAGGTATAAGGCCACTATTATCAGTCATTTAAATCCAAAAAGTAATTGTGGATCATTCCTGAGCATCATTCAGTATTAAGCACTGAAACCAGTGAAATAAAATGAAATTTAAATGGAAGAGTTTCTGGAGGCTTTCATGTTCTGTTTGATTGTATCTCTCTCTCTCTCTCTGTCTTGTGCTGCTGCTACCCAGAAGAATTAATACAGTCTAATACAGCTTTAACTGCCATGGCTCCATCCTATGGAATCCTGGGATTTGTAGTTTGTGGTGGCACCAGAGCTCTCTGACAGAGAAAGCTAAATATCTGATAAAACAAAAAACAAAAAAACAACCTCATGGCAATCAAAGTGGTATCAAACTGCAATGTAGATGCAACCTTGATTAAAATATAAAATAAAATAAAATTTCATTTTCTAAATACTATATAGTTCACCCCTCATGTCCATGGGGGTCCACTCTGGCCCCTCTTGCCACCCACCGAGTAAAAAAAAATGTGGGACCTCAAGTCTCATTGTGCTTAATGGTGGGCAAGAGTGCCCATTGAATTAAACAGGTCTTGCTGTCCATGGATATGGCAAGCCCATGGATATCAAGAACCCATTGTAGACAAATGAAAGCTAAAAACAGTCATAGAAATATAAATTCTTGCTTCTTAGTCATGCTTAAAATGGAGGACATGGTGGAATTCCTGGGCAGAAGGAAGAAATGTAGGACAGGTCCTGGAAAAGGAGGACATCTGGTCACCCTGGGTACAAGTTTATCCTCTCATTTCTTATATGGCCAAATGGACAGTTGGGTTGAAAATCCAATGGTGGCACGAGAAGTTCTGCAGACAGGAGACCTAAAATCAGAAAGAGGTTATGTTATGCAGGACTGGGATGGTTGGGACTCTCTGAGAAGGAAATTTACTATTTTCATTTATTATTGAGTGTATAGCCCACCTTTTTAACCGGCATGGGATCTGAAGTGGATGCCTATAATATCTGTTGGAACAGTGGGGGCAAGCCTAGCCTTCAAGTACAGTGAATTAGCGGCAGAATTTAAGTAGCATTACAGTGGGTTTTAAGTAGCATTACTGGGAAGTCTACCAGCTGGTTTAAATCCTTGGTCTTAACCTTACAGACATTTCCTCAGTATCTGGCAATAATAGTTACAACACTTTGGAAGCAGAGGCCTTTTTCCACCTCTGATATTGATGGACCTTTCTTTCTTTCTAGAAAGATGCTAGAACTGCAAAAGGTGGACCTCTCAATGGAGGACATTGGGGAATTCTTCCTGGGCAGAAGGTCAAAATGTACAACACGTCCTGGAAATGTCTTGTCACCTTGAGCTGGAAATACATATATAAATGCAAATTAATGCTTCTTAGGAGTTTATCATTTGACAGAATTTGGTGGGTATAATGCAATGGCAATCCGAACGCAATCATGGGGTTTCACGTAATTGTGTATTAGAGTATCTCATGCAATTTCGGGCAAAAGGGAAGTCATTCCGAACGCAAACATAGGGTTTACGTTAAGAGGATCTCATGCAATTTCGGGCAATGAGGGGGTCATTTTTGGGCAATGGGAAGTCATTCTGAATGCGTTCCGAATGCAATCGGATTTCATGTAAATTCACTAAACTAGTGAATTTATGTGAATTCAAAATGGCTCCATTCGAAATTGGGAGAAATTCCTCCTGTGTGATAAACAACACACTGTCCTCTGTCCTGCTCAAAATGGTGGACATTGGGGAATTCTTCCTGGACAGAAATGAAGCACTGATCCGGGAAAACAGGGACGTCTGGTCACCCTAAGCAAAAAATAAAATAGAATACACACACACACACACACATATATATATATATATACAAAAGAGGGTGGCTGGTTTTAAAAATATTATATATATATATATATATATATGGAGGGGAGAGAGAGAGAGATGAGTCTTGTTTTAATATATATTTTTAAAACATGGTGGCTGAAAATGTATTATTTGGATTTAGAATGATAATGTTTTAAGCTGAGATCACATGAATAGTTAGATAGTTATTAGTAAAAGAAGCAATAAACATTGAGGTATGAAGAAATACCAAGACTTCACTGGGAAAGGAAGACTTTTTATATTCTCTGTTTTTTTTAAAAAAATTGTGTATTTTTTTTTTTTGTATATGTATGTAATTTTATATATTATTTATTTATTTACAGTATTTATACCCCACCCTTCAGCCCTAAAGGGTATAAGTGGCTTACAATTATTATTTTTTGACAGTTCCCTGCCCTCAGGCTTACAATCTAATAAAGACATGACACAAAAGGAGAAGGGAATGCTGGTGGGGAAGGGGATCAGGTCCAGCAGTTCTTCTCTCCCTCTGAGGCCTGGACCAAGGCAGATGGACTGGAGGGAGGGCTCTGTTTCTTCATCTAGGCCAGGCCCGATGGAGCTGGGCCTGCATCTCTCCCTCTATGGCTGGATGGCACCAGATGGACTGGAAGGATGGCTCTGCTTCTTAGAAGGCTCTTGGAAGGCAGAGGTCCAAGTAGCAGTCGAACCAGCAGCTTCTTCTTCTTCTTTCCCCTGGCCCCAGATAGTCACTGCAGTCCTTCCATTCTCTCTGCTGGGATGTTTTGCAGCAGAATCCTGTTAGGTCCTGGTTTTATAGTCCTAGCAGGCAAAGCAGCTGTGAGTGATGGGAGGGATGCGTGATGGGAAACACGGTGCCTACTGAGTCAGGGCCTCTGTCCTGAAGAGAGAGGAATCTATTTGGAAGGCTGTGGTCTAAGTACCAGCAGAGTCAGCAGGTTCTTCCTCCCCCTGGATTCCTGATGGTCCTTGTGACTCTCCTCCTCCCTTTGTTGGGGTGTTATGCTCTTCTCTCCCTCAGGGTCCACAGCAGTGGCAGTTGGAACGGAGGGAGGGTGCCTCACCAGCTGCTGGGACTGGGGGTGATGGCTCTTCTCTCCCTCAGGGTCCACGATATTATGTATTTAATGTTATGTCTAATTGTTTAAATATGATTTGTATGTTGAATAAATAAATAAAAAATAAAATAGAAAAGGGTGGCTGGTAAACACACACACACCAGCCACCTTATTTATTTTTATTTATTTATATTATTTATTTATTTATATTTTTAAAAAGAGGGTCACTTTTTTAAAAAAAACATTATTTATATATATATATATATTTAAAAGAAGAGGGTGGCTGGTTTTAAAAAAATATTATATATATATATATATATACCAGCCACAATCTTTTTTTTTTTTAAAAATTACATATATAAAAATATAAACAAGCCAACCTTTTTATATATAATAATATAAGTATATATTTAATATAATTTTATATATATATATATATATATATATATAAATAATGTGCGGATATATATATATATATATATATTTAAGACGAACCACCTTCTACTCTCAGCCAGGTTGTTTGGTTTGCATATATACACTGTATATATATATGTGTGTGTGTGTGTATACTGCAGTTCTGCAGTTTCCTGCTAACAGATGGAGAACCTGAACACACACAATATATATATATATATATATACACATACATACACACACATACACATATACATATATAATCTCTCTCTCTCTCTCTCTCTAAACTGTATCTCTACCCTCTCCTTCCTTCCTTCCTTCCTCCCTGCCAAGGAGGCGATTCTTGCAGCAGCCTCCCCTTCCCTCCCTGTCCCTCCCTCCCTCCGAGGCCGCCCAGCAGCATCAGGCGCTGCTTCCTGGTGTCTGCTGGTGGGGAGGGAGGGAGGGGGGAAGGGAGGGAGAGGAAACCAGACCTTACAGAGATAATCAGGGCGCGCGGTGCACAGCAGAAGCAGCAGCAGCAGCAGCCACAGCACCCTATTTCCCCCCTTACTCTCATCCTCATCCTCCTCATTATTATTGCTATCCCCATTATTTATTTCTTTTTGGTTGCATTGCAGCTGCACTAGCTTTAGGGAAGGGGGGGGGGGCGACGAGAGCAATGCTGTGACGAGGAGAGAGGGCTGGCCAGTCCCATCTTTTTTTTTCTTCCTTCCTTTCTTTCCTTTTCCCTTTTAATTTCATTTGAGTGGTTCCTCCTCTCCTCCCTCCCCCTTTTCCCCTCCCTCGTCCTCCTCCCCCCCTTCTTTGGGTGGCGATCATTGCTCTTTTGGTGGCGTGGGCTGGTTCTGTTTCTCCCTCCCCCCCTATATTTTTTTTCCTCCTAAAGTGGGTATTTTCCCTCCCTCTCTTTTTCTTTTGGTTTCTTTTTCTTTCCTTCCTTTTTATTTTCTCCCCAACATTTTTATTATTTGATCGCCCTCTCCTGAATCCCCCACAATGCCTTGGTCGATCTGTCCACGATCTGATGGTTGCCTCTGGAAAGAAATGTGAGAGAGGTAAGAAGAGCTTGTGCTTTTTTCTCCCCTTCTTCTTCTTCTTCTTCTTCTTCCTCTTCCTCTTCCTCTTCTGGTTCAGGCTTAACGTGTGGCTTTCTTCCTCTTCTCCCTAGAGCCCTCCCTCACTCTCTCCTTCCTCAGATCTCAAAGCTTTGCAACAACAATCCTTTTAGATATCATTTAAAAAGGAAAAAAAAATTACATTGTTTCAGCTTGGAGATGAAACACACACACACACACATCACACACCACACAAATACACAGTTTGGGCAGGGAGGAAGTGAGCCAACAGTGGAGAGAAGTGGAGGAGGTATCCTAGGTGGCATCTGCACTGGTGCAATAATCCAGTTTGACACCGCTTTTAACTGCCATGGCTCCAGGTTGTGGCATCTGGGAATGGTAGTTTCTTGTGGCACCAGAGATTCAAAGCAGTTCAGAGCGGTGTCAGACAGGTCAAACCTCTGGTGCCACAACAAACTAGCGTTCCCAGACGCCACAGCTTGGAGCCATGGAAATTCAAAGTGGTGTTGAACCAGATTGTGGCACCAGTGCAGATGCCGCCTAGGATTCCTTGTCACCCGCCTTCTTAAAAAAAGAAAAGAAAGCAGAAGGTGGCAACTGAAACTACCATTCCCAGATGCCACAACCTGGAACCATGGCATTTCAGAGCAGTGTCAGACAGGTCAAACCTCTGGTGCCACAACAAACTACCATTCCCAGATGCCACAGCCTAGAGCCATGGCAGTTCAAAGTGGTGTTGAACCGGATTGTGGCACCAGTACGGATGCCACCTAGGATTCCTTGTCACCCACCCCCTTAAAAAAAGAAAGCAGAAGGTGGCAGTTCTGGTGCCACAACAAACTACAGCCTTCTGTTAAAAAAATTCCACAGCCTTTCTGTAAAAAAATTCCACATCCTTCTGTTAAAAAAAGAAAGCAGAAGGTGGCAGCTCTGGTGCCACACAGACTACCATTTCCAGATGCCACAACCTGGAGCCATGGCAGTTCAAAGTGGTGTGGAACCAGATCATGGCACAAGTGCGGAAGCCACCAGGGATTCCTTGTCACCCACCCTCTGAAAAAAAAAAAAAAAAAGAGAAAGAAGAAGGTGGCAGCTGCAGTTCTGCTTAAAAAGCCACCGCTTCCTCCCTGCTTGGATGTGTTGTCTACGTGTGTTTGTGGTGTGCCTGTGTGTTTGCTGCTCTGCAGGGTCGTGCAGTTTGGCAGTCTGCACACAAACACACATGCAGAGGGAAGACACCGGCTAAAACAGGTGCATGGCAAAGTCCCCTGTCACCCATTGACCTTTCCTACAGGCTTAAATTACCCCTCAACTTCCCTTGCTGCATGCAGGGTCCTCTCTTATTATAGACCAGCACCCAACTCCACACCGGAGAGAGTGGAAGGGAGAGGTTTTACTTTCCTCATGCCCCCCCCCTTTTCCATCCCCATCCTCCAATTTCATCCCACTCCAAAGATCAGTACTGCAGTTCTCTCTACCAGATCTAGTGTGGCGTGTGACATGCCAACCTCACCTTGCCCCCTGTCAAGGATTGCCAGTAAGGATCCCCTTTGGGGAGTGCATGTGGGGGTTTGGGGAATGGGGATGGATCTCATCCATTGATTTCAGTGTGCTGTCTCATTTTGGTCCCCCCCCCCCTTTTTTTCCCCTGAGAATGTAAGCCCAGTATGTTTGCTGAGAAGTTTAATTCCTTGCCTAGTGCACAGAAATGATGTTCGGCGTGTTTCGTGGCGCTTCCTTATATGGGGAAGCCCTGTATTTTGGCCCGACTTAACAGGCTGGCAGGGTATCCCTGACGGCTGGGGGGAAAGGTGTTATTTGTGTCAGATAAACAGAATAAAAAATGTCTGCTATTGAAGTTAACAAAGAAAAAAGGGGAAAAAAAGAGCACACAGAAAGGACCCAAGCAGCTGTACAGGAGGGAGTCTAGAAACTGCAATGTGATACTACATGTTATCAATTTTAGATCTGATCAAATCTGTATTTGAATGCCCATCTTTTATGAAACCTGTTTTGGATTTTTTTTAAAAAAAAAAAAATTCTGAGATTTGAGAGAGAACAAGTTGTGTATTCTTTAATGGCCAAGACTGTGTTAATCACATTGTATCTTAAGAAAACATTACAATTTAGGTTTCTCTTGGGGAATGTCGACTATGGTGCAGTGTAGGCTGTTGTCTCCTCAGTCGTTTTTTTTTTGGCACAGTTAGTTTAGACAATCTGGTTTGCTCCCTACTCGCTTCAGAGCTTCTGATTTTTTAAGCAAATTGATGCAGTTGTGGGTTCTGTCTTGTGATCAAAACTGGCAGAGAAAACAAAGTTTAGAGAGGAGGCTGTATTACACCATTTTGAGCACATATACTGTTGAACTGGAGACAGTTTGGCAGGTGTCTAGACCTATGAGTAGTCTGTAGAAATCTCTCTCTCTCTCTGTCTATAGAATTCTTCATTCATATTGTATTGGTACACAGCTTTTTAGAATAACTTGTCTTTTCAATAAAAAATATGTTCGAAAGTCTCCATGATCCCAGGAAATAATGGGAT
The DNA here is from genome assembly GCA_034509955.1 of Urosaurus nigricauda. NCBI lineage: Eukaryota > Metazoa > Chordata > Lepidosauria > Squamata > Phrynosomatidae > Urosaurus > Urosaurus nigricauda. Next base: position 248,285,479 of record JAOEGL010000003.1, read on the forward strand.
TTGGGTTTATGGTGTGAGAATGTGGAGGGAATGGTGTTGTTTAATGCATTTTCAGTGGCTTTTATAGGAGACTGAGCAGTCATGTTGCAAAATCTGCAGTTGACCCACCATGACTAAAGAAGATCTGAGAAAGGCCATTCAGGGAGACGGATGAGTAAAGCCAGACTTGTAGACATCATTGTCTAGTCTAAAAATGACTCTGGGGCATATACTTACTACTGCTGTCACTGGATATTTGAATATAATGTTAAACCCTTTTTGGATAATTTTGGAGGCATGCTAGACTGCAGTCTATACCAACCTCCTAACGGTAAGCCCCATTGAACTTAATGGGACTTATTTTTGATGGGTAAATATGTACTGTGAGATTTTACAAATAGTAGAACCATTTGGCTGTGTTGCTGCTGTGGCAATTGGTGGTTCTCTTATCCCTTGAAAAACACAAATGGCTGATAATTTATCAGATAAGTCAAGCATCTAGATAATAAAGTCAGGAGCAGAGAAGAACGAAATAGATAAGATATCATAATATGGTCTGATAGAATGAGAGAGCACAACTGGGAAACACACAAAAAAGCTCAAAGGTGTACACAAATTAACTATGCGGAAGATAAGATGGGTGTTTTTACTTTGTTGTATCAGTATACTTGAAGGTGTTTTCATTGAAAGAGCACATTAAATTAAAGCCCCCTTTTAAACAAAGTTAACACTGCAGTGTTGGCCTAATTCAGACATCAGTTTCTCCTATTCCATCTGATAGTTTCATTATCTGGATTATTGTTTTTTAAACTATTTAGAGTGGATGACTGATAAGGTTTCCCCCCACTGGGCCAGGGACCATCATCATGTGGCTACATGTTTACTCCAGCTATTTCTTTTTCCTGGAAACCTGCTGCAGAGTTGCAGTCAATAGAGTACAGGTTAACACCAGTCTGTGGATTATACTTTGAGCAGTAGTTGTAGAGTTTTTCTTCCTTTTCTTTCATCTGTCCTTGGGCTTTCATGCTTTCCCTTTTTCCTTTTCCAATTAGTGAGAAATAACCATGCCAGGCCCTGAGAACATTATGCGGCCCTCTAGATGTAGTTCAAGTGCATCTCCCATCAGCTGTATCTAACATAACCAGTGATGAAGGATGATGGGGACAAGATCTAAAGGGCCCTGTTTTCCTCACCCCTAAAATATGGTTTACTGTGACACCTAGGACTATAGTCACTAACCTTAGTTGACAAAGTCAAAAGCTGTGTAATGGAAACTTTGGATGCTCTCAATCAAACATTGTGGGAATCCAGAATTATTGCTAGCCAGGGGAAGATTGGGGGGTCAGTGGGTGGGCAGGCAGGTGAGATGAGTGGGATGAAAGAACAGGAAGATAGTTGCCAAATTATGGTTTTGTCTCAAGTCACAGGTCATGAGGAAAATTTGATAGAAGTCTTAAAAATTACATGCATCTGCCCGAGGCTAGTTTTTTCCTCCCTACTTTATCTTGAGGTTTCAGACAAGTTCCCATTACATGCTTAACAAAAATCTGATGAAATACAGGGATTTTCTCAAGGCCACCCTGTTAATCCATGTCAGAGAAGGGATTCGAACTCTCACCTGCCATGTAGAGATTTTAAAACCTTGCTGTCTGAATTAACATGAAATTTTTGGAGTTAAAGTACCAGCTAATCTGTAAACTGAGCTTCTGGCATAGAACTGCTTTATCTTTGGCAGGCCACTTTTGTACTATATGATTTTAAACAACTGGGGGGGGGGGGGGGACCTTGGAGACAACAAAAGTGAGTTTTGTGATTTGAAGATAATAATTACTGTCTTTACTATATTAATACAAGGAAAACTTAAGACTTAAAAATATTTTATAATGCATATTTTCTAAATACATCAGCCAACCTAATTGGATAACATTTTATTATTTAGAATAATTATTTTCTGAAGAGAATCTCTTTAATTTTTTATGCTCAACAGTTCATTTTTGTGTCATTAACACCAGAGCAGAACCCAACAAAATGCTTCCATGCTAGCTCATTTTGATAAGGTTGAGATGATCTTGTAAATCTCCTTTGAAGGTGGATGTTTGATGAAGAATTTAATAAATTATTTTGTAAATCTGAAGTTCAAACTATTTTGCCTCACATATGTGACCTCACATATTAGTCAGTTATGTGATAGAAACTTCACCACTGTCTCAATTTGCACTGATTGTGATTTGCCCTTGGTCATCACTGGGCTCTTGTGCTGAACAGATTTTTCATGGCCCAGTTATGTTTACATAACAGGAAGGTGTGATGATTATCTTTCAGTTTAGATCAGCAGTTTAGAATTTTTGGCTTAGAAGTATCTCTGCAAGATACTGTTTTGGCTTTTTCAGGATTCAGAGTTAATGGCTAGAATCCAGAGAACTACTTTAAGAATTCTTGATTGAATCTGCCCAATGGTATTTTTTTTTTTTAAAAAAAAATTCTTTCTCTGCAGATCTGACCATCTACAGCAGTTATTTCATAAACTATTTTGAAAGCTTCTTGTTTCAAAAACAGGTTGCTGTATAGTGTTAAGAGAGGCACTGGTGGAAGGAGTGCTAGATACAGTATGCAGTTCTTTGGATCTCAGCTGACACAATTTTTTTTTTTTGAATACTTCAGTTCCATGATCTGTTTGTTACATACATTTTATATAAGGAGTAAAGCTGTGCTTGATGTAAAGTGTTATTCCTCAGAATATATGATTTGCTGTTTACTGCAGTTTGGTCTGAGATTTCTCACATGACATCCAATAGCCCCCATAACTGTGATGTTCTAATGTTTGTAGGGCACCTTATAATAAAACATTTTCAGGGGAGCTTTAAAAAAAGGAAAAAGTGCCCCCCTTTTTCCCTGAGGTGGCAACCATGGTATTTTCAATAAGCTGTGCTGGGCCTCCAAGGGCTCCTCCCACAGGGATGTGGGAAAGATTGGATAACTCACTTTCCAAGGGTTAGAAGTTCAAATTTCACCTTTCATAGCTAAGCAAAGTGACATTGCATTTGCAATATTGATGGGCTGCCTTCCATGCTCCTGGGTGAGAGAGGATTGATCACAGCACATTGTCGATTGAGCTTTTAGTAAAATGAGATGCATCTGACACGGCACAAACTGTAGGAAAGGACATCCATCAGCCACATTGTTGTGCATAGAACATGTAGTCTTAATGCAGAGGTGCACTAGCTGTAAGGATTAAGCATTGCCAGCAGAACTCCCTTCTGCCATCTCATCTCAGAGATCTGCCAATGCATTCAGCAGAAGTGCTCTTCTGCTTTATAACTGTCTTTGGAAGAGTTTTAAAAAGTCAGAAAAGGTGTGTGTGCTGAGTGGAGAGTTACACCAAAACCATAACTACTTGGAAATATGTTTACAGTGTTACCAGAGGAAGAGTAATTCCCAATGTAATTTCCCAAAGCGTTTAGGCAGGAAGTGATTTGGATACAGCATAGTATTGGTGGTCCTAATATCACCTCAGCTGGCCTTTGTTATATTGGCCAGTAAGGATTGTGCTCAAGGACACTATGTGTGCCTTCATAAAGAATATGAATTGGCTTTGGGCATATTGTTGTTGATTATATTTGCAGTATACATATGTAAAGCTGAACATAGTGTATGATGGGATGAACAAAATGTAGCCATCTACGTTTAGCTGATCCTGTGTGTGCACCATCACTATTTTCAGGACTTAGAAGAGGAGTTTTTAGCTCCTTTAGAGTGGGATAAGCCTCAAATAGTAACCCTGCCCCGGAGGATTTGCTTACTTGAAAAAGTGGATATATATATATATATATATATATATATAATGTGAGGGTTGAGTGAGTATTGACCACCACACAGGCTGAATAATTCCCACCTCCGGTCTATGCAGTGGAAGCTACGCTATTGGTAGGAGAAACCCAAGTCATCTAATACCACCTTATCACTGGATAATACATTCCCAGTTACATTATAGTGCAAGTGTAAAAAACCTTTGGCCCTCCAGATACTTTGAACTTTAACTCAGAACAGCTATATGCAGCATAGCTAGTGGTAAGAGGCTATAAGAGCTGTAGTCCAAAATGTCTAGAGATTCCTTCACTACATACCAAAACTGGAAGCAAACAAAATGCCTTTAAATACGTGCTTAGTATTATGGGAGTGACATAACTATTGTTTTTAGGATATCCATGGCAGAGAAAAGTGCAAATTGTTTAAGTAAGGATGGATTTTACCTTTCAGCATTATGGTGTGGCTACTATTTTTGGTTGCTGGGATGATACTTAATTTATGGGTTGAAACTTGAGATTCTCAGAAGTAATAGATTATTGCACAGAACAGACTGTGACTGAAACAAGAAGTCTTAAAATTGTACTGCTTTCTTTTGGGAATACAACATTAGCAGCCATTTCATAGTTTGTATGTGTAAATATATCTACACCTTTCTGTTTTATATGCTTAGATATGGAAGTCTGTTAAGAAATCTAATAGAGAGATGCTACGGAATTACAGGAGAAAAATTCATGTGATTTGGTGTGCAGGATCTAAGATCACTTGAGGAGCAGAATCGCATATGATTGCTATTTAGATGTACTTAAAAAAATAAAACAACACCATACAACATTCTGTATTACGGTCATTCTTATATCAATTAGGGAGTAGAAAAAATAAAAAATGGAATAGTCATGCATTTTAGCTTTAAAATAGTTGCTCAGCAGCCTTTATTATCTCCAGACATTGTTCATGTATTTCTTTTCTTGTGTGTTCTTCAAAAATAAAAATTACAATACATTAAAAATTACTCTTTCCAGAGATCATAAACAGTTCACTACACTGGAGTCAGGCTTTGCTCCATATATTATTTATGATGCCTGAGGTTTTCTCCTTAAAGCTGTGCCATATTTTTAGAAAGCAGTCACGGTTGGTCACAACTGAATCTAGTACAATCCATTTGGAAAGATTTCCTCTTTCCCCCATTTTTTTATTTCTGTCCTGTAACTGAAATATGGGAGTTGAATTCTGCTTTCTTCTTTTACCTGTGAGATTCCAAACCTTATTTTCTTAAATGATAAATAGTTTGGCTTATTAAGGTTTGTTTTCTTGTGAGCACCATAAGATCTGGAGTATAAGTTTCTCTTTTAGGGTTGAGATGGACCTTGGGATTCTGTTCCACTGACAGTTTGGAACAGTATTTTTTCTTTCATGTCAGTGGAAGCTGCATGTGGAACAGAGGAGCCGATAGAAATATAGTTAATTAACCCATGCAGATCTGACATAAAATTGTATAATGTGAAGCAGAGAATTTAGGGCTTCTTCTATAAATATATTCTCAGAGGAACACTAAATATTGAGTGTGAGCTCCTCCTCCTCCCCACAGGGAAAACAAACACGTATTTAGAGTTACACTGCATTTATTTGAATATTATCCATCTAGTAAAATGCCTACATTTTTTTTCCTGGGGATAAATTCCATAGAGATGAAAAGAATATTTGCAAAATAATGAAAAACAATATGTTTTTTTTCTTTTGAGTGTCAAGAAACCCTGAGGAAAAAAATCCTAGACTGATGAAATTATTTGCAGCTCTGGACTTATTCTGTGCAAAATATACACATTGTTGTGTTTTTCAGAAAACAGTGCTTTCTGCAAAGGAAGCAGCATTTTTTATGCAGAAAATATTTCTGTGCAGGAAATAATATTTATATATAGAAATGCTATTTTCTGTCCAGAAAAAGTTGTTTCTTCTTCAAAAAATACTGTACTTGGGGATTTTGTGAATTTTTTTTCACATGGGTAATTTTCATAGAAAACAATATTTTCTGTGCAGAAAACAGCATTTTCTGTACAAAAAATAGTAGCTCTATATGGGCATGTTATTTTCTTCACTGATAATGTTTCTTGCAGATACACACAAAAATATTTTCTGTGCAAAACAACCATGTGAACATCTTGCTCAAGATACATCCCAAACTGCTAATAGTCTTTGAAAATTGCCTGTTTTTTTTAAAAAAAACTTTCTTGTAATGGGAAGAAAATTATTAAACTTTCCTGATGCGTCAAGAAGAAACAGTGAAGAACTACATCCCTAGATCATGGATATGCAATACTCAGATAAATATAGTGCTGGTTGCATTCCTTGTTGTTGTTAGGTTGCTTCTGAAATATGGTGATGCTAAGGCCTATAATGGGGTTTTCTTGGCAAGATTTGTTCAGAGGAGGTTTTTCATTGCCTTCCTCTGAGTCTGAGAGCATGTGACTTTCCAAGGGTCACCTTGTGGGTTTCATGGCCAAGTGGGGAATCAAACTCTGGTCGCTAGAATTGCACTCCAACATTCAAACTGCTATGCCACACTTAAGATATGCCTTTGCCTCTCCCTTTCCCTCCTTTTGGCATGGTTTCCTAATCTAAGATTAAGTGTAGTTTAGAATCAACCCTGGATAGTACTTAGATGTGAGACCGCCAGTAAACACCAGATGCTGTGGGCTATATTTCAGAGAAAGGAACGGGGAAAACCACATTTGAGTGTTTTCCTGCTTAAGAAAACCCTATGAAATGAATAGGGTCGTCATAAATTGACAGGAGAATTGACGGTACACAGATTACTACATTTAAATGTAGCAGAAAATGGAGGCAGAAGCAACTCCCTTCTTCCTCATGGTAGTGTCAGATGAAGAGGTCAGTGTCTCCTTCTTGGTAACACTGATGCCTAAATACAATTGTTAGTTCCAACTTGAGAACATCCACTGAGTTAAATCCATTTACTCGAGTATGGACTGAATCATCAGGTCTACTGTAGTTGGAATGAATAAATAGGGGTTAAGCTATATGTGTTATTTATTTTCTATGCTGCTATTTTTTATAAGCTGGAAGACACAATTAGTTACAATACTGAAAATAATTAAACAGATTATCATGTTAAGATAATTACTAAAGAAGTCAACAGAACTAAGCATTTTTTTAAAAAAATCAGTAAAACAATATAGTCCTGTTAAAAAGCTCTGTCTTCAGTAGTAATTCAGTTGTCAGACATCTGGTGGAATAAAAAGAAAGGCTTTGCTTGTCAGCAAAATGTAGAATTTTATTTTATTTATACCCTGCCTTTCTTCTGGGACAGTAAAACCATTCCTTTTTTCCCGTGAAGAATATTGCACAGTTACCTTAATGTTTCTGGCATTTTTCATATTTTGTCTATCAACGTATAAATTGGCTGTTGTTTGTGTATATTCTAGGCAAATGTTACAGGGAGTGGTCCAAAACTGATGAGTGTCAGTATTTACACATGAATGCCAACAAACCTGAGACAAATTTTTTGACAACCCAGAGATGTGCTGGTGGGTGCTCATAGACACCTACATGTAATTCTCAATATTCATTGTTCTGTATCTAAACTGTGAGAAAAACATCTTTTCACTCTTTTCAGGCATTCAGGTAATTCAGACTAGGAACATCACAATTTATACATGAATTAATATTCACCAACTTTTGGGCACATAATGTAACAGAGACATTATTCAGAACACACATTGTTATGCTAGAAACATATTGGTGCTTGACAGGTTCAAGACCTTACTTTAGTTTTATAATGAGGGCAAGTAAGGATCAGTTCTCAGGTTGTAAAAGGATTTCACTCAATGTAGTTTGAAGGTACTTTAATTGTCATAGTTCAACCTGTGTGTTCTTGGAATCTGGCGCTTGGTGTGGAAAATCCAAGAATTCCAAAGTGTGAAGATGCAATCATTACAGGGATGTGACCCCTAGCTGTTCACAGCAGATAACATTCTGTGTTTGTAGTTTCCTGCTAACAAGCATACATAAAAGCATTTTTTTCCTGCTGCATCATCAAGGAAATTTGCAGTTCTTTTTGCTCACACAGAAAGGTTCTCCAGAACCTGCCCTTAGAAAGTGTTGAGACAAATACTACACTTCTGTAATATGTGAAGAATCCTCAAGCTTCCTTATATTACACAATTTTGTGAGTTTAACTTCAGACTCTGAAGGTTTTCACATGTATGCTTTGACATCATTATCAATGGCAAGTTTCTTAGTGTTTACATTCCTTTCTCTGCTTATGTGTTATTTTGAATATTTCACTGGTAGCATGGTAACAGTATGAAGCACAAAGATCCATTTAATGTTTAGAATATAATCATCAACTTATTTAAAGTAGTGTTCCAAAATAAAGTGTGGATGTGTGGAATAGATTGTGCTTCATGTAAAAAAGAAAAAAAAAAGTATGGCCTTTTATCTTACTGCAGCACATTTTCCATACTGTGCGTGAAGATATTTTGTTTCTGGTTTTACACTTCATGTGCTAGAAGATATGTAGATATAAAGTCTTGTTTGTTTAATTTATTAGGAGAGAATAAGGTTATAGGTTCACATGACAAACATAGATCTCACTAAATAATATCTACATCTAGACTGTACCACCATCATTTTTATAAAAAGATACATAAAATATTATAAATAAGTTCCCTGAGTGCTCTTGTTAATTCTTTTTTGTTGCAAATCATGTTTATTAAAATTCTACATATACTAAAATTTGAGTAGAACACATACAAACCTGCAATCTAAAACACAATTCAATAAAATACAAATGAAAACAAACATAACAAACAACAGGACTACACTACTACATAAACTAACAAAGAATGACTTCTCACTGACTTTTTTGTGGATATATATTTCCTAAAATCCTACTTCACTCTATAAAATAATTGTTACACTTTGTCTTCTTGTTTATTACTCATACTAATCTTCAAAACCAATGGTAATTTTATCATTTTTTATTTCTCAAAAAGTCAATCAAATAAGTTATCAACAACTTTTCTCCGTAGATAAAAGTAGACAGTTTGTCCATCTCAGCTAATTCATTTATTTTTAACAACTTTAGTAGGCAATATGTTACTTTTCCTTTTCTGAATTCTTGCTGCTGTGGTGTTTTATTGAATATTATTCTTCCTTTTCTGAGCACATAGAAGTCTTGCTGCTGTGGTAATATATTATTCTGTGATTCTTGTTCATCAAGACTCATCCCACGCTTTCTACAAGCATGTTGATAACTAAAAAGGCTGATTCGAGATAGACAAGTCCAGTTGCAAAAAGCACAGCAGAAAGTCTCCTTGGGTGATGTTTCCAAGTTGTAGTTCTTTCTGCATTGCCGTTTCTCTTTGAGACTTTTTCGAAGTGAGTTCTTGAAAAAGGCTGCAGCATTGTGGATAGTGCATCTCCATGCCTCCCAATGTGAGGCCAGGGCAGACCATTGTTGGTGATCAATTTGGCCAAGCTTGAGATGTTGTTTCAGGGAGTCCTTGTATCTCTTCTTTGGGGTGCTCCTTTTACACTGACCTGTGGCGAGTTCACCATAAAGTACTATGTGTGGGAGGCAGTGGTCCTCCATCCTAGAAACATGCCCTACCCAGTGCAGCTGTGTTTTCAGTATCATGGCCTCAGTGCTGGTGATCCCTGCTAGCTCCAGGACAGCAACTTTTGTCACATCCAGTGTATATTTAGGATTGTGCATATACAGCAGTGATGAAAGTATTCAAGGAGTCATAGGTACTGGCGATAGGTGACCCATATTTAAGACCAATAGAGGAGAATAGACCGTACAATGGCTCTGTACACACTGATTTTGTGCTTCGCCTCAGGTGTTTGTTACTCCAGACTCTTTTGTGAAGCCTTTCGAATGCACTATATGCCTTTGCTAATCTGTGATCAATCTCTTTGTCGATCTTTGCATCTGAGGAGATGATACTTCCCAAGTAGGTGAACTGCTGAATGGACTTAAGCATAGGTTTGCCTATGGTGACGTGGGGGTGATAGTGCTCTTCCTTGGTGCAGGCTGGTAGAGAACTTCTGTTTTCTTCAGGCTGACTTCCAGCCCAAACAGCTCTGCAGCCGTTGCAAAGCAGGATGTTAGGTGCTGCAGAGCTGCTTCTGTATGGGCAACAAGGGCATCATCATCAGCGAAAAGTAGCTCACGGACTAGATAGTTTAAGGTCTTTGTGAGAGCCCTGAGATGGCTTAAGTTAAACAAGCTACCATCAGTACGGTAATGTATATAGATGCTGTCTTCTCCTTGAGATCTGTCGTAGCCCTTTAGAGCATCATGCTGAAGAAGATTGTAAATAGAGTTGGAGTGAGAAGACAACCTTGTTTCACTCTATTAGTTGTTAGAAAGGGCTCTGAGAGAGCATCGCCATGTCTGACTTGACCGTGCTGGCCCTCATGTAGTAAGATAGTCATTTTGAGGAATTTGGGGGGGACATCTTGGTTGTTCCAGGATCTGCCACAGTGTCAAAGGCTTTGGTAAGGTTGACACATGGTACATAGAGTTGTTTGTTCTGCTCTCTACATTTCTGTTGCAGTTGTCTAAGGGCAAATACCATATCTGTAGTGCTCCTAGTAGCTCTGAAGCTGCATTGGCTTTCAGGGAGAAGTTCTTCTACAATAGCAAGAACTATTATTATAAATATTATTATTATTCTTTGTACCAATGCATGTATTTGCATCTTGTAATTTTTGGATTTTTCATAAGTCCATTACATATGATAAAATGTCTCTTCTTATTTTTCTTATTTCCATTATATATTCAAAATAATCTTATCTTCCTCAGTGTGAGCTATTATTTCAACCATCCTAAACAATTAGATGCAAATTATATTTTCATATGATTTCCTTATTGTTTTACATCTTGCATTAATTTAAATGAGACTTGTTATTCCCCCTTGCCATATAAATTTAGGCAAGTTCTTTTGCCATTTATTAAATAGCACATCTAAGAGCTTGGATGGGAGTATAGTACAGTAAATCAACAAAGATGATGGGCAAGATTATTTGTCATTTGCAACTTCTTAATACATTTAGGGGCAAAACAGACCAGCAAAAATCACTGCATTCGGGTGGAGTAGGGGCATGGTGTATGCATGCTGCACTCCCTGATGCAGCTCCCAAGCCGGCACCACGCCGCCTCACTGACCACACAGCAGGTGCCATCACAGTGTTTCTGCAGTGCAGTGTTTACATGCGCCTCATTGCAGAAACGCAGAAAAAGTGCCACCACAGTGGAAAAGCTGGCTTTTTGCCAGCTCAAAAAGGAGCGCTTTTCTGTTGCTTCTTCTTGAGTTGGCAAATAGCTGGACTGAGGCCATGACGTGTGGTTGCTGTGGCCCCAATCTGGTGACATAGAACTGCCCCTTTATGGCCATATATTTTGGGCCTTAGAACAGCTTTCTTCATTTTGATGACCCTCGTCCCCCCAATTGTTGGACTAAAAGCTGATTTGGGGAGCCAGGTTGACAACATTAGATTAGGGAAAGTTGACTTACAGTAGTTCTGTTTGATTGTGATTTCAGCGGTATTGACATTATTAATAAGTTACTGTGATTCACTGAACAGTTTTGTGTAATTATTTTGTATCTTTTGTGTAAGTGTTGAAGAGTGTCTGATTTCTTTGGAGAAATTCTATTAGTTCCCACAATTTACTGATACTTACATACTAACACTGATTTTTGTGGGAGTTATCGTCATTTTATAGTATTCAATACACATTGTATACAGTAGGAATTTGTGGATTTCTCAGCTGCCACTACAGATCCAAAGCTAGTTTGAACATTTGCAGACCAGCCTTCCTTCCAACCTTGCTGATGTACCTTGGAGCAGAATAAATCAACCTCTTCATGTGCTACTCATAAGAAGAAGGTTTAAACTCTTAAGAGATAGTGGGGCTGCTTGGTTGGCTCTGTCTCCAGTTTTCTAAAGCTTCCCTTTCCCCAATGTTCATATATAGAATGTGTTTGCTATGAGAGATGCACATAAGGCTCCACATACACTGGAACCTCGATTCCAAAATGCACGGAACACATGGAAGCCTATGATGTCAGCAGGCTTTGGTGCTCATAGGGTTCTGTGCATCATCCCATCCCAGTTTTGTATATGCACGTATATGTGTCTGGTAGCATACAGAAGTGGTGCAACTTGGAATCTGGGCTATGTTAGGAGGACTGCCAGGGATGGCCATAGTCATCATAGTCTGGCTGTGATGGCCATAGAAAAACAAGCATGTAGCAGGCCATATGGCATAAGACAGTCTGTTGGATCAACATACAGAATCAGGGACACTCCAGTTAGTCACTATTGTAAGAGTCTTCTCAAGTATCTGGAGGACCATTAATCAGTTGATATTGTTGCTGTGTGCTTTCAAGTCATTTCTGACATACATTGACCCTAAGAAAATCCTATCTCAGGATTTTCTTGGCAACATTTATTTGCCAAAGGGTGTGTGTATGTCCCTTTTTCTTCCCCTGAGGTTGAAAGAATGTAACTTGCCCAAGGTCAAGTTGCCCAGTGGGTGTCCATGACTGAGCTGAGTGATATGAGGGGAACATAATGTCCTGAGTTTCCAAGAGGAATGGACTGAACCAAATCCATGGAGAGGGTCCTCTTGAGGATTACATCTCCCCAAATCTCCCAGTCAAAATAACCAGTGGCCATGCTGGTTGGAGAATAAAGGAAGTTGTCATCTCCAAAAGTAGCTTTGCCAAGCACTGGCAATGAGGATGTGTTGAAATCGGTGTTGGATTTCACCATCTGTTAGGAAGGAACCTAACAGTTTCAATATTTCTGAGGCCGGGTTGGACTTCACTTTGGAATGTATGTTTGATTGAGAGCGTACGATTTCATAAACTCCAGAGTCTTCTGTTTAATCCAATGCTTAGAAGTAGCACTCCTCACTACCGCCACCCCATATTGATAGTCACTGTTCTAAACTGATGAATCAGTTTATCATCACAATCCTATAATAACAAATCTGTTATACCTGCCCTTCCTGTTAGCTCCATGTCTCCCATCACTATGACTTAGGCACAATAGCCTCAGTTATTATAGTTATAGAGAGGAAAGGGAGGGAGAGACATGCTTAAATGAATAGCAGCAACATAACTTGCTGCCATTCTTGTTGAACAGTGGAAGCATGAAAGCATAAATGTGAACTGCTTAAAAAGGAAAGAAAAGTAAATGTACTCACAAACTGTTTTCTTTTTAAAATACTCAGGTTTCTCTTCAGATCATATAAATCTTCCACCATTATAATGTGGCTGTTGGTTTGCCTCTGTGTGGAATAATTGCTTCCACCCTTGAGTCCAGAGTGGGAGAAAGTTTTCTGAAGACGGTATTCATTAGCTCTACTGAAGGGAAAAGAGAGGAACCCTTTAAATTAGGGGAGCAGGAAAAGATGCCTTTAAAAAAGTGAATACAGAACATTATTCAAGCATTGGTAATTATACTGAGGCAGTTCAGAGAAGGGGGCAGGAGGAGAGGGCGTTGAGCAGAGAAATAGAGACTAATAGAATTAATCTTGAACACATTTGGGAGTTTGTGGAAATCTGTTAGGAGAGTGGTGATGAAAAGATCATCCTTTTCAGTCTGACTAATTTAAAGGTTCACTTGTATTGCTCAAATGGCACTTGTTTGTTTTGTTTTTCCCCTTGGCCAGTTACAACGATATCCAGGCAGTATGACTCCTCCTTGCTTTAGAAAAGGCCTACACGGTTTCTGTGAGCCCTTTGCTATATTGTCTACACAGCCATGTTTTCTTGGGTGTCCTTTGCTTGTTATTGACAATTGGCTGCTGGAACGTCAAATTGCATAGATAGCATAGCTAGCAGACTCTGAAGACAGGCCACAGAGAGCTAAAGTTTTACGAAGAGCCATGGCAGTATGCATTCTGACATTTCTAGAATGCTCTGGGTTGTGAGAAAAGGTTCAGAATGAAGCTGCTCCTTCGTATGTACTTGAAAGCTGACAGAAACTGATAGTCCACTCGTCCCTCCACATTGGCAGCTTTGACTTTTGCACATTTGATTATTCATGGATTTTATTAATATGTTATCTCTAGGAATATCTTGGTCCTCTAGCACAACTCTACATTCAGCTTTAACCAAAAGTCGCACTGTAGGACCCAGAGATTCCTAGAGAGAATATGTGTATGTATCTCCTTCAGCACATTTCTATGGTCAATGTCTGGCAGATATTGATCACAGAGTTGCACAGATTCCTAGAGAGGTGTTCTCTCAGGTAACAACATAGTCTTTTTGTTATTTGCGAGTTTTCCACATTCATGGTGGTCCTGTGCCCCTAACACCAGTGAATGTGGAGGCATGAGTGTACACTTGAAAACTGCCATGTCTTCACTGTCTTATAGGACAGACCATTTGACAGAAACATGTAGATGTAGAGATCTCTTGTGTGTGGCTATAGATACTGACTGTAGATACTGGCTTTAGATATCTGGTCCACATTTGGCAGAAGCTCCACAGGAACTATTGGGATGTAGTGTCTATGTAGTGCTGGACATAGATATGGATAAATGTTGTGAGTTGTAAGGAAAGTACCATACTGTGTCATAAACTACCTTACAAAGTTACTGTGAAGCTAAAATTCCACACGAGTTCCTTGAGTTATAGAGGAAGAGAACTACAAGTCCTCCTCGGACCAAATCTGGCCTACCTTGGAACACAGCCTGGCTCTCTGCGATTTCCTCAGCAGGTCATAGAATCATAGAATCATAGAATCATAGAGTTGGAAGAGACCACAAGGGCCATCCAGTCCAACCCCCTGCCATGCAGGAACTCCAAGTCAAAGCATCCCTGACAGATGGCCATCCAGCCTCTGCTTAAAGACCCCTAAGGAAGGAGACTCCACTACACTCCGAGGGAGTGTGTTCCACTGTCGAACAGCCCTTACTGTCAGGAAGTTCCTCCTAATGTTGAGGTGGAATCTCTTTTCCTGCAGTTTGCATCCATTGTTTCGCGTTCTAGTCTCTGCAGCAGCAGAAAACAAGCTTGCTCCCTCCTCAATATGACATCCCTTCAAATATTTAAACAGGGCTATCATATCACCTCTTAACCTTCTCTTCTCCAGGCTAAACATCCCCAGCTCCCTAAGGCGTTCTTCATAGGGCAAGGTTTCCAGACCCTTCACCATCTTAGTTGCCCTCCTTTGGACATGCTCCAGTTTCTCCATATCTTTTTTGAATTGTGGTGCCCAGAACTGGACACAGTATTCCAGGTGGGGCCTGACCAAAGCAGAATAGAGTGGCACTATTACTTCCCTTGATCTAGAAACTATACTTCTATTGATGCAGCCTAAAATTGCATTGGCTTTTTTAGCTGCCGCATCACATTGTTGACTCATGTTCAGCTTATGGTCTACTTGGACTCCTAGATCCCTTTCACATGTGGTCTCATTCAGCCAGGTGTCCCCCATCCTATATCTGTGCATTTCATTTTTCCGCCCTAAGTGCAGAACCTTACATTTCTCCGCATTGAATTTCATTTTGTTAGCACTGGCCCAGCTTTCTAGTCTATTCAGGTCATTTTGAATTTTGATCCTGTCCTCTGGGGTATTAGCTACTCCTCCTAATTTGGTGTCATCTGCAAATTTGATAAGTATGCCCCCAATTCTGTCATCCAAATCGTTAATAAAGATGTTGAATAGCACTGGGCCCAGGACAGAACCCTGTGGGACCCCACTGGTCACTTCTCTCCAGGATGAGAAGGAGCCATTGTTGAGCACCCTTTGAGTTCGGCCAGTCAACCAATTAAAAATCCATGTAACAGTTAACTTGTCTATCCCACATTTTGCAAGCTTGTTTGCAAGAATGTCATGGGGAACCTTGTCAAAGGCCTTACTGAAATCGAGGTATACTATATCCACAGCATTCCCTTCATCTACCAAGCTGGTAATTTTATCAAAAAAAGAGATCAGGTTCGTTTGGCATGACTTGTTTCTCTGAAACCCATGTTGACTTTTTGTGATTATGGCATTGGCCTCTAAGTGTTCACAGACTCTCTGCTTAATGATCTGCTCTAGAACCTTTCCTGGAATTGATGTCAGACTAACTGGATGATAATTGTTGGGATCCTCTTTTTTCCCCTTTTTGAAGATGGGGACAACGTTTGCCCTCCTCCAGTCTGCTGGGACTTCTCCTGTTCTCCAGGAGTTCTCAAAGATTATTGCCAATGGCCCTTTCTTTTGTTGGTTTTCCTGCTTTTGTATGGGTTTAATACTATTCCCAAAAGTTAAAATGCTTTTTTAAAGTGCTTAGTTTACTGGCAGTAAAATTTTAAGCTAAAATATATCTGATCCTTATCACTGGAGTGCAGTATCTCCAAACCTCTCTGAAACTGAATTTGTCCTTTAGTCTGAAAATGTTTTCTACCCTTGTTTAAGAGCATGGGATAAAAAAAAAGTTAACAACAGTCCATTTGTGTGCATGTGTGCATTACATATCTTAAGTTTCTGAGCAAAGAAAGTGCATTTTGCATGTGCTCTGAGCTGGCATTTGTGTATGAACATTGTTACTAGAATAACAACAACAACAACAACAACAACAACAGTTTTTATTTCTAGCCTGCCCCTCTGAGCAAGCAATCAGGGCAGGGTAAAAAACAGTACAAATTAAAATATCCCATCCCTTTACCCAATTCCCCCCCTTAAAACAAGATTAAATCGCAGGAAAATTAAAATATTTAGATAGTCAATTAAAATTGATGAAAAGAAAATCACAAAATTCCAAAAAAAAAAAAAAAAAAAAAAAGGAAAACAAATGCTTTGGATTCAAAATCATCTGAAAACAGATACTTTGAAAATGTATTTCATTTAATCTTTTCATTAATGTAAAGAAGACAAAATGTTTGATATACTGTGTTTTCAACAATTAAAAAAATGGCAAAATGCAAGCAGAAAATGATATTAAAAATTACAAGAGTTTGAACAGCTTACTCAAATGAAGAATGCCAGTGGACAAGAGTTAGCTTCATTAAATAAATATTGGCATCAGGAAAAAAGAACATTAGGAGGAAAGAAGAATACTGGAAGGATGGAAATCAGTTACTCTTTTTAAAACCAATATCCCAGAACTTGATTTTAAACAAGTTAAAGTTTACATAATTGGGGTAGCCATAATTTATTTACCTACAGTCATTCAGCAAGGATAGGTTAAATTCTTCTTACCAGTATTGAGTTTCATCAAATGTCAGGTTCACAGTCAGTAAAAAACTAATATATATATATATATATATATATATATATACACAGTATAAGCAAAAAACCCCAAACCCTAAAATGTTACATGCACACAGAGAAATATCTGAACTCATATATCTGGAGAATTACATTTGAGATTTTGAATGAAGATGTAGCATGTAAAGAGGCTTATCATGACCAGATCCACTTATGTAAAGCATTCTTGTCTCATATTGGCAGTGTATACAAAATGTGTTTTTCATTATTGGGATTCTTTAGAGGTTGACTTAATGAGCAGTTTGAATTTTTATCTGGTGTAATGCCATTATCAGTAGTGATGTTAATTGGGATTCTTTAATGTGTAATAAAGGGAGGGATGGATAGATTTGCATGGTCCATTGTTCGGAACTATTCAGGTATGGTAGGTTCTGATTATATTTTGTTTATATCACTAAAGATACTGAGCAAGGTGTCATAGCTTGTAGAGAAGGAACAGCAAATCTTGTTGCCCTTTAGGTGTTATAGTATTGGACTTCAGCTCTGAGCATTCCTCACCGTTGGCTATGTTGGTTGACCTGCTGGAGTTTACACTCCAGCAACATCAGGGCTGCATGATTGTGGTGTGGGAAAAAAGTATCAGTGCCAGATTAATGAACAGCTCATCGTCTGATCACCTGTGGTGAGTAAAATCTTATGGTAGGTGATCAGGCAGGAAAGTGTAACAGCATATATAATTCTTCCCCCCTTTGCAGCATAAATAACTAATATTAATTACTATGGGTAAATTATTGATAATTTTTGCACATCTATTTGCATGTAAACAGCTTTATAAATTTATTTGTACTCTTGCCCTAAGCAGCTGTGAGTACAGTTGATCCTCCACATACACTGGGGTTAGGAGCACCAAGTGGAAAAATTATAAATAAAAAACCACTTTTTTTAAAACATGAGAGAACAATGCTTTAGGAATTTCTAGGTCTTCCAAGGCAATTCTATTGTCAAGATCTGCCAGAGGTTGACCATGAAATTGTGCTGGAGGACCAACAAATACTGTACCAAGATAAGTGTTCTCTCTTTGAATCTCTAGGTCCTCAAGTGTGACTTTTGGCAGAAGTTGACAATAGAATCATGCTGGAGCACCTAGAGATTCATAGAGAGAATATATAATTCAAATCCATGAATAATCAAATCCACAAAAGTCAAAACCACAAATGTGGAGGGCCAACTGTATAATCTTGATGAGTCAATCAATTGCTCTAATAACAATTTAAAAACTTGGTTCTCTCTTTCTACCAAATAGTTCATTGATGGCTGGTTGGGTGCTCCACATGCAAAGGATCATGGCCCTAACATTTACGAATAAAAAACATTTTACACACACACACACACACACACACACACAAACACACACACATTTTATAGTTGATTGCACAGACAGTGTAATACTTGTTTGATTTTTTAAATTAAATATGGGCACTTTGTGAAAATGGAAAAACTTGAATATAGTTAAGAACACTTGACTATAAATAGTACTCACTTTTGAGAATAACAATAAAGATGTCTTTGCTATATAAAGTGATGAAGAATATGAGGCCTACAAACTCAGGTTTATGGAAAAATGCATTGTGTCAGTCTCCATCAATTACTTCAGGAAAGGAAAATTACCATATATACTAGTCTATAAGTCTAAAAATATATGCCCAAAAATTGACCCCAAAGTGCAATATTGATGGATTTATGAGTCAGTATCCTAATGTGATAGCAGCTCTTTCAGATTTCCTCATGCTATGAGGAGAGAGTTTCCTTTTCTCTTGAGCCAAGCAGAAAGAGTCCTGTGTGATTGATTGCTGTTAAACAGAGTCCTTCTACCTGCCTGCGCTGTCTGCTGCTGTTTGGGGAGTCAAGGGTGAAACCCAAGTGGAAATGCTGAAGCAAAAAGCCTCAGTTACAGTCACTTTTGCCGTGTGCACACATACACACACTGAAGGAGCCTCTAAGTTTTACCCTTGACTTATCCACAGGTCATGGCAAAAGCCATAATTTTTGCCCCCAAACCTGCCCACGACTTATACATGCTTTGTATTTTGAACACATTGCTAAGCTTGCTTCAATTTCATAAATTTTTTTTCCTTCTCAATTAGTCACAAGAACATGTAGTGAAGACAAAATGTAATGATTTGCCTTTGCCCATAGACTTGCACCCATCGTTTAGTGCTATAAAATGTTCAACTAGTTGCACTGGATCATTTTTTTTCCTTCAATTTATAATGGAATTAATACATAGTGCTGAGAATTAGAATGAGTAAAGATGAAGATACTACAGTTTTACCTCTGGAGACACCCTGACTAGGTACTAGCAGAAAATCTCACAGACTTGTAACAATTATTAAAGAAGGTCAATGAAGAAAATGTAAAGGCAGGCTTATTGCTGAACATAAAGAAAGCAAAAACAATGAACACAGAGGGATCTACGTAAATTCAACCTAGACAATGAAGAAATCAAAGTAGAGTTCCCATCCCTTGGATCAAACATTGATCAGAACGGAGACTGCAACCAAGAGATAAGAAGAGGACTGGAAGGACAGTGATGAAAAAACTACACACAGTCCTAAAGAGTAAATATATACAACTGAGCACCAAAGTGAGAATTGTCTAAGCCATTGCATTCCCCATCATCATGTATGGATATGTGAGCTGGACAGTAAAGAAAGTGGATAAGAAGAAGATCAATTCATTTGAGGTGTGGTGCTGGAGAAAAGTGCTGGGGATACTGTGGACAAAGAAAAGGACAAAGAAAAGGATCCTTGATTAGATCAAGCATCTCCCTGGAAGCAAAGATGATCACATGGAGGCCATGGTACTTTGACCACATCATGAGGAAGTATGACTCATTAGAATAGACAATAATGCTAGGAAAGGTAGAGGTAAGGAGAAAGAGAAGACTAAACACTCAATTAGGGAGGCCATGCATCTGAATTTGCAGGACCTAAGCAGATCAGTGGAAGACGGGGGGCCTTGGAGAGTTCTCATCCATGGGATTGCTATGAGTTGGGGTTGATTTGAGGGCAGTAACAACAACAAACAAACAACAGCAAAAGAAAGTTACACTATTGAAATAAGACATATGAAGAATAACTGTCCTAAAAATAGTGTTCTTTCAAGGATACTAATGTTTGAGACATATAAGAGAAATTATTGCGATTCCCTTTATCTTATTCTAACTATCCCAATAAAGTATTTTTCACATGAAGTTTGGATGTGTTTGAACATAATATTTAAACCAAATTTGCTAAATCATACCGTTTAGAGCACTGGAAATTTTCTCATCACTAGCATTTCGGGCCTTTTTCTTGCTGTTTCAGGATGCCCTCTAGAACAAGGTCACTAGAACAAGGTCATAACAGGACATTTCCTTAAGAGAGTGGTTTCCTTTTGCTGATATTTTTGCATGGGTGGTGGTGAGATAGGGTAGGGAAGGTGAATGGGTTTGGGAAGTTAAGGGGGCAAGGGCCACACTGGTCCCTGAAGGGCTGCATGTGGCCTGTGGTCTGAGGATTCCTGTCTCTGATAGGAGGAAAGTGGGTGGGCCATTTTTTTTGTAAAGCTAACATCCTGTTTGATTTTTGTTATCCCACAGTTCGAGCATAACTGAACTAGGGACAATTTCATGCTTGTCTCAGATTTCATTTTCTTTCTTGAGAATGGAAGCATATGCCATGGTGCTGGTGCTGATTATTTCCGTTCCTTTCAGGATTACAAAGGAAAAATGACAATATATCAGATGAGAGTGGGGATTAATCTTGCATGAGATGCTCAGTATAGTGAAACTCATATATACATGGTGACTTCTATTCTTTGCTAATAGTTTTATTAAGTCAATGGTAGGAAACATATTGTTGTACTTCAACTCCCATAATTTCTCACCATCAATTATAATGTCTAGGATAATGGGAATTGCAGATTAATGTCTTGGACAACTACTAGATTTAATGTAAATGCACCATTTGATTTTTCTAAAATAAATAATTGGGGCAAGTGCTAATAATTTGGGCATTTTTAGCTGGGAAAACATTCCTACCTCCTCCCCAGGCCCATGCAGGTCTTTTAGATCTTTTGTTAATTTACATTTGTGGTTTAAATGTAATTTTAATTCTTTCTTATCTTTACATGTTCCTGCTTCCAGTAAGAATTATTAAATCTTTATTGTTTTAGACTAGAGGCTAAAAGCATTACAAAGGAAGTATGCAAAGAGGTTGGAAATCCCCCTCCCATTAGTACTCTTGCTTAACAGAGGTGATTTCCAAAGGAAGAATTGTAAAATCCAGAAAGCTTTAAGCATCTGGGCTGGGAAGGGGTTGTTTTTGTTTTTTAGTCTGCTACTGGAAAATCAGTGAAGATATAGGTTACACCTTTGAAAAGAAAATTGCAGTCTTTGAGGACAATAGTTAGAACTGAAAATTCTAAATTTCTATTCCTAGCACTTACAGATTTACATCATATGTTTAGCTTCATACTTTTCAGTATGAATTCCGTAATGAATCTGAAGAATTTGGTTTATATCCACAAAAGCTGATGCTAAAATAATAATGATAAAAAGGTCTTAAAGATGCTGCCACATTTTTTTCTCCCCCTCCCTCCTTCCTTTTTATACTCATATGCCTGTTACTCCTGACTCTGCAAAATATTCTTCTGTATAAGAATAATGAACTACATCTCTTTAAGAGACTTTGGAATCACCATGCATGTGGATTTTTAAGATCAGACTGGCATGATTTAGCACTGATTGGGCTCTGGGATATTATAAAGCAGGAAGGTCTAGTCAATCATAGTCCTTTCTCTGTGATTTGTTATTTTGGAAGTGAAAATTAGACCTCTATCTGGATCCTGTTAAATCTGTATACCAACGGCTGCTTGAAATACTGTGCCTTGTATGCGGGCAGAAGAATTGGAGAAATTGTCTTAACAGTTTCTTAGATATAGGGACTCACTGCTGTTGACAACATCTTTTCCCCTCTCTACACCCCTTTTCCTGCAAGTGTCAGCAAGACCAATGGTGCTGGCAACCTGACTACCATTTTGAGTCCTTTGTTTTGTAGGAAAATGTGGAATAAAAATAAATGCCAACAACAATGTTGTATTGTCAACAATGCATAGGATTTAGCTTCATGCTGATCAATTCTAGGAAGGAAAGAAAGAAAAATCTCAGGAATTTTTTCAGAAAAAAATGTCTGAAAAAATTTGGTTCTATCCTAGAACTTTTTACTAGCTAAAATTGTTTGATGCTGTGTATTGTTTTCTCAAACTCCTTAGTGAAGTTATGTTTTTGAACTATAGTTTTATGGGCATTTTATTACTGACTTGAATTGAACTATTTTACCTTAGTAAGGTGAGTAGTCACTTCCTTGTTGGACAAGTGGTGATTCAGACTTTAAAGACTTCTATCACCAAAATAGGTTCAGCACATTGGATAGCATCTTGTAACATTTGAACTAAAATCTAAAATGGGGTTACTGTCCCATTGACATAAAAGCCAGTATCTTTCACTGCGGTCTTTTTGTTTTCCTGCTGGAAATAAACTTTTCCTAAAAGCAAAACCAAACTGATCTGATCATTTTTTTCCCCAGCTGTGTGTGAGGGGATGCATATAATGTAAACATTGAAGGAACGGTGCAGTGGCTCTGACAGGTGCCAGTGAGGTATTTTGATTTACCACATCAGAGCTAACAAATATCCAAGTTTGGCAAAGTTACTTTTTGGTCTATACCTCTCAGAAGACCTTGACCAGCTTTGGAGCTGTAGTTAAAAAGTAGGAAAAATTATTTGGAAAAGATCTGGAAAGATTGGAAGCTCCTATGAAGTTGTAGGTGTTTTTAGGTGTTTCTAAGAAGTTGTAGGCAGTTTTTCCAATAGCTCCCTTTCTCATCCTTCTATTGTATCTTACATCCCAGACTGCTTGTGAAATTATGCCTTGTTTCAAAAGCAGTTTTATGTGCAGTATCAAGGGATTCTTGTGTAAAGAATGCAACTCTGAAGTCCCATTGGGTCTGTAGAGCTAATTTTGCTTTGTTGGATGCCGACTATACTGCATTTCCCTGAAAATAAGACAGCTTCTTATATTAATTTTTGCTCCCAAAGATGTGCTAGGTCTTACTTTCAGGGGGTGTCTTATTTTTGGGGAAACAGGGTAATAGGTGAAGTTTTTCTCTACTTTCAAATTCCAGAAAATAAGGCTCTTTCAGTACACTTTACTGAAAATCAAGACCACTGAGTGGGCATGCATAAGACTGGAGCTAGAGGGTACAAGAATTCTGAAATTTGGCTTGGAGAAAATCTGTCAGCTTTTGGGCTGTTAAATTTGCATATATATATTTTAAAAAACTTTCTTGTTATTTCTTGTTAACGTTTCTTTAGTAATAATGTTGTGGCTGCTGCTGACATGTTTGCAGTTATCAGAATTTATTATTGTATCTAGTGACAATAACAAAATTGGGAATAGTACAGTATTATTTTAATAGTTAATTTGAATCACCTTTGGAAATTAGCATCTAAAAGGTCTGAATATTGCAGAAAGAAGTGGGCTTTGATCTGACATTGTTAGTTCTTGGAAGCACCCAGGCATGAAAAGTAATTGGAATGGTTCCATTGTTTGTAAGTGCTGAATTACAACTGGCTGCATAAGACATCTAGTTAACACAAAATAATTTGTGTTGAGTATCCAAAATCTCCAAGTTATCAAGACATTTGTGCCTTCATCTGTTGCAACCAATTTGAACTTTGACATTCAGACAAATTGTAAAGCTCTCATCTGTCTTCTGTCCTATTGAAGTCTCTATACACAGTATTCATTGTGTAGAGCAGGGGTTTGGGTATATTTTGCATGGGTCTTGCCTTAATCATACCTGCTTAAAATGTTAGTACAGTATAGAGTTTCATGGTGGTAGAATGGACTACACTACTGTGGATTGTAGGTGTTGGGTTGAGGATATGATGCTTCACAAATTTCACCCTTGAAGAAAGCAAGGAATAATTTTAGCAGTTTTTCCCCACTATGAGAAAAGTCTTCAAAAATGGTGCAGTTTTCAAAGATAGTTTGCATTTTGAGACTTATTCTCTGTAAAATTTACATATGAGGTTTTTGCACAAAAAATAGGTTTTTTTTTGTGTGGAGAATGCAGGATTTCCTGCACATAAAATTATATTTCTTTACATTCTCTGTGCAGAAAATGCGGTTGCCTCTGTATTTTTTTTTAAAAAAAAATCATGAATTTTCCACAGAATAAATCCTAAACCACGAGTTTCTCAACTCCAAAGAAGCACCAGTTTTTAAAACAATTTTCCAAATATTATTGGATATTTTTCCCATTTCCATTGGTGGGTGCCATTTTTAATGATTTTACACATTAAAAAGTCCTTATTAATGCTGCTGCTGCTTCTTATAGCAAGAGCAACCTTTATAATTAAATAGCAGGACTAGGCTACCAAGAGGAAAAGCTGGGCTTATTTTCAATTTGCAAGGGGTTTGTGATGCATTAAAAATAGGATCCACACATGCAGTTTAGTGTGGCAACACCTCAGCATTCTCACTTATTCCCATTTCATTCTGCTGGATGTGGGGACCTACTTTAACTGGGAATATTTCCTGCTACCCTTCCATAA
This sequence comes from Urosaurus nigricauda, assembly GCA_034509955.1. NCBI lineage: Eukaryota > Metazoa > Chordata > Lepidosauria > Squamata > Phrynosomatidae > Urosaurus > Urosaurus nigricauda. The sequence goes on from JAOEGL010000003.1 coordinate 248,310,157, forward strand.
CAAAATAAGATGTCACATAGAAAGCTAAATTGAACACATATCTCTAACATAAGGTTTTTTTTTTTTGGCAAGTACAGTAGTCTGCCTGTTTAAGCAGTTTACACATAACAAGTATTTCTTCATCTGTCAGTCATTCGAACCTCCTGTATGGAACAATGGGTATTGCAGATATTTTATTTTCTAGTCAGGTGCAAAAGGGGGAAAATACACTATCCTTAAATATAGATGGGGGCAAAGTGAGGCTTTTAGGCAAAGGCTGCTTAACGTTTGTTAGATGAGTTCTTTGTCATGCTGCCCATGATATAAAGCTATTACATCATATTATATGATTTGATAGAATTCAGCATGTAATTAACAATAAAAATAGCAAGAAAACAGACTACTTTGAAATAAATTCACAGCTTGTTATATATTTCTTTAAATGATGCATTTATTGTTTTAATTCAATTAACACTTTTCAATTAACATATTTTCAAGATCAGTTAATGTCAATCTCTGGCTCCTTTTGGTTCTACCTGCCTCAGCTTTTTAAGTGAAGCAATACCCTGTCTTTGCAGCATCCCTTTCATATTACCTTTCTTCTTGGTATGCTATGGATGAAGACTTCCTGAGTTAATAGCTCCTATTAACATTTGAACCAATATATTCCCAGTATCAGAACAAAAGGACCTTTTTTGGTTTAGGATCCTATTTTATCTTGATACCTGACAACCATCAATGCTGAGTTTGGGCAAAACGGTGTCAGTAGTGATGGGCAGTTGTGATATGAATGATTACAACATAAATGGCAGAAATCTCATAGCAAATGCAGTGAACCTGCCTGTGTCTACTTCATGTGCTATGTGTTCACTGCATTTGCTGAAATACCTTCCTTGACTTCCACCACTGCATCTGTTCAGTGTTATCCAATGCAGATTTTTAAAGGGCTTCCTTCAGTTAGGTGCTGGTGGAGTTTTTACCCCCAAAAGATGTTCCACAGATAGTGGAAATAAATATGTAAAAATGCTAGAGCCAAGAAAATGAGTAACATCTTCCTTTAGTTCTCCAGCAAGTCATATGCTATGAGTATGACTGTTCTATTTTACAAACAACTTGACCTGAAAACCTTGCTGAATTTATGCAGTACTGGAAGAGGCAAAAACATAAGCATCTCTTGTTCAAATTGGTGGTCAATTTGGAATTACTCATGCTTTTATGTGAGTACTGTACATCATTCATTCACACAGCTTTTGTGGGGTTTACACACTTTAGTTTTAGATCTGAGTAATTTAGAAAATCTGAGTCTTCATGTTTGGAAGGCCTATAGGAATAAGAGTTAGTTGGAAAGTTCCAAGTACACACAGAACATTCTTAAAATATTTTAAGAGCCTTTTATTTCCTTTTAAAGCTATCCTACCAAGATACTGGCATTTTTATCTTGTGAGTGGCTATGCCGGTGCCTTTACCTGCTGTGCTGCTTATTCATCACTGTACTCATTTTTATGCCAAATTATCTTCTGGAATGGCACAACTTTTCTGCGCAAGATCAGAATCCAACCTTTTTATTAGAATTTAATTTTTGACTGAATTTTTGTTCACATATTTACCCTGTTTCCCTGAAAATAAGACATCCCCAAAAAATAAGACCTAGTAGAGGTTTTGCTGAATTGCTAATTATAAGGCCTCCCCTGAAAGTAAGACCTAGCAAAGTTTTTGTATATAAATATATATACAGTACAGTGGTCCCCCCGGGATCCTAATCCCCCGGGGAACGAAATCTCCGGGACCTGAAACTTCCGGGGCCGCAAAAAAGCCCCCGGGATCCGAAGGAAACCCCGGGTTGTGAAAAGGAAAAACTGCGCGGCCCCTTTAAATTTGCCGCGCGGTCCGTCCACTAAAGCGGTCCCCTGGGAAACGAAAATTTCCGGGTTATAGCCCGCTCCTCTGTCATCAATCAGAGCTGGTTACAATAATTAAAAGACATCAAGATAAAACAATTCCAATAATCCAAAACCCCACCTCCCACCCCTTAAAATTAAATTAAACTAATATCAGATTAAAATCCAGGAACAATTACATACATACAACATAGAACATTAAAAGCAGCTAGTCAATTCTATAGACACTGTAGATGTAAACTTCCTAAATAAAGTGCTGGGAGCTGGTAGGAGTACATGTCCCAATGTCGTAAACCACTGTCCGGGCCAGGGCCTGCAGGAAGAGATGCATCTTTAAGGCTTTTTTAAAGCTATCAAGGGATGTAATAAGATGCATCTCATCCAGCAGGTCATTCCACAGCCTGGGAGCAGCAGCAGAGAAAGTCCCCCGGGAGGTCCACGACAGCCTCGTTTTCACAGGCTGTAATAAATTTCTCCCGGAGGACCGGAGTGTGTGTGGGGGATTGTACGGGGAGAGGCGGGTCCCTAAGATAAGATGGACCCGAGCCCTGTAGGGCTTTAAAGGTCAAGACCAACACCTTGTACTGCGCCCGGAATCTAATCGGTAGCCAGTGGAGGGACTTAAGCACTGGTGTTATGTGCTCGCAGCTTTATGTACCAGTAATAAGCCTGGCCGCCATGTTTTGGACTAGTTGAAGTTTCTGGGTTAGGCACAAGGATAGCCCCAAGTAGAGCACATTACAGAAATCCAATCGTGAGGTTACCAAAGCGTGTACCGCAGACTCCAGGTCCTTCTGATCCAGGAAAGGGCACAGCTGGCGTATCAGCCGAAGCTGATAGCAAGCACTCCTGACCATTGCATTCACCTGACTAGTCATGTGAAATGACGAGTCTAGGAGTACTCCAGACTGCAAACAAGCTCCCCCCAGAGATATTAGAGGCCTACATCTCCCACCACAAAAACATTTTTGCCTTCAAATGACTCTCAACACTCTCTAGATTCTGTCAGGGAATTTTTGTCATGTTTTAAGGTCCCTCTTGGTCATTTTTTTCTTTTTAAAGAAAAGTTTATTTTGCAGCTTTTTTTTTTTTTTAAAAAGCCTTTCTTGGGCTTAAAATGGCCTAAGGGCCAAACAAAAGGGGCCTTTTACTGGGTTGTGAGAGCCACAAAAATGATCCTGGGTGCCTCTTGCAGTAGGTGGGGTTGCATTATGTCCACCCTGGTCTAAATAAAAAAAAGATCTTTTCTTGCTACTGGAACAGGGGGCAAACTTTTGCCTGCTGTGGAAAAAAATCCTTGTACAGTAAACTGCAGTGCAAAGTATCAACAATTTACTGAATATTTCTGCATAAATGTTAGGTAGACATTTACAATCAAAATATGTAAAAATTGAACATGTTTTTATATGCAGACAGTTAAATTTCCTCCAGCAATTGCTAGCAGACAGTGTTGACACAGTTGTGCAAATGTGATTTGGTGTGTTACTTCTTGCCCTGGGTTCCTTTACTTATATAGAAACAGAAGAATCGTTTATACTTCCATGCTGGATACCTATGCTCATTCGTCCATACTTTGGATGGCCTTGTGGCTGTCAATATTGGAAGGGGAGGATCAGTTGTATTTGTGAAAGGCATGTGAATCCTGTGCTGTGTTTCACCTCAGTTAAGTTCAATTATGGTTAGCTGTCTTTGTGCCATATATCTGTGCCAGGATTTGTGGTTCTTTAAATGTACTTAACAAGTAACCTTAGTGCATTCTAATTTTTGCTTCTTCTCCAACCCTTTTGTTTCTTCTTCTGTTTTTAACTTATCTATTAGGTTGGATCTTCACCAGTATGATCTCTTTTTGCAATGCTGTTTTGGATGCAAATATCTGCTTTATCACACTGGGGAGCAAACAGGATTTAAATGAGAGTTAAACAAGAGTTAAACAGGAAATGTCCTATGATAAACATAGGGCATTTCCTGTTTAATTCTCATTTAACTCTTGTTTAAATCCTGTTTGCCCCCTAGTGTGATGTTGTGACATTAGTAGATCATCCAAGTGACTTGTTGGACAGCAGAATATATAATGTAGGATTCAGTGATGAACTTCCACTGGAAGCAATTACTTCATTTAGAATGAACATATCCCTATCTTCTGTATCTCCACCTACCTTAAAACCTTATGAAGTGAGCTGGGAAACAAGCCGACACTTACTGTCATGCAGTGCTCAGAGAGGGAAATAAGTCTTTACTTTTCTGACATTAGGTAACAAAGTACAGCATTTTGGATTTTGACCATGAAAGAAATGAGGAGAAGCAATAGAAAACTTTGCTGTTGCCGTCCTCTGAGGCTGAGAGTGTGTGATTTGCCCAAGGTCACACAATGATTGTCCATGGCTGAGTGAGGATGCAACATCTAGGAGTTTATCACCCAGGATGGATCCTCTGCAGAAACAGGATTTAAAAATCTGAACGAAACCTGCAAAAGCACGTTGATTTTCAGACACGTTGGGGTTAATAAGCTGAATGGAAAGTTGACAGAACCCATTCCTTTAACCTGAATGGAAAGTTGACAAAGCCCATTCCTTTTTTAACTTTCAGGATTTTCTGAAAGAAAAAAGTAGTGGGTTTTATCTACTTTCTGTCCAGATTAATGTAGCATTAATGCTCTTATGTTGTGTGAAAATCAACCCACTTTTGCAGGTTTTGTCAACTTTCTGTTCAGGCTAACCCCTGATGTCATCTGAAAATCTACCCACTCTCAATGAAAGACTGATGCCTTCTTCTTCCCATGTATGTCTAATATCTAATTACATTTATTTGAGACAGTTTGAAAGATACTTCAACATCCATTATTTGTACATTTCTTTGGATGCATGTGTGTGTCTTCATGTAGAGCAAAACAGACAGTATTCTGCTAACCCAGTTTAAATTCAGTTTCTGCATGGGATCCATCCCATGTGATAAACTCCTAGTCTCCTAGAGTCCTACTCCAACCCTCAAACCACTGCAATACACTCTTGACATATGTAGATCTAAAAGAATGTGAACATGACTGTAGAAAATTTCTTTAGGTTGATCAATTTATCAGGTAATCCAGAATAAAGACAGAGGAATAAACGACTGATGGAGGACTGAAAAATTGGCTGGAGGAAGGTGTAGAAAGGGGAATCCCACTAGTTACCAGGGGGCTAATCATTAGCTCCTGTGATCAGAAATGTCAAAGACAAGCAAGGTGAGAAGGCAGGGAATGGAAGAATGCCTTTGCCTGCTGGCAGGAACAACAATCGCACTAGTAACCTTGGCAGCTGCTTGGAGGAGGCTCGGAAGGTGGCACCTAGAAGTGTTCATTATGCAAAACACTTCTATCCATCCCTATCTCCCTCTTGCAAAAACATGCCAGCTCTCTTTCTACCCTTTTCCCACCTTGTAAACAAAAAATGTGCCAGCACCTGGAATGGCAAAAATGCTAGTTTGGAGAAGGAGACCAAGAGGGAGTATGACAGAAGCAGCCATAGGGCTGCTTGCAGACTAAAGGAAACAGTGTGGCTGGTGGTTTGCTTTTTCCTCCTCTCTCTCCCAGGGAACAGCAAGAAAAAATGGACAGGAGGGCAGAAGTAGATACCATGACTTGAGATAATAATGAACAGTGTAAGACTGAAAGAAAAAGCCAGGAGGAGGGTAAGAGAATCAGCTGCTAAGAATTTGGGGGGGGGGGGGGGGTTCTGCAGTATGATTACCAGTATGCTTTCTGGTAATTGCTGTAGTTGCCATGATACTTCAACAATTATAAATACTGTAATTCCGGCTGGGCTGAATAACATATTATATATCTTTAAACGTTTAAGTTAATTTCATGGCCTTTGACTCTGTTCTCTTTTTTAATTTTGAAGATTGATGCCTTCTTCTTCCCAAGTATGTCTTTACATTTATTTGAGGTAGCTGAAAGATACTTCAACATCCATTATTTGTACATTTCTTTGGATGTGTCCGTGTGTCTTCATGTAGAGCAAAACAGCCAGCATTCTAACCCTATTACAGAACAGTCTAAACATTAATACCAATAATAAACAGAGGACTTCCTATTCATTTTTTTCTTACCACATTTCTATAATCAAAATATACAAATATATACAAATATTTCAAAACTATGGAAAATTTACCCTTTTCTTCTCCAGCCATTTTAGAAAATAGTTAATCTGAAATCTACCCTGTGATCTATATTTGTAATAATACTTGTTTCTTTAAGTCCTTTCACCTCCCTGTCCCCATGGTAGTAATGCTCTGAATAATTGATTAACTGAATGGTTGGGAAAAATAATCCACTAGAATCCAGAAATGCAATGTTCAGTTGCATTTTACCTACTGTTGAGGACTGGCTTAGATCTAGCATGACACAAGCAGAGTGAAAAACAATGGTGTACTTGTGCTTGATTTAACTGTTCAAGAGCTGGAAGCACACAAGAAACATATGAGGGGGTATCCAAAAGTTTTAATGAGCACTGTTTTAAAAAATTGTCATAAAGTTAGTTTTGATTTGTAGTTGTTAATTTATCTCTTTGTAATCACTATCTAGATTTATACATTTTCCCCAGCGTATCTTGACCCTCTGAATACCTGATATTGTAGACGCCTGCAGATTGCACCTGATGAATCACTTCAGGCACAGCCAGTCACAAAAATAAAGGATGCAATGAGCTGATTTTCTCAGCAACGTGCACTTAGGGAGCAGTTATGACACTGACAAAATTTCATCAATACGCCATAATAACTTCTGGGTGATAATTATTACTTTAGGATACCCCCTCATAAGACGCAATCAGGTATTCGGAGGGTCAAGATACGCTGGGAAAAATGTATATATCTAGATAGTGATTACATCGAGATAAGTGAACAACTACAAATCAAAACAAACTTTCTGTCAATTTTTTAAAAAGGTGATCATTAAAACTTTTGGATACCCTCTTGTATGCGATCTGCTTTGTATAATGGGAGTGAATAACACACATTTGCAGAAGTGGCATTGGGACCCGTCAGTAGTTTAAAAAAACAGACAAAAAATAAAATCAAAAATGACTGAGATGCATTTGTTTTAATTTGATGGATCACAAAATCTTCTTGAGGTCCACAATTCACTGTTATTTTGCTGAGCCAGTTGCACAGTGGAAAATGGTGCTGTATCTTGCCTTTTGGCTAAGTCTAGAAATTAATTTTTGCTGGCATAATAGACCTTGTGCTAATTTAGTGAGTCTGTTTGATTCAGGAGAGCATGTTTATTGGATTATATTCTAGAACAGGCACATGGGCAGTGTGACTTTTGCAGTGTTTGGGGGCTATACGTCCTATCAGCACCAACATTTATAGCCAGTGCTGAGGGATTATAGGAGTGGAAGCCCAAAGACACCAGGAAGTCTTTAGTTGCCAACTTCGCTGTACAGTGTTCAGCCCTTTCCATGGTTGTCCGTTGAGGACTCAGTAACCTTCTACTGTTTATTTTGTTTTTGGGATGACAAAATGGCAGCACACAGAGATATGTGTGTGTGTGTGTGCATATGCACATACACAGAGGATTATCAAAACACCTGAAGTTAATTACTGGAAGGTTTAATTTGGATCTGTGGATCTTTGCATGTCTAATACTGATCATCTCTACCCCCTGTGTACTCTTCTTATCCTTGAATGGCCTTTTGAGATTTTCTACTTAAAACTGCAGCAATAGTCCAAGTTTCTGACACGAACAATAACTGCTATCTCATTTAGGCCTTGTCCAGTTCTTTAGGCATCATGGGAAAATGCTTTTTAGTATTATCCATAAATAGAATGCATAAGTAAGAAGTTAATATTTATTGGGAAATATTAAATTGGGAGAACATGGCTCCCTAGAAAGTGGCTGGACTCTTCAAGTTCTCATCACTCTTAGCTGACACAGCCATTGGTGAAGGATGATGGGAGTTCCAATTCAACAGATTTGTCATCAGTGATATTCAGAGGTATCTGTAATTCATTTTTATTTAAGAAATTATCAGGTTAATTACAGCTACACCTTCAGATATTCAAAGTAAACTTGGCTTTAGATATTTTACAAGGTAGCTGGGCCAAAGCTAACAAAATGAAATTCAGCACAGACAAATGTAAGGTTCTGCACTTAGGGAGGAAAAATGAAATGCACAGATATAGGATGGGGGATACCTGGCTGAATGAGACAACATGTGAAAAGGATCTAGGAGTCCAAGTAGACCGTAAGTTGAACATGAGTCAACAGTGCGAAGCAGCAGCTAAAAAGGCTGATACAATTTTAGGCTGCATCAAGACCGGTAGAAGTATAGTGCTTAGATCAAGGGAAGTAATAGTACCACTCTATTCTGCTTTGCTCAGGTCCCACTTGGAATACTGTGTCCAGTTCTGGGCACCATAATTAAAAAAGAATGTAGAGAAACTGGAGCGTGTCCAAAGGAGGGCGACTAAAATGGTGAAGGGTCCGGAAACCATGCCCTATGAGGAACGACTTAGGGAACTGGGAATGTTTAGCCTGGAGAAGAGAAGGTTAAGATGTGATATGATAGCCCTGTTTAAATACTTGAAGGGATGTCACATTGAGGATGGAGCAAGCTTGTTTTCTGCTGCTCCAGAAAACAGGACCCGGAACAATGGATGCAAGCTCCAGGAAAAGAGATTCCACCTCAACATTAGGAAGAACTTCCTGACAGTAAGGGCTGTTCGACAGTGGAACACACTCCCTCGTAGTGTGGTGGAGTCTCCTTCCTTGGAGGTCTTTAAGCAGAGGCTGGATGGCCATCTGTTGGGGATGCTTTGATGGAGAGTTCCTGCATGGCAGGGGGTTGAACTGGATGGCCCTTGTGGTCTCTTCCAACTCTATGATTCTATGATCCTAAAGGAAGAATATTGTTATACACATTTGATATACTTTCTCATACACTACTGTCAACTTCAACTATTGCAGGTGCTGATAAATGTAACATTTTAGTGTTGTAGAAAATAAGCATGGAAATACTTATTTGCTTGGTAATGTATCCTTTGCCTTGATTTTAAAAATAAAAATTGTCCTCTCACCTTCTAGAATTGCTACCCCCAACTTGTCACCCTCCAGACATTTTGGACTACAATTCCCATTTTCTCTGTATTAACTGGGATGGTGGGAGTTGTAGTCCAACGCATGTAAATGGCACAGATTGGGGAAAGTTGGTTTAGAGCAGAAGTGGGCAAAGCACATCTGCTCCAGCTGTTTCTTTTTCTTTTTCTTGTGACACTGTGTTCTCAAACTGTGCGGTGAAGACAACTTTTTGTTTACCTCCATGAGAGGAGACCAGGGAGCTTTGCACTTGGCCCATAGGGCCCAATGATATCTTGTGCAGGGGCCAAGAAAAAGGCTATTTAAGAGCCTGCCCCCCCCCCCCCAATACCTCTTTTTGCTGGATCCTAGTAATCCCTCACTTACCCTCACAGCAGTGCGAGCATTGCTGGTTGTCTCAGGGCCAGATAGGAATCCCCCCCTTTACTTCTGTATTTTTGTCTACACCATACTATATCTGTTGAGACTTTGATAACTGGCTTGTGACAGTGTCATTTAAATAGGCATCCATCTTGCATTTAGTTGGAGGAGAAGATGTGAGATCAGTGCACCTTGACAACCCCCTGTGGTGGGCTGGTCTCTGGAATAATAATATAATAATAATATTTATTGATAACCCACCTCTCTGAGCAAGCAATCGGGGCGGGGTACAGCAAAATTAAAACAGGTACAGTTAAAAAATTTCTTACACCCCAATCCCTACCTCCCACCCCTTAAAATAGGCTTAAATTAGTACAAGTTAAAAACAGGATATAATACACAAACAATAGAAACAATACAATGGACCCAATAGATCCGGTCAGTCATTCTTTGGCAGCATGGTGTAGCATGAGTATAACTTTGGAGCCAGGGAGATTTAACTACTATCCGGGAAGGCCTGGCGGAAGAGATACATCTTTATAGCTTTTTAAAAGCCTACAAGTGTCGTAATAAGGTGTATCTCGTCCGGCAGGCCATTCCACAGCCTTGGAGTGGTGGCAGAGAAGGCCCTCTGGGAGGTCTGAGACAGCCTGGTCTTCATAGGCTGTAGCAGGTTCCTCCTAGAGGACCGGAGCATGCGGGGGGGGGGGGATCATACTGGAAGAGGCGGTCCCTGAGATAAGATGGACCCAAGCCATGTAGGGCTTTAAAGGTTAACACCAACACCTTGTACTGTGCCCGGAAACTAATCAGCAGCCAGTGGAGAGCGTTTTCTTTGGAGATCTTTAAACTGAGGCTGGATGGTTATCTGTTGGGAGTCCTTTGTGAGTTTCTGCATGGTAGGGAGTTTCTGCATGGATGGCCCTTGAAGTCTCTTCCAACTCTCTAGAGATTATCACACTAAGGTTGATTCCAGAACCATCCCACAATCATCCCATTACCATCCCACAATTATCCCATTGCCAATAATGGGATATTCATTGCCAATAATGGGATGATTGTGGGATGATTCTTGAATTGTCCCTAGTGTGATAATGTTTCTATGATTCTTCTCTGTGGGCCACCTATAATGAAAGCACCGTTGGTTGTAACAAGAAGAGAGACCTTCTCAGTAGCTGCACCCAGATTGTTTTACAGTTTGCTCTTGGAATTCATTCCCCCCCCCCCCCCGATGGCCATCTTCTATCATTGAAGGATTTTCCTGTTACCGTTTTTTTAATTTGTTTGTCTTACACAGCAGATCATGTTTTTTTTGGACAGAAAATGCCAAGAATCTCCCAGCCAGCATGACCAATTGTTGGAGTTGTTGTCCAGGAAAGTAACTTTCCCCAGTTCTACTAATAATGTGGTGGACTTTTTAATCTGCTGTTTGCTTCATTTTTTGATTTTTTAAAACCATTGTGTTCTGCAGTGTAATTTTACTGCACGATTATAAAATGTTAACTACTGTATTGTAAGATATCCTGAGTAATAACCTAAACCTTAGAATGGTAGGATATACATTTTTGAAATAGATGAGTAAATGAAATAAGTAAAATATGGTGATATAAAATGCTGTGTGGAAACTGGATATCCTGTGACAGTTTTATTAGATGCACAAATAATATACATTCTAAGATGACTAAGACAGAATTCATAGCCCAGGCTTTATCTCAGTTTCTCATATAATATAGAGAGAAATTGACATCTTGGCCTCATGATCATCCCAGTGTAAGCTTTTCATCCTTACTCCTACATATCATCGTGGGAGCAAAATATTTGTGGTTACATACTACCAATGAGGCAGTGTGCTATAATTTAGGAAACCATAGAATCATAGAATAGAATCATAGAATCATAGAGTTGGAAGAGACCACAAGGGCCATCCAGTCCAACCCCCTGCCATGCAGGAACTCCAAGTCAAAGCATCCCTGACAGATGGCCATCCAGCCTCTGCTTAAAGACCCCTAAGGAAGGAGACTCCACTACACTCCGAGGGAGTGTGTTCCACTGTCGAACAGCCCTTACTGTCAGGAAGTTCCTCCTAATGTTGAGGTGGAATCTCTTTTCCTGCAGTTTGCATCCATTGTTCCGCGTTCTAGTCTCTGCAGCAGCAGAAAACAAGCTTGCTCCCTCCTCAATATGACATCCCTTCAAATATTTAAACAGGGCTAGAATAGAATAGAATAGAAAAGTGTCATCTGATGGTTAGTTAAGATACTTAAAAGAATAATATTTCTGCCCATTTTTTATGGCTAAGGTGCTTTTAAAATAATAGTGTGTTGCCTTGTCATCTACCTTAACATTCTAAAAAAATGCCTTAAAGGTAGATGAACAAAATCAGGGTTATTTTTAAAAACTGGCTTTGTATAGTTAGTATAGTTTCACTCCCTCTCCTTTTGATTCTCTTTTATTTTACTCTGCCCAGCTTATCTTCCCCAAGTTAATGGATATTTACCCCTTTCTCCTTGCAAACCCAATAGCTCTGCTTATGTGAAAACTGATAGCAGTTTGAACTGTGGAAGGCGGATATAATACAGTAATGTTGCAGCATTCAGGAGAATGTAAAGGGCAGACACATTGCCTCATTCAGATTAAGACAAGGTTGTGAATTAGTTTTTGCTGCATCCTGCTCATTAAGTATGTTTTTAGATTTATTTTGGAATTGTGCTTGGAGGGCCTTGCTCAAGTTACTAGAATCAGATCAGGAAGAGCCTGCTAGTGGATCTTCCCCATGGTAGAGAACCTTGAACTTCTCAGTAATGTCAGTTAAATATTTGCACTTCGTGGGTTTTCAGACTTTGTCCCAGTAAAATTCCAGATGGGGGAGGCAGAAACTATTCCAAAAGTCACAAGGGCAGTGACAAAAAATGCATGGCCAGAATGGTTAGGTTAAATTAAAAACTAATTAAAACATGTTACATGGGCCCGTAGGAAAAGGACCAGTACACACCAAAATCAATTAAAAAAAAAGGAAATTAACTGAATGCCCACCAGTATTGGCCATCAGTAGAACAATTAGAGGAGAAAAAAGCACAGAAGGGACCCAAACTACCTAGTAGAGTTTTTGCTAAATTGCTAAATATAAGGCCTCCCTTGAAAGTAAGACCTAGCAAAGATTTTGTATATAAATATATATACAGTATATAATAAATGTTCATTTTTTCCAACAATAAATGTGAATTCTTCTTCATGGAAAAATAAGACATCCCCTGAAAATAAGACCTAGCACATCTTTGCGAGCAAAAATTAATATAAGGCACTGTTTTATTTTCGGGGAAACACGATATGAAGACGGTTTGTGGTCAAGACAGAGAATTTCAGGACTTAGTGAAGGCTCCTTACTCTGTGAAAACCATGTAGATTGGTGAAAATTATGGTAATTTTAAAACTATTGTAATTTTAATTTCATTTTAAAAAACAAAAGAAAGTTATAACACAGAAAGACGTTAAGATGACCAGTTAAAATAAGACCGCATGGTGCAGTGGTTTGAGTGCTGGACCAGGACTCCAGACAAGGGTTCGAATCACCACTCAATCATGGAAACCCACTGGGTAACCTTGGGGAAGAAACACTCTCTCACCTTCAGAAGAAGGCAAAGACAAATCTCTTCTGAACATTACCTTGCCAAGAAAACCCTATGATAGGGTTGGCATAAGTTGGGAATGACCTGAAGGCACAGAACAACAAACATTAGCTGACATTCTTCCAGTTTTTCTATGGAACCTGAGTAGGATTAACATTTCTGATGTGATAAGATGCTTTATTATGAATTTAACCACTGTGCATAGATATTTGAAGTTTTATGAGCCCAGTTTGAAGCCATCCAACCATACTTATTTTTAACTTGGAAGCAGGAAACATGACCAGTTTGGCTAGATGTTAATAAATATCCTGAATAAAAGTGCAGGGTGAGGGAAAGGTGATGGGGTTGAGGTTTGGGCTTCATGCCCTGCTTGTGAGCATATTAGAAGCATCTGTTTGGCCAATGTTGAAAGTAGGATATTGAGGTCAATAGAGCTGATTAGAAGAATGGTCCTTGTGTTGTGTTCCTATGTTTATGAAATCAAGCATGGGTATCACTAGATCTTTACAAATTATAAAATTATGTACATTTTACCAGCAGAGTGTTAAATTGTTTAGAGAGTAGAGGTGAAAGAATATTCAGTATTATCTGAATAATGGTTAAAACTGTGATGAGAATCCTAGATGTGTGACAATCCTCCCAATTTGGGACTTGCTCTGTCCAAACATTTCATGTGATTTCTTTGTACAGAAAACAGTGTTTTCTGTGCAGAAAATAACACTCTTGTTATCTATGTTATATTTACATTCTGCGCAGAAAATGCTGTTATCTGTGCAGGAATATCATTTTCTGTTATTTATGTTAATGTTATTTTCTTCAAAGAAAGTGCTGCTTTTTGCAAAAATGTCATTTCTCTGCACAGAATAGTTCTTAGCTGCAGTTCCCAAATGGCACATAGTCTTCAAAAACTGTGCAGCTTTCAGTGACTTTCATGCACCGAGGAGAAAAACAATAAAATTGTTATAACATGCTGTACCCCACCCTAAGCCTTGAGGGGAGGCAGGAAAGAACTTAAAAAATGTTGTTATTGTTGTCATCATTATTGTTTGGAAGAACAAAATTTATGAACATTTGCATTCCTAGTAAGATGGAATTTACAGAAATTTGGTGTTCTGATTGCTGGAATTAATTTTTCCTCTATAATTCTTTTCCAGCACAGCATTTAGAATTTTGCTGCAGAATGTGGGAGCTGATGTGTGTGTGTGTGTGCTTATTTAATTGATAACAGCAGAATCATTTTCTCATGAGAGCCATTCACAGTGACATGAGAGTCATTCCTACAGAATGATAGAATATTTTTGACAAAATATTTTGTGATAAAAACTAATTATTTTATCTGGCAGGAAATTTGTCTGATGTAAAGGGATTGCTGAAAATATTAATTTAGGATCAGAAATTGTCAGTTTATTGGCAATATCTCATTCGTATCATATGATCTTGATTAGTTATACCTTTGCACTCTAACTGAAAAGACAGTACACTTCAGGTCATTCCCAATTTATGGCAACCCTTTTTTATATTTCCAAAAGTGTGTTGTGGAGATTCCACTGAAAGCTGATGATTGCACTGTGCTCCAGATTCATAAATCTGGAACTGAAGCAATGTTTTCATAGGGTAAATTCCAGTGACATACCAAGATTGGTTGCCGCATAGTCTGTACCTAATCAGAAAGAATTTTGTGTCTGAGTCAGTTAGTGCTGCCCTGATGATTTTAAGTGTGTGTGGGGAATATAAAGAGATAGTAGTATACCCCATGTCCCCGTGCGCTAGTAAAGTGTGACTGAATGAACTTAACCATAAACAGTGTGGTTAAAAGCCTCCTAACCTTTAAATTGTCATACAGTGATTTTTATCTGTTTGCTGCCTTGTGATACAGGAGAGAGATGAATGTTTCAATAAACCAATAAACTTAACTGTTTCTTCCTTTGAATAATCAACCCTTATTCATTAAGCTAAGAGTAAAACTATTGAGGGCATTCAGATTTACTTCTGAGTAGGCAGTTATAAAGTTGTACGTTGTAGCACATTAGTTCACCTATCAGGGCTTACAGTTGCCATGTATAAAATAGTGTCAAAAAAGCTGAAATGGCTTTTAAAATTGTGGGTGGATTAGAAACCTCACCAATACTGTGAAGTTTACAAATTTGTTGTTGTTAATTACCCTTGAGTGAGCCTCAGATGAGACCTCTCCATGATTACTTGTCCTCCACTGCTCTGCTCAGATCATTCAGTCTTATGCCTATGGCTTCTCTGATTGATTCCATCTATCTGGCATGTGGTCACCCTCTCTTTCTGCTGCCTTCTACTTTTCCTAGCATTATTGTCTTTTCTAATGATTTCTGCCTTCTCATGATGTAGCCAAAATACAACAACCTCAATTTAATCATCTTGGCTCCCAGACATTGTTTAGGCTTGATATTATGAGTTTATTTTCTTCATATCTCCCTTCCTCACTGTCCAGCTCTCACATTTGTACATTATGAAGTACGATGGCTTGGATGATCCCCATTTCAGAGTTACATCTTTGCTCACCAAGATTTTATCCAATTCTTTCATTGCTGCCCTTCCTAATACTAGCCTTCTAATTTCTTGACTGCAGTCTCCATTCTGATTAATGTTTGATCCAAGTCCTGAGGCTTCTTTAACTATTTCAGTTTTCTTGTTATCTAGGATGAATTCTTGTAGATCTTCTGTGGTCATTATTTTGTTTTCTAAATAGTATGTATGAATTATCTGACAAGAAGTAGTATGTTCAACCTCTTCCTTGCCACGTATTGACGTAGAGCCAATACCGGCTGCCAATCCATTTCTTGGCAGAATTTACAGCAGACTATCTCAGAAACCTTATCTCCCTATGTGAGTCTAGCTGAGCCCTGTGGGGGAAGGCTTTCTCTTGGTTTCATCAGCATCACAGGGATGCCTGGTGAGAACATTGGTGAGAAACTACTCAGTAGCTGCCCCCAAGTTGTGGAGCTCAGGAGGTTCAGTTCCCCCCCCTCTCTGTTTTCTGTCTGTAGTCATGCAAAGTCCTTTTTTTGTTTATGTAGGCATTTGATTTCTAATACATTGTGGCAGATGGAGTATTAATACGAGTATTGTTTCTATATTTTGCTTTTAACTTACATTTTTTTAAACTGGTGTTTCTAAAACAGAAGTCTAGTTTAATTGTGTTTTAAAGTTTGTATTAAGAGCTTTATATTTGTATTAAGAGTTTTATAATTGTATTTAATTTTTTAACAGGTTGCACACAGATTTGGACCCTGTGTTAGCAGAAAGGTGGGATATAAATAAATGAATAAAATTTTCTAGGAGGTAGCTGTTTTATTCAGTTGCAGATAAAACACCAATTTCCCAGTGCCTGAAATATTAACAACTTTAATTTTACATAGTTTGTCAAATTGCTTATATATGGTTTGAGGGCTCCATACATATGATGGAGGGTTTGCCAAATTATAGTTGTTATTCTTTTAGGCTCCACAATATTGGGTGGGTGGGAAGGGATAATTCTGAATTTTATTGTATTTTATGTATTTTAATCTGCTGTAACCTGCCCGGATACCTAGTGATTGGACAGTCTATTAACAACAACAACAACAACAACAACAACAACAACAACTTATATTCCTTTTGGGAAGACATGGTCAGGAATTATGTGATAGTATTTAAATCCCTGAGAAATGACATGGGGGTGGCATTATGAGATGGAAAGTAACAACTGTGGTACTTCCTAAAGTGGGCTGTTGGAAAAACATAGAGTGCATCTCAGGAGTTAGCCATTTTGTGGAAGGAGGACCATTCCCTAGCTGCATTGCTAGGTACAACTTCTGGTTGTCATTTCCAGCTGATTCATGGTTGAAATTTGTTTTTTCTTTTTTTAATGCCTGCGGGTTTTGGAGTTGGGAAAACGGCAGTCTTTATATTTATGGATGGTTGAAGTAATTTGGTTCAGTTTTCATATAGAAAGTTATCCAAGAAGTAATGCTAATTTTTTAAAAATAAAATAGGGAAGGGGTGTCTTTTAGGGCTTCAAGGGAGTTAAACGAAACTCCAGGAGCCAAAAAATGAATTTCCCTGGCCATTTCTTTCCCACCCCTAGTATAAGTGTACAACACTATTATAGCACAGGCGCCACCCCTCAGTTTTCACAGACTTGGAGTCCATGTCCCATGCTCGTTCATGGGTGGCAAATGGAGAGTGACAAATTGGGATGTGTGCCTGTGGTGCCTACCCACGGGTGCCCTTGGGCATGCACAGCCATTGAAGCAAATTGATCTTGAATATTTGTGATTTTTCGATTTCTTGGGGGGGGGGCAGAACGGATTTCTCACAAAAAGCAGAGGGGCAACTGAAGTTTGCTACTACTTTCACTGGTGTGGCTGAATTTTTCAGAATTCTGGAATCTGTATTTCGTGAAGTACTTGGAATTCTGTCCTAGGAGAGGGCCATCACACTTAAAGTGATTCAGAATCCCTGTAAATTTATAGTATACATACAGCTTAAGACAAAAGAACCAGCTGGCTGATCCTATAGCCATATAAAGAAGCCATAATATGTAAATATCAGTTATGTACTTTGGATCATTGCTGAGCAGTGCTGTTCTGTTCATATACATTTGGCCCTCCTTATCCACAGATTTTTTTATCCATTGATTCAAGCATCCATAGCTTGAAAATATTTTTAAAAAGTATAAATTCCAAATAGCAACCCATAATTATAATGATGATGATGATGATGATGATGATGATGATGACAAGGTTCCCCATGACATTCTTGCAAACAAGCTTGCAAAATGTTGACTAGACAAGGTAACCATTACATGGATTTGTAACTGGTTGATTGGCCGCACCCAAAGGGTGCTAAACAATGGTCCCTTTTCATCCTGGAGAGAAGTGACCAGTGGGGTCCCACAGGGCTCTGTCCTGGGCCCAGTGCTATTCAATATCTTTATTAATGACTTGAATGAAATTATTGAGGGCCTAGTTATCAAATTTGCAGATGACACCAAATTAGGAGGAGTAGGTAATACCCCAGAGGACAGGATCAAAATTCAAAATGACCTGAATAGACTAGAAAGCTGGGCCAATGCTAACAAAAAGAAATTCAATGCAGAGAAATGTAAGGTTCTGCACTCAGGGAGGAAAAATGAGATGCACAGATATAGGATGGGGGACACCTGGCTGAATGAGACTATGTGTGAAAGGGATCTAGGAGTCCAAGTAGACCATAAGTTGAACATGAGTCAACAGTGCAATGCAGCAGCTAAAAAGGCCAATGCAATTTTAGGTTGCATCAATAGAAGCATAATGTCTAGATCAAGCAAAGTAATAGTGCCACTCTGTTCGGCTTTGGTCAGGCCCCACCTGGAATACTGTGCCCAGTTCTGGGCACCACAATTCAAAAAGGATGTGGAGAACCTGGAGCGTGTCCAAAGGAGGGTGACTAAAATAGTGAAGGGTCTGGAAACTATGCCCTATGAGGAACACCTTAGGAAGCTGGGAATGTTTAGCCTGGAGAAGAGAAGGTTAAGAGGTGATATGATAGCCCTGTTTAAATAATTGAAGGGATGTCACATTGAGGAGGGAGCAAGTTTGTTTTCTGCTGCTCCAGAGAACAGGACCCGGAATAATGGATGCATGCTCCAGAAAAAGAGATTCCACCTCAACATTAGGAGGAACTTCCTGACAGTAAGGGCTGTTCGACAGTGGAACACACTCCCTCGGAGTGTGGTGGAGTCTCCTTTTTTAGAGGTCTTTAAGCAGAGGCTGGATGGCCATCTGTCGGGGATGCTTTGATGGAGAGTTCCTGCATGGCAGGGAGTTGGACTGGATGACCCTTGTGGTCTCTTCCAACTCTATGATTCTATGATGTTTATAGCCCGCCCAAGCACTAGGCATCCTGGCGGGTTACAACAGATTTAAAAACATAAAATACAATGTATTTTCATTGTATGTAATAGCTACCATTTTGCTATGTCATTTTATTTAATGAGACTTGAGCATTCACTGATTTTTGTTATCCCAGGGGAATCCTGGAACTGAACCCCAGCTGATAACAGGTACCCACTGTATGCAAAGAAGCAAGTCCCCTTGTTTTCAATATGGCTTATTCCTATGTAAATGTGTATAGAATTGCAGTCCAGTTTGTTTTTTAGCAACTGGAAATCTTTGGACTCATTAGCAACATAGTGGGGGATACAGACAGGTGCTTTGCGCCATCTTGCCAGAAAACTAGGGCTAGATGGGGGCTGGGCATTCAGATGCCCAGAAGCCCTAGGCCACAGCTGCACTGCCTTCATGGTTCACCCAGTTCATGGGTGTGTGTGTGTGTGTGCCATGATGATGTACACATGGTGCCGCATCCAAATGGCGCCACACCGTACGTCATTGGGGCATGCAAGTGTGCCAATCGCGCCCCTTCCCGGAAGCAGCCAAAAGCAATTTCTTTTGGCCAGCATGTCGGTGCTACAGCGTTCGGCTGCTGCAGCACCAACCCAGGGCAAAGGCCTGTCTGTTGAGCCCCATAGTTACAGAATATACATAACAAATCTTCTGACGTGCGTGCTATAATTTGCTTCACAATTTGTCTGAATTCATCAACCTTTGTTTTAACATTTAGAATGAACATAGGATATGTTAACTATCAAGTCTCCATCCTCTAGATTCCTGGATGTTGTAGTTTGGTGAGGTACATATAATTTTCTGCTAGACAGTTCTAATGTTTCAACTTATGGGAGTACAGTAGAGCTGCCTAGCAGAACAGAATCCTTATAGCCTCAACAAATTACAAATCACAGATGTGTTTGGTTTTTTGTTTTTTTTTTTTTTTAGTGTGACCTCTATGACTCACACAGATGGGCTATCCTGCTCAGATCATCTTCTGGAATCTTCTAGAGCATTACATAAACCTTTTGACAGTAGCCCCACCTATCTCCAGCAGCCCTATATAGGGTCCTTCCTACCAAAACAGCCAGTTCTTTCTTTCTTTCTTCTTTCTTTTTTATTTGCCACTTCAGCAGTGTCAATAGAAACCATTTATGGTCTCACCAAAATACAAATCCCAGTTTCCTATGATGCCATGACTGTTAAAGTGGTATGGTGCTAATAAAACCTTGTTGTGCATATACATTTTTACATGTGTGTATGTATGCCCCTTCAGGTTGCCTGTTAATTTATTGTGACCCCATGAATTTCATTGAGTTTTATTAGGCAAGAAATACTCAGAGGTGCTTTTGCCATTTCCTTCCTCATAGCTAGAGTCGATTCACTGTGGCGACACAGAGTTCAGAGGCTATTCCTCTGATGGATTTATTTGCCTCTGAGTTTGCCATTTACTGACACATCTGATTTCGATGAAAACTGACTGGTACAAAATAGCTTTTCCATATTTATGCGTCAAATATGAATCTATGCAAGAAAAACAACAAGCCACCACTCTTTTTCATGCTTTACATGTTTTTATTGTCCACACGAAGTAGAGCTGTAAACTTCCTGAGTGAGAGAATGAGACTGAAAGAGGAAATGTAAAGCTAGAGATTGTGAAAACACACAAAACAAACAAAACAAAAACAAACAGCTTCATTTATATACCGCTTCATACCCTTAAGGAGTGTCTAAGCGGTTTACAATTGTAAGCTATTTGCCCCCCAACAATCTGGGTACTCATTTTAGCGACCTCGGAAGGATGCAAGCCTGAGTCAAGCTTCAGCCCTTTGCTGGTCTTGAACTCGCCACCTTATGGTTTTGAGTGAGTGGCTGCAGTACAGGCATTTAACCACTGTGCCACCAGAGCTGTGCTCTTCAGAGTTAACTAAACTGGAATGAAACCGAGTCAACATTACATATACCTTCTTGAATTAATCTAATTTATAAAATTTACAATAGCTCTTCTTTCTCCCAGGGGACCAAGAAATACCGCAGTTGTTTGCCTCTCTGAATAATAATCATCACCTCTTCATTCACCCCCTCCACCCCTTGCAAAGAGTATCCTGACTAGTATGTGCCAAGCAAGCTGCTCATTGAAAGAAGTCATCTTGAGGCATAAACTCTTAAGGAGAGTAGTTGTGTATGCGAATATGATCCTCAGTATCAGTAATAGTCCCCTAGTGCTATCCCTTTAATTCAGAAGTGTTGATCTGAAGAGTGTCGTGTCGCTCAAATCAGATTGCCTGCTTAATATTTAAGATGACTGTGAGAGAATCATTTGATCCTCTCAGATTGGTTTGTGTGTTGCCAGGCATCCTGACAGCACCAGGGTTCCCACCTCCCCTTGTACGACCTGAGTTTCTGCCTGGAGGGTGGCTGGGAATGGGGAGGGTATTTGTTGTTCATATCTAACCTGCCAAGGATATATATACTGGCAGCGTCTCTGCTGACAGAACAAAATAGTTCCACAGCACTTTAAAAAAAAAAAGTGCTGCTTGTGCTAGAGGGAGGCAGGACTTACGGTTCAGAAGGAAGTGAATTGGATAGGTCAGGAGACTGTACCATTTGTGAACTCCCCTTTTCCTTTTATATTCATCTGTCAGATATACTGTAGGCGTGCTCTATGCTTGCCGTGCTCAATGCAAAGCAGGGAGAAAGCAGTCTTTAAAAGAGAGAGAGGGGGAGAGGGAGAATGAACTGCAGTTGCTTCTTTTCCTTTCATTCTTTTTTTTAAAAAATTATTATTCCCTTCTCATCCTCCTTCTGTCTGGCCAATCCAGGCACTTGTGCTCAAGTTGGAAGCTGTTTGAAAACTAACATGGTTTGATCCTCTAACTGCATGTTGGGTAAATTCAAAACCCACATGGTTGTCCTCTTGCAGTGCGATAATAAGTCACATCTGATGGACATTTTCTCTGCTTATAGCATAGTAATGAATGTCTGAGAGGCACGACCTTTCATAAGACAGCCCACACTATTGGCTTTCTGCCCAGAATATTGCTGCAACCCTATCTGTGATTGGTTATCTCCCGATCATGCATTGCTTCAGAAGGGGAAAACGGCCGCCTTTTTAATAAATCTACAATGGCTGTCTGCAATATGCTGTACTGTAAGTATTTTGTTTGAGTCAGAAAGAGTGTCATGCTGTGCAGTAGTAGACTGAGGGAGCACATGGCAACGTTATTATGTTGTGAGACATCAGTGACATGCTGCTTGGTAAATTTTAATGTATCTGTTTTTTCTACAGGTTGGTACTAAGAAGTGCCTTTCCTGACGTCTCTGCTGCTTGGAACCGCTTCTAGAGCAGTCTCTGCTTTTGCCTTGCTTGCTGCCAGCTAGACTGCGACGACAGCACATCCACCCTCCACCTCTAGTCCAGCCACCCCTCCCCTCATTTCTACTTATAATCAAGAGAAAGAGCTCTAAGCATCAAGCATTGCCCTAGGCTGCTTTAGTTATTCTTATAGAAGTAAAAGTTTGCTGGAAAAGTGAGCTGCCTTCTGCCAGAAAGGAAAAAAAATATTAAAGAGAGGAGAAAAATAATCTTCAATTTGTTGCTCTAAACTGCTGCCTCTGTCTGTGCCAAACTAATCGATACCAATTTCACCACACCAAAAAATATTAAAATTTTAAAATATATATATTGCAAATTCAGCTGTGTGGAGATCACCTTTCAGACAACTTTTCCTGATATCAGCTTGGAAATTCTGTGTTGAAGGGTCTGCCACGTTTTGCTGCTTGCATTTTGGGCTCAATCTGGCACTCCAAATGGGTAAATGAGAGCACAAGGCTACTTCCAGGCCATACTTTTAAATGCTGATTTTACTTAATCTTAGCATTTCTCTAAGTACAATAAATAAATAAATCCCCTTCTTTTGATTTATAGTTTTGTGCTGTGACTTTCTAGTGAAAATCTTTTCCTTCCTGTTGTGACAACACAATTTTACATCTTTTAACATTGGGCTGGGGGCTTGGGGAAATATTTTGGAGGTGACATTTTTCATCATTTCCAGTCTTATCAGTTTGGCCTTCTTTTTTTTTTTTAATTTGTTCATTTCATTGACAATTTTAACTACCTGTAAAATCTAAACATGGCTGTAAGTGTCACACCAATCCGAGACACAAAATGGCTAACACTGGAAGTGTGTCGAGAGTTCCAAAGAGGGACTTGCTCACGACCAGATACGGAATGTAAATTTGCACATCCATCGAAAAGCTGCCAAGTTGAAAATGGACGAGTAATCGCCTGCTTTGATTCATTGAAAGTGAGTAAATGCTATTTCTTTTCATGACTAAGGCAAAAAAATGACTGCAACATTTCTAATCCATAAAATTTTGTGGTTTTGGTGATACTCATTTTTCTCTTTTAATACTAAATTTACCCTTTTAATATTCTTTGTGATTTGAAAAACTACGAGTTAACGATATAAGAGACTGTGGGCATTTTAAGAAAAGCCAGGTTCAGTTCCTTTAGGCGCTATAAAAAATGCTCTGTTTTCTTGAAAGTGTTCCTGCATCCATGTCTCAGTATAATAACATATCTTTATTTTTTTTATTCTAAGATACACCAGTTTTTGAATTCCAGAAGAGTAACAGTGTTAGTACTATGGAAAGCAAAGAGTCAGATGGTATCTTAAGGACTAACAAATTGATGCATGCACTATTACAGTATATGCTTGTGTCTGCCTTGTTAAATCATCTGGTGATGATTTAACTCTAAAAGTTCATCCTGCAGTCAATTTCTTCATATTTAGAGCATGACAAACTGTGATTTAGTTTTCTTGTGTAGAACAGTGGACTGCTAGTATTGTGTGTATGTATTGTGGGGGAGTGAGGGAGGTAGAGATAGCAATAGTCTCTTGAGCAGTTCATTAGTTCTTTCTGTCTCTAATCAGCAGATAGGAAATTCAAGGTTTGTGAATACTTTGTTCCTGAAATTGTGTCAGATTTAAAGAAACATTTGACTTATATTGTATACATTTCAACTTTTAAAATTCTTATTTATATAGTAAGTGTGTTATAGATATATTACCAACTTAAGAAAATAACAGATGGTTAAGTTATTCAGAGTTGCTGTTTTCAAGTATATTTCTACCTTCACTAGTCAGATATGAGCAAATCTTCCACTCTAGACTTTAGTCTTTAGAATTCTATAATTGTTTTATACTGATCATACAGACTATAGCCAGCTGGACAGAATCATAAAATCAATTGAACTCACCTAAACCAGCACTTATCTAAATCTCATTGATTCAGTGAGTCTACCACAGTTGAAAATAACATTGGAATTTAGGTATCAGAGTGCAATCCTGTGTACACTTACCTGGAGAGACAGCCCTATTGAACAAGTAGGAACTTGCTTCCAAATCACAATACATGGGATTGTACTGTATATCATAATGCTACACAGACTGTTGTTGGCCACCCAAAGGAAAACCCTAAGGCAAAGCTATTATGAGTTTTTCTTAGTAAGATTTGTTCAGTGCAGGTGGGATGAGAGGTTTCAATTTCCTTCCTCTGAGCTTGAGAAAGTATGAGTTGGTCAAGGCCTGATACAGATGGCCCAAAGGGCTGTCTGTAAGACATGATTAGGGTTAGGGAGGGTGCAGCATCTACATCCTCCCTAACCCTAACACATATGGACACTGCCATTTTAAAATGGCAGCGTCCATACGGATGTGCCATGATGGTGTCATGGCGTGTGCAACGTTTAAACAACACTGCACACACCTAACATCTAGGCACCGCAGGCACCACAGTGCCGAAAGGAGCTCAGAAACCGAGCTCCTTTATTGGCGCTGGTCCTTGGCGTGGCCTTTAGATGGCTGTGCCAAGGATACAGAAGGGAAAAGGGCCGCGGCGGTGACCCCTTTCTCCCCTCAGTAAAGCCGGGGATAGCGGGGTGCAATGGGTGCCCAGGGCGCCCGCTGCATCCCGCTTTCAGACCGTGGAGAAGCGGCAGTTTGATGCTTCTCCAACAGCCTGGGGAAGCGGGAGGATTGGGCCTCTGGGGCTGCCGGTGAGGCAGCTCTGGCCCCATCCTGCCACTTAAAGGGGCAGCTGCAGACTGCCCCCAAAGGGCGGTCTGTAAAGCCCCCCAGTGAGTTTTCATGACTGAGGAGAGATGTAAACCTTGGTCTCCTGGAAACTTAACAAACCACTATATCATGCATGGGTATACAATCTTAAAGTTTATCCAGGTGAAGCACCTGGATGGTACCAGTTGATTCAAATGAAACAGAATGGATTTAAATCTAAGTACATCTGCTTAATTGTGTCTTAAGTACATCTGCTTAATTTTGTCCAATCAAGAATCGGACTAGCTTTTTATGTTAAAGAAAATAACAACAGCTGAATATATGAATTCATATGTTTGGATAATGTAAGCAGGAATGATACTTTTAATGTTTGAAACTGAACTTAGATAAACTGGAAGCTGCAGGGGAAATGTGAGTGCTTGATTGTTTTCATTAAAACGAAACAATGTTGCTCCTACAGTATATATAATTGGACTTGGAATTTTATTTATTTTTTTGGAAAGGCACTCGTCATCTCATTTATGACTGAATTTGTTTATGCTTACTGACTGGTGAGCAGTCAGTCACAGTAACTGTAGAAAAAGCAAATTCTTTTCTTTTTGTTTGTTTTAGTGTGTGAATGCCAGGCCATGGTGTATTACACCCCAGATCAGCTAGGATGTTTTTGTTTTGGAGTATATCACTGTGTCATTTTTATCTGTTTTTGATCTTTTTGGATTCTTCAAAATTGGTAAACAGATATTTTTAAAAAATGGCTACAAAGTTGTTTAAATTGGTGATCCAATAATTTGTCATTTAATTTTGCTGCTTTGTGACCTTCTTCTTCATCATTATCATGTTTAAAGGCTAAAGGTGCTTTCCACCAGTTTGTGCTGCAAGATGATTTCTGCCTATTCTAGTGGAATATGTATCGAGTGGTTACACACATGGTTTTGTGCTAAAGAAAGGAGACAACAGCAGTGATGTGAAATGGACCCAAAATATCCAGTACTGTGGTCTAGCTATGAGAAAATAATGCAGTTATCATAATATATAGCAATATAATATGTTATTATTATAATATTATAATGGTATTATTTTTCATTTTTACAATAAATGTGAAATTGTGGTTTTAAAGTTACCTTTAAGTTAAATTCTGTAGGAAGACTACATGTCTTCTTGGAGTTGGGCCCGTCTTCTGCATCTGAAACTGGAAGAGAAACTTTTTGTGTGATTTCAGCTGCCACATCTGGCAAACTGATGCTTATATATATCATGAGTTTGCTGCAGTGGGCGTAGATCTTCAATTCTGCCTCATTTATGACTGTATGCATTTTACTGATTGACTGGATAGTCAGTGAGTAGTTTCTTGTCTGGTCAGCGTTTGGTGAAGTAGGAATTACCATGTCATGCCAGTTTGGGAAGCTTTTGTAAACTTATAAGAGAGTTCCTTCTGTTCCATTCCTCATCTCTGAAGCCACAAACATTTTTTTATATCACATTTTCAGTTTAAATGGAAGTCTCAGAAGCTTGTAATAATTGGATAACATTTTAAAAGTGTAAAATGTCAGTGCAAATCTAAATACAAGAATGGATTATAAAGGGGAGTGGAGCTGAGAAGGTCTGCAGCAGTCAACACTAAAAACAGTAGATTATTAAAATACTGGTATAAACAGATAAAAAAATAATAATCGTTTAGTGTTGAAAACAAGATCTTTGGTGAAAGGTGTCCCTTTATGGGAAGGAAGCATAGCTTAGAAAAGTTACTCTGTGGACTACAGGTCTCAGAATCCCCCAGCCTACTTGCCTATCCAAAAGAGTGAATTTTCCAAGCTCTGGGAGGAAGGCTTATCACCACCTACAGAAAGGAAAGACAAGAAAGAAAGACTTCCAAAGTCCTTGATCTTAGTTCTTGGCCAGATTCATCAGAGACTGGATGGTTCTCTCTATATTTGAATTCCATGCAATATTGATTGTTAAATGTTAAACCCATTATGCTTTGAACTTGAAACAGTATTAGTAGCCAGTGAACTGTTTCAAATGTGGTCTGATGTATTCTATATGACATGTCCCTATAGTTAGAACGTCTGTAATTTAAAATGAATGAAGCTTGCTAGTAGCCTTTAAAGGTGTGGACATTGAGTCCTTGGTATCCTCTGGGGTTTGTTTCCAGGACCCCCTGTGGATACCAAAATCTGTGGATTCTTAAGTCCCATTAAATACAGTTGAATAGTGAAATGATGTCCCTTACATATAAAAGCAAAAATCAAGATTTTCTTTTTGGTATTTATATATTCTTTTTAATATTTTAAAGCTGTGGATGATTGAATCCATGGGAAAAAATATGTGGATGAGGAGGGATGACTGTATGATGTATGTATGATGCACTACAGTCATCTAAGCTGGAGCCTCATAGACAGTGGCTAACCTGTCAAGGAAGTTGTCACACAGGTAGATAATAGCTGTAGTTTGGTAAAGATGCTTTGTGTCACTGATTCCATTAATTCATCTTAGATTAGAGTGGATTTAACAGCATCTTCAAGCTGAAAAAGCGATCCAGCACAAAATTACTCACATGGATATATATGTGGGCCAAAATGAGCCTGTAAACATTTTTGTGGGCTATTAACTTTTGTGGTTTATTTGCATGACTGGTTTATATGATCAGTCACCATGAGAGAAAGCTCCTTAATTCCCTTCATGTTTTGATTTAATTCCATTATCCAAGGTTCAAGTGGGCCAGTTATAAAGAATAGATTTGCCAGCTATTTATGTGCTTGACATACTTCTGCTTCATCTTGACATAAGTGGTTCCAAGCTGGTTCATATATATTACCTTAGTTGACTTTCTTGTGCATTTATCTCAGGCCTCGGACACTTGCTTTGTCTTCTGAGACAAGTAAAACCTGTAACTGGAAAAAACAAAATGTTGGTTATTTTCTAGTCTTAGACTACAAATTATCAAAAGAAGTGCGCATACTTGCAGTCAAACTCTTAAACCTCTTTATGAGCCTTTATCATGAAAATTTTCCAAATTATTCAGAGAGTTGTTCACAGAGTTGTTTACAAGAGATGTGGCTCTACTGGGATGAAGAAAATTACAGGTCCTTCACATTATACTGCTTGTGCTAGTGTGCTCCTCACATGAACATGCAAATATGCATTAAAATAGCACTTGGTAAACAGTGCTGTAGCTGTCACCTTCTGGATACACACATTGGGGCTTTTTAGATTGGCAGGAAAGTGTGACATGAAGCTGCCTTTTCCTTAATGCTTAGCAGCTGCACTGCAGCCTTTAGACGGAGCTGCGCTGTTCCGCAGTTTTTAAAAAAGAAGCTGGGAAAACCAGCACCTTTTTAAAGGCACCTTTTCTCCCCTAAAATGCAAAAAAAAAGAAAAAAGAAAAAAAAAAGCGTTTTCATGGCACACTTTCCCTTTTTCTCATCTAAAGGCTAGACTTTCATGCAGCCATGAACACACTTCTTTTTGCCAATCTAGATCAGGCCATTGGTTAATTCAAAATCTGAGAAACAATAATGCAGAGTGATTATATTGTAATGCTACTATTTGTCCTCATTATGTGATGTTTTCGTTCTTTCAAATGAGCTGTCTTGCAAGGAGTGTTTCTAAAAAGTGGAGCATGAATTTATGAAATACATACATACATAAATAGCATACACAGTGTTAAGGAACAGAGTATGGGCCAGTAATAAAAAATGACCTTTTTTCTTAGTGTTCTCTTTGAAAAAACAACACCTCATGAATACTGAGGCAGATCTGAATGGAACAGAGGGAGTTTGTCTATGACCTAACTTTCACATAGTCCATAATCTCTGCTTATCTTCAATGTCTTCAGTATTTTGAATAAAATCTTCAAGCCCTTGGAGACCACTATGATTTATTATCATTATTTGGTGATCACAGAATATGTGTGATAGATATATTCCCCAGATATTTTCAGTTCTAGTACCCTAGTTAATTACGTTCATTCATTTGCTTATTTAGAAAATTACATGCATGACATTCCCTGCCTTTTTTCCTTTAATAAAGAAATCATAATGCACATATTAGGCTATAGGGGAAAAGCCTGTAAAACTTCCTAAAATGGTAGACAAACATTAGTTAAGTAACAGCATTCATTCAAAATGAATGAGGTAGCATGGAGAGCTTCCTTGTCCTCAGCTGTATTTTTAATCAAGGCAGGCATCTTAACAAGATATGTTGAAATAGTCAAAGCTGAAGGGAGATGTCATCACAGGAAGAACTTCAATTGTCAGGACTGAGCCACATGGTCATAAATACCAAGTCAGTTTCCAAGTGAAACATAGTAAAGTTTGCTGGTCACCCAGAGACTAGGACATGGAGCAATGGATGCAGGAAAAGAGATTCCACCCAAACATTAGGAAGAACCTCCTAACAGTAAGAGATGTTCAACAGTGGAACATACTCCCCCGTAGTGTGGTGGAATCTACTTTGCAGGTTTTAAAATAGAGGCTGAATGACTATCTGCTAGGGGTGCTTTGATTGTGATTTCTTGCATGGCAGGGGTTTGGACTTGATGCCCCCTGAGATTTCTTCCAGCTCTGTGATTTTGTAGCCTGAAACAGATGGCTGCTTTGGAGGCCACGGGGCTTTCTAGATTGGCAGGAAAGTGTGACATGAAGTTGCCTTTTCCTTAATGCTTAGCAGCTGCACCACAGCCTTTAGATGGAGCTGCGCTGTTCTGCAGTTTTTAAAAAAGAAGCTGGGAAAACCAGCACCTTTTTAAAGGCGCTTCTTCTTCCCTAAAATGCAAAAAAAGGGTTTTCATGGCACACTTTCCCTTTTTCTCATCTAAAGGCTAGAGTTTCATGCAGCCATGAACACACTTCTTTTTGCCAATCTAGAAAGCCCCAATGAGTTCAGATGACACATACCTCAAAAGTGGCCACATTGCAAACATACAATGGATAATGGAGTGCACAAGGAAATTCCAAAAGAAAATCAGCATGTGTTTTATAGATTATAGCAAAGCCTGCTATAGCCTTATAGATTATAGCAAAACATAGATCATGAAAGGCTATGGAATGCCCTTAAAGACTTCGAGTGCCAACACACCTGATGGTCCTGATGAGGAATCTGTACTCAGGAGAATAGACTACTGTCAGAACAAAACACAGAGAAACAGAACGGTTCCCAGTTGGCAATGGGGTCAGACAAGGCTCTATCCCTTCACGCTGTCTGTTCAACTTGTATGCAGAACATATTATAAGAAAAGCAGGCCTGGACACAGAAGAAGGAGGAGCGAAAATAGGAGGAAAGAATATCAACAATCTAAGCTACATAGATGACACCATAGTGCTAGCAGAAAGAAAGTGCAACGAAAAAAAATAATGACCACAGAGAATCTACACAAATTTGACTTAGACAATAAAGAAATAGAAATAGTTCTCATACCTGGGATCAAACATTGATAGAAATGGGGATTGCAGTCAGGAAATCAGAAGAAGATTAAGAATGGGGAGGGTGACTATGAAAGAACTAGAAAAGATTCTAAAATTCAAAGATATACAACTCAGCACAAAAGTTAGAATCATACAAACCATTGTATTTCCTATTACCATGTATGGATGTGATTGCTGGACAGTTAAGAAAGAAGACACAGAGAAAATAAATTAGCAATAGCAATAGCAAGTACATTTCTATACTGCTTGTCAGTGCACTTAAGCATTCCCTTAGCGGTTTACAAAGTGTAAGCTAATGGTCCCCAACAATCTGAGTACTCATTTTAGCGATCTTGAAAAAATGCAAGCCTGAGCTGAGCTTGAGCCCTTTTGCTGGTATTGAACTTGCAACCTTATGGTTTGTGAGTGAGTGAGCATTAAACCCCAATGCCACCAGGACTCCTTCAATTCATTCAAGATGTGGTGCTGGAGAAGAGTGTTGAAGATGCTGTGGACAGACAAAAGGACAAGCAAATGGATCCTAGAGCAGATCAAGCCAGAAATCTACCTGGAAGCCAAGATGACAAAACTGACGCTGTTATACTTCGCACACATCATGAAAAGGGAGGACTTGTTGGGGAAAAAAAATGCTAGGAAAGGTAGAGAGAAGTAGAAAGAGAGGAGGGCTGCATGCTAGATAGATGGACTCGAAGGTCACGGGTATGATTTCACAAGAATTAAGCAGAGTGGTGGAGGACAGAAGGTCTTGGAAATGTCTTGGAAATGTCTCATCCATAGGATTGCCATGGGTTGAGATCGACCTGAGGGAAGTTAACAACAACAGTATAAGATGTTCTCTAAGATGGAGAGGGGGATTTTGGGGCAAAGTAGACCACCCCAAAGGAGCAGCTTGAAGCCGCCTCTGAGAGAGCTGGGTTGGAGCCACAGCAACATCATGCCATGGCCCCAATCTTGCTTTTTGCCAGGCCAGAAAGGAGCAGCAAAATGCCACTCCGTTTTGAACTGGCAAAATCCCAGCTTTTCCCTCTCCATCGTGGCTTTATGGCATTCCTGTGGCATGTAAATACCATTCTGTTGGAGCGCTGTGAAGCCAGCCCATGTGTGGGCAGCTTGAGAGCTTCTGGGCAGTGTTGGGGCATGTGGTGTGCACATGCCATGCCCCCAAGCTGCTGGGAAGCCGGCGTTTCTAGCCGTTCTGTTTCGGCTCTTAGTCTGAGATAATTAGTCTCAAAGCTGTAAAGGTCAAGACCAGCACTTTGAATTGAGCTTGGGAGAAACTGGCAGCCAATGTAGTTGTCTCAAAATAGGTGAAACATGAGAGTGTTTGCCCATGCCTGTCAACAGGCAGGATGCCATGTTTTGCATTAGCTGAACTTTCTAAACTGTCTTTGTAAGCCATCCCCCTGCCGGGGGTATTGCAGTAGTCAGTCTGAAAGCTACCTAAGTATGAGCATCAGTGCTGATCAACAAAATTTAGGGAAAGCTGCAAGTAAAAGTTTCAGATATGCTCGAATGTGGAAAAGTTACTTTTTTGGATTATAGCTCTCAATTGCCATGCTAGCCACAGATTCTGGAGATCCAAAAAGTTACTTTCTCAATGTCTGAGTATACCTTCCATATGTTACAAAGTAGTCTTTGTTACAACTCTTTATATACATACATTTGCACCAGACAAGGGGTTGGAATAAATGACCCTTGGGGGTTCCTTTTAGTGCTTATGATTTTACAAATATACCAGAAATTACTGTTCTTCTTCTGGCAGCAAACAAAATCACCCTTTATCCCAATTTAATGTCAGATTTTAATTAGTTTTCTGCTTAATGGAAATCTATATTCTTTAAAAATGCATTTCCATTTTGGCATTTAGGCAATTAAAGGAAAGACAAAGTTGTATTTTGAGGCTGGCCAAGCTAGAACTGAACCCTGGTCTCCAGAGTTTAGTCCAGTACTTAAACTACTATGTCACATGGGATCTACTACCCCAGCTTTCTACTCAATGGTAAACTTACAATGTAGTTCTGTAGATGTCTATTTGAATGTAACTCACGTTGAATTCACTAGAGCTTACTCCCAAATATGTGGGCATAGGATTGTAGCCTTAAAATATTAAATATAGAATGTGTCAGAAATGTTTGCGATTCTGTTAAAATAAGATATATTGTATGTAATGGGCTGAAATATTTAATGATTATTTTATTTATATAAAGTATATTTATGTAAAAATCCATGCACACAAGAACAAATAATCCAAACTTTTTGCACCGTGGAAAGGGCACCTTTGCCACTGCAGCGGCACCTTCTGGTGCTCCACAGTGGAAAAATTTTTGCTCCCTATTAAATATTTTGGTGCATTTTTGCATTTGGACTGTTGCCTTAGAACAGTAGTTTGTGCAAATATTTTTGGGGTTTTTGCAAAAAGCCCTGAAGTGCAAAAACATTGAGCTCACTTTATTCTTGTTGACAAAAAAGGTGGGGGAGCATGCTTTACTTCCTTAGCTAACTAATAATACAATTGGAAGAATGGTTATAAAGCCATTAAGATGTCAATAATTTAACCACCACTGAAATGCATATAAAAATAACAGTACTTTAAGCCAAACATTCACCTTTCCTACTGGGAAGAACATTTGAAAGCATCTGT
Organism: Urosaurus nigricauda; assembly: GCA_034509955.1. Classification (NCBI taxonomy): domain Eukaryota; kingdom Metazoa; phylum Chordata; class Lepidosauria; order Squamata; family Phrynosomatidae; genus Urosaurus; species Urosaurus nigricauda. Next base: position 248,343,118 of record JAOEGL010000003.1, read on the forward strand.
GTTACCAGAGTTTAGTAAAATTAGCAATACAAGTTATCACTCTTTGTGCTAGATAGTAAAAATCAACATAATAATAACTGAAGTGACAAATTCAGGTTGAAAAAAAATCCATTAGTAAGCTATGTTGTAGAAGAAAAGGTGAGCAAGGTAAGAAAAAAAAATGCTTGCAGTTCTTGTCTAGGAGGTGCGTTTGAGCATGAGATGGATATAGCCCAGTGTGCTTTTGCTATTTTTAGAATATTGTGCAGGCAAAGCTAACACTTTATAAGTAGACCTTGTGAAATTGCAGAACCCTCAGCTGTGCTGTTTCAGTCTTTGGCCAGGCTCCCAGGTACTGTTGTATTTAATATACTGTAGCGAGGCTTCTGATTTAAAAGGGAAAAGTGCAGCTTAACATAAGGCAACATAATGAAAGAAGTTGATAAAGAAGGAGGAGAGACTATATCTTTGAGCTTGGAAAATTTATATTTACATTGGCTTACAATTCCCAGAATTTTTCTGGCAGGAGGGTTCTGAGAGTTGTGTCCAGAATGTAACTTTTCCAGAGTATGTTGTAGTTCAGTGATGGAGCATATATTTTTAATGTAGAAGATCCCTGTTGCAGCTCTTGGGCATTGAGGCTAACAGAGTTTGAAAGGACACAGGAGATTCACTTCTGGCCAGTATTCAGTTTAACTTGTATATGATACGGTATGAGACCTGGTTCCTGTTGGTAGTTCTAACTATACCACGTCAACTGAATCAAAGTGATTTAGAAAAGTGTTCATTCACCATTCAATTATTCATTCAGTGTATCTGTACTACTTGGGATCCAGGCTTAGGAAACTGTGCTATATACATCAGTCTCTGGTTTGAATCATGTCTGTACCCTGAACTCCCCTGATGGCCTTAGATAAGAAGCTCTTTCAGCCTTAGGTCTCTTATCTGAAATATGGAAGATAACGATACTGATGAACCTCACAGGGTTAATATAAGAATGAATAATTTAAATCTTCTTAAATTTCATTCTAATAAGAATTTTTCTCCCTGTTCTGAGAAAGTAATTGAAAACTGCAGTGCTTTCAAAGGCAGTTTACAGTTTGTGTCTTATTGTGGCCAAACAAAACAAAACAACAAAATGCACTGTGCAGAAAATACAGAGGTTTTGTGCTGGAAACTTTTTTCCATTGAAAAATAGTTTTCTATGCAGAAATGGCTGTTTTCAGTGCAAGGAGACTTGGCCATTTTTTAAAACCTATACACAGTACCGTCCAGAAATATCTGGAGAACCACATATTCCCCTGAAGACTGCCAGTTTACAAATGGTTGAGATTCTGCAAGTCATTGAGTGAAGTGTAAGCCAATGATTAACAGTCTTCTTCAAGGGTAAACTTAAGATTGCTTTAAGGAAATTGAACCCTTCAGAGTAACACAGAAGTGTAATTTAAGGCCAGAAGAGATGAGTTTCTTTAGCTGTGTGATTGTGTGCTTGTAGATACAATATTTGGAGATAGAGTGATGAAAGTGGTTATCACTCCCATTTATATTAGTTTATGCTTGGTTGATGTTGGGTTTGTGCTGTTCTTTCATTTGTTCATACTAATGGCTGGTGGAGATTGTGATGTTCATTTGCCCTTTGTTTTCTTTTTTCTCCCAAATAGACAATGCCTCTTTAATTTTTCTGCCTGTAATCAGAAAAGTTTGTGAAAGTTAACAATAGAATGAACATCACATACAAATCAGTAAAATCATGAAAAACAGCAGGATAAAAATAATAAAGTATTCCAAAATAAAAGCTCATTTTAAAGGTAAAAATCCATGGAAATGATTAGTATGCAAAGTACTTTTGTAGCACCTGTAAGAGTAACAGCCTGTACAGACCGACATAATATGCTGGCCTCAGGGCAGAGTGGGGGCATGGAGTCCACATGATGCATACCCCAATGCTTCCCTGATGCCACTGTCACACCATGCACCTGACCACACGGTGGGCGGCATCATGGTGCTCCTTTGGTGCTGTGTCCAGATGATGCACTGCCAAAAGGAGCAGCAGGAGGTGCCGCTGCGGTGATAAAGGTGCCCTTTCCATGGTTCAGAAAGGAGTCACTTTTCTTGACTCTTTTTTTGTATCATTTAAATGCCAGATAAGGGCCCCAGCATGTAGTTACCACAGCCTCGATCCAGTGCTAAAAAGGGTGGCTGCAAGTCGCCCCTTAAGTGTGGTCTGTTTAGTCCCTAACTGAAGGAAAGAACTTAGTAGCATGAACTTTTGTAGACTTTAGGCCCTGGACAGACAGGTGGCGAAGCACCGTCCCTTTTTGCTGCGCATTGTTGCCACAGCAAACAAACTGTGCAGGAACAATGCTCAGGCAGGAAGAAGCCACCTAGAGCAGCTTATTTTTTGAGACATCATAAGGACTGTGCTGTAGCCTTATGATGTCCCTTCCTGCCAGTGATGTCCGTATGCTGCATGTCGCATATGCAATCATAGCAGCCCCCGTGTGGACGGGAGACCGCCATGATGGCAATGCCCTTACATACTAGGGTTCGGGAATGTGTAGTTTCTGCATGCTCCCAAACCCTAGAATTGGTGCTGGAATGCTACTTCCCACCCGTATGTACGGGACCTTTACCCTACCTCCTGAGATGCATAGGGGCATTTATAGAAATCATTAGATGTTGAAGAGACAGATAATGGAAATGCTAGGCTTTTCCAATTTAAATATTTCAAATATGAATAGTATTCCTTGTGTTTACCATTGCTTTTGCTAACCCTTGTTAGAAGTGGTCAACAGTTCACAATTTTGTTTGGGACAGAACTTCTTGTTTGGACTATAATTCCCACAGCCCCTTTGCCAACATTATGAATAGCCAAGCAAGCTGAGGGGTTCGAGGACAATAGTCCAAGAAATAGTGTTTGCATTAAGAGAATTGTATGTGCTGAGAATTGACTACAGTTTATGTGTGAGCCAGCAATTTGGAAGTGTTACATAGAACAACTTTTTGTATGTGTTTTTGTTCTCAATGTGTTGAGTATTCTATTATAGCTTCAGATATAGTCATGACTATTTCTTAAGGATTACTCTTTTCTCTGATCTACAGTTTCAGTCATTTTACTTTAGATTCAGTTAACTTTTCCTCTAGCAAGTTTCCCTGTGAGATAATAAGTAGATAGAATTTTAAAGGAAAGAAGTAATATTTAGTTTATTAACCTTGTTTTTGGGCTTACATTTGTAATTGGATTGCTTAATTTAAATAATTCATTTTTTTTCATGGATTTATAAGATTGGCTCACTTCATACTTGCATCTAAGAAAGACCATTTCTTTTTATTTAGATTACTTAAAAGTTATGTGGAAGAAGGAAATGTGAAGCAAGTAATCCAGGCAACTCTTATTTTTGATCAGTTTCATTAATGGCAATTTTATCAATGTTGACCAAAACAAACGTATTACTCAAAATTTAATTTTGTTTCTTTGGAGTGCAGTATCAATAAAGGGGCTGTGCAGAATGGTTATTAAGGTTGGCCTGGGGGTGGAGTTGGGCGTGTTGTTCATACGACACATGCCCAGACTCCGCTCCCATGGTGGGCTGATGCCACGTGCCACTCCAATCCTCATGGCATTAAGCATCATGGTGCTCCTCTGGTGTTATGTTCACAGTGCCAAAGCAGTGCCTTAAAGTCTCGCCACCGCAAGTATTGCACCCTTTCCAGGGCCCAAAAAGGAGCTGCTTTTTGCATCTCCTTTTTGCACCCTGGAAAGGCCAGATCAGGGTCATGGTGTGTGGTTGCTGTGGCCCCAATCTAGCACAGCTGGAGTTGGCTGCAGGCCACCCCTAAGGGGTAGTTTGTACAGCCTCAAAGTCTCCTATGAAATCCCTCTTGCCTCTATCTAAGGTTGGATCTACACTTTAGAAATAATGTAGTTTGACACCACTTTAACTGCCATGGCTCCATCCTATAGAATCTCCTGGGATTTGTAGTTTTATAAGGCACCAGCACTCTTTGTCAGAGAAGGCTAAAAACTTTGTAAAACTGGCAGTCCTAGGATTCCATAGGATTTACCTACAATACTTAAAATGGTGTTAAACTGCATTACTGTGTTTCCCCAAAAATAAGACAGTGTCTTAGAATCATAGAATCATAGAATCACAGAGCTGGAAGAGACCACAAGGGCCATCCAGCCCAACCCCCTGCCATGCAGGAACTCTCCATCAAAGCATCCCCAACAGATGGCTATCCAGCCTCTGTTTAAAGACCTCTAAGGAAGGAGACTCTACCGCCCTCCAAGGGAGTGTGTTCCACTGTCGAACAGCCCTTACTTTCAGGAAGTTCCTCCTAATGTTGAGGTGGAATCTCTTTTTCTGGAGCTCGCATCCATTGTTCCGGGTCCTGTTCTCTGGGGCAGCAGAAAACAAGCTTGCTCCCTCCTCAATGTGACATCCCTTCAAGTATTTAAACAGGGCTATCATATCGCCTCTTAACCTTCTCATCTCTAGGCTAAACATTCCCAGCTCCCTAAGGCGTTCTTCATAAGGCATGGTTTCCAGACCCTTCACCATTTTAGTTGCCCTCCTTTGGACCCACTCCAGTTTCTCTACATCCTTTTTGAATTGCGGTGCCCAGAACTGGACAAAATATTCCAAGTGGGGCCTGAGCAAAGCAGAATAGAGTAGCACTATTACTTCCCTTGATCTAGACACTATACTTCTATTGATGCTGCCTAAAATAGCATTGGCCTATTTTAGCTGCTGCATTGCACTGTTGACTCATGTTCAACTTGTGGTCTACTTGGACTCCTAGATTCTTTTCACATGTGGTGTCATTCAGCCAGGTGTCCCCCATCCTATATCTGTACATTTCATTTTTCCTCCCTAAGTGCAGAACCTTACATTTCTCTGTGCTGAATTTCATTTTGTTAGCTTTGGCCCAGCTTTCTAGTCTATTCAGGTCATTTTGAATTTTCATCCTGTCCTCTGGGGTTTTAGCTACTCCTCCTAATTTGGTGTTGCCTGCAAATTTGATAACTAGGCCTTCAATACTGTCATCCAAGTCATTAATAAAGATATTGAATAGCACTCACCCAGGACAGAACCCTGTGGCACCCACTGGTCACTTCTCTCCAGGATGAAAAGGGACCACTGTTGAGCGCCCTTTAGGTGCAGCCAGTCAACCAGTTACAAATCCATGTAACTGTTACCTTGTCTAGTCCACATTTTGCAAGCTTGTTTGCAAGAATGTCATTGGGAACCTTGTCAAAGGCCTTACTGAAATTAAGATATACCATATCCACAGCATTCCCTTCATCTACCAAGCTAGTAATTTTATCAAAAAAAGAGATCAGATTTGTCTGGTATGACTTGTTTCTCTGAAACCCATGTTGGCTTTCTGTGATTACGGAATTATCTTCCAGATATCCACAGACTCTCTTTTTAATAATCTGTTCCAGAATCTTTCCTGGAATTTATGTGAGATAAATTTATGTCAATTTATGGGTGATAATTGTTAAGATCCTCTTTTTCCCCCCTTTTGAAGATAGGGACAATGTTTGCCCTCCTCCAGTCTGCTGGGACTTCTCCTGTTCTCCAGGATTTCTCAAGTATTATTGCTAATGGTTCCGATATTACATTTGGTACTTATTTTAATACCCTTGGATGTAATTCATCTGGTCCTAGAGACTTGTATTCATTTAGATTAACCAGGTGTTGCTGTACTATCTCTTTACTTATTCTGTGCTGAAATTCTCCTATTCTGTCCCCTGATCCACTGTTCTCACATTGAACACGCTTTGCCTTTTCTGAGAAGTCTGAAACAAAGAAGGTGTTGAGTAACTGCCTTTTCTCTGTCCCCTGTTAGCATTTTGCCATCTTCACCACACAGTGGCCCTACCATTTCCTTCTTCTTTTTGTTGCGGACATACCCCAAAAGCCCTTTTTATTGTTCTTATCTTCTCTAGACAGCCTGAGTTCATTCTGCGCATTAGCTTTTCTGACTTTATCCCTACATGTGTTGACTATTTGTTTGAATTCCTCCTTGGTGATTTCCCCATTTTTCCATTTCTTATACATGTTCCATTTAAAACTTAGCTCAGTTGAAGGTATATTAATTTTTGCTCCCAAAATGTGCTGGGTCTTATTTTCAGGGAATGTCTTATTTTTCCATGAAGAAGAATTCACATTTATTGATGAACAAAAAAATAAATAAATGAACATTTAGTATATACTGTATATATATTTATATACAAAAACTTTGCTCGGTCTTACTTTCAGAGGAAGCCTTATATTTAGCAATTCAGCAAAACTTCTACTAGGTCTTAATCTCGGGATGTCTTATTTTGGGGGAAACAGGGTATATCTACAGTGCAGAGGAAATGTTTAGGGATGAATGGTTTAGGGAACTTGAAGAAGAGAAGAATGAGATATGAGGTATATATTAGCCATATTTTAAATACCTGAAGCAAAGTCATGTTGAAGAATGAGCTTCTTTGCTTCTGTCCCAGAGTGTAGAATATAAAACAAGGCATTTAAATTACAAGAAAATAATATCTATTTAAACATTAGAAAGAATGTTTTGACTGTAAGAGCTGTTCAACAAGGGATTAGACTGCCTAGTTGGGGCTGGGGCTGGATGGGCTGTCGTTTGGAGGTTTTTACACAGAGTTTGGATGTCAGTCATTTAGGAGCGGGTTAGTTGTTTACAGTATTCCTGCATGGCAGAGAGTTCGACTAGATGTTCCTTGCCTCCTCTTCCAACTTATGATCCTGTGATTCTAGGAGATTCTATATACACCACACAACTATAGCAGTTTGAGGCCACTTTTATTGTGCTGCCACTCTTCAGAATGAATTCCCTGAATTACAACAATATTACTTACTAGCAACAAATTCTTAAGTACCTCACCAAGCAACAAGTCCCAGGATTCTGTAAGGTGGAGCCATGACAGTTAAAGTTGCATCAAACTGCTACAGCTGTGCCAGCATAAATCCATTCTCTGTTTTTAAAACCACAATGGCATAAAAGCTTAAATCATTTAGATACAGTGTTGGATACTGTAGTGACTGCTTAGTTCCATAATTCACATCTTGTACTCGCAGGCAGTTTGCTAGTGTCTATGCTGATTGCTTTTTATTGACATTTTGCAAGTTGCCTCAACCTCAGAGGTATGTTAAAGAGCAGAGGATCAGTGGAGCATATAAAGCTCTCCCTCAACTAAAACTGAACTTGTTCAACTGAGTTTTTAAGCTTTTATTTTGCATCTTCCTGCTTCATATATCATGCTGTAGGCGTGAAATGAGCTTGTGGGCTCTTAACTTCTCAATGTCCACAACATTAAAAAAACACAAAGGATGAGCTTATACTAACATACCAGTTGTCTTAGGATAGAATTATTTTAAAGCATGACCTAACCTTTTGTAGGCTGATAAGCAAGGCGATGTATATTGAACCTTCTCAGAGCAAAGAAAACTTGCTTTTCCCATGGTATTAATCCTGAAATATCCCTTTGAGCAAAGTTACTTAAAATTGTTCTTAATTGTGGCTGTCAAATTGACTTGGAATTAATGGCTACCCTATGAATGAGAGACCTCCAAGTCACCCTGTTATCAGCAAGCCTACTAAAGTCTTGCAGACTCAAGCTATGGCTTCCTTGGTTGAGTCTCTTCACCTGTACATAATATGGTTTTCCTCTTTTCCTATTTCCCTCCTCCTTACCAAGCATTACTGTCTTTTAAAATGATTCTTGTCTTCTCATGAGATATCCATATTACAACAGACTCAGTTTAGTCATCTTGACTTCTCGGGGTGGTGGTGGGGAAGTACAGTCTTGATTTGCTCTAACACTTATTCATTTGGTTTTTTGACCGTCCATGGAATCCTTAGAACTTTCTTCTAGCACCACATTTCAAAGGTTAATCCTCTTCTTTCTTCAGGACCAGCTTTCACAACCGTACATAGAAATTTGACAGCACAACAATTCTGATTTTGGTATTCAATTAAATATCTTTACACTTGAGGATTTTATCTAGTTCCTCAAATCACTACCCGCAATAGTACTGCTGTTCTGCAATGATGGAATTGCATGCTTCTGCAAGGCAAGAAGCTGTGTTGATGGTAGTAATGCTCCTGGTAAGATCTCCCACATTAGATATGCTTTTGCTGGTGAGCCAGACTAAATGTGCCACGCAGCTACCAGGATGACACTGGTGGATGATTTCTAAGAGAAAGCAGCAGTGGCACCTTGGCTAACACTTGCTAGTGCTGCACAGAAGAAGACATGTCTTTTATCATTAAAATGCTATGATGAGACTTAAAATAGTAGGCTGCATAAACATTAGAAATTGCTAAACACCTTTTTAAAACAAATTGGTTTTTGGGATTAACATTTATGATCAGTAGGAAAGAAAAGAATCACACAATACATAGTTAAAGAGTACAAAATGTTTGTGTAACATCAGTTTTAGATTTTGTTTCCAATATATCTGTTTTTTTTAATAAGTTTAATTTAGCATGACCGATAACTGTTGCTTTCTGTATTGTGTCAAGTCAAGCAACTAAAGAAAATAAGAACATGATTAACAACCAAATTCTACTGTGTTCAGTGACAACTAAGTCCCATTGATTTCAGAAGGAAATGCTTCCAAGTCATTGCTTCAGGTTGCAATAACAAACTGTCAAATATAATTGAGAACTATTGTTAATATTAATGTTATTACACTCTGAGGGCTTAACTACATGTTATAGAGATGTGTGGTTACTGTCAACCTGAGTCATCCTTATGCATCAATTTTTTTAAAAAAGGTTGAGTGTGTCTGTATGTTAATTGTCCACACACAGCACCAGTTTAAGACAAGATTGTTATATTCTTCACTTCAATTGATTCTATCATATGTTAATACCTTTAGCCTTGTGGAGGCTGTCTAGCATGGGTAGGATGTGTGTGACCTTCAGATGATGGGCTACAACTGCCAGCAGCCTTCGCTAGCATAGCCAATACAGTAGTAACAAATGCTAGACATTACAGTCCAACAAAAATTGGACAGGTACATTATTCTCATTCCTGATCTGAACCCTCATAAAGACATAGTTTCTACTAGTTCTGTTGTCATTTCCTGTGGAAGATGATTTTAGGAAGAGGAGATTCTCCTGTGTGTGGAAGCTCTCCATTCAGTTGGGAATGCTGATTTTCCAGGGCTATATTTTAGAGGAAGGAACTGGCAAAACTACCTTTGAGTATTCCTTGTCTACGAAAACCTTGTGAAATTCATGGGGTTGCTACATGTTGCTAGCTGGCATGAAGGCACACATGCACAAATGCGCGTGCACGCACACACATAGGTTTACCTCATTTTAGATTTAGAGTGCCTGACTAGAGGCTTTGTTTTTCATTGCAAATTGTATTAATATTTTACACTCTGCACTTCTGTATTGCAAGGTAAGAAGTTATTTTACAGCTTGAATACCTTTCAGATGATACAGTAAAATGTGGATTATGGCTTGGACATCAAATAAACCTTGTTTTATCTGAATTGAGATGCTGATGCATACTCTTTGAATTGCTCTTTCTACAAGCAGGACCAGATAAACAATTTGTAGACCCTCTTTGTTTAATATGATACACAAAAGGAGGATTCTGGTCTTTAACAAGATAATGTTAGAAACCAGTAGCAAACCATGGCCTATGATTATACGTGTAACTTCTTTTTGAAAAGATAAGACAGAATCCCTGGATCAAACCTAATGGTAAACAAACCATAGACAAATAATCTTTTGTTTGTTAGGTTCCTCTTCTGGCAGCATACCACAGTATGGTTGGCTCTAATTAAACTAGTAATATATTTTCCTGAAATTTTGATTTACTCTGATATCCAAACATGGCCTGTTTTTCAGCTAAAGACCTTTAAAACTGCTATTAACAGTGCTTAGATGCAAGCAACATTATTAAATGTTACTGCTTTTAGGGTTTCTTTATTACTAATAACTTACTATCAATGTAAGAGTTTGAGGTCAAGTTCATTTTTAATAGCTAGATTTCTGAACATTTAACTATAAATCAGTAAGTGGTTTAGGATTATTGATTTGAGTAAAAGAGACATTCCTGCATGTGTCTTACTGAAGTAGGCCTTTCCAAATCAGAATCATATTTATGTGTTTGGAACATCCAAAAGTATGCTATGGTGGCAGTATTCCTATGTGCTGAAATGGGAATCCCAAGTTCACCAGTGCCAAAGAGCAAAGTTGATACTTGTAACCTGATCCAAATGAAATAGATCTATTTTTAATTAGTGCTGAATATGAAATACACAACACTTAGGCCAAATTGTTTAGTGAGATATGTGGACAAACACCAAATGCACTTTTTTTTGTGAAATAATAATGAAAATATAAGTTTCATTTAGGAGGAGGAATTTACAATATAGCAAAGACTGATTACTGAGAGATGAGAAAATATAGCCAAAATGAATACTTTTAACGTTCAGTGTGAAATATGCGAACAACACTAACAGGAACAAAAAGGATTTCATTATACTTTAATTTATTTATTTTTTGTAATGGATGTGCCCAACTTAGATTAAGAAAACAGTTTAAAAAAAAAGATCATTTAGGCATTACAAATTACATTGAAGACTTAATTTAAGTACCGGTGAGATGAGATCAGCTCTACTCTGCATCATTCTCTGTTTGTTTCTGTGTTGGTCTCTCCTGTGTCTTTCTCTTTCTTTCTCTCTGTATATATATTCTAAGTTGCTGTTTCCTCTGGAAGGTTAACACCACTGTCCTTGTTTTATGTCCTGATCCAAATTGACTCACTTGATTCCTTTTTATATGCTAAAAAAGGAGCTAAAAAGTTACTTTTTGGGATGATAGCTTCTCAATTGTATGTACAACCAAAGGCAAAGCAAAATAATTTGTCATTTTTTTAATTATTATTATTTTTTTTTTGCTTTGATTCTTTCAGTACTTCAGTTCCTTGTCAACCTTACAATATAGAGGCTGCTTAACAACCTGATCTTGAAAGCTTGCATGGAGAGTTTTATGCTGTTCTAGTTGGACAAATAAAGATATTACTACAATATGGATTTTAGAAATTCGTGGTCAGCACAGCCACCCCCTGTATTTTATATGTATTCTGATAGAATATGAATAGTGTAATTGTGTGCAGGGATGAATCAATGGAATGGTGCATAATACTGAATATAGTAGTTAAGTGCATGAGATCCTTCAATATGTAAGATCCAGATTAGGGAGCATGGTATAAACACAGATACATCAGAAATTTGTTTACCAGATTTTAATATTTGTAACTACAGTATTGTTCATAATATCAAGTCAATTCCCTTTGAATCTGACGAGTCTTCTAGGGTCCTTAAGACTCAAGCCAGAATAATTTTCTGAAACAGAATGAGCACTGGCTTCATTTCAAAATTCTCTTTCCTTTTAATGGAAAAAGAGAACCTGTTTACCTTTTATTTAAATGGTTGCTTTCTGCCAAGTTTGAGTGAGGATAGGATACAAACTTTCATGTTAACTTTTCACTCATAATATTACTTTCAGTGGCTTTCAAATATAGAAGTTCAACCATGGGTTTTCATAGTGGATTTCAAATAATGAATATATATTGAAAAGAGGTCTTTGTTTATCCATGTGTAAGAACTAATGACACTTTCACAACTAATTAATTGAAACCCCAGTTCCAGTGGCTTTGGATGATCACATAACCATTATGCATGGAATAATTCCTTGTGTGAAGCAGCCTCTGTGTAAACTCCTAAGGGGTCCTGTTAAGAGTTTCAGGGTGCCATCAAAAAGTAGTTTATCATTTGTTTTGTTATCATTGGTCTAAATCTATTGGCAATTTCAATTAATAATAATAATAATAATAATTATTATTTATACCCCGCTCTTCAGCCAAGGCTATCAAAGCGGCTTACAATTTGTAAATTAAGACATTTCCCTGCCCTCAGGCTTACAATCTAGATAGACACGAAACAAAAGGAAAAGGGAGAGGTGGTGGGGAAGGGGGAAAGTCCAGCAGATCTTCTCTCCCTCAGAGGCCTGGACCAAGGCAGATGGATTGGAGGGAGGGCTCTTCTTTTTAGGCAATTAAAGTACATGAATTGCATTAAAGGGCATATAAGTGTTGACTCACTGTTCAACAATTGATTTAATGTTTTTTGGGGGGAGTACTGATAAGATTCAGGCCATTGTGCTTCTGTTGTTGCCAGTGATGGCAAGAGATACTTTGGAGAATTACTACCTTTTGTCCCAAAATAACTTAGCTGGCTTTGGGTACTATGCACCTTGATTTCAGAAAAAGTGTATATTTGTGTGCTGGTGATGATGGGAGCCCCTTATAACCCAATTCTAACACCATATGTTAAATAATCTCTGATTTGTCAAGAAGCATTTATCTTGTAATGCATTGTGTTTTTTGAGTGTCCAGGACCCTAGTGGCTTGGGCCTTTTAGATATTTGGGTCCCAGGAATTTTGCCCCTGACTTCTCTCTTAGCCTGAGAGGCAGTATCATTTGCTGTTCTCTCTTGGGTTTGGGCTCTGACATTCAGTATTGGATTAACTGCAAAATGATAAGAACAGATTATTTGGAGTTTAAAGAACTCTCTCACATAATGCTGAAATTGGGGGAAAAATGGATTTAGATATAAGGGATCCAAACATTCACACTCATTTTGTAATTCCTTTCAATCTTATTCTCACTTATCGGGGAGTACACTTGTGTGGAATTGTACTGTCATAAAAAATCAATTTCAGTCATGGAAAGAGATATCATAGGAGTCTCAGTGAAAAGTGAAATTTTTGTACCTCCGAAGACTTTTTGTTGTTGTTGTGGCAAAAATGCCCTCATTTTCTTTGAATACTCTCATGTTTATGAGGTGATGCTATTAAGAAACAAAGTGTTCACAGAACAATAACCTTATTTTTAAATGTGACTGCCTAAAATGCACATAATTGGGGGGAGCCAGAAAATATACTTTGTTGAATGGGAAGGATGTGCTTAAAACAGATATTTTTTTAAAAAAATAAGGGTGCACATTAGGAAAATGCATTAAAATGTGTGCAAATTCTACTGTGAGAAGAAAATGCAAAGCCTTGCATGCTGACATTAAAGAAGGAAAATGCTGGTGGGCTTTGGAGAATCTCAGCAAGGTTGAAACAGAGAGATTCCCACATCCTTCATCCATTTACACTAGTACTGTACTAGAAAATGCATTTTGCCTTATGCAAGATAAGTTTGTACCTGCCAATGAAAATTCTTCTTTAGTCAGTCCAAGCATTGTTAAAGGTCTTACATATATGTGACCTAGTAACTCTTCAATTTCACATTCTGAGTGAGGTTTGCCACTGTTGAAGTAGGCCAGCCCATCTTCCACCTCTTCTTTCCTGGTTTACTTTGGCCTGGAGTTGGAGCTGATGTTTTGTTGTTCATTCCTAGAACTCTGAAAGGGAAAGTTAGAAAATAAGATCCCTGTTTGGGCTTCTTCTGATTGTGGATATGTCTCAGTTTCATTGCTTTCAGATTTGTATTTGTTGAGTAAAATATTTTAATATTTCTGGTCATGCCAGTGATTAATTGGTGGAGGTGTGAATGACATGTGTAAGGATGCAGTGTCTATCTATGTTTAAAATGCATCCAAACCCTTTCTGTAAAATATGGTCAGGTGCAGGTGAGCGTACAGAATGGAAAAGGATTGCATGTGGAGACAACAGAGGGAAAAAAGCATTGATGGGCTTTGAAATGCACCCTTTGAAACCATCTTCTCAACCAGTCAGTCATAACACAATTTTTTTCCCTGCCTGCCTGCTTGCCCACCTTCCTTCCTTCCTTTCTTTGCCATCGCCATCACCTCCTTTAAAATAAAACCTCAGTTATAAACTGCACTTGGAATGACTTCCTTGAGATACTCACAAATGCCGAAAGCCTTTGATTCAGAGAGATTTGACTATCCATTATCTTAGTGTAAGAGTTGGAAGCTGGCAGTTCAAGAGCTCTATAGCCAGCAAAATGACAGAATTTTCCCCAATAAGAGGAAAGTTTCTTTCACTCCCGAATTTTTTTTTTATCATTGCATAAAGTGGGACACTGAAAACCGTTTACACCTAGAACTTTTACAAATATGCCCTTAGGAACGGTGTTTGTACTTTTTCTTTCACTGCCTAAACTGTGTTTCTGAATGCTGAGTTGTAAGGTACTGCAATAGTTGTCCATTTGGGGAATGACGGAAGATTTTATTTGAGGGGCAAATTCATATTTGGGGCTGGGCAGTGCCTTCATTTTATCCCACCTTCGTGTTACAGCCATGATGATGGAACTGGGAAAAGGAAACAAAAGAAATTATGTGGAAGAAGCAGCTTTGCATTGTGGCTGGGGTGGGCTGAGCGTGGCCCTGTCCAGATGTTGCTGGATTGCCATTCTGATGGCCCATAGCTGGTAAAGAAAGTGATGGTGAGTACTAGGAGTTGCAGTCAAGTAACATTTGGAGGGCCACACTTGATCTCGTATAGCTGCTATAGAAAGTGGTGGGCAGTGGAGTTGCAGTCAGGCAACATTTGGAGGGCCTACCATGGCATATACCGTAAGAAGCAATGAAATTATTCAATGGGAGATTAAAAATTTTGAGTATAGGTTCTCTTCCATCTTATTAATTAGACCTGCAATAGTCTCAGAAGGAGTGGAAAAGGAAAAAATTTCTTGCTGGTTCTGCTGAGTTCTAGAGGATTGCTTCTTCCAAATATGCTTTACTCCTCCTGCCCCTGCCAGCAGCCTAATTTAGTTGCTGTAATCCAGTCTCTCTCTCTGAGCATTCTTGGCTACCTGACTCAAGCATTCTTGGCGTGTTAGCAAGTGGGTTTATTGAAGGATAAGCCTCTCCCACTGTTTCTCCCAAAGTATTCTTTCCCTCTTTTTTTTTTTTTTTTTTTTTTTGGAACTACATTTTCCAGAATTCCCTAATCGTGATGGCTCCTGGTAATGATGACTTGAAAATTCTAGAAGTTGTAATCCCAAAAGAATTTTTCCAAATTTTTCAGAAACTGTTGTTTTGGTGGCATACTGTCAATGAGTGCAGAGGTTCCATGAACTTTGACTACTGGAAATCCTCTTTGAATTCTCCCATTTCTGAGATTTTCACTAGACTCATGTTTGAATATATTTTAATAGCAGTAAGAGCTATACATTTGTGTGCATTTCATGAAAGCTGAATTTTGGGTTTCTTTCTTGCCATTGCCACCATTGTTGGTGTTTCTGTAGACTCTACCCCAAATCACTTGATACAGACTTTTTTATGTATAACCAGACTGGCTCTTTCTCTTCTTCATTAGTGGACATCAAGCTCTTACACATGAAATTTTTAGAACTGTTCCAAAGCAAAGAACAGTCTCTGCTGTTGTTAGTTGAAACTTCTAGACAAAAATGACACTGCAAAATTCACATGGTTAAAGGCAGGAAATAAAATTTACACAGGAGGTCCCTAAAGAAGGACTGGAGAGGACAAATTGATCTGTCTATAAGACTTTTATATGTTTGTAATGAAGGGCACAACTGAAGGGTATGGGGACAAAACCAGGGAGATTGGAGCTGAGACCATAAATTTATAGGAGACATAATTGGTGTTTGCAGGCAAGGGACCTGCTTGTTATTACTTGTATTATCATAGTGCAGTTCAGCTTCAAATTAAAAATGCACTTGGTAAAAATACTGCAAGCTGCTTACCACCCGATTCTTTGCCTTATTTTTTAAAGAGTTTTGGGAATATCGTGGTCAATACACACACACACACACACATATTGCAGATGAATCTAATCAGAAGTGAATCCCACTGTATTAAAAGGGTGCTTCTATCCAGGCAAAAGATATATGATTGTAGTTCTCTTATAGGGTTTCCAAAAAACAATATTATCTTTTTGAAGCTGAGATGGCTTCATTTGTATGGAGATTAATTTTGTTAAATGCCAAATGATCAGAAGTGATGTACATTTTGAAGCAATGTACACTCTTTTGTAATACTTTATTTTCTCATGAAGTGGAAAACTAATCCTTTCAGACATGTTTTTTACAGATAAGTTGATGATTGTATTCAGCCCAGCAAGAGCCACTCATAATAGAATAACGAGATGATAATCCTTCGTTGCTTGTCAAGGCTGACAGCTCTATTAATTTATGACCCACATTACAGATGGACTGTTAAAAGGGAAATGGCTATATGTAATTAAGCCACTTGTATTGCATGGGGTTCATAGGGCAGGGAGCAAGATAATCCTATCTAGTTTTCTGTGTCACAGAGTTATTCAAATGAGGACTTTAAAAATGAAAGAAGATGAAGGAGAAGTGTGGGAAGGGGGAACAATATGTTTTACATTCCTTAACCTTCTATTGAGAATCAGCATGGTAGTTATGGTGTTGGACTAAGACTCTGGAGATCAGATTTTGATTCCTTGCTCAGGCATGGAAAACCAGTGGGTGACCTTGGGTTTTCAACTGGTTCATATGGGGACCGTATCACCCCATATGAACCTGCTAAAACACTTAAAGGTCTAAAGGGGAAGGTGTTCTCTCATTCCCACCACCATCATAGGCTCTCTTGGTGAGGACATGAGAGAGGGCCTTCTCAATGGTTGGTCATTACCTTTAGCATTCCTTCCTGTGAGAGGCTAGGCTGGACATTTTCCCGCTCTCCGTTTTCTAGCTTTTAATATGTAATTGCACCTAGGGAAGCTTCTTATTGGAGTGTTTGTTTTTGTATGTTTTTAATGGTTTTATACAATAGGCCCTTGGTATACGCGGGGGTTCCATTCCAGACCCCCCGCGTATACTAAAAACCATGTATGCTCAAGTTCCCATTGTCCCCAATGGCAGTGCCACCATTGGGGACAAAAGTCCCTCTCCTCCCCTTCCGCCCTCCTCCCCTCCCCTCCCCTCCTTTCCTCCCTCCCTCCCTCCCTTTATTACCTTGTTCTGCTGTTGCCGCCGCCACTGCCACTGCCACTACTGCTGGCGTTGGAGGGCTTGAAGGCCTCTGGCGCTGTTGCTCGGCCTCCAGACCTCACCTTTGCTGCAGAAGGACCAGGGGCCATTGCTGGAGGCCTCTTGGGCCCCTAACACCACCCCCGGGCCTTTCTCATGGTGGCAACAGCAGTGAAGAGGCCAAGCAGCAGCACCACAGGACTTCAAGGCCTCCAACACTGGCACCTGGCCCTTCCGCGGTGGTGATGAGGTCCGGAGGCCGAGTAGCAGTGCCATAGGCCTTCAAGCCCTCCAAAGCCAGCACCCAGCCTTCCTGGCAGTGGCGCCAGCAGCGGTGGTGGCAGCAGCAGCAGAACAAGTTAAGTAAAAGGAGGGAAGGGAGGGAGGGAAGGGAGGGAGGGAGGCAGGCATGGAGGGAAGGAAGGAAGCAAGGAAGAGGGGAGGAAGGGATGGGAGGAGAGATGGGGAGGGGAGGGAATTTTGTCCCCAATGGCGGCACACATGCATGCGTGCCCCCATTGGGGACAAAATGGCGACTTTGTCATGCGCGTATACTCAAATCTGTGCATGGCAAATCTGTGTATAAGGAGGGCCCACTGTACTTTCAGCTTAGGGCCGAAACAGATAGCCTGGTAAATCCAGCTTCCAAGTGGCTTGGAAGCCACCCTCACTGACCAAATGTTGCCAGGTTTACAACACTCCAAGGGCGTGGTGTTTACATGCTGAATGCCGCTAGGGTGCCATGAAGCTCCTTTGGGGCTGTGGCAGGTCTAGAAATGCCAGTTTTTTGCTGGCCCAAATAGGAGTGAGTCTTTTCTTCCCTTATTTGGGCTGACCCTGCAGTGGATTGGGGATGAGGTGTGTGTTTGCTGTGGTGTGAGGCTCTTTGGTAGCCATAATCTGCCATTTTGGGGCAGTCTGTTTCACCCCATAGTATGTTTTTTTTACTTATTTTGTATTTTAAAATTGTTATATTGATGTGATGTTTTTAATTCTGTTTTTAAAATTGTACTGATTTTAATATATCTTTTGTGAGCTGCCTTGAATTTAATTTAGGAAAAAACTGGCATATCAAATTAATGAATAAATAGGTTGAATCACTCACTCTCAGTCCTAATAGAAACCCAAATGATAGGTTTCACCATAGGTTGGAAATAACCTAAATGCACACAACATCCACAGCAGAGCTAATATTCCTGTGTGAAACAATATAATAATGAGCAGTGGACAAAAGTTTATGTGTAATAAGGCCTTGTGTGTGTGTGTTTTAAAAAAACAGAAATAAATACTAACATGGCCCTCACTGAGCTCTGTCCCCAATGAATTATAACGGTGGTATTAGTGGGCTTTAGTTCTTGGTCCCCACCACAGTCTTAGGGCTTCTAGTGCCAATGAAATCAGCTACATTAAATATCCCTTTGGGTTTCTTCTTCCTATTTTTATGTCCATGCCTCCTCCTCCTCCTCCTCCTCCTCCTCCTCCTCCTCCTCCTCTAATATACAGTACTGTCTATTTTTCCTTATTCTATTGAATGAAATCAGACACTTCACTCCACACACAAAATAATATTTTGGCAACTTAATCTAAACAGGGAACCCTGGCAATCCCTTTTCCCCCTTTAATTTTTTCTACAGCCTCTTCCTCTCCACACACAGAACCATTTTGCAAAAACAATGTGGTGAGCTAGATGGTCTCACCTCTTTACCTCTGTCTTCTACTTCTGTGGATGTATGCAGGCCATGTGTGCCTATGTTTGCATCACTCAGATTCGACTGTATGGAAGCAGGAAACCTACCACTGTCTCTGCATTAGGGTCTACGAGGGGCTATCCAAAAGTTTTAATGATCACCTTTTTAAAAAATTGATAGAAAGTTTGTTTTGATTTGTAGTTGTTAACTAATCTCTATGTAGTCACTATCTACATTTACACATTTTCCCCAGTGTATCTTGACCCTCCAAATACCTGATATTGTAGAAGCCTGCAGATTGCTCCTGTCAAGGATTTTACACTTTAGTCACTTCTGGCAGAGCCAGTCACAAAAATAAAGGATGCAGTGAGTTGATTTTCTCAGCAACGTGCACTTAGGGACAAATGATGACACTGACAAAATTTCATCAATATGCCAAAATAACGTCCGGGTGATAATTATTACTTTACGATACCCCCTCGTAAGGCGCAATCTGCAGACTTCTACAATATCAGGTATTTGGAGGGTCAAGATATGCTGGGAAAATGTATAGATCTAGATAGTGAGTACATAGAGATAAGTTAACAACTACAAATCAAAATGAACTTTCGGTCAACTTTTAAGGTGATCATTAAAACTTTTGGATACCCCCTCGTATATTTTGCACATATGAATTTTCACATTCAGAGCATGATATCTCCAAGTATGGTGGTACTTGATACCTGAAACACTAGAGAGCCACTGCAGTGTACACTGTACTGAATTATTTGGACCTTCATTTTGACTTGACAGAAGATACTCTTAATATATTACTATATCACACTGCGTAGTAGTTCGAAGATATAGCTGTGTTGATCTATAGAATCAGTATGTGAAGAGATCTTGTAGTACCTTTGAGACTAACTAAAGATAAAAGTTGATATCATGAGCTTTCGTAATATTATTATTATTATTATTATTCTAGCCCGCCCCTCTGAGCAAGCAATCGGGGCGGGTTACAACAGAGGGGATTATACACACAGAGGGGATTATACATGAATTAAAAAACAGATGGCAATGTATTAAACAATAAAAATAAAATCAGATAGCAATTAATAATAACAATAACTAGCAAAATACATAGTAATTTAAGTAACAGTAAAATTAGCAAAGCAAAATATATAACAATTAAGAAAGCAAAAAATACATAGCAGTTATAGCAACAACAACAAAATAACAAAAATAACAAAAAATTAAATTAACAAAGCAAAATACATAACAATTAACATACCAAAACAAGTAAAAAGAAAATAATCCCCATCCCAGTCCTAGAAACAATGTGAACTATAAACTATCTAAAAAAAAAAAAAGGGGGGGGGGACAAGACTCCTCCTTAAGTCCAGGAGCCCAGGCATGGGAGGAGCCCAAGTAGAAGGAGGGCAAACAAACACTCTCTCAGCTGGTCTTCACTGGCAGATGTTGGAAAGGAGGGAAAGAGGGCCATTTCTCCTCCTTAAGTCCAGGAGCCCAGGCATGGGAAGAGCCCAGGTAGAAGGAGGGCAAATTCTCTCAGCTGGGTCTTCACTGGCAGATATTGGAAAGGAGAGAAAGAGGGCCATTCCTCCTCTTTAAGTCCAGGAGCCCAGGCATGGGTGTAGCCCAGGTGGGAAGGAGGGCAAACAAACACTCTCTCAGCCAGTCTTCGCTAGCAGATGTTGGAAAGGAGGGAAAGAGGGCCATTCCTCCTCCTTAAGTCCAGGAGCCCAGGCATGGGAGGAGCTGAGGTGGAAGGAGGGCAAACAAACTCTCTCAGTCTACTTCTTTAGATGCATTTGGTGGAGTGGTAAGCCAGGGATAGATTCATAAGTAAACTATTTTCCCTTTTGTACACTTTTTATCAGAAAGGCATATTCATGAAATTCTGCTGCTTAGTTTTTGATGAGTTTGTTTAAGTGTTAGTAATTATGTAAATTAAGGGCATGAAGTAAAATAGGAATGAGAAAAGTGGGAAGGAACAAGAATTGTCCAGAAAGATTGGGAAGAGCAAAAATTTTGCACTGTTCACCTCATATTCACACATCTCAAAGTGTTCAGGAAATTATTCGTACAAAAATATACATTTTTGTGTGTGTGTGTCTGTGGAAGAACCATAGGTAATGCAAAATCTACATATTTTTACACAAAAGCACACTTTCCATGTGTTTTTGTGCAAAATTTCTGTTTTTGTAAAAAAAGAAAAAAGAAAAAAAGCCACACATATTTTTTGCATAAATAATACAGTTTCAGATTTGATGTAACTTCTCCCCCCCCCCCCCAAAAAAAAAAGTGTCAGTGGGTTTTGTACAAAAATTCCATTTGGATTTTTGCAGAGAATTATCATCTGAAACTGTTCGGGATGTGTGAATACCATGTAAGAACTGCACAGAAATATTTATTTTGTCCTGAAACTGTGAGAAAACTGATAATAATTATAAAGACAAATATTTGAATATTTACTTTCCTAATGTAAGGCCATATCCAGTCCACCAGTTCTTTTCTCCCACATCGGTTAGCTCTCCACATCCTATGTGTTATGACTCATCTGTCAGCTGGACACTGCAGAGAAAGAGTGGGAGGAGAGGGGAAACCTGCAAGTATTGTGTTGCTTCATTCTTTCCTGAGAATCCAAGCCACTGTTATGTGTGCAACTTTGAGCCATCCAAATGAGGATGCAGTGGAAGCACAGAAAATCATGAAATGCATATAAGGCTGTATCATTATTTTGACTTACATTGCACCATGCAGCTAAGATGGACTCAGAAATGGAACTTGTCCAGCAGTACAGTGATAGTGAGATTTGTCCGCTGTTTCAAATAATTATCCTTAAATATGGCATCCTGGAGCTCCCTGGAGAAGGGAGTTGGGAAGACAAGCAGTGGGGGTGATGGAGATGATATTTCATCTCCCTTCCCCCATCAGTGGAAGGATTTTTTTAAAAGGTCTGCAGAGTTTATGTACGGCAATTGGTAAATTTCCAAAGGCATTATACATTCACAATTTTATTTATGTGTTTGTCTCAAGGTTGTTCTAATCATAACAAATTGGTGTCAAGGAAGGAACTTAGCATATATGTGAAAACCTGAAGTTTAAAAGTATGGCTAATGTCCAGGTGGGTGTTTAACCCATATCCAACCCATTTCCAACCCATTTCCTTTCTCAACAAAGTCTGTTCCAAAGCAAAGAATAGATGGGGGGGGGGGTTTAATTGACACTTAGAAGCATATGTGTTTAAAATAATGGTCCTGCCCAGTAAAGTGATAATCAAAGGAGCATTTAACAGTACAAATTTTAGACCATTCTCTAAAGGACTTTTAAAACATTTTTCTTGAATAGATGGAATGCATTTTGTGATATAAACTGAAATTATAGATTTTAGTCAAACTGGACTTAAGAAGTCAGGCAGGAATCACAATTGTTGTATTTTAGGTGTGAGGTCAACATTTTTTTTTAAATAGAAAACATGGTGAGCAGAGGTTTCTTCACAGAGGAGTGCTGTGGACTTCTGATACTTTTGATTTATTCCAGCATGGGTTTACATTGCTGCAATATTATATCCACAAAACCCTCCCTACCCCAATATTACCATGGCAGATATATGAATAAACAAATATGACTGATGATCATGTTTGATTTTAAAAGGGTCGGACATGAAAGATAGTCTTGCAGTATTTGTTTTTTTCAAGTGATGAACAAATAGAAATAATTCCAAATAGTATTCTGTCAAACTAAGCTAAGTATAAGAGAATAACAGCAGATTATAATTTACTCAACCCAAAAAATGGTTTTAAAAAAATCTATAGCAAATATTCATTTGTGTGAAGCTATATGTTTGACACTCCTTTGGGGACAGAAAATCAAAGGGGGAAAAAGGTCTTGTTAGAAAGAATGTAAACTCTTAAATTTACTTTAGGAGGACATTTGTTCATTAAGGAGTCCAGCTTTCACCACTATCAGCTGATTGTTGAATTTAAATCAAGGTAGGTTCAAGGCTACCTAGACTTTGTAATGTTGTTTTCCCCATTAAATTCACTTTTATGCTCCATGATTTACAATAGATGAGATGTAACAACAAATGCTTACTTGGTTCAGGGTCAACCTATCACCTCACTTTGAAGCAAAATGGAGCTGTAGTCATTTAACCCCTGTAATGCTGTTTTCAGGTGGGTTATGTGAAATTGGATAGTATTTTTTCTCCAACTGATTTCTGTGGTTTCTGAGAAACAGAAATGCAGGAGAGCTTAAAATAGTGGTTATTGCAGCATCCATTCCTGATGGATGGCAAGCCACCTGGCATAACTCTGTAGTGCAGTATTACAGTAAAGAATATGGTAATGAAATAGGCATACTAGGTAATTAAATAGGTTGTTTCAAAAATAACAACACCTTAAACTACCATTAGTCTTACATATTTGCTGAGGTTAGGGGTGCAGGACCACCATGAAAGTGGAAAAACTACAAATAGCCCCCCCCCAATCATATTTAACACAAACAAAAAGTGTGATCTGCAGATTCAGTCTGCCATGGATGCCTTTGAGGAGGTGGGCCAGAAGTGGATGCTGGTGGGAGATTAGCTTCTGCCTCCGCTGCTGTCCTACACAATTTTTAATAGGGACATGCAAGCCTCTCAGTCTCATGAGACTGTCTCTCAGTCTCATGAGGCTTCCAATCTCTTTTAAAAATGGCATAAGGCAGCAGCAGAGATGGCATCAAATTATCTGCAGTAATCAAATCTGCAAAAGTCAAACCCACAAATGTGGAGGGCTGACTGTATTCAGTGATCAGATATAAGTAGTTATGCTAATATTGCTACTCTTTATTATTTATAATGTGGGCTAAAACTGCAGTTCTGTATTACCTTATTTTAAACTAAATGATATTGTTTCTGAGAAGGATGATAAGAGATGGTGCTGATAATTTTTAAAGTGTTTAATTTTTTTCTTGTTTTTTCCAACAACTCTGGGGGGGGGGTGATACTTTTATCTCCATTTTACTGCAGCAAGGGTGGCTCAATGCATAAAATGTATCTCTGTTGAAAGTATGCAATGAACTCATGCCTTCTAGATAAAAGCCAAGTTCTCCAGGGAGGGGAACTGTGTAGTCGATGAGCTCAACTATTTTTCTGGCCCCTGGTGCCCATGACACAAGATTATCATATACTGTCTATTCATTTGTTCATTCATTTCATTTATTCATTTCACTTCAGTATTTTGAGCAAAGGTGGTACTGTGTGATCTGCATGAGCCATTGTGTTCCTCCCTCCAAAGTGTTAGTCACAAAGCCCTCCCCTTTTCCTAGGCTGATGGGAGGTACCACAAAGAGTACCTAAAAAGATAATTATGTAATAAGAGGAATAGGATTGTTAACTCTAATTAGCCATCACATTAGTGGTGGCGCATTTTTCAAAGTATTTGTTTTAATATTTTGGCACATGTGGATACACAGTAGGAAACCTTAGCTAACTACTGCATTTTCATACATAAATGTAAAATGAAAAATTGTGGACAATCTACACATGGAGTTAAATATAACTGCTTTTGTGGAAATATGTTGTATGGTACTTTTATTGTTAGTAATTTAATTTTAAACAACTAATTTAATCCTATTTTAAGGGGGGGAGGTTGGGATGGAATTCTTGAATTATTTTAATCTGTAATCTGTTTTTAACCTTGTTGTACCCCGCCTCGATTGTTTTACAGAGGGGCGGGTAAGAAATAAATATTATTATTATTATTATTATTATTATTATTATTATTATATTTTGTGCTTGTGCAGGCAGGCAAGGTGCTGTTACAATTATAAATTGTGAGTCATCACAAGTATATCTTTATGGTGCTAATATTTCTCAAGTCTGGTCAGTATATGTATGTTGATATTTGTTGTTTGAATTTTAAAAACCCTCTAAATAATAGGAGCTGTTTTTGTTTCCAAATTTTTATGATACCCAGATGCCTTTTGGCTCACTACTGTTAGGGAAGGGATTCATTCCATTGGTCCTACCATATTTAGAGATTTACCTTTGGAGGATTTCTCCTCAGTAACACACACGTTGCTGGGGATAATCAAAAGAGGAATCTGAACCTACCATTTAAAATGTGACAAACAAGCATCTTTTGTTTCAAAATTGGTTCAGTGACCCTAGCTAAAAAAGTGAAATTAACAAAAGTGAAAGCAATCTCTGTAACCAAATGGTGCTCCTTTGCAAGACACACAAATCATCAAAAGCTGAACTGTCACTCTGACAGAAGCGCAAATCCACTAGAGTGGATTTTAGAATTTATATGAGAAAACATGTATTGCCATGGATTCAGGCTTTTATGGAATGCAAACTCTGGTTTTATCCTGGACCCTTCATCTAACACCCAGAGGACTATAGTTTTCTTTTAGAAATTATAGAATTATCAAGGCTACTGGAGAAGGTTAGGTAGTTCCAGATGAACACCAGTATCATATTTCAGAATTGTTTTGCTCCTGTGAATCAGGTGTTCACACAGAAATTGTTTTTTTTTTTTTAATCTTGCTATATTGCCTGCACTCCGTTGGAGCATCTAATTATGGAGGGAGGTCACCAGACTATTGTGCATTGCTATTAACCTGCTTGCTATTTCCCCCACCCCCATCTGCTCCAAGTAGTTGACAGCATTTTGACCTGAATTCTGAATGGGTAAGTGATCTGACACGTGCTGGCTATTCCACAGGCTTTAGCGAATGGGACAATTCCATGCACACTTACTTTCTTTGGAAGAAGGGGACACTGTATGGCTACTGGATGTTTTCTGGCCAATAAAAAAATCACTGGATAAAGGAGCATGTTCTACTATTACAACCAACATATGCTTATGGAGAAGAAAATTCATTTTAAGGTTATAATTTTGTTCATCCATCACAACTGGTAACATTGGCTAGGGTTGACTGGTTCTACAGTCAAAAAACATCCAGATAGCCATAGTTTGGAATTTCAGCTTACATTCACTTAAAAAAAATCTGAGGTTGGAGTTCTTGTTGAGAAAACTAATAAAGGATGTGAATCTGCACAAAACCTGCCTTCTTTCATTATAAGAGTATTATTAAACTTATCTCTAGCCTTGGGCATATTTATCATTAAGATTGTCTGAAGTCTGTTCCTGTTTTTGGTAGAATTTTCTGCTGAATTGCTCACCTCATTTCTGTGAACAACTCAGTACTATCTTTTTGCATTTGCTCATGTGAATGCTGGTTCTTCCTTTGAACAGTTTGCACTTCCAGTATAACAAATAGACTGGGCACTTGGTATCCATTGTGGTTTGTTCCAGGACCCTCTGTGGATGCAAAAATCCAAGGATGATCAAGTTCTATTAAATACACTGGTGTAATAAAAATGACAAAATCAACATTTGTTTTTTTTTGGCATGTATACTTTTTGAATATTTTCAAGCATGGATTGTTGAATTCATGGGAAAAGAATCCATGGATACAGAGGGGCAAAACAGATGGGCAGGAAAAAGTGACTTGAAGCTGCCTTTTCTAAAGCCACATTGAAACCCCACCAACTGCACCCTGCCGGCTCCCAAGGCAACTGGAGTGCTCATGTCATGACCACATGACATGGCTTCAAGCCAGGAAGAAGCGAAAAAAAAGCTGCTTTTTTTTTTTTGAAACAGCTTTTCTCTGCATAAGGCGCCTAGAGGGCACTTTCCTGCTGGCTTCAAGACATGTGTCATCTAAATGCCACACCTTCAAGCCAGCTTGAAAGCACCTCTAGGTGCCTTATGCAGCCTGTCTGTTTAGCCCCAGAGGGCCAGCTCCAATGAGATACACAGTTTGTTGTTAAATCACTTCTTGACTAGCTTGCAAAAATATGTATGCATCTACCTACAGAAAAAGTTTTTCCCCAAACACAATTGAATAGATTTGATAGAACAAGTCAGATTGACTGTGTTTCTGCAGTACCCCTAGTCCAGAGCAATTTTAACTCTCACTTGAATTGATTACTCTCCACACAGATAGAAAGGGGTTTATTTGAGATGTTGCTTATGTGTGTATTTGCCTAAAGAGAGAGAAAAGGTGAGCAGGAGTGATGGCAATGGGGAGTATGTGTGTGTGAGAGAAAGACAGACTGCATTATTTCCCTGATGGGAAGAGAAGCCTTTATGAATCCCACAGGTACACTATTCTACACTATACCCTCTGTGTTGATGTTTATATTTTCATATTTGAAACTTATCCAAAAGTAGTTCCAAAGTGTGAATATTACTCTGAACACTTTACACTTTGACCTTTTGTCACTTATTAATGTTGAAGTGCAGGTTCAGCTAGAAAGGAGACTTGTAAAGATGTCTGCCTGAAAGTACAGTGATTGATTTTGCAGCAGCAGGCATCTGCATAAGCCTTTCAAGATCAAATGCACTTTTTAAAAGGAAAACACATCTTGGGGGGGGGGATTCTTATACTTTATCAGTGGTTTACTGTTTTATGTGTAACCAACTCTAATGGCCCTGCCCAGGCCACAAAACGCTGACATGTTTAATATTAACACGCAAATAGGTTGATACATGTAGTAGTATGTAACACTGTAGCATGATTTCAGGATGCATGGAAAGTTGATGTGGCTGAGGGCTCTCTGTGGTCATCATATTGCATAAATCAGTTCACAGGATAACTCCTTGTCAGACAAGAGCACCCCTGCATATTTAAATCTCTGTAGTATAGCGTGACTTGTGTATAGATTTTTTCTAACAGCTGCTGCAGGTTATTTTCTTCCTTTTCTTGATCGGGCAGCTGTCATACTCACCTGTGTTATATCTCACCTGATTTCACATCCCGTTGGAGCTGAGGTATTGGAAATTAGCTGACTTCGTTCCACTAGTGTTTCTTCTGTTATTTCTCTTCTGCCCCCGCCACCTCACTCTAAATGTCCTTAGATAACAGCATCTTTGCTATGCTTTTCTTTATCTGGGAGGCTGTAATTCCTGTTCGACTGACACTGGTGATGATCCCTACTCTTATCTTATTCTTTTCTTTGTTCCCTTTATGTTTTGCAATTTACAGTACAACCTCTTGGCAATGGTATGGTGCTACTCTGTCTGTAGAGTCTCAAAGGACAAGCTAAGAGTGGGGAATATTGCAAACTATCAACGATGATACCATTTTACCTGCTTCCCCAAGTGCAAATAAATGATTGGAAACAATGATGACAGCTGCTGCTCTCTGGGATTGCAGCAGCAGACAAGGAGCCAGTAGTATCTCGGGGTTATGAAACAGATGACAGATGTGTCCATTAGGGAAGAACATGGGTCTAGTTCCTGTCATGTCCTCTAGCTGTTTCCCCCAATAGGCATTATCTCAATCTTGTCCAGCTAACTAGCCTTTATCTTCAGTCTGTTATCCATCTGACACCAGTTAAGATGCAGGCTGGGAAACAAGCTGATGTGATCGGAATAAAAATCAGTGTTACATATATCTTACATCTATATACAGAAGTACATTGCCTCTGGGACTGGAAGAAGTGTATATCATGACTTCTAGATTCTAATAAATCAGCCATCTGTGAATTTGTTTAATCCACACTCAAAGCCATCATGAGTTATGCTTAGGGATGAAATTTTTTACTAATTTTGTTCTTGAAGCTGTTTTCTTCCCACAACAAGAGAATTTTCAAAAAGTGTACAGTTTTCAAATACTATTTGCTGTTCAGGACTTAACTCTGTAGAAAATTTACAAACGCTGGAGTTTTTGTTTTGCATAGGAAACCACATTTTCTGTGTAGGAAACAGCACCTTTGCAGCAAATGCTATGAGTGGGGATTTATTCTATTTGCACATGATTTTTTTCTCTGCTATCTCCTGAATATTAAATTCTGTCCTAATAAATCCAAAACTGTGACAGCTCTTGTCAGCTCAGGATCTCTTCATTTCCTGACATTCAAGAAAGAAGATTTTTAACCATTCTTTTAATATTTTTGAATATTTTTCTATCTCTTTAATCATTATATCTTTTGGTAGCAAATCTTGTATAGTTTACATAGCCATTTTATTTTTATTTTGAAAAAAAAATCATAAATAATTTAATCAGACATCCTATGCAATGCAAGATATTGAAGCTATAATATCCCTCATGGTATCTGCTTAAATACTTGCAGAGATCCTTCCACATCTCAAGACCATTGTTGAAGATCTCTTAAAGTTGAGAATTGTTTCCTAATGTTTAGCTGGAACCTGCTTCTCTACTGTTAAGGCTGCTTCCCCTTGGAATCCTGCTTCCTGGAGAGGCCTTTTGACCCCTTGTCTGTCTTCTGTATGGCAGCTCCTACAGATATTTGAGGGGCCAGGCAGCCATCTACTATACTATATATCTACTCTTCTACAAACTCTTCTCTTCTCTATTATTAATTCCTATTACCAGCTATCCTATAGCACTTCCAAGTATTCAAAGCATTTCAGGAACTTACTTTATTGTTGTAACTAACAGTAAAACTGTGGGCAAGCATGTAAGTTTTCTGAAGCAACTAAGTGAATTTAGTCCAGAGGTTAAATTCAAACTGAGGATTTCCAGACATGTAGCTCAGTCACTTAGTCACTTTATTATGACTATATATTTTTTTAATGTCACCTTTAAAAAAGCATCTCAAGCAATGTTAGAATTAGTATGTAAGTTTAATATCTAAATAAATCGGTGAAAAGAGTATCACAAATTTTTCACCAATTTATTTAGATAGTAAATTGTTATACATAAAATAATAAATAGACGACCAGCAACAGTAGTTATCAAAGTCAGTGAAATTAATTAACCAAAAGCTTGGGGAAATAAAATTGTTGCTTTGTTGTGTGCCTTCAAGTCTTTCCTGATATTTGGCGACCCTAAGGCAAACCTATCATGTGGTTTTCTTTGCAAGTTTTATTCAGAGGAGGTTTGCCATTGCCTTCCCCTGAGGCTGAGAGCATGCGACTTGCCCAAGGTCATCCAGTGGGTTTCATGGCTGAACTGGGAATTGAACCCTGGTCTCCAAAGTCATAGTCTAGCACTCAAACCACTTGAATAAAAAATCATAACATGATTAATGCCTTCTGTGGAGAGTGTTCCGCAAACACTCCATTGGACCTATTAGAAGTTTTCTTTATATAAATTTATTTAATGATGTTATATCTTGAATTTTATTTTGCAATTTTGTTCCCAGTTCAAAAAAGAACAAGTAACGTATATTGAAAATGTGTCCTTTCTTAAATAACATCTATTTAGAAATGAGTACATCTATGGAAGGCACATAGGTACTCTTATAAAGCCTTTGCTACATAATGCTATAAAAGAGGTTTTATATGATGGATTTACTAATGCATATTTTGTGGGAATATACATTCAAAGGTATATATCTTTATATTTATATATATATATATATATATATATATATATTGATTGTGTGGCACAGTATATGGTTATATGTAGTGATTGTATGTAGAAGCAAGAAGGAACAGATTTATCAGTGATCACATAAAAAAATTTGTACTGACAAGAAATTGAGTTTTTGGTCCATCCATAATTTGTGTCCCCAACAGGAGATGAGAATGTTATATACAAAAAAAAAATAAAAATAAAAAAAATCCAATGTAATCAAGAGACACTGAGGCCTTTGAGTTTGTTTACATTTCTGCAGGGTGCTCTTGTTATGTATTTGAAGACTGCAAGAAACATCTTGACTGTACACTCAGTAAGAAGTCCAGAAGTCAATACCAAGGGTTAACATTTTTGTTAGTGGAGATCTGCCTCATAAAGGTTTTGTGCATTATGTAAGTGATGCATAGGCATTGTTTGTGCTAAGGTGAAATTTTCCCCTTGAGAAAGAGAGAAACTTATTTCCATCATGAAATGTTTCCTTTTCTCAGAACAGGAAGTCCCATGAACCTCACAAGGAAGCCTGGTCCTAGTGATTTCTAGTGCTATCAATTGACCATAAATGTCAGATAAACATCCTCAGGGTTGTAATGTTTATCTGAGGCAACCTGAAAAATGTTTCCCCTCCTACTGTTGTTCTGTTTCAAATTTGTTTTAGCTAGAATTAAAGGCTATGTCTTTGACTATTTGCTTTAAAGAGAGAGAGAGAGAGAGAGAGAGAGAGAGAGAGACTGACTTCTAAACTTTTACTTGCACTTAATACCTAACCGTTTAACATGAATTATTCATATAAAGATATAAACAGTGGCTTTTGTTTGTCTTGATTGCATGCCTGGCAGGAAAGATCTCTGCAGCTCTATGCATGTCTACTCATTAATAAGCCCCAAACATATTTGTGGGGCTTACTTAGATATATATAGGATCGTGGCCAAGGTAATAGGAGGAGATAAATTAAGGGAGAGCAAGTATATGTATACTTGCTATCCCTTAATTTCCCTCCTCCTTTTATGTAGATAATTGCTCTCTCTTAGGCCTGGTACAGATGGCCAAAAAAGCTGCCTGTATGGCATGTTTAGAGTTCAGGAGGGCACAGCATTTTGTCCCTACCGAACCCTAAAGCATATGGACGCCACCATTTTAAAATGGCGATGTCCATATGGACGCGCCATGATAGTGTCATGGCGCGTGCAGCGTTTAAACAACGCTGCGTGCGCCTGACGTCATGGTGCCCCAGGAGGGCACCTAGGGCGCCCTTTCCACGACACCAAAAGGAGCTCAGAAACCAATCTCCTTTTTTGGCACGAATCCTTGGCACAGCCTTTAAATGGCTGTGCCAAGGACCCTGAGGATCCTTGAGGCCAGGAATAGCAGGGAGCAGCGGGCGCCCAGGGCATCTGCTGCACCCCGCTTTCAGGTTGTGGGGAAGCAGTTCGCCAGTTCCCCGTGGCCTTCAGAAGTGCTGGGATGGGGCCTCGGGGGCTGCCAGTGAGGCAGCCCTGGCCCCATCTTGCTGCTTCTTGGGGCGGCTGCAGACCACCCCTTTTGGACAGTCTGTACCGCCCCTATATTTCTTTCCTCCATTTATTTTATCCATGATCTCCTGTATTTCTGAGTACTGTATACACTCAACTATAAGTCAACCTCATGTATAAATCGAGGGAAAGTTTTGGGGCCAAAATTATGGATGCTGATAAGGCATATAGATAAATTGAAGGCAAAACATGGGGCATGTAACAAAGGAAAGTTTCCAGAAGAAAAGTAAAGGAAAATCATGCCAAAGAACTTTCAAAATTTCAGCAGACATAAGTGTTTGTGCTTATATTAAAGGCAGGATTGATAAGAGAATAGAGGGGGTATCAGTGATTCCAGGACAGATTACAGTCTTACCAGGGAATGGTTCCTTTTTTGGATAAGAGTTAAAGTACAGTATTTACATTGACCTGTGGATAGGTGGACTCAGGTTTTTGGGTCAATTTTTTTATTAAAATTTCTAGACCTATACATTAGTACATACAGTAAGTAGATGAGAGCCAGTGTGGTGTAGTGGTTTTAGTGCTGGACTACAACTCTGGAGATCAGGGTTCGATTCCACAATTGAACATAAAAGTCACATTTTCCCTTGGGCAAGTCACATTCTCTCATCCTCAGAAATGGCAAACCCCCTCTGAAGAAACCCCTCTGATAAGTTTGCCTTAGTGTCACCATAAATCAAAAAATGACTTGGAGGCAAAAACCAATAATAATAACAACAACAAGTATATGGCTGTAATATGGATATAATGCTCATTCTCTTTCTTAACCTTTAATGCCTCTCCTATCTATCAAGCTTAATTTCATAATTCATAGAGGAGAGATGGTTGATGCAGTTATCTCCATTTTCCATCCTGTTGTTTCCTCTTTATGTAAGGTAGTTTGTCCCAATCTAGTGCTTATTAGAAATGTGTTGTTTCCCACGTGGATCTTGCTCACTAATCTTTTGATAAATGTTAGCTGCTCTGACGACCTGCTCAATGTCCTTGATTTTACCCATCATGTCCTTCTTCCCCTTCTTGGTATGTGCTGGAGATTATAACAGTTAGAAAAACAACAACAAGAATCATAGTAAACATAATAAATAATATACAGTATTAGTTTCATTGGAAAGAGTGCAGAATAGCAGGAGAGGAACTGTCAATAATAATAATAATAATAATGTAATTATTATTTATATCTCACCCTATCTGCACTCAGGCTATCGGAGCAGCTTACAGCATTAAAATTATACATACTATACCCCCCAGACCTCCCTCACAGAATACCTTTAAACATTTTACAATTAAAACAAGTTAAAACGACAATTTAAACAATAAAACGACAACAACAGACAGCCAACAGCAAATGGGATCAGTCCATTTCTTTCTCTCTTTGGTGGCTGGGCATCTATTCAGGAAAGGCCAGTCGGAAGAGATCCGTCTTAACAGCTTTTTTAAGGTGGTTATATGATGAATCTCATCCGGCAGGCCATTCCATAAAAGCTTAGCATCTACCTAGTAGCAATGGGAAAGGGTGGCATAATGAAAATAGCTGGAGGTTCAAGCCCTACCCTACGGAGATATCAGAAATCCAAATCAGTAGTTTAATTATGAGGTCCCAGTTTTAAGCCATGACATCTTCTCAGGCTTGAACTCCTAGCACAACAAGGGAAATATGATATAATAGGCATCACTGAAACCTGGTGGGATGAGTCTCATGATTGGAATGTAGAAATAGAGGGGTATAACCTTTTTAAGAGAAACAGGCCAAGTAGGAAAGGAGGAGGAATAGCATTATATGTCAGGGATATTTACACCAGTGAAGAGATCCAGGAAGTCAATACTGGAAGCCAGGTGGAGAGCATCTGGATAAAAATTAAAGGAGAGGGAAATAACAGGGATGTTACTGTGGGAGTCTACTACAGACCCCCGACTCAGGCAGAGGAAATGGATGATGCCTTTCTAGAACAGATGACCACACAATCAGGAAGGAGAGATGTAGTAGTGATGGGTGACTTCAACTATCCGGATATTTGCTGGAAGTCAAACTCAGCCAAATCCTCAAAGTCTAGCAAATTCCTCACTTGCCTGGAGGACAATTTCATTGTCCAAAAGGTGGAAGAGGCAACAAGGGGATCAGCCATTTTAGATCTGATCTTAACCAACAGGGAAGACCTAGTTGATGGGGTGCAAGTGGTTGGATCCTTAGGTGGAAGTGACCATGTTCTCCTGGAGTTTGTAATACAGTGGAAGGGAGAAGCTAGGCATAGTCAGACACGCACTCTAGACTTTAGGAGAGCTAATTTCAATAAACTTAGAGAAATACTGGGAGTGATCCCATGGTCAGGAATACTAAAAGAAAAGGGAGTTCAAGACGGATGGGAGTTTCTCAAAAGGGAGATATTGAAGGCACAATTTCAAACAGTTCCAATGAGGAAGAAAAATGGTAGATGTCTCAAGAAGCCAGGATGGATGACTAAGGAACTTTCAAATGAGCTAAGTTTTAAACGGAACATGTATAAGAAATGGAAAAATGGAGAAATCACGAAAGAGGAATTTAAACAAATAGCCAGCACATGTAGGGGTAAAGTCAGAAAAGCTAAAGCGCAGAATGAACTCAGGCTTGCTAGAGAGGTTAAGAACAATAAAAAGGGCTTTTTTGGATATGTCCGCAGCAAAAGGAAGAAGAAGGAAACAGTAGGGCCACTGCGTGCAGAAGATGGCAAAATGCTAACAGGGGACAGAGAAAAGGCAGAATTACTCAACACCTTCTTTGCTTCAGTCTTCTCAGAAAAGGCAAAAGGTGCTCAACCGAAGGATAATGGAGCAGAAGACAGAATAGGGGAATTTCAGCACAGAATAAGTAAAGAGATAGTACAGGAATACTTGGTTAACCTAAATGAATATAAATCTCCAGGACCAGATGAACTACATCCTAGAGTATTAAAAGAACTAGCAAATGTAATATCAGAGCCATTGGCAATAATCTTTGAGAACTCCTGGAGAACAGGAGAAGTCCCAGAAGACTGGAGGAGGGCAAACGTTGTCCCCATCTTCAAAAAGGGAAAAAAAGAGGATCCCAACAATTATCGTCCAGTTAGTCTGACATCAATTCCAGGAAAGGTTCTAGAGCAGATCATTAAGCAGAGAGTCTGCGAACATTTAGAAGCCAATGCCATAATCACAAAAAGCCAACATGGGTTTCAGAAAAAGAAGTCATGCCAAACGAACCTGATCTCTTTTTTTGATAAAATTACCAGCTTGGTAGATGAAGGGAATGCTGTGGATATAGTATACCTCGATTTCAGTAAGGCCTTTGACAAGGTTCCCCATGACATTCTTGCAAACAAGCTTGCAAAATGTGGGATAGACAAGTTAACTGTTACATGGATTTGTAATTGGTTGACTGGCCGAACTCAAAGGGTGCTCAACAATGGCTCCTTTTCATCCTGGAGAGAAGTGACCAGTGGGGTGCCACAGGGTTCTGTCCTGGGCCCAGTGCTATTCAACATCTTTATTAACGATTTGGATGACAGAATTGGGGGCATACTTATCAAATTTGCAGATGACACTAAACTGGGAGGAGTAGCTAATACCCCAGAGGATAGGATCAAAATTCAAAATGACCTGAATAGACTAGAAAGCTGGGCCAGTGCTAACAAAATGAAATTCAATACGGAGAAATGTAAGGTTCTGCACTTAGGGCGGAAAAATGAAATGCACAGATATAGGATGGGGGACACCTGGCTGAACGAGACCACATGTGAAAGGGATCTAGGAGTCCAAGTAGACCATAAGCTGAACATGAGTCAACAGTGTGATGCGGCAGCTAAAAAAGCCAATGCAATTTTAGGCTGCATCAATAGAAGTATAGTTTCTAGATCAAGGGAAGTTATAGTGCCACTCTATTCTGCTTTGGTCAGGCCCCACCTGGAATACTGTGTCCAGTTCTGGGCACCACAATTCAAAAAGGATGTGGAGAAACTGGAGCATGTCCAAAGGAGGACAACTAAGATGGTGAAGGGTCTGGAAACCTTGCCCTATGAAGAACGCCTTAGGGAGCTGGGGATGTTTAGCCTGGAGAAGAGAAGGTTAAGAGGTGATATGATAGCCCTGTTTAAATATTTGAAGGGATGTCATATTGAGGAGGGAGCAAGCTTGTTTTCTGCTGCTGCAGAGACTAGAACGCGGAACAATGGATGCAAACTGCAGGAAAAGAGATTCCACCTCAACATTAGGAGGAACTTCCTGACAGTAAGGGCTGTTCGACAGTGGAACACACTCCCTCGGAGTGTGGTGGAGTCTCCTTCCTTAGGGGTCTTTAAGCAGAGGCTGGATGGCCATCTGTCAGGGATGCTTTGACTTGGAGTTCCTGCATGGCAGGGGGTTGGACTGGATGGCCCTTGTGGTCTCTTCCAACTCTTTGATTCTATGATTCTATGATTCTATGCACCTGCACTTCTCTTTGTTCTTGTGGCACAACAAACTACAGTTCCATGAATTCCACAGCATTGAGCCATGGCAGTTAAAGTGATGTCAAACTGGATTATTTCTGCAGTGTCTATGCAGCCTAAGAAAGTCACCTGCTAGAGTAAGCGGAAAGCTGCAGCCAATTAGAGAAGACTGTGTTGTGTTAGAATTTAGCTGCTGGACTGATGGTCAGCTGATTCTATACTGAAATATGTTCAAATGGTAAAACAGGTATTTGAGACAATTTGTAAATGTTAATCTCTTAATCTGATAAAGTTTCCAAAAATTATTAATTAATTACTTTAATTGTTAAATACAAACAGTGCTATTTTTGAGTAATAGTTCTTGAGTGCTTCTCAGTATTTTAATTTGTTACTTGTCCATTTTAATAATGGGGCTTTACAGATAGCCTGAAAAGGGTGGTTTGAAGCCTCCTTTTTCTTTTGCGCACAATCACCATAGCAACTAGGTGGTGCGGCGAAGATGCGCAGAAGAAAAACAAGTGCCAAATGCCTAATCCTTTTTACATCGCAGTCGCGACGCAAAAAGTACAGGGTCCACCTTCGGCACATTGCAACTGCACAGTGCTTTTTGGACGCTGCACAGCTGTGTCGTCATCACTATGTACACCATTTAAACAGCGCTACGTAGCAACACTGCCCTGATCACGTGCTAAGGTTGCGGGGTATCTGTAAGCTCCTCCCTGAGGCAACCTTAGCACGTGATCAGGGCGCCCTTTCATGCCAGTCTGTAATGGGCCTATGTTAGGTTACACTTTTTAATTTAACAGTGTAATGAATCATTTAACAAATTAGTTAATAAAACAGTTTTCTGAACAGTGTGTTACTAATGAATGAACTGTTAGTATTAAGGCATTAATGTCAAACCTTTAATGTATTTTAAGGTTTTACATGAATACCTTAATACTAATAGTAATATTTCCAAGCTCTGTGAAAAACCTGTAAAACATTTGTTGACATGCAGATGTTAAGAAACTTGTGTGTTTGTAGTGTCATTATCTCATAATCCATCTACTGGAGTTTTCAAATGCTTATATTCACCCAAATTTCTGATATCCTGTGCCCACTTGTACCTTTCTATTCAATAGATAGCAGTGAAAGAAATAGGTGCTGGAGGGCACATAGGCAATCTCATAAAGCCTTTGCTACATAATGCTATAAAATGCATTCCCTCCTCCCAAATATTCTCCTGTGTTTGTGGCAGAAAGCCAATACTGTTGGTTGAATGCAGACAACGTTTTCTTTCCTTCTCTCTGAGGCATTCAGAATAGAATGGAGGTCATTGACACAGTAGCTTGCAAATCGCATTGCAGAGGCAGGCGTGGACAGAACTAAATAGATGGTTGCATTTATAGCTTGAGCTTTCTTGTGTTGTACAGAGTCTTAATTGGCTTAGAATTAATACTGCATTGGCAAAAACTAAAATGGCATGACAATTCGTATTAATGTTTGTCTTTAATGGGCTACCTTTAGTATGCTGCTGCTTACCTTTATTTTGAATATTCCAGATAAATCAGGGGAACAGTTTTAATTGTGCCATTATTTTTTCCATGTGTTAATCTCCTCAACCTGTTAATCTTTCTTACATGTTCTGTGAATGGAAAAGCATTGCTACAGACATCTCTTAGAAATTTATTTTTTTGAATAAAGTTGCTTTATAATTTTTTCTATATTACATTTATTCAAGGCTTACTGGTTTATGGGGTAGATTCTTGTTTATATTTTATTTCTTTATTTTTGGAAGGTAGGAAAGGTAATTGCAATGGAAGGTTATTCTTTTCACAGAATTTCCCACTTCTTCCTCCCCTTTGCAACTACATCCAAAAATACCTTGGGAGTCAGAGTGCACTTTTTTCCCCCCAGTGGTTGTGTAGTCTGGAATTTCTGTCCTTTCCCTCAATTTCTTTGAGAAAATAAACACCTGCACAAAAACTGTAACAGTTCCTTTCCTTGCAATTAAAAATGCACTGAAGGACATACCACATTAAGTAACAGTAGCATTTAGCCTTTGTGGTTCTGAACTGTGAACGATCAACTGCCTTTGAGGATATGTATCCCTGATTGCCTAAGTCTGGGGAGCAATTTTGTTAGTGCACTATACAAAGTTGCTTGATGATCATTTTTCAGTTATAATTGGATAGATGTTGTTAAGTAGGAAGCTGAAATATCATAATTATAACTCCAAGGGCTATAGACATGTGACTCTGATCTGTGATCTTCTAAAGTTTAAATTTTATTTATAAGCAAGCAGTTGTATGTAGTTCCAGATTGGACTAAAGCAATTATTTGTTTATATACTGCAAAAGTAGATGCAGTATATAACACTCTGTGCATATTGGCCATCCCACTCCCCTCCATGCCAGAGGCTGTGGAGCTGGGATGGGCTTTTTGCTGCCCTCTTACTGGTGGAGACCAGGATGGTTAAATCAAGCCATGGCTGGGTTGCCATGGCATGAGACTCCTAGGGTGTGTGGTAAAGGGCATGCTTTGCCTGTCATCCCCTAGGGGTCTCATTTTTTGATCAACCATCAACCCACCTGCCCGCCACTGGTATAGTGTGAAGTATTACTTGGTTGCCTAGGGGCCCCATACACCCCAGTGGCATATGGGAAATAGGCTGAGGTGATGTTGCAGTAATATACAATTTGGCTTAAAATTGTTGATTCTAATTGGAATTATTTAATTTTATATTTTGCATGAATTTTGGATTTCATCTCAGCAAGCACCTTGGTCACCCTACTGGGTGTAAGGAAAATTTCTGGAAACACTTCTACCCGCCTTGGGACCTGGAGTGGCAGAAAGAAATGGACCTTGGGTCTGGCTTGAAGGAATACCCCGACTAAAATCTTTGCAGATTAGGAAGGGAGACTTCTTGTTGGACTTCCATATGTGGGCAGCCCAACAAACAACCCAACCTGTGGACTATCGTTGTGGGCCCAGGTGTTATTGTCCTTTATAAGTTGCAGAGGTAGTCTCCGGTAAGACACTGGATGTAGCTTCTCCCACATTTGATTTGGTTTAGATATTAGTTGCAGTTCCATTAAGAATTTAATAAATAGGTCAATAAATGGCCCTGTTTTTAACCCATACATCTTGTGTTTGGTCTCTTTATTCCAGGGGTAGGGTATTCCCCATCCCCATTGCAAACAGCAGTGATGGTTTAAACTGTTTAGCTGAAAGGTGTCAGGAAGGGGAAATTTAATTCTATCCTTTTATTTGTCTGATCCAGTTTGGATCTACAGTAATTATGGCTGTTTGAGTAAAACCATGCAGTCCTATTCACATCTACTCAGAAGTAAGTACATTTGATTTAAATGGCTGAGACTGATATAAGTATGTACTGTAGGTGTAGGACTGCAAGTGTACAATATCAGGTGACTTGTTCACACAGCACAATTATAGTATGATTCTAGTTTAACTGCCATGACTGCATTCTGTGGAATCCTGAGATTTGTAGTTTGGTGAGATGGCTGAGAATTATTAATACCCCTCACAAAGCTTGAAGTACCAGGATTCCTAGGAAGCAGCCATGACAATTAAAGTGGAATATAGCACTATAGTTTGAGAAACAAAACTATAGTTGTGTAGTGTGATTGTGTCCTCCGTCATGATTGTGCTGAGCTAGCAGATCATCTGCATGACTGATGATCTTCAACCTCTCAGAAGATTTCCTGAC
Source organism: Urosaurus nigricauda (assembly GCA_034509955.1). Taxonomy (NCBI): domain Eukaryota; kingdom Metazoa; phylum Chordata; class Lepidosauria; order Squamata; family Phrynosomatidae; genus Urosaurus; species Urosaurus nigricauda. Next base: position 248,382,817 of record JAOEGL010000003.1, read on the forward strand.
AGTTTAAGGTAGCAGTCCTATGCCTAATTAGTATGTTCAACCTGATATAGTGGCTTTCCTAAGCAATTAAGGCAATTCATATATTTGCTTACAGATGTGGTGTTGTTGCTGGGGAACAGCAACAATAGGTATATTTCTGTTCACTTGCAACTAGCCTCTTTTGCACATCTACAAAAAGCAACAAAACACTTTTAAAAACTAACAATTAAAATAGGGGATATATATCTTACTTCCTAAGATAGGTGGCATACAATAAAAAATTACACTAGCTTGCACAGCTTGGTACCCAAACTAATTTTCTTTGACAATTCATTGATACCTTTACTGGCCAAACAAAATGCACAATTTACTTGCTGCAAGCTTTTGAAGCTCCATGGGCTTCTTCATCAGGTAAGATGTTACAAACCAAACAGGAGAAGAAGGGGGAAAAAAAACACAATTGGAGATGTTAGACAGATGCCTGCATGCTGTTTCAGCCTTTAGTAACGATGGTATGTTGGGAAGGATATCTTTTGCAGGTAGACTCCTCCTCCTCCTCCTCCCGTCCATGCAGGGATAGCGAGATTTTCAAAGTCCAGGAAATTTAAAGTCAATTTGCAGTTCAACAGGGACCCCTCTTGGGCAATCCCAATACATCTCCATTCCAGTGAAGTCACAGGCCTCTTTGTACTTTTCTTTGACTATTTCTATAGATCAGGGCTGGCAGCTGTGGCAGGTCTGGGGGTCCCTCCAGGGGTTGAAAGGGCAGCTGGGGAAGGGGAACCCAAAAGGCCATTTCTGGTTCTCAAAAATGGGTATATTTTGATGGCCTTGAAAGTCATTTTTAAAAATAAATTGCTGTATCTGGAGGCTTCGTCTATTTAGCCAGAAATGTCAGTGTGATGATTCTGGAAGTGTCAAGGGCTATAAACACATTCTTGGAGCCCACATGCAGCCCGATAGCCACATTTTGCGCATCCCTGGTATAGATACATGAAAACATCCTGTAGCACAATAACAGAATTGGTAGCACAATAACAACATTTCCTACACAGAGTCTCAGAGCATGAAATGCATTAATAATTTGTTCCTCCTGAGTAAACCTGTTGAATAGTTCCTGTGAGAGGAGTCTCACTGAATCAGTTATTGTAAGTCAACACAGAAATATATCCAGTTGATTCAGTGGGTCTGCTAAAGCCAGGCCCTTGTGTGTAAAAGTACATTTTCTGTCTCAATCTTATGTCTTTGAAACCCTTCTGTTTCTCCTATGCTGGGGTTGTCAACATGTGACCATCTAGAAGTTTTTGGACTTCAATTCCAGATAGCCCTAGACAGCAAAGCCATGAGAAAGGACTGGAATTATAATCCAGTGGCTTCTGTTGCCTACTTTTCTCTCTCCATCCCCAATGCTGAACTGGGTATATTTATCCCATAAATAGCTACCTTTGCGGGCCTCATGTTCCTTCTAAATCTTTATACTTAGCTTGGGCCAAAATATTTTAAAGAGAGTGAGTATGAGAGAGTAGTGTTTTCAGTCAGTTGTTACTGGCTGAGCCAGAGGGAGGATCCCAGTTGGCTTAATATGACAACATTCAGGCATATATGCCAGATGAGAACCAGGTTAAGATTTGGCTCCACCAGTTTGCTTCTGCATAGGCTATGCTACTCACAATTTCAGTGTATTGACAATTATAATTGTCTTTCATTTTCAGACATGCAGTCATAGGGTTGAATTAACAGCTGGCACAATTCAGCCAACAGTTAACCCACTTATAGCTGAGTTCAAAGTTAATTGTCAAGAGATCATAAGTCATAACTTACCATTATAAAAAGAGGAAGGCAGTTTTCAACGCTTTATGATTCCAGAGACGGAACAGTTTTAAGAACAGCCAGTACTCTTAGTTATCATTAAGAGAATCTACCACATTTTTATCTAGATATTTTTGGCACAGTGGAGCCTTAGCAAATGAAAGTACTGCCACTTCTTTACTGTTGCTTTTCTATTCTTGCCTGCAAAAATGGTAAATACTGTACTCCGCTTTGTTTTGAGTAGATGAGAATTTAGCTCCTGTGAATTGCTGCATTGGATATTTACTTCTTCTTATGTCAATGGCACAGTAGAACAAATAATGTGTGTATAGGGGACACTGTTTAAGAGACCCATTGGCTTTAGTTGAAAATTAAGAACAAACTGGCTATGCTTACTTAGGGATTGTAAGAGTTCTAGTCCAAAGAAGTAACTCTTCAGGTTCAGATGTTTTTAATTCTCTGTGATGATTGCCTATACTGAAGGATTTTTAGCCCTTCTCGTGCTTTTGCACCATCTGGTCCTGTGATTAGGTCTGGTCTAATATAACTGTCTCTCTTGACATCTCAAGAAGCTAGGCTGGGTGAAATAGAACTTTGCTGAACCAAATTTCACACAGATGTCTTTCCCTGTAGGGTTGCTTCTGTTTAGGAAGCAGCACATGTTACTGCTTCACACAGCACTCTTTGTTCCCTTGTTAACCACTGAAGAAAATTTTGCAAACATGATCCTTCTAGATAAATAGCTCTTTTACCAACAATTTGATTCACACCCCCAGATCAGCTCCACCTTTGTCATGCTACCCTAATAAAAAATAATAACATGCAATAGTAAGCCAATCCCTGTTCCTCATCTTTTTATATCACATAGCAGCGCTCTAAGTTTCTCAGTTAATATGTTCCATCAGTTATTCAGCCTTACCCCAGGTTCTTTTATCAATCTGTGAATCCATTCAAAGGGTTACCTAGTAGTTGATCCAGTTCAGAATTCTGGCATGTTTGTGTCCATTCTTTACCACAATCCCTCATTATATGTGCTACTCATAATAAGAGGAAAGGGAATGAAAGTGAAGGAAAATGAGTGGTCAGAAGTGGTTAGACTCCCGTGTGGTAAATGGTTAAGTCCTTTCGCCTATACTCCCAGTCTAGAAATATTTCATAATGGGAGGGTGGGAGGGAGATGATTTTTTTAAAAAGCATTTTTCCTGAGCTTGTACATCTTCCCCCAGCTATTTCTTTTAAATGAGGGGACAAACCATGTGATAGACATTATGTCTAGTTTTCCCCTCTGCCAACCCTTTTCTTTTTTTCATAGAGAATTGGATGTTCAGGTGGGTGTTGTTTAGATGGTTCAGGAACACAGCCAGATCTTCTTCTCCATGGTTCCATGACACTCACCATGGAGAAGAAGATCTGGCTGTGTTCCTGAAAAATCTGAACAACATCCAAACAAACATCCAATTCACTATCGAAGAAGAAAAGGAAGGAACACCTGCCATTCCTGGATGTCCTAGTCATCCGCAAACTGAATCAATGTTTGGGTCACACAGTATACAGAAAAACCTACACACAGAGACAGATATCTGCACAAGAACTCCAACCATCACCCAGGACAAAAAAGCAGCACAGTAAAAACACTGGTAGACCGTGCAAAACGGATCTGTGAACCCCACTTCTTGGAAGATGAATTGAACACCTAGACTGGGCTCTACATGTGAATGGTTATTCTAGTTCAGACATCAGAAGGGCTGCCAGACCCAGAAAAACCCAGAGGAGTGAAGACAACCACCCACCCAAAGGGAAGGCATTTTTACCATACATCAAAGGAGTCACAAATAGAATAGGGAAAGTGGTGAGGAAACATAACCTCCAAATAGTTTACAGACTGACCAAGAAAATCCAACAAATGCTGCACTCAGCGAAGGACAGGAGATACCCTCTCAGAGCTTCAGGAGTTTATCGCATACCATGCAGCTGCGGACAAGTCTACATAGGGACCACCAAATGCTGTGTTCAAACACAAATCAAGGAACATGAGAGACACTGCAGACTGGGTCAGCCAGAAAAATCAGCAATATCAGAACATGTTATAAACCATCCTGGGCATAAAATGCTATGTAAAAACACTGAAATTCTGGACCATGCCAACAGCTATTAGGTCAGAATGCACAGGGATTCCATTGAAATCCACAAACGCCAAGACAACTTCATCAGGAACAAGAAACCCTTAAACAAAGTTTGGCTACCAGTCCTGTAAAACAGCAAAATCAGGACTCAGAAAATGCAAATGAGTAACCATCTAGGGTCAGGGGCTTTCCCAGCAGACAATAATCACTAATTAAGCAGATGCTAATTCCCTTTGCATATCCTCCCACCTGAGGCCCTGCTGTCAACAACAGAACAATACACAGATTAACATGGGAATCACTCCTCCCTACCCAGGGTCACATCTGTGTATCTATCTATCTATCATCTATCTATCTATCTATCTATCTATCATCTATGTATCTATTTATCCCCATTCTCTTCTATGCCAGTATTCTCAGAAGATGCCAGCCACAGATGCTGGTGAAACATCAAGAATAAACTCTTCTAGAACATGGCCAAATAGCCCGAAAACCCTCCCCAAAATGCTAAGAAGCTCCTTTTGCTCCTAGTATTTGTAGTAGCCTATCACAGATTGTGATTCTAAGTGCTTGCTATGTAAACCTCCCCTTGTAACATTTGTTTTTGGTTTTTGACACTATTCAAATATCCATTCAGTTGTAATCCTGTTCTTTAACCATAATCTTATTTTTTTTTATTTGTCATCTAAAATGACAAATATCTAAAATCATGAACTACAGCTGTTAAAAATATACAGTGGAACACAATGAGATTCATAAAAGAACTGACAAAATACTGATAATGTGTATATATATCAACATCCTCCCCACATTTGAACCTACAAATGAAAAAAAAAAAAGTAATCATGATAATACATCCTTCTATACATTACTTTGTGTTGATGGAGAATATTGGATATAATTGTTGCAATTAACATAAGAAAGAAAAGGCCACAAAATTTCATAAAATGAGTTAAGAATGTGACTGCTTTTTCATTCCTTAAGTCCTTAGTCAACATGCTGCTTTTTAACCTTACCTACGCAACAGCCTGTTGCTTGCTAGCCATCTGTAGCCTTTTAGTTAGTAATAGAGGCAGCTGTTAATGAAGCATCTTTAACCATTCATTCCTGGCCTTGGATGCCTAGACACACTGCTGCTCTGCAGTCTCCTTACTCTGTATCAGAACCAGGCAGGGAGAAAAGTATATTACCAAAAAGGACAGAAGGTAAAACACTAGGAACATTTGGGCTAAAAACACTTGAAACATCAACCTCCACCCCACCCCTGGCCACCATTTGTGTGTGAATGGACAAGACCCGTGAAACATACACATAGCAGCTTCCATTACATCTAGTTTGGCATTTCAGGAATGATGGAAATAGAAAGCACTTGCAGCTATTTCTTGGGGTTTTCAAGCAACTGTGTTTGGGAATATGGAGACAAACTATTTTATAGGCCCATCCCATGGTACATGTGCCTTCAAGTTGCCTCTTGAGTTATGGCGACCCCATGAATTTCAAAGGATTTTCTTAGGCAAAGAACACATAGAGGTAGTTTTGACAGTTTCTCCCTTTGAAATATAATCTATGGTACGTAAGATTCATCGACAGTCTGCCATCCAAGTATTAGCTAGAGCTGACCCAGCTTAGCTTCCAAGATCAGACTGGATCTGGTGTCTTTAACCCTGAAAGACATCATACCAGAACGTTCCTACCAACTTGCAGTAGATGAGCATGAATGTTCCCTTTGTCTCTTATTATGCAGACACAGCATGTTACTTTTTTAAACACTACCAGTGTATAATCCTGCAACAGCATGCCATGGGGTAGCGTAGTTGAATACTATGGACACTGCTGGGAAATGACAGAGGTTGTGGATCATTGTCTTCTGTTTTCTTTAACTCTTATCTCTATTTCAGTTTTGCACCCCAAGCTACTGCAGCTGTTCTGTTCTGTTGTTATTATATTAGCCATCAGCTACATATGATAAGGAGTTATGGCTCTTTCAAACAGAGCTCAGAAAGTGTGCCCACTTGTTAGATAACATTCTGATTAGACACTTATCTGCAATATATGGTTGTCTTCCTGAAATATTGATCTACAAAATGAGCAATAAGGTTTGGAGAGGAGTTCTAACTCACTGTCAGCAGTAACTGAGCTTGTCAATCAATTTGAATGATTAATACCCTAATGTTGTCTTTTCATTTGCACTAGTGGGTGTGAATGAAGGAAAAGAGTATGAGTGGTGCTGCAGTTCTGTCCCCACCTACCTAGCAGTACATCTTGTTGAGTTAAATAGGTTTCCTTCCAAATAAACATGTGTAGCAGGAGTGGAGAGAGTGCATCCTTTGGGCTGCCTGTAGCTCCCAAGATTGTTTGTGTATCTCTTGACACTTCCACACTCCCTGCACTGGCCAAAACAAGAGTAAATTGTCTCTTATGGAAGACTCTGGGGCAGTAATTTACCTTTTAAATAGCTTTCAGGATCTGCCTGCACTGTTTAAAATTGAAAAACAACAACAACATCCCCCCCCCGCAAATTGAACTTCTTGTCCTTTTTTTTCCTCCCCCCCCCCCTTTTTTTAATTTTTTTGCTTGTTGACATCATTTTTGACAGTTCACCAGAGGATCCTGGGGCAGGAAATTGGCCCCAAGCCTACCATGTTTGTCCAACCTGATGTACTTGATTAGGGTAATAATAATAATAATAATAATAATAATAATAATAATAATAATGTTTATTTATAGCCCGCTCCTCTAATAGAATACTCGGAGCGGGGTACAACAGATTAAAAGGAAACAGAGTAAAAACGACAATCATATTGAGACATCCCACCCCCCACATCCCGCAATAAAAATCTAAGACTGAAACTTCTGATATTAACAATCCTAGAGTTTTGGTATTTCTGGATATATTGGAACCATGGGAGAAAAACTGTTTTCCTTCCTCTTTACAATGTGAATTTACTTTTTAAATTTTTTATTTTTTTGTCTTACAAATGGAACTAGAAGATCCTAAATGGTAAAAACAAAACAAAACACCTGAACTGTAAGTAATGAAGAAACCAGCAATATTATTAAAATGAAGACAATTGTTTTGTCTTCTCTGGTTGTACAAGCTTTTTCAAGCATACAAAAATATGTAGCAGTCATAAAGCACTTATTCCCATAAAAAGTACTGAAAAAAGGAAAGCAAGACCATGAATTATAATGATCCTTTATGCTAATGCTTCTCGGACCTTTTGATGTGGTGGAATTGGTCCCCCCCCAATGTGCTCAGGACAGTACCCTATTTCCGTCCATTGGCCACAACTGTTTCCTTTGTTCTTGAAACTTGCTGTGGACTGGCAGCCAATGGGTCCATCGCTTTGAATTATTCTGTTGTACCCTTTTTTGCATAAAAGTCTAACTGTTGCATAGTTTTAAGAAATAATATAAGGGGAATAATGATATGAACAATCTGTTTTCAACATTTGGTTCTAACCCCCCTTCCAAACAAAACAAAACAAACAAACAAACCCTCCATAACCTTCCAACCCCCGGTGAAAATGGAAAATACCAATATTCAAGCCCCATTGGCTTGAATGGTAGTAGGTGCCCACCCCATTTTGTCCCCCTTCCTTTGCCACCATGAACAGGCAGGGGACACAGATTCCAAGTTCATGAAAATGGAGGGGCCATTGTATATCTTCAGTACATGTACTGTATATATCTTCAGTACATATCTCTGCGGAGGTAAAATGTATCGTTTTAGGCACATAGGCATGGCAGATCCATTGCTACAAGGACTAAATTTTCCAGCGAAACAAGGCTTAGAAGCATAATTGTGCTTACTATTACATTGTTGTTGGTTTTTGTTGTTGTTGTTTGCCTTCAATTCATGTCTGACTTATGACAACCTAAGGTGAACCTATCATGGGGTTTTCTTTGCAAGATTTGTTCAGAAGAGGTTTGCCATTGCCTTCCTCTAAGGCTGAGAACATGTGATTTCCCAAGGTCATCCAATGGGTTTCATGGCCAAGCAGGGAGATGAACGTATTATTGGTGAGGCTTAACTCATGATGCCATTGCACTCCTGTTATTCTGGTCTCCAGAGTTGCAGTCTGACACTCAAGCCATTACGGTATGCTGGCTTCTTGATTATTATAAGGCTAGTATATTTGGGCTGGGCAAATATTCTGATCCTGTTGTGAGAGGATTGGAGAAGGGTCTTCTTTTGATATCACACTGAGCTTTGCAGTTGTTAGATATTCACCCTGTGAACCTGAAAGTATGACTGATTTTTTTTTTTTGCTGTTTTAAGTATGTTTCCTAATAATTAAAACCATTAGCGATTTAGATAGTATACTACTTGTAGCAAATTGTTCTCTACCCACTCTTTCCTTAAAATACATTATTTAATGCAAAATGTAATCATCCAATTACTATCAAAGACAAACAACAGCAATAGACTATAAACAATATCCAAAGACTACTCATTGTGATTGATTTCAAAATATAGTTAAAATGGTCAGCCATGTTTAGAATTTGCATGTGACATATACAGTCCTCCCTTCGTTTTTGCAGGGGTTCCGTTCCACCACCACCACCACCCCCCAGCAAAAATGGAAAATGTGCATATCCAAGCCCTATTGGCTTGAATGGACACACATCCCCATGGGGGCTCACGCTACAGGTGTACACCCATTTTAACCTCCTCTATTTGCTCCCTGTGGATAATCAAGATCCTAAGTCCGCGAGAATGGAGGGAGGACATTTGTATGTTACAAAAGTGTGTCCAGCTATTTCACCTCTGGCAAGGCAAAGTTTGAGTGTCAATTTCTCTAACTGCAAGAATCCGAACTTGGTCTGCCCAGCAATGAATGAATAAACCTTGCAAGTTCTTCAGTGTCCTTGCTAACTCTATCCTTACTGCGCATTGCAAAGTAGATGTAAGATCTTTACATAGGTCATTTTCATTTGCATCATCTTAACTTGATAAGATCTGTAAAGCATTTTGAAAGCATGCATTTTGACTAGTTATATTGTTAATCCAATCAAATACATGTTACCAAAATGGAATTATTGTAGGGCAGCAGACCCACATGTGTTCCAATAAGTCAGCCTTATTACAGCCTCTCTAACATTTGTTTGACAAATCCTTCTTAATTCTGTGTGGTCTTAAGGGGCACACATGCCAGCAATATATCACTTTAATAGTAACCTTATTTACTTTTGCAGACAACAACTTATATGGGAAAGATCTCTTAATTTTACTCCATTTATTTTCTTTGATCGGTAGGCCCAGCTCCCAGTATTCTAATTAATATGATAGGTGGAGATATAGAATTTCTTTTGGCGGCATTACATTCACACATGAGAGGCCTCACTTGAAGCTGCAATTATCAAGCAATTAAAATGCATACATGAAGCTGCTTTTATTACTGACCTTCTTCATGCAGAGCAGAGGAAATATATGTAAATGAGTGGCAGCTGGTGGCTTCCAGGTAGTAAATCCATTCTGGGTTTTAGTTTGACTTTTAAAGGAGCTAACCAAGGAGCTGAACCTGTTTGGGCCATATGTTCTTTAATATTTGGACTAAAACCAAGAACGGATTCATTTCCAGTTGCTACTGGCTTCCAGGATACAGCAGTATTATTGAGGGATTTCTAGTTGTAAGCTCTTGCTTTCATTATGTATTTTCTGTACATTTAAATAAAAGTTATTAAATTCTGAATGTCCTAGCCTCACTTTGTGGTGCTTGAACAGTGCGATGGAGTGTGGAACCTTTGTCATGCTCACAATTTACATCTTGGACATGGTTTATAAATCATCTTCAGTATATATAGTCTTACTCTTGTATGATGCTATTATAATGAAAATGCCAGTAGGCACAACCAATAATGGGGGCACTGGCTCCAACTGAGTGCACAGCTCTGTTGCAAGATTTTCAGAGATGATTGACTTGGGTGCTGCTGTTGAATTTATACCAGTAATTGTAATTGCATAGGAGTTTATCTAGGGTACAGCTATGGCTTGTCAGTTACAAGTTGATAATGAAAAGCTAATTTATGTTTTAAAGCAAGTGGGGTTATGTACTTATCATGCCATTGCATTTATTCTAATATATGTAGAAATTTTCATTTTTCATTCTCTGTATTGTGTTAACTTTCAGTCCGAAGTCAACACTCTGCTAATGGTTAATGATCTGACGGAAACTAGAAACATTATTATTTAGGACTATAGCGTCTTGCATCTCCTAGCCATCAGGAACACAGCTGGCTGTGGGATTTTGGGAGTTGTAGTACACAAATTTGTAGCACCCCCAAAAGGTAACTGAGATACTTGGAGCTTGATAAAGTAATGAATGGCTTTTAGTCAAAAATAGTAAGCTTTTGTCCATACCGGCTGGAAGGTGTTGTCCAAATAAAGAAGTTCTTCACACTCTGCAATTTTATACTACTATAAAAAGAGTCCTGCTGGATCAGATCAGAAATTTATGTAATCCAACAATTTGCTTCTTATAGTGGCCAACCAGAAAGCTTGAATGCTATTCAGTGATGGTAAGTGGTGTTCATGTTAGGGGACTGGTTAATCTGCTGCTTGTTTTAGTCCAGGCCTTAACGTTTCAAAATAAGTTCAGCACCTTTCAAATATAGAATAAAAACCCAGGTAGTGGTCCTGCTGACATGGAAGCCATTATCCTTCTTCTGTAGCTGTTAACCAGGAATTGATATTCAGTGTGTAGTCGTCATAATCATTTTATACAGCACCTCAGTGTACGTGAATCTTTACCTGAGTGGTTTACAATTGTTAATTTGAAAGTTCCTCCAGGCTTGCAATCTTACAATGGCATGACAGAGAAGGAAAAGGGAATGGCAGTGGGGTAAGAGTGGGGTCTATACAGTTTAGAGATTAGTTAGTCGGGTTTAGGATTGAGTGGTAAGGAGAGTTACAGATAGAGGATTGTTAGAGTCAGGGTTAGAGTTAATCAGGGTATGAATGAGAGAAAGTGTACGGGATGTGTGTGGTGTATATAGTGATCTGTGATGTTATGTTTAATTTCTGTTTAATAAATCATTATTTTTGTATTATACATTGGAGGCTTTGAGAACACTACACACTGGAAAGTTCAGGTTCTGACATGGTATCTGTGATGGCAGCAGTTTAGCAAGGATTGTGTTGTCTGGTGGGGGGGATAAGACGAATAAAGTCTCTTCTAGACACCATGAGGGCATCTAGGGGGTCCTCACAGTTGGTGGTCAGAGAAGTGGGACAGAGGGAGTCCACGCATTGGTGGTAGAAGTGGTGATAAGTGGAAGCCCTCATATTTATTATTAATACTGTGTTTGAGCCTGGAGTGTGGCCCTGATAATTAACAGACCCTAGTAAAACCTTAGCCTTCCTGTGTTAAAGATCTGTTAAAGCCATGTATGTTAGTAGGTTTTCCTACAAGTCAGTTTATAAATTATTTATGCACAGCTTAAATAAATTCTTTCTCTTATCTTTCTGGAATCTAAGGCTCATCAATGTCATTTTCAGATGTAATGAGAGGAGGAGATTTTGTCTCTCATTCATTTTCTTCCCTGCTTCCTTTGTCTATACTAGGGGTGGAGACATTTGACCCTGCATTGGACTACAGCTCCCACATGTCATTGATCAAGGGCTTGGGAGCTGACATCCAAATCAAGTGAAGGATGAAAAGTTTTCCACCTGGTTGTAGCATACACAATTATAAAAAACTTCATAATCTCAAAAAAAAAATGTCCCTTAGTCGTATTTTTTCCTAACGTAAACATCACCAAAGGTTTTCACCTTCCCTTTTAGCAAAGGTACTTTAACCAATCAATAGAAATAAAGCCTGTATCTGTAGTAGTTATGTTTGCAAAACTAGTTGAAAATTCATTATCTAAATAATTTTCATGGTGGTTTAAACAGTGTTTTTTCAGGGTAGGCAGAATTGTTATAATTAAGCAGTTTTATACGACTAAAGGATTCTATCCACCTTTCTCTTCTCTCAAGCAGATAAGATTTATGTAAAGATGCTGGTAAGATTTCACGATGTGACTTTAGCAAGCAGCCTTGAAAGTTTAATAATTTGATGATACTGTCTATAAGAAAAGCACAGAATTTAAGAAGAGAGGTTGTGAATAATCCCAAAACCTTGTGTCTAACCTTGGTTAGCATAATAGCTAACCAGTTGCCTGGCAGCTTTTATCTCTTTCTGTTTTGTTTTACTAGTTCTCACTTCCCCAAATACAGTATGTATTTCTGTTGTGGACTTTACACAGAACACCAATGCATGAGTACAGTGCATATGTCATACACAGGGATATAACTATGGAGGAGGGCAAATTGAGGACATTGCTCTTTCAAACAGAAATTATTGCCTCTCTCCATGAAATTTCCCTCCAGTCTCCAAATTTCTAACATTGTAAAGAGTAAGACACTGAAATTGTTCACACTTACATCTCTTATAATTGTTGCCTTTCCATTCCCTGGGTAATTTTGACTTTCTCTTTTCTTTGAATGCTTACATTATATTACTAAATACTTAAACTGAATTTTATGTTCTTGCAATGCTAGAAATTTGGGACTGAAGGAATATTTTAATAGAGCAGGGAGAAGAATTCTTATTTAGGGGCAAAGCCCTAATATTTCTGTCTCTTTCCTGTAAACATACCCTTGGCCATCTGTTGATAGATGTGTCAAAGTGGTAGTCAAGAGTGACAGACAAAGTGAGCATTAGTTTCTTATTTTAATGGATTTGATCCACTTAACATCTGGCATTTTGACATATCATTGAATGGATAATCCTGTGTAAGGTCACTCTGAAGTCTGGTTCAGATGATTGTGCACCAATGCAAAAATGAATAGGACTACTAATGGGTTTGTGATTTAATTCCAGTTTAAAGCAGTGAGTGAACTATTACCTTTTTAGACCAACATTGCAAACCAGGAACTTATTTGGATGATTCACTCATACCATTCTGGATTCAGACATAGTTGCAAATTGTGGCAGAAGTGAGTATTTAAGCTGAATGCTCAAGAGAAGAAGACAAGAAAAGGAAGAAAAATGCCCCCCCCCCCGGCAACCTTGATTTGGATGATAAGAAATCTTGACATCTAAATGGCACCAATGCCTGCAGCAATTTTTTTGTGTGTGTGTGAAGTTCCAAGACCCATTATTTCATAGTGTTTCCATTGAAGCTAATGGGGAAATTATCAAAGAAACTGATTTGGGTTTTAGGCCATTTGTGTTTGGTATTATTTATTATTTGAATGTTTCTCTCCATTCACCACATGACAATAATGCAGATGCTTTTTTTTTTGGTTTTAGTTATACCCATTACAAGAATGGCTAACATTATTTATAGCAGCACAATAATGCAATAGTTTAATCAATCAATGCACAGCAAAACGATCCATGTACATAAGTTCACTAAAAGCTTGTCTATATAAGAACAGGTTTTGCCATTGCATGATAACTTGTAATGTCTGGAGGGCATCCTTTATATAAATATAAGTGTGTTCAAAATAAAATCTGGGAAAACAATGTCATTTTTCAACCTACCAGGGAGAGAGCTATGTTTGTTATGGCAGATGGGCTTCTCAGCTCAACTCCCATTGAATGAATGGAAAAGCGTACCCTCATATGTTCTCCACAGAGGACAAAGTGTGCATTTTGTACATCTCCTTGTATGCAAACACTCACACCAAACACAGATAATTTACATACAACTTTGGTATTGCTACAGTTGCCTCATTAACAAAGGCTTGCCCACTCTAAATATTTGTGTGCTCGGCAATTTTAATAGCTTTTCTGAGGGCACGATGACACCAGAAATTATTACCCTAATAGTGCAGATAAATGTTTATTGAGAAAAGACTTTATGAGAGGATGACAGAAGAATTGAAAGGGGGGATTTTAGCCTAAATGACAGAGTCTGTTGAAGTTACTTTTTTGGGCAACAGTTCATAGACTTCTCCAGTCAGGATTGCTCAGCCAGTCTGGCTGGGGATTCATGGATCTGCATTAAAAAACAAAACAAAAAATAATTGTTACAATCTCTGGATATCTATAACTTACTTTCACAGTGAAATCTGAATCTGTTTTCCCAATTAAAAACTTGCCTTTTCCCCCTGTCCACACAGTCTCCTCTAAAAGTGCTGAGGACCTAGTGCTAATTTACTAGCTGTTCTTATAGTATTTCATCCCAGTCTCAGTGTTATGCATCTTCCTGTATAGGATTCATCTCTGGGTATTTTATTATGTTTCTCTGAATCACATCTTCCTTTTTATTCGATCTATCATTTTTTTCTTCCTGCGTACATATGTTCCACATGTATTTTCTCTATTGAATATACTTATTAATGCATTTTTCTTAATTTGTTTGTATTTTTCAACTATATCTATTTGCATTTTTATAGAATCATGAAATCATAGAGTTTGAAGGAAAAGCAAAGGTCATCTAATGTAACCACCCTGCCATACAGGAATACACAACTAAATCATTTCTAAAGAATGGCCATCCATCCTAATCTCAAAGGCCACCAAAGAAGAGACCACCTTCCTCTGAGGTAGTCTGTCACACTGTTTACAGCCTAGGTGGAATCTTTTTTCTTATATTTTTTAACTGTACACATGGTTTGGGGCAGATTTCATGTCTCAAAAATGCACCACAGTTATTACAGATGTACAGATTCCCCAAGAAAGGTATGTGCAGTCTCACAATTAGTCTCTGGAAGACCAAAATGGATATTTCATTAGAGATTGCAATTCTAGTCAAACCCTTTTCCATCTGTAGTGCATGTAGGTTCTGGTTTTCTGCATCCACTGGTGTAACATTATAAGTTCCACTTTCAAGGGCAAGTAAATACTTTCTTCCAGTACAGATTTGGCAGAGATGCATGAAGCCAGAGCTCCTAATTCTGAATAACATTTGACCTTTTATGTGCCAGCTTTTGAAGCTCATTTGGTTCTGCAAGTAATAAGGTCCGCACCCCACTTTAAGTGGACCAGTCACCATTGGTGCTGACACCATATTGGACTCCAATCTCTCTGTACTATATTTTCAAAAAAAAATCCATCCCTACCAGTTCTTCTTTCAGTTTGAGAAACTGACATGGTGGGATTAATTTGCCTCCAGAAATGTTTGAGCAAATTTGAGTGGCAAACCACAAAGTGTCATTTAAGCAGGCAAAAAATTCTTGTTCTAAAAAGGATTCAACATTTTAATTCATCCGCAAACCAGGAAAGTCTCATGAAAACAAATATTTCATGCTTGTTTTAATGGCTTCCCCTACTTTCCTGCTGAAATTTGACATAGAGGAGAGGAATACATATCCTGGAGTGGGCTCTGGGTAGATGAAATTGACCACTTGACCCATCAGTGTTGTCCATCTCTGGATATCATGATCACTTACACTGGCAGGCTCAGCATTTCTAGACAAAGGCACAACAGTAGTTGTGATGAGGTCAGTACTGTCTAGCCTCTGTGAAATGATCACCTTTTTTTTGTTGACAAATTGTCTTTATCAGCAGTAAAAGAATAACAGAATGCCATTATTTGTAAAAATTTACATTTTACTGCTTTTTCTCACTTTGAATGTTCCTTAATTCTTTCTGCTTCATTTCCTCATTAGCTGGAGTTGTTGAAATATCCAACTCTCTTTTACCAAAGATGGTTAAATTTTTAACATATTAGCTCAGCTTGGATAATTTCCTCTCCCCCTCCCCCTTTTCTCCTGCTGTTTGCAGGAGATCAAATGTTTCTATGTATTTTATGTCATAACAAGCACTGATCTTTGTACCTTTTAAAGATTGATGCTGAAATTATGTTTATTCTTTGACTTTCCGTAAGGATTGCCACTGGTACAGATACAAAGGGCCACACACAGACTTCTGCATGCCCAAGAAGGGTATAATGCTCCACTTACCTAGTGTGGCACTCTTCCTTTTTCAAAACCCCTCCAGTCTTATATTCAATAATAGTTCTGGTTTCCTGTGGTTGTTCCATGAAGGCCAAAGAAAAGCATTCCATACAGTTGGGCAAAGAAGGGGTTGAGCTCTTCATTCTTCCTCTGCTAGTTTGCTTAATCCCTCTGATGGCTGCAGATGATCAGAAACCTATTCCTCTGCTCAGTCTCTTCTCCTTCAGACTGTCTTGCTAAGTATTTAACTGAAGCCAACTTGAGATTTTTAAAAAAGTAGTTGTTAACTGTCTGGGGAAAGTAGCAGGAGTAGGAAAAATATCTCTTGGAAATAAGATAGGCAGTACAGGAGGTAGAAGAGATGAGGCAAGGATGATCATAGTAGTGGAATTTCACTTTATTACTTCTGATTCATGTTTAGAAAGAGGTGCTGTATTTCAGTTCTTCTAATTATTAAAATATATGAAGGGTAGAGTTTTACAATCTGCTGTGCAAATTGACTATTTCCTTAGTTCTGCTTTAATAATTAACCCTTGTGTTTGAGTGAATATGTTGCACCAGGGCTTGGATATGTTGAGTGCAGTCAGTGAAGAGCCAATGTAATGTAGTGGTTTGAGCATTGGAATAGGACACAGGGGTGCGTTTTACATTGGCAAAAAAAGGTGTTTTGAAGGCTGGGTGAAAACCCAGCTTTTACATTATAAAATGGGAAAGTGTGACATGAAAACGCCATTTTGGCGTTTTAAGGGAAAAAACGCGCTTTTAAAAAGTAGTTCGGTTGACCCACTACTTTTTTAATAAGTGCGTTACAGCGCTAGTGCATGTAAAGGCTAAGGTGTACTTGCGCAGTTAAATGGGGCTCCGTTTCCTTAAGGCGCCCATTTAAAGGCTGCGCTGTTGGTGCGGATCAGAATGGATCGTAGTTGGGAGCATGCGTGGTGTGGACTCCACTCCTAATTAAAACGTTCTATGCCCTCCAGGTGTAAAAGCTGGGGTTTAACTGCGCAGTTTTTTAAAGCTCCCAAACCCTAGCTCCGCCCTTAATCCTAACCCTAGACATGCGCAGTAGCGCCTTTGGGATATTGACAGTTTTGGTGGCGGATGTTTTTACAGTTGCAGTGATAAGAGGAAACTTTCAATTTTCACACGAACCCCCACACACATTCCAGCGCCATTTCCCACTTGCATTTGTCCAAGTCAGCCGCTCCTAGGGACACTCTTGCCGAGGCTTTGCTGTGGCACTTTGCACAATGGCAGAGACTTCTACAAGTGGCCCAAAAAGGGGGAGAGGGATGTCTTGGTCTCATGCAGAGACCTCAGACCTCATTTCCATCTGGTCAAGGCCCAATCGGACATAGCAATGCCACCGGCTAATTCACACTGCTCAAGCAGTGAGACACCAACTGCAGCTGTTCTCTCTTCTGTATCATCACTGTCATCATCAGCTATCATTTCAGTGGTCACATCAGTCATTTCAGTGGTCACAGCAGTCATTTCAGTGGTCACTTTGACGATCCTGGCAGCACTAGCGGAGGCAAAGGCGGCAGCTTTGGCTGTGCTTTGAACATTGACGACAAGTGCCGACCACAAAGGAGAGGAGGCATCCATGTTGGTGATGATGCCCACAGTGACCCTGTGCTGACGAATGCCAACGTCACTGGGTCAATGGCCAGCACTCCTCCTCCTTTGTCTTCTTGCAGATGCTCGGTCTGTGGCTGCTGTCAAAATCAATTAGGAGCCCCCTTTAAATCATTTAAAACTGCGCAATTCGTAGCCTCGACCCTATCAATAGCGCAGTTCAAGCCTCGACCCTCGCAATAGCGCAGTTCAAGCCTCGACCCTCGCAATAGCGCAGTTCAAGCCTCGACCCTATCAATAGCGCAGTTCAAGACTCGACCATCGCAATAGCGCAGTTCAAGACTCGACCATCGCAATAGCGCTGTTCGCGGCGGTACGAACCGCGCAACAGCGCAGTTCGCAGCCGGCAAGGAAAAAAAAATTAAAATCGCAGTTTAAAGCTGCGTTTCTTGCTGCCCATGTATCAGCTCCGCCTGTGTTTGTAGCGTTCTGACAGCTTCCCATGTAACTGCTGAGCCACAAAAAAGACCACTCAGATAAGTCGTTCCCACACCCCTCAATGTAGCAGCTCTGCACTTTTTTAATGCAAACCTGAGGCTTGCTATGTAGCTGCTAAGCATTAACATAAAGGCGAGTTCAGATCACACTTTCTTGCCAATGTAAAAAGCCCCAGGGAGACCAGGATTTTAATCCCTTCTCAACCATGGAAACCCATTGGGTAATCTGAGGTAAGTCACACTCTCTGAGCCTCAGAGGAAGGCAAGGATAAAGGATAAGCTCCCTCTGAACAAATTTTGCTAAGAACAACCCTTGATTCACCTTAAAGTGGCCATAATTGAACAATGTTGAGTGAACTCTTTCTCCCTTATGAAGCTGCCTGGGTTTTGGGATCTTCAGAGGAGGCTGAAATGTTAGGCTGGTTAGTACACAAGCCTGGATTTTTTATTTCTGCCCATAATTCCCTGCAAGAAAGATGTTCATCTGACTTCCACCTGCTTCACTTTCTCATGGGAAGTTGAAACTGTATTATTGCACAGTGGGCTCTTGTTATCTGCTGGGGTTTTGTTCCAGGACCCTCCGTGGATATCAAAATCCGTGTTATGTTCAAGTCCCATTAAATATAATGGCACAACAAAATGGTGTCCCATATATAAAATAGAAAATCAAGATTTGCTATTTGGAATTTATACTTTTGGGGACTATTTTCAAGCCGTGTATGCTTCATGGATAAAAAATCCATGGATAAGGAGGGCCAACTGTACTGTGTCTTTGGCTTTCAAATAATGTTTTTACCTGGGGTATTTTTTATATTTTATTGGGTCCTGTCAATCAGAGAAGCTATTTATAAATAAATCAAGCTATTTCAAAAAATGAAAGGAAGCCTTCATCCAGGCATCCTTCCAGATATTCGCATTCCTCATATTGGATTCTTACTTTAAATGCAGAAATCTGAAGAGATCTACTAAATGCACTAGGGTCATGAACATACTTAGAAGCCTATCTGCATTACCAAGGTACCCAGTCAAAGGGAAGTTCCTACACATATGCAGTCAAATGCACATAAATGTACAAAATTAATATTGTAATGAATAATTGATTATAAATTGCTGTGTGCAGTTTTTTTAAAATTAGTTTTTGTACAATTTGTCAAATCAGGACAGCCAGTTTTTGTTTTCCTATACAGAATTCAGGCCCTAACATATTTCCTTCATCTTTGCTTTCTTGTTCACACAACTTTAGATTCTGTGGTTTGATATTGTATTTGATATTGTATCATAGATAAATATTCTGGCTTAAAGTGACTATGGCCTGAAACAGACAGGCACAAAAAGGCTCCGTTGAGGCGCGTTTAGAGCTGGGGAGGGTGCAGTATTTAGTTCCTCCTGAACCCTAGCGCATGTGGATGGCACCATCTTGTTTCCGCACCGTCCATACACGCGCTCCACAATAACGTCATGGCATGTGCCACATTTAGACATGTGGTGTGCACCACGACCTAATGGCGCTGCGAGAGGGTGCCTAGGGTGCCCTTTTTGCAGTGCGAAAAGGAGCTCCGAAACGAAGCTCCTTTTTTGTGCCTAGTCCTTGGCGCGGCCTTTACATGGCTGTGCCAAGGACCCCAAGGGGAAAGGGGCCGCGGCGGCAGCCCCTCTCTCCTCTTCGCAGTACCAGGAATAGCGGGGTGCAGCAGGCGCCCATGGCACCTGCTGCACCCCGCTTTCAGGCCACGGAGAAGTGGCAGTTTGCCACTTCTCTGTGGCCTGGAGAAGTGGCAAAATGGGGTCTCTGGGGCTGCCGGTGAGGCAGCCCTGGCCCCATCTCACTGCTTCTCTGGGCGGTTACAGACTGCCACTTTTGGGTGGTCTGTACTGTGCCGATGTGTGTTATGTGCTTTCAAGTCATTTCTCACTTAGGTCAACCCTAAGGTGCATCTCTCTGAGGCTGAGAGCATGTGACTTGTCCAAGGTCACCCAGTGGGTTTCATTGAATCCTAGTTTCCAGAGTTGTAGTCCAGCACTCAAACCACTATGTCCCACCATCATATCCTATTACATCCTATGAATTTCCAGAGCCTGGAAGTTTGTTTCTTAGATTACGACTCCAAGAATCTCCCAAATAGCATGATCCTAGCTGCTTGGTGGATTTAATGGTACAGAAAAATGGTTTTTCCATGCTTTGTGAAGTTCATTTTTTTCCCTCCCCTTTAAACTCTCAGCTAGGTCCTTACTTTGTGCTTCAAGAACAATGAAGTACCTTCCTACTTCTGTCTCACAAGACACACATTCTTTTTATTTCTTGCAGAACTGACTAAGCTTCCTGTTATTCCACTCGTCAGTTTTTCCCCAATATTCTTTTCATGTAGTGCTGAATTTGTTTGCCAGCAGCTTTCTTCACAATTTCCCTGTTCTTTTCCTCTTGCAAACTCCTTTCGTCAGTTAATTTTTATTAGTAGCAGACGCTGTGTCCACCCATGTGTGATTTAGACAAAGTAATTTCTCTGTGTTCTCAGCTGAAACCATTTTCCTATAAATCCATTCTGCCAAAAGAATATTGAGGAATACTCAAACGTCCAGTCCCTTGTAGAGATTATTAAGCTTTGAAACTTAATACTGCATATATATCATTTTCACAGTGTTTTATATACTCTTTCTATTTGTGTATCATACAAAGTGGCTCCAGTGGGGAAACAGGTTATAAAATCAGAGTTGCTGAAAACTTGCCTTGAATGTTTCCTCATAACAATGAATCTCTCAAATTTACTAGGGTTGAAACATATATTGCAGATACAAAAAAGAGTGAACACTAATGGTAAGGGTTGGTAGTAACACAACTGCAGTGTGAAGCTTCAGTTGCAACCTTTTGCATCTAAAGGCTTTTATGTCTTAGTATCAATAAAATCATTCACAGCAGTCACACATGTCTGATGACAACCTTGTTCAGACTCTTTGCAAACTGTGGCTAGTAAATTAGCATATATAAATGAACTGGGGTGTCACTTATAAATGCCATGCTGCCAGAACGCTGCAAAGCTGCCCCCCTTGTGGTTGAACAAGCAGCTTCACTGAGAGCTTAGGGATGTTCATCCTCTAATTTACACACCCCAAGCTGCTGGGAAGCCACCGCAAAGGGGCTGTCTGTTCTCCCCTTTGTTAACGCTAACCAGCATTTGAAGTGGGGGTTGCAAACCCTAGTTAAATAGGAAGGCAAGACTAATGTGTGCTATGATTAAGTTTTGTGTATATGTAATGCTAATCTGTCTTGAAAATCAACAAAAAAATGTTGTGAGACATTTGTGTCCAAAAATGAGCAAAGATGATAATGATCCTGTAGTTCTAGTGATTTTATTAGTGGGTTTTGGTAATATGGAAGTGTGTACATGTATGGAATTATTTGCAAGACTGGAAGGAAAAGGTTTGAATGTTGAAAAGCAGCCATGTTATTTGTTACAGTGCTCACAGATCTCTGGTTCTTTGTCCAGAACCACATATATAGAGGTTGGGCTACTGGATGTGGTATTTCCATCCCCAGTCTCTTGCATACCATATTCCACACCATACAGAAAAGAGGTTTTCTATAGATTTTAAATGCAAGATTAAACCCATGTTTTTTATTGTATTCATATGCCTGTGATATTCACCGTACAGTTGAGTTCCTATCAGTAAAATTATTGCTTCTCCACAGATATTTTTGCATTGCTGGATTTTAGCATACATTAAGAAGCCAATTCATCATTTCCCAAAGTGAATTTAAAATGGTTACTTGAGTTCTCCAGAAAATTGTACAAAATTCATGGATTATTTCTCATCTGGGATGTTCTGCATTTGAGTAAGAAAAATATATGTGTAAAAAGCAGAAACTATTGCCTTGCTTATCAGACCATAGTATCCACCTGCGTTTGGATCCAGGACTCCCCATTGATACCAAAATCCATGGATACTCAAGTCCCATTAAATACAATGGCATAATAAAATGGTGTCCCTTAGATAAAATGGCAAAATCACAGTTTGCTTTTTGGAATTTATATTTTTTTAAAAATATATTTTTTCAAACTCTGTATGGTTGAATCCATGGATAAAGAATCTGTGGATACAGAGAGCCAACTGTACTTGAGTCTTAGTTTGGATAGTTTGGGGATTCTGTTGGTATACCGGCCACCCGTTGCCTAATAGACCCCCTAACTGAGCTGACTCAGCTGATCTCAGAGTTGTTGTTGGAGACACCCAGACTTCTTGTCTTGGGTGACTTCAACATTCCTCTCGAGACCAGCCTTTCTGATCTATCTGGAGCAGCTCGGGAGTTCATGGAATCCATGACAGGCATGAACCTATCCCAATTGGTCAACAGGCCCACCCATTGTGCGGGTCACACACTCGATGGGATCTTTAGTACGGAACAGGAGTATCCATGGGAGAAGGTAACCAAAACCTCCACATTGTCATAGAGGGATCATTTCCTGGTCAAGATGGAACTGAAAGATGGAACTTCTAATGAGTGGCGGACCCATTAGAATAGTCTGCCCTCGAAGGCTAATGAAACCAATTGGTTTTCAGAAGGCCGTAGAGGGTTTAATGGTTGGTAGCACCGGTGACTCCGTCGAAGCCTTGGTGAATACTTGGAACACTGATCTTCCCAAGACTCTCAACGCAATCACTCCTGAGCGTCCTCTCCAGCCCGCTCCTAACTGCAAACCCTGGTTCACAGAGGAACTTAGGGAAATGAAGCGGGTTGGACGACGACAAGAACGCAAATGGTGGAAGACTCGGCTCTTGTCCGACAGAACTCGCCATAGGCAGCATCTTCGTGCCTATCAGGAGGCTTTGCGTGCAGCACAGAGATCCTTCTGTTCTGCACGCATTGCATCTGCAGAGTCTCGTTCAGCAGAGCTGATCAGGGTGGTGGGGGAACTGACGTGGGTTCACCTGCGCCAAATCCCCTACTTGACCCAACAACAGCCTGCTGTGATGCATTTAACACCTACTTTGCAGACAAAATCTCTCGAATAAGGGCTGACTTGGATGTCAGTGTTTCGTCAGAGTCCATTACTGAGGTGTCCAATTACTCCATTGTTGTTACTTTACTGGATGAATTTCAACCTGCAAGTACCGAGGATGTAGACAAGCTCCTTGGAAGTTTGAGGAAGACGACTTGCCCTCTCGATCCTTGTCCATCTTGGCTGGTCATCCAGGGAGGGGTATTCCTTCGGGATACAATCAATGTGTACCTTAGGGAGGGTTCTCTACCATCTTGTCTGAAGGAGGCGACCGTTAGGCCCCTCCTGAAGAAACCCTCCCTTGACCCCCTGGACAGGAATAACTACAGACCAGTATCCCTGCTCCCTTTCTTGAACAAGGTGATTGAGAGAGCAGTCATCTCCCAACTCCAAGCCATCTCGGATGAAACCGATTATCTAAATCCATTTCAAACGGGCTTCAGGACAGGACATGGAGTTGAGACTGCCATGGTTGCTCTGACTAATGACCTCCGCCTGAGCATTGATAGGGATAGTGTGACCCTGCTGGTGCTCTTGGATCTCTCTGCAGCCTTTGACACTGTAGATCATTCCATCCTTTTGGGTCGGCAGAGGGAGTTGGGGATTGCGTCCATCTTATCTTAGGGACCATCCCTTCCCATATGAGCCCCCCCACACACACACACTCCGGTCCTCTGGGAGGGATCTGCTACAACCAATTAAAACTAGGTTGTCGCAGACCTCCCAGAGGACCTTCTCTGCCACCGCTCCCATGGCCTGCCAGATGAGATGCGTCTTATTACATCTCTTGATTCCTTTAAAAAAGCCATAAAGACGCATCTCTTCCAGCAGGCCTTCCCAGAAAGTCCTTAACTCCCAGCTCTGTTAGTGGGTCAAGCTCTCCCCTCAATTTTTAACGTCTCGACCCCTGACGCCCATGCAATCTGACTGTTGTTTTATGCTATGAGAATTTTAATTATGTTGTTTTTAACTTTGATGTTAGTTTAATATAATTTTAAGGGGTGGGTGGTTGGGTATGGGTCATTGTAAATTTTACCTTGTATTTTTAATTGTTGTAACCCTCTCCGGTTGGTTGACAGAGGAGCAGGCTATAAATAAAATGTTATTATTATTATTAGTGACTTATGGCAAGGATCCATGGTGTATTGTGACTGGATCCGATTACTTCCCCAAAACTAGCAATCTCCTCTCCTTCCTTGAGCTCCATGTGCACTATGAAAATTTGGGGAATCCCTAAATAGGTATGTAAAGAATGATGAGATTTTTTTTCCATCACTGACAAGAACATAAAATGGGTAACTACTATAAGGTTCCCCCAACTTTTTTTTTTTTTTAGCCCTTTGGAGGCATTTGGCCAAATTTGTGCAATAAAACTTATTTCTTCCCCTGCGGATCACTCCCTCCCTCCCTCTCTCTGAGAAAGTGATCAGGGGAGAAGTTATATATATATTTGCATTAAAAAGTGTATTTTGCTCAGTATTTTTTTGGGGGGGGGGATCACAAAGCCTTGAAATGTGAAAAAATTCTCAAAAATATGCAAAATTCTTATAATTTTTTACAGTTGCATGCAGTGGAAGATTTGAAATTGTTCCTTTTTGCCAATTAGAAGAAAATAAGAAAATGTCTATCTGAACCTTTAAGGAGGGAGATAAAGAGGAAGAAAGTCAAGCTTGACTAGAGCTGCATTATATATACATCTCAGCCTATATTTCTTCTTTTTATGTTAGCCATTGATTGCAAATAAGTTGCCCATTTCCTTATAATGTGTATTTTTGCTCAGATAAGACCTAACTAACCATCTAGTTTGGCAGCAGTGTAAGAGTATCATGTAACGCCAGCATAAACAAGCTATTTTTTGCATGCTAAGGATGACCGTGCAGAAATGACTCATGGCTCTGCTTTGATAGTTATGACTTACGTAAGCAGTCATTCCCAAGTTTTAAAAATAATCTAGACTTTAAAATCACACTATGATGAATGGTGTGTATGCATTACAAGATAGGGTTCACTATGCTTTGACTTGTTTATATCTTCCTTGATATAGTAAGATATTTAGTATGGATAGTTAACATTTTAAAATTATGCTGTTTTTGAGCTGATTGATACAGGTGTAGGTGCATGTGTGCCTGGGTTCTATTAAATTGGCCACAATGTCAGCACTACATTCTTTTAATTATATAAACAATGTATTAAATAGGTTGTATGTTGTGCAAAGCAAGGATAGATCCAAAAGTCTAGAAAGATTTTTTGCATCAGTGGAAGGAATTCTTCTATAGAAGGAAGTCAGAAAAGAGGAACCTTTGGATCTATCCTATATTTGTCCTTTAGATGTTGTTGTTGCTGCTGTGTGCTTTCAAGTCTTTTCCAATTTATGATGACCCTGAGGTCACCCAATCATAGGGTTCTCATGGCAAGATTTGTTCATAGGAGGTTTGCCATTGCCTTTCTCTGAGGCTGTAAGAATATCTCTCAGCCCAAGGTCTCCCAGTGAGTTTCATGACTGAGCTGAGAATCAAACCTTAGTCTCCAGACTTCTAGTCCAGCACTCAAACCGCTACACCACACTGGTTCTATTTAATAATATATACAATATATAAATTATATATCCTATATATTATAATAAAAATAAATAAAAGTGGAGTTAGAAAAAGGAAAGTCAAGGCCTAAGATTGCCTTCAGTAATTCTCTGAAATAATAATGTTGGCTACAAGATATGGGAGAGTATGTATCAATATTAAACAGTTGTTCTTTTCTGAAACAACTCCACTGGATGCCAATCCATTTCTGGGCAGAATTCAGTGTGCTGGTTATTACCTTTAAAGTCCTACACAGCTTGGGTCCACACTTTATGAATTACCCAATCTCCCTATATGAGCCTGCTTCATCTCTAAGATCTGCAGGGAAGGGCTTGTTCTTGGTCTCAGCTCATCAGGTATGTCTGATGAGGCCATGAGCCTTCTAGATGGCTGCTCCCAAGTTGTGGAACTTCTTTCCTTGGGAGATTCATTTGTTCCTCTGCCTCTGTCATTTCACTGGCAAATAGTAAAAATGTAAGATATAGAGGAAAGAATGTGTATTTGCTTTGCTTTGTCATTGCCTAAGAGGAGGAAGGGTGCAGTATACAAATGTATATTGTTTTCTTTTTCTGTTACACTGTTACCATAACTCAATTGTTTTATACTCTCCAACTGTCCCAGTTTGGCAGACACAGTCCTGATTATTCCTCTGTCGCCCCACTTTTTTCAGCTGCTTTTAAAATAGCCCAGTTGCTGTCTCCTCAGTTTCCCCATCCCCTTTGCCCCCAGCTTAGTTCATTTCATGCAGAATTTAAAGTGCAAAAGTAGTTTGTACTCAGCTCAGCAGAAGAATCTTGCCACAGACTCAGGCAAAATCAAACTTCTGCACCCTATTTTAACTTGTCTGTTCAAGTTTATTTTTTATTATTTTTTATTTTTTTATTTTTTTACATATGGCATGTTGTATGGCCAGATCTGTTCTGGTTTTCATCTGTAAAATATTGGAGAGTATGTAGTTCTGTTCCAAAATAATGCACTTCATATAATGTATAATGTGAATGATGTTCACTAAAGTTTTAATCAAGTGAGATTATAAATAGTAATTAGCAAATACAGTGGTCCCCTGGCTTACGAATCCCCCGGGGTACGAAACCGGCGGGACCACTACAGTATCCCCCGGGATCCGAAAGATCCCCCAGGATACGAAAGAAAAAAACCGCCCGGCCCCTTTAAATCGACCACGCGGTCCGTTGCAAATAGCGGTCCCCCGGGAAACGAATGCTTCTGGGTTACGAAGGAACGGATTACCTTCGTAACCCGGGGGACGACTGTAATCCACTTGTAAATGTGAATCTCTGCCAGATATCATAGTGAAGAGTGGGAGGGAAAAGAGAGAGACATACTTTCTCCCTCAAGTGAAAAAAAAAACAGTTCAGCAGTAGTAGAAATTAGTTTTAGACCTTTCCACCAGCTAGTAAAAACCATATGTTATTGCAGTCTAGGCTAAGTGGAACATCCTCTCATTTCCCCTAGCCTCAAGTAGAACAAAATGGGAAAAGCTGGTTGCCCTGTGGAGAGGGGTGGAACGTCCCAACTGTGGACTGATCTGCCTCTTTCTATGTATGCATGAACAAATTGGCCTCTGAAGGTGGAGGTGGAACAGCTGCCACAAGACCAGTCTTTCTTCCTGCTTTCTCTCTGTAGGAACACATTTTCCTTTGATCCACTCCAGGTGCCATTCTCAATACCCTTTTTTCTTCTCTTTAGGCTGATACAGACAGCCACTAAGCGGTGTGGCCACAGTGATACTAGGGTTAGGGACTGTGCACAAACCACATGGTCCCTAACCCTAGTACTGCATGGCGTTGGCATCATGGCGGCCTCCTGTACACACAGGGGCCACCAAGACACCGGCGCTGCTGCTGAGTACCCAATATTGCACACAGGAAGTGGTGTCATAACAGCGCCACTTCCTGGATGCGGCACCGCAACACAGGAGCTCCTTTTTGTTGTGGCGCTCCAAGCTTCGATCCCGGAGAAATCAAATGGCCGTGGGAATGAAGCCATGGGAGAAAGGGGCCGGGCGGTCGCTTTCTCCCGTGGCTTCAACTGTCGGGGTGTCTGGGTGGATGAAACCCCAAGGACACCCCTTTCCAGGTCAGTGTTTTACTGTGTCTCCATGGCTGGGAAAAGCACCAGATTGGGGCCTCTGGGCTGCCAGTGAGGCTGCCCTGGCCCCAATCCCCCACAAAAAGGGGTGGGTGCAGGTCGTCCCTGAAGGGGCCTTCTGTATTGTCTCCCTCTCTCTGTAAAACCCCCAACACTTTCCCTTTAAGCTTCTCCTCCCTGTCTGTTAACTACATTTAAAAATATAACATGTCAAGGAGAATTATTGTCTTTGGCATGTTACTTCTCAGTGTGGAAGCATAGTTTTTAGATAGGGAGCATTTTTATAGCTCATGGAATAGAAAGGATATTGGCATGTGAATGGGGCCTGCCATTATAATCCTCGAGATGTCCAACATGTTCTGTGGTCCTTACTGCCAGGAAGGTATGGTTAAGGTTCCAGTCTTACAATCCTACATAACTACTCAGGGCTAAGAGTAGGAAGGGCAAAGAGGATCTTCTGTTGAACAATGAACCAACAGTGTGATGCAGCAGCTAAAATAGCAAATGTAATTCTAGACTGCTTCAATAGAAGTACAGTGTCTAGATCGAGGGAAGTAATAGTATCTCTCTATTCTGCTTTGGTCAGGCCTCACCTGGAATTCTGTGTCCAGTTCTGGGCACCACAATTCAAAAAGGATGTTGATAAGCTGCAGTGTGTCCAGAGGAGAATGACCAAAATGGTGAAATGTCTGGAAACCATACCTTATGAGGAGAGACTTAGGGAGTTGGGTATATTTAGCCTGAAGAAGAAAAAGGTTAAGAGGTGATATGCTAGCCCTGTTTAAATATTTGAGGGATGTCATATTGTGCATGCGGCAAGCTTGTTTTCTGTTGCTCTAGAGACTAGGACATGGAACTACAGATGGAAATTACAGGAAAAGAGATTCTACCAAACTTTAGGAAGAACTGACAGTAAGATCTGTTTGACAGTAGGTCACACTCCCTCGGAGTGTGGTGAAGTCTCCATCTTTGGAAATTTTCAAACAGAGGCTAGATAGCCATTTGTCAGGGGTGCTTTGATTGTGTATTCCTGCATGGCAGGGGTTGGACTGGATAGCCCTGGAGATATCTTCCAAATCTATGATTCTGGGACTGACCAAGCAAATATTATATGTTTTGTTGGAAACTCAGCACAATCCTGCAAAGCCGGTGAACTGAATTTATTAGTAGGGTGACTGTGTATGCCAAGGAGAATGATAGCTACCTTCAGCAATTAAAAAAAGAAAAACCATTGTTTGCTTTTTCAGTAAATGCATACTTACTAGATAATTAAAAACTACTCTAGCTACTAAAAATACAGCCTTTTATGATTCTGTGTAGTTCTTTGCCTTAAAGATGTAAGGCGTTGCTCGTCTGATGCTGGTTCATGAAAATAAAAAATTGCATAGTTTTTCTTCTTGCCTGAGGTGTTCCCTGCTTTTCTGGTGAGAAAGCCTGATCTAGCAAGAAAGGTTTTTGTGCATGTTTTGCATTGCACCACTCTTGCTGTTATGGGAGAGTTCTCCCCTTCAGTCAGAGAAGGTGACAATAAGCATTTTGCTTTTTGACAACGTTTCTGTAATTTAAACATACCATACATGCAAAAAAGGCTCAGTCTTTCCCCTTTCTGAAGAAAAACATACACACTTATATAGCTAGCACAGATGGGCTAGCTGATTGATAAGAACTTCTTGACTTATTAAAATGAGTTGAAAAAATTAACTGATTAAAAGAAGCGATGAAAAAGATTTATTTTTATACAAATTCAAGTTTATTCTATATTACCCAACCAGTCTTTTACAAGCAGTCATAAAAACAACCCAATACAGTATAATACTCAAACATAGTTAAGATAAAATAGTTGAATCAATAGTAAAAACATACAAAATAGGTTTGAGATTATATTTTGTCACCAGACAGCTTAAAAATTTCTCTATTCATCAGACCAACTTGACTGTTCAGTAGGACACATAATAGTCAGTTCCTTCCAATGAAAATGTCAGTAATATGAACACTAAGAGGGTCAAGGTATCGAGTTCTTAAATGCCAAAAACATTTCAGAACAAAAAAAATGACATAAATCTTCCATCTTTATACAGCTTTGTGGGCACTATCTGACAGTGCTGGGTGTGACATCATATTGCCCTTTGAGTTCTATTAGATACAAAGTATTCAGTCTGCACTAATTTAAAAGGATCTTAAGGTCACATGGGCAAGTAGAGCCTAAATAAGGGAGCAGTTTTCCAGGATAAATATAAAGTTTTTCTATAAAATAACATTAGTGCAGCACTTTCCTGAGGATCAATATCAACTAAACACCTTCCATCTTCTAATTAGGCACCGTTATAACCTGTTGCAACCCAATAAACTCACTGAAAATCCTAAATTAGATATAATACCATACAATTATACAGTAACTAAAGAACTATTATAGTTTGGTACAGTTGTGCAAGGTGCAAATAAATTATTGTAACTGATTCATGAATTTACTAGCCCTAAATAGCAGATAAGGTCTCATCCACTTGCAAGTAAGGGGTCATTCACACATTTGAGTTTATCAAACACCTTGCCTTCTGCGATGCTCCCATCGTCCAAACACCACTGATCTGTGACGGGAGCCTCCTGGTGGGATCGCTCATGGCGCTACACTTCCATTTTCATTATGGAAGCATTAGTGTAATTGTTAGAAAAGGGGCCCTTTTTAAATAATGATTTGATCTGTTATTAAAAAAGGGCCCCTTTTCTAACAGCTACACTAATGCTTCCATAATGAAAATGGAAGTATAGCGCCATGAGCAATCCCACCAGGGGGCTCCCATCGCAGATCGGTGACATTTGGGCAACGGGAGCATCGTGGAAGGCAAGGCGTGTGATAAACTCCATGTTTGTTTTTTATATAGTGTGACTATGCAAATAATCTCACTCACATTCTGGGTTTGTTAATAACACTATGGAACGGCATCTGTGCACACGTCTGTGATTTTGGTTGCTCACACGTGTCAGCACTCAAATAAAAATGGAGTTATTGATTTGAATGTATTCAAAGTACGTTCAAGGCATTCATATGTATATCCTTGTTTATCTTGGGTCTATTCGCATTGGTTATTCACACAGCCAAGAATCCAAATCTTTTGGAAAAACTCGGGGGTGAGGGGGAAACCGACATCAATTATCCCAGGTTAGTGGGTTTTTTTGTCAGCCCACCCTCCCTAATCAGATGTATCGGAAATACATGTGATCAACAAAGATTCAACCCAGATTCTACCTGGATTATTTTCACTGTCTGAATAACCTCTAAGAAGAAAGACTGGTACAGTTTTTTTCTGTTGTTGTTCTTATGAGGCTAATGAACTACATCCTTAAGTCAAATGAGTACAGAGAATCTTTTAAGATGGTCTTGTGTGATGCATTCACATGCATCCTGAACAGTTTACATTTGCTTTGTCAATGAGGCACTGGATTCCTATGCCCCTCTCTCTTTTTTTCATATTGAAGCAGACTAAAAAGATCTCTTTGTAAACCTGATTTGTCATGGTAGTCTTTTTTGACTATGAGAAATTCCTTACATTCCTACTTTGGCTGTTTATTTGTGGGAGCTTTTAATCTTCACCACTGTAAAGTACATCTGCTTTTACTCTGCAACTAAACCTTTCCCATTAAAATAAATGAACAATCATTGCTAGTTTTATTCAGAGGTAGGACTCATTATAATTCAGGTTGGTCATAGGTAAATCTGCTTAGAATTCTATCAGTTATGTCAAATGTTCCCTGAGATATTAGATCTGACTATGTGGACACATTGATTATATCCTGTTTGGATTACTTTAATGCACCTAATGTTGGAAACTTTACAGGTCCAAAATGCTGTCGCCAACATGCTAACCAGAGCTGTTTACAGGGAACATATAACTCCCTTGTTGAAACAGCTTCACTATCTACTAGTTTGTTTCTAGGCACAATTGACAGGGCTGGTTATGACCTAAAAGGCTTTATAAAGTAGCAATATACCCCAGTTAATAAAACTTTTGTCAAAGAAATTTCTATTTTACAAAGTATCTTTATGCATGCCCAGCACCTCTTTTCTTTCTCTTCCCCTATCTAGCTGGAACCTTTTAGTACCATCAGCACTGAGAGGATGGTGAAGGAGGGCTGGACAAACACAGCCTTCTAGTGATAGGTTGCAGCAGTGTCCCTGCATTAAACAATGCAGTAGAAATTTTAACTGGAAAAGAGTGGGGCTAAAATCTAGCTCAGTGAATCCCAAACAGTGGCCTTCCAGATGTTTTGGACTTCAGCTCCCAGAGTCCCAAATCATTGGCCAAGATGGCTGAGGCTTCTATGAGCTGAGATTCACAACACCTGGGAGGATCAGAGTTTGGGAATCACTACGGGGCTTTCTAGATTGGCAGGAAAGTGTGACATGAAGTTGCCTTTTCCTTAATGCTTAGCAGCTGCACCACAGCCTTTAGATGGAGCTGCGCTGTTCCGCAGTTTTTAAAAAAGAAGCTGGGAAAACCAGCACCTTTTTAAAGGCGCTTCTTCTCCTCTAAAATGCAAAAAAAGCGTTTTCATGGCACACTTTGCCTTTTTTTCATCTAAAGGCTAGAGTTTCATGCAGCCATGAACACACTTCTTTTGCCAATCTAGAAAGCCCTTACATCTAGCTAATTCTGCTGTAGCTATGTGTCCCTGCCTATATCAGGCAAGATGAACAGCTGCCGTCTCCAGAATACCTTATTGAACATGTGTGGACAGAAAAACAGATTGAAATGGAGAGAACAGATAAGCTACCCCAGCATGTTAAAAAACAGATCCACAAGCTTTGCTACTAAAATAGAAATAATAAGAAAAATGATGGTTGGTGAACGAAAAAAATATTATCCCTCGATGCATTTTGGAAAATGTTTCAGGCGGGTTTCTAGAAAGTTCAACAGGTTTCTCTTTACTTATATGAGGCTTCCATGACCTGATAGTTTCATTTTAGGCATGCATATTGTTTATTTCAAAAACAAAGATGGCTAAAATCTGGACTGCTTTTTTTTTTTTTTTTTTTTGGAGGGAGGTTCAGCAACATATGCGTATTCTGTCCATAATATTTCTGTCTGTTACATATTTTCTGTTGAAGAAATCATGCTTAGGAGCACATCAACTTCATTAACTAAGGCATACCTGTGTCTGTATTCCCTCTTATAAATTTCTATGAGTTTTAAGATCCTTGTGGGAGGGCTTTCTCATAGTCTTACCATTGTCGGAGGCCTGTCTGGTGAAGTTACATGAAAAGACCTTCTTGGTGACTGCTCCTAGGTTGTGAAATTCCCTCCTCCAGGAAGCTAGGGTAGCACCTTCTGTTATATTTTTGTCAGTAGATAGCCAGCATGGGGTAGTGATTTGAGTATTGGACTATGACTCTGGAGACCAGAGTTTGATTCTCAGCTCGGGCATAAATCTCATTGGCTGACCTTGCAAGTCACTTGCTCTCAGTCTTGGGAAGGCAATGGCACACTTCCTCTGAGGAAACCTTGACAGTAAAACCCTAGGATAGATTTGCCTTAGGGTTGCCTTAAGTCAGAAATGACTTGAAGACACATAACAACAACAACAACAAACTCCTTTTTTTAATCAAACAGGCATTTGATGATTTAGCTTTATCATGCACAGTGTTTTTTTTAATGAGGTTTGTGTGCTGTGGATTTCTCTTTATTATTATGTCTCTTAAGTGATTTTATGGTGTTTTAAATTATGGTTTTACTTGATAGCTAATATAATTTCTTGTGTCATCAGGTTTGCCTTGCTTTAAGTTGTATTTTGGTTGGAGGTTTTTAAACAGAGGCTGGGGGGCTTTGAATGTATGGTATATTCTTGCATGGGAGGAGGTTGGGGTCCTTGGGGTCTCTTCCAGCTCCATGTTTCTAAACTTGTTGTAAGCTGCTTTAAGTCATTTGTTGGGGGAAAGGATGGCTGCATCTGCATCAGATGCATCTGCATCTGCATCAGAAGTAATCTAATTTGACAGCACTTTAACTGGCATGGCTCAATGTTGGGGGATCCTGGATTTGTAATTTGTCATGGCACTAGAGCTCTCTGCCAGAGAAGGCTAAATATCCACAAAACTACAATTCCCAGAATTCCATAGCATTAGATTTAAAATGGAGTCTACCTGGATTGTTTCTGCAGTATGGATGCAGCCGATATAAATTAAATAAATACGTATCCAGATTAAGCTTCTAAAATGCAGTGAGCATTTTCTAATACCTGTTGGCTTCAGTAACAGAAATATGAATACGTGCATTCCTGTCTTCTTTAGATCAGCAAAGTTGGGATGTAAAAGGAGAAAACCTAATGTTGCATCATGACCCTAGGATTTCAAATGGGATGGGGAGACAAAATGCTAATTTATACACTTGTTTATCAACCTGAATACTTAGGGGATCTGCACATAATAACAATTGCATATTAATTGTGATATCAACCAGCCCACCTCCAAAAAGGAAGCAGCAGTAGAATGGACTTAGTTCACAACTGTAGCCCAGCTGTACCAGCATTGTGTTCATTGCACAATTGTTTTGTGGGCCTTTATGGCTTCAACATGTGGCCACAAAATCTGAATTATAAATCTTGTGTCGTTTTTACTGGGTGAACGGAAATGGCTTTAATGAACTAAACATGCTACCATAAATGTTAAATATGTTTTCGGTACTGCTGAAAAATGCAGAACATAAATATGTTTTACACCATGTTCAGTGTAATAACATAATGTCCATACCTATGCATCTATGAATGTTATTTACTTGGCTTTTCCTAAGGACACAAGAGCAAAAGTTTCCTTCAGCACTGATGCCTGTTAGTCCCCTGATGTTCTGTTTCCTACATAGCTGCTGCTTTCAATTTACTTTGGCAATATAGTGTGTGTGACTTATAGTTAGGTAGCAACCTTAAGTTGTTATTGAAGCAATATGTTTTCAGGACAGAAAATTGGCTTTATGATACAATTCCTAACAGATGTGCATTTTAAGACATCTGGGTGGAGCTTGCTTTACTAAAATAAAATAAATAACTAGGGCCACAGTCCAAAGAATAGTCGAGAGAGCCTTTAGCATGTTTTTAACTCTGTGTTGGTCTGTGGCTTGGTGCTCTGTGGTGCTCTTTGCCATTATAGCATTAATATTATAATTTTCAGCATTACAAGATACAATATTCTCATTATCCTATTCAGTCAAAGGCAGAAAGCATATAAGAAAAATAAGACCAAGATTCTGTAGTAGTTAACCCATTGCCCTAATTTGGGAGTATATGTTTCATTCCTCACAGAGCCATAAAATGTAACGGGTTGTCTTGAACCAGTCATGTTCTGAGGATAAATGAGAAAGCAAGACAGCCTGATGTGCTCCTTTGAGAAAGTTAAGGCAGAGGTCAAATAAATAAATAAAGCTGTTTCTGGCAAATCAAATGGCTTCTGTGGACCTGGTGATACATACTTTTGTTTTTGTTGTGTGCCTTCAAGTTATTTCTGACTTATGGTGTCCCTAAGGCAAACCTATCATGGGGTTTCTTGGCAAAATTTGATATCTTACTTTCTTATTATTCCCTACAATTCCATAAAACATATTGCAAAGCTTTATAGGGAACTACTGTGGAAAAACATAAGACCACAACCTTATTAAACACAGAATTAATTGCACAGTTCTTGTATCTCAGCTTAATTAAACTGATGAAACTGGGTATATGTGAATTAAAATATGTTCTTGATAATTTCATATTGACTGTAATACTGTAGTCAGTATTTATACTGAATATCATATAAAAGTCAGTATAAGTACATTCAAGTTTCACGTATAGAAAATAGAAGTGTAATTATCAAACATGGGTGGTGGAATTTGTTTGACAATCATGTTGGTCAGAATTTAGTTTATAATAAAAACAAAATAGAAAAATAAAATACAAACAGAAAAGCAGTAGTTTTAATTGTTTTAGGAACCTTTTTGTTGAAAGAAGTCCACTGAAGTCCACCACTTTGCCTTGGGTGTGTGGCCCTCTGCCCCTTGCCCAATTGGAAAAGTGACACTTGGTACCATGTATATTGACTATCCTGTTGTAAAATTATGCAGGTGTGTTCATTTGGATTTATTTAAATTGTTTTCTTTGTTCTTGTGCTTGTTGTAAAACTCCTATTCTTAAATCACTTTAATTTCCAAGATCAGTACAATTTTTTTTTGTAAAGGAAGAGGGAGTTAAATATGTAATTGTCTCATTCTGTATCTTCAAGATATGACATTTTTATTGACTTTACACACTGAAACTGATGACTGGAGTTAATTCAGTATTGGAACTAAAGTTTTTTGAAAACTGGGCTAACCCTGACTCAGATCTCGCTTCAGAAATATACTCATTTGGGCAGCAGTACTCAAATCTTTTACCTGTGGGACACACCTTTACATTTACGTGCAGATGTTGTGCCCCACACAACATAGTATATGAATAAAAATATTTTGTTTATTTAGTGTGTGCATCTTTTCGTTTGCACATTCACATATAGTCATATTTTAATATTTCATAAGGACATAACATCTTTAAAATTAGATCAGTTTTATTTAAATACATTCAATATTTAACTCAATGGAGGTGTGGGTTTCCTTGGCTAACGAGGATTTGGAGGAGTGGGTTTCCTTGGCTAATGAGGATTTGAACCCTGGTCTCCAGAGTCTTAGTCTGGTGCTCAACTCACTATGCCACATTGTCTCATGTTACATGGCAGTTATAAGGAATGCTGAGCTTGTGACTGAACATTAGAAAATGTACTATGCAAATGTAAATTATTGTTGTCATTGTTTTCCTGTGTCTTTTCAGTACTCTGAGTATTTAATCCTGGTGGAGATATAATATTGCCTTTCTTGCATCATCAGTCATTGCCTGGGGAAGCAGCCAGGTTGAAGAATGACGGGTTTTTGAATCATATTTAATAGGAACAATGGCACATGCATTCTTTCTAAATTTTGCTACAGGGTATTCTGAATAATTCTCTTGGCCAATATTAAGAGAGGTATTATGAGTTTCCAGGCACCTTCAGTTTCCAAGAGTGGGTTTGGGATTTGTTATTTTTGTTGAATCAAACCGTGTGCACCTATAACTAATTGTTTGATAATTGTTGGTAAGTTGAAGTAAAACTGGAAAATATAATTCAAATTTAAACATTTTCAGATGACCCAAACTGTTTAATACATGTAGTGGAGATGTGTAGATATTTGGTGGCTGTTCCCAGCTTGTGATTGATCACCCTGTCAGCTGTTATGGCAGGAATAAGTTCTCCTGATAGAAGTCTGTGCACCGCAGGTAGAAAGTGAATGTTTTAATGAGCAGAGGGCAGATTGAAACAGGAGACAAGCTGGGAGAGGGGGGTTCCGGGGAAACAAGCAGGTGCCACTTTTGACAGTGGATTTGCAATAGCAGTGAAGGACTAGGAACACAGCAGGCTGCCTTAATTGTGTTCTATGTTACTGTTGGCTACTTTGTGCATTTTATTTTGGCAGAGAAAAGCAGTGTATAAATTTTATTCTTTCTTTAGAAATAATCCAATCCCCTCAGGTTATTGTGCACTTCAGGACAATTGTTTGTCTCTTTATGTATTTAAATATTTGTTTCCTGTCCTCTTTCAAAAGATTTCAGGACAGGTGTGAAATGAGAAGCTAAACAAGCCTGGCTAAAGCCAGCAAATCAACTTTCATAATGCTGTGCGGGAGTATAATATAATTCAGTGTTTCTCAGTGTTTCCCAAACTTCAGTCCTTTAGGTGTTTTGGACATCAACTCCCAGAAGCTCTAGCAATTTGGCTAACAATCAGGAATTCTGAGAGCTGAAGTCCAAAATATCTGGAGGACCAAAGTTTGAGGAAACACTGGACCTATAACCTTAACTCTCTTAGAGTTAGACAGGGGATAGATGAAATAGAGTTAGGATAGTCTGAGACAGAGGAGATTACTGTACACATCTTATAATAATAATAATAATAATAATAATAATAAAAAGTTTATTTGTATACCGCCCTTCCTGCGATCAGGGCGGTGAACAATACACAATAAAATTCACATAGAAATTAAAACATATCAATAAAACAGCATAAATATAAAATCAAATGCAACAACAGTAATATATTATAATATATTATAATTAGACCATGAGTACCTTGGGGAAAAAATGGCTGTGGTGAAACCCACTGCAGGATGATGCCACTGAAGGGGAGGGGGGCTAGGGCCTCCATGAGCAACTCTTGCATCCCCTTTGGGGCTCCCACCCTACAGTTTGATAACCACTGCCCAAAAGTCACCAGATTCCATCTGATCTAATAAACAATGGGGCTAGCCCTGGTTAGTAGTTGTATGGGAGGCTGTCAATGAATATCAGGTGCAGTCACTATACAGTTGCCCCTCCATTTTCGCAGACTTGGAATTCTCGTCCCTCACCCATTTGCAGGCGGCAAACAGAAGAGTACAAAATTGGATATGCACCCATGGGCACATCCTGCCATTCAAGCCAATAGAGCTTGAATATCGGCGAGTTTCCAGGGTTTTTTTTGGGGGGGGGGAGTCTGGAACAGATCCCCCACAAAAATGGAGGGGCAACTGTATTTAAGAGGAAGAAACTGGCAAAACCAATTACGAGTATTATGTGCCTAAGAAAACCCTATGAAAAAAATAATCCATGGGGCCCCTTTCATAGACTTGGCCTGCTTCCTCAGATGTGTGGAGTCAGCTACTTACACCAAGTCTACGAAAGCTTATGCTACAACTTATTTTGTTCAGTCAGTCTCACAGGTGCTACATTTTCCTTTGCATGCTGATGTTCCAGGCTAACATGGCCATGTCTCTGAATTCTACCAAAATGGGGGGTGGGGTAGAATTGCATGAGCTAAGCATTGCAGAACTGCATGTGCAAAGCATTGCACTATGCCCACAGGATGTAGGATCTTGGCCCTTCTGTGTTAAAATTATGCACTTTTCTACTGAGGTCCCTTCCCAAATGTAGGAGGATTTCATGAGAACAGCTGCTGCTGCTGCTGCTGCTGCTGCTACTACTACTACTACTACTACCACCCCATTGAGAGCTATGCAGTTGTAAGTCCTCTGGCTTCCATCTCACCCCCACCATCTGGCCATTCTTTGTTGAAATGGTACAAAGAAGTTCCTCTTGATAATGTTTTAACATGGTGGCAGATTGAACAGTCAGCACTATGAGTACAAGACAGGAGGCAGTGCTGAAAGCAAACAGAGCAGCAGAAAGTGCCAATTAATGTGCCTGTATTATATTTACAGCACCATGTCAGGATGAAAATAATAACAATAGTATACATATGTGGAGCAATTTCAAACCAGCCTGTAACTTAAATCCTTGCCAGATTAAAGTCATAGCATTAGACTGTGCAACCTGGGGCTGGCCCTGTGGTTATACAACCGTTAAAAGTGATTATTTTAGCCATTCCCTGTTGGTGCATGTTAAATGGTATATATTTCCCCCTCTCTGTGAGAGCCTGCCTTTGCACAAAGAGAACTGTTGATCCTTCCTGCTGAGAAATGCCATCTGCATCAAGCAATGTTGTAGTCTAACTGTTTGGATGAGAGGGGATTTTTGTAAATTCTAAGGGAGAATGTAATGTATTGTGCTGTGAAATTTTTTAAGAAACTCACACAGCGCTCTGACATGTGCTTTAGAGCTGATTTTGGAAAACACTTTCTGAGTTAAATTCACTTTTTTCAAGCAGTTTCTTTTAATAATAGAATATCATTTGTGGTTGTGTGTGTGGCCTTCATTTGCAACCATAGGTCATAAGCAATAAACACAATTGACCTCTGTTCCTCTTAAACAAATTCAGATGACCAAATAAGCACACAGACATCAGTTAGATAGTTTGCTATATTTCTAAAATACATGAACGTTTCTTGGGGGTTTAATACAGGGGTGGGGAATTGCATGGGGCCAGGAGCCATTTTCCTCTCTGGACCGTCCCATGGGCCACCATCCACAAGCCCAAATACACCCATTTTCCAATACTATCCAAGCCTCTCCAAATGACATTGTGCCACTTCATGTCACCATTTGAGATGGAGCGTGGCCTATCGTAAAATGTTATCAAAGTTTGAGTCCAAAAGGAACCAAGTAGCTTAATCCTGATATAGACAGCACTGAGCAAGGTGGAGCAATAGTTTGAGCTAATAAGGCAATTTCCTGTGATCTTTTTATTCAGTGTTTGGTTAGAACATCATGAAATAAGTCTGAGGAAAGGGTATGAGAAATGGAGTTGGAGAGATGAAGATCAATGTTGCTGTTGTTGTTATTCATTCATATAGTATCATCTGTGTACAAGGAACTTTACAAACAGCTACAAAATAAAACATAACTATTCAATAATATAAAATACTAAAATATAATATTAAAATACCATACCCCCCCAACTGACATAATGCAAAATAAAACAAAATAGGCAGTGCAAATAATTGCATACAGTAAAGATATAAAGCATTATATAAAAACTGTTGTTACCAGGGCCTTGGACATATTGGCCATATGTCAGTTTGTAAGTGAAACCTTAGGGGGAAAAAAACCAGGGCATACTACTTAGAGCAGTCTGTTCCCAGGTAACATTTCCATATAAAAATAGCTTCAGTATGCATGTTCTCCTTATACATACATGGTGTATGTGGTGTGGCAGAGCAGGCATTGTGTGGTGTTAGTGGTAATTATTAGAATATATAATGGAAAAAAATAATAATCGATTTCCCAGAGGCCAGTTGGTTAGAGCTTTTGTCAGGATTGTATTCCAGGACAGATCCTGTTTGATGGCCTTTGAATATAACACATTGATACATCAAAGCTACACTTTTACTACATGCTTAACATAATGTTTTTACAGTTGGTAGCTGCCAGTTCATAATGATAAGCATTTGCATTACTTTGTTGGGTAGATGTTGTGGTTGTGATCTCAGTTGAATCTTGAAGATTTTTTTTTGTGGTTAATGTTTTTCTATAGTGTCTTCTTTGAAGGGTTATTGTGGGCCAGTATATATCACTGATTGGGCTGTTCACATTAATAATATCATCCTCACTAGACTGAAACTCCAAGAATTCTCCCACTTTTAGTCCCTAAAAAGAGATGTTTCTAGACTCTAAAAACCACAAATGGCACTTGAAAGACTAATAAATTGAGGACAGGATGAGCTATGTGGACTGCAGCCCACTTCATCAAATATCCTGCTAGTGAATTTACATTATATTGCCTGTGTAGATTGCTGCTTATATAGGTAATATTGAAATTCTGGCAAACTGCAGCCAATGCAACCTTTTGGTGGATTTACATATCCACACAAGAATGCTATAGTGTATTAAGCTCGATTGATCTCTGCTTTTTGTAGGTGTAGAATATT
The DNA here is from genome assembly GCA_034509955.1 of Urosaurus nigricauda. Classification (NCBI taxonomy): domain Eukaryota; kingdom Metazoa; phylum Chordata; class Lepidosauria; order Squamata; family Phrynosomatidae; genus Urosaurus; species Urosaurus nigricauda. The sequence continues at coordinate 248,423,763 of JAOEGL010000003.1, forward strand.
GATGAACAACTAAATGGAGTCAAGGGGTCAATTCCCCCCCCACCCCCCACCCCCACCCCACACAGGATACATCCGTCCCCCATGAGCTCACATGCTTCTGTTTTTTTCTGCAGACCCTCTCAAAATAACTACAGGAAGAGATGAAACTTCACTTCCTTGTCAGACCAAAATATAACACATTATCTAACTTTACAAATGTTGAGTTAAGCCACTAGAAAAAGACTAGAAAAGCATTTGCTAATTTTGAAAACATTAAATTATGTCTCACTCTTTTTGGCAAGAGAGAGTTTTTTGGGTTTTTTTTAAAAAAATGTGTCATCATTTTTAAATAGTGTTTATTATAGGCTTTGGGCACCATAGATGTCAGAGAGCCTACAATTGGGTTCTCCTCCCTCTGTTCCTCTCCCCTTCCCTTTTTAGTTGTTATTATAACTTGTTACAGACATTCTAGATATATTAACACAAGTTTTTTGACAAGAACAACTGAAAAATATCTGCTGAAGTCATGTTTTGTTCGGCATATTTTGAGCAGTGGAGTTCAAAATACAGATGATTACTGAGAATTATCTCAAAGCTGCCATCAAATCACTCTTTTTACAAAACTATAAAGACAGCCAAACACAGCTGTGGGTTTTGTTACAGCATAGAAAATTGGTTGTTGAAACAACATAGAGTTAGCAGGATATACACTGTAAAGAAGGGGATCAATTTTGTGTTATTTAACAAATTATGTTTAAAATATTTGACATATTAAAGTAGTTTTTGTGCTTTTTCTGAATAATACTTGATAGTCTGCTTGCTCTACCAATTAGTTTGCATCTACTGTGCATTTTGCTAGTATAATTATCTCTGTATGTTTTTGTTTGTTGGTAGTATAGCCTTTTCCAGAATTGAATATATTTTAATGGTTTTATTTGAATATGAGACATCTTAAGAGTGCAAAGAACAGTTTATTTGGAAGTTGTGAATGTGGTTGTTACAGTGACTGATGTTAGCAATAGCCACTGCAGAATTCAGCTATAAATTCTACCCACTCAGATATCCAAAAAATATACCTTAGTTTTGGAATAATTCTTGACCATAAATTACCAGCTTTAATGGTGCATGTGTACAGATCCTTCTTCAATAATGCATGTGCATCTCATGTTATCTAGTCAGGTATTATGAGTAAATCATCTTCCTGTTGTTATCTGTGGGATGCTTAGTATTACAGAACTTTGATATCAGGTTTTGATTCATGATTTCCCCCATTCATGCACATTAGTTCATGTATATGTAAGTGGTTCTTGTGGCACAACTATAGATGGAATAGATGTGCTGTTACACTTTCTCAGCGAATGCAAGAAATCTTCTATACAGTATGTCCCAGGACTTCAGACAGTGTCTTAGAAAATTGAAATAATCATTTAAGGTGGTTGCAGGTAGAGGCAAAAATCTAGGAGCCGAGCAACCAGCAAAAGGTGTGGAGGACTGCCACAACACCTTTTTATAGGGCTCCGAAAGTGGAGGCCTATAGCAAGCCCCTCCTCCCCTGGCTAGCCAGCCAATAAGGGGGGGAGGCAGGAAAAAGCACCCAATCCCTGTGGCACCCGCCCAAACCTCCCAGGGACCCAGGAGCCGGGTGAGCGCGCGCAGGGGAGTGCGCACCAACGACCCTTCCTGCCTGCGGGAAGCCCATGAGCCCACAGGCTTCCCGCTGGCGAAAAAGGGGCTGCAGGCTTCACAACAACTGTGTCTGCCCACCGAGGGTGGGAGGCGCCATTTCTCCACACAAATTCATATTTTCATTGTGCTATCACAACAGCAAGCTATCTTTCTCAGTAAATCATGGTCAACATAAACTCATCAGAGTATTTATAGAGTTGGGATTATTATTTTTTTTTTGCAATGTTCTTATACTGAACCACATTTCTCATAATAATAACTGTTCTCACAGTCTGATGAGAGCCTTCTAGAGCTCTTTGCAATCCTGTTTTCTTTTAACCATTTCAAATAGTTTTGTGCCATCAGTCAATCTGGCCTCATCACTGCCTTCATTTCAGAATGTTTATGAACAAGCTTTTAAAAGCACAAGTGCCCAATAAGCAATCTTGGGGGGTGCGAGATGAGAAAACTGTTATTTATTCCTACTCTTTGGGGCTCTACAGACCACCCCTTTTCATGTTGGATCAGGGCTGTGGCAACTTCACTCCACAGCCCTAATCCAGCCTGTCAAGGGCATAAAAAGGAGCCACAAAAAGTGGGTCCTTTTTGTGCCCTCAAAAGGGTGCCATAGTTCTGGCAGCATGGCTATATGGTGCCTTTTTGGTGCTGCATCATTTGGACACAGTGCCAGAGGAACACCATGATGCTGCGTGCCATCTGGAGTGGCACACAGTATCAGGGCACCCGGGGGGGGGGGTGTTGGGCATGCATTGGCAGGATTGCTATGTCCCAACTCTGCCCCCAGGCTGGCCATTCAGGACGGTCTGAAAAGGCCCTTAGTTTCCTGTTCTTTAACCTTCAGAGGATTTCTCCATTTATCAAATGACCACTAAGTTTTCTCAAGAGTTTTTGATGAGGAACTTAAGAAAGTTCAAAGACTTAAGAAAGTTCAAGTAAACAGTGGGGCTTTCTAGATTGGCAAAAAGAAGTGTGTTCATGGCTGCATGAAACTCTAGCCTTTAGATAAGAAAAAGGGAAAGTGTGCCATGAAAACGCTTTTTTTGCGTTTTAGGGGAGAAGAAGCGCCTTTAAAAAGGTACTGGTTTTCCCAGTTTCTTTTTTAAAAACTGCGGAACAGCGCAGCTCCATCTAAAGGCTGTGGTGCAACTGCTAAGCATTAAGGAAAAGGCAACTTCATGTCACACTTTCCTGCCAATCTAGAAAGGTCCATTGTCTTTAAGAACTTAATCCAGTGTCCATCTCCTATGGAATCCCAGGATTGGTAATTCAGTGTCATACTTAGAATTACCTGCAAGAGAACCTTGTGACAGCTTGTTCAGGATGGCAGCATGACAGTTAAGGTGTAATCCGAATGGTATAATTTGCAATCTGATTGGAAATTCTCCAAGTTTGCACACTAAAAGTCTTTGGTATGTAAGTAGAGTACAACACAAATTAAGATGTGATACTGAAAGGCTGAAAACCCCAATGTTTGTACAGGTTGGTACATTATCAGCTCAGAAAAGACCTTTGTGTAATGGGCAGTTAATTACTTTTTGTAATAGCTATCTATCTTAGAAATAAGAAACTTGTAGTACTCCAGGTAATGTGGGCCTCTAGTGTCCATCAGCACTAACCAGCATGGCCAGTGATATGGTATGGTGTGTGCTGTTATCCAAACAAAAGCTGGTGTGTTACATGCTTTTCTGTACTGAATTATCTAGCAATTAGGTCTGCTTTCACTGAAGTTCTGAAAAGACCAGGTAGGAAAGCTAATCTCTCTGTTTATCTGTCCACACAAACATACCCAATTAGTTTTAGTGTTTCAGTTACCTTGAGCTGGTTAAAAAAAAGAGAGAGAGAGAGAGAGAAAGTGAGTGATTTAAAATGATTTAAATATTTGTGCATTAATGGCCTGTGGCTAAATGCAATTACAATGATTTGGCTTGTGAACTGAATGCAACAGCAACAACAGCAACAACAACAACCTGAATAGAAACAGCTGGCTATTGGGCCATTAAATGAGTTGAGTAATTTATAGCTAAACTGTAGACAGTGGGTAGAATTGTTGGTAAAAGAGGGCTGCGCACCACCTGCAACCGGCATGAGCCATCACAGTGTGTCCTTGTTCACTTTCTAAGCTGACCTGTATAAAACAGAAATGATAAATGAGTCAACATCTTTTAACTTGATCTTGATGCTTAGTCACTGTTTTTTACTATTAAAATGTTAGTTATTGCATCCTAAGTGTAATATATATTAATATTCATATAGATTTGTAGTGCAGATAACTACCAAATGATTTTATTTCCTCTTGGGTGTGTGTGTGTTTTGAAAAAAAATTCCAAAGGGAGCATTCTGAATAATCTGACTATGATTTTATTAATGTTTACACAAGCAGCTGCTGTTATCATTCAGCAACCTGCAAGATAGTTAGAAAATTGTAACTCACATCAAATTCAGTGAAATAACAGTGTGATACCTCCTCCAAGACCCTCTGTCCTCCACTGCTCTGCTCAACTCCTGCAAACTCATGATCTCTTACAAAAGACTAAGGAAGAAAGTGCAAAGGCAGGCCTATTGTTGAACATAAAGAAAACAAACATAATGACCACAGAGAACCTATACAAATTTGAATTAGACAACGAAGAAATAGAAATGGTAAAAGAATTATCATACCTGGGATCACATTGATAGAAATGGAGACTGCAGCCAGGAAATCAGAAGAAGAAGAATGTGAAGGACAGCTATGAAAGAACTAGAGAAGATCCTAAAATGCAAGGATATACAACTGAGCACGAAAGTTAGAATCATACAAGCCATTGTATTCCCTATTGCCATGTATGGATCTGAGAGCTGGGCAGTTGAGAAGGAGGATAGGAGGAAAATCAACTCATTTGAAATGTGGTTCTGGAGAAAAGTGCTATAGATTCCATGGACAGCCAAAAAGAAAAACAAATGGGTACTGAAGCAGATCAAGCCAGAAATCTCCCTAGAAGCCAAGATAACAAAACTCAGGTTGTCATAACTGAAATATCTCTTGTGAAATATCTCCTCATAAATGCATGAGTTATTCAGGAGAAATCTCCCACTTTACTATGTAATTTCAAGTGTCAAACCAGTGTTAAAGTCTACTAACAAATTAATAATTATATTAAATACATACTAGTATTGGTTTGAATCAAAAGTAGGTTAGTTTGCAGCCTTAATTGACCAATTGGTAAAACCCTCCTGGTCCAGCGTGCCAGAAATTACTAAGGACTTCTTTCAGTCCAGCTTCTGAATTACTTTTGTGGATGTGTCACAGCACTGGAGCAGGTTTAGATTGCTGCAATTTATCTTTTCCCTTTACCCCTTTGTCAACTGCTTTTTGGCTTTTCAGCTGGCAGATCTTAGTTGCACTGGAATTCTGTTGTCTGATTCTTCTGCCAGCTAATCTCTGAGATCAGCCAAAGAAGTGTGTGTGTGTAACAGAAGAGGCTTGTGCCAGATCCTAACTCCCTGCAAATGGTATGTTTTTGATTTAAAATTGAACTGCTTATCCTCCTTGAAAACTCTTGAAATCAGCCCGAGTACAGTTGATGGGTAACTGGAGATTTATTCAGTTGTAGTCAAAAAGTAACTTTTCCAACCTTTGCCACCCACCCAAAGAATAATGAAGCAAGACAATGGAAAGTGGATTCAAACAGGGCCATTGAGTAATTGACTTATTTATTAATTTTTTAACTGAACTGCAGACCAGGTGGTGAAATAGCCAAGGAGGGGAGCAGCTGCAGCCAGTGGTCTGTCTCCGAGACCACCTCCACAGCCACCCCAGGGCGATAGAACCTGAGTCCCAATGGTAACCCAAAGGCTTGGTTAACTGTTGGCCGGCCTACATCAGGAAGACTAACATGAAAGCCCCTCTCCCAGTATCCAAGAATTAAAGAGAGAGGTTTATCCTCCATTCAGTCCCAAAGGGTGTCTCTTTCCTCACCTTCCAAGGCCCAAAGTGGTTGTTCTATAGACCTCCTTTCCACCCAAACAGTGTGCTAGGTGCTCACCGAAATCCAAATTACTTTTAGATCATGCCAAATCAACCCATTTAGATACCATCCAAGCCAGTTTCCCAAAGTCTGGCTGGAAACAGTATGGGATAGGCCAAAAAGCCCTTGGAAAGGGGGAAAATTCCTACCCATCTCCAGAGCAACCTTCACACTGCATCAGTGGCAGGCGGGTGGGTCGATTGCAAAATGGAAGTGAAGAAGCTGGAGGCAGCAGGCCGTGAATTGGCTCTGGACATGCCCCCAAAATCTTCCAGCCTTGGCATAACTTCTGAGATATCTTAAATCGTATCTCGTGTGGGCATGGGCAAACTATGCATCCCATCCCAACCCTTTATCTAGGAGTGGGATGCAAATTATGACTACTTAAAACCCATTGATTTTAGTGGGACTGAAGACTAACTTATGTAGTGTGGATGCAACACTGCTAAACACGCAGCAGCTGACTCATGCTGAAGTCCAGTTACTAGTCCCCCCAAGTCTAGTTATACTAAGTCAACACCTATGTAAATTTTATTGATTCATTGGGACTACTCTGATTAAGACTAGTATTGCATTTATTCATAACAGTTCAAGTGGAGGAAGTCATTAAAATGTGAGAAGAGGAATGCAAACTTCCTGAATTGTGAGTTCTTTCTTACACAGATAGCCCTCTATATTCATGTATTCAACCATCCATGGCAAAAAGCAAACCTTGATATTGCTATTTTATATATGGGACACCATTTTACTGCACCATTGTATTTAAATAGAACTTGAGCATCCATTGATTTTGGTACCCATGGGGGATCCTGGAACCAAACCCCATTGGATAACAAGGGCCCACTGTATCTTTTGTGATCCATGCATTCTTGGGTTACATCCCAGTTTTACATATGCCAGAAATTGTATTAAAGCAAAGGACATTTTTTTAAAAAAAAGCAAAATAAAATAAAAATAAAATACAATGGATACAAAAAGTAAAGAAATGATCTTTACCTCAGAAAAGCTTTTGCCACAATCAGTTTCTTAGGGCACTATCTGTAAGTTTTATTGATTCCAGCTCTTCCGGTTAAAGTCAAAGGGTCTGAAAGGTACTTTATTTTAGTTGTATAATACCTTTTGTCATTAATATACTTCAGGACTCTTTGTGCTACTACTAATAATTCTGCTATGCTTTTGGAAATCCTATATGAGGTACTTACAGTGGGTATTTCTTGCCATGGCCAAAGAATGTCAATAAGTCATAAAAATAAACTTCTGAGCGGTTTGCAAAAAGGAATCTTGTAGCACCTTTGACACTGAGCAAAAAAAACCATTGTAGCATAAGCTTTCATAGACTTGGTCTATTCCTCAGATGCAAAATCATGTATACAAAAGTGTATGCTACAATACCTTTTGCTCAGTTAGTCAGAGATGAATAACTTCAGCTTCTGAAGTGCTTTGCGTGTTCTTCAAATATACTGTGGGTGCTCCATTACACAAACTAGATTTGGAATGGTGTATCTTGCCTTTTAAAACCTTTAAGGTGCTTTCAAAGCCATTATGCTGTTGTATCAGTTGCTGTAGAACCTGAAATCCCCCAGGCACATGGCTATCTTTTGAGGTAAAGGGATATTTATTTATTTATATATTTATTTATTTAATTGCAGTTATATCTTGCCTTTCTCCCAATATGGGATCCAACTATTGGAACAGGTAGATTTTTCATTGATCCAACAGGATGTTTTTTGTACTCCAAGCTGAGATGGACAACTTGTCACTTTCCAAATACAGGTACTGATGGACATTAGTCCCAGCTGTCATAGACATTGGTGAGGGATGATTCAACTTGCAGAAAACAACATCCAGAGAGTCAGAGGTTGCAGATCTTTGCTTTAAGGTGTCAAAACAATAGGATTGGATTTTTGCTTTTCAAAATTGGATCAAGTTAACATCGAAAACTATGTAACAGTAAATAACTGCAGGCATTCTATTTGTGGGATATTATAAAAAAATCAAAGATACCATTAAGCAGTCACTTTAGTACATTTTATGGTTATACAAGATCTGAACAAATGAAAGAAAATGATTAGGCTACATAAACCTCTCTGTTAAATCAGTATAATAATTACTGCAGACAAAATAGAATACCAGAGAAGAGAGATTGATAAATTGGTTTAGCTTACTTGCAATTTTAAAGAAAATCTTACTTGTAACAAATATTAAATTCAATATTTGAGGAAGAAATCACATAGTGATGATTTAAATGTTTTGAAATGCTTTTATCTTTTTACATAGCAAAATAAAATGTGGGTTTTCTTTCCTTAGGAAACTCACATATCCTGCTGTTTTATCTGATGTGTGTGTGTGCATGATTGCAGTGGGCAATGTTCAATTATTCATGCCTTAGAAAATATAGCTGTAACACTGCCAGTACTTGAACTAAATGAGGACATAAATCAAAAATCAAGAACAAAAATAATTTTAAGGAAGTAATGTAAAATAACACCAAGACTGCAGTCTTAGCAAGTAATTCCCGTTACGCTCAGCAGGACTTCTGTGTAAACAATCATGGGACTGGGCCATTAACTTTAGGATTTTATATTTAAAAACATAGGTGCTTCTATGGGCCAATAAAAAAATTGGGGAAGATATGGCCCTCCTGCTGAAGCCAACAATACTTGCCTTATTCTAGAAAGTAACCAGTTATGTGTATGCTTTATTAGACAATATTTCTTTCAGGAATGAAGGATCCAGAGTTGTTAGCAATGTATCTTCAGAATGTGTTGAATCCAAGCTTTTTTGTCAGTAACTTCTGTAGAATGCTCTAAAAGAGTGCTCTCTCTAGAATAGTATGAAGCAGAAAATGATACCACAATGTAAAAATCAGTTTATCCATATTTTCTCCATTATCTACATGGTTATTGAAATGATTATCTACATTTGCCAGGGAATAGTTTCTGTTACATGGCTATTTTAGGAGTGATATGTTGAGTAGAACCTCTATGAAACAATATAATGAGTGGGCTTAAGGGTACTTAAATATCCTCTGGGTCATACTAATCCAAGGCTTTGCAGAGAATCCTCATACACCCTGAAGTATATCACATTGAGCTCAGAGCTTGGAGAAGTTATTTTTGGAATACAGGTCCCAGGATGCCCCAGATATCGGAAGCTGATGGGAACTGAAATCTGACACCATCTGAAGTGCAAGTGTTTTTCCAGAGGTGCTGGTTCACACAGATGTGTTATAGGAGCACATAGCAAGCTGCCTTATCCTAATTCAGCCCACTACCCAAACTAGCTCAATGTTGCTTACCCTAGAGAAGGGGAAAATTCAGCCTTCAATGTACATATGACCCCTTCTAGCCCTATTCATGCAATTCCCCCACGACCCCTGGCAATCTTCTTGTGTCCCCAATATATTTTTTCAAAAGGTTACATACCAGTAATTGATTAGAAGAGATAAGCTAATTAAAATAGATTTTGTTTTTAATGAAAAACCAAAGCTGTAAATGTATGAGCTGTTAATTCCTCCCTCCCTTTAAAAAAATCACAGTGAGTGCTGTTTACACATAACAAAAGGCAGACATGTCTCAGTGCTGCTAGGAGCCTAATATGAACCAAATAGTTCCATAGGCAACCAGTATGTTTTCATCCTAGCATTTCCAGATGATATGATCAGAAAGTAGGTATGATGGGAGTTTTCACTAAAACGGAGATATTTCCTTCATAAAGTGCAAAATGTTTTTGAACACAGTAATTTCTTGCACAACAATAGGCTAAGTCCAGGTATCACATTCCTAATTGTCTTAACTGAATAAAACATTTCAGTTTTGGCATTGATACTTTGTTTAAAACTAGTTCTGTACTTTCCTCCTGTACAGTCCATTGTAACCACTGTATGCTTCCAGTACGGAATGAGAAATAGATACAAATCTAGGCAGTTTCTGTTGTAGTGCAGAAAACTACTGTTTCAAGAGCACTTATTACTTTATGTAATGGATATGTTCCGCCTGTTGTGATGTGGTACCATAGTCATCGAAGAAAACTAGGGAAGACTCTTGTATGTGATAGAGCAGTGTGGTGAACAGAAGTGGAAAACTATCATGGGCTCCACTTCCCAATTTTTTTTAGACACATTGCTTTAACAGATTGCAGTTTTCAGCAGATTTCCATGGTAGGAAAGAGGTGTATAAAATATGAAGACATGGATAGACAGTGACAAGTGAAAACAATACAGCAAGATGCCCTGGTAGCAGAGTATGCCACTATAATTAGTTTCATGCATGGACAAAAATGTGTTATTTCATAATATATTATGACAAATTACCTTTACATCTTTTGAAGTTTGATGTGATTGGTTTTTCTTCTATAGTGACATCCATTGGATTTGCAACCTTACCCGAAGTGTATATTGTTGGTTGTTGTTGTTGTTGCTGCTGTTTTTTTTTCTTCTTGTTATTGTTGTATACCTTCAAGTCATTTCTGACTTATGTCAACAATGGCTAATCAGGGATTCCAGCCTTGACTTCCAGTGTCCTGGTCCAACACTCAAACCACCCATACTGGTTTGGTTCCCATACTGATCATAGGAGTTGCACAGGTGGGGACTCCTGTGTACTTCAGAAGTTAGGAGTGGACGTTCAGATCTTCTGCATGATCTTTGGCATGATATCACAGACTGAAGAAGTGACTCATTCATGGTCCTCCAGCCCCTCAGGCTACCCCACTGCAGTATATTTACCCTGACAAATTCTTGAAAACTAGTGCCTTCAGGGTGAGGGTGCTGTGTTTTTTCATTATGTAGACTTCCCACATATTATGCAACATATGTCTAGCAATAGCTGATAAGAAATTGTGTGTGTGTTGTGTGCCTTCAAGTAATTTCCAATTTATAGAAAGTTGAACATTGGCAAGATTTGTTTAAGGGAAGTTTGCCATTCCATTGCCTTCCCCTGAGGCTGAGAACATGTGCCTTGCCCAAGGTCACCCACTGGGTTTCATGCCAGAGCAAGAATTGAACTCTGGTCTCCAGAGTCATAGTCTAACATTCAAACCACTATGCCATTCTGGCTCTGTGATTAAAAAAGAAAATAGATCCCCTTAATATTGAACAAAATAATTTTCTATCATAAATGTTTATTAAATAATAATAATAATTTATTTATAGCCCACCCAGTCACAAGGAATTAGGGTGGGTTACAACAGTAAAAAAAAGTACATAGCAAATAACAATACCTATAAAATAACAAAACAATTCACAATAGCAGTAAATAGAAAAAATACATAGCAATTCATTATTATATGAAAATACATGGTTTATTTGTCATTCAACCAAAATTATCTGCTGAATTTTATGCATCCAGTGGTATAGTCTCATTTCAATCCGTGGATTTGTTAAAGTTAGTTATTTCTTTGCTACTGACTTGGAAGGAGAGAGAATCTAGTATCCATAACTGACTGGGGCATTACATAGTACCTCTGCATAAACTGCCAAATAGGGGATCCAACTAATGACAATTGTGACGTTCATTTTCTTTTCCAGGGAACACCTGTCCAACTTATTTCACACTAGACATCCAGCAGCTATTAGAAACAAATGACTGTTAGTAGATAAAAGTGTTTGATACAGTGGGTGGCTAATCAACACAAGCCAAACACCAACTTTTCAATTATTTGAACTGCTTGTAATGTTCTTCCTCTGAGTTCATTTATGTTCCATGCAGTCAGGAAACATCTCGTTGTTTGCTGCTTTGATACCTTTGGTTTTGCTTTATTTTGTTTTATTTTTGAACCTGAAGCTTTTGTTGTGGAACTGATGCTCCTTGGACTTTCTTGCTTATGTGTGTGTGAATCTGAATACTTAATTTTAAGGCTCGAGTATACATGTTTTTTTAAAAAATATTTTTGTGGGGGTTTTTTTTGTTTTTGTTTTTGTTTTTTGTTTTTTTGGTCAAATGGTTCTTTTTTGTCATTAGACCGTCAGAGGATTCAGTATCCCAAAGTCAGTCTAAAAATATTTTTAATTTAAAAAAATGACAGGGTTTTGTTTTGTTTTGTTTTGTTTTTGTAATCCTAATATGTATAGTCTCCCCTATCTATAGTTTAAGCTTAAAATTAGCCATGTTTGGACTTGACATAATTTGTTATGATGAGGTGGTCTCATTTTCATAGATAATAAGTAGCAATAAATATGCTTGATAGAGGCTGTTTGTAGTTGCAAAGTAGCATTTAAATACTTGAAAACAATATTTTATTTTTAAAAATTGTATGTATGGCCATCCAAATCACTTTTCAATAAGGATAGAGGGTGGGAATTACATGAACCTTAGTTGGTTGACAGGACTTTGAGATGCTTGTTATCATGATTGCCAAATGTTATGCTTATTTTTTTTCTTCTCTTTCTGTACATATCTATATATGCAGTTTTTAGAATGAAAAAAATACTTATTTTATGAATTAGCCATAGTAGTGGATACCAAAGTCTTGTGTAGTTTATTAGTGTCTTTTTGTTTGTTTGTTTAAAATTTTAGGAATAGTGATCCAGAGAATCCTGGAAACAATTCAAGGTTTAGTGGAGTCAAAGATTGGTATTTCTACATCTGTGCTTTTCCTAGATATAGCAAGTCAATTATTTTTTTCCAAATGAAGATTATAAATGAATAAATACCCAACCATTGATAGCAGTTGTTCAAACTTCATTTTAATTACTTTTATAATAGTTTCTTGCCTATTTTGTTTCAAAGGACTTGGAATAGAAAATGTGATAAAATTGGAGAAATGAGTTTTTTTATAGGTTATATTCATACAGAGCTTGAAAAGTTGTTTATTTGGATTACAGCTTCCAGAATCCCCCAGGTAGTTCTGATCTCATGCAGATAGTTGGCTAAATGGCCAATCTCAAATATTGGGTGATGTATTTCTCTAAAGTCACCAAAATTATCAGCCAAAATAGTCTTGCTAGATGATAAGATAGTCCATATAGTTCAGGGTAGAGCGGGTGGGATATTATTTCTTGGAACACCCCAGTTTTTGTTTTGTTTTTCAAAAAACTAAGTTAGGAACCTGCTATCCAGCATAGTGTAGAGGTATGAGTTTTGGCCTACATCTCTAGAGACCAGGTTTCCAAATCCTCACTCAGCTGTGGAAACCAATTGGGTGACCTTGCTCCAGTCATACTCTCTTAGCCTCAGAGTAAGTGCCACAAAGTCAGTGCTGTAATTCACCTTCTGGGGCCTGATGATTCAGACCCAGAGGAGTCCATATGTCTAGAAATTTACAGCTCTCAATGATGGTGGCCTTTCTGAGTCCAAGGAGCTGAGGACTGAGGCAGTGGGGGGCCCTGCTCCCAGCAAGATGTGGAAGGTACTAAAGACATGCTGCCATTTTTTGCAGATCATCAACAAGATAAGAAGAGATTATGCTGGTATCAATGGCTGTTAAATAGAAGACATTGACTAATTAAGCACTGATTTCCCAGCAGCTTCCTGTTGGCTTTGCTGCTTGCAACCATTGTAACTTTTTGACTGGCACTACTCTTTGGTGTTTGTGTTTCTTGACCTTAGACAGGTTATGACTGGTGACTCTGTTTTACTCTTTGATGGCTTTGGATCTGGACTGTTGATTTGCTAGAGTGACTTCTGGATTGGCTGATGACCACTGTCTTGGAGCATAGGACAAGCAAAACCAATCTGAACAAATCTTGGCCAGAAAACCCTGTCATCACCAGGTCACCACAATTCGGAAATGACTTGAAGACTCATAACAACAACAAATTCCTGGATCCTTGAAATTGACAGAAGAACAAAGAGACAGATTTTGTGGTGTCATACTAAACACTTTCCCCATACTCTAGCAACTATTGGAAGTCATATGCAAATGAAGATAGGGATGATGCAGGGACATTAGGGAGTGGAATGGTTTTTAATGACATCTACTGGTGACTAATAGCTTTTCTTCTGCTTCATAAAGTAATGGCATCTACTATTATTACTACTTGTAACAACAATCTTATTGTTTTATTTTCTCAGTCAGCTTTTAATGCACCGTTATTTTCGTGAGAACTCAGTTGCCTTGACAGAGGGTCCTAGTTCTGCCTTTAATTATTTATTTTATTTATTTAATTAACAGATATCATGTTGTTGTGCCTTTATTTGATGACTGTAGCTGCATCCAAGATAGACATTGTAGGCTTTCTGGAACTGTCTGTAGAGTAACAGTAAAAGTAATTAAGATACATTAACATCTCAATGAGGGAGGAAAAATCTTTTCTATTTGTACTGATATCTCTGTTCATAAATATATGCAAGAGGAAGCCAGAACTAATGGATTTGTCACCATAATGAGAAATTACAAAAATGTACCTTATCTCTCTCTCATCCTGTGGGTAGCAGCAGTTCCATATGACTTTTAATGGATTTGGAAGAAATGCTTTAATATTTTAGATTAAGTGGATTGAGGTTTGGTGATACAATTTTTGCCATAATTGTTATTAAATTACTAATTCAGGGAGGGGAGCAGGTTCCTTGCATTTCTCACCTTGGATTATAGATTTGGAATAGCCTTAAAAATAGATGGGAAGCCCATCTATACAGTCAGCAAAAACCTCTGAATATAATCTTAAAATTTATGAAATTTTCCATCAACTCAATCCAGTTAAAAGGGGAAGAATACTGAAAAGTGCTGGATACTTTTTTTTTTTTTGTAGGATGCTGATTTCAGTTAATACATATCATTATGCTTTGTAGGATTCAGATCTAGCTTAATTACACACAGGAAACTTGACCCAGCATGGTTGCTACGGTAAATGCTGTTGCTTAGAATGTCATGTGCCTTCTCTGTTCCTTTTCGACTACTGGACAGACATGATCAGCACGTCTTCACTTTGCACTTCGGTTGGTAGAAAACAAAGATGCTTGGGGGCATTTCTGTCATCTGGAAAACATCTGTGCAGCTTTCTGCTTGCTGTGTCAGATACTGATCTCTCAAGGGTTTGGCTGTGGAATCACCCAAAGCCATTTCTTGTGCTCTGTTGTGTTATTAGACAGCAGTACGGCAGTTCATTTGACCTGCCCAGCTGTCATACCCATGCTGACGCCTCCCTCATTTGCTGGAGCCAGTTAGCCAGATTCTGGTGTCAGCTCTTGGTCAGAGGAAATAGCCTGAAAATTTGCAGGATGTGATTGTCAGGAAAGTGAAATTGATCTGTCACTGGTTGGGTAATTTAGATACAATGCTCTAAAGTAGAACAAAGTATGTTTGTAGGATATGATAATAATGAGTAGGAGGAAGGTGGGAGTGGAACTGTCTTGAATGGCAGCTTCAGCTGCTTACAAGACAGATAAGGCATAAATTCCTATCTTCATTGACTTTTTACAGCCTCTGTACTGCTCAAGCCTTTCTATCCCTTCACAATTATGAGTTGTTCAGAGTGGTCAGAATAAGATTAAGTTATAATGCCAAGGAATTTGATTTTCTTGAGGATTGCCTTGCTATGTTTGATTACTTCTTGAAATGATATTTACATGCAGTTGTAAACGAGAGAGAGCCTCTTGGAAGCTAATCAATCCTAGCCAGTTATTATGTCTGCAGTGGTTTAATTGCTGCAGACAACACTGATTGTACAAAATAAGCAGAAAACTGGCTTCAGGTGTCTGAGGTTGTTTCTGCAAATTTGGCCTCTGCCCCTGTTTTTGTACTTGCTGATTGTCGGGCTGTCATGCACTTCTGCTGGTTGATTTCTTTTGAGCCGTCTCTGTAGTCTGATAGATGTAATTCTCTTTGGACTACGGTGCAAATGAAGAATTAATATCTGCTAATAACATAGGAATCTATATCTCTGTAGAAAGACAGGTTTCTCCAATTTTAACACAGGCATTTTAGCAGACATAAGAAGTGAAGTGTAGTCTCCCTATATTAAAGAAGGTCATCCTTTCTGCTCATCTGAAATAGCAACACAGGGGCCAGCCATACCACTTTTGAGATTCTAGAGTGCTATAATGGAATACAGTATATCACTAATGGACCACTCACTGTACATTTGAGAGCCAGGGGAACTGGGAGTGGAGTGCAATTCTCATGCAGGCTCATATGAGGTCCCCTATGTTCTTCTTCCTGCACATTCTTACATCACTCATTATTCATATTTCAAATGTTCACCATGGCACAAGATCCATTCTACTGTGCCTTTCTTTGCCATCCATAAAATCTCATGGCTAACTCTACCCATAGAAAGTGTGAGACTGTTCAGGCTTCACAGTGTATAACAGGTTTTGCAAATCTAGACATTTGGCATTATGGCCTCAAGAGTGCCCCTTGGTTGAAAAGCCTGTCTCCCCTTTGTGGTATATTTTGTGTGCTGGAAAGTTAATAACATTCCAAAAACAAGAAATGAATGAACAGAACGTGGGAGGGGACAAAATGCCTACTTTCAGTGTATATATTTTATACATGTGTTATAAAAATAAATGAGGAAGAAAGGGGGTACATAGACTGGTGTGTTTGTAACAGGATTTTACCATTTATGAACAGGTAGGAGTGGTACCAGTGGTGTCAGTGAATCCTGTCTTGATTTTATTGTCCTGAGTTACTGTATATGGGAGCTTCCTTGATGTTAGACTCTATGCTTTCTGAAGTTCAGCAGGGACAGAGTTCCTGTGGAACTCAGAGCAGCTGCAAGAAGAGCAACAATAAAATCAGAAGCAGATTCACTACCACTAGATGACACTAAACTGGGAGGAGTAGCTAATACCCCAGAGGACAGGATCAAAATTCAAAATGACCTGAATAGACTAGAAAGCTGGGCCAGTGCTAACAAAATGAAATTCAATGCAGAGAAATGTAAGGTTCTGCACTTAGGGCGGAAAAATGAAATGCACAGATATAGGATGGGGGACACCTGGCTGAATGAGACCACATGTGAAAGGGATCTAGGAGTCCAAGTAGACCATAAGCTGAACATGAGTCAACAGTGTGATGCGGCAGCTAAAAAAGCCAATGCAATTTTAGGCTGCATCAATAGAAGTATAGTTTCTAGATCAAGGGAAGTTATAGTTGTTGATGTAAACAAGCAGATGCACAGGTAAAGCAATCTCCGATGCCTTCGGAAGTACCGGCGACCTTGGAGCTGTTTGGCTTTATCAGGAATTTCTCCTGCCCGCTGCGGATGAAACAGACTGGAGCCAAATCTCTCTCCTCAGAGGTATTTATTCTTAAAGTTGCTGTATTTACATATATATACATGCCCGTCCAACAAAACTCTCCAACCATCTATCCACTCCGACTACCCAACAACCCACACTGCGGTGTGCAGGCTATTTATAGATTTGTGCCATGGGGTCACAAACCCATCCTCTTCTGGTGACTCCTTTCCTTGTGCTACCAACAATGTTGTCCCCTCAGTCAGGAAGACTTTTGATGTTACCCAGGCCTACGTGCAATGAAGCACATATCTGACCTTGAACACTGTCTGCTGTTCCAGCCTTCAGCTGCAGACAATTATGCCCATGATTCCTGGTTTCCTTTTGTGCACATCTGTACATTTCTTAGTCTGGCCTCAATGCCTAACAATAGTGCCACTCTATTCTGCTTTGGTCAGGCCCCACCTGGAATACTGTGTCCAGTTCTGGGCACCACATTTCAAAAAAGATGTGGAGAAACTGGAGCATGTCCAAAGGAGGGCAACTAAGATGGTGAAGGGTCTGGAAACCTTGCCCTATGAAGAACGCCTTAGGGAGCTGGGGATGTTTAGCCTGGAGAAGAGAAGGTTAAGAGGTGATATAATAGCCCTGTTTAAATATTTGAAGGGATGTCATATTGAGGAGGGAGCAAGCTTGTTTTCTGCTGCTCCAGAGAGCAGGACTCGGAACAATGGATGCAAACTGCAGGAAAAGAGATTCCACCTCAACATTAGGAGGAACTTCCTGACAGTAAGGGCTGTTCGACAGTGGAACACACTCCCTCGGAGTGTAGTGGAGTCTCCTTCCTTAGGGGTCTTTAAGCAGAGGCTGGATGGCCATCTGTCAGGGATGCTTTGACTTGGAGTTCCTGCATGGCAGGGGGTTGGACTGGATGGCCCTTGTGGTCTCTTCCTACTCTATGATTCTATGATTCTATGATTCTATGATTCTAGAAAAGAAAATCAGTTAGTGGCATCAGGGTCTATATTTCTTACAATGGATTTTAAGGACTTACCTCTGCATAGGCTACAGAATTCCAAGCATAGGCTACTATTTTCTAGCTGATCTGTGCTAATGGATTTTTCAAATAAATTCACATTAATTTTTCATCTGGAAACTAAGATTCAAATCATATCTAAGAAGGAGAATGTTCCAAACACGAGCACAGTGACAAAAACAGACCACCAGCATGTTTTTTTTTTTTTAAGGCAATAAATGTAGGATTCCATAATTTTGGTGTGTGATAAGCATGATAATTCTCCTTGACCAATGTGATTAGGAATGTTTATACATCTTATGGACTACAAAATCAGGTGGTAATTCAAACAGTGCTCTTTTGGGAGGAGTATTGATTTATTTTGACAATAAATGTTACCTGGTCTTAATCATGAGAGAAAATAAATGTTTTATTTTCTTTAAAAAGTTTGGAAGTGCATCAGTGGCATTTTCCAGACACAACATTATAGGCTTGATCAATGCTATAGAAATAAGTACAAGATATATTAAGTTCACATTTAAAATCCATTTATATTCTTCAGTAGGAACCTTTAAGAAATGCTGTTTTCTGTAGACAGTGTAATTGACAGGGCTTAGCCCTTTTCACATTTCCCCTGTAGGTGTTCCCACTTCTAATAAGAATTATAAAAAAATATTTTTAACTCTTCCCCCCCCCCCTACCTTCAACAAGCTTTTCTTCTTACCGATTGTAGGCCTCTCACCTAGAATCTCTGCTTGCTTTACCTTTCTATTGGTTACCAGGACAACCATACTGAAACCAAGGCGTCAACACACAATATCTTCTCACAAAAGCCACTTTAGCACATATCTTGCAGCACATGTCTTGTATTGGAAGAAATAATTCTTCTCCATATCTAGTTGTATGTATTTAGCCATGATGCAGATCGCAGTACCTCCTGTTATATACATTTCAGCCAAGATCTTCTCTTGGTAGACAAATGTATGATGTTGTAGCTACATCTCCCTAGCTCCATCTTTTGATACTATCCCAACAAACCTACATTTTAAGTCATGTGCTCCTCATCCCCCAAAGGAATATCACAGCATGTTATGTTACTGGGAGAGGACTGGACATGTCACCACTCATTCCTCTGGTTTCCAATGCCTCAGAAATTTATCAGTTGGATGGGGGTGGGGAGATGCCTCAGAAATTTGTCAGTTGGGTAGCATGACTTAACAAGTAGGTTTTGGCAAGCACTTTCAGTCACTGTAAAACTGCAACAACCATTAAAGTGAATTAGTATAATTACAATGTTGCATGTTAGGCTTGTTGTTGTTGTTGTTGTTGTTGTGTTCCTTCTAATCATTTCTTACTTATGGCAAACCTAAGGCAACACTATCATGGAGGTTTCTTGGCAAGTGTCATTAGACGGAGTGTGCCGTTGCTATCCTCTGATGCTGAGAGAGTGTGACTTGCCTAAGGTCACCCAATGGTTTTCCATGCAACACTAATTCTTGAACAAGATGCTAGCCACCTAAGTGCATTCCTATGCATGGGTTTTCAGAGACAAGCCACATTGAGTTCAGTGGGACTTACTTTCAGGTAGTTAAAGAGATAGCCACAAAAGACTATTTTAGCATAAAAAGACAAAAAGAAATCCAATACTGCCTTTGATGATATCTGAGAAAAACAAAATATCAAGCATAAACTTTCATGGACTAATTGGTGAACTGTAGTCCCAAAATCTTATGCTAAAAAAAAACTTTTTCCCCAGCTGGTCTCAAAAGTTCTATTGGATTTGTTTAGAAAAACAAAAAAAAAAAAAAAAAACAAAAAACAAAAAAAAAACAACCTTCCAAATAAGTAAATAAAGGATTGCAGCCTTAACCCCCTATGCATGTATTCAGTGTATTATTTTACTTATTTACTTACCTTTCTCCCAACATGGGTCCTAAGGCAGTTTACAAAGGCTAAAAATAAGACTAGCTTTTTTTTTTAAACTTTATGATAAAGAAGTTACTTGATAATAATGTGACATCCTGATTTTGTCATATATTGTTTCTATGGTTGCATCAATGAGCAAGGTGCTTTCCAAAGCACAAGAACAGGTCCCCATCACCCTACAATATACAACTGGAGACATGAGAAACAGCAGAAAATGGGAAGGGAGACTGGTTTAGGGAATAAATTTATTTCAGTGATCTGATTGCTAAAAGGTTTATGAAGAGGATATTGTTCCAGTAACTCCACAGAAAATGGGGACAAGTGCAGTACAATTTTAAGCAAAGGCACCTGGAAGTTTTTTCTTCTACTGAAGAGAAATGTAATAGAATTGAAACTATTCCAGCACTTTGACCTATAATTGTCAAATGTCTCCCCCCCCTAAAAATTAGATTCTTTTCTTCTCCCAGCTGTCTGCATAAAATTTTAACAACTGACACTCATGCATTGTTTCCTTTTTCCAGTGTCCTTCAACTGAAATTGATTTGAACAAATTAAATTACGTGCTAACACGCCTACACAATTACTTCTAGAGCACAGTTAGAATGGTGTCTTATTTAGGGGCCGATTGCAATAACATTATGCTTGGTAAAACTGTGAATAGAGCAGATGAAAGAATGCTTCAATTTTCAGTAGTGCCCATGAAATGTAATAAGTTAAACAAAAAAGAGTGTTGGCAAGATGCAGGATAAGCCCCCCTCCCCTGAACAACAACACAGAATGGGAGGAGAGGGAGATGAAAGGGGAGCTTTGAACAGATGGCCATCTAGAAAACATTGGATGGAAGGTTTGCCAAGATATGTGACAAGATCATTAAACTGTGGGAATCCTTGGAGGGTGTCATGGAAAACAGCAGAATGAAATGCCATGAAAAAAATCTTTAAATTTTGATTCTAGAATTCAAAGAGAGAAAATATCATTTACAAAAAAAAAAAAAAAAAAAAAATCCAAGACACTTTCAAACACCCTGGTCAGTGGACCCTTAGTATGAAAATATAATTTTTCCAAACTGCCAAATTTGCCAAAGATCAATGGAGCAATACCCAACTTACCATGCTTGTTTTGTGGGAGTGTGATACACCCAAGGAATGTCTCATCAATGTCAGAGTTGTCTGGAGTTGTTTCAGAGGCTTATTAACTCAATGTTGTTACCTTTGTGATTGATTTCATGTGAATATGTAGGCTTATTTGTTACTGGTTTTTTTAATATGTAGGATAACTTCAGATCTTATGTGCTCATCAGAGGTATTTGAGTTTTCTTGGACAGTGATACCAAAAAATAAATAAAATAAAATAAAATCGAGAGCTGAGCATTTACACACAGTCTGTAAAACACAGCAGGGAAGAGGATGAAAAAAGCTGTATTGGCCAATCTTCATTCAGATCTCATATCACTGTAGGCAACTGGCAGATCATCAGATCTCCTTGGTGTCTTTGCTCACTATTGGCTCTTGAGACCCAGGTGGACATATCTTCTGTTTTAAAGGAAGAATGTTCCAAACTCTTTCTATACTAGTGTAAACTCTTGGTTCTCCCCCTCCCACTCAGCAAGGAGATGATAAGAGCATTTTGTTTTGTTTTTTCTTCAATGTGTCCTGGAATTATTATCAAAAGTTTTTCCACCCTCCAAGTGGGAAAAATGTTGCTGGTAATGCTGGGAATTGTCACTAAATACTTCATGACAACTAGAGCACCATCTGATGATGATGATGATGATGATGATGATGATGATGATTTAAAATTGAGAGCTGCACAAAAAAAAAAATACAGCAGCCGACAGAAACATATACCCTCTCTGGAAGCCCACACTGTCTTGCTTTTGGCCTGTAGTACATGAATGGGTACAACAGAGCTGAATAATAATGCAGTGTTGAATCAGGCCACCACAAATTAACATGTAAATCACTTCCTGCAACCAAAGGTCACACATGATATATACCCTGCACACTTTCATGCCACAATTCTCTGAACATGCCAACCACAGATGTAGGCAAATCATCAGGATAATAACAACTGTGACCTGGAACTTTTTTGTCTATTATGAAGTAAAAGCTAGCGATTTAAACCCATCTGTGTATGTTGGAACAAGGGAGGGGGGCTTGGGAAAATAATAATAATATTTTTTTTAAAAAAATGACAAATTTTGGATTTTTTTTTAAATTACCCCCCTCTACATATTGAAAGTTACTTGTTATTTTGAGTGTCTCTTGAAGTAAAAGTGTTATGCTTGATATATTAACAGATTATTTTTCTTCAGAAAATATGTACAGATTCAATTTACATTTAATTGTTTTATATTACAGTTTTTGTCCTGAAATGCAAGGAGACCTAGAACTATAAAGAACTGCATTGCTTCCCCTAGTTTATAAGAAGGTGGGTGGAGGGAAGCAAAACTAGGAGGATCCATCAACATTTGTAAAATAAAGAAAATTATTTTGTCTCCTATACTCCTCCAAAGTATCAAGAATACTTTAAACATTCATTCCTATAAAAAGAACTGAGAAAAGGAAACCAAGACCAGGAATTACAAGACCAGGAGTGAAACACTGTAAATAACCCTGCATAAAAGTTTACATCTTACATAACTTTTAGAAATAAGATAAAGAGGAGCAAATACATGAACACATAGTGGGGCTTTATAGACCGCTTTACTGCCTCACCAGAGGCCTCAATCCACCGCTTCTCCAGGCTGCGGAAAAGGGCAAAACGCCCCTTCTCCATGGCCTTGAAAGGGCTGTCCTTGGGGCTTCATGCTTTGTTTCTCCCTCCCTTTGTTGCCGCGGCAATCTGGTTGCTGTGGGAACAAAGTGCTTCCACAAAAGGGGCTCCATTTGGGGTGATTTAAAAATGGCACCGTCCATACGCATTAGGGCTGGGCAGCGTGCTGTACACTCCCCAGCCAGCCAGTCTTAAATATTTTAGTCTTCCGTCTAAAACAGAACATTCCATTGCACTACTTTTCCTGGGAGTGAGGAAAGATTTCCAGACCACTTCCCCTCAAAATTATTTCCCCTTAATTTTTCTGCCCCCCTACCCCAGCCTTCATATCTTTAGTGAAAGCGTGATGCAGACTTGGGCTTTTAAACGTAGGCAAAGAGAGGATGTGCCATTGCACTGCCTTGAATACATCTGATCTCAACTGACTTTGGAAGCTAAGCAAGGACAGGGCTATTTAGTACAGGGATGGAAGTCTACCAGGCAATGCAATGGCTCTTTAGGTAGACCTAGGAATACTCATGCCTGAAATCCTAGAGACCCCCTGCTGCCAGTGGCATCTGATAGTAATTTGCTAGATGGACCAATGATCTGGCTCAGTTTGAGGCAGTGTTATCTTGCTAATGTTGAAAACTTGCTAAAGACAAGTGTGGGGCCTGCAACAATATGTTTGTTGCTTGGCATAATTAAAACAGTCTAGTGCCCCACATAGCCTATCCTTCCATGTTTATGTTGTACTTCTTTCATTTCATCCCCATATCTTTCTCTTTCCTCTCTCCTTTCCATTTTTTTGTCTTGTGACTCTTTCATGCACATCCTGACCTTATCTGGTATTGTGGGTCTTATATTGTCTTCTGCATCTCTTCTCTTCTAACTCTCCTCCTCCTCCTCCTCCTCCTCCTCCTTCGAGTTTTCATTATCTTCATTGTGTTGTCTCACTATCTACTGTCTCAAGTTGCAACTGCTGTGATCACACCCATTCTCTTTCATGCTTATTTACCTCCCTTCTTCTCAACTCCTCTACTCTTCCAGTTCTCTTCCTGCTTTTCTCATCCATTTTTCCCTTCTTCCCACATTCTGCATTCTTCTTCTGCCTGCTTCATCTATCCTTGTCCAGGAGCTTGGACAATGATTTTTAAACATGACATGAGCCCTAGGCCTTAATCCTACTTTTTAGTACCTCTTGGAGTAGTCTCTTGAGTTAGAAGTTGAGTGGTAAGTTAAGTCAAGATTGTTGTAATGGGTCTGCTGTCGTTTCAGCTCTTCACACCAGGACAATTGGCAGAGCCATTGAGGGAAGGTGGGGCTTTGATACCCTCCATTAAGAGACCAGGATTTTCAAATATCAGCGAGGTCTAACGGACCGTGCTGAGGCACGTGATGGGGGGGGAGTTGGTATGTAAGGACAATACACCCCCCATCCTGCCTTTTTTTGATGAAGCAGCCCACCTTCCTGCCCCAAATAGAGTGTGAATGGTGTTGGTTGCTTTGGGGCTGGGTAGGAGATGTATATTGGTCTATATATTGGTCTATCCCATGCTGTATGAAGGGTCTGGAAATTGGTTTGAGGTGGCTGTTAAATAGGTTTCACTGGTCCATATGGAGTTAAACAACTGTTTGGTACGTATCATTGGCACCCCTTTGTGGTGAAAAGTTAGGCTCTTGAAGAGCTTAGACACATCAAGGGACATGGAGTTGTGGGGTAGACATGGGGTTTTTGCTCACCTTCCAAACTTGTGGGAGTTTGGGGGAGAGTGCCTTATGTTTACCTTCCTAGTAGGACTGGCTGAGGATGCACTCCAAATCATCAAATTTACCTCAGGGTTCAGTGTTTGTGCCCAAAGGGAAGGCTGAAGAGGATGTCTAGGAGTGATGCCTGGCTTCAGCTGGACCTGCACCAGGCTTTTCACTTTAATCAATTTTATCAGAGTTTGATGTTTTAAGGTTGAAGTTCAAGTGCTTAGCTTTAAATAGGATATAGGTCAAACAAATGGCCCTTTATTTGTCCAATTTATTTGTCTGGTCTCTTTATTTTATTGTTAGGTATCAAATAAATAGTTTAAATGAGGATTCAAGTCATAGTTTGAACTAACTGTAACAGTAAAGGATGCATGTGAATGTGTATGCAATACATGTACATGTCATTAAGTCAAAAGCCAATGGAGTGACATGTTTCCTGTTAATAATAATAATAATTTATTTATAGCCTGCCCCTCTGAACTGGCAATCAGGGCAGGGTACAACATAGTTAAAAGCAGCACAAGTTAAAATACAACAATCCCATTCCCCTCACCCACCCATTAAAATAGAATTAAATAGCTAAGAATTAAAAACATAGTACAAATAAAACATTTAAAAGTAACAGCCCAAAGCTGTATGAAACAATTTCGAAGGGGGGGGGAGAGGACCTAGGAGAAGGAATCAACAGTGGGTATGGAGCCGGGAAATTAAGTGTTATCTGGGAAGGCCTGCCGGAAGAGATGCGTCTTTAAGGCTTTTCTAAAGCCGTCAACAGATGTAATAAGACACATCTCATCCGGCAGGTCATTCCATAGCTTGGGGGCTATGGCTGAAAAGGCCCCCTGGGGAGGTTTGTATCAGTCTGGTCTTCAAGGGCTGTAACAGATTCCTCCCAGAGAACCAGAGTGTGCAGGGGGGGGGGAATCATACAGGGAGAGGCGGTCCCGGAGATAGGATGGACCCAAGCCATGAAGGGCTTTAAAGGTTAAAACAGACACATTGTACTGGGCCCAGAAACTAATTGGCAGCCAATTAGTTAAGACTATTTTCCCTCATGGGAAGAGTTATTTGTTCATACCTTCTGAATAACTTTGGTGTTGCTCATTGACCCAGTTCAGGTGAAGATAATGTTGGCACACTGGTACTGAGTTCATCATTCCGAGAAGTGAGATATGTGCCACTGTGCAAGTTTAAATATTTTCAAGTTCATATTAAGTTCAAGTGCATATTAAAATATAAAAAGGTTCTGTCCTGGGCCCAGTGCTATTCAATATCTTTATTAATGACTTGGATGATAGTATTGGGGTCCTAGTTATCAAATTTGCAGATGACACCAAATTAGGAGGAGTAGCTAATACCCCAGATGACAGGATCAGCATTCAAAAT
Source organism: Urosaurus nigricauda (assembly GCA_034509955.1). NCBI lineage: Eukaryota > Metazoa > Chordata > Lepidosauria > Squamata > Phrynosomatidae > Urosaurus > Urosaurus nigricauda. The sequence goes on from JAOEGL010000003.1 coordinate 248,449,391, forward strand.
GACTTGAATAGACTAGAAAGCTGGGCCAAAGATAACAAAATGAAATTCAACACGGAGAAATGTAAGATACTGCACTTAGGATGGAAAAATGAAATGCACAGATATAGGATGGGAGACACCTGGCTGAATGAGACCACATGTGAAAAGGATCTAGGAGACCAAGTAGACCACAAGTTGAACATGAGTCAACAGTGTGATGCAGCAGCTAAAAAGACCAATGCAATTTTAGGCTGCATCAATAGAAGTATAGTGTCTTGATCAAGGGAAATAATAGTGCCACTCTATACTGCTTTGGTCAGGCCCCACCTGGAATATTGCGTCCAGTTCTGGGCACCACAATTTAAAAAGGATGCGGAGAAACTGGAGTGTGTCCAAAGGATGGCGACTAAAATGGTGAAGGGTCTGGAAACCTTGCCCTATGAGGAACGACTTAGGGAGCTGGGGATGTTTAGCCTGAAGAAGAGAAGGTTAAGATGTGATATGATAGCCTTGTTTAAATATGTGTGGGATGTCATATTGAGGAGGGAGCAAACTTGTTTTCTGCTGCTCCAGAGACTAGGACCCAGAACAATGGATGCAACCTCCAGGAAAAGAGGTTCCACCTCAATATTAGGAAAAACCTCCTGACAGTAAGGCCTGTTTGACAGTGGAACACGCTCCCTTGGAGAGTGGTGGAGTCTTCTTCCTTGGAGGTCTTTAAGCAGAGGCTGGATGGCCATCTGTCGGGGATGCTTTGATGGAGAGTTCCTGCATGGCACGGGGTTGGACTGGATGGCCCTTGTGGTCTCTTCCAACTCTGTGATTCTATATGGAAGTAAAGAAAATGACATGCATAGAAAAAAAAACCCAGTATGCATTCTGTTTCGTTACAGGAAAGTAATACTAATGCTGTATTGTGCTTAATTTGGCTAGTTATCTACTGGAATCTATATTTCAGCAATAGATTTTTGCTGTTCCCGTCAGGTAATTAGGTCACTGGATAGTTGGCAATGAGATTTAAGGGCCATTGCTTACACATGCAGAAATCAGATTGATACTTAAGGGGGGGGGAAACCCTTTCCGTGCTTTTGTCCATCTCCCAATTCTCTTAACAGCTTAACTCCAACAAGCAGAGCAAAACTGTAGCAAGTCTCTGAGGAGAAGAAAGAAGCTTTTGGGGAAATGTTTTTTTTTTTATGGTAGATTGAGTAATGTCAGCAGAGAAGGAAGAGAACAAAGTTGGGTTGTCAAGTCGTGTCCTACCATAGGGGGTAGTACTCATCTCTGTTACTAAGCCAAAAAGCCAGCGTAGTTAGAGACTACTCCGTGATCATGTGGCCAGCATTATGGCACAGAACGCTGTTTACCTTCCCACCACAGAGGTACCTATCTACTTGCATTTATCTGCTTGCCTTTACCTGCTTTTGAACTGCTAGGTTGGCAGAAGCTGGGACTAGTGACGGGAGTACAGTAATACTGTAGCATTATGGTTTATTTATAAAGCACCATAAATTTACGCCATGCTGTACATAATCAATTAAGTTAAAAAATAAAGACCTGCCTAAGGTGTACAATCTAAAGTAAACAATTATATGTGTAATAGATGTTGAAACACAACAGTAAAATATATTGGGAAACAGGTTAAAATAAACATAGTAACATATGTTAGTAACATGACTGTCTGTAATCCTGTCCCACTATCACATATGTAGCACTTAATGATAGTATTGCAGTGCAACTAAGTAAGGCTAAATGCTAGAATGGAAGAGGTTTGGCAAGAGTAGATAATCTTACATAACCATAGGCATAACGATTCACATACCAATGTTACAGGTTTTGTATGTTTATTTATTTTTCTGTTTTCATTCAACTGTTTCTAACACAGGGAGAGGCAGGATACAAATAAACATATATTATTATCATTATATTATTATTATTTCTATAACCAGTAATATGAGTATGTGGGGATGATAGTCTGTCTTTCCACTGGCACAGAGACTGGGGTAGTCTAGTTTGCTTCCCCTTTCTCAAATTTAACCTCCATTTTCATCTTTGGGGGCTAATTCAGAAATTGTAAGCTTTGCAGAGCTGCTACCACCACATTACTTTAGTTAGTTCGCTTATGATCAAAAGTTAGGTTAAAAATGCCTTCAATCAAATAAACAAACCTAAATGTTTCCATGTTTTGTTACTCAATGGGATTGTTTGTGGTTAGGAAAGTGAAACAGTGAGAATTCACCAAATCCCAGATTTATTTCAAATAACAGTATAGTGATTCAATGCAAGCCACTAAGCATGCTGTAAGAGCTATACAGAACATAGAATGATTTTGGCTTGTCATGAGGGGAGAGATATGGAAATGTTGGCTATCATGAAATAGTTGAAGATATTTCACTATATTATTTCAAAATTAGCCACAATCAAACATTAACCACAAGTCTACTCTGTTGGCTCTTTTGCAATATCTATGCCATGAAAATTGTGGGGTTTTTTTTTTAGTGTGTGTATATGTTTTACAGAACCTGTAGAAAGTAGGGAAAAGACTATTTTTAAAGCAGTAGAGATGTACTAGCATTGTTTGAAATTTTGAAAATTTCGCTGGGAGCTTGTCTTTTATTAACATGTTTAAAATTTCAGCTCTGAAATAATCACATAGTACTGTGGAAGGAAAGCAAAATGCTGTCAGTTTCACTTAGATATTTTGGTGTAGAAGTAGTTAAGTGATGTAGAATTCAATGCATCTGGAGAACTGATCTTAGAATGTATTCAGGGTCTTGGTGGTAGTGATTTAGAAGTCTATGCACATGTATCTTGCCATTGCTGTTTTTGGATATTTGTCTTCCTTCAGAGTCATAGACATGTCATATGACTCAGTGTGAATGGAATTTATGTGTCTAACATCAGGCCAACATCAGTAAAATAAATTCAGAAAGTTCTGTTTGTTCAACTTAAAATAAATGACATTGTAAATGTGTTCTCTGTAGATCCAGAAGCACTGGCGTAATCATTAAAACAAAATAAGTGCTGTTGGAAAGGAAGAAAAATACTTTGTCTGGTAGTGTGTTCCTTTATATTCTGTAATCCATAATTACAGAATTAGACTCCTTACTATGTTTTTTGCTGTTTGACTCCCTCCATACTCTGTTTGTATGCAGATGTTAGACCATATTATTTTTCTACCGTATCCCAATCTTTGAATAATCCTAGGTGGGCGAAAGGGTTGAAGATTCCTGGAGAAGCAATTCTGGGGTGGGTGTGGGGGAATAATCTAGGAGGTCTGCAGGAGTCAGGAGCCACAAAATCAACCTTAAGGTTTTATATGCAAACCCAGAACCAAACTGAGCCCACTCCTGATTTAAATATTAGTTGATTGCTTTATTGTCAGTGTTGTTTTAAACATTCAGTTTAAAAGTTGATCAAAATGACATCAGTGATTCTGGAAAGGGTGCTTCCAATCAGAAATGTGCTCATCTGCCTTCTGTTACAAAATGTCAGAACTATTTTCATCTAAGCACGTATAGACAGATAAATATACATTGGTTTATTCAGAGTTACTTTTTGGACTCCCAGAATGTTCTCACCAGTGTGGCAACTGGCTGTGGGATTCTGGAAATTGTAGCCTGAGAGATAATGTTTTCAGGCTCTTTGGCCCGATCTAGACGTGCCAAAAGAGGCGCATCTAGGGCCAAAAGCAGCGTGAATAGGGTTCGGGAGGGCGTAGCTTTTACATCAACCCGAACCCTAGCACATATGGGCGCCACCATAATTAAATGGTGGCGTCCATATGGACGCGTCATGATGGCATCATGGCGTGCACAGCTTTTAGACGTGCTGCGCACGTCATGACACCTTTGCGCCGCAGGGGGGTTCAAATTGCGCCCTTTCCACGGTGCAAAATAGGAGCTCCAAACGGCACAGCCATGGCAAAGACCCAGGGAGAAAAGGGCTGGGCTTTCTCCCTTCAGCCCCGCCTCCGCAAGTGGGGTGCAGGGTGCGCCCAGGGCGCCTGCTACACCCCACTTGGAGGCCACAGGGAACCGGCAGTTTGCCGCTTCCCCTGGCCTCTGGAAGTGGCGGGATGGGGCCGTGGAGGCTGCCGGTGTGGCAGCCTTGGCTGCATCCTGGCGCTTCCTGGGGCAATTGCGGACCGCCCCTTTTGGGCGGTCTAGATCACCCCTATATTTATTACACAGTGTTAAAGCCTCTGTAAGAGCAGAATCATCCAACCATATGTATAGTGGGTCCTTGGTGTTTGCTGGGGTTTGGTTCCAGCAACCCCCGTGGATAACAAAATCCATGGATGTTCAAGTCACATTAAATTTAATGGCATAGTAAAATAGTGTCCCTTATATAAAATGGCAAAATCAAGGTTTGTTTTTTGGAATTTATATTTTTTTAAAAAATATTTTCAAGCTGTGGATGGTTGACTTTGTGGATAAAGAATCCACAGATACAGAGGGATGACTGCATCTGTATAATCTGAATAATCTTAGATAATTTTTTTAGGGTAAAAAAACCAACAACAGCTGTCTGTTCATGTATTTTAACAAAAAATTCTGCAACATGGTATGGTACTTAGGCCCAATTCATATTTTTAATCTGATCCAGAGTAAATCCATTGAACCAATGATAACTGGTAAATTGGCACTTAGATAAATTCTATGGATTCAGTAGATCTGCCCTAGCAGATAAGGATTAATATGTTATTATGCAATAGAACTTGGTATTCACATGAGGGAGAAGTGCCAACAAAGGTGATAGCTAAAGGTAATATATTGCATAAATTCAACCAATCCAATATCTTATTGAAGGTGTCTAATTCTTCTTTATTTGTGTGGGTGTGCTTGGAAGGGGACATCATTTGAAACAAAAGCTAATAATATTTGAAGTGGTTCCTTCATCATACAATAAGTTCATTTGCACACATTCCCTTTGAAAAAGGTGGAAATAGTGTTAATAAATTATTTAGACTCAAAATATGGAAAGAATCATTACTGTCTAGCATAATCTTGGCTGCAGTTCATTGGATTAAGTGAAACCACACACACAAATCCTGCCTGATTTTATAACTATTGTTACCAAAGCTGTTAGCATGCTTTAAAAGAAATCAGGGCTGCCCATGTTAAGACTTTGGTACACACTGTGCCAAAATCAGAAGAAAATGCATCAAGCACATTCAGAGGATATATAGAGCTTTGCAGCTGCTTCACAGATGTGTTACGTCCTCCCTTTCAGATTCACTGAGCTTTGCTTAAAATGACATTCACCACAGGAGTTGGTATGTCCATGGTTAGCTTTCTCCCATAAAGAGTATGATTAAATGCAGCTCAGTCCATGAGTTGGAGTCAACATGTCATCGATTTCTCCTCTTGCAATCCATGTCAGTGATGCTTCAGTAGAGAAAATTACAATGTGATGGCATCCATTCATGTGGTGAATTGAACATTACTGATGTGGTATTTTGCCAGTGTTGGAAGCAGATTCACCAGCAGAATATTTAGGCTTGCTATCTGAGTTGAAGCAATCATTTCACCTCAGCTATTCAACAGATTTCAGGCTCCAGCCTGACCTTATATACAATACAATCAGAATACAATCAGAATAATGCATATAATAAAAGCCTGGTATATAAAGATTCTTCTTTTTTTTCTATATTTCGCAATAGTGTCATTAATGTTATCATTAAAATTTTGCTCAAGTTTTGTAGATGAACACTTCCCCCTTTTTTGGTGCTGGTGGAAAAATTGCCTTCTAAGTTGTCCAGTTCTTTGGTTGATTTTTCTCCACCATGGTTCCAGTGGCTTCTTTGAGCTGGGACATTATGTTGTGTGAAGTGATTCAATCAGCAATCATTTAGCATAATGTTTAGATGATGTCCTCTCATAACCAATATTATTTATCTGTGTGATAATATATTCAGGGGTAGCCATGCTGGTCATATAGCACAGTAAAATAACATCCAAAATCCACAAAACAGTGGTGCAACCCTAACACGTGACGAGGGCGTCCTTGCTCTGCAGCGTCTTGCTCCACCAGTGCGGAGTGATGACATCGCAGGTGCACAGCACCTAAATGGAGCTGCGCAGCTGTGACGTCATAGGGGTGCCCTATTGCACTTTTTGCGTCTTTTTGCATCACCAATGTGACGCAAAAAGGAGCTGCTTTTTCGGGCTCCTTTTTCCAGCGCACCTTCGCCGCTTCATCTGGTTGCTGTGGCGAAGCTGTGCTGGAAAAGGAGGCGGCTTCAGACCACCCTTTTTGGGCAGTCTAAAGCCCCATGTTTCCCAGCAATCAGGAATTTTGGGAGCTGAAATTCAAGATATCTGAGAACCAATAATCTGTGGAATAACCACATTTGATCTGAGGCAGATGGAGTTGCCTCTTATCTTCTCAAAACAGCAGTCCTAAGTTTTGCTGAACTCACTCTTGAGTTCAGAGACAGTTATCAACCCCCCCCCCAAAGTTCCCATTGTTGCATTAATAGTTGGAACACATGTGTAAGTGTACATGGACTGAATCCAAACAGTTGCAAAGGTTTTGGAAAGTCAGTTCTTTATAAATTTGTAAAACACAGACATTTCAGGCAGCTCTTTAAAATGGAGTCAGTGGATAACTGTATTAGTCCATGTAAGTAAGGAAGTTGAGTTTGTTATTCTAGGGTAAAAAGAACAAAGGTTTATTCAAATTATGTTGGAGCTTTTGATAAATAGCATGTGCACACTGGAATTTCTACAGTGTCAGTGAAAATTGGCATGGGACTGGTTGATTTATGGCAAACAAGAATCTAGGCAGTTGCCTTTCTTTTTAAAAAATAAAATAAAATTTAAAAAGGAAATTCTCAAGACAATTTTGCAGAGCAAATATGGTATAGCAAGTGTTTTGTAAATACTGTAGTGCCTCCGCAGTATCATAAAAATGAGTAAAAAAATAAACAGACCCAGCATGCTGGCTCAATTTAATTTTAAGACCTTCCTGCACCTAATTCAGCAACAATGTTTTTTTCAAATAATATACATCTGAGATAAATTTGAATGAACCATAGTTCAGTCAAGAAATATTTCTCTTTGGGATAATCAAGTTGTAGCTCTTTTTTAAAAAAAACAAGTGGAGCTGTATTTTGAAGTTTTCAAAGTTTTTGCCAGGCCTGCTTGCTGTGCCTGTTTGTTTTAGCTATTTTATATCACTGCAAGGAGCATAACCTTGTACGATGCTTGTAGTAATGTAATGTGCTCCATGTTCCATGACGTTTACAAAATGACAGCCAATAACTTTGATCTTTGGGTATAATAATAAAACAGCATTTTCTTCAATCAGATTTAGTTTTTTAAACAAATGCAACTGCACTGTAGCATTGAAAAAATGAAGACATGTTTTTAGTCTTATTCAGTGTGTGTGTGTGTGTGTGAGTGTATATGTGTGTGTGTTTTAAAAACTTTAACTTTATCATAAGTTCTTTGCACAACAAATACCTAAACCAACTTTTCTGTTTTCCCTCACCTGTATTACTTTATTTGGCTGGAATCCTATCGTTGGTCCCAACTATAAGAAATTCACAGAATCAGTGGGATTTACATAAATTTTGACTCACCACTCAACTATTATGATTAAATGGGCCTAGGTTTGTTGGGAATATTAATATGATTTGGGCCACTGTTATTTTGCCCTACATTTCTCATGTTCCAATGCTGAAGTTCTTATATTCCTGTAAATATCATCTATAATAATATTATATTATTATTATTATTATTATTAAGCGGCTTACAATTTGTTAATTAGACATTTCCATGCCCTCAGGCTTACAATCTAAAAAGACATGACACAAAAGGAGAAGGGAGAGGTGGGGGGAAGGGGAAAAGTCCAGCAGATCTTCTCTCCCTCGGAAGCCTGGACCAAGGCAGATGGACTGGAGGGAGGGCTCTTCTTCCCTTCAGGCAAGGCCTGTTGGAGCTGGCCTGCCTTTCTCTCCCTCAAGATGGTGGATGGAGGGAGGGCTCATCTTGCTTGCAGGCAAGGCCTGTTGGAGCTGACCTGCCTTTCTCTCCTTCTCAAGATGGTGGAGGGAGAGAGGGCTCTTCTACTATTGTGAGAAAGAGAAAAACAAGATATATAATTTCTTTAGGTCTAGAATCTGTTTTACTACCACTATTACTACCACCAATACCAGATGATGATGGTGATGCTGATGATGGGTGAGGAAATGCATTGAGAGCAGTGTACAAGTATAGAAATAGAGGCATTTCTGTAATGACATACAGAGACAAGGAACAGAATCACAGCATTGTGGTGCTGAAAGATGTCCCCAAAATCATCTAGTTCAACCACCTACAGATACAGGAAATTTCACAGGGAAAGCTTGCCTGAAAGATACAGTCATTGTTTATAAACCCATTGAAATAGGCTATCATCTTACTAGCAGGTTGGTGTCCACAAATGTTGTTGTGTGCCTTCAAGTCATTTCCCACCTAAAGTGATCCTGTTGTGGGGTTTCCTCAGGGAGATTTGTTCTTCCAACACTGAAAGAATGTGACTTGCCCAAGATCACCCAGTGAGTTTCTTTGGCCAAGTGGGGATTCACAACATGGTCTTCAGAGTTGTAGCCCAACTCAAACCACTGCACCATGCTGACTCTCTCCCCACAAATACAAATCTTTAAAATTGTGCTTCACTTAACACATGAGAGAATCTGTGAGCCTCCTGATGATATTGGAATTGATGGGTGTTGGAGTTGAACAACATTGGGAGTTTTTCATGTCCTGAAGTCTGATTTATGAGGTCAAAAACCAGCCTCTGATGTTGCATTCATCCTGTTCACAAGAGAGAAAACTGCATTAAGAACGAAGACAAAGATTTATCTATTTGAGCATACTGTTTCCAGTATTGGCCAGCTGGGAACTCCTGGGAAGCTCACAAGCAGGGCATGACACAGATAGTGATTATCTGCTGCTTGTCATTAGCATTAATTAGATAATTATAGCTTTGGAGTGTGCTGGGAGTAGAAAACAAGCAGGGTGTAATAAAGTGGATGTGAGTGCAAAACACTTGGAACTGCAGCACCTGCCTCTGTGAATATTCAAAAGATGCATTCTAGCCATACCCACCAGGTTGCTAGAGAGCATATGTAGTTATGGGAAAAGAGCATTAAATAGGAAGGACTGGATATAGGTGAAAGGGAGAAAAAAAGTCTTGGAGCGAGAGGAGGGAAGGGAGATAGATTGGAGCCCTTTCCATTTTCTAATGCACGCATGGATAATCTGCGTGTTATCAGCCTTGAAATGTTTCCATCAAAACTGAAAAGAAAAGCCATTTACTATCCAGTATCAGTAACAGACCACATAATTAATAGGTTAAGCAGGACAAATGGTACCTACAACAATGTATTCTGGTGTGGCATACCCAGTTTGGCCTTTTTTCAGGAAACTCCTTTTCATCATCCCATCCACACATATAGTAACACCTAGTCAGCATTCTGTGCCCATTAGCAATGTTCAGCCCACTTCTATGTCCCCCCTGCCAGTACTTTGACTAATTTACGAATTTTAATTATATCTTTTTAAAATTCATTGCATTACATTTAACACCCAAGGATAATACAATGGTAGAACCAGTATCACACCATAAAATAGTATGGCTCGATAAGACAATATATAAAGAGCTTTCATGAGTCACACATCTATAACTAATCAGCATTTAGGTGTTACATTTTAAAGCACCCTTTAACTTCTTGTAGTAATAAATGTACATGAACATATTCCATATAATGAATCTGATCTCAATACTGTCTCAGTATTGTCCAATTTTAATTGGGGAGCCGTTCAGGATTTAATGAAGAGGTATCTCCCAGGAACTTCCATCTGAGAATTTTTTTTACTGGCTAACCATTCTGGCCTTTTCATTATGCAATACATGCACTACCACTGAGTTATGTGTCAGTCAGTCAGTCAGAGTTAATGTGAATCATACAGCGAACAGGACCTGGAACAATGGCTGCAAGCTGCAGGAAAAGAGATTCCACCTAAACATTAGGAAGAACTTCCTGACAGTAGGAGCTGTTTGACAGTGGAATGCACTGCCTTGGAATGTGGTGGAGTCGTCTTCTTTGAAGGTCTTTAAACAGATGGCTTGATGGACATCTGTCGGGAGTGCTTTGATTGAGAGTTCCTGGATGGCAGAGGGTTGGATGGGATGGCCCTTGTAATCTCAACCAAGTCTATGATTCTTTGAGTCCCTGAAGACAAAACATAATAACAGTTTAAACAGTTGCTTTAAAAATAACTTGTTTCTTCACATTACTCATTATCATATTTTAAGAACTAATTCATTGTCATTACTAATTCAAATTTGTTTTAAAAAATAACTTTTTACATTATTTGTGCATTGCTTATTTCTGTTACTTTTTGAAAGACAGGGGATACACAGATGGGCGGCTAAACGCTGCCCGTTTTCCCCAGATCATTGCTGTGGCAACCACACTCCACGGCAATGATCCACTCCCTCTCAGGAGCAAAAAGAAGCTGCTCTAAGCAGCTTCCTGGAAAGGGTGCCATATTGGTGTTTGCACGCCATGATGATGCCCCTTCCACAGAACATCATCTGGGCGCTGTGCTGCCTGTGTGTCATAATGGCATGCCCCGTGTGGATGGGCACGTGCCATAATGGCGCACATGTGGCGGAACTAGGGCTCGGAGCATGTGAATGCTCCATCGTAGTTCAGCTCTAGTTCACCTGCAGGCCGGCACTTTGTGCTGGTCTGTACAGGCTCATAGTTACTTTTTTGGAATTCCAAGTGAAAATGCCTTGTCTTTAAATGGTCTTTTTACTTTTTGCTTCTTACACCAATAAACTGAATTTGCTCCATTGATTACATTACTTTTGAAATGAGTTTGTACAGCCTCTGTTCCTAATAATGCAGTGGGCAGCTCACTACATGTACTATTTGTAGTGAGCTGTTGTTGTTTACCTTAGAGTCAACATCAGCTTACAGCAACTGTATCATAGGGCTTTCTTGGCAATTTTTATTCAGAGGTGGTTTGCCCTTGTCTTCCTGTGAAGATGAGAGAGTGTAGCTTACCAAAGGTCATCCTGTGGGTTTCCATAGCTGAGTGAGTTTTGAACCATTTGAACCCTGGTTTCCTGGATTCCTAGCAACATATAAACCACTACACCATATTGGCTGTGTACACATAGTTACGTTCCTTTAAGTTGTTGTTTCCAAATTCTGTGATGGTTCTGTTTTTTTCTTCTCTGTTGTCTAGATGACACTGCATCCAAAGAAGAAAGAAAGAAAGAAACTGCTGCCCTCAAGGGCTGGAGAACAGCAGTAAATTATTTTTCCTCTATGGCCTGGTGTTGCCAGGGCCAAAGAGTTTAAAACACTGCAGACATAATGCTGTCCTAATTAGAAGGTGCCCAGTCTGGTTCCTGCACAGAGCCTGAGATTTCAGCCTGAATGTTGTAGATACGATAGCAGGAGCAAAACATCATGTGATAGCCATCTGCACTTTCTCTTCTCATTTTCACATTCCTTCTTATTAAGGGATACAAGGCTGCCATGGTTGACATTAGTGCAGCTCCCAACATCTCCATATTTTCCTCTCTCTTCTCAGTCTATATTTATGAATAGCCTGTGCACAGAGGCTAATTGCAGTATCAGACACAGTGCTATCTGTGTAGCACTGTTGTAAAGAGTCAAGCACTTTGAGTGTTATAAAGTGGTATAATAAAAAGGATAATTATAATCTGGCATAAGGGAGCCTAGTTGCATGATATGAAGTAATCCTTGCTTCCTTTATGTACAAAAAAGAGCATCCTCCCTATGACAATTAATGACATTATTTATTTGCCTGAAGTGCCATCAAGAATTGTAATCAATAAGCTTTGATTATCTCATGGGCTAAATACAGTGATTGGTTGAGCTAGTGGTGATAACTTGATTATTGTTTTTAAGGGCCGGTTACTTAGGTGCAAAACACACGGCAGAAATAATTCAGTTTGAGACCACTTTAACTATCTTGGCTCAGTGCTAGGGAATCTTGGGAATTGTAATTTATTGTGACACCAGAACTTTCTGACAGAGAAAACTACAGTTACCAGAATTCCCTAGCATTGAGCCAGGGCACTCTCAAACTGGATTATTTCTGCAGTGGTTTTGGACATTAGTGTTGCAACGTAATGTTGCATTTGCTCTTACAGAGGGCTCTGAGTATCCGCTGGGGTTTGGTTCCAGGAATTGCCATGAATACCAAAATTAAGTCCCATCTAATACTATGGCATAGTAAAATGGTGTCCCTTATTTGAACTGACAAAATTAAGGTTTGCTATCCGGAATTGATACATTTTAAAAATATTTTCAAGCTGTGGATGCTTGAATCTGTGGATAAAAAAAAAATGGTTATGGACTGTAATTACAATAGCTTACAATTGTAAACCGCTTAGACACTCATTAAGGGTATGAAGCGGTATATAAATGAAGCTGTTTGTTTGTTTGTTTGTTTGTAATTGATCTCACATTAGCTTCACCTTATGAATAACTCAATGAGACTGCCAAATCACCTGTTGCCAAGAGCCCTGCTTAGGTCTTGCAAACAGGACTGTGGATTCCTTGATTGAGTTTATCCACTTGTTATGCGTTCTTCTTCTTTTCCTAGGCAATTATCACACAGAGGCTTACCATGGCTAAAATGTGGCTAAATCATACCCAAAGCGCACGGGTGTGATAGTCAATCCCACTTGCCTCCCGTGATTTAATAGTTATTGAACCATCCAGCTCCTCTCCTGTCATCAAAGCAGAGCAGCCATTTTTCAATAGCTGGAACTTCTTTCTCATTCTGGAGAAATGGCTGCTCCGTGAACGCTTTGGTGATGGGAGAGGAACAGGATGCCTCAATGACGATTAACTCATAGGAGGCAAGCGTGATTGGCTATCACACCTGTGCGCTTTGGGAATGCTTTAGCCATGTTTTAGCCATGGTAAGCCTCTGTGTGGTAATCATCTGGTTTCCATCTTAGCAAGCATTACCATCTTTTCTAATGAGCCGTATTATTTCATGACATGTCCCCAGGATAGCCACAGTTTAATACATGAAACAGAGGCTGCCCATCAAAGTATAAAGTATGCACATATTAGATTAGATATTCCCACAAGACTGCAGATATTTAAACAGGCAAGTCAACTCTTCCTTCCTTCCTTCCTTCCTTCCTTCCTTCCTTCAATATATACTACCTTTCTCCTTATGCAGGACAAAAGGTGGCCTCTTGATGAGCTTCCCTTTACATGTAATCTTTACATGTGACAGAGTATGCTCGTAGCATGGTGAAAATTACTTTTTGGTGAAGTACAATTTTACCAGAGCTGGCCTTGAAAGATAGCTGTAACAGGATCCTGTTATTCTCTCTTTTTTGTGATTAAATGCACAAGCAGTTTATTTGGATAGATTTCCAATGTGGTAACTATAGTCTGTGCCCATATTTCAATAAGTCTCCAGAGCTAGGAAGATGAGCAGAGGGCAAAACACGAAATTGGGCCTTTGAGCAATGGATGAGTGTGTCTAGCTTTGTCAATGCCTTACCTTTCCTATCCAATATTATGGGGTAGGGATATGTCTTTTTACCCAAAGTGGTTCCCTACACATGACCTAGACCTTATAATTTACAGTGCGTAATCTCATCCTTCCTTGTTTTAAAAAAATTCAAATTAATCATTTTTATTAGAGTTCCAACTGGTGGAAAAAACATATTTCAGTTTGATTGAGTTTTGTACCTTCTCTGACAATCTAATGTTCTGCCTTCTTGCTTTTAATTGACATTTTCTTCATCTATTAATATATCTTACCCTTAATCTGTTAACATATCTCTTCCTTTTTTATTATTTAAAAGGAACAGCTTCCTTTTTAGAATAAAATGTTAGACAATTGATATATTTTACATATTGTTTACACTGGCACATAACTACCTTATTTGTAATGCTTTTAAAAGAATATTTCTACTCTTATTATTTTAAAGCCAAGGTTAAACTTATAACCTAACAAGGTCAACAGCAACTCTTTTGTGATTTTAATGACTTTGGAACTATATGATGAGGTTTTCTGAACACAAGAAAATCTTCCTACGTGACTAGTAGAGGTTTGAGGACCACTTGCGTTCTCTGCAGTGTTTGCAGCCCAAACAGAAATGTTAACTTGCTAATGCACCTGCAATGTGATAGCTTCTCTGCAGGATAAAAATAGCATTCCATCCATTAGGCAAGAACAGCTTTTTCCTTCTTTACAAACCGTGTACTTCCTTTATCTTATTTTTGTCATCTAGATTCGAGACCATCATGTATAATTCCAATTATACTTTAATATTTTAATTAATGTAATATTGGCATTTTATGCCCTTAAGAATAACAATCACTTTACAGTTTAAGAGCTATTGTGGTCCTTAAAAAGCTGTTCTTTTCTCACCCCCTACTTATCATGTTTTTTCCCCTTAATGTATCACCAAATCATACATTCCCCATGCAGGCACCACATCTCTAGTCTAATATGAAGGGTTACTTTTGTAGAAATTAATCTGGGATGATCTCAGAAGTATTAAAATAACATATTGAAGTTTACTAAATTTTCCTTCTGTTTCCAGATTCCATCTGAAGCATATTTTAAATGGGAATTATATTTCCTGCTTGGATGACAGGAGAGGAATTTTGAGTGAAGCTGGAAGAGCTTCATTGGGTTGGACTGAGTTTTGTTGTGAATGGATTTCCCTTCATAGAGCAAGAGAGATGATATTCACTGATTCTCTTCTCCAACACCTACCTACCTCTCTCTTTCTCTCTGTATGCCTTCAACTTGTCTGTCAGTTTATGGTGACTGTATAGGTAAATAATACTCAAATGTGGTTTTGCCATTTCCTTCCTCTGCACTCACTCAATTAAGTTCAAAAGAATTCAAGGATTCTCTGAAGAAATTGTATTCTGAAGAAATTCACTGTAGAAATTGATAGGGAAGTCTGCAGTGGGAGGAAACCTCTTTCCCATTTCTATTTGTAGAAGAATTCATCAGACCATAACACTATCTGGGAATAGAGGGATCCCTTTTGTAACTTCTTTCTATTTACAGATGAGCCTCACTGGATGCATTCCAGTGAGCTTGTTAGTAAGCTGCTCTTAGTGTGATTCCTTGTATTCCTACAGTTTTTGGTCCTTTAACATGAGACAGTAATATTTTTGTGGTCCATATATACAAAGTGTTGGTTGTTACCTTTAAAGCCCTATATGGCTCAGGCCTGAGTTACTTGAAGGATCGCCTGTCCCTACATAATCTGCCCCGCACTCTCAGAACATCAGGGAAAAATCTCCTGGAAGCCACCAATACAAGATTGGTAGCAACATCTAAGAGAGCATTCTCTGCTGTAGCTCCGAAACTCTGCAAGGACTTGCCGGAGGAGATCCGTCTTATTACTATTCTATATGCTTTTAAAAAAGCACTAAAGACGGATCTCTTCTGGTGGGCCTATCCACCTGACCTGATATAACAGTTTGAATGGTTCAAGGAATGACAGTAGCTAATTAGGTAGAAAGTGATAACAGTATGGATAATTATTAAAGTTATGCGGTCCTTAGATTTTAACTGTATGTAATAATGTATGTACATTTTTATGATGATTTTGTAATGTTTTTAGTCTGTTGGAATCCCGCCTTGATCCATGGGGAGAGGCAGGAAATTAATTATTATTATTATTATTACTACTACTACTACTACTATAGGAATGTCAGGTCAATTGCATATTCCACTAATGGGTCTATTTGGCTTTGAGAACTGGGAAATGTGACAAGGCCCTTTTCTCATAGAGGATAAGGCAATCTCTTGCACTATCATAGGCAGGATGCCTAATACTACTTTATGTGGAACATGCATCAAGGAGCACTATTGCCACCATGTCCTGCTAGTGAGTTTCCCGTAAACATTTTTTGACTCCATATTGGATGTCTTTAAAATGGGATTTGAATAGTGAGTTGCTCCTGGTCATGATACACATCTCTCCAATACCAAAGGCAGTATGCCATTATTTATCAGTTGCTAGATAGCATGAATGGGAGGGTGATATTTAACTGATGTACCTACTTGTAGGCTTCCCATAGACATCTGTTTGGTCACTGCAAGAAAAAATGCTGGATTGCATTACCCTTTGGTCTTACCCAGCATCGATGTTGCAATGTTTTCGAGACATTCCTTGACATTTCTAATCAAAGCATACACTTAAAGAACAGAATCTTCCTTTCAGTTTACACAAGTATTTCTAATATAAAATTGTATGAAAATTGGTGTTAAGAATGGTGGAAAGAATGGATCTGCAATTTACATGAAAATGCATGCTTTCACTGTAGTTTACATTTTTTGCTGATATCATTGAAATTGATAATGCATTCAAGTGCATAGAAAGACTTCTGGCAAGTTTCCCTGTGGGTGATGTAATGTATGTTAATATAAAAAAAGATTTAAACTATTTGAAAATCTGGTGGATATACAATAGCATGTGATCAGTGATGTATTTACCTATAGTGGAATCATCTGCTCTTATGATCAATTATACATTTGTTAATAGATGTGTAGGAATTTAGTATGCTTGTGTATATGGTTCAGAGTGAAATGCAAGTTGAATGCTAAATAGGTTTTAAAATGAAGATGTCTGTCATCTCTACATTTTCTGTTGCAACTGCTGTGATCATTGTTAACTGGTCTGCTGCTGCCTTGTTTGTGGATCCTGTATGTACTGTATGTTTATGGTGATCCAGAAATATGTTTATGGTAATCCAGTTTATGTTGATCCAGAAATGCCGTATCAGCATGATAGGTTTAGCTGAAACTGTGGCCAAGCATTGATTTCTATGACAGTATTTTCAGACCTTTTCCATTGAAAAGTTAGAATTTCAGTATCTTAGTGGTGCTAATATGAATGTTGCAAATAATTTGCAATCGCTTGTGATTTAATTTCCACTTTTTACCCACAAATGTTATATATTATGTGATGTATAAATTATTAATTAATTAAATTAATTCTTCTTGTTTTCCTTTGGTCAAAGACCACATGAAATCCATACTGTACTTGTTGTTTAGCTGGAGTAAAACAATTTTTTTGTATAAAATACTTTGCTGCTGAGTAAAAGGTGCTCAAAACAAATTAATTGGATATGATATCTCTTTTCAACCTCTTCCAATACCAAACACGTAGAATCAGAAAACTACAGACACTCCTTGCAAACCTTTTCTGCCTGGGGAGAAAATGACACAAAATACTGTACCTCAGACGGTCACTTCACAGTTCCCAAGCTCCCTCCAGTGGATGCTCGCATAGTAGGTCAAAAATTTGTCTTCAGTCCTCTACCATCTCCATCCTCTTTACATCAGTAACAAGCAAAACCTTCATCAGTTTATTTCTTTTTCTTCATTTAGATTGTTTTTCAGCTCCAAAGTGTCCCAGAGAAGCTTGCAAAATAGCCCCTTGTCCTCTGGCTTACAAACCAAATAAGACATAGTACATGATGCAAGCTTTCAAATCTCCACTGGCATCTTTATCAGGCAAAGGTGTTAAAAATGAAATTTTTCATTAGAGTTACAGGCCTACGTTTTGTTAAGAATTTATAGTTGTCCACAGTTAAGCTGGTACAGAGGAATATCCATGTAGGTTGGCCGTGTGGGCTCTAGGAAACAATGAGTCTTAAATTCCTGGAAGTAAAATTTAAACTCTATTAACTCCTAATTTTACTCCCTAGGAATTAAGACTAATTAAGTCTCCCAGAGTCCACACAACTAAAATCCTACAGAAGCATGCTGTTGAAAATTTCCTTGGATTTAATTGTATAGTTAGAATTTAATTGTATACTTACTAATGTTGGTGGCACTAATACTGGTAATACTTCCCTTTATCATGTAATGTGGGTATGTTTGCTGGTTATCTCCTTTTGGTTGTCTGCATTAATTTTATACTGGAAAAATATTTGATTTTTGTAGACACACATTATTTTAAATTGTATTTCTGAGACACGGAATTTAACTGATGGTCAGTGTGGTTGGATCCTGCACTCTTATTATCACACACTTACTACAAAGCTGGAAATATAAACATTTCCCATATATTGTTCATAGAATCATAGAATCATAGAAATTTAGAGTTGGAAGAGACCACAAGGGCCATCCAGTCCAACCCCCTGCCATGCAGGAACTCCCAATCAAAGCATCCCTGACAGATGGCCATCCAGCCTCTGCTTAAAGACCTCCAAGGAAGGAGACTCCACTACGCTCCGAGGGAGTGTGTTCCACTGTCAAACAGCCCTTACTGTCAGGAAGTTCTTCCTAATGTTGAGGTGAAATCTTTTTTCCTGCAGTTTGCATCCATTGTTCCGAGTCCTGCTCTCTGGAGCAGTAGAAAACAAGCTTGTTCCCTCCTCAATGTGACATCCCTTCAAGTATTTAAACAGGGCGATCATATCACCTCTTAACCTTCTCTTCTCCAGGCTAAACATCCCCATCTCCCTAAGGCGTTCTTCATAGGGCAAGGTTTCCAGACCCTTCACCATTTTAGTCGCCCTCCTTTGGACACTCTCCAGTTTCTCCACATCCTTTTTGAATTGTGGTGCCCAGAACTGGACACAGTATTCCAGGTGGGGCCTGACCAAAGCAGAATAGAGTGGCACTATTACTTCCCTTGATCTAGACACTATACTTCTATTGATGCAACCTAAAATTGCATTGGCCTTTTTAGCTGCTGCATCACACTGTTGACTCATGTTCAACTTGTGGTCTACTTGGACTCCTAGATCCCTTTCACATGTGGTCTCATTCAGCCAGGTGTCCCCCATCCTATATCTGTGCATTTCATTTTTACGCCCTACGTGTAGGACCTTACATTTCTCTGTGCTGAATTTCATTTTGTTAGCTTTGGCCCAGCTTTCTAGTCTATTCAGGTCATTTTGAATTTTGATCCTGTCCTTTGGGGTATTAGCTACTCCTCCTAATTTGGTGTCATCTGCAAATTTGATAACTAGGCTCTCAATACTGTCATCCAAGTCATTAATAAAGATGTTGAATAGCACTGGGCCCAGGACAGAACCCTGTGGCACCCCACTGGTCACTTCTTTCCAGGATGAAAAGGAACCATTGTTGAGCATCCTTTGGGTTCGGTCAGTCAACCAGTTACAAATCCATGTAACGGTTACCTTGTCTAGTCCACATTTTACAAGCTTGTTTGCAAGGATGTTATGGGGAACCTTGTCAAATGCCTTACTGAAGTCAAGATATACTATATCCACAGCATTCCCTTCATCTACCAAGCTGGTAATTTTATCAAAAAAAGAGAGAAATTATCAGAAAAAGTCTGGTTATTTTAAAATATGGTATGGTCAAACATATATTAATACATATGTCTAGCCCATGCTCACATCTTATATCTCGTCTTTTCTCCTTTTTCTTAATTTGTAAGCATGCTCTTAAATATCAAATAGATATGCTTAAACTACAACCGCTTGCCATGCTGGAATAGGAAATTGGGGAAATATAATCCAAAAAGTAACTTTCCAAAGCTTTGTTATTGCAAATGAGGCTACATGAACCAAGGGTTCCAACTCAATATTTCTAATTAATACGTTTCAGCTTTTCATTTTTCTTTAGGGATGGCAAGTATTAACATGGCTGCATCATTGCTCATTGTACATGGTTGTATCATTGGCACCAGTGTCAGACAAGAACAATTTTTTTACCTAAACATCTTGCCAATTCTTCTTGTTGAAAGATTATTTCCATTTACTGGTTCAGAGTGTATAATATCTCTTCAGGATAAACTCATATATCTGTTTAGTTTGTTACTGTCTTACAGAGGTGTTATATTTAGCTAATTAGGCCATCCTTTATTGCTGCTGGAGGGACAGTTAAGGGATTGCATAGATTTTGTGCCAAAGTTGATGCATCCTGGAGGGAGATGCACTTCCCACCAGAGATCTGTACTCATTTAAATAGGCTAACAGTGCTCATTGGGAAAGAAAATTGTCTCTTTAATAGAACCCAGCAACAAATACCCTGAACAATGGTTACTAAGAATGTATAAACCTGTATCTGCTTTAAATTTGAGTGTGTAAATGAGAGTTAGTATGTCAAGGCTTAAGTACCCTAAAGCCACCCAATCCCGTCTAATCATGGAAGCTAAGCATGATCAGCCATGGTTAATATTTGGGTGTGAGACCGCCAAACAATATCAGTTGCTGTAGAGTGCAAAGAAAGAAACAGTCAGCCACACTTTCTGCTGCCTCTGCACCACCCTCCTTGCCTGCAGTGGAACATTCCTCAGAAGCCACTTCTCCTTCCATCATCCTCAGCAACTGGGACATTGGGCAAAGGTTTCCAAAGCCACCTTCTTCCCTATCTACTAGATACTTTTTGTCTTGTGGTATTCGAGCAATGTTATCTAGCATTGTTGGATATTATTTTTCTGCTTTTCTCATTGTTGCTTCTTCTCCTGTTGTTTATTGGGCACTGCATCCATCCCTTCCCATGGCTCCATGCATCTCTCCCAATCTGATCCCTATCCGACCCCTCCCTATCTCCCAGCTTCCATTTTTCTGCTCACTCTGGAACTGTCGCTCTGCCTCTCCAAAAGCAGCAGCAATTCATGATGTTTTTCTTTCTATATCATTTAATCTTTTTGCCCTAACCAAAACTTGGCTCCCAGCCCATGATACTGCTACCTCCAGTGCCCTCTCTTTTGGTGGTCTTTCTTTCACCCACACAAGCTGCCCTGAGGGTCAAGGAGGTGGGGTTGGTATCTTATTGTCTAACTCTTGCCATTTCAACCCCTTTTCTCTTCCCCCTAGCTATTCTTTTTCTTCATTCGAGTCTCATTCTATTAGACTCTTTTCTCCTTTGCAGCTTCGGGTTGCTGTCATTTATCACACTCCTGGTTCTGCTAACCAATTCCTTTCAGACTTTGAGTCATGGCTTACATTTTTTTCTTTCTGATTCAGTTCCCTCTCTGATTCTAGGTGACTTTAATATCCACCTTGATGATGCTAAGAATCCTTCCACGTCTCGCTTTAGCTCCCTCTTAGCCTCTTTCAATCTTCAACCTCATTCCAACTCTCCAACCCATTCTTCTGGTCACTGCCTTGACCTAGTTCTCGCCACCAAGTGTGTCATTTCTGACTACTTGGCATCCGATTATCCATTGTCAGATCATCATCTAATTTATTTTACTCTTACTTATGTCCCATCTCCTCAGTCTGTTAATTCTGATCATCTCAGTCAGACTTTGGATTCTTCTCTCTCTTCTCTAAATCTTGGGGACTCTGCTGACTCAGCAATGTCTTTATTCAATTCCACTCTGTCTTCAACCCTTGACACCTTTGCCCCTGTATCTGTTTGCACATCCTCCTCTATGTCTAGGCCTCAGCCCTGGCTCTCTCGAGCAGCTGAATGCCTTTGGAAAAAGTCCAGGGACTGGGCCAATTTTATTCATTACAAATTTGTTCTTTCATCCTTCTCACATGAATCTATAAATCTATAAATCATTGATCTGCGCCAACGAAAGGCGCCCACAGCGTTTGTTCTCCTTCTTCAATACACTGCTAAAACCTTCCTCTCCCCTGTCTTATCATCATTTTCCCAACTGACTTTGCCAGTTGTCAATCCGAAATTGCCCCTACCACTAATCTCCTGGTATCTTCCAATAATAAACTCTCTGTGTTTCCACTTGTTTCTCTGGATGAACTCTCTATACAGCTGAATTCTTCCAAAACTACAACTTGTTCTCTTGATCCTATCCCCTCCCATCTTCTAATCTCTATAACCCCTTCTTTTCTGCCCTCGCTCCTCTATATCTTTAATCTCTGTCTCTCTTCAGGTTCCTTCCCTTCTGACTTCAAACATGCTCATGTTTCCCCAGTTCTGAAGAAACCCTCTCTTGACCCCTCTTCTTTGTTTAGCTGTCGTCCGATCTCTCTTCTTCCTTTTCTCTCTAAGGTTCTAGAACGGGTCATTTATTCTCGCTGTCTTGAGTTTCTCAAAGCCAACTCCATCCTAGACCCTTTCCAGTCAGGTTTCCGCCTATGGCACTCTACAAAGACAGCCCTTACCAGATCTCAAATGATCTCTTGCAGGCCAAGGCGAATGGACTGTACTCTATTCTCATTCTTCTAGATTTGTCTGCGGCCTTCGACACCATGGACCACTGTCTCTTGCTTGACCTACTTTCCAACCTCGGATTCTCCGACTCTGTTCTCAACTGGTTTAAATCTTACTTGTCAGACAGACCTTTTGCTGTGGTTACAGGTGGTCAGACTTCCTCCTCTGTTCCCTTATCTGTTGGAATTCCTCAGGGCTTTGTCCTGGGTTCCCTTTATCTCTCTCTTTATACACATTGTCCCTTGGTAAACTCATCAGTTATTTTGGTTTCTCCTATCATCTGTCTGCCGATGACACTCAGCTATATCTTTCCACCCCCGACCTTTCGCCGGGGCTTGATCAGTAAGTTTCATCTTGTCTGGCTGCTATCTCTCAGTGGATGCGGCATCGGCGCTTGAAGCTCAACATGTCTAAGACAGAGCTTCTCATCTTCCCACCTAAGCCCACCCTTCCATACTCCTTTTCTGTTTCTGTTGAAGGCACTTCTATTCATCCGGTTCAGCAAGCCCGTAGTCTTGGTTTCATTTCTGATTCCTCTGTCATTTATTCCTCAGATTCAGGCCACCGCCAAGACCTGTAGATTCTCTCTCTACAACATTGCTTAAATCCGTCCATTCCTCTCAGCCTCCACTGTCAAGACTCTGGTCCATGCCCTAGTGGTCTCATGACTAGATTATTGTAACCTCTTTCTGACAGGGCTTCCTCTCTGTCACCTCCATCCTTTAATCTCTGTCCAGAACTCAGCTGCACGTATTATCACATCCGCTCGCCGCTTTGACCATGTTTCTCCCCTCTTATCCTCCCTTCACTGGCTCCCCTTCCCCTTCCGCATCCAGTACAAGCTTTTGTTGTTGACTTTCAAAGCCCTCCACAGACTGGCCCCTCCTTACTTGTCTGAACTTCTTTCTCCTCACACTCCTACTCGTACCCTCCGCTCTGGTCGTCAAGGTCTCCTGTCCCAGCCGAGGATTTCCACTGCCCTGTCCCGGATTCACTCCTTCTCACTTGCTGACCCTCACTCCTGGAACCTTCTTCCCCCACATGCATGCCTCATCACCTCTCTAACCAGTTTCAAAATTAAGTTAAAGACTATATTGTTTAGGGAAGCATTCCCAGGATTGTGCCGTCTGCCCCAGGATGCCTCCTTTTAACTATGTATTAAGAATCCGTGCCCTCCCTCTAGTTCATCTGCCTTGGTCCAGGCCCCAGAGGGAGAGAAGAACCACTGGCCCTCATCCCATCTCCTTCCCCTTTTCCTTTTGTGTTTTCTCTTTTAGATTGTAAACCTGAGGGCAGGGATCCATCTAATTATAATATTGTATGTACTGCACTGTGTACATTTACAGTGCTAAATAAATAAATAAATAAATAAAAATAGAGTGTGTTTCAGAGGATGGAACTGGCAAAACCACCTCTGAATATTCCTTCCATAAGAAAGCCCTATGAAATTCGTTGGGCTGGCATACGTTGACAGGCAACTTAAAGGCACACCTGCATATATGCTTGCTCTGCTGATACCTGAGTCTCTGTCATTAATAAGATACTTTTGGAGATAACTTGGAGTTTGTCCTACAACCCCAACATCTTACTCAGAGGTTCACTGTAAACATTAGCTCTTTATAACCTTTCCTTGCTGTGGCATAGCTCATTCTGCAGACTCAACATCTTCCCCTTACTCCTTTTTATTTTTAAAAAGTTTTCCTTTTCTGCATGCTGTATCTTATGATATCTTTCTTCCTACGCCTCAGAGCAAGTATAAATATGATGTCTCCAATATTACCAACACTGACACTTCACACAGAAGTTATACAGTATACCATTCTTTAAAAACTTTAAAAATTTCCTTCCTTGGAAAATAGGGGTGGGAATCACATAGTTCTTCAGCTGTTGTTGGATTGCATTCCCATGATCTCTCACCATTAGTTGTGCTGACTCGGTCTGCTGGGACATGTAGTCTGAAGGCTGTAAGATTCCCATGTCTCATTTAAATAATTCTTTAATTCCTTCTTTACAAGTTTACAACTTTAGCAGCTGTAGCAGGGGTTGTGACTCTAAATGGATTCAGTGTATACCACAATGGCCTTCTGATCCCCAGAAATACCCCACCCTGATGTACAAGTAGCATGGAAACAAGTAGTAGACATAGTCCCTGCTTCTTGTTATTGTGGTTGGGAAAAAGGTAGTTGAGTAATAACAGAAACTGCAGTCATCTAATTTAACCAGCTAAATGTGCTCTTCTGGTTGACTTGCTATCTCCTCCACATGCTCCCGGACAAGTACTATTTGCATATCTAAGTCTATAATGGTGCTGAAAATGCGTACAAGAATTGCAATTCAGTTTTTAAATAGAAATTGTCAAACAATCTTTTATTATAGAATGTGCCAAAATTTCTGTTTTCCAAGCATATATACTATATGCATAGATGATGATTGTTGTTCTTGTTCTTGTTGTGTGCTTTCAAATAATTTACAGCTTATGGTGAACCTATCACAGGGTTTTGTTGGCAAGATTTCTTCATTGAAGGTTTGTTGTTGTTTTCCTGTGGATAAGCATATGATTTACCCAAAGTCATCCAATGTGTTTCCATGGCCAAGTGAGGACTGGATCATGCTGGTTCTAATTATCGTTATCATCTCCTCCTCCTTCATTTATACTATGCTTCTCCCCACCACCACCACCCAAGATTGGGATGAAAGCAGATTTAGGAGTGAACATTATTACAATGTGGTAAGATCTGTTTCACAACACATTAATAGTGCATTGTTACAACTTTACCTCTCATGGCTACATTCCATAAAAATCTGGGATGTGCAGAGAATTCTAAATCCCTCACAAAACTATAAATCCCAGAATTCCACAGGATGGAGCCATGGCAATTAAAGTCGTAAGTGCTCTAATTGAACAGTGGGCCCTTGATATCCACTGGAGTTTGATACCAAACATGGATATGAAAGTCTGTGGATGTTCACGTCTGATTGTATAAAAATGGTGTAGTAAAATGGTGTTCCTTATATAAAATGACAAAATCAAGTTTGCTTTCGGGAATTTTTTGGAGGGGGAATTCCATTAATGGTTGAATCTGTAGATGTGGAATCTGTGGATACAGAGGGCCAGTTGTATAGTGTGAAAGAGACTTTAATTTCTACTTTCTCCTCCTTCCATTTAATCCTTAATCACAAACCTATTTATTTAAATGTCTAATTGCCTCCTTTATATTTTACTGTACCATGTATTGTGGACATCCTTTGTTTCTTACTGTCGTGTTGCATATCCTTTGTAATTCTGACACATTTTCAAGGTTCTCACACACATACTCAGGGCTTTTCCTTGTAATTTCATGCACATGTTTTGAAAGCCATGTCAGTTTGATTAACTGCTCTACTGGTATTACTTAACCCCAACCTCAAGTATTATGTAAAGTCCCATTATCACACATACTGTGTTATGCAAATAACAGTGAGCTAGCTGCAAAAATGAGAGTCATATGTATTTGGCTGACAAGAGCAGAGACAGATGGGTAGCAATAAACCATTCACTCTGACACAAGAGAGCTTCAAGTTGAATCACTGGCAGACCCATAACAAACACAAGCTTTGTAGCCTTCTCCACAAAAGTACAGCATAATTCTTGCAAAACAAGAATAAAAAATTAAAAAAAAGAAAAGAAAACAGAGCAAAGTTTGCTCTAAGCAGCCCTAAGCTGAAATTAAAGTTCTGGTACTCATGGCCTTTGCTTCTTCCTGGATTGATTACTAAGGAAAAGAAGGGAATTGGAGCCATTCAGATTAAGTCATTTGTTCTGCCAAGAAGGAATTTCTGTATCTTTATATCTTTGTTTAATGTATCCCTGGGAGCAGATGTGGTTGTTCATCTCAGCTTATCACAGGGCCTACTTACATGTCTCTGTCTGTGCCATGGGTGTTCAGTGGGCCATAGTAGACAGAACTGTAACACTGAGTTGTGGCATCATTATATGGTGAGCTGTGGTGCAATAAACTTATTTATTTGAGATCTTTTGCCTTCATTTCTGGGTTTATGCTAAAGCATGGAAATGGGAGCACAGAAAGGAACTTAGCAGGCTTGTTGTGATGCACTGCAAGCTGCCTTCATAGCCAACTATTATTTGTAGCCCCACCAACAAGGTTCCCCTCCAAAATTCTTCTGTGGTAGAAGCAGCTTGATTTCCACTTTGTGACAATCTTTGGAGATCCTCAGAAGCCAGAAG
Source organism: Urosaurus nigricauda (assembly GCA_034509955.1). NCBI lineage: Eukaryota > Metazoa > Chordata > Lepidosauria > Squamata > Phrynosomatidae > Urosaurus > Urosaurus nigricauda. Next base: position 248,475,740 of record JAOEGL010000003.1, read on the forward strand.
ACTATACCCGTGAAGGGTCCCCCTCCCCCCATGTATTTATATATAAATGTATAAGTCTATAAATTTTAGTCAAAAATTGACCCAAGAAACCTGAGTCAGCTTATTCACAGGTCAATGCAAATGTAAAACTCTTTTTAAAAAGAAAAGAAAAGAACCATCCTCTGGTGAAAGGCAAGAGTGTAATCTGTCCTGGAAGCCCCCCCCCCCCAATCCATCCTGCTTTTATGGTGAGCACAGTTATGCCTACTGGAATTTTGTAAATTATGTGACATAGTTTGCCTTTGCTTCATCCTTTAGATTCTTTGTTATTTGCCCCTATGTTTTACACTCAATTTATCCATGGGTCATGGCAAAATCCATAATTTATGCTCTAAAACCTGCCTTCTGTTTATACATGAGATCAATTTACAGTCAAGTATATTCGGTATTAGTAAGCCACAAAAACAGCAAAGATCCAGTTTATTGTTTTGTCCCATCTTCCTTGCTACTCCTGCATTTAAGTGGCTGTAGGTATTTGGTGACAAACAAAATTGCTGGATCCACACCAGTGTTGCACTATAGTTTTCCCTTGCACTACTGAGTTTTAATGTCTGTAAACAAAGGGGTGAATCAGGCCGCCTCAAAGGGGCAGCTTCCTAAGAAAGCCGGATTTGGGCTGCAGCATCCACACACCATGGCCCCAGTCTGCCTTTTTGCGCCATCAAATCCTGATAGGATTACCATACAGTAACCATAAATTGGAAAAAAAAAACATGAGGACACACAACAACAATTTGATAAATGGAAGTAGCTCATCCAGATTTATTTAATATATTAATTCATAACCAACAAAGTTCATTGTTCTTGTTCAATTTTGCTGTATTTCAGGGACGGTGTTCAAGGGAGAACTGCAAATATCTTCACCCGCCACCACACTTAAAAACACAATTGGAGATCAATGGACGCAATAACCTGATTCAGCAGAAGAATATGGCCATGCTGGCCCAGCAAATGCAACTAGCCAATGCCATGATGCCTGGTGCCCCATTACAACCAGTGGTGAGCATAATTTTCACTATTCCTCACTAGTGCTGCAGTTCATAGCAAGTGCCAGGACTGAAAGGGGGTTGGGTAGTATTGCAGAAGTAATAACTGTAGCCTCAGTCCTTGCCAGCTACAGAGACAACTGTGTATGTATTATAGAACACAAGGTGAAAAACATGACAGCCCACCCAGACATCAATGCAGGTGGGAAGGCAAATTATCATTTTGAACAGATATACAGAACCTGAAAGCTTTCAGATTATTTGAACAATAACACAAGTAATCCATTACTGTTGTCCATGCTGGCTGGAGATTCCAGGAACTGAAGCATCAGAGTGGTAAAAGCTTCTCTGCTCTTGGTGTACTGCAGTAAGCAATTCTCCCTTAAAATGGGTGAGCTTATATCTAAAGACCAATCTTGCCCATCAGGCATTATAGATGCCCCCCCCCCCCCAATTCTGGATCTCACCTGCACTGTGTGATGCTTTTGTTTCATGTAGCTTTAACATTAGTCATCCAAAGAATGTCACATGTGGTGTACACCAATTCTTGAGAAAAGGGGAACAATTTTGCAATTTCTCTGCCTGCTGCCCATCCGGTTCTGTCCATCCCTCATGATCATCCCTCACAGTCCTCACTGGCCTACCCATAATGTTGACATTGACAATTCTTTTTGGTTAATACATTGTCATTCTGATATTTTCTGAGTTATTATGACCCCAGGCAAAAAGAAGAAGGAGAAATGAATGTTCATACCATCTAACCCCAACAGTATTGCATTATCCTTCTTTGACTGGAAACAGCAGTAGTAGTGGTATCAACACAAGAGGAAGAACAGCAGCTGCAGTTAAAAGAGCAGTGGAAAAGAAAGAGAATTGCAGTTTGCAGTTCTCTGATTACAAGTGTCATTAGTTTCTTACAGTGCTTATCAATAATGGCTTTCCTTTCCTTTGAGACAAGGACAAAACAGTAGGGCAAAGGGACCCAGTTTGATGTTTTGTTTCAGATATATGCCCTAGCATCAACTCACAATTTTGTTTTTGGTTGGCTGATATGATTTAGACACAGTGTCTCACCTTATCTTGACAGATCAGTCTTCAATATACCTACACAGAAGTAAATCCTCCTGTATTCTGGCAGGATTGATTCCCCCTTAGCATTGCAGCTTAAGTCTGTGATCATTTGCACGCTTACTGGGAAGAAAGTCTGATTGAGAATGGGTGGGATTCTGTTTGTTTGTTCGTTTTTACCATAAACATATGTAAGCCTGAGGAAGAAGTAGCAATTAACTATATTGCTCTCATCCCCAAATCAGTTTTGATTCAAATGCCCTGATTTTCTTTGATTTTGTTGTCAGGGCATAAATGCTTTATGTTTTCCTGCAACAAATGCTTATGAAGTGTCAGTGCTGCCAGCGAGAAGCAATGCTGAAAGTATAGTGTTAGTCCACTGTATTTTATTTTTAAATTTGATAATGCTGGGTTACAAGATCAACTTTGGCTGCACTACTGAATAGAACCATTTTTTTTAAGAGGGGACGTATCAGAAATCTGGACTATGACTGCAACACAGGCTGATTGAAAATTAAATCGCATTCAGTTTTCTGAAATTTCCAAAAATGTGCAGATCATAAATGCAGATTTCTTGCCTCGAAATGTTGAAAGGGCATTTGATATTAACAGAAGATATATAAAATGTCAAAAACACTAACTAAACAGTACTACAATTCAAAGACATGCTGTGTAAGTTAGCAATATCTGTATGCAAAGAGATATTGTAACATCTGTCAAACTGACTGAAAGAAAGACATTAGTAACATGAGCTTTTGTAGGCTTGAGTCTGCTTCCTCAGATGCAGAGAGTGGAGTGTCCAGGCATAGACCTATTGAAGCAGGTTGTGTGTGTGAAAAGAGCAAGCAGGACAGTCCCTCTGTCAGAGGAAAAAACTGACATAAATCAGATAATCAGAATGGGTATACAAACACACACATAACCCTTCAGTCTTTCCTGGCATTCCATCTTGTACCTCAGAACAGTAGCCCTTCAACAAAAACGTTACAAAAGAAGGTTGGAAAAAGAAACAGCAGAAATGGACTATATCCACAATCTCCACTCCATCAACAGTGGGTTGAACAAATGGTTTCCTGACACACTACAGACATTGTAACACTAGTTAACACCCCAAGCCCACATGTCTCTCTTGGCAGTTTTTCACACTTTCTTTCTGGTTCCCAGAAACCATCACACTACATTCCAATAACTCCCACCACCATTCATATGGTTACCTGTTCACCTTGGCTTTAGGCAAAATCATCCATCCTGCCTTTGTCCCTCAACAACCATAGTTAAAACTGAACTTGTCACCTCATCACTGTACCCACCAAGTTTTGGATTTCTATTGCTGTTCTCATACACACAGCCTGTTTATCTAGGTACATTTGTGAATACCCCATTCCATGGATCTGAGGAGGTACACTCAGGTCTATAGATGCTTATGCTACCAGGCTTTTCCCCCCTTTCAGTTAGTCTTAGGGGTGCTAGAAGATGCCTTTGCATACTGATAATAGAGTAACTAACTATACATTTCATGAAGCAGTCAGTCTTTTGAATTCAGAGTTCTCAGTTCTGGTCAGCAGCTGTTCTCCAAGGTCTTGGGAAACGTTTTCCCTTCTCTCCTTACGTGTAGTTGTTTAATTGAATATTTTATAGATTGAACTTGGGAGCTTACCAATATATTGTACCCAGAACCTGCAAAAGTTACCCCCCCCCCCCCCACAAACAGCTGCCAGGATCTCACAGCCAACATGATAAAAAAAACCAATTTTTTCTCATCTCTATCTCTGTCAGAGAGCTGCAGGCCCTCTCCCACAAATATACACATTATAGCAGAAAGGGTGAATAAAAAAACTTTAGATACTAGTTATTCATTCACCTCAACCCTATGTTTAAAGAAAGCTAGAAGGATAGAAACAAAAAAAGAGAGGGCATGTTGTCAGATATGTTCTCTGTTATAAAGGTGCTTATTGTAAAGTTACTACTGAAGTCAACTTATTAACCACTATTATTTGAAGTATAAAAACAATATCAGACACTTTACATATTCAAAAGAAATCATTGACATAGGACAGTGATAGGAAAAAAGTTACCTGTGATAATTTTTCCTGTATAATTCTGTTTTGTAGATTTCTCTTAAAGTCTTAAGAATTATAACATGTTCATTGTTGATGAACATGGTTGCATAGCGATACACAGTAACTAACTAACTATTATTATTATTATTATTATTATTTATTTGTATCCCACTTCTCCAAAAAGATCTAAGTGGCTAACAATTAAACATCCATAAAATACAATAAGCATAGATTATCCATTAAATCCCAAACCCTCCCAACCTTCCCACCCACAATAAAATACAATTAAATTATTAACATTGTATGAAGCTGTCAGTCCTTTGAGTCTAGAGCTCTCACTTCTGGTCAGCAGCTGTTCTCCAAGGTTTTGGGAATGGTTTTCCCTTCTCTCCCTTGGTGAGATCAGGTGAAACTTAAACACAAGCATAATCACCAATAAGCAAGCTGCAGAAGTGTATAAACATAAGGCTTTTCAGAGAGTGATATTGTCTAAAAATGGTACTCTCTGATTTAGCTTGATCTGATTTTAACAAGGGCAGTGGAAAGGAATAAAGAGAGAAAAGAACAGTCACTTATGGAAGACTGGGACAAATCCAACAGATCCCACAGAACAGCTAACCCTTAGATGGAAGATCCACACCACATTTCTGCTATTAGACCATAAAAGCCTGTGAGCTTCTATTGGTTGTACTACATTTCTCATAATTCTTGACTTTTGACCATTATGGATGGAGCTGATGGCATTTGGAATCCAAAAACCTGGAGGACCATGGGCTCCCTGTCCTTGAATTTGAGATTTATACTTGTGTACATGGAAAGGTGCCATTATTTTATTGCATAGCTATACATTTCCATCACTTTGAGATCTAAAGCATTAGCTGTTTATCTTTTTAAATAAATATGATTATTAATGACAATATTTTAATTAGTTAACTCAATATTATTATTATTATTATTTTTTCATAGAACCATATGCCTCAGACATTCCAAAAAAGAGGGGGGGAGGGATCTGCATATTTCATCGACACTGATTCCATTTATCAATACCAAACACTGAAGGTGAGAAAATATTATAATTTTGGGTTTTCTTTCTGCTTTCTTAAGTGTTATTTCTCCCCTAGGTAGACATAATGGTAGTTTCTTATGTGGAGTGGTTAAATGTATCTTGGCCAAAGTCAGAATTTCTAGATACAGAAAAAAGAAATTGTCTTCATTAGGGAACAAACAATAAGGGTTCCAGAATGAGAGTAAATCTTGTTTTAATACTGACTGATGCTCAGGATCTAGTTTGAAGTGTATTACTGAAATGCTGGGAACAGTGCCCACAATACTGTCTAAGTGAATCTATATATGTAAGTGGAAAATGGAATGCCCAACACAGTCACATTTAATTTCAAAAGGAACAATTCTTCCAAATGAGGAGCTTGGTTAACAGCAAGTTGAAGGACAAAAAGAGATTCAGATCTCTCTTTATGGTTTATTTAAAACTGCTGTAATGTAAGGTGCACGTAAAATGTGTTTCATAAATTAGAACTGATACAGAGAATCCCAAGGAGATTCAAGTATGGTTAAATAGCACTGTGAAAAACTATTTGAAGGGTAGAAATATGTTAGATGTAGCAAAATGCCTGAAAAAACAACAACAACATGCAGTTTGATGATGAGAGAAGCAAAAAAGGAATTTGAAAAAGAAAATGATAAATACAACTTCTCCTAATGGTTATATAAATACTTAGTAAATTAGGTAGCAAGTAATTTATTTAACAAAGATTTAGGAGGCGTATGAAAGGTAGACAGAATGAAGGATGATGATGATACTGCCCTTTCACTGCATCAACAAAACTATTAAAAGGCAACCTGCCTCCTGTTTTCCAAGTGTCCAACTGGGTAAGAGGATCATGTTTAACCAGAGCTTGTAAAGGCTACAAGAATGCCATTAGGATCATTGATAAATTTTCAAATTCTGATTTTAATGATGCAATGAGTCTTTGCATCTGTTCTGGGTGGTGAAGCTTTACCCATGCTAGGAAAGGTTAACACTTGACAATTAAACAGTAAGGTAGCAAATATCATCCTCTTCTGCATCAGCTAGTGAGGTTGTTTTTGCTTCTACAGTTCACTTTTCAGTTTTGTTGGAATAGAGTAAATTTTCCAATGGAGCTGGAATGAGGTGGGTTGTCAAAAATACAAACATTTCCTGGGGCCAGAAGGAGGTATTCAGTGCAATTGAAGGGGACTATGCCTCTCATCCTTTTTGTTAGGGGTGTAAATCTTTTCTCATTTCATTCTGGAATTCAAGAATGAATCATTTCAGACATCTGAAAATGGGTTTTACCATATCAGATCCTGGGATTTCAGTGGAATTCCAATTATTACAGAGTGATAGGTTTATTATACATAGTCATGACAATTTGACACAATTAGCTATGTCCAATAGTAAGCCCAGTCATGAGAAAAACAAGGCTGATATATATCACATATTGCTTTCATTGTCACACTGTAAAAGATAGAAAAGCCAAAAAGAACTTTATTTATTGGTTTTGTTATTGTGTGCCTTCAAGTAGTTTGCAATGATAAACCTATCATGGGGTTTTCATGGCAAGATTTATTCAGAGGGTGGTTGCCATTGTATTTTTCTGAGGCTGAGAGAGTGTGACTTGCCCAAAATCACCCATTGGCTTACCAGGGATTTGAACCCTGGTCTCCAGGTTTGTAATCCCATGCTCAATGGGTTAGAGCTTGAATATGTTACTTTTTGAACAAAGACTCTCAGAATGTTGTGATTCTGGGAATTATACTTCAAAAAGTAATGTTTTATTTTTATTTTTGTATTGTATTGTAAGTCTTTTTTCAATAAAATTATTTTTTTAAAAGTAATGTTTTCAAGCTCTGATAGTGCTGATCAATCCTCAGCTTCTTGCCCTACAGTCTGTGTAGGCCTTGTATAAAGACAATATATCAGAGTGGAACTATGGATTTCACAAGCCATAATGAAACACACACTGCCCTGCTGGGGATTATTTTGTCTCCTTAACAGAGAAATAACATAAGCATGTAAGAAAAATGTTGGGGAAGAGATCATAGGTACCTCTTAAGTCAGTTTCCCATTTCAACAGCTGGCTGCATCCTTTTTTGTTGACCAAGAATGGTCAGCTTGATTCTTCTGAGAAACATACAGCAAAACAGCAAATGCCTCCTGCTCTTTGCATCACCCCCAACATCTAATATTTAGAGGAATACTGTTTCCAAACCATCTGCACAACATCCATCTGAACATCCAATTCATGATGGAAAATAAAAGGAACAAACATTGACATTCTTGGATGTCCTGGTCTGCTGCAAACCGAACCAATAATTGGGCCACATGGTAGAGGGTTGGATGGGATGGCCCTTGTGGTATCCTGCAACTTTATGATTCTGTGTATACAGAAAAGATACATACACAGAGAGATACCTACACAAGAACTTCAACCATCACACAGGACAAAAAAGAAGCACAATAAAAACACCGGTAGATGGGACAAAAAGGATCTGTGAACCCCACTTCCTGGAAGATGAATTGACACACCTAAACTGGGTTCAACAGATTAATGGTTACTCCAATTCAGACTTCAGAAGAGGTGCCATACTCAGAAAAAACCACAGGAGTGAAGACAAACAACCACCCAAAGGGAAGGTATTTTTTACCATATGTCAAAGGAGTCACAGACAGAATAAGAAAACTGGTGAGGAAACACAACGTCCAAATGATCTACAGACTGACTTAATAAAATCCAACAAATGCTGCACTCAGTGAAGGACAGGAGAGACCACCTCACAGCCATAGGAGTATGCTGCATAGCATGTAGCTGTGGATAAGTCTACATAGGGACCACCAAACACAGTGTTCAAACATGAATCAAGGAACACAAGAGACACTGCAGACTGGGCCAGCCAGAAAAATCAGCAATAGCAGAACATGTTAAAACCAACCTGGGAATAAAATGCTGTTTGAAAACTCCAACAGCTATCAGGTCAGAATACACAGGGAGGCCATTGAAATTCACAAACACCTGGACAACTTCAGCAGGAAAGGAGAAACCCTGAAAGTAAACAAAGTTTGGCCACAAGTCCTGAAAAACAACAAAATCAAGACTCAACACATTAAAATGAACATCACCGAGGGTCAGGGGCTTTCCCTGAGACAATGGATCACTAATTAAATAGATGTAACATGTAAATCACTTCCCCTCAACCAAGGGTCACACAATACATATACTCTACACACCTCCATGCCACCACTCTCTTAAGATGCCAGCCACAGGATGCAGGCAAAATGTCAGGAATAAGTTCTTCCAGAACATGGCCACATAGCCCAAAACACACACACACACAACTAACATGGACTTGTGGTACCTTAAAAACTAACATGGCTTTCTGGTGCCAAAACAATTGTTTTCTCTGGAACAAATTGACATGGATATCTCCTGGAATTTTTGGAGACTACACCTGCAACAATCCCCTAATCAGCATGGAAATTTCAGGAGCTGTAGTTCAAAAAAATAACTTTCTGAAGCACGTGCTACATAAGAAAAGCCTGTCTTTGTCATAATATCCACCATCTATTAAGGCACAATAGCACTAAAATAATCTTACTACACTCTCCCATAGCAAATATGAAGCAGTGCTAGTCCAAATATATTCCCTATCAGTTATGCTTGTTCCTCGGGCAGAATGTCCTCATTGCTGCCTCTTATTATTGCTCATGATGAACCCTGTCTCCGCTGCTTTGAGAAGGGAGAAAGTCTACAAGAAGACAGATAGTAGTACGATATATCTCTTTCCTCTTGTTCCTGTGTTTTTCTTGCTTACTCTTGTTTTGAGTTTAGGGGTGGGTAAACTTGTATTTGAGGGCAGTCATGACCAAAGGTGTAGGAATAGGGCCAGAACTTGGAAATATGACATTATATGATTCTGTCCAACTTTTGAGATCCATAAGAGAAGATAGTTGCATGTGTTTGTGTGTTTTGATCCTCCTCCTCCTCCTCCTCCTCCTCCTCCTCCTCCTCCTCCTCCTCCTCCTCCTCCTCTTTCTTTGACACAGATGCACTTAGTGAAGATGTGTGTAAGGACCTTCTTAGTCTCTGTAGAATTCCTTCCACCAGGAGGCTAGGCTGGAGCCCTGTCTGTGATCCTTCTGCCAGCAAGCAAAGACCTTTTCCTTAAGACATTTGGTTACTAACTGGTTGTTGTAGAGGTGTCCTTTAATGTGGGGACAGGTTGCTGCATTTTTAAATTTTTGAAGCAGTCATGTTTTAAATAAATTAATTTATTTAAATGGTTTTTAAATGTTTTTTACTAGGCTGGCTGGCTAGTTGTGTGTTTTTAATGAGCAGCCATGAGTCCTGTTTTCATCATGTTATTAACTAACTAAATAAACAAATGAAAATCTTAGATCCTCCAGCTGGCCTGTTCAGCATGGTAGTTCAAAAACTAATATTTCCAGGATCTAGCCCAGTAAGCCATTAACACTGGCATTTGTCCTATGATGCTGGCCCCCATACACTGGTGAGGCAACACAGAACTGTTACAAGAAGAAGCAGTGCTACAGAAGCATACAGCATTGGCAGGCTCTTGTAATATCTCATCCAGCTGTGATTAGGTCTTTTGTGGTTCCCCTTGGGTGATCCCCAGCCATAGAGGGAGGCTGGCAGGGGTTAAATGGGTATTAAAGTACAAAATATCTGGAATTCTAGCTTTTGCCCTCCCATTATCAACTTATGCAGGAAGACAGGTTGTGCAATATGAAGCCTGAGGCAAACACTGCTTATTTATGTGGTACATTCTTCTCACTTCACTCTAAAACTTTCAATTTCACCCAGGAGATAGCTTGTCTGTCAGCACCCCCACAGTCAGAATGGTTCCCTGCAATATAAAGTTGCATGTCTGAAGCCTGAGAAACCACCCTTTCATTAAAAATAAAAGCAAGCCTCAAGCCCTCATGTGTTTAAGAAGTGGATTTCAAAATGTTGAAAGAAGAAATGCTGGTATAAGGGAAAGGCAGGACATGGTTTTACTGTATTATTTGTATTCCCTCCTGGTTTTGTTTTTGCACTTGAGACCTGCCAGTTTCAGTACAGAAGTACTGCAGGTGCTGAAGAAATGCAGAAGATCTATCAAGTTTAGCTTGGTATCTGACTCACTCCTGAAAATAATATGCAAATGGTTTTATCTGCATGCAATTAAAATGTGCTTGATTTACAGTTTGATCAAGATGTATTTCCAGTGAGGCTCTTAGTGCTGCACTGCTGACAAAAAATACCACAGAGGTTTTATTTTTATTACTGTATAAAATGTAGAAGAAATTTCATAATCCAGATCCTTTAATTTGATACTCTTACAGCGAGAGGAGTGCAGTCCAAGCGGCACCCCTGGATCTGTCCTTGTTTGTGCTCCACTTCATGAGGTATTATTTTTTGTTCACACTTATGCACAATTGGTCTCCATACAGTGCCAACACTGCTCCTTACCATTCCCCTGCCCTTCCTCCTTGATAATTATGGCCTTTAAAAATGTCATTCTTCTAATAAATATAGGCAGACCTAGTCATACCTAGATCCCACTGAAATCCACAATGTTCAATACAGTTTACAATGTCATTTTAAAAGTAATTAAATGTGTTTAATTTAAATCACTTAAATCTAATATTGAGTTTAGCACACTTTAAGTCCTGTGGGTCTACACCAAGCATGACTAAGTATATGGATTTTAGTGGTCTACAGTATGCATGACTAAGTACACCTACCCACAAATCTGCCATCAAATACATGCACATATTTAGTTAGGTATCTTATCAGTATCTGAAGTCAAACTGGGTACTGGATTATCTTTCACTGAGACTTTGGCTCTCTTCCCCTTTTCAATAACATTGAACAAATTTATTGATAGCTCTAATTGGTGGCTTCCATATCATGAGGGCAATGAATCCTTTGCAGGGCTTAATCTGAACTTGGAAGGATGTATCCATGGTGCTGAAGCTGTTTCGGGGATAGAATTCAGCAACTTGACTAACCCTTTAAAGCAACAATTCTCAACCTTTGATCCTCCAAATATTTTAGACTTCATCTCTTGGAAGTCCAGATCAGTATGGCAAAGCCTAGGAATTCTGTTAAGACTATCGCATCAGAACCTGTAACATTCCCATTGCTCGCTCAGAGGGGCGGGCTAGAAAGATGATGATGATGATGATGATGATGATGATGATGATGATGATGATGATGATGTCCCAAAAACGTTCAATGGGAGAACAATCCAGGAATGAGAATTAAGGCATTTGAAAAGTAATAATAGGATGATAACGTAACTCATGATATCACACAGCACCCCCTTTGCATAAACACACACACACACACATATATATGCACACATACAGATATATCTGTATACATATATATGTGTGTGTGTATGTATGTATGTGTGTATATATATATATATATATATAAAATCTCTGTAACAATATATACCTACATACATACATACACATATGCATCTGTAAATATATCACCTATATGTGTGTGTATATAAAAATCTTTTGTGTATATTTATGTATATTTATTTATATCAATACCGATTATATATACCAATTATATGCATATATTTACACATACAGATACTCTAGACAGATATACATCTGCTGCTGCTTTGATGGGAAAAACCTTAGACATTTTCAGAAGTGTATTCTCAGATAGATAGATATACATCCATTTACATATCACAAACATGTGTGTGTGTATATACACATAAACACATATATGTACACATACACACATATATATAAATTAAATTTTAAAAAATTAAAATCCATAAAAATTAAAAAAAGAATTCATATGTAAACATTTGTTTAAATATGATGTGGGGGAAAACCATTTCTGCTCTGAGGAAAAACATTCTGACATGTTAACATGCTGGTCATTAATTTAAAAAATAAATGATGCTGTGTCATACCCAGAAGAGCATTAGACTTTTTGGATGCTCTAGGACTGCAGAGGAGGAAATTGTTTCAGCCAATCAGGACATGGGGATTGACAGAACAGATAGAAGAATGGGTAAGATTACTGCATTAACTTCTCCTGGACTTTCCAACTGGCTGAGAACTGTTTTTCAATGTTCTCGCCCTGGAATGGGAACTCGATGGGAACCAAACCATGTGGTAAACTTCACTGCATTCAGTTCTCATTTGTTTCACAGAACGTTATCATAATGCTGTGTGATAAACTTATCTTTGTTGAAGTCCAAAACGTTTGGAGGGCCAGAGGTTGAGAACCACTTCTTTAAAGTTTCAACTAAGGCCTGGGGGTGATTCATTGCTTCATCAATATGGAACCATAGCTTATTAGGGATCCTGTAAATTAATTGTTTCTAACTAAATAAGATAAAATCTGAAACCACTGTTTCAGGAGGAAGAAACACATATGTTTAGAAACAGCCTCAACATTTATCCAGCAAACTATGGGACGAAACAGAAATGAAATATGACAAGAACACTGGGAGCACCTTGGGATTGATTACATACTCCCTATTACTCTATTCTCTGATGAATTCTGAATGAATACATCAGCTTGTTCTTCCTTTCTCTTTTGCGATGCTTGCTATCTATGGAAGCATTTCCTGCATCTTGGGTTTCTGACATTTATAATAAGCATGAAAAGGATACTCATCCGACAGTTTCCAGCTCTCTAAAAACCTTTGCCCTTTCTTAATGTGGAGAAACTCAAGACATGTACATGGGGCACTTAAACTAAAACAAGCATTGTTACTCTGAGAGAGAGTTTTCCTGAGTTCTAGCTTACGATTGTTCCAGCAAGTGTGGAAATAAGAAAGCCAACAAGACATAATCCCTAGTTGACATCAGAGATGACACTGGATTGTAATAATAATAAATAATAAAATTTATTTATATCCCGCCTCTCTACAAAATGCAGTCAGGGAGACATTTAAGACAAACACAGGCACATACATATACAAGTACTTCTACCATTTCTCACCCCCCCCCCCATGACAGTTGTTCTCCCCTCAAAAGTATTTTTTTTCCTTAACTCCTATTGGCCAGATATTTTCTGCACACTTTTACATAGCTGATTCATTCGGTGCTGTGTAAGTTTATTTATCTTCATTTCAACTAATACTTAGTTAATTTTCTTTAATAAATGAGCTGGTGAATTTGAAATAGGTTGAAATGTGATATGAAAAGATTCACCTTTTTGCACCCTAAAGTCAAGCAGTACTTAAAAAAGGTATGAACAGATGAAAAGGTCATATTCTTCAAGAGAAGCATTCAGAGTTACCTTCCAAAATGAGTTGTTCTTTCCTACTATAATAAAACCCATGGGCCTCTAGAGTTATTCATTGCTTGCAAAACTAGTAAAAGTATACTCTTACTGTGAGTAACAGCTGCAATGACAGTACTAGAAGTAGGTGGACATAATGGCATATGGAACACTGCTTTTTTTCTGGCAAAGCTACACATTACATGAAATGTGCGTAAGCATTTAATATACAGTCTTTCAGTACCAACTGGTGGGCAAGCAGGGACATGGTGTGTGTCAAGAAGCTTTTAGTCCTCTTCCACTATATTATATCCAACACAGAAGCACCCTTGTGAGGAAATAGGTTATATGTAAAGCAGGCCTGCAAAACCAATTAAATGTATGTCAGCTCATGACAGTCTCCAATTTCGTATTTCAAGCCGAAGCATAAGAGATCAATAGTTTGTTTGCTTTATTAGATTATATACATCGTTCTATTTCTCTTTCTCTCCCATCATACTTTAGCTATTGAATTTTCCTCATTCCTTCAATACAGCTATAAATGAACATGAGTTACAAATTTCTCTGTCATGTAAACCTATCAAGTTAAATAATAAGCTACCATTTTTAAGTATACAGATGCAGGACATTTTTAAAATGTCAAACTGCATGTAGGTACAGGCTGTTACCTATATAAAAGATGAATCATAGCTCCTAGATTCTTCCAGGAAAACTGGACCTAATTAATTTGCTGCTGATCAAAGAGAGAGTGTTGTTGTTGTTATCCACCCTCGAGTCAATCTCAACCTGTGGCGACCTTGTAGATGAGACATTTCCAAGACTCCGTATGCTCCATTGCTCTTCTCAGCTCCTACAAATTCTTACCCATGATCTCCTTAATAGAGTCCATCCATCTAGTATGTGGCCTTCCTTTCTTTTTGCTTCCCTCTACTTTTCTTAGCATTATTGTTTTTTCCAATGAGCCGTGCCTTCTCACGATGTGGCCAAAGTACAACAGCCTCAGTCTTTTCATCTTGGCTTCCAGAGAGATTTCTGGTGTGATCTGCTCTCAGACCTATTTGTTTGAATTCTTGGCTCTCCATGGTAACCTCAGCACTCTTCTCCAGCACCACATCTCAAATGAATTAATTCTCTTCCTATCCACTTTCTTAACTGTCCAGTTTTCACATCCATACATGGTAATAGGGAATACAATGGCTTGTATGATTCTAACTTTCGTGCTCAGTTGTATGTCTTTACATTTTAGGATATTTTCTAGTTCTCTCATAGCTGCCCTCCCTATTCTTAGTCTTCTCATGATTTCTTCACTGCAGTCCCCGCTCTGATCAATATTTGATCCCAGGTATGACAATTCTTTTACTGTTTCTATTTCCTCATTGTCTAGGTTGAATCTGTGTAAATTTTCTGTGGTCATTATGTTTGTTTTCTTTATGTTCAACAATAAGCCCACCTTTGCACTTTCCTCCTTTCTTCCTTAGTAGTTGTTCCAAGTCTGTGATGTTTTCGGCTAGTAGTATGGTGTCATCTGTGTATCTTAGATTGTTGATATTCTTTTCTCCTATTTTCACTCCTCCTCCTTCTGTGTCCAACCCTGCTTTTAGTGTAATATGTTCTGCATACGTTGAAATATGTTCTGCATAGGGTGAGAGGATGTTGCCTTGTCTGACCCCTTTGCCAACTGGGCACTATTCTGTTTCTCTATGTTCTGTCTTAACAGTGGCCTCCTTTCCTGTGTAAAGATTCCTCATTAGGACTATCAGATATGTTGGCATTCCCATGTCTTTAAGGGCATGTCATAGTCTTTCATGATCTATGCAGTCAAAGGCCTTGCTATAGTCTATAAAGCATGTTTCTAAATAACCAGTGGTTATAATTGCATACTATGCAGAGGGTACCCTCCGAATTGGAGGGTTCTTCTACAGTTTCTGAGCCCTCATATCTTTGTCCAGGAGAGCCAATTCTGCTTTCTTTAACCAGATTGAAAAGATAGTCCAGTAGAGACTGGAAGAGCTCTGCCCCCAAAAGCCAAGGCTGTCCCAGAAGAATGGTGAACCCTGTGTTTATGAAGGTGGAAACAGATACAGGGAAAATAAGGATCTACTTTGGGAGAATATGTGAGATATGCAAAACCTACTGAAGAGACAACAAAGACAAAACATGTACGCCAACCTTAACTCTGCTGCTGCTTTGATGGGAAAAACCTAAGACATTTTCAGAAGTGTATTCTCAGATGATTGGAATGAAGTTGATAATACCTAATGGCAATGATTCTTACCCTTGTGTGCTCATTTACACTACAATTCCCACTTTTCCTGTCCAATGTATGCAGATGATAGAATTTTTGATAGCATCTAGGGGGAGATGAGGTTGGGAACCACTGGCTTAAGGTCACATTCTTCAGGCACCTGGGTCATCTCAAACAATTGAATAATATGTGAAACAGGAAGGACAGAACAGAAAAGAAAGCATAAGCCTATAACATAATAAGTGCATTGTTCTTAAAAGTTTGTCCATTTCTATGCAACTGAGCAGAGCCAACATTTGACATGGAAAGCAGCTGGGCTTGTTCTTTTAAAGAGATTTCAAAGTCAAATTAGATCACCAGATAATTGGTTACTGACAGAATAGACTCCTCAAATGTGTGGAAACTTTGTCCAAAAGTAAAACATAGGGGCTTAATGAAAGCTAGGAAAAAATATTTCTGGGACTATATTGTTCCAAACACCAACTGGCATGTAATTTCCTGTCACCAAAAATGAGCATTCCAAACCTCAGTGATGCTTGCAGAAAAAACAAAAACAAAACTCTTTGTCTTGATCTGGGGGGGGGGGGGCACAGATCATACTTTTTCAGAAATTCTGTGTTTTTGTCTGGTCCACCTTCAAACAGTTGTGCTACTGTAAAAGGCTGTTTACTATCATTGCTACTAAGTGTTGCATTGCATATGGCCATTTGTGAGTTAAATCTAAATTGTGGCCCTATGATGTTTGATATTTTACAATAAAAGTCTTCCATTGTAGATACCATTTGTTTTACATTTTCTGGAGGTGTTTGCTCAGTAGCCATTATAAAGGAGTATCCTGTCTCTTTGGCCACTTTTTCTATGAAAATGTGTGTATAAAAGTGATTGTGCAAACAAATGACTTTCAAACAGGCATGAGCTGTTCAAAAACATGGCCTCATATGGATAGGGACTGCAGGAGGGATATACATGAGTTTCCTACATATAACATTTTGCAGGGGAGTCAGTTAGGTCATTGATGGGTGGGGGAGGGCTGAATACCAGCCTACCAGGTTCACAAAACCAGTTGTACAATAATACTTTAAAGCCGTATCACATCCTTGAGGTGCATGATGGGCATAGTCACAAACAGTGATGCGTTTGTAAGCTGCAGCTACTGGGGGTGGGTGCAAAATGAAGGCATTGCCTCCTCAGTAAGAATGTTGCCCACCACCCTGAAATTTCCTTCAATCCCCACATTTCTAGCATTGTGGTAACTTAAAACTTCAGTTGAGTATTTTGAAATACAGTTTAGTCATCCAAAGAAAAGGGGCAGGCATAGTTACCAAGGAAGTGCAACCAGCAAATAGAAGAGATTTAGCTGTCAATGGTTTTTGGTGCCTCACCTTCTGCAATGATAGAAATTTGGAGACCTAAGGAACTTTTTGTTTGTAGGGGCAGAATTCTTATTCGAGGTGGCCAGTAGCTTCATCCCTCCCTCCCTCCCCTAGTTATGCCCCTGTGTGAACACTCTTGTAAGTGGAACCCATTTCCAGGATATCAAAACAGATTCACTTTGAGGAACAGGGGAAGATAACAAGCAGCATCCTGGAGACTAGAGGCTGGCAGGCTGATGTGTTAGCAGTAAATGATGCAAAGCTGTACAATGATTCTCTGGCAGGCAATGATATGCACATCATCATTTGGAGCCTTAGAGTGGGTCACACAGCTGTGGAAATGAGAAGAGCAGTTTGGACTTAAGACACTGGGCAGTGGGCTATGACTTGCTGGAAGATTTTTTTACACTTTCCTTCAAGAATAATAATACAGGGAATCTACAGGGAATCTGTTCCAAACCTCCTCTCCCCCCCCCCCCCGGTACGTATGGGAAAAAACTGCCTATGCTGGAATCCTATGGATTCCTATAGGCATCGAGCTTTGTATATACTGCAAGTGAATCCCATTCCTTATGTCAGTGTCATAGCGTATTAAGTATACATGTGGCTTTTACAGAAGATGTGGCACAATGTCATTTCTTTGTTGTGCTGGTACCCCTTCTTAAGAAGTGGCAGGGGCATATCTTTCTAGCTGGACTGGAAGGGAATCACTAAAATGCTTTTTTTGGAAGGAAGGAAGGAAGCAAGCAAGCAAGCAAGCAAGGAAGGTATCCTTCATATTTGGGCAGCATCTTGTTGAAAATGAAGCACGATGATGCAGCATTATCACCAGGGAGTCAAGGACATTAATTTTTAACCAGTGACTTGGCCACTGAGCACAAAGTGACTCAGCAGTCATTGGAACCAGAATGAATGAGTTCTTTTTTCTTTTGCTGGGCTCTAGCAGCTTAGTAACTTTCTCGCTCATGTTCCATCCACCTGACTTTGAGCTGCAGGGAAATGAATATTCCCCCAAGAAAGATGCAGATGTAGTCAGTAGCTGTTTTATTTTATATAATTTATTACTGTAATTACTTGCCTTTCAGCTTATGCAAACAAGCTGAATCTCCCTTTTTTAATTCCTAAATACACATAAACATGCAGACACTTACTTCAAATCAGCCGCCATCAGATTGCAGTTTTTATTTTTATTTCTTTTAGGGCCTAGTTTTTACAAGTGTTGTTGTTGTTGTTGTTCTAGTGCTGTCCAGTGCAAGTAATCAAACCTTGGCAAATCTGAGAGTCAGACACATCAGCCATCAGAAAAGGGGACAGTCCTTTCTAGTTCTTAACTGGGAAGTTCTACAATTGTTTTATTTTAATTGGTTTTAGCCACCTTAAGTTTTGTGTTCAAGAAAGGTGAGAAATCAATCAATCAATCAATCAACCTTCCAGTTGGCGATAGAGAAGAGGTCTTGGAAGTTCCATGTCTGTAGCATCTAAACCTTGCCTGTCTTCAGTCCCAGTTGTATATTTGCCAGTATTCCTTAAGCAAGCATAAAATACCCTCTCCTCACAAAGTCAAGACT
The DNA here is from genome assembly GCA_034509955.1 of Urosaurus nigricauda. Taxonomy (NCBI): domain Eukaryota; kingdom Metazoa; phylum Chordata; class Lepidosauria; order Squamata; family Phrynosomatidae; genus Urosaurus; species Urosaurus nigricauda. The sequence continues at coordinate 248,494,384 of JAOEGL010000003.1, forward strand.
CTTCCCCACCCAAAACCCCTCCACAAAAATCCTTTCTCCCCTCCAATCCCAGTGCATTTTCTTTCAGCAAGCTCTGTCTTTCTGCCTCGTCCAAGGTTTCACTTGTGCCTGAACATTGTCCCATAGAAATCCATTTTCAATTCCAGAGGAGAGGTATTGTACATACAGTACTTCTTTCCAATAAAGCCCACTCTAGATATCCCATCTTTCCCTCTTATTTCTTTCTTTTTCCTCTTGCTTTCTGTGTTTGCATGTCTTCAACGTCCCCAGGCAAGCTAGAGAGAGAGGCTGGAGCAAACTCTGATAAAGCTTCAGTGTTCTCAGACGTGAGCTGAGGATGAGAGGAAGAAAGGTCAGTAACAGAGGCTGCATAAGGCACACCCAAGAGTAGGAACTGGAGAAAGGAAACAGAATTCTGCAAGGTCTGCAGTACCTCTGCAAAGTGGAAAGTGTAAGGAAAGAGCAGGCATCCTTAGAGGGACTTTAAAAATGGTGCAATGGCTCCCACTCAGTCAATCGCAAAACTTAGGACATGGCAAGATTAGTAAGCCAGAATCATAGGCCAACCTGTAGCCTACTTTACTGGTTTAACAGGGAAATGCCAACAGATCTCTCCCTACCCATCCCTTCAATTGAAAGCAAAATATTGTAGCATCTCATTGGTTACATTTTCCTGCTCAAATTATATTTGTGATCACCACAATGGTATTTGAACTATGATTGTGAACAACTAGATATATCAACTGGAGGATTTCATATTGCTCTGCGGCATGATAGGTTTGTCATCTATTTGTCTCGCAGTTCAGCTAATGAATCTGTTTCTTGCCCTTTAGCAGGGATGTAAATCTTCATAAATATAATTCCCGCAGGCAAAAATGAATATCTCTACTATTTTGCCCTTGCCATGGGAAAGTCACTGAAAATTGCAGTTTTCAAATACTCTTCTTAATTTGGCACCTATTCTGTGTGTCCCCCCCCCCCCATGTGGGTTTTTTGTTTTATTTTGTTGCATTTGAAATGGTATTTTCTGAACAGTAAGCAGGTTTTCTGTCCAGAAAACAGCACTTTCTGCACAGAGGACATTTCTGTACAAAAACAAAAACATTTTCTTCACATAAGGGTTATTTTCTCTGCCCCCCCCCTCAGTATTTTTCATGCAGATTAATTTTCAAAATGTGAACATTTTCACCTCTCTAGGATTCTCCTCATCAGGGTTTCCTGTCAGTTGAGAAACATGTGTTTGTGCCATTTTTCAAACATCTTTGAATATTCTTTCTGTTCCTATGCTTTAGGCACCTCTTCTAATGTAACCATCTGAATGTAGGTTCTTGGGAGACATGAATAACATTTCTTGAATTAGAATGAGAAGGGTACAAGATTACCAAGGTTGTTTGTTGTTCTTGTTAAAGATAAAAAAAATAACATTTAAAAAACCAGTAAGATTATGGAATCAGGTTCTCGCAAAATACGAAATTCATTTGCGTTTTTTCCCCCTCAAGTAGTAACAGAACCTGACTCCTTAACCGTCAATAACTTATTATGTTTCAGATCTTTTGTCATACAATTCATGTAATGGGCAGGCACAATTATGTACATTTTATCTCCTCCCTCCCCCCTTCCCCAGCCTGTGTTTTCAGTTGCACCAAGCTTAGCTGCCAATTTGAGTGACTTGATTATTTCTGAGCACAGAAGATATCCTTCTTTTAATGAGTTGGAATTGTGGTCCTGAGGCTATTGAGAGCTATAAATGATTGTCATTGACAGGAGTAAGGGTGCATTGGATGACTTCATTGCATCCACATTTTGAGCAAACTGGCTTGATCTTCAGTTCTCAGGTTGATGTCTGGATGAAAAAATCATTTATTCTTTTGATTCTGCAAAATTCATGACTCAAAACATGTATTAAAGAATGACATAAATTCAAGCATGGGACCTTTTACAGAAACTACATTTAGAAATGTGTGTTTTGTGATAAATTAAAAATTACATATTTAAATGTTTAAATATAAATTGTCATGAACTTTTTAAAAATAGTAAATTAGCACAGAAATTGGTTAGAACAGTATTTTGAATAATATACATGAAATTGACCTGGACTGGAATTATACTGGTCTGTCAGTCCTTAGAAAACATGCATACTTCATTGTAGAACTGTGTGCTTTGCATGTAGACAGTCTTAGGAATAAACTGGCCAATATGTGAAAGACAAAGGTAAAAGTTACATCTTCTTGTTTTGTCTACTTTGTACTCTAGAGTAAGGGCATCAAATTTAATCCAGTATGGTTTGGGTAGAGGGCTGTAACCATCCCCCTCTCACCATTTCAATCTAGGTCAGAAGCTTTGAACTTGCTAACAATCTTGTGTTGAACCATCTCTTACTAGTTAAAGGTTAGATCAAGACTCTATGTTTCATACATTAAGGGCTTCCCCCCCCTCCCAGCTTAACCAGATAAGCAAGATCTCTTGACTATCTCTGTTGCATTTCAGGAGCTGAAGGGACTGCCCATTACTGAAATATGCATAAATTGACATATGCCAGAATCTGGATGCAATCCTGAGCCTTATTGCATGAGAAAACAAAGCTGAAATGGAGTCAGAGAATAGCAGCTTTCTCTGTGCCTTACAGCATAGCATCATGATGTTTCAGTTGTCTTGCAGGAGACAGTAGTAAAAGTGTATCTTTTGTTGATTTCTAGTTGGATTTCAATATGGATTCTAGCTGATTTTTCCAGCTTAAAAAACCCTTCTCTTTTGAAGCCATCTCACATGGGAAGAGAACTGAAGCGTTACAACATCATGCAGTAAAACACAGCAAAAGCTGCTAATCTCTGGCTCCATTTTCATTTCTCATGCAGTGAGGATCCCTGATTCTTTAAAGTAATGTAGCTTTTCAGGTGAATCTCCAACAATTTTTATTTAAATTATCTTAGAGTGGACAATTGGGAAAGGTCCTTCTCAGTCATTCTCAGTCTTGTTTCTCTTTCTGTCTCTCCCATTGTCTTTGAGAGCCACTGACTATCAAGATGGGCAATAGTGGCAAAAATGGGCCATAATGGCTGTCAAGGTCCAAGGCATGGGTGGTCTGAATACCAGGGTGGGCTGCCAGGGCCAGGATTGTGGATGGTGAGCTAAGGCCTGGAACCAACAGGCCAAATGAATTGGCTTCCAGCCACTTTGTGGGCATGGTGTTCAAATGAACCATTCCTCCAAAGCAGCCCAAAGCCATGCTCCAGTCCTTTGGACCAGAGCAAAAAAGGAGGCAGGAGAATCCCACCCCTGGCAGCATAGATTGGGCCCTGCAGGCACAGCCTGCTTTGGGAGTGGGCCATTCAGTCAGCCGTCTCAACCCACTAGTGACTGGAGCAAACTCAGTCTGCTCTATTCCCCCTCCCCCTGCTGTAGCACTTAGAGAATCTAATAGGTAGGAGGTAAGGTCAGGAAACAGACCAAGGTCTAAGCACAGCAAGGCAGAGTTCCAGAAGTCCAATGGACCAGAGGAAAGAGGGAGAGTCAAGGACCAGACCAGGTCTAAACACAGCAAAGCAGAAATCCAGTAGTCCAATGGGCCACAGGCAGTCAGAAAACAGACTATGGTCTAAACACAGCAAGGCTAGCCAAACAAGATGAAATGCAACGAGAGCAGCTGTAGGTAGTTGTGGCAAGGGTTGAAAGACCAATGCAAACCTTAAATGGCTGTACCTCCAGCTGCTCCAGCTGCCCTGCATTAATAGAGCCGGCTGTGCCTATTGGCTCAGCCCTGATCCATCCAGGCTCTGGCAGCTCAGGCCTGGTCCTGCAAAGATTTCAGGAGTAGGACTCCTGCAGCCAGAAATCCTATCCTGCAATGACTTACGTGGGTAGACTCTTAAAGTGGCATCATATATTATCACAGAACTTAAATCTGCAAATTAAGTGATACCTTCATTTGCCAGCCAGCATTCAGAAAATATATCATGTAAGATTTCGAAGCCTCAGTGGCTTCTTCATCAAACAAAGATGTTAAAATTCATACAGGAGAAGAAAGTTCTGGTACTGTTCTGTTGCTATTGAAGTTGGAATTTTATTGTCTATCTTTTATTTCCCTTTGTTCCTGGTCTTCACATGGCCAAGAAGAGGAATGGCCTCTGCCTGTATTGATATCTCTCCAGACCATCTTAAATGACAACAGAAATAACACCTTATACAAATTGTAGGCTTGTGACTTAATACTGTCACTTTGGTTTTCCTGTATGGTTTTAACAATTTTGCCTGATGAAGAAGCCAGGCAATAACAGTATCACTCATTTGTGAATTTGGGGGTTTGTTTTATTTTGCTGTATGGCCAACATGACTACCCTGAATATGCTTCATATATTATCATGTAACTTAAATTGATTAAACAGGAACTACTCCAGTAAAAAAAAATTAAAAAAAATTTTTTTTATTTTTGTAGAGCTCTTGACAGTCTTAGGAGATATACAAGAAATATGATCAAGAATCGTAGTAGTAGAATTAGTAGTAGCTACAGTAATGGATAACAGGATATTTGAAAGATGCTTTGAAAAAACATACACATCCTCCATGTCTAGTAAAACTTGGGCATTATGTTAGAAAGAGCAGCAATGCTATCTTATAATCATTTCCTGGTGGAAGGGACAATTGGGAGCTAAGGCACTGTTTAACAATCACCATGTATATAACCATAAGAGCAAAGTTAGTCTGATGTAAAGAGTTTCATGTAAAGCATTTATTTGATGCATTTATGACTTTTTATGTAAAGTGTTATCAATGTAAAGCACTGGCTAATATTTACATTTTGTCTTTTTTTCCCCCCCAGCCAATGTTTTCAGTTGCACCAAGCTTAGCCACCAATGCTTCAACGGCCTTTAACCCCTACTTGGGGCCTGTCTCCCCTGGCTTAGTCCCAGCAGAGATCCTGCCAACAGGACCGATGCTGGTTGCAGGGAATCCTGGTGTGCCGGTTCCTGCTGCAGCAGCTGCAGCAGCACAAAAGTTAATGAGGACTGACAGACTCGAGGTAGGAAATAACGTGTCATAAATTGTTCTGACTCTTGCTCATTTTTAATAGCAATGCCACATAAATAGCTAACACAAGAAGGTGCTTTGGCATTTAAGGCAAAATTTCTATGGAGGTGAGGTAATGATGTGTCTGTAATGCTTTGGATGGGCAGCATAGTCCTGGCTACTCATCCAAAATGTTGTGGATATAGGGTGCTACAGGATTAGGCAAAAAATGTCTTCTGATGGCTGACCTCAGAGATCACTGGCAGAACAGTTGAGCAGCTGAACTGTTGTCTTAAGTAAGATCTCCCGGCAGAAGGGCCAAAATAGGAGTGAAGAAGAGAGAGGCAGGGAAGATTAAAGAGACCAAAGCCTCTTCCAGCCCAGGGACATTGCTGCAATCTTATCACAAATTCTGGGCAGAGTGTGTTAGGGCATACAGATGAGGTGTACGCCTGGAAAAAGGTCTTTGCGAAGAGTCTACATCTCTTAGCTGCAGAGAAAATTTCCTTCCACACACAGGTTGCAGCCTTGAGCTCCCAGCTTGGAAGAATGACAGACAGTGAGACTTCACTCAAAACGTGGGCTTTTAATCTTTATTGCAGAGCTATATACAAAGATTGCACTGAGTACCAGACTGCCGTCTTGGATACTCACAATTATACAGACCAACAAAGTGCTTTGCCAACCACCGACCACAACAACCCGACCCAACAACGGAGATAGTCACCTTCTTCCTTATATAGGTAGTCTTCCGGGAAGCCATGTGACAGTCATGCCACCCTAGTACCTCTTGCATCATAATGCACCCATGGTACACTGCTGGCGGACTTCACCTTCTGTGCATGTTGCATCAGATTTCCCATGATTCACATCTCATCAAATGCTGACGCATGTACCTGCCACTTGAACTGTAGAAACTTCTGCTCCAGTTCCACCTAGTGGCCACATCCATGTCATTTTCCAGACCAGTGTGCCACATGGTCCTGACAGAGTGACTGTAGTCCCAAGTAAAATATATTTTCACATTTCGTGATCCATGGTGACAAAGGGGTATCTCAACACATTGATATATGCTGTAGGGGGAAAAGCAACCATTGCAATTTATTTATTTTATATTTATGTGCCGAAAAGAATTCTTTTGCTCAAATTTTAGGGAAAAGCACTAGGGGGATAAGCCAATTTGTTTTGTAAATGAAGAGTGTTATTTGCCTATACAAATTCCCAGAAATCTTCTCATTTTCTGGGAAAAAGTATTCTAAAATGATATAAAAATATTTAAAAATTTTGCAAAAACTCTTGTGATCTCACCCAACAGAGAGAAAACTAGATTTTTATTTTATTTTTGTATGCAGGAAAAAGATATGTAACAAAGAGTCATAAAAAGAATGTGGGTCTGCAATTGCCCAAATTGTTGTACGAACCTCTTTCTTACCTGTTTTATAAAAGAGTATTTATTCTTTATGTGCCTTTATGTCCCCCACATACTTTGGATTATGGTAGTCACCTATATTGTCATAAGTCACTATCATTAATTCTCAGTAGTTGATAAGTTAAACGGAAATGTTAATGAGCCACTGCATTTCCCTGAACTTGATTAACATGCAAATTGTTCCTGTCTTTATATGTTCAAATGATAGCTCTCTATTAGTTTGAGTTTTAAAATTATCTTCTCATTATTGTTATTTTTGCACATTTGATGCCAAATGCTTGGGAATGTCACCTGTGAAATGGTGATTTCGTTTCCACTCCATTCATCACAGTGTTATGCATCACAACAATTCTCTGATGGACTGTCACATGTGCTTTGTTAAAGCAGGAGTGAAAGTACAGTAGTATGGCTCTGGGAACATCTGAAGCTTCTCATGTTTGTTTTTGTAGCTTGTCCTAACTCCTGGGACGACCCATTTTCTGGAGAGATGAATTGTGTCTCCTTAAAACATTAAGTGTCACGTTATCTTTACATAGATTGCAAGGCGCTGTTTAACATGTTTTTAAAGAAAATTAAAAACCAGCAGAAGCTTTTCATTCACTTCTTTGTGTTTTCAAAAACATTTTTGGCAGTCAATATTGCACTTGAAGAGTCCCTGTGGCAGAAAATTGGCTCTCGGACTCATGGCTGTTCCCAATCTCTGTTTTATATCAGTCATCATGTGATCTTACACAAAGATGGAAGAGTTTGACTATTTAGTAATACTGGACATACTTGTATTTGGGTTTTGCAAAAATAAAGTTATAATAATATTAGGGAGAGGTATGCATCTGGGAAATATGAATCTACATAAAGCTAAGTTTGAATTTTAGTGGCAAACCCAGTAATTCATGGCTAAAGGTTATTATCCCTGCCCTAGACCCACTGGCTGTAAACTGACATGAATGAATTATTGTTAGTGGTATAGCTAAAACATGGCAAGGTTACATTTTTTGCATTATAGCTCTTAGAATCTCCTTGCTAGCATAGCCAAGCTGATTGGAGGATTTTGCGAGTTACAGTACAACAGAGTAATTTTACAAAGCTCTTGAATTTATCCACTATCCTACCTGGGTAAGAAACAATCATTGACAACCTTTGTCATTTCAATTACATTCTTATTTTGACACATCTGTCTCAAACCTCATCTTTGTTATTTATCAGTTTTTGCTATAAGTGTTCTTCCGCTTTAGCTGATATTGTCCTTTGTCCTTATCAGAGAATGTTTGACAAGACTTTTCAGCATCTTACTACATCCTTGGGCAAGTAGGCTGAAAGCCAGCCTTATGCCATAGCTTGATACTGCACTAAACTAAGTTACAAATTAAGACCCTCTTCTGACTGGCCATTAAGGCCAGCCTGGGAGTGGAGTTGGGGCATCGCATCCAGATGACTGATGCCCTGACTCCACCCCCAGGGTGCCATGACACCATGCACCTCTCCACATGGTGTGCGACATCATGGCTCTCATCCAGCACTGTGTCCATACAACGCAGTGACGGAGTGCCACACAGCCACGGCAATGCCGCTATGGCACCCTTTTGAGGGTACAAAAAGGAGCCGATTTTTGTGGCTCCTTTTTGAACCCTTGAAAGGCCGAGGCATGAGGCTGCTGTGGGTCCATGGCATGAGGCTGCTGTGGCCCTAAGCCAGGGTTAAAAGGGACAGTCTGTAGAGCCCCTAATTCTGCTTCATGCTGGTTTGTCACACTTTCATCATGACCTTTCAGTAAGTGAAACATAAATGCTAAAGTCCAAATCTGATGCAGGCATAATAATCATGGTGATAAATATTTGTCGCAATAGTTTCTTCCTATGCTATTTTCCATGTATATTCCATTGTTACTGTCGTTAATTGTGTGCCTCCACCTTACATCAATCCTAAAGTTAGCATAGGGTTTTCTGAGCAAGATTTGTTTGGAACAGATTTGCTATTACCTTCCTCTGAGGCTGAGAGAACGTGACTTGCCCAAGGTCACCCAGTGGGTTTCATGGCTGAACAGGGATTTGAACTGGGTCTGCCAGAGTCCTTGTCCAACACTCAAACCAATATACTATTCTAGTTCTCAGTGTCACATTGTAATATTCTTCAAGGTGGAATAAAAAAACTATGAACTAATAAGAAATAACTGTTTAGTGCTAACAGTGACCTCTTGCCTTATCCTATATACAGAGGGGGAAAGAACTCCTCAGCCAGTGTAGCCAGTAGCTTTGCTGGCAGCAAGATTCCAGGAGTTTTAATCCAAAAGGTAAACTTTAAAACATCTGACTACTCCAGATGCACATCAAAATCATAGCTTAGCTTGTTGAGTTAAACCTTGCCCCACAGAGTATATACTCAGTATTACTTAATTTGCTTTGTCATTCAGCAGGCAGAGTTGGTACAGAACTGGGGAAACACATGCTACCATTTTTTTTTTCATTATAGATTTAACCATGATTCACAAAAAATACTGGGGCCTGATCTAGATTGGCAAAAAGAAGTGTGTTCATGGCTGCATGAAACTCTAGCCTTTAGATAAGAAAAAGGGAAAGTGTGCCATGAAAACGCTGTTTTTGCGTTTTAGGGGAGAAGAAGCACCTTTAAAAAAGTGCTGGTTTTCCCAGCTTCTTTTTTAAAAACTGCGGAACAGCACAGCTCCATCTAAAGGCTGCGGTGCAGCTGCTAAGCATTAAGGAAAAGGCAACTTCATGTCACACTTTCCTGCCAATCTAGAAAGACCCAAGTATCATGGTTTGGAGAATCTAACCCAGAGTGTATAAATATCTCATAACTATAGCACTTTGATTTCACTTCAACTGCTTTGTCTACATTTTATGGAATCCTGGGATTTGTAAGATCCCACCTCTCAATTAAGAAAAAACAAAAAACCTTTGTGAGGTGCAGTATTTAGAGTTCTCTACCAGAGAGATCTCCTTTGGGGAAGTGCTCTAAAGAACTGTAAGATCCCAGTATTCTGAAGATACAGCCATGGCAGTTAAAGGGATCTCAAAATACTGTAATTATGCACTATGGATATATCCTCAATAAGGCAAAGCAAAACCACTTCAACCCATGCTTTCACATACTGGTTTTTGTCCTATCCTTCACCTTGATTTGGATAAAATGCTTAGCCATGGTTAAGAAAATCAAAGATCCATCAAGTATTATATCTATACATTGCCACAGCATTGGCAATCCCATTATTTTGTTTGTTTCAACTCCTGTTTTCTTTTACCTATTTTCTTTTCACTGTGACTAGTACCATGCAGAAATGTCTGGGATGGGGGTGGGGAACAATACAGACTGACGTTTTACAGAGTAAAATTAACAGTTTGAACTGCATCAAAAAACAACAACCATGCCACCAGACATCTAATTTCACACAAGTCACATGCATGAGAAAGCTTTCCATTTGTTGTCAGTTCCCATAAGGAAAACATCTAAAATAGCACCTTAGTACTTGTGAATTGTGAAGAGAAATTGGCTGGTTGCATGGGGAAATGGCAGGGCTGGGCCTTCATATAATCTGTGCTATTTTATCAGTAATGTTTCTCAGATGCTCTGGTGTGAGATCATGTTTACTGCTAAAAGTGTGTAGAGTGAAGACATTATGTTAGAATCACAGTTCTGGTTACACATACAAAAATCTGTTTTGGGGGAATAGTTTTATATTAAGTCAGACTATTGTTTTAGCTGAACTGATACTAACAGGTCTGATTGTATTCCTAAAGAAACTGTTCACATTGCTCCTAGTCTGATCCATTAATTGGTGATAGGAAGGAATGAACCAGAACTTGGCTTTAATATTTTTTAAAAAATATCCGTAATTTGTAAACAAAACAAAACAAAACAAACCCCACAATAATTATAAAAGTAATTGTTTAACCATTGTCATATTTGCATAGTTTGAATAACAAGTACTGATCAATTTTAATTTAAATCTTTTATTTTTGAAGGGTAGTTTTTTAGAAGGGATGTCATTTGGGACCTTTTTAATAATTCAATTTGATTTTTCTAACAAACATAATTAAAAACAATTTAAAAACAGATAAAACCCTTAAAACAATATTCAAAAATATTGTTAGTAATGATTTGTACACTAAATTTTTCAACAGTGAATAAATCAGTTTTTAAATGAATATTAGCATTAACTGACATCTTGGTCTGGACTGAATCTGGGAGGACTTGTGTGCAAACTATCCATTAGGCCGTTGAACTATGGAAGCTGTCTTATACATTTTAATCAGCCTATCCATATGTCAGAAGTATAGCCTACAAAACCTCTTGAACTTGTAGCCTGGGGTGGGAATCATACAGCTCTCCAAATGTTGTTGGATTGCAATTCCTGTCAGTGCCCAGCCAGCATAGTCAATGGTGACTAATGTTGTGAGTTGAAATCTAATAGTATCTCAAGGACTTCATGTTTCCCACTTGTACTGCATCCTAATGAGTGTCAGGCAGGGTCAGTTTATGAGTCACTTCTGAGTTACCCACTGTGGTTAAAAAAAAACTCTGAAATTACAGGGAAGCCAGGAAAAAAGCTTCTGAACTAAAATAGGCTACAGTGGCTGAGGTGATTTATACAGGTATCCAGATGCTGGCTCACTGTTCTGCTCTCTTGCTGGATGGCTGGGGGTGCTTTGTGTCGTCACTTTGCTAACAACACTTGTGTCAACAAGTACCACATCAAGAGTCAGTGTAGTGCAATGGTGAGAATGCTTGAGACCAGGGCTCAGATCTCCCTTTAATCAGGAAATGTGCTTTATAGCCCTGAGCCAATTGATAATGTTTTAGCATACTTCTTCATATTTAACAGCTACATGATTAATAGGTTACTATGGTCTTGCATGATTATCTGCAATGAAAAAAATCAAATTAATTGCAGAGAACACCAGTACAAAACTGGAAAACTCCACTTTGTTGATTCTTACTCTCTCTAGAAGCCAAGATGACTGCCGTATTTTGGACACAGAATGAGAAGATGTTGACTCACTAGAAAATACAATAATGCTTGGTTAAGGTAGAAGCCGATAGGGAAAGAGGAAGACGACATTATAGATGGATAGATTCAGTCAAGGAAGGCATGACTTTGCATTTGCAAGACTGGTTCAGCACTGTTGATGATAGGGCCTCAAAATAGTTTCTGTGGTGCTTTCATCTTAAAGGCCTAGAATGGGGAAGGGAACTGGGAAAGGCTGAATGAGCACCTAGACAAAGGAAGGGAAAGTCCAGTTAGAAAAAGAAAATGGAGAGCACAGCAAAAAAGAAATAACATTGAGGTAGAGAGTTAGTGTCTTCCATTTCCTAATGCTCATAGTACTGGTTTCTTCTACTGTTTGTCCATAACAGCAAAATACATGCTAGCCTGCACTACACTGGGAAGGGCTGTAAAGAATAGTTGTGTATTCAGCTTGCACCTAAATACAAGAATTGCAGAAGTTGTATTTTACATAATAAAAAGAGTATTTTACATAATAAATGTTGCTATCCTAAATGCTGTGTTCCACATGACATCTTTGAGCAGTGTGAATGAACATGGCCAGTGTTAATCTACATGTGCATACCCCCCTGCCCCCCCCAAAAGTCTTGGACCCAAGATAGACGGGCAATAAGTGGCATGGCAGCAGCGATTCTAGGGTTAGGGACTGTGCACCAACTGCACAGTCCCTAACCCTAATTCGTGCCAGCAGCGGCATCATGGCGGTGTCCCGTCCACACAGGCACCGCCATGATGATGCGCGTGTGATGTGTCTGCATCGCCCTACGCAGCTTACAGCTTCCTGGCGGCATTGCCGCAAGGAGCTCCAAAACAGAGCTCCTTCTGGGCATGCGGGTCATTCCTGCAGCAACTACATGGCCATAGGAATGATCCTGAGGAGAAAGGGGCTGCCCCTTTCTCCTCTTTAGCACCAGGGTGCAGTGGGCGCCTAAGGCACAAGGGCACCCATTTCCAGGCCAAAGACAAGCAGCATTTTGCCGCTTTTTTTTGGCCTGGGAAAATGCCAGATTAGGGCCCCAATCCAGGGCAAAAAGGGGCACCACAGAGCCACCTATCTGTACAGCCCTTTGGAGACCACTTTGCATTGTAATGTAGTCTCGGAGAGGTGATTTTGAACCATGTAAGGAAATGCCCATGGATTTCCTTTGCTTATGCCCTCCCCTCATCCAAACCCTGGATTTAAGCAGGCAACACTGATTGGATCCAGGACAAGCTGTTAACTATGAGCTGAGCTGTGTGGAGTGACTGTTGCATTGATTAGCGACCTGAGGCAAACACAGCAAGGAGGATGCAAGGAAACTGAAATGGCTGGAGGTGGTTTTCCTTTTCAAGGCTAATTGGGCAATTTTCGATCTGCTGCTGCTGTGTTGCAGAGTTCAGGCAGCCTTCTCTCCAGAGTTGGGCTCACGCTCTGCTGTGTGTTAAGTAGGGCAAGGGGACGTGGCTGTCATTTTTGCAGTTCTCCAAGACAAAACTCTGCCAAGCCAGCAAGTGATCTGAACTTTTTGTCCTTCTAGGGGTTTGGTTGCTGCTTCTCCAGAGGGTGGTACTTTTTGTTTTGATTATGAATCATCATTGCCTGTTCAGCAATCATAAGATCTTTCACACTATAAATAGACAACAGTTCTTTTTTTCTGGGGTCCATTTTCTCTCCCCTTCTCCTCAAGTTTACATTCTTGCTTTGCAGGTAGGTCTAGAACTTGGGAAAATTCCTTTTATGGACTGCGACTTCCAGAATCCCTCAGTCAGTATATTTAGTGGTTATATTGGTTGTGGAATTATGAAGGTTTTAGTTGGGGGGGGGAGTTTGAGTAAGTCTCTACTCCCATTTCACAATTGAAAACCAAGGCAAAATGATCATGACACCTCCAAGCACTTAATTTGTCCATGACAAAGATGGAAAATTGTATCTCCAAGATCAAAGACTAACAGGAAAAAAAGAAAACCCTAAAATAACTTTTTTAAAAAGGCTTGGTCAGCACTTGTTAGCATTTGGATTGGAGACTGCCAACTGATGCCACGTGTTGTAGGCTTTATTTGCTGCACAGGGTTGTTGACCTTTGGCTTAGAGAATTTTTGCTGTTACCACTGATCTTGTGCTAGCAGAATGGTAGGCCCTCTTATAAGGTACAGAGGGTAATATTATGCTTCCTTACATGATCTCGTGGTGGTAGTATGGGGCTTTATCTCAAGTCAGATGATATCAAAATTGTATTGAGCCTAAGTAGATCTGAATACTGTTGCCAGTGCCTGGATGGGAGACTATGAGGAATTCTAGGTATAACACTTTATGTTCCATGTGGCAAAAGCAGAGAGATATAAGGCATGGAAAAATTAAAGCAGCATTAGAGAATGCCTTCTGCAGCCAGTGGTGTTCCCAGCTGGCTTGTAACCAGGTGAGGGGAGTTGGGCTTCCAGGGGGAGGCTTATGAAGGTGGAGCCAAAAGGGCAGCCCCCCTCATGCCTTTTGAGGCAACTGGGGGCAGTGGCAGTGGTGGTACATTGTCCCTCTTTCTCCATCCTGGGCTTTTTCCCTGGAGATGGAGCTAGAGATGGAGCAGGCTCCAAGAGTATGGGTGTGCCCCTCCTGCCCTGAAGGAGCAGGAGGGTCCAACTGGCTGTCGTCCTCCCCTCTGGGTGTCACCTGGTGTGGTCCACACCTCCTTCACCTGCCTTCCAGTGACACCACCATCTGCTGCAGAGTATGTGTGTGCCTGAGAATCACTGTAGCATGTGGAGAAGAGAAGGTTCAGAGGTGATGTGATAGCCCTGTTTAAATATTGGAGGGGATGCCCTATTGAGGAGGGAGGAAGCTTGTTTTCTGCTGCTCCAGAGACTAGAACGCAGAACAATGGATGAAAACTGCAGGAAAAGAGATTCTACCTAGACATTAGGAGGAACTTCCTGACAGTAAGGGCTGTTTGACAATGGAACACACTCCCTCAGAGAGTGGTGGAGTCACCTTCCTTGGAGGTCTTTAAGCAGAGGCTGGATGGCCATCTGTCAGGGATGCTTTGATTTGGAGTTCCTACATGGTAGGGGGTTGGACTGGATGGCCCTTGTGGTCTCTTCCAACTCTATGATTCTATGAGTTTCTCCAACTATATCATTGTGAATCCCCCAAATAAAGAGAAACGTGTGTTAACAAAAATGAAAAATACAGAATTATTGGCTCTGTTAAAATCAGTCAGGCTTTCTCTGATTTTTCAGTGAGGGCTAGACACCTAAAGAGAGCCCTGGTGGTGCAGTGGTTAAATGCCTGTATGCAGCCACTCACTCACAAACCAGAAGGTTGCGAGTTCAATTACCAGCAAAATGGCTGAAGCTCGACTCAGGCTTGCATCCTTCCAAGGTTGCTAAAATTAGTACCCAGATTTTGGGGGCAATTAGCTTATACTTTGTAAACCGCTTAAGGAGTGCTTAAGTGCACTAATAAGTGCTATAGAAATGGACTTGCTATTGCTGTTGCTCTGGCGTTAAACTTCTAAAGTTTCCAACTTACACAATTGTTGATCTCATCTCATAGCCACGAATAACACATATAGACACATACCATCCTTGCTACTAAAGTTGTTCCTTTTTATTTATTTGGAAAAGTTACTTATTTTGAACGACAGCTTCCAGAATCCCCCCAAAAGCCTGGCAAATGGCTGTATTGGCTGGGAGATTCTGGGAGATGTCTAAAATAAGGTCCGATACACACAGGCAGGAAGCAGTGTGGCGGCGCCAATTCTAGGGTTCTGGAATGCACAGCAACCACATGCTCTGGAAACTGAATCCCTAAAGATGCCGTCATCATGGAGGCCTCCCATCCACATGGGGGCTGACATGATGATGATGATGACGCACAGTGTCCGGACATCGCTGGCAGGAAGTGGTGTCATGTTGGCACTGCTGCCTGTTTGTGACATCACAAAAAAGAAACCAATCTAGGCAGCTTCTTTTTGGTGGGGCAAAAACGGGCAGTACGGAGCCACCCATTTGTACAGCCCATAACTTTTCCAAGCCCTGATACTTCTGTTCAACTTAAGAATGCAAAGTGTGTCCACGGAATTCATCTTTCTGAAGAAGAAAGGAAGGAGAAAGCCTCATCTTTGACATACTGATATACTGTGTTGAAAATTAAGCAACCAGTGCAAAGAAAAAAATTGCTTCCTGCCCAAATGGATGAACACTCCCCCAAATTCAGTTTCTTTATATTTTGCAGAAATGTTTCACTGCACAATTAATCTTTGTGTTAAGCAACACACACATTCATACATACAGCAAACACCCAAAGATAGGATCATAGTTCAAAAAGATGTGAACAGCCCATCCAGTGCTTAATTTGTTTTAAAAAATTGCCCATGGTTCACTCATGAACCATGATTGAAAAACCTTCTAGTAAAATAATGTGTCAACAGATTATTGTTGACAAGCAACATGATTTTATGGAAAATTGGTCATATATATATATATGGGCATTTTTTATTTGTTTAGAACTTTTATCTGCTACAAGATTTGTCTGAAACTTTGGGCTTAATTTCATTACCATCTTTGGAAACATCAGTGAGGCAACTCATCACCACTGACTGAAATGGAGGGGACTACAGTTTTTATGCTTTCTTTCTGACTGGAATCACAATAGCATGGGCATCCAAATTGACTATTACAGTAGAAAAATTGTGGATTCTTTCATTTTAGTGTTTCTTTTGAGGTTGTATTTTTCCTTGTCCAAATATTATGTACAAATTTACTGAACACATATACCTTTGAAAAAAGTCAATAAATAATGTTTTTTTAAAAAAAAATCCCTCCAAGAAAGCAATAATCACAAATTGCATAAAAAAGTGCCCTCACACCTGCACACATTTTTCATTTTGCAAAAGGATCTGCAGCTCCTTTGAGACTTAGCAAAATTCATTGTAGCATAAGCTTTTGTAGACTTGGTCAACTGCATCTCAAAAAGTAAACCAAGGCTGGACCTGCACCGCAGAAATAATGCAATTTGACACCACTTTAAAGGTCATGGCTCCATGCTATGAAATTCTGGAATGTGTAGTTTTGTTGTGGCACCAGAGCTCTCTGAGAGAGAAGGTTAAATATCTCAAATTATAAATCCCAGAGCTCCATAGCATTGAACCACGGCAGTTAAAGCTGTGTCACACTGCATTATTTCTGCAGTGCAGATGCAGTCACGTCTATGAAAGCTTATGCTACAATGTCTTTTGCTTAGTTATTTTCAAAGGTGCTACAATATCCCTTTGCATACTGGTATTCCACACTAACATAAGTGTTGTTGTTGTGTGCCTTCAAATTGTTTCTGACTTATGGCAGCCTCAAGGTGAATCTATCAAAGGATTGCTTTTGCCTTTGCCTTTCTCTGAGGCTGAGAAAATGTGACTTTGCCAAGGTCACCCAGTGGGCACCCATGGCTTAGCAGGGATTTTGTACTCTGGTATCCAGAGTTGTTTTCCAGTGCTCTCAAATGACTATATCACTCTGGGTTATACCCACATACATTAAAAACAGCTCTTCCAAACACAGATAAATCTTTGAAAATGCAACAAAAATGTCATCTGGACCAACAAGGATTTAAATTATTTGTAATTTCTTGCATGAATGAAATAAAGGAACTGACTTCATAAAGGTGTGGAAAGCTCTAGAGCCTGGCCATCGATTATCTTTTTTTAATGGGACACCCAGCCCTGAGGCAGAATGAAGCTGCTGTACATCAGGCAACAAAATGTCATTTACTTTGTTATTTATTGTATTTTTACTGCCAGAAATGTAGAGGTGCTCAAAATTTGTTGTTGTGCCAGAATTATTGGGCTAGCTTTGGGTATTACAGACCTTGATTTAGCTGGATATGGAGTGCCATGTGCTACTCTGCCTCAGGCAGTAAAATCTCTTGGGATGTTTCTGTTCCCTTTAAATATCAATACCAATTCTCAAGCCCTGCTGGCCTTTTTGCATATATGATAGCATCCTTAATATCAATAATAAAAGAAAGCAATTTTAAGAATAAGAATAAGAATAATAGCAGCAGCGACATGCATAAATGAACGCATTACAACAGTGAGAAAGGAAAATATGGACAGGAAAAAAGCATTACAGTATATGTATGTTCACTCCCTCTCGTGGTGAGATCTTAGAATAGCTGGCTGACATAGTTCGTGGTTAATTTAAAACAGAGAGAAAGAGATTACACTTTTTGAAGCTAAAATTGATTATTTAGCCAAGCTAGAAATAGCTTGCTTCTGCTTTTAAATCTGGGAAGTTAATAGTGACCAGATGCCGTTATTTCAAAGGCTATTTCAAAGGAAGGAACTGGCAAAATCACCTTGACTATTCTTTGCCTAACAAAACTTTGTGAAATTCATGGCGTCAACATAAGTCAACAAGCGACTTGAAGGTACTTTCACAATTGCTCACACAAGTTAAAACAGCACATGACACTCCAGACAGAGAATGAGAAAAGCCTTTTAAAAGAAATATAAACATGATTCCCATCCTCTCCTAAACAATATAACAGTGGATTTTGAGTAATTGTCTCATAGTGGGGGAAAATGAGCTTAGGTTCTACAAAGAGTTCTTGTAACACCTTTGAGACTAACTGAGAGAAAGAAGTAGGTATCATAAGCTTTTGTAGACCTAACTCTACTTCATAAGATTCTGTAGTCTGGTTTGTAGCAGTAAGGTTTCATTTTCTGATATAGCAGTATAAAGAATTCAGCTTACAAGGCATGACAGTGAGTCAGTTTAATACTAGACATTGCCTCAAGGTGGAAAAAAACAATTGCTTGAATGCACCTTAGAATTACTTGCAGAGAGGTCCTGGTCACTTTTGTTTCATTGTGTCTCATTTTCTCCGTTGAAATAACTCCACTTGCCCTTTAATTCCATCCTAGGTATGTCGAGAATATCAGCGTGGCAATTGTAACAGAGGAGAGAACGATTGCCGGTTTGCTCACCCTGCCGACAGTGCAATGATTGATACCAATGACAACACCGTGACTGTTTGCATGGATTACATCAAGGGGAGATGTTCAAGGGAAAAGTGCAAATATTTTCATCCTCCTGCACATCTGCAAGCTAAGATCAAAGCTGCCCAGTACCAGGTCAACCAAGCAGCGGCTGCTCAGGCAGCAGCTACGGCTGCAGCCATGGTAAGTCCAGAAATTTTGCAAAACAGAAACATTGTCAGCTCCAAAACACAATTAACATTTTAACACTCCTTGCTGGAGGACATGATTGTTCAGGTATCTCATCCCCTCAATATTTCCATGAGCTTTCAAGCAAGAGCTGCTCATAAGTAGTTTCGAGTGTTGCTTAAATAAACCAAGTTCTTTTGGAAATCAATTGAGCTTCTGCATATATAGATATGTGTCCAAATGTATGTACTGTAACTATGTGTACCTATCATTCCCATATGCATTTAGTGTGATGATTCACATACAATGGGCCCTTGTTATCAGCTGGGGTTTGGTTCTAGGACTCTCCGTGGATAACAAAATTCATGTATGCTCAAGTCCCATTAAATATAATGGCACAACAAAATGGTGTTCCATATATAAAATAGAAAATCAAGGTTTGCTATTTGGAATTTATACTTTTTGAGAATATTTTCAAACCGTGTATGCTCAAATCCATGGATTAAAAAACCCATGGATAGGGAGTGCCACTGTACATGTTTTTGTCTAGCCAGTTGCATATATACCTATCAGGATGAGCCCAGACTCAGAGTTTTTCATATTATCAACTACTTAAGAATTATACAAGACACTAGTGCACTCCTCTCATAATCTATTATTTCTTGTGCTCTGTTTCTTGGTTTTGGTGTGTTTGTGTGAGGGTAATATCTCCTTAGAGAATACAAGCTTTTGCATAGTTGATCTCACACTGCTTCACTTCCTGCCCATTGGATCACCTTTTCTTCTTTCTTATGGTTTTCATTATCCCTGTGGTGTATCCGCATTACACGGTTTTATCATTTTCATACCATCTCCCTCCATCCTAAACAAACTTAGAACTTGTAATTTGGCAAGGTACCTGGAATTCAGATAACTAGTCAATTTCCCAGATTTCTTATGATGGAGCCATAACAGTTAACAAGGTATGGAACTGTTATAAAACTGATATAAAATTCTAGTGTGGATACAGTTTGTATCTGTATCAACACTTATTATTTTTTACAGAGGACCGGTTTGTGTGATTTTACTTGTACTTCAGGTTGTGTTGTTTTATTGCCTGCTAGTTTTTTCTAGCAGCTGCTAATATTTATTTCTTTATTGCACTTATATCCTGCCTTTCTCCAAAAAGGGTTCAAACACAGCTGATTCATGAATCTAGACACTAGCTACTTCAAAAATCTATTCCAGGTTTCTGTTTCAAATGTAGTAAAAAGGATGCAGGTGCAATGGCATATATTCAACAATTACTATGAAAACCAATTCCCCCCTCCCCACCCCTCCCCTAAAATTGACCCACAGTTCCAAACTGGAAACATAAAAGTTTAGTTTTGGTGCAGTGAAGAACAAAGGAATACGAAATGCTAATCTGGAATAAGAATGTGACAAGTACTCATTGATACTTCATTGTTTAGTCAAGAAGGTGTACCTTGACATACTCTCAAGAAGTAAAACAGCTGTAAGAATTCTCTCACTTCAGGACTTAATTAGTAGAAATCCATTGGTGCAAACTTACATATGGTTTTTTGCATAGAAAAGGCATTTTTGGGGCAGAAAATGTGTTTGAGGTAGAAAATACTATATCTCAAAGGTATTTTCTCCTCTTCAAAAATTTGTACAAAAACTACAATTTCTTTCTACCAGAAGTATTTCTTTCTGTTTGGGAAAACTACCATTTTTTTCTGCAAAGGAATTTGTTCATTTGCTCAAATCCTGCAATTTTAGCAAATACACATAAGTTGCTCTTTTTTTGTGAAAAAGCATTTTCTGCACAGGAAAAGAATGTGTATTCTTGTTGAAATGATTTCTCCCAGTGAAATCCAAGAGCATGAATAGAATTCAGAGATGTAGCTATGCTAGTCTGGAATATTAGTATGTGAAGGTGGAGAGCATCTGGATAAGAATCAAAGGGGAGGGAAACAACAAGGGTGTTACGGTGGGAGTCTACTACAGACCCCCAAGTCAGACTGAGGAATTGGATGATATCTTTCTAGAACAGATGACCACACAGTCAGAAAAGAGAGATGTAGTAGTGATAGGCGACTTCAACTATCCTGATATTTGCTGGAAGTCAAACTCAGCAAAATCCTCAAGGTCTAGCAAATTCCTCACTTGCCTGGAAGACAATTTCATGGTCCAAAAGGTGGAAGAGGCAACAAGGGGGTCAGCTATTTTAGATCTGATCCTAACCAACAAGGATGACTTGGTTAATGGGGTGCAAGTGGTGGGATCATTAGGTGGAAGTGACCATGTTCTCCTGGAGTTTGTAATACAGTGGAAAGGAGAAGCCAGGCAGAGTCAGACACGCATCCTAGACTTTAGGAGAGCGGATTTCAGTAAACTTAGAGAAGTATTGAGGGCGATTCCATGGTCAGAAATACTAAAAGATAAAGGAGTTCAGGACGGATGGGACTTTCTCAAAAGGGAGATACTGAAGGCACAATTTCAAACAGTTCCAGTGAGAAAGAAAAACGGGAGGTGTCTCAAGAAACCAGGATGGATGACTAAGGAACTTTCAACCGAGCTAAGTTTGAAACGGAACATGTATAAGAAATGGAAAAAGGGTGAAATCACGAAAAAGGAATTCAAAGAAATAGCAGGCATGTGTAGGGGTAAAGTCAGAAAAGCTAAAGCGCAGAATGAACTCAGGCTTGCTAGAGAGGTTAAGAACAATAAAAAGGGCTTTTTTGGATATGTCCGCAGCAAGAGGAAGAAGAAGGAAACGGTAGGGCCACTGCGTGGAGAAGATGGCAAAATGCTAACAGGAGATAGAGAAAAGGCAGAATTACTCAACACCTTCTTTGCCTCAGTCTTCTCAGAAAAGGCAAAGGGTGCTCAACCTGAGGATAATGGAGCAGAGAACAGAATAGGGGAATTTCAGCACAGAATAAGTAAAGTGATAGTAGAGGAACACCTTGTTAATCTAAATGAATTTAAGTCTCCGGGACCAGATGAACTCCATCCAAGGGTATTAAAAGAACTGGCAAAAGTAATATCGGAGCCATTGGCAATCATATTTGAAAACTCCTGGAGAACAGGAGAGATCCCAGCAGACTGGCGAAGGGCAAACGTTGTCCCCATCTTCAAAAAGGGGAAAAAAGAGGATCCCAACAATTATCGTCCAGTTAGTCTGACATCGGTTCTAGGAAAGATTCTGGAGCAGATCATTAAACAAAGAGTCTGTGAACATCTAGAAGGCAATGCCATAATCACAAAAACTCAACATGGGTTTCAGAGAAACAAGTCATGCCAGACAAATCTAATCTCTTTCTTTGATAAAATTACCAGTTTGGTAGACGAAGGGAATGCTGTGGATATAGTATATCTTGATTTCAGTAAGGCCTTTGACAAGGTTTCCCATGACATTCTTGCAAACAAGCTTGTAAAATGTGGGCTAGACAAGTTAACTATTACATGGATTTGTAATTGGTTGAGTGGCCGAACTCAAAGGGTGCTCAACAATGGCTCCTTTTCATCCTGGAGAGAAGTGACCAGTGGGGTCCCACAGGGCTCTGTCCTGGGCCCAGTGCTATTCAACATCTTTATCAATGACCTGGATGACAGAATTGGGAGCATACTAATCAAATTTGCAGATGACACCAAATTAGGGGGAATAGCTAATACCCCAGAGGACAGGATCAAGATTCAAAGTGACCTGAATAGACTAGAAAGCTGGGCCAAAGCTAACAAAATGAAATTCAACACAGAGAAATGTAAGGTATTGCACTTAGGGCGGAAAAATAAAATGCACAGATATAGGATGGGTGACACCTGGCTGAATGAAACTACATGTGAAAGGGATCAAGGAGTCCAAGTAGACCACAAGTTGAACATGAGTGAACAGTGTGATGCGGCAGCTAAAAAGGCCAATGCTATTTTGGGCTGCATTAATAGAAGTATAGTGTCTAGATCAAGAGAAGTAATAGTGCCACTGTATTCTGCTTTGGTCAGGCCCCACCTAGAATATTGTGTCCAGTTCTGGGCGCCACAATTCAGAAAGGACATTGAGAAACTGGAGCGTGTCCAAAGGAGGGCGACAAAAATGGTGAAGGGTCTGGAAACCATGCCCTATGAGGAACGACTTAGGGAGCTGGGGATGTTTAGCCTGGAGAAAAGAAGGTTAAGAGGTGACATGATAGCCCTGTTTAAATATTTGAAAGGATGTCATATTGAGGAGGGAGCAAGCTTGTTTTCTGCTGCTCCAGAGAACAGGACCCGGAACAATGGATGCAAGATACAGGAAAAGAGATTCCACCTGAACATTAGGAAGAACTTCCTGACAGTAAGGGCTGTTCGACAGTGGAACGCACTTCCTCGGAAGGTGATAGAGTCTCCTTCCTTGGAGGTCTTTAAGCAGAGGCTGGATGGCCATCTGTCAGGGATGCTTTGATTTGGATTTCCTGCATGGCAGGGGGTTGGACTGGATGGCCCTAGTGGTCTCTTCCAACTCTACGATTCTATGATTCTATGATTCTATGATTCTAAGGGGTCTTACACCACCTTTGGGACTAACCGCATTGGTGGGGACACGAGAGAGGGCCTTCTCAGTGGCTGCCCCTAGACTCTGGAACTCCCTGCCCAGGGAGATATGGCTCCCTCCTTCATGGTCTTCTGTAAGCAGATTAAGACCTACCTGTTCAGGCTTTTAAGGAATTGTTATGAGGACAGGCTGGGATGTTGTACCATTTTTTAAAAAAGGATACAATGGCCTGATCTAGATGTGAACTAAAGAGCGCCTTTAGGGCTCTTTAGTGCGTCTTTAGGGTTAGGGAGGGCGTAGCGTCTACGCCCTCCCTAACCCTAAAGCATATGGACGCTGCCATTTTAAGATGGCGGTGCCCATATGGACACGCCGCAAGAGCATCATCATGTGCACAGTTTTTAGGTTCGCTGCGCACATAATGACGCTCTAGCGCCGTGGGAGGGCGCAAATCGTGCCCTTTCTGCAGTGCCAAAAAGACAGCCGCAGCAAAGACCAAGGGAGACAGCCGCAGCAAAGACCAAGGGAGGAAGGGGCCGCAGCGGCGGCCCCTTCCTCCCTGCCTCCGCAAGCGGGGTGCAGCAGGCGCCCAGGGCACCCACTGCACCCTGCTTAGAGGCCGCGGGAAAGCAGCACTTTGCTGCTTCCCCACGGCCTCCAAAAGCGGTGCGATGGGGCCGCTGAGGCTGCCAGTATGGCAGCCTCGGCCCCATCCCGCCGCTTCTGGAGGCGGGTTGAGATCTCCCCAAAGGGGCTAAATGGGGGCTAAAGAGGCAGACAAAAAGAGGTGCTTTAAGGCGTGGCATTTAGATGACACATGCCTGGAAGCCATCAGAAAAGTGCCCTCTAGGCGCCTTATGCCATTTCAAAAAGAAGCAGCTTTTTCCCTCTTCTTCCTTGGCTTGAAGCCATGCCATGTGGTCATGTCATGAGCACTTCAGCTGCCTTGGGAGCCAGTGATGCGGTTAGTGGAGTTTCAGTGTGGCTTTAGAAAAGGCAGTTTCAAGCCACTTTTTCCTGCCCATCTGTTTCGCTCCAGTATGTGTATCTATGTTATATAGTTTTATCTTTTAAAATGTGTTTTATTCCTGTAATAACATAGCTGTTTTAATATTGTAATAATTTTATTCATTTTTAATGTACTTTTTTTCTGTGTTTTTAATTGTACTGTTTTTTTAATGTTGTGAAGCCAATGAGTCCCAGTTCTGAAAAAAGAACAGGTTACAGATAAATGTAACAATAACAATAAGAAGCAGCAGCAGCCACAGCTTTTGTAAACTTCAGTCTACCTGCATCTGAGGAAGTAGACTGAAGTCTACAAAAGCTGATGCTACCAGCTTCTTTCTTTCAGTTAGTCTCAAAGGTGCTACAAGATCCCTAACAGTATGAATAGTATAGGAAAATTGTACAGAAGCAATTGTGGACTGCGAGAACAATACCGAAATTACTCATTCTTGTAGTCAGGAACAAAAACAAGCAAACATTTGGATTCAGTCTGACAAACTTGTGTAAACACAGTTACATGTGCTTTTCCACATGTATAAAGTTTTGCAACAACTTTTCATTATACTGCACTTTTTTATGGGGTGGGAGCAATATCTGGAACTACTTAGCAGCAGTTGTTTCCAATAGCAGGATGGAAATATTAATTGAGGGGATGAAATTGGATTTTGATTTCTCTTAAATATATCTATTGATGAATAATGTTGCACATCAGGGAGGTTGAGTGTCACATGGCATAGCAACATTGCTGCTGTCTGGAAGAAATTATGAAATGCTTTAGTTGCTTAGTATGTAATTTTGGGGATGTTAACAATTAGCTATTTCATCGGGTGCCTTTGTTCTTTACTTCACTGTTAATGTTACTCTGTATTTTTGACATGATTACTTGAACTTATCATAAAAATACTACTCCATGTGAAACAGTATTGTGTGATATTCATAGCATAGTACTGGACAACAGGAGGGAGGTCTTTTTCTTTGTTTATGGGTACTTGAGCAAAAATACAAAAGGCAGACTCTCTTTCTCACTCTTTTCTCCTTCTTTCACTCTTTCCCTGTTAGAGTACCTTGTTTGTAATTAACTACATAGAGGTGTATCCTCACAATAACAACTCAGTAGTGCCTTTATTGTGCATGCTTAGTCTTGTTATTCGTTGTATATGGCATTCCGATGATTTGTTTTTTATTTGTTTTTTTCTCACCTACCCAAAAATGCACTGCTGCCCCCATGATGCACCTCTGCTTGCTGTTTATGTTAATGCGCTTGAACCCCACTGGCCCATTGCCATCATGTGCTCGCTGCCTGCTAATTAAGACTCAGTCGGCTGTCAAATCACTGAAGCGACCCCTCGAGGCAACCTTTGACCTGGTACTATGACCTTTCACCTTTTAGCTTGGCATGTAGCTTTACTGTAGATACAAATTTTTAAAATTAAATTCAGCATAAATATTCCTTATTTCCTGTAACTAAGTAATGTAAGATCAAAAGGGGGAAAAAACTGAGTGTGGCTTCCTGATCTAATTCATGGGAAGGCTATACATTTTACAGTGGCATTTATTCCCCAACCTGTGTCCCTAATATCTAGGACCCCACATTCAGTTGAATTACCTGGTAGATGTTTCTAAATGAAGTAAGAAGGGATTTTTTAAAAAATGTGTATAATATATCTGATATCTATATATTTGTATCTGTTTGGTTGGCATGGCTTTAACTATATTCTTATGTAAATTTAACATTTGTAATGCAATGTTAAAAGTACCTGCATGGTGTGATACTTTTTTTTTACTTTTTTTTTTTTACTTTTTGCATGTGTAGTTAGACTTCAGGGGATGTGGGAGTAAAATTTTAATATTATATTAACCTGTTTTCATTCATTCTGAAAGATTTCTCTTTAACATGGCTTTTGACTTGTTGATACCCATGGAGCTAGCAGTGCAGCTTTCTTTATTTTTCTCCTCCATTATTGCTGCTTCCTTACTAAAACAAAACAGAACAGAACTCTGGAGCTTTTTATTTAGTGGAATATTCTAGTGTATAGATTTCATGCATCATCACTGTACGGTGTCATATCGGAAGGGCAAAAAGTAATACTTTCTCACAAATCTCTGGCTTCGCCCTTTGTTTTAATAGTAAAGTCCGCTCCGCTGCTTGCTTGCTCAAGAAAAAAAAAAAAAAAAAGATGGTGGTGCACACCTGTTGTATCCCCTACTGATTTCTTTTTGTTTCTTCTCTCTTTTTCTCTCCCACTCCCCCCTTCCTTTCCCCTTCCTTAATTTGGCTTTCTTATACTCATCTACCACTAGGGAATTCCTCAAGCTGTACTCCCCCCATTACCAAAGAGGCCTGCGCTTGAAAAAACCAATGGTGCCACCGCAGTCTTTAATACTGGTATCTTTCAATACCAGCAGGCTCTTGCAAACATGCAGTTGCAACAGCACACAGCCTTCCTTCCACCAGGTAAGTGCAATATCCCCTGTCCTTACAAGGCAATAGAAAAACAAGGTCACCCTGAAAGCTCCCAGATATTAGTACAATTCTGGATATGCACTAGTGAGTCTGAGGGAAAGGGTTGGCCCCTCGTAAGCAAGAAAGGAAGATGGTCTTGCTGCTAAACTGCAGTTTCTGCGTGTGTCTGTCTTGAAAGCAAGGTGTTGGGTGCTTTCTAGCCTAATGAGAAAATCTGCATCTCTCAAGTATGCCATCTTATGTTTCAAAACGGCATTGGAATTCTTCTCCTTTGTGCCTGTTTTGCCTAATCCTTCATATCACATCTCTCAAGCTGTTTGTACTTTCTTTTTTATTTGTTTGTTTTAAATGCTGTAAGACCCCTTTGCTCAAGTGAGTTTATCACATAGTTCTTGTGTGCCCCACTTCTTACTTATTGTGAAATGGCGACACAATAACTGTGCAGTTGTTTAGAGCCAAATTATTGACATCCTCCCATTGCATCCACAAATCTCAAGCACTTTGAAGCTTTGCCATTGATTTTCTCACTCCCAGGTTTCATTGTGTCTCTCTGGAGAGTTAACAGAATACCCCTTGATAGGGACAGCTTTAAAATGTGAATATAGAATGTATTGTAAGTGCAATCTTGAAGGCCACCTATATTTTATCTTGGGTATGTTATGTATCCTCAATTCATTTCCCACTTACAACAATCTCAAGACAATCCATTTGTGGAGTTTTCTTGTAAATAAGGTGTTCAGAAGATGTGTCTTAGGTAAGGAATATGCAGAGGTGGTTTTGCCAGTTCCTTCCTCTGAAATATTGCATACAGATCCTGGTTTTTGCTAGAAGTCTGCCATCCAAGTATTAATCAGAACTGAACCTCTTAGCTTCTAAAATCAGATGGCATCTGGTGCCTTTAGAATATATAGATGAATGCAATTTTTATCAGAAAACTATTTGTCAGTGAATACCACTTATCTGAGTTCTTGAATTTTTTTTTATCACCTTGTATTGTTAGATGCCTGATCTTTGATTCAAATATATGGATACATACTGGATCCCAAGAGTTTGCAAGTGTATCAAAGGCAGTTAGGGTTCAATTGTTTGTTTAAAGATTCAGGTTGTCAAAATTATGGGTATTACCTTTTGCAAAGATAATTGACTCCCTATAGACTAGGGACTAGGATATGTGCTTCTCTATATCATTGCTTCTCAAGCTATTCTGTGTGGCACGTTGGAGTTTTTTTCCTCTAGTATGCCAGGGACTGGTACCATATGTATGCGATACTATTAACACATTCACATAGTTCTTTGGGAAATTGTCGCACATCGTTGCTGATGCAAGGCTGTAACAGGACCACAGACTACTGATTCGAGTAGCACTGCTTTACATCTTGTTTGATTTCAAGTATCACTGTCCCTCAGATTTGCTTGTCATGCCTAGGGTTGATGAGAATTGCAGTGAAATGTCTAGAGAACCACTGATTTCCCACTTCTGTAGATCCCTTCTACTTCACTTAAAATCAATGGCAAACTAACAAGTGTAATTATGAATATAATCAGCATGAAAGTTCAGTTCATTCAACAAGATATGGAGTAGTATTATTTCATAGCCTGATGGGGACATAATTCCTCATATGCTAAAATCTTGCTAGGGAAGTCCTATTATCTTCCCCTGTTCACTACTCAGTCTAAATCAAACTTGGACTCCAGTTGAAACACAAGATAAAGTTTGAATGATTAAATTCATAACTTTAGCCTTTTTGTTAGTAGATTAAGCCTATTGAAGCTTGGGTGGAAATCATGATAACTGCTTTCTTTGTTTAATTAATGATCAACAAAGGGGTCATACACAGGTGTCTTTTCCATTCTTGCAAGTTATTGCACCATAGGTTTTCATTGCTGCCTCACATTCATTTGCTGCAAAGCCTATGTATAAATGTGTGTTGGTTTCAGATATCAAAGACCATGATAAGTGAAAAGTAAAATAATATGTTTATTAGAAAAATAAATATTTTGAAAAAAAATCAAAGAAAACCTTGATGTTTTCTTTTTTTAGCTTGCACAGCTAATTAAAATATAGAGGTCATGGAATAAACAGTAATTTTAACAAGATATCAACATGTTTAAAACAGCTTACTTGTGATATTGTTTAATGTATTTTTAGTCTGTTTAAACTATTTTATCTGAAATCTTGTGATATAGGACAGGATATAAATTTTATAATAGAAAGTATTGCATAGTATTCTGTAGAGTATATTATACATATAGTATAAATATTACTATTAATTTTATATGGTAGTGGTAATGATAATAGTGATTATAGCAATAGTAATAATTTGTGTGTACAAATGACTGACTCTGCCTGTTGAGGGAAGGTCTCAGTCCTCAACCCCTACACAGGTTCCATCCCTGACTTAGACTGCCCTGCAAGGTCCCCAAAACCATCTGAAGCAGATTTTCAGAACTAGGAGGAGATGAGGAAGACGTAGTGTGAAAGGTAGAAAGGAAACCTTTTCACTCTTCTGTTAGCAGTTGCAAAGTGTAGTGATGTAAATCTTCACTCATTTCATTCTTGCACACAATAATTTGTGTGAAAGTTCAGAGATATTTGAAAGTAAATTTTCCCATTTTAGGAATTTTTGCAAAAAATTTGTTTGGTTTTGCAAGCATAATGTTTTTGGACAGAAAGCAGCCTATATATTAACACATTTTCTTAAATATTTTTCATTACTCTAAAAGAAAATATTCCAAAATATATCTAATGTTTTAAAAAAATCATAAAAGAAATAAACAGTTGGGAGAATGTGTGTGTTTTCCCAATTTTTATTCAATTTCCTCCCCAGGCCTTTACATCTCTAGTCAGCTGCAGCACAAATTAGGTCAAAACAAAACAAAACAGGAAATTTATGTTGCAACCAACAAGCAGAAATGTGTGTTTGCTGTGTAACAGAAACTGGAGGTGGACAATTGGAAGCTTTGGGTGTTCATAAAACATTTCTTAATAAAGAAATGAAATTATCAAAATACTGGAATTTATCAGTTGTCACAGCTGTTGCTGTCATCGTGCACAAAAAATTGCTTTTGTGTGTATGCATGAACACTTCTGGAAGAACCAATACAGGTATTCCATTGGTTGTAGTAATGGCAATTGAAATAAAACAATTATCTATTAATTATCTTCATTTAATTATTATTCCCAACTCATTCCTTTGAGAACAAAATAGGTGAAGAATTATATCTCTAATACTTATACAGTCAAAGAGGAAGAGTGAACATGTCAATCTGATAATTTCTATAACTCAGGATAGACCACCAATAGAGTATACCGTAGGTTAGTATGGCTTCTTAGTCATCTTCCTATATTGTCCATTCATAAAATCTACATGTGGAAAGGTGAAGTTGGTTTTCTGTTCAGCTGTTCTTGCATAGACACCATTTTGCATACTTCATAATAAGGGTGTGTCCATCAAAGGGGGAGAGCATAGCCAACCCAACATCTGCAACAAGCCTAGTAGCACAGTCTACCTCCATCTTCCACTTCATGATGATGATGATGGTGGTGGTGGTGGTGGTGATATTTAGATCCCATCTTTTCTCCAGTCTGGGACTAAGGCAACTTACAAAGATCAAGAAAGATGCAGCTTTAAAATTATAGAAAAATAAAATATATAATCAAACTATCAATAGAAATAAAAGCAGTTGAATGTGACACCATTAAAAAAAAAACAAATTAAAAGTACTGTACAGCCCATTCTGACAGGTTCCTTTCCTCAAAGCAATGAGTTATCAAAGGTCTTTATCTGCCTAAAAAAGTATAGCAGGGAAAGTGTCAGCCTAAGCTGTCTGTGAAGGGAGTTAAGTCTGGAGACAACCATCAAGAAAGCCTTTCTTGTGTTCTCAGCAGATGTAGCTGTGAAGGAGGTCAGACAGAGAGAAAGCCCTGCCCCAGAAGATCTCTAAACACATAAGCTTATTGCACATGCCTGGAATGGGCCTGTGGCATTACAAAAGGGAGCGTGATGGGAACAGGAGGTTGCATAGAATGCATCTTATAACACAGGAGAACGTCATTGCTGCAGCTGGAAGTTCTCATTGTGTTCCGGATGCGTCCCAGAGGGGGTGATTTTCAGGAACGCTTCTAAACCGTTCCTGAAAATCACCCCCTGGGGAACGCATCCAGAACGCAATGAGAACTTCCGCCGGCAGCATTCTCCTGTGTGGTAAGATGCATTCTGTGCTGCCAACTCCCATCACACCCCCTTTTGTAACACAACAGGCCCGTTCCAGGGCCTGTGCAATAAGCTTAAGAATCCTGGTTATCCTGCTGAACACAGTCCTTCAGATAAGCTAGACCCAAGCCATTTGGGACTTTAAGGGCACAATCAGAACTTTGAACAGACCTTCAGCCAGGAGAATTGTTGCAGCAGAGGAATCAAGTATTTCCTGTAGCCATCCCCAGTTAACAGTTTGGTTCCAGCTCTTTTGAGCAGCAGACATTTCCAAATACTCTTCAAAGGCATCCCCACATAGAATGCATTGCAGTAATGCAACTAAGACTTGACTAATGGGCAAAACAGACTGCCCTAGTCTGCTTTTTTACCAGCCCAAAAAGAAGTAGGAAGTAGCTGAACAGACCAACTTAATCTGCTGAACTGCTGAACAGACCAACTTAAAACCATATGTTGTAATTTTCACAATAAAGAACAGTTTATTTTAAATCACATTTCTATAGCTCTATCTATCTATCTATCTATCATCTATCTATATCAACACACATACATATCAAGATGTTAGTGAGAGAGAAAAATGAATGGAATCATGGCTTTCTACTTTTTCAGAGTTAATGCAAAGTCATGGTTTAGTGTAGTGTATGAACCAGCCCACAGACTCAAAGGAGCATACTTACAACCAGCAGTCCTAAGATATCTTGCAAATGAGCTAAATACAGTCGGCCCTCAGTGTCCCAGGGGGATCCCCCCATGGATACCAAAATCCGGGGATACTTAAGTCTTATTATCCTCAATGGGGGTGCAGCGAGGTCATTAGGCACAATGAGACTTCACTACGCTCCCACCCCCACCCCCACCCCCACCCCCACCCTGAAGTTCACCTTGCTGCTCTCATTATGGCAGGAGGCAGGGTGCTGCCTCCTCTTCCTCCTCCTCTTCCTCTTCCTCCAACTCTTCCTGCTCCTTTCTCCCTCCTCCTCTTCCTCCTCCCTCCTCCTCTGCCTTTCTCCCCCGCTGCCTCCTCTTCCTCTTCCTCCTCCTCTTCCTCTGCTTTTTCCCACCACCACCACCACCACCTTCTCTTCCTCCATGCTGCCACCTCTTCCACCTCCTACCTCCACCTCTTCCTCTTCTTCCACCTCCAACGCAGGCTTGCAGATGGCAAGTCCACAGATACTGAGGGCCTACTGTAGTATGCCTAATATTTTACAAGTGCAAACAGTGACAATAATCCACTATTGTTATTTAAAAGCGGGGATCAAATGGCAGTAGACTGAAAAGTCTAATAACATTTTAAACATATTTAAACCAATTTTAAGGAAAGTGATTTTGAAATTAGACTGTCAGAATAAATAAGGAAAGGATAAGGTAAACCTGTTATTTAGAACAAGGCAAAACTTCTCTCATGCTGTTGGAGCTACATTTTCGTTACTGCCTAACTCATTTTAATCAAAATACCAGCACACAATTCAGTCTGCTTCTACCCCCTACCCTGCTCACGTCAGACTAGTTCTAATTGACCACCACCTTGCTGTTTGATTTGACTGTGCTGATGATTACATGCCAGTGTTTCCCATAATAACCAATTTTTTCTTCTTTGTTCAAATGAGATTTTCCTAATTACACATGTGATGGGTTGTTTTAATTCTTTTCCCTTTGCAAATCCACCTTCCTGTTGCAATGCATGATGGGCAGGCTCAATATTGTGCATGACACCCGCTACAAGTGTTGGTAGGTGCCAGCTTTGTTTCTTGATTATCTTAAAACTTGTTTAGCAGCTCATGGACTCTCAAAATCCACTGCTGGGTTTTTAACATATTGCTGTTGTGCAAATCCATTCTCCCTCACCCTGCACTAACACTTGTCAATTAAATGCATTTGCTTTATTTAATTGACATAGACCACCTAGAAAACACATACATTTTAGTGTTATCAAGTTGCTTTATGACATATCCCCAGCTTCCCTCCCCTTTATCAGCTGTTGTGGATTTTGACTGGACTCTGAGTTCCAGTGTTGTAGAAATACTGTTTTTCATTTTAAAAACCAAAGAAAAAGAAAACAGTGCTATATTTCATGCAAGTAATACAGAATTAGAATTTTATACCAGATGGTTATAATGATATAAACAGTAAATTTTTAAAATGGGAGGGATAAGGGTGTGGTTATTATAAAAGGTATAAGGACTTAATGTTTAGCAGTTTTAATATTGTTGAATATAAATTGAAATAATGAAGTTTGATTGTATTGATTCCCATAATTTGATGGTAACGAGCATTTTTCCCTTCCCTTTTCTCCCCTCCCCTTTCATCTCCTCTCCTTCCTACTCTCTGGAATGTTTTCTGCTTTGCGCTATGATTGCATGTCACTTTGCTGGTGGTGATATCTTGTCCCGCCGCTTATCTGCTGATATAAATACCATCCTCAATGATTCTACCACCTGTTGACATGGTTTCCCATACTGCTACACTCCTCTGTATGTTTGCTTATATGATTTTCCTTCCGAAAGTTCCCATGGTGCACGGCGCTACGCCCGCCACTGTGTCTGCAGCAACAACATCTGCCACAAGCGTCCCCTTCGCTGCAACAGCCACAGCCAACCAGGTTTGCTAATTTACAGCTTTATTTCTTAAACCTAACTCAGAATCGGTGCTTTGAAGGAGCATGGGGATTTTTGTTTTTGTTTGTTTGTTTGTTTGTACCTCTTGTTGGCCTACACATTCTCTGAAGTTCTGCAGCATAACTTAATTAGCCTTTTGTCTATGCTCAGAAAGATGCTATTCCTCCATTTCCAGTACTAAAATATTTTACATTCTCCCTTCCTGAGTGATATGAAACAGAATATTTCTTTGTTCCCTACTGCCACCATCATTTTTTAAAAAGAAAAGTCATACAGGAGAATCATACAAGAATATATTTATTTCTTTGTATCCCTATACAATCCGATTGGCATTAAGAATTGTTCAAGGAAGGGTTTAAAAGAAGGGTTTGGCCAATTGCCACCAATGCCAGGCCTGCTGGGAATATTTTCTTTTAATAAAATATTCCAAATGCATTTCCACTTTTTAAGAAATAGAGAAGAACTTTGTTTTAGAGTAATGGCAGTTTCTGGAAGCACAATTCTCATTTTCTTTTCTTTTTTCTTTTCTTTTTGCAAAAACTTTGGGGAACAATGAGGGGAGAGGTCCAGGGAGCTCTCTTAAATTAAGGCCTGATGGATTTAGGACTAAAACAGGCAAAACTAGACTCAACGTATTTCATTAAATATGATGGTATTTAATGGAAGCAGATAATAGATTACATTATAATGTCTGTTTTCTGTGGGGGGTGGTGGTGGTGAATGACCCTGGAGGCTTCAGAGATCTGTAGCAATAGCAAGTACATTTCTATACCACTTATTAGTGCACTTAAGCACTCCCTAAGTAGTTTACAAAGTGTAAGCTGATTGTCCCTGACAATCTGGGTACTCATTTTAGCGACCTCAGAAGGATTCAAACCTGAATTGAGCTTGAGCCCTTTTACTGGTATTGAACTTGCACGGTGCAACAAAGCTGTCAGTTTTATACATGGTAGACACAGTCCCCCCCCCCCTTTTCTCACAGGTTAAAAACAGGAAGAGGAAGATCCAATTAAATTTCTTGCTGAGGTGTCTGAATCACTTTATCTCTGAAGTGCTGAACAACTGGATGAAGAGTTTAGGTAGTCTTCTGACTATTCTCATACACTTGTGATAATTTCTCCCATGTGTGCTATCACCACAGTAGCACAAAGACAGCATTCAGGGTAGCACACAGCCCATGGACACCATAATTCCCATGCGTGGACATATGGATATAATATTTGAGATATATACAGGGATATAATACTTGAAATGTTCAAAATGAAAACATTCAGGTGTCACTATGTAGGCCATTTAACAAATACAAACAAAAAAATCCATCAGTGATATCTTTATTGGCCAACCAAAATGCACAGTATACACAAGTATATTGTGCATTTCAGTTGGCCAATAAAGTTATCACTGATGGATTTTTTATATGAAATCAAAATCACTACTGAAGCTTTCAGATGTAGGAACATGAATTCTAAACTTTTATCTCAATTTTCACATCAGTAAAAAAATTATTTGATAGCATGTTCATTGCGAATCAACTACATTTAGCCTTAGATAATTGTATTAACTAGCTTATGTGAAAAATTAATCAGCAGCTGAACTCTAGTAACAAACCACTAAGCAACAAAACTGGTGTACATCAAAATTCAAGCATAGTGATACAATCTGCCCCCACATTACTACATAATTTACCTGACAACATGGAATTCATTCTTACCATATAGGCAGGAATTCAAATATTTAGATAAGGTAATTTAACTGGACTATTAAAACCAATATATCCCACAACATGCTGTTCCTAGGCCATTAATTACAGATTGTCAGATTTGTTTTATTAAATCACACTTTCTACACAGGAAAGCCAGAAAATGAAGGAGGTTGTTTCTGAGCCAGAATACATGGTTTAAGACATATAAACCAAAGCATATTTATTCAAATGGATATCACTCTTCAGTTTGTTTGGCTAGGATTACATATAGCTCATTCTGTTCAGGCCAATGGCTTTTCAGGCCTGTATAATGAAAATGAGTTTACCTAGAATATTTGCACACTATACTTAAAACCATTCAGTCAAGGTATGGTGGTATTATTTTAGCATTGCGGTACAATGATGTCCAAAGCTGAGAGACTATAGCTTGCAAGTCAGCAAATTAATTCATGGAAGATTAAAAAAATCATACTGAGGACAGATACACAATTCATAGTAATGCCCAGCTTTTCATTCTGTGGTGCCATCCAGATGTGTTGGATGACAACTACCACAATCTTTAGCCAGAATGGCCAATGTTTGGCTTCCCATGAAGAATGGGGGAAGGCACCAATTTGTGTTCTTGGCCTCAAGCAGCAAATATGAGAGTCCCTGGCACAGGCACATTATCCTCTTTGATCTATTTCCCAGAACTGGTAAACTTTTAAGTCACTTTTCAGCATTTCACTGATGCTAGAAGTTGTCTTGTGGTTTATCTGCAGTAATTGTTCTTGACAAGAAAGTGAATTAACATGCATAGGAAACTTATTTACACATTGCTTTTCTTACTGCATTACAGACCTCTAAATAAACATACATAGCTTTCATTGTGAAAGGAAGATTGTAATTTTTATTTTGAATTCCAGATGATCTAGTGTTACTGAAGAAGGCATTCTCTGCCCCCATAAAATTGGACAGTGATTGGAAAACCAGAACTATGTTAGATGATACTTCTGTCCAAAATAGAGATCAAAGTTAAGTCATGGATCAGTTCATAAAGGTGGTTTAGACCCTTAATATCAGTACTATACTTTGAATTTAACCTATTCTATAAAGCGAGAGATGCCAAGCTACACATTATCTTGGGATCATACATCTCTTGGGAGGAAGGATCAGTGATAAGGGGGTCACTTTACCCCTCTTACACCTACAGAGTTTCTCTTCTGATGTCTAATTAATAGCAGCTTTCCTTCCATTTATGGCTCATTTGCATTTCTTAGAGCCAAACTGGAAACTAGCAAGGGAGAATCCACAGGCAAGGAAAGCTTCAAATCATATGTAAATCATGTTTTCTTTCTCTTATCTAAGTTATCAGGGCTAAATGGTCACTTTGAAGCTGCTATGTCTAAAAAATTGGCAGATGGGATATTCTAAAATTGCAAGTTCACATATACAGACCACTGTACAGAAATAATTCTGCATGTGTGGTCTGGGCCTGGAAGTTGCAAATTCACTTTTGCTTTATGTAGCCATTCCTTCCAAACATATTCACATTTATTATAATTCCATATAAATGTCAATGTAAGAAGAACAAGAATTTATTTGTACATCCTCTCTGCTATGTGAGCAACAAGGCTACTGTGTGTGAAATGCATGATTACTGACACCTTTACAGTAATCCAAATGGTAGAGCTGTGCATCTACTATACGATCACACCCCATTTTGAGGGGGGAGTCTAATTTTGTTCATAACAATTACAAAGTTGCTTGATTCAACTTCAGGTCAAAATCCAAATGTCAATTGCAAAAATCAGATCATCATGTTATCATTGGAAATCAAAAATATTTTTTGTTCCAGTTTCTGTCAGAAATGGATGAATTATTGGGCTCTAGTGAGTAACAGCAGCCTTTACCATTTAAGGGTTCCCTGTGGACAAAAATGGCATGAATCTCAGAAGCGGTGCTAGCTAAAAATCGTGCAATTTTGCAGAAGGATATGCTGAGAAGTTTTTGTAAAGGACAGTGTAATAGCTTAGTCATTACTCACATAAAAATATAAATGTTGGCAACTGTCATCCACCTTGCCCCATAACCTTTAAATCACACCTTCAACGTTTAAGTCACTTTTATTGAATAAAAGTTTGTTTCAAAAAAGCAAGCAATTAATTTTGGCCCAATGCAATAATGTTTCAGCTTGTATCTAGCCTTACCATTTTTTAAACTGCGAGATACACCACTATTAAGTCCTCCCTTTTGAATGAAGCCCAGCTCAGTTCCTCACACCCCAAAATTTGCCTGATCAACAGATAAGCTTCTTCTTTTTATCTCCACTCTCAGCTGCTCTTTTCAGCATTCTTAGGACTGTGATAGGCTTTGCATGCATGGTAGCCCTTCCTTCCTGCTCTACAGTCCAGACATTCTTCACATTTGAAAGGGGGTGATTCACTTCCCCTTCTCCCTTCCGAGACTTTTCCAGCAATTTGCATAAAACTGTAATGTGTTATAGAGGGATCTCCAAGAAACTTGCAGAAGGTGTGAGGAGTGGGAGCTAAGGTGAACACAAAACAGTTTGCCTTCTGCTCAACTGGCATCAAAGTCACAGAAAATACAATAGGACAGAGTAAGTGGATGACAGAAATCGAGTTTACAGTAGCAGATGTAGAAAGATGTGAATGTCCCAACATTTTTCAAGTAAGCACCAAATGCTACAAACTCTCAAGTCCCATAGGCCTCACAATTATTTTTCATATTCCTGCTGTTGGGAAAGAGCACTAGGAAAACACTGTAGATCAGTATATATTCCCCAAAGCACTAGGATTAGAGAGAGTGCTGATAAAATCATCCAGTGTGATTAAAAGCTAGCACTGTCATAAAATCAGAAGATCCCTTTCTCTCTTCCTGCTTAGGAGTTCATATTATGAACTTGGGGGAGACACCTCCATTTTTGCTCTCTCTCTCTCTCTCTCTCTCTCTCTCTCTCTGAAGGCAAGTTACTAAGAAAGGTTAAAATTGCACTTAGTCTGCTTTCGAAGGATTTTGCTTCATTTCAAATATCACCCAAATCTCTATGAATCGCCTTGATTTGCATTTAGGATTCTGCCAAATCTGAGAAATATATTCATTCCAAATATTCATTCAGTGATGATACATAAATAAAGATTATAGTTCCTTGGATGCCAGGAATTTAAAGCCAAATTTAGTAGGAAACAGTTTAGGAACAGTTCAGGATTTTGTTTTGTCTTTCATCATATATACCTATGCTCTTGAGGAACTCTATTATAAAGGAGGGAAAGCCACTGGTAAATCTTCCTCTGCCCAACATTTTTTTCCTTATATTTGAAAAACAAAACCCATGCATTTCTCTACCCAGATTCTGGTATTTCTCTTTTTGTTGTACAATCTGATCATTTCATGCATTTCTTTCTGGGCCTTCATAATGTATTTTGGTCAGGTTTTTCAGCCAAGCCTCATTATATACATATATGACTAATATATGTATATAGTACATAAGCAATGCTGACATGATGTAATGCCATCAAAAATGTGCATGCATGCAGAAGCCCTTAAGATTTGGCCCCTTCATCTTCACTGGCTGGTAATGAAGGTCCTTGGTCTGTTTCGACAGCACTACTCTTGAAGCTTCTACACAGCTGGGTGCAACATCTTCTCCTGCTGCAGTAGAAAATCAATGGTATGAGAAGCTTCATTACACTTGGGGCACATTTTTGTGCAAAAAGATGCAATAGAAATGTGTAGAAGACACATGAAGAACAAGTATCTGAACTGGGGGTGGCCTTGATGTTGGCTCAGTTAAGAGATCTATCTCAGTTCTGTGTTTACTATATTTTGGTCCTACTGATGTATGTACTCACTCAGAGCCAACAGGAGCAAGATTCCAGGCTGTTGGTGGGAGGAGTCAAAATACAGAAGTAATTGGTCATATTGTACAGTATGACTTTTTCTTGTAATAATGTTTCTTCTGTATGCTATTTGAGCCAGTCTGGCATTTAATTTTTAAGTACAGGTATTTTAAAAAATGCTGCCCTGTTTGTAGAAAAGCCTGTGAAATTTCCAGGCATCTGTGGTCTGCATATTCCTATAGTCAGTGGGTATAAAAAAGTTTTTTAAAAAAATTATGGAAGAATTCTGCATTTATCTTTAAAGACACTAGAAACAAGATTTTTAATTTAAAAAATTGAAACGACAAAATAATGACCACTGTAACATCCATAAATACATCAGAATCTATAGTACATCAGGTATAGCATTAGCCAAATAATAGCACCAGACAATAACATTAACAGGTAGCGCATTGAAAATCTACATACACCCTCTTCCATTCAAGCTTTTAATAAGAACGAACTTCAGCTTGAGAGCTAACCAGATGGATGTGCTTTGTTCAGTATAATTTAACTTGAGCAAATAATGGATCACATCTGGCAGGGTGTATTACAAAATATGGGATCTCTCTCTCTTCTCGGTGGATGGGTTGGAATGTTATTGGGAATAATCTCAGCAAAAGATTCCTCCAGATTCATAGATACAAAAATAAAATTTTAGGTGGCATTCCTCTTTCAAAGACGAAAGGAATCTTACAATGCATAGATTGTCACATACTTGAAGTTGTTCTGAAGCAGCTTTGAACTAATGTTCAGGGTGTTATAGTTCACAGTTCCAGTACTGCATTCGGATGTGCTTTTGTTCTTGTGAGCCTTCAAGTCATTTCTGACTTATGGTGACCTTAAGGCAAACCTATCACTGGGTTTTTGTGGCCGAATTTTTTCAAAGGGAGGTTGCCCTTGCCTTTCCCAGAGGATGAGAAAGTGTGACTTGTCTGAAGTCACTCAATAGGTTTCCATGGCTGAGAAGGGGTTCAACCATGATCTCCTAATGGCCTAGTCCTGCACTCAAACTCCTCTCTGAAGTGTGCTTCATTGAATATCAGTTCAGTTGAGTGAACAGAATCTTTATAGCTGTTTTCATTAATAGCTTTTTTTAAAACAAAAATCTGATAGCATCTCAAAATTAAGCTTGCAAATCCATACACCCAAGGTCCAGTATTTTTAATTGCTTTCTGAAACTGTATATCTGAAATACCCTAAACCACATAAATCTGTGTAGGCCAACAAAAAGGGCTTTTGAAATGACTGCACTGCATGAACTTTTAACAGTTGATGTATACTTCTTTCTAAACAATCAATAATGTTTGAAATAATACATTAATGGAATGTTTTCAATTAAATCGCTACCTCTGTTTTTGTTAACATGTGGTTACAATATAGAAGACCGCCATCCTTCATTCATTATACTTTGTTATTCCTTTATAAAATATTCTTTTGGAACAAATTATCAATAATTTACATTTCTTTTTTTAAAATAGATACCCATAATATCTGCCGAACATCTGACTAGCCACAAATATGTCACACAGATGTAGACATTTAATCATCAAACAGTAAGTTCCTTCACTATTTTTGTCACACTTTCATATTGCTTTCCAAGGTTTGTATTCTCTCCCTTGTAATATGAACTCAGTTAATGGGTCAGTTCAGGTGTAAGATCAATACTAAACCACAGTGTTCTGGAGAGAATACTGTGCTGAAACTCTCCAGTCTGCCGTATGCATTCCAACCCTATGCTTGCTCACACAAAAATAAGTCCAGCTAGGTTTAATGATAAATTAGATTAACTGCAATTAGCCCTAATTTTCTATGTGCTAGCAAAAACAAACAAAATAAATAAACCTGTGGTTCTAGAAAAAAAATTGCATGAAAGGACAGGATGTGTGTGTCTGCAATCAACACATTTTTGTCTTAAAAACTGTTTTTAGTAACACATATTTTGTGAAAAAAATATTTTGTGTAGAAACACTAATTTAGCACAAACAGTATATTTCTCAAAACATTGTGTTTTGTGTGGAAAAGGTGTTTATTGCACAAAGTCCATGATTTTCAAATGAAAACCACCTGTGTATTTAATGCAAAATCATAAGTATCTTACACACAGAGATACATAAAATAAACACATATATTTCACTCAAGCAAACCCATGGAATAGTGGGCAAAAACTGCACAGAAATACTCATTCTCCCCCACAGGGAGGGAAACCTACAGGAGCCATTGATGCCTGTATGTAAGGATGAGATTGTCAAAAGTTTGCATCACTGAAGAATAGAGGAATACCCTGAGGAATTTTCCCCTCTAACTTGAGAGAAAAGAAAAAATATTACATCATCTATCATTGTCAGGCTCTCCATCCACTCAGATATATATGTCCCTTAGATGTCCTTCCCTAACATTTCAACACCTTTCCACCCCTTACAATACCTATAGATAGGGGTAGGGAAACATAATGTGATTTAGTCCTACCCTTAATCTAGTATTGCACCCAGAAAAAGACTGCAGCCATCTCATTCTCAAAGGCCTTCAGGGTCAAGGCAACCTTGCAGAGTGATAACAGAGAAACCAGATGGCAGAAAAATAACCAATACTGGAACTAGAATTGGTCTTGTGGATTGACCCAGCATAGACAGGGGAGACACACAGAAGTCCCAGTGAGTAACAGTAATTGAAGGAATGGAATTCCCATCTTTCATTCAGAAAGCCCCAAGCGGCTCATGTCAATAGCCTTGAAAGGATTGGGTGAGCTAACAAATGACCATACAGGTATCAACCACAACAAAATACTGAAAAGTGTGAAAACTCAGCAAAATACTGAAAACATACTTAGCTATAGGTGAGAGAACAAAATCATAATTCTGTCATTCAGTTGGGGATGTACACAAAATGTGATTTTCTTAAGAAATTTTCTACCCATGTTTAATTTGATGCCCAAACTCCAGATCCTATACTTGTTGAGGAAACTCTTATGGAACCCCAGTCATTTATAATAGCTCACCCCATGCCCTCCTATGTTTTAGGTGCAGGCCTGGATGGTCTTATCACACTTTGCATTCTTGTCATTGGGCAAAATAGCTGCATTTTGGAGGGAAAGTGCAGCTGTCAGAACTCTGATGAACAAAGTTCAATAACATCCAAAATCCACAAAACAATGATGCCTTTATTGGGCCAACCAAAACACACAATATACATGTTACAAGCTTTTGAAGGTCAACAAAAATGTTTGCAAAATGCTGTCATACTGTTCAACCTGTTGAATAAGGATTTTGCCCTCAGTTTATTAACTGATACTTAATTAGATATGTTGCTTTTGTTGCTATCATGTACATGTCTAAACAGAAGGCGGTCCCTTTGTACTCAGTGGGTTTTACTCCCAGGAAGCTGGCTATAAGATCACATGTAAGATTGGTGCTAGATTGTTCTGACTTGTTTATTATCCAAGTGCTGGTCATGACCTATAAAACCCTATGTGAGACTGCCTGACTTCTGAGGTCTTTGGGGGAAGGTTTTTTTTCTTTGCCCTAGCCTCCTCCTAGGTACATTTGGTGAGATCACAGTAGAGGGCCTTCTTTGTGGCTCCCAGACTGTGAAACTTAATTACATCAGAGGTTGATTTGCCATCTCTCTGTTCTTCTTCTGCCAAAAGGCAAAGGCCTTATTTAGATAAACATTTGGACCTCCCTCCCACATTTCATTTGTTGATTTAAAAATGTTTTAACTCTGTTTTGAGTGTCAATTTAAAGAAATAATCTAGCTATATTAATTTAATAAAAATATGGTTAATTTTAGCTATGCTCTGTTTAATTTATATTCTGAACCACTTTGAATCTGGAATAAGGTGGGATGTAACAGACAGGTGGATAGTCTTTGTACTTCATTAGATAAACTGAATTTGATTGTTTTCAGATCATTACTCTCAAATGAGTGCTTTTGAATTCAACAAATTGTATTCCAAGTGAATATAGGATCACAGCCTAAGATTGTTACACTGTTGTAATTGAATAGAAGAATAGTTATAAATTAAAATCCCTCTTTTTCTTTTTCACAGATCATATAAAAGAAAAGAGGACAGTGTGGTTGAATGAAGAAACAGGACAGGTCATTAGCCATAATGTATATACTGTCAAATAACAGCACCTAAATTTCCTCAGCAGTAAAACATCCACATATTGCATGTTAACAAGATAAAACAACAACTTGGAAATCCACTGCACACTGTTGCCTATATACTTTGTACATTGAATAGATATTTGTGCTGGGGTGATCATATTGTCTAAAGACTACAACATTGTCTATCTTTTCTAGCACACAGGTATGCAGTGCATACACAGCTAAAGTATGCATTGTTAGACTCTTTTCCTACATAATCATGTATGTAATCTTGAAAAGACAGACTGTGATGTAGCCATAAATCTATTATGTATTGGTACGTCTGTAGACCAAGATATAATTTTTTAAGCAAGTTTATTTCTTTCAAGGTTTACAAATAACAAAAGGTGCACCTTGTATTTAAAATTGCCATTATAGAAGAGACCGTGCATGCACAGTATAATTTTTTCCCTTTTTTGTTTTGTTTTAAGAGTAATATTTTTAAATGTAATAGATTGTAAGAAGTGGTAAAAGAGGTATCTGACAGAGATGAATGTGCCAAGTAAAAACCACAACTGTGTATATTTTTAAAGCACATCAATGGCTTTAAGTACCATGTTGTTTAAAGATTCTCATGAAGTGCCATAGACTGTAATTAACGTAGAGTATTATTTCTTCAGTGTTACATTAAGAGCCACATTTATTTTATTTTTTGCTTATTTTGCTAGTTGCTATCAGTCAAAGGGCACCCTTCAGTTTTAAACCAAAGCTGTCTCAGAAATGGCCACCTTAGGTAACAATAGACAGCACAAGAATTTCAAAACAAAATAGAAAGAACCCTAGAGATACAAGTTATTCCTACACATACTGGATATATAAACATAAATAAATTATTATAATACCTTGTATTTGTAATAGTTATAAAAACTATAATGTATAACACAATATATAATTCTTCTTTTTTAAAAAGAAAAGAAAAGGGAAAAGCCATTTCTGAGACACTGTTAATGTTTAAGGAGCTTACTTTTGCTTCAGTTTTTTTAACCTCTGTCCAAAGTCCAAGAGACTCTAAATGTAGAAGATGGGTTTGGCTTCTATGCTCAAATGCATCAGTTCAAAGTCATGCACTTCTAGAAAATAGTGACTCTAATCGTGGAAGAAGCACTGACACCAGATGCACGATAAAAACCAAAAGAATGATGTAAATGGAAATGTTAATTAGAAATAGGCATTGGGTGGGATAAATATTGAGGTGAGTTTTATATGTGATTTCTTCTGTTCTAACTGCTTATAGCCTTAGAAAGCCTTTACAAAAATGAAACAAAAATAGATGTGCGTTCAAGTTTTTAAGAATGGATTCATCCAAAGGAAATCATTTTTGTGGTTTGGATGTTGCAGCTAGTAAAGGATATATTTTGCTGGATTCAGCAAAGTTTAGGATTGCTGAGGTGAGGGCCAGGTCACTGGTAGTGTAGTGTGGAATGGAAGAGGTGAAAGTTCAGTTCTAGAACTTTCCATACTTCCAAGTTTACTTGCAAGTTTTTATGCTTGAGAGATGCTTTCTAACTGAAAAAAAAAAGAATGATGTGTTGATTTTACTGATTGTACTGTACATCTATTAAAGCCTTAGATTATTACATTACGGGTTAAAACCCA
Source organism: Urosaurus nigricauda (assembly GCA_034509955.1). Classification (NCBI taxonomy): domain Eukaryota; kingdom Metazoa; phylum Chordata; class Lepidosauria; order Squamata; family Phrynosomatidae; genus Urosaurus; species Urosaurus nigricauda. The sequence goes on from JAOEGL010000003.1 coordinate 248,539,112, forward strand.
TACCAATGTAATTTCAATCGTGTTAAGAAAGTATAGGTGACTTCACATGTTATTGTAGTTTACTTACATTAGAGAATACTACATATTTTTCTTGTTAAAATAGTAGTTTTATTTCTTACATTTATTAGATCATGTTCATTTTCTATTACCAGATGAATGCCATTTCAGTTTATAGGATTTTGTTTTATTAGATTTTACTGATGACTTTTTCAAAATATGAAAAAAATTAAAAAGTTTTTTTTCTTCATAGCATATGCAGTTTTGAATTTACATGTAGTGTCATAAATATTCGTATTATTGTTAACTAAATGATTTATATTTTACTGATTTAATATTACAATGTAAGAATATCAGTCATTGTTAGTTCTTGTCTAGTTTCATGAAAAGAACAAAGATCTTTTATATGGATATCTTATATAATCATTGCTAAGTAAGAAGTTAAGTTGTTGCTATTGCAACGATCCTGGCAGACAACTGAGTAATATTTTGATGATTTATTTTGTTTGTAATTAATTATAAAAGAAAAATCTAGTTCCTAGATATTAGAATAAAAATTTATTTTCTACTGTATCCATTTCAAATGTTAAAATATTGTTTGAATATTTTTTGAAATCCCTGAATATCAGGCCTTGTTATAAATAAGCTGCATAATCAATAGATCAAGGGACTTTTTTTGTGTTGATAATCCAAATACTCAAAAGTTTACGTAAAACAAGAATTATAATATGTGTGAGTGCGTGTGCAAACTCTTGAGGGTTGATTATGCTGCAGTTTAGCATGTGGGAAAGTAGAGAGAGAAGTTTGACCTTTTGCACTTCTGTATATAGTCAAAAAAGAGAGAGAAACCTGTATAATAGTAAGATCTTATTTTGAATAAAAATGTCTATAAATACAAGGAGTTTTGTTAAGGCTAATAAAAATGACAGGCTGAACAAAATTGCTTGCAAAAAAGTGGCACAGAGTTAGCACTCCATACCCCTTGGAAAAAAAAGTTGCTTTGCTTTATGTGAACAGCTTCTAGTTTGCCAGGATTCTTCCAGCTGGAAAGATTGGTCATCCTTCCCAGTTTTCATGACTAACAAAAGCTGCACTGGTCAAAATCTGCCTGAAGTTCATTACTTATTTAAAAAGAAAATCAAAGAAAATTATTTTTTTAAGAAACAAAATTTCAAACGAACAGGTACTTCAAACCATTAAAGGGAAATCATGGGTCAAATATGTTGTACATTACTCAAAACAACTACTGCATGTTTAAAGTATCAAAGAGAGAGAAAGAGAGAGAGAAAAAATCTATATATATATATAAAAGATATATATTCTATTCAATCCAGTTTCTGACAAATTTCAGTAGTTTTATTATTCACACACTAACACATATATACACACAAACACACAACCAAACAGAAACCAATATTGACTTACACACGCACACAAACAGAAGAAAAAATAGTCAACAGGCAAACCAAAACCAAACATCATAGCTGTAGTTGTTATGTAATTATTTTTATTGCTGTAATAATCCTGTTCTTTTAGCAGGTGAAAAAATATACCCTATCAAATTTACCATTCTTAACCTAAAGCACTTGAGAAACCATGATGCCAAAGTGAAGGGGAGGGGAAAAATATCATTGGACTTACTCTAACAAAAAAATAAAATCACACAGATTAATTAGTAATGTTGCACTTCCTTGCAACCCTGCAATTTTCATCTGCTGAAAGGACAGATGTGCTTGGTTTTTACTATTATGTAATCACAGACTTAAATTTGCTTGGTAGTTGCTCCAAATTATGTACTCTGTCCTGGCTGCAATTTGTTTTTATGCTTATTTTATTATTACTGCTATAGTTGACCTAGCTGTATGGAAAAAAAATAAAGTTAAATTGCCCTAATAAAACTTCTTTCTTACTTACCTTCTTTTCATTTTTCAAGTTTGATGTGCGGAGGAGTTTGTTTCTCCGTCAGATTTTTTAAAATGGGATCAGAGAGGAAATGTATGAACCAGAGCTAAGATCCAGTGGTTTTATATGGGGAATATCTAGAGGTCTGGATTATGTTTATAATCACCTAAAATGTTTTCCAGGCAGCAAGTAAAATGTCATTGTACCCGAAATACAGTGCCATTGCACCTGAAATACAGAAATTATACAGTGACATATGTACCGTATATACTTGACTATAGGTCAATCGCACATATAAGGTTAAGGCAAGTTTTGGGGCCAAAGTTATGCATTTTGGTATGATCCATAGGTAAGTCAAGGGTCAAACTTTGAGGGTCCTCAGGTCCATGGTGGCTCTGCAGTGTTTCTTCTGCAGTGGACAAAGGCTGTTTCTCTGCCACAACAAGGAAGCACCAAAGAGCCCCAGTTGCAGCCATTTTTTTCCTTGGAGTGGGATTAAACAGTCATAGTTGCCCTCTGCTCCTTCAGTCCCACCAAGAAACCTGCTTTTACATTAGGTTCTCCATTGAATGGAAGCTCTTTACTGTTGACCCATCCACAGTTGTCTGCAGCAGCTGGCTTGTCTTCTCACAGAGGGTGAGGAGGAAGCGGGGATGAAGCATCAATTGGGGGAGAACCAAACGTAAAAGGAACTAAGGCATAGAGGGAGAGAAAGTTTGTGTGTGTGTGTGTGTGTGTGTGTGTATGCTGGACTAGGGAAAATGGGGAGGAAGGTGTATGTGTGTGTTTGTGACTGGATCAGCTCTTGCTCCCATAGAAATAAAAATCGCCCTGTACTCTCTCTGCTTCCAGAAGCCCATTCCCAGGCATGGGGTTAAAGTGGGAAGGAAGGCTGTGTGTGTGTGTTTCTCACTGGATCAGCTGTTGCTCTCATAGAAATAAAAATTGACATGCACTTTCTCTGCTTCCAGCAGCCCACTCCCAGATATGGAGGGAAAGTGGGGAGAAAGGTGTGTGTGTGTATTTGTCACTGAATGACCTGCCATCATCGACATTACCATATTGACCCATTCATTAAGTTGATCCAGGATTTTGAGGTCATTTTTTGTCATAAATTTCTCAACTTATAAACAAGTATATATGTGAATTTCCTATCTGAGAAGGAAGAGGAGGCATAGAGCTGGGTGGGCAAATATGCATAGAGCAGGGGGCAATTTTCACCACCACAAGCTACATTGGTGCATCTGTAGACATCAGAAATGATGGCACATCACTTCCAGCAAATTTTGGCTGGTTTTTTTCCCCTCAGTTTTGGTGGTGTGAGGGGTCAGTTGAAGGAAACCACTACATTTGCAGGTATGGTGTGGAGGCACTGGGACAATTTTGAAGTGGAAAACTGTTATAAAAATAGATCCCTCACCAAATTTGGGGGTGTTCTGGGGATGCATCTTCCCCATCTCTATCGTAGAGCTTTGAGGTTTAGCAAGCTGGTAACTTGCCTCACTTTTTGATTCACTAGAGCCAGCCCTCTTATTATCCTAGGTCCCTTCTCTGGAAAGTCATAATCAACAAAAACTAAGGATGCCATCCAGTTTGTGCCCCACAATTGAGGGAAAGCATCTTTCAGTAGAATAGGAAGGGGTAATTTGAGGCAACTCCCCTCCCACCAAAGAAGTCATCATTATCAATTCAGCAGCAATGGGGACTTTAAGGAATAAATGGGAGGAGCTGTGGTGTGAAATTGCCTAAAATTGCTTCCATTCCATTTTGGCTGGTAGATGCTGTCTTTCATTGGAAACACACCAGCTGGATACAGCCACATCTTGGCTGTAATTTGTTTAACTTTGTTACCCTGCATTATATTCTAAAGCTGCTGGTACCTATGTCCCTTTGTCTTCCTGTATGGATTGATTTACCATCATATTACACAGTATTACAAATCTTTTAAAGTGACACCAAGAGAAAGGACTCCAAAGGTGAGTTCGAAGGCTTTCATGACTGGCATCCATAGTTTTTTTGTGGGGCTTTCAGGCTATGTGGCCATGTTCTAGAAGAGTTCCTTTCTGACGTTTCGCCAGCATCTGTGGCTGGCATCTTCAGAGAATCATGCCAGCCACAGATGCTGGCAAAACATCAGAAAGGAACTCTTCTAGAACATGGCCACATAGCCTGAAAGCCCCACAAAAAACTCCCAAGGTGATATTCTCATGTGATGAATCTAATTCCTTTCTTTTCTGTACTTTTCCTTCTTTTTCATTTGAATGGTTTGTTAACCTGACTTTTATTGAGGTCAAATATGACCTTCTTGTGGCACCACAAGTTGCATAATTGGATTGTTTAAACTTTTCATGTACTTACTCTGTTCCCAAAACAACATATAGAATCAGGTCAGCCCAATCTATGACTAATTTCATGAAAGTACACTGAGTAGAGTAAGAAGACGGCGTGGGTTTCTGGGTCAGGGTTTCACTTTCATTCCCGTGTGATGTAGTCTGTCTGCCAAGCCATCATATATCTGAATATTAACCATTTGATGGGAGAGTAATTGGAGGTTGAAAAAAAAATACATCTCCAATGATAACTCTCAGAATCCTCCAATCAGCATGGTTATTGTCTGGGCATTGTGAAGGTTGTATTTAATTTTTTTTCCCCAAGCTCTTACTAGTGTGCAGTTTTTAGGGATAGCTAAAGTTATGAATATAAATATGTACATTTACATTGGTCTGATAAGGGTTTTTTCCCCCTAAGTATGTTTAGAGGCTCAGTATATGAACAGAGGTTTTGCACAAGCAGTTTGTTAGTAGTGGCTGCAGACAAGGATGCGAGGAACCCGGACCCTAATAGACTGCAGGCTGGGATATGTCTATGCTTCTAACTGTTTATCCAGCCACTTTTTATTTTAGATATCTTCTACCAAAATCCATGCTCACAGGCTCCACAGTCTGATGTAGAAAACCATGCTGAAAAAAAAAGAGGAAGAAGAAGAAAAGAAAAAAAGAAAGAAAGGGGATAAAAAAAGAAAGAACATACTTTTCAAATGTTAGTAAATTTGAGATGCAGTAACTGTTGACTTACTCTCCTTAAGGACTGAGAATTATACTACTGACAAGCTCCTAGTGGACTTTGGGACCATTCAGATGTCCCAGACCCCCCAGCATCCCCCAAAAACACTGCAATGGGGCAGATTAAGCAATTTCAGACTGTTAGAGGGAACCCCAGTTGGCCTTAATTTGCCATTAAAAGTGACAAAGCATCAGTTCCAATCTGTATCAACTAGGTACTATTTTATTTAATTCAGAGAACACTTGGCTGGAGTGCCATTCTGAACTCCATTCTGAACACTTGGTTGGAGTGCCATTCTGAACTTCTGGGTCATTAATAAGTGGGGGGGGGCGTGAGGAAATGCTGACAAGAAAACCCCATACACATGGGCCAGGTCCTCCCGTCAACCTTGTGTCATTCTCTCAGGACAATGCAAGCCATTACCCCCAGGCCAGAGTCTGTGGATCCTGAACTGGGGCCTTGAACTGGTCCCAAAAGACTGGCTGTTTGACTGGCTGTTTGCTGTGGCATTTCTAGGAAACTCCACTGTGACAACTGGCAGACCAGACAGACCCATATGCAACATACCAGCCTCAACTGTTGCATTTTCTCAGAAGACCCCTGTCATGGCCTCTCACCTCAGATGGGGGTACCTAGACATATCGGTGTAGCCAGGCACCCCATTTCCACTCTTATTGGTTGCAATGGGATCTTCTGAGCAGTCATGGCAATGGAGGGAGGTATGGGTGCATAGCAGTACTGGTTCCATGGTACGACGGTGGGCATGTAAACACCTGTCCATCATTGTGCTGGCCCAGGGTCTAACCCAGGTGCTGCCCATCTGCTTAGGGCCAGAGAGAAGGACTCTAGCAGCACATTTGAGTTTTTGTGGAGTTCAAGCCACCTTTTCAGGTGCTTTGATGAAACACAGTATTAATTCACAGATTCAAGCAATTGCACAATTGCAAATTGTGACACTAGCCATAAACCTTCAAAGAGTTGTATAAGGTGAAATATGTCCCTCAAAGTAGGAAAATGTTCTGAAGAAAAAAAATTGTTACATGTATAACTGTAAGAAAGACACACACATTAATAAATTTGGTATGCTGCAAAACCATCTCTGAAGATGCCAGCCACAGATGCTGCTAACACATCAGGAATAAACTCTTCCAGAACATGGCCACATAGCCCGAAAGACCCACAAAAAACTATGGATGCTGGCGATGGAAGCCTTCAACTTCCCATTTTTATCTGTTTATGCCTCTGGTAGTCTATTGGAATTTGTAAATATAGTTCAGTTCAGCTATTTTCTCAAATTATTTCACCGTTTAATTTGTTTTTTTTATTTTTGGTCCAGAATAGCTATTTGTGGGTTAGAAATTAATTGCCCAGGAGGGCTAACATTTTCTGCAACATGTTCGAGGTTATCTACACGTAACTGTCTATCTGTCTGTCTGTCTGTCTACCTGCCGATCACCTTTTTCCTAGTTTGGGGATAACAGAATGGTATTGCCATTCTAAAGTCAGATTTGTGTCCTTTTTATCCCAGTGTCTAAATTTCATTCTTAAAGGTTAGAATAAATAATTTTACCATTTTCTGCTCTTCATGAGGAAGTTGTTGGAAACTGCATTTTTCAAATTCTGTTTGCTGTTTGGGACTTGTTCTATGCACACATACAAAAAGAAATCTTGAAAAACTGACAAAACGGCATAAAATAAGGTTTGTTTTGTTTTCTGCATAGAAAATGTTATTTTCCACTCAAAAAAGCAATGTTATTTTTGGCACAGAAATGTGGTTTATCTGCAGAAAACAATGCTTTCTGTGCACCCATGTGCATTTTTTACCCAGAAAACACAAATTCCAAATATCCTCATCTGTTTAGGATTTTGAACCCAGTTGACATTTGGAACCCCTGTTTTGTTTTGTTTTGTTTTAACCAATTTCCCATTTAAAAAAAAAAATGATTGTATTGTGATGTATTGTGCATTGGGGCATTGCGGGCAGCAGATAGCATATGTCACAATGGAGGATGAACAAGTAAAAACACCTCTGGTTTGTGGATGACCCGAGTTGAACCTGTAATGTTGCTGCCAGATTACATGTAGTGTCAGTGTGTCACTGTGTTGTAGCAGGATCTTAGAATCGTAATGCTGGAAGAGACCTCAAGGGCCATCCAGTCCAACCCCCTGCCATGCAGGAAGACACAGTCAAAGCACCCATGACAGATGGTCATCTAACCTCTGTTTAAAAACCTCCAAAGAAGGAGACCCCACCAACCTCTGAGGGAATGTTCTTATTCTCAGGAAGTTCCTCCTAATGTTGAGGTGAAATCTCTTTTCTTGTAGTTTGCATCCATTGCTCCATGTCCTAGTCTCTGGAGCAGCAGAAAACAAGCTTGCTCCATTCTCAATATGACATCCCTTCAAATATTTAAACAGGGCCATCATATCACCCTTTAACCTTCTCTTCTCGAGGATAAACATACCCAGCTTCCTAAGTTGCTCCTCATAGGGCAAGGATTCCACATTTCTCATCTTGTTCCTAACCAGGAACCATGTTCGTCAGACTACCTATATCGAGTGTATTTATCTGACCCTGAAGGCTAGAGACAGTCTAGGGATTCTGTTGGTCTACCGGCCACCCCGTGCACTAACAGACTCCCTTAACGAGCTGACACAGTTGGTCTTGGAGCTGGTGCTGGAGTCCCCCAGGCTTTTAGTCCTGGGAGACTTCAACATCCCCTTTGCGGCCAACAATGTTCCATCTGGTGCGGCTCGGGAATTCATGGATACCATGACAGCCATGGGCTTGTCTCAGCTAGTTACGGGTCCAACACATTCTGCGGGGAATACACTCGACTTGGTCTTCTGTAAGGACATGGAAATCCCGTGGGCGGAAATTACTAATATTTCCGCCCTGTCATGGATGGATCATTTCTTGGTAGAGGCAAGCATCAAGGCATCAACCCAGATCCCCCCCGGGGGTGGCGGACCTATTAGAATGGTCCACCCTCGAAGGCTGATGGAACCTGATAGGTTCCAAGAAGCCCTAGAGGGATATATGGTTGGAAGTGACAGCGACACTGTTGATGCCCTAGTTAACACCTGGGATACAGATCTCTCCAGGGCTATACACAGTATCGCTCCCAAGCGCCCTCTCAGGCCTGCTTCCAAAAAGAAGCCCTGGTATACGGAAGATCTCTGGGCCAGGAAGCGGGTTCTGCGACGGCTAGAGCACGCCTGGTGAAAACACCAGCGTTTATCCGACAAGGCTCTCCTAGACCATCTTTTGAAGGACTACGGAGAGGCGATACGAGCAGCTAAGAATTCGTTCTATGCTGCCCGTGTCACATCCGCAGAGTCGCGTCCAGTAGAGTTGTTCAGGGTAGTGAGGGAGCTAACTCAGATCCTTGAACCTACTAAGGCCTGCTGTGACCAGTTTAACAACTTCTTCGCGGATAAAATCTCTCGGATAAACGAAGATCTGGATGCCAGTATTAAGGCAGAATCCAGAACAGATGCGTCCAGAGCTTCCGTGGATGTTGTACTGGATCAGTTTGAGTCTGTCAGTACCGAGGATGTGGACAAGATCCTTAGAAGTGTCAGGAAAACAACTTGCTCCCTCGATCCCTGCCCCTCGTGGCTAGCGGTACAGGGGGGGACCGGCCATAACATCATTGTTATGCCGGATTATTAATACATCCTTGAGGGAGGGGAGGTTTCCAGAAAATCTTAAATTGGCCATTATAAAACCGATACTAAAAAAGCCCTCCCTCGACCCCCCTGGTTCATAATAACTATCGGCCAGTTTCGCTATTGCCATTTTTGGGGTAGCATGTCCCTGCTGGTGCTCTTGGACATCTCAGCGGCTTTCGATACCATCGACCATGGTATCCTTCTGGAGCGCCTGGCAGAGGTGGGAATCGGAGACACTGTGCTCCAGTGGTTCCAGTCCTATCTCTCTGGGAGGTTCCAGATGGTGCAGCTGGGGGATGTTTGGGCCATCAGATCCGGGGTCCCTCAAGAAGCCATCCTGTCCCCCATGCTTTTTAACATTTACATGAAACCGCTGGGAGAGATCATCCGGAGGCATGGGGCGCGGGGTTATCAGTACGCTAATGACACCCAAATAGTCTTCTCTATGTCTCCGACTGATGCAGTGACCAGGGATGGCGTCGCTCCTCTCGTGGCCTGTCTGGAATCGGTAATGGACTGGATGAGGGAAAACAGACTCAGCCTGAATCCAGAGAAAACGAAAGTACTCGTGATAGGTTCTCCCGGCCCAGGTATGGAGGTGGTTCCACCTGTTCTGAGCGGGCTCACGCTTCCCGTAAAGAACACCGTACGCAGCTTGGGGGTGCTCCTTGATTCATAGCTCCATCTTACTTCTCAGGTGGATGCGACGGTCAGGAGCACCTGTTTTCAGCTTCGGCTATTACGCCAGCTGCGCCCCTACCTGGACCGGAGAGACCTTGAAACTGTAGTACATGCTCTGGTAACCTCTCGATTGGATTTCTACAATGTGCTCTACATGGGGCAGCCTCTGTATCACACCTGGAAGCTACAACTAGTGCAGAATATGGCAGCACGGCTGGTCACTGGAGTTCCCAGGGCCTGCCATATAACACCGGTATTAAAAGATCTCCATTGGCTGCCTATTCGCTTCCGGGCTCAGTACAAAGTGCTGGTTATTACCTATAAAGCCCTAAATGGCTTGGGCCCAGAGTACCTGAAGGACCGTCTCTCCTCACATAATCTGCCCCGCACACTTAGATCTACTGGGCAACTATTACTTAAAGTTCCAGAGGCCAGACTGTCAATCACTAGGAAGAGGGCGTTTTCTATTGCTGCCCCGAGCCTCTGGAACTCATTGCCCATGGAGCTCCGCCTGGCTGCCTCCCTTACCCAGTTCAAGAAGGAGTTAAAAACGTATTTATTTGAGCAAGCCTACCCCTGATTCTCCCCCGCTGCTACTCTTTCCCCGCTGCTATTCTTCCCCCACCATGACTCGGACCGAACTACCGCTATCCCTTGGGCCGAAATTGTTCAATTGTTTTTTGATTAATTGTTTTTAACTTTTGTATATGTTTTAATTCCTGTACGTGTACACTGCCCTGATCATTGGAAGGGCGGTATATAAATAAAGATTTATTATTATTATTATTATTATTATTATTATTATCGTCATCATCATCATCATCATTTTGGTTGCCCTCTTGGTTATATGTTCTATTGTAGATGAGTAGCTCTTTTAAATTTGGAGGTGGTCTTTAGGCAAATAAAAGTCTGCAATTCAGAACCTGGGAGAGGGAGGTACTATTCTCCCAAACTGATTGTTCCTCACTGATAATGCATTTGAATGGTCACAGCTGAGAACTGCCAATGAAGACTACTGGTTTTAAGTCAGTTTCTGTTTTTTGTTTGTCTTTCTATAGAGTGATCCAGAGTACCAGTCTTGTCTTCTTAAGTAGCTGTTGCTGTTGTTTTTTAACCTCATGGGGTGGTTATTGTATTTTGAGAAATTCCTGATGTGAAACCAACTTTTGAGTTAAGGAAAAAAGAAGTTATCTTAAAAATAAAGTAGAAAACTAGAAAAAAACTGCCCCCTTTTTTTCTGCTCTAATCATTTACGAAGGGAAAGAAAAGAATCCAAACAGCCCTTGGAAAACATCAACATAGGCAGGGATTATAGCAAAACTGCTTTCAGCTAAGTACAGTTTTCATCATCTAGTTTGATCTGACAGTTATCTCTGAAATGAACTTTTCAACTGGGTCACTACTACATGAAACAGCAAGCACAATAATGGGAAAAGTGCTTGTCATATCCAGAAAACAAGTAATCACATTCTTGCCCTTTCGCTCTATGGATTTAGAACTAGAGTTCTAATTTGTCCAGTCTTTCCAATGGTTTATGCTGTAGGCAAATACAAATAGAGATAAGGGAATGTTGTTGTTTTTTAGAAAATGCAACTTGACCTATAAATATAGGTCAGAACTACCTTTGAAGAAGACATTCAAATTTGTATATACTACATACACTTGAAGGACTTTAGACAATTCTGCTTGCATTTTATTTGTTTTTTGTTCGTTTGTTTAAAATCATAGGTTAGATTGAATTTATTTTAACAACAGATAAGATATGACACATCTATTGCATAAGATGATGTATTGTGACATTGTTCACCAAGAGGGTTTTTTTTGGGGGGGGGGCGGGGGCGGGGGGTGAATGAACATGGTTTGCCATGCAAGTTATTTCTGTTAAAAAGTAAAATAATCCAGCTAAGACTATTCATTGTCAAGGATTCTGTCATTTTTTGAAAGAAAAAGAAAATATAAGGTAATTAATTTTTGCTATCACTGTATTATTTCTTTTCTATTTGGAAAAGGAGCTTGATGCAACATGCTCATCCAGCAGATGTCAGTATTGGAATATGATCTGTGACAGCAAAGTATAATTGAATATAAGAATATATCTGTCTTGGAATTTCTGGATTACTGATAGGCTTTGGAAACGCAGGGTGATAATATAGCAGTAGTACAGCAGTAGCGCAGCCAAAAAAGAGGAAACCCATCACACACAAAAAGGACAAAAGAGAGAGAGAGAGAGAAGATAATTTGGATCCAATTTAGATTTTCTAACAGATTAGAATAGATTATAGATTTTCTAACAGATTCCAACAGATTATAGGTACAAATTTAGAAATAATTAATTTAATTTGTAGGGGAGCCTGTGACCAATCAACCAGTAAGCCAGCTGTGTTTCCTTTCTGCTGTAAATTTCACTGCTCTTTGGCAACTTCAAAACCTGTCTTAACATTTCTCATGATTCTTCATTTTAAAACTGAAATTGAACCATAAATCCCATCAAACAGAGGATGCCTTTCTGTACATATTTATTCTCGAATGATAATTCAAATGAAAGATTCTTGTCTCTTTAGGAAGACACATGGGCCAGAATCTTATAGTTTGCCCAAACGAAAGTATACCCATTGTATCAATTGTATGTGCATAAAGGCTTATTTATTATATTACATCGGATTCAGTGGATCTCTTCTAAGGATTAACAAAAGGGTTTACACCATGAGCACCCTACACTGCATGCCCTTTGCCAGTGATGCTTTGTCTGCTGTCAAGACTTTTACAAAATTCATGTGCTCCTTGTGCAGAGGCAGACTTCTAATGTGGATGTTCTTGCATGTCTAGGAGCCATGTGTATAATACTGCATGTGTTCATGATCATCTGAAGGCTAATAATCCAACATAGTTTTTATTTACATTGATTTTTATGCTTCGTACTGAATAAAACTGAAGTAGTCAATAAAGGGATTAGGGGGCATATAGTCAGGCAAATGAGAGCCTCTGTGTGTGTGTGAGAGAGAGAGAGAGAGAGAGAGAGACAGACAGACAGACAGACAAACAGATAGACTTATTTTGCACAGACAGACAAAATATCCTGAAAAAAATATTTTTTCTAAAAATCCAAAATTTAAAATAAATTTCCCAAAAATGAAAGTTAAGATTATTCTCAGGAGAAATGCTGGTTTTGTACCAGCCTTCCAAAGCATACTGGTGCTTAGAACCTTGAAAGCCAAGGTGATCGAAAAGATAAAACATTTAAGAACACTAGTTAGCTACAGATTGACCAATGTGTTTTTTTTTAAAAAAAAACAAAAAACAAAACAAAACATTCAGAACATCTTGTCTGTTAATCCTGAAATGAATACTTGGAAATAAGGATCTCAATGCAGACTAACATGTTTACTTTAATGTTCTGTTTCTTTCTTATGAATGGTCACAAGTGGAGTACTGTTCTTCATTCCATGATGATCCAGTTTAGTATAAATCTCATAATGGGCTAACCTGTGATTAATTCTGAAACAGTGGATTGGATCAAGTAATGGTTATTTCCCTCCATACCTCAGTGATTATCAACAGAAACTGCAAGAGGACAGTGATTTGTAACCCAACTTTTTTGGCCTTTCAACCCATCCTGCCTCTCCAAAACAAAACGTTCAAGCCAAAGGAAATGGATGAAACACAATTATATGTAGAAGAAATGCCTTTCCCATTTACACCCTTGAATAATGTGAGTTACCAATAGGCTGGGTGGTCCAAAAGAAGTGAGGGGATATTAACCTATACTTCCAGGATCCAAGATAAATTTGCACATTTTGTTTAAAGAAGCAGCAGCAGCAGCAGCTTGTATTCTCAGAATACAAATACTCCTTTCAAAGGCTAGGCCCTGCCATAGCTTCCTAGACCTTGGAAGTGATATTGTGCAAGAAGAGACAACGATGATGATTATTTCACAAGCCCTTCACACCTTCCTTTCCCTCTTGAAATCAACATAAGTAGCTCAAGCAGAGCAGTTCATTAATATGCTGCTTTGAAAGCCAGGGAATTTAGTAGAGATGGCCATGCTTTGCTAATCATGAAAACAGTTGTCTGAAGATGAGCAGATGTTCCGACAAAAGCTTTTCTCTTGACAGCTGGGATTTCAGCACTATTAATTAATGAAATAATAGCTGAAAAACTTATACCACTGCCCGTTGCAGTTCAGTTGTCCAGCTACTTAAGTGGTAATCATAATGGCTGTAGTCTAGGCTACCTCAAATCCCACTAAGGTCCATTAATCACCCATCTGGGGCTTCTCTTCTCTGTAGCTGTATGTACTTTGAACCAGTACTACTCAAAGTGGTGGCATCTGGAAGCCATTGACTACTGGTCTCTGATGAGTTTCCAGGAAATTAAAAAAAAAGCAATTATAGCCAATGGGTACAGTTATAGTGCAAGTCCCTGGCACAATGAGAGAAAAATAATAATTGTCAGTCCCCTGTGTCAGATAGCCTGAGCATTACTGCTTTAGAGAGTCTGTGGAGAATGCTCAGCAGGAGCAACTGCATGAGAAATTAGCCCCATTGAAGCACTACTAGACTTTGTCCATTGTTGCCATGATGCCATTCCAAAGAGATTAGCATGCGAACAGTGTGGTGTGCACAAGGATTAGATGTGCTTCCATAGCTTCCCATAAATTGTGTCTTCTGTCAGCTTTGTAATTTGTAAGACTGACAGGGAGAGGAAGGGGATTTGGGGCACCAAATGACACTCACCAATCAACTTAGCTGCCATGGCTAAATCAGACATATGCAATATTCCACTCCATACACTTGTTGCTACTGCACACCAGCTTTCCACATATTATTTATATAAGAAAATGTTTATCTACCAGTAGTTTTTTGTGGGTTTTTAGTCGACGTGACCATGTTCTAGAAGAGTTTGTTCCTGACATTTTGCAAGTATCTGTGGCTGGCATCGTCAGAGGAGTTCTCTGAAGACATCAGCCATAGATGTTGGCGAAACATCAGGAATAAACTCTTCTAGAACATGGCCACATAGCCTGAAAAAACCACAAAAAACTAAGGATGCTGGCCATGAAAGCCTTCGACTTCACAAAATATTTACCTTATGCTAGTGCTGTGCAGCTCTCACAAAATAGTTCTTCCAGATTAAAAAGAAATCATAAAAAAGCAATCAGCAAATCCTATAATGCACAATAAGAACAAACCTGCAGGAGAATCAACAAGTGTTGCACTCAGTCTCCACCTTTTCCCTCACAGAGACATCCCTAGCATGAGCATTAGGTAGAGTATGGCAGTCACCTTGGGCAGCAGATTTTTTTGGAGGGGGGATAGCAAGAAGTTATGGAGGAGAAAGCAGTGTGCCTTGTTCCCTTCTGCCTTCAGGTGCAGTGAAAGACATTATCAAGAGTGAGGAAGAAAGATTCAGCTGCTAGTCCAGTTGGTCTTCGTAAATGAAATGGGAGAGGATATATTTTGTGTTGTTTCTTTAAAATAAGTCATGCCTGTTAATTATATCTCTTTTTTGGATGAAGTTACATGCTTGGTAGATGAAGGGTATTCTGTAAATGTAGCATATCTTGATAGCTTACAAAAACGCTAGTAAAATGTGGGTTAAACATGATACTGTTAGGTGGATCTGTAGTTGGTTGGGCCACCCCCCCCCCAAAAAAAAGGCTCAGATATAGGGGACATCACATGGAGCCCTTACCGTGGGCAAGATGTTCCTGAAGTGTTTCTGAAGTGTGAAGGTGTGATCATCTGTCACACTTCTCAAACTTCATTAAGGCATCCTGCTTCCCTCATATTCCCACAAGCTTTTGTGGAGAAGCCATTTTCTGCATAACGGAAGATCTCTTTATTCAAAAAATGGATTCTCCATGGACGCTTCATTGATGGGAGAGAAGTGGGACACCTCAATGACATTTGAGAAGCCCGACAGACAATCAAATCTTCACACTTCAGAAACACTTTGGGAATGTTCTGCCCAGGGCTCCATGTGATAATCCCCTAGGATAGATGATGCCTGGCTTGACAAAAGTGCACATGAAAGGGATTTGGCAGTCTTAGGGCTGATCTGGACTGGCAAAAAGGGGTGTGTTCATGCCTGCATGAAAGTGTAGCCTTTAGATGACCTACACTGAAAGTTTGGCATGAATGCACTTCTTTTGCATTTTAGTGGGGAAAAAGCAGCTTTAAAAAGGACCTGCTTTTCCCAGCTTCTTTTTAAAAAGGGTGTAAATGTGCAGCTGCATCTAAATGTTGCAGTTTTTTTAAGCGCCCAAACCCTAGCTCCAACTCTAATCCGAACCCTAGACATGCACAGTAGGGACTCTGGGATGCTGTAACTGTTATGCAACTGTGCATAAAATGTCAATTCATTCATAAAATAAAGAAGTTTATTCATAAACTTAAATTGTAACGGATTTAATATCTTTTTAAGGGGGATGGATGCAGTTTGTTTTATTGATGTAATAGTATTTTAAAGTGTAAGCCACCTCAATTGATCTCAAAAGGGTGGTGTATAAATAACAACAACAACAACTATTATTATTATTATTATTATTATAAAATAAAGGGGTTCATTCATGGTGCACAGATGCAACTGCGCACTTAAAAAAGGGAAGCAAAACCACAATTGTAATTTGACAGATCTTCATAACTGCACAGTTCATGTGTGATGTACCTGCACAACTGCACAGTTCACAGCTGGCAATACAATTGCCTGTATAATGTACCGGTGCAACTGTGCAGTTCGCAGCCAGCAACAAAATAATAATAATAATAATAATAATAATAATAAGTTCAGTGCGGCCAAAAGCCCCGTTCATTGCCACCCGTGCAGCTGCTCTGCCTGTGTTTATAGCATCCTGACAGCTTCCAATGTAGTTGCTGAGCAACAGAAAAGACTTCAGATAAGTCATCCCCACACCTCCTCTGTGTAGCTGCCCTATGCCTTTTTATTACACACCTGGGACTTGCAGTGCAGCTGCTAAGCATTAAGGAAAAAGCAACTTCATGTCTCCCTTTCCTGCCAATCTAGAAAGCCCCTTTGTAAACCACAAAATGAACATGAGTCAACGGTGTGATGCAGCATCTTAAAAAGTCAAAATAATCCTAGGTGGTAAAGGTCTGGAAACCATGTCCTATGAAGAAGATTTTTAGGAGTTGAATATGTTCGGCCTGGTGAAGAGAAGATTAAGAGGTGACATTATAGCCATGTTTAAATATTTGAAAGGATGTCATACTGGGGATAGAGAAAGGTTGTCTTCTGCAGCTTCAGAGCCTAGCACATGGAGTAATGGATTCAAGCTACAGGAAAAGAGATTCCACCTAAACATCAGGAAGAACTTCTTGACAGTAAGGGCTGTTTGACAGTAGAACATTGTATCAAAGTGTGATGGAGTCTCCTCCTTTGGAGGTTTTTAAATAGAGGCTGGATGACCATCTGTCAGGAGTATTTTGATTGTGTCTTCCTGCATGGCAGGGGGTTGAATTGAGTGCCCTTTAAAGTCTCTTCCAGTTCTATGATTCCATGATCGCATTGGTATTTACCTCAGCCAAAATGTCTTGGCACATCCCTGTTCCCTCAGTGGCCAAGGCTTTGTCTATAGCAAACACTATTGACAACTCACAAGAGCAGTAAGAGCTACACCTTGTCTCAGACAGACAGACAGACAGACAGACAGACTGACTGACTGACAGACAGACATCTTTGATGTCCAGATGATAAGTATAGTGCTGGCAAACTTTAAAATCCAGAAAGGAGATAACTGTCTCATTTCAAATATCCAAGCAGTTTGTCCACATAAACTGAAGCTTGTCTAGATTACTAGATGGAGCCCTAGCTACATGTATCTCTGATTGTCACAACAATAGCTTCTGAAACAGAAAAAAATCCAAGTGATTTTGCCCACAGAATGCAACACAAATTAGTCATACCAAGTTTTCTAGGGTTCAATCCACTCTTCCAAGCCTACACAAAACCTACTCATCTTTCTGAGGCCTACTCAATCTGTAACTCTCCCAAACCTACTTGAAAAAGTTTTGCTGGCCAACTTTGTACACGTGGTTGTAATATAGTGACAATTATTTATTAATTTGTCAGATTTGGTCCTACCTTTCTCTCTCTCCAAAAACAAAACATCCCAAAAAAACAGACTTATTACAGTAAGCAATAAATGAATAAAACAAGTGCTGTTAACATAAAACAGATTAATTAAAAGATAACTTTAGAAAGCAATTAAAAAGAAACCCAGGGAAGAGCTGAACAGCATCTGCTTAGATTATAATCCCCCTTTGCAGAAAACTTTCTTAAATGCCAAAGGCCTGCCTGAGGTAAGATTTAAAGTAAGATTTAGTTTATTTATTAGGACTGCCAGGGGCGCCATACAATAATGAGCAAAAACAGTAGTATACTAATATGCTACAGTATGACAGACACAAACATCAGCACTGATGTGTCATTTTAGAGGAAAAAACCAAAGAGATTTCAGATCTCAAGGCCAAAGCAACTGTAAATATCTGCATCTCCTAACATATTTATCAATCCAGCTATAATATGATTCAACATTAAGGTGCCAGCATAAGTGGCTTCGGCTGCAATGGCACACATAGCACCGGAATAGGTAATGTGAATGACACATAGACCCATCCACTTGGAAAGGCATGGAGATGGAGGAGCTTGCTGGAAGAATGCCTCCTCCCCTCCTACTCTGCATTTCTGACAGAAACCAAAGCCAAAAGATGAATTCTACCAGATCAGACAAGATCAGAGCAGACTAGCTTTATATACCACCTTCCAGAGCCTTCCAGAACAGTCCGGCCAGAGAGAGGAGAAGGAGAGGAGCTGCTTGGCAGCCATTTTGGGACCGTGTGCTTGAGACCGTGTGCTTGTTGCTGAAGGGGAGGAGCTTCTGTGAGTCACATCTGTGAGTCACAAGGGGCGGAGCTAGCAGACTAGCTTTATATACCACCTTCCAGAGCCTTCCAGAACAGTCCGGCCAGAGAGAGGAGAAGGAGAGGAGCTGCTTGGCAGCCATTTTGGGACCGTGTGCTTGAGACCGTGTGCTTGTTGCTGAAGGGGAGGAGCTTCTGTGAGTCACATCTGTGAGTCACAAGGGGGCGGAGCTAGCAGACTAGCTTTATATACCACCTTCCAGAGCCTTCCAGAACAGTCCGGCCAGAGAGAGGAGAAGGAGAGGAGCTGCTTGGCAGCCATTTTGGGACCGTGTGCTTGAGACCGTGTGCTTGTTGCTGAAGGGGAGGAGCTTCTGTGAGTCACATCTGTGAGTCACAAGGGGGCGGAGCTAGCAGACTAGCTTTATATACCACCTTCCAGAATTTTAGTTTTCTTTAACTGAACAACTCTGCTCAAGTGGCATTAGGTTAGAATCAGATATTGAAACAGAACCTTCCCTTTAAGTGTAAGATAGCAGCCAGTACTTACCCCTAAAGAAGTATTCCCAGTAGATTGACTGTTATATTTATTACTAAAGACTTTGCAGTATGGACAACGAGGGATCTGCCACAGTCACCTGCAACTCTTGTGGGATGTTTCTCTTCTTGCCTACAGTAGTGGAGAACTTCACATGCACCAAGTGCAAGTTGGTAGCACTCTTGGAGGAGAAAGTGCAGCAGCTGGAGTCCAGAGTAGCTACACTTCAGCAGATTAGGGAACAAGAGGATTTCCTGGACACAATAGAACTAACCATCTTGGATGAGTACCATGCAGAGGAAGATGCTAGGGTGGAAGAGGTCACTTGCCAAACAGAGGAGGCAGGCAGCTGGAGGAATGTCACAAAGAGTAGTAAACCAAGAAGGAATTGTTCGGGGAGCTTGCAGCTAGAGAATCGATTCGAAGCTCTTTCCCTTATCAAGGAGGATGAAGAAGAGCAGCATGGACAGACTTCAGGGACAGAGCAAGGGAGCCTGAGAGTCCCACCCGAGGGAACAGTCGCTGCTAAGCCTCGGAGGAGGCGTGTGGTTGTAGTGGGGGACTCCTTGCTGAGGGGTACAGAAGCAGTGATTTGTAGGCCTGACAAGATGTCTCGATAGGTGTGCTGTCTTCCAGGTGCAAAGATCCGGGATGTGACAGAGAGGCTGACAAGACTGGTCAAGCCTACTGACCAATACCCCTTCCTTTTGGTCCACGTGGGAACTAATGATACTGCAAGGCACAGCATTCAGAACATCAAAAGGGATTACGAGGCGCTTGGTAGGAAGCTGAAAGGAATGGATGTACAGGTTGTCATCTCGTCTCTTCTGCCAGTTGAAGGGCATGGTCCAGGAAGGGAGAGGAAAATAGCAGAGGTGAACAACTGGCTTCGCAGATGGTGCCGCCGAGAAGGATTTGGATTCTTGGATCATGGGCTGCGGTTCCATGAGGAGGGACTTCTAGCAACAGACGGGTTGCATCTCACGCCAGTTGGAAGAAATGTTTTTGCCAACAGTCTCAAGAACTTGATCAGGAGAGCTTTAAACTGAGTTCCGAGGGGAAGGGAGACAATATTAAGGAACGCAAAAGGGATGGCGTAAATAGTCAAACTGACATAGAGGAAACAAGGCAAACAGTGCAAGGACCCAACAGTGGGAGGCAAAAAAACTTGCACAGGCAGCAAGTAAAAGGGAACCATGGTCTGCGATGTCTCTACACTAATGCACAGAGCATGGGAAATAAGCAAGATGAACTCGAACTCCTAGTACAACAAGGCAAATATGATATAATAGGCATCACTGAAACCTGGTGGGATGAGTCTCATGATTGGAATGTGGAAATAGAGGGGTATAACCTTATTAAGAGAAATAGGCCAAACAGGAAAGGAGGAGGAATAGCACTATATGTCAGAGATATTTACACCAGTGAAGAGATCCTGGACATCAATCATGGAAGCCAGGTGGAGAGCATCTGGATAAGAA
Source organism: Urosaurus nigricauda (assembly GCA_034509955.1). NCBI lineage: Eukaryota > Metazoa > Chordata > Lepidosauria > Squamata > Phrynosomatidae > Urosaurus > Urosaurus nigricauda. The sequence continues at coordinate 248,559,328 of JAOEGL010000003.1, forward strand.
TTAAAGGGGAGGGAAACAACAAGGGTGTTACGGTGGGAGTCTACTACAGACCCCCAAGTCAGACTGAGGAATTGGATGATATCTTTCTAGAACAGATGACCACACAGTCAGAAAAGAGAGATGTAGTAGTGATGGGCGACTTCAACTATCCTGATATTTGCTGGAAGTCTAACTCAGCAAAATCCTCAAGGTCTAGCAAAGTCCTCACTTGCCTGGAAGACAATTTCATGGTCCAAAAGGTGGAAGAGGCAACAAGGGGGTCAGCTATTTTAGATCTGATCCTAACCAACAAGGAGGACTTGGTTAATGGGGTGCAAGTGGTGGGATCATTAGGTGGAAGTGACCATGTTCTCCTGGAGTTTGTAATACAGTGGAAAGGAGAAGCCAGGCAGAGTCAGACACGCATCCTAGACTTTAGGAGAGCGGATTTCAGTAAACTTAGAGAAGTATTGAGGGCGATTCCATGGTCAGAAATACTAAAAGATAAAGGAGTTCAGGACGGATGGGACTTTCTCAAAAGGGAGATACTGAAGGCACAATTTCAAACAGTTCCAGTGAGAAAGAAAAACGGGAGGTGTCTCAAGAAACCAGGATGGATGACTAAGGAACTTTCAACCGAGCTAAGTTTGAAACGGAACATGTATAAGAAATGGAAAAAGGGGGAAATCACGAAAAAGGAATTCAAAGAAATAGCAGGCATGTGTAGGGGTAAAGTCAGAAAAGCTAAAGCGCAGAATGAACTCAGGCTTGCTAGAGAGGTTAAGAACAATAAAAAGGGCTTTTTTGGATATGTCCGCAGCAAGAGGAAGAAGAAGGAAACGGTAGGGCCACTGTGTGGAGAAGATGGCAAAATGCTAACAGGGGACAGAGAAAAGGCAGAATTACTCAACACCTTCTTTGCCTCAGTCTTCTCAGAAAAGGCAAAGGGTGCTCAACCTGAGGATAATGGAGCAGAGAACAGAATTGGGGAATTTCAGCACAGAATAAGTAAAGAGATAGTAGAGGAACACCTTGTTAATCTAAATGAATTTAAGTCTCCGGACCAGATGAACTCCATCCAAGGGTATTAAAAGAACTGGCAAAAGTAATATCAGAGCCATTGGCAATCATATTTGAAAACTCCTGGAGAACAGGAGAGATCCCAGCAGACTGGCGAAGGGCAAACGTTGTCCCCATCTTCAAAAAGGGGAAAAAAGAGGATCCCAACAATTATCGTCCAGTTAGTCTGACATCAGTTCTAGGAAAGATTCTGGAGCAGATCATTAAACAGAGAGTCTGTGAACATCTAGATGGTAATGCCATAATCACAAAAACTCAACACGGGTTTCAGAGAAACAAGTCATGCCAGACAAATCTAATCTCTTTCTTTGATAAAATTACCAGCTTGGTAGATGAAGGGAATGCTGTGGATATAGTATATCTTGATTTCAGTAAGGCCTTTGACAAGGTTCCCCATGACATTCTTGCAAACAAGCTTGTAAAATGTGGGCTAGACAAAGGAACTGTTAAATGGATCTGTAATTGGTTGAATGGCCGAACCCAAAGGGTGCTCAACAATGGCTCCTTTTCATCCTGGAGAGAAGTGACCAGTGGGGTCCCACAGGGCTCTGTCCTCGGCCCAGTGCTATTCAACATCTTTATCAATGACCTGGATGACAGAATTGGGAGCATACTTATCAAATTTGCAGATGACACCAAATTAGGGGGAATAGCTAATACCCCAGAGGACAGGATCAAGATTCAAAATGACCTGAATAGACTAGAAAGCTGGGCCAAAGCTAACAAAATGAAATTCAATACAGAGAAATGTAAGGTATTGCACTTAGGGCGGAAAAATAAAATGCACAGATATAGGATGGGTGACACCTGGCTGAATGAAACTACGTGTGAAAGGGATCTAGGAGTCCAAGTAGACCACAAGTTGAACATGAGTCAACAGTGTGATGCGGCAGCTAAAAAGGCCAATGCTATTTTGGGCTGCATTAATAGAAGTATAGTGTCTAGATCAAGAGAAGTAATAGTGCCACTGTATTCTGCTTTGGTCAGGCCCCACCTAGAATATTGTGTCCAGTTCTGGGCGCCACAATTCAGAAAGGACATTGAGAAACTGGAGTGTGTCCAAAGGAGGGCGACAAAAATGGTGAAGGGTCTGGAAACCATGCCCTATGAGGAACGACTTAGGGAGCTGGGGATGTTTAGCCTGGAGAAAAGAAGGTTAAGAGGTGATATGATAGCCCTGTTTAAATATTTGAAAGGATGTCATATTGAGGAGGGAGCAAGCTTGTTTTCTGCTGCTCCAGAGAACAGGACCCGGAACAATGGATGCAAGATACAGGAAAAGAGATTCCACCTGAACATTAGGAAGAACTTCCTGACAGTAAGGGCTGTTCGACAGTGGAACGCACTTCCTCGGAAGGTGATAGAGTCTCCTTCCTTGGAGGTCTTTAAACAGAGGCTGGATGGCCATCTGTCAGGGGTGCTTTGATTTGGATTTCCTGCATAGCAGGGGGTTGGACTGGATGGCCCTAGTGGTCTCTTCCAACTCTATGATTCTATGATTCTATGATTCTATGATTCTATGAATCTACCTTTAACCTATTGTGCATTCATGAACATCCTTTTTCTGCCCTCTTATCCTGGGGACTCCAGATCTTTTCTAGGTGTTGTCCATGAAACGTCCTCTGTCAAAATCAAGTCACTTTCATCTTCCAGATATCAAAACAAACTTCTCACTTCGGAAACCTTCTCAGGTTCCATTGAGGGTCAATCAAGCTTTTGGTTTCACACAGAACCGCTATGGATTAGGGTTGGCTATAAGGATATGAATAGTAAAATGTAATCTTTTTGCTGCAGGTGCCTTTGATTCATATGTATGGTGACTGTTGCCCTAAGATCTCCGACTGAGTTCTTTGCCTGTTTTCATCCACTTCCCTATCAGTTATTACCTGTATGTCTGGTGCTTTGTTCCTGCATATGTTACCCCCTCTCTCACAGCCAAGCCAAGCATTCCCCAAAGTAATTGAAGAAAGATTTCTGCTGCCATTGGAGGCTCTATAAGCCCACACATTTAGGGTAACAGCATAGCAAAGTGAAACAAGTTTCAGAAGGCCCTTAATTGTCCCTAGAGATGTAGCCCATCAGATGCTCTGGGTCAGGGTCTTCCCAGGGAAGGATGTTAAAATGACACAAAATCTTCTAGGAAACTGAATCTTCTGCCAGGTATAATATCCCATTTTGACTGCAGTGTCTGCTGCTGAGCTGACCCTCTTGACAACCCACGTTGCAGAGCGAGGCAAACCATTGGAGCAGTTAACGAGTTTGACACACATCTCCTCGGGGGACTCGTAATTGGATATGGAATCTTTCCCTTCGAGGTTATTCTCATCCAGCTCAGGAGGAGGAAAGCTGGATTCAGCACCATCTGCTCAGCGGCTTGTATGTCAGGTTCTCATTTAGTGTTCAAAGACTGACATCACAAAAGCTTGCCATTACATTTATCACTGCCTGGCACTCCAATATTCACTGCAAAAGGCCAACAAAACTATGCAATGAACAAGCAGGAGCAGAAGCCAAATAACATATTAAACAGACAAACATGAAGAAGGAAGGGGAATATTTAGAATAGGAAAAATTGGACATTCAAAATGCTGGGGGGGGGGGGAGCAAATGGATGGGAACCATCAGCAATGGTATTATTGCCTGAACATTTGTTGCAGACACCCCAAAATGCTCTTCATTCAAAGCACATTTAATAAGCTATATGCACTAGCCTGTTGGATTTTAACACATTTGTCTTGATGTTTTGTAAGCCCAGGTGTTCTACAGGGTTGCAAGTGTTCTTTTTCAAGGTCCCCCAGTGGGCTGAAAGGGGATTTGAACCCTAGTCTCCAGAGTCATAGCTCAAAACACAATACACTAGGAATGGAAAATGGTCTTTTGAGTCTCAAATTCTTGATAAAAAGTTTTTTTTTTCTTGATAAAAGTATCTGCCTTTATTGGGGGTTATGAGACAAAGTGCAGCTTCTCTCAGAACTCTACAACTTTTTAAGGCTGGTGGTGTGTTAGAGAAATCAGATAGACTATTAAACAGTATTAAAATGTATGCAATTCAAAAAAATGAACACAGAAATTTTAGTTGGGAAAATGCATGCAAAGATGGGCATATCAAAACACATAGAAGTTTATCACATGGGAAGAATTTCTCCCAATTTCAAATGGAGCCAATTTGAATTCACGTAAATTCGCTAGTTTAGTGAATTTACATGAAATCTGTTTGTGTTCGGAATGCGTTCAGAATGACTTCCCATTTCCCGAAAATGACCCCCCCCCATTGCTCGAAATTGTGTGAGATGCTTTAATATGCAATTACGTGAAACCCCATGATTGCATTTGGAATAACTTCCCATTTTCCAAAAATGATCCCCCATTGCCTGAAATTGTGTGAGATACTTTAATACATAATAATGTGAAACCCTATGATTGCGTTCGGATTGCCATTGCATTATACCCCCAAATTCCATCGTATGATAAACTCCATACAAAACACATCTGTTTTTAAATACAGGTGTATGGTGGAGAGAAAATGGCAGAAAGAGCATACATCCTTTGCAAGATGAGAAAATAAATTAAGTTTCACAATCCCATTCATCTAAGGATGGGGGAAGAGTGCAGACAGGATTCAGAGAAATGAAATAAAATCAAAACTGATTGGTTTTTCACATCCTTGTAGGAAACTGTGGAAAATTTCAAGTTAAATTTCTGTAGTAAATTCTGTATCTCTGGCGAAGCATTTTGTAAATATTCTTTTTCATTATTATTTAAGCTGTTTATACCAGTTGCACAAGGACATTGTTCTCTGAGTACAGGTAAATTGTAGTATTAAAAGTATTATAAAACCTGCTGCAACATAAAAAAAATATTTTTAAACCAATCCAAACCAGCTTCATTAGTTCTATCAATTTGTTGCTACATGCTTGAAAAAACACATCATATCAGAAAGAGACTAGATTCTGATTTTGTCAAAGTTTGGAGACAGTTTAATGGCTATGACCTGCATTCTATTGAGAGTCCCAGTTAGAGTAGACCTATTGAATCAATTGGGCTTACTTACATGTTGAAGCACTATTCAACAGTCAATTACATGGGGCTACTGTAGTTAAGATTATCCAATAGGATTCTGGCCTATATCTCCTCAAAACCTTTGTGTGTGTGTAAAATTTTCTACTTAAAGATTTTTAATGTTGGCTTATTACCTCCCTGATTCATTTTTCCATGTGTAGAACTTTTAATAGGCTGGCTGGTCTGCCACTCTTGCTTTACAGCTACTCATACTGAAAAACAGCTGTATACTATTCTGACTGGCAAGTGCTGAGTGTGATGTTACTACTTTCCCCAAATTTGCATGTAACTCTGACTCTGCCATTAGTTTCGTGGATCCTTGCAATCTCCACTGTACAGTACTGGTTTTATATTCTTTGCTTTCCTGGTTGTAGAAAGTGAGTATATGCAAACATCTGAACATTAACGTTATCACTAAATCATTAAATTTAACTGTATTTGGGATTTTTTGAAAAAAACAGGCTCTAGTTAAGTGAAGCTAGCCAGGTGAATATCATTGAATACCAAAGTCAGGATTATCCTTGCCACAGTATTTCTGATTTCTGAGTATGGTTGTAAAAGCTGGCTAGCGAAGCAAGCTGATAGGAAGAGAATCAAACCATTTGAAATGTAGAGCTGGAGAAGAGCTCTGAAGATAACATGGACTGCCAAAAAACAAATTATTATTATTATTATTATTATTATTTCTTTTTTTGGCAGTCCAAAATAATAATAATAATAATAATAATAATTATTATTATTATTATTATTATTATTATTTCTATACCGCCCTTCCATAGATCAGGGCGGTGTACAACATATAAAAACATTAAAACATCAGAACCATATAAATTAAAAACAATCCAATTACAATACAACAATAAAAACCATAAAAACAATAAACAATGTTCCCAGTATAAGTGCAAGTGCAAGTGCGGCAGCAAAACAGTAGGCGGCTTTCTACAGGCTAATAATAAAAAGGTCCATTCAACAATATGCCTGCTTGAATAAGTAGGTCTTTAGATCCTTCTTAAATTGAGCAAGGGAGGGGGACAAGCGGAGCTCGGTAGGTAGAGAGTTCCAGAGACAGGGGGCAGAGATGGAAAACGCCCTCTTCGACGTACTCACTAGTCTGGTCTCCGGAACTCTCAATAACCGCTGTCCGGAAGATCTTATTGTGCGGGGCGGATTATATGGGGAGAGACGGTCCTTCAGGTACCCTGGGCCCAAGCCATATAGGGCTTTATAGGTAATAACCAGCACTTTGTACTGAGCCCGGAAATAATTATTATTATTTATATCCCGCCTCTCCTCACTCAGGCAACCAAGGCAGCTTACAACAATTAAAAGTATACATATTATATCCCCCCAACCCTCCCCCCACTAAAATAGATTAAACATACTAAGATAGATAGATAGATAGAGATAGATAGAGATAGATAGAGATAGATAGATATAGATATATAAACAAATTAAAACAGTTAATAAATGTACAACCAAACAACAGTATATAGGAAAAGGGAACAAGAATAATGATACCTTTACTAATTCTCTGTGGTGGCCAGGCATCTATTCAAGAAAGGCCTGCCGGAAGAGATCTGTCTTAACAGTTTTTATTAAAGCTCCCTAAGGTGGTCATATGATGGATCTCGTCCAGGCAGGCTGTTCCACAATCTGGGAGCAACAGCTGAGAAGGTCCTCTGGGCAGTTGTAGACAACCTGCTTTTTATTGGTTGTAACAGATTTCTCCCAGAGGACCTGAGTGTGCAGGGAGGATTATATGGGAGGAGGCAGTTTTGGAGACAGGATGGACCCAAGCCATTTAGGGCTTTAAAGGTAATAACCAACACCTTGTACTGGGACCAGAAACTGATGGGCAGCCAGTGAAGAGATCTTAGGATCGGAGTAATGTAGTCTCTTTTAGATGTACCAGAGACCGGTCTGGCTGCCATATTCTGTACTAATTGAAGTTTCTGGACCAAGCACAAGGGTAGCTCCATGTAGAGTGCATTTCTGTAATCAAGGTGTGAGGTTACCAGCGCATGTACTATGGTCTCAAGGTCCCAGACTTCCAGGAAAGGGCACAGCTGGTGTATCAGCCGAAGCTGATAACAGACACTCCAGACCGTTGCATTCACCTGATTTCTCATGTGAAGCGACAGATCTAAGACCACCTCCAGACTGTGAACACAGTCCTTTGAGGAGAGTGTGACCCTTTCCAGGACTGGAGGTTGTATCCCAATACCTGGGTTCAGAGCCGATACCCTAAGTACCTCTGTTTTGTCTGGATTCAGCTTCAATTTGTTTTCCCTCATCCAGTCTATTACTGCCTTAAGACAGTCATTGAGAGGAGAGATGCCATCAAAACAGCACCAGCCTATAGCCATTATGACACTGGGTAGAGAAGGTTACTTAATTTATGAGGTATTAACTTAAACTGATATTGAGAAATATTTACTGTAAGCTACAGTCCTGTAGCCATCAGTAACAACTCCTTGAGTTCATTCAGAAAAACTCAATGTAAGGTGTTGAGCACACTAGCAAGATAAAGTGCCTTGATCCTGGGTTTTCTAAAAGGACATGAAAACCCTGCTCTCCACACATTCAGCTGTGAAGGCAGGCAGAATACCCATGGGCAGTCCGTACTGTGTGGCATTGTTGCACCACTTGGTTATATATTTTTTGCCTCTCTACCATGCATGCGCACCATCTCACTAACACATTGCCTGTGACCGCCAATTACCTCCTCCATAGGACACAACCACCATCCCATTGGAACCCCATGTGACCAGCCACACAATTGCACATATGATACACCACATGTATAGTGCATCTGTGTCCCCAGTGGCACATTGGTAAAGCACAATCATAGAGGCCCCACTTCACTTCCCTTGTCATGGTGGACAGATGTAATTCTGGAGAAAAGAAGACCATTCATTCCAAAACTTCTCTTCCCTGCCTGCCAGGGATCCACTCAAAATCAAGGAATAGATCTACATTTATTAGCCATATACAAATACTAATGGAAGTGAAGCCACATGTACATTACCTCATGCTACTGCTCCTCAGTACACTGATTTTTGAATTTGTTGAGCTACATACAGGAGTTTAGCTGAGGGGGAGGACAAATGAGGGCATTCCCCCAATAGGAATTCACCCTCCCCCCATGAAATTTTCATTCAGTCCCCAATTTCTACTGTTGCAGTAACTTAAAAGGGAGAACCTTAAAATGAACTGTGGAGCTTAAAACAAAAACCTTGCATTTTGTCATCTTGGTAACTTAAAACTTTGAACATTTTGGAATACAGTTTAAGTATCCAAAGAAAAAGGACAGAAACAGGGTGTATCCACACTGGAGAAATAATGCTGTTTGACCCAACTTTAATTGTCATGGCTTCATACTATATAATCCTGGGATTTGCAGTTTTGTGACACACCAGCTGCAGTGTAGTTTTGTGAGGCACCAGTACTCTTTGGTCAAGAAGGCTAAAGACCTTGAAAGACTATAAATTCAGGATTCCATAAAATGGAGCTATAGCAATTATAGGCTGCATCTGCACTGTAGAAATAATCCAGTTTGACACCACTTTAACTGTCATGGCTACATCCTATGGAATTCTGGGAACTGTAGTCAATTGTGGAATCAGAGCTATCTACAGAGAAAGCTAAATGTCTCACACAACTAGAGTTCTCAGAATTCCATTGCAATGAGCCATGTCAGTTAAAGAGGTGTCAAACTGGATTATTTCTGCAGTATGTATGCAGCCAAAGTGATGTCGAACTGCATTATTTCTAGAGTGTAGATGCAGCCAGAGTTACAGAGCATAGTAAATATACATACCTGTACATAAATATATAGCTAATATAAGCATTCTGTATGTGAACAATTTTCAGCATATCACTATCTAGAAATTTAGGGACAAGAAAAAAATGTCATGGTGGGGAAAGAATTCTTATTTAGGGAGGCAATGTCTTCTCTCCCTGCAGCAATACCCCTGGCCATACTTCATCAGTAGCCTGCCACATATTTACTTCTATCAAAACCAGAAACTTAACACCAAGAATAAATAGTGACTCAACATCTCCAAGTCATTGCTATAATGCAGAAATGGTGAACTTTAGGCCACCAGATGGTTTGGACTGCAACTTCTCTAATCCATAATCACTGGCCATGATGGATGGACTTCCAACAGTTGATTAGAGAATCATATAGAGAGGACCAACAGAATTTACAGAGAGAGGATCAACAGCTTCCCATTCCTTCAGTAAAGAATTCAGGAAGGGCTGTAGCTCAACAGCAGAGTACATGTCTTGTAATCAAAAGTCATGGGCTCAGTCTTAGGGTGCCTCCAATGAATTGGACCTTAGGGGGTTTTTTTAGGCAAGGAATACTCAGCCTTCATCTGAAATGTAGCCTGCAGTACCTGGTATTCCTTGGTGATCCTCCATCTATGTGCTATCCAGGCCTATACTATAGAGATGGAAGACCCTGCTTAGATTCTAAATTCAGATGTGATCTGGAGTTTTCAAGGTATTTAAACCATCTCAGCATAGGAGATTATCTCATGGATGATGGGATGGTGATGGAATTGCTCGCTCCATGATCCAAGTGAATGTGATTGCACAAATCACTTTCACACTGCAGCTGGTTAAAAATGCTTTCAGCCATCATGGTATTAATGGGTTAAGACATTAAATACAAAAGACTGCAAATGATGGCTGAAAGCGCTTTTCAGATGACTGCAGTGCGAAAGTGATTCATGCAATCAGTTTCACTCACGCTTTTTTGCCAGGTCAAGTGTGGGTAAAGTGTGAAAGTCCTTCTTTGCGATCAAGTGGGAAGGGAGGAGACAATGACATCCCATCCCTCATGTGATAATCTCCAGAGACTAGGGACATCTAAGTGGGGCGTTGGAACAGTCATTCAAGACTGTTTCTGCAGCCCTGGCTCCCTTCAGTACTTTGGATCTGGATCACACTCTTTCTAGTGAAAAACAAAACAAACAGGAAGCCTCCACGAGCAGCTGTTGACCTTTAAGTAGATTTCAGGGCCTGCCAGCACTGTTAGCAATAAAAATTACTCATTGTGCAAAATTAGAAGTGGGCTTCCAGACACTTTTGTTTTTGTGATTTTGGTTTGGGTTTGGGTTCAGGGCAACATTTTACATTGTCCATACAGACCCTGTAAATTCTAAGGGGCAACACACACACACACAACACGCACACACACAGACGTGCCCCAGACCCTATGCAATTGCCTACTGGTACAGATAGTATGGAGCCAAATGAGGCAATGGTTTGATTTGGTATATAATGGGCTCAACAGACCACCCCTTTTAACACCATATTGGGGCCACCGCAACTATGTAACACACCCAATCTTGCCTTTCCACAGCACAAAAAAGAGACTCAAAAGCAGCTCCTTTTTGCACCTTGGTAAGGGCTCCATAGCTGCCGGAATGTGGCTTTTCCATGCTCCTTTGGCACTGTGTCATGACACTGTGCACCATGGGGTGCAGTGCAAGGTGTCACACCAGCCTGGGAGCAGAGTCAGGATGTGCATCATGTGGACTCCATGCCTTAACTCCTTAATGGCTGGTCTGTACAACTCCTAAGAAAGCTACCTATTTTCTTCATAAACATAATAAAAGCATCACCTACAGCCCACACAGGCATGCACACACACATACAACCACACACAAAACTACACTCTGACGTTTATCACACTAGAGGGCAAACAGAATTTAAACAGGAATTAAACAGGAAATGCCTTATGTTTAACATAGGGCATTTAACATGCCTTATGTTTAACATAGGGCATTTCCTGTTTAATTCCTGTTTAATTCCTGTTTAAATCCTGTTTGCCCTCTAGTGTGATAAACCTATGTAATAAAGAGGAATAAGTTGCACTTTTGTATAGAGGAAATTTCATGACCCTAAGCAATCTGTAGTAGCAGAGAAGCCTACAGTACACAGATTAACATAGAATGGCAGAGGATCTTACATTTCCCAGAATAATGTAAGAGCTGTGCAGGAGGAATTCTGCTATGGCTCCCTGCTCACCAACCCCAATACTCATTGTTTTGCTGCAGTAATCCTCTTGAACAACTATTCTGTAACTGGTAGAGACTGTTGGGAAAAATTTCCATAGCCAGAAACAAACCAATGGCACATTCCACCAAGAAATGCTGGAGCCTCGGTGGATGATATAATAAATCTATGCTTGGCAATAGGATGTAGCCAGATCCTTCCCCAACTCCCTATGCTCTTTACCAGTCATGGTATGATCATGGGGAGGGGGTATCCCTGGTGGCACAGTGGTTAAATGCCTGTACTGCAGCCACTCACTCAAAACCATAAGGTGGCGAGTTCAGTACCAGCAAAGGGCCCAAGCTCAATTCAGGATTGCATCCTTTCGAGGTCGCTAAAATGAGTACCCAGATTGTTGGGGGCAAGTAGCTTACAGTTGTAAACTGCTTAGACGCTGCTTAGGCGGTATGAAGCAGTATACAAATGAAGCTGTTTGTTTGTTTGTTTGTTTGTATCACAGCAAAAATGTGAGCCTTGACTAGAATGGAGAGGGATATCAACCTTTAAAACAACCAAAAAATAAAATAAAATAAAATAAAATAAAATAAAAATAAAATAAAAATAAATACTCATATGTGAGTGGACTCATCCTTGTGTTTGTCACTCACAGGGCATCTTTTTCCATGGTCCTCAGTCACAGCTGTCTAAAACTGTTTCTTGGTAAATCTGAGCAGATACAAATGTGTCTTGAAACAACTATACCACTGTCAAGCTCTTTCTTCTCTATAGGCAGAAAAGAGAAGGAATAAGGGGTTCCTGTGTGATGAGCCATGAATTGTCCCTTCCTGTCCTATTCACAGTTCTTGAAGGGAAAACAGCACTGCAAGAATTTATAAGATGGTGACCCGAACTCTAACCTCTTGAGTCCTGGGCATAGAACATCACTTGTAGTACCTTTAACTGAAAGGATTCATATTTTTTATGACAGCAGTTCTAAATCTATTATTCTCTCAATAATCTCCATTCCATTGCACTAGTTACACATTTTGAAAGACTGAGGTTCATAAACCATATTTACTTTAGGTGGTCGTCATCCTTGCAGAGTGATACACAGGAACAGTTCCCAATAAGCCTGGATAATTGTAGTAGTCCAAGTGGCTTCTTCCTGTCAACTTAAGCCATAATGTTGGTCTCAGGTCATCATTTCTCCTTCCAAGCAACAGGCAATATTAATAAACTTCTGGTATAATAAATCACCCATGTGACAAACTCTGACATACTCTTGAAATAACAATTTATTTGATTGCATTAGATTATATTTGCTCAAAGAATATAATTCTGTGCAATGCAAAAAGCATAGTAGCAATATAATATTTCAAACAGAATATAGAAAATAATACTTTGACTGTAACAGAGTGCACAAATAAGCATGACCATCTTTCATTTACTTTTTTATTCCTCTAGGCAATGCATTTTCCAATTCTAATATATTTACATTAAGAGAGCCTGCTAGTATCCCTTGGACGGTTTTGAAGAAGCAAAATATAAGCTAGTCTTCAGTCCATTTTAATGCCAATCCACAGAGAAAATATTTTTAAACTGCATTTCCCTAATTAATTTTATGAGACTTGGTATATAATTAAAAAAAAATTGTCATATATTTTGCCTGGAACAGAAATAAGGATAAAATAAAAACAACCACAATGTGATATTTTATAGTACACTATTTGAGATCCAGTTTCCATCTCAGGGTGTACACTGTAGAAATAATGCAATTTACCTTAAGCACCACTTTAAGTGCTGTATCTCTGTCCCTGGGATTTTTCATTTTGCAAGGTCATTAGCCTTCCCTGCCAAAGAGTGTTGGTGCTTCACAAAACTACAAATCTCAGGATTCTATAGGATGGAGCCAGGGCAGTTAAAGTGGTGTCAAACTGCATTATTTGTACAGTGTAGATGCACTTCCAGTCTGGCATCCTGTTTCTGGAGTACATAGGTATAAGTCAACTTTTTGTCAGTGCATGTATCTTTTTGGTTGATGCAGAGGTTGATATTCCCTTTTCCTCTCTGCACCAGTTAAATCCCCAAACAGATTTACCACAGAGTCACTGCAGGCCCCATATGGGCATTCTGTGCCTTGTAGAGAGTGGTGGTGGGAGTGGTGGTGGTGGTGGTGGGAAGAATTAGGGAAATGTCTTACTATAATCAGACAAATCCCTGTCTCTCTCCTCTCTCATCATTGGCATCAATAGGATTGGTGTCACCCGGTGTGGCAACTTATGATGTCACCCCCACATTGACCTTCTCCCATACCACATCGTACAGAATCCATAGTATTTTTTGTACTAATGTTACTCATAAATCATAATTCCCATATATCACTGAATATAATTGTAATAGTTATGACATAAATGACTAGCAAAATTAAAATTATACCTTTAAATTGCAATACCATACACCCAGCCCAAATGTATTTACATGTACACAGTTTCTTGTGGTTAAAGTGAAAATTTAGTAAGATGTGGTGTTTTAAAAGGAAATGTAAAAAGAATTTAGTTTTTTTTTTTAAAAAAAAAATAGCCAGATGTTTCCCTAACTCCTCCCACCACCTCCAACAGTCTCTGCAAGGCACAAAATTAAATGATTAAAAAAACCAAAACAAAACCCTGAAACCTCTCTTTTCTCTTCTTATTGAGCCTTGCCCCACTCACACCATTTTTTCAGCATCTTAAAGGAACACAGGCAAAAGCCACATTTGGGAAAAGCAGACATATGATAAGGTATCACTTAATGCTGTCTGTACTCCCCGCTCCCCTCTCACCAAGCTGAGAAAGGCCATGGAGTGTGTGTGCAGCAACTTTATATTACAGGTCTGGTTCAGTGAATGATCGTCTGTAACATTGTTCTGCACAATTATTAAACCATGCTGAACCATTCAGGATCGGGGCCTATGTATGAAATAGATTTTAAAATAATCACTTTGAAATAGATTTAAGAATCTCTTTTAGCACTGAATGTGGAGGGGTAAGGCAGTTTCTTTTTGAGGGTATCTCAGGCCCCATGAGGACTTCCCTCTTTGTGAGCAGAAAATGGTAAGCAGGTGGGAGAGGCAGTGGAATCACTGGGGGGGGGGGTGCGGGGCATGCGGACTGCACCAGGTGACACCCTAATGGGGATGAAACCACTGTTCTTCAAACACCTACCTTCTTCACTTTAAAATATTTTACGAGATGGTGGTAGTGGGTGAAGCTCAGTGGGAGGAGAAAGGAAAGGCCTCAGAATTTTTAAAATTTAAAATTTCAAAATTTTAATATTTTTAAAAAATTAAATTTTGATTTTTTAAAAAATAAAATTATCTTAAAAACATTCAAACCAAATCTTCACTATGTATATGTAAAATACATTCAGGTTGTGCATATGATATTGTAATTTTAAGGTGTAATTTTAATTTTGCTAGTTGTTCATGTCACAACTATTAGTATTACATTCAGTGATATATGGGAATTACAGTTTATGAGTAATGTTAGTGCAAAAAAAAAAGCATTACTAAGGATTCTGTATGGGTTGAAATGGGAGGAGGTCAATGGGTGTGTGTGTGTGTGTGTGATACAATGAGCAATCGTACCAGATTGCACCAATCCTAGGGACGCCGCTGGGGGTTGGCAGTGTAACATAAGAAGACATCTCATTAAAGTTGTTCTACCATTGCTGTTCCATCATGTATCTGATGGATGTTAACATTTAAAAAAAAAAAAAAAGTTGCTTTTCAAAAGCAGTGGTTGATTTCTGTCCACTTCTGGTTTGGTTTTGGTTGTCTTTTTTGTGGAAGTCTGTGTAGCCCTTGGAAAATCTCTAGGGCAGAAAATTGGCTCCTGGAAACACTGCAGCTCCTCACCCTGGGTTTACCTTACAATGCCAACCAAATACATGCCCAGCCCATTCTTAGGCAGTATGCTTCTACCAGGATCTGCTTATGAATATGAGTTGCAGGAGAATAATAACAGGAGAGGGTGATTGCCTTCATGTCATGCTTGTGGGCCTCCCAGAGCAACTGTGGGAAATAGAAAGTTAGACCTATATAGGTCTTTGGTCCAGTCCAGCAGGACTGTTCTCATATTCTTTGAACTGTGTATCATAGTGACTGCATATATTTGTGGGTTTTTGTGCCTTCACGGTATTTCAGACTTATGGCAACCCTAAGGCGACCCTGTCATGGGAATTTCTTGGTTGAATTTGTTCAGAGTGGGTTTGCCTTTGGCATAATGGTTTGAGTGTGGGACTACAACTCTAGAGACCAGGGTCTGAATCCCTGTTCAGCCATGGAAGCCCACTGGGTCACCTTGGGCAAGTCACACTTAGGCTCAGAGGAATATATGGGTAGTGTCATTATAAATGTACACAGGTTATTCTCAGTGCTCACTGGGTCCAGTCATCTCAGGAAGTTTTCCTGTGGTTTCAGTTTGATAGAGTATATTTGTCTGAAAGTCAGAAAAGCAAAACTAAATAATAATTGCCAGTGAGCAACATGAATCAATATTCTAAACCATTTCTAACAAACTCTGTCCTTTACTGCTGTATCTTACAGACTGCAGAAATCTACTTACATGGCTTTAATGGCTGCTGTGCTTGTAACCTGAATAGTACTAAAAGGACCTGAAGGAGGAAAATAAAGATTATATCATAATTATCTGACAGGAGTAGTCAAAAGGTTTTGTCCCACATAGACAATAAATTGGGCAAAGATTGTGAGTTAGCTCAGTTTCTTCCAGCTATGAGACAATAAACTAGGCCACAACAGGATTGAACTATAACCACTCAATTGTAAGCAGCCTGAAAAGCTAATGGAAGAAGGTGCTTTTGTCAGCTCTTCTGTGATGGAAAAGAACCAGACTTTTTTAAAAAGTACAAGGAAGAATGAATAGCTACCAATTAAAAAGTTTAAAATTCCACTCATCCAACCATATTAGCTTTCCACCATTAACCCCTGAAATCTAGCTATGCATGGAAATTATGCATGTTATGGAAACTTCTCTGTGGTTGATCTTACAAAAATGAGATACCCAAGAGAACATGATTTCAAGGCAGTTCTGTTTATCTAGAATCAGATTATTTCAAATACTGCATTCTTTCATGCAAGCTTGCTCAGGATTTGAAAACTTCAGAGGAAGTACTTTGCAGATCTATACCAATATCAGAGATATGTCTGGTAGAGACAAAGAAAGAGTCCTTCATGGTGGTTACCCCCAGACTCTGAAACACTTCAACAAGCAAGCCGAGACTATCAACAGGTAAGCTAGTCTGATGCTGAAGGAACTTTACTTGGCAAGGTGCTGGCTGTGTCTCTGTTATTTTTTATAATTGCACTTCAATTTATTTGTTTTATGCTCCATTTTAATCAAAACTTTGTTTCTAACCTGAAATTATCATAACCTCCTTAAGCACCTTCTGATAGAAAGGCAGATAATAAATTCAATAAGTATGTAAAAGAAGTGTATAAATGCTGATTTCTTGTCCTGCAAAAAACTGTGTTCTGTAAAAGTCTAGGGATGCTTTTTACCTACATTTCAAATAAGCTTTTTTCTTTCTAATTAGATTCCATTGTCAATATATAAAGACAACGTGGTATTGTTCAGTAGCTGTCATCCCACTGATTACAGCTTTCAGTCTAAATTGCAAATTCAATTCAAGCTCATAAGATCACTTCATAATAAGCTCCCAAGTGATCTCCCCCCCCAACCACTTTCCTCAATATGCCTCATAATATCTACACAGCATTCATTACGCAATGTCTCCATTTCCTCTTTTCAGAAATAGTCTTTTTGCTGGATTATACTCATGTCCAAAGGAGACTGAATAGTCCTGTTTGCATTAAAAGGAGATAAAAAAGAGACCCATGAAGCACCACCATAACACACCACAGGTAGAGCCTTGCATGTAGAACAGTGCAGATTCAATTGCTGGTATCACTCAATGATAAAGATGTCAGATAGCACAACAAGCGGGAACTAAGGAACTAGATGGACCAAGAAATTGACTCATAATAATGATAGGCATTTGATAGCTCAGTACACACACACACACACACACACGGAAAGAATATATATACACACAGTTATAAAACATGCTTTGCTCCTTGCTGACATTCTGGGCCCTTTCACGCTACTAATGTACAGCATCATAATTCCACTTCAACTGCCATAATTGTGTAGTGTAAAATGCCATCTGTTTCATCTGTAAGATGCATCTTTTCTCTAATTCCAAAAGATCAGCAAGAAAAAAGTAAGAAACAAATGTTCTCTTCAAGCATCCTCTGCACATTAGACAGCATGGTAGTGTGGATGTACACTAAACCACATCTTTGTGTAGTAAACCATTTTTTCCAGCTGCATTCAAATGCTTCATCAGACACCCCACCCTAAAAGGGGGAGGGGGAGATGGACAAAAAGTTATGTTTTTCTTCTTCCTTATACCCTGTATCAGGGGGATTTTTTTCATAGCTATCAGTCATTCTTATCTTGTATACAGCAAGAATTCATTTGTCTAAATTCAGGAACAAAGCTATTTATGGCCCAATCCACTTGGTGACTTACATTAGAGTAATCAGGAGTTACTCCAGCATAACATTTGGACATTGAGGAAAGAGATGTGCAACATTTTTCCTTACTTGCATAACAAATACAAGATAGTGCTGGGTATATTCCATCCCAAACTAATGCTGCTGACTGCTGGGGGTGGGTATATTCCATAATGGCCCAGACCCAAATTATCAGGCCAGCGCTGTTGCACCAGCAGTGGCTGACCCTTTCCAGGCCTCCTTTGCCATCTTGCTGCTGCAGGCGCCCCTCATTGGTGGAGGCCATGCACTGCAATGCAAATACTAACTGCCATCAATTGCCTTCCCAGACCTCTATGTAAGACTATACCAGTGTTTAGAACCTTGGTTTATTTACCCTGCTGCTCTATGAAACTTTTGCTCCCAAAATTGGTGTCACATGAATTAAAATGTGTGCACTTCTGCATGTTTCAGATAGAAAGAACTGTATGAGAAATGAAAATGGACAGATTGTCAATTCTGATCTAGACCTTGCTAAACATTAGTCTTAAAAGCCTGGTCTGTATTCAGTGCTGAATTATCTTAGTGCTGAATTAGGGTTGTTATATGCCTTCAAGTCATATCCCACTTATGGTAAAACTAAGGCAAACATATCAGGGATTTTTTTTCTGGGGTTGAGAGATCCAAAGGCCACAATGACTCAAACATGAAGAACAATCGGATATGTTGATATTAGAAGGGACAGGATAGTGGGAAAGGATTAACACTCAGTTAATCATTACTTCAATTACAGTTATATCAAAAGGAGGATGTTATTAACCATTGAGTTAACTGTTTGCTTAATTCATGGAAGTAGTAATACAAATAATGTCACATTTTGTTTGGTCTTAAGAAAGCTTCTGGGAGGAGGCCTTTTGAAATACCAGGCCATGATTTGATTTCTAGATTTTCTTCTATAGTCTAAAAATGCCTCTGTTTAGTTTCCATGAGGGAGATGGGATCATATTCTCATTCATGATGTTAATGGGTGCAAATATCCTTGGCAAAGAGGAAAAAAAAGATGCAACACTTTTCTTTCACCATGTGCATTTAGGTCTTGGGGCAGACCTTCAGATCCCACTCAAGAGAATGAGCAAGATGCCCCTAAAAGTAGCATGAATAGCTTCCCACATTCTGAACTAAGTGAAATAGAACTAGGGATGTTAAATACAATCATAGGTTGGAAAGGACCATATTGTCCAACCTCTGTTTCTTTGATAATTTTGTTCTTGAAGGCAGGAGGGAATAATTTTAGTAATTTTTGTTCCTCTGTGAGAAAGTCTTTGAAAAAATCTACAGGGTTCAAAGACAATTCATAGTTCAGGATTAATAGGCACAAAATTCAAACCTGGTCTTTTGTTCAGGAAACAGTGTTTTCTGCACAGAAAATATTTTACATAGAAACATCATTTTCTACACAAAGGGGTTATTTCTTGCACAGAAAAATTGTGTACAAATAAAACCAATGCAAAACTTGCAGAGAATAAATCTCAAAGTGTGAAGATTCTTATCTGTAAAGATTTAGAAACATCTTTTAAAACATGTGAAGTTGAAGGCTTTTATGGTTGGCATCCATGGTTTTTGGTGGGTTTTTCAGGCTATGTGGTCATGTTCTGGAAAAAATTTATTCCAAAATAAATTATTTCAGAACACAGCCACAAAGCCTGAAAAACCCACAAAAAAACCCTATCTTTTAAATCTTTTTGAATATTTTCATATATTTTCAGATTTTCAAATAGTATATATAGGGGCTTTCCAGACTGCCCAAAAAGGGGCAGTCTGGCGCCACCTTTTTTTGCTGTAGAACTTCACTGCAGCAGCTAAACGTGGTGCGGTGAAGCTGCACAGCAAAAAAGGAGTGGGCAAACCCTGCTCCTTTTTTGCGCTGCAGTTGCGGTGTGATTTTCAAAAGAAGCACCATTTGGCACCTTTGTGCCATTTGGCACCTTCTAGATTTTCACATCTAGAAGCTACCCATCTAGAACCTGCGCAGTTTCTTTGGCGTGCATATGCACGCCATCTAAAAGCTTTTAAGTGATGACGCTCATGTCATCACGTGCTAGGGTTCGTGAGCGCGCGAACGCTGCACACTCATGAACCCTAATGGCACCTTAAATAGCCCTAATCGTGCTCTTTAAGGCCCATCTAGATGGGGCCATATTGACATTTAAAGAACAATGTCTGTCTAAGACAATTCTGTCCAGAGTCTGCATTCCCCAGACTTCACCCAGAGATAGCTGAGAGTGTTGTTTAACTTGATTTTATATAAAAAATTAACAGAATCCATGAATTACATGATACCTATACTGAAAAGAATTTGTGATCTAAAAACATTTAATCTGAGACAGAGTAAAACTGACATATCAATCAATCCAAACCTGGGACATGAGTGCTTAGTTGATCAAATTCTGGGTTTGAATGCCTACATTTGGGCTTCTGCTTGATTAGGGTTGCCACTCTCTTCATCTTCATCAGCTCCGTAGCAGGCAGGTACAACATCCTCCCTTCTGTGCTGGAAATCCTTGTACACATTGGATTGGACCTGTGCAAAGGCAGGAAAGGAGCATTAATTTTTGATGAATTAATCAGCATTTGCATATTTTCTTTAAGGCTGGGATGATAGGCCTGGAGATTTAAAAAATTCAAAGTCAGGAGAAAGTGAAACTGGCCGATTTTACCATAATTCACTGCACCACTCTCTCTTCATATCAGAGGGGCCAAAGTAATGACTAATTCTCCCTTGTTTGCTTCTAATACACTGCAATGCTGGTAGAAAGGCAATGGAAGAAATCAGTGTGTTGTTCACAGGGCCCAGCACTTAGAGAGCTCTCCAGTCTGTGATATGATGAATTCAGCACAGTGGTTGTACCCAGAATCTGAGACCTGTGTCCTTGGAGGTCCTGCTTGTTTCCTTTTTTACTCACCTTCACCAGGAGATAAAGGGTGGCCTTTGGAATTTGTATTTTGCTGAGTGCATGTTTAATTCTCCAGTTTAACTGTTGTTTTGTTTCATATGATTTGTTTTGTCTACTTGAGTTTTGTTTTTGTTTTTTTAAAAGAGATGATTTTTCACACACACACAAATGCATAAACACACACATTGTTAGTGTTGCTGCTCCTATTGCCATTAACAGGAGGAGGGAGAAGATATTTATTTTATTCGGAGATTGGAAAGATACCCTTTAAAAGTAATTTGTTCCCAATGCTTGTTTGAAAATTACTTTATATATTATATATGACTTGGGTCTGAGCTAGTTGTGGGAATGCCTCTCCCTACACATTCCGCCTCACACTCTCAGGACCTCAAGGAAAAAACTACTAGAGTGTCCGAAAATAAAGCAGAAGTCCACTTTTGATAGATCGTTCACTGTTGTTGCCCCCAGACTCTGGAATGGCCTTCCGGAAGAGATCCATCTTATTAACATCTTAGATGTCTTTAAAAAGGCACTTAAGACAGATCTCTTCCAGCGGGCTTACCCATTCAACCCTCCATGAACAACCCCACAGAATGTTACTTTTAGATGCCTGGAGTATTTGACTGACAATGGCAATTGGATATGTTTGATCATAGGAATATGTTTAAGATTGTTTTAATATTGCTGTTATACTGTATTGTGATTTTAAATTGTTGCACTCAATCCATGGGGAGAGGTGGGAAATATAAATAATTTTTATTGTTGTTGTTGTTGTTGTTGTTACAGTGGTAGAAAGATAACTTGTTAAATGGTTTTTCTCCTGCTCATTACTTTTTCTAGTTAAAAAACCAAATGGAAAAAAATTCCTTGGGATTAATAAAAACATAAAACTAGGGAAATTTCTGTCAAAATACCTTTTAAAGTACTCTTTAAATGAACTTTTGGACATAATTAGAAATGGTTACTCATTACATCAATAAAGTAACTTTTTACTGTCTGCCTTGCATACATGTTACAGATAACTGCATTGATTATAACATCCTACTTCCAAGGTCTGATTTTACAGCTTTGGGTGATGGTATATGGCATAGCATAAAGTTAAAGAAAGCCTATATGCATATGCACACAATGTTCATGCAGAAGATGTAAAATGGGTGGATATTTTTTTAAAATAATTGCAACTTTTGGTTTTTAGTCCCTTGAATTATAGAGGGAAAAGCAAGTAAAAATTATGGGAACTTTGATTTTAAATGCCCTTGTTATCTATTAATGTGTTGTAAATCAAATGTCATACCTTCACTGTGGCTTCTCACACAGCTTCAGTGTAATAATATGGTATATAATAATCCTTTTGAATAGAAATAGTTGCAATTCTAATGAAATTTTGTGTTCATGGATTATTGTGAAAAAGCAAGTCATATGCCAGAGCTTGCTATCAGTAAAACTAAGCATGTACCTAATTCATATTTTTTTTTTAAAAAAAGCAAAGCCAAGTCACTTTGTACTTCAACAAGGAAGATGTTATTTTACCTGAGCCGACAAGACAACAACAAATATCAAATAATGTATGCTGAAGTTGATAAATGATGAATTCATCCAAAGAAATGGAAGCAATTCTTTATACCATGTATATTAAGATTGATTGTCAAGCTGAAAAGTCACATTGTGCTACAGGGGAAATCAAGATGCAATGGTTTATAGAAAAGCCCAGATTTTCCAGTTTGCAACTGTAATAGGTTTGACACAGGTGAGGTTATGAGCATGTGTGCCATAACTAGAAGGAACAATCAGAAACAAGTAGGAGGTCAGATACTGGAGGTTTCAAAGAAAAGGGGCTATCAGGCAGAAAGTGTTGTCACAGACAGTGTGGAGATCATTCTAGATTGATTCAGAGGTCATCTGATTTAACCCAAGCCTCAATCTGAGCCTTGATTCTCAGAGCCAGTCTTTGTTCCTTCCATTGGCTTATCACTGGAAATCAACAAATGCCTATAACTTTTTCTGTTTTTCAGAATGGGGTGATATTTTGGTAACAGTAATCCCACATGATTTCTTATGCCAATTTTCAGACAAATAGGCAGAAGGTCTTTTGCTATGTGCCTTTAAATTCTGATTAATCTCATCTACACCTTCTCTAGGCCAGGGTCCCTAACCCCATGGACACTTCTTCTTGTGCCAAATCCATACTCATGATTTCCAACTTCCAGTAGGTACAAGATGTGGCACTTAGTGTGATACAGTTGGCCCTTCATATCCACAAATTCTTTATCCATGTATTCAAGCATTCACAGCTTGAAAATATTTTAAAAATATATAAATTTCCAAAAAAGGCCTTGATTGTGCCATTTTATATAAGGCACACCATTTCATTATCCATTGTATTTAATGGGACTTGAACATCCATAGATTTGGATATCCATGGTGTGTGTGTGTGTCCTGCCACTAAAACCCAGCAGATACCAAGAACCCACTGTACAGTGGAAAGCCCTTGCATTATTGATAGCAGAATAAATGGTTAGCCCCCATCTCCCAGTGTTATTGTTTCCACTGGGAACCCAATGTCTGAGCAGGGGGGATTATCCCATCTCCCACTGCAGGGTGAAGCACCTCTTCTGCTCAGAACATGAGCTGTTAGTAATGGTCTCAGTACAAATCAGTTCTCCTACTGCTTTATCACACTAGTGGGAAAACAGGATTTAAATGAGATTTAAATGAGAATTAAAACAGGAAATGTCCTGTGATAAACATAGGGCATTTCCTGTTTAACCCTCGTTTAATTCTTGTTTAAATCCTGTTTGCCCCCTAGTGTGATAAGGTAGATTGAGTGAGTTCTAGTATGGCCATCAGACTTGATAATAACAGATCCTTACAGCTGAACTGAAATACAGGTAATAAAATAACATCTTATCAGATCTAAAAGCTTGGGTAATGTTTACCACTCTCCCAGCAATGTCTGGATCAGTCAAGAGACCCCAAAATACGCAGTGCCACAAAGCTGCACTATTAACCAGGATAATAGCCTGACTGCTGTATACAACAATGCCATACTAAGCTTTGCTTTTCTACTGAAACTATTGTTCATTGGTAAGGAAGCCTCAAGTTGAGCATATGACAGCAAGCTATTGAGCTTTCTAAAGGGAAAAGGGCAAAGAAAAGTAATGAGGAACAAACAGCCCTGGGAAAGGAGCACCTGAATTCGTTTACAGAAAACAAGCAGTCAACGTTGTAACTTGCACTCAACCTGAAACCTTTGTGCTCTCAGTAAGGTCTAGGTGAGTCATACTATTTGAGCATGACTCAAAAAAAAAAAAAATTACCATCTCCTTGTTAGCTTTTGTGCTTCCTTAATTATGCAAATAAGGAATTATGATGATGCAATCCAAATCTATGCCATGTATTAGAATTTGAGAATGCTGGGAGAGGCTCTTTCTTTCTTTCTTCTTTCTTCTTTCTTTCTTTCTTTCTTTCTTTCTTCTTTCTTTCTTCAAATGCCAAGAAAGACCTGACTTATGCAAAAGTCTTGTTGTCATGTTTTGCAAACAACTACTACAATAAGCAATTGGGTGAGATAAAGATCTCATTAAGGTTTCTCTGTAGGTATTTTGAAGTAATTGGATTCAACAGTGACCACCTGTCAGTGCTGATATTCTAATCATGCTGTTGGTTAACTGAAGCATCAAGGAGGACATCCCAGGGTTATGAGAGCATTTGCACTATCTGAACCATCTCCCTTTTTCACAAAGCTTCAATCAAATGGCAACCAGAAAGATTTCCGCTTAGACAAAATAGGGAGCAGCGGGTTCCCTATCTTGGGCCTGTTGCTATGCAGCCAGTTGTACAGCAGCCAATTATTAGTCAGGGAAGGAAAAGGAGGCTCTTGACAGGTATGCCATAGCAGTACTGTGCAAAACAAGCCTCTCTGCTTACATTTTTAAAAAGCAGTCAGCAGAGCATTAAATCAAACATTTCTATTAATGAGAAGAAGGCCCCAAATTTGAGGACACTTCACAATTGCAAGAATGATCAACCTCAGGCTTGTGACCGTATCCAGAATATGACCTTGTGTGAAGAGAAAGGTGCTTGTGTGAACAAACCTACCCCTGATGCCTCATTTTCTATGCCATAAATTCTGAAACTCAGCTCCATACTATTTTTACCCCACTGATGTTTTCAGAAGAATAACGTATTTATAGAGAAGAGGAAGGCATATTGTAACTGAGATTGAAGAAGCACAGCAACAGAAGTATCTCATTTATTTTGCAGCCTTGCCTCCCCTCTTTCATGATCAAGCCCAAGAAGCAGAGAGAAATTCATGGCCTCACATGTGGAGCTGAACCAGCTTTGTGTAACATTTTGGAACCTGACACAATTCCACATTTTTTAATGTTCGGATTTTTTTTTAGCTTAGAAACTGTACATCAAATTTGACTAGTTACATAAATAAAGTAATAAAGCACTCAATCTTCCTGCATGATATTTTTAAAAATTCAACCTTCCCCAGTTTGGTCTCCTACAACTCTCATTATCCTTAGCCATTGTCCATCCTGGCTGGGGATGATGGGAGCTGCAGATGAAAACATCTGGCTGATTTGCTCAGTTTCACCAGCTACCGATGGCAACTGCATGACTGCTCTTAAACCATGAGTTGACTTGTCTTATCAAAACTGGCAGTGCCTACTGTCTCATTGGGGCTGTGTAGGTGGTTCCTAAACCAGCTACAAAAACTGTACAAACATCCCTGGATGTTGAATGCATGATCTGGTATCAAGAGCCTTACACTTTTTTGTGTGTGTACAGTGGCTCGTCTAAGAAGAGCATTTGCCTCCAAGACATCTTCCAAATAGTCCTATTAAATTAAAGTGACAATGATCTAATGTATTGTTTAATGTATAAAGAATGCATTACTATATATGCTACATTACACTGAGGTGGAGGGGAAGATCTGTTGGCAGTGCAACTGTCACATCTATCTTACTCTTGTACCATAGATGACATCTGTCAGTGAACTCCTTTTACACCTGCAGAGCAGAATTTCCAATGCTTTGTAGTGCCATCAGTCAGTCTCCCAAGAAAGTTAGGGCTGCAGCCTAAATATAGTGAGCCCTTGATATCTGCTGGTGTTTTGTTCCAGGATCCCCCATGATTACCAAAATACACAGATGCTCAAGTCTCATTAATGTTAGGCATTGAGGCCAGACTATGAAATGTACAGATGTGCACAAAAGGAAACCAGGAATCATGGGCATAATTGTCTGCAGCTGAAGGCTGGAACAGCAGACAGTGTTCAAGGTCAGATATGTGCTTGATTGCACGTAGGCCTGGGTAACATCAAAAGTCTTCCTGACTGAGGGGACAACATTGTTGGTGGCACAAGGAAAGAGTCACCAGAAGAGGATGGGTTTGTGACTGCATGGCACAAATCTATAAATAGCCTGCACACCGCAGTGTGGGTTGTTGGGTAGTCGGAGTGGATAGATGGTTGGAGAGTTTTTTTGTTGGACGAGCGTGTATATATTTGTAAATACAGCAACCTTAAGAATAAAACCTCTTGAGGAGAGAGATTTGACTCCAGTCTGTTTCATCAGCAGCGGGCAGGAGGAATTCCTGATAAAGCCAAATAGCTCCAAGGTCGCCGGTAGTTCCGAAGGCATCGGAGATTGCTTTACCTGTGCATCTGCTTGTTTACATCAACAAGGGTTACGGGCCCAGATCGTTATCTGATAAGGCATCTCCGTTTGTGCTGAAGAGTTCAACTGGCTGTGTGAGAGAGGTACTTTGCTGCTGTGCTGTGCTGTCAGTGCCAGAAGGCTGGATGGTAAGATTTTTGGACTGTTGTCTGTGCCTTATCACAATTGACAGTAGAAGCTAGGAAAACTGCCAGGACTCTATCTTTACACTGCTTAATGATGGAGGCAGCTAAATTTCCCAAACTAGACGAAACTAATTATGCAGCTTGGAGTTTCTATTGTGAGGCTTTGCTGGTCAGAGAAGGACTGTGGGATGTTGTTGAGAGAGGACCCACAGCAGATACTCTTGATCGAGATAAGAGAGCAAGAGCTATAATTTTGCTTACAATCACGCTGTCGCAGATCAACCATGTCCGGGAGAAAAGAACCTCAAAGGCAGTTTGGGATGCTTTGAGGGAGATTCACCAATCTAAAACAGCTCTGTCAAGAATGATTTGGTGTAGGAGACTGTATGCCTGCAAAATGCAGAAAGGACAATCACCAGAGAAGCATCTGGAGATCATGGCTGATTTGTTCAGCCAGGTGCAGATGAGAGGTGTTGTCCTTGCATCTGAGCAGAAAGCATACATCCTACTTGGGAGTCTTTCTGATGATTTTGAGAATATTCTGTGGAGTCTTCAGTGTTTTGATGAATCACAGATTACTGTGGAACTGGTGGCTGCACGTGTCTTGGAAGAGAGCCAACGTCGGCAGTACGAGGCAGGGCTCCAGAGGCAGCATGCAGTACCAAGACAAACACACCCAACCGAGGCTTTCAAGGAGCTGCAACCGGAGAAGGCAGCTGTGTCCAGGGAGAGAAAGTGTTTCCACTGTGGGAAGCCAGGCCATCTCAAGAAGGACTGTAGAAAGCTGGCAGCAGCAAGAAAACAACAGCCTAAAGATCCTGTGAGCAGGAAAGGTGTTGTTGCTGTGGTAAAGAACAATGACTATAAAGCCCATCAGGCTGTAGACCCCATTTGGTTATTAGATTCCGGAGCATCGTCGCATATGATTAATTGTGATAGGCTCCTGAAAGATAAGGTGCCATCTAATGTACATTCAGTTGCTTTGGCTGATGGTGCATCAAGGGAGGCAAAAGTGATGGGAACTGTGTTCATCCCAAGTTTTGGAAAGGACTTTTCAAATGTTTTGTGTGTTCCTAAGTTGCAAAACTGTTTGGTTAGTGTGTCTGAATTAACCACCAGTGGGTATGCATTGAGTTTCAAAGGGGATGATTGTACTATTAGCATAAATGACCAAGTTTGTGCTAAAGCAATCAAAAGAGACAAAATGTACTATATGGTTGACAAGGCAGAATGTTCAGTAGTCAACAATGTGCCTTTGCACTTAGACTGTGCTCATTACTATCATAGAGTCATGGGACATACAAGCTTCACAAGTTTGGGGAAGCTGGGGGAAGTGTGTCCAGAATTTAAAATGTCCACCTGTTCAAATCACCTGGATTGTTCAGTTTGCAGCAGGATAAAGCTGAAGGCTTTTCCTGTGGCCAAACTCAGCAAATGCACCACACAAAGACCTTTTCAGGTTGTGCATGCTGATTTGGCTGGTCCTTTGGACAAAACCATGGGCAAAAATCAGTACTTCATGGTCATTGTGGATCGTCACACATGGTTTTCGTATGTGATGCTCATGAAGGAAAAGAGTGAAGCTGCTGAACACATCAAAAATTGGGTCAATATGATTGAAAGGGAGTTTGAATACAAAGTAGGATCTTTGGTTACAGATAGAGGTGGAGAATTCCTATCTAATAACCTGAAAAATTGGTTGAGGAGGAAAGGGATCCGCCACAACACGACGAACGCGGCCGTTCCCCAGGAGAATGGCTTAGCAGAGAGACACATTTGAGTCTTAAAGCAAATAAAAGATTGCATGATGCTCAATGCAGAAGCACCAGAGCAGCTTTGGGGGGAAGCAATTTTGACAGCAAACCATGTTGCCAATCACACTTGGAATTCTTTTGTAAAGAAAACTTCATATCACATGCTGTATGGGAGACCACCAAATCTCAAATACCTGAGAGTTTTTGGGCAGTATGCAAATGTGTATGTGCCTGCAAACTTCAGGAAAAAGGGGGATCCTAAATGGAGAAGGTTGATGTTTGTGGGGTATTCTGGGAACAGCTATAGATTTTATGTAGGTCATGGGGAAATCTTGCTGTCCAGAAGTGCCAACTTTGGAAAACATTCAGGTTGGGAAAAGCTCCATGCCAACAAAGAGGTTTTTCTCAAGCTGGGGCAGAGTGACATAGGTACTGGAAATGGAGGGGTGCTAAAACAAGAGGCATCTACTGAAAGTGAACCCAGTACTTCTGCACACCATCACACACAAACACATCCAACTTTGCACTCACCAGTCACTACACAAAAGTTTGAAAAGCTCCAAGGTCGCTGGTAGTTCCGAAGGCATCGGAGATTGCTTTACCTGTGCATCTGCTTGTTTACATCAACAATTAAATACAATGGTGTGGTATAAAATGCAAAAATCAAGCTTTATCTTTTGGACATTATTTTTAAAAAAATATTTTCAAGCCATGGAAGAAGAGGAGGAGGAGGAGGAGGAGGAGGAGGAGGAGGAGGATGATAATGGGAATAATTTATTAATTTAATTTAAATAGATGCTTAAATCTTCAACAGATGCTTAGACCTTGATTGGTCTTTCACCAGTCAAGATACAAGCATGCAGAAGCAGCTTCAGCCCTGAAAAATGAATTAAAGACTACTCTGAAATTTCATCTCAACATCAGAGAAGAGATTTAATTCCATATTAGTTGTTTGCATTCCAGAAAATACCTGGTGCACTTATTCCAGCAATATTTTTGGAAATGATGTAGATATTAGTTTCAATTAATCAATTACTAATCAGGTTTTATTGATGGCATTACCAGAATGACCCCCTATTTCAGAACATGGAGTGAGCAAACTTATATATGCTGTAGCAGCAGACAAAGCACTTGGTGAGGATACGATTCCATCAGAGGTCTTCAAGAACAATTCTGAATGGTGGGTCCTTTTGTTAGCAAAACTATTTTATTATATAAATTATACAGGCATTTCTTCTGAGAGATAGAAGCAGAGCATAACTTTTCCAACTTACAAAAAAGTAAATAAATCAGATCAGAATTATCAGCCAATTAGTTTACTGGCCAGTAAAACATAACAACTTGAATGACCTGGAGGTCTGTCAAAACAAGTTTCTGAGTTACCTCTGGAAACCCCAGCTGTATTTCTCAGGACAAAGATAGGTGTGGTATCGATTAAAGTTAGGGCTCAGTATTAAGCCCTTTTGTACTATATGATGGTTTTGTATATATCCGAGGACCTTTTCCTTAAGTTGTTCTTGTGAGAACAATGAAAGAAATGTGGCTGGACTAAGTTATGCCAAGATTTACTAACATTTAAAATCCTTTCAGCAGGATTTTTTTTTTTTAAAATAAGATGAGGATTGGTTTTACTAGTTGGATAATCATCAGGATTTAGTCTTGATTAAATCTTCAGTTTTAACTCTCTGGTAATGTTTACTGAAAACAAATCATGGAAGAGCTCAATGATTACAAATGCTTTCCTTTGCCCCATTGAAAACTGTGTTTATGGAATTATGTTTCCAAATTATGGCAACATCATTTTCAGATGGCAGATATACAAACATTCCAAGAAACCTAAGGCTCTGCATCTGTGTTGTGGGAGAAGTAGAGAATGTTCAGAGGACTCATTAATTATACTCAAAAGGGAGATACTGAAGGCATAATTTCAAACAGTTCCATTGAGGAAGAAAGATGGGAGATGTGTCAAGAAACCAGGATGTATGACTAAGGAACTTTCAACTGAGCTAAGTTTTAAATGGAACATGTATAAGAAATGGAAAAATGGGGAAATCAACAAAGAGGAATTCCAACAGCATGTGTAAGGATAAAGTCAGAAAAGCTAAAGTGCAGACTGAACTCAGGCTTGCTAGAGAGGTTAAGAACAATAAAAAGGGCTTTTATGGGTATGTCCGCAGCAAAAGGAAGAAGAAGGAAATGATAGGGCCGCTGTGTGGAGAAAATGACAAAATACTAACAGGGGACATAGAAAAGGCAGAATTACTCAACACCTTCTTTGCTTCAGTCAAAGGGTGTTCAACCTGAGGACAATGGAGCAGAGGACAGAATAAGTAAAGAGATAGTAAGGAATACCTGATTAATCTAAATGAATACAAGTCTCCAGGACCACATGAACTACATGCAAGGGTATTAAAGGAACTGGAAAATGTAATATCAGAACCATTGGCAATAGTCTTTAAGAATTCCTGGAGAACTGGAGAAGTCCCAGCAGACTGGAGGAGGACAAACGTTGCCCCATCTTCAAAAAGGGAAAAAAAGAGGATCCCAACAATTATCGTCCAGTTAGTCTGACATCAATACCGGGAAAGATTCTGGAGCAGATCATTAAACAGAGAGTCTGTGAACATTTAGAAGATAATTCCATAATCGCAAAAAGCCAACATGGGTTTCAGAGAAACAAGTCATGCCAGACAAATCTGATCTCTTTTTTTGATAAAATTACCAGCTTGGTAGATGAAGGGAATGCTGTGGATATAGCATATCTTGATTTCAGTAAGTCCTTTGACAAGGTTCCCCATGACATTCTGGCAAACAAGCTTGCAAAATGTGGGATAGACAAGTTAACTGTTACATGGATTTGTAATTGGTTGACTGGCCGCACCCAAAGGGTGCTCAACAATGGCTCCTTTTCATCCTGGAGAGAAGTGACAAGTGGGGTCCCACAGGGTTCTGTCCTGGGCCCAGTGCTATTCAATATCTTTATTAATGACTTGGATGATAATATTGGGGGCAAAGTTATCAAATTTGCAGATGACACCAAATTAGGAGGATTAGCTAATACCCCAGAGGACAGGATCAAAACTCAAAGTTACCTGAATAGACTAGAAAGCTAGGCCAAAGTTAACAAAATGAAATTCAACACGGAGAAATGTAAGGCTCTGCACTTAGGGCGGAAAAATGAAATGTACAGATATAGGATGGAGGACACATGACTGAACGAGACCACATGTGAAAGGGATCTAGGAGTCCAAGTAGACCACAAATTGAACATGAGTCAATGCAATTTTAGGCTGCATCAATAGATGTATAGTGTCTAGATCAAGGGAAGTAATAGTCCCATTCTATTCTGCTTTGGTCAGGTCCCACCTGGAATACTGTGTCCAGTTCTGGGCACCACTATTCAAAAAGGATGTGGAGAAAATGGAGCATGTCAAAAGGAGGGTGTCTAAAATGGTGAAGGGTCTGGAAACCATGCCCTATAAGGAACGATTTAGGGAGCTGGGTATGTTTAGCCTGGAGAAGAGAAGGTTAAGAGGTGATATGTTATCCCTGTTTAAGTAGCTGAAGGGATGTCACATTGAGGAGGGAGCAAGCTTGTTTTCTGCTACTTCAGAGAACAGGACCCGGAACAATGGATGCAAACTCCAGGAAAAGAGATTCCACCAAAACATTAGGAGGAACTTCCTGACAGTAAGGGCTGTTTGATAGTGGAACAATCTCCCTCGGAGTGTGGTGGAGTCTCCTTCCTTGGAGGTCTTTAAAGAGAGGCTGGATGGCCATCTGTTGGGTATGCTTTGATTGGGGGTTCCTACATGGCAGGGGGTTGGACTGGATGGCCCTTGTGGTCTCTTCCAATTCTATGATTCTATGATACTTTTTCTATGTATACACATATATGTATGTATTCTTTTTTTTTACTTGTGTAATCACAGCCTTAGTATTCAAAATTCCTTTCTTAATCGAGAACTTGCACATACAGAAATTGGGGATGAAATTCTTCACTAAGTTTGTTTCCAAAGTAAGCAGCAAATAACTTTTATCAGTTTTCCTCCCAGTGCAAGGAAGTGTTCAAAAACTATGCAGTTTTCAAATACCACCAGTAATTTGGGATTATTATGTGCAAAATTCACATGTGTGGGAATGAGTTTGGCTCAGGAATTAGGAAACAGTATTTTTTCACAGAGAACATTTCTGCACAGAAATTCTTTGACTTTTTACACAGAATAAACTGCTATGATACTCATCAGTCCAGGATTCTTCTCATCAGCATTTCTTGCTACTTATGAAGCATATTTTTAACCATTTGCTTTAAAAAAAAAAATCAAATGTTCTTTCAGTGCCTAACACAGATGCACACTGAGATTGCAACATACAGTCAGTCCTGATGTATCTGTCATGTTTCTAATACCGAGCACTAAGAGGGGGGAATACTTGAATCATTTTAGTGATCTATCATTACATTTCCGCTGATAGTATTGGGGATCAGAATGTACAAAGTTAGCCACTATCTGAGTAGTTCACAGACTGCTCAGTGTGAGTCTATCTGGACTGAAGCCATTATGAGAAAACAGCCTTGATCTTTGTCAGGGAACTAATATCCTAAAACCACACATATGAGAAACTCCATATACCCAGTATGTTCCTGAGTGAGCAATGTTAAGACTGGAAGCCTCCTTTTTCCAGCATTTATGACCATTTCCCTTCATTGTCCACCTTAGTAATAACAGCAATATCTTTCCAGTAAAGATTTCTATTCAGTTTAATTTCTAAGTTTATGGCAGCAGGGTCCAGTTCTTTCAACCTATGTTAGAAACATAGGAACCTGCATTATACTGATTTGGACCATGGGTTCATCTGCCCTCTGCCATCAACACTGACTGACAGATACACCTGTCCCCCCCCCCCCCCCCAGCCCTGCCTGGAGATACTGAACCTGGAGTCTTCTGCATGCAAAGCATGTACTCATCCACTGATGCAGATGAAAACCCTCCGCTCATGGACATTGACAAATAAATGATTGTGAGCAATTTAGAGACTTGGAGAAAGAAGTTCAAGGGGAGACCAAATATTTCCATATGGGTAATTTAATGTCTTCTAAAAATAGCAGGATTTGAAAATGTAGCAATCTAGTTAGTTCTCCATCTCTCTATATTCATTCTGAAAATTCATCTTCAGTTTTATATGGGCTGTCCATGCTAGCTAAAGTAAACACTGAAAACATTAATTTGCTTTATTTTCTGCTTCACCAGTTCACATCCTCCACAAAAAATCACTCTGCCTCTTTACAAAAGCAATTTCTCAGCTCTATTTAAATGTGGTTTTGCAAATAGTGAAACTCAAATACGCTTTGCTGAAGTGTTTATGCCAAACTAGATTCTTTAAATAAATATTTCGATAGTGCCACAGCATGGCCTTTCACACAGATGCCAAAGTGATATTTACAAGAGCAAACCTCAAAGTCTGTAAACATTCACTTTGGACTGCCCATAAAAAATGAGAAATCCCAATCCCTTCTTCTGAATTATCTAGAACATCCAAAACAGCACTAATTCCCACATATATCACAGATTGCTCCAGATGTTTCAGGGATTAGGACTTTTGCTTGGTTTGTCAAGATATTTAAATACAACATGAAAAGAATGGGAGTGACAGTAGTGTAATGGCTTCAATGTTGGACAATGACTCTGAGAGACCAGGGTCTGAATCCCTGTTTGGCCATGTGAACCCACTGAGCTACCTTCAGCAAGTTGTGCTCCTCTTAACAAAGTTTTACCAAGAAATTCCTGTGAAAGGTTAACCCTAAGGTTGCTGTAAGTCAGAAATGACTGGGAGGTATACAGGAAAAAAACAACACTGAAAAGAGTGTCATTGCCTTTGACCACCACAAATGCTATGTAGAAAATGGCAATAGTGATGGATTCTTAAATTTTTGCATTTGGCCGATCCAATCTCTCTTCAGTCAAGGTGGATCTGTTTCTTATGAGGCCATAGGCCCAAACAAGAAATTAAATAGAACAAACATTCAGTCTCTTCCTCCACCCACATAACATACAAATTGCATTAAAGTAATTTATGACATATAAAAAAGATTAAAACATCTAAATCATAGCTAAGGCTGTGTCCACACTGCAAAAATAATCCAGTTTGACACCACTTTAACTGCCATGGCTCAATGCAGTGGAATTCTGGGAATTGTAGTTTTTTGTGGCATCAGAGGCCACTGACAGAGAAGGCTATATGACTCACAAAACCACAGATACCATAATTCCATAGCATTGGGCCATGGTAGTTGTAGCAGTGTCAATGTGGATTATTCCTGCAGTATGGATGCAGCCCAAAATAGGATGTAGAACATAATAAGTACAACATTTTCAGCCATTTTACCTTTGCTGCCACACTGGTCGAGTAGCAATATTTGGCTAACAATATGTTTGTTATGGCTGGCTAACACTGGGTACCAATATCATGATTGTTATCATATGTCTAGTTAGATTACACAAGCCAGGGACTGTAATTCTTAACAACAGGAAAAGAGCAGGATTAATGTACAGTGAAACCCCACCTGTGTCTTTATGACTAGAAGAAGAGGTCCAGCAACTCACTCTTTTATAGATTTGTTCTCAGCTGTCAGTAAGTACAGAGCTACCATTCAAAAGACCTACCTGGAAATTTCAAGAGAATGAGAGACCACTGTCTGATTCTGGTCACCCTTAAAGATTACAAGCAAAAATCAACACGGGAACCCAAGATTCTATCATTTCCTCAGTCTATACAGTAACAAAACTGTTCACTGTAAGAAGCATTCATATATTGGCCAGCCTCTAAAGGATACTCATATTCTGAATATTCTAATATTAAGATTAGGATACAGTTAAATTCTTCAAATATTTTGCATGAGTCCTTGGGGACAGAAAGGACAAGCTCATATATAATGAGATTGAAAACTCTGAGCTGCTAGATGGAATACAGGTTGCCAATGTCCTTTATTCAACAAACAAGGGAAGTCTTTGTCTAGTAATAACCCATAATGAGAAAAAAAATGTGCAGACAAACCTAGAACTTGAAATATATTACTAAGTGTTTTGTGTTGCAAACTAACATTGATCCTGCTGGGAAAAACAAAACAAAACAGATCCATCTCAAAAAAGCACCAGTAAACTGCAGCTTCCATCAGAAGCTAAAAGCTAGAGACCATGGCCAAGATCCTGTATCAAATGTATAGTTACAAAAGCTAAATCTTTGTAACTATATCCCCTAAGATCCCTCAAAATCTACCTTTTAAGCCATGCGTCCCCTCCAACAGAGGAATTTCTGAGGTGCTGGAGAGCTGGGCAATGAGTGATGATGTGCCTAGCTCTCTCCAGATAGTGGGATGTGCCACAACAGGCAATTGTGGCAGGAGCCCTTGAACAGTTGTATTGAAGCTGCTTATTGAAGTAGTCTCTGCAGTCCTGGAGAGGAATGGATAAATCATTGCTCACTACCCTTTTCTCCAGCACATTAGAAATTCCTCTGTTAGAGGGGCAGAATGGCTTAAAAGGTAGGTTTTATTTTTTTTTAATTTATTTTTATAATTTTCCATATACAAGTATCTTCCTACCTTCTATTACATTCTATTACATTTTGACAAATTATTTTATATACCCCTCAGTGCCTCCCTTCTCCAGAGCCATCTCCATCCTTATATTCCATCCAGAATTTCGATTTTTCTTCTGGAGGTAGTCTTCCATCTTCTTTTCTCAGTACTTTCTCGACAAATTCTTTCCAAATCCCCTCAAATTCATTTCTTTTCAATAGTCCTTTTTTTTTTACTTTCAATTCCCATGTCAATTTATCATTACTAGCTAATTTCCATACCTCCTTATACCAATCCTCCACTTCTATATTTATTTTCGTTTTCCAACATCTTGCTATTATCAATCTCACTGCTGTAAGCAAACTTGATAACATATTTTTTCCTTTTTTCCTTTTCTCTGAATTATATAATGATAACAAAACTATACTCGGTCTTCTATCTAGGTTTTAGGGGGCACTTTCCGTAATTTCAATGGTGCAATGGTTATAAAAGTGAATTAGTGATATTATGATGTTGTAAGTCAAACTTAAGACATTGTAATTACTGAAATGGATGCCCATCCATGCTTTGTCTTTGACAGAGAAACACCCAGCCTCCAGGTGAAGTACTGGTGCTGGCATACATCTGTGCACATCTCAAAGTTCCACCCTAGACTCAAGTCTTGCTAGCCAATAGGATTGTCATTTTTAAAAAAGCTGTGTTGAAGCTATAAGTTTAAACAACCAAAGAGAAGCATTTACAAATTCCCCTCCTGTGGTAATGAAAAAGCAGGTAGTACTATTCTGAGTACTATTCTAAAGGGGACTGAACAGCAAAGGATTTCTGGGGTGCCTACAATAAAGAAAAGTGAAAGACAGCACCTAAATATTTGAAT
Organism: Urosaurus nigricauda; assembly: GCA_034509955.1. NCBI lineage: Eukaryota > Metazoa > Chordata > Lepidosauria > Squamata > Phrynosomatidae > Urosaurus > Urosaurus nigricauda. Next base: position 248,595,978 of record JAOEGL010000003.1, read on the forward strand.
GGTGTGACCTTGTTTATTTTCCAGCCTCCAAGTATGTGTGTATATATACCGTGTTTCCCCCAAAATAAGACAGTGTTTTATATTAATTTTTGCTCCCAAAATGCACTAGGTCTTATTTTCAGGGGATGTCTTATTTTTCCATGAAGAAGAATTCACATTTATTGTTGAACAAAAAAATTAACATTTATTATTTATCGTATATATATTTCTATACAAAAACTTTGCTGGGTCTTACTTTTGGGGGAGGCCTTATATTTAGCAGTTCAGCAAAATCAGGGAAACAGGGTATATATTTTTTACTAAAATTGCAAGTTTCTGGTACCATATTCTATAAATGCCCTCAGTTGTTGCCTCAAGCTTACCTTCCAAAGAGACAAGAAAACTGTATCATCTGCATAAAATAGGGGGTACTCTAATCTTTGACAATCACCCCAATCTACCATCATCTTATGCCAAGCTATGATCCTTCCAATGGCTAGGTACTTCTTTTGACAGGACAGCAGCAGCTGTTTTCTTAGATTTATAACATACAATAGTCCCACTTCCATGTCCTTCATTATGTTTACAGGGCACACTTTTCTCAGTTGCCAGAAACCTAGAAGTCCTGCAGATGATTTTTGGTCCCTATGACCCTTTATTGGGGCAACTGCTAAGGCATGTAACTTCCATCTTTTGAACATTCGTAGGATCCATAGATTTTTAATTGTCAAGACAGTCCATTTGCTTGTCCAGGCCTTGGTTATTTCACACCTGGACTATTATAATAGCCTAATGGCAGGTTTGCCTTCCTGCTCTCTTGCTCCTCTGGTTTTAATCCAGAACACTGCCATCCAAGTTGTCTTAAATCTCCCCAAATACTCACATGTCTCTTCCCCTTGTAGATCCCTACACTGGCTTCCAGTCTGGGCTACGGCTCCTCATAAGAGTTTGGTACTAATATTTAAGGCCCTGTACTTTAACCTCCCCTTATATTTGGCAGCTAACTAGCATGGCATGCACCATCAAGAAATTTAAGATTTGCAGATAAAGGATTATTGGCAGTTCCACCAACATGTATGGCTCTGTCCAGGCTGCAAACCATTCAAGATCTGGCTCTGCATTTGTGGGACAGTTTTCCTTTGTGCCTCTGGCTGGAGGAGGATCTGATCCACTTTCATAAAGGTGTGAATCTTTGATTTGCTGGACTTAGTTGCCTTAGGTGGCTGAGATGGGTAGTGACTGATCAGGATTTTTTTGTTTTTGTTTTTAGCATATTAGTATATTATTTTAGTATTTTAGCAATTTATAGTCCAGTGTTTTATTGTCGTTTTTAATTTTGCCCAGTAGTCTTTTCCAGGAGTGGCAGGGCTGCTGAGTGAATGGGAAAAGGATGCAACTTGCTTTCCCAGCAGAGCTGCCAGATCTGGAAGGCAGTCCCTTTCCATCAGCAGCTGTTGGTTGGGGTGGGCTCCTGCTTTTTTTCAGCTCAGTCAGCAACCTTGCCAAACCTGGAAGGAGGAACAAAACCCACCCCACCTAGAGGCAGCAGCCAATGGATGGTAGAGCTGCTCAATCTAGTAGAAGGGTGCAACCAAAAGAGTCTTAAGATAGATGGAAGCAAATACCCCCCAGTATTCAAGTAAAAAGAACCCTCCCTTCAGCCACCATTTTGAGGAGAGAGAGGGGCAGGCCAGCTCCAACAAGCCTTGCCTGCAAGTAAGAAGAGCCCTCCCTTCAGCCACCATCTTGAGGGAAGAGAGAGGCAGGCCAGCTCCAACAGGTGTTGTGTGACTTTGTCTGCCCCATTTTAACTGTGCATTATGAAGCCGAGCCCTCCCTCTAGTCCATCTGCCTTGGTCCAGGCCTCAGAGGGAGAGAAGATCCACCGGACCTGATACCCTTCCCCATCACCTTTCTCTTCTCCTTTTGTGTTGTGTCTTTTAGATTGTAAGCCTGAGGTCAGGGAACCGTCTAATTATAAGTTTATATGTACAGCACTGTGTAAACCTACAGTGCTATATAAATAAAGGATAATAATAATAATAATAATAATAATAATAATAATAATAATATTAATAATATTCACCCCCTCTGAGGTGTTACCTGGTATGTTCTGCACTCCCCACATCCTGTAGTGATGCCCCTGATTTGAAATATATTTTGGTTTTGTTTGTTTGGCTAGTACATTTTCCTAGCAAGCTACAAAGGTACATGAAAAGCAGTGTTATTGTTAAAGAACTATAATGTCCTCCTTTCTAACTAATCTGATGCTTAGGACATTCTGATGTTTGCCTACTTCTCAGATAGTTGGTTACTAAGGGCATTTTGGATAACAGGATTTGATCTTTTGTGTGTAAGTGCTAATACTGAAGTAAAAACAATAATTTACTGATCATAGATCAGGAAGAGTCTTCATATATATTAAAGGGCCTGTATGTATATCATCAGGAGCTCAATATGTCATGAGAATCAGCAATCCCTTGTACTTAGGATCTGCAGAGGTTAATCTTAGATTAAATTGGAATGTGGAAAGTGCATCCTGGAGGCCACAGACAGCCAGGGAGACCTCTTTTCAGAGCCTCAGAATCCTTCATGCCTTTGAATAGCTGAGCACTTAAAAAGCTGTGGTTGCCACTGAAATTGAGAGCAAACTGTCAGTATAAGATTCTAGTGAACCTTGCAACTTTCATGAACATGGACAGCATTAACACTGAATGGAAGCTGGGTGGATGAGATTGTGGTCTTTGCACCTTCTCAAGCCACTTGTCTCCTTGATTTCAAACTGGCTCATAGCACACACATCCCAAATACTGCTAAGTGCATGGAGCAGTGCCCAATTGCTAAGAGGCTTCTGAATCAATGTGCAGGAAGAGAGCAAATGAGTAAACAGTGCAGATAGTCCTTCTGCTCAGTGCAATTGCTCATCTTTTTCTGGCTCTCTTGGAAGCCTTTCTAAGTTCCTCCCTTTTTGCCTTTTGCCCAAAATAGCTGGGCATCAAGCTGGCATTTCAATCATCTATCTGCAACCTAAGCGGAAGCATAAGTAGAAACCTAAAGAATAATGACTCTTAAGTGAAATAGCTTGGCAAAGACCCTCTTTTGCAAGACACAATGATAGAGATGTAACTACAGTGTCTTCTAATGCCAACCTGCAACCTTTTAAACCTTACAGCCTCACTAACACTGCCATTTGCTGGAGAGTGGCATGCTGGAGATCAGGAGGATGAGATGATATGTACAGCCTACTCCTGTGGCAAGCCATGCTGAGACAGGTAGCTGCAGAGACCTGTCAGAATCATCTCATGACTGCATGTCTCAGTGGCTGGTCTCAGATCAATGTGCAGGAGTGGGCAGGACATGGCATTATTCAGTGCCCCACTTTCCAGCACCCCAGAAATGGCTGGGCAGGTCTGCAAGGCTTCAAAGGCAAGTTTGGGGACACACTTTTTATCATTGCAATCATAAAATGACTATAAACATGTATTGGGATGATTATACTGTTGTAGGATGCCGGACTTTTCTACCACTACCATTCTGGGACCTGTAAGACAAGCGGTAATACTGATGGTTGCAGTGCTGCTAGTAGAATCTCCCATGTTATCAATAGAAAGTGTCCACACAAATGTATATATTAAGGGAAATTGCATAAAAAATCCCATCTGTAATGACATTAAGGGATTGGTTACAGGGAGTTCTAAATTTGATTCTGTTACACCTATCTTAAAATCCCTACACTGGCTGCCTATTAGCTTCCGGGGGTTACAATTCCTACATTTGATATAAAATTTTGGGAGACAAGTGGGCTGCTTGACCCTTTCCAAGGCCCTCCATATGTCCCAAACGAGAAGGCCACATAGGCAGGCCCCACTTGGCAGAATTGAGTTCATAGTAAGCAGCTTTCTAAAGTAAGCAGAGAGTCGCCAGACCAGTTTCGCCACTAGCCTCCGAGTGAAGACAATAGCCTTGGCTTCGCACTTGATGAGCCAGTGATTGACTTAACTACTTAGCCATTAAGCTGGCTTCCCCTCTGATTTGTGTCCAACCTAAGCGCATTGTACACAGATTATTTGCTCTTGGTTTAAGAAAGCCCAGGCAATCAACACCTTTGTCTAGCACAAATATCTAGCCTCTGGATATGTTCAGCACTATATAAGGTTCCCATTTTGAATCACTCCCCGATGCTATTCTTGGAGGACAGGCTGGTTCATGCCAGTTTGACTTCTGCCTATAGCTAACGCGGCCAATCTCCCCTCGTTCCGGCAGTCGCATCCAACACCATCAAACATCTCAATCCGGCTTCCAGGAGAAGACCTCTATGGTAGATATTCCAGAGGTCTCTTTCTCTCAGCTCTAACCCCCACTCTTACCCCTCTCTTTTCTCTAGCATTAAATGTGTGTGTGTGTGTGTGCCCCCTTGCTGTGAGATATTTATGCCCTTAATAAACTGTATATTTTATTGGACTTCTTTGGACTAGTGTCACTTCTCTTGGGGGTTGTCGGTGGATCTCCCATAAACAGTTTGGGACCCAATCTCGGCATAAAACTGTTAGGATCTTCCTCTCTGCATATTTGAGTGAATTGTAATTCCCACTAAGAAAGAGAGACTTCCTAACACGGGCACAGTATAAGGTGTTGGTTATTACCTATAAAGCCCTACATGGCTTCGGTCCAGTTTAGCTGAGGGAATGCCTCCTGCCATATAATCCTTCCCGCACTCTCAGGTCCTTTGGGAAGAATCTATTGCAGTCAAAGAGAACTATACTGACAACAACTTCCCAGAGGAGGTTTTCTGTTGCTGCTCCAAAAATTTGGAATGGCTTGCCGGAGGAGATCCACTATGTAACATCTTTGGAGGCCTTTAAGAAGGCAATAAAAATGGATCTCCTTCGGCAGGCCTTCCCAAACTGACCTCCTCAGAACTTAACTCTCCACTTGTCTAACTGTTCCCATTGGATTTTGATTGATGTCACTGGGAGTTTTATTAGGAATTGTTCTTATGTTATTATAAGGGGGGGAGAGATAGGGGAATTTGGATTTGTTATGTCTTGCTATGTTTTTATTGATTGTCATTTGTGCTTGATTGTTATTGTCTCTTTTTAGCTGAATAATAATAATAATAATAATAATTTATACAATATGAACTAACACAAAATGCCAGAAAAGCAAAATAGTCCTCTATAGTTCCAAAGCAGTAGAGACTAATATTAGTTACAAGCCACAACTGCAGATGCAATGTCCAATGAAGTCAAAACCCAGTCTGGAAAAAGTCTAAAGAAGATGGGCATTGTAGTCCTATAGTATGAGTATGAGTGATTTATTGAATTAATCTACAGACCATTTCAAATTGTTACAAACTTACCTTAAAAACGGTTTAGTCCTATAGGGATGAATCACAAAGAATTCATGGTGGAAGAAACATCAAAATCAATGACCCATTACATTTTTCCCATTGCTAGAACAAAAGGTAGGTGGAAGTTTATGCTCCTTGTTCTTATTTTTTTTTCTTCATTGTCAGTCACCACAACTGACCTGTCCTGACTCATTTACCTTCTCATTGCTTGCAGTAAGGAGAAAATTGCTATATATACCAACAACACTACCTATCCACAGTGGTGGACTTGCATCTTCCTGAAAGGCAAGAGGCTATGCTGATAGTAGCAGTGCCCATGGTATGGTCTCCTATGTCAGACAGGCTTTTGCTGAGGAGTCATACTAAATGTGTCAAATTGGGCAGCAGAAATAAAGGGGTGGTAAAGAGAAGTGGTGGAAGTTTTCTTAAAGACAAAGTAGTGGTACTATAGCTAACACTTGTTAGTACTGCACAGAAGGTGGCAAGGTAAACCCCCGTTTGAATGTCTTTTACCATGAAAACCCCAAGAAGAGACAATTCAAAATGAAACAAGAGATAGTGCCAAATGATGAAACTCCCAGGTCAGAAGGCAGTCAGCAAACTACTCAGGTTCAGAAGAGGAAATGTTTGAGCAGTGCTGTGGCTAACAATGCAACCGGATAAGCCAACAGGTTGAGTTCAGCTGTTGATGTGCTGGGAGGTAAAGCAGGGCCCAAAGTTGCACAACAAAGTGCCTTTCTAGATTGGCAAAAAGAAGTGTGTTCATGGCTGCATGAAACTCTAGCCTTTAGATGAGAAAAAGGGAAAGTGTGCCATGAAAACGCTTTTTTTGCATTTTAGGGGAGAAGAAGCGCCTTTAAGATGCTGGTTTTCCCAGCTTCTTTTTTAAAAACTGTGGAACAGCGCAGCTCCATCTAAAGGCTGTGGTGCAGCTGCTAAGCATTAAGGAAAAGGCAACTTCATGTCACACTTTCCTGCCAATCTAGAAAGCCCCAAACTGAATAGGAACATAGCCCTGCCTTCTACCATTATCACTCTCTTCACATGGAGAGCAGTAGACTGAATAGGAGAATCCTTGCTATGCATAGAGGCTCTCCATGAGGTTGTTGTTGGTGTTAACTGCACTCATGTTGACCCTAATTCATGGCAACCCATGGATGAGACATCTCCAAAACCCCTGTTTTCCACTAATCTGCTCAGGTCATACAGACTCAGGTCAATGGCTTCTCTGATTGAGTCCAACCTTCTAGCAACCCTGTCTTTCTATTGTCCTCTAGCATTCATAGCATTATTGTATTTTCCAATTGTGGCCAAAGTATAACAGCTTGAATTTTGCCATTATGTCTTCCAAGGGGGGCTTTGGGCTTGATCTGTTGACCCATTTGTTTTTCTTTTTGGCAACCCACAGTATTCTCAGCACTCTTCTCTAGCACCACATCTCAAATGCACCACATCTTTTTTTTTCTGTCAGCTTTATTCATTGTCCAATTCTGTCACCTGTACATGGTGATGGGAAACAGAATGGCATGGACTATCCTCGCTTTTGTGTTAAGAGTTTATCTTTACATACACATCTCTTTACCTACACGAGATCCAGAACCCTGAAAAATCATGCTTTCCTGTTATGATTTCTGACTCATACTCTCTACATCAAGACGTTGATGACAAGAGGGCAGGGCTAATTTGCTTCTACCATTCACACATTTATTTCAACCCCTTCTTGAACACTGGAATAGGGTTTTCATATTGCTTCTTTCATTTTTTTTTATTGACAGAAATAACACTATTACAAATATCATTATGATCCAGTAAACTCTAGTAATTAGCCAGTGTGGCCTTGACATACATAACCTATTTTGGATGTGGAATAGCCCCCTTTGACTTGCAAGATACTGGAATGAATATTTTTTTAAAAATATCTTTGGGTAGTTTGGTTCTTTTCAAGTGCACCAAAAATGCAGATGCACTCTTTTTGATAATGCGACTGTCACAATGAATCTAACAGATGGTGTAAAGGAACTTAAGGCTTTCTGAAAAACAAGGAAAGAGGAAGGAGGACTTAAAAAATAGAAAAATGACAGCTGAGTGCTAAGAAAAAAAAAGAGTGATTGTTACTGGAATTTATCAGCAAAACATACTCAGGGGCTAACTGCTTGCTACTAGGGGCTTTATCACACCAGCCCCTTTCTCACCACAATCACAGGGCAAAAAAGTGACAACATACCACTTTTATTGATGCCTTTATTGCACTTTATTGCTTTTTCAATAAAGTGTACAGAAGCCCCCAGCATGCTCCTTTCCCATTTTGACCCTTAACTCTGTTCTCCCTTCCTTCCTGGCATGCCTTTGGTTTTTATTTTTAGCTTTTTAAAACTTTTGTTGTGCAATTTCTGAGCTCTGCCCTTCTGATTCAGCATTTTAATTCTTCTCAAACAAAACCTTGATCCTCTGGAGCTCTGAAATTGTGTGAAAACCCAATTAAAAGAAAAATTAAAAAATTGTGAGGGGGAGGAGGAATGGGTGAGGAAGAGACAGTGGCTCCATGTGATTCCCAATTGCACAAATGCCCCAGGAATGGCTTTCTGCACCCAGGGCATCATGCAATTGGCAGCTCATTCACAGGTTTTTCCCATGAATGAGAAGAGACGGCTGGGGAATGGGGCAGCTACAGGAGGGAAGTGGTGTCATGTGATCACCATCACCAATGCTGCTTCCCTCCGAGAAAAATCATGCTTTAAAAGCCATGTGTGATAAAGCCCTAGGATTGTCATGGGCAACCAGTGAGGGTTGCTTGCAAATTTAAGAAATCCTGTTTGAATGCCCACAAACAGAACAAGGGCCTGATTACTTTGAAAATGTGGGCATCAGCTATCACTTCCCCTTCATTTTTTAGTTGCCTGTCAAAAAAGCTACAAATCTTAATAAGTCAGAAGAAGGGGAAGCAGAGGCAGTAAAGGTAACAATATTTGTTCCATCTAGCAGTTTTCTAGAGCTATGTCCCAGCAGCCCTCGAGGTAAAATATCCTAACATCTTGGTTTTTGCTGGGTAAAGGCTTTCTCATTAGAGATGTCAAGACTTGCAATCCAAGTCCCTCATTTAGAAAGTAAAGATATTCTGGTGGGGCAGGGGAGGTTCCACCACTACCTCTTCTCTGAGACTAAGGGTCTATACAGATGAGGAGAAAGGGGCAGCCAGAGGCTGCCCCTTTCTTCTGCGGATTGTTGCAGTGGCAACCATACATCATGGCAATGATACACCCATAAAAAGGAGTTGCAAAACACAGCTCTTTTCTCTCCAACTGCCGAGGTGCCATAAGCCATAAGTTTGGACATGGCACACGAGGCACATTATCATGGTGCACCACATGTGAACAGCAGCACTTCAAAATGGCACCCACAGTGCACGGTATGGCTCAGGAGCATGAGGACGCTCTGCTCTACTAAGCCCTACTTTTGGCCCCAGGCTGGAGCAAAGTGCTGGTCTGTTCCGGGCCTACATTGCTGGTTCCTTGAAGGGAAAAGAAACAGTGGCAAAGGCAGTTGAGCCAAGCTGGTGCTGTGAATGAAATGCCTTGAAGCATTTTGTGAACAAAGTATTTATAAAAACCCAAACCTTTGGGGACGGAACATTGGACATCTGCCTTGGTCCAGGCCACAGAGGGAGTGAAGAACCATTGGACCTCATCCCCTTTCCCACCACCTTTCCCTTCTCTTTTTGTGTTGACTCTTTTAGATTGTAAGCCTGAGGACAGGGAATCGTCTAATTTTAAGACTGGATGTACAGCACTGTGTAAATTTACAGCGCTATATAAATAAAGGTTAATAATTGGGATGTGGACACATTTTTGTATGTTACAGACAAATCATATAAATTTAAAAACATGTTTGTTTGTTTGTTTGTTTGTTTTAAAAAAGTAGATTTGATGTGAAATGTGAAATTTACAGAAGAGAAAAAGAAGCACTAAACGGGTCCTGCCCATATCCAGTTTACAGCTAGCTGCTATTCCTCCTATCTCACCACCTGGCTCAATATGAGTGTTCAGACATGTCTAAAAGCCATCTTTGCAAATACAAAGGAGCAGATCATGTGGCCCTCCAGATGTTCTTGGACTTAAACACTCCAAAAGAGAGAACTGATAAAGCAAATGTTCCAATAAAACCATACTAGAAGACAGTATCTAATAGAAAGACAAATATAATAGACATGTGAAACAAACTGATGAAACAGTCAGGGCAATTGCACAAGATATTCTTTATGACCAATCTCAAAGTAATCATTGGCATCTTTTCTTTCCTGACTACCTGTGTTCATGTAGAAATAAGAAAGAGTGATATCTCTTGTTCCCTTTGTTTAACGGCACAGTTCTTTGGTGAGTGTCTTATACAATTCCAGACATTTCTGTTTGAAGGGAAGTATGTTAATGTTTGGGTGTACAGATGAGTTCTCTCTCTCTCTCTCTCTCTCTCTCTCTCTCTCTCACACACACACACACACACACACACACATGCAGAGTTGATGCACATAAGCAGGATGCCTGGAAGAAGGTCTTTGGTGAAGAATCTGAGGCTCTGGAGCTGTACAGAAAATTTCCTCTCTCACACAGGTTGCAGGCTTGAGCTCCGAACTTGGAAGAATGAATCTCCGGACAGCGAGACTTCACTCAATACGAGGGCTTTTAATCTTTGTTGCAGTGCTATATACAAAGATTACACTGAGTACCATACAGCCGTCTTGAATACTCACAACTATACAGACCAACAAAGTGCTTCACCAACCACCGACCACAATAACCCAACAATGGAGATAATCACCTTCTCCCTTATATGGCTGGTCTTCCTGGAAGCCTGACTCGTTTCATACCCAGTGCCTGTTGCATCAGAATACTACCCATGATGCACTACTGACTGACTTCACTTTCTATGCATGTTGCATGAGATTTCCCATGATGCACAGCTCACCAAATGCTGCACCTGCCACTTGAACTGTAGAAACTTCTGTTCCAGTTCCACCTAGTGGCCATATCCATGTCATTTCCAGACCAGTGTGCCACATGGTCCTGACTTAAACAATCTATTTTGTATGTTTGTAGAGAATTTAACTGATTTTGTATTGGCTAGGTTAATATATGTAATTGTATTTATTTGTATTTTATAGGGTATCTCATGAAGAAGGCAAATTTTGATAGAGTCTGAAACAAGTTGGGCTTTTTTAAGTAATAAGAAAATAAAGAAGTGACCACCTTTCAGCACATGGAGTTAAACTGTCATCAGCACCTTGCGGAATGGCCTGTAGTAAAAGATGGTGGCAATTGTCATTCAACAACCGCTGTAGGAACACAAATCCTCCACTGCTGGGTTAAATATATGCACAGCATTGCTTCTAAGCTCAAAATTGCTATTCCTTCAAAAATAATGTCACTGGGGTCTGCTATGCATATTTGAATGTAACAGTTTAGACAGCAGCTCATTCTGTTTTAACTGACAAATCCCAGTAACAAATCATTTTTTAAAATGTGCTCATCTATTACATTGCTGTCTTTAAGCTTGTTCCCTCTTGCACTGTTTTTCAGGAAATTCCTCCTTCCCATCTGTTACATCCATTGAGAGAGTGGCTGACAGAAAGTAAAGGTCAACATTTTGATGGAAGTGAGGGGTTGTGCAACAAATGGTTACAGAACCCTGTGAGAGATCTGACACAGCCAACTTGGTATGCACTTTGTGCAAACTGTTTTCTTCCTCTTTCATCTCCTCCCAAGCTTGCAAAGCATCCTTCTGCATGTCTACCCTTAAGCAAGGTCCTTTAAGGTCTTTGGAGTTTGTTCCCAGGTAGGTTTGCCACTTTTATAATTTTTCGAGTGTGAAGCTTTTTGTCAGATAAAATTAAAGCTCAAGTATCTATTATTATTATTATTATTATTATTATTATTATTATTGTGATATACCACCAGAGGCCCTTTCACACTACCCAGGTATGGCATGAGAATTCCCTTTTGGGTGTCATGGCAACATCCTGTGGAATCTTGGGGTTTTTAGAATAGACTAGTTCTCTTTGGCTGATAAGTCTAAATCATCCACCACCAAATGCAAATTTTATGATACCATAGGATGGTACTGTGCCTGTTAAAGTGGAATCATAGAGCTGTAATTTTTCTAGTATGAATGATTCATTACCTTGGCTAGTTTCTTTTAAATTCAGACAAAAAGCTGGAACAGAGTCACCAGCTCACTGACATAGAGGCCCCTAGCTGCCACTGCTTCTGATTTGTATGTTTATCATTATTTATGTAATTATGTGCCATTGCGTATTTTGTAGGGTTTTTTTTAAAATTTAATATCGCAAGATCAAGGGCAGATTAAAATACTTTTATTAAACAGATAAAGAAAAGGAGTTAGTATGCAAATAAAGCAAAATAAATAAATAACTAAATAAAGCAATACATACCTTCTGAATAAGCTCATAGGTGGAGTGGATTGTAAGATGAAAATAATTCAAAATGGGTGGACTCACAATGTTTGGTAAACTTTCCCCACTCCTAATTTGACAAATAAGTTCTTTCAGCATTTCCATAACCCGAAATAAGTCACTCTACCTCAAGTGACTAAAGCTGTGACAAATGGGACATGACAAATGAGCATGACATTCCACTTACAGGGAGTAAACCATTGTCAGGGAGAATAAAACTAGATTATTAAGTCATAGGGGTAAATGAAGCCCAAGGAGTTGTTGTGTTCCTCTGTCAAAAACAAAAACACCACAGTTGTAGCACAGTCGCTTGAAATTACAACAGACATATTGCTGTAAACATTCACAAGCCTGTTATTCTCTGTGCATTTATGCCAGCAAAATGAGCATGTTTATCCTGCACAGTCTGGCTGCTGGCCCCTCATTGTGTATACCCTCACAGCAATAATTGTTCTGCTGCAGAAGGTAGGTCTCAAATCAATAGATTCAAGCTACAAGAAAGGAGATTCTGACTGAACATTAGGAAGAACATCCTGGTAAGAAGAACTGATCAACAGTGGTACACATTATTTCAGATGTGGTGGACCCTTCTTCACTGGAGGTATTTAAGAGAAGTTGGATGGCCAACTGTCAGTGGTGGTTTAGTTGTGGATTTCCTATATTGACCAGTCCTTGAACAAAATAGCTGTGGGGGTGTCCCTTCAAACTCTATGATTCTATGGCCACCAAATAAACTTTCTGAACCTGGGCCAACTATAACCAGCAAATGTGCATTTGAACAGATAGATACTCTTTTTAAAAAGCATTAGAGAAATTTCACATGGCTGGCACTGTCTTTGTGAGGCTATGTTTCTCCTTCATTTAGCTTTAGCATCTTACAGATAATTTAGGAAGCTGTGCCAAGCTGGCAATTTAAATGTCTCTCTGGAGAAATATTACACAATTTCTCATCTTTCACCATGGAGGGAACATAACTCTAGTCAGAGAGCAGGGTGCAAATTTGGCATCTTTAGGCTTTAGGATGGGATGAATTAAAATATGAAGGTATATAGCTAGCAGATTGGAGTTCTGACTTCTACCATCTTACTCTCAATGATCTGAGCTCTAGACAAGAGGGACTTTTGGCAGAATCCATGCTCTCACAGGAATGGAGCACTCTCTCACACGAGGTGGCCATCGCCATCATCCAGCAGGAGATGTGCCTCTTAAAAAAGGATGGAAAATCTATTGAAAACAACTAAAACAAGTACATTTACAAAGAAGATGGCAGATGCGCAGACAACAAAAATTAAACAGGTTAAATAATTGCCAGAATAAGGCAGGGGACAAGCTCAATGGCAGAGCTCATGCTTTGCATTCATAATTCTCCAGGTTCATCCTCCGTCATCTGCAGGCAGGGAAATATTGGGAAAGACCCCTCTCTTAAATTCTTGAAAGCCATTGTCAAATGTGTGTGGTGAGTAACTGAAAGATCATCATTAAGTTGATAGCTTCCATGATTCTTGCTCATTTTCCCTCTTCCTGGTGTATGTTATGTGGAGGTGGGTAGGATGGATGGTGAGGGCATTGAGTGACAATAATGGAGGCTGTAGCTTGGTTTCCCTTCCTACCTTACCACTGGCCACTTCCCTTTGTGATACGTCTTTAAAGACTTCAGAGTTTTCAAAGACAAGGCTGTGGAAAGAAAATTGGTTAAATTATTCATTCTTCCCTGTGGGAAACAACACATTTATTCCCCTGTGGGAATAAACAGAATATCCCTCAGACTATCAGTCTGGCCTTAAGTATTCCGAGAACAACTTACATTCAAAACAGTTTTGATCATTCAGGGCCCCCAGCTGCTTTTTTAAAAAACTGATTTGGGGTGGTGGAAATGTTAAACAAAATATTAGCTTAAAACTAAGCATCAAGAGTAGGATTGACTCCAGATCCTCCTTCATTGATACCAAGGAGATTATCACATGGGGAATAAGAAACAGGAGAAAAGTGCCATGCTCTCGTCATGTTTGTGTGATCGCAGGAAGATTTTCACACAACATTGTGTACATACCACACTTGTCCTGTCATTGAAACATTGTGCTAGTGCAACTTCTCATTAATGACAAAAAAGCATTAATGGCTTGCCAATATCGCTTCATTAGCGCTATTGTGAATGTGTGAAAGGCAATAACGTTTCAATAGCACCATTGAGAATCTGTCATTAAACCTTCTGAAAATAAATTAAATCTCCCAGTCTCTTTAAAAACTTACTGGTCTAATTGAAATTAAATAGTTTGATATGAATTAGATTTAGACAAGGTAGTAAAGAATGGATAACTAATGTGATATACTATATATATATATATATATATGTGGAATATTAGGTAAAAGTTTTCTTATATTATTGTATGTAGGTTATAATACTAATATAGATTTTAAAAAAGAGAATCTCTTCTTATATTTAATGCTGTCTCACCAACTTGTAATCAAAAACATACTGTAGTATTTAATAAAAGGATGTGTGTGTCTGTAAAAATCATAGCTCTAAGAAAATAAACCCTAAGCACTTAAAAATCTTACTAAGGGAACTCTTATAGTATATACCCATGGGTTATTTGGTTACATTAATATATTAATTAATTGAAATGTGTCTATGTGTTTGAAGCCTATAGCAGCATCTTCAGACACTTGCTGGGAGACTTCCCAAACCAGTGCATAGTTTTCATGTTGACACAGTTAAAAGTCGTGGGAAAGCAGTGTAATTGACACTTTGCTTTAGTGTACTAAAGTAAGAGATAGTCCCGCCTGTTCTAAAGTGGGTCCTTTTTCCTAGTTTAACATAAAGAAGATGTCACAGTGTGCATAGGAATTCATATGCACTACAGACAGAAGTTCAGGACTTAATGTAGGAACCAGCTAGTGGCAAAGGCTAGAAAATTCTAAGCAAAAATGATTACAAATTACCAGACAGAAGGGAGGAAGGGAGGCAGGGAAGGAAGGAAGGAGAAAATAAAAAAGGATTGCAATAGGGAGAAGTAAACATGAGGTATGTTGATGGCCCCATGAATGGATTATTACCCATTTTATTTTGCTGGCTTGCAGGCTATGTTGCTCTGGCCATTTCAGCATGAGAGTCATATGGTGAGTAAGCCTACTCACCGTCTTTGAGGGCTCTCTTTCAGTACAGAAATGGCCCAGGCAAATTGTTCCAGGCATATTAACAATCTGAATATTTAGTTTTTGTGGGTTTTTCAGGCTATGTGGCCATTTTCTAGAAGAGTTTATTCCTGATGTTTGACCAGCATCTGTGGCTGGCATCTTCAGAGAATGCCGGCATGGGAGCGAATGGGGTATTAGGCTTATCGCACAGCACTCGGAGGAACAGAAGGGAATGGAACGAGGGGAAAATGTGTCTTACTGCATGGGAGAATGCCACTGATGCTTCCAGGAGTCCCCAAACCGTTTCCCAGCCGTTCCACAGCCTCCGATTTTAAATGAATTAAGAAAAAATATAGACAAACATCATATTTTAAAGAAATCAAAATCTTCACCAGATATCATATTTTGGGTTTGAAGATGAGGGCATGCATCTGGTACATTTATCCATATCATAAAATATGATTTAACAAGACATAGAAGTTATTGTAATGTCATATGAACAAAATATGACATTTGAGAGGTCTCTGTAAGAGCAGGAAAATTGTTTTGTGTCTTATTGTCCCATTCTGCCAAGTTTACTTGTGCTATGTGCCAAATTAGACTCCGACATACCTCCTCTGCAAAAGCCTTGGAAGATCAGCACAGTCTGTTCTGAGGGCACAGTCTTTGAAAGAGATCTGAAAAATTTTAAGTACTCAGTAGGTAGAAGCTAATTATAACAGGGAACAAAACTGTATATAGACCATATGGATGCAGAATCGGATAATGGAAGAGTTCTTGATGTCTGTTCCAGATACCACTTGTTCAAGATGGATAATCCTAACTCTGGCACATAGCCTCACATCCCAGCACTGAATTACTATTACAATTACTTTAGCAAGCTACGATATATTGAGGAAACATGCACAGATTCATTATCTTTAGAAATGGCCATTGTTTCCTCCTCTTCTGATGGGCATTGGATCTAATTTTCTAAACAAAAATTTCAGTATTTTAAAAGTGTGCCATCAGGTTAGTGATGGAAAAGTCTTGTTTCCCTTTCTTCAACATTATTTTCTTTTTTAAAATGAATACATGGGTATTCAAACTCAAAAGTTTTAAGAATTAAATCATCAAAAGCACTATATCTGGTTGAAAAAACCTCATCTTTGTTTCTCCCATAAGCTTTCATTTTCTCCATCCTAACTTTGAGGAAATCTTCAAATCTTGGCAAAGTCTTGCCAGAATCAATTGGGCTGCACTCTATGTACTGCTCCATTAGGCTGAAATAAAGGATTATTTATATTAGACCAAGTGTGAACCATTTTTGCAATATTGCAATATCTAGAAGGTCACAATATCTGGAGGGTCACATGTCTTCATGCCTGTCTTAAACAAAGGAAAACATGCCATTCTATTTTATTTATTGCGGTATTACTATTCAATGTACAGCAGGATCAGAGTACTGGGGGGGGGGGGATATTCTGTTAACTGGTTTATACTTCTGTAGTAGAATGCAGCTGAGATGTGTTTTGTATTTTACTGATATATGCATTTAATAATATATAAATACAGTCTTCCTTTTTAATTTGAATTTCCACATTGGCCTTTTATCTGACCAAGAAATTAGCCATGGGGGATATTTCTAGTTTTCTTACCACAAATTCTAGCAGACAAAATGTAGGAAACAAAAATCAATGTCCTTATAGTCTCAGGGGTAGCATGCTCTAAATACATTAGTCTCAAAACTGTTCTGATTGACCTTCTTTTATTCTATTGTTCAGTTGTTTTTAAAATCTCCCAGTTTCTCTCTCCTCCTCTCCCTTTTGCCCATTATCCTCAGTTTACTTCATTTACTGCAAACTGAGTTCAAAATGTAAAAGTAATTTGCAGTCAGCAAATTTTGGTTGAATTTTGCCCTTCCCAGTAGGCTCAGGCAAAAGCAAGGTGCAGCAGCCTCTCCAAGTTTGTATGTTATTCCTCCTTTTGTCATCTTGACCACATTGTGATGTTACTTCGCCATATGTGTCCCAGTTTTCATCTGTGAAATGTTGGAGGGTATGGAACTCTAGTTATTGAATATGAGTACATGGGTGGTATTGTGCTCATGCTCTGCTTTTGAGCTTCTCATAGTGGATGGCCAATGTGTAGACAGCATTCACAAAGTATCTAAACTTATTTAATTGTCAGAATACCTCTACCCATATTTATACCTGATTTTCATCTAAATACAAGAATCCTATTGAGTATTGTTTACTGCTATAACTTGGTAGAATGAATATGGTAGATAAAGGTGCAAGTCAAAGATGTGGTATAAAAGTAGATGCTATGTTCTGTGCAGCACATGACTCAGGGGCCAGGTGGCTTGGGTGTAAGGGCTGTCAAGTAGTTAATTCAGTCCAGGTCAGTCAACAAGATAAAAAGCAAAACAAGAGGGTAGTTGTCAGCTGGTCCAGGAGTTGTTATGGCAAGTTAGCAGTCCAGAGAAGCAAAGGCAGCAAGGATTAAAACAGTATCATTAATTTTAGCGAGTCCAAGGTTGGGAAAACACAAATGCTGGAGTCCTGCCAATCACCAAGAAAGAATGGTTACAAGCAACAAAGATGCCAGGGTGCTGCTGGGAGATTTATGGACAACTGTCTCAAAACACCAGATGCGTAATTAATCAGTGTCTCTTATTTAACAGTCACTGGGACTGGCACAATCTGTCCTTCTCTCTGCACAGATCTGCAAAGGATGATACCATACTTTTAGCATCTGCCACCTCCTGCTGTGGAATAGGGCTTCCCTCTGCCTCAGCTCCCAGCTTCTTAGACTCAGAGAGACCATTCTGATCAGGAGTTGTACTGGCAATCTGGCTTCATGTCTGATTCTTCCAATTCCAGAGGATGAGTTATAACATACTGCCACCGAAACTCCAAATGATGGCTATGATAGTTATTTAATCAATTCATGTTGTGTCCATTTTTTTTAAAAAAAATACTGGTTTCATTCAGTTATAGTGATAAAACACTGTGTGTGTTTCAGGAATAAGGCCGTAGTAGGATGTAAAGCATCACAGTAATATGCTGTGAAAATCCAAACAGTAAAGAAGAGGATAACAGTCCAGATCTTCAGCCAGAGTTCCAAACCGCAATATCCAGTAACAAAAGCCCAGTCAAAAGTCATGCTGAAGAAGACCATGTGACAGTTAGGTGCCCATTGGCTCCATCATGAATTTTCCATTAAACCAGGAGCAGGGAACTGTGATCACTGGATCCAATTTTTGTGACACCTGAAGCTTCCTATCAGTCTACCAAAGATCCCCACCTCCCATTTCTTAACATGTTGGGTGTGATTTTTAAGCAGTTTTTGCCACTAAATCACACAGAACCCCACATGTGCAAGAAAATACCCCACACTACTCCAAGAACCCCCAGTCCCACCAAAGCTTGCTTCTAGCCCTGGTGTTTTTCACAAAATGGTAGTAAAGAATGATGAGACATCACTTCTAGTCAGATTTTTGAGAAAGACTTCAGAGGAAAATAGAAATATGTGTTCTTGTTGTGGGTTTGTTGCCCTCATTTGCCCACACCAAATTAAACCACCATTTGAAAATATATCCAGATTAGGGCATTATATAAGGCAATCATGAATGACCACATGTACCACAAGGAAAGTGATAAATGAAAGTATATACAGAGTATCAAAATAGTCATTGTGATGACATGATAAAACATATCTATCTTTTATTGAAACATATATAACTCACCCCACCCTTAAGCCAAGCATGCTCTAAGGGCACCTTACAACAGTTCTTCCTCCCAGGCTTACTGTCTAAATAAGACACAACATGCAGTTAAGTTCAGTAACAGCTAAGTTATGGCATGAGGGAGTTGAGTCAAGCTGCTCTTTTGCTAAATTAAGGGCAGTAGAAGTGGCAGTAGGAAAACTGGAGCTGCAACTGGACCCAGGCATAATAACATTTCTAGGTCTTTCTAGATTGGCAGGAAAGGGAGACATGAAGTTGCCTTTTCCTTAATGCTTAGCAGCTACACTGCAAGCCCCACTGAGGAGGTGTGGGGATGACTTAGAATCATGGAATCCTAGAATCATAGAGTTGGAAGAGACCACAAGGGCCATCCAGTCCAACCCCCTGCCATGCAGGAACTCCCAGTCAAAGCATCCCCGACAGATGGCCATCCAGCCTCTGCTTAAAGACCTCCAAGGACGGAGACTCCACTACACTCCGAGGGAGTGTGTTCCACTGTCGAACAGCCCTTACTGTCAGGAAGTTCCTCCTAATGTTGAGGTGGAATCTCTTTTCCTGCAGCTTGCATCCATTGTTCTGCGTTCTAGTCTCTGCAGCAGCAGAAAACAAGTTTGCTCCCTCCTCAATATGACATCCCTTGAAGTCTTTTCTGTTGCTCAGCAACTACATTAGAAGCTGTCAGGATGCTAGAAACACAGGCGGAGCAGCTGCACAGGTGGCAATGAATGGGGCTTTTGGCCGCACTGAACCTTTAATTTTTTTTTTGTTGCCGGCTGCAAACTGTGCAGTTGCACCACTACATCATACAGGCAATTGTATTGCCAGCTGCGAACTGTGCAGTTGCGCAGGTACATCACACATGAACTGTGCAGTTATGAAGATCTGTCAAATTACCATTATGGTTTTGCTTCCCTTTTTTAAGTGCGCAGTTGCATCATGAATGAACCCCTTTATTTTATAATTATAGTTATTATTATTATTATTACCCCACCCCTTTGAAACCAATTGAGGTGGCTTACACATTAAAATACTATTACATCAATAAAACAAACTGCATCCCTCCCCCTTAAAAAGATATTAAATCTGTTACAATTTAAGTTTATGAATAAATTTCTTTATTTTATGAATGAATTGACATTTTATGTGCAATTGCATAATAGTTACAGCATCCCAGAGTCCCTACTGCGCATATCTAGAATTCAGATTAGAGCTGGAGCTAGGGTTTGGGAGCTTTAAAAAACTGTACAGTTGCACTGCAGCATTTAGATGCAGCTGCACTGTTACACCCTTTTAAAAAAGAAGCTGGGAAAAGCAGGTCCTTTTTAAAGCTGCTTTTTCCCCACTAAAATGCAAAAGAAGTGCATTCATGCCAAACTTTCAGTGTGGGCACTTTCATGCAGGCATGAACACACCCCTTTTTGCCAGTCTAGATCAGCCCTATATGTCTATAAAACATATAAATCACTGTGTTTTAGGACCAGATCAGTTAAAATACAAATTTCCCTCTTAACCATTCTAACTGAGTGGTACCATCTCCAGAAGAAACTCTCATCTCAGTCCTATCACCTTTGGAGGCATGTTAAGGGCCACCTTCAATTTCTCTGGAGTAACCCAGAGTGCACAGAAAAAAAAAGGGACTGAAGATGGCTATTAAAAGAAAGTATGCTTCCTAAGTCTTACAAGACACTGGGACTAGTATTTTTTATTTATTTATTTTTTGTAGTCACAAATTACTGAGTGAGGACAGTTAAATGCCAGAAAGGTGTCAAGACACTAGAATATGCTTTAACAAAGACTTCTGCCATCATCGGGCTTAGTCAGGGGAGGGGGGCGGGTGGAGAGGGAGTAACAGGCAAGTACTTGAGGGTGTGTCAGTTGTACATTCATAGCAATTACACCGGAACTGAATGTAAATACTTCACTTCATAAAAGCACAGATGGCAAATGTCCACTCTGGTTTCCAAATATTTGAACAATCAGTAGTTGAAAATATCTTACATTGCCAGGGTTGTTAGCATTGGCAATTCAGTTGCTGGATCTGACATGTAGCCTAAGTATAATCAATTGTAAGAAAAAGAGAATTTTTTTTCCCAGAAGTCTAGGGAATGATTTCTAATTAAAATTAATTTCTAGAATGCCGTGGCTTCTCTTCAATTGATTGTTTTTTGCCTCAGAGCAATGCAAATATAATGAAAAACATGCAATGTGTATTCAAGCTCAATTATGAATATGTATTTTAGCATGGAAAGCATGATGTCTATTCTGTTATATTTTAAGGCAATTAATTAAAACAAGGAAATCAGGTACCATAACCTCTCTACTTTATTCAGGGACTAAAGGAAAGATCACAGGAAGATGACATTTGGAAGTTATTTCTTGGAAATAGTGGAGGGAATGATTCAAAATTACAGAGTGCTTATTTAGCTTTTGTGAAATCTTCACATTAGGAGAAATACTCTTTGCTCAGGGATGATCGGAAAGAAATAAAATGATGTTCAATTAAAAAAAAACTTTTCTATGCCTATAAGGCATATAATATATGGACAAAAAGCATTGACTGAATAATAATTTAATGAGTTAAATAGTTTCATATATCAATATTTCATTCCAAAGAATAACAATGCTCAAAGACAAAATGCACAGATAAAAATTGCATAAATGCACCAAGAAAAAATCACATGCTCAAAGGGAAAAGAGCCACTGATTCATGGGAGTTCTTGAAGATGAGATATTAAAGGCATAGTAACACACAATTCCAATGAGGAAGAAAAGTGGGAGGTATCAAAAGAAACCAGGGTGGGTACACAAAGAACTTCCAGGTCAGATCAGATTTAAAATACATGTACAAGAAATGGAAGAAGAGGGAAGTCATAAAAGAGGAACACAGGCCCAATTTAGACCGCCCCCTTTGGGACAGTCTCCACCGTCTCCAGACGCAGTGGGATGGGGCCGAGGCTGCCATACCGGCAGCCTCCGCAGCCGTATCCCGCCGCTTCTGGAGGCCGCGGAGAAGCGGCAAAGTGCCAGTTCTCCGCAGCCTCTAAGCGGGGTGCAGCGGGCGCCCTAGGTGCCCACTGCACCCCACTTGCAGAGGCGGGGAGGAAGGGAGGAAGGAGCTGCGGTGGCAGCCCCTTTCTCCCTTGGTCTTTGCCGCGGCTGTCTAAAAGCTGCAGCAAAGACTCGCCTCCAAAAAGGAGCTCCGTTTGGAGCTCCTTTTTTGCACCACGGAAAGGGCGCGATTTGCGCCCTCCCATGGCGCAAAGGCATCATCATGTGTGCAGCATGTCTAGCTATTGCAGCGCATCCGTATGGACGCTGCCATCTTAAAATGGTGGTGTCCATACGCTTTAGGTTTAGGGAGGGTGTAGATGCTGCGCCCTCCCTAACCCTAAAGGCGGGGTTTTTTTAGCCCTAAACGCGCCACTTTTTGCCAATCTAGATTGGCCCACAGATACTTGTAGGGAGAACATCAAAAAGTGAAAGCTTAGAATGAGATGGTTTGCTAGAGATGCCAAATGTAATTTAAAAAGGCTCTTTTAAATACAATCCTATATCAGCTGCTTAGTTAAGTATACTGTGATCAAATTGCCTGCACAATGGACCTCCTTCTTCCCATGCAGCTGATGCCCAGTAAAATAGATTTGAGTTAAAATTGTGATAATAGTGTCAAAATGGTGACTAAGTAATGATTGTGAATATGGAACATCTATTAGATGAACTCATCCATAACTGTTCCACAGTAATGATCACTACATAGTTATGATTGTGATATTATTGACACAAGTGTACCCCCCATCCCTACTTTACTGGACTTCAGCTGCATGGATAGAAGAAGAACCATTCAGCTGGTGACTGAAAAAGTTGAACAGTGTTTCCATCAGGTTTGGAGAGGCTGGGTGAACAGAAGTTACATAGGGCCAAAACAGATGTCCTCGATCAAGGCATCTTGGAGCTGTCCCACTTAGGCTGGATTGGGGTAATGGCAAACAGATATGCAGTCTCAATCAAGCCAGCTTCCACCCCAAATAGGAGTGGATTTCCCCCCACTTCTATTTGGGGTGGAAAAAAGCCACCCCTTTGTCTCTAGAGCCAACTTTTTGCTGGCTCTGGGGCAAGTGGCATCTAAACTCCACATCCCCAACTAAATGCCGTGCCCCCAAGCCGGCTAGAAGCCAGCTTTACCAAGCTGTCAGTTTCAGCCTATAGTTAAGTACATTAAATAGCTGATACAGGATTCTGGCCAATATTTCTACACACACCCACACACAACCTTGTGTGAATTTTGTGCTCAATATCTCCTGAACTGCAAAGATCCTGCTCAGAAGAGAATTCTTCTTGTCAGGGTTTCCTGACCTTCTAAAAACATATTTTTTAACAATTCAAATACTGTTGACTGTTCCTTCCATCCCTAAAACAAAAGCAGTAAAACAAAATCAATACAAGTTGTTATCTGCATTTGTAGCCATTCAGTATCTTCTTTTGAGACTGGGGTCTGCCTCTTTCTGTATAAGACTCTAAGGAGCTTATAACACAGGCACTTACTGCTGCCCCAATATTGCTGAAGTGTTTCCCAAACGTTTCAGAAGTGCCAGAGGTGGGATCCGTTGTGCTTCTGAAACATCATTGAGGCTTCCTGCTTTCCTTCCTTTATGGAAGCATTCACGGTCAAGCATCACAAAAGCCATTTTTGAATAACGGGATCTTCTGTTATTAAAAGTGGCTATTCTGAGGCTTCCCCATGAACGCTTCTACCATGGAAAGGGAGCAGGAAGCCTCAATGATGTTTCAGAAGCGTGACAGATGATCCCACCTCCAGCACTTCTTAATCATTTCTCTTTAAGAAGATCTGAATCTTCAGCAACATTTGGGCACCAGTAAGTGTCCGTGTGATAAGGTCCTAAGCTGCTCACCCAGAATATACTATTCTCTTCACAAATGCCTGCACATGAATTTTGTACATAATAAGTTCTGAACTGTGAAGATTCTTGTCAGTCCAGGATTCTTCTTGTCAGAATTTCTTGATAACTGAGATTTTTTTTTTTAAAAAAAAATGTTTTCAATAGTCTTTCAATTCCTAGCTCTTAGCCACTTTTAAATATTATTCCTGAGCACAAATGTTTCTTTTCACATTCAGCATTAAGATCAGGAATGATTTGAAAAGTGTTTTGTGAATACATTCAGCTAAATGAACTTACAGAGCTCTTGTGATCAGGAGCCCTGCAAGCATGCTCAGCTGACTCTATTAAAGAACCTTTTTCAGATCTTTGACTATGTGAAGATATGGAGCACTGCTTACTTGAATAGCTTTGTCCACTGCCTTCTTTAACTGAACTCATATTGCAAATAAAACTATGCACAGTCTTAACATGTTGTGAGCTTTAAAAGTCTAATACAGTTACAGTCTGCTCAACAGAAATAAAATGTCCAGATCACCTGGAATAAACCATTCTATTTTGCTTTACTCAGAACTCAGCTATGGTATTTGTGTTTAATTGTGGTGAACAACAATTTAAAAACATATGAACATACTAGAATGTGTCCAGTGAAGGGCAACAAAAAGAGGAGGGACTGGAGATCATGAAAAAATTTGAAAAGAGTTATACATGTTTATTTGGTAGAAAAGATTTTCAAGAGGTGGTATAAAAATATTTTTTAAATATTTAAAGCATTCATAGATGATGAATCACATGTTTACTTCTGCTCTAGCGGTTATGACTCTAACCTATAGGATCACTTTACAAGAAAGAAGATTTTAACTAAACATTAGGATGTGCTTTCTGATGGTGCAAGTGGTTCAACAGGAGAATAGGCTGCTTCAGAAGGTGATGAAGTCTCCTTTGTTAGAAATTGTAAAAGCAGAAGATAAATGCTCACCCGTCAGAAATCAATGGATTTACTGTATTAGCAGGGAGTTTTTCTAGAATAACTTTGAGGCCTTTCTAACATTATGATCCTTCTAGGCAATGGAAGTCTCTGAACTCTAGAATCTATGCAAGTTTTATCTATCTATCTATCTATCTATCTATCTATATCCAGATCTGTCAATTCCCAACATTCTGTCATTCTCTAATGCCTAGGCCCTAGCCAATACCACCATAATGTGATGAGCAAAGGAATGAAGGGTAAGAAGGGCCCTTTCTCTGTTATGACCAACTGTCCTTCACTTTTTTGCACTAGAACTAATCATTTAGTCATCTAGAGTACTGATTTGTTGCAAAATTAACAGAACTAGACTTATAATATAGGTATTTGATGACATTGTCATTGTCCAGTTCTCCAGTTGTAAACAATTATCAGAAATTTCAGCCACTTCCCATATACAGTGTGTATGTATATGAAGTGTGTATGTGTGTTTATGAAGCAGTCAAAAATAGAAGAAAAGGGGAAAAACAAATAGATTCCTAACAAATCTATTATCCCCCCCCCCCCAACTATGCAATATGTTTGTTACATCTGTAAAAACGGGTGGTGATAGGGATTCCCCCTTACCATCTTTTGGGGAAAATTAATGCTGAGAAGCAGAAGGGACATGCTCTTCTTACTATCAGGTCTGTTTAGGATAAATCAACATTTCTCCCAGGGAGTGGATGAAGTAGAATTTTCATTGGAAAACAAATGTTAAACCCTAACCACAATGCTTCACTCTAACCCCAATATTAACACACACCTTTGCCTTCAATATGCTAAAATGTGATCTTGGATACATTTGGATCAGAAATTACCCCACAACTCACATGATGCAAGTTTTATTTTTATCCTGGTGCATAAAGATGAACATTTTTTTAAAAGACACAATTAACATGTTGAAAAGCTTGGGTGTGGCTGAAGGCTGCCTTTTACCTAAGACACTGAATTATACAGGAACAAGAATCATGTTTGACTTCCAAGTCAGTGTCATCATCACAGCTGTTGCTCAGTTATATGAGGAAAAAGAAAGCACGATACCTGTGCACTCCCTTTGCACTGGGTGAAAAACCCACTTAGCGTGTTGGATGGGGAGACATCAACAACAACAAATTTCTCAGCTACCTCTTCCCATGGATTGAAGCAGAGAACAACAACAGATTAAAATGCAACTCATAACTTAGGTTTAAAAGAACATAAACAAACATATCAAAAACCAAAGAACCAAAACAATAGATTCATGGATGATGCAGCATGTTACTGTCCGCACATTTCACAGAGGGCCCTTCTCAGTAGTGCCATCCATTTTCTGCAGACATCATATTTCTCGGTCAGAGAAAGAACAATTTCATTAGTATAGTCATTGGATGTCTCTTGTTTCTCCTTTGAGGTCATTTACAAAAGATTATGGCTAACTCTTACCAAAGTTTCTTTTTTATTAAGTTATTTGCTGCCTTTCTTTCTTTCTTTCTTTCTTTCTTTCTTTCGAACTGTGAACCACTGAAGGTTTTTATCAAGGCATTGCAGAGCTTCCTTTTCTTTTGCCGTTCCTGCCTACCCATATTTCTAATTTGCTGTTGGTTTCTGAAAAGCCACTAAGACATCCTGCCATAAAACTGACAGCTGAACTGGATTGTCTTCCAGTGACACCAAATTCTCCTATGAGATGCAGAGGAAATGACAGCTATTCATCCCCTTGTGCACCTTTTAAAAAAAAGCATGGGGAAAATTCTGTTGCAAACTTTAAAGTGTTAGGGAAGGGGTTTTCTTTATATTCTCAAGGCATTTAAATTATCACTTGATCACTCATTTAACATAATATAAATGACTTCCAGTTTGTTGAGTCTTTTTTGAACTAGGAAACACGTTCAGTTCAAATGAAGAGCAACAATTTTCTGAAATCAGGCTACAAATTTGTTCTGCATGGAATCCAAGACATTTCTGAGTGTCAACAATTTTGTTTCTCATCATAGGTAAAAAGAAATGTTCTTTTCCAAGCAAGTATCAAGTTTCTTTCAGCCAACTACATCTGCCACTCACATATTTATATCTTCAGTGGTTGTATATATAGGTGTATAACATGTGTGCGTGTGTGTGTGTAATTTATAATTTTTATAAACTCATAAGCCCTTTAAAATACCCTTCCTTGATGGCAGTTGCTAACAAAAAATCTAGCACATATATTGAAGAGGAATTTATTTCCCTAAATAGAATTGGGGTGGAGGGAAGGTGGGGGGAAGAAACAAATCACTATCAAAACCATAAAAATTACAAAGAAATATAAAATGGAGAAAACAGGGCTGGCCACAGGGTAGAAGCAATATGCTCTCCTGCTCTAAGGCCCCAGGGATCATTCTGGGTGACCTAGTGCACAAGTTTTAACAAAGGCCCTATCCCATACATATGACACCACTTTCTACATCATTTTGGAAAAACAAGGCAGTTGTCTCAAACAAAGCATTTGGGCTATCACAAAAAGGCAGCAAACTCTTAGCTATTAAGTTGTCCTTATTTTATTTATTGACAAGAAGGAAGAGGAGAGCTTGTGGGATGTTCTCCTGAGGTGCTAATATAACATATTGGCTTTTACAACTATGAACCTAAATGGTCTGTTGCAGGAAACAAAATATTTGGGGTAAGCACTGCATACTCAAAAGGAGCCAGAATAGCTTGAGGAAGCGACTGTTCTTTGAGGATCCAGAATGGATCGCAGCTCAAAGGATCCAGAAAACAAGAACCTCATTCTGAATTGGCTTCAGACTTCATCACATGGCAACATCATGAAGCCAAATCACAGGTGGAGTCTGGTGGAGGGGATTTTGGTGAAACAACCAAGACTGTGATTACTGTGATTGTGTAATGTCTGCTGTTAGACTCCAACTTGTAAGAATCCAAACAGAGTCTCATATCATGTAAGAGTGATAAGTTTATTCATCCATGAGCACAGCCAGTCCCAGGAGAGTGAGATGAGGAAGAACCCAATCCAATACTCTCCAATCCTTTAACTAGTATAAACATACTGCAGCTGATGTCATTAAGGGCTGTGTCTTAAAGGTACCTTACATCACAGATTGTGTTTTGCCCTATATTTTGCATTTTCATGTCCCCTGAATCACCAAAATACCTTTTAATTTTCATGCGTAGTGGGGAAGTGCAAGGACATGAGAGAAATCTTTTTTTTTTTAATTGTCATCATGTCGACTGACTTATGGTGACCCTCTGAATAAGAGACTTGGCTCTGCATTAATAGTTAGGGTGATAGCATGCTGTAATGGTTTCAGTGTTGAACTAACACTCTGGAACACCCGGGTCTGAATCCTCCCTTAACCATGGAAACCCACTGGGTAACCTTGGGCTACTCTCATTCTGTCAGTGTAAGAGGAAAGCAATGGCAAACCTCCATTGAATAAATCTTTTCAATAAAATCTTGTCAAGGTCACCATAAGCTGGAAATGACTTGAAGGTTCAGAACACACACTCATATTTCATTTTTAATTAATAACTCTAACAATATATAGCCCAAAACAGTAATTACCTCATATTTCATGATGAGTTACATATCTGACTTGTAGAAGGCAGTGCTCAGTATGAGCTGAATATCTCTCCAGAGTTCATCATGTGATCTAGAGTAATTACAAATATCATGTAAACAAATATCTGTGACAGTTGCAGTACTAACTACTTTAATTTCTCTGTAACATTTTATGGGCCATAGCTTTATAACCCATAGAAACACTTCGTTAAATAAAATGGTTTGTCTTAATGGTGCCACAAGACTCCACATATGAACTCCACATATGAACCTTCCAGAATTTTAATATTAACCAAGGAATAACAACAAAAACAACAATGTAAAACATAGAATATAATATCTTGGTCCTCCATATTTGCAGCTTTGACTTTTGAGGATTTGATTATTTGAGGTTTTGATTAATATGCTCTCTTTAGGAATCTCTAGGGAGTTTATCACACAAGGGGCCAATTTTGAAGTTAAAATGACATTGAAGTGGTGTTAAAGCAAACTTGAGCCTTCACAAATTCAAAGCAAATTTAAAGCAAATTTAAAGTGGAAATAATGTTATTTTGCAATTAACGTTCATACGTGATTTCGCAATTAAAGCAATTTTGAATTTACACTTTCTGTAGAGATCTGAACTTCAAAAGATGTGGATTAATCCTCCTTTAAATCTAGTTTAACTACAGGTTTTGCACAATGTTGTGTGAAACAGTGTCACTTAATTCTCCTTTAAATCTAGTTTAACTGCGGGTTTTTCGCGACATCGTGTGAAACAATGTCGCACGATTTTGCAATTTCTCCAGGATATCTTTGGATTAACCCCTTGATCCCCCTCATGTGATAAAGCTCTAGGTCCTCTAGCGCAACTCTGCCAGGAGTTGACCATAGAGTTGTGCTGGAGAACCTAGAAGTGCTTTAGGCACTTCTTTAGGCATTCATAGGTCCTCCAGCATAATTCTATGATCAACTTCTGGCAGATGTTGACCACAGACTTGCACTGGAGGACTTGGTGATTCCTACAGAGATATTCTCTCAGGTAAACCAAATAGTGAGTTGTTTAAAAAAAAATGCTGGTTTTTCCACATTCACAGGGGTCCTCCCCCCCCCCAACAGCAGCGAATGTTGAGGGACCACTGTACAAAATATAACTAAAAATGTGAAACCATTTACACACATAACATAGAATTAAGACAGCCATTATAGATTAATATTATTCAGACATAAAATTAAAAACATACTAATTTAAAATTAATAGTTTAAAATTGACAGGGTAGGTCTGCTGAAAGGGATCAGTCTTTAATATTGTTTTAAATTTAGACAGCATATTTTGCTGTCAAATCTCTCCTGACAGGTCATTCTGTACTCTAGGGGTGGTCACCAGAAAGGTCCTCTAGGTGACAATAGCCAGTATGGCTGGCTGAAGTAAATGTCCCCCAAGGGGCCTGAGTGTTCAGGACAGATTATATGGGAGGAGGCAATGTCATAAGTAATCTGGAACCAAAGCATGTAGGCTTCAAAGGTAAGAATCAACATTTTCAACTTTGCCCAGAAACTAACTGGCAGCCAGTGGAGTGATTTTAGTATTGGTGGGATATGCTCACTTCTAGATATTCTTTATTTCAGTTCACCAACATCACAAACCTTCTCAGTTGCTGCTCCCACCTTCTGGAATTCCCTTCAGTGGAAAGCTAGGCTGGTCTTCTCCTTGCTTTTCTTTCACCAGTAGACAATGACCTTTCTGTTTAAGGAGGTTTTTTTTTACCATGTAAGCAGGGAAGCTTCTTATTGGGAACCTGTGTATTATTTATTTATTTTAAAAAAACTTTGCATGTTTAAAAACTTTACATCAAAGTGTTTAATGCAGTGATATTTAATTGTTTTAAAACTTTTACTGTTAACGTTTTTATATTGGTGTCTTTGGCACTGTCTTGGGTTCCACTCTGGGGGAAAGGCAACATACAAAATATATAAATAAATAATA
This sequence comes from Urosaurus nigricauda, assembly GCA_034509955.1. NCBI lineage: Eukaryota > Metazoa > Chordata > Lepidosauria > Squamata > Phrynosomatidae > Urosaurus > Urosaurus nigricauda. The sequence goes on from JAOEGL010000003.1 coordinate 248,626,040, forward strand.
AAACAAGACTACTTTTGTTCCTGTTTTTTACTGAAAGAGACTAACACAGACACCTCTTTTAGAAAATATCTAGGTATCAGTGTTATCATCTTAACAATATACTGCACATTCCACATTTCTCCTCACTTGCAGTCTATTCTGTTTGTTTTTTTATTCAGGGTCAGATCTTGCAAAAGTTACTCTTTGGAGTATAACTTCCAGAATTCCCTAGGGAGCTAGCTGACAGTCCTGTATTCTGGGAAAGTTCTTTTTTCATGCTCTATTAAAAGTGTTCTAGATATTCTCTGGAGCAGCCTTTGGTTGAATTTCATTGAAAAGTGTTGACCATAATGGCAGAATAATGTTCTGAAGAAAAATTAGCATCATGAATGAATCCAAATAGTGACACTCCTAAATGCATTAGTAGAAGATCTTTTGTATAATGAAACATTTACAGTTAAATCAGGTCTGTTTTAACTGCTTACACAATGGCTTTCCAACAAGACAATGAGTGTTGGAAATAATAAAGAATTTAGTATTCAGGCTTCATTGCACATTTTTGAAAGACTTTAAAAGACAAGTTTCAGGCTGCTTGGCAAAGAAGGGCTTAGTTTTCTGCTGCCCTTTCATCTAATGTTGCATACAAATGTTATACCATTGGCTGAGGTTAATTTCAAGAATACCTTGTGTAAATGCTTTCACAGGATCAATTTTCTATTTAACTAAATGTCACTTTGGAAATGTGATGTGTTGTTTAGACATTTATTTGCTGATGAAGGATACATTCCACTGTAGTATGTGTGTGTGTGTGTGTGTGTGTGTGTGTGTAAGAGGAGTGTGTGAGATGCAGAGACAGAAGTCCCAAACACACTTTGTAAAAACTTTGAACAACTTTGTAAGATGGGTCTTTTAAATTCGTATATACATATTGTGGGTGAGAGAATAAGTGCACATGCTTACACTGTGCATATCTTCTGATTTCAGTGAGCTTTACATCTAACCAATTCTTTATAGGAATGCAGTCTAAGGTGAAGTCAGTGGCCTGCTTCAAGGCTGCCTTATTTGACTCAAGATCTGCACAGTGGATCTCACAGTTCACAGCTCTTGGAAGACTGATCTGGTGGGTCTTTACTCAGAAATCTCAATGAATTTAGTGGGCTACACTACATAAAGACGGATCTCTTCCAACGAGCGTATCCACCAAATCTTATTTGACTCATTCAACCCTAGTCATTCCCTAATGACATGCCCATAACTACTGTTACATTGGTCAAACTGTTTATAGTAATTATCTGTAATTTTAACTTGTTATTACTGTATGTACTGTTTTTATGCTGTAATCCCACCTCAATCTGCAGGGAGAGGCGGGAAAATATAAATAAAATTTATTATTATTATTATTATTATTATTATTATTATTGGATAGGGTTATATAGAAACTACCCAGGAATTGCATATTTTCTGCACAAAAATAACGTGTGAATTTGGGGCAGAATAAGTCAAGAATTGTGACCTCCCTTGAAAACTGCACATTGTTTGAAGACTTTAGTGCAGCAGGAAGAAAATTGCCAAAATTACTTGTTGCCTCTTTCAAGAACAAAATTAGGTTGGAATTACATCCGTAGATTGGTGCTTCCACTCATTTATGAAGACAAATTGAACATTAAATGCACATTAAAAGCTGTATAGATTAGAATATAGTATAGAATAGCCACAAAATGAATGTGCCTGTATTTCTTAGCTAACTTGTTGAAACAAGATCTTCAGTGTTGACACATCAGACAGTAATTTACTGGCAAAATTCCTCTTCAATACGATGCTTGGTCTTTCAAAACAGGACAACTTAGCACATTCCCTATGGACTCTTGTCCACTGACAGCTCTAGTAAATATAAGATTTTAATGGATTGAATTAGACAAGCTGAGGGAGAAGACAAACACTTGATCTTTCAATAAGCAACCACCATTGCAAGTCTATTCAGTTTCTTTCTACAATATTGCTAAGCTGTTTTAAGCATTGTTTGTTGAAAACAATACAACTCAAGTTACTGGCTTCTTGTGATATTTCTCCATCTTCCTGATTTTCTTCTAGTTGTCTCCTGAAGTTGCAACATGAATAAACATGAATCATGAATGATAAACTAAGTTTGGGAGAAAGAAAAATGTTGGTGGGTCAAATTATATGGTGTATGTCCATACTCTCACAACTGACTAAGTTTTCAGTTAATCAACAGGGTAAGTGGCTGCATTTGTCCATTCTTGCCAATCGCTTTCTCTAATGTGGAGCTTGGCCTCTAGTGCAAGCAGAAGAGAATGGTGGGTGAAAGGCTAGATATAGGAATTGGTGGGTGGGGTTACTTTTTTAGAGTAGAACTCCCAAATCCCTCAGGCAGCATGGGCCCTAGCATGATCCATTGGGGGATTCTGGTAGCTGCAGTCCAAAATTAGTAACGTTTCAAAATTCTGATCTGGAAAGGACCAGATGAGAATAATATGGGTGATTTCAAATGCTATTTGATTGCCAAAGACAACTGTTGCATTTACAGATGTGCTTAGAATAAAAAGAAAATACATACGAACTAGGCCTCATTCCCACTGCCGTTTAAATTGGATTGTGAATTGGTTTGAACCAGTTCAAATGACCCTGGTTCCCACTTAATCTGAACTGCTGAAATAATTCCTGGGGAGGGGCATGCTCCAGACCCATTTAACCCACATCTTTTTAATGCTCATTTTTCTACTTCTTTTTCAATAAATTGATTCTGCACAAGTGTGAATCACAAGACGATCAGAATCGATTCAAATTTCCCTTCAGCCAGTTGGAACTGAATCATCTGAAATTGATTCATTGGTGAATGGGAACCACAAGTGGGTTATTATGGTGACAGAAAATGACAGAAAATGCGATTGGGGCAAGTGTAGTGTAAACCATGATCCAATGTCGAATCAATCCATAGATTCGGATTGCACATCAATTTATCTGTAAGTGGGAATGAGGCCTCAGTAGCTGCAATAAGAATAGATGAGCCTCAGCTAACAAACTTTCAGTGTGCATCCCAACACCTAGATAGGCTAGGGCATTATGAGAGATGTACTTCAACAAAACCTTTCCTAGCTGCACATCATCCTATAATGACGTAGAAGGGAAAGCTTTAAAAGACTCTTTCACCTAGGAACTACAGCAGTGTGGGTTTCTCTGAATGGCAAGCTATCTTCTCTTCCCATTCAACTCCCCATGCAAGAACTGATTCAGCAGGCCTACCCTATAGGCTTCAAGCTGACATGCTGTTTGGTCATTTCACACACAAAGCAGCAGGACTTATAACAAATCAGACTTATCTTGCCCTGGGTTGTTTACATAGACTAATAGAGAGTTTTTTTGGCATTTCAGACTGGTCCTCCACCCAGCCTCAATCTTTATCTTGAGATGCTAGCAAATGAAACTGGGACCTTCAACATGCAGAGGAATACAACCATCCTCCATAGTGACACCTTGAAATACAATTTTCATGGCATTTAGTCCCCAAATCAAAATGTGGAGCAGCCCACTATGTGAATCCAAGCATTGCCATGTGTTCAATACTCCCCAGGGATAAGAAAAGAAGACATTTGTAATGGCTAAATTACACCAGCTTGACCTGTGGAGCAAGTAATGGGGTATGCAAGACAAGCAAGAGGCACAACTTATATGCTCTGTTCTGTTCTTCCTTTCTAAAAGTTGACTCTTGTGTGCCAAAAACATGTATGCACCCCCGCCCCCAGCACCACCTCCAGGATTTGTCAGGCTGGAGCTGGAGTATGTACACAATATCTGAATGTTCCCTAACAACATAGGTTCTTTATGTAGAAAAAGCTAGTATGTAATCAGGAATGGCTTGGTAAAACTTTACATTCTAGTATGCTAGTTTTTTATCTGTAAGGTTTTGACTTTTTAAACAAATGAAAAAACATTCAAACATGAAATTCCTGCATCTAAGCTTTTAAATATATAGTTATAAGTGGAATCCTGCAATCATGCTAGTGTTTTCCTGTGGGTAAATGCCCCTGCAGAAACAGCTGGATATTTTTGTCCAAGGCTCAATGTCTACGTTCAATTCAAGTGGAATTGTGCATGAATGTTATTGCCCTTAGCCAATCCATATTCATCTGGCCCTGCTGAAATTGGCAGTGGTACTGTTTTGGTTGAGTCAATGTGTTGTATTGGTTTGAACACCTGACAATCAGTCTGAAGACCAGAGTTCAAATCCCCACTCAACCATGGAAACCCACTGGATGGCCCTAAGTCACACTCTCCCAGCCTCAAAGAAAGCCAATGGCAAATCTCCTATGAACATATCTTGCAAAACAACAACAACAACAACCCAGTGATAGGGTTGCCTTAAGTCTCCATAAGTCAGAAGTGACTTGAAGATGCACACAAACAACTGTTTCAATTGTGCATTTGGCTGTGCAAGATTGGCATAAGGGTCCCAGATCACAACTATTGTGATGCTATTTAGCCTCAGTGTAGGATCTCAGCCTGTATGTCTTTGCAATCTTTGCATCTTTGCTCATTCTCAGCTGCATGGAAATTGGCCTATTATTGTTCCTTTGTATCACACCTGTGCTTGGGTTTCCTGGAAGCCTGGTAGCCTCATTCCTTCTTTTGCCAAATCTGCCTCCCACTCCTTTTCCATAAAACAATCTCTTTTAAATTCACTACTCCCTTTAGTTTATTTCCTCATAATAAAGAAACTCTCATACCTGGTTGTGCTTATTCCATTATCCTTATGTAAATAGCATAAATTCATAGAATCATCTAGCTGGAAGAGACCATAATAGCCATCCAGTCCAACCCCCTGCCATGCAGGAACTTACAATAGGAGCAACAGATACTTCTGGAATGGTGAAAACAAATAGATTAATCAACTTTCAGCTAGAAATTTATTTGTGTGATCAGACAATGGACATGTTGGTGTGGAGTAATTCACTTAATTTGAAGGACAACAAGATGAGTTATCTGCAATAGCTAATCTGCCACTGTGGTGCTCCTTTTAATGTTGACTGCCGGGTGAAACATGTGATTCATCAATCAGTTACAATTGACATTCTTGAGTAAGTTAGATTAAAAATGCAATAAAGGATTTGGTAGTCACCTAGGTGGCTTTGGAGGCCTCAAAGGGCCACATGGTCACAGCTTTCTCACTGCTCTGTTAAAGCCAGTTAACATGCAAAAATAAAACTCTCTTCATCTCCACTCTCTTCATGACTCCAAAAAGAAGTCATGCCAAACGAACCTGATCTCTTTTTTTGATAAAATTACCAGCTTGGTAGATGAAGGGAATGCTGTGGATATAGTATACCTCGATTTCAGTAAGGCCTTTGACAAGGTTCCCCATGACATTCTTGCAAACAAGCTTGCAAAATGTGGGATAGACAAGTTAACTGTTACATGGATTTGTAATTGGTTGACTGGCCGAACTCAAAGGGTGCTCAACAATGGCTCCTTTTCATCCTGGAGAGAAGTGACCAGTGGGGTCCCACAGGGTTCTGTCCTGGGCCCAGTGCTATTCAACATCTTTATTAACGATTTGGATGACAGAATTGGGGGCATACTTATCAAATTTGCAGATGACACTAAACTGGGAGGAGTAGCTAATACCCCAGAGGACAGGATCAAAATTCAAAATGACCTGAATAGACTAGAAAGCTGGGCCAGCGCTAACAAAATGAAATTTAACACAGAGAAATGTAAGGTTCTGCACCTAGGGCGGAAAAATGAAATGCACAGATATAGGATGGGGGACACCTGGCTGAATGAGACCACATGTGAAAGGGATCTAGGAGTCCAAGTAGACCATAAGCTGAACATGAGTCAACAGTGTGATGCGGCAGCTAAAAAAGCCAATGCAATTTTAGGCTGCATCAATAGAAGTATAGTTTCTAGATCAAGGGAAGTTATAGTGCCACTCTATTCTGCTTTGGTCAGGCCCCACCTGGAATACTGTGTCCAGTTCTGGGCACCACATTTCAAAAAAGATGTGGAGAAACTGGAGCATGTCCAAAGGAGGGCAACTAAGATGGTGAAGGGTCTGGAAACCTTGCCCTATGAAGAACGCCTTAGGGAGCTGGGGATGTTTAGCCTGGAGAAGAGAAGGTTAAGAGGTGATATGATAGCCCTGTTTAAATATTTGAAGGGATGTCATATTGAGGAGGGAGCAAGCTTGTTTTCTGCTGCTGCAGAGACTAGAACGCGGAACAATGGATACAAACTGCAGGAAAAGAGATTCCACCTCAACATTAGGAGGAACTTCCTGACAGTAAGGGCTGTTCGACAGTGGAACACACTCCCTCGGAGTGTAGTGGAGTCTCCTTCCTTAGGGGTCTTTAAGCAGAGGCTGGATGGCCATCTGTCAGGGATGCTTTGACTTGGAGTTCCTGCATGGCAGGGGGTTGGACTGGATGGCCCTTGTGGTCTCTTCCAACTCTATGATTCTATGATTCCAGTGCCATTTATCCTATGATTTATCTCTCCTCCCAGAGACTTGGAGAAACACAGAGCAATTGCACTTTTCCTTATCACTGCTGAATTGTGGTGGTTATTATCATTGTTGTTGTATTTTAAAAGTTGGATAATAGGATGTTTTTTTCCCCTAAGAACAAAACAGCCATAGAAGAAAATCCACAAATAAAAACATGCTCATGCAAATTGGTCTCCTTTAAAAAAGTCATTCTGGGATTTGTAAAATTTGATTTTAATGGTCTGCAGTCAATCCTACATTGCATATGAATTGTGCAGAATTGCTGCTTTATACTGGACAGAAGACAAGACCTTTCTGGATGTCTGGGGGACTAGACATTCATGACAAACCTTCCTGGAAGACAGCAGAAGCTTGTTCTAGGCATGTAATTCTTCTCTAATTTTGTTCTCAAAGGAAGCAATGACTAATTTTAGCAATTTTCTTCACGCTGTGAGAAAGTCTTCAAGAACTATTTTGTGCAAAATTTACAAGTGATTATAGAAAATGTTTCTTGACATAAAATGCTGTAGTTGGACACTTAAGTTGCACAAAGTGTGCACATTTTTGCACAGATAACATCATTTTCTGCACAGGAGACAGCTTTGCCTCCTCCACACAACATTGTGAGGAGAATATTGAAAATTGTTTCACATACACATGCACACAAAAAAACCACATGTAACTTTATCAGTTTATGATTCTCCATCCCTTGCTTATAAAAGTATTTGTCAAGTGCAATGATCCTTAGATCTAGCACATGATGGTGGGACTTATCTGTAGCAATTTGCTAGCCCATATGGAGGTTTCTTATCTTCCCAGAAAATAAAAAAGAAGGGGAAAATGCAGATCCCTTAAAAACCATTACACATGTCAAAAGCTATGGGAAGAAGCATTCCTAAAGAATATAACATAAAAGAATTCTATGAAGGTGGAAGCACTGAAAGGCATAGCATGATTCTGAACATTTTATTCATCAGGGTCCTGAAGAATTATTTTTCTGTAAAAAGCAAATGCAATACAGAGATAAAGGTCAGAAACACTGGGACCATATAAGCTAGATTCACAGTGCAATCCTATGTATGTTTTCTCAGGAGTAAAACATGTTGAGTTCAGAGGGATTTATTTCTATGTAAATGTACACATAATATATTACAAATTTGGGCGCACTTAGCTGGGAGTAAGCATTATTGAGAGAGCCAGTGTGTTGCAGTGGTTGAACACTGGACTTGGGTTTGAAATCTTGCTTGGCTATGGAAACCTACTGTCTGATGTTGCTCAAGTCACTCTGAGTCCCAGGGAACCACATGATAGGTTCACCTCAGGGTTGCTGTAAGTCGGAAATGACTTGAAGGCACACAACAACAACAAAATGTAATTGACTATAATTAGCTTTATGTCTGAATAAGCATGAATAGGATTGTCTGCTCATGCTGCAATTCTGAAGACTGTTCCTAGGAAATAAGCCACAAGTGAACTGAGAAAGAATACTTGTGCATAGGACTGTGCTACAGTCAAGCAGATAGACTACTGAATTCTACATTCAAACAGTGTTCTGTCCAGCAGGGCTCCAAACAGAGGCTTCTCTTATTCTAAGGGAAAAAAGAAGCAGGTGCCTAAAATCTCGGCTAAACATATGCAGGAGCTGATCACTCACCTTTTTAAACTGGTTCAAGCCTGCCGGGCTAAAGCTGGGATGCAGGATGGAGGGGGAATTATCGCTTGCTAAATCACTGCTGAACTGCCACCTACCATCAGCCCAGGTCCAAGCCAGGTTCCAGCCATGCTCCAGCTGCCCTTTTTAGAAGCTGGAAGGTTTCCGGATTCTAAAACGTGCTGGTGCAGCACAGTTGGGACCCAGCTTGGACCTGTGCTGATGGTGGGTGGCAGTTTGGCGGTGATTTAGCAAGCGATAATCCCCACCTCCACCCCGTGTCCCAGCTCCAGTCTGGGAGGCTTGAACTGGTTTTAAAAGGTGAGTGATAAGCTCTGCAGAGAGACAACCTGCTAATTGTGCAAGTTTAATACAAGAGTGTATGTGTATGTTGATGAATACCAAATCAAAAACCAAATTGAACTGATTTGGAGATATTCAGGAGAAACCAAATCTGAAGCTGAATGTTCCTGAAAACTTATTATCTATTTAGATTCTGGGAAATACAGAGACCCAGTTTTTAAAAATGTTCATTTCCCCACAAGGTTAGGGAGAGAAGAGTGCAAGAAGCATAGCTTGTGTCTGACAACCAACACTTATAATCACAATGAATGTTTTTTTACCAGGGCATTTCAAGTTTGAGTGTTTGTTTCCACTTGCTCATTCTCTTTCCAGAAAAAAGGAATGTTTTTTTTTTAAATGACTGGGGGGAATGTAATAAAGGGTGCTTGCTTGGAAAATGTTGGATGTCTTCCTCCTGTCATACGGTAGCCCAATGCTGTCATCCACATGGACTATTGCATTAAAAAAAGTCATAATGTATTTCATTCATCATAACCTGTATCTCTTCTTCTGAAATTTTCAGGCTTCTTCCAAAACTGACATATAAGAGAATGAGACAATAGAAATGACAGAATGACTGCTATTGTTCATCGTGAGGGTTATCATGAGTTGGGGACAATTCCAAGGTAGTTAATAACAGCAACAGCTTGGTAAGGTAGAAGTCAACAGGAAAAGTGGAAGACCACATTATAGAAAAAGACTCAATAAAGGAACCCATAGTCCAGAGTCTGCAAGACCTGAGCAGGGTTGTTGGTGTTAAAGTGTGACTTGGAATTCTTTCATTCATGGGGTGAAAGTCAATTTGACAGCAATTAACAACAACAACAAACTGTAAAGAATGGTCTTGAACAACCTTATGTGAAATTCAAGCTGAAACTCAGAAGGTCTGATGCCCTTAGAAGTGGCAATGTCCCTACATATTCCATACATTTTCACCAAGAAATACAAAACAATTGACAGTTTAAAATAGCAAAGAAAAAAGTGGAATACAAAAACACTTCCACCTATTTCTTTGATGTTTGTTAAGCATAAACCTTTCATAAGTTGTTCTGTAATTATGACAAGCAGGAAAAAAAATATCCTCATTATAATCACATATACTCACTGGGATATAGGATTTGACCTCCAAATAGATCTGAGATGAACTGGCTATTTTCTGAATCAGTAAACCAAGTGTGTGGTCACATGTCCCTACCTGAGAGAAAGACCATAAACAGATTGGCACTTTGTGCCTGGAGCTGAAAGTAGGGCTAGGTAGAGCTGGGCATCCACACGTGCCCAGCCCTACTTTTGCAACCCCTGTATTATGAAGGCATGCACCAGTCAACACGGAGCATGCCATGATGACACACCGGCATTGGAGCACCCAAACAGCACTCTGCGCAAGGGGCATCATCATGGCAAGCAAGTGCCATAATGGCACACTTTCAAAGAAGCTGCTTTTAGCAGCTTCTTTTTGTTCCTGAGAGGGAGCGGATAATTGCTGATCTGGTCGCTGCGGCAACAATCCGGGGCAAAAAGGAGCAGCTGCAGGCCACCTGTCTGTCAACCCCCTACGTGTCATTGAATATAATATGACTTGTATTTGAGTGAGAATAAATAACATTGTCTGCTCATGTGGTAAAGTTTTATTTGTATTTTCCTGCTTCTCCCAGGTGGATTGAAGCAGGATTATAATATAACAATATACAAAACATCTCAATAAATACAATAGATTAGCATACAATAAGTTAAATTACAATAATTCCAGTAAAACAAATTCAAAAAGCTCTAGTGGAATAGGAATAAGCCAATTCAGAAGAAGGGAATGATGTTTCCTATACAACATCCGGTGGATAAGCTTACTGGAAGAGACTTGTTTTAACCGCCCTCTTAAAAGCATCCAAGGAGGGGATAAGAAGGATCTCTTCTGGGAGACTATTCCACAGTTTTGGGACTGTTGTGTTAAAAGTTATCTGGGAAGTTGAAATTACTCTAGTTGTTTAGCAAATCTAGCAACTTCTTTCCAGCGGCTTCTTCCCAGCAGCTTCTGAGAGTGCAGGGTGGATTATGTAGGGAGGGGTGTTCCAACAAGTAACTTGGTTCCAAGCCATGTGGTGGTCCCAACACCTTATACTGGGCCCAGAAGCTAATTGGCAGCAAGTGTAAAGATTTTAATACAGGTGTTATATGGTCAAACCTAGCTGTATTGTTGACCAACCTGGCTGCCCCATTTTGTACTAGTTGTAGCTTCCAAACTTGGTATAAGGGTAGCCCCATGTACAGCACATTACAGAAATCTAAGCAAGAGATTACCAGTGCATGTACCACTGCTTCAACATCCTTTTGGTCCAGGTAGGGATGCAGTTGGCGTATCAACCAAAGTTGGTACCAAGCACTCCTGGCCATAGCATCTATTTGAGATGATAACTGTAACGACAAGTCCAGGAGTATTCCCAGACTGTGAACTTCATCCTTTATGGGAAGTGTGACCCCATCCAGAACTGGTTGGCAAACCTCCTTCTCCGGACCTAGGGTACCTATCGTTAGTACCTCCATTTTTTCTGAATTCAACTTGAGTTTGTTTTCCCTTATCAAGACCATTACCGACTCAAGGCAGGCATTCAGAGGAGAGATGCCATCTTTAAACACTGCAACAGTTGGAGACATAGAGAAATAGATTTGGGTGTCATCAGTGTACTGATAACACCCTATGTCTCCGGATGATCTCGCACAGCAGCTTCATGTAAATGTTAAACAGCATGGGAGACAGAATGGTGCCCTGAGGGACACCAGATATCAGCTCTCTTTTAGAAGAGCAACACTGTCTCCCAGCATCACCATCTGGAATCTGCCCAAGAGGTAGGAATGGAATCACTGGAGCACATTGCCCCCAATACCTAACTCTCTCAGGTGTTCCAGAAGGATACCATGGTCTACAGTATCAAAGGCCACTGACATGTCGAAGAGCATCAACAGGGTTACACTTCCCCTGTCAATGCCCAGACGGAGGTCATTGACTAAGGCGACCATGGCAGTCTGAACTCCATATCCAACCCTGAAGCCAGTTTGAAACAGCTCCAGATAATTGGCTTCATCCAAGACAGCTTGGAGTTGGAAGGCAAGTGCCCTTTTGATCATTTTGCCCAGGAATGGTAAAAGGGAGACTGGTCTATAATTATTTCTCACCAGGGGATCCAGGGAGGTTTTTTTAAAATAAGCTCCAAGTTGATAATGGTGTAGCCCTAAAGAGAGTTTCTATGGAACAACTCCCATGGCATGTAAACCGAATCTCCAAAAGCTTGAGTTTCTAGATAACACTTAAAATCTTAGTTTTAAGTACAATGTTAACAGTAGTAGAAAAACATTTGTTGTTGTGAGCCTTCAAGTTACTTCTGACTTATGGTGACCCTAAAGCAAGCCTATTACCAGGTTATCTTGGCAGAATTTGTTCAGCCCTTGCCTTCTTCTGAGAGCAAGGTCACCCAGACTACAGTACTCACTAAGAAGAGAAACTCAAGTGGCCCATGTAGGGAGAAGAGCTGAACAGTGGCTTTAAAGGCTCAAAAAGTTTTGAGCAAGACGAAGATTCTTTTGTAAACACAACTGCTGCTTAAGAAATGCTTTATGTTGAAATGCTTCAGTCAACTGCATTCTCTTCCCCTGTCCTTCCCAATCCAATTTGAAAATGGCAAAGCAAATCAATTATTTAGAACAGACAACGCTTCTGAAACAGGACATCATGATCTACTTGGAGCCTTTTAAATTATATAGATGCTAATGATGGCTTTTAAAGATCCAGTGAAGAAGCTTCAGCCTTGCACTTTTAAGAATGGCAGCTGTTGACTGGAATGGGAAAGAAATTCTGTGATTTCTAGTCACTGAGCATCCAAATTCACCTTCTAGCAACGTCAGAGCTCCTTGAGTTTATCAGAGAACCCAGATGTTTCTTCCTAAATCAATCAATATCTCACATTTCTTGGAGGCTAAATGACATTTTGTTTGCTGACCTTCTCAAGGGTTACTTATAGGTCATTCTTTGCTTGCAGGGAACTCAAAACTGAGCCCAGTTTATTGGATATTTTGTTTGTTCCTTTAAATCACAATTTTCATAATGGGGTGTTTTAAAAGGGTATTTCCAAAATGTTCCTTGTGCTTGTTATCAGAAAGCACTGTATCTACTTGTTCCATCTTAAAAAAAAAAATACAAAAAAAGCAAAGGGTGGGGGGAGAAAGAGGAAAGAAATTGTACAGAATCATGGGAGGTTTACAAGTAGAAGATCTGGAAACTTAAAATTTTCATGAATAAGAGCAATGGTATGTAAATGTCTTACCTCAAAGCACCAAACCACGCTAAAGCAAATATCATTAATGAATGGTCAATGTGAGGTCTCCTTCAGATGGAGCAACTGTGTGGGGAGGTTGTGGTATTGGTTGTTGTTGTTCAATGTTTCCAATGTTTCTGTTGCCCCAGAACATTTTATTCCACCCTCAAGCAGGTTTCTGAGGAATTCTGAGACATTTTGGAATTTACTTCTCTATTATTATTATTATTATTATTATTATTATTATTTCCAAATGGCACTTCAGGGTTTGATTCCCAGATCAGCCATGAAATCCACTAGGTGACTTAGGTCAAGTCATGCTCTCAGCCTCAGGGGAAGGCAATGGCAAACCTCCTCTAAACAAATCTTGCCAAGAAAAAACCCATGATAGGTTCACCTTAGGGTCACCATAAGTTGGAAATGACTTGAATACTCACATACACACACACTTCAGGGAGATAATAGACGTCTAATTGTCTAGGCACATAACATATACATTTCATGTAAGGCATCAGACATCTTCTATCCTATCTTAGGAAATATCACTAAAAGGAAAGTGTATAGGTCTCCTGTTGTAAGAAATTTAACATCTTACACAGTGCTACAATGTAATCATCTGTTGAGGAACTCTAAATATCTTCTCTTTTATTTCTAAAAGGCATTTATGGTGAAAAATCTTACTTTCCCACAGCCACTGCTATACATTGCAGCATCTGTTATATATTTCTATACCATACATTCATCTAACAAGAAGTACATATTTAAGATAACCTATTTTATATTTGAAAGAAAGATTTACTGGTGTCATCCTCAGCCAATGGGAAATGAGTTTTACTGACTTTGGCTGAGTCCTCACTTGAGAAATAAACCAGTTTGACAACACTTTGACTATCATGGCTCTAGGCTATGGAACTCTGGAAATGGTAGTTTGTTGTGGCACCAAAGTGGAGCCAGTTTACACCAGTGGATGTAATCTTGGCACCTGCTTTTCCTGTTTTATTGGATAAGTTTTGATCTGTGCAGCCTGATGGTGTGGACAGGATCCTTGGAGAAGTGAGGGCTACTACATGTATACTGGATCCTTGCCCTTCCTGGCTCCTGAAATCAGCTAGAGGGGCTCTGGCCAAATGGCTAAGGGGAGTAATGAATGCTTCACTACAGCAAAATAGATTGCCACCCTGCCTAAAGGAGTCTGTGGTGAGGCCATTACTGAAAAAGACCTCAGTGGATCCAGCCATCCTGGATAACTATTGGCCAGTCTTTAATAATCCATTCTTGGGAAAGATTCTAGAGTGAGTGGTGGCCTCCCAGGTCCAGGGGTTTCTGGATAAAATGTATTTTCTAGATCCAAATCATTAAGTTCTGATAGTTTTGTATGTTTTTACATGGGTTTTTTTTTTCATTTTTCTCTCTCTTTTTCTTTATTTTTGTAATCTTGTAATAATAATAATAATAATAATAATTATTATTATTATTTCTAGCCCGCCCCTCTGAGCGAGCAATTGGGGCGGGGTACAAGATAAAATTAAAAACATATTAATTTTTAATATGCAAATAAAATTTATTTTTAAAAAAATATTTTCTAGATACATTTCAGTTTGGCTTCAGACCTGGCTATGGGACAGAGACAGCTTCGGTCATCTTGGTGGATGACCTCCACAGGGAACTGGACAGGGGGAGCTAGATCTCTCAGAGACTTTCAGTACCATTGACCATTGTATCCTTCTGAGACGCTTCTCTGGGATGATACTTAGGGGCACTGTTATACAGTAGTTCTGGTCCTTCTTGGAGGAGCAGACTCAAAAGGTGGTGTTGGGGGACTCCTGTTTGACTCCTTGGCTGCTGGCCTGTGGAATCCCACAGGGTTCCATTTTGTCCCCATGTTATTCAACATTTACATGAATAGGTCATCTGGAGTTTTGGGGTGAGGTGTCACCAGTATGTTGATGACACCCAACTCTATCTCTCTTTTCCATCTGATTCCAAGGAAGCTGTCTCTGTACTGAGCCAGTGTCTGCGGCCAATAATGGACTGGATGAGGGCAAACAAATTGGAACTTAATCCAGACAAGATAGAGGTGCTCTTGATCAGTCGTAAGGCAGATCAGGGAACAGGGATATTGCCTGTGCTTACACTCCCCCTGAAATCTCAGGTTTCAGGAGTGGCCAGGAGTGCATTTGCACAGTAGGTTACATATTTGCAACTATCCAAAAGGATTCCTGCCAGAAAGCCTGTACTTTCTCAGACACAGATATTTGGCTTTTTTCTCTATGAGGAAAGAAGTCACACATATTTCCTTTTCCTCTTCCTATATGTACTCATTTGGCCTGTGACATCCCCACTGCAGTTCTCTTGGTCAAGAGAAGGTAAACAAGGGTGAAAGCAACCTAATTTCTTGATCTTTTGCCTGAAGAACTGCATTTGGAACAGGAGGAGATCCCCAGACTCAGTTATCTCATCTCTTTCCCTCCCCTTTGTTCTGCATCCTCCTCCTTCATTGTCCATTCAATGACTGTAGCAGGACCTCATGGGGTTTTAGAGCTGCTATGGGGGTGTTTTTAGACAGTGCAGAAGAAGCTAATGAACAGCCTCCTCTATTGATCCAAACAAGTCATACATGTGCTCAACCCTGTGTTACATGACTGTGTGTCACCAACAGGATCCCAGTTCTTATGACATAGGTAAGAAAGCATATTATTGCAACCCAGATTAATATTTATTTGCTTTCCTCAAGGATTCCTGAGAACTGCAATTCTTGGGGTTAATTAATATAGCACTCTGGTGAAACTACAATTCTCAATTTCTCTGGGGGTAATCATGAGAAATAAGTAGCAAGTATATATTTGCACTAATATTGCTGTAACCAAAGGCTATTCATTAATACAAATATATGGACTCGATTTAGTTTCTTGCAAAATCTAAAATTTAGAGCAAGCCTGAAGCATTAAACAATGTAAGATGACTATTGCTCCTTGGTTGGTTACATTGACTAATATCAAACAGAAAACAAGAAAGAAAAACATGCCAAGGGAAATGCTTATAATAATACTTCTAGGATAATTCTCTAAAGAGAGACTTGGAAAGCTCCAACCAGAAAGATTCATAGTGCAGAGATTGACAGGTTTTATTTTCAAGATCGATAAGTGAATTATGGTTGTACTTTAAGTGTAGGAGACTATTAAGATTCTCTGACTATATAATGCTAAGCACTTTCCTTGTACACTTGTAGCTGGAAACACTGTCCATTTCTTAATGTAGCATACAATAACAAAGCATAAATAAACTGTGGGTAATGGTTATCATTTTAAAAACAGTGGCTTTGATACCTACGGTTCTAATATTCCTCAGCATGTTGTAAAGCACAGTAAATGGGACAAACAAATGTTGTGAAGAGGTATCTCTAAATAATAATAATAATAATAATAATAATAATGTGGGGTTGAAGGCTTTCATGGCGGGCATCCATAGTTTTTTGTGGAGCTTTTGGGCTATGTGGCCATGTTCTCTAACAGTTCCTTTCTGGAGTCAGAAAGGAACATCAAAAAGGAACTCTTCGAGAACAATAATAGTAGTCCTGCACTCAGGGTAGCCCTTTTGAACAAATGTCCATGATGTTGCAATAAGTTATCATTGCAGCTCTGGTCTTGGAAATGTGGATTCACACAAGTAGTAAGAAAGATCACAAGGAAAATTTGGGACTCAACATCCCTTTAAACGCCGGCTCGTCGGGCCCCGCAGAGAGGCCGCCACACCGCCAGCGCCAGCGCCGGAAGACCAGTGCAGCGGAGCACCTGGGGGCAGGGAGGCTGGTGAGAGCGGCATCCCTTTAAACGCCAGCTTGCCGGGCCCCGCAGAGAGGCCGCCACACCGCCAGCGCCAGCGCCAGAAGACCTGCACAGCAGCACAACAGCGGAGCACCTGGGGGCGGGGAGGCCGGTGAGAGTGGCATCCCTTTAAACACCGGCTCGCCGGGCCCCGCAGAGAGGCCGCCACACCGCCAGCGCCAACGCCGGAAGACCAGTGCAGCAGAGCACCTGGGGGCGGGGAGGCCGGTGAGAGCGGCATCCCTTTAAACGCCGGCTCGCCAGGCCCCGCAGAGAGGCCGCCACACCGCCAGCGCCAGCGCCAGAAGACCAGCGCAGTGGAGCACCTGGGGGCGGGGAGGCTGGTGAGAGCGGTATCCCTTTAAACGCCGGCTCGCTGGGCCCCGCAGAGAGGCCGCCACACCGCCAGCGCCGGAAGACCAGCGCAGCGGAGTACCTGGGGGCGGGGAGGCCGGTGAGAGCGGCATCTCTTTAAACGCCAGCTCGCCGGGCCCCGCAGAGAGAACTCCACAGCAGCGCTTGGGCGCAGTCCTCTGTGCACCAACCTCCTCCACGTATTAACATCGCGCAACCCGACAGCACAGGAATTCTGCGGCGCAGCAACAGCGGACGCTGGGGGTGGGGCGCCGGTGAGAGCGGCGTCCTATTTACTGGCTTGCTGGGCCCCGCTGAAGCCACTACCAGAGAGGGACGGAGAGAGAGAACTGAGCAGGGGCGCTAGAGCGCAACTTCTCGCACATTAACATCGTGTACCTACATTGTGTAGGAATTTTGGTAGTATTGAGGCTAGTGACAATGGCCCTTGATTGGATGTCATTTTTAATATCTTTAACTCCTTTCTATCCTCCTCCTCGTTTTCCCCTTTGTTCTGTGAAGGGAGGGGAGGGGCTATTGATATGGGGGGAGAAGATGTATCAGTCGAGACAATAGAGGGTAACTCCTCTAGCACAAGCGGGGCTCCTATTCAAGTAGTGTGGGGCAAGGGGAGGTATGGCGGTAGGAGTAAGGACCAGCGTTACAGGGGAAGGTGAGATCGATGTTTAGTATCTATCCCCCCTTCCAGTCCTACTCCTAACCAAAGGGACCTGAGGGTCACTCCACCCATACCACAAACCCTGTCTCTGCTCCTGTGCAACGCCAGGTCCATTAAAAACAAGACCCACATTCTCCATGACCTGATAGGGGACAACAACTGTGACCTGGCGTGCATAACCGAGACCTGGCTTGGGCCTGAAGGGGATGCTGTGTGGGCTCAGGTCCTCCCTTCCGGGTACTCGGTGAAGGACCAGAACAGGTTAGGTGGGCGGGGGGGGTGTTGCCTTGGTGCATAAAAACACTTTGTCTCTAACCAGGAACCATGTTCGTAAGACCTCCTATATCGAGTGTATTTACCTGACCCTGAAGGCTAGAGACAGTCTAGGGATTCTGTTGGTCTACCGGCCACCCCGTGCGCTAACAGACTCCCTTAACGAGCTGACACAGTTGGTCTCGGAGCTGATGTTGGAGTCCCCCAGGCTTTTAGTCCTGGGAGACTTCAACATCCCCTTCGCGGTCAACAATATTCCATCTGGTGCAGCTCGGGAATTCATAGATACCATGACAGCCATGGGCCTGTCTCAGCTGGTTTCGGGTCCAACGCACTTTGCGGGGAATACTCTTGATTTGGTTTTCTGTACGGACATGGAAACTCCGTGGGCGGAAATTACCAACATTTCCGCCCTGTCATGGACGGATCATTTCCTGGTGGAGGCAAGCATCAAGGCATCAACCCAGATCCCCTCCGGGGGTGGTGGACCTATTAGAATGGTCCACCCTCAAAGGCTGATGGAATCCCAGAGGTTCCAAGAAGCCCTAGACGGATATATGGTTGGAAGTGACGGCGACACTGTTGATGCCCTAGTTAACACCCGGGACACGGATCTCTCCAGGGGTATACACAGTATCGCTCCCAAGCGCTCTCTCAGGCCTGCTTCCAAAAGGAAGCCCTGGTATACGGAAGATCTCCGGGCAAGGAAGCGGGTCCTGCGACGGCTAGAGCATGCCTGGCAGAAACACCATCGTTTATCCGACAAGGCTCTCCTAGACCATCATTTGAAGGACTATGGAGAGGCGATACAAGCAGCTAAGAACTCGTTCTATGCTGCTCGTATCGCATCCGCGGAGTCGCGTCCAGCAGAGTTGTTCAGGGTAGTGAGGGAGCTAACTCAACTCCCTCCTGCCCCGAACCAGATCCTTGAACCTACTAAGGCCTGCTGTGGCCAATTTAACAACTTCTTCGCGGATAAAATCTCTCGGATAAACAAAGATCTGGACGCCAGGGTTGAAACAGGAACCAGAATAGAGGCATCCAGAGCTTCCGTGGACTCGATTGTACTGGATCGGTTTGAGTCTGTCAGTACCGAGGATGTGGACAAGATCCTTAGAAGTGTTAGGAAGACAACCTGCTCTCTCGATCCCTGCCCCTCGTGGCTAGTGGCACAGGGGGGACCGGTAGTAACTTCCCTGTTACACCGGATCATCAATTCATCTTTGAGGGAGGGACAGTTTCCCAACCAGCTTAAATTGGCCACAATAAAACCTATATTGAAGAAGCCCTCCCTCGACCCCCTGGTTCACAACAATTATCGGCCAGTCTCGCTACTGCCATTTTTGGGGAAGGTGATCGAGAGGGCGGTTGCAATCCAGCTTCAATCGATCTTGGATAAAACGGATTTTCTAGATCCATTTCAAACCGGTTTTCGGGCGGGCCATGGGGTTGAGACTGCCATGGTCGCCTTGGTCGATGATCTCCGTCTGAGCCGCCCCGCACACATAATCCGCCCCGCACACTTAGATCAAGCAGACAACACCTGTTAAGAGTTCCAGAGGCCAGGCTCTCGACAACTGCTAAGAGAGCGTTTTCTGTATCTGCTCCAAGCCTCTGGAACTCACTACCTACTGAGCTCCACCTGACTGCTTCCCTCCCCCAATTTAAAAAGGAGTTAAAAACACACCTATTTAATCAGGCTTATCCTTGACTGTTACTGATATCGCCATCTTCCCCCCATATAAGCCGTTGGAATAAGCCATTTTATATTGCATTGGGGAGGATAATGTTTTTTACCTGTTTTTATTTCTTGTGTTATTGTAAATTTTTTATTGTATTGTTCGAAGTGTTTTTAACTGTAGATGTTGTGCACCGCCCTGATCGCAGGAAGGGCGGTATACAAATAAAAGCTATTATTATTATTAACAACTCCAGGAAAAGAAATTCTACCTCAACATTAGGAGGAACTTCCTGACAGTGAGGGCTGTTCGACAGTGGAACACACTCCCTTGGAGAGTGGTGGAGTCTTCTTCTTTGGAGGTCTTTAAGCAGAGGCTGGATGGCCATCTGTTGGGGATACTTTGATGGAGAGTTCCTGCATGGCAGGGCATTGGATTGGATGGCCCTTGTGGTCTCTTCCAATCCTATGATTCTATGATTCTATGATATATTTATTTATTTACAGTATTTCTAACCCGCTCTTCTCAACCCCCGAGGGGGGACTCAGAGCGGCTTATAAGGCAATCATTAGATGCCGGCAGTATAGAATTTAAAACATAAATGCAGCAAAGTTAAAACAAGCACAATCAACAATAATTAACAATCAAACTGTTTACGATCTCAATGTATGATCCTTCCATACCCCAAAGCGGTAATCCGTATTCTTATGACCATCAACGTTAGCCAGTCCCAGTGAAGTGCTGCATTACATAAATGTGCAAAAGCCTGGTCCCACAACCATGATTTTACTTTCTTCCTAAAGGCCAGGAAGAATGGGGTTGATCGTATCTCACTCAGAAGTGCTTTCCACAGGTGGGGGACCACTGCCAAGAAGGCCCTGTTTCTCGTCCCTGCCAGCCGCAATTGCGAGGCTGGCAGGAACAAGAGCAGGGCCTCCCTGGAAGATCATAAGTTACAAGGTGGGATGTAGGGTCAGATGCGTTCGGACAAGTAAGCCAGGCCAGAACCGTATAGAGCTTTAAAGGTCAAAACCAGCACTTTGAATTGAGCTTGGAAATGGACCGGTAGCCAGTGGAGCTGACATAACAGGGGGTAATATGCTCCCTGTATGAAGCTCCAATTATTAGTCTGACTGCCTTCTGTTGGATTAGTTGAAGTTTCCGAACCGTCTTCAAAGGCAGCCCCACGTAGAGTGTGTTGCAGTAATCTATTCGAGATGTGACCAGAGCATGGACCACAGTCGCCAGATCAGACTTCCCAAGGTACAGGTGCAGCTGGCTAACGAGTCATAACTGCAAAAGCTCCCCTGGCCACCGCTGAAACCTGGGGTTCCAGGCTCAGTGATGAGTCCAGGATCACTCCCAAGCTGCAAACCTGTGCCTTCAGGGGGAGTGTGACCCCGTCAAGCACAGGCTGTAACCCTATGCCCTGTTTGGTCTTTCAACTGACTAGGGGGGCCTCTGTCTTGTCTGGATTAAGTTTCAATTTGTTAGACCTCATCCAGTCCAACACAGCGACCAAGCACCGGTTCAAGGTCTGGACAGCCTCCTTTGAAACAGGTGGAAAGGAGTGACAGATCTGGACGTCATCTGCATACAAATAACACCTTACTCCAAAACTCCGGATGATCTCCCCCAGCGGTTTCATTTAGATGTTTAATAACATCGGGGACAGTACTGAACCCTGAGGGACTCCACAAGACAATGGCTGTGGGGTCGAACAGGTGTCACCCAATAACACCTTCTGAGACCAACCCTCAAGAAAGGATCGGAGCCACTGCAGAGCAGTACCCATATCTGCAAGGCATTCCCCAGAAGGATACCATGGTCAACGGTATCGAAAGCAGCTGAGAGGTCCAACAACACCAACAGGAACACACTCCCCCTGTCGAGCTCCTGGCGTAGATAATCTACTAAGGCGACCAAGGCTGTTTCCGTTCCATGTCCTGGTCTAAACCCAAACTGTGGCGGATCAAGATAATCAGTGTCTACCAGAAATCCCTGGAGTTGTGAGGCCAAAACACGTTCTATGACTTTGCCCAAAAAGGGAAGATTGGAAACTGGCCAATAGTTGACTAATTGAGTGGGGTCTAGTGAAGGTTTTTTCAACAGCGGTTTTATAACAGCTTGTTTTAAGCTGGCTGGAATGTTGCCTTCCCGAAGGGAGACGTTAACCGCCAGCTTAACCCACTCTGCCAAACTCCCTCTGGCTTCCTTTATCAGCCAGGATGGGCAGGGGTCTAGGATATATGTGGTGGGTCTTGCCTCTCCAAGAATCCTGTCCACATCCCCGAGCTGAACCAATTGAAACAAATCCATCAAAACTGGACAAGCAGCTGCTCAAGTCACCTCTCCAGAGACTGCCATAAAAGTGTCGTCGAAATTGGAACGGATCTGGGCAACTTTATCCGCAAAGAACTGAGAAAACTCTTCACAGCGGTCCGCCGAGTCAACTAGAATCTCGCTTTGCAGCATTTAGTAGACCCTTGACAACTCGGAACAGTTCCGCTGGATGGTTCTTAGCAGAGGCAATTTTAGCCGCTATAGATGTATTCTGTGCCGCCTTTGTTGCCGCACTCTAGCCTCCTCTTTTTTCGCTTCATCACTGGCAGCTCCTCAGTAAACCAAGGAGCTGGTTTAGCTTGTTTATTCGAGAGGGGGCGTTCTGGAGCGATCTTGTCAATAGCCCTTGCCATCTCCCTGTCCCAGAGAGAGACAGGTGTGGGTGAATACAGGAGGCAATAATCTTGGTCTAGCTCAGGTTGGGTTCAAACAAAGGAGAGAGACTTGTTTCCATAACTGCGTTTGAGTTGGTTCGTTAGGTTTTGCAAAAGCCAGAGCCATTTTGTGGCCCACAAGGATTTAAAAAAAAATGCAACATTTTCCAGTGCAATTTACAAAATTTTTCAATTTTCTTTTGGCCCCAAAATGAAATCTACAGTTGTGAGGGGCATTTCCATTATGTTTTGAAACATTTTGGGGGCCAAAAATATTTCAAAAATGTTGGAAATTGTTGTGGGAAATGTTGTAGGGTTTGTTTTTTCTTTTTTTTTCTTTTGACAGGGTCAATTTATATCCAGGCAAGGTCTTCTTTGAAGCCGGAAGTAAAAAGAAAGTGACTTCATCTCACTTCCAGTTAAAAAAAGGTCTCCTCTGGGCATTAGATAGCCCAGGAAAACTTGCAGACATGACATTAATGCTCCCCATGTCCCCAGGGGATATTTGGGGGCAATGCTTAAGATTATTTTGCAAGATTGCCTGCAGTCTGTTGGGGGAGGTGGTGCAACTCTCCAAGGTCTTGGGCAGGAGAACTAATTTTGCCTTCTAGGCTTCCAAATTTGCCCAAATTCTGCTAGAGAAACACCTGAGCCTGAACTCTATTGTTAGTCCCGTTCAGAACAGACCTATTGGATCAATGGGGATTTACCTGTGTCTTAAATCTCCTTTCAATAAATGAATCAATGGGTGTTTTCCAGTTGGAAAACCAACAGTTTTCCAGTCATGGAATAAAATCAGAAGGTCCATGTATATATTAAGATGTCTGAGGATTATGCAATAGAAGACACATTTTTGATCAAGAGACAACTGTAAAATGGGCACATTTTCCCCACCCCCCAGGATATGTTCTTAAAAGCAAAGATTAGCTTGGTCTGGAAGAATCAAGTTTTTGACATTATCCAGGTGTTAATTTTATTATTTATTTATTTGAGTATTTCTACCTCGCCCTTCAGCCTTAAAGGCTATCAGAGCGGCTTACAATTATTATTTTTAATTAGACAATTCCCTGCTCTCAGGCTTACAATCTAAAAAGACACGACACAAAAGGAGAAGGGACTGGTGGAGGGGGGAGGGGATCAGGTCCAAAAGTTCTTCTCTCCCTCTGACACCTGGACCAAGGCAGATGGACTGGAGGGAGGGCTCTTCTTCTTAGTTCAAGCCAGGCTGGCAGACCTCTCTTTCCCTCTGATGGAGCTGGCAGGCCTCTCTCTCCCTCTGATGATGTAGATGGCAAAGGGAGGGCTCATCCGCTTACTTTAGGATTTTTTTTTTCCAGTCTGGTTACATTTCTATTTGAGATGATAACATAATTATGACTGGCACAGTACAACATCTTCCTCTATAAACTATTTTAGATGTTGATCTGGCTGCCAGGATATGCAAATAGTTATGATCTTTGTTCTCCAGGCTCAGTGTACATGGCAAAAAAGGAATTAATTTATAGAGATTCCTTTATTTTTAATTAAAGGGAATATAAATCATACCAAAATAATCTGGAAGGAGAAACTGATTCTTTGTGCCAAATTGTCAAATACATAAATCTTTACAAGAAGCTTTGATTCTGACTTCACCACCTAAATTGGTTTGCATATGAGACTATGAACAGATCTGGGTGTTAGTCATGTGTGATAGCTATTTCTGGATGCTTGGGTCTTCTTTTTTACTTAATCACCATTAAATGCATTCTTTTTCAAAAGCATTTTCAAGCTTTATGTTTTGGTAGCAGGTGGTTTAAAATCCTACCATTAGACTGTAATAACATTACATTTGAGGAGTCACAAAATCTTTGAGAAGTGAATCCTGAGAATCTGTCCCCCAAAATATTCTAAAACAAGGCAGCTAATAGCATGAGATTTCATTAGCATTCACAGTGGATTTCCAGTAATAATGCTAGTTTTCTTGTTTTTCTAAGTGAAGACCTTCCTTGGAGGTCTTTAAACAGAGGCTGGATGGCCATCTGTCGTTTATGCTTTGATTGGGAATTCCTGCGTGGCAGGGGGTTGGACTGGATGGCCCTTGTGGTCTCTTCCAACTCTGTGATTCTATGATTCTATAGACTCAGGGAAGAGACTCACTTCTAAGGTAATGTGTGCTCCTACAGCCATTTGATAGTTCAGAAGCTTGAGTCCATTTACTAAACAATGGGCATAATATGACAATACATGGAGATTGTTGCTTTGGGGGAATGAAGCAACAGTGATGCATACACCAATTTCTTTTATTAAAAATCAAGACCACACTAAGGATACATCAACACCGTGGAAATAATATAATTTGAAACCACTTTAACTACCATGGCTCCACTCTACAGAATCCTGGGGTTTGTAGTTTTGTGAGGCACCAGTAATGTTTGGCAGAGAAGCTATAGACCTTGTAAAACTACAAATCCCAGGCTTCCATAGGATGAAGCTACAGCACTTTGGTATGAAACTGCATTGTTTCTACAGTGGAGATGTACCCTAGGTTGAGGCTGCAATTCGGGGTGTTGGGCTATGACTCTGGAGAACAGGGTTCAGTTCTCAGTTCAGCCATGAAACCCACTGGGCGACCTGGGGCAAGCTACATGCTCACCTTAGGGTTGCTACAAGTGAGAAACAACTTGAAAGCACACAACAAGAACAACAAATAGCCCTTTCAGCCACACAATTACAATGCAATGATTCAACATTAACTGCCATGGCAATACTCTAAGGAATGGTGGGACTGGCGGTCTTGGGAGGAGTAATGAGAATTTTCTGCCCAACACCTTTAGTGCCTTACCAAACTACCAACCCCAGGAATCCATAGGATTTAGACATGGCAGTTAAAGTGGAATCATAGGTTTATAACCATGTATTATGGAAGGAAGCTGAGTGTGACTTAAACATATTGTGAATTACTTTTTAGGATTAGCAAGGAAGGGAAAAATCACCAATCTGATGGTTGTGGTTCCCATGTCAATGGATGCATTTTGGGTTTAAGTCTAAACTTTAAAGAAGCTATCCAGATTGCTGAACCTTTGGGTGTGCATGGATCCCTGCCTCAATATTCAGCTTAATAAATAATAATTTTTATTTATACCCTGCTCTTCAGCCCTAAAGGCTATCAGAGCAGCTTACAATTATTATTTTTAATTAGATGGTTCCCTGCCCTCAGGCTTACAATCTAAAAAGACACGATACAAAAGGAGAAGGGAATGGTGGTGGGGAAGGGGATCAGATCCAGCATTTCTTCTCTCCCTCTGACACCTGGACCAAGGCAGATGGCATGGAGGGAGGGCTCTGTTTCTTAATCTAGGTCTAGGCGAGATGGTGTTGTCATGGAAGGAGGGCTCTTCAACTTGAGGCTGGCCCCGATGGTGTTGCTAGGCCTATGAAATAGATTTAGCTGATGTGGAAGTTACCAACTGTCTATGTTCAGCAACATACTGAGAAGATATTAAATGATTATGGTCATAAATTGTGATACCAGAGAAAATGTCATTAACTGAAAATTTCTGGAGCTGCTGATAAGAAGTGATCCCATACTTCCTGGTTCTGAAAGAAAGCTACTGCTGCCATTCCTCTTTATCACTGTTGCTGCAATAAGATGATCCCTCAGAAGTAGCTATTTCTTCTGAATATTTAATTTTCTATTGAAAAATTCTTTGGAGTTATAAAAACCCTAGAAGTGAAAAAGCACAGATAAATAGGGTCTGCCATCTCTTAGAAGTGCCCGCTCTCTGTTCATTTTGCTGCCTTTTTATTCAATTAGGATGATGAAGCAGAAGATTTGTAGAAGAAAAACTAGAACTTTGAAAAGGCTTTTTTAAAATACCAAACCAAATAAAAGACCAATAAATTGGAAAGGAAAGGATTTTGGCTGATGTTAAACTGGACATAACTTGAACATGTGTTATCTAATACCACTTCTACTGATAGTGCATGCCTTTTAAAAGCCCCAAATCTAATTGTTCACAGAAGTGACATATTAGAAAAATAATCCTTCTGACTTCATTTACTTTGGAATAACTATAATCAAATGCAATTTCCTACTGCCCTAATTTAAATGATTTGGGTTTAAAGAGCTTTTTTGCCTCCCTCTCTTTGTGTTATAATGGATTTTCTCTAGATCAAAGAAGTTTTATTTATTTAAAAATTACTCATCTGTTTAAAGTGTCTGTTTGAAGGAAGAAAAGAGATGAAGAAAAGAACGGGCTCTGGATTTGAGGCACAGGGGAGATACAGTTTCATAATCCTGACCACAATTTGGCAATGCACAGGAGGCCACTAAAATCAATCGGCTTAAACATGTTTGATTCTCTGTTGGATACGCTGCCAAGTTGAAGCAATATCTTTCTGCACAAAGTTCAACACCAGAAGCAGAGAATGAGTACAAAATGAGTAAGTCAAAGCAAGGAATACTGAATGGTTGTACAGACAAAGGATTGTGTATCCAGTTATGTCCCCAGTGCTAACCAAAGGTCACTTTGATCCCACAGAGGCATCTGAGGACACATGAAGAAGTGATTTTTGATCAACCCCACTTTCTTCTGCTGCTGATAAAGCCCTACAAAATATGCTTGAGAAGGCTAAGAAAGCTACTGTAATAGCCTAGAAGGGTGCTACAGAAGAAAAATAATATTCTCCAACCCATTTCCTTTTTCTTTTATGGAAACTTCATTTGGTTCAAAGACCTTCTATCAGCAAAAGGAACATAATTGGCTAAAAACCACGGCTGATATAACAAGAAATAGGGCTGAGCCAGCTTTGTTGTTTTCTAGATGCTAAGTTAGGGAGGCAGTTTGGCAATGGAATAGGGCAAAACTGTTCAGCAACTTTTCAGGTCAAGCTGATCATGTCCCTGTTTGCAAAAAGATTCTACTTTCCCCCACAAGGCTTCACTCTGGGTTGCTTGAAGCACCTTCCCTTCTCTCAGAAGCCTCCAAACTGTAGGTAGAAAAATATTATTTTATTTTTCATTGTAAAAACCCTCACTCTTCTGTCAAAAGGCCTCTTGTAGTGGTTTAAATATCTACACAAGTAAAAAGAGAATGTCTGCATTTCTGTGGCAGCCCTACCATAAACTCATCAATATTTGGCAAGGTGTTTTTGGCTTTTGTAGAAGTTGTAGAATGCAGCCATGCCTGACCCCTTTGCCAAATAGCAATCATTCTATTTCTCCATATTTTGTTCTGAGTATAGTACATGAGGACAATCAAATGTAGTGGAACTCCCAGTCTTTGAGATTAAGCCATAGCTTTTCATGATCTATGCTGTCAAAAACATTGCTGTAGTCAATAAAGTACATGTTGATTTTCTTCTGAAATTCCCTGGTACCCTTCATTATCTATCATATGTTTGCAATGTGGTCCCTAGTGCATCTACCTTTCCTGAAACCAGTTTGCATCTCTGGGATTTTTTGCTCCTTATATGATAGGAGTCTTTGATACATATTTTTGAGCATACAGTTGGCCTTCTGTAGCCACTGATTCTTTATCCATGGATTCAAGCATCCACAGCTCAAAAATATTCAAAGAAAGTATAAATTCCAGATAGCAAATCATGGTTTTTTCCCATTTTATATAAGGAGCATCATTTTATTATACCATTATATTTAATGGGACTTGAGAATCCACAGATTTTGTATCCATGGGGGCCACTGTACTTTACTTGCATGGGAAATTAGTGCAATGGTCCTGTAATTATTGCAGTCTTTTGTGTCTTCTGTTTGTGGATGGGAATGTAGATTAATTGTTTCTATTCTTGGGAGTCTTGTATGAAGAAAATATCATACAGACCAGATATAGACTCAAAGGAAGGTACAGTGAAGGTAGAAGGAATGAACACCATACTTCTGGCAAAACAACAGCAAAGACTTGAAATAATTAATAAAGAAAGTCAAAGAAGAAAATGTTAAGGTAAACTTGATGTTGAACATTAAGAAAACAAAAAATAATTACCATGAACGATTTACATGAATTCATCCTATATGGTGAATAGGTAAAGATTTTATATACCTCAGATTAAATATTAATCAGATCAGAGACTGTAGTCAAAAAATCAGAAGAAGACTATGAATGGGAAAGGCCACTATGAAAAAACTAGGTAAGATTCTAAAGTGCAAGGATACAAAACTGAATATTAAAGTTAAGATTGCCCAAGCATCTTAACTTTCCTCATCAGTATGTATGGATGTGAGAGTCAGAAAGTGAAGAAAGCCAACAGAAATAAAATAAACTCATTTGAGATATGGTGTTGAAGAAGAGTGCTGAGGAGACCATGGACAAATGGGTCTTAGAATAGGCTTGAAAGATCAAGCCTGAACTCTCCCTGGAAGCTAAGATTACTAAATTGAGGCTGTTGTACTTCAAGCCACGTTATGAGAAGGCATGATGCATTAGAAAAAAATGATAAAGGTGGAAGACATTATAAAGAGAGGAAGACCACCTGCCAGATAGTTACACTCAACCAGGGCGGCCATGGGCCTGCAGAACCTAAGCAGAGTGGTAGAGGATAGCAGATCTTGGAGATGTTTCTTCCACAGGGTTGCCATGAGTTGAAATTGATTTAAAGGCAGTTAATGACAAACAAGTTGTGTACCAAATTTCAAGTCAAAATTCTAAGATGGGGAGGGATCTCACCAGAATCAAAAAGGGAAAATCATCCATAACTCAGTAGGAAATTATGGTAGGCCTCTTAACTTTGACAAGTTACTCCAATTTGTTGCCCAGTTGCAATGACCACTTGTTGAAATTCCAGTCATCAGACTTCCTAGAAACTGAAAAATAGGGCTGCTGTGGCTTATTAGAATTTTTAAATTATTATTTAAAAGGGCTAAAAAATGGAAGTGTGTTCTCAGAGACAGGAAGAAAATGTGGGATAATGAGAGAGATAAGAAAATGTTGCTAGATTCCTTGAGAATGAAAAAGGCAGAAAAATGTGAAAGGGCTCTATCAGGTACTTCTCCTAAGATTCATGGGCTAGAAGAAAAGGGGGGGGGGCAGTAAAACAGGCAACCCACAGACACTTGGAGGGAGGTACAAAGAATGTACAGAGGGAGAAAGAGTCCTGGGTTCAATTTAGCTAGTAATCAGTCAAAAGGCTGTATCTGCCACAGTATTACAATCTAAAAAGACATGACACAAAAGGAAAAATGTATGTGGATGAAAGAGGAGAAAAGATAAATAATCTATCAGCAGGGGTAGGATGGCCATGTTTCTCCTCTCTATTTCCCCTGAAGCAATCCAGTGGAATGGTTGCTGCTGGTGAAAGTTAAAGGAGAAGCCTTCATGGAGGTGGTCTTTCAAAAGAGGTGGTGGAGTGGCTTTATTTAACATCTCATTTTTCCTCATTGTCCTCACCACAATTGTTTCCAATGCTGTCACATAAGGATGAGCATCATCATTGTTAAGGAGAAAATCAAAGTGATTTATTTCTCTCACTCTTACCAGGGCAGGAAACATTTGGCCTTTCAGATGTTTCAGACTAGACCTCCCATAATCCCTTATCTTTGCAGTACTGGGTCGGGAGTCTGGGAACTGAAGTCTCAAATATCTAAAGTGTCATCTAGAGACTTGTGGGGACAAAAAAAAGCCTTTTAACTGACAGAAGTGAGCTTTTTTCACTTGGAGCTCAAAACATAAAAATGTGAATAGGAGAGAAATTTTGTGGACATCTTGCCATCACCACTTTTCATTTTTTCATTAATTTCATTAATTGAAATTCCAATTAAATTTCATCTTACCTCTCTAGCCAAAGACTGCATCATCTCTGCATTGTGTATAGCATACTGTGCAATCCACCATGGGATGGATAAGAAGTGGTTGTTTGCACTATCAATCCATTCTTGTGCTCAAATTCAATACCTACTTCATCTATTATGGAGTTAATACACACTTAAAAATGAGAAAATCTGCCTTGAAGGGATGCCAGCAAGTTTATTTGATCTAAGGTTATTGATTTAATTACTCCACCCACCTTGTAAGAATTTCTTGAAGAGGCAGCAGTGAAAGAGAAGAGAGTCACACAGGTCGGCATATAATGAAGTAGAGAATACACCAGCTGTGAGAATGATACATACTGAATTCAAGTACGCGTAGCTGTGCCAAAATCAATTATGCAACAAAACAAGAGGGAAGGAAGATGGGAGATTGTCTTAGGCTCTGCTCCACATACCAATTGCTCTGCAATTGTCAGAATTGTCCTATTGTAAGTAGCTTGAGGCTAAGAAGGGAGGAATGTGCATTTTCTTTATCATTCACTTTTAGGATTACTATGCAGGTCCAGAAAGCTAACAGTGACACAATTCTTAACTCTGTAGCTGGTGCTTTCCTGAGTGAGGCTTCAGTGAAGAGTGGTGAAGGTGTAATCCTGACCAATGCTGTTTTAGCAAGAAGTGTTACCTAAAATATTTTTCCCTCCAATGATATCTGGAGGCTTTTATGTTTTTAGGAAGGTCAGTCCACTTTGGATTTTAATCTGAAATTTAAAAGAGCAATTCAAGATGCTGAAACCTCTTTCCCAAATAGCTACAGTTCCTTGGACAGCTCCTTTAAAATTCAAACTAAAATCCACGTTAGATTCACCACCCCAAGGAAACTAGGATTATGAGATGCCACTGTTTACACCACCTCATGAGCCAAGAGAGGTGAAGCCAAACAGTTGCACCCCTGAAGCCTTATGTTCCATTTAGCTATCCCTTCTAGTATGCCCACACATAGTCAAATATCTGTAGAGCAAGGCCTTCATATGTACAACTATTCATACAACCTGAGGCCTCATAACAACTGGTAGCTGCTGATGAGACAGAACAGCAGTCAAGTTGTTGTGGCTTCCTACTGAGAGACCCTTTCTCCTGCTTCCAGATGCTCCTATTCTACAGAGGAAAAAGAGCATCAGTCTGGCATCTCTAAGTTTGCCTGGACCTAGCTGTTGCTATTGATAGCCACCTTTCCTCCTGCTATGAACTTCAACTGGACAAGGGATCTTGTCTTACAATTCAGCTTGGGAAGCCAAACTGAGTACTTTGCTGAGTACAGTAGACCCTTGGTATCTCCTGGGCTTTGGTTCCAGGACCTCCTGTGGATACCAAAATCTGTGGATGCTCATGTCCCATTCAATAAAATGACATAGTGAAATGATGTCCTTTCTATACAATAACAAAATCAAGCTTTGCTTTTTGAATATTATATCATTTTGGAATATTTTGATTGAATCCATGGATAAAGAATGCATGGATGTAGAGGGCCAACTGTCCTTAGGCACATAGTGCAGCAATGAGAAGAGATCAATCAGCAATGAAGGAAGATAGGTCTGCTTTTCCACCTCAACTGTTAACTAGCAGCAGCTGTTCAAGCAGGCTACTTGGATCAATTCCATCTAACTGGTCATTATTAGTAATGAACTTCATTTCACCCCTCCTCCTTCCTCTTCCTCCTTTCCTTGCGCATATATTATTTTAAATTTAGATTGTAAGCCTGAGGGCAGGGACTGGCGTACTACTTATCATGCAATCTGTTCTGGGAGCCTTTTTGGCTAAAGGGCAGGGTATGAACACTTTTAATAAATGAATGACAAATAAATAATAGAACCCATGCAGGCTGAGCCATGATGGTGCAGGGTTACTGGCCTATGTGGAAACTTCTGTGTGAAGCCCTTCTCCTTGAAAACACTCATTCCGTATTTGCAGTGTTGATGTGAACAAGCAGATGCACAGGTAAAGCAATCTCCGATGCCTTTGGAACTACCGGCGACCTTGGAGCTGTTCGGCTTTATCAGGAATTCCTCCTGCCCACTGCTGATGAAACAGACTGGAGCCAAATCTCTCTCCTCAGAGGTGTTTATTCTTAAAGTTGCTATATTTACAAGTATATACACGCCCGTCCAACAAAACTCTCCAACCATCTATCCACTCCGACTACCCAACAACCCACACTGCGGTGTGCAGGCTATTTATAGATCTGTGCCATGCGGTCACAAACCCATCCTCTTCTGGTGACTCTTTTTCCTTGTGCCACCAACAATGTTGTCCCTTCACTCAGGAAGACTTTTGATGTTACCCAGGCTTACGTGCAATCAAGCACATATCTGACCTTGAACACTGTCTGCTGTTCCAGCCTTCAGCTGCAGACAATTATGCCCATGATTCCTGGTTTCCTTTTGTGCACATCTGTACATTTCATAGTTGAGCCTCAATGCCTAACATGCCCCTCCAAAATGTACAGATGTGTATCTTTTTGCCACATATGTGTTTGCCATCTTCCAATGTTTACATTTGTTGAACAGCCAAACTCTGTGTTTATTGTGCCATGCCTATCAAACATGATAGATGTTCATGCCTTTCAATTGGCAAAGCTTTTGTGAGAACATCAGCAATGTTGTCCCTGGTGTCAATGTACTCCAGATTTATGATTCTGTTTTGAACCATCTCTCTCACATTCTGATACCTCACACCAATGTACTTTGTCCTACACTTCAAGTTCTCAGCTTCAGACATTGCAATACATGATTGTGAATCCTCATGGACTACAGTAGGCTCTTCACACTTTTCTCCCAAATCCACAAGCAATTGCCTTATCCACTGGATCTCTCCTGCAATTTCAGACAATGCTGCAAATTCTGCTTCTGTAGTACTTAAAGCCACACAGTTTTGCTTCCTGCTGCGCCAAATTATTGGACTACCAGCAAATCTTACAAGCAAACCTGACACTGACTTTCTGTCGTGCAATTCTGATGCGAATGAACTGTCCACATAACAATCCAGCTGTTGTTCACTGCCCTGTATCACCAACTTTCTTTCTTTGGTTCCTTTCAAGTATCTCAGCACATGTTTCACTCTAGTCCAGTCTTCTACTTTTGGAACACTTACTTTTCTGCTAAGTACTCCAACAGCAAACGAAATGTCTGGCCTAGTGTTGTTTGCAATGAACATCAAGCTACCTACTACACTTCTGAACAATTCTGGATTCTCAAATTCCTTTGATGATTCTGCACTAGAAGTTCCAGAAGTCATTGGACTCTTTACAACTTTTGCATTCTGCAAGCCACATTTTTCAATCAGCCTTTCAATCTTTTTCTGTTGGCTCAACAAACACCTGCCATCCTCAGTCCACTGAACTTCAATCCCTAAGTAAGTCTTGAGATTTCCCAAATCCTTGAGCTTAAACCTCTTAGACAACTCTTTCTGAACTGATGTAATTTCCCTCTCTGACTTCGCTGCGACACACAAGTCATCAACGTAAATCACTACAGTCACATCACCTTTTGTATACACACACGCATCCGCAATGCTGCGTTTGTATCCCAATTTTACCAACTTTTCATGAATGCAAAGGTTCCAGCAACGTGCACTCTGTTTCAAACCGTACAATGCCTTTTTCAACTTGTAAACCTTTCCATCCCTGTCCTTGTCAAAACCTAAAGGTTGTTCCATAAAAACCTCCTCATTAAGATGAGCATTCAAATATGCAGTTTCAAAATCAAAGTGTCTCACTACTTGATTCTTCCTAGCTGCTAAAGCTAATACCAGCCTTAAACTTTCTGGCTTTGCAGTAGGTGAAAAAGTTTTGTCAAAATTTTCAAACCTCTGCTGCGAAAAACCTTTTGCAACCAGTCTTGCCTTGTATCTATGGGTTCCATCCGGCATTTCCTTCCTCTTGAAAACCCATTTGCAACCTACAACCTTGTGGTTCTTAGGCCTCTCCACAATCTCAAACACTTCCTTATCTAGTAAAGACAAGTACTCCTGATCCATGGCAGAAAACCATTTCTCCTGCTCCTCCTTAGGATATGACTGCAATTCCTCAAAACTCTCTGGCTCATCTGCCATCACTGAACAAGCTCTTGCACCCTGCACTACGAATCTATCTGGAGGTCTCCTCACCCTCTGAGTTCTCCTTGGCACAATCACTTTTGTTCTGCCTTTTTCATCCTCACTCTCAGAACTAGTTTGCACCTCTGTGTCTTTCATGGACACCTTTTCAAACTTTTGTGTAGTGACTGGTGAGTGCAAAGTTGGATGTGTTTGTGTGTGATGGTGTGCAGAAGTACTGGGTTCACTTTCAGTAGATGCTTCTTGTTTTAGCACCCCTCCATTTCCAGTACCTATGTCACTCTGCCCCAGCTTGAGAAAAACCTCTTTGTTGGCATGGAGCTTTTCCCAACCTGAATGTTTTTCAAAGTTGGCACTTCTGGACAGCAAGATTTCCCCATGACCTACATAAAATCTATAGCTGTTCCCAGAATACCCCACAAACATCAACCTTCTCCATTTAGGATCCCCCTTTTTCCTGAAGTTTGCAGGCACATACACATTTGCATACTGCCCAAAAACTCTCAGATATTTGAGATTTGGTGGTCTCCCATACAGCATGTGATATGGAGTTTTCTTTACAAAAGAATTCCAAGTGCGATTGGCAACATGGTTTGCTGTCAAAATTGCTTCCCCCCAAAGCTGCTCTGGTGCTTCTGCATCGAGCATCATGCAATCTTTTATTTGCTTTAAGACTCCAATGTGTCTCTCCGCTAAGCCATTCTCCTGGGGAACGGCCACGTTTGTCGTGTTGTGGCGGATCCCTTTCCTCCTCAACCAATTTTTCAGGTTATTAGATAGAAATTCTCCACCTCTATCTGTAACCAAAGATCCTACTTTGTATTCAAACTCCCTTTCAATCATATTGACCCAATTTTTGATGTGTTCAGCAGCTTCACTCTTTTCCTTCATGAGCATCACATACGAAAACCGTGTGTGACGATCTACAATGACCATGAAGTACTGATTTTTGCCCATGGTTTTGGCCAAAGGACCAGCCAAATCAGCATGCACAACCTGAAAAGGTCTTTGTGTGGTGCATTTGCTGCATTTGGCCACAGGAAAAGCCTTCAGCTTTATCCTGCTGCAAACTGAACAATCCAGGTGGTTTGAACAAGTGGACATTTTAAATTCTGGACACACTTCCCCCAGCTTCCCCAAACTTGTGAAGCTTGTATGTCCCATGACTCTATGGTAGTAATGAGCACAGTCTAAGTGCAAAGGCACATTGTTGACTACTGAACATTCTGCCTTGTCAACCATATAGTACATTTTGTCTCTTTTGATTGCTTTAGCACAAACTTGGTCATTTATGCTAATAGTACAATCATCCCCTTTGAAACTCAATGCATACCCACTGGTGGTTAATTCAGACACACTAACCAAACAGTTTTGCAACTTAGGAACACACAAAACATTTGAAAAGTCCTTTCCAAAACTTGGGATGAACACAGTTCCCATCACTTTTGCCTCCCTTGATGCACCATCAGCCAAAGCAACTGAATGTACATTAGATGGCACCTTATCTTTCAGGAGCCTATCACAATTAATCATATGCGACGATGCTCCAGAATCTAATAACCAAATGGGGTCTACAGCCTGATGGGCTTTATAGTCATTGTTCTTTACCACAGCAACAACACCTTTCCTGCTCACAGGATCTTTAGGCTGTTGTTTCCTTGCTGCTGCCAGCTTTCTACAGTCCTTCTTGAGATGGCCTGGCTTCCCACAGTGGAAACACTTTCTCTCCCTGGACACAGCTGCCTTCTCCGGTTGCAGCTCTTTGAAAGCCTCGGTTGGGTGTGTTTGTCTTGGTACTGTATGCTGCCTCTGGAGCCCTGCCTCGTACTGCCGACGTTGGCTCTCTTCCAAGACACGTGCAGCCACCAGCTCCGCAGTAATCTGTGATTCATCAAAACACTGAAGACTCCACAGAATATTCTCAAAATCATCAGAAAGACTCCCAAGCAGGATGTATGCTTTCTGCTCAGATGCAAGGACGACACCTCTCATCTGCACCTGGCTGAACAAATCAGCCATGATCTCCAGATGCTTCTCTGGCGATTGTCCTTTCTGCATTTTGCAGGCATACAGCCTCCTACACCAAATCATTCTTGACAGAGCTGTTTTAGATTGGTGAATCTCCCTCAAAGCATCCCAAACTGCCTTTGAGGTTCTTTTCTCCCGGACATGGTTGATCTGCGACGGCGTGATTGTAAGCAAAATTGTAGCTCTTGCTCTCTTATCTTGGTCAAGAGTATCTGCTGTGGGTCCTCTCTCAACAACATCCCACAGTCCTTCTCTGACCAGCAAAGCCTCACAATAGGAACTCCAAGCTGCATAATTAGTTTCGTCTAGTTTGGGAAATTTAGCTGCCTCCATCATTAAGCAGTGTAAAGATAGAGTCCTGGCAGTTTTCCCAGCTTCTACTGTCAATTGTGATAAGACACAGACAACAGTCCAAAAAACATACCATCCAGCCTTCCGGCACTGACAGCACAACACAGCAACAAAGTACCTCTCTCACACAGCCAGTTGAACTCTTCAGCACAAACGGAGATGCCTTATCAGATAAGGATCTGGGCCCATAACCCTTGTTGATGTGAACAAGCAGATGCACAGGTAAAGCAATCTCCGATGCCTTTGGAACTACCGGCGACCTTGGAGCTGTTCGGCTTTATCAGGAATTCCTCCTGCCCACTGCTGATGAAACAGACTGGAGCCAAATCTCTCTCCTCAGAGGTGTTTATTCTTAAAGTTGCTATATTTACAAGTATATACACGCCCGTCCAACAAAACTCTCCAACCATCTATCCACTCCGACTACCCAACAACCCACACTGCGGTGTGCAGGCTATTTATAGATCTGTGCCATGCGGTCACAAACCCATCCTCTTCTGGTGACTCTTTTTCCTTGTGCCACCAACAATGTTGTCCCTTCACTCAGGAAGACTTTTGATGTTACCCAGGCTTACGTGCAATCAAGCACATATCTGACCTTGAACACTGTCTGCTGTTCCAGCCTTCAGCTGCAGACAATTATGCCCATGATTCCTGGTTTCCTTTTGTGCACATCTGTACATTTCATAGTTGAGCCTCAATGCCTAACATGCAGATACCTGCATGGAGTTGACAGCTGAAAAACATCACAGCGCTCCTGTACCTTTAATAATTGTGTAGAATTTCAGCAGGTGCTCCTTGTCATGAAGAACTCCACCTGCTGAAATTCCGTCTTCTGCCTGACCATTAAAGATACATCAGCTATGCCCTGTTTTTCACTTGGCAATCCTAAAATAAGGGCTTTGTGGTTGACCCGACATTGAGGATTCAGCTATTCAGCCTGGCACAGGGAGCATTCAAAAAGTAGTGTAAATGTCTTAGATCATGTCTGAATGGGGCAAAAGTCAGAATGCTTATCAAAGCAACAGAAAGAGATAAGACTTGTGTTACACAAACACAGTTATTAGTGATGGTCAAATTAACCCTGCTTAGGGTTGGAAGGTTTCAGGGTCCCAGCTAAAGTTTCAGACAATAGCTATGGTTCTAGAGTATCCAGTCTAGGAGAAACACTTTCAGGTGAGCAGAGACAGAAGAGTGTTTAAAAAACAAATGTGTGAGGTGTCTTTTAGTGGGAGTATTAATCTCTTCCAGACTCCACACCAGGGCTCACTGGTTTAGAGTGAAGGTGTTTGCACATGTATTGTGCTTGCACCAGCTCTGTATGTTGTATGTATAATATTTTTAAAAAGAAACCGGTGAAGAAAATCTGTTCCTCCATAATCAGAGCCTGGTAACATTACTGGCCAAGCTGGCTGGGAGAATTCTGGTAACTATAATCCAAAAATTAACCTTTTCCCACCTCTGTTTTGTAAATTTTGTTTTCAGTTGTTTGTTTGTTTCATAATCACATAGCAATGTTTTCACAGACAATTCTAGCCTTGGTTTGAAATCATGAGGCAAAAACATGCACTTCCAGCCTCCAAAGAAGCTTCTATCTTTAAGGAAAACATTTATATAGAGAAAGAAATGGTTAAGAAACCTTCAGATTGCCTCCACATTACAGTATGTTTATGAAAAATCCTCCCAAATACACTGTGCAGATTGTGCAGGGCAGGTATAAGGTCATGTAAATTAACTCAGTTTGTAACATGATTTTTAAAAAGTTTGCTGCTTCTAACTCAGGGCTTGTTACACGTGCAAGAATTAAGAACATACTAGATTTGACTTACAAATTGGGTAATTTCAGGTTTCAGCAGTGTCAGTACAAGTTAAATTTTCCTGTCAGTTGTGGGACCAGCAAGGCAAAGAACTTGGAAGTAATGAAAATAATAATTTGGCTGCCTGTCACAAGCTACCATTTTGGGTAGTGCAGGCATAACCAGTAACATTACAAAAGTAATGCAATAAATACTTCATTGGTATATTATATAATATTTTCTAGATGCTTTTAGAAGTTATTGTTTGGGGACACTTAAAGACATTTTAGGGACATTTCTACAGGATTTTTTCAAGTTCAAGTCATCTATCCTAAGCTTTGCTTATAACAAAAAGCAATTAAAAAGCAATGTATCACACAAGCAGCTCAAAACATTACCTTTAAAAAATTGCAATGTGTTAACAGCAATGAATTACTTGTTAGGTACAGCTTGGATCCAAATTATTTGTTATACGTGCCAGCATGAGGTTGGTAAAGTTGAAGGAAGGCTTTCTCCAATTCCCATCAGACATGTCTGGTAAGGACACATTTGAGGGTCCACTCGGTGACTGCACCCAGGCTGTTTTAGTTAGTTAGTTGTTGTTTTTTAATGTGAGATATATTTTAAAATCTGTATTTGGCTTTAAGCTGTTGTGAGCTCATTGGGTCCCCTATGGGGGAAAGGTGGGATATAATAACTTACATAGATGAAGATTGATGGAGTAAATTGCTTTAAAAAGTTAACCTTCAATGCTCTGGAACACGAGGCAAAGACAACATGGATAGAAACTACGTGGATGTGGAGTCCTGTTCCTTAAGCCTAGGATGTAGCTTAAGTGTGAGGATTAAGGCTTTGAGACAGATAAACAACATTCAGGACACTGCAAAGTCAATATGGGAGGCAATAAGGTAGAACAAATGAGCGGGCCAGCTGTCTCTCCCAGTGACAGATGTGTGCAAGAAATGAGGAGAGGGACTTATGCAGAAGTCACTATAGAGAGACATTTGTCTTTGTGGCATTACCCCCCCCCCCAAGCTTGCTTTCTATAACAATTAAAGCATGGAGAAAAGATGGATGGCAATATTCTCTTCCAGCGGAACCAGGGTACAGCTCATCCCACGTGCTGCCACTGTTGCTAAGGTAACAATTTCTTTGACAAACTGGGAGTAAACACCAGTTCCAATTCATCAGGACAAATCACATTTGAGAGTGAATTTGTCTTGGATTTGTTTTAGGTGCTTTTGCAGCAATATATATGGTAAGATCATTTGAACTGCCTAATGACAGGGACCCAAGGGCAAGAATTAAGAATTAAAGGGAATGACAACTAGCTGGGTTGTATGCCAATTAAACTATCTTTGAAGACAAATTGATTTTGAGAAGAATAAATTACTCTGGGCTATGGTGTGAGTCTTCTTAAGTCATTCTTCACCCCTAGTGAGATCCTCATCAAATATCACTCACCCATTCACATTCACACCTTGATTTTCACCTGGTTAGTGACATGTACAAATGTAAGCCCACATGTCACCTGCGTATATCATTTTCTTGTTATTATGGAGGTTGATATTTATAATTGTGCTGGTTTTTATTTATAAAGCCCCATATGTATGGGTCAACACTATGTGAAGGACTGACTCTTTCTTTCTTTAGGAACCTGCCTGAGTTCTCAGATTCAGGGGAGACGTATTTCTAAGTCTCATTACCTTCATGGCCACATCTGGTGGGAACACAGGAGACCTCCTCCTCAGTGGTTTCCATGATTTGTAACTCCCTCCCTAGGGCATGTAGGATGATACCCTTCCATTTAAAGGTGAACAAATATATTCTGATAGGTTTCTAGCAATTGATGGTTAGTTTTTAACTAGTGTTCTTGCTCTATTGATATTTATCTGTACCTTTTAAATATATTTATTTTAATTTTTTTTAAAAAATACAGTATTCAACTCAAAGAAGCAATAACAAAAACAAATAAAACAAGCAGAACAAAAACAAAACCACACACAAGAAACCTGTACTAAACAAAGCATTAAAAATATTTTAAATGACTTGCAACATATATACTTGTCTCTATGACAAGTATAAAACTCTATATATCATTATGTCTATCCCTCTGTCTTAACGAAACATAACCTTATCACCAAATTGTTTCTGAACTCTATAACCACTATAAATACCAGCTAAATATCTGTCAAATTATACTTATATCAGTTTACAAAACACAACATAATAACTATACATCTGTTCAGTCCTTGTAATAAATTATCCTTGTAATAAATTATCCTAATTTTCACTCCTTAAACTCTATTCTCTTTAAATACCTTTCCGTTCTTTTCAGATACTCTATAAATAAATTCCAATTTCTCTCTCTCTCTCTCAGTCTCTCTCTCTCTCTCTCTCTCTCTCTCTCTCTCTATATATATATATATATATAAAACCTGATCTTTCCTTTAATAAATATGTTAATTTATCCATTTCCCCTACTTCTAATATTTCATTGAAAACTAATCT
Source organism: Urosaurus nigricauda (assembly GCA_034509955.1). Taxonomy (NCBI): domain Eukaryota; kingdom Metazoa; phylum Chordata; class Lepidosauria; order Squamata; family Phrynosomatidae; genus Urosaurus; species Urosaurus nigricauda. The sequence continues at coordinate 248,666,878 of JAOEGL010000003.1, forward strand.
TTACTTGGATGACTATCAACACTTTTCCAATATTTAGTATAAACTAATTTTTAGCATTTTTATTTGGAATTTTTGGGGAAGTTCTATGTTAGAAAAAGAACATGGAAGGTTAATGTAGCATATAGTACTAGCAGCACAGTTTATACTAAACATATTTGTTTTAAATTATTGTAATTCCATGGACACTTGGACTGCATTTTAACAGTAACTTTTTGCATACAGTATTTCTATTTATGTTGTGCAGGTATAGGCTTTTACCTGTATATGTTTTAATTTTTGTAAGCTGCCTTGAGTTCCATTCTTGAGGAAAAGACAGTATATAAGTGAATATACTTATATGACTACTGTGTATACTCATGTATATGTCTTGAAATTTTAGTCAAAAGTAACCCTAATCCTGCACTCGGTTTATGCATATGGTTGACTTACAATTGAGTACCGTGAGCCCTTGTTATCTGCTGGGATCTCCCATGGATACCAAAATTTGTGAATGCTCAAAGCCCATTCAATACAATGGCACAGAAACAGAGTATCCTTTATATAAAATGTAAAAAAATAATAATTGAGGTTTGATTTTTGAAATTTCTATATTTTAAAAATATTTTCAAGCCATAGATGCTTGAATCTATGGATAAAATAATCTGTGGATAAGGAGGGCTGACTGTATATACAGTATTAATTACTACTATCATTGTCACCATCATCTTTGATGTGTATACAGTATAAATATTTAGAATTTGGCCCTTAGTCAAAACTCAACTCTGCAGTATGTCTTTCTGCTGTGATATATTCTTAAGATGCCATGGATATCATCTAGAGTTTCATCTTTGCTTCTGTTAATGGCAAAGGGATTCTGCAATAGCATGAGAGACAGCCAGCCAATTAATAGATATACACAGTTGCAATTTATAGAGAAGCAGACATAGCAAATTCCTTAATCACTTAGCTGTAATGGTTGTGTGCAAACCTTGGAAAAATTACTTTTTGTACAGCAGGCCCCAAAATCCACTAGTGGCATGGCCACTAACTAAGAAATACTTGAAGCTGAAGGGAAAAAAAAGGTCTGGGTAAAGTCAGATATTTTATGTAGCTCAAGTCAAAATATGTGTGCAGTGCTGATGTTGCCTTTCAACTTCTACTCTGATTTCCTGTCCTCAAGGAATAAAAAGGGGGCAGAAGCCTTGGATTACACTGAGCCAAGTGACAAGATCAAATGTTAGAACTGACGTTTCATCATTTATCTTTAGCATATCAGAATTCTGTACTCATATTTCCAAAACTTGAAGTAAAAGATCTGTGCACAAATGGAACCATCAGCTCAATAACATCTACAAAATATTTCAGGAAGTAGCTAGGAAGAACACATAGTAAATATTTGGAGACATTTCCAAATATTCTGCCTGGAATGGTCAAGAACACAGGATCTTCATGTTCATCTTAATACATTAGCTGAGCTTTAAATAGCATCAGCAATGAACAGACCAGCTTCTGTCAACTGGTGGGTTTTTTTTAAAAATAGTTTTTGTTACATAGTAGTAACATAGCAAGTTACTGTTGCAAAACATTGAGGGTTCTTTCATGCTACAGAATTATAATGCTATGATACCCTTTAGCTGACATAGCAACATCACAGGAAATCATGAGTTTAGGGAAGAATATTTCAAATTCTCAGCCATAGATCTCTTGTACCTCAACAAACTACAAACTTCAGGATTCTATAGAATGCTGCCTTGGCAATTAAAGTGAAATCATATCATTATAACTGTGTAGTGCAGATGGGCTTTCTATGGCCCATGCAGCGAACTGCCTGGAATTTAAGATCAACTGGGAATGACCCATGGAACTACCATATGTGGTAGGACCTTCTTAGTTGTGGCACCTTGAGTATGAAGCTCCTTTTTATTACAGAGCTAGATGTGCTCCACCTGCTTATTTTTCATATGTCATGTTTATTTTCTTATGAGGAAGTGGTTTACAATCCATGAAAAGTCATGCCAAAATAAATCTGATACATTTTATTGATTGATTGATTCAATTAAGGACTCCAGGAGGAACTGCAGGAGGAAGGATACATATATTATTATATTTTCTTATATCCCACCTTTCTCTAAATACAGAGACTCAAGGCAGCGAACAAGTATAAAATAATACAATTTAAAAACAATACAAAATATTAAAATACATAAATATAAAATTAAAAAATAATTAAACAGTTTTAAGGGTTAAAACAATTATAAATTTAAAAATAATATATTAAAATACTTTGTAGTTTATATTGCATTTTTGTCATACATGTAATTGATGATTATATATATTTCTGATTTAACTGTGTGTTTTCATGTAGATCAGAATGCTTACCATGATCAAGTAGTGCCTCAAGCATGCCAGCAAAGATGAGAGATGTCAGCAAATCCACCGAAAACCAAAGAAACTGACAAGAGGTGGTGAACTGTGGGATACAATATGATTGTGTCAATGCACACTATGATTGGTACCACCTCTAGGAATCCATAGCAATTTCTAAACAATGGTAAAAGCAAAGAAAGTGACTGTGTGACAGCATATCACAGCTTTTGCCAAGAAACCAAGTCAGCCATGCAACATGTTCTTACATTGGTTTTTTTTAATGAATTGAGTAATCCTTTGCCAAATTCAAGCTATTCCCTGAATAGATGTGTGAGTGTATGTGGGAGCCAATAATATGATACTTTCATCACTTTATGAATAAGCTTTAATTAGGGCAATTAGAACCTTCCTCTGAGAAGCAGAGCTTTATGAAGACTTCCATGTTACATTTATAGTAAAATAGAGGGGATTGTCTTTATATGAATGAACCTTATACTGTACACTCAGAATTTGCCTGTACTTTCTGAAAGAAAACTTCATTAAGAAAAGAAGGAGATGGATTACAGATGGATTGATTTAGTCCAATTGTAATTAATTCAATCAAGCAATCTAAAGTCCTAAGAGATCTTCAAAGTCCTACACTTATAGGGTCACCATAAACTGAAGTCAATTTGATGGCAAAAAGCAGCAAGAACATATGCAACAGTGATTATGAAATGAGGATATGGAGTGTGTCTGGTCCACAAGAATTCTCTGCTAGAGTGTTGTAGTCCATTCTCCTGGACTTTAGCTCTAAATATCTCTGGCACAAAAATAGTACTGGATTAGTACTCTGGTAAACTACAAACTGGTTGAGTCTTCTTCCTTGGAGGCCTTTAAACAGAGGCTGGATGGCCGTCTGCCAGGGATGCTTTGATCGAGGGGGTTGGACTGGGTAGCCCTTGTAATCTCTTCCAACTCTATGATTCTATGAACTACATATATCAGGATTCTATAAGATGGATAAAGTGGATTTATATTGCTGTAACTGCAATACAGACACATTACGTTTTGGCTCAAAAAGCATTATTTCTGGGCAGTACTGCAATTATATTCTTTTTGTGTGCAGAAGATCCTAAATTAAGCTCCTGGCTTGTCTAGATAGGGCATCTTCTATTAGTATCTGGAGTACTACTGCAAATGAATACAAGTAAGACTTAGGTAGACAGACCGATGACCTAATTTGCTACTGGGAAATTTTTTATGTATTAATGTTACAAGAGAAGAAGGGTATGAGCTGAAGGTTCAATGAGTTCTCAAGAAGTCAGTTACAATCCAAAGACACCTTGCCTCTCTTAGGTTTGACACATTATGGTTTGACAGCGTCTAGGAGAGTTCTTGTTTTTCTTTTATACAGTTTGCTCACAAACATCTTCCTTTTCTTTTTCCCTTGGCCTCATGGGCTAAACTTTCCAGTATCTTTTAAATCTTTCATAGAAATCTCTACAGGAATAAAACACATCAAGCTGTTATAACGCATTTGAACTTAATTTTTTTTTTTTAAAAAAAAATGTCTTCCTTATAGATGTTCTAAACTGCTCCATATCAAATATTTCAGAGCAGTGTACAAGAAAAGAAAATACAAATGCTTACAATAAAATTTTATACATCAAGAAAATGCAAATGTAATATGAGGTGGGATTTGTTAGTCAAGAAAAAAATTGTTAAATAAGTTTTCTGGAAACAGAAGTATAGGTTCATGTCTAACCTCCTCTGGAAGAGTATTTCACAGGAGAGGAGCCAACAGGATAAAGCTCTGGTGATCACCATGGCTGCATATACACTGCAGAATTAATGCAGTTTGACACTGCTTTAATTGTCATGACTCAATACTATGGAATTCTCAGGTTTGTAGTTTTGTGAGATATTTAGCCTTCTCTGCCAGAAAGCTCTGGTGCCACAACAAACTACAAATCCCAGGATTCCATTGGATGGAGCCATGACAGTTAAAGTGGTGTCAAACTGCATTAATTCTACATTGTAGCAGCGGCCTGTATAGATCCCAGATCCATATGAAACACCCAGAAGCCCATGCTCCAAGGACCTCAGCTATCAGGCAGGATGTTAGGGTAGAAGGAGTGGTCTCAGGTACCTTGGTCCTAAGTTGAATGCATGTACCAGAAATATGAATCTGAGCAAGTAGCAAATAGGCATCAACTTTCTAACTCTATCTGTTTCAACTTTTGTAAGCTCCTTTGAGTCTTAGGTCTGCAGAAGCTTCAGCAAAGGCATTACATGCTGAAATGGAAGACCACTCAATGGAAGTTCATGGTCTGCATGTTAGTCAGGTGACGAATCTATTCTGAACTTCCAGCAAGCTGTCTTAGACCACATTGTCAAATGCTACCCTCCATATTGAGACTTGGATACCTCCTTTAAAATTAAGACAGAAAGCCAAAGTGGATTCATTGCCCACAGATATGGGTGACACCAGTTGCCACTGTACCTGACAGCAGACTGGTAGCATTGTTTTGCAGTAGCTGCAGCCTTTGGACTAGCCTAGTAGGTAGACCCAAATAGAGCACATTGCAGTAATTCCAGTACAGAAGTTGCCTTACAACTGACAGGAGATGGGGAACAGGAACTTCTGCTTCATAAATCTGAGATAATGCTTCAAAGAACTACTAAGGGTTATAACAGAAATTCGGTCCAAGATAAACAACATTCACATAATCTAATGGGTCCAAATATGAGACATGTATTTATGAGCTTTCATCTCCTGCCTTTCCCATTGCTCCAGTTTACATCTTTTGTTTACTTAATAATAAACAGACAACTCCACAGCTCATTACTTTAATAAAAGATAAATACTGCTTGTAGAACAGACAACTTCTTAAGAAGTTATTTCCTGTATAAGAGATATGGGCAGGGTGGGGCTGGGGAAATATGTCAGGCTATAGTCCTTAAGACAGCTATGGAAATAATTGGATCATTTCTGAGTGAGACTTTAAACTTTTGCCCTTTTCACAACAGTCTTTTGTTCTGCTAAAAAAGTGAGGTTGATACCATTGCTGTGCTATTGGGATTGTAATGCTTCCTGTGACTTTTCAGTATTGGTTCCATGAGTATTTCAATCATTTGTGCTATAGATTTTCTACCGGGGGTGGGTGGGGGGATTTTGGATGGCCAACTATTAACTTCCATATACAGTTCCCTTGCCTTCATCCATGTGTGGCTCTTTCATATGAAGATCTTTTTCACTGTCATAACACTGCTAGTGCGAACTTCCTTCAACATGAACCAAAGGTGTCCCACTATAACAGTAGAGTTTGAATCCCATATAGCCATCTAAACCTACTGGGTAACATGAAGTTGAAGGCTTTCATGGCTGGAATCCATATTTTTTTGTTGCATTTTTGGGCTACATAGCCATGTTCTGGAAGAGTTTATTCCTGACGTTCCACCTGCATCTATGGCTGGCATCTTCAGAGGATGCCAGCCACAGATGCTGGTGAAATGTCAGGAATAAACTATTCTTGGTGTAATTCCTCTTGGTGTAATTCCAGATTTCTTTGGTCCCCCCCCCCCCAAAATAATATCTTTGGCAGCCAAGTATTGTTGTAGGGGATTTTTCCTGGTGCAAAAAAAATCACTTTGCATTTTAATCAAATTTATGAATCAGGCATGTATATTTGGAAAATGAGGTAGTTGTGTTTACCCATAGTTTGGCTTAGATCACCATTCTCACTTCTAGTAATAAGGGAGGTAGAAGGTAGGCCTGAGTACACATATATAAAGCTTTTTCTAGTGGCTCCCACTGTCTACCCAATTTTCCTATTTTAATATAATCTGTTTTATACATATTGTGTTTAATATATGCTATTTAATTGTAGCTCTTGTGTACCTTCAAGTCATTTCTGACTTATGGCAACCCTAAGACAACCCGACCCTTATAGGGGATTTCTTGACAAGTTTCTTCAGAGAGGGTTGTAGTGAGCAGGCCGAGGAAGTTCCATCAGCTCTGGAAGTTCTGGAATCACTGTTGCTGCTTCCCCCTTCATGCAGTCAACAAACCACGCGAGCTGTGCACTAAACTATCTTTATTGACTACTTGAATAATACAAACTCTATAGTAAAACAATAAACATCTTTGCAACACATTTCTTGCTCTTGCTAAACACACTCTGGCTATGCTAATCAAGCTATATACATACTCATCTCCTCCTGCACAAAAGCTTAGTTACAAGTTCAGGTTCACCTTCTAGTTCACATTGTTGTTGATGGTGTGGTGTGGCATCATGGAGGATGGTGCAGGGATAGAATGGCTCACCGGAATAATACTGAAATAGTTCAACTTTTGTTACCACCCACTGGGTGTGCACTGGGTGTGTACAATCAATACTATTGGTTATTTTCACACTTTCCCATACTATAGTCCAACCTCTTACTATGACATAAACACTCATGTGATGTTTTCAATGATGTCGTTGTTTACCTTTTCCATGACCTTCCTTTCCGGAACTTGTGTTGCTATTCCGTGTGTGTTATGGCTATACCCACATCTGTTGTTGTTGTGTACGTGTCTGACTACACTATCTCACCTTGTGCTGGAAATTTTACAGACTTTGGTTCTCACATACAGCTTTGCATTTCTATGACTATAATTCCCATGCTCCTTGCCTTAACAGTGCAAACTGAACCGAACGTGATAACCCTCTCTTGTTCGCCCACCACCTATCTCCTTAGAGGCACGGATATCTTTGGTAGCGTGTTTCAATAGTTCAACAGAGGCCAAGCAGTATTTCAAAACAAGAATAAAGTTTATTTGTAATATACAAAATAAATTATAAAATATAATTAAAGCTTTGTTTGTCTTATTCCTTAGTTACAAAAGTTCCTTACAACAACAATACTACAGCCACTCAGGCAACCTTATCTCCAGTATTAAGGACAAAATCTTCCTTAGAACCTACAGGCTTATTCTGATCCTCTCTTCCCTAGACTCCCTCAAGCCTATCTAGTCCCTACTGGACTCCTCAGACCCTTCCCTGGCTTATATCTATCCTATAAATGTTCCCACAGGAACCCTAAGAGCACACCCTCCCTCCAAGGAGTCTCTTCCCTTCAAAATAAACCCCCTTTCGCACTCTGTCAAGGGTCTTTTATAGCCCTGCCCAGCCAGCTTCTCATTGGCTGGGCTATTGGAGCTCTGTGATTGGCTGTTTCCTCGGCCTGCTCACTACAACCCTCTCTGAAGAAACTTGTCAAGAAATCCCCTATAAGGATCGGGTTGTCTTAGGGTTGCCATAAGTCAGAAATGACTTGAAGGTACACAAGAGCTACAATTAAATAGCATATATTAAACACAATATGTATAAAACAGATTATATTAAAATAGGAAAATTGGGTAGACAGTGGGAGCCACTAGAAAAGGCTTTATATATGTGTACTCAGGCCTACCTTCTACCTCCCTTATTACTAGAAGTGAGAATGGTGATCTAAGCCAAACTATGGGTAAACACAACTACCTCATTTTCCAAATATACATGCCTGATTCATAAATTTGATTAAAATGCAAAGTGATTTTTTTTGCACCAGGAAAAATCCCCTACAACAATACTTGGCTGCCAAAGATATTATTGGGGGGGGGGGGGGGAAACCAAAGAAATCTGGAATTACACCAAGAGGAAAATGGAACAGCTGCAATGTTATCTGGAAAGACTTTCTGCTTGCTGATGCTAACCCACCTCTGTCCCAGTGTTAAAACCTTGTATGAACATGACCTTGAACTTTTATGCAATTGGGGTTGGTTATTAACTCCAACTGCCTGAACAGACACTTTTTCTCTCAAGAGATGACACATCATAATACATGAACATACATGCTGGGGAGATCAGAAAAAAATATTATTATTTTACAATTCTTTTTTTCAGTTATTTTAACATCAACATGAAGTAATATTCATGATATTCTCATACTCATACATTAAACTAAAATATATAAGAAAAAAGTTCAGTGTCAGTGATCTACAAAGCAGTTTACATTCAAATACGTACCGTCCAACAGTTCACAGATGAAAACCAGGATAAGTATGATTTAATTGAGTACAAACTACTTTTGCATTTTGAACTCATTTTGCAACAATTGAAATAAGCTGAGGACAAAGAGAAAAAGTGGGAGGATGAGACAGAAACTCGGGCATTTTAAAAGCAGATGAAAAAATGGACCGATAGAGGATTAATTGGAAATGTCCCTGCCAATCTGAGATGATTTGAAGGTATGACAGTGACACTGCTCCATCTCTGCCCATTCATACTTTAATCCTGGTTATTTCCCCACACCAGTAATGGAGTGGGCACTGTGCAGCCCATGGGCTGAATGCAGTTCTTTTAGTGGCTTTCACTGGTGCCCCTTTGCCTCCTTGGACATTGTTTAAAAAACACTCATTTTCAGACTATTTTCAAGCTGTTTAGGTCCCTAGTCCAAAATAATCTTAGTTTTTGTTTCAAAGCAGACTAAAAGTGACAAAACATAATTTCTGATCCACCAGAACTGGCATCCCTACTAGGATGCTTGGTCTTTTTAGAAGATTGATGAAAAAGAGGGGGAAAAGTGGTTATAACCTTTGGGGTTCCACCTTACTTCAAGGGAGAACAAAATATGATCTCCCGTGTCTGCTTCATGTATCCATTGCAGCCTCTGCACTGCAGAAATAATTATGAAATTCTGATCACTGTAGTTTTGTGAGATATCTAGGTTTTGCTGTCAGAGAGCTCTAGGGTCAAAACAAACTACTATTCCCAGAATTTTATAGCATTGAGCCATGACAGTTAAAGTGGTGTCAAACTAGATTATTTCTTCAATACACATGCAGCCATAGACTCTTTGGGCTGCCCTTTTCCTGACACACACATCCTTCAACACAGATTTGCATTTCCTAGAGGTCTACAGGAACAGAAATTCAGTTTTAAAGAGGCACAGAGACACCAAAAAACCTCTCTTCTCCAAAATTAGAAGTGGGCATTCAGACACTTTTGGCATCAGTAGGGAAATTTTTGTCAGTTTCTTTGGCCTCTGGAGGGCACTAGGGCAGAAAATAGGCTCTCAGACCAGCCACAGCTAGTCACCCACCTTTGACCAAGACTGACTTCAAGTCACTAATGTTACATCCTCATTTTTAAACACACTGTTGCTGAATGCAAGGTGTTAAAAACAAACAAACATCACTCTCATTATTTTGTTCAACTGTTATTTTAGAATTTTCTAGCAAACTATTGACTTTAAGACTTGCTTGCCTTTCAGCACCATACCTGAAAGCTTTAAGTAACACTGTCTGTGGTATAAATGTGATTGCATCTCCAGCAGCTTCTTTGATCTCTTTCTTCCAGTAAATCTGTACAATTTTCACACTGCCACAATCAATATGTACAAACAAATGCAGCACACAAACGTGCACATGAGCGCACACATCATTATATTTAGCAGTACATCTCCAATAGCTTCCTGACAGAGAACTACATTTTTTTAAAAAAAAAAAAATCTTGCTGGAGTGTAGTACAATTGGAACAATATTTTATAGACCTGTTCATGTCCTTATTAGTTCTCTTTTTATCTGTTTCCCCACTTCCTTAGTTTTAGCTGCAATTCTAATGAGGATGTAACATTTGATGCTGCTTAAAATCCACAGGTGGTAGTCATTGTGGTATAGTGTTTTGAGTGTTTGACTAGGACTCTGGAAAACCACTGTTCAGATCCTCACTCAGTCATGGAAGCCCAATGGGTGATATTGGGCAAGTTACACTGTCTTAGTCAAAGAAGAAGGCAATGGTAAACCTGGTATGAATAAATCTTGTAAAAACCCTCAATACGCTTGCCATACATCTTGAGGTGACTTGAAGACACATAATAACAAATTCCACTGAGCACAGTTAGTTTTACTTTGGAATAAATGTGCATCAGATTGCACTTCATGTCTTCACAAAATTCTCTCAAGATATCATTTGAGGAATACCAACACAGAACAACAATTTGACAACCATCCAGTTTGCCTTTTAGGGTTATATCAACTGTGAATTACAAAAATATTTTTTTTAAAAAAAAATGCACAGTGTGCTATTTATTGACTAGCAGGACAGCAGGACATTGCCTTGACATCATCCACTATAGCACCAGCTATAAGGTGCTCAGAGAAGCCACATCACTAAAGTTTGGAAAATATACATTTTTGGAGAACAGTCTCCATAATTCTCCAGCCAGCATTCCTTTTCTTGAAACAAAAAGCCCCAAAGTATGTTTCCAACCCCCTACTTCATCGTTACACTTCACTGCATTTACCAGGCATCACTCTTTGGAGTACAGCAATCCCATCCCTCTGTGTGTGTGTGTGAAAGAGAGAGAGAATGAGAGAGAGAGAGAGGGAGAGAGAGACTGGCTTCAGACCATCAGGGGCAGGAACTGCATGTGTAGGTGAGCTTCAACTCTCAGCAGCCTTAATAATCAAAGCCGTGGTGAAGAATGCTGGGAAGTGCAATCCAATAACATCTGAAGAGCCAAGTGATCCCCAGTTAAGCTAATAAAATACAAAAAACAAAAAATACTAAATGTGGTAGAAAGGATGGAGGACAAGGACACCTGTGTTTTTGAAAATGTCTTCCTCGCTTTTCTAGTAGCTCTAAGATTAGCTTAGTTCTTCCTTCATTCACAAGGGGCATTGGGAACTTAGAAAGGCTGTGGTTCTTCTGAGTGTGACAACAGAACAACCACAGATTATCATCTTTCTGAAGAAGAACTACAGTTCTTCCAAATCCCCCACCCCCCAATGTCCCTTGTGAACAAGCATTTACACTTCTTTCTGGACTTGGAGTGTTCAACTATAAATTGCATTCAAAGGTATTTAAGGAAAAACAACAACCATTCAACCATCATTAGAAAAGCCCTTTTCAACAGGATGATCTGGAGTAGAAAATCATCAGGAGGGGCAGGGTTGTTAACATTTTGCTACTCCACCATATGGTTTCTATAATTAGCAAGATGTGAGATGAAACTAAAGTAGGACTGTTCTCCTGAAGGAATGCTTTTTGGAGCAGACTGGTGAGTGAGGCAATTCTCCCCTTTCAGTTCCTTGGACTCTTCATATTTACTCTGCAGGGTTGGAAAGTTCACTTTTAGTGTAGTACAATTCTCCATTAAGCTGAACTATACTTGAAATTGCTGTCTTTCCATCTCAAACCTGCCTTTCCTTCCAGTCCCCAAGGAAGGGGGGAGGAATGCTATCCTGGACAAGGGGCTTAGCACATGGTGATCAGATGTCCTCATTTTCCAGGACATGTCCTACAGGTCAACCTTCTGTCCAGCAGGAATTTCAAAAAGTCCTCCATTTTGAGTATGACTAAGAATCATGGATTTATATTTCTATGAGTGTTTTTAGCTTTTACTTTGTAATGGCCTACATTTTTCCTGAAAGTTCTATATTTTGGGGTGCCTTGTCCTCTTTTGTGGTTATGGCATCTGCTCACCCTGGCTGGGCACCAAAATCTGGAAGACTTACTAGTGGCAAATAACATTCACAGTTCACTTCCTCCTGGATTATAGGCCTAGTATGTACTCCTGCTCTCTGCCACCTTCCTCCACTACCTGAAATCAGGATTTCTTTATTGAGGAGGGGCTCGGGAAACTTGCAAAGAGGACAGTTGGGGGTAAGGCAGGACAGCTTGGGAAAAGGAGAGCTGGACTGCTATTTTTTTTCAAAGGAAACACAACAAACAACAGGTCAGCTTGCCCTAGTGATCATTGTGGCAAACAATTGGGGGATTTCCAATGATGGCTTTCATGCTAGGGGATGGTGAACCTGTGCCAGGTTTTAGTCTGAATTTTAAAGGAATTATTCAAAGTGCAGAACCTTACATTCCCACCCAAAAAGGTATCTTTACATTTTGGGCTAAAACCCTGAGTGGATTTACCATCTATTGGACATGGGAACCAACAGTTCCTGGAGTTGCTTGCCAATTCTCCCGTTGTATATGACCTCTCCGTATAGACTTTGACAATATCTTTTTTCTCATTTTGCCCTGCACGTGTAATATCTATAGCTTCTTCTCTTGACAGATTTGCTATTGTCCTTCTTGGAAATAGTTATTTAGCCCTAACATGTTTAATGTCATTTACCCACCTTTAAAAAAGTAAAAATCTGATTCCAATAATACTGGTAGGAAATTAAAATAGAAAAAGGGGGAGAGAAGATATATTGGAAGTTTAGTTGCTTATCTGATTCAATTCAACCTTTGTAATATGTGTCAGCTGGACTGGTTAACATGTTCTTCCCACTATTTTGTAAGTCTGATCTGATGTGATGCCATGTGATCTCTCTCTCTCTCTCTCTCTCTCTCTGAGAGAGACACCCAGCTGTTGTAGTGGTTTGAGTGTTGGACTTCAATATTGAAGACCAGGGTCTGAATCCCCACTCAGTCATGAACCCCCCCCCCCCCCCCGCTTCATTTTCTGCTTCATTTTAAACCAGCAATATTGGAATCAGGTTGAGCAAGACACATGCTCCCTGTCTGCAGGAAGATGATCACAAACTCCTCTGAACAGATCTTGCCAAGTAAACACTATGATAGGTGTGCCTTAGGATCGCCATAAGTAGGATGTCCTTGGAGACACATCCAGCTATTTTCCTGTAGCTGTATTTGCTGCAACATGCCGTCATAAGCACTTCCTGGGACTTCTGTGGCTTTGTTATGGAATCTGCATCACTTAGTAAAAGGTCAGTTAAAGGTATTTTGGTTATTGGTTGGTCAAGAATTCCAACCTCCACAATGACCAAAAAAACCCTCTGACTTAAGTCCAACTTATGCCAACTTAATTAGCAAGATTCTGGCCATTACTGAACTTTACTGAGCATTATTGAACACAAGTATCATATGCAAAGGAATCTTGTAGCACCTTTGAGACTAAGTCCCCAACAGACCTCCAGTAAGTGCTGGTTTAGGATGATGTGGTGATGCAGCATTTAGATGATGCATGCCCTGATGCTCCCACCCCCCAAACTAATGTCACGCTTCCTGCCCAAAGAGACGGTAGACAGCATTGCAACACTCTGGTGGCTTGGTGTTTATATGCCACATGCCACAGGAACCCTGCAAAGCTGTAGCGATGGCTGAACGTGTGCCCTTTTGCTGGTTCAAAAAGAAGCAGCATTTTGCCACTTCTTTTTGAGTTGGCAAATAGCTGGATCAGGTGTGTGGTTGCCATGGCCCCAATCTGGTGCTCTGTCTATTTTGGCCCTAACTGAGCAAAGGAAGTTGTAGCATAAGCTTTTGTAGATTTGGTCTTCTTCCTCATATGCACCGAGGAACACTGTTAACTTGAAATAAATTAAGGAAATAGAAAAAGAAAGGACAACGTTTGGAAAAGTTACTTTGTAAGAGTACAAGTCCCAGTAAATTGTTGGGAATTCTAGTAAAAAATACATAAAGATAATATTTTCTGTGGGATTTTTGGGCTATGTGGCTGGCATCTTCAGAAGATGCCAGGTAGAGATTCAGGCAAAATGTCAGGAATAAACTCTTCCAGAACATGGCCATATAGTCTAACCCCCCCCCCCCTTAAAAAACTAAATAAAGTTAATGTTTCAAAGCTCTAGTTAGCATTACCTTGTCAAGAGTTTGAACACATCTTACAAAATTTGACTTTTCCCACTTGACAGCCATCTAAGATATTTTGCAAGGCACACTTCTTGATTGTTATAATGATGCCTCATTTAGATAAAGTACTTGGGATGATGTTCTGGGCACCAAAGAGCATCCACCTATAATTTCTCATTAGCAATGTTAGTTCACCAGCCCACTTGTCTCGTCTGTTGAGTATTTAATCCATACATCAATCAGTTCTTCTGCTTTAGGTATTTCATCTGGGATGAAAAAAATAAGTGAACTTAATTCCCTTACTTGCAATCTCTTCACAGAGATGGACTAATTAGGCTTTGTCCTCCATTCTCCCCCCTCAAACCCCATCTGTACCTTTCCGTTTTTGCATTTGTTTGCTCTAGCAGTGACTAACTGGCTGATTTGTTGTAAGAGGTTTGCTTTCCAGCCATTGATACCTTCTTTCTTGCTGGATATTAAAAGTGTGCAGTACAAAGTATATTTGTGCTGAATTGGGAGCAAAATGCCCAAGTTTCCATCTTGTGCTATTGGATATTGGATATTGGATACTGGATAATGGTCAATCTCAATAAAAGACAATTGGCTTCAAAACCAACAAAATTTCAGCATTGGTAGTGAATGTCACCAATGCTGAAAATATGCTGGTTTTGAAGCCATTTGCTGTTGCTGAGATTGACCAAATCAATAAGATAATGTAATAATTGATAATGAGATGTTGAGAGCTAGCATGGCATAGTGTATCATGGTGAGAGCTAGTGTTGGATTATGATTCTGGAGATCAGTGTTTGACCACTGTGTTGCTTTGGGCAATTCACACTCTTTCAACTTGAGAGGAAGACAAATACAAATGCCCTCTGAATAGTCTGGAACAGCAATTGTTGTTTGGATACACATGAACACACATCTCAACTGCCCCCTTAAGCATGACAGCAACATATAGCACAATCTCTTTACACATTTCCCCATCTGGAAAGCCAAGAGAGAAGAGTCCACTTCAAGGTAATACAAGACAGAAAATTATTAGTTAAATTACTACTAGCAACAGGGAGAGGTGCTTGTACAATTTTCTACCACATTATATTTGGGAACATTTTCTACTCTGTCTTCCAGTCTTTCATCCACACTCTTGGAGGAAAAACTGAATACAAACATACCTCAGTTAACAAACATCTGACAATAAAGTTTTCTTTTTAAACAGCCTATGCAGATTGGCCATTGAGGCTGGCCTGAGGGCAGAGTCGGGGTGTGATGTCCACATGATGCATGCCCCGACTCTGCCCCAATGGCGGCATAATGCTGCGCACCACACCACATGGCACGTGGCATCACGGCACTCCTCTGGCACTGTGTATAGATGACTGAGTGCCAAAGGAACAGTGTAAACCTGTGGCACCAACAGCTATGGCACCCTTTTCAGGGTGCAAAAAGGAGCCACTTTTTGTGACTCCTTTTTGCACTACGGAAAGGCCAGCCCCAAAGTCTCTTTTTCTACTGCCTCATTTCCTTTGTCATTAGAGCATTGACTTTAAAGCTAGCTATACCTGACAGTTGCATTTTTTTTTTCAAAACAAGTTTTATTGCATTATCCCATGCCTGGGCAAATGCAACCTGTATACAGCCTGGATGCTAGTTGGGCTTACCCTGTGCCTTTTCAAAAATGGGATTTTACCATTTTTAAAAAGGCACAGGGTAAGCCCTGATGTCAGCCAGGATGTATATGGGGTGCATTCACCCTAGCATAGGTGAATGCAATAACATCCATTTTGAAAATGAAATGCTCTTTTATCCCACCAGGATAAAGCCAATGTGTCAATCTCCCTTCCTGTCCTTTATCCAGCTGAAAGTTTTTGTTTGTATGTTTGTTTGTTTGTTTTTAAACTGCATTGGCACTGGGAATGTGTTGAAGCAGAGGAACATTGACATTGAGTTGCCAAATTGTAGCAACCCGTCTGTAGTAAATAGTTCAATAAAACTTGAGCTGGGAAAGAATGAGATGCTCCTCAGGCAACTCTACTCTAGACATTTGTGCTTACCTACAACAGGCAAAGTTACAGCAGCTGCATCTAAAATCCCTTACTGAGCCTGAGTGAATAGCAAAACATAAAGAAAAGGAGAGAGTTAATTAGCCTGCATTACAATCTATTTCCAATGGGTTTGAAAAAAGCATATTTTGGCTAGCAAAATGGAAATCATAAGAAACGTGAAAGCTAAGTGAAAGAAATAGTCACTCTGGAAGGCATTTTTGAAGAAGCTTTCAGGTGGTCTGGAGAAGTTTCAAAATGTTTTTGTTCATTTATGCAAGGCTGATCTGGTTGTTTTATTTCATTTGTGCCTATTGTTAGTTTTCAGTGAAAACTTAGGTGTTACATACTGAACATCTCTTCCTTTTTTTGAGGTATAGGAACCTATTGCTATTCTTTCCATGTTATTTCTACCTCTAGTACCAAATTTTCTGTTGGAGAAGTAAAGCCCAGGAACACATCTACTTTGGTAACTGAGCTATACCTGTAAAGCATAGAAAAGGATAAGAGGCAGGTAGAGAGGAAGCTCTTGCACAAACTGGCCAGAGCTTGAGTAAGCTACAAGCTACCTCACAAAAAGGGTGTCTTCCCTTTTAATAAAATCCACATACAAGAAATGCTTCTCACAAAGAAACATTGGAACATGAGTATACTTCATTAGAAGTGTCTCCTTCCTCTCACTTCAAAATTTCTCTCTCCTTGCTATTCTAAAAAGACCTGTGCAAAGTTTAGCTGACTAGAGACCGACTTCTTTTCAAAACAGTACAACTGTATCTCCACTTAGGAATAAGCATGAAAGAGGTGAATGAGTTTAGCACATAGGAGGAATTTCTCTCAATTTTGAAAGAAATGGAAGTGAGGCCAGTTTGGAATTGAGTAAATTTGCTAGTTCAGCGAATTTACTTGATTGCGTATTGACACTGCATTGCGTTCAGAACTGCCCGAAATTGCTTGTGATAGTTTCGCACGCAATCACGCAAAACCCCACGATTGCGTTCGGAAGGACTTCCCTTTGCCCGAAAATGTGTGTGATCAGCTTCCATGCAATCACACGAAACCCCATGATTGCATTCAGATTCACGCGAAACCCCATGATTGCATTCAGTGTGATAAACTCCTTACTCCCGATGGGATTGGTAGAAGTAAAATCTTGCAACCTGTGCATTACAGGGGTAAATATTATTCATCTTCTGGCCCCCAGTTTTTTCTAATCCAGAGCCTCTTAGATTAAACATTCCCCCATGGTAGAATCATGTTTCTGCAAGCACAGTTCTATTTGAAAATGATGTGTGTCTCCCCATACCTTACTTGAGCAAACTACTACAACAAATTTAGATAGACACAAAACCCCTTGGTTTTTAAGTGAAATTTTTCTTTAAAAAAACAAAACAAAACACAAACTGGTTGTTTCTCGTTTCATTTCGAGTGGCTCGAGATGGTGCTGAGAAAATGACCCCTGGACACCCAGACCTCATCCTGGACTACTGTATAGGATTGCAAGCTATTGTATAATTGTATATTTACATTGTATTGAATTGTATACTTTCAATTGTAAAAATGCAGTAGGATATATATATATATATATATATATATATATATGGAATAGAGAGCCAAGAAGATTCAGTATGACATGACAGTCTTAAAGCTTTGATGCTTTAATGGTGAAGTATATTGAATCATATTTAAATGTCCTTCATTTGAATTCCTCTTTCCTGGCAATAGCCCACATTCTATAGCCTTGGCACAGCCCAGGAAACAGATTTTGAGTTTACAATATCCAAGGCTGTACCACTTGGACTGTTCTGTTACAGTTATTTTGTTTTATGGCTCTCTTTGCTTTTCAATCTTGCTTGCTTGCTTTTGGACACCTCTTCCCATGACTGAGAGAAGAAATGTCATGAAATTTTCTTCTTATTACAGCTATTCAGAAATGAAAATAGAAGGTGGAGAACCTTTGGCCTTCCAGATATTTGGGACTTTACCTCCAAGAAAGTTTGGCTGGCAGGACCAATGGTAATGCCTGATGAAACTAGGAAAAGAGGAAAGACACAATACAAATGGGCAGACTCAAATAAAACTAGGCTCTGCATCTGCAAGACCTGACTGGGACTGCTAAGAAGAGGGTGTCTTGAAGGTCTTTTGAGCTGCATCTACATTGCAGAATTAAAGCAGCTTGAAGCTGCTTTAACATCCATGGCTCAATGCTATGGAATTCTGGAATTTGTAGTTTTGTGGGATGTTTTGAGAGAGATTTCTTAAATTCTTGTGAGCCAACTTGGGTCCATTTCTGAGAGAAAGGTGGCATAAAATTAAAAATAAAATAAAATATTTAGCCTTCTCTGTCAGAGAGTTGTGGTGTCACAGCAAACTGCCAACTCCAGAATCCCATAGGACAGAGCCAAGACAGTTAAAGTGATGTCAAACTGCATTCATTCTTGCAGTTCAGCAGCAACCCCAGTCATGGAGCTGATTTGATGGTGATTAACAACAGCAAGAACAACAAAAGGATTCTGGGAGCTTTAGTCCCAAACCATTGGTAGTCCAAAGCTTCACCAAAACTACAATAGTATAACTACTCCTTTCTAGATTTTTTGATACCACACATGCTTTAGTGCATTTGTTTTGTTCACTCCATGTTGCCAAGTGTTGAGAAATTCCAGGGGCCCAGTTCCAGGGGCCTTTGCAATAGAGCTTGGAAATGTTAATATTTGGATCATAACTCCTAGAATCCCAGTGGCCAGTAGCTGTGCAATACTTTTTTTTACAATTTACTTTTTCTATGCCCTGAGGTACTCCATAATAACAGTAAGCACAAGCAGGTACATTTCCCCCAAGATGTTACCTCCCCAAACTACTTTTTAAATTATCCAGTCTCTCACCCAACAAAAGGAACTTCCAAAGTACTAGAGTGATGAACAATAATGTGTCTAGCCCTCTCCGAAGTTGCATAGTTTCAAAGGCACATTTGAATGGACACTGTTGGTTGTTGCAATGATGCAATTACTGCAAAAATAAAATCTGTAATCATGATGTTGTAATAATAGTATAATTGTGATGTTGTAATTCAGGTTCACAACACTGTAATTGCTGAACAGGATGCCAGCCATTTTCTCTGATGTGCTAATTTTCCCATACAAGGAGACTGGTTACATTTTTTAAAAAAATAAAGCACAATAAAGCACAAAACATCACCTTTTTTTTTTACTTGAGATAGTTCATTGAGGACTATGCCTTCATGTTATTTCTGACTTATGGTGATCCTAAGGTTTATGTATGAGGGGGTATCTTAAAGTTTTAATTATCACCTTTTAAAAAATTGATAGAAAGTTTGTTTTGATTTGTAGTTGTTAACTTATTTCTATGTAGTCACAATCCAGATTTGCATATTTTCCCCAGTGTTTCTTGATCCTCTGAATACCTGATATTGTAGAAGTTTTCAGATTGCGACTTATGAGGGAGTATCGTAAAGTAATAATTATCACCCAGAAATTATTATGGTATATTGATGACATTTTGTCAGTGTCACAATTGGTCCCTAAGTGCATGATATGCTCATTGCATTCTTTATTTTTGTGATAGGCTGCACCAGAAGTGAATAAAGTGTAAAATCTTCAAAAGGTACAATCTGTAGACTTCTACAATAATGGTATTCAGAGGATCAAAAAACGCTGGGAAAAATGTGTCAGTCTGGATGGTGACTACATAGAGATAAATTAATAACTACAAATCAAGACAAACCTTCCATCAATTTTTTTAAAGGTGATAATTAAAACTTTATGATACCCCCTCATATCAAAGGTTTTACTGGGGCTGAGAATGTGTGACTCTTCCAAAATCACCCAGTAGATTTCCATGGCTGAGCAGTGAATCGAACCCTGGTCTCCCAGGTCATAGTCCAATGCTCTAACCACTATATCATGCTGGCATGTGCTTATTTTTTATTTATTAATATATTTATATCCTACCCTTCATACAAAGACCTCAGGGCAGGGTATAATACCATCAATTTAAATAGTTTGAAGCAGTCCGAAACCGCAAGTGTGATTTAAATAGACTAGCAATATATTAAACTATTTGGGAAGTTAAAACAGTTTAAAGCCAGTCAAAACAGCTTAGGATAATTAAATTTTAATTTAGAAATAAAACCATGAACATGTGCAGATATAGATTAAATGAACCTGGCCTCAAAGGCTCTGGCATGTTTGGTGCTAGAATGAAGCCAGTATTGGCACCCATTGGGCTTTTAAGGAGAGGATATTTTTACTAGGATACCACAGCAGAGAAGGCCTTCTCCCCTACCCCTACCCCCCCGCCCCAATGTACACACACACATACATCTTACAAGTGTAAAGGTCCCAAGCTGTTTAGAAATTTAAATTTCACCCTGAAACATTTCACAGAAAAAATGGGGACACAGAGTATGGTTAAGCTGGCAGAAGCTATTGATGAAGAAGTGCACACAAATTAGGTAAGGCTGCAGCAGTTTGCTTCTGCATAATCCTACGCGGAAAATTAAGAACCCATCTCATCTTCCCTTCTCTTTTCTTCTCTTCCCTTCCCCATCTGTCTGGGTTAATTTAGTACAAACTACTTGTGTACTTTGAACTCAATTTGCAAAAATTGAAGTAAACTGAGAACAAAGTGGGAAAGTGGGAGGAGGAGAGAGAACCTGGAATATTTTAAAAGCAACTGAAAAAGTGGGAAGTCAGAGGATTAATTGGGACTGTCCCTGCCAGTTAGTGGATATGCTTTAAATAGTGTCACCAGCACCTTGAATTATGATTCAAAAAGCATATTGGCAATGACACTTGGTCTTAATGAACATTTTTAACCAACTTGTAATGAGAGGTCATGGGGAAAGCTCTGCAGTAACGCAAGAAAGAGACTTCTACATAGTTAGGAGTGACCAGGAGTGGGGTGAGATGGTAGCAATGGCTTTGAGCTTTTATTACCTTTTTGAAAGGATCTTGGCGAGGCCAGCAAAGTCAGGATGACAAACACTAACGAATGCATGGCATATGCAATGAGAACAGTGTGACTGCCAGCAACCTTTCCAAAACTGTCAGCACAGTCAGCACTCAGCGTCCCAATTTCATGTGCTTTGTTTTCAGCTAGTTATTTCATTGCAGTCATCATTATTGACAGGGCCTGATGGATAATTGGACAATAGGCAACTGATAGGGTGGGGAGGGGTGGAGAGGCAATAAAGGTCTGAAAAACTGCAAAGGTTAGATTGCAATGCAGGCATCAAAGATACCAAGAAAAAAAGAACAAAAATGTCTCTTTTCTGAACAGCAGTTCAAATGTGGCGTTTCACAAACAGTGCCTTTGACTGCCAAACAGAAATAATGAAGATACTAGTTGGGGATTAATCTTACAGCCTTGCAGCCAGCTGAAAAGATGTTCCCTAAAATGAAATGGCAGATTATTCTGAAATGTACACAAAGAAATTGTGAAAATGAAATGGGGGCCAGGAAAGGGGGGGAGATGAAAGCTTGTCTCAGTGTATAATTGCTTGGCTATTTTATAGCAAAAACAATTTAGTGTAAAAGGTTTTGTTTGCTTGCTTGCTTATTTTAGTTTTAGTTTGTTCACTCCACAACAATGGAAGGCCATGAGCCACAGGGATCAGCAATCAGTGATGTGATGCCAATGCTTAAACAGGGGCACCCTCCCATAACTCCCGCTCTTCTTCTTCTTTGTCGTACTCTTGCCAGCCTGTGATAAACCACTGCTTGGATTTGGAAGGCAAGGAGATAAAAGGGTAAAAATCCTTTCATTTAAAGGAGAACTGCTGTTTCGTATTGATAAAACAAAGAAGCGAGGCAACACCACTTGGCAAAGAGGTTTTTGTTAAGTGCATTTGCTGGAAATGTTGATGCTTTTTGCTGGAAACGTTGATGCTTTGCTCCTGAAGTCTCTATAGAGTGTACTGATAGCATTGAGCACTAGCTTGGCTTTTTGTCATGCCTTCCTCTGGGATAGCAACAGTACAAGAATATTTGGGGAGGGCCTCAGGACACCTGCAACTCAAATGGGGCTGCTTCAACCATTCTTACTGAACTATCATTCTGCCTAGACAAGGTAAGCAGCAAACACTCATCAGACACTGGAAACAAAGGAAATTATTGCACCGGCTGTTTTCTCCCAATCTGGGCACGGGATGAGATCATGTATAAATTGATGTTATTGCACAGCTCTGTGCCCAGATCGAAGGCATCCTGTTCCTGACTGGGACTTCTCCCGTACTTAGCAAAAAACAGTACTTTTCCACTCATTGCAAAGTATAGGAGAAGTCCCATTCGGGTACAGGATGCCTCCGATATGGGCACAGAGCTGTGCAATACCATCAATTTATACATGGCCTCAGCCCATGCCTAGATTGGAGGGAAATGCCATGTGATGATCATATAATCATAAAGTTGGAAGAGACCACAAGGGCCATCCAGTCCAACCCCCTACCATGCAGGAAATCACAATCAAAGCATCCTCAACAGATGGCCATCCAGCCTCTGTTTAAAGACCTCTAAGGAAAGAGACTCCACTACACTCCGATGGAGTGTGTTCCACTCTTGAACAGCTCTTACTGTCAGGAAGTTCCTCCTAATATTGCGGTGGAATCTCTTTTCTTGTAGCTTGCATCCATTGTTCCA
Source organism: Urosaurus nigricauda (assembly GCA_034509955.1). Classification (NCBI taxonomy): domain Eukaryota; kingdom Metazoa; phylum Chordata; class Lepidosauria; order Squamata; family Phrynosomatidae; genus Urosaurus; species Urosaurus nigricauda. Next base: position 248,689,540 of record JAOEGL010000003.1, read on the forward strand.
GGTTCTGTTCTCTGAAGCAGCAGAAAACAAGCTTGTTCCCTCCTCAATGCAACATCCCTTCAGATATTTAAAGAAGGCTATGATATCACCTCTTAACCAAAGTCTTTCACCCACTCTGTATAAAAGGCACTAAAGTCAGCTTGGAGATTTTGCTTTGCTTTCTGGGCCTTTAGAACTGGACTCTAGCTACACATTTACATGTCCTAACTTGGTTTTGTCAGCTACTGACTCATTCCTGAGTTTCTTGACCTCTGGAATGCTAATTACCTATGTATCTTCTCTCCTTTCCCAGTGAATTATGGCACATTTGTAATTCAAAGATATTATGGGTGGATAAAGGTATCTCATTTCCCCACTCTCCAGATTGGGAGGCAGGAAACAGGGTGCTTTTATTTGAATTCCAGTGACTTTAAAGCACACAGCAGCAACAAACTTCCCCAGTCAAAGAGCAACTATGAAGTTGCAGCTACAAATTCAAAATGCCAATTAAAGGCTGGAACCACAAAAATCAACATATTTTACAGTAAATTTCTTACTGCTAGTGGTTAAGTGTTGGGAGAAGCATTTCAATTGGAAAAAAAAATCCTATGTAAAACAAGAATGGGAAAAATTCAGTAGAGAGATAATTTTACCATTGGGAAGAAGAAACGGCTCTCATTAGGACCTGCCAAAGGTTGGATTCAATCTCAGCTCTCTAAACAAGTTTCTTAAAATCCATCTTCTACCATAAGGGTGATAATCATATGGTCTTTGTGTCCACAAGGAGAAGATAAATGTTCCAGCCTCATTCCTGTGCTGATCTGGGCAAAACATGGGCCAAATCTCTGTTCCAGGGCAATTCTCTAGAGTAAAAAGAGTCCCTATTTGTTCCAAATCAGGGCTCAAATGGCAGAGAATCCCCTGAGCACGTGGCCAGTGTGCCAGTGTAGAGATGGAAGGGGGAGGAACATTGGTGGGTGAGTGAGGCACTGACCTCTTCCCACCTGGAATTTCCAGCTTCCTACCACAGAGCTTTTTCTTTCCCTTTTAAATTAATGCAATTCCTCCAGCCCTGTTGCTTTTGCAAATACACAATCATACATTAGCACACATTAGCCCAACAGTACCATCAGTACAATGCTTCTTAAGATGGCCGTTGCCCCCATGAGCCATAGGGAAAGAGGAAGAGGGGTCTCCTAGGAAGTATGTGGACTGTGCTGCCAGTATTGGCCCATTATGGGTGCCAATTGTCTGGACAGCTCACCCTCTCTGTGGATATGGAAACCTTCACAGGGTTTTTCCATCAGTGTGGACACACCTTGGCTAGGGCTTCTGGGGACTGCAGTACAACAACATCTGGGGAGCAACATAATTGCTACCCTGTTGTACTATGTGATGCCTCCTCATTTCTTGAGATTATCTATGGAGGCTTTCATCTGTATCTCTCTGCTGTCTGAGTTGGGTTTGGTTGAGACATGCTGAGTTTTTATTTTATTTTTATTTTTTTGCAACTTTCTGCTGCAACATCTCTTTCTTTATGAGAAAGTTTCATTTTGTATTTTATTGTTGGTTTGAACATATTGTTTAGATTGTTAAGATCTTAATGGATAGATCAACCATGTGAGCAGCATTCTTTTTTTAGCATGCCAGCTGCCAGTATATCATTGGAACTGATGCTGAGACAGAGTTGTTTACTCCCTTTTGTTGTGATATATGGCTGTAATTGCATGTATATTGGTGCGTGCATATACATTCAACTGGGCACACATACACATGCACACACACACAGAGCATACATTTGTCAGATGTTTTGGCTGTGAACTGTAAGGAGAAAAATCTAATAAGTCAAAAGTCAAGAAAGTTAAAAACAATACATTTTTTGAAAGCAAGTTGTTGATTATTATAAATGAACTCAAATCAAACAATAGGCAAGTCAGAACTATATATCCCAAAGACTTATATGTTAAAAGAACTTCTTTGTGGAGTTTGTGGGTTCATCTACACTGTGGAAATAATGCTATTTGACACCACTTCGAGTGCTGTAGCTCCTCTGCCAAACCCCGATGGTGCCTCACAATACTGCAAACCCCAGTATTCTGTAGGATGGAGCCATGGCAGTTAAACTGGTGTCAAACTGCATTTTTTCTACTGTATAAATGCACACTGTGTCTCTGTCCTCCACAATCTGAGCAAGTTCTCTTTTCTAGTCAGCAAGCTAACTCTTTCCCAAAAACCCAGAAAAGTTTTAGGAGAGTATGGTTATACTTTCTTTCTTCTGAGTAGCTGGAAAGTTTATGAACATTTGTAAAATGCCAGAGTTTGAAAGAATTCTAAGGAATGAGGTCTTACTTCATTATTAGAAAATTGCTCTGAGCCAACAGTGAAGATTTTTTAAAAAATCATGCAGTCTGTACATCCTACACATCCCCCTCCCACTTCATCGCAGCCACAACATTTTGTTTTGTTTTTGCCAATCTACATATTAGCCAAAATCAAGTCAAATTTAATTTATTAAATTAAATTAAATTTTGAAGTCAAAATATTATGTCCTTTAATTTAATAATTTGTTTGTCTTTATGAAACCATAGCACATATACACAAAAATTAAATGATTTTGACTTCATGTACAGAATCATTAGCCTTTCCCTACGTCTGTGTTGTCATGCAAACCTTCTTTCATCTTCTTTAAGAAGGCAAATCCATCTGTTTCAATGTTTATGTAATAATTAAAAGCATGGTCTCCATTTGTTTTCACCCCTATCACATAAAGGTCAGTTGGAAAAATCTATTTTAAGATTTGCCATAAAGAAGCATAATTAACACATCTGCTAATTTGCCAGCTCTTGTTTTGACATTGCTTTTTACATGGCAAAATACAGAATGAATTCAACTAACATGATATTTAAAAGTGTGGTATAATTAAAACTAATTGGAATTTGATATGGTGGTTTTTGGTTCTTCAGCCAAATTTGCTTAGAAAATACTTGTGTTTCAAACTGCAGCCCTTTGAGAATATTTACTTCCAAAAATGTTGAACTTAATCAGTGAGGCTTACTTCTGAAGAATATGATCAGAACTAAGCTGTAAATATCTTTTGTTAACACATCAAAGAACTGACTAGAAAAGTTACTGAAATCAAAGGACTGACCACATGGACCTATTTATAAATTCAGCTACAATATTCTGAAGAAGGTCAAGTGCCAACCTAGATGTGATGGCAGCCCTTCTCTCTGTGTGTGTTTTAAAAAAAATACCTAAGACATACTAGTGAAAAAGCTAGGGATATAAATAATAATTGATTTTTTTTATTGTGTCCTCAGTAAGAAAAGGTGCCTCAGCACTGAGAATCTTGATTGAGAAACTGGTCAACTGCAATGAGATTTTCCCATTGTGGGACAATTTTGCACAGCAAAATTCTTCTCCAAACAAAATGTTATTTTTTGTGCAAATGAATATTTTGCAAAATTGTCTCAAAATGCCAAATATAAAAAAGCAAAAATTCATGTAATCTTATTTAGAAGTGTGAAAACCTCTGAAATGATTTCTTCTTATATGTGAGAATGAGATAAGCAAAGATCTACATCCCTTCCAGATATACAAAAGTGGGGTAGATAGAGATTGAAATGAGGGAGGAATAGGGTTAGATTCAATCCAAACCACCTCTAACCCACAAACACATCAACAATGCTGCCATGAAATTAGGCAAGTGAGAGGGTCGTCCTAATTTATTGCCACCAACCTGAGGCTTGAAAAAGCTTGGATTTGGCACAGACTCAGTTGGCCTTCTTACTGGGCCTGCAGATTTTGGGCCATCATTGCCACTTAGGACTTTGCTCTTGTGTTGTAATCATAAACACCCTTGTAAAAGAGTAAGATCCTCAGAACACAAAAGGACATAGCTCTGAGAAAATATGTAAATTCTTATCTGTAGAGGGTCACATGAAATTTCATAAAAGGAAAGTTTCCCGTCTACTTTTCTCTTTTACAGCCAAAAGTAAACTTGAGGTCAAGATGGATGAAACCAATTATCTTGGATGTCTTGGATGAAACCGATTATCTAGATCCATTTCAAACTGGCTTTAGGATGGGATTTGGAGTTGAGATTGCCATGGTTGCTCTGGCTGATGACTTTTGTCTAGGCATCGACAGAGGTACTGTGACCCTGTTGGTGTTACTAGACCTCTCAGTGGCTTTTGACACAATAGACCATCACATCCTCTTGAATTGCCTGAGAGGACTAGGAATTGGAGGCACTGCATTGCAATGGTTTTGTTCCTTCTTCTCAGGCAGGTTCCAGAGGGTGGTACTTGGGGACAGTTGCTCTGCAAGAAAAGAGCTTAATTGTTATGTCCCATAAGGCGCCATCCTGTCCCTGATGCTTTTCAACATATATATGAAGCCACTGGGAGAGATCATCCAGAGGCATGGGACCGGGTGTTATCAGTACGCTGATGACACCCAGATATATTTCTCCATGTTTCGGTCATCATGACTGACTTCAGATGGCATCTCTCCTCTCAATGACTGTCTTAAGGCAGTGATGGACTAGATGAGAGAAAACAAATTGAAGCTGAATCCAGATAAAATGGAGGAACTTATGGTTTCAGCCCCAAACCCAGGTATTGGGATACAACCTCCAGTCCTGGAAGGGGTCACACTCCCCTCAAAGAACTGTGTTCGCAGTCTGTGAGTGCTACTAGATCCATCGCTTCAATGACAAATGAGGTGAATGTGACTGTCAGGAGTGCCTGTTATCAGCTTCAGCTAATATGCCAGCTGCATCCTTTCCTGGAAGCCAGGTATCTTGAGCCCATAGTACATGCACAGGTAACCTCATGCCTTGATTTCTGTAATGGACTCTACATGGGGCTACCCTCATGCTTGGTCCAGAAACTTCAATTAGTTCAGAACATGGCAGCCAGACCTGTCTCTGGTACATCCAGAAGAGACCATATAACACTGATCCTAAGATCACTTCAGTGGCTGCCCATTAGTTTCCAAACCCAGTACAATGTGTTGGTTATCACCTTTAAATCCTTTAATGGCTTGGGTCCAACCTATCTTTGGGACTGTCTCCTTCCATATAATCCTCCCCGCACACTCAGGCCCTCAGAGAGGAACTTGCTGCAGCCTCATAAAACAAAGCTGTCCATGACCTCCCAAAAGACCTTCTCAGCTGTCGCACCCAGATTGTGGAATGGCCTGCTGGATGAGATCCATCATATTACCACTTTTTAAAAGCTGTAAAGACAGATCTCTTCTGGCAGGCCTCTCCTGAATAGTCTTTCCGGCTATCAAAGAACTTTAAGAACTCCGACCGTACATTAGTCACAGTCTGTAGTTTGTGCTATTACTGTTGTTGTTTTATGTGTGTGTGTGTGTTTTAACTTATGTTTTAATTCTTACATTATTTATTTTAAGGGGGGGATTGAGGGGTCTGAATGTATATTTTTAATCTTTGTAAGCCGCCCTGATTGCATTTCGTAGAGGGGAGGGATATTTATTATTATTATTATTACTATTATTAATGTGTAAATGGTAAATGGTGGTAAGTTTCTGTTTGTGTGCTGGGGCCCTTACAATGGTGAAAAGAAAGACCACAGGGTTGTGTGTGGCCCAGGGGTTTCAGGATCCCCACTCTGTTTTAGCATCTTTGTGAATATTTCTCCTATGTGGCCAACCACACAAATTACAAAACTCTACTTCATAAATATTAACAGCATTAATGAAATCAGGCAAGGCATGACACCATTTTCCGTACCCATTTTCAAAGAAAATATTAGTACATGCTACCATAGATTGCATTTGCTTTAGCAAATTTGCATCTGACTTTCTGAGCGGTAGTTCCAAATTCAGCAGCACAGTGACATACACATTTCTCTTGATCAGGCAAGAGATAATCTATTTTAGGTAATCATTGGCATTTGGCAACCTGCTTACTCATTTCTCAATCTATTTCTTTCTAGGAATGGCATTTATAATGCAGCATGAAACATAATTCTGCTCCTTATCAGTGGAATGATCTCCTGAACTACAGAGATACTCTGCAGCAATGTTACAGTCATATCCCCCAAATAACTTAAAGGGCACAGTATTTTCAGTGGGTTAGCTGTTATAATCTCATTCAGCAAAACCACCTCAAAGAGTCCAGTGGCTTCTTAAAGATTTTATAAATGTATTTGGCATAATCTTTTGTAGACTCTCCAGCCCATGTTATCAGATGCAGAAAGTACATCAGATGCACATAATTTGAAGAGGGCCGAAGCCCAGAAAAATGTAGGCCACGTAAAACTTGTTAGTTTGTATAGTGCCACAAGACTGATTACAAATGTAGATCTAAAAAATGCTTTGGGAAGATACTGTATCACAGATATAGCTCTTCATGTCTGTATTGCATTGCAGTAAAGAAGATACTAAGAGAAAACTCTTAGTTATTTCTGTGTATTGGATACACATACACACACACACACTGGAGAATTAAAAATGATTATTTTTCATCTTTTTCAGTGTCCTATTTGCTAAATGTCTTCTCTCCTGCCCTCAGACTCTCAACAAGGTTTTTCAAAAACAGTGTATTTGAAGAAAATTTTGTATAGTCATGTTTTATTATTCTTCTCATTCCAGCCTCTCAGGGCTCTGAGATCCTCCTAAGAGGACCTCCCTCAGTCCTAACACCTCTGCAGACACATCTAGTAGGAATGTGAGACTGGACCTTCCTGGTGGCTCAGGGGTTCGCTAGCAATGACTTTTTAATTTAGACAGATTTTTGAGAAGTGAATGTTTTAATGAAAGATTTGAAGATATAAGGAGATCCATAACTTAAATTTTGGAAGAAAGGTTGAAAACTGATATATTGAACAAACAATTAGCACCAGTTCTAATGACAATCTAAATTGGGAGCTGTTTAAAGAAACCAAGGCGGATCTTTGGATGAGTTGAGATTTAAAAGACACATGTATGAGAAATGAAAGAAGAAGGAAATCACCAAAGTAGAAAGACAAATGGGAACTTTTGGCTATATGTTCAGAGCAAGAGGAAGAACAGTGAAATAGTAATACCACTGTGTAGAAATGATGATGAAATGCTAATAGGGAATAGAAGACAGAATTCTACACCTTCTTTGCTTTGGTCTTCTTCTAAAAGGAAAATGTTTTACTTGGTGAAAATGATACAGTAAGGGGATTGTACTTCCAGGCAAGATGGTGTCGAGGGAAGACATGGGTGCAGAAGCTCTGCAACCTGGTCTCCCACAGTGATGGTTCTTGGAGGAACAGGGACAAAACCAACCCATCCATAGCTTCTCTGATAAGTGAAAATGATACAGTAAGGGGATTGTAACCCATAATAGGTAAAGAGCTAGTAGAGGAATACCTACCCTGTTTACCTGAAAATAAGACATCCCTAGAAATCAAGACCTAGTAGAGGGTTTGCTGAATTGCTAAATATAAGGCCTCCCCCAAAAGTAAGACCTAGCAAAGTTTTTGTATATAAATATAAATATAATAATAATAATAATAAGTATTTCTTACCCGCCCCTCTGTAAAACAATCGAGGCGGGGTACAACAAGGTTAAAAACAGATTGCAGATTAAAATAATTCAAGAATTCCATCCCAACCTCCCCCCCCCTTAAAATAGGATTAAATTAATTAAGTTTAAAATTAAATTACTAACAATAAAAGTACAATACAACATAGTACACAAAACTGCAATGCTGGCCACAGCATGGGTAGCGACAAATACAGAGGGGGGGGGGAAATAAGGAGTTGGGAATTGGCTGAAAGATTTTAGGAGCCAGGTAGATTATAAAGTTTCAGGGAAGGCCTGCCGGAAGAGATGCATCTTTAAGGCTGTTTTAAAACAGTCTAGTGATGTAATGAGACGCATCTCGTCCGGCAGGCCATTCCATAGCCCTGGAGCAGAAGCAGAAAAGGCCCTCTGGGAGGTCTGCGCTAACCTAGTCTTCATGGGCTGCAACAGATTTCTCCCAGAGGACCGAAGCGTGCGGGGGGGTTCATACGGGGAGAGGCGGTCCCTGAGATAAGATGGACCCAAGCCATGTAGGGCTTTAAAGGTTAAAACCAACACCTTGTACTGCGCCCGGAAACTAATCGGCAGCCAATGGAGAGCTTTAAGCACAGGTGTAATGTGCTCGCTCCTAGGTGTACCGCTAACAAGCCTGGCTGCCATATTTTGAACTAGTTGGAGTTTCCGGGTTAGGCACAAGGGTAGCCCCATGTAAAGCGCATTACAGAAATCCAAACATGAGGTTACCAAAGCGTGCACCACTGTTTCCAGGTCCCTCTGATCCAGGTAGGGGCGCAGCTGGCGTATCAGCCGAAGCTGATAACAGGCACTCCTGACTGCTGCATTCACCTGACTAGTCATGTGAAGCGACGAGTCAAGGAGCACCCCCAGACTGCGAACAGGGTCCTTCGAGGAGAGTGTGACTCCATCTAGGACCGGAAGATGTATTCCCGAACCTGGTTTTGGGCCTGTAACAGCTAGTACCTCCATTTTGTCTGGATTGAGTTTCATCCTGTTTTTCCTCATCCAATCCATTACCGCTGCAAGGCAGTCATTAAGAGGAGAGACGCCATCTGAAGTCCGAACCGACGATCTGGTCATGGAGAGGTATATCTGAGTGTCATCAGTGTACTGAAGACACTGAGCTCCATGCCTCCAAATGATCTCATCCAGCGGCTTCATGTAGACAATAAATAGCATCGGGGACAGAATGGCGCCCTGAGGGACGCTGCAGTTAAGCTCAATCTTGGAGGAGCAACTGTCCCCGAGCCTCACCCTTTGAGATTTCCCAGAGAGAAAGGACCGGAGCCACCGGAGTGCGGTGCCCCCAATCCCCAACTCCCTCAGTCGACTCAAGAGGATGGAGTGATCTACGGTATCAAAAGCCGCCGAGAGATCCAAGAGCACCAGCAGGGTCACACTACCCGTGTCGATACTCAGGCGGAGGTCATCGGTCAGAGCGACCATGGGAGTCTCCACTCCATGTCCTGTACTGAAGCCAGTTTGAAATGGAAATATATATATACAGTATATAATAAATGTTCATTTTTTTTGTTCAACAATAAATGTGTATTCTTCTTCATGGAAAAATAAGACATCCCCTGAAAATAAGACCTAGTGCATCTTTGGGAGTAAAAATTAATATAAGACACTGTCTTATTTTCTGGGAAACATGGTATCTATTCTGAATGAACTCAGATCTCCCCATGAATGGTTTGTTGCTGGAACATTCCTGCATCTTCACCAGATAAGTCCTGGATGAGCGCAATGTGTCTGAAAATCTTCAGTGCAATTGTGTGATTATGCCCAGGGTATGCCTTTTACTCCCAGCTTTTTTCCCCTGTCTGAAAATCTCCCTTCTCTGAGTGGCTGTTTACAGCTTGGGATCAATACCAAGAATAGTTCCAATTATTAAGCAGTCAGTCTGTGCACAATTAGAATGGAATGCTGTGATAACAATAAGTCACTGTGGGTTTCTCAAAAAGAAGTTATGTCAAATTACTCTTATCCCTTTTGTTCATAGAATTACAAACTTGGTAGATCAAGGGAGTGCTGTGGACATAGTATATCTTTATTTCAGAAAGACTTTTGACATGGTTGCTTTTCTTGCAGGCAGGCTAGTGAACCATGGGTTAGACAATGCTATTGTTAAGTGGGTTTGTAATTAGTTGACAGACTAAACTCAGAGAGTGCTCACAAATGGCTCCTCTTCATCTTGGGAAGAACTGGCTGGAGGGGTGCCTTAGGGTTTTTTTCCCTGGGCCAGTGTTCAGTATCTTTGAAAATGACTTTGATGATGAAATCGAAGGCATGGTTATAAAATTTGCAGATGGCACAAAATTGGGATGGTTGGTAGCTAGTACTCTAGAGGACAGGATTAGAATTCAAAACCCCTTGCCAATTGGAGATTTGTGCCAACACTAACAAAGGGCACACCGAGACCTCAAAAGACCAGGAAGCCCCAGAATTTGTTCCTGCTCTTTCCAATTTTACTTTGGGGAATATTTTTTGTCTGCTCCATTCAGCTTATTTTAATCAAGTGTAAAATCAGAAAAACAGGGGGAAAAATCTGGCAATTTTCAATTAGTCTGGATATGATTAAAAATGACTTTCAAAAGGAATAATTGTAACATATTACATTTAGACAGGAAGAAATGGAAAGCACATATACAAGATGGGTGAAAACTTGCTTGGCAACAGTTCATGTGACAAGGGTCTTACTAGACCATGAGGTGAACTTGAGTCAACAATGTGATGAAGTGTCCCAGAAAATCAATGTAATTTTAGGCTGCATCAACACAAGTTCAGTGTCTCTGTTGAGGGGAGTAATAATACTACACTATTCAGCTATGGTCAGATGTCAGCTGGAATAATGGGGCTCAGCAGATGGACCAATTAAAGTGGTTTCCAACCACTTTGAAGGCAGAATTTTTAGATGATGCATGCCTCCAAAGCAGGTGGAAACTGGACTGAGAATGCACTCTGGGGTTAAGAACCACAGCGAACAGAACCCAGGATAGTTTTACGCAAGGCAGAAGAGGCACATGTGCCAGCCTGCATATAAACACACTAGTGTGAGGGAGGGGCTGTATCAAAAAGCAAAGAAATGAAAGTGTGACAACTCCAGTGGGTGTAATTACAATATACACCAAGCAGACAGTCTAACAAGGGATCATGTAGGGGAACCTTCCATAATTGTGTTTTGCCAATGTATCACTTGCACACCAATGCACCAATATCCTGTATGGGTGGAGCACCACACATGCAACTGTGTGGCCAATTAAAGAGGCAACCATCCAATGGCATGGCATCTGGTTAAATGTGGGAGGTACTTGGAGATCACAGCAATATGTTTGTGAAATAGTGCACAAGTACAGTGGGGAGGCAACAAAGAAATTACCCAGTGGCATGGTCTGATGCTCCCCTGTACAATCAGGCCTTGGGAGTGGGCCATTTGGGCAGTGGGATTTGACCTGCTTTTGGGAAAAGCAGGTTCGAGATGCTTCTTCCTGCCCACCTGCTCAGGTCCACTATGTTATGTTTTGAGCACACTGTTCAAAATGAATATTGACAAGCTGAGACATGTCCAGAGGAGGGTGAGCAAGATAGTAAAATATCTGGAAACCAAACCTTATGAGGATTGGGGCTTAAGGAGCTGGTTATGCTTAGTTGGATGAGAGAAGACTGAGAGGTTGATATGACAACCATGTGTAAACATGTAAAGAAATTCCATGCAGAAGATGGAGCGAGCTTTTTTTCTCCTGCTTTAGAGGCCAGAAAGTAAACAATATATTGTAAACACAGGGAATGATATTCCACAACATTAGGAAGAACTTTTTGATAGTAAGAGATGCTTGTCATAGAACAGATTTCCCAGATAGGTGGACTCTCCTTTGGAGATTTTTAAACAGCAGTTCAATGTTTAGTTCTTAAGAATGCTTTAGTTGTGTATTCCTGCATGGCAGCAGGTTTGACTAGAAGGCCCTTGAAGACTTCCGACTCTCTTAATTCTAAACTGTGGGAGAGATAGGTAGGTCTTTTAGAAGAGAAAAAGCCTATAAAGAAGCTGGAAGCCACCAATCAGCCATGTCATTAGAAAGGGGCCAGATTGGGACTCCAGGAACTCCAGATGTTCCCCACCCCTGTTCTAAATAAAAGTATATTCTCTACATTAAGTTATTAATGTTATATAATGAGAAGCAGCAACTCTGACTTGCTCATGCATGCCTGTCTAGTGTGCCAAAAGAAAGTGTGAAACGTCTCAAAACAATCAAGCTGGGGGCTAAAATTAGGTTAGATATTTTTGCGATAAGGAAATCACTACATGTATGTTCAAACAGAGGGAAAAACTTCCACCTTTATGCTTCTTTGGTGAGCCTTATGAAAACTGACAACTCCTTCCCTTCCCCAATGTTTTCACTCCTTGCACAAATGAACCAAAACAAACAAACTGTGCATGGACTCAAGGCACAAATACATCTCTATGATGTAAAATGAGAAAGAAAAATGATAAAGGATAAGAAGAATCGAGAATTTGCATCCACAGAGGAAGCAACTTCCTACCAATGTTTTTACTTTATTTCAAGGATGGGTGGATTTGTGTTGGTGTGTGTTTCTCGGCCTGGGGTTCCCTTCATTTGCAGAACAGGATAATAAGTTTGCTTACTCTCCAATTGTCCTGATTGGTTAGGGACAGTCCAGATCAATCATCTGTCACCACACCTTTTCAGCTGCTTTTAAAATGTCCCATTTTTTTTCCTCTCCTTCTCCCACTTTGTTCTCAGTTTATTTCAACTGTGTAAACTAAGTTTGAAATGCAAGAGTAGTTTGCATTCAGTTAACTTAGCAGTTTGGAGAAGAGAGGATGGGACAGAATCTTGCCCTTCCTTGTAGGCTTACCAAAAGCAAACTGCTGCAGCCTCTCCTACTTTCATCATGCCATTTTGACTGCACTCTGAAGTTTCTTGGCCACATATGCCTCAATTTTAATCTGAGAAAAGTTGGAGGGAATGAGTTTGGAAAAGTATCATTTATTCTATATAACATATACAGTATGGTTTGTGTGGAACCTAAATATAGGTGTGCAAAACTAGACTGGCAGATTGGAACAAACCTTGCAACCTTCTCTCCATGGCAGCATTTTCCCCTAAAAATGTTACATGGAGGGTCAAGGAGCCCTGATGAATGTTAAGTATGGCCCAGGGGGGATGGAAGACTCTCCAAATAGAATGGAAGACTTTCAGTAAAGCATTTTAATGCACACACCCCTTTCTGAATCAAACTTACTGCATGCAACTCTAATACTTTGATGTAAAAATAAACTTTAATACACTCATATAAAATCAATTGAAAATAAAGCTAGCAACTGTCAAATTGAATTTCCAATTTATCCATTCATGTATCTTTATTTGTATTTATTAATTCACTAGATTTAGACTATAGTTGTATACTATAGATTTATTCTATAGAGTTATCAACAAGCTCTCAAAAACCTTATTTTCTCTGTTTTGTTCAGTTTTATAGCTAATTATTCAACTAATGATATACAGTTTTATACCTAATTATTCAGCTAAAGCACAAAATGAACAGAGACTGGTTAGGGAAGTAAAACGCAGCAAAAGGGTTTAAAAGAGATATATTTGAGACAAGAGAATGACCAAGAAGATAGTGGGGTAGCTTGTCAGTCAGCAAAATGGTAACAGAACACAACAAAAACGCAGAACTACTCAACACCTAATTTGCTTCAGTACCCCCCCCCCCAAAAAAAAGTGAACAGCCTATTTCCATGCAGTAGCAGAGACTTTGGCAAGAGATCTGGACTGCAAATCAAGATTGATAGGATGTTAATCAGGAATCACCTAGATAACTTAAATGTATTCAAATATTTACGGCCAGATGAACTACTTTCCAGAGTACTAAAGGAACTTGTTGATGCACTCTCTGAACCACTTGCTGTCATTTTTGAGAAATCTTGGGGAACAGATGAGATGTTAAAGGACTGAAGAAGGGCAAACATTGTACCTCTCTTCCAAGAAGGCAAACAAGAAGATCCAGGAAACTACAGGCCAGCCAGATTAACCTCAATACCAGGAAAAAAAATAGAACAGCTTATACAGGAGTCTGTCTGCAAGTATATTGATGACAATGCAGTGATCACTAGGACCACCATGGGTTTGTCAAAAATGAAGCCTGACAAACTAATATTATATCCCCTTTCTTTCTTTCTTTCTTTTTTTTTTTTTGGCCAAGCTCACTAGTTTAGTAGATGATGTCATTTATCTGAATTTTAGAAAAGCATTTGAGAAGATCCCCCATAATATTTTGATTAGCAAACTGATTAAATGTAGAATAGATGGATCTATAACTGCTGGGAAAACAGCTTCAAATTGGAAGGAGGTTTTTAGTGATGTGCTTCAGGGTTCTGTCCTAGGGCCATTCTTCTCCTCCTCCCCCCCTCCTCCTCCTCCTCCTCCTCCCTCCTCCTCCTCCTCCTCCTCCTCCTCCTCCTCCTCTTCTTCTTCTTCTTCTTCTTCTTCTTCTTCTTTGTATCAATGATTTGGAATGGAAGGATTCTACATTTAGGCCAAAAAACAAAACAAAAAAACATATGCACAAATGTAGGATGATGGCTGTCTGTCTGTCTACATGGCAAGGGGTTGGACTGGGTGGCTCTTGTGGCCTCTTCCAGTTGTATCATTCTATGATTTAATGACTACATGTGAAAAGAATCTTGGGCTTATTGTTGATCATAAATTGAACATGAGCCAGCAGTGGGATGCTGCAGGAAAAAAGTGAATTATATTTTGACTTGCATTATAGAAGCATAGTTTCCAAGTCAAGAGAAGTAATAGTCTCCCTCTATGTGCACTGGTCAGGCCTCATGTGAGTACTGTGCTTAGTTCTGGGCATTTCATTTTAAGAGGGGTATAAACAAGTTTGAGCAGGTTCAGAGGGAGGGCAACAAAAATTAAGGGGAGGACAACAAAATTCAGAGGAGAACAAAGAAAAAAAGAGGAGAGCAAAACCTATTGGGAGAGGTTGAAGGAACTGGGCATGTTCAGGTTGGTGAAGAAAAGAGTTAGGGGTGATAAGACTGCACTCTTTAAATACCGCAACGGCTATCACAGAGAAGAGAGACTCCATGACTCGACAATTCCCCAAATTCTGTTGGTTATGGATATGTAACATGGCACAGGACTTCAACCTTAATCTGAAGGACCATGGTTCTATCTTAGCTGATTGTATGCATTGAGAAGCCAACTTTCTTCAGATAGCTGAACAGTCTGCCCAATACTAGCTTCCAGATTAAATATATAACAAGTAAATCATACTGCTTATATAGCCATTTGCCTTACTTTCTAAAGCAAAGGAGAAAAGGTCAGTCTGATCTTTTGCTAATCAGCCGTTGATAGTGGCAGATGGCTGTTAGCCTGATAAAATAAATGCTTGAGACTGTTTTCATTAACTTCTGTTTCCTTTGCTGGAATACAAATCAGAAGATTTGGCATGTTCATCAGAGAGGACAATATAATTTTTCTCCAAAATATGCCTCTTTAGCCCTTACAAAAATTCATTTGCTGGCACCTCAAGTGCTTCACATAATATAGCATACTTCATTTTCCAACATTGCTCAAATAAGCTTGCTACTATTTGGGTATTTTGTCTTACATTATTCAAAGGAAAACCCTGAAATTCTTTCAACATTATTTTCCCTGGGGAAGTCAGCTCCAGCTACACTGTCACTGCTACTGTTCAAATTTTAATGTACCACTAACAGTGATTTAACATATATTTTATGCTAATGGCATGGTAATATCCATCCAGAGGTGAGGATTCTTGATAAATTCAAGCCCTGCCAATCATGGTATGGAATAGACCTGATCACATCTCCTACCAGATCCAAACCTCTGATCTTAGTATGGATCAGAATATATTCTTTGGATATCCCTGAGATTGTGCAATTCTATTAATTTTGCAATTTATTTCTTGATTCAAAAATAGTTTAAAAGTGCATTTTAAAATGCATATTTTGTACAAAATGCATTCAGAATTGTGCAATTTGAGAGAGAAAAAACCTTTAGAAATGTGCTTTGAACCATATTCAAAATTACATATCTTTCAATGTCTACAAAGATGCAAATTTTCATTTTTTAAAAACAAACACACACACAAGTCTAGTGATTCGGGGAAGAAAGGTATTTCTGAATGAATATATGCAAAAGTAACAAGGACTGACTTATCTGATTGTTCAATTACTTTAAATGCCCCTTCCCCAAATATATTATTTGTATCCATTTTACTCTAAACACATCATTTTGTATAAATGGTTTAACCTAAAATGCACGGTTTCATTATTAACTGGATTTTTTTAAAAAAAAGTTGAACAAGTGTAAAACGCCAATTGTAATATCTTCCAATCTATGTTTTTCTTTGTAAACTGTGAATCATGTTGGCTCACGTACAAATGCAGAATGAACAAAATCCTATGTCAGTTCCTAGTGGGGGGAAGTACAGCTTTAATTGGTAACAAATGTATCTCTGTCCACTTTGATGAAATGCTTCAAGTTGCTGAGTGAACTAACTATCTTGTCCCAAGACAGACTGTCAGCAAGCTCACAGTGACAGCCCTCACTTCATATAATCATAGAGTTGGAAGAGACCACAAGGGCCATCTAGTCCAACCCCCTGCCATACAGGAACTCACAATCAAAGAACTTCCGGCAGATGATCTTCCAGACACTGTTTAAAAACTTCCAAAGAGGGAAACCACCTCTCTCTGAGGTAGTGGGTTCCTACGCGTCTTACCATCAGGAAGTTCTTCCTAATGTTTAGATGGAATCCCTTCTCTTTTAACTTATTATTATTATTATTATTATTAATGTTTATTTATATAGCACCATACATTTATATGGCACTTTACATGTGTCATCAAAACAGTACGTAACCTACCAATGACGAACACTCTAAAAATAATAAAATATAAGCTATACAAAATTAAGCAAGTTATGCAGTTAAAATACAAACCGTAAAAACAACTAATACATATAATCAAATATAAAATTATAAAACAATATTAAAATACAGTTCCAATTGCTTTAGAGAACGAGAAAGTCTTTAATTTGGATTTAAAGCTAGCAAGAGAAGAGGTAGTCTGCAGATGTTCAGGGAGGCAGTTCCAGGAGTACTTGAATCCATTGCTCCATATCCTAATCTCTGGAGCAGCAAAAAACAAGCTTGCTTCATCCTCAGTACTACATCACAGATCCTGGAACAGGAAGGCTGGGGTGGGTACTTGAGCTTTTCCTAAGACTAGGCTAGGAAGTCTGTCTTGTGCACACTTGTTGGGGGTAAGCTGCAATGAACATATGGTGGGGGGGGGGGTGTTTCTAAGTAGAGATCATGCTTATGATAGTATTCATGGATAAGAATGACTGAATGGTAATGGATGGGAGAAATACTTTGCCCTTGCCCTGACTGTGCCCTCAGGCACTATGAAAACTGTTGTTATGATCAGACTGGAGATTCCAAGTCACAATAGTAGATGGACCATTCTGCTCTCACTGGCCTAGGAAACATCTATGCTCTTTAGTTGCTTCATTAAGATGATGGTGGGCTTATCACCTGGAAGAGGAGGCTTGGACAGGGGAGATTTCAGCAGCCATTTTTTTCTTTTTTATACTAAATAAATAAATAATATTTAAAAGCCCACTGGCAGGATATGCATGCAATCCTGTACTCCTGAACAACTGGTACATACAAGTATATTGCCTCTGATACTAGGGGATAATAATAATAATAATTATAATAATAAAACTTTATTTATATACCGCCCTTCCAATGATCAGGGCGGTGTACATCGAGTTCACAAGTTAAAAACAATACAAAACAGTAAAACAATATCAGCCTAATACAGCTAAACAATGGCAGTGCTCAAGCAGGCTCGTAATGAGGGAGAAGGATGACAACAAGGGAAGCACAATCAGGGGTAAGCCTGCTTAAATAAGAATGTTTTTAACCCCTTCTTAAACTGGGTGAGAGAGGTGGCTAAGCGGAGCTCAATGGACAGCGAGTTCCAGAGTCTCGGGGCCGAGATAGAAAATGCCCTCTTAGTGGTGATCGATAGTCTGGCCTCTGGAACTCTTAGTAGTTGTTGCCTGGTAGATCTGAGTGTGCGGGGCGGATTATGTGAGGTACTCTGGGCCCAAGCCATTTAGGGCTTTATAGGTAATAACCAGCACTTTGTACTGAGCCTGGAAGCGAATAGGCAGCCAGTGAAGATCTTTTAGCACCAGTGTTATATGGCTGGCCCTGGAAGCACCAGTGACCAGCCGTGCTGCCATATTCTGCACTAACTGCAGCTTCCGAGTGGGATACAAAGACTGCCCCATGTAGAGCGCATTGCAGAAGTCCAATCGAGAGGTTACTAGAGCATGTACTACAGTTTCAAGGTCCCTCCGGTCCAAGTAGGGGCGCAGCTGGCGTATTAGCCGAAGCTGAAAACAGGTGCTCCTGACCGTCACATCCACCTGAGAAGTAAAATGGAGCAACGAATCGAGGAGCACCCCCAAGCTGCGTACTGTGTCCTTTACGGGAAGCATGATCCCGCTCAGGACAGGGAGAACCTATCAAGAATACTTCCATTTTCTCTGGATTCAGGCTGAGTAGCAGCAATTAACCAACCCAACTTCTATCCAAGATAGAAACAGCAAATCCCACACTTTAACTACATTCTGGGTATTTACTTTTAGCTGTCTAGAATTTCCCATATTCAGTTTCAATGGATGGCCTTGGTCCTTGGGTCCTAGGATTATGATTATATCCCTTATTTTTCCTAAGCCAGTTGTTCGTAGCCTTTTGAGGGATTCTGGTTCCCTTTGAGAATATGATGAAAGCATGGACTCTCCTTCCTCCTCCAAAAAAGGCAGACAAAACAAAACAAAACAAAACATAATTTCTATGAGCACTTGAAAATATCAAAGTTATACCTTAAAATTCACTATGGCAGGGCAAAAATGACAATAACAGGAAAAATAACATTTTTGTAAATAGTTCCTAAACACACTGATGCCTCTCCATGAACCCTGTGTTTCTTGTCCTAAGCTAAACAACCCCCAACATTGCAATCTATAGGCAAGTTGCTTCAATCTTTTGGTCATTTAAATTATATTTTCCTGCATTATTTCCATCTCTAAAAATGGTGCATTGACCAGAAATATCCACAGTATTCCAGATCTAGTCACACTATGGATTTGTAGAAAGGCAGTATATTAGCAATTTTATTCCAGATTCCCTTTCTAATAATACTCAGTTTGGAATTTGTCTTTTTTTACAACAGTCACTCACTGAGTTGATATTTCAGAGGTATCACCTATGATCCCCACTCCAGTCTCTTGGTCAGCTAATAGTAGCTCACAGCCTATCAGTGCATATGTGAAGTAGGCAATATATGCTCATTATAGTCATTTTATGCTTGTTTTCACTGAATTTTCATTTGCCTCTCCAAAGTGCATTCTCCCAATTTAGAGATCATAGAATCATAGAATCATAGAGTTAGAAGAGACCACAAGGGCTATCCAGTCCCACCCCCTGCCATGCAGAAACTCTTAGTCAAATCATCCCCAGCAGATGTACTTTTGGAACTCTTTACAATCTCTTTTGCTCTTAATGATGATACTTTACTGTCATCAGTGAATGTGACAATTTCAGCTACTAATTCCAGGTTTTGCATCAGAATGTTCTCTACATCTCAAATATGGTAGATAGGCATATTTTGCACCTTCTTTTGAGAGTATTTTGTCTGCAATCCTGTAAATTCCAACATACCACCACTAATTTTTCCCCAGAAGTAATGTAATGGAGGAGTTGCATTATAGGTATCTTTGCATTCATTTAATAGAGCATTGCATATTTTCCTATTTGCTTGATTTTTAAAAAAATCAGTTTTGTAATATTTCATTTATAATTTTGCCATTGCTTTCATGGTAATCATACTGTTACATGCTTCAGTTACTTCTTGTTGTTACTCTTATTGTTCTTATGGTTTTAATGAAATGTGTTTTGTGTTCTCTTTTTCCATAGAAAGGTTCAGTGAGGGGCATCAGATGGCTTATGGACAATTAAAAATGTTCTTTTTCTCATTATTGTAATTTTTGTCCTGCCATAGTGAATTTTAAGGTAAAACTTTGATATTTTCAAGTGATCATAGAAATTATGGTTTATAGTTTTATATGCATTTTATTGGAGGAGGGGAAGGAATCCAAACTTGCTTTTGTAAGAAGCATATCAGACAGCAGGCAATATTTATCATGTTCTGGCTGCCAATATTGAGACCTCTTCTCTTAAAAAAATATTTCCAGAGAGCCTAACCATATATCTTTCCTACACATCTTCACATCTGGGGAGCCAGTTATTTGTAATGAAAGATCCAGATTTGGCTTTGGGCCTCTAATGACTGCTACCCAATTGACAGTCTAAACAAGGTAAAGGATGTATGTGTGTACAGGGATTGATAAAATTGTAGTGGGGACTGGGATAGGGCCAAATTCAGGATGTTTGGGGGTTGCTTATTTACTCCAAGAACTGTGTAATGTTCTTCACCCTAGCAAGGATTCAGTAACTCTGCTAGAGAGATCATGCTGCTCACTCAGTTGTGTAATTCACCTTCTTCTCTGCTCCCTGGAAAGCTGTGTTTCAAGCAAGCAGGCCCACAGCAAGATATTTTGTGGTGTGTGATTCTAAAGAGATGGAGAATCATTGTAGCATAGCCAGAACAAATACAGGGAGCCTAATATATGTGTGTGTGTGTGTGTGTGTGTGTGAAGAAATTAATGTTACTTTTCACTGAATACTGCATTGATTTTTCTTTATATCTTAACAAGTAAAAGCATTGGAAACATTTTTTTTAAATGCCAAAAATTCTGAAGGATGGGGTATAGTAGGGCACTCCTTCGTCTACAGTCCTGGGAGAAAGAAGGAAAGAGATTAGCTTGATGGGTCAAACCTCTATAAGGAGCTCTCTAGACATGCTGGACAACAGTGCACGATTTTCATTCATTATCATTATTTTATTTAATATTCATTTGGATAACCAAGTGTGGAGTTTGGGAAGCATGTCTGAGCAATACAAATCATGCTAAATTCCTTTTAAGGCTCATTTGTTAGTTGTCCATGTAACAAAATACCCACCAATAGCTTTTCTGTAGCTTTCATTGGGGGACTCTGGTGCTTTTCTGCACCCTGTGAAGTCTGTGCTCTCCACTCAAACTGGTATGGTATAGGTATTCTGCTATCAGAGCTGCCAAATTTCATTCATACAGGAGAAAGGATCTTTATTTTATAAGCAATTATAAATTCAGTATGTAGCGTCATGGACTATTAACTGATTGTTGACCAATCACGAAATAATGAGACCATCTTTATTCACCTAAAACCTATTGAAATGTTTGAAGCATGAGCAATGAAAGTCAGAGCAACCTGGTTTAGCTGAGGCATAGATCTCAGTCTATGAAACCTCTCCAGCTATCCTTGGGAGAAACACCAAACCCTATGGGGAATTCAAAGAGAGTGGCTGCTGTCTTGGATAGTCATTTTGGAAGGTCAGCCTGGAGGGCTCACTCCCAATCCCCACCACTATACAAGAGAGAGTAAGCCCCCAGATTAGCCCCAATGGCTGACTCTTTTACAAGCTCCCCAGCCCCATGTCCCATGGACACAGTTCCAGAGCCCAACCCTCCACCCCAAGGGGTGCCAAGGTATACACTGATCTCATATCTTCTCCCAAACTGCCTGCTAGCTGGATGCTTTTTAATGACATTACCTTGAGCTAATTGTCAAAGTCCCACCAAATCTAGTATGGGGTAAGCAAAAACCCTGAGGTAAAGGGGGGAAATTCTTATCTGTCCCCAAGATAACCAGCAAAGCTCACACTGTGCTGTGGGTGGGTGAGTCACTGAAATCCAGCAAAATAATAATAATAATAATAATAATAATAATAATAATAGTTTATTTATAGCCCGCTCCTCTGTACATACACTCGGAGCGGGGTACAAGTAAAAAAAACCCATAGATTAAAACAATCCCATGACCCGTTTCCAAACCTCCCACCCCTTAAAAATAGATTAAACAACAATGATTAAAACAGTTATTTAAAAACATATAACTACATCCTAACCCTTCCTTATGCGGCCACGTCATAAGTGGGGATCAGAAACATGGGAGTAGGCAGGAAATCAAAGTCTGGAACCAAAGCCGGGGATAAGAATTTCAGGGGAAGGCCTGCTGGAAGAGATGCGTCTTTAGGGCTTTTTTGAAACAATCTAGAGATGTCATGAGACGCATCTCATCCGGCAGACCATTCCAGAGCTTGGGAGCGGTCGCAGAAAAGGCCCTCTGGGAGGTCTGTGCCAGCCTGGTCTTGATAGGCTGTAGTAGGTTCCTCCCAGAGGATCGAAGTGTGCGGGGAGGATCGTACGGGGAGAGGCGGTCCCTGAGATAAGATGGGCCCGAGCCATGTAGCAAAAGTGATACATGAGGGTACTACAGGCCCTTAAATAGCCTCCCTCATGTCCCCTGCATGTGATCTCAAATGGTCTTATGGGTCAAGTGCAAAGCCCACGGAGATCAAGAAAAATCCCTTATCCCACAGCACCTTTCACTATGAAGCTCAGGGAGCCAGACTGTTAACTTTGGAAGGAGGAACTCAAATGTGACTAAGCACGTAAATAAGAAAGTAGAGAAATTCGGAATGAATGGATTCACATTCTTAAGGAAAAAGGAAAGGTGCTAGGGAACTGTTTTTGCAGCCAGACATCTAACCATTGTTTCCCAGTATTAAGGATTTCCATGTCTGTCTTATTACTGCTGTGATGGAAGAAATCTATGTGGAAACAAGACATATCAGAATACTGGGCACTCTCACCGGATATGTTTGAGTTAAAGATGGAATAGTGTATAATCTTCCTCTTCCTGCTTTGATGTCCTCTTTTTTCCACTACCAGATCTATTACCTTTTCTTGTGAAAAAAGAATAAATATTTGTGTGCATTTTTCAAATTAATGCATTAATGGGATTATTAATAGATGTGCCTCTATTCACTAAAACATGCTTGTGCACATTTTAGGTATTGGTTTTTTTCCTAGAGTTTTTTTTTTAATATGTTCATGTTGTGAAATATATATTATTTTCCCTTTCACATAACATTTTGCAATATAGAAATATACATACATCCAGTATTAAGATTTGTTTGATTCTGTACCTAGATTAGAAAGTGTTGAATTAGACATAATCCATTAAATGCGCAGTACAAGGTGTTGGTTTTAACCTTTAAAGCCCTACCAGCCCTGGTGGCGCAGTGGTTAAATGCCTGTACTGCAGCCACTCACTCAAAACCATAAGGTGGCGAGTTCAAGACCAGCAAAGGGCTGAAGCTTGACTCAGGCTTGCATCCTTCCGAGGTCGCTAAAATGAGTACCCAGAATGTTGGGGGGTAAATAGCTTACAATTGTAAACCGCTTAGACACTCCTTAGGAGTATGAAGTGGTATATAAATGAAGCTGTTTGTTTGTTTGTTTGTACATGGCTTGGGTCCATCTTATCTGAGGGACCGCCTCCTCCCATACAAACCCCCCGCACACTCCGCTCTTCTGGGAGGAACCTGTTGCAGCCTATGAAGACTAGGCTGATGCAGACCTCCCAGAGGGCCTTTTCGGCTGTTGCTCCCAACTATGGAATGACCTGCCAGACGAGATGCGTCTTATTACATCTTCTGATTGCTTTAATAAAGCCTTGAAGACGCATCTCTTCTGGCAGGCCTTCCCAGAAAGTCCTTAACCTCCCAGCTCTGTTTGGGTTAAGCTCTCCCATTAACACTTTAACATCTTGACCCTGATGTCTATGCAATGGGTTGCTGTTTTAAATTGTAATTTTTACTATGTCGTTTTAATTGATGTTAGTTTAATTCAATTTTAAGGGGTGGGTGGTTGGGTATGGGTCGTGTATATTTTATCTTGTATTTTTTAATTGATGTAACCCGCTCCGATTGGATATAGAGGAGCAGGCTATAAATAAAATTTTATTATTATTATTATTATTATTATTATTATTATAAATTCTCAACAGAGAGAATATTTCATATAAGCCTACTTATAGCCTCAAACTTGTATCTATTCTACGTAATGAAGCTAGGGCTAAATGAATGTTTTCAAATGAGTAATGAGTACCTATATAATAGCCACCGTTCATTAAAGAAGCTGGCATTCATTTTTTTCACTGGCAGCAAAGGACGTTTGTTACCAATTTTTAATCTTGGGATACAAATGGGTACACTTATTTCTGTTGATAGTAGAAAACCAAAATAGCACTAGTGACTGTGGGCCACTCGGGAACAGTAGAGGTAGAGAGCAGTAGTCAGGATTCCTTGGTGTGTTGTCTCTTTCTTCTTCTGTTCTATTGCTTCTGTATTGATGGATGAATATTCTCAGCCTTGACTTCATTCCTTCCCTGCATCTTTTTGTCTTCTTCTCTCTCAGGACACTCTTTTACCACAGAAGGCTACAAAGCATAATCATCGCAGGACAAAATGTCTTTAGCTGGTACTTATCACACAACACTGTGGCCATCCTGTTGCTGCATTGCATTCCATTTATTATTGTAGTAAACCTTTTTATTGATAGGCAAAAGCCATCAATAAGGTTCCCAATCTCACTGCTATTCCATTACTGCCATTGAAGATTTTCACACCTAGCTGAAAGGTGCCTGAAAGGTGCGTGATATGACCTGAAAAGGTTCAGGCAGGGGGAGTGTCTGAACCACCGGAGCGCTTCTCCCAATCGCTTTACTATCGTCATGGAAATGGAAGCTGCCTCTGCGAGGCTGAATCGTTTGAAAGGAGCTGATTTCCTCTAGACACAAAGGAAGCGTCAAGAGGGAATCAGCTCCCTTGAAACGATTCAGTCTTGCAAAGAGGCAGCTTCCATTTCTATGACAATAGTAAAGCGGTTGGGAGAAGCGCTCCGGAGGTTCAGACTCTCCCCCTGTCTGAACCTTTTAAGGTCGTTTCAAGCACCTTTCAGGCACCTTTCAGCCAGGTATGAAAATCTTCTTTGTGTGGAAGGTCCCTTCCACTACAGTTCTGCTTCTGAAATAGTTATGTGGTATGAGTGGACATAATTCTGCTCCCCTTCTTCTTCACAGTGATTACACTACCAACAGCTTCATGAAGCCAGCTGTTGTGTGTACATTCAGCTTCAAGGTGTTGGCAGCCAGGATTGCTTGTCACCCCCTTCCTCCCAAAATGAAGAACTGCAAATGTGCACACAGCAACCCTGCACTTTGGGAAGGGGTAGCAGCATACTTACACAGTAGTTGACTTCAGGAGGCATTTGACAGCTCGTCCCTCCATTCTTCCAGAAGGCAGTGTTTGGCAATGCAGAAAACTGAACATGTGACCATGAATTGCCAAAGTCATGGGGGAAAGTGTGATAAGAAATTATTCCAAATTGGTATGGTTCCATTCTTAAAATAGTGCAACTCTGGCAGGACAGCAGGAAGACGCGATAAAGTCCTCAGCCATGTAGTCAGAAGTTGAAATACCTATTTTTCCTCTCCTAAATAGGTCATTTGTTTTAATAAACTTTTTTTTTTTTTTTTTTTTTTTTTTTTTTTTTTTGCTGAAGTTATCTTTTGTCGATGATTCCTAGCATCAATTTATCAGTTCCCATGTATGTTAACAATTGCTCTGTTATAGCACAGGAAGTAGAATGTTCACAAAAGGCAAAGGCAAAGATATGGTAGCCCAGGCAACAGATATGCTGAAAGAAAATAGATTTGAAGAAGGGGGTGAAGGAGGGAGAGACAGCTGAGATGAAGATGCTATTCTAGGCTTTAACTCCAGTTGAGCTCTAATTACCAGTTCAAATAAAAATGCATTTATAGCTGCTTGACTTGAAACTTGTCCTGGATAGTTCAATACCTGTGGGAAAAGAAGGAGAACACTTTGAAGTTTATCACACAGGTCCCTGGAATGGGCCTTGTATGTTACAAAAGGGGCCGGGATGGGGACGGAATGAGTGGGGGACACATTTTACTGCACACAAGGAAGTCCCTCATTCTGTTCCCTTCCCTTCCATTCCCCTTCCGTCCCAGAGGAAGGGATTTTTGAGAACTGTTTTGAACAGTTCTCAAAAATCCTCTCCTCTGGAACAGATTGGGAATGGAAGGGAATGGAATGAGTGTGGAATGGAATGGGGACTTCTGTGTGCAGTAAAACGTGTCCCCCACTCATTCCACAATCGTTCCCAATGCCTTCTGTTCCTTTCCCAATCCGTCCCTGTGCGATAAACTCCTGAATGTCTGGAGGTCAGCTGGACATTCTGGGACACAGCACAGGTCAGCAACTGGCATACCATCAAATTCCAGTGGCAACTAAGGCCACAACATTGGAAGAAAGAATTTTGAATGGGAAACCCCATGGGAAGCAATTGATTCTTCAGATTGCATCCATAATTCATAATTTAATTTTGTTAAATTTCAGTGGCATTATTTTTGGGAGCATGCAGTTCACAGCCATATGTTACTCACCCTGATCCATAGAAATAGTTGCCTCTGTACCTTTCTTATAAGTCCATTTTAGCTGCTCTATACAGCTGAATCAGATGGAATACAGAAAAAGGAAATGCCAAGAAATCTAACCAACAAATGAAGAAATTTTAGTTACATGCAATATATATGTTAGCTAGAACTGGGCATGATTCAACACTTCCTCAAAACTGATTCAGTCAGTGAAGTGTAGGTGGCTGAATAAACCCACAGGAAGAGATTAGAGTCATCCGATTTAAAAGGTTAAACACACACACACACACACCTAATCCTTGCATTTATCTTTGGGAATTGGGGAAAAAACACATTTTCTTTTCTTTTGGACAAGAAACAAAATTTTGTTATTCATTGAAGAAAAAGGGAAGGATTAAATGGAAGTGGCCACTTTCCAAGCAATAAGTTGCCACAATATTCACTGGGTAACAGGGCTGATCTGTAACATCTTGCCATGCGCTGAGTGTTCCGTCAAACAGCATTCATTCAGAATGACAATAGGAAGAAATTAACTTCTTCTCTGAGCTGAACATTATAGCAGTTTCACCTTATCAAGGAGTTTAAAGTGGACTACAGGCTGGACAGCAGAAAGTTGGGGGCTGAACAGACCACCCTTAAGGGGTGGTCTGCAACTGCCTCTTTCTTCCCTGGATTGGGGCCATGGCAACTACAAAATGATTACAACATGCCAACATATTCACTGTTGTAATGATTTGAGTGTGGGATAAGACTGAGAGAGACCAGGGTTTGCATCCCTACTCAGCCACAGAAGCCCACCTTGGGCAAGTTGCACTCTGCCAGGCCAAATTACGTTTCTCATAATTGTTTCCTTTATAGTGCTACATAATGGATTCCTCCCATAACCCCATCAGCCTACTTACTACTAAGCAACTATTGGGACCAGTGGGGGTCCATTCCCCTGTCGGTCAAGAAGTGGCTGCCTGAGATTTCTACCTCCTCCCATAACAGTCCCACTATATTTTGTTCTGGTCAGGGTTCATTGGAGTATTGCATCCAATTCTGGGGCCCCTATTCTAAGAAGGATACAGACAAGTTGAAACAAGTCCCCCATCTGCCTATGTAATTGTAATTTTAATTGTAATCTGCTAATTTTAACATATTTTCTCCCTCTTTTCAGCTTTAGAGATTGTATACTCATCCATTTGAGATCTCTAAGAAATTAAATTAATAAAATAAGATAAGCTGTAATGAAAGACTATCTCTTGGCAGCATGATTTGTTTTGCCCACTCATTATACAAGGGTAGAGATACTGTTAGCATTAGTAGAAGAGTAAGAGAAAACACTGTGTTGCATCCATCTGAAAAGAACTTGTCTCTAGAAACCTTTACAGATCATTTCTAAAGGTTTAAGTCCAAGTTTGAATGTTGACTGGCAGCTGATATCGTTCCATGGAATTTTAAGTAGAATACACTCAGCAGGACAGTGAGTATTTTATTCTCTTTCATCTTCACAAAAAGCCTGTCAGTCTCCTTGTGTGGCAGTTTACTAATTCTGTTCTTCAGTCTCCACATAAATGGATTCATTAACACTGAGCATTAACACGAGGATTAGAAATCCCCTGTGAGTTCCTGATCTTTCTAGTTTTTGTTCAGCTAGAATATATATACCATTCCCTGATAGATTTAGGCACTGTCTTTTAAATGTGTGTGTGTGTGTGTGTGTGTACTTATATGTAGGGTGAGGACAGTTCTTTAGATTACAATCCCTATCATCTACAGCCACTGGTTTGTTAGTAGGAGTAATCTTAGCATGTCTATACGCAATAGTTGATAGTTTGCATGTCTCTCTAAAAGTTCAGACATAGTATGTACTCACTGCTTTTCTTATTTATTGGTCTTGGCCAAACCCACTTTTTTTCTGTCTGAGTTACTCTGCAATTAGTCTGCATTTGTTCATCCTCCATTTTGTAGTTTGCAGTTCTCTCTCTCTCTCCTTCATGTTTGAAGAGCACATGTTACAGTGCCTCTTATCATCAGATGCTATATAACTTTTATCATTTTAAAATAAATCTATTTTATATTTTTGTCACCACAGAAGACTAAGGGTGTAGCCCCACGGCAGAATTAAAGCAGTTTGACACCACTTTAACTGACTTGTATTTATCCTACAGAATCCTGGGATTTGTAGTTTGTTGGGGTATTCAGTCTGGTCTATCAATCAGAGAGCTCTGGTGCCTCGCCAAACTACAGTCCCAATCTTCTGTAGAATAGTGTCATAGTGGGTAAAGTGGTGTCAAACTGCTTTAATTTTGTTGTATGGATACACCCTAAGTCTCTTCTAGTTCTCTGCTAGATCTTGTGTGGGGGTGGAGGGTGAAGGAGTGGGACTGGTTTTTGCTCACTTTCTACTTGTGAGTACTAATTGCTCTGCGTGTGAAACAAGCATGGCATACTCAACATGACATGCCAGCTAAGGATAGTAGGAGATATAATCCAGTGCATCAGAAAACTGCGGTACCGTTGGGCATGATTGTCCTATTGTCACTTTTCTCAGTTGATCAGAAAGAGGGAGATAACCAAAAACAAAACAAAAACACACACACACACACACACATTGGTATTAATACCCTTAAGTGTCAATCTAAGGAGAAATTCCAAGGTATTTTTCATAGTGATGTCATATATTACCATTATTTTATATCACAGAATAAGCATCAATTTGCACTCATGCAGAATATGTGATGTAGCACAACTTTTGCTCAAGAAAGAACAAACCATTTGAAAGGTATCTATGATGCTGGATGGCCTGACTTCTGTCTCTCATCCCATCTAATAATAAAGCAATCATACCACGAGAAGAAAGGAATCTAAAAACTAAAGCATTTATTTGAAAATATTTGGACTCATTTCAGGCAGAGTTTCTATACTCCCCTAGTTGTGCTTAATACACACTAATGATTCCCTTATGTTAACTTTGGCAGAAATTAATTTTTTAGAACCCATCATCTAATAAATGCATTACAAAGCCAGGACAGTAAAGAAGATGTTGGGCTCTAATTTTCCATAAATTTGGCAATAATCCTTAATGAATTCATGGAGACTTACTCCTCAGAGCTAATGGACAACAATAGACCATATTTTTTCTTGTTTTGCTTTTTAAAAAGTACAGTTGGCTCTTAACATTTGCGGCTTTGATTTTTGTGGATTTGATTATTTGTAGTTTTGCTAAATATGTTCTTTCTATGAATCTCTAGGTGCTCCAGCACAACTCTGCCAGAAGATAAGCATAGAGTTGTGCTGGAGAATCTAGAAGTACCTAGAGAAAACAATTCTCTAGGCATTTATAGGTCTGGCCGATGTTGACCACAGAGTTACATTGGAGGACCTGGAGATTCATAGAGAGGTTTCTTAGGTAAAAAGAATAGAGGTTTTCTCCACATTTATGGGGGGGTCCTTCACCCCTATCCCCCGCAAATGTGGAGGGACCACTGTATTACAAGCACACCAGGGTAAAATTCCCAGATCAGCCATGAAACCCATTGAGTGTCCTCTGGTAAGTCATATGAAGTAAGCCTCAGGGGAAGGGAATGGCAAGTCTCCTCTGAACAAATCCTGCTGAGAAAACCCCATGATAGGTTTACCTTAGGGTCTCCATAGGTCAGAAATGACTTCGAGGTGAACAACAATGATAAACAGTTCCAAAAGAAATGGAAAATATTAGAGCTGTAGCTGCAATCCTGTTGACCACCATAACTGCACTGGTGTAGATAGTGCCAGCAATGGCATACATGGTGGTGCCATGGCAGGGGTAGAAATGGCCATAGGCACAAAAACATTAAGGAAAAGGATGGTAATGTTGTCACTGTCAGAAATAGGCAGAGAAGCTTTTTGCCAACACTGGCTACATCTACTCTGCATAAATAATCCAGGTTCACACCAGTTTAACTGCCATAGTTGAATGCTATGGAATTCTGGGAATTGTAGTTTGTTGTGGCACCAGAGTTCTGTGACAGAGAAGATTATATGTCTCTCAAAACACGATTCCTAGAATTCCATAGTATCCAGCCATAGTATCCAGCCAAGTGGTATCAAACTGCATTATTTCTGCAGCGTGGATGGAGCCAGATGTGGCTTTGCCTGCTGTCCACTGTATGGACAGCTCTAAAACGTCATCAACAGGATTCAGGCTCTGGGCTTGTCCTGCATTCAGTTTATTTGTCTTAACATCACTTCTTGGATCTTAATACTGATGGAGCTTTAATGTATGCTTATCCTGCTTGGTGTATATTAAGAATATTCAGCTGTCTTATGAATTAAAGTTTTTCTTTTCTAGCTCAGAATAACTCTATTCAGAATTTTACTCTCCATGCAATTAGCATTGAATTAGGGGAAGAAGTGAGATGAGTCAATTGGTCCCACACCTTCTGTCATATCCTTTTAATTTCTCTCTTTAGTTCTTCATACACTGGGGAACTGGATATCTGCAGTAGAGTTTGGGAATAACTACTTACAATTAATTAATTACTTCCTTTTTTCTAAAACAATGGCACAGTAAAAAATATGCAATTTGACCCCACTTTAACTCCCATGGCTCCTTCCAATGGAATCCTGGGATTTGAAGTTTTGTGAGTCACCAGCACCCTTTGGCAGAGAAGGAGAAAGACCTTCTTGGATGGCACTACAACACTTAAAGTTGTGTCAAATTGAATTATTACTACAATGTAGATGCAATGTAGTCAGTGGTTTCAGAATGTTAAGAATATTCATAACGTTTCTTGTTCCTGACAAGAGATTGTTCTGATGGATTAAAACATTTTTAGATTCCAGAAGAGTTTTTACCTCCAGCATGAGAAGGAGACAAGGGACATTTTCCCCATGGTATTTTCAGACTTTTGTCCAAAAATGTCTCTGTACAAAATGGCTCTTTTCCCTTTGTGAAGTGTGGCATGTATAGAAGGATTGGCTGACTGATGGAGAATATTAAATATCTGATCCTTCCAATTTTTAAAAGCCTTTTTTAAAAAAGGCAATAGGGCAACAGCTATTGTAATTGTGCAGATGTGTGCAAGTTGCATGTAAATTGTACAAACTAATTTTTACAAATGTGAAAGGGAGTAGGAAATATGTCACTGTCTCAGAGGCAATGCAGAAAAATTATGCTCATTCTGGCACGCATGTTTTTCTTGTGTTGATAAACCCTAACAAGAAGAATCCTGAAATGACAATAATCACAGTTCAGGACTTATTCTGTGCTTAAGAACAAGATTTTCTGTAGAGGAAACAGTATTTTCTTTACAAGAAATAGTATTTCTGAATAAAAATATTATGTTCAGCTCAGAAAACCCAGCTTCCTGAATTTGTACAATTCTCTGTACAAACAATCATGTGTGAATTTTGCAAAGAATAATCCCAAATTGAGAATTGTCTTCAAAAAGTACACTATTTTTGAAGACTCTCTCACAATGGGAAGAAAACTGCTAAGATTACTTTTTGCTTCTTCCAAAAAGAAATGTAGTGAAAAATTAAATTAGTAACCAAGAGAAAAACAAGAGCTGTTGTTGTCCTCGTTGTTTGCCTTCAAGTTGTTTCTCACTTATGGTGGTCCTAGGTGAACCTATCATGGGGTTTTCTTGGCAAGTTTCTTCAGAAGAAGTTTGTCATCGCAATCTTTTAGATGCTGGCTCCCGAACAAGAGCTTACATACATCCCTATATTACAGTTGTAAATTAACAAGGGATACTGTCACTCCATTTGTGGTGTAATGTGCTGAACAAGACTAATATTACATGAAATGCAAATATGGTATTACCTTTCACAGGTTCCTTTAATTAGAAAAAATTGTGTAATATCAGTAAGCCCAAACTGTGGATAGTTTATGAGATTTGCCTTATCCCTTCCCTGCTTTCTTCCCCTATAATCTTCCTTATATAGGCAATGATTTCATATATTTGAGAGTGAGTAATGGCCTTACTCATTTCAACTGTGAGTAATGATCTTGTAGGATGTGAACTGAGAAATAAACCAGAGAGAGAGAGAGAGAGAGAGAGAGAGAGAGAGGTGGGGGTGAAAGAAAAGAATTACTGAAGGAACAAAGCATAAAATATAAAATATATAAAAAGGATAATATAAGGCAGCATAATTGAAGAACATACAGACAGTGCAGTCTTTGTGAATTCAAAATTCCATATGCAATCATGCACGATGTGGCTATTTAACATCTTCCCTCTAATTAAACAGTAAGAGAGATATTTTAAAAATAATTTGTTGAAACTTACTAATTTGAGGAGAAGCTCTCAGAAGAGGAAAAATTAATTAGTGTGCACAGTGAAGACTAACGGATGACAAAGAGCCGTGGATGAAAACATGTTAATGTCTCCGTTTCTGAGCAATTAAGTATCAAGGGGGTGTGCATTGCTACACTGAATGCTTCTCTCTGTACATAAAGAAAAAAGAACAGTAAAAAAAATCAGCAAAAAATGTTCCATTACTGTATTTTCACAAGATGCAAGATAGGAGGGGAAGCTCTCAAAGAGGATATTGGTACCCACTTGAATGAACAGGTTTCTCAGTGCAAAAGCTGATCTGAGTGATAGTTCTGTAACACAAGTGAATCCCAGTGCCAAAAAAGAAAGAAAGAAAGAAAACAAAAAATAATAAAGAAAACAGAGGCTGTTTTAGTCTGATTTTTCCATTCAGCATTCTGAGTCTGTTTGTCCAACAGCTCCATTGATTGCTAAAGGAAGACACCACACCTGCATTTAAACTTGTGGGTGCTTGCCCTACCTTCTCTAAGAGCTTTCAAGAGCTATTGATAGCTCCTTTAAAAACAGTGAAGTAACCAGTGTTTTGTTTGTCAGTAGCTTAATGTAGCCAAAAGGAAAATAACAATATTCTTGGTAGGGTTTTGTTTTTGTTTCTTTGGAGAAGGGAAATGATCAGAAAGCAGAGTGAAACTATTCTGATAAATATTATGAAACTGTGGGTGATCTTTGTTCTAGCAATCGATAGCTGCTAGGCATGTCAAGAGTGAGTCAACCCTAATCAACTATTCCCACAGTCTTTGTTGTAGAGATGGGCAAATCTGCCAGTTTTGCTTTCTTCCACATTCAGTGGTGTTTTATATATATATAAATTTTTTTTTGATACGTTCTTAACATATTTGCACCCATGATTTGCACTGACTAAATTCTATAGGATCCACTATTCCCTCTAATGCAGGAAAATGGATGAATGCAGGAGGATTTTGAGACAGATGTTTAAAAGCTAATCACTTAAAAGTTCCACCAGAATGTCTGGAGTGCAGGATGCTGGAGAGAAAGAATGAAAATGGTCATCTGGGTGTTGTAGCTTTCCTGGTATACCCTATGGCTAATCTACACTTGTGTGTGGGAGCATTCTGCCAACCATTACACTTTCCAGAAAGACTATTGCATACCTTCTTATGCAATGATAGGAAAAATAGTTATAAGCAATAGTTATTAACAGGGATTATATTAGAGTAAAACTGCAAGAAGATTTCACTTTCTCTTACCATTTTTTAAAAAATTCCATTTTCACTGCATCAAATTTATCAAGAAATTTATTTATTTATGCAAGTTTTTATCAAAAATCAAACTGAATAAAACTCTTACCTATCCTTATCTGTGACTGCCTCACAAATCAAAGAGCCAGTGGTGGTTCAAAAGTTGAACTGTTTCATACATATTTATCTGTGATTTTTTAAAAACATGAAGCTAGTGGAAGATATCAGCAAAATACCCAAATTTCTCCAAGAATCCCCCCCCACACACACACACAACTCATTCTATTCTCTCTTTCATGTCACTCTTCTTATTTACTTGTTAATTTACTTCTGTGTGTCTAATGTTAGGTTGGGCATTCTGGATTCAGGGTCCTCAAAGAGTGAAAAGATAAAAGCAGAGGATTTTATTTTAAGAAAGGGCTGAAGGGATGGTAATGGGAAGGACTGAATTTGTTACCAACAGTGGCCTAAATCCAGTTGCTAGTTCCAGCTAGACTATACTTACAGTGGAGATGGATTTTATGTACATTTTGAGTTACCATTCAGCAGTTCCTTGAGTGAATCTGTTTAATTGAGTCTAGCAACTACATTTAGTTCCCAGTGTTATGGAATATAACTCCTCTTTTTTATATTTCTACATTTCAGACAAACACAGTGATTTACTGACTAACAAAACCTACATGTGAAACGCAAACACACATTGAATGTCACATCTGAGTTAGGCTTGACTAGCAAATATTTGCACCACAAGCATTCACAGTCAAGTCAAGTCAAGTCATGTGCTCCACAGATTAATTATGCAATCTGGAATGAGAATGGTATCCTATTATTGAATATTAACTCTCTTCATGTGTGCAATAAACACTTATTTCTGTCCATACTTTGTGTGAAGTAGCTGCTCCTTTTGCACATTCTATTCAATGTGCAGACATGGAAGTGAAGTCTTCATCCTTTTATATGATTCATTTATATGTAATGTAGTTGTGAGTAAAGCTAAATGTTAACAGGGTTAAACCCTCTGTTTAACACAGTGTGATTACCAGAAGATGGCTAAAGGAAGGATAATTATATCATATTTATAGAATCCTAGAACTGGAAGAGATTACAAGGACACAGTATTCCAGGAGAGGTCTGACCAAAGCAGGAGTGGCATTACTACTTGTTCTTGACACTACTGTTGATGTAGCTGAGAACTGCACTGAATGTTTTGTGATGTCATATCTCACTGTCGATTTGTGGTTTCTGATCTACCTATGAACTCTAGATCTGTTTGCACATATACGAGGTCAAGTCAGGTGCCACTCATTCTATGTTAGTGCAATTCATTTTTATTTCCTAAATGAAAGACTTTACATTTATCCCTGTTGAAGTTTATTTTGTTGGTTTTGAACCAGCTCTCCAATCTGTCAAGATCATTTTGAATTCTGATCCCATCCTATGGGGTATTAGCTGCTCACTACTTGTAGGCCTGGTGAAACCATTCATTGCCACCCGTGCAGTTGCTCCACCTGTGTTTCTAGAATCCTGACAGCTTCCAATGTAGTTGCTGAGCAACAGAAAAGACTTCAGATAAGTCATCCCCACACCTCCTCAGTGTAGCTGCCCTATGCCTTTTTATTACACACCTGGGGCTTGCAGTGTAGCTGCTAAACATTAAGGAAAAGACAACTTCATGTCTCCCTTTCCTGCCAATCTAGAAAGCCCCTATGAGTTCCTTTTCCTCAGCTTCCCCCAATTCATGCTACATTGCAACCATTTTGAAGACCACCTCTGAACCACGGTTATAGCTTATTTGGGGTGGGTGAAGTGGGAAGGGAACACTGCATGAGTAGAGTTATGCCTGCAGTTCTGAATCCACGCTGAAATATACACAGGGCATCAATTTAATACAATGTTTACAATATATATTTAATTACAATGTTTACCCCCACACCAGCATATATTTAATTAAAATAAGGTTTTCTTTATAAATTTGGTTGCAACCTTTTGTGGAATTCACCACTTTTTGCAATAGTGAAAACATCATATCACAAATAAACCCAATCCTGGTCCATTAATTTCTAAGGATTATAAACTGATTATAATGCTAATAGCTTTTGTGGGAATATTTTTAAAGATACTTTCTGAAATGAGCTTCTATAGTACCAGTTTAAAAAGTCAAATGTTAATCTCAAAAGTGCTGACACATAGTTACAGGAAGGGCTCAGAGAAAGCCTTAATTCAGTGTTTTTGATTTCATTGAAAGGTGTGTGATATCTCTTCTGTCTATCTATCTATCTATCTATCTATCTATCTATCATCAAATTATGAAAATCTTCATTACATACATTGATAATACCCAAGCAGAATCAATTCAACTGCATTAATAACTTTCTACAGCTCCTACTGAATACCCATGTCTTTATGAAATTATGTTAGAAAATCGGGCCCATGAAATTCATAATCTTTTTTTAAAAGGAGGAATATAATAGGGGGAGTTGGAGAAGGGGAAAGGGGTTGTAAATTAATTTGTGAACTATGAATTCCAGAAATTTTAAGCCAGCTTCCTGCATCGGAAGTACTCCTCATACTCACTGAAGAATTCTGGGATATGCAGTCCAAAAAGTATCTAAAGGATTCCTAAAAAACGGAGTGGGGGGATAGTGTGAAACCAGGGCCACATTGGCCCTCAGGAGACTTTGGAGGGCTGCACCCTCCTACACACACTCAACAACAACAAAATAATAATTTTGTGCCCCAAAATGTTCCCAAACTCCAGAGGACCATGCTTTTTGGGGGTCCTGGATCCTAGGAGAGGCATGTTCACTCCCTATTTTTTTTTTTAAAAAAATGCCTCTTAAATAGTCTGAGAAGAGAGAGAGAGAGAGGGGGGGGGGAAATGCCTCCATGTTCTACCAGAGATGCCCTGGTAAATGCCCTGGTAAATGCCCTGGTAAATGCCCTGGTTTACATTGGGGGTAAAATCACTTTTTGGTCCTATTTGGTCCTAGAGATGTCCCCCTTCACCATAGGATGAAATATGGTAGCAGTGTTGGCTGGTGGCATCCATTTCATGGGACACTGAATGTATTCTGGGGTTTAGCCCAGACTTTAAAGAGTTTATCCATGGTGCTGAACTATTTTGGCATCATCAGTCCTGTTTTGGTGCCCACATGATTGCAGATCCCCAATAGGGGGTACAGAGGCATCAGAATACAAAAAAATCCCTGCAGGATGTGTGGCTCGCCAGCAAAGATGAAATAGCAACGTTGTCAGGCAATTCCGAATCAAACACTATCAAGCAATCAATCCAAACAACAGCCCAAAAGGAAGATCCAAAAGCCTAATCTGGAAAAAAAAAAAAAAGCAACAAGGTCTGAAGTTACCAAGCAACATGAACCAGGACATGAGTCAGGAATGTTGCATCCACCAGATAGGTCAGTTGTGAGCAACATGTTACCCAAGGGATGTTGTCAGAATGCAGCTGTTCCTTGATTAATGAATGTTTGGTTTGTAAACAATCCAACCTCTGTAGCATCTCCTTACATCTCCTTTGTTCCTCTACAGTAGGTACTGTTAGCTCAAATGGTCTTCCTGTTCACAAACTGCCATGCCTTCTTTGCCTTCTGCCTCACTAGCAAGGCACTCTTGCCCCTCTGCCTCACTATGAGCCCTGGAGGTGCAACACAACTTCATCACCTTGGATGGCTCCTTTGAAGTTCAATATAGCACTCAGGCCAGATTCACCACTCTAATTACATGAAAACCACTACTGTCTGGGAATGCTGTTAACAAACTTGCAGGCTGGCTGGGATCATACTAAGCCAAGGCATCACTGATATGAACTGTACTGGGCTATGTATGCTACAGTAGGCATTTTGTTGTTGTCATAACTAACCTGATGCACAGAAGTAAGGCCTAGACAGACCATTGGCTTCATAGGGTGGCTTCATCCCAGAATCTGAACAGCTAGTGATTACAGCTCATGATAGTCCCCCACTTCAGCAGGAATTGATAGACACCATGAAGGCACCTCCATTATTTGCAGGGCATCAAGAGGAAAAGCTGCAGCACAAATAAATAATCAGAATGAAGAATGAATCAGAACATATTATAGATGCTAAAAGAAGAAACACTGAGCACTTGTCCACCTGTTGTCTCATGGTAAGTTGCTGGGAATTCTTGTCAGATGTGACAATTCATTTTTGTCATATATAAAAGTTCATTTATATGTATGATTTTAAAGTGGGGTGTGAGCCACTTTGTGTCCCTTATGGAAGAAAAGCAGAATGTTAGATAAACAAACAAACAAACAAACAAACAAACCAGGTTTTCATCCTTGCAAATTATTGGCCTTTGAATTGGCTCAACTTGTATGTTTTATTTTATTTCCATTTTTAAATTGGCTATTGGGTTTGCTGGCCTCTTGTGACACAATCTGGATTGGCTGAGACTCCCCAGTTCTCTAGATCAGGGCTTCTCAGTTTTTTGTCCTTCAGATGTTTTGGACTCCAGCTACCAGAAATCCCAAATATCAGGGCTGATGGTCAGGACCTATGTGAGTCTAAGTACCAAACAACTGGAAGACCAAAGTTGGAGAACCACTACCCTAGGTTATCTCTGTATGACTGGAACTTCTGCTTCTGGCACTCCTGGTACTTGCTGCTTTTGAGTATAGGACAGCTGGACACAGTGCAAGAAGATACTGTATAACCTTCTTGTGCAGTGCATTTACCCAGATGTTCAAGGGCAGCTGGGTGGTTCCCAGGTGCAGCTCTGCCACCAGCCACTGACTGACCACAGAGACATGCCCTGGCAGTTCCTTGGTGTACCTCCATAACAATCTGTTGTTAGAGATGAAGCTCTACTCCACAGCCAATCCAACTGCACTTTTAAATCTGGGGATGAAGAACCAGGCTCCCTTGATCACTTACAAAGCTATGTTGGTGACAAATTCTGCTCTGGTGCAGTTGAAGTTCAATGGGATCTTAGCCTGTGCTCATGCCAACACAAGTATCACTTTCCAGTTAACCAGATGCCTCAGAAGCAACAAGCAGGACTTGTGATAGCAATAGCTTTATGTAGCTTTTGCTCGTAAGTGCAGATTTTGCCAGCAACTGATGTTCAAGTGACATTCAGTGACATTATGCTTCTAAATAGGTAAGTAACATAAAGCAATAATGGCTGGCATGGTCAGATCTATCTTCTATGACACCATGTAATTGCCTTTATTTATTCACTGTCATTTAAGACAGTGGCCCCCAACACATCTTATTGTAGAGAAGCCCATTAAATAAATTATGTTCTGGGTAAAGTAATTATTTTTTTTTTATCTTGAATCACCTGCCAGATGGTTTCATGGAATAAACCTAAATTCTGGTGCTGTATTTAAGAGAAAAGAGAAATAATTCTACCTACTTTTTCTTTATGCACTGCATAATTGGGTATACATCTATCATGTCTAGTGTTTCTTCTCAGTGCTTTGAACAACTGCCAGGTCAATAAAAAAGTAACTTTGCTCTGGTCCTTTAAAAAAAATAAATGCCTCAAATGATTTAACTTTTTGTCATTTGAAAGGTGCTCTAATAACTTCATTCTAATTTTTTTGCACCTTTTCCCAGGTCTGTAGCTCTGATGTCACTATCAATCTCATACTGGAAGATTGTAACCAGCTGGCCAGTTTTATATCAATAGAAGATTTAACTGAGTATCTCAGCTAATGCCTTGGATGAAAGATGGAATGTACACTTTTCATTTTTGTGTATATATATTTGATCTCTTAAAGAAGAACAAAATGCTTTTTTTTTTTTTTTTGCTTCCTTTAAAAGATAATTAATTTTCTTCAAGGTAGCCTTTAGTTCTTCAAATTCACCTTTTCAAGACCAAAAGCACATGATAATTTATGGGTGGTTTTGAAATGGCTTATTTGAAAG
The DNA here is from genome assembly GCA_034509955.1 of Urosaurus nigricauda. NCBI lineage: Eukaryota > Metazoa > Chordata > Lepidosauria > Squamata > Phrynosomatidae > Urosaurus > Urosaurus nigricauda. The sequence continues at coordinate 248,729,027 of JAOEGL010000003.1, forward strand.
TCTAATATTCTTCTTTGTAATAGGATGAAATAGTCTCATTCCCAAATGACATTTACCAGAATGGTAAGTAGTATCATTGAAAGGTGTATTGAAGAAGAGATGGGTTTAGAGAGTAATCCTAAGTATATTTACTCAGAATTAAGTTCCATTGAGTTAAATGCTGCTGCCAAACACATGGCTCCTGACAGCACTGCCGGTCAAAAGATATTGTGCAACTATTCTGTCTTTAACTTCTAAGTGGATTTTCTGTGGAGCGAAAAAAGATAGTAGGAGCAGAAACATGGGAAACATGGGAGGGTTACTAGTGAAAGATGATAATGCTTTGAGGATGCTTCAACTCTGTAAAATTCCATAAATATGGCAAGAGAATTGCACACACACACACACACACACCATTGTCTATACACATAGTGAAAGGATTTACTGTTCTGTTATTGTTCTAGGTACTTTTAGGTTTGCAGCTTCATTCAGGCTTTCTCTGATCTCAGAGTGGAAGGTCCATTATTTGTTCTGATCTCTGCCATGACTTCCTAGAGGTCTTTTGGTTGCAGCTCTTCAACATGTAGACTGAAGAGAAAGAAAAAGAGCTACCTATCTAGGAGCAAGCCCCATTGATTTTAGTAGAATGCAGACTAGAACATGAACCAATAGTTTCAGATTACATGAAAAAAGATTTCACCCAAATGTTAGGAAAAATGTCTTTACTTTAAGAACTGTTCAAGAGTGGAATAGACTGCCTCAGGGGGTGGTGAACTCTCCATATTTGGAATCATAGAGTTTGGAATCTTAGAATTGGAAGTGACACTGGTCATCTAGTCCAACCACGTACCATGCAGGAATATACAACTACAGCACTCTTAAAAGATGGCTAATGATCTTAATAGAGAGTCAACCACTTTCCAAGGTAGTCTATTTCACTGCTGAACAGTTCCCACAGGACAGTTCTTAGGTAGAATCTATTTTCTTATAATGTGAATTCATTGATTCATAATTCAGTCTCTGAAGGAGTAGAAAAAAACATCAAATAGTTAAAGATTTCTATCATTCTTCTTCTCATTCTTCTCTTCTCAAAGCTAAACATACCCAGCTACCTAAGTCATTCCTCATATGGCTTTGTTTCTTTTATCATCTTGCCAGAATCCTCAACAAGCAGGGAGTTGTGTACCTGGAAATATGGTGTGTGAAATGACCAAAGTGGCTCCAGCAGGAATTGGTGCTTACCCAGATTTTCTCACAGCTTTGGGACTTAACCAGGGGTCTCTTTCAACTACAGTTGAGTATTGTACAGTTTCTCTTAGAAAAGTGGAGGTGATCAGTGTGACATTTGAGATGCTGACTTGTAGTTTAGCAGTAAAGGTATAACTGTACAACATTCTAGGAAAAGGGGAATTATAGCATCTACATTTTGAGATAAACAGAGCTTGGAAAAGTTACTTTTTGGACTACAGCCCCGAGAATCCATCCTGCTAGCTGAGGATTCTGGCAGTTGTCCTCTGAGAGATAAAATCAATTTGGTATGACTTCATTGCAAGAAACCCATATTCGCTCATAGTAACCACATCATTCTTTTCCTCTTTAAATCATTTTATTGATTTTCAAAACATTAAAGTATGACAATAACAAACAGCATACAAATAACAATAACAAAAACATATATGATAAAAATAATGACAACAGCAGCAAAAAAACAAAAACAAAACACATAGCTAAAACAATAACTACTAATAAACTGACATTGCTGTTTAATTTTAATCCCCCCTACCATTTTCTAAAAAAGACTTTCCAAGTACACACAGCCTAACAGTTTACTGATCTGTTCTAGAATCTTTCCTATTATGAACCTCAAGCTGGCTGGTTCTCTTTCTTCCCCTTTTTGAAAATGGGGACATGTTTGGAGGTCTTTTAACCAAGAAAGAATTGTCATCTTTCAGGATTGCTTTAACTGTGTAATTCCTGCATGGCAGGGAGTTGGACTGGATGTCCCTGGTGGCCTCTTCCAACTCTAGGATTCTATGTTTCTATGACATTTACTTTTATGAAAAATTTTCAGGAAGACACTTTTAAGAGCCAAATATTATTTTAAAGTCCTCTCATTACCATCAGAGTCCAAAAATTTTGCTCTTATGTTTCGTGTATCAAAACATTTATGTAAAGTTTCCTAGGAAACATCACCTTCAGGTTTCATTATTCACGTTCAAAAGTTTCTTGGGAAATATCAAAATTCAAAAGAAAGAACATTAAAATGTTGCTTTAACAGTATATTATAAAACATCATAATAAAACCACAAACTGGCTTCTTAAACCTGCATATCTAAACCTTTCTGAAGTGTGTCAGTGGTAAGTTGATAATGGTGTTGCTAATCAAATGAACTCAGACCATCTGCTCTTAAGATCTCTAAGCCAAAGCCCTCTTATTGGTAGGATGAGTTAGAAAGAACCTCTGTACCAGCACAGGTTAACACCTGATTCAAGATCTGAAGGTTTCGCTAAAAACCTGACATCCCCTTGGTATAGAATTGGCTGAGAATATTCTCTTTTAATAGTCCAAGCTTTTTAGTGGAGATGCTAAGGTTTTAATTTTTTTAAAAAGTTTCAGGCAGCTATATTGAGGTTATTGTGGAATCTTCAAGCCTTAAAAAAGAGAGAAAAGAAATGGCTGTATTTCAGAGAAATGACCTGCTCAGTATTCAGTCTCTCAGCCCAATAGGTACACAGTAGAAAAAGTAAAGCCTGTGATTGTGGAAGTAGAATTTTCCTTCCTTAATTCTTTCCTTCCAATTGGGAAGGATGAAGCAGCACATCCAGTGATCCAAAACAGGAGGCATGGCAACACAGTGTGACCACATAGTGTTGGCAGATGCCAAACCTAACCTTCTGAATCCCAGGTGATCCTCACCCTTGTCTTAAAATAGTCTTGAAAGGGAGCACCAATTGCAGCAGTTCAGGGATGGGGAGACTCCATAGAAGTAGTGGCATAACTGGAAGGGTGTGGGGTATGTGGATCACATTGGGTGACACCCAGAAGATAGGTGACACTGGTAGGGCCCTCCTCACCCTTCAGGATGGGAAGGGTAAACACACACCCTTGCTGGCTGCTGTGGCCCTGGGTAATATAAATTTATATTATCCAAGACTGGATAATATAAATAATAAATTGTCCAGGACAACTGGGGTGGCTTACAGATTAAAACATTGTATGAAAACCCAATATCCCCATTTCCCTCCCTCCCCTAAAACAAGAATTAAGCAGTTAAACATTAAAAATAATCCAATTAAAATAGACAGTGTGCAATTGGGTACAGAATGTTTGAAGAAGAAATGGTGTTCAGTGTGTGACCGGGTTTACTGTTCAGGAAAGTCCTGCCGGAAGAGATCCATCTTGACAGCCTTTTTGAAGCTGCCTAAACTGTCAAGATGATGGATCTCCTCTGGCAGGCCATTCCATAATCTGGGAGTGGTGGAGGAGGAGGTTGCAGTTAATCTGGTCTTTATAGGCTGCAACAAGTTCCTCCCAGAGGACCTAAGTGCACAGGGTGGATTGTACAAAAGGAGGTAGTCCTGGTGGAGGAGCAGTAGGGGCACACATACATTCTTGCTGGCTGTTCTGACTGAGGTTTTCCTCCCAGGTAAGATTGCTCAGGGCCAGAGGCATAGGTAAGGTGCACACCATGGTGAAAGCCTGTTGGGCTAGCATGCTCTTTTGGCTGCCCTTGCCATCTGAGCAGCACTTCTTCCCCGACACACACACACACACACACACACACACACACAACACTGGGTGACACAAGGCATGGGGACATCACTGCAGGGTAGGGATAGAAAGAATCTAATCTTTCCATTCTTACTCTATTATTAATTGCCCAGTCAAAAAATCGATTCCCAGTCAGTCAAGAAGCCCCATCAGGAAGGACTATAGAACACTTAGACTTTTGTGATGTGTTCTCCTACTGTTTGAACACTCTGAAGTGTTCTGGATGACTTTTCTTTGCAGAAAGACATACCAAGTTTTGCACATACAAAATCCATATGTCTTTTTGAGTAAAATGATCTTCTAGAACACTTGGATACACAAAGAATATTCATTTTCTTCTGAAGCACTGAGAAAACTACAATAAATGTTTGTCCTTGTACACAAGGCTTAAAATTGCCAGAGATTAACATTTCTACTCCAGTGATCTCAGTATCGGTTTTCTGTTTTTACAAAAGTGTGATTTCCCACTTTTTTTTTCAAAATCTGGAAGTGACAGAATTTATCTCCTATATTCAGACACGAAAACAAGGTCCTATGCCTTATTTTAGACCTGTGTTTCTTCAGCTATTTGATATGAGGAGGCTGGCAATTCCCCACCCCATGTGCCAGGGACCAGCCCCATATTTGTGTTCATTGGTTATATTTGTTATCTTTCATATAAGAGGCCCTTCAGAGACTGGCAGTAGATTATTTAAGGGATGGCAGGAATCCACGAACCACTAATTTGGATAGCCTTGCTTTAAAGGAAAATTGCAATTCCTGTAAGCTTCCAGGAATATCAGATATCCTCTAAGAGGAGATGCTGGAGGACACTGGGCATGGGGCTTGGAGGACTCTGAGGCTTTAAAACGTGCCTCTCCTCCTTGGTAAACATCCCCCCTCAAGAGGAGACGCTGGAGGACACCTGGGCATGGGGCTTGGAGGACTCTGAGGCTTTAAAACCTGCCTCTCCTCCTTGCCAAACATCCCCCCTCAAGCGGAAATGCCAGAGGGCACCTGAGCAATGTTTTTCTGGAGGGGGAGCAAGCCGCAGCCTGCAGAGCACCAGTTGGTACTGACGGGCCAGTGTGGAAGATACACAGATCACCTCCTCACCTACCCATTCATGAATATTGTGCCTTCCCTCGCACCCATTCCATTGGTCCCTCGCTTGCAGAGGAGGAGAGAAGAGGAGAGGATGCACCTGGGTCGGCTTCTGGGGCACTGGCCTGGCAGGCAGTCGTGGAAACTATTTTTACCTCCTTAGAACTTTCATCTTTTATAATTGTTTTTTATTAACTGTGATAAACTGTAGTTTTTATGTTTATTATGTTACATGGATTATGTTTTTTGATGTACTGTAATTGTTATCTTTATATTTTTTCTGTCATGTATTATGCTTATGTTTTATTTGCCCAATATAGTTTTGGTGTGGACTTGTGCCGAGGGGTTGAGGAAAGTTTTTTCCATGTACCTTGTTTAATTTGTACTGTTCTTATGTTTTCTTTGATTGCCACTGTATTGATATTGTTCATTGTTTTGTCTGCCTTATATGGCTGGGGGGCTGGGAGGGGATTAATTTGGTTTTTTATTGTATTTTTTTGCTGTACTCCACTGTTGTTAGCCGCCCAGATTCTTCGTTGATTGGGCAGGATACAAATACATTTATTATTATTATTATTATTATTATTATTATTATTATTTTATTTGGCAAGGGCAATCCAATTAATCCTCTGTGATCTCACTTTTTTAACCATTCTTAAAATATTTCTGTCTCTTCTTCCCAGTTTTCACCTTTGTCCTCAGCTTAGTTCAATTGCTGTAAATTGAGTTCAAAGTGCAAATGTAAGTGGTCTTCCCAGTAGGCTCAAGCAAAGGAAAATGTCTGTTAATTCTTACTCATAACTTTTGAAATCTTAAAAACACTAATATAGCTTGCCATGTGTGTGCTGGTTTCATCTTTGAAAAGTTGGAGGTACCTCCTCCTCCTCCTCCTCCTCCTCCTCCTCCTCCTCCTCCTCCTTTAAACTTTGGAACTAATAGAAACAGTGAATAATTTCCCTAAATAAATAACAGGAACAAATTATGTTCGAATAGTAAATTTTAAAGCTCTAATGGTAACATAGATCAGCGATATGTTGGAAGGCTGCACCACTTTTAGCATTCCATATCATTCCTGGAAGTTATAGCCCAAAGACATAAGTGAGGAGGCTATCTAATTCCCATCCTTGGCCCACATTGACAAGAATCAGCTTTCCAGGGTTTCAGACTGTCTTTCATAGGCCTGCATGGATATGCCAGGGATTAAACCTGGAGCTTCTTGATTGCAAAACATCCACTTTGTTACGGAGCTGCAGTCCTCCCTACCTCAGAGTCCAATTCATCTCACTGACAGAAATACCCTATGAGATCATTTTCTTTTTTAAATAAGCTCTTTATGTACGTTTAAGTTTGAATTTGTGTGGGTTTGTGAAATACCACCCAGATGTTAACCATATGCAGCTATGACATGGTCTCCACATAAATGTAGTCACTTGATACTACATTTGAAAGGAACAAAGCTACCAAAGTAGATTAATGGTAAAGTTTTAAAAAAGGAAGGAGGAGGAGAAAGAGAAGGAAATGCAGCAGCTCTGATTGCAGAAAATTAACTTGACATGGTATCTCTCAGAGGGATTAAGCACGTTAGCTTCAAACTAAGAAATACTGTGATAAAACAGCTTAAGCGTGAATACCTTCTAAAGTACAACCACTATAATCAACATAGCAGTGCATATACATATGCTGCATTTATCACTGCTGTACCAGCACAATTGCCCTTTTATATTAAACGTGAGTGCCTAAATTCATATCAGTTGGAAAATAATTCCAAATACCATGGAATTTTCCTAGATAAGCAGAAGTGTGAAATCCGCCCCCCCCACACACACACACTATATATCAGCTTCACAATAATATATAATTTTATAGAATTTAGAGACATAGCTTAAGATGCTCAAAAGGTCATTACTTTGTTAGCAGAAAAGTCCAACCTGTTCTGGCCTGTCTGTCTTAAGATCTGCTTAGTGAGCTATATATAATCATAAAAGAGCAACACATAAATATGTACCACATTATTGCCTTATGGTCTATAGTCTGTACATAACAGTTTTGAATCAAACCTCTGGGATTATACAGGATTTCATTGTATATTCCCAGTTTTTTGCCTATATATACACATAGATATCAGAAACAGGTAACCTTCTTTTTCTGCTGAGTGTTTCATTCCCTGCAGAGTATTTGTAAAGGGCTGCATGTTGACAGTGGACATGATTGAAACTAGCCATTGAGGAAATTGTTGCCCAATCTAGAAGAGCCCATGCCCTTACTTTCTTTTCAATTTCCATCTGTTCTTCCCTTTTCCTTCCCCACTGCTGGGGAGGAGGCAGAAAAGTCTTACAGAGGACTGAACTGGACCCCCTCCAATGGTCCCAATTTGACAGGGACACTCCTGATTAATCCTCTGACATACCATTTTTTCAACTGCTTTAAAAATGTTCCAGTTTGCCTTTCCTCCTCTCACTTTCCCCGTTTGTCCTCAGCTTAGATCAGTTGCCGTAAACTGAATTCAAAGTCCAAAAGTAATTTGCACTCAGTTAACTCAGTGCTGGGCGGAGCAAGAGAGGAGGTGGTAGAATCTTGCCCTTTCCAGTAAACTGAGCTGAATGCAAACTGCTGCAGCCTCTCCTAGCTCGGATGTTCTTCATCAACATTTGATGTTGCTTGGCCATTCTGATGTTGCTTGGCCACCTGTGTTTTGGTTTTCATGTGTGAAATGTTGGAGGGTATGGAACTGTAGAGAGCCAGCATGGCATACTGGTTTGAGTGTTGGACTGCAACTCTCGAGTCCAGGTTTTTATTTCCAGCTCCACCATGAAACTCACTGGGTGGCCTTGGGCAAATCACATGCTCTCAGCCTCAGGAGAAGGTAATGGCAAACCTCCTCTGAATAAATGTTGCCAAAATAATAATAATAATAATAATAATAATAATAGGTTCACTTTAAGGTTGACATAAGTTGGAAATGACTTGAAGGCACACAGCACATACATAGAACTGGTTGATTGCTAAGATTAGACCAAATTAGACCAAAGACAGCACGAGACCAGGCGGATTGCTGAAGGAAACCTGAAATCAGGCAAAACACAGCCTTATCTTATGTACCACATGATTGTATTTGTTTACAGCCATTTCTTGATCATATCAGTAGTTTGTCATATAACTGGCTGGTTTGGAGACTCCACAACCTTTACAAAATGTCTAAGGCCTGATCTAAACGGGCACTAAAAAGCGCCTCAGTGGCGCCATTAGGGTGTGTGAGTGCGCAGCTTTCACACGCTCACAAACCCAATAATAATAATAATAATAATAATAATAATAATAATGTTTTATTTATAGCCCACTCCTCTGTATCCAATCGGAGCAGGTTACATCAAATCACATCACATCAAAACTTTTAGACGGTGTGTGTGTGCACGTCGAAGCAACTGCACAGCTTTTAGATGGAGCTGCGCAGTTACAATGGTGGAAAGGTGCCAAATGGCGCCTTTTTTAAAATCGCGCTGCAACTGCAGAGCAAAAAAGGAGCAGGGTTTGCCTGCTCCTTTTTTGCAGCAGAGCTTCACTGCGGCATCTAGCTGCTGCAGTGAAGCTCCACAGCAAAAAAAAAGGTGGCGCCAGACCGCCCCTTTTGGGTGGTCTGGAAAGCTCCTAAGATAACTAAATCCTTTGTACTTTATGATGTAGGTATTGTATCAGAGGGTCTTAAGACTATTTCCAGGACTTTTGGAACACACAATTGTAATATTTTAAATATGTTTTAGTGTTTTTAAAGGTTTTATACCATGTTTTTGAAATATTGTTTAATTCTCTTTTAACTTTTGTAAACTAATGTAAAGAAAAAAATATTGTAAACTGCTTTCACTTCCATCTTGGGAGAAAAGTGGGCTATTAAGTCAAATAAATAAATAGTCCAAAAAACAATTATTTTCATGTTCTGGTCAATCTTGCATGATAGTAATACTGTCTCATTGAATAATTATTAGGATAACTTTAATACACATTACAAGTTAAAATTTCTATGTCACCAACTTTATATAGTTGACAATTTCTCCATTTTTGTGTGACTGTAACATGCAAAGCAGATTACATTTGGCCCGCTATATCCATGGATTCAATTATCCACAGATTCAACTATCCATATCATTATCCACAGATTCAACTATCCTCAGTTTCAAAATATTCCAAAAAATATATACTTTCCAAAACAAAAAACAAACAAACAAAAACAACCAACCCCCCCCCCCCCACCACCACCACCAAATTTGATTTTATTATTTTATATAGGGGATACCATTTTAATATGCCATTGTATTTAATGGAACTTGAGCATCCATGGATTTTTTTTTGGTATCCTCAGGGGATCCTGGAACCAAACCCCAGTGGATGCCAAGGGCTCATTGTATTTAAAAATGAACAAGACAAGAAGTGAGAGGATAAAATTAAGACAAGAACCTCTTGTTTCTTGAGGTTAATCGAATTCCAAGTATTTGGTTTGGTTTTAATTATTTTAATTTAATTTCAATAACTTTTTACTTTCATGATCAAAACAACCCTAAAATAATTTCAACAGGTGTGTGCAACATAACCAGGATAAAGAAGAACAACAGCCATCCATTAAAGATTATGTGAGGCCCAATTGGGGAAGAAAAGAGGACGATTGCCTCAAATATTGACATGCACAGAGTTGACTGTACTCTTTATCTCTGCTGCATAACTTCTTTTTATAAAGAGCAACATTGATACAGTTTGTCTAGGACATAAATGCCTCTATTAGGTCTCACAATATATCACCACAATGAACTAGAAGAGTTCTTGAATTGCTGCATGTATGTTTACAGGTCTCCAATGAGTAATCTTTAGATGTGTTTGTCCAGGGAGGAAACTGTGATATGGTTTAAGCTGATTATAGGTTCGAATTGTATAGCTGATTGTATAATGGCATTTGCCACAGAACATTTTGTATTCTCAGACTTTTCAGTTACTTTACTAATCAGTTCCTTTCACACCATACAATTATAGCACTTTGATACCAGTCTAAGTGCTATGGATCAGTCCTATGGAATCCTGGTCTTTGTAGCATTTTTTTTTAATAATCAATATTTAGTTAATGTTATGCTTATAAAGACTGAACTAAAATGGCTACTGAACCGTAGAAAATGGAAAAATCCAAGTTGGCATGTAGAAACTAAGGCTAAGTGAAGGTCCTCAGGAAATGCTAAACAAATAAGAGTACAAGATGCCCTCTCAGGCACTAAAGTGAAAGTCAAAACAGAAAACAATAGATAAGAAATGCAACTCTGTAACTGTGTACAATAGTTTATGATATCATTTTTTTGTTGACAGGAAAAAGTAACTTTTGTAAGGTGGGCTGATGAGTCATAAGTGGATTTTAATTATTCATGTATTTATTGCCTGATTGCTTGAGATTCATTTGTTTAGATTTGAGATTAATCAATAGAAAGCATTTTTGGAGATCCTTTGTGTAAAATCACTATAAAGCTATGTATTTTGTATAATTCTGGGCCTCACTCTTTGGAAACTGAATTTCCACTGGGGACCTTTGCCGGCAGGAAGAATAAACCTGAGTTCTCAGTCAGACTTCTGGGTCCACTGTCTCCTTCACTCTTATTCTAAGAATTTTTATACAAAATAATTCTTAGTAGAATGCATCATCCATTACAAAAGGCCTGGTAAAACAAAACAAAACAAAAAGTCTTTATTTGCTGCTAGGGACAGCATTACTTTTTGGGCTGTAAAGATGTAAGTTTCATTTCCAAAGAAACATAACAAGTGGAAGTAATATAATGAGAAGACAAGTAATGTTTTCTAAGGTTTTTTTTAAAATAAGGGCACTTTTAAGTATTTTTGAATGTCACATGTTTTATGTCGTTCTATCACTCTTAATTTTTAAAGGAATGAAAAATAGCAAAAATACCAAGCAATGCAATGAGTTCAATGGGTTACCCCCCCCCCCCCCCAAAAAAAAATCCCAGTGGTAACAGTAACAGACTACTTTGGGAGACAGTAAATTGCATTTTTAAAAAGAAAATATCAAAGTTCTCCTTACCAGACTGAATGTATGAGATTTACTCATAGTGGCTATTCTGAACATATGCTGTGTAAGTATTATACATATTTTGTTTATACCCTTTTACACTCGTTCATCCACATTTGCAGCTTTGACTTTGTGGATTTGATTATTCATGGATCTTATTAATATGTTCTTTCTAGAAATATCTAGGTCATCTGGTGCAACTCTATGGTCAACTTTAACCAAAAGTTGCACTGAAGGATCTAGAGATTCCTACAGAAGTGTTCTCTCAGGTAAAATCATAGTGTTTTTGTTATTTGTGGTTTTTCCCACATTCACAGGGGTCCTGCGCCCCGAACCCCAGCAAATGTGGAGGGATGAGTGTATTGTTATTTAAAGTATTTTTTACCCAGCAATTCTGCTGGAGAAAAAGTCTCTGTCTGTTATTTATAGAATAACAGAATAATGTTCTATTATGTTGTAATGTGCCATGTACATCAATGGCACTATAACAACAACAACCCCTGCAGCAGGGGTTCAGCTAAAGCAAGGGATAATGGCACTGCCCCTCAAATAAAAATTGTGCCCAAAGTGAAACTTTACTTAATTCCCCAAATATCTAGCATTACAAAAAGTGAGAAACTGAAAATTGTTAACACCTAGAACTCTTCTATTTCCTGTGTCCACATTCCCTTGATAACTTTGCCTGCCTCTTTTGCTTTGGACGTCTCAACTATACTTCTAAATGCTCCAATCGAAATTAGTATCTTAACTAGAAACAGCCCTGTCTCCTTCCCTAACTCTGCCTTGTCCACCTGCCTGACCAGCTGCTGAATGACCTGGGCAGCTGGTCGGCCCCACTCACTCTTACTCCTTCTGCCTTGCCCATCTGCCCAGCCCTCATGGAAAGGCTGAGGTGGCTGGACAAATGTTGTTGTTGTTGTTGTTGTTGTTATAGTGCCATTGATGTACATGGTACTTTACAACATAATAAAACATTATTCTGTTATTCTATAAACATATTTCCATAAGCGTTACTTAAACAAAAATACTACAATACAATACTAAAATACAATAATTAAATGCAATAGTAAAATACAGTAGTAAACTACAATGCAAAAAAAGAAAAAGAAAAAAAAAAGAAAAGGTTACACTCACAAATATAAAATACACAATAAATACACAAACGGGTGGGGTAGGAAGCAGACAGCCCTACCTGCCTTTCCACTCTGCCTTGCCAGCCCACCTGGCCACAGCCAGAAAGACCCAGTCAGCTCAATGGGTGTGTGAGGCAGTATTTTATTTATTTATTTATTTATTTTTAAGGATGTATATCCCACCTTTGTCCCATAATGGAATTTAAGGTGGGTTGACAGCTGTGCCCCCTTGCCTCTCTCTGCCTCACCCATCTGTCTAGTTGAAGCTGGAAGGACCAAGGTGGCTGAACAGGCAGGCAGGAGAGCCAGTGGACAACCTTGCCTCTTTTCTCTCCGTCTGCCTTGTGTACCCACCTGGCCAGACAAAGAAAGATGGGGTGGCTGGACAGGTAGGTGAGAAAGGAGGCCGGGGCAACACTGAAATCCCCTCTTTTGCAGCAACTTCCTGGTGACCACCCCACCAGGTGTTCAACCACCTTCTAGGCTTTCACCCAGGGCAGTCTGCACCCATTGCACCCTGCTATTGATGCTCCTGCTGCAATGCTAGAATTTGAGGGCTGAAGGAAAATTTATTTGAGGGCAGAGTTCATATTGGAGGCAATGTTCTCATTCCTCCCCCTCCCCAGTGTAGGTACACCCCTGGTTTACAGAGGTCAGTAATAAGTTCCTATCCTGAGTCTTACAATCTAAATGACAAAAAAAAAAAAAAAAAAAAAAAAAAAAAAAAGGGGGGGGGGAGTGTCATGGACAGGAAGAAGGAAAAAGGCAAATTTAAGCACAAGTTCACAATTTGTCATTTACGACGTATGGTGACTCTAAGGTGAAAACCATGTCACCTGCCAAAGGTCACCTAGTGAAGTTCCAGGACCAAGGAGGGCAATAAACCCTGGTCTCCAGAGTCATAGTCCAACACTTAAGCCACCACCCCATGAATCCAGTTGCTTGGCTTCAAAACTTTGAAGAAACCAGAAAGTTTCTACATTTTCTTGGAAGCTAAGTGGGTTCAGCCCTGGTTAGTATTTGGATGGGAGACTGCCAATGAATACCAGGTGCTCTGGGCTATATTTTAGAGTAAGACAATGGCAAACTACCTTGAAGTATTCCTTGCCTAAGAAAATACTAAGAACTTCATGGTGTTGTCATATATTGTTAGACAGTTTGAAGGCACATACAGAAACAAATCCAGCTGTTACTGCCAATTAAAATTGACTGTTGAATCAATAGGATTTACATAAGCTTTACATAAGATCTGCAATGAGATTTGCATTGATTTTCCATTCAGCCATTGATGCAATGGGTCTACTCTCACTGGGACAGTTATTAGATTCACATCCAAATTCTCAGAAATGTTCATTCTGGCATGGAGAAAGAAGGCACACTTCATACAATTAACCCTTTGCAAGCTGACAGATAGGACCAGATTTCTTCTTCTCTTGCTGTAAGTAAACCCTATGAAATTTGTAGGGTTTCCATAAGTCTACAAGTCAACATGAAGGTATATAGGGCATTATCAGATGATGGAAATTGGAAGTTATAATGCAATGGCAATCTGAACACAATCATGGGGTTTCACGTTATTGTGTGAGAGACTATCACAAGCTTTTTCAGACAATGGGAAGCAATTTCAGGTTGTTTCGAATGCAGCATCAATACGAAATCACATAAATTTGGTGAACTAGAGAATTCACAAAATTGTGTTCATTTCCAAACTGGCCCCACTTTCCTTTCTTTCAAAATTGAGAGAAATTCCTCCCATGTGATAATGTCCACACACAAAGTTCTTCCAAGGGGTGAAGCTTCCCAGCAGCCCTTGACCTCTAGCTGATGGGTGAAAGCAGCTCTGCAGTCTTCAGGAAACTAAAGAAGATGAACTAAAAGATCTGTATTTTAAAGATTGTCAGAAATATATAAATGTATATGTTCTACAAAAACAGCAACAGAATTTGAGGGAGGGGAATACACCGTCTGGACACTGTAGTCCAAAAGATAACTTTTTCAAGCTCTGGACAGCAAACAAGGAAATCATGCCTACATGAAAAGATGACTTGGCTTTCTTAAAGCTTGTAGTTATGACTGAGCAATTAGCAGAAACAGCAAGAAAAGTGATCTAAAGATTTCTGTGAAAAAAAGAGGAAATGTATATGATTCGGTAGTTAAAGGAACAGGCGTTATTTTCTTCTTCCCTGAATAAACTCAAAGCCAACATGACAAATGTTCCCAGTCTGCAGTAATAAACAGGTTTTAACATTTGAAAAGCTCCAATGAATAGACTTCTAATCAGCAGAAACCACAGAGATGAAGAAAGACAGAATCTCTCTTCTTATGTTACATTTGTGGTATGGGAAGTACTGTAGCATGACTCCTTCCCACACCACAAATATAACATCAGAAGGCTTAAGACAACTACTTGTTCCAACTAGAGTAAACCCATTTGTCTAAATTCAGTTGCTAGTCTTAACAAAAGTAGACCCACTCAGGCAATTGGGTTTACATAAGAGTGGAAATACCATTCAGCTATTGCTTTAGGGGGTCTAGAAATTATGTGGAGTCGAAGGCTTTCATGGCCGGCATCCATAGTTTTTTGTAGAAACTATGGCTGAAGATGCCAGCCACAGATGCTGGCGAAACGTCAGAAAGAAACTCTTTTAGAACATGGCCACATAGCCCGAAACCCCTACAAAAAACTCTAGAAATTATATTTATGTCACTGAACCAATGGGACTTGTTAAGTCCGCACTTAAATATAACATCAGAAGGTTCATCAGTGGGTCTTCACTAGTTGGGATTCACAAGTGTATTTTGCTCAGAATCTCCAAGACCAAGAATGAAGAGGATAGGAGCTTCATCTGTAACATGCAAGTTCCCACTTGTTCTACTTCAGACCTTTAAGTAATTGGTTTGGTGTGGAGATTGCAAACTTATTTTAGAAGCTCTGCTCAGACCTTCATATTGAAGGTGCAAAGGTGAGTGGGTGGGGCCGATATGGGTGGCATCCAAAAAGGATGCTAAGGTAGGCCAACATGCAGTGAGTCCCACTTCATCTTCATGCAATGTTTTCACATGATTTGGACTAATGCTCTCTACAGTGAATGACAGTACAGCAGTTCTTTGTCAGGCAAGTAACATGCATCTACAGTCATGTTTAACAGACTGTAAACTAGCTTTCAAATTATGTCAGTAGGTGCCTGACAAAAAGAAAGAGATAAAATTAGGAAGGTGATAATGTGTTAGCACTCAGGAGCTTGACAGCACTTTGGCTTCAGATGACAGGATAACAAACAGAAGATAACCAGTTAAGCAAGAAATGACGAGCTGCATATTTATTTGGAGAGCAAGCAAGAGTTTCTGTTAAACATCAGAATTTATTGTTTCATCAACTAGGATAAATCCTCAGTTAAATAGATTTTATTTGAAAAAATACAAGCTATCGCTGTAAAGCTAAGAATGCATTAGTTGGAATCCTGTTAGTGTCTTGTTTATGCATACATCAGTTACTCTGTGGAAGTAGCTGAACATTTTTATCTGATGCAGAAAGACTACATTCATCTCAAGGTTGCAAAATCAGAGTTTCACATGGGGTGACATTGTGAATAGATGTGTATACACCTTTGGTTTTCCATTTGGTTTCATTTTTGATGTCTTGGTTCAATTATGCAACATTGCCATTCACACACAAGGGTTATATAGCAAAATTAACACATCTATGTATGCAAAAAGCCCACTGCAGGATTTTGGCCCAAAACAGCATTTAATATCACTGTAAATAAGAGATTCATGCATCTCTCTCTGAAAAAACAATATAGATTAAAAACAGGATTATTGATAGCCCAATATATGGTGTCATGAAAAGCACTTACCATCAGACGTTAGAAAGATACTACCACCTATACAAAATGGCAGGATACATTGAGTCACATACTACAATAGTCATTTAAACACACACACACACACACACACACACACAGGTCTAGGAGTTTAGTGCACAGCTAAATAATCTGGCTTACTTTGACCGGTTTAAATCCTCTTCCGGGATGCAGCCGGATATTATCATGTTATCATATTATCATATACATTCTGTCGCTGATGCCACCTCCCAGCTAAAACCCAGCTCCCAGTTGCACTCAGTCACCTGATTTGCAAAGTCGGGAGCTTCACAGCTTTGTAGATCAACCAGCTGTGTTCGGATTCTAGCTGGGATTTAGGAGGGTTTTAGGCAGGAGGTGGCATTGGTGGCAAAATGCATACAATAATACCTGACTGCACCCCAGAAGAGGATTCAAACTGGGCAAAGTAAGCCAGATCATTTAGCTGTGCACTCAACTCCCTAGTGACACACAGCATAAAAACATGTATCATCTGCAAAAACCTTTTGCATCCACAAACACAACCCGTCTCAAAAGCCCTCACTGAAATTAACTTGGGGGATAATTTTCAATTTCATATATTGCAAAAATATTTTTTTTCTGATTTTTTCTCCAAACCTAGCTATTTTTCAAGCTGGGAACTTAAAAAATCATTCTAGCCCATCCCACCAGCTCTTTCAACCAGCCCCTATCACAACATATGCATACAGTATAGTAAACAACAACTGAAAGTCCACATATTACTCAATATTTAGTTATGCTAAATTACCCCTGGTTTCGTGACTGGCATAGGCCAAGTTTATGACTTGCATTTTTCCTCCCTCAGAATGTTTACTATTGCTGCATCTCCTAGAAGCACAACAGCTCCAGGTCATAGTTTTGATGAGATTCTATCTTCAGGTATTTGGGTCAACTTCTCTGTGCTTCTGAACATGTCTTTCTTAGTATTGACTTTCATAGGTTAACACTTCAAATGCTGCTTCCTTGAACTGTGGTTGCTTTCCATGCTGCAGCCTCACATTTCCTGCACTACCTGAGTTCAACATGAGTAAGGCCATGGCCTTTCAAAACCCATATGTATTTTTATCTCTAACATACCACACATCCAGACTTATATGCAGACATGCTTTAATTATAACAGAGCTTGTAAAAGTCACTTTTTATACTTTTCCTCCTCCCAGAATTCAAAGCTTGCTGGAGGATTTGGGGACTGCAGTCCAAAAAAAGGAACACTCAGACTGCATCTGCACCTCAAAATTAATGCAGTTTAACATAACTTTTAATCGTCATGGCACAATGCTATGGAAATTTTATTTGTAGTTTTGTGAGATATTTAGCCTTCTCTGTTAGATAGCACTAGTGCCACAGCAAATTACAAATTCTGGAGGTCTATAGGGTCGTACAATGACAATTAAAATGGTATCAATTCTGGAGTGTGGCAGCAATGGTAATGGTGGTAAACTCAGGGCTAATTCAAACCACTGTGCTCCAACAAACAAAAGATAAGAAACCTTCATTTGAAACTGACCCAGTTGGTGATTTAATCTATAATTTGTGGACAGAAATCTAGTTCAACCAAGCTGTGTTCCCCAAGACAGAAATTGCCAGGAGGGGCAGGAGGAACACACATGGGACTACTTACAGTTGTTCCTAAGCATCTGCCCCCTGGGCAGACTTGCACTGTCTGCTGCTAGAGCAAGCCCTGAATAAAGTCTCTGTTGTTGTTGTTTTTAAAATTATTTATAAGTAGTATTCCAGGAAGAGAGTCAGCTTGGTATAGTCGTTTGTATGATAGACTAAAAATCCAAAAGAGCAGGGTTCAAATCTGTACTTGACCATGGAAACCATGTTGTTGTATGCCTAGTCATTTCTGACCTATGGTAGCCCTGAGGTGAATCTATCATCTTTTCAGTTTGTTTGTTTGTTTGTTTTTTGCAAGATTTGTTCATAGGTGATTTGCCATTCCCTAGTGTGACTTCCCCAAGGCTGCCCTGTGGGTTTCCATGCATTCAAACACTGGTCTCCTAGAGTCCTAGTTTAACTTTCAAACCAGTACCCCATGATGGATCTCATGAAAACCTACTGGTTTTGCACCACTCCCAACTCTAGTTTGCCCAACCTTTATGATTCTTCCCTGCCCTCCATGTGTGTCCACTCCATGACATTGTGAGAAACTGCCCCCTGGTTTCATGTTTCTGAAATATCAGGGAATGAAATGCTACTGACTTGAAACCCCCATTATCATATCAACAGCAAGAACATAATCCAGTGGGCCCTTATTATCCATTGGGATTTGATTCCACCTCCTGCCCCATGGATACCAAAATCCACACATGCTCAAGTTTTGTTATATACAATGGTGTTAGTAAAATGGTGTCTATGGAGACAACAGGAGGATTGGAACTTTTGCAATAGCCAATGGGAGTGAAGCCAAGAAAAGGTGAGGGCTGCTTCCAGGATAGAGTATAAAACAAGGGACAGAGCGGTGTTTAGAGTAAGTTAGGGTTGATGTTTATTGTGCCCTGAGGATTGAAGAGTTGTTGAGGTAGGATAGGCTGCTGTGCAGGGCAGTTAGAAATAATAATAATAATAATAATAATAATAATAATAATTTCTAGCCCGCCCCTCTGAGCAAGCAATCAGGGCAGGTTACAACAGAGGGGATTATACACACAATAACAATATACATGCATTAAAAAACAAATGGCAATGCATTAAGCAATAACAATAAAATCAGATAGCAATTAACAATAACAATAACTAGGAAAATACATAACAATTATAGCAACAAAAATACATAGTAATTTAAGAAACAGTAAAATTAGCAAAGCAAAATACATAAAAATTAACAAAGAAAAAATACATTGCAGTTATAGCAACAACAACAAAATACATATTAATTATAACAAAAAATAACCAAAAATAAAATAAAATCAACAAAGCAAAATACATAACAATTAACATACCAAAACAAGTAAAAAGAAAATAACCCCCATTCTCAACCCCCCATCCCAATCCTAGAAACAATATGAACTATATACAATCTAAAAAAAGGGGGGTGGGGGAGACAAGACTCCTCCTTAAGTCCAGGAGCCCAGGCATGGGAGGAGCCCAGGTAGAAGGAGACCAAACAAACACTGGACTCTTTCATACAAGGCTAAATTGGAAGTATAATTTAAGGTCAATTCGAATGCAATCATGGGTTTTACGTTATTGCAAATTAACTCTTCGCACGCAAATTCGGGCAAGAGGGAAGCCAATTCGAATGCAATCATGGGTTTTACGTTATTGCGAATTAAAGCTTCGCATGCAAATTCGGGTAGGAGGGGGTTATTTTCGGGTAATGGGAAGTAATTCCGAACGGAGCAGGGGTTCATGTAAATTCGCTAAACAAGCGAATTTACATGAATCCGCATTGGCTCCATTCGGAGTTGGGAGAAATTCCTCCCCGTTTGAAAGAGTCCACTCTCTCAGCCAGTCTTCACTGGCAGATGTTGGAAAGAAAGTGTTTTAGGTACCCAAGACAGGGATAATTAAATTGTGGTACTGTCCAACGTGAGATATAGTGCTTGGTGACTTGGTGACAGCTAACCAGAAGAGTTAAAAAATTAATAAAGATTCTGAGATATTTAGAGGCAAAACAATCTGGCAATAAGAGTTGGCTTGGGGGTGGCCACATGACCTGACTCTGCCCCCAAGCCAGAGTCATGCTGCCCACCCAATCAGATAGCTGGCAGCATGGGAACACTCTTGTGGTGCAACAATTAGACACTGCACGGTGCAGGCATGGAGAAGAGCTGTGGTGGCAGCTAAAGGGGTGCTCTTTCCCCAGTGCAAAGAGGAGCTGCTTTCTGCTGCTCCTTTTTGCACTAGGAAAAAGCCACATTGGGGCTGCAGTATATGGTTGCCGTGGCCCTGATCCATCTCACAAAGGGGCAGCATCATGCCGCCTGTTTAGGCCTGTCTGTTTTCTGCCTCAGGAAACATATATAAAGTCATAAGGAAAGAATTTCAAAGAAAAGTTAAAGAAACTGTTAAACCATGTAACTAATGAAGTACTTATACAACATATCCATAGTGAATACCATCCACTAAGAGAGATACTGTATTCAGCCTGATTTGTAAATAAATTTATTACTTTGTTTCAACAAGCAGTTGTCTGAAGTGACTTTAGAAACATATTAAAAACACTACCAACACTGAGAAACATCTTTCAGGTTTAGGACACACTAGATAGTGGGTATGTGGCTGTCAAGGAATAGTTGGTGCCAAGCTGGGAAAAATTTGAAACCCAGAATGTTGACATCTAAAGAGACTTATAGTGAAGGAAAAACTTAAGAGAGTCCTATGTTCAAGTATCACAACGAAGAATTGGTGAAGGAGCGGCCATCACCTTCACATAATTGGTGGCAAACATTAAAAAGAAGTGAAAGGTTTTGATAGATTTTGGCAGTGCCACATTATCACCATCACAATGTCCCTTATATAAAATGGCAAAATCAAGGCTTGGTTTTTGGATTATTATTATTTTTTAATAATTATGAGCCATGGATGACTGAATCTATGGATGTAGAATCTGTGGATAAGGAGAGTCAACTGTACAAAAAACTGTACAAAAAAGACTAAAGCCACAGAGATAAATTAGGAACAGTAGACAGTGTCATAAAATGTGCATTCAAACCAAGCTCATTTTCTATCTGTCATCTGAACACATCTGGATACCTGGATCTCCCAGAACAGTGAGTTCCATAATACAAGCACAGTTGATGAGAATGCCTATTCTCAGAGGTTCTGTGTAGTGTTTAATTAATCACTTCTCTCATTTACTAACCAAATGAATCATGATGGATGGCAGAGTATTAGTATGCTATTAGAGAAATATTTGTTGCTTGTTTACATTTATGTGCTTTCAAATTATATTCAAACTTAACTGAGTGCGGTTAGATCCTGAGCATGGTTGCATCCCCTATTGCTTTATTGCAGCAATAATATATATACTTCAAGGTTATAAAGAAAAATACACATCATCAGTGGTCAGAGGACTTTGCTGCTTTACCTGTACATTAATGATGGTCTTCCAGATACCAGTACAGTATATGGTATTAATGGATATGCAAAATCTACATAATTCAACCTAATAAATTTTTGTCTTATTAATCCTTATTTATTAGCTTATCAGTATAAAGGGAGAATCCAGACTGAAATACTGGCGGACAGTGGAAATGAGGCAGAGGTCTGTTCAGACATGTGGAATCTATGAATAACTAAGATAAAGCAGGGGAGGAATCATATCCATTGAACTCATGCTTAGCTTCCACATATTGTTTTGATAATCTAAATAGTATCTACCTACTGTATATATACACATGGAAGTTCTGAGGGTGTGATTGGGAACTCTGCTTTTCATGGGGCATGTGGGTGGAGACTATATGAAGATAGGACAGGTTCTATTCCAATCAGAGCTTGGAGAAATTACATTTCAAGTTACAAGTCTTTTTTTCCCCTCTTTCTTTCTTTCTTTCTTTTTTGGACTAGAGAAAAAGATATAATTTTGCATTACAGAAAAAGACAAAATTTCAGTTGGGTTCTGGGAGATTTAATCTCCCCAAAGTAACTATTACAGTATATGAATCAGACCTATTGGACAGCAGAAATATTCCAATTACCAGTCCACACATCCATCATCCATAAATTCCCAAACCCTTGATCATTCATTAACTCCAAAATTACAAATAGGAATAAACTCTATAGCTGAACTGTGATGTGTACCTCAGTCCTACCTCACAAGATCCCACCTGATCTTGGATGCTAAAATGGGTCAGTCCTGGTTAGTACTTGGATGGGAGACCACCAAGGAATATGAGGTGATGTAGGCTATATTTCAGAGAAGGAACTGGCAAAAATACTCTGAATATTCCCTGCCTAATAAATCCCTAAGAAATTAATGAGGGTCACAATATGTTAACAGAAGAGGCCAAGGCATGTGAGTGCACACACACACTTCATAATAAAGACCAGCTCATTCTGCATTTCAGACTTCAAAACATGAATAGAGTTTACTGCAGATACCAAATCTTCTTTACTTTGCTTGACATAAAGGCAACATCAAATCTATCATTTTCTTTTTGGTGCAGAAGACAGCTTGCAAAAGGTCACTGTCACTGTGAAGACTGGTCTAATTTTTCTTTTCTTTTTTTCTTTTTAGAAATTATATATACACCTCTTTAGTAAAGTGTGCCATCATGGCATTCACATTCATTAAGGTAGATTATTGTTTTATAATGCCCCCCCCCAAAAAAAATAGATATACTCTTTCCCAAGACAAGGTTGCTTATTACAGGCAAGTAGCACTATATTTACAAAATACATTGTTGCTAAAAGAATACATCTCTCAATTTCTCATTTGTATCCAATCCAAACTTCTAAATTTTTCACTTGTATTTTTAAACCAAATTTAGCTTAATCAGATTTTAATCTCTGTGTTAAGAGTTTTTTAAAAAATGTACTGTGTTTTAAATGTGTTGTATGCCTTGTTGGGTCCTATTTTGGGAGAAAGGTGGCATATTAAACAAACAAACAAACAGATAAATAAGACAATGTGGTTGCCATTATTCAACAATTGGAATTGTGTACTGTTGCCAATCTGCTGCGAATCACCTGGATATCTACCAGTAGATTCCAATCTACTTTTTTTATCCAGAGCTGGAAAGGAGCTGGTTACAAGTACTGTATTCTGAAAGGAAAAGGGGGTGAGGGAGAAAGGAGCCTAGCAGTAAATTTAAGGAGATTATCAAATTTTCTCCTTCACTAGATTTGGGATGTAAACCTAGGTGGATTTTATTGCCCACTGCCATGCCCAGGCATCCTCTACCTGATCCAGGCTTCTTTTGCACTTTTTAAAGAACAGGAAAGTCCCATTCTTTAAAATGTATGGGACAACCTCTGATTGGGTACAGGATGCTTACTGCCCAAGCAGGGGTGGGTGCAATAAAATCTGCTTATTAGTTAACATCCCACTTCTAGTGCTGGAGGAAAAGTGGTGTGATAATCTCTTAAATCTGATTTGTTTAAGCATAGCCTTTGGCTGATTTCAGTCACCTTCTTTGGGCACACCAATGGGGTTAATACGTTCCCCTGGGATCCTTGGGGACCCCATGAACTGACAAAAATGCCAAAACAAAGAAACAAAAATGATACACCCAACCAACACACAAATAAAACAAACAACAGGAGAAATAGAAGCCAACAGATCTGCATCTGTTTTACCAAAACTGGCATATCATATTTTCAATTGATGAATTGTGGAGGCTTCCAGGAGATGTTATTAAATCCTCCTCCTCCTCTTAATTTTAACCAGAAATAGAGCATTTTAGGGGAAATTCAGCATTTGCCGACCCCAAAAGCAGCCCCACCTTTTCCCCATATTTGGTATAACTCCACTGCATCATAATTGTAACTTAGGCTGCTGCCACACTGAAATATTAATGCAGTTTGACACTGCTTTAACTGTCATGGCTCCATCCTATGGAACCCTATGGAATCATGGAATTTGTAGTTTGTTGTGGCACCAGAGCTCTTTGACAGAGAAGGCTAAATATCTCACAAATTGCAACTCCCAGAAAGGTATAACATTCAGCTATGGCAGTCAAAGCAGTGTCAAATTGCATTAACCCTGCAGTGTAGATGGAGCCTTAATGAGAACAGACCTTCCCAATAGTGTGGTGTCCTGCCTCCCCTTTCAGCACCAGATTGGGGCCACAGCAACCACATGCTGTGGCTCCAATCTGGAAGTTTGCTGCTTTTAAAAAAGCAGCAAAATGCCGCTTCTTTTTAGAATGGCAAAAAGCCGCCCTGCCACGGTGGCAGCTTTTCAGTGTTTCTTCAGTGCAGTGCATCTAAATACTGCACCAAAGAAATAGCATGATGCTGCCTGCTGTCTGGTTAGGCGTTCGACATGGTCAGGGCATGCGGCGTGCAGTCGTCATGCCCCCACTCCACCCTGATGCCAGCATTTCTTGCCAGTCTGTACAAGCACTCAATTCCTCTTACAGTGTGTCCAATTTTAAAAGTTGCTTTATTCATTATAGTAACGTGTTCTGACAAAATGGTGGAGGATGGATATAACATAGTAAAAGTGCTGGCTCATGTTGCATCTTGTGGTTTGTTATGGGTACTGAAGTGCACAAGGTGGACTGGAAAAGAGATTATTTTGTGTCAAAGCCAGCAATTTTTAGCATCCAGATTTTTAAAAATAGGTCCAGGTTACCTGAAGTGCTACCGGTATCTTCTCCTCTATGAGCTTCTTCATGTCTTTAGGTCTTCTGGGAAGCCCTTCTATCCCAGCATCCTCACAGGTACATCAGGACCTGTGGGAACATGGGAGAGGGCTTTCTTGACATCTGCTCTCAAGCTCTGGAGCTCCCTTCCTAGACTGACACCCTCACTGATATCCATCCACAGGCAGGCAAAGACTTCTTTGTTTTGGTACGCCTTAGAAGAATGATTATTCAAGGGGAAAGATCCATGAATAGTAATCTGTATCATTTAATTGTTGTTCTCTTTTTAATGGTAATGATTACTTACTTGCAAACTGAGTTGAAAGTGCAAAAGTAGTTTGCGTTCAATTAATTTGGGGAGTGGGGGACAAACTGGAATCTTGCCTTTCCTAGTAGGCTCAGGCAAAATCAATCTTCTCCAGATTCTCCCAACTTGTGTCTTCTTCCTTTTTAATAACTTTTGCCATCTTGATCATACTCAGATGTTCTCAGCCACATATGTCCTAGTTTTCATCTGTGGATTGTTGGAGGGTATGCAGGCTATCTATTGACTCACCCATTCAGTAATTGATAAAATGGGTCTGCTTTACATGGAGCTAACCAATGGGATTACAGCTAATATCCCCTTCCCCTTTGATCCATCTTTCCATCCATCCAACCATATATATCTGTTTTCAATAATTTGCTATTTAGAGAGAGCATAATAGAAATAGAAATCCTCTGCTATTTTGAGCAAGGGAGGGGGTTGTGTTTGATGACACATAATGAATTTCTCTATTTAGTGATGAATGAGTTCTTAGTTCCCTAATAACATACACAACAAAACAGCAAGTCATTTCATGTATGCCTTGTTTGCGTCATTCCCTCCCCCTGCAAAAGGCAGCAGTACCTTAAGATATCTAAGTATCTCTACTTCCTGAAGTCTGCCATAAAGTGACCCTGGTCATAACTCACTAATTTCTGCATGAGTCACAATTCATTTTTTACACAAAATGAAATGTCACAGATTAAAATAACATTCTTGCAAGATACAAGCAGGGCTGCTCCTACCATTAGGTAGGATGAAGTAGGGCAGTGTCCTCAGGTGGCAGGTTTGCTGTGTTATGAAAGTGCATCGGATGTTTAGTTATTTACTTTATTATTGTATTTCTACTGCCAGGGAGGGAGGGAGAGAGAAGGAAAGGGGGATAAGGGCTTGTAGGATTTTCTGCCTCTGGTACCAAAATAACTTGGTTGGCTTTGGATGCTTTGCACTTTGAGCTGGCTGAGTTGGGGGACATGATTTACTGTTTTGCCTCAGGCATAAAAATATCTTGGGCTACCTCTCTATAGAGATCAGGTTGAGAGAGAGAAGATTGAAATTGACTATACCTAAGAGAGGCTACAAAGAATTCAAACTGAAATGGGCTGGGCTCAATAAAGTGTACTTCTATGCACCTGAAGCTCCTCAGCATATGACAGTGGGAGACATAGGACAGTGCCTTTTCAGCACACTCACAAATGCTGCCTTGCCCACTGGCCACGTCTTTTTATGGCCACATATTCCATATTAATTAGAAAGGACACTATGGGTGTAAAGCTGTAAGGGTTCATCCTACAACCTGGGATCATTTTACACTGAGCAATTATAGCAATATGATTCCATGTTAACTGCTATGGCAACATCCTATGGAATTCAGGGATATGTAAATTATGGGTATTTGGAATTTTTAACCAGAGAGAATCATAGAATCATAGAATCATAGAATTGGAAGAGACCACAAGGGCCATCCAGTCCAACCCCCAGCCATGCAGGAACTCCCAGTCAAAGCATCCCCAACAGATGGCCATCCAGCCTCTGCTTAAAGACCTCCAAGGACGGAGACTCCACTACACTCCGAGGGAGTGTGTTCCACTGTCGAACAGCCCTTACTGTCAGGAAGTTCCTCCTAATGTTGAGGTGGAATCTTTTTTCCTGCAGTTTGCATCCATTGTTCCACATTCTAGTCTCTGCAGCAGCAGAAAACAAGCTTGCTCCCTCCTCAATATGACATCCTTTCAAATATTTGAACAGGGCTATCATATCACCTCTTAACCTTCTCTTCTCCAGGCTAAACATCCCCAGTTCCCTAAGGCGGTCCTCATAGGGCATGGTTTCCAGTCCCTTCACCATCTTAGTTGCCCTCCTTTAGACATGCTCCAGTTTCTCCACATCCTTTTTGAATTGTGGTGCCCAGAACTGGACACAGTATTCCAGGTGGGGCCTGACCAAAGCAGAATAGAGTGGCACTATTACTTCCCTTGATCTAGACGCTATACTTCTATTGATGCAGCCTAGAATAGCATTGGCCTTTTCAGCTGCTGCGTCGCACTGTTGACTCATGTTCAACTTATAGTCTACTTGAACTCCTAGATCCCTTTCACACATAGTTTCATTCAGCCAGATGTCCCCCATCCTAAATCTGTGCATTTCATTTTTACGCCCTAAGTGCAGTACCTTGCATTTCTCCGCATTGAATTTCATTTTGTTAGCGTTGGCCCTGCTTTCTAGTCTATTCAGGTCATTCTGAATGTCAATCCTGTCTTCTGGAGTATTGGCTACTCCTCCTAATTTGGTGTCATCTGCAAATTTGATAAGTATGCCCCCAATTCTGTCATCCAAGTCATTAATAAAGATATTGAATAGCACTGGGCCAAGTACAGATCCCTGTGGGACCCCACTGGTCACTTCTCTCCAGGATGAAAAGGAGCCATTGTTGAGCACCCTTTCTGTGCGGCCAGTCAACCATTTACAAATCCATGTAACGGTTACCTTGTCTAGTCCACATTTTGCAAGCTTGTTTGCAAGAATGTCATGGGGAACCTTGTCAAAGGCCTTACTGAAATCAAGATATACTATATCCACAGCATTCCCTTCATCTACCAAGCTGGTAATTTTATCAAAAAAAGAGATCAGATTTGTCTGGCAGGACTTGTTTCTCTGAAACCCATGTTGGCTTTTTGTGATTATGGCATTGGCTTCTAAAAGTTCACAGACTCTCTTCTTAATGATCTGCTCTAGAATCTTTCCTGGTATTGATGTCAGACTAACTGGACGATAATTGTTGGGATCCTCTTTTTTTCCCTTTTTGAAGATAGGCACTACGTTTGCCCTCCTCCAGTCTGCTGGGACTTCTCCTGTTCTCCAGGAGTTCTCAAAGATTATTGCCAATGGCTCTGATATTACATTTACCAGTTCTTTTAATACCCTTGGATGTAGTTCATCTGGTCCTGAAGACTTATATTCATTTAGGTTAACCAAGTATTCCTGTACTATCTCTTTACTTATTCCATGCTGAAATTCCCCTATTCTGTCTTCTTCTCTATTATCCTTAGGTTGAGCACCTTTTGCCTTTTCTGAGAAGACTGAAGCAAAGAAGGTGTTGAGTAATTCTGCCTTTTCTCTGTCCCCTGTTAGCATTTTACCATCTTCTGCACGCAGTGGCCCTACCGTTTCCTTCCTCTTCCTTTTGCTTTGGACATACCCAAAAAAGCCCTTTTTATTGTTCCTAACCTCTCTAGCAAGCCTGAGTTCATTCTGCGCTTTAGCTTTTCTGACTTTACCTCTACATATGCTGGCTATCTGTTTGAATTCCTCTTTGGTGATTTCCCCATTTTTCCATTTCTTATACATGTTCTGTTTAAGGCTTATCTCAGTTGAAAGTTCCTTAGTCATCCATCCTGGCTTCTTGAGACACCTCCCATTTTTCTTCCGCATTGGAACTGTTTGAAATTGTGCCTTCAATATCTCCCTTTTGAGAAACTCCCATCCATCTTGAACTCCCTTCTCTTTTAGTTTTCCTGACCATGGGATCACCCCCAGTATTTCTCTAAGTTTATTGAAATCAGCTCTCCTAAAATCTAGAATGCGTGTCTGACTATGCCTGGCTTCCCCTTTCTGCTGTATAACAAACTCCATGAGAACATGGTCACTTCCCCCTAAGGATCCAACCATTTGCACTCCATTGACTAGGTCATCCCTGTTGGTTAAGATCAGATCTAAAATAGCTGATCCCCTTGTTGCCTCTTCCACCTTTTGGACAATGAAATTGTCTTCCAGGCAAGTGAGGAATTTGCTCGACCTTGAGGATTTGGCTGAGTTTGAATTCCAGCAATTATCCGGGTAGTTGAAGTCCCCCATCACTACTACATCTCTCCTTTCTGAGTGTGTGGTCATCTGTTCTAGAAAGGCATCATCCAATTCCTCCGTCTGACTTGGAGGTCTGTAGTAGACTCCCACAGTAAAATCCCTGTTGTTTCCCTCTCCTTTAATTTTTATCCAGATGCTCTCCACTTGGCCTCTAGTACTGATGTCCTGGATCTCTTCTAGTGATGCACTAGAGGTCTAGTGCCTCACCAAACTACAAATCCCAGGATTTCATAGGTGGCTTTACAGGGGGACAAAGTAACTCCATTGAGCATCTAGCATGACTGTCATAATTGTAGGCCAAAATGTCTAGAGGACCAAATGGTCCCCATCATTGTCATAAGGACAAAGATCCATTTTTCCCATTAACACAAAATGTACAGCTGCTGAACACATGGCCCATAGGCACCCCAGAGATGAGATGAAGCTAGAAAATATGGTCCCACTCCCTGTTCACCCATTTAGCAGGTGTTTTTTTTAAAAGGTAGAAGCAGAGACACAGAAACAAACAAACAAACAGCATCATTTATATACCGCTTCATACTGACTAAGCAGTGTCTAAGAGGTTTACAACTGTAAGCTAATTTGCCCCAAGCAATTTGAGTATTTATTTTAGTGACCTTGGAAGGATGCAAGCCTGAGTCAAGCTTGAGCCATTTTGCTGGTATTGAACTCACAACCTTATGGTTTTGAGTGAGTGGCTGCAGTTTGGGCATTTAACCACTGAACCACCAGGGCTCATGTTTAACGAGAAAAATGACAATAGGGTACAAAGGAAGAAAGCTGCATGGGAATCATGTCAGTGAGGAGCATTTTGGAATCTTAAGCTGATATTACACATGAACAGGATGTACACAGTATGTTTATCATTCAATATGTCCTAAACCAGTGTCTGGCTACTGTAATGGACTCGATGAGGGCAAACAAATTGAAGCTTAGTCGAGACAAGACAGAGGTGCCCCTGGTCAGTCGAAAGACAGATTCAGGAATAGGGATTCAGCCTGTGTTAGACAGGGTTTCACTCCCCCTGAAAGCTCAGGTCCATAGTTTGGGGATAATTCTGGATTCAGCACTGAGCCTGGAAGCCCAGGTATCAGCAGTGACCAGGAGTGATTTCGCACAGCTAAAACTTATGCGCCATCTGCGCCTGTTCTTTGAGAAGTCAAGGAAAGGTGGCACATGCCTTGGTTACATCATGTCTGGACTACTGTAATGCACTCTGCATGGGATATTATAATAATAATATCAAACAATGTCAAGTAGAAGTGATGGCTTTGTAACCCAAAATCATGTTTTTCAAAGCTCTCTGGACAATTTATGTAATTAAGTATTCTGCCTCAAGAAGTGCAAGCCAAAGCAAAACAAGAGACGGGCATGAAAAATGTTATCTTCTGCCAGTTGTATCAAATATTATGAACAGAAAAGCTCTTCCAATCTTTAATAACACATAGGTCATTTTCTGTTCAGACTGAGATTACCGGATACAGAGCAACAATTTTTAAACTGTTCCAGACAAGTGTGGAGTTCCCTGGACACTTCTCAGGGATTACCTCAGTAAGACCATGTGTACTAACCACCACCATACCAGAAAGCAACTTGTCAGTACTATCCACCTACAGAAACTGGGAAAGTTATTCATTATACTACAGCTGCCAGAATCTCCAAGCAAGCAAAACAAACAGTATTCCTCAGAGTCTTACCTGCATTTTCTTCCCATCCTTGTTCTGTACTGAGTTGCAAGGCTTGGGGATGGGGATTGGTACATAACTATGTGCTAATTTTAGTACACACCCTTTTTATTCACATATTGTAAGCTTTTGGGAATTCACTTTCTACAGTGGATTTTTGCACATTTTTCTATGATACACATTTGACTTGTGGACAAACTATATGGAAATACATTTGTGGTGGTAGGTATGAATCTGTCATTTGCAGTTTGCCTCCATGCTTTCTGATTATAGGAAAGCAATAGATATGGATATACTTTGGATATTAGTTTCTCAAGCCATGTATTGGATCATTTTGGTAAAGATGCTGATTATTGCAAATTTGTATCCCTATCTATTGGCTATGACCTAGTCCAAGAGGAAATCACAATAGTTAGCAGAGTCAAGGATGCTGTAAAAAACAAGAAGTCTTCCTTCAGGACACTGGATACTTTTTGTCTGTATTCACTGTTGAAAATATAGGAGCTATGGCTGAACTATTTTTCTTTCTCCTGTGGAGGGTATTTGAAGAACTGAGTTAAATAGATTTGACAAGAGTAGAATTTCTTGGATATATTGAAGATTAAGAAGTCACCAGATCTACAGGCATCCATCCAGCAGTTCTTAAAGAGCTCAAATGTGAAACTGCTGATCTGTGAGCTAAAATATGCAACTTGTCCATAAAAACAGTGACTGGAAAGCAGTGCATTTATAATTATAGACCAGTTACTTTACTGCAGCAAAAGCACAGGAGGGCTATGGTTTAAATTCCCTTCTTGTGGGCTTCAGAGGAAACCAGCTGGCCACTGTGGGAGAATGACTAAATGAATGTTTGGCATGAATCAGCAGGCATCTTTGTATGTTCTTATAGAAATCATACACATAAGCCAAGATGCAGAGGGTTCTCTGGGTGAAGAAATTTGAAAAAAAATGCTTTGGAAAACAGTGAGACTGATTCTTGCTTCTTGGGGCCAAACAAAATGTGATACTACACACACATTTAGACAGAGATGTCTTCAAAAAAGTGTGAAGATATGTCATCATAGTTACACTGGATTGCAAAGTGATGCAAGCAAAGGCACAATTAGTACCATAGCCTTGAGCTCACTCACTACACAATAGTTGATCAGCTGCCCACCCACCAAATCAAAAACAGAAGTGAGGATCTGTGTGTGGCTTGCAAAATGATTATCCAAATTAGGGACCACATTTCAACAACCTCTGAGAAAGTATAACTCTCTTACACAATGCAAATCTTCACTTATTTCATTCTCTGATGCAAGTATGAATAATTTCATACTTCAGGATTTTTTTATAAAATTTGTTTATGCAACATTCATATTTTTGTGTGTCTAATACACAATATCTATCTATCTATCTATCTATCTATCCATCCATCCATCTATCTATCTCTCCTCAAGTCTGGCTGTTCCTTGGTTTCGAAACAGAGAGTTGGGAAGCCTTTTGCTGTTGTTGTTGAAGATGAAAATTTCAACAAATATTATTTATCTCCCTTTTGTGCAAAGCCACATATCCCCATAGTATCAACCTGGATTGGGACTCCAGTATTACATGACTTTTAATAGTTTTGCATACTTCCACATTTTCTCACCTTCACATGCAGTTTGCACAAACATCCAATTTGTAACTGCTCCTGACCATATTATTTTTAAAAGGCTGAAATGATCCTCTTTTTTATTTTTATTTGAAAATATATACTGGACATTTTATATCTGCATTTTGCAAGTTGTAGGCATAGCTTGTATTGATTGCCTCTTTGATTAGTGCTTGCTTACACTGTCATTTTGCACTCATTTGAAATGTGCATGTTTTTTGAGCTGCAAATGTATGATTTCTGCAATGCAAAGCACACCTGGTTCGCAGCACAATAAGGACAAGGAAAACATAAACAGTTTGCTGGAATGGATACCTTGCAAATCTCTAGTGCTGCTGATGGGATACACAGGAATTGTGGTTTGGGTCTGCTTGTATGCCATCCAAACCTGCAATGTCAGTCATGGGGGTCACTTGCTTAGAAAATAACATCTCTGAAAGACTCCCTGAAAGAAAGTCAGCATTTTAGGGCTGGATGAGAGATAGTAACCACATACAACTCTTGCAAGAAAGAATGAAAGGAAGTTGTGAAGAAATAGAGAAGACATTCACCAAACCCAGCTAACTCGCAAGAAATCCATAAGAATGTAATCAAATGTTCATATAAAAGAACTTTTGTAAGTAGACACAGAATAACCGGCTTTGTATTTCACAGCTAGACATCATTCAGTGAGAACTCTTCAATGAACATAGTGGACTAACATTAAATACTGTATATGCAGCTGGCTCTGAACACCTGTTCTCCTAACTGCTAGCCATGTATGTGTAGAAGCTTATTTAACAATCTGAGCTGAAGAACCAACCTCTAGAGGGAAGTGATCCTCAGAGTGTTGATCATTATAGCTGATCATTGATCATTATAGCTGATATGTTGAATTGGATCATTATGAATTTCTGTAACACCATTACTGGAAAGTGTGATTATACTGAAACCATTTCATACACATTTGGGTTGTTTCCATACATAGAATTTGTAGGCAAAATGATACAGATTAAAAGATGTCCCATGTTGAGCTGGATGGATGAAAAAAAAAATGAGGCCTGGAATGTAGGTGTTAGTACAACTGCCAGTTGCACTAACAGAGTAATTTTGATTAATTTGCATAAGGAGCTGTTGTGATCCTTACACGTACCATTTCCAGGCAATGCAAAAATCTGTGATGCTTCTGCTCAGTTGCTTTGGCATAGCTTTGCTCTTCTACATCAGACTGGTTCAGTTGTCTCCATACTCTCAGGGAGTTATGCTTGTTGAGGTTTCTGATCTGCCAGCTTTCAACAGGATTCTGGCCTAAGATATTAGGCCAGACACATAAATGTGGATTTTGTATATTTGGAGTCAGAGGTAAGCATCACTGGGGTTAATGGGACTTTCTTCCAAATAATGTGCTGAGAGTGATTATGGTATAGTGGTTTGAGCACTGGACTGGGGCTCTGGGAGACCAGAGTTCACATCCCTCCTCAGGGTGACTTTGGGCAGGTCACTCTCTCTCAGCTTCAGAAGAAGGCAATGGTATATTTCCTCCTCTGCTGTGCTTATTTATGTTTTCAAATTTTATATTTTTGTGTAATTTTATACTGTTTAAATGAAACTATTTTAATTATTTTTAAAACTGTATTGGTAAGTTTTTAACCAATTTTATCTGTAAACTGCCTGGGGTTATACTTTGGGAGAAAGACACCATATCTATCAAATGAATGAATGAATATGTTGCCAACAAAACCCTGGGATATGGTTTCATAAATCTGAGTTAGCCTTGAAGAAACATAGTAATAACAACAAATGTGCTAAAGAGCCAAAGAAGTGAATGAAACCAGATCTTGGAAATCCCAGTGTCAAGCTCTGAGTAACATCCAGTGTGCATCCTTGCTGGGGAAGACATCTCATGAAATTGCTAGAAAAGCAGTTAGTAATGGGGAGAGGGGAAATGACATCTCTTTCATGAAGCAGTGAGCTTCCAGTTCTGTATGAGCTACTTTTCCACAAGTCATTCATTACATTACAGGCTAGGGCACAACTTTTTGCAATGCAAATGCACTGAATGGCTATAATAATTGCAATATATTACATAAAGAGTTATGCTTAATTGCTGTGTTAAAAACAAACCTTGACTAAAGTACCAATCCACAAACCATTTACAGTAAGGAAATTACTTTAACCCATATAGTCCTACAAAAATGTGCAAAGGACAAGACACTCAATCCACTTAAATGGAAAGACTGTGGTTAAAGTACATTATAGGTCAAGCCATCAGCAATGTGTTAGGCATGCAGTACAACTCTTGTTCTAATGTATTTTAAGCTGCGAGACTATTCATAATGGCAGTAGTCTTCAGCCTTCTCAGTCCAAAGAGAACAGTAGTGCTCCTGTTGCAATACAACCTAAGCCAGAGTCTGAAGACCAATGGTTTCAGAGCAGTGGATGAAATGAAACAATTGCAAGCAGCCATGTCAAACTGTTACAGTAATGTGCAAACATGGCCTTCTACCATCCTAATTCCATGAATCTCTCAGCCTAATTTCCAAGTTTCTTCTGAAAATTGTCATTTCTGATCTTTGGAAAAAGCAATCTGTTCTCTCCTCTGGCAGTACACTGGTTAGGCAGGAAGTGTGGGGTGAAGGAAGTGGCAAAGGGGGTAGCAGGAAGAAGGTAGCTTTCCTCACTTTTGGCTCTAACCTCATCTATTGCTGGCTTTGATCTTGCCCATGAATGGACAGCATGCAGTTGCCAACAGATTATTCCAGAGGAAAGGATGCTTTCAAAAGGAAGAAGAAGAAGAAGAAAAATCCCACTTCTGGTCTATTAGCGAAAACTCTCAAAAGCATGAACAAGTTTTCTGTCTCAAGAAAATGCTTGGTCAGGCTGAATATCCAGTAAAACAGCTAACAAACAAAATAAAAAGGGATGAAGACAAATAGATTTGGTGGGTCTAAGGAGCAGATGTGATTGTTGTCAGCCCTCTGTATCCACAGATTCTGCATCAACAGATTCAACCATCCACAGCTTGAATATATATATATATATAATATATATATATATATATATATATATATATATGGGACACCATTTTACTACCCCACTGTATGTAATCAAACTTGAGCATCCACAGATGTTGCTATCCAGGGTGGTCCTGGAACCAAATATCAGTGGATACCAAGGGCCCACTGTATTCAGATGGAATGGAAAAGGTGTATTAAACAATCTTAATTTGCTTAAATTTGATTGTGCTTGGTGTAAAGAGACCTCAGATACCACCAAAGGCTAGAAATACAGAAAGGCAGAGAGGCTGTACTTTGAAGAATAAAAGCCAGCTGGTACCTTGATCTGCTTCTGCTAACTTATATAAATATATCCAGCAGGAGAGCATCCAAGCCTGTCTGTCCCTATAGCCTTTGATGTACTAGTTTCCTGAGATCTTTTTCACATTAAGCATTCCCTAAATTAATTAAGACTGCAATTCTAAACTCACTTATCTTGAAGTAAGTCCTGTTGAACTCAGTAGGGCTATGGGGTGTGCTTCACTGCTGTAATCCAATGCAGTTTTACATGGATATATATTCCAAATTTGGACATATATTCACTGAAATCCAGGCAGGCTGGGGAAAGCATTTTCCCTTTGTTGTGTATGCTATCTCAGGCAACCCCCACTCACCCTGAATCTAAGGCAAAGAATGCTTTTGACAAGGCTGACTAGGCAGTGGGAGAGAGAGATCTAGCTGCCTTACTTAGCAGATGCTTGTGCTTGGTTACAACTCCCACCTCACAACTATTTGCTTTGCTGGAAGAAAAAACTAAACCCTACATGGCTTAGGTCCAGATTATCTGAGAGACCGTATCTTCTCATACGGACTTGCTAGAGCCTAGGTTCTTCAGGAGAAGGTTTTCCCTCGGTCCCGCCAATATCATAGGCTCACTTGGTGAGGACATGAGAGAGAGACTTCTTGGTGACTGCTCCCACCCTTTAGAACTCCCTTCTGTGGGAGGCTAGGCTGGCCTCCTCCCTCCTTGTCTTTCATTGGCAAGCTAAGACATTTTTATTTAAGCAGGCATTTTAAAAATAATCATGCTAGGGTGGCTTTTTGGGGTTGGTTGGTGCTTTTTAGTTTTTGTATATGTGCTTTGATATGGTGTTTAGATGATTTTAAATGTTTTATGTGTTTATTGTGATGTTTTTTGAAATACATTTTATCTGTGAGCTACCTTCGGTCTCTTCTGGGAGAAAGGCAGCATACAAATGGATGATGATGATGATGAGATTCTACATGTGTGTGTAGTTCCACATCCTCCCACCATCTGTCAAGCCCCTGGAATGGTCCCTGCTGCTGTTGCTTAGCAGTGGGGAAGAGAGGTGGTAGAGTGATTCAAGCCATAGAGAAGCAGGTGGTCTCACCAGGATAGAAGAAATGAGGGTACACTCTCAAATTCAGTGCACCCTCAGTTTTCTTCTCTTAGGAGCTCTGAGCAACTGGATCTTCAGGGTCTGAATTGCCTCCCTTTGCATTGGGAAGAAGGAGCAAGAGCAATAGCCTCTCCCAAGTCTTAGGAGCTACCAGGAATGGGAGCTTTCTTGAAGTGAGTGCAAGGGCAAGAGAATAGCCTCCAAAGTGTATAAGTCACTAACAGGATGTTAGTCTATATGTGTGATACAACGACCCCTTCTACCTTCTTCAGACAGTTCTGCTGCCCTCAGGTGTGGTGGAGAAGGATGCTTACATTGTCAGCAATGTTGATCCATCTGCTAAGTTCAGCTGCCTTCTATTTGTGATAGAAAAGGGTAATCTTGTTGTTTGCCTCAGATTGCCTCTTTCTATCACGGTTTGATTACTGATGAGACAATTTTTTGCCTCTATAAGTGACCTTGATAGGCCCCTTAGTGGATATGACTATTGTCACCAGAGGGGATTGTCATAGGTTCAGTTCACAAAATGTTGTGACACAAACTAGAAGGAGTTTTAAAGGATTGCTTCCCTGGGAAGACAGTAAACCAGGCAGAGATACCATGATGAACATTTCACCCTCCGAGCATTCCCGGAGATAAAGAGACGAGATTGCATGCTTTCTTTTGGGAACTACTGGGTTTCTCCACCTACCTTCAAACTAGCTGTGGGAGAGAGGGAAGATTTTGCTACAGTTGCTTTGCATCTTCAGTATAGGAACTGCTGGAAGGAGCAGGTTGTTTCTTTATCTAGCTACTTAGGCTGCTTTATCATCTTTCTTTTGGCTTCCCT
This sequence comes from Urosaurus nigricauda, assembly GCA_034509955.1. Classification (NCBI taxonomy): domain Eukaryota; kingdom Metazoa; phylum Chordata; class Lepidosauria; order Squamata; family Phrynosomatidae; genus Urosaurus; species Urosaurus nigricauda. The sequence goes on from JAOEGL010000003.1 coordinate 248,765,896, forward strand.
CCCAGGATGGAAAAGCGTTCTGAGGACATGGTGGCTTCCAAAGGGCACACAAAGGGCCCATTCTCAGTAGAAAAAGAAGACCCTTCTTTGCTTTGAAACCCATGGTGATTCCCCCACCCCCACCCCAAAATGGCAAAGACTATCTGGTTTTCAAGTACAGCCTTCAGGTATTAAATATCTTGGAATAGTTATTATAAATAATGTCTCCCAACTGATCTCCAATAATTATGGGCCCATTAATACATGGATGAAAGAGAAACTGGAAACATGGAAAAGCCTGCAGCTATCCCTTTTAGGATGTATTCTCCTTATTAAAACATTCTTACTTCCTAAACTACTCTTCCTCTTTCAGACACTACCATTAACTCCCCCTCCCGCTTATTTTAAATTCTGGCAAGCATCCATTAATATATTTGTTTTTAATAATCAGAATTCTCGATTCCCAAAAGATTTTAGATTAATTGATTCCAAGAAGGGAGGGTTGGCTATTCCTTATGTTGAATTTTATTTTGCTGCCTTCCAGTTAAGTCACCTTATTCAACTGATAAGACAGGATGGTTCTGATAAATAGACTCCTCTGGAAATTGGGAATGATTTTTCTCCAGAATTAGATTTATTATTTTCTGGTTCCACAACAAAATCAGTTAAGGAAATCACAAACCCTTTGCTCCATTCTTCTCTTGTGATGTGGAGAAAATGGAATTATTTGATAGCTCCCAGTTCCTCTCCAATTAGTCCTTTACTTTTGCATCCTAAATTTAAAAGTCCTGGCAACATTTCCCAGTTTGGAGAGTGGAAAAATAAAGGGCTCTATACATTACAAGATTTTTCCCCCAAGGGTAAGCCCAAATCAGCAAATGAGCTACTTAAGACCTTAGCACCCAATCAGCCCACATGGCTCCAGCTACAGCAAATTACCTCACTTATAGCAAATTTGGTTAGGGAAGAAGAGACTTTGCACCCCCTTACAATGTTTGAAAGTTATTGTAAGGCCTCTGCCCAGCTCCCTAAAGGTATTGTGGGAAAACTCTACAATTGCCTTATAGAGGAAACTTATGGTAATGGGTTGACATATAAAAGGAGATGGAAAATAGATCTGAATATATCAGTTTCAGAGGCTGCTTGGAATAAGATTTGGAGTCACCCCTTTTAAATCAAGATCTACCCAACTTAGAGAGTGCTCCTTAAAATTACTGTATAAATGGTACCTAACCCCTGTGCAACTGGACAGATTTTCTAAGCAATCAATTGTAGAATGTTGGAGGGGCTGTAATTGCAAAGAAACATATGTCCATATGTGGTTACATTGTGATAAAGTTACACAGTTTTGGTCAAATGTTTTATCTGTTATTTCTGAAATCACTCTTCAAGAGATAGCTCCCTGCCAGGGTCTTTTATTACTCTCTCTATTTCTGGGAGAGAAAAAAGACTTGAAAAATAAATCATTGATTTGTTTTCTCCTGGCCATCACAAGAATTGAAATAGCCAAGAACTGGAAGATGGTCAGTTTAACAATGGACAATGGGTGGCATAGGCTACAGGACAGTTTACTAATGGAAAAGTTGTCAGACAAGATGGATAATTTCTATTGTGCTTCTTTTGAGGAGAGATGGTGTTTTCTTTTGGAGTGTATTAACAATCACTCAAGTCAGGTAAAGCCACCAGATCAGCATTTGGATTTCTGGAAAGGGACCTTTATGGAAGCCTAATGACAATGCCACTTTATACTTTTATGATTGTTTGTTGTAGACTCTCATGTATCCCTCCTTAGTGGCATTTGGCCTTTATCTCACCTCTGTCTGTTTTATTGCGATTTCTTGTAAATTACAATAAAGATAGTTTTCATTATGGGGAAAAAAAGGAAACCCATGGTGCATCCATTATCCATCAATAAATCTTCATGTATACAAGTGACTTTCTCTCATCCTAATTATCCCTAAATCTGTTTTGGTGTTGTGGCCCTGGTCAGGCCTTCAAAGGAATAGATGCCCAAGAAAATATTACAAAAAAAGCTTATCTAACTATACTCCTATGGCTCTTTCTGAGCAGCAAGGGCAACTTTCATGGAGTCCACACCTTATATTTCCTTGCTAAATAATCCTATCCCAGTGGCCTTTTTTCCCTGTGTGGTTCCAGGTACCTTATGTCTGAAAAGATTTTCATGTCTATAGTCACAGCCACATTTTCACCCCTCAGTTGGGAGATTCCAAGATCCTGTCACCTGTACTCTTCAACTTTTGTTTCTGTATTCAGACACTGTGTTTAACATGAACATCCTCATGCTGCTCTCTTATTATTAGTCAACTATTTATAAATCCTAGCTTTTTGTCATAACTCCTACATCTTCCTTAATATCATGCTTTTTTGTTTTCACAGATGTGTTCAGGATTTGATTGATGTGTGAGAAACATCATTGTGCCACTCTGCGTTTGTGAAAAAATACATTAAGATACAGTTTTCTGCACTCATTTGAAAAGTTAAATTGCACAAAATCTTATGGTTGGGTCCAGTAGCCACCTGTCATGGGCAGAAGAGGTGCATGGGCCCAATCAACAGTTCATTCTATTCCATAAGGTCCCTGGTTCTCTTAGTAGGATTTTCAGGATGGTGGAAAAGAAATCATAAGGAGGAAGGGACGGGGAAGTCTGCCTTTGCAGTGAGACATACCTGAATTTGGATCTAACCCCTTACACTTATTATAACTGAATATATCATTCAATAATTATATTCCTAATAGTGGTAGTTTTCAGTGTACCCCTGGGAGTGTGTTTATATATGTAATTTATTGCCATTTTTAGATGATTTTAATTGTTTTAAATTTTATTGTAATTTTAAAAAATGTTTTTATATGTGAACCACCTTGGGCCCCTCCTGGGAGAAAGGCAGCATACAAATGAAATAAATAAAATAAAAATAAAATATTTGTTTGTTTATGTATTTGGTCATTTATACAGGTTGAGTATCCCTTATCTGAAATTCTGAAATCTAATGTATCTGCACTGTATTTGCACAGGTGGGAAGACATACAAGGATCTGTGAAATGGTGGGAGGCCAAGTACTATGCTTAAATTACCATCACTTCACAGTTCCTCTGTCTCTCTCCAGCCTATATGTGTAAATACAGGTATTCCAAATTCTGAAAAAAATCTGAAATATGGAACATTTCTGTTCCCAAGCACTTTGGATATGGGTAGTTATGTCACTAGGGTTGGCCTCACTCAGTGTGGTAACTCATTGTGTCATCTTGACCTCTTCCCATACCACACCATACAGAATCCTTAATAATGCTTTTGTACTAATGTTACTCATAAATTATAATTTCCATTTATGGACATTTTGTGACATAAATAACCAGCAAAATTTAAGTTATACCTTTAAATTACAATATATGCACAGCCCAAATGTATCTGCATGGACATAGTTTCATGTGGTTAAAGAGAAAATTTAAAAATTATTTTTTAAAAAACTTAAACTTTAAAGTTTTTTTTAAATGGAGGCCTCTTTTTTCTCCTCCCTCTAAGCCTTGCTCCACTCGCACCATCTCTTTAGGATTTTAAAAGGAAAGAGGCAAGCACCACAGTCTGTTTCTGCCCAAAGGCAGATGTTTGGGGAGCCCTTTAGGATATCACCTGATGTGGTCTGCACCCCCTGGTGATACCCCTGGATGAAGGATATGTGACCTGTATATGATATTTATTAACCACACTTCATCAAAATATATGAACCACTAATATTACCAAAGTAATAAAGGCTTATTAAAAACAAGCAAAGAAACATATAGGATATCACTGTTGTAAATTATGTGAAGGCAGACCAGCTTCAAATGTCCAGAAAAGCTAGTACCATGGGGAAAGGAGAAACAGACAATTTGCTATTTCAAATTACATAGTACACACACACAAAGAGGTTTTATCATATGAAAAATCAAGTTGGCCACCTGATGTTTGGATCAAACAAGCCGAATGTTTGCCAATGGTGGTTGGTGACTTCCATGTCCTTGGGGGAGTGAATCTGCTTTAGGTTTTGATCTGGGCTTTAAAGGGCCTATCCTCCCAACCAAACAGGCCAAGCACTTTGGATAGCTCCTTTGAAGTCCAGAAATAAACTTGGAACAGATGTACTACTCCAGCGGTATGGAAGCTCCTAGCCATTGCATTGTTTCCCAAACAGGATGCCATAAATGAATACACAAAAATATGCCCCACATTAAAATAAAATAAAATTGGTGGACAGAAAGTGTTGCTACTGTACTGAAATATAATGTGGGAAGAAGGGGCAGCAGCCATAACACTAAGCCTCCCTGCTAAAGTCATGCTCCTCTTTTCATTCCAGCTTTTGCTGTTGTGTTCTCCATAACCTTTGTAGCAGGTGGACAAAATAAAGCCTATAATCATAATTAATTAGGGTTCTAAAACATGTCAAGAGTGCCTATGAATACAGAAGGTTTCTTGATGCTTTCATGTTTCAGGCTGGCTTGTGCCCCAGAGAGCACACCATTGGTTCAAGAAACAAATAAAGGAAGAACAAAGCCAGTCCAGTTCAGGTGTCAATCATAGATGTTCCAAAACAGGAGAGGAGTGGTCAGAGCAGTCTGGGATTGAAGCACCAAAATACTGTAGTCCAAGCAGGAACAAAAGCTAGTTAGGGAGTAACTGAAGATTCTAAAAACAAGCCAGGATTCAGGAGATTAGTGAACAGGGATCGACGTGATGGCAAAGACAGTGGAGTTATTGGTCTGCAACAGAAACACAACCTTGGCTTTACTAATTTATACCTTGCTGTAACTCAGCATAGCTGGCCTCATTATCCCAGTATTTTTTTTCCTTTTACTCAGGCCATAGTCTTGCCTGTACTTTTGTTGCTGTCATTTTAAGGATGAAGCAGTTCATTCTCCAACTACCTGTTTTCAAGGTTAGCATGTGGTGGTCCAGGCTGTGCTTCCAGGACAGATTTGCCAGCCTTCTGGAGCTTGTTATCTGGGTTTGCCTCTTTCCCTTCTTCATCTGAGAGGCCTCCTATAGGTAAGATAGGACAGATGCAGAAGTAATGTTGGACATAATATTGGCTGCAGTAAGGGTAGAAATAACAGCAGCAGTGGGCCAGTTAACCCTTTCCAAGTTTCAATCTAATCTTTAAAGGAGGTGAACCTACTGGTATTTTGGGGTTCAGCCTCTTGGCTTACACTTTTAAAGTTTGTAATAAAACACAGACTCAATTCACTGCTTTGCTGACATGGAGGTTGTCAGCAGCCCCTGGCTGGCTTAATGAACGTTTGCCATGGATACCCTCTCCATTCAAATAATGTGCAAGTGTGTCTCCCCATTGACAGTAATGATTTTGAAACAACCAGTCTGGCAGTCAAGTAAGTGTGTAGAAGCAGATTTTTGTTTTTCTATAAACAAGAATACTAGCCTAAATGATAAAGCAGATTCCCTCAAGTGTCCATGATATAGTACAACATCTTTCTTTTTCAGATGGCCTTCATCTCTCCGCTGGCTGATTTTATAGTCAAGCCAGTGTATACCTATGCAGAAGTAAGTAAACCCCATTTACTTTTATGTGATTCTTAGGTAAAAGTATATGGATTGCAGCCTTAAGTGAACATTTTAAATGGTGTGTAGATATTTAGTGCCTTCTTTCTTTTCAGTTGTATTTTATTTCATTAATTTGTGATTCTTATGTTCCATTAATAGGCTTTATTTTGTAATATTTGTAGTATTATTTTCTATAGCAATATTTTGTTAGAAAGGCAGAGCCTATGATTCTGTAATCAGCAAACTCTGTAAAACTTTTGGCAGCCACTATTGAAATAAGATCTATTACAGTGCTCTGAATTAGTGTATTATTTTCTTATTTACTTACTTGTGCTTTATACCTGTTATATCTTTCAAATGGTGCAATATATTTCTGATTTTTTTAGTGTGACTATTCTATTTCTTCTGATTCTCTAAGAAACTTATAAAGGCATATGATTGATGCAAATATCAGTTATACTACAGTAGTAGTTTTATTTATACACACTGGATGTGTGGAGGCAATTACGGAAGCAACACAGCAAAATATTAGTATGTAATGAAATAAACATCAGCTTAAAGCTGGTATGTTGCAGCAGCATTGACCCATTAAATTCTTTCATTTGTGTATTTCCATCTTTGGTTTTCATTCAGCAATTGAAAGCTCCCTTTAGCACAAAGGGGCTTTCTAGATTGGCAAAAAGAAGTGTGTTCATGGCTGCATGAAAGTCTAGCTTTTAGATGAGAAAAAGGGAAAGTGTGCCATGAAAACGCTTTTTTTTTTTTTTTTTTTTTTTGCATTTTAGGGGAGAAGAAGCACCTTTTAAAAAGTGCTGGTTTTCCCAGCTTCTTTTTTAAAAACCTCGGAACAGCGCAGCTCCATCTAAAGGCTGTGGTGCAGCTGCTAAGCATTAAGGAAAAGGCAACTTCATGTCACACTTTCCTGCCAATCTAGAAAGCCCCACTGCAGAATTAATGCAGTTTGAAACAACTTTAACCATCATGGCTCAATGGTAATGGAATTCTGGGATTTGTAATTTTCTGAGATATTTAGCCTCCTCTGTCAGAGAGCTCTGGTGCCACAACAAACTACAAATCTCAGTACTCCATAGCATTGAGCCATGGCAGTTAAAATGGTGTCAAACTGCATGAATGTTGCACCGTGGCAGCAGCCAGAGTGATACTTCTCCATCTGTCTTATATAGGTTAAATGTATATGATGTGAATATCCTATATTGAAAATGTGCTCAGTCAGGCAAAACCATAGTTGCAGTGTTTCCATTCAGAGATGCTGACTGTGTCTCACTGTGTTCTGTGTATAGAAATGCGCAGTTCTCTCACAGACTCTTGAGATACTCACTGAGGACAGTTTGGCTGCTGACTGGCAATTGATCCTCTTGCTACTGGTGAGTCTGTCTAGCATTTGTGACATGCTTTGAAGAAGGGCAGGGAGTGTTGTGGAATCCTCTGAGTGCATAGTTCCACAGAAGGTGTAATATGGCAGATAATGCTCAGAGGTGAAAATCAACCACACATACACACAGGCATGGAGTCTTTTGTGATACAGTGGGAAGATTCACTTTTCTTTGCCTCTGTGCTTATTTTCCTTGATTCAGGCTCTCAGCCATATCCTCCCCCATCGTCAAAACATCAGGGAGATTAGAAGCAAAAAACACACAAAAGGCACAAAACTGTGAAGTACAATTGAGCCTTTGGTCTTCCTGGTAATCACAAGAAAGAAAGCAAAAATGAAGCTGGTGTTTGGATCCCTTCATGCTCCGCCTATTGTCTCCATTGTATCTTAGATGCAAATGCCTGGGAGTTTTTATTTGATCTGAAAAGTGTTGTCATAGGCCCAATCTTCTTTCCTCTCATCTTCCTTTTGAGAAATATATTTGAACAAAGAACAAATGCATGCAGTTTTAGTGTATTTCTCTTGCTTGTTGGGGAAATGACAAAGCCAGAATGCTGAGTATGGACTTTACAATAAACAAGACATGGATGGAAGAGCTGTGGTTTGTTTAGGTGCTTCCTCCTGCAGTGACACAAAATGGGAAATATACAGTAGCATGTTACCTCATCCCCAAAGCCATTTTATCTGCAAGCACTGGATGAACAGAATCCCAAGGTGACAGAAGATGACAGAACTTCTCCCATCAACAGAACTGGGAAGGAGGCACTCCCACTAGAACTGGGTTTTTGATGCTCTTACATAGTATAGGGGAGAAGAGGAAGAATGTTCCAGTCTGTTGGTAGGCATCCTCTGGCATAAGACTGTTTCCCTGACAAAGATAATAAATTAATACTTAAATATCTGCTCCCTTCTCACCTCAGAAGTCAAATGCCTGGGATTGCCTAAGGGCAGATCCTGTCATGATTTTCCTTGAGGAGGAGTCCTCAAAGGAGGAGGGAAGCCAGATAAGCATGTCCAAAGGGGAGGAACCAAAGAAATTGCTGAAGGCTCTAGGTACCATTCCAGAACAGATCAATTTCTCCCTCCGGATAAAGAAAGGACTTGTAGTCCAACCTACAACAGAAAGGCTAGCAGAAACTGAAATAATGTATTGAATTGCAAGACTTTGGGGTGGTGGTTGTGGTGGGCTAGCAAGGCATAAACTATCCTAATCAGCAATAGCTGCAGGGGCCTGGACTGGATTGCCCCTGTGGTCTTTTACAACTCTATGATTCTATGGATTAAGGAATAGAATCATGGAATTGTAGAGTTTAAAGGAATCCCAAGGTTCTAGTGCAACCCTTCTGTCTATGCAGGAATCCACAGTTGAAACACTTCTGACAGGTGTTTATTCAAACTTTGTTTGAAAGGGCAGTCCATCATGTTCTGCGGTAGTCTATCATATGGACAAACAACTCTTACTGTCTGTGGGCTTTATCACACGTGGCTTTCAAGCAGCGATTCCAGCAGAGACACTGATTGCACAGTGCCACTTCCTTCCTGTAGCTGCCCAGTCCCTGACCTGTGTCATTTCATCCCTTTAAAGTGCTTGCATTTTAAGATGTATGCATTGTTTTTGCAATCCTTTATTTCTCTGAAATACCCCAAAGATTTGCAGATGGGTCAGTCTGAAGCAAGGTGCCTTTTGTCTCTCAGTGACTATGGTAAAAAAAAAAAATGGCTACTTTCATCAAGACTTTTGCATCATAAGAGATTTTCATTCATAAGCATAATGCATGGCTTCAAAAAAGCAAAATATTTAAAATATGGAGAGCAAGGGTTGAAAGAATGATTGGCAAAGGGTTGCTGTAGGCAAGGGGTTTGCCTTGTGGTCAACTGGAATTTTTATTACATTTTAAAGTGGCATGTTACAGCATTTATGCTTGACAAATACAATTCCCCTTCAGTGGGCATGCTATTTCAGGCAAAGAATCCCCTGTAAATTGAGGAAAAGCTGCACGTTCATGTGCAGTCAAGAAAATAAAAAAGAGTTGGCTCCAAAGAACCATGAAAAGAAAAAAAATCAAGTGTTTATTATTATTCAGTACTATATTTATTAAGCATTTTATTCCACTGTTCTGCTGACAGGGTCCCTGGAGGTTATTTTAAGTCAAATGGCACAGTAATATGTCAACAATTGGCATATGCAAAAAAATTCTTGGGATTTAATTTCACATATTTGCTTGGTACTCTTCTCATGCAGGACATGAAACAGCCATTCCATTAGTGAAACATTTCTGTGCATCTTTGAATCAACCTCTTAATTTTTACTGTACTGTATTATATCCCTGGAGAACTATGATTGAGGAGATAAAAAAGTGTGTTGCAAACAGAGATACACCAGTGGTCCCCATTTCCTACAGCAAACATTACACTCTTATATTCTAAAGCTTGATTTAAGCTGGAGTTCACAAGGACTCAGCCCTGAAAACTATTATGAATGCCAGTTGTGAGACATAGGATATAGTCTGTTTTTCCTGAGTCTTCTCCTCTGCTCGCAACTGAAAAGAGTGGCCTTCATTCATATGGGATTATGTGACAAGAGTTTTTCCAGGAAATGTTTGCACCACCAGGTTTAAATAAACAAATGGCTATAGGTGACTGATGTAGGAACAATAAAATAAAATGGGAAAATTGTTATCTGCCCAGACCAGTAGTCAACACAACATTGTATGACACAGCATGGTAACTGCATGGTGTGTACAGCTAGTGGTAGCATCAGGAGTAATAGTAATGCATTTGATATGAAGGATCCATAATATTTATGCACAGCTGTGCTGCTATACCAGTGATTCTGTATTTTCCCACCACTGAGATCATATTATTTGTTTTCTAGGAAAATGTGATTCTTCACTCAGGAGTGGTGCACTGGGCAAATGGGATTCTCTACTCAGTAGGGCTGCCAATGCCAATGCAACAGTGCCAATCATGTGCACTGTTGTTGAGTTTCACATGTACCCAACTGCTAGTCCATGTGTCATGAGAGATCATGAAAACCCCATTTTCCATCCTCTTATACTTGTTTCAGTCGGAAAAGATGTTCAACCATCATTCTTCTTTTTAAAATTCTTTGTGTCATGTGCACTGTCAAACTTTACTGCTCTCATCTAGGAGAGCAGAGGACTGACTCAGTTTGTAGCAGGCCAAATCCCCTTTTAAGGATCTGGGGAAATCTCTGGCTAGTGCCACTTCAGTAACAAAGACAGGTAAAGACAGCCCCTTCCCATGTACTATCTACAGAGCTGAAAATATAAAGAGCATTGTCAGTCCCATTTTCCTTATTTTGGCAACTGGAGGTGGGGGAGGACATGTACTCATGTGTATATTGGGAACTTTGAAGACTTCAGGTGTGCAGAATCTAACAAATTTATTAGAACTCTAATAAATCTAATAAATCAAAGGCTGGAATTCTGAGGCCTCTTATCTACAGCCAGATGGGAAATAGTGCAAGGAGATGGCTCAAAGCATGAATCACAGAGCTAAAAGGGACAACAAGGGCTATCTGGTCAAACAACCTGCCATGCAGGAACTTAAACACACCTGAAAGATGAACACCCAACCTCTTTTTAAGACCTCCAAAAAGAGAGAGATCAAGGAGGGGGGAGGGGGCACTCACTTTCTGAGGTAGCCTATTCCACTACTGAATAGCAATTACCACTAGAAAGTTCTTCCTAATGTTTAATCTTTTTTCCTTCTAATTTGAATTCACTGGCACATGTCCAGAGCAGCAGAAAATAAGTGTATTCCATTTTCTACTTTAATAATAATAATAATAATAATAATAATAATAATAATAATAATTTATAACCTGCTCCTCTATTTCAACAATCAGAGTGGGGTACAACAGGAATAAAATACAGTGGTCCCCCGGGTTACGAAAGTAATCTGTTCCGGGATTACTTTCGTAACCCGGAAGCTTTCGTTTCCCGGGGGACCGCTAAACTCAATGGACTGCGCGGCCGATTTAAAGGGGCTGCGCGGTTTTTTTTTCTGTATCCCGGGGGATCTTTCGGATCCCAGGGGATATTGTAGTGGTCCGGCGGCTTTCGGATCCCGGGGTTTTCGCAACCCAGGGGATTCGTAAGCCGGGGGACCACTGTACACAAACTAAAAACAATCCAGTCACCCACTACCCAATCTCCCACCCCTTAAAACTGAATTAAACTAAGCAATAGTTAAAACCAGTGAAAAGATAAAAGTAATACAATACAATACATCATAAAAAAAACAATTCCTCTAACCAAGGCTCAGGGACATAGTGTTAGGGAAGGGAAGACCCAGTCAGCAAGATTTTTAGTTTTGGAGCCGGGAAGTTAGGAAGCTTCTGGGAAGGCCTGTCAGAAGAGATGCATCTTTAAAGCTTTTTAAAATCAATCAAGGGATGTCATAAGACACATCTCATCTTCCAGGACATTCCACAGCTTGGAGGCGATAGCTGAAAAGGCCCTCTGGGAGGTCTGCATCAGCCTGGTCTTCATGGGCTGCAGAAGATTCCTCCCAGAGGACCGAAGTGTGCGGGGGGGGGGGGGGGGAGGGTTCATACGGGAAGAGGCGTCCCTAAGATAGGATGGACCCAAGCCATGTAGGGCTTTAAAGGGTAAAACCAACACCTTGTACTGTGCCTGGAAACTAATTGGCAGCCAGTGGAGAGATTTAAGCACTGGTGTAGTGTGCTCTTTCCTGATTCCTATCACAATCCTGGCTGCCATATTTTGGACCAGTTGCAGTTTCAAGGGTAGCCCCACGTAGACCGTGTTACAGACGTCCAGACGTGAGGTTACCAGCGCATGTACCACCGTTTCCAGATCCCTCACATCCAGGAAAGGTGCAACTGGCATATCAGCCGAAGCTGATAACAGGCACTCCTGACCGTTGCATTCACCTGACTAGTCATGTGAAGCGACGGGTCAAGAAGAAACCCCAGCCTGCAAGCTGAGTCCTTCGAGGAGAGTGTGGCTCCATCGAGGACTGGGGTTTGTATTCCCAAACCTGGTTTCGGGCCTATAATTCTGAGTACCTCCGTTTTGGCTGGATTAAGCTTCAATCTGTTTTCCCTCATCCAATCTATTACCGTCGCACGACAGTCATTGAGAGGAGAGACATACTTGATATGTCTTGGAATTTTTAAAGATGGCTATGATATCACTGCTCAGTCTTGTCTGTTTCAAACATGCAAACACACACACACACATACTAAAAACAAGATGCCTGTAAGGATATGCTTTCAGGACTTTTTATCAAGAAATTGAGAGTTCTCCCTTTATTACTCCTTACAACCCTCTGCTCCAATCATAAAGTCATGAACCTTATTCCTGTCAATCTCCATAAATATGTAGAATTCAAAGATATAGCTGTGTTAGTCTGTAGAATCAGTGTGTAGAGAGATCTTGTAGCACCTTAGAGACTAACTGAAAGAAAAAAGTTGGCAGCATGAGCTTTCATAGACTTCTGTCTATGAAATGCATCTGAGGAAGTAGACTGAAGTCTACAAAAGCTCATGCTGCCAACCATAAATATAAATTGTCTTACAAATAGTTACATGTTTATATATTAAACATAACCTTTAATAATTGTTCCAAAATCTCTCTTGATCCAAAGGAGGAAGTCAAGTATTGCCTTGAGTAAGATAAGCAATATATTTAATATAAGCTTCCAAGTACTCTCAAATACAATATTTATCCTTTTATGTCCCCATTTGCTACTCTTATACTTTGCATGTTAATATTTCTGAAAGAGTTATGGATTATATCCTATTTAGTCACTTCAAGAGACTGAGAGATTTTCTAATATTGTCTATGTTTTAGCTATTTCTAGCCTTGCGGGGCTTAATGCAAGTGCTATTAGATTTCTAGTAGGCAAGTTTTCATTTTCACTTTTGATTATAGAAATAATAGTGCCCCTCTGAAGTGGACCTTTTGCTCAGTGTTTGACTTATCCATCCTAATATGTCCTCCCAGAATATATATATTTTTGAACTTAGCCACATATGATTCCAGTCGCCTATTGTGCTACATCTCCAACACAGCTTTGATACTTCATTATTAATCTAAGGGAGCTTTCCACCACTTTGTGTAGAGATGGTATAACAGCCTGGTGAGCCATGGGTACCATTGCTAGCCATAAAATAAAATTTGTTACCCACCCATGAATTGATCACATAAGCACACAAGTGGTCAGCTGCACCATCAACCAATTGCACCACCAACCCATCATATACCCCATGAAGTGAAAAGGTGACAAACACAGCAGGGGGACATAGGGGAAGGGGGCCTCTATGGAGGGGGGCTCCATTTCTTGCCATGCCAGTGTGTCATTGGGTACACTAATGCACCATAAGAGTTTATCAGACAATGGAAATTGGAAGTATAATGCAATGGCAATCCGAAACAATCATGGGATTTCACGTTATTGCATATGAGTGTATCTCACGCAATTTTGGACAATGGGAAGTCATTTTCGGGCAATGGGAAGTCATTCTGAATGCATTCAAATGCAATTAGAATTCACGTAAATTCGCTAAACTAGCAAATTAATGTGAATTTGAATTGGCTGATAAACTCCATAGAGGCAGTCAGTCCTTCATCTAGTTGAATAACCAGGTGCATAGCCAAGTCACACAGTACATCCAATGCTAGGTAAGACAAGGGAATTGATTGGTGGCCACTTACAACACAGCCATGTGCTCATGTACATGGATCTGGGGCAGAATAGGGAAAAAAAATAATGGTAGCCACAAATGCTTTGTTTTGATAGGTCTGTGCTCACATAAGCAGGGTCTAGGTGTGGACTGCTCTCAGTTGTGGGAGCTGGTAGTGAGGTCAGGGATTCTCCCCACAAATCGGGAAACCCCAGGTGTAAGCCAGCTTTTCCCTTCCATCTGCTCTGGTCTAACATAATGTAGCATCTGCATGAGAAAGAAATGCTGCAATCCAGTACAATTTCTATAAATGAACTTACTTCTTTCATTTTGATGGAATTTATTGCTGTATTTGGAAAAGAGATGGGAATATATACCCTTTTGTTTTGTTCCATCCGAAATTTTTAAACTTCAACTTCTTTCCATGCTCAATATGATAAAATTTGGGAATTTGGGGAAATGTTCCAAAATTGAACTGAAACAAAATTCTCCTCCATCTACACCAGTCAAATTCCATAGTTACAGCTGTTTTCAGTAAGAAGAGGATCAGGTTATACTTACTTGCCACATAGCTGTTAAATTTGAGAAGCTTCTCTGAAAACAGATGTGGCTGGTAATGTATCTGAATAGCCAAGGATTCACGCACAGAGACTTAAAGAGTTAAAAACAGAAAGCTCTGGACCAAAACTCTTCATGTTGGTTTTCTCTCACATTCCATTTATTTTTATTTTTATTCTCAGTTTCTTTTCATTCCAAATATAAAGACATTTGAAAATTTGGGGAAGTTTGTATAAAAATGATCTGAAAGAAAATTCTCCCCATCACTAATTTGAGGGACTTTGCAAGGTGTTCAAAAGCAGCTATTGATGATACACACCGAGCATTTCTCTGATAAGTATTGCTTGCGAGTTCTCATACAACTCTTTGTGATCATAAGGGCTAGATGTTAAGTGCTAAGTGGGAGATCAATTTCAGAAATGAGTTCAAAAATGTGATGATTAATGATGGTGTTTCTGTTGTTGCTGTTGTTTTGCTTATAGAGATTAAAGTAGACTGTTGACTCTTGAACACATTCTGTAGACTTTAAGTGGCATATTTTCTGATAGTCTCAATGAAAACAATAGGTGAATCTGCTAAATACTTTCCCCCATACTACAGAACTGAATACAAATAGATGAGTTTCATTCAAAGGAAACCCATAGGAAGAAACAAATGTTTGTCCTTGCCTTTTACTAGGTAGTGGTTAAGCGTAGCTAGGTTTGGAAATGTTTGTGCCACATAAAGGCATAATGTACTTGAAAAATAAAATAAAAAGGCACCCTTTGGAGGCTGCAGCTAAAAGGAGGACAGCAGTAGAAGGCTGCACTTATCCACTTCCATACAATTATGTTTTTGCTCAAAACTAGTTCCAGTTTTCTTTTCCACCAGGAGGAAAAAATTCAAAGTTCTACTGCTGTTCCTCGGTGCAGGATAGTAGCTATAGAAGGGCAGTTTTAGCAGAAAAATAGTAGGGAAAGGGCTAAGGATATTTCTTCATACACCGCTTTTCTCATTTCTCTCTCTCTCTGTGGGCTTTCAATTTGCCTGTCAGCTCATGTCAGCCTCATGGTTTTCATAGAGTTTTCTTTGGCAAAGAATACTCAGGGATGGTTTTGCCCATTCCTTCCTTTGAAATATAGCTTGCAATCTGGAATTTGGTAATGGCCGCCTCTCATCCAAGTACTAACCAGGGCTGATCCTGTTTAGCTTCCATGATCAGAATGGATCTGGTGTGTTTACAGTATTTACTGATAGTGTTCTTAAGACTATTTTTATCTACTTGCCTCTGCTCCACCCTGCCAAATCAAATATTAATGGTTGAATTTTAGGTACCTTTTTGTGTTTTTGTCAAAATATGCCCCTGAACTATTTGAAATTCAAAACTCTTGACAGAACGAATTCAATACACATGTTCTTCGCTGTATAGAAATTTGTTTATTTACAGGATCTATAGTTCATTTACGTAAAACAGCATACATATAAAAATGCCCAATCTGTAGGTCTGCAGATTTGCCTGGGCTACTGTACAAACTGATGTAGGAGTAAACTCTATAGACCCCCACAGTGAGACTTACTTCTGAGTAGAGTGGATGAGAGTGAACTGTTAAAACATGAAAAGCAATGGAGATGAAAGCAAAAGAAAAACAGCCACCAGCTAAAACTGAAGACATCACCATCTTATTACAAACAGAAGTAAGTTAAGAGATTGCATGCCTGTCAGAATAATTCAGAAATCTTTTAAGAGGCCTTCACCCGTGGCAAACATTAAAAAAATGTTGCGGCTCAAAATAAGCAAGAACAGATATCTTCAGTGCAAAAAGACAAAATAGGAATCTGTGCCATGGGTATTAAATAGTTTCCCCAAAACTGTGTTGGGAGCCTTCACACAATATACATTTTGCCAATCTATTGCTAATAAAATGGTTAAGAGGATGTTCAAAGTAATTTCTTTTCTCCTATGTTTCAAAGACCCAAGTTGCCTTTGGGACTTCTTCTCATGGCTATCTGAAGATTTTTTTTTCCTGGGGAAGGAGATGGACTGCCCAGTATTATATGACAGTAAATTGTATATGTAGTGCACACTACTAAAACACACTTGAGTGTGTGCATGTACACACATGCAGGCATATTTTTCGATGCATTGTTGTTGTGTGCCTTCAAATCATTTCCAACTTATGGTAAGCCTATCACAAGGGTTTCTTGGCAAGATTTGTTCAAAGGGCCTTTTTCTAAGGCTGTGGGAGTACGACTTGCCTAAAGTCACCCAGTGGGTTTCCACAGCTGAGTGGGGATCCAAGCCCTGGTCATAGTCCAAATATCAAACCTCTACACCAGGCTGGCTTTGCTTAGCATCATATTCCATGACATTTAGGGATTTCCCAGGCAGGGAAAATCTCAAAATTCTCATGCAAAACAATTGTTCATTTCTGTGCACAATAATTTCTTGAAACATTTTAGGATGAATGCGAATGGTACAAAATAGTTGTTTTCTCTGCAGCAGGGAGAAAATTGGGAATTTATTCATCTTCATGTACAGGAATTTACATCTTCATTTACATGGGGGATCTGTTCTGCACCACCACCCCACATAAGACAAAAAAGTGTATGCTCAAGCTCCACTGAAAACAATGGGAGTGTGCATGCGGCATGGTGTGGTGTGCATGCCATTGGCGTGTACACCATTCTTTTTCAGGCAGCACAGCTTTAGCGTAAGCTGAAAGCTGCATATGGCGCACCTGCATATGGTGCAGGCACACTGTCTTAATATCTTATAAAGCCATTATAGTGATTAGTACTGGAATTTACAGGGAGTGAATTTGGTAGAGGGAAAAGAAATTGATATGTTAGGTCTAGAGTTCAAGATGAACCAGAACTTACATTAGATTACATTGGGCTGATACAGACAGCCCAAAAGGGTCGTCTGTGTGGTGCAATTAGGATTAGGGAAGGTGCAGCATCTACACCCTGCCTAACCCTAGCACGTATGGATGCTGCCTTTTTAAAATGTCCATATAGGCACACCATCAAAATGTCATGGTGTGTGCAGCATTTAGATAATGCTGTGCACGCCTGACATAATGGCGTCGCAGGAGGGCACCAATGGCGCCCTTTCCGTGGTGCTAAAAGGAGCTCGAAAACCGAGCTCCTTTTTTGCGCCTGGTCCTTGGCGCAGCCCTTAGCAGCCCTAGTGGCGCAGTGGTTAAATGCCTGTACTGCAGCCGCTCACTCAAAACCATAAGGTGGCGAGTTCAAGACCAGCAAAGGGCTGAAGCTCGACTCAGGCTTGCATCCTTCCGAGGTCGCTAAAATGAGTACCCAGATTGTTGGGGGGCAAATAGCTTACAATTGTAAACCGCTTAGACACTCAAGGGTATGAAGCGGTATATAAATAAAGCTGTTTATTTTGTTTTGTTTTGCTTAGACAGCCGCGCCAAGGACCCCAAGGGGAAAGTGGCTGCAGTGGTGGCCCCTTTCTCCCCTCAGAACCGCCACCAGTTGTGGGGTGCAACGGGCTCCCAGGGCATCTGCTGCACCCGGTTTTCAGGCCGCGGAAAAGTGACAGTTTGCCACTTCTCCGTGGCCTGGAGAAGCAGAAGGATGGGGCCTTTGGGGCTGCCAGTGAGGCAGCCCTGGCCCCATCCCACCACTTTTCTAGGCGGTTACAGACTGCCCCTTTTGGGAGGTCTGTACTGCCCCATAATGACTTTTGCATTACTTGAATTTTGGACTGTGAAAATATCTCTTCAGAAGTGAACAGAAGTGTATATGGATTGTAAATGAATTTAATTCTTGTTGGAATCCCACCTCGATCTGAAGGGAGAGACGCAAAATAGAAATAAATATTATTATTATTATTATTATTATTATTATTAACATGACTCATTGCACATTTCTAAAAAGCTCCAATAGTGTCTGAGAACAAGTCTCCTATCAATGCTAGCAGTATGATCACTGAACACTGACAGGATCTGGACACCAAGGAGTTTATCACATGGGAGGAATTTCTCTCAATTGCGAATGGAGCCAATTCGCAAATACATGAATTTGCTAGTTTAGCGAATTTACATGAAATCTGATTGCATTCAGAATGTGTTCAGAATGACTTCCCATTTCCCGAAAATGACCTCCCATTGCCTGAAATTGCATGAGATACTCTAATATGCAATTACGTGAAACCCCCATGATTGCGTTCGGAATGACTTTCCATTGCCTGAAATTGCGTGAGATACACTCATTCGCAATAACGTGAAACCCCATGATTGCGTTCAGATTGCCATTGCATTATTCCCCCAAATTCTGTTATTTGATAAACTCCCAAGCCTACCAAGATAGGCAGACCTGACTTCTGAGAAGTGTGTATACTATCCCACAACACCAGATGCTGTTTCTCAGTTAATACACCCTTGTGTCCAGGCAATGCTTTTCTTATCTACAGCTGAAATCCCCAGTTCTTTCTCTGGTTTACTTCTCCCAATAATTGCCCTTGAACATAGTTAACGAATTAGCAAGGGAACCATGCTTACCAGTACAGCCTGCTGGGCTCACTGTACGACACACAGAATGCTCTTATACATTTGCAAGAAAAAGCAAAGAATTTATTTTTATTTTTTGGCCATAACTAATTTTTCTAAAATCCATATTTGGGGAAAATCTTAATTAAGCCAATTCAGAAGTCACAATTTCTGCAAACTTTTGAAATCATCAGATTTCATCTCCAAGCAAGAAATTAGAAAATCATATGACAGCACAGGGAAGAGGAAAATATGGGCACAGTGGATTTGAGGGTCATGAAGTCTTCATGGTTAATGAAATGCTAGAGAAAGAGGTTTTAGATTAGGCTCTGCCAGCTAATGTGATGATTTCATGTTGTTCTGGGACTGTCCCTAGGACTGCCAGAATTTTTCAAAATGATTCATCTTTCATTTTTATCAACATAAGATCCAGAATTGTTCCCATCCTTAGGTAGGCTAAATATCAGAGAATAGAATCATAGGGGTTTATCACATGGGGTTTATCCCATGCAAAATCTGTGTTTAAAATGGGAAAATCTTGCAAAAGCAGGATCATTTTCACAAAATGTCGTGCATTAATGTGCACAGAAAATGGAAAATCCCACCAAAGCAGGATTGTTTTCACATGATATCATGGGCTTTGAGCATTAATCTCCCGAAAGTAAAAAGCAGCTGATTTTGTCCACTTTCTGTGTGAGTTAATGTCAGATTAATGCTCAATGCCCACAATGAATCTAAAATAATCCCGCTTTTGTGGGATTTTTCCAGGATTTTAATCCCGTTTCTGCATGGGATTTAGGTACTTAACCTCCCTTGTGATAAAACTCCATAGAGTTGGAAGAGACCACAAGAGCCTTCCAGTCCAACCTCCTGTTATGTAAGAAAACATAATAAATGGCCATCCAACCTCCATTTAAAAATCTCCAAAGAAAGAGACTACCACAGTCTGAGGCAATGTGTGTCACTGTTGAACAGCTCTTACTCTTCCTAATGTTTAAGTAGAATCTCTTTTCTTGTAGTTTGAATCCATTGCTCCGGGTCCTATCCTCTGGAGCAGCAGAAAACAAACTTGCTCCATCCTCAATATGACATCCCTTCAAATATTTAAACATGACTGTTATGTCACCCCTCAACCTTCTCTTCCTCAGGGTAAACATACCCAGTTCCCTAAACTGCTCCTCATAAGGCATAGTTTTCACTTCTCTAAAGACCTGCAGCTTCTACATCTGTTATTACCAATAAGTCAGAGCCAACAAAGGCACATCTACACTGTAGAAATAATGCAGTTTGACACTACTTTAACTGCCATGGGTCCATCCTACAGAATCCTGGGACTTGTAGTTTTGTTAACCACCAGTACACTTGGCAGAGAAGACTAAAGACCTTGTAAAACTACAAATCTAAGATTCTATAGTTACAGAACTTAAAATGGTGTCAAACTGCATTATTTCTAAAGCGAAGATGCACTTAAGGGTTACTTAAAGGTGATTAACTTTTAAATGGCTTAGCAGAGAACTAAGGTGCTTAGTGGAACTGATCTAATTATTATTTTTTTTTGTAAGAATATTTCCAAATTGGTAAGAAAGATCATTTTCTTTTTGATTCTCACAATCTGGTGTTTCCCTCACCCTCTCTCATGTGGCCTGTGAGATCCTTTTCAAATCAGAATTTGGATCTTTCCCTTTCCCATTATAGAAGCTGTGTGTCAAGCTGTTCTTGTGGAGATTATTTCATAAGGGTCTAGCACTTTTCACTCTCATGTTGTGTTGCTTTATAATGTTCTCATCAAAACCCAAACTTCAGTCTATCCTTCCCACCCCAGTCCTCATGGGAAGTTGTGAGCCTCCAAACTCTTCAGTTAGGAACCACCACCAAAAGTTGCAAAATAATGGGCAACTTTTTGTGGCTTCAGGCTGATTTTAATAGCAAGTGACAAGACTGGTTTGGCAGGCATGGTTAAAATTAGCTCAAACTAAGTAGGAGCCACACTAATGTTTTCCCACATCAAAATATACATTTTTTTGTCTTTTCAGTGGCACTCACATGCTGGTAATCTGAGAGAAGTGTGGGTGTGGGTCCTGTGGTATACATTTGTGAAGTTTGGGGGCACAAAAGAAACTCCTTTTCTATTTATGTTCTACAGTTCCCATTATAATGCTCTTATATAAATTGAGCTGCCTCACCAGTTTGCCGCCTGAGGCAAGGGACAACATGAAGCTGCTGCTCCATGTACAGAAACCAAACTGGTCTGGCAGAGTATTTATTTATTGTGTATACTATTAGCTGATTTATATTTCAACACTGTCATTGGGAAACAGTCCTCTGATATACCTGAGGGCAGGTAATAGGCATACAGGACAGGCATTTGTTAAACAAAGAGCTCTCTCTTTAAAAACAGAAGCATGGCTCAAGAGGAAAAGCTGAGTGAACAGCTTGTGCTGTTGCCCCTCAGCATCTGCTGACTGAGGTGGCAGCTTTACTTGGCCTAATGTTAGGACCAGTCCTCGCACCATGGCACTACCTTTCCGCAGTGGTGGAACTGCATGCTTCTGTGAGGCAATAAATTATGCTGATGGTATTACTGCTTATAATAGGGTCTCCCATGTCAGACAGGCTTTTGCTGAGGTGACAGACTAAATGTTCCAAACAGCTACTAGGCAGCAGCAGGAGTGGGGTGGGGGACTGGTTTTGGCTTAGCTCATGGGTGGGCCTTCAAATGTTGCTACGTTGTCTCTCTCAGCAGCCCCAAACAGAAATGCTGAGCATTTTAGTTCAACACCATCTGAAGGGTTGTACAATTCCCACTCACATTTTAATGCCAGATGCCAGAAACCCGACGCTTGGTAAATCCGTTTTTGGGGGGTTGGGGTGGGCGAAAGTAGTTAACTAAGTAGTTCGCATAGAATTCTGGCCATCAGTAGTAGTAGTAGCAGCAGCAGTGGGATCACTGTATGGGGGGGGGGGCATCCAGGGGCAGGGCCAAAAGGGCACTCCCCCTCACCTTGCTGCTGCATGCCAGTCTACTTGTAAGTAGAACAGTGCAGCAAAGGGGTTCTGTGCATGCTCCCTTGCTGTCATGCACCTCTCTACTCATGAGTAGAATGGTACGCAACAGGGAAGGTGTGTGTATGCACACTGCCACACTCTGGTCTACACATAAGAACTGCGCACAGCAGGAAGGGAGAAACTTGGCTGGGTGTCACCCCTCTTCTGGGGTGTCTCATGGTGTGTTCCACACCCCCTGCACCCCCTCAGTGATACCACTGAGTAGTAGCAGTAGTAATTCTGAGGGATCCCTGTTTCTAACCAAAGTAATCTGAGGTTTGTCTTGAGTGGGAAAGAACCATTAGCTTTATAAAATGCCTCCTCCTCATGGAGATGGCAACCAGTAGAAATATATATATACACACACATGCACACACACACATATACACGCACGCACACACACACACACACACACACGCATATATACATATATACCATGTTTCCCCGAAAATAAGACAGTGTCTTATATTAATTTTTGCTCCCAAAGATGCACTAGGTCTTATCTTCAGGGGATGACTTATTTTTCCATGAAGAAGATTTCACATTTATTATTGAACAAAAAAAAAAAAAAAAATGGGCATGCTTCCAAACAAAAACTTGGCTAGGTCTTACTTTCAGGGGAGACCTTATATTTAGCAATTCAGCAAAACCTTTACTAGGTCTTATTTTCAAAGTATGTCTTATTTTAGGGGAAACAGGGTGTGTGTGTGTGTGTGTGTATATATATATATATACTGAGAGAGCGAGAGAGAGAACTATTATATATACAGGCAACTGTATATATATATAGGCCAGCACAGTTGCCTGTATTTTTGGGCTCTCTCTGAGTGTTCCTCTGGGCACTATTTTACATGGGCCTGCATTTCAAAATTTAGCACTATACCACTGGTTCTAACAAACTCTTTCAGTTCAGCTCTATAGCTCTGTATATCCTGTTGCTGCTTTATATCCTGATGGTGCTGAAGTTTCTTTCAGCCAATGAAGGATTCCAAACAGAATAGGCTTCAGGTAGCCCAATAGCACTATTGCACAGCACCAGCTTCCAAGACACTGCACACCAATAATATGGCAGACTAACAGACTTGTTTTCAGTAGCTTGCAGGAAGGGCTGTAGCTCAGTGGCAGATGTGGCTTGCATGCAGAAGGTTTTGGATTCAATGCCTGGTATCTTATGTAAACAGGCTCTTGGGGAGCAAAAGCTGGGCTTGGAAAGATCTCATCATAACATCTTAGGGAACCACTGTTTGATCAAACAATACTGGACTCAATAACTGAATGGCCATATTCAGTATAAGGCAGCTTCACATGTTAAGCATTTTCATAATTGGAAACAGACAGACAGACAGACAGATAGATTTAAAAGTTCCAAAAATCTTTTAGAAATAAAAAAATTAGGGTCACTGGGACATGAAAATGTTTCATCTGTGTAGGTAATGTTTAACTATGCCATAAGCAGTAAATCGCAGAAATATATGTTAATTGCTTGATAGATGTGAAGTTTTTAATGTTTTATAGTTTTTCCTGTTTTTAATCTGTTTTCTAATTTGCTCTTTAACTGTTTTAATGGCATTAGGTTCTTTGAACTCTGTTTTCCAGTGAAGTTGGGATTGAAATGTAATAAATAATACATTTATAGTCATTTTATTTTATTTTATTTTAAAAAAATTACAGCAACATTCAACAGCAACAAAACAAAGTATCAGAAAAAAGGCTTGCCTGGACATAAACTCCAATGGGTGTGATGGGACTTATGCCTGAGTAAACTTACATATGGCAACTATGCAATTCTCCCTTCTTCACTTTATAGAATCATAGAAGTTGGAGGAGACCACAAGGGCCACCCAGTCTAATCCCCTGCCATACAGGAAGCCATAATCAAATCTGAAGAGATTCTGAAGAGATTCTCCTTGGAATTATTTGGTGTATCAAAAACTCATTTCTGGAACGCTCAACTTCTAATAGGCTTCTTCAGTCACAGTGCTGGATGTTCTATCCTTACCCCCCAAAAAAAATATTGAGAATGGCTGTTATTGGTTTTTTTCAAGTAGTTTTTGATTTATGGTGACCATAAGGCAAACCTCTCATTGGGTTTTCTTGGCCAAATTTGTTCAGAGAGGGTTTGCCTCCTTCATCTTTGCCTTCCTCTAAGAGAACGTGACTTGCCCAAGGTCACCCAGTGGGTTTCCATGGCTGAGTGGGGATTTGAACTCTGGTCTCTAGGATCATAGTCCAGTGCTCAAACCACTATGCTACCATGCTGGACTTGCCACTTTGTACAGCCTTAGTGTATGGGGAAATGCTTTCAGACAGTACTGAACTCAAGCACTTCTAGAATTATTTTGTTTTAAGAACATGATTGTTCAAAATTTAAATAAAACAAAACATAGGACCTTATCAGACATTGGAAATTGGAAGTATGATCTAATGGCAATCTGAACGCAATCATGGGGTTTCATGTTATTGCGAATTAAAATATCTCATGCAATTTCAGGCCAAAGTGAAGTCATTCTGAATGCAATCATGGGTTTTATGTTATTGCAAATTAAATCATCTCACACAATTTTCAGGTAATGGGAAATCATTCTGAACGCATTCTGAACGCAATTGGAATTCATGTAAATTCACGTGAATTTGAATTGGCTCCATTCTTCCTCCCGTCTGATAAGGTCCATAGTTCATGGCACTGATAGTCTTGCTGTGTGAAAGTGCATATGTGGAGGTGTGTTATTTGCCTGATTTCAGTCAACATGGAAAGATATTTCCATATATGTTGCATCTATATATCTATATCTTCCAGGTTGATGCCTTCAACAACATTTGGGCTGATGGCAACAGGCCATCTCGATCTATCTGTCTATCTAGACCTATCAAGGTGTTTTCTTGGCAATTTTTTTTCACAAGAGGTTTGCTATTCCCATCCTCTGAGGCTGCGTTCACACTGGAGAAATAAACCAGTTTAAGTGCCATGGCTCAATGCTGTGAAATTCTGGGAATTGTAGTTTGTTGTGGGGCCCAGAGCGGAGCAGAGCTCCGCTCTGGGCCCCACAACAAACTACAATTCCCAGAATTTCACAGCATTGAGCCATGGCACTTAAACCGGTTTATTTCTCCAGTGTGAACACAGCCTCAATGAGGCTGAGTGGGTCACCCAGTGGGTTTCCATGGCCAAGCAGGGATTAAAACCTGCTCCCCAGAGACCTAGTCCAACATTCAAACCACTACAGCACAACGGCTTTATTATTGTCATGACCTGAGTACAGTAACACCAATTCTTACATTCCTCAGCATGTGCCTCTGATACCAGAGATGGTGTGTGATGTGTATATGTGTGTGTGTGTACCTCTATCTCCCTCATTGTACCCCCAGTGGCCTCATCCACCATGGACGTATCTGCTCCTCCTTTACAGCCCTCCACGTTGGCAGCCCTCCCTGCCTCTGCCAGCAGGAAATGCCTCAGCTGAAGAGATGCTGCCTGGGGAGAAATGCTTCTTTTTCTTTTTCTCCCTCGCCACTGAGTTTCCAAAGGGGATGGCGGGGCAGTGTCAGGGGGAGAGAGAAAAAGAAAAGCCTCTCCTTATCTCCTTTCTCCAGACTAGGCCTAATTCTGTGCATCTCTCTCATGTCTCTTCCCCCCTCCGCCTCCACGAAACATTATCACCTTCCCCGGGGAGGAATGGCTCCTGTTGCCTTGCTCCCGTTGCTTACCTTCTCTTTCTCTCACACACACATACGCACACAGACAGACACACACTCACGTTGAAACAAACAGACAGAAACAAACAGTCACATTGGTCTCTCTCTCTCTCATACACATACAGTCACACTGGTGGTCATCTTCTCCTCCTTCCCTCTTTCCTCACACTCACTCACTCACTCTCTCACACACGCACACAATCACGTTGGTCAACTCTCTCACACAAACACACACAATCATGTTAGCCATCCTCATTCCTCTCTCTCTCTCTCTCTCTCTCACACACACACACACAAACACCCAGAGGCATCCCCAAAGCACCAAAGAGATGACATATTTCAAGTGTTGGACCTACTACTAAGCCCCGCAAAATGGAGGACCCTCCAGAAAAAAACGGAGGGCATGCCCTCTAATAATAATAATAATAATAATAATAATAATCCCTGAACACACTCCTTAGAAACTCTGCTTCTTTGACCCAGGAGGCTCTAATCGACGGAGGGGACCTTTGGGGGAATCCCTCCTGGAAGGAAGGCGGGAAGACTGGAGGAGAGGAGGAGGACAGGCCCGGGGAAAGGAAGGAGGACAGGCCCCGGGGTCACCCTGCTCTCCCCCCCCCCCAATAAAGAAATGCCCCTCCTGCTGCTGCTGCTGCTGCCCTCCAGGGAGCCTGGCCAACTTTGCCCTCCAGAGAGAAGCCCAAGGAGAAGCAGCAGCAGCAGCAGCGCTCGGGGGTTGGGGACTAGGCGCCTCCCGCTTTCCGCGCCTGCTTTGCGCACGGGGGGGGGGGGGACTCTGGGTGGCCGAGTTTGCTTGAAGGGGGCTTTCTGACTGAGGGGGAGGGAGAGGAGAAAGCGCGGGGAGGAAGAGGAGACTTCTTCTTCCTCGCCTCCTCCTTCTCTCTTCTTCTCCTACTTCTCCTCCTCCTCCTCTTCTTCTCCTTCGTCTCTCTCCTTCTCATTCTTCTTCTCCTTCTTCTCTCTCCTTCTTCTCCTCTCTTCTTCTTCTTCTCCTTCTCTCCTCCTCCTCCTTCTTCTTCCTCTTCCATCTCCTCCTCCTCCTCCTTCCCGGCCAAGCCCTCCTCCCTGTTGCGCTCGCTGGCAGAAGAAGTCCTCTTCGCCTCTCCTTCCCCTTCTGTCTGGAGGAGGAGGAGGAGGAGGAGGAGGAGGAAGAGAAGTGACTGAGGGGGGGGGGGTCCCTCCTCCTCCCCCCTTTCTCTTCTTCAGGCTCTCTCTCTCTGAGTCTGTTCTTGTTGGGTGTCGTGTGGGGGAATGTGTCGGCGGCACAAGGGAGCAGCAGCCGCCCTGGGTCACGCCGGGCTTTGATGGGCACCTGCTCTCCTTCTCCTCCTCCTCCTCCTTCCTCTTCCCTGTCCTCCTTCTGGAGGACGTGGGGGCTCCGAAGCGTCCGGAAGAGGAGGATGGTGGAGAAGGAGGAGGAGGAGGAGAAGAAGAAGAAGAGGAAGACGACGGCGGGGGACGGAGGGCTCCGCTTGGCCCGCTCGCCTCCCCCTTCCTGACTCAGGTAAGCCTTGCGAGGAAGCGGCTCCGGCCCCAAAGGCTGCGTTCACACTAGAGAAATAATCCGGTTTGGCACCGCTTTAACTGCCCTGGCTCAAGGCTATGGAATTCTGGGAGTTGGAGTTTGTTGTGGGGCCCAGAGCGGAGCGAAGCTCCGCTCTGGGCCCCACAACAAACTCCAACTCCCAGAATTCCATAGCCTTGAGCCAGGGCAGTTAAAGCGGTGCCAAACCGGATTATTTCTCTAGAGGTTCCCGTCTTTTTCTCCTCCCCTTTTTTGGATTAGAGATTTCTTTCTTTGCGCGCCCAGGAGGAGGCTTTTCCCCGCCAAATTCAGTCACCAGGCGTCCTCTTTTTCCCGGACCTGTCCTCCACCCCCATTTCTTGGATGTCCTCCATTTTGGAGCAAAACGGAGGCTGGAGGGATTAGCCCAGTTGCACAGGGCTCTGGCTGCCAGGGCTCCCTGCTATGGAATTCTGGGAATGGCAGTTGTTGTTGGATGCCTTCAAGTCGTCCCTGACTCCTGGCGGTGAGCCTACCTGTCCTGGGGTTTTCTTGGTTCAGAGAGCCAGGGCCACCCTCTGAGGCTGAGAGAGTGTGACCAGATGGGATCAACACAAAGGAGAGCGAGGCAGCTCAAACGGTAGGACATTCCAGGAAAAAAATGTAGGACATGAACAAATAATAACTAAAGATTAATGTAATAGATATACATCACACGCACACACAAATGGATACATCTTAGGCAGGAATCCTGAGGGTTTCTTGGCAAGCTTTGTTCCAAGGCTCATCCTCTGAGGCTGAGAGAGTGTGACTTGAGTCAAGGTCACTCAGTGGGTTAGTGGGGATGTAGTAAATTGTGTGTGTGTGTGTGTGTAGTAATAGTAGTAGTAGCAGCCAAATCTGACTGCAAGCGGTGGATCTGCTGGGACGGTGTTGGGATCCAGCAGGGAAGGGGATGCCCTCTGTGCATGCTCAGGGGCCATGCGTCCTCTTTGTGTCTGACTGAGGGGCTGAGCTGGTTCCGGGAGATGAGCTCTGGCTCCAGTGAGAAGAGAAGGCAACTTCCGTCTCGCAGGCATTTTCTGGGCAGGAGAAGGGCCAGTTTTGGCCTTTTTCTTTTCTTTTTCTTTTCTCCATCGCCCTCTTGGGTTTTGGACTAACTGGTGGTGGTGGTGGTGCAAGGAGGGTGGCCAAGTCAAGTCAGGTTTAGTGACTCTGTCTACTCCTTTCCTGCAATGGCTGCACTTAAAAGGGGATCAGCAATATATATATATATATATATATATATAGTAGCAGTCCCTAAGGGCTAGTTTCATTTCCTAGGTGGGTAAAAAGTCTGCCCATCCTCTCGCTGTGGGAAGAAGTGTACAGGAAGGAAAGCAGAACTGTGAAATGTGTTGTTGTTTGGCTCCTCTTGCTCAACACAGCCCTCCTTCTGCGCTCTGCTGCTCCTTTCACTTTCTCATCCTTCTTGCCTCCTCTTATCTTTTGCTTATCACTCTTGCCCCTTGGCCTCCTGTAGCTTCCTACCTGCTTTGCAGAGAGCCATGTGGGTTTCCCATAAGATTGTTAAAAAGCACCTTTTCAGGGGGGAGTCCTAGGGATGAAAGTGTTCCCAAACCAATTTCTAATAATAATAATAATAATAATGAAATAAAAGTGTTCCCCTCCTCTAATTAGGATCTGCTTATGTGATTTAAGGTGTGTGTGTGTGTGTGTGTGTGTGTGCATGCTGTATTGGTTTATGTGTTGGACTACCACTCTGGAGACCAAGGTTCGATTCCCTGCTCAGCCATGAAACCCACTGGGTGACCTTGGGCAAGTCACACTCTCTCAGACTCAGGAGAAAGCAATGGCAAACCTTCTCTGAACAAATCTTGCCGAGAAAAACCCCATGATAGCTTTGCCTTAAGGTTGCCATAAGTCAGAAATGACTTGAAGGCAAACAACAATAACAACAACAATTGTGCTGTGTTAGTTTTATGTGCTGCATATTAGCTCAGAACAACAACAATACACACACACACCCCTCCAGTAGTCTATAGGAGAATAAATTAAATATCAAGATTAGGGTATTTCTACACAATATTTATTTGAGGTACTTACTGCCACAGTGTATATTGGTGGCTTATATCTGAGATTATTTTGGATTAGGCAAAATCCTGGTTTTAAATCCGTTAATTTCTGTTAGTCACAATGGCTATCTCTGACCTCTAGATTCATAAGGTGTAATGTTTCTAAATACTGGTTACTGAGGTGTGAGAGAAGCAATATTTTCATATCCTGCCCACTGATCTGAATCATCATTGGTCGGATCCAGTAGAACTCCTCTTCAGTTTAAAGAAAAATTAAAGTTGGAGTTAGCATGGGTAGTGGTTTATATTTAAATAATTTGAAAGCTTTATTTCAAAAGTATTTTTTATTGGAGTCCTCGTAAATGTTTTAAGGCATGACAACATTGTCATTACACGCTTCCCTTACCTTCTTTCAGTCTTTTATACCTTTTAAAAGACAGGCACTGAAAACCAAGCCTACTAATTTTAGCACAACATACGATGTACTTCCTAGGTTGGTCACCTCAGTAAAGTTAATGATATCTTTAAAAGTGGCCAGGTTCACTCATGTTGCCTTCAATTCGTGATGCCACAAATTCATTTTTATGAAACATTGCATTCTTAGACATGGAAACATTTTGGCAGGATAAAGATAGCAGACAGTATTACAAATGCAATCCTAATTCATATATATATATCACTTGAAGTTTTTATACTATCTTCAGTAAGGTAAAGGTTGCCCTCTCCTTTTGGGTTTAACAGATAGAGAACATCATTTCTCTCCAGTCCCTTCTGTATTCCATCACTTCTCTTTCAAACCCCATTTGGTTTTGCTGTCACTTCCTTATGCTGGTAAACCAGGCTGAGAGATGAAGTATCCACAGTGGAAGAAGAGCTGATTGGGGAAGTAAATCTACCTGGTTCTCTCAAGATGTTTCACATCGCTTGGTGGCAGACTCTGCAGGTTAAGTTTATAATTTTCCATCTGCCTACCTGGTGTATAAGATTTCAGGTGGAGGTAAAGAAAGAAGAGCCATATTTGACTGGCTTGAAAGATTAATAGAAATGGCTAATACGCTGTGAGAAATCATGTTGTACAGTGGAACCTTAGTATTCACTGCGGTTTGGTTCCAGGACCCTGCATGAATAACAACATCTGTGGATGTTCATGTCCCATTAAATATAGTAGATAGTAAAATGGTGTCCCTTTTATAACATGGCAAAAATCAAGATTTGCTTTTTGGAATATTTTCAAGCCATGGATGCTTGAATGCATGCATAAAGAAACCTGGATATGAAGGGCTGACTATATCAACAGTGTGTGCATGCAAGTGTGTGTTTGTGTTTGTGAAAGAGAGATAAGGAATAACATACAAAGTTGATTAAAGAAGCTTAAAATGGTCCCCACCCCGTCCCACCCCACAGTTATGGGATCAGAAAGAATAGCAGTGGGAGACATTCACCAGTTATAAGCATGTATAAGAGTAACAGTAACTGCAGTTTTTATTGGTTGCAGCATACAGTCTTGGTTGTTATGTAGGGGACAAGATTATCTCATTTCTTGACTGAATGCTGGTGACAAATTAGGGTGGTAGCATGATATGGGGCTGATCAGGGTATGATTGTCTGAGTCCCTTCTGCCACCTGGAACTCAGGCAGGCCCCATCCTCAAGTTCCCTTATGAGGATCTCCTACTACAGTCATTGGGGAAGCAAGTTAGCCAGTGTCTGTAGAAGCAGATACAGTATGGTCTGATGGCCTGATGCCCCACACTGAAGATATTATAATTCAGCAACATAGGAAATACAGACCCCCACCACACCACACACATTGATGAGGGAGGTCAGAAGGAGAGACCTAGGCAGGTACTGACTGAGGCTGGATCATGTTGTGTGCCCAATAGGAAGCCAAAAAGTGGATCCAAGAGCAGACTAACCTTCTCAGGGCAGCTGTGTTTTAATCCTTCCTCACTGAGCCAACTGGCATAGCTGACAGACCCAAGGGGAGCACGCTGTATGTGGACAGTGTGTCAACACCCCTGACAGGATGGCCTGCTGCATGCCAGGAAGAGGGCTGAGTTGCCTTTATCTTCATGGTGGTGCAAAGATGGTGCTGCAAAGTAACAGTATGTAAGGTCCTGTTCTCACAATGGCCAAAATGTGAAAAATGAAGTAATATTTGGGATAGCCTACAAGAACTTTCAGCATACTGAAAAGGTAAATTCAATGGCTTGCCTGTACAACCACAACTGGGAAAAATTGGCTGTGTGGGCATGTTCTAAATGACAAGTATGAATGAAGGCTAGGACTTTTTCTGTCTTTTTTGTGGTTTTTATTGTTGTAGTTTAGATGCTTCCTTTGTTTTCCCAGAGGCACTTGCTGATACCTCTAGATCCACGCATGTGACTTCATTGGAGTAACCATGACTGAAGTCCTTCTGTCGGCTGTCCTGAACATGACTGAAACTCACTCGCTGGCTAGCAATGTCACCAGCAATGTCACCAGCAAATGTTCACTGACCAAAACTGGCTTTCAGTTCTATTACCTTCCTGCTGTCTACATTGTAGTCTTCATCACTGGATTCTTGGGCAATAGTGTGGCAATATGGATGTTTATCTTCCACATGAGGCCTTGGAGTGGCATCTCAGTTTACATGTTCAATCTGGCACTAGCTGACTTCTTGTATGTCCTGACTCTTCCTGTACTGATATTCTATTACTTCAATCAAACTGACTGGATCTTTGGAGACTTCATGTGTAAGCTGCAGAGATTCATCTTCCACGTCAATCTGTATGGAAGCATTTTGTTTCTCACTTGTATTAGTGTGCACAGATATACAGGTGTTGTTTATCCCTTGAAATCATTGGGGAGGCTGAAAAAAAAGAATGCCGTTTATATCAGCGCCCTGGTCTGGGGTGTTGTGGTTGTTGGGATTTCTCCCATCTTCTTCTACTCTGGGACTGAGGTAAGGAAAGTCAAAACCATGGCTTGCTATGATACAACGGTAGATAATTATCTGAGAAGCTACTTCATTTACAGTATGTGCACCACTGTCTTCTTATTCTGCATCCCATTCATACTGATTCTTGGTTGCTATGGATTAATAGTAAAAGCACTGATTTACAAAGATCTAGACAATTCCCCACTTAGGAGAAAATCAATTTACCTGGTGATAATAGTGTTGGCAGTATTTGCTGTCTCTTATCTTCCTTTTCATGTGATGAAAAACTTGAATCTACGAGCCAGGCTGGATTTTCAGACTCCAGAAATGTGTGCCTTTAACAACAGGGTTTATGCCACTTACCAAGTAACTCGGGGCCTAGCGAGTCTCAACAGCTGTGTGGATCCTATTCTGTATTTTTTGGCAGGGGATACATTTCGAAGAAGGCTCTCAAGAGCAACCAGAAAAGCCTCAAGACGAAGTGAGCTCAATGTGCAATCCAAAAGTGAGGATATGACTCTCAGTATCTTATCTGAGTGTAAACAGAATGGAGACACAAGTTTGTGAATTGTTATTAATATTTTTTTGCAAGCAAATGCTTTGCCCTGCTTTCCCTTATCTCCACGTATTGTTTTTAACCCATAGGACACCTTCATTTCATGCATTTTCTAGAAAATGTAACAGGTGGACAACTTATGTTTGTGCATGTGTGTTTTTTTTTTAAGTAAAATTTTAAAAATGCTCTGTGAGCCAAGGAAGAAAGTAAATGTACAATTTAAGCAGAAGTAGAATGGATAATTTCTGAAACATTAACTCATCTGATAAGAGTAGTGATCCATATAAACATCTTGATCTACAGCTTGAGGAGTATCTGTGGAAGGTAAACCTTTCTCTAAGGGCCTTGCCAATCTCCTGTTTCCAAATCTCTCTCTTGTTTCTACCTTGTTGTAGCCCTAGGAATGGGAGGGTCTGCGGGGTACAGCCCCAGTCAGGGATATTGCAGACCCCCCTCCCTGAGTTTTCAGCTTTCATTTGGAAAAATACCTTCACCCTCATCTTCATTATCAACAACAAAAAGCATCTAACCCTTTCATTTAAAGAGGTATCAAGATACTGGCAGGATTCTACCCAGCAGATCAATAAAAAGTAAGCCTGCTCTAAGTTTTGGACATATTTTATTAAAGTTGAATTTTCTTTAATGATTAAATAACTTGAAGCATATTAGATGACTCGAAATGTTTGTTTGGCATTGACTTTGGGTACCTCTCTCCCTTCCCCAATGTACTCGCAAGCTCCTTTAACAGTACTTGTCTTTTTCTCAAATTGATTTTTATTTCTTCTCTTTTTCTCAAACATTGTTGAAAGCCTATTGAGATAATGGCCAAGAGATAGTAATGGTTTGTTGGCAATTATTTTGTGTATTCAGAAAGCTGACCTACAGGAGTGGATGTTATTTTTCCTCTTAAATCTGAGTTTATATATACAAGCATTTAAGCATGTGGTGTTCAAAGGAAAAGAATGGGACCAGTCACTCTCAACCTGTGACAGTACTATAGTTATGGGAATCCATTACAACATGCAGGATTCTGTGTTCAGCCAGTCCCAGGAACCATGAGAAAGCAGTACTGCCTGAAATATAGCCAGCACCAACCTGCACCATGCCTATATGCACCAGCCTGATTGGCAGAGCCTAGGGCTGGCTTGTGGAAGCATCTGATAAAATTTCCCCATGATGCCCATATGCTTGAATGCTCTTTCAATAGTCGCTTGTTGGTCCTTCAGAAAAATTGTTCATTTATGTATTTCCAAGCCAGTTACTGCCCAAATAGTAATAATCATGTCTTAGGTAACTGTGATTGAAAAAAAAATTAGCACTGTGCTATTTTCAAGGGATTCTGACCTTGATTTTTAAAACATCCCTAAACATAGTCCATGTTGTAGCTGATATGTGACAGCAATTTTGACTGCTAATCAACTGTTTTATGTCCTGTTTAAGACTAGTTGTCTAGTTTTTGAGCTATCATAATTTTTGAATATGTAAAATACCTCTCTGATTGGCAATAATTTGTAATTTTTTCCACCAAAAAGATCTGCATTTGATTTATTTTTAACCTTCATTTGGATTTCTTTTTGTCACTTGAAGCATTTTTCATGACAATGGCTGTTTTCCAAGCCAATGGTTATTTCTCTAGTGGGTCTCCCCCTCCCTTTCTCAGAAGAGGAAAAAGAAACTGCTGTTAATTTTCATTGTGAGGAAAATCATGCTTCATCTAAATATATAAAGGATTCAGATCAGATTAAGAAAAGCCTAGTTAGATGAAACTCTCCCTTTCCTTCTTTTCATGTTGGGGATTCAGTGATTGATGGAATTGTTGGTGAAGAGGATATAGTCATTGGAGGTGAAGGGCCTAGAGCAGGCGTCTGTTCTACATGCACAGGGAACTAAGAAACTAGGTTCTGAATTGTATGGAGACCTGTGTGACCTGTGTAGAATAATATTTCCACTTCCAATGTTTCTCCTTCAAATGTCTGGAAGGTGACAATTTGACTTTCAAGGATATAACAAAGAGAACAGAGGCACTTATCACAGCCTCAGTCTTTCCTGCATGCAAAAGGAATGGGGAGGGGGGGATTGAATGCCCAAGTAGGACTCCCCAGATTTCCTCCTGTGCACAGAGTGTTTGAATTGTACATATTGAATTCTTCATTATCAGTCTGTATCTGTTCTAAATCTTCAAGAAATGGCCTTCTTTGTGTCCTTCTAACATTTCAGATTTATAGGCACGACACACACACAAAAGGGCTTTTTGCAGTGTCTAATGCCTGGAACTTTCTCCTCAGGGAGGACTCTCTTAGCCCTCTGGTTGACAGGTGAAAGTAGTTAGCCTTTGAGCAATCTGTGCTGTTGGTTTTAACATTTCAAATTGGTTTGCTGCTTTTAAAACTCACTCTTGATTGTAATTCGCTCTTGTTTTTATTTCTTGTTCTGAGGTGGTGTGTAGATCTGACCATGCTGTTAGTTGCCCATGCCAGCTGAGGAGGAAAGGTAATAGGTACATTCAAAAAGTAAATAAAATAAGTCAGATTCCTATGTGTAAAAATCTAAATTACATAGGCTCAAACAGCACACTAGACTTCCCAGAATTTGTGTTTGGTTGTGTAATGAGAATCAGTCATGCAGTTAGGTTGTGTGTATATTGAACTGTATACAAAGATATCCTATTCAAAAGTCATTTCAGACAGAGTGCCAGAGTGGGAGAAATCATCCAGATGGGTCAGAGATGCATCATTTTGGATAAGGAAAGCTAGGGAGAGCTTCATCTGACTTGGGCCAGAATCATGTAAGCTAGCATTCACTGAATGCATAAGCACACACTTGTAGAAATTATTCAGAAAAAAAACATTTGGATTAAAAAGAAAACTATTTATTTCACTTAATATACCAAGGTATATCTGAAAAAATGTTCTAGAAAGCAGTGTTTGGAATTATTATAAATTCTTTGTATACAAAATGAAGAGGATACGTAATCCTTTAAATGGCTTTAGGAAATCCTCACAAAAGCCCATGGTTTACTGGAGGGATAAAAATAAACTATTTACATCTTGCTTATTAATTTCCACAGGCTAAACATGAGTGGAAACAGAGTTGTTCCAAATAACTCCTGGCAAAACTACAAATCAGCTTATAACTCATAAATGAAAAATGTATTGAACCTGAAGACTCTATTTATTTAATTTATTAATGGGAGGATGCAATGACAGATCTTATACATAACTGTGAATTGGACAATATTATGCTAGGATGGTTTTCAGCCACTCGATTGCCGTGTAAAAGTGAGCAGCTCAATTTTTATTTAAAAAAATGTATTGGATGTCTGTAACTTCCACCTTTTCTAGTCACCATGACTATTGAAGACACAAGATTGATCAAAGAAAAGCTTAAGGGTTAATTTTATGTGTAATTAAGAATGCAGCCTATGCTAGGTTACTTGGGAGCAAGGCTCATTTTACCCAATGAGTCTTATTTTTGAGTAATTATGCATAGGGTTATACATTAAATGCTTATGTCCAGACATATTTTTTTAAATCCTGCAAATTACAACTACACAACGCCACTGCTCAAAGTATTATTTTATGTGCAATGTCAGGGAAATGGAAAAAGCCTAGATCAAGAAGTGGCATTCCTCTTATTAATGAACCCCTTGTGATTTTCCATTTATATTAAGACTCTGTGAGAATGCCAGAGAAGTGTGAAATAGTCTTGCCAGTGCCACTGCCACTAGACACTTCTCTGAAACCAAATTTAACAGAGACATGCCTTGCTGAGCACAGGAATTGAATTAAGGGCAGAATTGATTTTTTTTTTTTAAAAAAAACTTTTCATCTGAGTTGACTTTCTTTTCCTAGATATTCACCTTTAACCAACTTAAACATACTTCCATATCTTTTCATTTTGATTCTTGCTCCATACAGTTAATGGTTATTGAGGTATAACCTTTTTAAGTAGATTGTAACCTGGTAGTAATTTCCCACCACAAACACACATGTATCCAGCAAATTCTGGGTCCTTGTCCAGTTTTCCTGTTCTCATTTGTAGATCATTTCTTAATATATTTGAGACCTGATCCAGCAAGGGTGATTCTCAAATGGAAACAATTTTCCATTTGTGGATTTTATTTATTTATTTATTGAATTAATACTCACCTTTCTCCCAAGGTGGGATCCAAGGCAGTCTGGATGTTCCTTTACATTAGGTTGGTCATGAGATAAAGTTATTGTTTGGATGTTTCCTGGTGCTTAAATGTGATGCCCAAGCATTCCCTCTCCCATAGTACTTATCTCCAGTTTGGGGGACTGAATCTGTGCATACCTGTTTTCAAAACCATTGAACTGAACCTGTGAACACCACCTCTGCAGGAGAATCTTCAATGATCCTCAGCCTAATGTTGATGATGGTCTCCCTACTGAACACTATCCTTAAAACCAGTAGTGCTTACAATGCTTGAGTCTACATTGTTGTCATGATGACAAAGCTCAGTTTTCCAGATCTTTTATCATACAGAACTTACACTAAAAAAAGAAATATATATCTCCCTGTAAGTTAAAGAAATCTCCCTTTTAGAAAGATTTGTATGTCCTGCATACATTTGAGAGCCTTTTTGTCTTCTTTTTAAAGAGCACCTTTCTTCTGTGCCAAGTTAGAATTTGTTTTCTAAAATACCAGTGAATTTCACAAAGAGAGTCTCATATAATATAGGTCAACAACAACAAAAGCACAATCTCTGCTGGGCACCAGCACCTTTAACAGCTTGTCAAAGCTTCTGATCCCACTGCTGCAGAAGTGGTGTGTGTGTGTGTGTGTGTGTGTGTGTGTAGGTCTGTCTGTTTGCCATCATAGTCTCTCCTTCCTTAAGGAAAAAGCTACTTCAAAATCCAAAGTGTTGATGTAGTTTTTTTAGGTGCTTGGGCAAACAGTTGTTTGAAAATGATATATTACTAATCCTACATTACTCTTTCAATGTAGGTCTGGTTGAAAGAATGATTTCCTTCTAATCAGAAAATGAAATGTGCAACTGGATGGTGATGTTAAATGAATCTTTCACTTCCACACCAAAAATAATTCTTTAGATTACTTGACAATGGGGAATATATATGTTGTTGTACAAGGTATTCATTTTCCCTCTTCTGGGTCACCTTTTTGTCCTTTTCACATTAATGTTTTAACTGGCAGCTTTGACTTTAATTACAGTTATGTTTCTAGGTCAGGCCATAGTTTGAGCAGGGTAGGGTCATCACAAAATGATGGAGAAAAGCCCTCTCGGTACAAGTTGTTCATGTTATGCCTAACTTATAATTACAGATATTTATGGTCACACAGCATTTGAATGATTTAATTTTTAATAAAATTTAACGGTCCATCTAACAAGTCTAATGGCAGGATTCCCTAGGCCTTCTCTGATGGATGTTTGTCCCATTTTCCCCTATAAATGCTAGGAAATAAAATTTCAGAAACATCCTTTGAATAATGTTTTGCCATCAGCAAGCTGTCCTTATGGTAAAGAATGTATTTTTAATACAGTCTGAGGCTGAAAATAAGTTCCACTAAAATAAATTGGACATTTGTTTAGTTTTTACATTTCCATCTCTGCATTTGGAAAGCACCAGCCTTTTGTCTCTCTCTAGTCCATCAGAGTTATTTATTAAAATTGATCTCACTTTCTTTTCCCCACTCCTGCAATTTTCTCAGGGATGTCGACATCCAGAGATAATAATTAGCCCAACTTAATTACTTACTACATTTATATTATAAATTTGCTTCATAAGGATAAAGGCAGTTCTTCTACTGCATTTTATGCTTACAACAGCCCTGTGAGATTGGTTAGGCTGGGAGATAATGCCTGCTTCAGGCATTTCTAGTGAGCTTTGTAACTGAGTAGAGATTTGCATCTGGGTATCTTCAGTACTGGTCTGATTTCTAACTTGTATACCTCACAATGGGTGCATTTGCAATGCATAAATAATGCAGTTTGACACTGCTTTAACTGTAGGCTGACCATATTTCCTTGAGACAAAAACAGGACAGTGTGATGGCAAAAGTGAAATGGGGTTATGTAATATTCCATATTCATAAAAAAGTAAGATGATTTTAAAAAGTTTTATTGTGTGATCATACTGAGATAACAATTATTCTTCAGTGACAGAAGGCATACAAAAATTTAGTTACATGTAGAAGGAGACTATATTTCACCACGATGGTACCATGAATATTTCTCTGATGAAGTAATCTTACACAGCAAATTTCAGTCTTTCAGTGTCTTATAAAACTTCTCATACTCCATGACACATTTTTTTTGACAACCACAATTTCAAACAAGGATCTTCAAATCATTTTTGCAACATAACAGGGCATTTTTCTTGAAAATGGGACAAAATTGACTTTTACATTAAAATGATGGGACGGCCTGGAAACAGCCTATTTAACAGCCATGGCTCAGTGCTATGGAATCCTGAGATTTGTAGTTTCTTGTGGCACCAGAGCTTTCTGATTAAGCAGCTAAATAGCTTACCAAACTACAAATACCAGAATTTCATAGCATTGAGCCATGGCAGTTAAAGTGGTGCCAAACTGCATTATTTCTGTAGTGCAGATCAGTGCACTACATCTAGGGTTGGTGTCACCTGGTGTAGTAACTCATGATGTCACTCTCATATTGACCTCCTCCCATTTCACACTATACGGAATCCTTAATAATGCTTTTTTGCACTAATGTTACTTGTAAATCATAATTCCCATATACCATTGAATGTAATGCTAATAGTTGTGACATAAACAACTAGCAAAATTAAAATTATACCTTCAGATTACAATATCACACACATAACCTAAACATAAAATGTAATGTTTGTAAAGAATTTTTTAAAATCATTTTTTAAAAATTAAATTTGAAATTTGAAATTTAAAAAAATTCAGGGGGGGGGGCTCCTTTCTTCTCCCACTGACCTTCATCTCACTCCCACCATCTCTTAAAGCATTTTAAGCAATATAGGCAAATGCTACAATGTTTCTGCCAAAATACAGGTGTTTGAGGAGCAGTGGTGTTACCTTCCTTAGGATGTCACCTGGTTTGGTCTGCACCCCCTCGTGACATCACTGGTGCAGATGCCATCAGTATGACACTTCAGCATGCGCTTCATTAAGATAATCTTTGATGTTAATGGTAGCGAAACACAAATGATGAGAGGGTAGCATAGAAACTCATCAAACCTTAGCTAGATCATGTTTGTTGTTGTTGTTGTTGTTGTTGTTGTTTGCCATCAAGTACTTTTCGATTTATGGTGACCCTAAGGTGACCGTAACACGGGATTTTCTTAGCAAGATTTATTCAGAGGAGGTTTGCCATTGCTTTCCCTAAACCTGAGAGCATATGACTTGTCAAGGTCACCCAGTCAGTTTCATGGCCCAAGTAGGACTTAAACCCTGGTCTTCAGAGTTGTAGTCCAATACTCAAACCACTATGCCATTCTGGTACTCGGATCATGTTGTACTAGTAAACAAAACAGCATTTTGTGTACTGTGCCATCAGCTTGAGAAGATGTGTGGCTAAGTAGTGACCAGTATGGATATCACTGAGCAAAACTAATAGATTAGATTTGATAGATTATGCTACAAATGCACATATATAAGGAAGAAAGTTGGGAGTGTGCATGTGTTCATACAGAGAAATGATTGTTAGTATTATCAGAATTGTTTTGGAACTGGTAAATGTTATGTAGTTGAAATGCCAGATCCAGCTGATGAAGCGCAATTGGGTACAATGCCTTCACTGGGATCCCCTCACTGCTCTTACCTTCTCCCTCAGGGTTCAAGGCACACTGCTGCCCAGAGGGAAAGGTAAATAATGGCAGCTGTTCCTTTTGCTTTCTGCTGTCACTGCTCATTCATCAAAAAGAGCAGATGAACAGGCCACAGCAGCAAGAAGGAGAAGCTGCAAAGTCAGGAGACTTTGAGGTAAGAATGTGAAACATACGTCCATCCAGATAGTATTGGACTGCAACTTACATCAGCCCAAGCAATAGCAATGGTTGCAGTCTAACACCATCTGGAGAGCCACTTCTTTCTCAGACCAATTCTAGGGGTTGGAACATGGGATATGAACCTTGTCAGATACCCACTTACGTTCATAAGTAAAGCTTCTCTCTAAGAAACAACCCAAGACAACAATCTTTAAAACAAAACTGTAGAAACATAGGGGTGAAACAGACAGGCAGGAAAAAGCAGCTTGAAGCTGCTTTTTCCAAAGCTGCATTGACACCCCACCAACTGCACTGCCGGCTCCCAAAGTGGCTGGAGTGTGGATGTCATGACCACACAGCGTGGCTTTAAGCCACACCATTGGGTACACCATGTCCCTGTGAACCTGTAAACATTTGCATGTGCATCACTTCACTGGGACAGGGCATTGGGGCACAGGTGCACCCATTGCAGATGCCAGCAAGTTACAATCCTTCACCCCATGCCCCCTCTTTTACTGTCTGTTTTGTGTATGTTGTACTCATCTCCATGAGAGGTGTCACGGTTTCTAGTTTGGGCATTGCCACCCTCACTGCTTGGGAAAATCCAGCTCCTTTTTAGTCCAGCTTTTCTGCCTGTAGTGCGACTTGGGTGTGCTTTCTGTCCAGCTCCAAGGCATGCATCATCTAAATACCCCACCTGAAAGCTGGCTGGAAACCTCCTTATTTTGACCATCAGTTTCACTTCATATTCAACAGGGTTGAAAGGAGTTCCTTTCTAGAAGATGTTCCAAAGAATCCATTACAGCCATAGTTCCTAAACCTGCTTCCCCAGATACTGTACTACATCTAGGCAATGGGCAGTAGGCCCTAGACCAGTGGTTCCCAATCTTTTGGTCCTCCAGATGTTTTAGACTTCATCTTCCAGAATTCCTGACTGTTGGTGAACCTGGTTGGGGCTTCTAGGCACTGAAGTCCAAAACACCTGAAGGACCAAAGACTGGGAACCATTGCACTAGATCATGACAATAGTCAAGGCTTTGGGAGAATTGTAGTCCGATAATGACTGGGAACCCAGTTTGGGAATCTTTGCTTCAGATACAATGCATGTGAAGAAAGAAGCATTTTCATTTTTCTAATTTTGTAAAACATACAAACTCATGCTTGTGTAATATTAATTGCCTCTATGCAGGCAAATCCTAGCCTTATTAAGTTCAAAGAGCATGTATAAGGGAGAGGACAGAATTCACACACTACAGCAGAGAGTTCTCGGTGTGTGTGTGCCTTCAGGTTGCCTGTCAATTTATGATAACCCCATGAATTGCATAAAGTTTTCTTAAGCAATGAATATTCAGAAGTGGTTTTGCCAGTTCCTTCCTCTGAAATAGTACCCACTCCTAACTATAATATGCAAGATTCAGTGGGAAGTATTGTGGTGTAGAAATGCTCTTTAGCTGAAGTGTCATTCTGAGAAATCCTTCTGTTTCCATCACTATCAAAACACCCTTAGGGGTCAAGAGATCAACATTCTTATAGTACAAAATGAACAATAGTGACAAATATGAACAAGGTCCAGACATCTTAAGAATTTGTTGGGCATTCACAGTATTGGGGGAGGGAGTAACAGAAATATATACATTTAAAAGCAAGCTAGGTATGACTGGTGTTTATTTGAGATAGTTTATTAGCATAATATAATACTCTCTTTTTTGCATGTAAAATATAACTCGAGTCCAAAGGCAGAGTGAAAGTATACACTTCAGTAGTTGCAAATTTTGTGAATCTCTGTGGCTTCCAACTGGTAGATTAAATGAACATTCAAATTTATATGAATAGAATATAAATGAATATAATATGAATGTACGAGGTACTTCAAGGGTAGCTAATTGAACAGATTTAACTACTGGAATACAGTCCATAAATTCAAAAGCAGTTGCAAAATCCAGGTCACAGTAAACATCCAATTCTCAGGGTTGGGTTCAGGAATTTCATTCTGTGGACAGAAAATTTTTTCATGAATCTTTCATGATTCTTCCTCTTTGCCCTGCAACACAGCTAATCCCATACAGCAAATTCCCCTAATCCTCTAAGTAACATTTTGAGGTGGCTGGAAGGACTGCCACAAGGAAAACCTAGAGCCTCTGCAGACCAGCACTTTGTGCTGGCTTGTGGGTAGAGTTGGGCGC
The DNA here is from genome assembly GCA_034509955.1 of Urosaurus nigricauda. Lineage (NCBI taxonomy): Eukaryota > Metazoa > Chordata > Lepidosauria > Squamata > Phrynosomatidae > Urosaurus > Urosaurus nigricauda. The sequence goes on from JAOEGL010000003.1 coordinate 248,808,504, forward strand.
AGCTGGACACCCGAACTCTGCCCCTAGGGTGCTATTTTGGTGTGTGCCAGTCTACACGGTGCATACCATCATGTTGTCCCTCTGGTGCTGCAGCCACATGATGCAGCCCTGAAGTGGCATTTTAAAGCTATGTCGCCATGGTTATGACTACCTCCAGAGGCTGGATCGGGGTCACACGCAGGAGTGTCACCATGATGTCAGGAGCACACTGTTCCATTAGATGCGGCACGTGAATGACACCATCAGCACGCATTGTGTGTAGACAGCACACTTTCAAAATGGTGCCGTCCATACACACTAGGGCTGGGGAGTGGGCAGTTGCTGCACCCTCACCAGCCCTAGTTTTGGCTTGAGGATGGTACTTTGTGCCAGTCTGTATTGGGCCTTAACTTTAAGAATTAAAATCTCAGATTTTAGGCCACAGCAAAGTTGGGTGGCTTTGTGAAATTTAAAATTTTAAGAGATTACATTTCAGATTTTATTGCTTAAAAGTTAGAAATGTCACTGGATTTTGAACTCTGTGATAGGAAAATGAAACCATAAGATGACTTTGGATGGCACTGCTAAAACAAAAGTACGGGAATGGCTTCAGTTTGCATCAGTGATAACAGAGAGATGAGGCATAGAATACTAAGTATCTGCAGGTTTCAGCTTTGCCTAGGGACTAACTTTTTAAAGTAGTTTAAAAAAACCTGGCAGACATGATTCCTTGGTATGATGCACATCATAAAATAAACCTGTACCATTTCAGTTTCATTAAGGAAAAAAAATGCCATTTCATTCCTTCTGATAAAAGACCTTCAGATTCATTAGAGATTGAGAACAATCTAAAGAATGGTATAGTTGTGAAGATTTAACTATTTCTTAACCATACATTAAAAGAATTGGAAATACAGTACTAGTAAATTAAGATTAATGTTGGTGTACATGATATGCTGCAGGGGGCACTTGCTCTGGAGAAGAGCTGGGAACAATTGCTTTTTTACAACTACAACTCCCCAAACTTGGCCTCAAGCTCTGTGGCCATACTAGCTGGAGAATTGTCATATTCCAAACTGTTGTAGAGATGGTGAGAAGGATGAAGGAGGAAGCCCTCCCATTATGTGTGTAGATTTTCTAAGCTGGGCTAATGCGAAAAGAGTCTTGTTTTTTCCCCTGGCTATGGTGCCTTGTGCAGTATGCAGAAAGAAGACCTAATTTCCATTCCGTTCAATCCTCAAATGCTTTCCCACTTCTCAGGCTTGTTATGAGGGTAAAGATAGATACTTATTGTAAAACACCTCACATTCTTGAAGAACAGTAGTTACTGCACAATGTCCCCAAAAGCAACTAAATACAGATTTGATCTGCTGTCACTGGTTCTACATCCCATTAGCATTTTGAGGGAGTTTTGAACTAAATTCTACCTTCCAGAATTTTGATGTGAAAGTATTTTCCCCTTTTATTTCAAATTGAGGAGCAAAGTACCTGTAACCTTGTTTGTTTGTCCATTTGCCCAATCCTCAAGGATATGGAAGATGGCTGCAGCAATATGAATTCCTAACTTTCTTCTCTTTAGAATTACTTTTCATTCAAAGTTTGTTTATTGTGACATCAGAACTCAGCACTCTAGATCAGTGATCCTCAAACTCTGGTCCTCCAGGTGCTTTGGACTTTAGCTCCCAGGAGCCTCAGCCATTTTGACCAATGGTTTTGGATTCTAGGAGCTGAAGTCCAAAACACGTGGAAGACCAGAGTTTGGGAATCACTGCAGTCTAGATTGACACTACTCCGATCAGACAGAGTCATAAACCTGCAGACGGCTCTTAGTTTATGAGTCAAGACTTACACTTCAAAACTTTGTATCTGGAGAAAAATAAGGCAGATTGCCAGATTTGAACATCACAATAAACAAGCCAAAAATGGGAGTTCTGTGGTTTATAAGCCACGTCCACTTCAAGTGGGAGCAATTGGACAGCATGCAGCAGCATGCTTCCTTGTTCTTAATAAGCTAAAATTCTAAAGAATTCTGGCTCACTGTGGCATCTGAACATGCCCAGATCAGAAGCTGAGGTAAAGTTAAATTGCCCAGGGAGGTTCAGTTGGGTAGCAGTAAAGCTGGGATACATGGTTGCTCAATCCTCTAGCATGCTGCCTCTTGTGCAAAATCATTTGGGGGAGTTTCCCATGCATAAAAGAAGAGCACAATTTAACTGTCCAAACAAAGGTGTGTAGAAGCCACTAACAAGCCCTAAACTGCAGTTCAGCAGCTCAGCTAGAAGTGTTGCCTTGATCTTACCCTCACTGTATTGAATTTTAACTCACTGTAGTTATATAATGAGGAGGTTTTACATATTAAGTGGTTTCCTTCTCATCATTGGTTTCAGAACACACAGGTTGTTTATTCCAGGAATGGCACCTGGATATATTTTTAATTTTTTAATTTTGCTTCTCAGATTGTATCTGTTAAGAAGAATAACGTCTGGTTTGAATTCTTTTTTATGAGCATCATAATTCATCATTTCAAACTAATATGAAGGAAGAAGAAGTGTGATCTATGTGCTAAATGTTTTGCAAATTTGGACTTTATAGTGTGTTTCAAGTGCATATGTGAAAATGTTTTATTTTTCTACCATTCTGTAATATTGTTGAGTAACGCAAGATTTATTTGTGGATAACAGTGCCATTTGAGTTGATTTGCCTAAAGAGACAGTGTTACTTGATATTTAAGCTTCTCAGGTTCTGTTGTGGAATGAAATTAGTAGTCATTTAGGGAATAAAACAAATAATTGTGCATAACTTTCATGAGTAAAAAAATATATCTGTTTTTGTATAAATGCTGTGTTGGTTGCATGCAGTTTTTGTATAAGGCATGCCAATAACATCTTGTAACTTTTTAGTGACAGTATAACTGCACTGCTTCCACAGAGTTACTAGCATTGTACTGAGCTACTTAAAGAGTAAACAAGATCTAATAAAATGATGGAACCCTGATTTGTTGGTTGATGTATTATTTATCTCTGTAGATTTAATATTCACTAATATGTCTTAAGACAGAAATGTATGTTAGAAAATATGGATGCAAAAATAGAAGAAAACTAGAAAGCTTTTGAACAGTACTGATTTGAAGTCCCTTAGTTTGAGACAAGCAAATCAGTCACAAGGCAAGGCTATCAATTATGTCATTTAACTCAGTTGCTACTGATCTGACCTATTTCTTTGGGGCACGGAAGGGAAAGTGCTATCTATAGAAGTAAACATTCTATATTTCAGGTTATTTCCATTGTTGACTTTGCCTTGAGAGTCAGTACTTCTTTTGAACAAGTCAGGGCATTTAATTTTTACTAATTTTCCCTACCTACTTTAAATGTCTCTTATAATTGGGAAACCATTTGAAACAGAATAGGATAGGATTTGGAAGGCTTCAGTATGTAGGGGGAAAATGTACCGACTGAGTGCTCTGACTTAAGTGAGAAGAAATTATTTCTACTCAGCCAAAGCTATGGCTTGCCTGAAGGATATTATTTAGATATTTAATTTATTTGTTTATGTAAATCATTTATGTATTTTGTGTATTTGTTTATCCACTTTTGTAAACCGCTTTGATCTTTTTTGGAAAGGCGGTGTATATAAATAATTATTATTATTATTATTATTATTATTATCATCATCATCATCATCACCAGGATGGCAAGAAGTGTGTGCGTGTGTGTGCGTGTGTGTGTATATATATATATATATATATACACATACATATATCTGTTTTGCATTGGAAATACTGGCTTGTATTGAAGAAATATATTCAGACCTCATATATTACTCACAGAAATATTACTGAATACTGTGGTCCAAACTGCTGGATAGTGTGGTCCAAAGTGGAGTAGATTTATTGAGTCAATGGGTTTTACTAAGAATTCATTCACTGTTCTGTAACTGATTTTATAGGATTAGTCTAGGTAGGACTAATAATGAGATTTAACCCATATACAATTCACAAAAAAGGTCCTTGGGATGGGATTGAGAAGTATAATTGACAGAATGGAAGGCTGTATTTAATTTAAATAGTAACTAGGTTATCTTTGTGCACCATTTTAATTGTCTATAAAATAGGAACTGTTTGTCATTTATATCTGAAACTTGGCACATCTGATGCTTAGGGAAACTGGAATAGAATGCCTGAAACATTTGTACATGCTACATATGCAGAAGTTACAAACAGAATAGATGTAGCTTGTGGTTCTGCTGAAGGAAAAAAAAATATTGGAATTACCCTCCTTTTGTCTATGAAATAGACACTCTTTTTCTTCTCATCTAAGTATCATGTAGCAGGTTTGATGCAAGAACCTGAAGGGTAGAATAATGCCTCCAAAATTCATGTTATTTGGATGGAAAACAGCAAACATACAGGTAATAGAAGACAAAGCAAGTTGTCTGCTGAAATTGATGGGAAAGCAAAATAAAATTATTAATGGAATGCAAATTAATATTGAATTTGAAACTGTTTCTTTATTGTACACCTCTTATTTCAGCTACAACCCTGAAGAATTATATATGCGTGAAAAATAACCCAACCCAGCTCTAATTTGACACAATCCAGATTTCATCACTTTGTGAACATGCCCTAATAAAATTGCATAACTGGCCAACAGGTCTCCAATGAAAGTGAAGATCAGTTGCTAGTGAGAAACCTGTTTTACCAATCCCAGATTTCTTCAAAGACGAGTAGTGGACCAGCAATTTCAGTGTTACTTACAGTATGTTATTGATAGTTGAGTTGCAATATCCACATAGTGGCACACAAGATCCTCTTGCAAATTGGCTCTTGAAGCTTTGAAAACTAGCATAGCCACCCACCCACCATCTGATCACAGTCTTTTTCTATAGTCAGTGATTCACATTTGTTACAGAGAGAAAAGGAGGGGGAACTGGCCACATAATGTTATTGCACAGAAATGATACACCAATTCCAGTTGCAGAGTTGATTACAACCCATCCGGTGGTCATTTTAGTCCAGGCATATCTGTCACTATGACTAGACTAATTCTGTGAAGTGTAGGTGTGCAGATTAGCTGCAGTAAGTAATGAATGATAATAAATGTGTATGTGTATGGTAACATATTGGAAATGAAAGAGGAATGTATCTTACTGTATATAGATATCAGGGACAAGCCCATGTTAGTTTGGAATATCAGTTTGCAAAGGGATTTTGTAGCACCTTTGAGACTGATTGTGTGAAAAAAGTTGTAGCACTCCATGCATCTGAGGAAGTAGACCAAGTCTGCAAAAGCTCATGCCACAACTTTCTCACAGTTAGTTTCAAATGTGCTGCAAGTTTCTTTTGTATACATATAGATATCGATTTGTTGTTGTTGTGTACCTTCAAGTCATTTCCAAATTATGGCAATCCTAAAGTGAACCTATTGGGGGTTTCTTGGCAGAAATCGTTCAAGCAGGGGTTTGCCCTAGCCTTCATTTGAAACTGAGAGTGTTTGACTTGCCATGGTGACTTCTGGGGTTTCCATGACTGAGAAGGGATTTGAAATCTGATCTCCCAGAGTCAAGCATTCAAATCAGTACACCATATTTACTTTCAGAACATTTATTCGGGAGAAAATTCCACTGGCCCCAGCGGTACCTATTTCTGACTCAAAATGGATAAGACTAATCTCTTAGGCCAGAATCCTGTTGAAAGCTGGCAGATCAGAAGTGCTATTAGCCTATTACTTGTCTATGTTTCTGTCTGATGAAACAGAGCAAAGCCTTACTATTGGCACAACCCTTGATTTTGTGTACCTGAGACCTGGACCCCCTTGATTAATAAGCATCTCTGTTAGCAAAAGGATCCTTTACACATGAGCCCCTGCTAGTGCAGAAATAACCAATTCAGGAAGACTTGATCTGTGAGCATTTTGCTTGTGGGTCACAGCTTGGTAGGAATATACCAAGGAGAAGGGTGAGGCCATACTGGAGCCTTGGGAAGACCTGTCTAATCCAGCATTCTGTTTTTTAAAGAGGCCAAAAAATGTATTATTTACCCTTTTAGTCATTTTCTTTAGCAATTAGCCCCATTAATGCAGTCAGGCCTACGTCTGAGTAGATGTGTATAGGATTTCAGTATTAGCCATCATACTGCACAAATCCTGGCTGGAAATCAGTGTGGAACATTTTTTTCTCTGTGTTTGCTGTAGCCTGAAACAGTTACTTGAATAGTTCCTTACTCTTCTTAACTGGAAGTTGAAAATCATTTTCTGTGTTTTAGTCTACAATCAGTAGTGCTTCTTAAAACATACACGATGGGTTATCCATGACTGGCTTACCAGAAACCTTCTGTATTAAACTTTATTTATGACTATATTAATATACAAAACAATGAATTTATATTTGACATTTTTGTTTCATGCTAAACTGAGTACATTTTTTCCAGAGCAAAACAGGTGAATGAGGTATCTATCTTTCAATATATTGTGTATGTGGATCTTTATAACTATGAGACTTCTTAGCATGTGTGTTAAACTGATGTTGTGCAGACATTACCTAGACAATACAGATAAGTAGGTTTTTAAAAATCAACAAACAAGAGTTCCTTCACATGAAAAGCACATGCTGATATATATATTAAAAAATCCTAAATGTTCAGCCTAGTTGAAATAAATTTTACTAAAATTTCCTAAATTCAGAGATATTTAGAAATCATGCCTGTCTTATTGCTTGTTGCATTTAGATTTGAGCCCTTAACAGTTATAGATAAAAAGGAGGGCAAGGGAGTGGGGGGGAGACAACAAACACACACAATCAATGAGACGGTAAAATGACTGCAAATTTATTGGTTACCTTTTACCATGTTTAGCACAGCATACATTAAGGACACCATCATTGAATAGCTGAAATGCCAGCTATTGCTCTTGTTAACCCTTCTGTGGGAGAACACAAATGGGGTTTCAGGGAGTAAAGTTGGCATGCCAGCCTCTGAACTGGATCTCACCCCTATGGTCCCATAGTTAAGCATACCATCCTAAACCTTAGGAATGGAATTGGCCCAATGCTGACAATGTCATATGTGTTAAAGTTGTGACTGAAATAAAATGTGCAAAGAATGATGACAACAAATTATAATAATAAAAATTGTTGTGTCAGATGTAAACATTCCACAAGCATGATCCTTAGGTAAAGTTACTGTCCACCTCCCGATAGTAACTGTCCAGGAGCCCTGTTGACACAATGGTTAAATGCCTATATTGCAGCCACTCACTCACAATCACAAAGTTGCGAGTTCAATACCAACCAAGGCTCAGGCTCAACTCAGCGTTGCATCCTTCCGAGGTTACTAAAATGAATACTCAGCTTGTTGGGGACAATTAGCTTACAGTTGTAATCCGCTTATAAACTGTTTAGAGTGATATGAAGTGGTATATAAATGAAGCTGCTATTACTGTTGCTATTTCTCTGTAAACCAACTCCTAACAAGTCTACAGCAGTTCCCCTAACCAAAACATCAAGTGGGAAGGGAGGGAAAGTCCAATCTGACACTAAGGCCAAGCAACACAGTGAATCCCAATTAATTGTACATGTTCAGACTTGAGAGGGAAATACCTGTCCCAGGGCTTCTGCTATAAAACCCACCCCAAAGTCAGCCAGCATTGCCAGTTGGCTGACAGGGGTTTGGTCTGCCAGCAAACCATGTAATTGCACCAGATACTGGGAGGGTTCATAGCAAATCTGGTGGAGCATACAGACACCACTTCCCTTCTCTCTATGCTGGGCATTATGCAAACAGAACCCCAAGTAAATATGGACCATATCTTGGGTTATTTGTGCTACATCTTGCAGTCACTATGTACCCCAGCTAGGCTTAAGGAAATCTGTGGTTATCTTAACATCTAAATGAATGAGTACTAGCTGCTTCTACCAAATTGGAGCTGTCCAAATGTTGTTAACAATAGCTCCCACTGTCCTTAGTGAGCTGGAGTTGATGAGAGCTGTAATCTTACAGACTTAGAGGATGTTCAGTTAGAGAAAGTTTCATTAGCAATAGACTACCATGATTCCCCCAAAATAAGACAGTGCCTTATATTAATTTTTGCTCCCAAAGATTCGCTAGGTCTTATTTTCAGGGGATGTCTTATTTTTCCATGAAGAAGAATTCACATTTATTGTTGAACAAAAAAATTACGAACATTTATTATATACTGTATATAACAAAGAACCTTGCTAGGTCTTACTTTTGGGGGAGGCCTTATATTTAGCAATTCTGCAAAACCTCTATTAGGTCTTATTTTCAGGGGATGTCTTATTTTTGGGAAAACAGGGTACCAGCATCCTGAATAGTAGTGCTGTAGGAATGAAGGGGCCCCTAGAAGAAAATTCTTTTAACATTTGAGGAAGGAAGTTCCTCAAATGCACCAATATCTACATGGTATCTGATGTAGTATTGCTTGAGCTAGACTAATATGGACCTGATGAGTCCTTTGGACTGAAGATTACTAGAACCCCCAAGTAAAGTCAAAATATAGATATATATCTGTAATATTTTGCATGCATGTACCTTCATTGCATGTATGGGATTATCCCTGTGCTATTTAAGTGAGCCCTGAAAAGAAATGAAAAAGACACACCAACAGCTGGATCCATTAGTAAAATTGTGTAATTTTTACACTGCCTTTGAAATAACTTTTCAGACAGAGTGAGAAACAAAAGGAACAACTGGATATAGTGTGCAAAGAACATGGGCAGCCAAATCCAGCATTCCATAGATCATTCATTACTTTGGTATGGCACATTGCTATGCAATAAAGTAAATACCTTTCCTTAACTTTTATTACTCAAGACTTGAGCCCAGTCTTACACACAACATAGTTCTCATGTATATTTATGTGAAATTAGTCCTTGGGGCATTCAAGTGACATTGATGGACAGTTGGCACTATAAAAATGTGTGCTTAATTTGGTGGCTGAAATGAAACTGCTCCATGCAGGAAGATTGGTAATATGAAGCACATTTTAGTCCTATCAGTGCTGCACCCGTAAGCCATTCCAGTAGTCATGAGAACACATACACACATTTTCTCTGTAGCTGGAAATAAAGACAGCTATCTGCAAGTTCATTACCTAAGCAACTCTTCACTCCTTGGCCACCATTTCCTTCTATTACTTTACATTATGGAAATTCAAAATGACAGCCCCCAAAATTAGCCCCAGCTAGACTAACCCAAAACCTGGGTGGAATGTAAATTAAAAAAAAAAAGGGGGGGGAGGGGAGGGGGAGAAATATTTAGAATTCACAGCCAAATTGCTGTAATACTTCACCAAATGAGGCTTCCATAGGATGCAGCCATGGCAGTAAAATAGAACCATAGTGCTGTTGCTGTGCACTGTATTGATACTGTATAGCTATGCTAGCCTACCTTTTCATTTTTTCTCTGAAATCCACTTGACTTTCCTGTTCACACCCAAAAGATGGCTAAGATTAAATTGCAAGTCCAGTCTATGCTTTCTGATTGTATGTGTGGGGGCAGAGGGATGTTTGTTTTTGAACACAATATAATACTTGCATATTTCTGTACTGTGTACTATAATAGACATTACCATTGATAAAGCATGATTAACCAAACAACAGCTGCACCTTCCCTGCTGGGAACACTGCTCATTGGATAAATATGAAGCAGACCAGGAAGAGGTAAAAAGATAACTTACTTGTTGTTAAAAGAACCTTGCAACCCAAGACTGCAGGCTTGAGGAAGTGGCAAGCCTTGCAAAAGCCTTTTGCTTTTACATACTGTTCTTGTGACATGTTATATTTTTAGCTTGCATTTAAAGGAATGCTCTTCTAGTAGATGAAATAACCCTGCCACTCTTCACCTGTGTTGAACTCTTAGCTTATGTTATTTGGCAAGTCATGAACAACAATAGTAGGGGAGAAAGACAATAAGAAGAAGAAACTGGATGAACTAAAATGACAGCAGCAACACAAGGAGAAATATCAAAGTTTTTCTTCATAAAATGTATGTTTTCCTGCAAATTGTGCAAACACAACCCAGTTCACTTACAAATGTATCTAGTCCAGAAGATTTGCAAACATTTAAAACTTTTTATCAGTTCTATTTGCCTAATGCCCTTGTTCAATGACATTTTTTTAAAAGAAAAGAGAAATCAACTATTATTGCAAATATAGTGATGAAATTTCAGTTCCTAAAACTTCATGTTCTTTCAGCAAAATTTTTTCTAACAGACAATTCAGATGTGTTCAGCATCAGAAATTATGCAGAAATGGGGCCACGGGGAAGCAAGAAGAGATTGGCATTCTTAGAGAACTCTGGGATTTCCAGAAGTATCAAAAAACCCCACAAGGCCTTTTGAGTTCTCTCTGCTCAACACAGTCCAACAGGAACTGAACATACTCAGTGGACACAGAATGCTGAGAATGCAGTTTGGAAGTGCAGGGAACAGAGAATGAGTGCTGTGAATGGAACTGAGTATTTGAGAAGAGGGCATAGATTGCTGACCCAAACTCTAAACTCTAAATAGAACAACTCCATCATGAAGGACAACACTCTGGAGTTTATCATACGATGGAATTTTGGGGTATAATCCAATGGCAATCCGAACGCAATCATGGGGTTTCACGTAGTTGCGAATGAGTGTATCTCACACAATTCCGGGCAAAGGAAAGTCATTCCGAATGCAATCATGGGGTTTCACGTAATTGCGTATTAGAGTATCTCACGCAATTTCGGGCAATGGGGGGTCATTTTCGGGACATGGGAAGTCATTCTGAATGCTTTCCGAATGCAATCAGATTTCACGTAAATTCGCCAAACTAGCGAATTCACGTAATTGTGAATTGGCTCCATTTGCAATTGAGAGAAATTCCTCCCATATGATAAACTCCCAAGTTTTTCAAGCCAAGTGATTGCCCTCTCTGTCTCACTCACTTCAACCTTTCTCTCTCAACCTTTTTCTCTCTTTTGTTCTTCCTTTTGGAAGGTCCCACTTGTCTACCTTATCTGGTTCAATTGAATTGTACTGCTTAGCATATGTGCAAAAGGTTAAACCAATCCTTCTACTTACAACCAAAAACTGCATCCACTGCTGTGTAGTGAGGTGGTTCTCCTTTATTTTAAAATACCGATAATGAATATTTCAACCAAGAACACATCTTCAGCCTTCAGTTTTCTAATTAACTTCAAAGAACGTATAAGCCCCATGAATAGAAGTTAGTCTCAGTGTTCAAAGCTTCCTCTTCTCTGCATGGGAAGAAAATTTAAGAAATGTTCATTCTCTTAAAAAATACTGGCACAATACAGTTGCACTTGTCTGCAATGTCTGCAGTCTCCTTATCCTCCCTTAGGTCTCAACTTCCTTATCACCCAATATTCTAAGTGCTTCCCTAGCTGGTTTCCTGTTTCTGATATATTTAAAGGGATCTGTTGCTGGCCTTACTTTTATTAACACTATTCTCCTCATGCTTCTTTGTCTCCTTGTTTTTGTGCTTCTTTGTCTCCTTGTTTTCACTTAGACTTCAGTTTTCTGAAGGAAACCATTTTCATCGTCTTCTCTTTAAAAAAAAGAGAGGAAAAAGCACTTTTAAAATTATTTTTCACTAAAAGAAGGCTAGATTCCTTTCTTTAGAAGAGAATAATAGTTTAACCTTTTTCTTCCCTAGCAGTGTGTCAAAGTCTGAACAAGTGGCCAGTGGAGGGAAACAGATGCAGCCAATGATGGAAAGTAGCTTGATGAAAGTTACCGGGAATGGTTTACTTTTGAGAGGTAACAAGAACATAACAGAGTTACATTTGAAGGTTAGCCCAGAGTTACATTTGAAAGTTGAGTGGTAACAACAGCAACTATATTTTTACAATTAGTAAAACTATAAGTTTTTTTTAATACAAAAACACCTTTAGGTTAGATATTTTGCAGGTATTTTAAAGTGGGTTTTCCCCCTGCTTTATGTCTATGATGCATAAACAATCTATTGTGTTTCTAAGGGTGAGTGAAAAGCAACCACATTTACATGGGTAAAAAAGAAGAGAAGAGGTGCATCAGATCAGTGCAAAAATCAATTGCACATGTTGTGAGATACCATGCTTCAAGAACAACCATTCCCAACATGACACTTTCCATATGAAATGTAATCATAATGTAATGTGTTTTAAAAGTTTCCTTAACAAGAGTCAGATGAGATTTTTGAGCTCAGTAATTGTTAATAAAACATATAAAGGCTTTGGTTTCAATCCTGACATTTGTCCTTACTTGGGTACATAAAAAAGGTTGATTGATTGGAACACACACATTCTACAGTATTTGTATCAATTTGCTAATCGCATAACATTCAGGTTGGAAATAATGCTTAACAACAAGAATCTAACACAAAGGTAACAAACCATAACTAAATTAGGATATCAAGTAATCATTTAGTGGGGAGGAAGCCTGTGCCTTGTGATTTTTCCAATCAGGTAAGTCCAAACTGCCTCAACAGGACCTTCTGCAGTGACTGAATGGTCCACTGATGGACTCCCAACTTCCACTACTGGGCATTGCTTGATGAGAGAAAGGAAACTTAATGAACAGATGGACCTACTTTATACCAAATAAGACTGAAGCAGGAAAATTCAAATACAACCATCCTGACCAAATATCACATACTAGTGGTATAATAGTAGACAGTTGGATGTGACTAGACAATCTTGTCAAAGGGGGAACCTTTACCTTTTATCTTTAACAGTATAATAGTATATTGCCCTTTATCCAAAATACCAATCACAGTGGGTTCCCTCAGCCTGCCTTGCTTTTGTCAGAATGGAGATAGTATTAGCTAAGGGTGTACAAGTGGGTTCAGCATCTGTGGGGGGCCATGGGGCAATATTTCACCCCAGACTTCAAGGCTGCACCCCCCCCCCCCAAAAAGCCCAGATATCTCAGTTTCCCTCTGTAGTCTCTCACAAAATGGTGACAGGGAGTGACGTTACATCCCTTCCTGTCACCACTTTGAGAGGGACTGCAGAGGAAGACAGAGGTCTTTCAAAACAGTATGGCGGTCTGGGGGTGTGGGGTGTTTGGGGATTTCCTCCATTGTTTGAGGGTGAAATATGCCTGAAAATGGTACTGAATTAAAACAAAACATGGGATGTGGGGTTTAGGCTTTGAGGGGACTGGTCGGGCTTCAGATGAGGTCCAGGGGCATGCAGTGAGGTCTAGGGCTTCATTTTGTCCACCTTAGTCTACAGTGAGGTAGGAATGGGAAGGTTATTATATAATTAACATCGCTCCTGACCTAACTCAGTTTCATTTTCTGCCTTTCATTTCAGTTATCGTTCAGATATCACTAAGCTTCCTCAAATTTTCTCATGAACACTGCTGGCACATTGTGAAATAACCACTTGCTTAACACAGCCAGAAAACCATTTAGCTGTACATGGATTTTTTCCCACGTAGTCTAAGAAAAAGAGGGAATTGGAAGTTGTTGATTTAAATAATTTACCATTTCTTTTATCATCTTTCAATTTTTTATATCAATAGCCTCACATTGCCAAAAACCCTCTCCAATCAAAGATAAATAAATAAAACTTAGGAGACATTGAACTGCATGGCCACATAACAAAGCAAAGACTAAAAAATTGCAAAGATCTGTGCACTGCTTTGCTTATTTTGGGTTGCACCCCAACATGTGCATACAAGACTACATCTCAAAAGGACGCCTGCATAATGTTGGAGCAGCACCTGACAACTCTTTGCTGTCAGAAGTTGAAGAAGTCTAGATTTTCAAAGTTTTACTTTGTAATCGGAAGACCACACATGCCTCCTGCATGACTGACACATGGACAGAACCCCACCCTCTCAAAATGTGGACCAGAGGAAAGGCAAAAGATGGTATGGTGGGGAGAGAGAGGAGGACGATTCTTACATCATAACCTGCATTCCTATCAATGCACATTCCTTCCCTGATAAAGATGTAACTTTAAACTCACCTCAGATCTATTGCAGAAAATGTCGCTCCTATTGACATCTCTTAAAGAGAGAATATGTAAAAATGACCATGCTGTGTCAATGGCTGCCTCCTGTCCTGCATTGTGATAGAGCCTATGACTCCAGTCACTCCACCATGACTATCATGGAGCTAAATGTCTTTATCCTTCGGTATGTATAGAAGCCATTCATATTGTCCTAACTCTGTCACCATATATGGTGAAGCACTTTGGTGTATTTTGCCCTTCTCTAAAGTCCTTATATCTATGAAACTCCCTACCACAGTTGTCAATAAAGTTCTAAACTAGACCTTACAGTCAGATAGGATGAACAAAGTATAGCCCACATAAGCAGCTCTTGAGACTCCTAAGTGCTTCCCTCAGACCTCCAGAAGCTCCTCAAGGCCCCCATGCCTCCCTTTTTTTTTTAGCTGACTCAAGTGACTTTTTTTCCTTCCAGATGTCCTCTAATCTCCCAAAACAGCCTCAAAAGGCAACAATTTTCTCCTCTCACTGCCTCATGCCTCACAAACCTCCTCAAAACAGACAAGAAAAAAATTATGCCTAAATCAGCTAACATGGTATTGAAAAGTGACATCACAACACTTGGGCATAGTGAAACATGCTGCTACATTGCAGGAAGGAAGCATGCCCCCTGCTATGTTTGCAGTTGCCCACCGTGCCACTAAGACCATATCTTAGCTATAAAAACCTTTAAGCAATGCTAACAAAATAATCTCTCTGTGCCTTATAAAGGTTAGTGCCTATTGTCTGTGCATTGGAATGGGATTGACATCACCACTACAGATAACTTTACAAAATGAACAGAATCAAGGTACATAATTATGTGATGGAATAGCATGTCACTTTCCAGATAATAAGCATTCTTTCCAGGAGTGTAGCTATTCCCAAATAAAAATCCTGCTACCATAATGAAACTTTCCTTCAGTCCTCAAGTTTCTAGCATATCAGAGGATAAAACATTGAAAACTGTTCAGTTCTAGAAGGCTTACATTTGATGTGTTCATGTTTCCTTGGTAACTTTGTGAACTTGCTGCAGTACTAGGAATCTGGTAACTAAAAAACCCAACAACCTATAGCTGATTCTTTTTAGGTCAGAGTTCCAAGTATCTCAGCAAAGTGCAACTGCAGAATTTCTTAGGATGGACCACAACAATTAGAGTGTTATGAAACTACTATGACTGGCTCTCTTCAGCCACCAATGGCTCTCCAGCAGTCCACATCAATTGTCACTGACCTCTTCCAAATTTGCCCCATACCACTCAAATGACATCATGTTTTTCATGGACTTTCTACTGGTCAAATTTGTCAACCCTTTCCAATCCAAACAAATGCAGCTTCCTTGCTGCTCTCAACCTTTTCCATAGCAACCACAATCAAAATGATCACAATCATTTTCTTATGTTCACTGCGCAGTAGCAAAATGAAACTTCTGACCTATTTGATTACATTGTAGTTGGACTTAATTTACAAAATATCTCCAAAAAATAAACTGGTTAAAAACTTGGCATTCCTTTAGAACATCACATGCACTTAAAGCTGACACAGGGGAACTCTTGTGACCAGAAACTATGAGCAAAGTGTAAGAGAGATGGGAGACACTGCACAAAAAAGCCCGTTTCACAACACATATAGAAATTGAGGAAGCTGCTAACACCTTGCCTTGGCATTCTAGACACAACTCGCTTCAACTTTGGGGTGCAAGGACAGCACACTCCACACAGGTAAGCAAAGGAGAATGGGGCACAAATTGTTGATGTATCTTCCTTGCAATTGTTCTCCATTCCATTTCCCGTTCCTATACGAGAATACTGTGTCTTGTCTGAACTGGCTTGCTCTCTCTCCAGTAGCAGGGAGAGGTGTCCTCTACCTAGACAAAGCATTCATTACCACGTGCAGGTAAACTGCCTATTGGCAAAGGACTGATACTCCATTGCCACTGCTGTGAAACACCCATGAACACTTTTCTTTGCATGGTCGTTCCCTTCCACTCCTTTCTATATATTTTTTCAGACTTGTTTTGCTACAGTGCATCAGTGCATGAGTGAAATGGCATTTTTGTACTGCATCTCTAAGAGAGAAAAAAATAATTCATAGAGGAGAAAATTTACTCTTCATATTTGGGTCAACCTCGGCGAAACATACCATACCCAATACTCATACCTGGGCTCCATTGCCCCACACAAAAGGGAGCGGAGACTGCAGTAACAGTGGATATATTTCCCCCTAGAGGTTTGCAGTAAATCATTGTGGACTCTTCCAGATTTGGTCTAATGAAGTCTGTGTGTTCTTGTGATATGCGTTTTGCTGGGTTTAGTCAGTTGTTATTGCCTCCCTGCCCATTTGTTCTAGTCTTGATATGGAGGCTCTTTATAATGATTTCTTCAATCTATTTTTCCAATGGCTGGTACGAGGTATACATTTTGTCCTCTATGATTTTTTTTTCTTTTAGAGATACAGTACAAAAATGTCATTTCACTCATGCACTGATGCACTGTAGCAATACAATTCTGAAAAAATATATAGAAAGGAGTGGAAGGGAAGGGTCACTTTTTGTTCTTCTGCCTGATACAGATGTCCTGAAAGGGCCATCCTCATGCCTTAAGTAGGGCTGGGGAGAGTGTAGCAACCACACACTCCCCTGCCCTAGCGTGTATGGATGGCACAATTTTTAAATCGCTCCGTCTATACGCACATGTCAGCATCACGGTGTATGCCACGTCCAGACGGAATGTCATGCACCTGATGTCATTGTGCCACTGGAGGGCGCCTAGGGCACCCTTTCTGTGGCGCAGAACGGAGCTCCAAAATGGAGCTCCTTTCATGGAAGCACTTCATTCCTGTGGCAACCAGATTGCCGTGGGAAGAAAGCGAGGGAGAAAGGGACCAGGAGGCCCCTTTTTCCCTTGGCTCTGTTGGTCAGGCTGTCCTTGGGGCATGAAGCCCCAAGGAAAACCTTTTCCAGGCCATGGAGAAGGGGTGTTTTGCTGCTTCTCTGTGGCCTGGAAAAGAAGTTGATTGGGGCCTCTGGGGGTGCTGGTGAGACTGCCCTGGCCCCAATCCAGTGCTGAAAGGGGCCTCCACAGACCACCCTTTTTGGGCGGTCTGAAAAGCCCCATAATTACTTTTAATGTTACTTTTAAAATATGGCTGATGGCTTCCAGTGGTGATGAAAATCCTCATCTATTTCATCTTGCTTGCAAACAAGAATAAGTACAATAGTTTTCTTCCTTCTCTGGAAGAAAATAAATATTCCTCCACAATGTACAGAGATTTTGTAGCACCTTTGAGATTAACTGAAAGAAAAAAGTTGGCAACATGGACTTCCTCAGATGCATTTGGTTTTCACTCCATGACGAGCATCTGAGGAAGTAGATTTTAGTTTATGAAAGCCCATGCTGACAAATTCTTTCAGTTAGTTTCAAAAGTGCTACAAGATCTCTATATACACTGATTCCACAGATTAAGGGGCTTGATACACCATCGCTGAGAAGTGCCACCGCTCCGCCCCTGGAAGCTTTGGGTTGGGGATGCAGCAACAGTACGTCATACCCCTACCCCACAGTACCGTGGCACAAAAGAGCTGCAAAAAATGGCTTCTTTCTGCACCATGGAAACAGCACACTAGCTGCCACTGCCACTGCCACAGTTTTTCTGCAGGTCTTTGGCGCAGCATGTCTACATGCATGATGCTGCCCGACATGCAGTTGCCACACCCTGACTCTGCCCTCACACTGGCATTTTTCGCCGGTCTGTTGAGGGCCTACCACAGCTATATTTTTGAATTTTCCCACTATACTTTCCATGTATTCAAATGTACCAAAGTATCATGGAAAAATTATTCTATGGAGAATAATGTGTGGGATTTGCACAAAAATCCTGTTTGCTACACAAAAAATCCTGTGTAGAAAATCTTATATACAAGAATCTTTGAGAAGACAAGATTCTTCACAGTTTAGAACTTGTTCTGCACAAAATTTGCACCTGGTTGTTTTACACAGAACCCAGCTTTTTTTTCTGCACAGAAAATGCTGTTTCCTGTGAGGACAGGCTTTGAAGACTGTGTGTGTTTGTCAAAGATTTTCTCACAGAAGGAAGAAAATTGTTAAAATTACTCATTGCTTCCTTTGCTTTCTGATGGTTCAATGTACACAAACTTTGTTTCATGCACAAAATTACCCTTAGGTTATGTGTATAAGTTGTATACAGAACATAAATGAATTTCATGTTTAGACTTGGGCCCCATCTCCAAGATATCTCATTATGTATATGCAAATATTCCAAAATCTAAGAAACTCTGAATTCCAAAACACTTCTGGTCACAAGGGAGACTTTGGAGATCAGCACACTCTTTTTAAAGTCCTTATCCTCAATGGGATAGAGGTGCCTTTAAATTTACACATGGGTAAGATTGCATTCACCATGCGTATACAGCCTGGATGCCAGCCAGGATTATTCTGCGGCTTTTCAAGAACAGAAAAATCACATTTTTGAAAAGCTGCAGAATAATTCTCAGTGGCATCTGGGCTGTATATGGGCTGCATTTGCCTGACCATGAGTGAGTACAATAAGACCTGTTTGAAAATTTAAATGTGCCTCTATCCTGTCGAGGATAAGATGCTGTAAAAAGAGTGTGCTTATCTCAACCTGTACTGGTTACATTTGTAAATAAAACACAAATCAAGAAAGCGAGCAGTCGCAGCACCTTGTTTGCCTTCCTTTCTGAAAGCATTCCTTCATTTTAAAAAAAGAGTGGGAATTTTTGGACTGTTGTTCCTAGCATTTTGTACATTGTGCCGACTAGGGCTTCTAGGAGTTGCAGTTCAACAACATTTGGAGGGTCACAATCAATCTAAAAGATACTTAGTCCTCCAGCATACCAAATGTTTTGACTCTCATTCATTGAGCCTTGTTCAATCTGTTTTGACCTCACAGCACTGCCTTCTGTCTCTATTGCCACACTGGTTTCATTTCATTAGAATGGATGAGACAGTCGCCACAGGCTCAGGCAGAGAAGTAGTAGAAGGAGGAAGGAGCATCTACTAAATTCAAAAACAAAGACATTTTTTGTACTAAAGAAACTGTACTAAAGAAACTGCCCATATTTAAAATATCAAATATGAGTAACCAAGCCAACCTGAGTTGTTATTAATGCAAGGAGATGGTCACATATGGTGTCCTTCTTTAAAATTTCTCTGTGCTTCCAACATTGAAATCATATGAGGATTCTTTGAACCCAAACTGAAATAGCAAAGGTATCCAGATGCTTGCTTCCTGAAGCTACTGTAGCATTAAACAGGAAGGAGAGTGCCACAGATGTCCACTAACTAGCATGAGAATTGGTACGACAACTATTTAGTCTTAGATTCATATTCAGGATTAAAATAACTTGAGATGAAAGTAATTCAAATGTGGTGAAAACCCAGATGGACAGATCTGTCTCTCCATTTCCAAAGCTTTCAGTGTTTAACTCTTAAAAAGTTATACTTTTCAATCCCTGTGTATTAAACTGTGTTCATGCTAAATTAAGGGTGCTACCACTTCCTTTATTTCCTGAAGGTATCCTCATATTATACCCTCATCTTTAACAGACAGGTGAACCATGGTTTGTTCTCCTCTAGGAATAGATGCATTTAGCTGAGCTGGATGATACAGATGATGTAGGATTTATTTTCACTCCATTTTTGAAGTATTTACAAAACTCCTCATTCCTCCTTTTTGGTCATATCTGGGATGAAAAGCAAATCAGGTTTTTTTAAATGTTGGAGAAAGTCAAACTTACAGATTTACCTGTCCATAATGGTTTGATGGACAGACAGACAGGCAGACACATGTGGTGTTCTGCATTATTCATGGTATCAAAAAACCAAAACCAAAAAACCAAAAACAAAAACAAACAATAGTGTAATGGTTTGAGAGCAACAGAATCAGAAGAAACACAGCTAGTAAAGCAAAAACACTGCATAAAATGTACCCATCTGATGGAACAGGAAGGCCTTTACCATGTGACAAAACACTGTTAATGTTTGATTTAATTAGAAGCCACACAGAGAAAGATGTTCTGGAGAGACATTATTTAATTATTGCAATGCTATCACTACACAGTATAATTGCTACTATTAATACTTAGCATTTTAAAAATGGTATTGAGCATGCAAAATGTTAGTCTTCCATCATTTTAGTACTGTGTACAGCAAACCTAACTCTGAATAACAGTGATTGTTCCCATTTTGCAGGCTTTAACACAGATGCAACTGGGTAATTTTAGAAGCTTCAGGTCAGATTCCAAATTCTGTTGTATGCTCATTCCTGGAAAAGCTGTACCTGTCCAGTAGTTTTTATCTGGTAAAAACACAGGGGTTCTCTCAAACACAAAGGTGCAGAAAATCTCTTGTAAAGACAAGGGATTATGAGTGAAGAGGAAAGCTTTTATTGCAGGTTGTGTACTCCTCAATTCTGTGCAAAAACTGTAAGAAAAATCCATTTGTGCCACCTATTCATAAAGCAAATTTTAAGATTACTTTTAAATT
Source organism: Urosaurus nigricauda (assembly GCA_034509955.1). Taxonomy (NCBI): domain Eukaryota; kingdom Metazoa; phylum Chordata; class Lepidosauria; order Squamata; family Phrynosomatidae; genus Urosaurus; species Urosaurus nigricauda. The sequence goes on from JAOEGL010000003.1 coordinate 248,828,991, forward strand.
GGAAGTTGGTGCAGGGAGCTGGATATTTTCTAATAAACTCCTCCATGATTCACTCCGCAATTTGCCTAATATGTAAAAATGGCTGCTTGGATTTTGTGGACTAGAATATGGCAACTCTAGGCTATGGGGTAGTGGGAAATCAAAACCCCTGGTGCCTATAAGGATGAGGAAGAGTGTATGGAGAGGAGAAGACTGAAGAGTCAGGGAGCCAAAGGCCAGTGAGGAAGAAAAAATGTTTAGAAGAGAAAGAGCAGACCAAAAGAAGAACAGCGCTTGCAAGGAGGATGACAACATTTCTAACATATGAAAAGCTGGAAAGGGTGAATGAGTATTGGGAAAAAAAGAAGATGACCAGCAGGAAAGGGGGGAAAGTGTGTGGGTGGGTGAAGAGAAATAGCCTCAGAGGAGGAAAAGACAGTATGTTTTGACTCCATATGAAGTTGCATACATTTGTTAATAAATCAATAATTTTGCACCTCAGCTGATCATATCACTGATTCTCCATGCTGCTTACTCACAAAATGTGCTATTGACAGCTGGTGCAGGAAGCAGATACTGGAAACACCCCAAGAATCTACACAGTGTGCTTGCAGGCTGAAAGTAAAAAGTGAAAATAGCAACAATGGGCAGACTGAAAACAAGAGGCATGAGGCAAAGGAGTCTCTAGTTTCCCCAGTCCCCAGTCCCCAGTCCCCAGAATTAGGGTTGCCAACAATAACAAAAGCCTAAACTGCTCTTCTGTCTTTAATAGCTGTTTGAGATGCAGACTGTAGTTTGTGGATTGGTTTGATTTATGCCCTGTTTTTCCCTTCCAGGATAAAATGACCATAGCACAACATGCTCCTCCTCATTTCAGGCACTGAAGGACTTGAAGCTGAATTCTTAAGGCTGGCAGGGTAAATTAGGTGGTGCACAACAGGTTGCAAGTTAGACAGAATTCTGTCTTTCAAGCTAAGGAGTCTGCCCAGGAAGCAGACTGGCTTGAGGATGGCAGTTGTTGCTATCACTCCCTGGCATCTCCCATTTGAAGCAGTTTCTTCAGTCTCCCTCCTGTTAGGTCTGGTCCTGGGAACCTTTTAGAAGCTTAATTCCACCAGTAGCTTGGTGGAGCATTGCCAGAAACACTCAAAAACACTTTGTACTGCCAGTTCAGTAGGCATTATCTTACAATTGATTTAGCAGCAACATGTACCCTGTGTTACAAAAAGCCTATACTACAAAAGAGGCTGGGTACTGCCTTTTAAAAAATCCTCGGTAGCCATTCATAGACCACACATGTCAAATACACTTTCAAGATGGTACATGTGGTTAGAGATCACCTGTGGCAAGACATTCCATTCTCTGAGCCAAATATCTTTCAAATGTCTGTTTTTCTCTCTTTGCCACAGTTCACAGCACAGAGGAGGACTGAGTTTATGGCATATCTGCAACCTAGAATCATAGAATCATAGAGTTGGAAGAAATGTAGTACAACATTTCTGCAGTCCTGTAGCTGATTGTTCTAGAGCATAATAAAAACATAAACAATTAAATTCAAGTCCTTGTCTCTCTTCTCTAATTTTAATAATTTAGAATTCAAAGATATAGCCATGTTAGTCTGTAGAACCAGTAAATAGAGAGATCTTGTAGCTCCTCTCAAGCTTTTCAGCTGAATGGTTGCTTTTCCATCTTCCTCCTCTTTCATCTTTCTTTGGAATTATAGTGAGATAAAGATTTTGTTTTACCTGAACTATTCACTAGCTAGATTAAGATATAGCTTGTATGTAAATATAGATTAAAGCCATTGGTAAACTTTTGTTTTGAATTACAAGCTACTTGCGTTGTTTTTGGAGTCAGCCTTAGTTCTTAGGGAAGCATAGTCAGACAAAGGCACATTTCTACTACTCTGCTAAGTTAAAGCTAGACCCTAACAGAACTGGCTTTGATATTTTTGATATTTCAATATTTTTGTTTCCTTATGAAAGACTGAAGCCTTAGGAAACTTAAATTACCCTACACCAACAATCTGGGTTCTCCTTTTACCGACCAAAGAAAGGATGGAAGGCTGAGTCAACCTTGGAGCTCCTGGGATTGAACTCACAACCTTGTGGCTGCAGTACCAGCATTTAACCACTTTGCCCCCAGGGCTCTCCTGGCTCAAGACAATTTGAACCTAATTATTATTATTATTTTAAAATAATAGGAGGCTGGTGGTTTGAGAGTGTCCTGAGGGACATTTGGGTGCATAAAGATATTGTAGACCAGATGTAACCCATGTGCTGCACTTTCACCACCTCTGATTTATAACAAGCTCAAAGCAACTATTTCAGCAAATGATATTATTTCTCATTTCCTGCAATTACCAAGCAGCATTCAGCAAAGATGTTTCTCCCCATCTTTCAACTTTCCATATGAGCCAGTCTGAGAATTAAAGGATTTTGGACAGGACAGCAACTAGTTAACATATTATACTGGTTACAATACTTTTTTTCCCCAAAGGCCCAGAAAGACCTTACCCAAAGTCATTAATTTGTTAACACAGCAGTCCTATCTGCAAGCTCACAGAGCTACTGAGTGGAAGCCTGTGAGAAATCCATTGCTCTCTAGAGCTCACGCTGGCAGAAAAATACTCAGGGGAGAATGGCATTTCTCTTCCTTCTCCCCCCTGCCAGTTTTTTTCTTTTAAACCAATTTAAATCAATTCCCATTTCAACCAATGTTATAGGGTTAACCTTCCCCAGTTGCAGTCTTCCTGAGCTCCCCAACCACACTCTCAGAGCAGAGCTGGTATTCCAACACGGCCTGATTTTAGCTCCTAATGCTACACTCAAACATGCTCACAAACAATTACTATAATAATTAAAGAAAAATGCAATGAATCTCACTGTAGTAGGGAAGACTGTGACCAGGCATCTTCTGTGTTTGCTCAGTCTGCTCTCCAGCTTCTCTCCACTGACAGATAACTGACCTCATGAAGACCTCATGCTTTCCCTTAACCCCTTGTTCTTTAAACTGGGCTTAGACTGGACAAATCCGTTTCCAAAAATGCATAGGTAAGGTTACTGCAAAATTCAAAAACATGTCTTGCTAATTCCAAAGTAAAACTGGCAGGGCATTCTTGGATAGTTTTAGCTATTACAACCTTCACTTGAGAACAACACTCAACACATACTCTTATTACACTTATACTTTAGGATTCTTTGCAATATAAAAAGTATTAACAGATGGCTATGCCACAGGCTCAAGTTGTTCCCAAGAAACACTGAAATGAGCCATTTCTTACATGCAGTTTCCCTGTCCTCAAACTGGTATACATGGGCCAATGAAACCAAAGTGTGAAAGACAGCATGTCATTTTAAAGTTTGATTTGAATATATGATGTGCTTTCTCCCAAAATGAGAAAAAAAATCATTTGAGGAACATCCTGCTGCTTCAACCAACTACCGGCTTCAGAAGCATGTTTCTGAAGGGACAACAGTAAAATTCTCCTTCTGTGTCTGTAATGAGCGTTGCAATTATCAGTTCACTTCAGTCTACATTTTAAAAATGTGCTGGTTGAGTTTAAAGACAAATTTAATATTATATGTGGTTTGGCAGTTAGTTTACACATTATGAAGAAAAAAAGAATTGCTTGGAAACATGTAAACACAAATACAAGGGAGTATCCAAATTTTTAAATAATCATCTTTTTTTAAAAAAAAAATTGACAGAAAGTTTGTTTTGATTTGTAGTTGTTAACTTATCTCTATGTAGTCACTATCTAGATTTATACATTTTCCCCAGTGTATCTTGACCCTCCGAATACCTGATATTGTAGAAGTCTTCAGATTGTGCCAGATTGAGGATTTTACACTTTAGTCACTTCTGGCACAGCCAGTCACAAAAATAAAGGACGCAATGAGCTGATTTTCTCAGCAACATGCACTTAGGGACCAATGATGACACTGACAAAATTTCATCAATATACCATAATAATTTCTGGGTTATAATTATTACATTACGATACCCCCTTGTAAGGTGCAGTCTGAAGACTTCTACAATTTCAGGTATTTGGAGGGTCAAGATACCCTGGGAAAAATGTATAAATCTAGATAGTGACTACATAGAGATAAGTTAACAACTACAAATCAAAACAAACTTTCTGTCAGTTTTTTTTTTAAAAGGTGATTATTTAAAAATTTGGATACTCCCTCGTACACACATGTTATGAACCAGGCAACAGATTCATTGTGAATGTTTGTGTTGCATTCATCTTGGCTGGCAGAGGTAGTCTATAAAAGGAAAAGTATGCTTTTCAGTTTGCATTTGGTTTTTTTTAAAATGGTTTCAACCATTCCTGTTGAATAAGAAAAGCAGGACTGTTTGGCCAATGAAATAACTAGTGACTACAAACCTGGAGTAATGATTAAACTAAATCCCATCATATAGAGCATGGGCTTTCTCCCTGCCGATCCAACACCAGCAGACTTAGTTCTGGTTCCCACTTTACTTGGGTCAAGTAATTTCTCACATCCTTGCAATACAGCTAAACCAGCTCCCATGAGGTTTGAAGTTCTGAAAATAGCACTGAAGTTTGTCTGTTCTCATTCATCCAACTGAGAACAGATGACAACTGCTCCAGGGAACAATGGTACAGGACTAGGGAAAGCAATCAGTTCTGCTAGATCCATTTTGCACCCAGGTGGAAACCTTATAGAATTCCCTCTTCTTCTGTAATACTAAGAGTAGCCCTATAATTAGACTGAATTGTTTTCATGAGTCCTCTCCTATTAACATTCTATTTGCCAGCATATATACTGTAGAGGGGTATTGCCGAGGCATCCTTTTCCCAGATATTATCATCATTCCCTGATTTTCTCTGGGCTAGTGTATGCCAAGGCCAAGTTGTCCAGAACATCAGGGACTCTTTCATTCTATGGTATTATAGCACTGTATTCCACTTTCACTGTCACAGCAACATCCTATGGAATATTTTGGTTTATAGTTTGGTGAGGCTATAAAGCAATCTGGATGAGAATTCTAAATACCCTCCCTTAACTGCAAATCTCAAGATTCTGCAGGATGGAACCATGGCAGGGGAATCATAATGCTATGATTAGAGAGTGTGGAAAGGGTCCCAGGCCGAGGAAAAAGCAATCCTCTGTTCAAAGATGCAAAATATACTGGCTGACAACTTTATTTAAATATATATTTTTAATAAACCTAAACTAGAGATGGGTAAAAAGTAGATGGTATTATAGAATCATAGAATCATAGAATTGGAAGAAACCACAAGGGCCATCCAGTCCAACCCCTTGCCATGCAGGAACTCCCAATCAAAGCATCCCTGACAGATAGCCATCCAGTCTCTGCTTAAAGACCTCTAAGGAAGGAGAGTCCACTACACTCCGAGGGAGTGTGTTCCACTGTCGAACAGCCCTTACTGTCAGGAAGTTCCTCCTAATGTCTAGGCAGAATCTCTTTTCCTGCAGTTTGCATCCATTGTTCCGCGTTCTAGTCTCTGGAGCACCAGAAAACAAGCTTGCTCCCTCCTCAATATGACATCCCTTCAAATATTTAAACAGGGCTATCATATCACCTCTTAACCTTCTCTTCTCCAGGCTAAACATCCCCAGCTCCCTAAGGCGTTCTTCATAGGGCAAGGTTTCCAGACCCTTCACCATTTTAGTCGTCCTCCTTTGGACCTGCTCCAGTTTCTCCACATCCTTTTTGAACTGTGGTGCCCGGAACTGGACACAGTATTCCAGGTGGGACCTGACCAAAGCAGATGCTATTGGTAAACATTGGCTCATTTGCAGTAGATCACTGGATGAGTTTATCTACCAATAGCGAGGCTTGCCTAGCAATATTGGAAAACATTTAGCACTATCACCCTGATCTGTGTGTGTAATACAAATCCCCAAAATGTAAAAACTTGAAATCTGTTTTTATGATGGAATACATATGGAATTTATAATTGAGTTCTTTTGATGTAATTCATATGTTCATCATCAGTGAGATAATTCTGATGTTACTCTGGAATTTGATATGTAGAAACATCACAACCCCAGTAACAGTGGAACAGGGGTCAAAATACATGACAAATAAATGTTGGTATTCCAACAGCTCAGAAAATAGCTATGAGGTCTGTTCCTGAATTTAAGGAGAAAGATCAGATACACATCTTGTCTGGGCCCAGTGCCAAATCTCAGTGGTCCTGCCCATTGATGAACATGTTCTGATGTCTTCAGCATCATACACAATCTATCACCAGAGAACTTGGCGGTAAAGGAAGTTGGAAGAAGTATGGATTCCTAAGGTGAGAAACTTTAATTAAAACATAATATGTTAAGATTAACTACCAGCTATGTTGTGTTACCAGCTTAATAACAGGATATTTGTGGCAAAAAAGAGAATTTGGGGGGCTTTTTAATAGCCACAAGCAAATATGATTTTCTGCTGCTGACAGAAAGGTACAGCAAATGTTGGGCTGTTCTTTTTATGGATTTCATACCCTGTAATGCTTTATTTCTACTCTTACATCTAGTCATTCCCTAAACACACCAGAATTTCATCAACTCAGGCTAGAAGGGTGGTTGTGTGAACATGGTTCTCCTCCCTCACTGTCATTCCTTTCATGAATTCCACACTTCCCTTCCATACTCCTCCCCCAGTATCTACATTCCTTCTCTCACATATTCCTTGTTTCATACATATCCGGTGAGACAATATTACCATGTGCTTACTCACTTCTCAAAAGAATCAGGACCATCACAAAGAGAAGGCAGTTGCTGTTTGTGTGAACTTGTGATCCTATAACATTTTCTTTTGAAAGTCTTTTGGGGTGGGTTTTACTTCTTTCTGATGTTCTGAGTGATCATTAATGGAAGCAGGAAGGGACTTGTTTCAAATTAGATTGACTTGCAAAATTTAGCATACTTTTTCTAGTGGAGAATTTACTTTGCTTCAATTGCTGAAATGATTATGAGCTTGTGTGTTCAGCTTTCTCAGTTGCTATTTTCCTTTCTTCCATCTAAGCAATTTGCTTATTACTTATGGTAATGTGGAGGTACTTATTTTACTACCCTAATTTGTTATCCTCCTTCTTTGTGCCACAGACCTCCATTGTGCAAGACAGAGGTACATGATGGCTCATACAGCATTCTCAGCTGTGGCTCTAATGTTATGGAGTAACCTGCCGGAGGAGATCCGTCTGATACCTACACTGGAAGCATTTAAAAAAGCGCTGAAGACGGATCTCTTCCGGCAGGCATATCCATCTGACCTTACTTAAAGCCCCACTGATCCAAATTACCTCATGGATAAAACATTGACGTACTCGCTGATTTTAATATTTTGTAATTTATTATAATTGATTGTACTGCACTGTATTATGTTTTAATGTGTTGTAAGCCCGCCTCGATCCATAGGGAGAGGCAGGAAATATAAATAAATTATTTATATTATTATTATTATTATTATTATTATTATTATTATTAGTCCGTTTGGGAATTAGTGGCCATCTTAAGTAAGGGTGCCACTGTTGTTTTTGTGTGCCTTCCAGTCATTTGCAATATATGGTAACCCTAAGACAAACCTATCATGGGGTTTTCGTAGCAGGACTTTGCCTTCCTCTGGGGCTAAGAAAGTGGGTCCTGCCCAAGGTCACCCAGTGGACTTCCATGGTTAAGTGGGGATTCAAACCCCAGCCTGTAGAGTCATTGTCCAACACAGAGACCACTACACAATGTTGGCTCAAAGGTGTTATACATGGGTTTATAGCCAAGAACAACTCTCTCAAGGCTCATTAAAAAAATTTAAAGCAAAATATTTCCAGTGCTTCAGCTCTCTCTACAATAGTTCTCACTGCCAGAAAAACTGGTGACATAAGAGTCTGGGTATCTGCATTTTATTTTTTCCCCCATTTTTATGTTTTTTAGCTAAATGCTTTGTGCAGCTTGACCCAAGCATGAAGTAGAAAATTGTCTGTGTCTTGGCATTAGCACATGAGACAAAGAAGGAGAAGGAAGGAGAAGACGGAAGAAAGGAAAATAGCAACTGAGAAAGCTGAACACACAAGGTCAGTGTGGTCAATTACCACTATGATGAAGGGATGTCCTATAAGCTTATTGGGCACTTTAAACTTAAGCATAAAGAAAAGGATGTGGCCTGGGGTATTTTTCTCAGCAAAGCACAGTGTGTACTGAAAACCCCTCTGAATTTACGATGAGTGAATGAAAGGGAAACTGTTCTCAGCCAAGACAATGAGCTTCACACAGATTCAAAGAAGGTTGACCCTGAGACCACCCCTGAAATGCTTCCATTCCTGCCTTCCAAATCCAGCCAAGAACTAGCCACTGCCAAAGGCCCTGAAGATAATCATGCTTTTGTTTGAGTTCTACTTGGCATAAGTTCTAATATCTCCAACTTGTGAAACTGGATAGTGTCTATTATATTCATTACTCTAGGCAGGGGTTGGAGAACTTGTTCTTCAGTGGAGACCAACATCAAGAAGAAGAAGAAGCTAATCTGAATGCTTTTGCTTTGAACAGTTTGTGTTAGCATTTCATTTTCACGAGTGCTGATAATACAGGTGAACATTTTGCTCTAGAATAAGTTCTCCAGTGGTATTCAGGCTTCTAAGAATTATTACTACAAATATATTTTAATCCCACAGACTCAGACAAAAAGTTTGCATTGGTGTCTTCTACACTACACCTTTATATCACTTGGATACTACTTTAATGGCCATGGGTCCATGAGACATTTGTAGCTTCATAATACATTTAGAATCCTCTGTTGGAGACCCCAGGCCCTATTTCCACTGGTGTTTACAGCGGATTATCCAAGAATTTGCAGCGATGTATTTTTTAACATTTCCACTTGAGGAAGCATTTGCTCCTGGTTCCATGTTCCTCGTTTCCATTAGGATTTGCTGTCAAACTCTAACAATTCACAGTATATTGTCTTAATTCAAATTCATATGGTGTGATTGCAGAGTTATTTGCCACCACATTTCCAGCGCATCTTTTGGGAAAATCTGGTCCAGATCAGAGGCAAATCAATGGAAACGAAACTGTGTCAAATGCGTTTTATTTTGACTGTGAGGGTTAATATGAAAGGGACTGGCCAGGGGGTGTATCCTTCTTTCCTCCTTCCTTGTTCTCCCTCTGCCAATTTCAGCCTTTCTGCAGAGGGTCACTGAACAATGGAGTCATCTCTCTGTTTTTAATTTCTTGAAATCTCAATGACTCTCTCCACTCAGGGCACCTTCCTCTTGGACTGCATCCCCCAGAATCCCCTGATCAGAATGGCTCTAAAGAGGGGATTCTGGGTGTTGCATTCATCCCTGAAGAGGAGGCATTGATCATTCATTCAGAACACCTTCCTCTCACACTGCATCTCCCAGAATCCCCTGGTCAGAATGGCTCTAAAGAGGGGATTACTGGGTGTCGCATTCGTCCCTGAAGAGGAGGCATTGCTCATCCACCCAGGACACCTTCCTCTTGGACTGCATCCCCCAGAATCCCCTGGTCAGAATGGCTCTAAAGAGGGAATTCTGGGTGTTGCATTCGTCCCTGAAGAAGTGGCATTGCTCATCCACTCAGAGCAGATCCTGCACCAGTTTTGGGGATCTGGGAGCCATGATGCTCTCGGAGGAGATCTGATGCTTTCACCACGTGGGCCAAAAAAACTGACCGGAAAACAGAGCAATGGGTTGCCGAAAACTCACTGGGGAAAATGATTGGCTGGACGCACCGGAAATACCCTTTTTAAAATTGTAGTGGAAACGGGGAGAATACATACCCCACTTTAAAATAAAGCGAGACAATACACATCACAGTGACATAAAATCACTTTTGCGAGAGATTGACAGCTCGCTTTTAAAAAAAAACCCAGAAAAAACCGGTTTTGGGGCATCAGTGGAAATGATGGACTGCATAATGTGGGATAAGATAATGCGGGTTAAGTGTAATGGAAGCGATTGGGGGTAAATTTAATATGGAGTGCTTCGTCACTCCTTTTAACTGGAAATGAAGAGAAAAATTCGATTTGCATGCAAACTAGCCACTGTGCTGGATCACATCAAATAAAATCCGCATCAGAATGACAAGTGGAAATGGGGCCCTAGTGTCTCACCAAATTTCAAATCCTAGCATTCTGATCCCAGCCGAGGGAGCTAAAATGAGATCCACCTGCTATCATTTTGTGGTGTGCTTACTGGGGTATTTTTGGTATGTAGAGAGATCTTGTAGCACCTTTGAGGCTATCTGAAATAAAGAAGTTGGCAGCATGAGCTTCTGTAGACTTCAGTCTACTTCCTCAGATATATATATATATATATATTGGAGTATTTCTGGAGTTACTTGAAAGAAAAAATCTGCATCGTGTGGAGTATAAATTGCCTATTTCCAAAGGACTGCTTTGTGTGTCCAGAATAAAGTATACCAACACCTTGATTCAGAAACCACAATGTGGAATGACAGTAAAATAAAATCAGATAAAGTAAAATATAATAAAATATATCTCTTTTGTATTGTGGGACATTTCCTGATATGAAATGAATTAGAGGGCATCCATTACCACTTTCTGTAACATCCTTTGAGGGGGCCAGTTTACAGCCAACTACAGTGATTCTCCTAAAAAATAAAGTGAATTGTTTCTTTTTCATCCCCATACATTAACTGGGACAAAAACAAAACAACCTCTTCTCACGATACCACAGTCACAAAATTTAACAGATTGGTTGGGTCTTCTTCTTCTTCTTCTTCTTCTTCTTCTTCTTCCTCTTCCTCTTCCTCTTCCTCTTCTTGTTCCAGTCATTTCTTTGTTTATTTGTTTGTCTATTTTGCAAGGAAAAAACCTGTACATGGCATGTGGCTGAAATATAGGGGCCTTATTTATAACTGAACAGGTAACAATGTTGTAGATACTTACACTATAGGTCTAGTTTTATACTGATTCTGCAACAAAATATGACATGTTTCCCCAGCAAATATGGACAGTAGTAGTCCAGAAAAGCAACTTTTCAAATTCCATCTTGAAGTTCTTCCATGTTTAATCCCTTAATCTCCAAGCCTGAAGTCTTGGGAATATATATATATATATATATATATATATCATGGAAGGAATCCTGTGTTTGTCCATATTGCAACATTAAAAACAAAACATGAAGGTAGGTAGCGTAGACAGCAAATCTATTCAACAACAACTTGCTTTGAAGTATAGGTTTCACATGGTGGAGCACTCTGGGGATATTTGCCTTTGTTTGTGACTGACACACATAGCCCAGTTCTCCTTATACCAAGAAAGAGTGGTAAACAACAACAACAACAACAATAAATAAATAAATAAATAAAATTCTCAGCCCCACTGAGAACAATCGGGGTGGCTAACAACATGAAAATACAGTGGTCCCCCGGGTTACGAAGGTAATCTGTTCCGGATTACCTTTCGTAACCCGGAAATCTTCGTTTCCCGTGGGACCGCTTTAGGAGACGGACCGCGCGGCTGATTTAAAGGGGCCGCGTGGTTTTTCGTCTTCGCATCCCGGGGTTCCTTTCGGATCCCGGGGGCTGTTTTTTGGTCCCGGCGGTTTCGGCTCCCGGGGATTTCGTTCCCCGGGGGCTTCGTATCCCGGGGGACCACTGTACAGTAGATCCAATTCCCATTCCCCTCCCCTCCCCCACTTAAAAAATTATTAAATCAAGTACAATTAAAACAATCAATTTTTTAAAAAATACTAAAATCCTATTCAATTACAAATGCAGTTCCTGCGCCAACAGACGCGTGGTTTTTTGGAGGGGGAATGCAACATCATAGGGTCTTGGCTGAAGGGAACTCTAAAGCCTCTCAAGTAAAATAGTTTCTGAGGCCGGGATGGTCTAATCAGGAAAGGCCTGCCAGAAGAGATCCATCCTGACAGCTTTTTTAAAGCTGTCTAAAGATGTCAATTGATAGATCTCATCTGACAGACCGTAAAATTAGTTAGTAGTAAGACTAACAACAAAGGTTATATAAGAAGGTTTTGATTCTTTTGTTAAGAGAGCAGTTTCGGGCATTAAACCAGAAAAAAGGGAAGTAATTTCATTTTCTTTTTCCATAAATTTTGGGAAAAATACTAAGAAAAGTTCTATAAGTATATCTGTGTGTATACATCCATCTCTGGCATTATGATATTCCTTTAACATGAGTTCTTTGCAGTGGAAATGAACCAGTCATGTTGAGTATGAATATGACAGATTGTGCCTCTACACTATATTTGAGGAAGCTATTTTGGCTGTTTTGCAAAATTCGTTAGTGACTTGTATCCACACTTGCCTTTTAAAAATTGATTAATTTGGGGGCATAGTCTTTGTCTTTGTCCTTGTCCAAGAGGTTTCTCATGTGCTGGGTAGTGCCAGAAAATGTTCAGTACTTGGCTTTTTATTAGCTGGACAAAATTAACAGTATTTTTGGTTGGTTTATTGATTTTATATACAAAAGCTATTGAAGTTTTGACATTGTGTTAGGAAGATATCTTTGAAAGGTAATGAATTTATACAGATACTATTGTCCTGAATTCTTTGGAGAAAGAGTGTGATATAAAAATAAATTTTAAAAAAGTCATATTAACCTTGTTACAGTTACTCATGACTAAGCCAGCTGAAACTAAGAAGACTCAAGGCTAATATACATGACAAATTTCACTAAGACTTAAAAGCACAATTTCTTTAAAACTGAAATCTACTGTGTTCAATGGAATTTATAGCTAGGAGAGTGTGCACAGGACCACAGCCTTAAGTTGTTATCCTACTAAATTTCCCATACCAAACACAACTCACCTAACCCATGTAACTAACTGTTACTGGATTGGGATTTTTCTCCCTTGCTGATAATGGTTCAGTCATTAACATGGTTACCTGAAAGTCAACAACACTGAAATAAATGGGACTTTATTCCAGTTAAGTGTAGTTAGGATCCCAGAATAATATGTTTCTGTCTCCAAATCTACAGCTCTTTCTGTCTCCTTTCTCTGAAGGTAAGACTCTGAAACTGTATCAATAAACACACACACACACTAGTTCTACTTACAAAATACTCTGTTTGAAAGCAACCACTACAGAATGTTTCTTTAGTCCAAGTATGATTTAAAGGCAAAGAATCATAAGATGTGAACGTAGAAGCCTTGAAGGTGTCCATCAACAGTAAGCACCTAGACAGCAACCTGAACAGGAAAACTGGACACAATCTTCCTTGCTATGATGGAATGTGCTGTATTTCTATCTGAATAATAGTGAGTATTTCTTAATTTATATATACACATTTGCTTTATATACACACATTTTCTGCAGACTTTGACCCTCATTTGTCTCCCATTTTTGGTGATGTGTAAGTGGCCACACTGCCAACATATTGTCAATTATTCCATACTTTTGTGTGGTTTCAAATAATTTCTATTATAAAGAGCAACACAGACATACACAAAACCAGGAAGCTACCCTTTTGATGAATGATTATACAGTATATTTAATAATACTGTGTTGTTATTGTGTGTCTTCAAATTGCTTCTGACTCATGGTGACCCTAAGGCAAACATATCATGGGCTTTTCTTGGCAAGATTAGTTCAGAAAGGGTTTGCCTTTGCCGTTGTCCTCTTCTAAGGCTGAGAGTATGTGACTTGCCTCACTTGCCCAGTCAGTTTACATGGCTAAACCATAATTTGAACCCTGGTCTTCATAATCATAGTCTACCATTCAAACCACTTGCAGAAAACATTTCATGGGTTTATAAACAGAACCACTTTTCACAGTACATCCTATCTTGTCTCTGTATTAAGGCTTTCCATAGTTTCCCTTCTGAATATTTTTATGTCATGTGGGTCAAATTAGACTTTTAGCAGAATGAATATTTTCTCCAATAAACTCATTTCCCCTCTCAAAATAGGATTTTCTCAGAAATATGTGCCTCAGCAAATAGCCCTTAAAGTTAAACCCATGCTTACTTTACAGTGGCTACTCACAAAATGAAGAATATTAAGTACAAGTTATTCAGCTGAAGAAAATCATGACAAACAGACACTGTTTGAAGAAAGATCTCTTGCTAAAAATGCTTGAAGGAGCACTTCTTTCAAAACTATGCAGAACATTTTATCTCTTTCATGACTGTCTCATTTATCATGAATTGTTGCTTTTTCCTCACTGTTTTTCATGACTTCAGCTACAACTTTCCCTATTACTGGGAGGGAAAAATCTTATTTGTTTCACCAGTGTTGCCACAAATTTTCTGTTAAAATCTCTCCAAAAGGGAAAGGGTGGGATGGATGGACAAACCATACACACTGAGCTCCCAATACTGAATGGAGTTAATGTTTCCATTTTCCCTTTCTATGTATCATCCACAGTCACAGTCTTTATAGTCTTTCGTGCTTTTCTCTTTATTTTCCAATATGAATTAACACTTTAATTAGCAAAGCTCAATGAGAAATGACCTTAGCAGAATAGATCAAGTTTTCTCTGTCAACAGAAGAAATCTGCAGAGTAAAGAAATTAATGGTTAAATGCAGATTTGCCTACAACATGAGGCAGGTGCAGAGGGCTTTGAAAAATAAATCATAGAAATATTTCCAATTAAGAATGACCATAGGGGGGAGTGAACAGACTTGAGACACAGTGTTTTATTGTTCTTCCCAACAATATATTTATTTTATTAGTTACATTTATGGCACACCTTTCCAATAATGAGCTGCATAAGATGTACACAATTTTCTCCCCCACACATTATCATTCCAGCAACAACACTGTAAGGTAGGGCAAGCTGAGAGAGAATAACTGTCTAAAGATTTTAGGCATTTCATGGCTGACTGGGAACCTAAACCTGGATCTTTTAAGACCCCATTCAAAGAGCATTTTAACCATTGCACCACATTGGTTCTCACCACTGGCTCTGAAGTTTTATTTAATCAGAAGAAGGAGAGAAGGAGAAATTATAGCTGAAATGAAAAACAGGAAGCTATCAGCAATAAAGAGATTTGCTTCCTTTCCCTTTGATGTTCAAAGCTATTTTGGATTGGATTCTGTGAAAATTCTCTCAGCTTTTGTGGGAAACAGCTATTAAATCCTCCATCAAAGGAAAATATTTTTATTTCATTCTCAATCAAACTGACCACGTTGGGCTGTGCTGAGCAACCTTTACACAAATTCCTGAACATGCTGGCTAAGAAATTCAGCAGTTGAGGATTTAGGGATTATCAGTGGTTCAGGATTATTGGTGACAGAATGAACTAAGCCAGAGCAAAATAATGTGCTTTTTCACCTACATAGCTGTAAAATGGTATCCCCTGCAAAGACACTAAAAACAAGGGATCAGACTTGATGTGGCAGGTCAGCCACAATCACACATAAAGCCTCATGTTTCTCAAAAAGGGATTTTTTGACAAGTATTCTGTGAATTATATTTTGGAGAAGTTATATTTTTGGATTGCAATTTCTAGAATTGCCTAGACAGTGGCCATTGTCACTGGGAGATTCTGGGAGCCGTAATTCAAAAACTGTATCTATTGGGGAGGAGAGGTGTCTTAGCATGAATTGTTAGGGAATTTTGAAGCAAGAAGGGGGAAAACGCTTACTGTACATACTCATGTACAAGTCAACTTCAGGTATAAGGCAAGGGAAAGATTCAGGGTCAGAATCCTGGATTTTGATATGACCCATGGATAAGTTGAGGGTAAAACTTAGAGGGCTATAAGGAAGGATGGAAAGAGGAAAATACCACTTCCATCCCTCCTTCTCCTTCTCTGGACTTCTCCCAACCGATTCCCAGGTGCTGGAGGATTGGTTTTAACATCAGATTGAGAAAGGAAGAAAATGGATTTAAATGGAGAGCTGTATCCATAGGAAATAAGGTCCTGCAAAAGGGACTGGAGAAATTGTTTAAATATAGAGGGGTTTTTTGATAGGAAGCCAGGTCTTGCAAAAGGAACCAGAGAGAGAAGCAAGTGGAATTACATGGAGAGTCCTTTTTAAAAATAGTAAGCCAGGTCTTGCAAAAAGGACGAGAGAGAGAAGCAAGCGGATTTAAATGGAAAGGGATTAAAACAAAAACCAAAAACAAAACAAAACAAAACAAAACAAAAAAAACGGAAGCCAGGTCTTGCAAAAGGGACCAGAGGGAGTAGCAAGTGGTCTGATGACCCCTATCCGGCCGCCAATATGGGAATTTGAAAGATCATGTATTTTAGATCTTGATTGTTTTAACTATGGTTAGTTTAATACTGTTTTAAGGGGAGGGAGGTGGGTATGTTGGAGGATTTTAACTGCATATGTTTTTAACATGTTGTACCCCGTCCCAATTGCTCGCTCAGAGGGGTCATAGAATCATAGAATCATAGAATCATAGAATCATAGAGTTGGAAGAGGCCACAAGGGCCATCCAGTCCAACCCCCTGACATGCAGGAACTCCCAATCAAAGCATCCCCGACAGATGGCCATCCAGCCAAGGACGGAGACTCCACTACACTCCGAGGGAGTGTGTTCCACTGTCGAACAGCCCTTACTGTCAGGAAGTTCCTCCTAATGTTGAGGTGGAATCTCTTTTCCTGCAGCTTGCATCCATTGTTCCGCGTTCTAGTCTCTGCAGCAGCAGAAAACAAGCTTGCTCCCTCCTCAATATGACATCCCTTCAAATATTTGAACAGGGCTATCATATCACCTCTTAACCTTCTCTTCTCCAGGCTAAACATCCCCAACTCCCTAACTCGTTCCTCATATGGCATAGTTTCCAGACCCTTCACCATCTTAGTTGCCCTGCTTTGGATACGCTCCAGTTTCTCCACATCCTTTTTGAATTGTGGTGCCCAGAACTGGACACAGTATTCCAGGTGGGGCTTCACCAAAGCAGAATAGAGCGGCACTATCACTTCCTTTGATCTAGACACTATACTTCTATTGATGCTGCCTAAAATAGCATTGGCCTATTTTAGCTGCCGCATCGCACTGTTGACTCATGTTCAACTTGTGGTCTTCTTGGACTCCTAGATCCCTTTCACACATAGTTTCATTCAGCCAGATGTTCCCCATCATATATCTGTGCATTTCATTTTTGCGTCCTAAGTGCAGTACCTTACATTTCTCCGCATTGAATTTCATTTTGTTAGCGTTGGCCCAGCTTTCTAGTCTATTCAGGTCATTCTGAATGTCAATCCTGTCTTCTGGAGTATTGGCTACTCCTCCTAATTTAGTATCATCTGCAAATTTGATAAGTATGCCCCCAATTCTGTCATCCAAGTCATTAATAAAGATATTGAATAGCACTGGGCCAAGTACAGAACACTGTGGGATCCCACTGGTCACTTCTCTCCAGGATGAAAAGGAGCCATTGTTGAGCACCCTTTGAGTTCGGCCAGTCAGCCAGTTACAAATCCATGTAACAGTTACCTTGTCTAGCCCACATTTTACAAGCTTGTTTGCAAGAATATCATGGGGAACCTTGTCAAAGGCCTTACTGAAATCAAGATATACTATATCCACAGCATTCCCCTCATCTACCAAACTGTTAATTTTATCAAAAAAAAAAAGAGATCAGATTTGTCTGGCAAGACTTGTTTCTCTGAAACCCATGTTGGCTTTTTGTGATTATGGCATTCCCTTCTAAATGTTCACAGACTCTCTGTTTAATTATCTGCTCTAGAATCTTTCCTGGAATTGATGTCAGACTAACTGGACGATAATTGTTGGGATCCTCTTTTTTTCCCTTTTTGAAGATGGGGACGACGTTTGCCCTCCTCCAGTCTGCTGGGACTTCTCCTGTTCTCCAGGAGTTATCAAAGATTATTGCCAATGGTTCCAATATTACATTTGCCAGTTCTTTTAATACCCTAGGATGTAGTTCATCTGGTCCTGGAGACTTATATTCATTTAGGTTAACCAAGTATTTCTGTACTATCTCTTTACTTATTCCGTGCTGAAATTCCCCTATTCTGTCTTCTTCCCCATTATCCTTAGGATGAGCACCCTTTGCCTTTTCAGAGAAGACTGAAGAAAAGAAGGTGTTGAGTAATTCTGCCTTTTCTCTGTCCCCTGTTAGCATTTTGCCATCTTCTGCATGCAGTGGCCCTACTGTTTCCTTCTTCTTCCTTTTGCTTCGGACATACCCCCAAAAAGCCCTTTTTATTGTTCCTAACCTCTCTAGCCAGCCTGAGTTCGTTCTGCGCTTTAGCTTTCCTGACTTTACCCCTACATGTGCTGGCTATTTGTTTGAATTCCTCTTTCGTGATTTCCCCATTTTTCCATTTCTTATACATGTTCCACTTAAAACCTAGCTCAGTTGAAAATTCCTCAGTCATCCATCCTGGCTTCTTGAGATATCTTCCATTTTTCTTCCTCATTGGAACTGTTTGAAATTCCGCCTTCAGTATCTCTTTTTTGAGAAACTCCCATCCATCTTGAACTCCCTTCGCTTTTAGTTTTCCTGACCATGGGATCACCCCCAGTATTTCTCTAAGTTTATTGAAGTCAGCTCTCCTAAAGTCTAGAGTGCGTGTCTGACTATGCCTGGCTTCCCCTTTCTGCTGCATAACAAACTCCAGGAGAACATGGTCCCTTCCCCCTAAGGATCCAACCACTTGCACTCCATTGACTAGGTCATCCCTGTTGGTTAACATAAGATCTAAAATAGCTGATCCCCTTGTTGCTTCTTCCACCTTTTGGACAATGAAATTGTCTTCCAGGCAAGTGAGGAATTTGCTAAACCTCGAGGATTTGGCTGAGTTTGACTTCCAGCAAATATATGGATAGTTGAAGTCCCCCATCACTACTACATCTCTCCTTTCTGAGTGTGTGGTCATCTGTTCTAGAAAGGCATCATCCAATTCCTCCGTCTGACTTGGAGGTCTGTAGTAGACTCTCACAGTAACATCCCTGTTGTTTCCCTCTCCTTTAATTTTTATCCAGATGCTCTCCACGTGGCTTCCAGTACTGATGTCCTGGATCTCTTCACTGGTGTAAATATCCCTGACATATAATGCTATTCCTCCTCCTTTCCTGTTCAACCTCTTAAAAAGGTTATATCCCTCTATTTCTACATTCCAATCGTGAGACTCATCCCACCAGGTTTCAGTGATGCCTACTATATCATATTTGCTTTGTTGTGCTAGGAGCTCAAGTTCATCCTGCTTATTTCCCATACTCTGTGCATTAGTGTAGAGACATCTAAGAACATGTGTTCCTGCCTGTGCAATTTTTTTTGCTTCCCACTGTTGAGTCCTTGCACTGTTTGCTTTGTTCCCTCTATGTCATTTTGACTATTTTCTCTAGCCCTTTTGCCTTCCAGAATAATGTCTCCTTCCCCCACATAACTCAGTTTAAAGCCCTCCTGATCAGATTTTTGAGGCTATTGGCAAAAACGTTTTTGCCAACTGGTGTGAGATGCAGCCCATCCTTTGCCAGAAGTCCCTCCTCATGGAACCGCAGCCCATGATCCAAGAATCCAAACTGTTCTTGGCAGTACCATCTACGGAGCCAGTTACTCACCTCTGCTATTTTCTTCTCCCTTCCTGGACCATACCCTTCTACTGGGAGAAGAGATGAGATGACAACCTGTGCATCCATCTCTTTCAGCTTCCTACCCAGATCCTCATAATCCCTTATGATATTCTCAAGGCTGTGCCTTGCAGTATCATTGGTTCCCACATGAACCAAAAGAAGGGGATAACGGTCAGTAGGCTTGACAAGTCTTGTCAGCCTCTCCGTCATGTCATGGATCTTTGCCCCAGGGAGACAGCACACCTCCCGAGACATCTTGTCAGGCCCACAAACCACTGCTTCGGTACCCCTCAGCAAGGAGTCCCCCACCACCACCATGAGCCTCCTCCGAGGCTTAGCAGTGGCTGTTCCCTTTGGTGCTATTCTCAGGCTGCAGTGCTCTGTCCCTGATGCCTGTCCCTGCTGCTTTTCCTCACCATCTCTGATAACAGAGAGAGATTCAAAATGATTCTGTAGCTGCAAGCTCACAGAACGAACCGTGGTTTCCCTACTTCTGTGTGTAACATTCCTCCAACCATCTACTTCTTTTGTGTGTGAAGTGACCTCTTCTTCCCCCGCAACTTTCTCTATGTGTTTCCTGTCCAAGAACGTCTGGTCCTTTCTGTTCAGGAGAAGCTTCTGTTCTCTGTGATGCTGAAGTGTAGACACCTGGGCCTCCAACTGCTGAACTCTCTCTTCTAAGAGGGCTACCAACTTGCACTTGGTGCAGGTGAAGTTCCCCACATCTATAGGCAAGAAAACAAACATCCCACAGGTGTTGCAGGTGACTGCAGCAGGTCCCTCAGTGTCCATAGTGAGAAGACTTAAGGAGGCACTGAAACAAGACTGTGGGTTTCTCCTGTTAAACACCAGCATAAAGAATCCCTGTGTGGCTGACCTTTGTCCCCAAGCTCTGTTAGTGAGCTCAATCAACAGGGCCTATAGTTATCTAGAAAGCTCCTGGCTGCTAGCTCCTTCTAGAGGCAAGTCCTTGATTTACTTCCTCTGAACCCCCACAGCCCCTTAAGGGATAGTGAGAAGAAAAGTATAAATATTGAATGAGTTGTCTTCCAACACTGTGCTCAGGCTACCTTCTCCTCTGTACTTCCAACCCGCCTTGGCTATCAAATATAAAAGTGAGTATGAAAAGAAACATTTGCGCGCAGTTGGGTGGGTAAGAAATTATTATTATTATTATTATTATTATTATTATTATTATTTAAATGTAGAGTTATTTCCCCCTATAGGGAGCCAAGTCTTGCAAAAGGGACCAGAGACTGCAAGGTTAATTTTTATACTACTTTCCTTCAGAGATATCATGTGGACCACATGGGTGACATCCCAGAGGTGGGGCAGTACACCCGGATGGACTGCACAGCAACTGGGCAAGTGAGAAAATATATTACAGGAGTGGCTACTGAGGGGAGGCAAGGCCTTTCTGGGAAAATGGCCTCCAGGGTCCAGCATGGCTGCTCTAGGAGCAGAAGCACCAAACTCTGGGTGGCCAGGGGGAGAGAAAGACAGTTCACACACACACATATAAAGTACTGGGTAATCTCAGCCTCAGCAATGCCACTGCCTCCATGGAGGAAAGGCTTGATCAGGAAACACAGCAGGCCAAATGGGAAAGTTCTATGAATTTTTCTCAGGCCATGGACCAGGCTTCTTCCATGCTACAGAGACATTGGAGTTATCGGATGGGAGGAATTTCTCTCTATTTGAAGCCAATTTGAATCCATGTGAATTTGCTAGTTTAGCAAATTTACGTGAATTCTAATTGTGTTTGGAATGTATTCAGAATGACTTCCCATTGCCCAAAAATGGCCCCCCATTGCCCAAAACTGCATGATATACTCTAATACACAATAACGTAAAACCCATGATTGAATTCAGAATGACTTCCCTTTTGCCCGAAAATGACTTCCAATTGCCCGAAATTGCATGAGATACACTCAAAAGCAATAACGTGAAACCCCATGATTGCGTTCAGATTGCCATTGGATTAGACTTCCAATTTCCGTCGTCTGTTAAAATCCATTATCAAAATAGCCCAGTCTTTTATTTTGAAAATTCACATAAGGCAGGCATCACTGAAGTTCCTAAATTTTGGCCCAGCAGCAACTGACTCTTAGGATTCAATCAGAATATCTGTTTCTGATTTAGTATCCAAAGTAGGGATTCATAGATCTCATCAGTGAAAGGATAATCAGGGATCATTAAATGAAAGATAATGACCAGCTGATAACTATCAGAGTGAACAGTCAAATGATCTTACCAGGAGAGGGGGAAAACACGAGACATTGGAGAATTAGCGCCGCCCGACTTACTGGGCCGGCGCAGTTGCCGCGAGCGGGAAGCGCCATCTTGGCCTCCCGCCGCGTTCTCCGTCCCGGCAGCCTTTGCGGGGGCGGGCTCCCTCCTGATTGGTTGCCGGGAGGGAGAGCGCGGGAAGCCAGCCCACCTTTTTCTGGGGACGTACTTCACCTCCCAGAATGCCTTGCGCCGAGGCGGGCTGCCTGATTGGCCCTTGGGCGGCCCGCCTCGCGCTGTGATTGGCCCGGGCTCCCCAGTGGGCGGGGCTACGCCTCGTGGCTGCCCCTTATTGGTCCGTGGGGCTTTATATTTGGGAGGCGCGCTCTGTGAGGCACCATTGCCTCGTTCGGCTCCGAAGCGTGCGGAGCTGAGCGTAGTAGCTCCGGGTGTGCGGCCCGGGGTTTTTTCTTCATATCTCCTGGCCCTGGCAGGCAGCCTGGGTCAGGGTGACCAGATTAGGAGTGCGCCACACAAGGCTGTGGGCGCAGTGGGGTGGCCTTCGCCCCCCCCTCGCGGTTAACTGGAACCGCGGTTGCGCCACACTAGGTAGTGGGCGCTTTGGGTGGCCTCCGCCCCTCCCCCTCACATGGTAAATATAATTTTAAACCGCGGTTCTTTGGGGGTGCGGGAGATTTTTCCTCCCCCCCCCCCGCGGTAAGCTAGCGGGGTTTCTCTTGGGAGTGCTGGCTTCGTACTGAGGCGGGTATAAGCCTCAGTTCGACGGGGGGGGTGTAGTTTCTACTCCTCCACTGTGTTAATTTGCTTTTGGGCGGTGATCGTGGCTGTAGCCACGCTGAGCCCGCCCTCTTTTGCTCCCTTACCCCCCTTTAGTGGGGGTGTTTTTTACTAGCCTCCGTATCTGGGGCTGTTTTGTTTTTTGGGCATCTTGCGAGGGCAGTGATCGCGGCCGCGGCCCTGCTGAGCCTGCCCTCTTAATTTTGTTCGCCTTGTGGGGCGGTGATCGCGGATTCGTCCCTGCTGAGCCCGCCCCCTTCCTCTTTTAGTGACTTTATCTGGAAGTCCAGTTTATTTTTGCAAGTTGCCCTATAGACTTTGAGCTACGATGCCTTCTAAGTCAAAAGGTGCTAGCAAGCAGCAGACGGCCCCGGCGGTTCGCGCTGGGCGCACTTCATCTTCTCGTGGTCGAAATGCTTCGAGTGCAGTGGCCCGTCCGAGCGAGGAACCTTGAAATATCGTGCCGCCAGGCGGTCCGGCTGGTTTAAGCTCTTCGGCAGGCGATGGGCCTTCTTCGTGAGCGTCGTCGGTTATCTCCCAGAAGATGGCGGCGGAGCTGGCGCGGTCTTTTTCCGATATCATCTCCAAGGCACTAGCAGCTGGTGGTTCTTCAGCGGTGGCTGGCGTGGCACCGACGGTGTTTGAAGAGAGTAACCAAGCTTCGGTTGCGGCGACAGGTGCGGTTCAGGCGTCCAGCTCTACACCCGGGACCCTGGCTTGCGAGGTTGCTGGGCAGTTGGCGGATTCGAGTTCCAGCTCGTCTTCCAGCTCCAGCTCTTCGTCGGATTTGTCCAGTTCCGACGACGAAGTTTTGGCGTCAGCGTCAACAGCTGAGTCGTCCAGGAAGAAGCGAAAGCACAAGAAGAAGTCGAAGAAGAAGAAGAAGAAGTCGAGGCGTTCCGCCTCGCGTGCACCTGGGACTGTGGTGGGGCAGGAGGGTATGTCCTCGGGCGCCCCTGAGGGTCGGGATGGATACTGGGTTGAACACGCCTGGTCTCCCGGTTTACCTTTGTGGGCTATCAGGAGGAGGGCTTGGAGACCGGGTCTGCAGGGGGTTTGGGTCGACGCTCAGGCCTCCTCCATCCCTGTTTCTGCTCCTGGGGACCACCCTCCGGGCTCGCACCTGTCCAAGAAAGTGCGGAAGCTCATTTTGCGGGGGTGTTATGTTGATGTCTTCACCCTCCTTCAGCCGAAGGGTCAGGAGGCTTGGGCCATCACTTCTCCAAAACGTGCCAAGAAGCACCCTAAAGTTCCTCCTGCTGAGCCTAACTTCTCTAACTGGCTGGAGGGCTATACTGTGTTCAAGGCGGTAGTTTCCATGGCTTTCCCCGAGAGGGCCTGGCATCTCGACTGCCACTTGTTGCATGTCCTTCGGGCAAGGTCTGTAGCAGGGGAAGCAGCAGCCATTGCGTACGACACGGCTTTCAGGCAGCAGGCGTCTCTTAGCTCTCGTGAGAGGTGGGATCAACTCCACAGCGAGATTTGGCTTTTAGAAGTAGGCCCACTAGCTAAGTCCAAGGGTGTCTTCAAGGCATCTGGTAAGCGGGAGCGCAGGCTCGCTTGCTGGGATTTCAATGCGGGCCGCTGCACGCGGGCACATTGTAGATATGAACATTGCTGTGAACTATGCAGAGGTTCTCACCCAAAGATCTCCTGCTCTCGCAATAGTTCTCAGCCCTTTCGACAGGGGCGCCCTGCCCATACGGCAGCCGGCAAACGTGACGGGGCCCCTGCCTCTGATGCCGGCGGGTCAGGGAGCCAGTAATGAGGTGCCTTCGATTCCTCTTCAGGGGTTCGCTATGGCGCGATCGCCAGTTAATGTGGAAGCCCTTTTACCTCTCTTGGAGGTTTATCCTCAAAAAGAGGCTGCTCGTATGCTGGCTGATGGGTTCTCTTTCGGTTTTCGTATCCCAGTGGTGGCCCCCCCTCCTCCTTCGGTGGCAAGGAATTTGAAATCGGCCCGTGATATGCCTGACGTCCTCCTTAGCAAGATTAAAAAAGAAATTGAGGCTGGACGGATTGAAGGGCCTTTCAGTTCCCCTCCATTTGTGGATCTGCATGTTTCCCCGCTTGGGGTAGTTCCCAAGAAGGCACCAGGGGAGTTCAGGCTCATTCACCACCTGTCTCACCCACCTGGGGCCTCTGTGAATGATGCCATTCCTGATGAGTTGTGTTCTGTGAAGTATGCCTCCTTTGACCATGCGGTCCGTTTGGTTCGCTCTTGTGGAAAAGGGGCGTTAATGGCCAAATGTGATATTCAATCGGCCTTTCGACTGTTACCGGTTCACCCTGATGATTTTCGTTTGCTAGGTTTCAAAGTAGGAGAAGGGTGGTATTTTATAAGGCCATGCCAATGGGGTGCTCCTTTAGTTGCGCTGCGTTTGAGGCCTTTAGCACTTTTCTTGAATGGGAGCTCAAACGGCGGGCATGCTCCCCGTTGGTGACACACTACTTGGATGATTTTTTGTTTGTAGGAAGGGCAGGCACCGATGAGTGTAAGAAGCTCTTAGACACTTTCTCTGCCCTGGCCATTGAGATTGGGGTACCATTAGCTCAGGAAAAAACTGAGGGTCCTGCGTCATCTCTCACTTTCTTGGGCATCCAATTGGACTCCGTACGTGGCACCTCATCTTTGCCCCAGGCTAAACTGTTGGCGCTTAGGGCCCTTTTAGCGGATTTTCTAGTTGCCAAAAAAGCCACGTTAAAGCAAGTCCAATCCTTACTGGGGCACCTTAATTTCGCATGCCGTGTGGTGGCGCCGGGTCGGGCATTTTGCTTTAGGCTGGCCAGGGCAACAGTTGGCGCTCGCCTCCCCCATCACCGGGTTAGGATCTCAAAGGGTGTGAAAGACGATCTCAGAGTTTGGGAATCTTTTCTCTCCAATTTTAACGGTGTGGCCATTTGGCAAAAGTCCTGGCAGTTAGGTGACCGGTTGCAAGTTCATTCCGATGCAGCCGGGAGTATTGGTTTTGGCATTTATTTTCAAGGCCATTGGTGCGCACAAAGGTGGCCGCAGGAATGGGCTCAGGGCAATGTGTTGAAGGACCTGACCTTTCTGGAATTGTTTCCGATTGTGGTTGCGATTCGCATTTGGTGGGAAGAGTTTGCCAACAAGAAGATCACGTTTTGGTGTGATAACCAGGCGGTTGTCAACGTGGTTAACAGTATGTCCTCTTCATCTGAGAGAGTCATGTTATTGGTCAGGAAACTTGTTCTTGAGTGCTTAATTCATAACATTTCTTTTTCTGCTCGGTTCGTGCCTGGACTTGAGAATAACATTGCTGATGCTCTCTCTCGCTTCCAGGAGGAACGATTTCGTTGTTTGGCTCCGGAGGCGGACCCCTCCCCTGTTCCGTTTCCTCAGGAGTTGTGGGACCTTGGACCTCTACCATTATGAAGGGCATTTTGTCGTCTATTGCTCCTTCCACTCAAAAGGCTTATTCTAGGGTTTTTCCCAAGTTATCTGCATATTTTAGAATTTGTAATATCCCAGCTCACTGGCCCATTCAGTCCCCTATTGTCCTTGGCTTCATGGCCTGGCTATTTTCTAATGGGTCCTCCCCTCGGGCCATTTCGGTTATGCTGGCAGGCATATCTTTCTTTTCTAAAGCCTCCGGCCTAGGTGATCCTTGTGCCTCCTTCCAAGTCAGGCGGACCCTGGAAGGTTGGAGGCGATCCCAGGGTCCTTCTCTGGATGCCAGACGTCCCATCACACTGTCGCTGCTCGAGCAGCTTGTGGCTGCTTTACCTGTTATTTGCTCTTCCCACTATGAGGCCGGCCTTTTTCGTGCCGTTTTCGTTACTGCCTTTTTCGGGGCCCTGAGGTTGGGGGAGCTTGTTCCTAATTCCGCCAATGACACCTCCGAGCATTCTCTCCAGGTTGGGGATGTTTGTTTCACTACGAGTTCTGTTTCCTTATTGGTTCGGAGGTCCAAATGCGACCAATTGGGGAAGGGGTCCACTATCACATTGAACCGCTTTAGGGGATCGCTGGTGTGCCCTGTCCGTACCTTGCACGCCTTCCTGGATGCACGCCCGGCTGGTACAGGTTCCTTATTCTGCCACTCTAACGGAGCCCCTGTTACGCGTTACCAGCTGGTGGCAGTGCTGCGTTTGGCCCTCAGTCATTTGGGTCTGCCAGCGAAGGAATTCGGGGGGCATTCTTTCCGGATCGGGGCAGCTACTTCGGCTGCGCAAATTGGACTGTCGGCGGACTCTATAAAACAATTGGGACGCTGGAAATCCAAGGCCTATTTGGGCTATATACGAACGGACCGGGACCTTGCGGGGGGTCAATGATTGTTTTGCTGTTCTATTGGTGTGTGGAGCCCGAATGCGTTGTTTATAGGGTTGGCGGCAGGCGGTTCGTTCCTCTCCGTCTGTTTGGCGGCAGCATAGGCCTGGATCTGGGGTGAGGGGTTTCCAGGGCTCGATGGCTCTGGATCGGGAGTCCTAGCGACCCGGGTGTATGGAGCGTGCTGATGTGGCCAGTGCGGGGGCCACAGTCAATTGACACCCGGTGACTAGAGTGCCTTGCAAATCGAGTGGGAGGAGCACAGTTGCCCGACTGTGCTTTAGGGCGGGGCTTGGCACCTACGTCATCCTGATGCTTGGCTACAAGCAACCATTCATTAGCCAACGGGGGCTTGGCTGATGTCCAGATCCAGACCTTATGCTTTGGGCCAACCCTTTTGTTTGTTTGGCTTTAAATAAAGTTGTGGCCATGTTCACTCCAGCCTGGTGTACTTGTGATTCTTTGTGGCGCCTGACCTGCGAGGCAACTTGCTTTTTTATTACACCTCTCAGTATTGACATAGGGGATTCTGAGAGTTATCCTAAATAATTTTCCTAAACATCCTAAATATAATTAAGCAATTAAAATACGTTTAAAAGATTAGCGCAGTGTTAAAAATGTGTGCGTTAGAATCAGTAAGGCCCAAAGGCTTTAATAAACCCATGTTTTTACTTGGGAGTCTAAATGAAATCAGTATTGGTGTGAATTTGTCCTCCAAGGTCCTCTCCTTGGAGGACAAATTTACACCAACACATTCCACAGCTGGGATGCCAAGGCTGAGAAGGGCGTCTCCCACATCTTCACACACTGTATAGACCTTACTGGTGGAACAGAGAGGAGGGCCACCACAGCAGACTTCAATCCTCCATCAGGTACATTAAAGTATCAACAGCCTAAGCCCTTTACAGTTTTAAATGACCTCACTAGCACCTTGAATGCAGATCAGAAGCAAATTGACAGTCGGTAGGATTGGCATTTTGTCATGTCTTTACAGTACTGCATTCAGCAATGAAGCCATTGCACTTTGCCCTAGCAGGAACTTCTGAGTCATCTCCAAAAGCAACCTCATGTACAACGCTTTACAGTAATCCAATTGGCAGATTACCAACCATGACCTATGGTGGCTAGGTTATCTTTGTCAGGAATGGCCATAGATGGTGCACCTGTTGAAAATGACACTACACACTGCAATCCAAAGAGTCCAAATAGGTCTCCAGTGACAAGGATATATCCCTTCTTGCTTCATAAATATATTGAAGAGCATGGGGATAAGCTGGAACTCTGATATATCACAGTTTAATAGCTATCAGGCTGAACATAAACCCCTTAACGTTACTCTCCAAAACCAACCCTGTAAATAGACACAGAATCACTGTAATGCAGTGCCTGTCACTCCTATCTCATAGAGCCAGAAGTGATTAGTACCCACTTTATAATATTTAATTATTTTATCTCTGTTTTATTGCTTTATTTATGTCTTATTTTTCTCCCAATACTTGAATCGAATGTGGCTTATAAAATAATAACATAATACTCTGTTAATATTTAGCATGGTAAATTCATCCCTTTCTAGACCCTGCTGCATTAATCCAACCTCAAGATTACCAAAGCATGATGAACTATTTTTCTGCATTCAAAGGCTTGAATTTAGAATTTAGACTACTGTTACCTTTCTAGACTGCAAAGTTTTAATCTTTCACCTTCCCCAATTTAATTACTTACTGTATAGCTTTCATATAGCCATTTCTGTTTTTTCACAATGTGTATTTACTGGGAGGGATGTTAAATAAAGCATTGGGCTTTTAGGTATCACTCTGCTTGCTCCAAACCCTGCTTGACTATCTCTGAGAACATTATTACACTGGAAGAAGTGGCATCTGAAGGCTGCAATATGTTATATGTTCATTTCCTAACAGGAGTTCTCCATTTCATGTTCCATCTATGTCCTTCTAAAGCAGGACATTTCATTGGCATTTTCAGCCTATGACTGTTTGGGTTATTGTGGAGAAGGGTTTTATTTTAAAGTCCATTTTAAAAATTGTACTACTACAAAAGGCAGTGTGTCCAGATTTGCCCTGCAGAGCCTCCCTTTCATCCCTCCTCAAGTCTTTGTAAGCAAGATAGAGTTTATGAAGGAGTGTCAACTGTTATCTCTGGTT
The DNA here is from genome assembly GCA_034509955.1 of Urosaurus nigricauda. Classification (NCBI taxonomy): domain Eukaryota; kingdom Metazoa; phylum Chordata; class Lepidosauria; order Squamata; family Phrynosomatidae; genus Urosaurus; species Urosaurus nigricauda. Next base: position 248,857,951 of record JAOEGL010000003.1, read on the forward strand.
GACGACTGGACGGCATACCACTATACAGCTGTCCTGCGGAGTCAGACAATATTTACATGTTGCAACCGGGAGACCTTTGTCCCTCTGCCCTTTTTCCCACAGTGGAAAAAGGGAGGAGAATTGTAGCCAATATTTGCATGAGGTGTCTAAGATTGCTTTTCTCCTCTTTCCTTGAATGGTGAAGGGAAGGAAGAGTGTAAAGGAGTTTACTTGCCAAAGGGAAAGTAGGGACCTGGTGATGTGTATGAGTGCAGTCACACACATGGATTATGTTTGACTCACATAGAGCTGCAAGGACGAATCCAGCCCCTGCCCAAAATTAATTCCATACAGTTTATTTTAGAATGCTTAAACCAAGTCAACAGCTCACTATCCTCAATGTTTCTGCACAGAAAGAAAAAAACAACACTACTGCTTGGGAGTGCTAGCCAAAGACAATTTGCTGCCTGAGGCAAAGGATGAGAAGCTGTGCACATCACTTCAATGTACAGAAGCTGGACTGCCAACTAAATCTTACATACAGCATACATGATGAAATAGCAACTTTCACTGAACAACATGCTTGTTCTGGAGCACAGGGTGGCCTGCTTGACCTATTTATTTATTTATTTACTGCATTTGGGAACTTCTTGGGAAAAGACTGATTTGCAAAGAAAAAAAGTTTCGATCAGAACACATCATCATTACTGCTACCACCACCACCACCACCACCACCATTATCAATAATATAGTGCCATCAATGTACATGGTTCTTTACTTGTAAAACAACAATAAAAAGCAGCCAAAAGTGTACAGTCTGAAATAGTTATATAAACATATATGGCAGAAGGAAGGTTTAATACAAATATATAACTATATAACAAAACTGTAAAACTAACTATACAGATATAATACAAAAATGCAATAAAAAACATGACAAATACATATAATCAAAATATGCAGAATGATAATACAAAAACATTGTATTTTATTCCATATACTCTGGTTTCTGTGTCAAATGTTGAGTTTTGTACACCAAAAAACTCATTTATTTTTTTTGGCAGGAGAAACAAAAATTGTGTGCAAATTATTTTTTTCATACAAAAAATCCCAAAGTGCAAAGAATCTTAGAGAGGTTGACCATTTACTCAGGTAATTGTTTCACTGTGCACTGACATCCAAGATGCAAAATGCTTGAGGAAAACTGTAATTTAGGATCCTATTATTAGAGAAGTTTATCTTCCTGCACCAAATAATGTATTATTTTTAGGGCTGCAATAATCAAGTCCATTAAAAATTTTATTTATTTATTTATTTATTTATTTATTTTAAAAGAACAGTAAATTAAGAAAGTTACTCATCGGATGGAATAGGATCCCCCCCCCATGTTTTCCAGATGCAGGCTTACCTAAATAAAATATTAGTGCACCAAATCTTATGATTTAACTTCCCAAGCATATTCCAGCAACATCAACATATATAGCCTTGTGGAATCTATCTTTGTATTGTTTATTCCCCAACTTTGCTTTTCTACAAATGTACTTCTTTTTCAAAGAATCTTATGAACAGGTCATTCTGAACTCAGTAATCAGAAGGCACACAGAGAGAAGGCAATCTCTTAAAGCAGCCAGTCAGAAAGTTGCATAAATCGAGCTACATGTCCCCATGAAAACATCTTATTGAAGAAAAATTATAACTTTCATGAATATCTCCCAATCATTTTTAAACCCATCAAAATATAAGCTGTTTACCACTGCTGGCAGAATGACACTCCAAACAATTCATATGCAGCAAATCCTCTAATCATCTGGGGAAAAACCAACAACAGATGACAACTCTGCTTCAAAATACTAAAGCAAAGACTGCAATTTTATTCATAGTTATTTGGGAGCAATTCCCCTCTGGTTCTACTGGAGCTCACCCCTGTGTAAAATATTCATAAGAAGATTTTGGAAAGTCTTTAGGAATCACTAACTGAACAAGTCTTTTGTGGCCTTATTCTTAAATTCCTAAGGTTGAACTTAGCCTTTTATTTACTTTAGGAGCTTTCTTTCTTTAGGAGCTCATGTAGGCTAGTTATGATTATCTACCATAAACTGGAAATGACTGAATGGCACACAAGAAGAATGTTCATAAGAGGGTTCCAAACACAATTTTAATGACTCTGTTTTATATACAAGTTAATATGAAGCACATATGCAAATATAGGTTTTGTACTTCTTCAGTCTATGCCTTGTTTAATGCATACCTATTGTCTTCCCACTCTCTCTTTTTTTTTCCTTATTTAACAGACACTGAAGAAGACCATGCAAATACTCCTCAGTTAACGCATGAGTTTGTGGAGTAAAACAGTTTTTAAATATATCCTGAGATTCAGTCTCCTTTGCACATCAACTTGTTTCAGCACCTGGGAGAGAAAATCCCTTAAACTCTTCTCTCTGCAAATAAAATATGGTAATAATACACTAAATAGCTAATGATTTTTTGCTCTTTCCTGACACCCAAATTCAATGTCTTCAGGTGTCTGCCTCATTCTGCCAACTATTGGGCTGACCCAGCCAGCAGCAAAATGTTTAATCAGACAGTACTGCAATTTCTCTTTCATTTCTCACAAAATATATGCTTCAACAGTAGGAGAAATATTGCAACAGACAAATTCTATAGCAGAATCTGTTCAGGGCATTTTCACGCATGACACTAAAAGACTCATTTTGATGTTTGTCTTGATTTCTTAAGGTTGTTTTTAAAATTTCCTCTCTGCAAAGTGAGGTAAGAGTGGGGAAACTGTATGGCCTCTGTCAGGAAAGGGGGTACTGTGATTACTGTGTTCCTTCACTTTTGTAGCTCGTTGTCATAACCTGAAAAGCTTATTTCTTTAGAGCACAACTCCCTGAATCTTCCATTCAAGTTCTGTTTCCAATCATCATCATCATCATCATCATCATCATCATCATCATCTAATTTTTCTCAGCTCTGCTCCTATCTGTCCTTCTTATCACACATGCACACACTCAAATATGTTTTCCTTATTAGTTCTGTTTCTCGTCTTCTTGCAGGGTAGGTCATTACTCCCTAGTAGGCTATCATTCATTAGAAGAGTTTCATCTTGTACAAGGGAAAAACCTTCTTTAGGAGATCTAGGTCCTGTCTGCACAAACCAAATAAAACAGCCTTCCCAACCTGTCCTCTTGGCAGGGAGTCTGGATGACCGAGGGCTCAAATCCATGAATCTGGTGTGAACAGTTCTGATAACATTCAGTCTTACAACAGATTTTAAAAAGTCCCTAATAGCTCTGGACCTTCCTGGAAGACCCAGAGTAACTCTGTTGCCACAATGAGTGGCTGTTTAAAACGTGTCCCACTGTGCCATCCAGCATGCTCACCACTACCACATGTTGCTCACTCTGACAAGGTGCCAAGCATGAAATCAAGGCTGGACATCTTATTCTGATCTCAGAGCAAGCAATGCATGGCAGCAGTGGCCATGTTTTGTCTGACAGTGAGACACAAACAGCAGCTCAGTATCACAATGGAAGGCGCCAGTTAATGAGGGAAACTTGGGTCTGCTCTGGCACCAGGATACTCGCAGCTGCTCCAGGTGTATCCTGGTCCATGCAGACACCACTCTAGTTGTCACTGACTCCTGTGGCAGATGGTGATTCCCATGTCAGTGGGGCACTAAATCTATACTAAGTGTCAGTCTGAATTTTAAAGGGGCTATCTCATATTCTGTACAATCAACTGGATAGTCAACTGGAGTCATTTAAAATTGGGACTCAAAAATCCTAATGTTCACAGATCCACAGTTGCTACCTTGTTATGAAGCCACAGCAAGGTCTTGCCTCACTCAGCCTTCCATCTTTGTTCATTACCACTCCATGGCTCCAGGACCCCCCCCCTTTTTTTTTAAAGACTCAGAGTACTTGGAGGACTGAGTGTCCATTTCAAGATAGCCATTTACTGCATCCTTCTCCATTAGTGTATAAACTACTTGTCAGCGTGTTTGCTCCTCTGACTCTTCATGTGTGGGTTACTGAGTTTGCAGTGGTTTGATTTTTGTCAAATTTCTCACATACCTAATTCAGAGCCCACAATAAGATGGTTTTAGTCAATGTTATCATTTGTTTGTGAACATAACATACATCATGTGTCTAATCTCAACTAATAGCACTCTTGTAGCATTCCCAGAGGTACACATATATGATAATAAAAAATAAATAAATGGAAGGACAACAGTTAAAGATTATGGCTGGAATCCTGTTTGTGACTTATGCCTTTGTAAGCAGACTTACTTCTGTGGAAATTAGAATTGGGCAGTCCCATAATGTCTGTATCCAGTAAAGGGCTGCTGTTATTTTACTATGTAGAGGAGCCAGCAAAGTGACCAATGTACATTGGGACTGATGCACAGTGGAACTGATGCTGTTCTGTTCTACATTGGGACAGTGGCTGGAGAGGGCCAATTTGTATCAGGAAACTCTTGCTGGTGTCCTGTTATGCATCTTTGCAATTCACTAATAGGGTATCTTAGTGCCTCTGCTACATAGTTAAGTATACGTAGCATTATTTCACATATACTCTGATAGAGGATTCCAACCTACCTATTTAACACATCTAAATCCTAATTTACTCTATTAACACTTTCCCTATCTCTCCCTAATCCTAGCTGAGTTTGATTAATTCCTGTCTCTCCCCCTCTGACTCAAACTAATTCCTAATTTTGACAGACTCATATCTCACACTCTGACTGTCATGCACACCAACATTTTAAACATCTCATTCAAATACTCGGCCAATCAGCATTATTCTCAATGATCTGTACTCATGCTTCCTTGCTGATCACTTACTTTATTACATTTACTATATACCACATAAATGCAGGGAGGTGTGAGCCACATCAAGTGACACTGTAATGGAGGGTGACCCATCATTGCTCCCCAAACATCTGTCTTTTGACTGTGGTTGCCTGTGTTCCTTTAAAACACTGAAGAAATTGTATGAGCAGAGCAGAGCTTAGTGGGAGATAAAAGGAGAGGCCCCATCTTTTTTTTAATTAATTTAAAATTTTAATATTTTTTTTAAAAAAATAAATAAATTATTCTTTTTAAATTTTTAAATTTTCTTTAAAAACATCACTTCTTACCAAGTGTTCATTGTAACCACAGGAAAGAATACATTTAGGCTGTGCATATGTTTAAAGGTATAATTTTAATTTTGCTGGTCATTTATGCCACAACTATTAGCATTCAATTCAGTAATATACAGGAATTACGATTTATGAGTAACATTAGTACAAAAACATTACTAAGGATTCTGTATGGTGCAGTGTGGTAAAGGAGGAAGGGGGGGGGGGTTTGAAACCATACCAGCCCCAGTGAAGGCACTGCATAAATAACTACAATTTACCTTAATTTGTATAATAAACCCAATAACATTGCCCCCTTCTATGACATGGTGTATCTGCTTTCCATAAAGACAAGGAGACTCAGGGGATGGAGGGAGGTGTCAACCCTAAGTCAGTACTTCATACATGGGTAGTGAAATGTCTTTTGCTAGTCTGATCAAGTTGAACAGATCAGAAATAAAGATATTTGCCTGAATCCTATTGGTTACTCCCAACTAGAACCACTAAACCCTACTAAATCAGTTGTTAAATGCTGAACTGACACATAACTAAACTCCAACTATTCTCTCTCTTCTGTCTGTCATTACAGTATGATCCACTGATCCATTTATTCCTGTCTATTTTAGTGCAAATATCCCCCCCAATTGTACACTCAAAAACACAAGGGTTTTTTTCACAATATTTTATTTTTCTTGCCTAGAACGGCTAGAACGGCTGCCAGCCTGTGCAAATTAAATAGATTTCAAAGCAACCTTTTTCTTTGCAAATAACATATTTTTTTCTCTTTTTTGGTAGGATAAATATTGTTCCATGGATAAAACACATTTCCCATTAATGAAATGCATTATGATGCAAATGCTTGGGTCAGATTGCTTTATGAACTAATACATGCTCTTTACATGAAGGAAGTGATGTTTTGCAGGTGTTTTTTTTTTTCATACTATAAAATCCTCCCTTGGTTATTTTAATATATTTCTTTTTCTCCTTACAATGTAAGAAGACAACAACTGCAGAAGAAACAGCTTCCCTGTAGTACCATTTAATTTTATACAGAAATGGCTCATTGAACCTGGCACTGTAGCCTTCCAAGTATCTCATGTGCTAAGTTGAGTCTGTCAAACTGAGAACCAGAAGCTAATGTTGAAGACGGCAACTTTCACTGCAGGCTGCATTTTGACATTTATGGGCTTAAAAACAATCTTGGGAGATCTCCTTGAGATAGGAAAGACTATGATGTGGATGACACTAACACAGCAGTTTTGTGCTCACTACCCTTTGGGGTCATCTGTTTTGAACAATTTGCATGGAATGTAATAACTTGGAATAAGTGCTTTAAAAAAATGCTCACTCAGAAGGAATGAAGGGCAAAAGGGCACTAGTCCTCTGATTCAGTAACAGCTGGTGGCTTCCAGAACAGTTTAGTGGCAGAAACATTCTGACTTTCCATTTGAATGTATCTGGAAGATCAGGTACAACACTTTGGGCAGGCTAAAGCCTGGAGCAGATTCATTGCATTACTACACGGAAGATGTTGAGTAACTATGTTCTGATTTTCAGTGATCATTTACCAGATGACTATGCTATGCATAAATGAGAGTGAAATGTGGATCCGCCTCCCTGGATTCATCATGGTTACCAGCAGCATGGCCAGTTGATGGTCCAGCTGAGAAAACAACAGGTAATTCTGTGGGTTTTAGCCAACTGGATATGGGAGTGTAGTCAAAACCAAGAACACATGTGAAGGTGTTGCTCCAGACACCATTAATTGAAGTCTTAGCTAACAGTCCTACAGCTAAGGCAAGAAACGATGGTCTCTCAGTTCTGGCTCAAAGCAATTTCCCACTTTAGCCTAGACAAGCATCTGTTCACCTTCAAGGATTTTTTAAATGTAGTTGTTCACTTAGAGTTGGAGGATTATAGTAGTAATTTAGGAATGCTCCTTAAGGCTGTCTGCTTTTCAATTGAGTTCTGCTCTTCAGAGGTTCACTCCTCAGGCCTTGAGGTTCTCTCCTTAGGCTTCTCACCAGAGCTACCAATGCTCAATGACTTCATCTTCATTCCCTCTTGGTTTAGGGTCATGACCCTACAACTGGCTAATATGGCTGCCTTTTTATGTGTTCTATACCTACAAGCAGCCAGGCCAGGAGAGACAGGTTCTCGTAGGGGAAGCAGCAACAGGAGAATCAAGCCAGTTCAGGTCATGTGCAGGTAAACCATGAAGTTCACAGAAGACAAAAGACAGTACAGTGGCAAGGTCTCAGCCAGTCTAGAATTTTTTTTTACAACCGAAAAACCAAAGCCAAAATGGACAAAGACAAGGACACATTAAATGTTGCCAATCCAGGAGCCAAGAATCCTAACAAATACACAGACAGCACTGCCAGTTGGAAAGACTGAATGGCTGAACACAATGAAAACTCCCATGAATTGCTGGGGGGTTTATAGATGGTTGTTGCTCAAATCCAGGTGCCTGATTACTCAACATTTTATATATTTATTTAAGAGATGTTGACTCCTATCATGCTGCTCTTTCTGTCTTTTCTTGACTTCAAAGAATGGAAGTATCTCTTTAACATCCATCAAATCCTACTGCATCAGAAACAGCATCTCCAACTTGGGGAGTAAGAAATCATCTGGAGTCAGAAATCTTTTGCAATTCAACTCCTCTGCATCAGATTCCTCAGATTCCAGAGAGTCACTTCTAACAATATGTGCACTGGCCAGTTAGAAATCTGATTTGAACTTTTACTGTCACATCAGCTCAAAAGCAGCATTAAAAGAACACTGAACACAGCAATTATGAACCAACCACTGAGATGATAGATCAGGAGCATACCAGGCTCTGAGGGTTCATGGCCAAAACCTGAGGCCTATGGATAACCCTCAATGCTGTAACAGAGTGCTACATGTGCTATATACTGTCATGCTAGTGTCTGATCAGAGGATAGTCATATACAGAATTCCTAGCATTCACATAGCTCCAGTATATAGAATAATTCTTGCAGGTCTGACTGACTGAGAGTTAAAACAGATTAATTCCCCCACTCTCTGCTTTGCATGCACACACACACACACACACACACACACACACTTTTTTCACACATTGTGGGTTAGCAGGGCAGGCAATGGAACAATGGGATCTGTAATAATCCAAAAATGAAATTTTACTAAGCATCTTCCCCCACCCTGCCCACATACACATAAACATCAAGGCAATCATTTCACAATCACTGCCTTATACATACACTTCTCCCAACTTGCAGGTGTACACAAGGGATGGAGTGGGCATTGTAGTCCAAAAAGTTCAAACAATGAAGAAAAAGATGTCCCATCAACCAACCAGTACCCTTAACTTCAGAGCAAGGAGACGCTCCCTCTGATCACACGAATCAATGCCACCCAAGACTCCAAAGACTATACAAGTCAATGTTTCTTCTGTCACCAATGCGATCTGCCCACCCTGAATCCATCCACTTATTTTTTTTAAATGCTCACCTTTCCAGTCTAGCCCTTTTTCATTCTCAATTCCACATAACATTGTTTTCAAATTTGTTCTATCCCCTTTTTTCTCAGTCTTCACTTGCTTGAAGCCAGGCTGAGGGAATGAGACCTCTGGTTAGCCTGTGCATGGGGAATGGCTTTGAAATACAAAAGGAGCTAACTGGTTTTGCCTAGGCTTTCAGTAGACAACTATTTCAGCCAGCTCAGCAGCACTAACATGAAAAAAAAAATTACACATAACCACTATAGTGCTGTCACTGCTGGAAGATTCAATCTCTCACTTATCAGGCGGAGATAAAAGAACAGGCCTGAGCATCTGGGAACCCTAACCAGACCACAGAAATCAAAGCCCCCATTTTTTTTTATTTTATGGTGCCCTGCAAGCTAAGAGCCATCAAGGTGTAGAGGTTTTAGCATTGAACAATGACTCTGGAGACTAGGGTTCAAATCTCCACTCAGCCATGGAAACCCACTGGGTGACCTTTGGCAAGTCATACTCTCTCTGCTTCAGAGGAAGACAATGGCAACCCACCCCCCCCCCAAACAAATCATGCCACAAAACAAAACAAAACACAAAAAACTTAGGGTTACCATAAGTCAGAATTAACTTGAAGGAACATAACAACACATCCCTGAAAGCTTTTTAGCTTCAGAGCAATTAGCAGATTTTAGAAATTAAGAAACAAACAATTTTGTAGAAGCTCACATATCTTCTACTTACTCCCCTCCCCCAACCCCCCCCCCACCCGCCGCAACAACCCAGGAAAGTATAAGATGACTTAGCTGTAAAATCAACCATCAATCCAGAACAAACTCTTGGGAATGAATGTAGCTGCAGCTGATGGAGCACAGCTCCATTCCTCTTAAAGGAAGGTTGAGACAGTGCATGGGATGTGATTAAAGAGCAAAGACAAGCTTTAGCATAAGAAATCCATCTCAGATAGGATGCTTTTACTATCCTTGCTACATGCTAAGGAGAGGGCTGGAAAAGGACTGCAAGAAGGGAAGGGAGTAACCCAAGAATGTCATTCTGCATTAAAATGAGGAACAGAACAAATAAACAAGAGGAGAAAAACATAGGTGGGCATATCTGATTTGACTACATCTAGCCCCTGGAATTTCTTGATTTCTCTCTTGCTGCACTATTCCCCACTTCCAACATTTCTAAATGACCCTGGCTTGAAGGGGTACTTGACGTCTTTAGCCTTACCCTGTACCAGCTTCTCTCCCCTTGTTTAGATCATGGTTCCCAGAAGCCACAGCTGGTATGACCTAGGAAGCAGCTGCTTTTATATCTCTGATGTCAATCCTGATATACACAATGCAGAGTTAATGCAGTTTGACACTGCTTTAACTGCCATGGCCCCAGTGGCATACCTAGTATATACCCAGTGCAAATCATTTTTAATACCCTCTCCCCTTTTTAGCAGCTCTTTCTGGGCCTGGTGGAGCTGCTGGTCAGGTAGAAAAGGTAGGAGATTTGCTTTCCTGCTTGGCCAGCAGAACCACAAAACCTGGAAAGCCCCCTTTCACACCAGTGGCCACTGGTAGGATTGGGTGCTGCAATCACTTTACAGCCTTTCTGGGTCTGGTGGAGTTGCGGGCTGAATGGGAAAGGGTGGAAACTCATTTTCCCACCTGACCAGCAAAGTTGCGACATCTGGAACTTCAGCACCCATTCCCACCAGTGCCCTGGATGACACCACCTGCTTTGAGGCATCATCTGGTGCAGCCTGCACCCTCATGCCCCCTAATGATGCTCCTGCATGGCTTCATCCTATGGCATCCTGGGATTTGTACTTTGTTGGGCCTCAGAGCTCTCTGACAGAGAAGGTGAAATGTGTCATGAAACTATGCATTTGAGAATTCCATAGCATTGAAACATGCAGTTAAAGCAGTATCAAAATGCATTAATTCTGCAGTGTAAGTGCAGTCATAGTAGGCCCACAAATTCTGGCAGTGCTATTACTTCTCTTTTACATTTTTCCCTGGAAGTGGCAGTGAAAGCAATCTTCTCACCTCTTCTATGACACTGTAGGTTGTTCCATCTTCTTTTTGTGTATAGGACCTTTTGCCTTTACACAAAAAGCAGGCATCTTCATTAAACATGTTCTCACAAAATGGAAAGTTTCCACACAGTTACAATCTCACATATAGGAAGCCTTTGTCCTTTGGTAACAAGTGGTATCTTGTCTGCTTCTTTACACTTCTTGTAAAGTGTGGGTTAAAATTATTATTGGGTTTAACATTTTGCCAATGAGGAAGTTCTTAGTAAATACATGATGTGGAGGTGTATAATTACCACTGGCAGCAAGGCAATAATGTGGGGTTTATAATCAGTACTTGAATCTGAGAGAAAATATTGGGACAGAGCTCTTTGTCTGACAGAATTCTTCCTCTAGTAGAAGGTATCTAAGAAACTGACATGATGTAGTGATAATTATATTTGATTAGGACAGTTCCAGGAGTTGCAGGTTAAAATCCTTATTGGCTACAAAGCTGCTTGAGATGATTTTGGGCAAGAATCTGGAGAAGTCACTTTTTTGGGCTACAACTCCCAGAATCTGTAAATTTCCCAAACTTTCCTTTGGACCAATTTGTCATCCATTCCAATTTTAACTTATCTGAAACAGTCTTGTGAGGTTAAAATAGGAACAAGAAAACCATGTAAGCTTTGCTGAGCATCTTGGGAGAATGAGATAAAAATGTAATAAATTTCTCTCAAATCCCACTGTGGTCTTGAATTTGTCTTGTGATAAGAGTGCTTCTTAAATATATGGCTAGGCTGCAGGAATGGAAATAGGGACCCAACCTGTGCTATACTTTGTTACATTCCCCCTGAGAATCCAAGTTTATACATAATGTTAAGGGAAATGTGTATCTCCTATGATTAACCAGTCATTCCTGGATTCAGCAGTACAGCTGGATAACCAGGGGCCCTTTCACACTATGTAATTATAGCATTATGATTCAAATTTAACTGCCATGGCTGCATCCTGTGACATCCTGGTCTTTGCACTCTGCCACTAATGCTCTCTGGTTAAAAATTCTAAGTACCTTTTCCAGGATTCCATGGGATGGAAGCATGGAAGTCAAAGTGGAATCATAGTGCTATAATTTTAGTGGTGTGAAGGGGTTCCAGGTTTCAGTGGTGGTCAGAAATGAGTTAGTAAGAAGTCATCTGTGTTTAGTGTTCCAACTGCACCCATTCCTGGAAACTAGCTATGGTGACGTATGTCTTATATTATATCTCACCTGAACTACTCTAATGCTTTATGTGGGGCTCCCTTTGTGAAGTGTTCAGAGACATCAGCGAGTTCAGAATGCTGTGGCCAAAATGATGTAGTTAACAGTATTAATACTTTGCAAATACCTTGTTAATGCTGACAGTTTCACTTGCTGTCAGTCTGTTTCTAGGCACAATAAAATGGAGATGCGGATGGAGATCCATCAACTGGTCCTGGATGGGGTCACACTTCCCCTAAAGAACAAGGTTCGCAATTTGGGGGTGCTCCTGGATTTGTCTCTACAATTAACATCTCAGCTGGAGGCGACTGCCAGGAGTGCATGGTATCAGCTTCGGTTGTAATGTCAATTGCGTCCCTACCTGGACAGGAAGGACCTAGAAGCAGTAGTACATGCACTGATAAACTCTCATTTAGATTTCTGTAATGTGCTCTACATAGGGCTACCTTTGTACCAAGTTCGGAAGTTTCAACTGATCCAGAATGCTGCAGGCCAATTAATTATGGGGGCCTCCAGGATGGAGCATATTACCCCCTTGTTAAAATCTCTTCACTGGCTGCCAATCAGCTTCCGGGCACAAACAAAGTGTTGGTTGTTACCTTTAAAGCTTGGGTCCAGGTTACTAGAGAGAATGCCTCTCCCTACATAATCTGCCCTGCACCCTTAGGACATCAGGAAAAAACTTATTAGATTCTGTTGATACGAGACTAACACTAACTTCTCATAAGGCATTTTCAGCATTGGCTCTGAAACTCTGGAATGACCTGCCGGAGGAGCTCCGCTTGATAAACACTCTTGAAGCATTGAAAAAAGCGCTAAAAACGGAGCTCTTCCGGTGGGCATATCCACCAGATTGTGTATAAGATTTTATTGAGCCCCTGTTTGAGAACCCCTCTGTTAGACCACACAGTTGATTTTAATTGATTTTAATTGGACAATTTTAATCTGTTGCATTGTGATTGTTGTATTAGATGCATTGTATTCTGTTTTATATGCTGTAATCCCGCCTTGATCCATGGGGAGAGGTGGGAAATATAAATAAAAATTTATTATTATTATTATTATTAAAGAAAATGTTGGCTGTAATGTAGAAGGCACTATATAACATGGGTCCAGTCAACTAAAAAGACAAACCAGATCAGGATTTGAGATCTTCAAAAAGAACCATTCTTTAATTTCTATAATCTTTGGAAGCTCATTTGATGGGGACATGGGAGGTTTCTTTGGTGGCCATCCTCAGGCTGTGGATGATCCTACCAAAGGAATCCTAGCCTAACCTCCTCCTCATTGCCATTCTGTCAGCAGATTTATGCAGGAAGAGTTATTAACCAGACTGAACTCCCGCCCCCCCCCCCATTGTTATTTTAAATTTGTTTTTGATCTATCTTCGATTTTGAGTTAGCTCTTATTGATTTGATTTTAATATGTTGGTTGCCTTTAATCGCATTTTGAAGGGAGATAGGCAGGATATAAATCAAATACATAAATAAATAAATCATATATATATCAGTTTGTCTATCTGTTGTGTTATACAAACCCATGTGCTTGATCACCAAAACAAACACTGTAGTGAAGTTTTGGACCTGATACATTCATTATTTTAGGTACCTCCTGAACAAAGTTTTCAGATTTCTATATTTGTTGCTCTACAGAGCACATTTTCAAACTGATTTTGACCAAGCTTGATATTTATTTAGACATGAAGAATATTTTCTTGTGCATAGGGACTTATAGGCAACATTTAGCTTCTCTTCTCTTCCCTTTTTTTCTTTTTTTTTTTCTTTATTTTTTGGTGAGGGGAATTGCTTGATTGCATCCATTTTACATGGATAAATGTATGGAAAAGTGGGGAAAATGTTGAGGACTGTAGGTGTTACAGCTCTCTAATATCATACAAATCAGAATAAAAATAATTAATAATTAAATAATTATTATTAACCAAGGCAACACTAAGGGAGTTTCCCTGTAAATAAATAATAAAATTCACATGTGAGGGCCACCAATTATCTATTTCAACCTTCTCCAAAACTGTGTCTTCCTATCGTTTTGGGTACTGCTCCCATTGCCTCAGACAGAATTGGAAATTATGGGAGTTACAGTCCAACACAGCTTTGAATGTGTTGGGAAGATTAGGGAAGGCTGTTTTCCTTTTCTTTCACAATTTTGACCAACCAGCACTCTTCTCCTCCTTGGCAAATGATGATTTCTCCTTTGATTGTTAATCTTCATTTGTTGCTTGAATTAAAATAGATTTGTTCTGGATGAGCAAAAGAGAGTTAAATGCCATCGCTAAATGTTCTCAAACTCAATTAAACCAAATTGCACTCTTTAACTGGCACAAGGAGGCAGAAACTGTGTTATCATTGACTTTCCCTTGTGCATTCTTTGCTTCAGGCGTTAAGCATGACGCCACTCACTGTATTCATTATTGTTGTCGATTTCACACTCTCCAGCTCATAATGCCTACCACAGCTGCAATAGCAATAAGGAATAGAGGACCCTTGTGACACTCTGGCAACCAGGGACTTTCCCTGCCTGGGTTAATGGGTGCCATACAAAGATGTCAGTAAGATAACAATGCTCAAGTTTTCCTCCCAATAATCTTGTGCCCTGTGTGATACCATGCTATGAGGAGATGGGTCACAATCCTGCTAAGCAGAGTCAAAACCATCATGCCCCAGATCTGTCAAAAATAGAAAAAGAGATTCATACAGCCCTAAAAATCTATCCAATAAACATGAAAATATTATGGAAATGTTTACAATATAACCTTCTCTCTCACCTTCATTTTAACAACTGTGCTCCTCTCTTTAAATGCTTTGCTCATTTCCCCTGTTCTGAACCTCAGCCACTTTGCAGAGAGAAATAAAGATCGTTTGATAAGCCAACATCTCATGAATAACAGAGAAATTATTTTCCATTGCCTTTAACTGTACAGATGGCACTTTTCATTTAATGAGATATGGAAGTGGCTTTGGTGTTTGTGCATTCCAACAGCACATGCAAGTCACCTAAGGTCTCCTTGTATCTCAATTAGAAGTGAGTCCTGGGAAGTGCAGTCTAGTAAAGCTATTATTTTTCTTTCATGATTCCTTCTAATGGGTTTATCAAGTGGATACCAAGTGTTGGGACACAGCACACACACCTATTACATAGCATTGTCAGTTCTCTTGAACACCACTCTTTGTATAGCCAAAATTGTACCATTTATTTATGCCGATAAATGAGGCATTACCAGGGAGAACCCTGGGATTTTCAGAAGTACAAAAACAAACAAAACAAAACAAACAAACAAAAAAACTAAGAGGGCAAAAACCAAAGCCAAAGTGAAGACAGCATATGCAGTAAGCACAGAATGCTGATTTTGGGAGGGAGGAATAGAAAAAAGTGGTGGACATGACAGGTCTGAAGAGAAACCCTGAAGAGAAAGCAGCATTCTACTTGGCAACATTTTGTTCAACAATATTTTGAGGTAGGTAAGTCAATTCATTTGAGATGTGATGCTGGAGAAGAGTGCTGAGGATACCATAGACAACCAAAAAGAAAATCAAATGGGTCCTTGAATAGATCAGATCTCCACCTGGAAGTCAAGATGACAAAACTTAGGCTATCATACTTTGATCACATAAAGGGAAGGCATGACTCATTTGAAAAGACATTAATGCTTGGAGAGATGGAGGGCAGTGGAAAAATAAGAAGAATGTACACCAGATGGCTAGAATCAGTTAGGGAAGTCATGGTCTTGAATCTACAGGACTTAAGCAGAACAGTAGAGGATAGGCAGTATTGTCTTATCCACAGGTTTGCCATGAGCTGGGGCTCAATAACAACAACAGGGAGAATAAAGAGAGAGAAGGCAGACTACCATGCCTAAGGGTCACAAAGTGAATCCTGTGACTCACTGGATACTTGAACCTGGAATTCCCAAGTTGTAGTCTAACACTTTGTTGTTAACTGCCTTCAAGTTGACTTCAGCCTATAGTGACTTCATGAATGACAGAACTCCAAGTCATCCTATACTCAACTGTCCTGCTCACGTTTTGCAGAGTCTAACACTAGAACCATTAAATTCTTCATTTTCATTTTCCATATACATGAGTCCTCCACTCCTTCATGGGAAAACATCCATCACCTGTAATATGGAGTGTTCCACATGTGGATTTAGCACTCCATTTGCTGTTTGTGAGGGCTACAGTTCAGATGCACAGATCTGATGAAGGATGTTCAATAACTCAGTTGCTGAGTTGAGATGTGACACTCTCTTTATACAGTGTATCAGTTCTTTAGAACCCCATGATAATCAGCACTTTTCAGCTGATTCAAGTCAGTGTATTCTTCATGTATTGCTCTATTATCAGGTGCTCATAAGTGGGGGAAAAGTAATCCCTCTTGTAATTTTGCTGACCATCTGACATCTACATGGGGCAAATAAAATTGTATCACCTAGTTTTCACAGTGAACTGTCCAAATGATGTGCTGGATTAGTGGGGCCAAATTGGGCCTTTAAATCAAAGTAGGGCATTAATCCAGAGGAAATAGAATGAGGATTTATCCCGGTTTTGAGTGGAAAATCCAGATATTCACTTGTCTGTGTGAAGTCCACTCCAAAGCTATGTCAGCATTGTAGTAAATATTGGTGTGTGTGTGTGTGTATATATATATATATATATGCATACATACATATATATATATATATATATATATATAGCAGAGTGCAACATATCCCAGGGTAACATGAGTTTCTGGTCTAAAACAGGAGAGATAATATGCAGGATGCTCTGATAGGGTTAAAAAAAACAAAATTTACTTTTATTGTTGCAAGAGATTCATTGAAATAAGATAGTAGATAAAAGGAAGTTATCTATACTTTGTAGAATACTCCCAAATGTTGACTCTTATATCTATGTGTATGCGCCATCCTGAGGCTGAGAAGCTTCATGGATGCTTCCTTCTCAGACAAAGGATTGTAAAACACTAACACTAATTTTTGGAGAGAAAGGGGAGGGAGGAACTGACCTCAGAAGGCAAGAAGCAGAAAAATCTCAGGGAGCATAAAGAGGGAAAATTGATGTGCAGGTCAAAGTTGCATGTCAAAGTTCCCTTTAGGGCTTTAATCCAGAGGGAGGAAAATGAGGATTACTAAAGATTACTAATAATTAGTAACCCTAATTACTAAAGAAACATGTATTGTTTGTCATCACTAAATAAATTATTTTAAAAAAAGAAATATGTATTGGTGCCTCTTCATTTCCAGGAAGTATTAAACCAAAGGGAGAAATTCAGAAATATGTACATTCACATGCATGGAGGGAAGGGGAAAATGGAACAGACATAGCTGCGTGGCCATGCATATTCCAGTCTAACAGAGTGGAGTGGGTTTGTGAAGAATAATTTTTTATTGGTTTTCTACAAACACAGTAATAAAAAAGAAAAAACTTTAAAAAATATACAGCAGTATAGTCAATCTTCCTCTTAATAGCTATATAAATATATAATTAATATATTAGTGTCAACATTAATACTCTGCCTAGTACAGTGCGCCCATGTCATACACTGATGCGCCTTATGCAGCTTTCAACATATGCTGAAAGCTGCATTGGAAAAAGGGGCAGCACCGCCCAGAAGGGGTAAAGGTGTATGCGCCCGTGGCACACTGCCACTTGCACGAGCCCCATTCATTTAAATGGGACTCGAGCATACACAGAATTCCCCTTATGCAGGGGTGGTTGTGTCTGGAATGGATCCCCCACGTAAGGGAAGGGCCCACTGTACTTCTTTATTTCCCCTAGATCTGAAATATTAAATGTACTATTTTCAATAAACTTTCTATAATTCTGAAATATACATCTCTATTCATATTTAGCATTTTGATTTTGTCTTTGTTTAAATGAAATCAGGAAATTTCTCCATATTCTTCCATTTTCTTCAAATGGGCTTTCTAATGTTATCACCAGGTCATCAGCAAAGGCTTTAAACTTATATTCCCAGCTTTTTATCTGTATGCCTTCAATTTGCTTATCTTCTCTAATTGCTTTAAGAAGAATTTCCATAATTATATACAGTGGTCCCTCGGGTTATGAAAGTAATCCGTTCCGGATTACTTTTCGTAACCCGGAAATTTTCGTAACCCGGGGGACCGCTTTATTTGCTGGACCGCGCAGCAAATTTAAAGGGGCCGCGTGGTTTTTTCCCCCGGATCCCGGGGTTTTATTTGTAAGCCGGGGCCATTTTTGCGGCCCCGGCTCTTTCGTACCCCGGGGTTTTCGTACCCCGGGGTATTCGTAACCTGGGGGACCACTGTATAAAAAAGTAAGGGTGATAGGGGACAGCCTTACTTTACTCCTTTGTGTATTTTGATAACTTCAGTTTTTTCTCCATTTCTTAAAATATTTGCTTCTTGTTCAGTATATATTTTCTCAGTCCAATTTAAGAAATTCTCACCTATTCCCATTCTTTAAAAACACATTTGACATAAAATCTCATTTGAAATAGTCAAACACTTTTTCCGCATCTATAAAGATTAATAACACCTGGCTGAATGAGACCACAAGTGAAAGGGATCTAGGAGTCCAAGTAGACCACAAGTTGAACATGAGTCAACAGTGTGATGCAGCAGATAAATAGGCCAATGCAATTTTAGGGTGCATCAATAGAAGTATAGTGTCTAGATCAAGGGAAGTAATAGTGCCACTCTATTCTGCTTTGGTGAGGCCCCACCTGGAATACTGTGTCCAGTTCTGGGCACCACAATTCAAAAAAGATGTGGAGAAACTGGAACGTGTCCAAAGGAGGGCGACTAAAATGGTGAAGAGTCTGGAAACCTTGCCCTATGAAGAATGCCTTGGGGAGCTGGGGATGTTCAGCCTGGAGAAGAGAAGGTTGAGAGGTGATATGATCGCCCTGTTTAAATACTTGAAGGGATGTCACATTGAGGAGGGAGCAAGCTTGTTTTCTGCTGCTGCAGAGACCAGGACTCGGAACAATGGATGCAAGCTGCAGGAAAAAAGATGCCACCTCAACATTAGGAGGAACTTCCTGACAGTAAGGGCTGTTCGACAGTGGAACACACTCCCTCGGAGGGTGGTGGAGTCTCCTTCCTTGGAGGTCTTTAAGCAGAGGCTGGATGGCCATCTGTCAGGGATGCTTTGATTGGGAGTTCCTGCATGGCAAGGAGTTGGACTGGATGGCCCTTGTGGTCTCTTCCAACTCTAAATTTCTATGATTCTATGATTCTATGATTCTAATTAGATGTGACTTCAGTTGATATGCCAGCTGCGTCTCTACCTGGACCAAAGGGACCTAGAAGCAGTGGTACATACACTGGTAACCTCTAGTCTTGATTTCTGCAACACACTCTACATGGGGCTAGCCTTGCACCAAGTTCAGAAGCTTCAATTGGTCCAAAATATGGCAGCCAGAGGGGTCACTGGTACATCCAGGTTTGACCACATAACACCTGTTTTAAAATCTCTTCACTGGCTGCCAATCAGCTTCCAGGCACAGTACAAAGTGTTGGTTATTACCTTTAAATCGCTATATGGCTTGGGCCTGAGTTATTTGTGGGAACGCTTCTCCCTACAAAATCTGCCCTGCACTCTCAGAACATCGGGGAAGAATTTGTTAGAACTGCAGATGTCCAGATTAACAACGACTTCTCAAAGAGCTTTTACATTTGTTGATCCAAAACTGTGGAATGGCCTGCTGGAGGAGATCTGTCTTATTACCACCTTAGATGCTTTCAAGAAGGCAGTCAAGACAGATCTCTTCCAGTGGCCCTATCCATTTGAACAGGTATAAGATCACCATCCACTTTATGCTCCACCCTTTAGACCACGATTATTGAATAATTTAACTGTTATGTGTGTAGTATGTGATAAGTTTAATTGGTTTTATTGATAATAGCTGTAGACTGTATTTTATAGTAAATTGTATTATTGAATGTAATTTACTAGCTTGTAATCCCGCCTTGATCCACAGGGAGAGACGAGAATAATAATAATAATAATAATAATAATAATAATAATAATAAATATTCAAACATCATTGTATGTTGAATAACTTCAGGCAATTCACAGCACAAGCTGCATCATTTTATTCTAATTTTCAAGTGGGTTTCTTTTTAATTCTTTAAAATTTAAATCTTTAAATTTAGAGTTATAATGTAACAGTGAAACAGAACTTTTGCATTATAACTATATGACTTTTAAAGAAATGGAGAGGAGAAAATTTGTGCTTCAAACCATAGGACCACCTCTGCTAACCATGTCCCTGTTTTGTTTTGTTTTTGTTTGTTTGGAGGAATCCTAGTGCAGATCTAAGAAACTGCTGCAAACAGCCCACCAAAAGAATGTAACTAGAATGTAACTAGTGAACAAGGAGACAATACCAGCCAGCAAAACTTGGCAAGTCAAGTAGCTGTTTATACTGCAAGAACTCGGTTTTTTTAACCCAACGTGAAAGAACCTACAGTCGGTTCACTGCACCAAATGAGACTATTAAAAGACTGTTATTCTTCCTCTGCCTTCTAATCAAATATATGCCTCTTAAATTAGTCTCTTGGCCTGGATTTTACTCTCTTTATCACCTTATAGGACTGCCAACTTCTAAAAGAATGATTTATATTTAAAATCAATATTGGGTGTATTGGCATGGAAAAAAAATCCAAGGGCTTCAAGTGGTACCATTTCCATTTTTTTGATTAGATAAGATGATGAGCATCTAGGTTTCCTCTTTGATCCCTGCTAACTTTCTCCCTACACTTGATCAGGCTTGGAACTAATCTCAGAAAAAGAAACTATTTCATCTAAAACTTAGAAAATAGTTCACTTTACTCTAAGCCACTGAAGATGACCATTTTGTGATTCTCACAATTTATTCCCATGATGCCCTAGAAAAATGTAATAGCTAGAGCTTTGTGGGTGAAGAAAATAGTGCCCACCGTGTGGTAAATGCAGTGTTTTGCTAGCAATTACAAGTGGAATTTCTTCCCTTAATTTCTCCTTCATCCCTATATGCCATAGAAACAAAAGAACAAAATCAGCACTTTATGTTTTCTCAGGGCTCCAGAATGGATTTAGAAAGTGCATAGGTAATACAAGAGGGAGCATATGACAATTTACCCGTGGCATAAATGATGGCAAAAATGTGCCACTAAAGAGTTGTCAGCAATAGCACATCTGAATGGAACAAAAAACAGAAAGAGAAATAGTCCACTTTGTTTATTATAAGCAGAATTTGGTAAAGTTGTTTTTGGTCTATAATTCCTACAATTTTCCAGGCAGCATGGTCAATGATTGGGGTAATTTGGGAGCTATAGCCCAAAAGAACATAATTTCCAAGCTTTAGGTAAATCTAGGTAAACTCACTGTGCCATCAAGGTGCTGGCTTGTGTTGACTAGGCCCATGTACCACTATGACCCACATTTAGGGCTGCCATATTCCACTTCCTCAAATCTAATGTATTCTGAGTACCGTATATACTCAACTATAAGTTGACCTCATGTATAAGTTGAGGCCAGCTTTTTGGGCCAAAATTATGGATTTTGCCATAACCTGTGGATAGGTTGAGGGTAAAATTTGGATGCTCCTTCAGTGTGTGTATGTGTGCCTATGGCAAGAGAGGCTCTCATTGAGGCTTTTTGCTTCATCGTTTCAGCTAGATGCATGGGCCGGAGGTGGATCCTTAAATAAACAGCAGTAACAGTCAATCACCTAGGACTCTTTCTGCTTGGATCCAGAGAGAAATAAATTCCTCTCTGCACCACATCAGGAAATCTGAAAGAGCTACCATCACATTTCCATACTGAGCTGTAAAGAAGTTGACCTGGGATTTTGGGGTCAATTTCTGGGCATAAATTTTTAGATTTATAGATTACAGTAGTGTATACAGTATGCAAATTCAACCCATTAAATGTTGTATCTTTTATTCTATGATGCTTCAAGCTTCATGTCATTCTTTTTGGTTACAACTGATTTGAGAAAAGAAGTACAGAGTAATCTTTAAAGTGCTAGAATGGCAACAAGGGGGTCCAAGTTCATGATCATGAAATTTACCATGTGAATTTACCTCTAGGCAGCCTGCTCCATTGCTTATGTACTTCACTACTCATTCTCCATTCTCTCTTACTCCCTCTCTCCCTTCCTTCACCTCACATGTCCCACTCTTATTCCTTGCACCCTGCCACTACACTGCACCTCTCTTTCTCCCTTCCCTCCTTTCTCCACCCCAATCGCCCAGTACTGTCCTCCCCCACCCTCTCCTGACCTCATGTTGTTGCCCCACTGTTCTTCACCATTCACACAGCTCACTTACCTACCCTCCTTCTCACTTACTAGCTTTATCTCACACTCATACAATGTGTCCCTCCCTTTCTTCTTCCATTCTGCCACTCATGCTATTCATTCTGCCTTCCCTTGCATCTGAAAGATTTGTCTCTTGAAAAACAATTTCATAATGTTTGTAGAATAGTTAGAGAAGGGAAGAGGAAATATGTAAGACAGTAAGGGCTGTTTGGCAGTGGAACACACTCTCTCGAAGTGTGATGGAGTATCCTTCTTTGGAGAACTTTAAACAGAGGCTGGATGGCCATCTGTCGGGGATGCTTTGATTGGGAGTTCCTGCATGGCAGGGGGTTGGACTGGATGGCCCTTGTGGTCTCTTCCAACTCTATGATTCTATGATTCTAAGAGGAATATGAAGAAGAGTGAGGAGGGAGATGGAAAGTATGGTGAGTGGAAAATTGGTGGAGAGGTGAGAATAGAGGGGTAATTGAAGGATATGTACAAATAAGGCTTAAGAAGGTATAAAGAATGTGTTAATACTTGGGAACAATTTATGGATATTAGGAATGAGATAGAATATACCTATTGTACCTGATTTTGCAGTAGTTGTGATGTTGATGTTTTAA
The DNA here is from genome assembly GCA_034509955.1 of Urosaurus nigricauda. NCBI lineage: Eukaryota > Metazoa > Chordata > Lepidosauria > Squamata > Phrynosomatidae > Urosaurus > Urosaurus nigricauda. Next base: position 248,880,709 of record JAOEGL010000003.1, read on the forward strand.
ATTTGATGCTTGACATTATGAATAAGGGTGATACCTGTATAGTTGTTTTAATGTAAATTTTGAATTAAGATATTTTTTTAAAAAAAAGAGTGCCACCACACATCTTGGTTCCTACATGGTCTAGACTTTTTAAAAATCCAAGCCAGATGATGGTCTTAATGGGCACCAAGTGGAAAGCCTAGACTACATAAAACCTGTACAACATGTGGGCATGACAACTCTACCCACATTATGTAGTCCTATCAAAATGTCCAGTAATGTGGTGCAAACATATACATACAGACATATATATGAAGGTCTCTACACTAGCCTGCAGCATATGGTATTGTGGTCTCCCATGGAGACTTACCCATGTATGTATATAGTTCCCCTCCTTGCAGACAATGATGCTATTATACACATGGTCATGTGGTGGTGGGGGCACTAACTGCCATTCATTGGATCAGGGTGGAACTAATCAGCCCAACTCCACACCTCATTTGCATGCTGCATTTACCTAGATCTACAACATGTGAATAGGGCTTGTGAATGCCAGATGATCTCCCCACTTTTCTACCCATTTGTTCCCTTGTATATCTGTTTTGGAATAGATTCACAGCTGAATTAAATAGAATCTATTTGGTTCAATTTTTATTTGCTTCAAAGTGAACACACATCTTTACCTGATGTATACCTTTTTGTGTTTTCAACAATTCTGAATGAGCCAGCTAAATTAATTTCCATAGAGTTCCTACAATGAGCCAAATGAAAGATGCTCAGTTAGCAATCTTTTCTGATTTGTACAATAGAGCTGGGACTGACTGACCTGTGTCTTCTTCTTCTGTTTGGAGTATGATTCACACTTCATGTTTTAGTTGGCTCTGAAATCTTTCCACTTGAAATCATTTTCTCAGGCTTCAGTGCTACATCTTGGTATTTGCTTTGTTTGTTCATAGTGAGTCACATACCTTAGCAGGTTTTGTAACACTGCCTCTGCTAATGGTTACATGGCATGTGCATTTTCACATCTGATGAATGTCACCTAAAATCACAGCACATGAATTATTGGTGAGGCTTGGTGATGACATTTCTTGAATTAAATTATTTCTAAATGATTCAAAGTACTTCTCTATGATTGTCTCCCACCCACATACCCACACAATTTCACACTTTATGTAGGTCAAAATGAGTCTGCTGCCAACCTTGGCTCTGATGTTTGTGCATGTATGATAAACATGTCTTTAAATGTGTTTAACATTTGCATGGTTTACTTTGGGAATGGCTGCAGTTCGGTGTCTTAGTAGTTTCTGTGGGATTTCCAGACTTTTAAACTTTTCATGTACAGTCTAAATTCCTATACAGGTTTTATGTGTAAGCATCATTTCTTGTCTAATAAAGAATAGGGTTCCTTCCCCACTTGTAATAACCTGATTCTCATTACATGCCTTCAAGTTGGCCTAAACATTAACCTATGTGAAAGCCATTATTTGAAATCACCAGAGAAAGAGTATCTTCAAGAAAGAGGAAGCTTTGTTAAGTATACCAGATATTTAGCAGAAAGAAAAGATAGTGTCTACCACCACTGGTAGCATTGAAGGGATTATGAGAAGAAGTAAAGTCAAGCCTGAGAGTGTCAGTCTATGGTGCAAATCATATTTTTAATCCAGATCAAAGCCAGTGAATCATTTAGGTTTACCTTTGCATTTACCCAATCTGTACAGCCCTTGAGTTACTTTTGTTAGTGCCCTGCTATATACTGTATATTTGCATATGGTTTATATTTAGTTTTAATTGTGAATTTTAACTTTTGTAATTGTTTAGCTGTGCCTTATGGTTTTAAAACTGTGTTTTATTGTACTACGTATCATATTATGTATTGAAATATATTCTGTAACCCACCTCGATCTGTAGGGCGGGATACTTATTATTATTATTATTATTATTATTTGTTGTTGTTGTTGTTTCACAGTACTTGTGATTTGTCTGACCTAAAAAGCTGCCCGTCAGTGTTTAAATAAATAGTCTCCCCTTGATGCCTCCTTTTGTCCTCTGATTTAGCAGCTGATAGTAGCAAATCCACCAGCCATAAGATGAAGGTAAGAGTCCCTTAAATGAACTGCAAGATAAGGTCAAATGTCCTATATCTCCCCTGGCCATCATAGCCTTGATATGAGATTTATGATTTAATTTAATTTCAGGCATATGGCTTGTTATTCTCATAAGAGCTTCTGCAGGGCAAACTGCTTTATGACTAGCATGACCATGAGAATACATGTCAGAGATGAAGATTCCTTTGACATAGCTTCACATTTGATATGTTTGCCAAGATATGTTTGAATGTAAAGCTGAAAGCATATACTTTTAAGTTATGACATCCCAAGAGTTGAAGTTAATAGAAGGATAACATATAGATTAGACATCTGCGTAAGTAGTATGGCAGTGGGGATTTGAAATGAAATATACTGCTGAACATAACAGTTTCAAAACAGTCATTTTATCAATATGTACTTACCACAATATATGTTTTTGTCTTAAGGATTTCAAACTGTATATTAAAATCCAATTCAAGTATTGTTCAGATTGTCATACAGGGACTAGAAACAACATTTCTCTCTTATATGATTTCATCAGGGGGCAAAGACATTTTTATTCAAGTGGGCTTTTAAATATATACCATATATACTCAACTATAAGTTGACCTCATGTATAAGTCGAGGGCAAGTTTTGTAGCCAAAATTATGGATTTTGATATGATCCCATGGGTAAGTCGAGGGTAAAACTTAAGGACATGTAACAAGGGATATAAATGACAAAGCAAAGAAAAACCATGCCAAAGAACACCACCATTTTCCCACCCAGGCTTTAAAAAGGACAGAAGCATAGCGGTAATGGAGGGAACAGAGGCTGGTGCTTCTTTTAGGTTCTCCCAGAATGGACTAAGCTCTCACCGCTCACTACTCAGAGAAGGGGACAGTTTCTATTTTGATAAGAGTTAATGTACAGTACATACACTGCCCCATGGATAAGTTGACACAGTTTTTTGGGGGGTTGGTTTTTTGACTAAATTTTTTAGAATTATACATGGTTATATACAGTAATTGTGTCTGGAAGGCTTTTGTACTGGGTGAGTTGGTAGTTATGTTTGTAACTTTTGTATGTTTTATGTAATTTTATACTGGTTTTAGCTTCTTGCTTTTAATTGTTTTTACATTTTTATTACAAAGTTTTAATTGGGTTTATCTGTGACCTGCCTTGGGTCTCTTTCTGGGAGAAAGGTGACAATAGAAATGAAATGAAGGGCCCATTCCCACTTGTGGAAAATCCTGCATTGGAACCGGGCTGTGCTTCGCTTATGAAAGCGATTCCAAAAGGCCCCTCATTCACACTATGAAAAGGGGCCTTGTTTGGAACCGCTTTCTTAGCTGGGAACACTTGTCATTCCCACTGGAGCTGCCATGTAAGGTGACAGCCCTTAAGCCCCATCCCCTTCCCGCAGGGGATTTTTTTTTGTTGTTGTTGGGGGTATTGATCGCAAAATCAATCTTGTGCATTTGTGATCTTGTGCATTGTGCATTTGTGATCTTGTGCATTTGCGATCAGTATAATGAAGAAAATGAAACACACACACACACAAACTTGCTCCTGTGGGGTCCTTCCTCCCTCCCTCCCTCCCTCCCTTCCCCCTTCCTTCCTTTTTTTCTCTTTTTCTTCATTATACTGATCACAAATGCACAAGATCGCAAATGCAATCTTGTGCATTTGTAATCTTGTGCATTTGTGATCTTGTGCATTTGTGATCTTGTGCATTTGTGATCAGTATAATGAAGAAAAAGAGAAACAAAGGAAGGAAGAGGGGAAGGAAGGAAGGACCCCCAGGAGCAAGTGTTTCATTATGCTGATCGCAAATGCACAAGATCACAAATGCACAAGATTGATTTTGCGATCAATACCCCACTCCAAAATAATAATAATAATAATAATAATAATAAAACCACGATTCTGACCAGTGTTCCCACTTACTGGAAACGCTTCAGAATCGTGTTTTCCAAAAAAGACCACTTTAAACTAGTGTCAGGAAAGCCCGGGCTATTTGCTTTTAACACGGTCCTTTCCTCCACTAATCGATCCAATGAGGATCAGAAGTCGATTCAAGTGTGAACTAGGGTCATATAGCCTGCGTCACACTTCGAATCAAAATGTAGTGGGAATGGGGCCGTAACAGTTCTGAACCCATTTCATCTGATACAGGTGTGGGAATTGTGCAGCCCTTCACAATTTGGCTAGAATTCAATTAGGACTGTACGTAAGTCACACTAGGCATATGGGGGCAAAAAGTCATCATCATACAATGGACATATTCTGCTTATGGAAGCATAATCAGAGTTGTGCAGGAAGCATATTAATTGTGCCTTCTCTTTGCAAGTTGGTCATTTTGCATTGTGGTTGCCCATCTTATGGTTCACATTTTGGTTGTACATCCAAGTTGCACTCTCTCAGCTGGGTGTTATGCCCAGTGTTGTAAGAATTCTCTCTGAGAACTGGTGCGTTGGCTTTTTGTAGTGAAACATATGGGCTGAGCTGTGAAAGTGATTGTAAAGGCAAAGCAATTTAAGGAATAAAGGGTCAGTGAAGGTAGTCAGAGGAAAAATTGGGGATGGAAAAAACTTGTTCCAGACCATGGTCTACTCATTGAGAAACAAGATAAGTAAGCATAGTATAGATCTGAGACAAGCCTAAACATCTTCATATATATGAAACCTGGGATATCAGATCTATCAGAAATGGCAGATCTGTTCTCTGAAACTATTTTCATATACAAAATGGGCAATTCCAAGAGAAGATTTGTGCAGTTCAAATTTCAAATAATTAAAAAGTTATTTTGTGATTGTTGTTACACAGATCTCCATTCTCCTGACAGGACTCCATCCTTGCATTCACCCAAAGTAGCTACCCTAAATGTCTTCAATACATGATACTTTTCTATTATAGTCCACCCCTCACCCACCCCAATTGCATCTTGATTGGAAATTGCTGTACATGAAAGGTTGGTCAAAAACTTAACATCAGATGTTGGTGGGAAATGGTTATGGAACCAGAATTAATTGAGAAACCTACAAACCAAGGTTACACTGAGAGTCATAAAAAGAAGATCTGAGAGGACTGGAGATGTCTCACTGCATTCAGAACTGCTGCCTCACAGTAGCCAGGAAAAAAGAAGAGTGCTTTTCATCACAGCACATCACAATACTGTATTTTAATCCTTTCTGAGAGGGAATTAGATGTTCCAGCTCCAGGATGAGCCTAGATATGACCTCATGGGGAGGTCAGAGGCTTTGTATTCAACTGACTGAAAACCAGTTCAGCTCTGCTCCAGAAAACCTGATTCTAAGTCCTTAGTCCAGCTACTGCTTGAAGGATTTATGCCAGTGATTCTTGCCACCCACTATGCCTTTATCAGATGTAATAAAGCCTTATACTGTATGATGACAGCACACCCCAACTACTCCAGTTGACAGGAGGGGATCTCCATCATGTTCATGCCTAATTCCTTCCAGTGAGCCACCAGGGAGCTAGGAGGGCACACTAATTTGCTGTTATAGTCATGGGCATATTGTACTTGGCCAAATTACTATCATTATACTGTTCATTAAGAATTGTTTTAAATTGTCACTCCAATAATATTGGGCACTATTCAGACACCATTTGTGTTGTAAAGAGATGAGAAATGTTATTCACTTTTGGTAAATCATGTTTCTCAATTTTGATAAGCAGGAAACCACTGCCATCCAAATGGGCATGCTGGCTGGCTATAAGTCTGGTCTCCAGATTCATAATCCAATGATAAAACTTCTTCTTATTTTTGCTGAACTACAACTCCCAGCTTCTCTCATAATTGGCCATAGTTCCTATGGATGATAGGAGCTGCAGTCCAGCATCTGGAGGGGCACACAATTCCCATCCATGGGCTAGTCCTAATATCTTATAGCAGCCCCGGTGGTGCAGTGGTTAAAAGTGAGTACTTCAGCCACAAGGTTGTGAGTTCGATCCCAGGACTCCAATGTTGACTCAGGCCTCTGTCCTTTTGTAGGTCAGTAAAATGAGTAACTAACTTGCCGGGGGCAATTGGTTTACAGATTGTAAACAACTTAGAGAGTGCTGAGTTCATTAATAAATGGTAAAGAAATGTAAATGTTATTGCTATTGCTATCTTGGTCCCCTGCACCACACAAATTCAGGAATGACAAGCAGAAACCTCATTTTTTTTTCTTTTCATTTTAATAAACAATATAAATACAATAATAATCAAGACATATTAAAACATACAAACAACATGACTTACAACACAACACAATATAATTACATCCACATCTCATCATAATAGGGAGGGATGGGGGGAGAGGGAACCATGGGGGGAAAAAACATTAAGGGAAAGGGAAAGACAGTTGACTTCCTAGAATACCGCTCTGCACTACAAATAGTAACAGTAATAAAAAAAGATCTGTAAGCTTCTCTTATCTTCATTATTTGTCAATTATTCATAAGGACTTGAGGAATTTCACTTCTGAACTGTTATATACTTCCAGTTAGATTTAGAAAAGGAAAACAAAATTGACATTAGTTATATTTGTCTAATTCTTTACCAACCCGATAAGATGATATACTATCTAGTATTCTAATATATACAAAAAATCAAATATTAGAGTTTTAATATTTTCCCTTTTTTTCCTAGATATTCTAACACCGGAAGCCAGTCTTTGCTTGATGATTCCCAGTCTTCTCCTCTGGTCAAGCAGGTAAGTTTCTCCAACTGAATGAATTCTATCACTCTATCAAACCAAATTTCAACAGAGGGGATTTCTTTTCTTTTCCAATATTTCGCCAAGGTTATCCTGGCAATAGTCACCAAAAAAAAGAGTAGTTTCCCATATTTTTTTTCTAAATTTTCATCAGTCTGCATGTTTAATAAAAAGAATTTGGGATCAAAACTTAGTTTACACTTTATAATATCTTTAATAACCGTATATATATTTGACCAAAATTTCCTAACTATTTTACATGACCACCAAAGGTGGAAGAAAGTTCCTAAAGCTGAGCCGCACTTCCAGCATTTATTAGAAGCTGTTTTGAAAATCTTTGCAGATTTAACTTGTGTCCAATAACATCTGTATTGCATTTTAAGGAGGTTTTCTCTCAAATCCGCACTCACTGTGTATTTCATTCTCTTTGTCCAATTTATTTCCCATTGTCTCAAGGGTATATTCTGTTTAAGATCTTGGGCCCACTTAATCATTACTTCTTTTACCACCTCATCTTCTAAGTCCCAACGCAAAAGTAAATCATAAATGCTAGAAATTTTATAATGTTTTTTGGATTTTAGAAGTTTCTCAAAAGATTCTTCTGCTTTGCCTATTCCTGGTTCTTTTGAGTCTATTTTGTATCTGCTTAATAATTGTTGGTAGAAGAACCAGGTGTTATATTGTCCTGCTTGTACCATCTCTTCTTGAGTTTTAAATCTAGACTTTCCTGTTCCTTCCTCCTGAGTAGTTAAGTCCTTATACGTAAACCAGGTATTATTAGGGGTCTTCGTTTCTCTAAAGAATGCTTCGTTAGGTGAGCTCCAAATTGGGATAAGCGGGCATAGCCTAGTTTTGTAGGATAGCCACACTTTAAAAATTGCTTTTCTTACATGATGATTGAGAAAGTCCTTATTCACCAGATGTTTTCCATAAAATAAGTAGGCATGCCAACCAAAGCGATTTCCCAGACCCTCCACCTCTAAGGTGGGAAGATCATCTAGTTTAAGCCAGGTCCAAAGCCATTCTAAGCAAGCTGCTTCATAGTACAATCTAAGATTGGGTAATGCCCATCCACCTCTAGATAACTTATCAAACAAAACCTTCATTTTAATCCTTGGCTTTTTTCCTCCCCATAGAAATTTGCTTAAATCTTTATGCCAAATTTTAAATGGTTTAATACAAGAAATTATTGGGATATTCTGGAATAAAAAAAGGAGCTTTGGTAATAAAGACATTTTGATTGCTGCTATTTTGCCAGATAAAGACAATTTGAAATTCGTCCAGTTAACCAAATCTTTTTTTATTGTGGTCCAGGTTTTTTCATAATTGTTTTTGTATAAGTCTATATTTTTGGTAGTAATATTAATGCCTAAATATCTGACCATATTCTTAAGCACCATTTGTGATTTGTTTTGAATTTCTTCCAGTTCTTTTTTCCCGATATTCATAGCCAATAAAGATGTTTTATTTTTGTTAACTTTGAGACCCGACACTTTTTCAAATTTGTCCATTTCTGTAATAAGGGGGATAATACTCTCTTGAGGTTCGGAAAGGGTAATCAAAACATCGTCTGCAAATGCTCGCAATTTATGTTCCCTTCCCTTTATTTTAATTCCTTGGATTGATCTTTCTAATTTTACTTTAATTAAGAAGACCTCAAGGACCAGGTCAAAAAGAAGGGGGGAAATAGGACACCCCTGTCTTGTGCCCCTTTCTATTTTAATTTCTTCTGACATATCGTTATTAAACAAAATATGGGCCTTTTGAGTATGATAAATTGCCTGAATCCATTTTATAAAATTTTCCCCGGCACCGATCTTTTCCAGAATTTTCAGTATAAACAGCCAATTGACACTATCAAAAGCTTTCTCGTAGTCCACGAACATCATAAGTAATTTTTTGTCAATATTTTTATCATGGATTTCAATTAAATCCAGGAGATGCCTAATATTATCCTTAATATATCGATTTGGTAAAAAACCTCTCTGTTCGTGTCCAATCCATGATGAGAGTATTTTTTTTAATCTATTTGCCAAAATTGCTGTGAATAATTTATAATCACAATTTAGTAATGAGATCGGTCTGTAGTTACCTGGGTCGGTCACATCTTTATTTTCTTTAGGTATTAAGGTAATTTGTGCTTGGAGCCATGAATTTGGAATTTCACCTATTAAGATATTATTTATAGTTTTACAAAGAGGCTCAGAAAGTTGATTTTCAAAGGTCTTATAAAACAAGTTTGAAAAACCATCAGGTCTTGGAGTCTTTCCTTCTTTAGATTTCCTAATAGCACTTATAACTTCTTGAGTAGTGACTAAGCTATTCAGCATTGTTTTTTGCTCCTCCGTAAAGGGAGTTAGCTCGATATCCTCCAAGTAGGCTTCTATCTGTTCCGGACTGATCATCTTCTTTTTATACAAAATCGCATAAAATTCGGTTAAGATTTCTTTAATATCTTTATGTTTAGTATAAATTTGTCCTTCTTTTGATAATTTAAAAATGTATTTCTTTTGTCTTCGTTTATCCAGAATGTTTGCTAATAGTTTACCTGATTTATTACTCCATTCATAAGCTCTTTGCTTCCAGAATTTCATTTTCTTTGCCCAATCTTCGGTAACCAAAAAAGAAATTTTAACCTGGAGATCTTTTACTTCTTCTGCTATTATCTTGTTTGTAGGATCAGTCTTAAGCTGTTTAATTTTATAACCCAATTCTTTTTGTAACTGACTGAATTCTTTCTCTTTAAGTTTTTTCAGATTTGAACCTTTACTGATTAAGAAGCCTCTTGTGACAGCCTTACAAGCCTCCCATATGTTATCTAACCTAGCTTCACAGGGTAGGTTTACTTCAAAATATTCTTTCAAGCATTTCTCAACTTCCTTAACAATTTCAGACTTTTTAAGCATACTTTCGTTCAATTTCCAATTTCCAACTTTCCTCCTCTTATCTATCTCCATTTCAATGGGACAGTGATCCGAGATCCAATTTTGTTTAATATGTAAACCTGAGGTCCTAAGAGCTAACGGTGAAGAAACTAAAAACATATCGATCCTCGCCCATGAGTGATGGACTTCTGAAAAATAAGTATAATCTTTCCCCTTAGGGTTGTTATTTCTCCATGGGTCTATTAAATTGAGACAATCCATTAACTCAAAAAAAGATTTGGGCAATCTGCCCTGAGTTTTTTTAATATGTTTCTTAGCAGATCTATCGATAATAGGATCAATCACTCCATTGAAATCACCCATGAGAATTATAGAGTCATATTTTATTCCAATGATTATATTCAACAATTCGGTAAAAAAAAATTGTTTATTTTCATTAGGAGCATATATACCCACGATTAGTGTATCTTCCCCTAGACAATCAACCATAACCCCTACATATCTACCTTTAGGATCTTTAAATATCTCATTGGAGTCAAATTTCTTATTTACATATAGGACAGTTCCCTTATTTGCTTTTTTGCTCAAGGACATGTATTCATGACCTAATCTGTTACATTTTAACAGGTTTTTATCTGATTGTCTGATTTTAATTTCTTGCATGCAGACTATATCGTAATTTTGTTTTGATAGATAATGGTAGATCTTTTTCCTCTTAGCTACATTATTAATTCCTTTCACGTTCCATGAACATAATCTAAAGCCTTTAAATTTATTCATTTTAAAGATTGTTTAGTTTAACTGAACAAAAAAGAAAATAAACTCACAAGCAAAAACAATTCAATGTAACAATGACTCCTGTGAAGAAAGTTCCTGCCCCAAATTCCTTCCTAGTTCTTCAAATTCAAGTTCTCTATCGAGTATTTGTACATTTTCAGAAGTATTAGCCTCAATATCCATTCTAGTTTGGTTAACATACTTATTTACATTAGGGTCCTGTTTATCATGTAGGTCTATTTGTACCTCGTTAGCATTAGTAGTTTGTAAATTCAGAGAGTCATTGCTATTCAATAGAGTATTCCCCTTTCCCTCATCTAGAATATCCTGATCTCTTCTAGCCTTTTTGAGTGTGTCCAAAAAATGTTTAGCTTCCCCTTTATTTCGAATTACCACTTTGCTGTTTCTAAACCAAAAAAAAATACCAACAGGTAAGAGCCATCTGTAATTGATTTTGTATTCCCTCAAACGTTTAGTAAGGAAAGCGTATTCTTTTCTTAACCTTAAAATTTCGGAGGGAAGATCTCTGAAGACTTGAACGACTTGATCCTGTATTTTTAGTGGGTGTTCTCTTTGGATTTGCAATAATTGATCTTTTAAATGTCTACGGACAAAGCGAATCATTACGTCTCTCGGCAAATTATTTGCTGACGCAAATCTAGATTGTAATCTAAAAATCCTATCTACCTCCATTTCAAATAAAGACTCGTCCTTGTCCATAAAATCTGCCAATATGGGTATCAAGTCTTCATAAAGATTTTCATTTTCTTTCTCAGGAATTCCTCTCAATTTAATATACTTCTCTCTGGATCTAATCAAATTGAGAAGTCTCTCACCCTCTTTCTCATCCTGATCCTTCACTATAGAATTGACCTTAGATTCCAAACGTTCTTGTTTATCCTCCATTGCCATCATCTTATCTTTAAATCTAACAAAGTCAGATGACAATTTATCCACTGATTTTCTCATTTCTCTTATTTCTGTCTTGAGATCATTCCTAATTTCTTTCTTAAACCCAGCCATCTCATGCGTGAGTTGATCTATTCTTTGATTTAGGTTTTGATTTAACTTTCTGATCTCTTCTAAGATAAATTGACTATTTTCAGATATTTTTGGTTGATCCACAGAAGGTCTCCTAAGTTGAGAACCTTGACCTTTTCCAGCTTGGCTTCTGGTAGTAGTCATTGTTAATTTAGTATAATTAGAATTAGATATGTGTTGTTTATATAGCAAAAGAGAAGCAACAACAACAAACAAACAAATAAACTAATTAAGCATTTATACCATGTGCCAATCTATATCTGCGGAGAGATATATTCATGTACGCTTACTATGGCTATATTGTGCCTATATCTAATTAGTAAACCGATGTTAGTGGTTAATAAACCAATATCAAATTAATTAATTAATTGATTTGTATCAAATCAACTAAAAAGACATAAGGCAATGCACTTGTTGCAAACAATAGTGGGTCTTCCACTTCAAAAAGAAAAAATAAATAGATGATATTGTCCAAATTCGGGTAATACTGTATGATTTCTCTATAAATCAACAAAGAGAGTGATAGTTTTAAAAAAAAACAAAAAACCTGTAAATATGTGGAAATTGGTCCCGACAAAAAATCAGGTCTTTAATTGGAAGCTTCACAATTTTCGGCTGCTGAACTAAAGATTTCCAAATAAGGATCTTCAAAGCCCTGCAATGATTCCTTTGGATCTTCTTAACTGGTATCCGAGGGAGAGGGGTAGCAAGTTGAGGAGCGGCACAGAAAAAACAAGAAGGAAGGGAAAAGAAAAATAAGCTCAGTGAGTTCAGCGGGGGGAAAACTACAACTCCCAGAAGTCAGTGCGGAAGACTCTCCCTGTTAATGGTCATGCCTCCTTCCGTAGAGTCGCAATAGCTGTCGTCAGGGAGATCACAAGGAGAACCACATTTCCCAAGATTCAACGGAGGCAGTCTCTCCAATTGCTGTTCCCCAGCGTTTTTCACACTTGCGCATTGACGATTTTCCAACAAACTGCGAGTGAGGCCAGCTGATGCCAATTAATTCCGTAAGTGTATTAAACTAAAAATAATCAGTCTCATTAATCAATATTCTCTCAAGGGTATATCAGACTCCATAATTATTATCAGTTCTATAAGTTACTAGATAAGTAAATCCCTTTAAAATCAAAATCCCAGGTCAGTCAAATTCAAAGCGTTTTCCCCTGTTAGACAAATAGTGAAAGAGAAAAAAAAAAGCCCTACAGGCTTCCAATGCAAGAGGAAACAGTTCAGACTCGAACCTTAAGAATGTGGTAGTCCTTGTTGCTCGGTACTCAAACAGAACGCTTTTCAAATTCAAATTGCAGAGGTCGACTCTCACTTAGCATCGCCAATTCTTCTTCTTGCTTAAATAAAATTGGTGGCGTTCCTGGTGCCATAAGGCTTAAACCTTAGCTGCGCGGTGACTCCGGTCCGGTCTTCATGGCTAGGAAGTCCTCCTGCCACACCAAAGACTTGGACCCCCGTCCCTTTCGACCCCCCTTATGGGGAAATCTACCCCCGAAGGGGCGAATAATCAGCTAAGGTAGGAGCTAGAACTTCCGAACGAAGTAAAAGCGTCCTAGCGGTCCGCCATAGCCAACCTCATTTTCTAAGATTCAACATTGAGTGGGGAAACGGTATGAGCAGAAAAGGCTCTCCTGTGCTGTTTACAAAATTCCAAAGTATTTTATTTGTTTTATTCAATTTTATTGTCACCTGATGTGGGGACAGAAGCCCTATATATACTTTCCCATCATTAAAATCTGGAGGGGGTGCACTCCATTCCATTCCTCAATAAAAAAAGTGCAGTTTTTAGAGACAGAGAAGAGGGCTTACCAACTTTGGCACGATGGATGTGGAATGCTTTCATTCTTCACAGTTCAGTTGACACTGACTTTGGCCTCATGGAGTGTCATTTTAAAAGTCTGATGATCATTTGAACACCTTCATGATTGTGGGCTCTAGTTTTGCAAATTGTGTTATTGATCACACCATGTTCTGACATCTTCAGATATTAAGATGGGGATAAATTTTGCAGTAAGTAAATAACCATGCATTTATTGTTTAAAATCATAGGAGCAAATGTTACTGGCTATATTGTCTCATTGTAATTATATCATTAGAAGTATATATAAATTATAGAAATAATGATGTTTAGTACTGTTTGACTTAACTGGAAAGTAGTGTAAGTGCTACTGTTGCTGCCATGCATTTGCACAATAAACTGCATTAAATTGAAAAAGATAATACAACCAAAGACTCATTAACACAATGAAGTTCATAGCCGAGTGAAGATTTGTACCTGGATCTCCACAATTCTAGAATGACATTCTGCCCATTACTCCACACCAGACCTCTATTGATCTCACACAGCTTCTGCAGAAAATAGCAATCAGAATCACTTATGGGTTGGAAAATCTGCATCCCAAATGGATAGCATACAATCTTGGCCTGTATGTATTTTTCAGTAGTATCCAACAAAGTCCAGATGGGGTACAGAAGGAAATGTGGTACATTCTAAAAACTCTGGAATAACAGAAGGTGCACACCTTCAGCACTCCATTCACTGTGAAGGGGCCTGACTTGTTATTTCCAGTCAGGTATTACAATCCAGGCCCCTAAAAGAGACCACCACTGATGGTGACTCCTGTTGCTTGTCAATGGCTGTCTTGTTTTTGTGGCATCAGCCTCTTGGTTTTTTCAAAATAAATAATGTCACACAGGAAATTAAATGTCTGGGGCACTGCATTTCAAGAAACAGTTGTTTTTGTACAATTTCAAGTACCTTCAGCATGCTAACCATCTCCAATAGCTGATTCAGAGCTAATGAGCCATGTGATATTTTCACACCTCCAAGAATATTTTTCCATAGCCGGCCATGTATCCCAGCAAGAGTGACAATATATAGCACTATATATCAGAGTTGTACCAAGAACACTGCATTTTTCTTTTTTGGATTTGATGCTGAACCAATTTTATGAATGCTGTTGCATAAATTATATTTATGTAATGCAGGGTACATAATGAACAACCTAAATAAGTGTAGTTGTTATAATTACAGCTGCTTCTGTTTTGAATTCCAAATTATCTGCTGTTCACTTCTTGCATAATGACTACTACAAATTAGTTGTTCTTCAAATTAATTCTCAACAAGATTTTTCAGTTATTCCAATGGAACTAAGAGCCTCTAGCATAGAAGCATCCATTATTTTTAATATTATAACATGCAAGAAGACAATTAGAAAATATTTGAAGGAACTATTTCAGAGAGTTATTGCAGAGAGTTAGAGAGAGTTCAAAACACATTATTGGGACTACAGTGATATATTAATTGTGTTTCTTCTTTATGTTTGTATTGATGGTTCTTTTAACAGGGGTGGGAAAAGTGTACCTTGGTTTGAAAGGTGACTTGTAAGTCTTAATAGAAACAAAATAAAACATCAGAACTGTGTACACAGAAATTTGATCTTGACAGATTTTTGTAGCACTCATTTGTAGTGATCACCTTGTGCTAATTTAAAGCAACAGAAACTCAGGAGCATAGAATTATCAAGCAAGATTGAGTTTTAAAAGCCATCGTGTCTAATCCCCTACCTAGTACAGGAAATGAAGAGCTGCATCATCCCCCAAATAATATATGTCCAGACTTACCTGCGGACTTCCAGAAAATGAGAGCCTATCACCTTTCTGAGGAACTGTTCCCACTGTCAAGCTTAGTGAATGTCCCACTCACTCTAAGAGGGACTATGTAGGTATAAAGAAGCTGAATGCATTTCTTAGGCACTTCTGCAATATGTCTGATCATAGTTCCAAAGTCAAGAGCTTTTGATAGTTGCAAGTATAACAATGTTAACTTAAGTATTCTATGATTCACATTGTTTCTGAAGTAGCAATTATCAGACATAGTTAATCTCAATATGAAAAATACATGGTCCTTGAAAAACTAGCTACTTGAAAGAGTACTCCATGCAAACCAGAGACACAGATTGGAGGGAAAGGCCATGACTTTATTAGCATATAACACAGAGAGATAGGGTTGGCCCAAAGCATCAGGTCTGGATCTGGCACATTGACAAACCCTGGGTTGATTGATATTGCTTGCTTGGAACGCCAAGCATCGGGATGACATAGGAGGCATGGAACACCCTTTGTGTAATTACACCATTACACCACCAACCAGCAGATTTTAAAGGTCCCTAGCCACCGGGAGGTAAACTGATGTGGCCTCCACGATGGCCACACTGAAATCCCTCAGTGCTCCCAGGTCTCAACAACTCCCGATCCAGTGCTACCGAGCCCTGGAAACCACACCCACCAGATCGAGGCCTGTGCTGCCGCCATGACACAGTTGTGAAAACCACACCCAGCCTGGCAATGGGAGGGTGGGAGAGCCGAGAGGACAATGGTGCCTCGTGGTGCCCGACTTTCTCCTTGAAAGACTAGCTACTGGAAAGAGTTCTCCCTTTTCTTTAAGATGCACAGTGACTTGGCCTTGCAATGTATTTGTACATTTTCAAGCACAAGAAGAGATCTTGATGCCTCTCTTCCTTGCAAAGCCATATTCACATCTCCCAATCTATTTGTCACCAAGGCACATACAATCACAAATCAACTTCAGTATTTCATGGTTGGCTATGCCTTGCTCAAGATAAGGCTGCAGTTCTATGTGTACAGTTAGCTCTCTGTGTACAGTTAGCTCTCTAAGGCTGCAGTTCTGTGTGTACAGTTAGTTCTCATCCATGGATTTTGGTATCCATGAGGGGTCCTGGAACCAAACTCCAATGGATACCAAGGGCCTACGGTACTTTCCTAAATCTGAGTATTAAACATGCACAGGAAAATTAGATTGTAATTGCAACATAGATTGAGAAATTAGGATTAAGGGTAGATTTTTGTAAGGCTTTCGGGCTATGTGACCATGTTCTAGAAGAGTTCCTTTCTGACGTTTCGCCAGCATCTGTGGCTGGCATCTTCAGGCTGGCAACTTCTCTGAAGATGCCAACCACAGATGCTGGTGAAACGTCAGAAAGGAACTCTTCTAGAACATGGCCAAATAGCCCGAAAGCCCTACAAAAAACTACGGATGTCGGCCATGAAAGCCTTCGACTCCACATAGGATTAAGGGTGTTTTTGCACACAGATTCACTCACTTTTTTCATTCAAATGATTGCTTGTGTTGCACAGCTGGTCCCCAACCATTCAATGTTTGATGATACTGCCCACAACTATCACCTGAATGTCTAAATTCATTTATTTTTCAGTTCTATTACCCACCACTATCAGTAATAAGACTCTTGAGTACTCTAGAACTCTTCATCTTCACTCACAATGCACAGATACAATAAACATTTAGCAATTGGGGAGATGAGCCAGCTCCATGGAGGAGGCTGATTGCTTATGAGGACTGCCAAGCATAAGGCACACCCATCCTCTTGTTCTTCTCCTGGGAGAGAGCAGCCATTTTTATCTTCTTTTTGCCCAGGCAGGGAATTTGCTGCTATCTGTAAAAGCTTGCTCCCTTTTGCAAATTAAAGTTGGCACTGTTGCACTTGCCTCACTCTCTCATGAGCTTCCAGACTGATAAACATTGGCTGCTGAAATTTCACTCCCAGTTGTTCTGGAGGTGGAGTGGGGGAATGACTTAGTCACAGCAATTCCTGGGAAGGCAGCTCAAAAAATAATGAGGAAATGCAGGATGAGCTGTCATTGATTGCACCAAGCAATTCACAGGCAGACTGTGACCAAAGGGGGTACCTGAAAAATCAACAAAGGCTCCAGTCATCCCTCCTCAAGCAAGAGGTATAGTTCAGTGGTATAGCTACAGGACGGGGCAAAATTAGGGCATCCCTCTCTCTCCGAATGAATTCTGCTTCATCATTTAAGTTTTTCTTTCATTCCCCAGATTTCTAGCATTGCAGCTGAGGGGGAGAGTGAGGATGAGGCAGACAAGGAAGCTGCTTAGAAGCCTAAATCATTGCTATTGTATTTCGAGTTCCAAAAGGACTTTATTCCAAATTTGTTCTCCATCTCTTTGTTCAGAAGCTCTAATTTCTTTGATTTTCTCTTCTGTCTGACACTGTACATATATTGAAAGCATTTTGACCTTGCTTTAGGAAATAGTTGTAAGTTCAGATTCTGGACTATAGGAATTTACTCCTTTAAAATTCCTACTATTTATTCTTCTTTTAAAATTCCTACTAGAACAAGTGAAATGTTTCAGAATAGCTAGATCTGTTATAACACAGATTTTGAAAACCAAAAGTTGATTTTCCTCTTTCCTTAGTTTTTAGCATTCCCAGGAGAAGCTATGGCCACCTCAGTATGAGAGAATTTAAGTGGTACTCCTCTGAATTTTGACCCCTGGGAAAAGTATTAGAGTGTTTTTTAGGAATCTTCCACACAAAGATTATAAGCGTAAGTACTTAAGCATGTTACAAGCTTCAATAACTCAGCATTTTTGGTATTTGTTTAAGACACATGAAACAAGTTCTCAAGACTATAAAAATACAGATTGCAATTCTATCAACTACTTATTCTGGTTATTATATGTCCATTCAATTTTTGTAATATCAGATTAATACATTTTATGACCTGGAAAAAAGATGGTAACAAAACCTGGTATTCATGTCATCGCCATTGAATCCACTATTAAGTTCTCCATTCTCTTATGATGAACATATTTGAAAATATGCCAGGCTGAGTAACTTATGGCCTTCCAGATGCAAGAGCTTGGTCAGTGGCAAGGCAGTGGAAATAGTAAGGTTTTTTGTTAATTCCCAATCTTCTTGCATTACATTTGACTTAACCTTTACTTTAACCCCCAAATATTCATACCCAAGGCTATTTCCCAGTTTATAGTACTGGAATTATTGAAAGTGTTGCTTTCTCCTTGTTTTGGCTGTATTTGTCATTGCCAGTAGACCCAGGGAACAACAAGGGCTGAAGTCTGTTATCTCATTATACTTCCAGTTATGAAAAGAATAGAGCTAAACTTATTCTACTTTTTTCAAATTTTTCTATATATCCATAGATTCAGGTAAAATGTAGGAGCACCATTTTGTGGCTTTGCTCCTTTATTTACACTTGGAAAAAGTTCTTACACATTGTTAGGTGTTCACAGGATCCCATAACTATATGCATATAATATATGCCAACTATTAAACTATATCATTTTCTGTTCCTCTGTAATAACCATATTCATTTCTAAGGTGAGTACACAAATACATAATTTACTTCCTTTTCAATCATGGCTTCTAAATGCTGCATATGTTTGGCACACAGTTCCAATACATTGACTTTTTAAAAAAGAAAGAGAAATTTTCATTTTCTATCTTTGATGCAATTATACTGATTTAGAATGAATGTCATACTGATTTGGACAGAAAGAAACTTGGCATCACATGTAAATATAATTCCTTGTGGGTGTGTGAATGTGAAGTCAAATGCCTTTTTTTGATTTCCTCACCTCCAACTTCATTTAAGCCAAAAAAAAAAAAAAAGTCATTAAACAAAAAGCTTTCCCATTTGGCACACCATACTTAGCAAAATTTCTGACTGAGATAGCAGCTTGTTTCCAAAGCTTGAACTATACTCTAGATCTTGGTTGTCAGGTCATGATCTTCCCAGGCCTCAGATTTCAGGACCAAAATTTGCAACCTACAGGGGAACCATGTTGATGTTATAGTGATAGAGCCTGGCGATATCATTAAGCACTATGCATTAAACACCAACCACAGTCTCTCACAGTTTGTTATTTAAAACACAGAGAATGGGGGGGGGGGGGGGGAGAGAGGGAAAGAGAGAAATAATGAATCTATTCTCCCGATCTTCCTGACAGGAGATTTTCACTCAGGCTCTGGAGCTGACATCATAAAAAATGGAGAATTTGACCCTTGCCTGTGCCTGGAGGCAAACCAACAAAACTGGCCACTCAAGGCAGCACCCTGCCTTATGTCAACCTTATGCTAGATTCATACATTTCAACAGTTACTTCAGAGGTGGAAAAAGGGCAGTCTATAGGTCACATGTATTCCAAACCCTCTTTTTTATTGAACTCAAGCACACCACACCACAACACACCCCAACCTCTTAACAATTTTTTTTTTAAAAAGGGGGACAAAAAATCACCTAAACCACACTCAAAACATATCAAAATCCAGCAGTTTGGTTTTGTTTGTCCCCATGACCTCACAAAGCAGCCCTAACAGAAAATGGATAAAAACTAGGCAAAGCTAGAATCATAGAATAGAATCATAGAATCATAGAGTTGGAAGAGACCACAAGGGCCATCCAGTCCAACCCCCTGCCATGCAGGAACTCCAAGTCAAAGCATCCCTGACAGATGGCCATCCAGCCTCTGCTTAAAGACCCCTAAGGAAGGAGACTCCACCACACTCCGAGGGAGTGTGTTCCACTGTCGAACAGCCCTTACTGTCAGGAAGTTCCTCCTAATGTTGAGGTGGAATCTCTTTTCCTGCAGTTTGCATCCATTGTTCCGCGTTCTAGTCTCTGCAGTAGCAGAAAACAAGCTTGCTCCCTCCTCAATATGACATCCCTTCAAATATTTAAACAGGGCTATCATATCACCTCTTAACCTTCTCTTCAAATCAAAACCAGGCCTAACCACAAAGGCGGCATGGGATGAAAATGCTCCCCATCTCTGTCTACAGTTACCCATCCTGAATTTAATGGATTATTATTATTATTATTATCATTTATTTATTGACCACTGTAAAGTTTGCACAGTACATCACATAGTAAAGGGCAAATAAAATAAGGGGGGAAAGCTTGCCAGGCAGTATACAATTTACAACAACAACATTACATGATTAAAATATATCTAAAATAATACTAACTAGTATACCATAAAGACAAAGTAAGCAGCAGATTAACAACCAATAATTTGGAATGCCTCTCTAAACAAGAGTGTCTTTAATTTGGCCTTAAAATCAGCCAAGGATGTAATAGTTCTTAATTGTGTGGGGAGGATATTCCAGGCATGAGAAGCATTAAGGGAAATGTGACCTGTTTAAAGGATTAAAGGAGATGTGACTTGTTTATAGTACATATTATATTGGAAATTACATGTAATTTTCAGTGTAATATATGTTATATTAGAATTGTATATATTATACAGTTTTCACACCAAATGCCCCCTCATACATACATACAGCTTTGTGGGGGTACTGAAAGGTTCTTGGCCTGATCCTCTTCCCAAGGTCTGAGCACAATTTTGTCACTGTGACTTAAAAGTGTGATCTTTTGTATTGTAAACTGCCAATTTGTAGGATCATAACTCTAATTTCTGCATTTTCCCTCCAGTTCATTAATAGAACCATGTCAACAAAAAGTGTAGATTTTCAAGTGCTGAACTCCAGGCCATCATGAATTTCCTGTTCCCACAGAAGAAAAATTCAAAAGAAAACCATGCATGTATGATGCAGACATTCAGTGGCAATTACCTGTTATATTCAACTGTGAAGAAGTGATGTTGCAACTTTCAGTATTTTGTGACCAAAGATGCAGCATGTGCCAGCTCCTGAAACTGTTGAGCACGCTCATGGCCTGATTTTGGCAGATCAAAAAATCTCAGCTAAAACAATTGCTTAGATGCTAGAGATACCCTGAGAATGCACTGGGTTTATAATTCATGAACAATTGGCTATGCAGAAGCTGCCAGCCAAGTGGGTGCTGAAATTTTTGAATGCTGACCAGAAATGATATTAAGTGGATACATGGTTACAACACAATGAACCAGAGACTAAACAAAAGCCTTTGCAGTGCTGGCATTTGGGTTTTCAATGGCTGAAGAAATTCAAGACTCAAGGCTCAGCAAAAAAGGTCAGGTCCAGTTTCGGGGGGATGAGTTACTATTTTGATGAGTTACTATCTTCAAAAGAGCCAAATAATTAATGTAGAATATTACTGTAATGTGCTGTGCCAATTAAAGGAGGCATTGAAGGAAAAAAATGGCAAGAGAAAATGTGGAAAGATGTTTTCTTTTTGCAGAATGTGCTCAGAGAACTGGCAAGACAATGAATGTTTTGAACTATTTGGGGTTTGAGTGCATAGACCATCCTTAACAGATGTTGTTTCATTTTACTATTTCCTGTTTCTAAACTTTTAAAAGAGTTTGAAAAGAATGAAATTTGTGAAGGATTCAGATGCGATAGCAGCAGCAGAGCAATATTTCAGTGACCAGACATCAGAATACATATATTCTGGAAGAGTTAAAAAAACCTTAAGAAATGATGTGCCAAGTGCATAGAACTTTGGGGTAAATATGTAGAATAGCATGTAAGTTTCATGTCTCTAGGTCATTCCCTTCTTAATTGGGCTGAGAACTTTTCCACCCAAAACAAAGGTGCGCAAGATTCCTTAGGTCCAGAAGTTCCTGCTAGCAACATTGCAACACTTGTTTTGCTTGACAATGTTCCATGAAAGACTAGGGTGATCTTCTGCCTATCCTCTTTCCTCTGGCAGGCAAATACCTTTTTAAGTTATTGTGGCAGATGGATCTTTATAATGGGATTATTATGCTTTTATCTTTTTACCACGTCTTCATGTAATTTTAATTGTTGTAATTTAGCATTTTTAAAGAATTATTTAATGTATAAAACTTTTATATCAAATAAGTTTTAGTGTACTTTGCTTTTAACTAGATATGTGCTGCCATGGATCCCATGCCAGGAGAAAGGTTGTATATAGCAATCAATCAATTAATCAATCAATCATGCCCTCATATATGTGTATTTCTCCTGTATAAACTACATTCAGGTCCTGACATATGAAGAAACTTGTGGAAATAAGGTTATTTTCTTTTCTTCCTTGGTCCCATATTTCATTGCCTTCCTCCAAATCAAGAAACTGGAAAGCAAATAAGAAAAATAGAGAAATGGAGGCTGTTGCCTCATATACCCTCAATTTACAATGACTCACTACAATCTGCAAAATTCCCTTGAGGGCTTGCGGGGAGTTTAAGCTTATTGACTGGAATAATAGCAGAAGTCTTAACAGTTCTTAAAGACAGGCTTAAACTGTCTTTATGCATGCTTGATACTAGTTCTCTGATTTTCTTGAGAAATTTCCTTGAATTGGGAGGTGTTCACTAGCAAAATCTGCTAGCAAAATTGAAACTCACTCAGATGTTCAGATATACAACTGCAGCATGAACATTGTTTTCAGAGATTCTTTGCTAGGTCAACAGCGGAACAGCAAGAGAATGGCTCATCTCAAAATTGTTTGCTTGCAGTTTGGGAAAGTTCTCTCTTTTTTAGTTCCCTATTTAACATTTTTATTCAATGGGTGTACTATACTAGGTCATTGTTCCCAGAGTGATCAAGCAGATAACCATAGAAAATCGTGGAAGGAGATAACCATGACACACTTTCCAATATTTTACAGATTAAAACTAGGACACATGGCCAGACAACATCAGAATATAGTCAAAATGGGGAAAAATTATTTATGAGGAAAAACACACAAGCTAGAAAAAGATGTAGCCGTTTGCTTTTGTCTGGGTCTACTGGGAAGGGCATGTTTCAATCCTCTCCTCCCTTATGCAGAGTTGATTGAGTGTAAACATTGAACTTGGAGCTCAGTTTGCAGCAATTGATGTAAACTGAGGACAAAGGGCACAAGTGGGAGGAGGAGAAAGAAACTGAGACATTTTAAAACAGTTGAAAAGGTGTGTCAACAGGATTGTCCTTGCCAAATTAGGATAGTTGAAGGGTATACCATGGAAGACCATCAAAAAATTACATAAAACAATAGCTCAGGCCATGTTGTCCAGCTTATTACCTCTGATATTGGAGATAATATATAGTCATCAGAACAAGCTGCCATGGACAGCTTTATTCTCCATGATTTCTCCTAACCCTGTTTTAAATCCATTGGATTTGGCAGCTATCACTACATCTTTAGTCTGTAGTTTTGTCAGATCCTATAGTGTTGTGATGGAGTACAAAGTACTAAAAACAAAGAGAGAGTGTCGTACTTATGGGCTAAGAGAAAACCTATACCCACCTTTGTGTCCCTGTACATTTAAGGGAATACAAGTGAATTTAAGGGAAAGGGGGACTACGTATGTCTATTGACTATACTCTGAGGTCATTCTCCCCTCCAATCCTCACCTTCTTGACCCACACCTTTTTCATGAAATCTGAAAGAAAATTTATGCACAAACAGGTTACTGTATGGAGGCGTTTCTTATTAGTGGGATTCTTTCACCATTAAGGCACAGACATTCCTATCAGTTATTGATCTGAATGCATAAATGTCAGAAGGCAAAGTTGGCAGGCCATGGAATATAAGAGTGGAAACTAGGCTGGCTAACACAGTCACATTCCTATATGTTTAGCCTATATTTGTGCTTCAGTGAACATAAATTCCAGCCTCAAAGCAAACAAAACAGCTGACTGCTCTACAAATGGTCTGTTTGAGAAAAGAATATGGATAGCTTGAGAATTCTTGCAAAGGACACAATGGTGTTCTCTTCACACTTCAGGTACCAAAGCTGACTGAACTAGCAATTGATGGGATGCCATCCCCTATCACATCTTAGGTGAAAAGCTAGTTTACAGGACAAACCATGTGCTGTATACTGATTTGCTCGTTCTTACACAGGGCAATACCTAGTGTGTTCAAAAGGACCATGTGAAGGATTGCCATCACCACATCCCAGCATCTTCCACTTGAGGCAGCTGCATCATTCTGCCTAATGGTTGTATTGATATTAATAATGGTCCCATGAGAAGGGTATGGGGATGGACAGGTGGGTTTCTCCAGTAGTAACACCTTGGCTGTGGAAATCTCATCAAAGGGAAGTCAGGTCGGATTCACTGTTCCTAAGCTTCTAGCATATAATTTTGGGTATTAAAACTGACTGACTGGTCTCTCTGACTGTTTCAAGTGTGTGTCTTTTTAAAAGATATAGTGTTTGCCTGTGTATATTTAATACTTACAATAAAGTTTGTTTTCCTTTTGTACATTGCCTTAGGGGCCCTGAAGGGCTTAGAGATAATAAATGCATACTTTAAATAAATAATAAATACTGGTGCCACATGTTGTGACTACTTGTTTATACTGAAATGTATAGGCTGGTCAAAAGGCACACAACCAAGTGAGTGGCATTACAGATTCAGGCCCTGTGACAGAGATGTTTCTGTTTGTGACAGTTTGCTGTTGTTAGCAAGAGAAATGTCATATTGATTTGATTCAGGGGGAAAAAAAACTTTTGAGATGTCTTCTGGCAAACAGTGTCCCAAAAATCTATGAAAATGCAAATTGCCTCAAACCATTAACTATATGTTATCATGTTTCTTCCTACATACAAAAGGAAGTCTTTCTATTTATTTGCAAGTACCATAGCTGAGAAAAATTACGTTTGGACTCTGGGGTGTACATATGTGAAGAAAGGGTTGGTGCACAAGATACATCATTGGTGTGTGTGTCATTTGGACGTGAGTGCCCCAAAATGGTGCCAGAAGAGCATGACGCATGTGGACACTGTGCCCCCCAGCCCTATTTTCAGCTCCAGGTGGGCCTAAATTTCCCATAATCCTTGGTGGTCTTGCTGGCTGGGGTAGCCCCAAAAGTATTTTTCCCTAAGCTCTGCACAAAGTAATAATAATAAATAATAAAATTTATTTCTTGCCCACCCAATCATGAAGAATCCGGGCAGGTTACAACAATAAAATACACTGAAGTTACAATAAAATCAAACCTAAACCCAGTCCCAGTAGTAAAATGAAATTAAACAGTAATAGTATAAAATATTAAAAGCAATTAAAAACATTAAAGACATAAAAATTCCACAAAGACAGAGAAACAAGCGGGGAAGAATAGACAGATAAGGGGGCAGATATCTCTATATCTGGGGAGGGTAGCTAAGTTGGAAAGGCCTGCCGGAAGAGATCCGTCTTGAGTGCTTTCTTAAAAGCTGTCACAGGGGAGATGTGACGGATCTCCTCCAGCAGGTCATTCCATAATTTTGGAGCAGGAGTAGAGAAGGCCCTCTGGGAAACTGATGTTAGCCTAGATTTTTTTGGCTGTAATAAATTTCTTCCTGAGGACCTTAGAGTGCGGGGAGGACAATAGGGAGGAAGGCATTCCCTCAAGGATTCTGGGCCCAAGCCATGTAGGGCTTTAAATGTAATCCCCAACACCTTGTACTTTGCCCGGAAACTAATAGGCAGCCAGTGTAGGGACTTCAAGACTGGTTTTATGTGGTCATTCCTAGAAGTTCCTGTAATCAATCTGGCTGCCATGTTTTGTACCAACTGAAGTTTCCAAACTTGGCACAAGGGTAGCCCCATGTAGAGCACATTACAGAAGTCCAATCGAGAGGTTACCAGTGCATGTACTACTGTTTCTAGGTCCCTCGGCTCCAGGAAGGGGTGCAGTTGGCATATCAGATGAAGCTGATAACAGGTGCTCCTGATTGTCACATCCACCTGGGCTGTCAGATGGAGTGATGAGTCAAGGAGCACCCCCGAAGCTGCGGACATAATCCTTCAGGAGAAGTGTGACCTCATCCAGAATTGGCTGACACAACTCCATTCCTGTATTCGGGGGTTCCTATAGCAAGTACTTCCATCTTACCTGGATTCAGCTTGAGTTGTTTTTCCCTCATCCAGTCCATTACTGCCCCAAGACAGGCATTCAGAGGAGCGATGCCATCCTTAGTCACTGCTTCAGTCCAAGACATAGAGAAATGTAACTCGGTGTCATCAACGTACTGATAACACCCCGCCCCATGTCTCCGGAAGATCTCACCCAGCGGCTTCATGTAAATGTTAAACAGCATTGGGGACAGAATCGCTCCTTGAGGGATACCTGATTCGAGCTCCCTCTTGGCCAAACAACTGTCCCCAAGCAACACCATCTGGAACCTGCCCAAGAGGTAGGCAGTGCCTCCAATACCCAATTCTCTCAGTCGTTCCAGAAGGATACCATGGTCGACGGTATCGAAGGCCGCTGAGATGTCCAAGAATACCAACAGGGTCACACTTCCCCTGTCGATGCCCAGACGGAGATCATCGACTAAGGCGAGCATGGCAGTCTCCACTCCATATCCCATCCTGAATCCAGTTTGAAATGGATGCAGAAAATCAGTTTCCTCCAAGACTGCTTGTATTTGATTGACAACCGATCACCTTGCTGAAGAATGGTAATAACAAGACTGGTCTATAATTGTTTCTATCCTGGGGGTCCAGGGAAGGCTTTTTAAAGAGTGGCCTAACTACTGCCTCCTTGAGACAGGGAGGCGGGGAGCCTTCCCTGAGGGATGCATTACAATTTGTTAGTAACATGATCTCACAGATTTATGCCCACCATAGCTTTTGTTTTCCATATATTTCTGGCCTCAGAGTGAAAGCTTGCATCTTCTGTGAAGAGACATGTTTTCTTTGGAAGACTTTTGATTCAAGCTGTAACAATTGGAGTACCCTGAGCCCCTGTGGTTAAGAAATTACTTTGCTGAGGCTGTGTGCCTTCAAGTTGTTTCTGACTTATAGCATCCATAAAGTGAACCTATCATGGGATTTTCCTGGCAAGTTTCTTCAGAGGGGTTTTGCCATTGTCAGCCTCTGAGGCTGAGAGAGTGTGATTTTACATGGCTAACCTGCAGTTCAAACCCTGGTCTCCAGAATCCTTGTCCAATGCTCAAACTACTGCTCTGCACTGGCTCTCAAGGAGTTACTTTAGCCATAGACAATACCTTTATTTTATAATAACTAGCAGTATAGTAATGGACACAGCTTCCTCTGAATTATTTGACCTCATTTGATTCCAGCACCAAAATAATGACTACCTTGAGAGCCATGATAATGTACTAATTTGGTTATACAGGGCTGGCCCCTGACATTTTGCTGCCTGAGATAAAACATCAGAAGGCATTCCTCTCCTTTAGGATATGACAAGAGTATTGGTGCCCAGTGTGTCTTGGGGTGGGGCCAAGAGAGTGCCGCCTACCTCACTGCTATGTGCCACTCCACTTGTGAGTGGAACAGCATATAGCAGGGAGGGGGGCTGGGCAGACTCCCTCACTGCAACGTGCTGCATCAAGGTGATAGCACTGAGGTGTGTGTGTGTGGGGGGGGGGGGGGTGTTCGGCTCCCTCGATGCCATTGCCTCATTCTCCTGAATATACTCTTCTCATGAAATGGTGATGGCACTGAGGTGGGGGGGGGTCACCCGATGTCACCCCTCTCCTGGGTGTCACCTGGTGCAGTCCGCACCTCCCACACATCCCTTGTGACTCCATTGGGTTATGTCACATATTAAATAGCAACATAGAAGCTTCAGTTTACCTTAAAATGAAGATTTGTCCAACAGGAGTGTGACACATTCCACATTAGGCTTGTTCTTAGTCTCAGACCCTGAAGCTTTCCATTTAAGCAAGGTAATATTTTTCTAACTAGAATCCTTGAAAGGCCTTCAAATCCATGCCTAAGTAGCCATCATTATGCAAGCCATGTACTAATCCCTGAATCTAGTTTCAGTGGACAAAATAAGGCTCAGGGAAATTTGTTCCACTTAAGAGTCATTTGAAGACTTGAGATATATTTGGAAACAGAGCAAATGCTTTGTGAGGGAACAGCTCATCAAGTTGAACTCTTTCCAAGAGTTCACACATTAATGCTATCCCTTTAACACAGTTAGTGGCCATTTAGTTAATGTCCCCAGATGTTGGCTTCGTTGTGAACGATGCTGCAAATGCTGTCAAGTGATGTTTCTCATTGCAGACAATTATATATGTCAGACTCATTGCAGACTTCTTTGGTATTCATTTTACTAAGTTCTCAGTTCTAGGCGAAACATGAGAGATAGAAATAGAACTAAAAACTGGAAAGCATGCATTCACCGTAGAAGACTGAAAGGAGACAAGTCCCACATACTAAGTAATGGTCCAAAAACTATCACATCCAATGGTCCAAGAACCAAAAAACCAAGAAATAAAAGTTTTTGGACCATTACATAGTATGTGGTGCTTTGTGTTCTTTCATTATTCTAAAGAAACATGAGAGCTGTAAACTGCTTAGGACAGAAACCTATAGAAGTGGACTTAATGGTCTACTGAGGGAGAGATGTTACTTTCTTGCTTTCTCAGCATTAGTCTAAGGCAAGGTGGGAGTCATGTGACCTTCCAGCCATTGTTGGACTGTAGCTCCTAGCATTCCTCCTAGGATTGCCAGGTCAGGACTATACCATACCCAGAGATTTCAAAACCTAAGAACTAATGTTGGTGTCTTGTGATGTTACAAGAAGACAACCCAGGTGATGTTACAAGAATGATGTAACAAAAGTCAGCTTGTGATGAAGTCATTAAGTATATCTATTACTGTACATATTCATGTACTCATCTAGAATTTTTTGTCAAATAACTGACCCCCAGATCCTAGGTTGACAAATCCATGGGTCAGTGTATTTTACCTTAACTCTTATCAAAAAAGGAACCACCCCTTTCTTTGAGGAAAGTGGTGAAAGGCAAGAGCTTACTCTGTCCCAGGAGAACATACAAGACACACCAAGCCACTCTACTCTTTCTGACATACCACCACTTCTGGCCTTTTTGAATGACTGGGTGGGAAAATAGCTGCAGTAGTGGTGACTCTTTGGTTCTGCCCTTCAAAGGAATGCAGAGACATTAACTCTTGCATTTACATCCTTCATGACACTTTCATGGTGATTTGTTTGTTTCTTTTGCCCCACCACCACTTGGTCACCTTCTCCGCCCCACACACACATCACACAGCTATAATTTACCACAGCTCCCTCCTCATCAATCCAGCCTTTAGAGTGAGTACAAAAAGTTATGCCTGCAAAAATTTTGCAAGTTCTTTGGCATCATTTTCCTTTGCTTCATCCTTTACACCCTTTGCTACTTGCCCTTAAATTTACCCTTAAGTTATCAATGGATCATATAAAAATCTATTATTTTGTCCCCAAGACCTGCCCTACACTTATACATGAGGTCAACTTATACACAATTATATATGGTAGGTACCAACAATGGTTGCACAAAATGTGCAACTTAATTTTTTTAAAAAAGTATAAAAATGTGGAAATGGCTCCCTTTCAATGGAGTTCTCTTGCCCTGAGATTCTCCACCTTTGTCCTGTTGGCTGGAAAAGAAGATCTATGGCCCTGGAATCTGACAGCCATACTTACCACTGAAAATGCTAGTTAGGACTGCCGGGACCTGTTTTGAAACTAAATTTGAATGGGCACATAATCCCCCTTGTTGACTTAGTAAGGCAGCAACAGCAGGAAGAAAAACAATTGGCATTTCTGAGGTTTTCTGTGATCCAGGTGTTTGAGAAATAGGCAACTCAAAGCTGATAACTTTTCCTTTGCATTTTCATTGCTGCTGCTTCATCCTGTCCATGCCAACTTTGTGCCATTGGCACAACAATTCCAGCACAGGTATAAGATCTCAGTCCTCCTGGATTGGGACCTGTGAGATCCAGGTACTTAGTCCCCCTTGAGTCATAAAATTCACTGACTGACCTTGCGTCAGTAACTGTCTCTCAGTCTGATTTCTCACACGGGTAAGGATAAAGTGGGTTGGAGAAAAGCCATGAATGATGGACCGAGCTCATCTAAGGAGAAACAGTATGCCTAATAAATAAATGAGAGCCACCATGGTGTAGTGGTTTGTTTGTTGAACTGTAACTCTGGAGCCCTGCTATGGAAGCCTACTAGGGCTGCATCCACACTGCAGAAATAATCCAGTTTGACATCACTTTATTTGTCATGGCTCAATGCTATAGAATTCTGGGAGCTCTAGTTTTATGGGATATTTAGCCTTCTCTCGTCAGAGAGTTGTGGTGCCACAACAAACCGCAGTTCCCAGAATTCCACAGCATTGAGGCATGGCAGTTTGACAGTGTTGTCAAACTGGATTATTTTTTGCAATGTGGATTCAACCTAACTCACAATGTCTTAGCCTCAGAGGAAGGCAAGGGCAATCCCTCTCTGAACGAAACTTGCCAAGAAAACCCCATGTTGATTAAAGTTACAGGAGGTCTGTCTTCTTTTGCACCTGACCAAGCCTAAAGAACAATACTAGAATATTGTACAGTCTGGCTCTTTTGCTTAGTACAAATGGGCCGAACATTCTTGTTTTGCTCACAAAATGATGGATGATTAGGAAGTTGTTTTTTTTAAAGCCTAAACTGTTATTTGGTAGCTGTATTTTTTGAAATGAAATCCTTGCAACAGGCACAGAAGACCTCATGAAAGTTATTTTTTTATTACAACTCATAACATAGCCAATAACTAAGCTGGCTGGGTGGAAATGCACTATGAGTTAGAGTAACATCTCCTGGCAGTTTCCAAAGAGGACTTTGGCAGTTTCCATTTCGTTGTGAAAGTGGAACTGGCAAACAGTAGGCAGCTAGCTAAAGATGAAGCAGTTCATCTCCCATAAATATACCATAGGAACTGAGACTTTATTGTAGGATTCTGATATCTTACATTTGTGTATCTGGATTATTAATAGAGGTACCATTGAAGTGAAAGAGAGATTCCAGCTGGTATACATTGATGCCACTGGACATCTAAAATTATACCGATTGTTGCCTAAACTTATTGCATCAGCTTCATGCTTCTGGTCTATATCTGTACCTAATTCAAATTGCTGTTCATTTAAACTTCAAATGGTTACAGAGCAGAATACTGGAAGGATTGTTCCTTCCCCTATGGTTCTGCCAGCCAAGTGAAGTTAGTGAAGAAAAGCCTTTTGTCACATCCCACCGCCTTCTGTTGGCCAATGAGTGGTAGCATAACAATCAAGCAAACCTACCTGCACCTTAATAGTTGTGTGGAACAAGGCTGCCAGCAATTGTCACTTGTCTGGAAAACACACACTTGTTAAAATGCCTTCTTCCACCTGACTGCTACAAGAATATACTGCCACCCTTGTTGGTGGGCATGCAAGACAGGACTTCTTGTACAGTTGATACCCAGAACTTGGAATTTCCTGCTCCTAGGAGATCCAGCTTGTGATATTTTGATGCAAATTTTGTTCAGACAGAGGACTCTGAGTATCATCAACCACATTGCATTTCATAGCTTGCTTGCTTGCTTTTCTTTTCTTTTCTTTCTTTTTCTCCCTAATGGCTTTTCTCTGGGAACAACAACAACAACAACAAAAAGACAGAAGAATTAGTAGGAAAACACAGGTAGATTACAAATGGGGAAAATGTTTATCATCAAGACCCCACTAAAATTCCATGAATGAGACAAGCCAATTGAAGAATAAACCTTTCATTTAGACACCTTTCATTCTAAAAAGCAAACACTTTGACAGTGCTAATTTTTGATGAGTCTATGGCCTTACTTGATATCTGGATCCCAATCTTCCAAATTGAGTGTGTCTGTGTGCTTGTGTGTGTTCATTGATGTTACACTGTGCTATAGGGAACTGCAATTTTTCTAGTTAGTGATAAAGGAAAATATGACTTGTAAAGAAAGAGAAAATGTTTGTGGTGGGCATACATCTTTGTTGATTTATGGATGGCTTTCTTGAGTCAGTGGCTTCCTCTAAAACCTAGTTTTTTTCTGGGGGGGGGGGGGAGGGAATCTACACACATTCTATCTTTTTTAGGGGGATGGGTATACATTCACAAAAGGCCAGAGTCTCTCAAGGATGTTAGATGCTGATCAATTAGACTCTTCTTTAATTTAAAACAGGCGACAGATAACGGGAACTGCTTATCACAGACCTATAGCAGACTAGGCCCTCCAGACATCAGTCGGGTTTTATCAGTGCAAATACGATTTGCTTGGAAACAAATATTTTGTAGTATGTGCTTGGAATCACACAGTCAAAATCCCATGAACTCAGAACTGATAAGAAGCTGGGGATCCCCCCCCCCCCCCCGCTTTCCTACAGAATGTAGTGTATTTATTCAGGGTCAATGGATCCCAAACACTTTGTTGTCCCAAATGGCTGCACTGCACAATCTGGGATGTTTACCCCCAGGACCTCTTTCAGTGTCCCAGCAGAAAGTGAGCTGTTACTTTCAGATAACTTGCAACTCAGTATTGTTAAATACTTGAACTCCAAGCTATAGGGTAGTCACATATCTTACTCTATAAAAGAGTAAAGTAAGAGCTGCCAGAGGACAGTTTTCTGTTGGAAGGCATTCTGTTTGAAGGGCTATCCAGCCTAAATTAGGGTTGCCAAATTGATTCTGGGATGGCACTTCTGTAACTGTAATCCTTAACAAAATTTTGAATTAGTCAACGTACCATAAAGTCCTGTTAAGAAACATGAAGCTCCCTCATATTCTAAGTCCCAGTTCTTAGCTGCAGCTCTCCTCTCCCAACATGGCTATTGTCTCACTGGGGAGAGTGGAGGGTGAAAGACGTTCTTCAACAAGAACAGACCTGTGTGCTCTTATGTGCCCTTTTTCTCTCCTATGATGAGCTATGTTTGGAGGGGATGGCTGCAGCTGAAAGTTGGGGTTTGGAAGGTTTGGGAGGTAACCTAGCAGATATTTGTAGTGAACAGGTGTGCTATAGACAGGAGGAAGAATGGCAGGTGGTTAAATCTTCTGGTGGCCCAGCATGATAGACTGTAGGGAACAATGGACTTAGAAATTTTACAGCAGACTATGGAATGGCCATATGTCTGAGTTTACAGAAGACGGTCCTATATTTGAAATGCTGCCAGAAGACAATCCTCTATTGGAAAGATCCATGCATGAATGTGCATTTATGTAGCCTGTTGACTTATGGTGACCTCATGAATTT
The DNA here is from genome assembly GCA_034509955.1 of Urosaurus nigricauda. Taxonomy (NCBI): domain Eukaryota; kingdom Metazoa; phylum Chordata; class Lepidosauria; order Squamata; family Phrynosomatidae; genus Urosaurus; species Urosaurus nigricauda. Next base: position 248,913,935 of record JAOEGL010000003.1, read on the forward strand.
CACAGGGTTTTCTGAGGAATATCCAAAGGTGGTTTTCCCAGTTCCTTCATTCTTACAGCTCATATTCATTGTTGATCTCCCATCCAAGTACTAACTAGGGCTGCTTAACTTCAAAGATCAGATAGGATCAGATCCCTTTAGGGTATTTAGGCCAGTGTGGCATACTGTATATAAGTAAAGGTTTTCCCTTGACATGAATGTCTAGTCATAACCAACTGTAAGGGGCAGTGCTTATCTCCCATTATGAAACCAAAGAGCCAGTATCATCTGAAGACAATAGGGTACAGGTTCCTGGCATGTGTCATGTGGCCAGCCTGACTGCACAGAACACTATACTCATGTATAAATTTAGAAATTTTTGTCAAAATACTGACCTTCAAAGCCTAGGTCATCTTATTCATGGTACAATGTAAGTATTGTACTTATCAAAAAAGGAACCATCCCCTTCTCTGAATAGAGTGATGAAAGATGAGAGCTTAGTCCATCCCAGGAGCACCTAAAAGAAGCACCTGCCTCCTCTATTCTCTCCACCGTGGTGCTGCTTCTGGACTTTTTGAATGCTTGGGTGGGAAATTGCCAGTGGTGGCAGCTCTTTGTCACTTTTCCTCAAGGGAGCACCAAGAGAAATCAGGCTTTGAAGGATTTGAATAAGACATTTGTCTATGTTTGTCAACTTTTTTGGTTAAAAATAATGCAAATGTTAATGTGACTTACCACATATTGTTCGTGTGGGAAGGACAGACAGTGCCTAGATGGGCAGTCTCCTTTCCATCTTGTTGCCAGTCTGTTGCACAAAGGCCATGTCAATAGGCAGCCTCAATGTCTCAGTTGATCACCCTGTTATTGTACTTGGATCTGGAAACTTTTCAAATAGAGGTGGTTCCCAATGTTGGTTCCTTGATGCTCTTTAGCATTGTCAGACTGAAAACTGGAGGAAGGTCCTGTGTAGAAGGGTTGTGTAGAAGAGCAGATTTCAGCAGGTGTTGCTTATCATGTCACCAGTTTTCACTCTGGCAATCCTTATGCTCTGTAACAAATCTGGGAATCCTTGGCCACTGGTTAGTCTGGTTGGAAGTTCAAGACCAACAATATCTGGAGACATAAATCTGGGAACCAAGAAAATAATAATAATAATAATAATAATAATAATAATAATTTTTTATTTCCTGCCTCTCCCTGTGGATCAAGGCGGGGTTACAGCACAAAAACCATACATCACAATTACAGAACAATCATAAAATCAATATACATTAAAATTATCAAGATTAAATCATCTAATAATATCAAATCTACAATCAATTAATTATTCAAACAGTTGCAATGAAATGGAGTCAGTGTTCTTAATGACCTTTATATAAGGTCTGGTGGATATGCCCTCCGGAAGAGATCCATCTTAGGCGCCTTCTTAAAGGCGTCTAAGGTGGTAATAAGACAAATCTCTTCTGGTAGTGCATTCCAAAGTTTCAGAGCGAAAGCAATATATGCTCTCTTGGAAGTTGTAATTAACCTGGTTTGTTGGTATTCAAGTAAATACTTCCCTGATGTTTTGAGACTGTGGCACGGATTGTGTAGGGAGAGGCGTTCCCATAAGTAGCTCAGGCCCAAGCCATGTAGGGCTTTAAAGGTGATGACCAACACCTTGTATTGCGCCCAGAAGATGATCAGCAGCCAGTGAAGAGATTTTAATATTGGCATTATGTGGTCAAATCTAGATGTTCCAGTGACCAGTCTGGCTGCCACATTCTGAACTAGTTTCAGCTTCCGAACTTGGTACAAGGGTAGCCCCATGTAGAACGCATTACAGAAATCTAAGTGAGAGATTACCAGTGCAAGTACCACTGCTTCAAGGTTTTTTTGTTCCAGGTATGGATGCAGTTGGTGTATCAACCGAAGTTGATACCAAGCACTCCTGGGCAGCCGCATCTATTTGAGATGACAATTGCAAAGATGTATCCGGGAGTACACCCAGACTGCGAACCTCATCTTTTAGGGGAAGTGTGACCCCGTCCAAGACTGGTTGACAAATCTCTACCCCTAGGCCTAGAGAACCTATCACCAGTACCTCCGTTTTCTCTGGATTCAATCTGATTTTGTTTTCCCTCATCCAGCCTATTACTGATCCAAGGCAGGCATCCAGAGGAGAGATGTCATCCTTAGTTGCTGCAGCAGTCGGAGACATAGAGAAATATATTTGGGTGTTATCAGCATATTGATAACACCGCGCCCCATGTCTCCAGATGATCTCTCCCAGCGGCTTTATGTAAATGTTGAAGAGCAAATAGAAACCCTTTAAAGAAAGATCTGACCTCTCATAGCCTTTCCTGTGTAGGACTCTATAGGATAACCAACATATGGGCACCCTATCAGGATATATACTTTGTTTTATGCTCTGTGGCACCTACAAAAGGGTAGTAAGAAGTATTTCTTTTGCCATAGGTTTGTGGGTTTCAATCGGATCAAAGAGTGCATTACAATTACTTAGTTTCAAGGATACAAAGATTCATGGGTTTAAGACAATACTGAATTTCTTGGCCAACTGCTTGATCAAGATCTTGGCCTTATCAAGGATGATGCAATTCATTTCCCTTTTGGAATGCTAACTCCATAAAGCCAATCAGAGTTTGTGAATTTAGTGACACTGAAGCATTTTGTCTGGTTTCACATTTTGTCCCAGAATTTTCCTCTGTAGCCCAAAGTCACTGAAGTCTAATCTCTAATGAGGATGAGGAACTTTCTGTCTAAGCACACCAAAGTCTCTTACTTTCTAGAATTGCTGCCACATAATCAAGAGGATTATTACAGGCTTACATCCTTCCCCTGCGGCAATTGTTTGATTATTATAATGCAGTAGGCTATTTTAATTATCCCAAAACACACCATGACTAGACCAGAAATACCACCGAAAACAAATTATATGCCATTTAATCAGAAACCCCTTAGCTGTGTGTATTGTTGTCATCCCCTCCCATTCTGTGCATGTCTCTGTAAGTAATCCAAACTGGTCTGTTCCTAACCATTAGAACAGAAAGCAAATACTCGGTATGTAGTCATTATGCAGATAGCATTGATTCTAACTCTGTGGTTATAAAATTGCTTTTAGTAAATGAGACAAAACATTAAAGAACAGTAAAAAAAATGCCACAACATCCTGTTGTAAATACAAATTGAGCATTCCTAATCAGGAAACCCAAAAACTTCCAAAACCTGGAACTTTTTGCTGCCAGCAGCCTGTTTCTGCCTTTTAAGAGATGGCTACAGAGCCTCTTAGTCTCCTTGTTTGTCTCTCAGATCCTCAGTCTCTCTTCAGCCTCACATTTTGTACACAGCACAAGAAGCAAACAAATGGGATGTGAGGTTGGAGAGAGACAGAGGATCTGTGAAATGGCAGGAATCCAAGCACAGTGCTCAACACAAATCCACACTCTCACCATTTCACAGATCTTTGTGTCTCCCCCCAGCATAGCAAATACTATGTACTATGCTACTTGTGTATTCCAAAATCCAAATAAATAAATAAATGTACAGTTCTGGAATGCTTCTGGTCCCAAGCATTTCATATAAAGAATACTCAATGTGTATCTCATTTTTTTACTTCTGCATTATACTTTTAATAAAGCAAAAAGCACAATTGGTTAATATCTATGTAAAGCACAACACATAGAAAGAAGTCAAAGACAATACTCTTGGATGCTCAAGAGAAGAAAAACTACCAAACATTAGAGGTGGGTAATACTCTTTCTTAAGACCACTAAAGTGTTACAAAAGAGGAACTTAACTGATGTGAACTTTTAAGTTCTCCTGAACTCAAGTTCTCATGCAGGATGGTATAAAAATTACAGGAAACAAGAAAAACAAAACAGGAAGTACTAAAAACTAGCTTTGTGAATTGATAAGTCTGTCTCTCTGCAGCTACAAAATCTGCATGCTCAAAGAGAGAGAAAGGTGTTAAATAGCCACTTTTGGTTTGCTTGGATGTACAGTTTATGGTTTCTCACTTGGCAGAGAGGCAGCTTGACTTTGAGATTAGCTTTTTGTTTTTTGAAACTCACAGATGCCTTAGTAAATTCTCTGGATTCTGAGTGATTGGGCTTCCACTTAATTTAGCAAGTGACAAAGAAGTGGTGTCACTGGCCAGGTGCGGTGGGTGCAGACTGCACAAGGTAACACCACAGAAGACAACTGGTGGGGCCCTCCTCCCACTGTGGTGGGGTGCCGGTGCCAGCAGTCACCCCTTCTTCTTCACTGTTATGGTTCTCTCCCTGAGGAAGAAGCCAAAGCAGTGGAAGAAGAGGGAAGCCCAACTTTCCTAACTTTGCCTGGCCCCCTCCTCATGAGGAAACATACAGAAATCAAGGGCAGGCAGGCCCTCCTGGCTTCATCTCTGTGTGGCTCCCTCCTCACAAGGAAACTGCACAGAAGCAAAGGAGGGGTGAACCCCCTCATTTCTCTCACTTGCCCTGGCACTGCTCAACCATACGATTGAATGGAAAGTCCATTTCTCTGGCAGCCCACAATGGGTGATGCCAAGCCTGGAAATGCCACTGCCCCCAGCCTGCCTTAAGAGCCAGCAGACAGACCAACAAAGGAGGCCTAGTCAGTTTACCATTGGGGCAAAGGAGGAGGATGCTTTCATCCCCATTCCACCAGTGAGTGAGACTGCAATAATCTGAAGTCCTGTTGCAAATCCTTATCATAGCCTTGTTAGCTTGTAGGAGGGATGTTTAGAAATGTCATCACAATACTTTTCTGTTGTAGATCATCACCTGGATCACAAAGTGGCCTTTTGCACAGAGAAGCATGTTCTCATTGCAGTGAGGTTGTAAATATTTCCTTATTCTTCCTTGTACACAAGAACACCAGAATAATTAAAAATAAAAAGGTTTCTCACTGCTGGACAAGACTGGGGGCTTTTGTGCATTTTCCAATGATCTTTCACATTTCATCACAAAGGCAAGGGGATAGGAATGCTAAGGACTCATTCAAGTAATATTCATGATCACATTTATCTGGAAAAGATTTTAAGCCTGCTACACATTAGTCTGTTGTTACACTAATGCTGGTTCCTACATAGGTGCAGAAATACAAAACCTGAATATTTTATATGTATTCTTTTTGGTGCCTTTTCATCTGAAATGTACTCTTCCTTATTTACTGCCTGCTTTGAGTGGTTAGGAATGTCTTATTTCATGGATCCTTTATACTATGCTGCAATTGCTCATAGAGCAGCAGGTGCTTTAGTTAATGAGGGCTGGTTGTGGTGGGGAAAACAGCATGTGGTCTTTACTTATAAAGGCTTTATATTCATAATTATATGTATGAATTCAATGTAGGAAACACGACAGATTACAACTACAGTTTCAGTTCATAACAAAAATAAGGATAGCAGCACAAGAAATGCAGAAGATGATATACAACAAGTGGTTCTCAAAAGTTTGGTTCTCCAGATGCTTTGGAATTTCCAGAATGCTTCACCACTGGCCATGTTATCTGGGGCTCTCCTAGGAATATAATGCTGTAATTGTGTAGTGTGAAAGCACCCTTGGAGGGTCAAAGGTTGTGAACCACCACCACTTATAGCAAGATTGAAGAACTATTCCTCTCCATTGGTTGTGCTGTCTAGGCTGATGGGAACTGAAGCCCAGAAACCTCTGGTCAAATGTTCTGCAATCCTGATTTATATATGACCAGCATGGTTATTTATTTGTTGTTGCTACTTCCTTTAGATTAATTATAATTAGACTGGATGACCCTTGTGATCTTTTCCAACTCTATGATATGCCCCTTTATCCTACTTCTTTTTTACCAGGTGTTGAAAGGTGCTACCAAAACATCCAGTGCCATCAAACAAGAGGACTACCACAAATCTCACTGCAATCACCAAAGATAAGGGCTTTCCCACCTCAGCCATCCATGCAAGGACCTCCTTCTATACCACTGTTGTGGCCACCAGCTGTGGGGACCTACTAGACATCCTCAAGTTTCTTGTATGGGATATTATACAACGTCTCTTCCCATTGGAACCAACTCTCTTGGTTCTCTGCTGCCACCACAGAGATTGTGTCTGAACTCAATCTTTATATGTCTAGGATTCATGGAGGCTAAGAGCATATGATACAAAAACAATACTCTGTTAACAGAAATTTAATGTAACAAAATATTAATAATATAATACATTCAAAACAAATGTTTTACTCTCACTCACACTCTGCTTCTAGCTAACTCATGGTGCATCTATACTGTAGTAATAGTGAAGTTTTGGCCCCATTTTAACTGTCATTGCTCCACCCTCCAAAATCCTGGGATTTGTAGGTATATGAGGCTTCAGTGCTCTTTGGCAGAGAAGTTAAAGATCTTGTAAAGCTACAGACTTCAGGATTCCATAGGACAGAGCTACAGCAATTAAAGTGGAGTTAAATTGCATTATTTCTACAGTGTGAATGTCCCCTCAGACTCTTAAACCCACTCATTAATTCTTTAACCTGACTGACTTTCTCAACCCTAATCCACACTCATGCCCTCACTCATTTCAGCACACCACAATTCTGTTTAACTATGCAAGCAGTCATTCACAAGCTTTATACCACAAATCCCCTCAGACATCCCACCAAACACCACTCACTTCCAGCATTCCATTCTCTCACCCACTACTGCTAGATTCCTACTCTGTTACCATAAAATCCAATGCATAAAACATTTTTTTCATGAAAAGTCCATGACATACAGCACCTTCCTGCTGTCTTTCTGAAGGCAAGTTAAGGTTTTGTTTTGTTTTGTTTTAATTGTCAGGCCCTTGAAGACTGACTATTTAAAGGAAGCTAAGTCTTTCAGAACTGTGCTGTGCTGTCTGTGTTGTGTTTGTTTGTGGTTTTTAATAGCTATATTTTAAAACTTGTTTTTAATTGTATAGAGAGTTTAGTGATATCTTTAACTTTTGTATTTGGCATATTGTTAAGTTATGTTTCTTTTAATTATTGTAACTGCCTTGAGTCCCCCATTGAAAACTACAGAGGGCTTCTGTGCTTTTAATGGTTGTGCAGAAAAAGGAATTTTAGCAGGTTCTGCTTTTCAGTAACCAGGCAACAAGCAACACATGCTAAAATTCCTTCTTGGTGGTGTCTGTGAAGGTGCCTGAAAGAGGATGCCAGGGGGTGGTGGTGTCCTGCCCTGTCCTTTCACCTGCTGTTATCTCACTTGCGTCCCCCCCATTCCTGTCTATGTGGCCACCCAGCGGCAGGACAACCAGACCCAGAAAGGGTAGCCAAGCAGGCTACATTGCCTTCCTTCCCCTTCCCACCCGCTATCTCAAATGGCCACCCACCTGCCACCCATCCAGATGGCCACTCAGGGCTACCAAGGTCCAAGTAGGGAGCTGGGAAAGGGAGGCAGCTGGAAAGGATAGAAGGGGCATGCACTGCCCCTCCTTCTGGGTGCTTTGGCTCTGCTGTCCGAGTAAGCTACGGCACCAAAGAAAGTGGGACTGGTGCTTACTCATTCACTCACCCTTCCTCTTCTGATGTCTTTGCTCCTTCATCTGAACAAGCCATGGCACCAGAGAAGGTGAGGGGGTGCTTGTTCATGCTCTCACTTCTCTTCCTGTGGCTTGGCTCCTTTGTTTGAGTGAGCCATGGCACCATAGAAGGTGAGAGGAGTGCACACATGCTTGGCCTCCTTCTCCAGTGCTTTGCCTCACTTGTCCTAGCAAGCCATGGCAACAGAGAAGGCAGGAGGGGCATTTTGTGCATGCTCACCTCTCTGCCTCTGATGCCTTGTCTCTATTGCTCACAGCAACAGTGAAGGTGAGGGTGTGAGAAGGACCCAATTAGGTGTCACCCCTCCTCAAGAGGTAACACTCGCTGTATTCCACACCCTTGCACCCCACTAGTGATGCCACTGCTTCCACGCAATCATTACAGGTACAGGACCCATCTCCAGTTTTCATCATGGCAAGACAACAAATCAATTATGTCACTCTCCCATTCTTAGCAGATTAATCTTCCAATTAGATTATCCCTCACAACAAGGCCTCAGCATAGGTTAAACTGGCAGAACCACTTGGTGAGTTTTATGCTTAAGCAGATGTCCTCCTGGTCTAACTACCGCAGTCTCCTGTATGGCTCTGTCTCATCTGGGCAGCATTTAGGTCAAGTATCTCATTTGGTGAATGCCTTTCCAAGGATGATGCCTGGAAAAGAGTAAAATGTATGAAGTCTTCTGCTAATTAGGCCTCAATAAACAGAGCACCAGAGATCATATTCCTGGGAGCTAGAGGTCTCTTGCTTGGCAAGGAGTTTACTGACATTGCACTGTGCATATTCTTTTTCCTAGCTCCAAAAATAATTCAGTTAACTTATTAAACATTTTACTTGTCTTTTTTAAAAAAAAAAATTGGTCACGTTGTCAGTTTTGACACTCGTTGTATATCAAGTCACCCCAATTATTTCTGGAAGAATTCTTCTTCAATGATATCCCATGGATAACTGCCAGATTTCTTTATGAAACCAATTTAAAGCATTTTCAATCTTGACTTCATTTAATTGCAACTACAAGCCTTTGCCACTAGATGGCCTCTCTTACCAAGTCTATTTCTTTGCTTTAATTTTTGAAGCCTGATTAGTGATTATATAAGTACTACAAGCCAATGATACAGTTCATTACGAAAGAAAATCAAAATGAGGGAAAGAAATGGCCTTGAAGAAAACATCTAAGGTCAAAAAGAAAGATAAAAACAACAAATTGATAAAGACTATTCAAATGAAAAAATTTAAGAAGTGAGCACATCATTCCAAAGGCTGGCATGAAAATTGGGAGGAGGAATGCTGCCCAAATTATTATTGATATACTCAATAAATGATAACCCTGTAAAAGCATCCAGTCATTTGTAAATTAAAGATAAACTCCCTGAACTCTTTCCACATTCCCAGCTCCTTGAATGCCACTCAGATTTTATCAATTCCTCTCTGACTAGGGGCCTTAATTCCATTTCTGACTGCCTTAACTTATGTCAAGAGCTGTAAACATGCTGCAGAAACAATGCAGGCTAACACAGCTTTAACTGTCAAAACTCAATGCTATGGAATTGTAGGAACTGTAGTTTGTTGTGGCACCAGAGCTCTCTAACAGAGAAGGCTAAATATCTCACAAAACTCCAGTTCCTAGAATCCCAAGGCACTTAGCTATAGCAGTTAGTGGTATCAACCTAGATTATTTCTGCAGTGCAGATGCAAAAATGCCTCCTCTGGAATTTTCGGGTTTGTAGTTTAGTGAGGCATAAAAGGTCTCTGGATGAGAATTTTAAATTCCCCCACCACAGCAAATCCCAGGATTCCACAAGAGGCAGATGAGTGGAATAATACTGGAGATCATTGCATTGCCTTTTTCCCAATCTAGGCACGAGCTGAAACTGAGCTGGGAAGATGCCCAGATCATTACCATCCTGTCCCCAATTGAAATTGTTCCCATGATAGAAAAGAAGCATTTTTAGCCAGGGACAGGAGTAGGATGGAATGGCAATGATCTGGGCATGCAGCTGCGTGGTAGCACATGTTCCCAGACCGGTCTCAGCCCATGCTTAGATTGGGAAAAAGTCGGTAGTGTGATAATCTCCAGTGCTATAGTGTAGTGTGATATTGTCCTAAACATATGAACCTCTAAAGTGTAGCCTTGTCCACTTCAGGCCATCTTCAGAACATTATTTGAATTATGATTGTTTGGTTTGACCCTGTCTTGCCCAGCTTCTCACTTCACATCCAGTAACAGGTGAGCACCAAGGCAGGGCATGCTTGCTCCCTTGGTGCTGCTGCATTATTCTCTTAATGAGGAAAACAGTCAATGGCACTGGGGAGCAACTGGAGGTGCACCCTGTCACCGAGTGCAGGCTGCACCCCCTGCACAGAGTCCACTGTTTTGGACTCTGAAAGGAAAGCAAGGTACACTGCAACAGTGAATACATCCTTGTTTTGTCCCTCCTCTGTGCGGAGACCAGTCACTTCCTCATCTTCTGAATTCCTCATCTTCTGAATCTCACAATTTGCCAGGGACAAAAGGAGGACATGGAACTACCTTCACCTCCTTGATGTAGGATCTCAGGATCAGCCATTCTGAAGAGTTTCTTGAACATAATTGTTTAGGAAAGAATATTACTATCCACTGCTATTTTGTTGCGAATGGATTTTTCACGTATCAGAATCATGCAGAGGCAACAGATTAGTAGCAAAAATGAGGTTGTCTCTGTGCATGTGTATTTGATCACTTTCTCATTGAATCATTTGGCTTGAATTCTATTAGTAGCTTCAACCTACATTATGTCAGTTGTTGGAAGTTGAGACAACACTTATGCAAACTTCACTGATTTAGGAGTTGTGACTGATGATAGAATTTGGGCATGACTCTTTTAGTATTCACAGTGTGAATGAGAATACTGAAAGTGGATTGTATATGATCATTGAACAGCACTACTTTAATAAATGTTTCAATATACTCAGAGCACTGCATGTGGATAAAAACATTTATTTGCTAATGAAAAACTCTGAAATAATGGTATAAATGTCTTTAGGTATAAGAGTTTATTCATAAGTGATACTTCAAAAGTGCATTGGCGGCTGCTGTCTTCTACTTCCTTGCATCATGGATGAATGCCATTAAAGAGGGCAAGAATTCAGAAGAATTCTGTACACAGGAGCCAATGTAGCTGAATGCCAATTAACCCAGATGCAGGTTCAAGAAACTTTTAATGCCAAAAGTCCAAGTGTCCAAGAGGCTACTTGTTGAACTATTTTGACTTTATATGTGAATGTTGTTAATACATAATTTTAAAAAAGCAGAGATGTAGCACTGTGGGTAAGGAAACAAGCTGAGCAGCACACAAGCTGTATTCTTACCAAAGGATAGTGGAACTTCTCATAGTCTCTTATATGATTGCCAGAAAACTGGAGAGGGCTCCTGTACCTTTAAAAGTTGTGTGGAAGAAGGACAAGTATTGAAATAACTTAAAGGCACCAGATTGTTATAGGGCAGAAAATGTTAATTGGCAACTCTTCATCCTTCATCCAACAAACTTCTCACAATCAACCATGCTATCCTTCTGCGTTGCCTCTCTGGGATGAGGCTTGGAGGTACTGTTTTACAGTGGGTGTTCTTTCTTGGAGAGGTGCTCTCAGAAGATGGTGCTGGGGGACTCCTGTTCAACTCCTTGGCTATTTGCTTGTAGGCTCCCTCCAGCTTCAGTCTTGTCCCCTATACTATTTAACAACTACAGTACATGAAATTGGTGGGAGAGGCTGTCTGGAGTTCTGGAATAAAGTCTCCTTTGTATGATAATGATATCCAGCTCTCTCTCTCCTTTCCACCTAATTCCAAGGAAGCAGTTCCTGTCCTAAACTAGTGTCTGGCAGCTGTAACGGACTTGGTGAGGGCAAACAAACTGAAGCTTAATCCAGGCAAGAGAGAGGTGCTCCTGGTCAGTTGAATGACACATCTGGGAATAGGGATTCAGCCTGTTAGATGGCATTACACTCTCTCTGAAAATTCAGGTTCATAGTTTTGGGGTACTTCTGGATCCATCTCTGAGCCTGGACACTCAGTTTTTGGTGGTGACCAGGAGTGCATTTGCATAGTTAAAACTAGTGCACCAACCTTGCTCATTCCTCAGAAATCATATCTGGCCACAGTAGTACATGAATCCCATTTGTACTACTGTAATATGCACATGGGGCTACCTTTGCAAACTGCTTAGAAACTCCTGGTAGCCCAAAGAACTGCAACCAGGAGTTGGCTACAGAGAGCACACAGCTCCCTTGTTACAACAGCTCCACTGGCTGCTAATCCATTTCCAGGCACAATTCAAAGTGCTGGTTTTGATAATGCCACATACAGCATGGGCCCAGGTTATTTGAAGGATTGTGGGGCTCGACAGACCACCCCTAAGGGGCTGCTTCCAGCTGCCCTCTTTCCTAACCAGATTGGGGCCGCAGGAACATCATGCCATGGCCCTGATCTGGCCTTTTGAGGGCACAAAAAGGAGCCACAAAAAGCAGTTCCTTTTTGTACCCTCGAAAGGGCACCATAGCCGTGGCGAGGCAGCTATATGGTACTCCTTTGGTGCTGTGTTATCTGGACGCTGCATGCCATGTGGAGCAGCGTGCCGCATCAGGGTGCCCTGAGGGAGTGGAGTCAGGTGTGTGTCATGAGGGTGCTATGCCCTAACTCTGCCCCCATGCTGGCCTTTAAGGCCAATCTGTAAAGGGCCTGTATCTCCTTTTACAAGCCCACTAAATTGTTGAGATCATCTGGAGAGACCCTTCTCTCTGTCCTATCACCCTCTGAGGCTTATTTGATGGGAGCAAGAGAGAGGGTCTTCTCCATGGCTGCTCACAGGCTCTGGAAATCTCTCCCTGGAGAGGCCACGATGGTCCCATCCCTGCTCTCCTTTCAGTGGCAGATAAAAACATTCTTGTGTCATCAGGCTTTTTCATACTGACATGACCTGGGTTTCAGATGCTGTGTAATTCAAAATTGAAGGTTTCTTGTATAACAAGAAAAGTTACTCATAAGCCCAACATGCCATCCAAAAATGCTGATTCTGGCGAGGCTAGGAAATATATGCTTACATGTAATTAATGCAGTTAAGACTTGCTTAAGAATTGCTAAAGGTCCTTAAATGCTGGCATTTAAGGAGCCATTCTGTCCCCCATGCTCTTTAACATTTACATGAAACTGCTGGGAGAGATCATCCGGAGGCATGGGGCGCGGTGTTATCAGTACGCTGATGACACCCAAATAGTCTTCTCTATGTCTCCGACTGATGCAGTGACCAGGGATGGCGTCGCTCCTCTCGTGGCCTGTCTGGAATCGGTAATGGACTGGATGAGGGAAAACAGACTCAGCCTGAATCCAGAGAAAACGGAAGTACTCGTGATAGGTTCCCCTGGCCCAGGGATGGAGGTGGTTCCACCTGTCTTGAACGGGGTCACGCTCCCCGTGAAGGACTCTGTACGCAGTCTGGGGGTGCTCCTTGATTCGTCGCTCCATCTGACTTCTCAGGTGGATGCGACGGTCAGGAGCACCTGTTATCAGCTTCGGCTGATACGCCAGCTGCGTCCCTACCTGGACCGGAGGGACCTTGAAACAGTAGTACATGCCCTGGTAACCTCTCGATTGGACTTCTGCAATGCGCTCTACATTGGGCAGCCTTTGTATCGCACTCGGAAGCTTCAACTAGTGCAAAATATGGCAGCACGGGTGGTCACTGGTGCTCCCAGGACCGCCCATATAACACCAATTTTGAAAGATCTACATTGGCTGCCTATCCGCTTCCGGGCTCAGTACAAAGTGCTGGTTATTACCTATAAAGCCCTAAATGGCTTGGGCCCAGAGCACCTGAAGGACCGTCTCTCCTCACACAATCCGCCCCGCACACTTCGATCGACTGGGCAACAACTTCTAAGAGTTCCAGAGGCTAGATTATCGTCAACAGCAAAAAGGGCGTTTTCCATTTTGGCCCCTAGCCTCTGGAACTCACTGCCCACGGAGCTTCGTTTAGCCGCCTCTCTTAATTTGTTTAAGAAAGGGCTAAAGACATTTTTGTTTGAGCAAGCCTACCAATGATTTCCTCTCCTATGTTATCTTATTATTCCCTCATCATGATCGGACTGGATGTTCCATTAAGCCCTGGCGGACATTGTACCCTACCTTCTATTTTTACTGTGTTTGAATGTTTTAATTTTTATATATATGCTTTTAACTGTTTAACTGTACACCGCCCTGATCTTCGGAAGGGCGGTATAAAAATAAAATTTATTATTATTATTATTATTATTACACAGAAGCCTGTTAGAGTTGTAAAATTCCTCAAGCAAATGAAATTGACTTAGATAACTGGTTAAGTGTAAAACAGCTAAACATATTATAAGGGACAAGATTGTGAATATGTAAAAGCCTCTAAGAATTTTCTATATAATGACTTATACAGATGTATTATGTCCTATAATGACTATGGAAAATTGTGTGATTAGGGAGAATCTGATTATGAAGGCACAAGGATAATGTTACATATTAACTAGTTTAGAAGACTGATGTTCTTACAAGTATTACTTATTGCCAAGCCCCTTCAAGAGCTGAATAGTGAGATAGTCCCTATGAATATGATGCGATGGCTTAATATAATTAATGTAAAATATAAAGATGCAACAAAATGAAATAATGCCTTACATATAATGTTATGGAATATAACAAAGTTGAAGTGCCCAGAAAATACAATGTCTGTGACACTCTCTGAACGGAGTGTGTGTGTGTGTGTGCAGGTGTGTAAATTAATGCTTACAACAATAACCTAAACACTACAAAAAGAGTGTGTTCATTCCTATAGAAATATTCTGGATCTCCAAGACTTGAAATTAAGTGCAGTGTTTGTATTAATCTGACCTGTTTGTTTAACCATCATAAGTTGGGTGATCAGGTGTTCATAAAGATGAACCCAGACTAAATATAAAATTAGTTGACATGTGAGAGGCAGGTGTGGGGAAAACCCTCCTGCTTCAAGATCCTGACTGATCTTGGAAGCTAAGCTGGGCCAGCCCAGTTTAGTAATTGGATGGGAGACCACCAATGAATACCAGGCACTGGGGACTATATTTCAGAAGAAGAAACTGGCAAAACCCTGTATGCCTGTTCCTTGCCCTAGAAAATCCTATGAAATTTATGGGGTCACCAAAAATCACCAAAAATCAGCAGATGACTTGAAGGCACATACACACACATAGGACTTTATCACAAGGGGAAAATCAGGGGAAAGTGGGGGTTTAAACAGACATTATCCTGTGAAAATCATGTAATTGTCATGAAGATTTTCACACGATGTCGTGATTAAAGAGGACAATAACCAAGCAATAACCAGCAACAAATCATTCAGGGGGAAATCCTGTGAATGATTTGTTGCTGGCTATTACCTGATTATTGCTGGGATAAATCCTCTTTAATCACGACGTTATGGGATGATGTCTATTTAAACCCCCATTTTCCCCTGTGTGATAAAGTTCATAGAAGAAGGGCAACCTGTTTGCATGGGAAGCAACACCTACTGAAGTTCCCTTTTCTGCAGAGCCACTGACCCCAGTTTTCACTCTGGTAACCTTAGTCACACATGCATTAGTGACACCCAGATGAGACTACTGTAATGTGTGCTGGGTAGGACTGACCTTGAAGAAGCTTTGAAAACATCCACTGATACAGCATGCAGCCACTCAGGGTCTAATTGAAGTTAGGCTGATAAAACATAGCATTACAAATACTTCACCTGTAGGGCTGGTTGTCATTCAAGGTGCTAGATAGAATGAAGTCCAGTTGCTATGGCAACAGGGAATGCTATCTTGCTATTTCTACCTTCCCCATCACCCTATTTGCTTAAATTAGATGTCTGGCATGCCACTGCAGTGCTTCCTCCACTAAGCGCTGTGACTTCTGTTATAACAGAATGGTCTGAGCATGTTCATTATGCACACAGGCTCAGAATGTTCCCCTACTCTAAACTTAGTCTGATGGCAGTGAGGAAGAGTGGTGAAGAGGACCACTTACTCACTCTCTACATAGTTAGCCCTGATTTGTCTCCATAAAGTCAATCAAGGTCATAAAATTATCATCAAGTGGGAAGATTATAATTGAATATTGAATAGCAGCCCAAATACCAGATGTTTGATCATAGAAGCTAGGCAGGGTCAGCCTTGGTTAGTTCTTAGATGGGAGACTGCCAAGAAATACCAGGTGCTGTGGGCTATATTTCAAAGAAAGGACCTGAGGAAACCACCTCTGGGTATTTTTTTGCTAAGGAAACCCCTATGAAATTGATGGCAGTTGCACATATACACACACATGCTGTTGAATATATTCTATGATGATTTTGATAATGAAATAAAATGTGTGCATAAGATCTGAAGCTGCAGTGGTACCAGAGATTCCAATGATCAGTGTACATGGGAATTTAGAGCCCATGTGCATGTTGGAACATGGCAAAATAGATCAATAATGGTCCTTTCTGTGGTACCCTCTGTGGCTTTCAGCTTCCTCAAGCCCTTCCTGGAGGCCCTCAGAATATCAGAAAGTAGACAAGATTTATGCTTTATACTTTAAACCATGTAGATGTTCATACTATCATTTTTACTTTGCTTTCATTAGTAGGCACAAAGGAATGTTTAAGGCCTAAATCTGATTGTTAGTCCCAACTAGTGTAGTTCCATTGAATCAATGGGAACAATGCATGTCAGCACTTATGTAAGTTCTGTTGATTCAATGAATCTCTGCTCTTGGACTAATAAAGGTATTCAGGCTTTGTGAGAAAGGCTATTTAAAATCACAAACTTGCAATGGATAAAGCAACTTCTTTTAATGTCTAGCATACATGAAATCAATTCTTTTCATCTCAGTCCACTTCTGGGAATAAGAGAGTGTAGTTTAATCAGCAGCCTATTCGATAATAGGATGATGTGAGCTAAAGACTACAGGAAGATTTTTAAAATGCCCACTAGATGGTAGCAGTTTTCATTAGTCCAAAGATTGTTCTTTCCAAAAGAAACACACATAATATTATTCCAGTATTTGAATAAAGAGTCTGCTTAGAACAGACACATCACAAATATCTTGTTGGAATTTAATTTAGTCAAGATTTTCTAGGTTAATTTGTGACACCAACCAGTATGAGGGCCAAAAATTTCAGGGAAGCAAGAGGTGTGACACAAATCTACAAGCTAGATGCACAACTGTGGTGTACATAAAAAAGTACTTTAATTTCAAATGAGTTGTTCTATTGTACTGAACTTTTAAGTTGATATGCACACTGCTGTGAAAACTTTCTCTGGAATGAACGGTGGAGTCACTAGGGTTGGTTTCACCCAGTGAGGTAACTCATGTTGGCACCAGCCTCCATTGATCTCCTCCCATACCACACCATACAGAGTCATCATCATCATCATCATCATCATCATCATCATCATCATCATCGTCATTGTTGTTGTTATTTTAAAAATTGTACCAATGTTACTCATACATCATAATTCCCATATAATTGCAATAGTTGTGACATATACAACTAGCAAAATTAAAATTATAGCTTTAAATTACAATATCATACACACAGCCAAAATGTATTTACATGTACATCGATTCATGTGGTTGAAGCGAAAATTTGGTAAGATATTATATTTTAAAGAAAATTTTAAAAGAATAGTTTTTTAAAACCTAGATTTAAAAAAATAATTTTATTTTATTTTATTTTTTTGAAAACCCAAAAAACTCAGGTCTCTCCTTTCTTCTCTCATTGAACTTTGCCCCATTCACACCATCTCCAATGTTTTAAAGGGATGCAGACAAATACCACAGCCCTTCTGCCAAAATGCAGATGTTCGGAGAGCATCCCTTAAGGTGTCACCTGGTATGGCTCACACTCTTCCAGTGACATCCCTGGGTGATCATCTCACTGTGGCCTCAGCCTCATGGGAGGAGAAGGAGGAGCATCTCTACTTTAACAGACTAGTTGACCTGTTCTTCTAATTTTTCACCAGTTCCTTTGCCTCTGAGAGAAGCTCCTGAATATCTCTCAGTTGGCCCAGAATGGCTACAGAAGGCATGTGATAGGGAGTCAGAGAAGCCGCTGGGTACAGGTCAAAGTGTAAAGTTAGGTGGGAGGCTGAGGAAAATACTGGCCATGGGAGGCAGTGACTATGTGTTCTTCTCTTCCCACAAAACTTGAGAAATCTTGAGGGAATGAGCAAACATTCAGGGCCCAACAAAAGTTTTCATGGGACTTGAAGACATTCTTGTCATCCTGGGGGTGGCTTCCATCTCAATGTGATGGTGAGTTTGCTCTGTGCTTAGTGTGCTGAGTTCCTTCAAAAATAGGGTTTGGAATCTTGGATATTTCCTTTAAAACTCAAAAAGTAGATGCACCATGCATATAGAAACCATCAAATGTCACCGGGGTCATGGCTCCTTGTCTTATACTGCAGCACCTGATAGCTAGTGAGAATAATTTTTATATATTGTTTGCAAAACAAAGAGCACATTTCAGAAAACAGGAAAATGTCCAGAAAATACAATTCATTTAGTGATAAAGTTATGCTTTACAGTGCAGATAACAGAAAGTGCATTGTGCTTTTAAAGGTCATTGTTGTTTGGTATTTTATTCTGCTTGAACAGCAAGCATTTGTATGTCATTTCTGCCTTGGAAGATAAATAAAAAAGCATGGTAAGTTAAATAAGTACCCTAGGGGCTTATCACATTCACTTTTTGGTCCGTTCTGCGTATGGGGTGGGGATGCATGTGAGTGAGAGAAAATGGATTTTATCGCACGCTAAAATGTTGGCAAGCTGGACTATCACCCATCCCTGAGCCAGGCTCAGCCACCCAATTTTCCTCCACTGATAGCTTTCCGAAAGAGAAAAATCACATGGCTGAGCCTGGCTTAGGGATGGATGATGATTGGCCAATGGCATGGTGTAATGACTGAGGCCCTCAGTCATTTGAGGGCCTATCCTAGACAACAAGGGGTTAATCTGGGGGGAGGTACATACTAATGAGACTGGGAGTTTTGAGAAATTTCCATGTGAGATCTTTAAAAGGACTCAGAGCCCATGTGGTCTTGTCTTCTTTGTTTTGGGATGCCCAGCTGTTAATCTGCAGGCAGGGATGTGGGCTGAGCTAGGCAAGGGGCCAGCTCCCAACATCCAGATCCATCAAGAACTGCAATTCCCATCTCTGTGTGAGTAACTTAGAAATGTGGTAGTTAGTGTTATTAGGCCCTTTTTATTATGTTTATCTTTGGCTTGCCTGAAATGAATGTCTTGCAACTATGCTTCTGTACCTGCAAGACAAGAAGGCCTTGCATGAACGATACCTATGTTGCTCTGTTCCCTTTAGTAGAATAAATACTTCCTTTAAAAGTGCCTGCTGACCTTCTACTCCTTTCACACGTACCTTGAGTTCAGTTATGCTTGCTTAGAGAGAACTAGAACTCATCTAGTGGGTCCCAGTGTACATTAGGGGAAAAGCTTGGAATTTACTGGGTGGTGGCAGTGATGCTTGTCTAGAGGATTTCAGGGATCTCACTCCACTCAGCAGGGAGTAGGAGCAGGGACCCAGGAGACTCTAGGGGAGTCTAAAGGGATCCGCTGGGGCTAAGGGCCAAAAGCAGGGTGCTGCTGGGCTGCTTAAACCTCCAGTGATCCATAACACATGGTGATGGCTTGCTGACAGTTTAGCATGTGATAAAATCCATTTTCCCTCATTCACATGCCCAGAACAGACCAAAAAGTCTAATGAACAAGCTCTTAGACATTAAGTTAGCAAAGGAAAAACTAACACAGAACAAGTCCTATTATTTGTTTGTTTATTTATTTACTTGAGTATTTATACCCCGCCCTTCAGTCTTAAGGGCTATCAGAGCGGCTTACAATCATTATTTTTAATTAGATGGTTCCCTGCCCTCAGGCTTACAATCTAAGAAATTAAACAGAATTAATTTGGAGAACTTCTACTGCAGGGGTGGGCAAAGTTTATGAGGCTGGGGGCTAACTGTAGATTTTAAGCTTTTGGGCAGGGAACTGTCTAATTGACAAGATTGTATGTACAGTGCTGTGTAAATTTACAGCACTATATAAGTAAAGGTTAATAATAATAATAATAATAATAATACTGAACTGGAAATCGGGGCAGAGTACAACATAGTTAAAAGCAGCACAAGTTAAAATACAACAATCCCATTCCCCTCACCCACCCCTTAAAATAGAATTAAATAGCTAAGAATTAAAAACATAGTATAAATAAAACATATAAAAGTAACTGCCCAAAGCTGTATGAAACAATTTTGAAGGGGGGGGGGGAGAGGAAGTAGGAGAAGGAGTCAACAGTGGGTATGGATCCGGGAAATTAAATGTTATCTGGGAAGGCCTGCCGGAAGAGATGCATCTTTAAGGCTTTTCTAAAGCCATCAACAGATGTAATAAGACACATCTCATCCGGCAGGTCATTCCATAGCTTGGGGGCTATGGCTGAAAAGGCCCTCTGGGAGGTTTGTGTCAGTCTGGTCTTCAAGGGCTGTAACAAATTCCTCCCAGAGGACCGGAGTGTGCGGGGGGGGGGGATCATATGGGGAGAGGCAGTCCCGGAGATAGGATGGACCCAAGCCATGAAGGGGTTTAAAGGTTAAAACCAACACCTTGTACTGGGCCTGGAAACTAATTGGCAGCCAGTGGAGAGCTTTAAGCACCAGTGTTATGTGCTCTCTCCTGGATGTTCCAGTTATTAACCTGGCTGCCATGTTTTGGACTAACTGCAGTTTCCGAGTTAGGCACAAGGGTAGCCCCATGTAGAGTACATTACAGTAGTCCAGGCGAGAGGTTACCAGAACATGTACCACAGTTTCTAGGTCCCTCGTTTCCAGGAGAGGGCACATCTGGCATATCAGCCGAAGCTGATAATAGGCACTCCTGACCGTCGCATTCACCTGACTCATCATGTGAAGCGACGAGTCGAGGAGTACCCCCAGACTGCGAACAGAGTCTTTCGAGGAGAGTGTGACTCCATCGAGGACTGGAAGTTGTATTCCCAAACCTGGATTTGGTCCCGAGACAGTGAGTACCTCTGTTTTATCTGGATTGAGCTTCAATTTGTTTTCCCTCATCCAGTCCATTACCGCCACAAGACAGTCATTGAGAGGGGAGACGCCATCTGGGCCAACGATCTGGTCATGGAGAGCTATACCTGAGTGTCATCAGCATACTGAAGACACTGAGCTCCATGCCTCCGAATGATCTTACCCAGCAGCTTCGTATAAATGTTGAATAGCATCGGGGACAGGATGGTGCCCTAAGGGACACCACAATTAAGCCTGATTTTAGACAAGTAACAAGATCCAAAGAGCACCCAGGAAGGGAAAAGCTAATCAAACTTTTAAAGATGAAAAAAAGTAGATTAGAACAGAATACTTTTCTGCCTACATTTTAATTTGTATATTTACACTTCAATATTAGCCAGTCCCTCCCCATTCATTAACAAATAAAATTCCCACCAGTCATCCTTGATTAATTAGTGTTTGAAAAAATTAATTTCCTCATTAGCAAATAAAACTCCAACTCACTAATATTTAACAAATAAATTTCACCACTCATACTTGATGAATTATTATTAAATGTATATTCATACAATTAAATGCACTTAAATTAACTTTAAAATGCTACTGAATATGAAAGTGACTGTTGAATATAATATTGACTGTGCTATTAAATAAGGAGCCAGTATGGTGCTGTGCTTTGAGTGTTGGACTTGCATCCTGTGAGGCCAGGGTTCAAATCCCCATTCAGCCATGGAAACCCACTACATGGCCTTGGGCAAGTCACATGCTCTTAGCCTCAGAGGAAGGCGATGGCAAACTCCAGTGAACACATTTTACCAAGCAAACCTTATGATAGAGGCATAAAGAACTCATCAGTCTCCTTTTGGCTGTCGCCAGGCTTGAGATAGCCAAGAACTGGAAAACTGGAAAGTTGAATATTGCAGGATGGTGGACTAGACTCTGGGACTTGTGGTCAATGGAGAAACTTGCAGATAATAACAACAGAGCGAAAGGTTTACACTCTGGATTGAATTTTCAAAAGATTTGGCACCCACTTATTGAATATATCCAGCAGGATTTACCCTCTTGACACCCTCCAATATTAGCTAAATTTTTATGGAAAGATGTCTTTCAAGATCCCTGAATACACCTCTTGTTTATAATCTTCACGACATTAGCTGGGTTAATGTCTTTTATTTATTGTTGTTTTTGTATACCGCTTGCTGTCTGTTGTTCTGTTTTAGAATGCATTAATAAATTATTATTTTTTAAAAAAATGATAGGTTTGCCTTCGGAAGACCATATGCTTGAATTAACTTGAAGGTACACAACAGCAACAACAATATTGTACCACAGACTGTATCAACTCTCAATTTAATCCCTTTATCCAGTGACTATAGTGCAGTTAAAGCTGCATTGTCAAAGACCAAACATCTGGGGAGTCCTGGATGCATGTGATGGTATGCCACTTGCACTTTCCCCACATCTGTTCCACTGCACAGTCAAAAAATATTTCAATTTTAAGTAGGCATCATTCAAATTCAAAGGAGTCTCTACTCTCCATTATGCTTCTGATGATGTCACTGAATGATTTTGAATGATCAACCTTTAATTTAATCTTTGTAAGCCACCCCAATTGCATTTCGTAGAGGGATTTATTATTATTATTATTATTATTATTATTATTAGCTTCTACTTTTCATCATGCAGGAGACATATGGCAGATAAAGCTCAAGTGCTACCTGGAAGTATTCTGGATGCTGGTGGGCTTTATAATTAAGATTCTGGAGACAAACAAACACAAAAATAAATCTGAAGTTACAGGTAACCATAAGAAATAAAATAGTTCCCAGCAGCTTTTCTTGGCATCCATGTAAGAAAATGTGATAGCTGTAGAAGAGTCCAAAGCCTGAAGTCTGCTTGCTGAAGGTGTTTCCAGGATCCTTTCCCATACCCCTTTGGTATGTTGGGGAACAAATGGCAACAAGAGGGCTCCCAGTTGTGATGTTTTTAAAGATTTTTTTAAAAAAATATTTCTGCCAAAAGGCAGATGTTTGGGGAGCAGTGGTGTCACCCCCCTTTAGGGTGTCAACTAGTGTGGCCTGAACCCCCTGCATTCCCTAGTGATGTCCTTGCATATTGGCACCTAATGGTAAGCCAACTTACTCCAGCCAGCCCCTTCTGATTCCTCTAGAGAGCACCTGTATTTTTCTTTAATCTGTGAAAGACAAAGTGCAAAATTGTTTACTTTGTGGCTACTTCAGCTCAGTCAGAACTCATTCCACTTGTTTCCAGTGATTCTCTGTGGAACTAGTTTTCATTTACATCAATTTGAATTTACATCAAGAGTTCAGGAACACAACTCCAGTATAAATCAAGAGCTGCCAGTATATGTACCTCTCTTTGGGTTCTTTGGAGCTGTTATAAATGAATACTAGAAACACAGTCACAACCTATTTCCAGTCTTCTTTAAAAAAAAAAAAACATACAAAGCATTAAATACTAAAATAACACCCATCCTGCATCTCAGAGTTCATGCCTCCAATGAGGTAAAGTGAAGGAGCTGATTGTAGAACTTTTATACATAGGCTATTCAGCAGTTTTGCAGCATTGGATGTACACATCATGGCAATAAATAAAATATACAAAATAGTGCATATATGTAAAAGAAATCCCACTATAAGAAATTCACCAGTTGTTGTTGTGTGCCTTCAAGTCATTTTTTTACTTATGGCGACCCTAAGGTGATCCTATTATAGGGTTGTCTTGGCAAGTTTCTTCAGAGGGTGTTTATCTTTGTCATCCTCTGGGGGTTTTCCCCTTTCTAAATATATCATTGAAAATCCTGCGATCTAATTCAAAGTAAAAAGGACCTAATCCTTAACCCTGCCAAGTCCCTAACCCTCCCCAGCAGTCCCTCTGTTTCTGAACTGAATTAATAATAGCAGGCCCTTCCTTATGGTCTTCCCACTCACTGGACCAAGTCAATAATCCATCTGGGTTACATATACAGATAAAGTAAAGTAAAATGGTACAACCTTTTCATTTAGGAAGGGCTTGTCTCAGAGCATAGACAATTTCCATGTTGAACTATAGTTCCTAGCTACTAACTACCTTGGAACTGTATACAGATATTGCAAGTTAGAGATTTAAAATCCTTTCCATCTATAAGTGAATTAATGGCACACTCAGTGCTTGGGAAAGTTACTTTTCAAATTAAAACACCCAAACCTTTGGCGTTGTTGTCTAATAATAATAATAATAATAATAATAATGTTTTGAAGCCCTGGGCACAAAGTTTGGTTGCTACTAGTCCAGCAGAAATCCCTGTGATCACAGTGGCTGATGTAAGTGCCTTTATAATCATAGTTGGTCAGATCTGTGATTATCATATCATATACGATATGATTATCATATCATGCAGTGGCACCACTAGGGTCACTACAGCACACTTTGCAAGCCAGAAGGTGGCGGGGGGGGGGGGGGGGGGAGAATAGCAATAGCACTTATATTTCTATACTACTTTATAGTGCTTAGCACTTTTTAAGTGGTTTACAGTGTGTTAGCCAATTGTCCCCAGTACTCATTTGGGTACTCATCTTACTGGCCTATGAAAGGATGGAAGACTGAGTCAACCACAAACCCTGCAAGATCAAACTCATGTTTTGGCTGCAGCATGACCACGGGAGAGAACACAGGCATGTGTATAGTGCCTCATCACCCTGCCTCCACTTCCAATGCTGATATGCTGGGCCTCAGAGAAACACCCACCCCCCCAATCCTTCCCTCTATATTTGTGTCTTGCCAGGACCACTGCTTACCACATGCTGCCCCTGTGGTTGGCCCAGCCAGGGTGAGGAGAGCAGGTGCAGCAGATCATCCTCCTCTTCCTCTTGAGTAAGAGCAGCTGGCAGGAATCAGTGGGACAAAGGTGGGAGAGGCCAGTACAGAGATATCTCAGCACTCACCACTGGCTCCAGCACCACCACTGCCACTTTTGGCCAGGCTGAGATCTCCTGGGGGTGCTGCTGGGCACACTGCTACCACCTTCCCTCCAACCAGGATGAGGTCTCCTCTAGGCAGCAGGGGTACTGACAGGCATGCCCTTCCCTGTGGTGTCACTGAGTGTGGTACACATCCCGCACCCTCTGGTAGTGATGCCACTGTGGAAATGCTTGCCTAAGGGGATGGTTGTGGGACTGTGCATATATGCAGAATCTGATTGCATCTATAAAAGTATTTTATGTATCTGCACACACTGGAACTGGGTTTGTTATAATAAGACTGTCAAAAAAAGTATGAGTGAAGTTGTCGGGGGGGGGGGGGAACCTAGGAACAATTGGCAGATAGGTGTACGGTCTTGAAGTGCATGATTTGTTTCCTGGTTTTCCATCTTGAATGGTTTTTGGCATTACAGTCTCTAGAAGAGCTTTGTATCTTTCAGAGGGTTAACAGAAATCTATTTCTAATGAAATTGAAGTGGTTTTTTTTTCCAGAATCTTAACCAAAGTATAGTTGTTTTACAGTGCTGAGCTAATATAAGGAAATGTTGTTGGAAAATGAGTTTCCAGATTGTTTGGGATACATCTGACATGCTGATCCTCAAAACTAAAGGTCAGAAAAGGCATTCTACTAATGTAAAAAAAAGAAAAAAGAATTTATAATAGATTGCAAGAAAAAAAATCTCAGGAACTGTCTTCACCTGAAATGGCTGAAGTGCATGTCCATAAACCAACCTTTCCCAACTTGATATCTTTTCAATGTGTTGGGCTACAACTTCCACCATCTTCTTGTCCAAATGTTGAGGGTTCCTTTGGGATGGTGGAAGCTGTAGACCCTCATACTTGAAGGCAATACCGGTCATGTCACCCTGCACACATACAGTTTCACTCCTTTACTTAATTCACCTTTTAATCCCTGTGTACTCCTCTCTCCCCATCTTCTGGGTAGTGCAATCTCCTAGTTGCAAAATATTGGCTCACCTTCAATGTAACACACAACAGCAACAAATACCAAGGTCCTGAGCTGTTTAGGGCATTGAATGTCATCACTAGCACCTTGATCAGGCCGGAAATAAATTCTTTCAGATCTAAAGAGGAGAATTCCAAGTAATGTTGATTAAATGCACCAAAATAAAGCATTCAAATCTGGTAATCAAGACTAACACCAATTGTTAGCATCAGCTGAAGTGAGCCAACTGCATCAATGAAAGTTACAGTAATGTTGATATATTAAACTACTAGGTCTACTCTGGTTGGGACTAACAATTTGATTTTTCCTATAGAGACAGTGAATACATTTTCAAGCTTTCAAGGTGAGACATTTTCATTTTCTTTTGCCTGACCTATTTAGAATCAATTGATATCCTTCTGTGTATGTCTTTATTTTTTCAATGAGAAAAATATGGAACCTATAATTACTAAAATACAGAACAGTTAATTTGTTTAGTTTCTACTATGCCCTGATATAGCAACCTCTTAGAATCAGCCTTGAAATCAATCTCTGAAAGGGGATATGAATGTTAAAATGCATCATTTTGAAAGGATTGTTCTTCAAGCCATAGAATAGCAATTTCTAATGAAAAGGGCCAACATAGCCAATATGAGATGAGAGAAAATTTATTCTGTGGATAGTGTTGATAAGAGGTTTTTACTGGGGGAGGTATTATTCTCTGAATAGTGGCTATTGCTTTTTAAGACAAGAAAAGGCCTTATAGTGGGGGAAATTGTATTTTTGAGATAGAACAATCTATAGTTAGTCTTTTCAGAATATAGAACTGGGGCCTCAGCTGTGTCATGCAGTCCCCATGAATTAACATGTCTCTTTTAGAGCATTCACCAAACAATTAAAACACCCCCTCATTTCTAATTAAACAAAGCTGATGCTCAGTGTAGAGTGTGAAACAAGGTGGAGGCATAACCTACGCATAACAAATGGTAGATCCATATTGTTGGATCACCCTACAGCAGTCTGTGGGCAACTTTACCAGATGCAGGGGTCATTGTTAGTCCTTCCAAAGTCCAGTAGGCCATACACTTCATGTTATAGCTAGCAACCTTTGCAGGCCTATACTCAATAACTGCAAGTGTGCATACATCCTGTTTGATTATTTTATCATACTTAGGCTATTCCTGAATGACTCTAATTTACAGCCATCTCCCATTCTCTGCCTCCTCCATTATACCCTGTATTTCACTGTTCACAAGTATTACATATAGCACTACTTTTATATGTTTTACAAATAACTCTAACCTTGTCTCTTTCTCTTTTAGATCCTGTTTTGGCGGCGACGGCGGGGGGGGGGGCATGGAGTAGACTTGTAGTTATTTAGCTTCTCCTTTGTCAATTTGATTACTTTGTCTGTGAGATCCTGTACTATCTCCCATATTTCCCAACACTTTATGACCTCAACAGTCTGCATCCCATGTCCCCATTTTTACATTAAAATGGTCAATCATGCCCACCAAAGCCCCTATGGGAAATGGTTAGCCATTTATAAAGGGGCAGGGGCTTATTTGGACCAAAATAGCTTCTTTTAAAAATTACTTTGGCCCTGTACAGACCAGCCTGAAAGGCTGGCCTGGGGGCAGAGTTGGGCATAACGTCCTCATGATGCATGCTCGACTCCACCCCCCAGGGCACCCTAATGCCGCGCACTGCTCCCGATGGTGTGTGGAGTCATGATGCTGCATCTTAGTTCCCGGCTCTAGAATTGAGAATTGGGTCATGTTTCCCCCCTGCTATACCACCACCTATGACAGCACACCTTATTCCGCCCATGGAATGTTAGTGTTGTTCTACTGTGATGTTTTAACTGTTCTTGATTTTAATCCGTTACTAGTTTAATTTAATTTTAAGAGAGTGGGAGGTCGGGTGGAGGGTACGACACTGTTTTTACTCTGTTTGTTTTTACTGCTATAACCTGCTCTGATTGTCTTCACTAAGGAGCAGGCTATAAATAAATTATTATTATTATTATTATTATTATTATTATTATTATTATTATTCATCCATACAATACAGCACCAAATGAGCACCATATAGCCATGGCACTGTGGCTATGGAGCCCTTTCGAGGGTGCAAAAAGGAGCCACTTTTTTGCGGCTCCTTTTTGCACCCTTAAAAGGCCAGATCAGGGCCACAACATGAGGTTGCCACGGCCCTGATCTGGCTGAAGAAGGGGCAGCTGGAGGCTGCTCCTTCAGGGTTGTTGGTACAGACCCTTTGTCTCCTGTCCATAGCTATTTGGTATTTTTAACAGGCCTAGACAGGAGAACTGTATGTGTATAGTCTGTTGCACTCCCACCTGTGTGGCTTCTGTAGATCTAACTGACCATGTTAAAAATTTGCTTAATTTAGCACAGGAAAATTGAATGGTCCAGAAAAAGCCTGAGAGCCATGTGCAAGCAAAAAGAGCTAAAAAGAAAGTTCCCTAATGAATAACAATATATATTATTTTCATCCCTTATTAACAGAGACAGGTTACCTTGTGAGATGCTAAAGATTTCTAAAGATATTACAAAGTTACATTCAAAAAGCAATGCAATAGATGGGAACAAAGCTATTCATGAATATAACCATTACTTTAACTTACTTTCAGAAGTTATTTTTAAGGGACATTCTAAAGCATTTTTGCAGGGTTTTTTCAACTGTTATGCTATTCCTTTCTTGGGCACAAGTCCCCCTGCTGAACAAAGATGACAAAAAATTACAGAATATTAACCTTGGACATTTTAAGATGTGAGCATACACCAGGAAACACAGGAGGCTAATGGCAAAATGCCAACCTTTTCTGCCATCAACTTCATATGTATCCTAGTTTATCATGGTGGCTTCATGAGATGTTGTAATGAATGTGAGGACAACCTCCAACTACTTGGCTTGTATTTCATTGTTTCACTTACTTCAGAAAAGAAATTAATGCATTGTGGACCTAGCTTTAGGGTTGTGCTGTTGCTTTATGACATTTTTGAGGGTGTGTGTGTTATTTTCATTTTGATGACTCATGGGATCATCATTTGTACTCTTCTGTGTAGGCCACAGCTCCACAACTCCACAACTTCCAAAGCAATGGCTGCTGCCTCAAGTACTGGTTCTACTGGCAGCAGAAGGGCCTCATGGAGATAGGCAATGGTTCTGCGTTTTAATCAAATTTTTAATGAGAAACTATACTCTATCCCATGCTCCAGCACCATGGAAAGCTCATTTAAGTTGTCAACTAGAATCTGGAGCAAGTTCATTGCCCACTCACATGGGAGTTACCAGCCACCAGTGGAATCAGGGGAACTGTACTCAGGACGTGGGCTGCAGGAGACACATAGTTTGGGAAAGTTGCATTTTGGACTAAGACTCTTGGAATCCCAAGTTTGCAAAATCGCCAGCTATGTTGGCTGTGGGGATTCTGGGAATTATAGTCCAACAATTTTTTTCAAACTTTGAGGAAAAAACAGTGGAAGAATCCAGATTTCAGTGTGGCCCACAATCAGGAACATGGGCCGATTGCCTTAGCTATCTCTCTACACCTCTCATTCTTGTGAGCACTGCCAGAAGAATGAGAGGTGTTGGGAGATGGCTGAGGCAACAGGCTGTGAAGGTTAGACTGTAAATTGTGGTCCCACCATTGAGTTCAGTGGGGAAGGGGGCATTCAGAGTAAGGAATTGAAGAATCAGGATCTTCACTAGAAAGCAAGGATGCAACCAAGGCTTGTACTTTTCCAGAAGTAACTCCCATTGAGCATAATAGCGCTTGTTTCTGAATAGATTGTTCTAGTCTAGTACTATGAGGAAAGAAACATTATTGGAGCATAAGATGCTCTGCAGATAGACAGACTTTGCATTTTCTGCGATTTCCTGATATTTCTTCTCCCCCTTATGTGAGTGATCTCGGGTATGAAGGGGATTTGAGACAAGGGTCTTTTATCTGTCGAGCCAGATATCACTCATGGAAAAGGGTGGGAATGTCAGACAGCTGCTTCTCAATGATCAACAATCAATGATCAACAGGGTAAAGGATCCTAGTGGCTGCTTCCCAGTAAGTGAAATTGGAATTTGGAGGGGGTGTTTCACATCAGAATTCATGCTATAGTGATGTTGTTACAGTCCTTCATAGTACACAATGGTCCTATAGGGTTGTGGTGCATTTCTTTCACTGGTCTAAATTTTATTGATACTTCAGTTAGATTTTTACATATTATATGAAGTTTATTGTTTTTGTTTTTTGCTGTGTCTGTTTTAATCATTGTAAGTCAACTTTAAATCCAGACTGAGGAAAAGGATGAGATATAACAACAATGCAGGGTAAATCAATTCAGCACTCAGACAGAAACCTTCAGTCACGTATAATGATATTGGGTCCCAGAGCTGTCAGTTCTGGGCATACGCCTCCAGCCAATTTAAATATCTTCACTACCGCACACCAGTCCAGTTTGGAGCCTTTCCTTCTTCTAGCTGAGCATTAGAGCAATTTTGTGAGTAGACTCACAGATGTCAGTTGTTGGCTGACTTTCATCCTAATTTCACTAGATGGCAGCAGAGATATCTGTTTTTTCCCCCCAGCACTACAGTGAGGAAAACAGGAGCAGGGAAAGAACATAGTAAAAATTTAAAAGATGGAAGCAGAGAAAACAATGGATGGGTGGCTATGTAACACAAATAACATGCCTAAAAGGCACACATAGAAAGGTTATGTCACCAAACAGGGCTTCCAACATCACTTCAGTATCTGAGAGCCAGGAAAAGCCCATACAAAACCACTTGACTTCTTTCTTTCAGTTAGTCTCAAAGGTCCTACAAGATCTCTATGCATATTGATTCTACAACATGGCTATATTTTTTAATTCTACCACTTGACTCCAGCTATACTGTTTTTGACATAGAACCAGCTGATGTAGTGGTTTGAGAATTGGACTATGACTCTGAAAATCAGGATTCAGTTCCCTGCTTGGCCATGGAAACCCACAGGATGACCTTGGGTGAGTCACACATTCTCAGCCTCAGAAAACCCCATAGTAGGCTTCCTACACCATGGTAAATATTTGACTTGACGATTCAACTAAATTTATCTTAGAGGATCGGATTCTAATCTGAAATTGTAGTATGTTGCACTAGACTAGGTTACCAATGCTTAGAAAGTTACTTTTAAAAGTAGCTTGTTTCAGTTAAACGTCCAAGCCTCCCCACACCCCACAATGATATATTTAGATAAAATGTATCTCTTTATACTTTCCCATTTCTCAAACATAACTATATAGGTGCATTGGAGTACTGTACAAAGGATGCTCTTATCTTCCCATCTAGCTCATCCTTACCTCAGTACTCACAAGGGAACATGAAACAACAGTGTGGGCCAGCACTTGAATATTTCTCATCAACTGCTAAGTAAAGTTGAATGTCCATAACTAAAATGTAAATAATGCCATTAAGTATACCAGCAGATTCAAGATTCAGCAAATGGCCTTCACACTCCATATGCTCTCTGTCTCCTGATGCATGGAGTAGAGCCAGGGCAGATGCTTCAGCTGATATTGGATTGCAGTTCCCATCATCTGTCACCACTGACTGTGCTGGCTAGGGCTAATAGAATTTGAAGTATATAAACATCTGTTCGGCCCCACATTTTCAACTTCTGCAAGAAAGCCTAAAGTCCATTGTGATACATCATACTTAAAGGCAATTTTAAGCACAGAATTAATCTTTCAACTCAAATGTACCTCACTTTTGTACTCTAACAGAAAAAGGGAGGGTATGAAGTACAGACTCACCAAAAATCTAGCATCTATCTGCAAATTGCAGGAAGTCACACAAACTACAGATCTGAAGAAGGGTGATTTCCCACATACTCAGTTTGGAAAAGTCCCTTAAAACAAAACAAAACAAAAGAAACAAACATAAAAGAAACGAACTATAGCTTTCAGAATGCCTAGAGGATACTGGGAGCTGTTATCCAAAATTTTACATTTCTGAGCTCTGTCCAAATGCTTGCCTCAAACACAATTCATGATTTGAAAAGCTGCACACACTGAATTATACTAGCCTTTTAAACAAACACACAGAATAATTGCAAAAATTTTAGCTAGCTTGTTGGGTCCTCCTCCTGGAAACCAAGTTGATTTTAAAAAAAAAATGATGAGTGTAGGAGTGGGATGAAGCATTCTGTTCTTTGGCAGTTTTCATGAATTTTACATTTTTGCCTTCATGCAATTGTTTGCCAGCTGTGGCTACAGCTTAAATACAAGGTCCAATTATGCCAGGCAAAATGAAATGTCTCAGCAAAGCAACATCTATTACCCTTCTCCCCTTAGATAGTTTTTCCAGCTTGAACGTAGGTATATCTGTGGATCAAATATTGGTTGTGTACATTTGTATCCTTCCTTTCCTCCCATGGCAGAATATAGTTTCCTCACTCTGCTCCTCACAACAGCTCTGTGAGGCAGACTAAACTAGAAGCTAAGTCATTTTCACACAACTTCTCATCCCAGTGCAGGGGCAAAGAGGTAAGATTTCTCCCAACAGAAAGTGTCAGTTATTACTGATTTGTATTTCTCAATCCTGTATTTGCATCCACCTTTGTATAAGCTGTTTATGTGTTTATGTGTGTGACATGATTGGCAATTCTAGCCAATCATCATCTAGCTACCGTCAGTGTCTTTGTTCACTATTATCTCTAGATGTTGTGAGACTATATGAGTATGCCTTCAGTGTAAATAAAATAAAAAGTATCCCTTCAATGTAAAAGGAACAGAATTCTAAAAATATTTTGTGCCGAAAGGGGTGACCTGTGCTTTACAAGAATGAGAAAGAATGGTCAAGGAATTCAGAATGAATCTCAAGTATAGTCAGCCCTCTATATCAACAGATTCTTTATCCACAGATTCAAGCATCCATTGTTGGAAAATATTCATAAAATGATATACATTCCAAAAAGCAAAGCTTGATTTTTCCAGGCACCATTTTGCTATGTCACTGTATTTAATGCAACTGGAATATCCATGGATTTTGATATATAAAGAGGGTCCTGGAACCAAACCCCAGGGGATACCTAAGGTCCAAAATATGGAATTCTACAAGTCTTTTGGTTGGTTTTCTTTGGGTTTGGGGTGGGTCTAGGGTGTTTTTAGTTTGCAATATATCCTGATTTATTTATTTATTTATTTAAAAACCCTCTGTGAATTGCCACTGAAAGCTCCAGGACAATGGAAATGTTATTTGGCAGTGGCTGAGGAAGGGTGGCAAGGTAGTCCACCACTCCTGCCCAGCAACCAGGGTCTATGCTGATGGCAAGTAACTGAGAAGTTAAGGAGGGGGAGGCAGGAAAGTGATTTAGTGGGAGGGAAGGGGCAACCCTCCATGCCAGGTGACACCATAGTTAGTGATGTCACTGCCTAAAGGCAGTGCTGTTAGGGATTTAAGTCATCGGCGAGCACCTAGAGATTCCTTTAAAGTGAAAGGGGTATTCCTGGACCCCCTCGTTGTACTTGCAGTTGGATAGATATCCCCCCCTTGCCTCACCTCATCATTCCTGGTGCTCAAGTTGTAAGCAAGGAGGGAGAAGTAGCATGGTGAGCTGTCATTGGACCTTATTACACTTGATGAATTCCAGGCAGAAACAGAATTTAAAAGTAGAAAAAAAAAACCCAAATGCAGGATGTTTTTCAGATGACATTTCATTCAAAGAGCAATAATGCAAAAATAAAGCAAAGGGAAAATTGACAAAAATAACACCTTTATACTTTCATGAACTTCCCAAAAGTAAAAAGGTGCTGTTTTTGTCATCTTTCTGTTTGCTTTATTTTCACATTATTGCTCTTTGGCACAAACGAGTCTGAAAAACATCCCACATTTGTGGGTGTTTTTTTTTTTTTATCAACTTTTAAAACTCTGTTTCTCTGTGGGATTTGTCTAGTGTGATAAGGCTCATTGTATCAAAATATCAGTGGCCACTCCTACTTCTGTAAAGCACCAGAAAGGTTTCTGAGGAACCATCTGAATCTGATTTGTGTAATGTTTGCATCAGAGATTAGAACAATCCTGTCTTGAGGAACATCTTGAGAGGGCAGAAGAAAGCAGCAGACATAACTTGGTGAGCTGCCACTATATCCATCTCACAATGATAGTCATGGTCTCCCAAAACTGCCGCTAGAATTGTCATCTTTCTAAGGAACCATCTTATCCTAAAAGACTGAAAGAAGCTGGAGTAACTTTGAAGAACTTGCCACCATATGTAGTTCACAGGAGTGCTCCGCGCTTCCCCAACTGACACCAGAGGAATTTTAGAGGAACAATCTCGCCATTAGAGGATTTGGGAAGTGTTCTTGAACACAAAAGAAAAAGAAAAGAGAAACAGCAGGAGCAAAGAAAAGAGGAACAGGCCACAGAGAAAGTGTCTCCCCAGAAGGAAACATTTTCTGCAGGATAAGTGCCAGAAGATCCCATGTTTTTTCTTCAAAAACTGTTGTTATAATGTTGAACAATGGAATTTTCTGTAATGTAACAACTAGAGCTTTAGCTCATTTAATTAGATTAATGAGTCTAAACCATTGATCACCTCCAGCAGTATGTAGCATATTTAATTGAATCAATGACTTTTTAAAGTAATTGATTGCCTTTAGCAGTATTGAATTGAGTGTTCTTAGCTTATCCACTTCCCAATCTGATTTTATTAATCTGTTCTTAATAAAGCAGAAGAATGCACACTATCTTGTACATTTCATTACAGAATAAATAAACTATATTTGAATCACCTTAAGTATATGGCTAATTTAATAAAATATTTCATATGTCAGATTTTCAGTTGCCATCCAGAATAGAAACAAGTGGATCTACAGTTTTCCATCTGAAAGCAGATTTTTCTGTTATCAATACATGTGTAACCCATTTTAGCATCATAGCTAACTATATCTACTATCAGTAGATCTGAGCACAGTGAATAATCCTCCACATTTCAAATGATTATCTCAAAAGTCTTATTCAGATGTCTGACTATCAATCTGTTTGAAAACAAAACCCTATTTCAAAAGTAAAGAAGTATTTTAATACCCTGGGGATTCTCTAGCCATGGAAGAGAATATGTGTCTGTAAATCGGGGGGGGGGGGGGGGGTGTCAAAAGAGAAGGCTAAGAATAAAATAAACAAACCAACAGCGGCTAGCAAACTTGCAGAATATATATGGAACATTGATGTGTGAATTGAGGAAAAGAGGGGGGAAATAGCCTGATCAAGCCTCTAATAGCTTGTAGTAAGTATTTTAAGGTGGTGGTGGTGATGGTGGTGGGGAAATAGTACATTCATCTACTAAACAGAGAGAATGGAAAGGAAATGAGACAACCTTTCATTTTCTCACTTTCCTGTCACTCTGCTTCCCTAAGCTATAAAAGTTGCCTTTTTCATAGAGCTTTTATAATTACAGGAGCCTTGTTTGGCTACTGTAGTTAAAGCTAATTTAAATAATAAAATTCACATAATAATGTTCATATTAATGTTCAATCATATTACTTAATAATGTTCATATTAATGTTCATTCATATAATTCATATCAGAAAATTAAAAAGAAATATTGCAAGGTTCAGGACCTAATATTACATTTTCTGGTTAGTTTGATGCATGAGCTGGAAGGTTTCCTACCATAGTTGTACTTGGCATTGCTCTTTGCTACAACAGCAGGAAGTACTTTGATTGTGATTCACATGTCAGAATTATTTACTTTGGAAGAAATGCTAGCAAAGCATTTGTTGTTGTTGTTAACTGCTCTTGTGTCAATCTCAACCCATGGCCATCCTGCTGATGAGACATCTCCAAGACCCGCTGTCCTCCATTGCTCTGCCCAACTCCTGCAAACTCATACTTGTGATCTCTTTAATAAAGTCCATCCATCTAGCCTGCATCTTTCCTCTCTTTCCAAATCTTTCTACCTTTCTTAGCATTATTGGTTTTTCCCCCCAATTATTCATGCTTTCTCATGATGTAGCCAAAGTATGCCAGCCTAAGCTTGTCATCTTGGCTTCCAGGGATATATCTGGCTCGATCTGCTCTAGAATCCATTTGCTTGTCCTTTTGGCTGTCCACAAGATCCTCAGCATTCTTCTTCAGCACCACATCTCAAATGCATTGGTTTTCTTCCCATCTTCTTTCTTAAATGTCCAGCTCTCACATCCATACATGGTAATAGGGAATACAATGGCTTAGAATCATAGAATCATAGAATCATAGAAATTTAGAGTTGGAAGAGACCACAAGGGCCATCCAGTCCAACCCCCTGCCATGCAGGAACTCCCAATCAAAGCATCCCCGACAGATGGCCATCCAGCCTCTGCTTAAAAACCTCCAAGGAAGGAGACTCCACCACCCTCTGAGGGAGAGTGTTCCACTGTCGAACCGCCCTTACTGTCAGGAAGTTCCTCCTAATGTTGAGGTGGAATCTTTTTTCCTGCAGTTTGCATCCATTGTTCCGAGTCCTGTTCTCTGGAGCAGCAGAAAACAAGCTTGCTCCCTCCTCAATGTGACATCCCTTCAAGTATTTAAACAGGGCGATCATATCACCTCTTAACCTTCTCTTCTCCAGGCTAAACATCCCCAGCTCTCTAAGTCGTTCCTCATAGGGACGATTCTTGTATGATTCTAACTTTTGTTCTGAGTGGTATATCTTTACATTTTAGGATTTTTTCTAGTTTTTTACATAGCTGCCCTCCCCATTCTTAATCTTCTGATTTCCTGGCTGGAGTCCCCATTTCTATCAATATTTGATCCCAGATATGGGAACTCATATGCGTCTCATTACATCTTTGGCCAGCTTTAAGAAGGCCTTAAAGACGCATCTCTTCCGGCAGGCCTTCCCCTGAAGAGGGAATAAACGTAACACCAACCCCCGACCCTGAAAAATGCAAATGAAAATGTAAATGGAACTGGGGGATTAACCTTAGCTGTCCCCCTGTTTAAATCTTCTGATTCCACCCATTGGGGATTGCACTCGCACTGTCCATGAAACTGCACCTTGTTTTTACTATTTTAATGAATTTTAACTGATGTCAATTTTAACTAGTTCTGGTTTAATCTAGTCTTAAGGGGGGAGGTTGGGAAGGGATATGACTGCTGTTTTACCTTGTATTTTTTAATTTTGTTCTACCCCGCTCCGAGTATTTCATTAGAGGAGCGGGTTATAAATAAACATTATTATTATTTATCATCATCATCATCATCTCTTTTACTATTTCTATTTCCTCATTGTCTAGTTTGTGTAAGTTCTCCATGGTCATTATTTTTGTTTTCTTTATGTTCAACAGTAAGCCTGACTTTGCACTTCCTTTTTCAATCTTCCTTAGTAGTTGTTCAAAGTACTGTTGGCCCTTTATAGTTCTTTAGAATGTACAAAGCACATTTGTTGTCTAAAATTCAATAAGGTAGATCATTATTACTCTTTAATGAAGGTGGGAGGCTGAGGCTATTGCTGAGTTTGCGTACCCTCAACATTTCACAGATGAAAACTGGGACAGGTGTGGCCGTACAACAATTAGTCAGACAATTAAGTGAGACTTATCCTACCAAAGTGTGACAGTTGGAGGGTATATGTTCATGACTCAGTAACAATATATATTGTTGTAACAGAAGTAAGATTTAAAGCAAATTTCCTGACTTGCAGTAGGATTCAAGGTGACCTAAGAAATCTTGTTGCCTCAGATTAAGTCAAGATTCCCCCCCTTCCCAATTCTACTTACAGAAATGGACTTGATTATCATATGAACCTCATTTCAACACTGACAACAGGAACAACTTATCTGCAACACCGGAGGGCAGCTGGCAAAGCTAATGTAGGGGTTACAGGCCAGTGGTGTGGCAGGAGTAGGCTTCACAGGATTATAGCTCCAGGACATTTTTATTAGCAGGGGAGATCATTTTTGGCCACAACCCTCTCATTCCTACCCAGGTTCCTTCTGAGTTTAGCTGCAATCCCCATGACAACTGGAGGATAAATGGATTTTCTCAGCAACAGTGTACTGTTGTATAGTATTGGCTTCTTGAAGTAAGTATCTTACTCTGCCAAATGTTAGGGCCAGCTTACCATAGCAGCCATGTTATGGAGGTGGTGATTAGGACTACAATGGAAGGGGGAGGTATTTTAAACATTTTTTGCATACACTAAGCCTTTCTTCTGATCCAGAATGACAGGAATGTATGGATCTGTCTTTTGATGGCTTGATGGGCATCCTCTCTTTCACTGGTCTCCCACACTGATTTTGAAAACAAGCAGTTGAGTATGCCACAGCTTGTTATCTTCCCCCAAACACACACACAAACACAAAAACACACACGTAAAAAGGAGATCAGGCATTTTGCCTGAATGCATGAATGTTGTCATAACTGGATCTGAGAATACATGTTTGTTGCATGTATATTTTTCTTTTCATACAAGGAGCTCAAGATACATCAGGGGTGGTAATGGCCTTCCAACAGCAATTCCTAGCATTCTTCTCCATTGTCTATACAGAGAAAAAACTGATGGGAGTTGTAATATAGCAGCATATGGAGGGCCATCCAAGTTTGCATGGCCATGTGCCTTATTTTTTTTCCCACATAACCACCCTGTCAGATGTAACTATGGAGGAAAACAAAATAAGTGCACCTATAGGCCCTCAGAAAAAGATAAAGAATTCTAGTTCCCCAATCAAATTTTCCTTCAGTACCTCCAAATTCATAAGATCAGCATAAGTTGACACATGTCTTGAAGGCACACAGACCTACACACACTGCTAATATTGCAGTAGTGTAAAATTTCAGCTGAGCATTTATAAAGTAGGTATCCCAAAAAAGGAGCAGGCAAGAGAATGCAAATAAAGCAAAGATAAGAGTTCTAGATGTGACTGACTTTGAATGTCTCATTCTCTGCTGTGCTCAAAATCTTGAGTACCAAAGAAAATATCAGTGTGGGAGGGGAGAATTCTTATTTGGGGGATAATGTTTTCATTTTGCTCCTCCTCCTGAACCTACAGTCCTGGTGCGGTAGGTTAGGCTGAGAGACAGTGAATGATATGTTTCACAGCCAAATGGGGAATTCAACCAGGGTAACTGTAGCCCTAGTTCAACACTGGTGTTCCCTGTGTAAAATAGACATGTATAATAGCAACTTCCAGGAAGGAAAACATCCTGTGACTAATGTCAGTTCTTATTTGAAGGGGGCATGCATCTGGACATCTGGGAAAGTTTTCGCAGTTACTGCAAAACATCAGTATTCTAGGTGCAACACATTTTGCCATTCTGGTTCCATTGTGAGTTGGAACAACAACTCAGCAGTGAATCAAGAGTGAAATATTTTTATACAGTACTACCATTTTATCAAATCCATAAGCCAACATACACAAAAAGAATATAAAAATCAATAGGACAGGCTTTTTTTTTTTAAAGCATAACAGTATTTCCAGGCTGCCAGCAGCCAAGAAGAAGAAGAAGAAGAAGAAGAAGAAGAAGAAGAAGAAGAAGAAGGAAAAAATCAATGAAATTACTTTAAATGCCCATATTAATGAAAATGGTAATTGTCTGCTCTTTATTTGCCTTCATGGTGGTAGCACAGATGAATGGTTACACTGTTAGCACATTCTAGATCACATAAGAGACAGCAAGCAGAATGGACAAGATGGGGAAGTAGCTGAATTTCTCTCCTAATCCTCTTTTTGATATACAGTCGCCCCTCCTTTCTTTGAACTTGAGGTCCACCACCTTGAATATTTACGGAGGGGTGGCCTCCATTATTTTTAATGGGACAACCCTCACAGCACGTGCCCCATTCCAGTCTATGGGGCTTGAATATATGCGAGTCTCCATTGGGGGGGGGGGGTAGATCTGGAACAGAACTCTGTGAAAACAGAGGCCAATTGTAGTATTACTAACTAGTCCATATGTTTCTCTAAGCCTTTAGGTCAGGTTTCCTTATAAGTCTGGTAGATCCACATATCTTCCAACATTTCACAGGTGAAATCTGGGACATGTACAGCAAAGTAACACCAGATTATGGTCAAGATGGCAAAAGTTATTAATTAGGGAACTAGAAAAAAGCTAGGAAAGGCTTTTTCCTGAGCCTATTGGAAAGGCAAGAATTATCCCCTTCCTCTCTTTTCCCCTCTCTGAATTAATTGATCACAAACTACTTTTGCAGTTTTAAATCAGTTTGGAGCAATGGAAGTTATGCTGAGAACAAAGAAACTGGGACATTTTAAAAGAAACTGAAAAGAAAAATGGAAGGACAAAGGCTGAATCGGGATAATTGGAAGATTTTGATTAAATGATAGGGGGAAATAAGAGAAGCCTTTATCAATTGCCATAAGACCAATCTTCCCACCCCCTTTTATAGAGATTGTGCCCTCTTAAATCAGTCTTCTTGGGGGAAAAATGCATATCTCAGTGCATTCAGGGGCTGCTGCTCACTATGTAATTCAGTAACAGATTCAGTGTGCCCCAAAGGGCAGGGCATTTGATAAAAGAAGCAGGTTTCTTTTTTTCTTTTTCTTTCTGTGAGGGTTACTGTGCTCCTTCCTGCACTTGGAGGAACTCACTTTCCTGTGAAACCACAAGGGAACTCCCTTTCACTGGAAAGCAGAACATACGTTTTGTATGTAGGTTCTCTCAGGCCAGTCCTGGACATCTCTAGATAAAGCTGGAAATGACTCATGTCTAAAACCTTGGACAGATGCTGACAGCCAGTTAAACCAGGAGTGGGAAATCTGTGCCCCTACAGATGTTACTGGAGGCAGTTCCCATCATCCTTCATCATTTGAAATACTAGCTAAAGGCTACTGGGTGTAGCAGTCCAGCAATCTTCAAAATGGTCCTAAAAAGCAAGACTCAGGAGATTATTAGACGAGGGATAGGAGCGAAGCCTGTCCTTCTCCTGTCCATGACAGCCATTGTGCAAACGACATTCACACATTCCTCCCTGCATCCACCATCATCGAGGGGAGAGAAAGGCAAGAGCCCTCCCTACATCCACCATATTCTGGGGGATAAGAGAAAGATAAGAACCCTTTGTCCAGTCCATCTGCCTTTGTCAGGCCTCTGATGAAGAGAAGAAATGCTGGACCTGTTCCCCTTCCCACCACCATTCACTTTTCCTTTTGTGTCATGTCTTTAGATTGTAAGCCTGAGGGCAGGGAACTGTCTAACTAAAAAGATTGTATATACAGCGTTGTGTAAAATTACAGTGCTAAATAAATAAAGCTTAAAAATAACAACAACAACAACAACAACAACAACAACACATTCGTGCTGATCCTGTCATTAAACTGTCAATGAAGTGGAATTGCATTAACTTGTTCTTTTCTTAATACAAAATGAAGGGCAAGGATGGGACAATTCCACTAATGATGGGACAATGACAGGATAAGAGTGATGTCATGTGAAAGTCTTTTGAGTGATCAGAGTCAATTGCAGTTTAATGATGGGATACTGACAGGATAAGCGTGATGTCTTGTGAAAATCTTTTCATAATTGCACCATAAGGATGGGGAAAGGATGGGGGAAGGATGTCTCATCCTCTGTCTGATTATCTCCTTAGTACTGGAAACCAGGTCTACTGCCTTAGGGAAGGATAGCATGGAACCCATTCTTCCCAAATGCTTTCCTGACCCCACTCCCCCTTGCAAGAGCAGGTATGGACTGGTCTCTGCAGGTGTCTCTTGTCACCTGTGAACATAATTTATTTCCTAGATTGGTGATATATATTTTATTAAACAAAATATGTTAAGAAAAGGTTATTTTATTAAACCAAAGGTGGGAGAGAGCCCTAGTGGTGCAGTGGTTAAACGCCAGTACTGCAGCCACAAGACTGTGAGTTTGATCCCAGGGCCCCAAGGTTGACTCAGCCTTCCATCCTTTCATAGGTTTGTAAAATGAGTACCCAGCTTGTTGAGGGTATCGATAATTAGGTTACAGAGTGCTGAGTTCACTGATAAAAAGTATAGAAATGTACATACTATTGCTATTGCTATTGTATAATAATCCATTGACTACACCTCACACCATGTTGTGCTTCCCATGACAATGCAATGTTAGATCTATTTGAGTTTTACAATGAATTTTAAAGAAACTATTGAAGGGGACTTAGAAATTAAAAGGTCTAGTAAATCAAGGATTTAGGGAAAGAAATGTAGTTCCGTTTCTCACCCTGAGAGACCACAGTCTGAACAGAATGGGAACCTTGAGTCCTGAGTTCTTACTTCCTAATATATTTTGCCAAGATTGCAAAGTCACTACTGCAAAGCACATAAACAGTGAAAATTCCATGAAGCTAACAAACAAGTCAAAACTATGTGTTCATATATCAGTTGGTCACATACAGCATCCTGTAAGGAGGAAAAAATGTTTTAAGGTGTCAGCTTGTTCTTTTGGAAGAATTTTCCTTGCACCATGAAACACAAATTACAAAGATGCAAGGACTTTGCAGTTAGCACATGCAAAGATATTTTGATTCTCACTTCACCATCCAAGGTGCTGAACTTATTAGGAGGATAGTGTTTAGCTCTTTGGACAACTCCTTTAAAATTCATGCTAAAAACCCGAATGGGTTCACCACCCTGCTGTCATGAATGCCACCAGCTGTCACAGATTGTACTTCACATACATTGCATTGGCTGCTGGACACCCCAATTCTTGCTTTGGACCTACTGGAAGCCTCATCTTGACACTGACACATAAACCCTGTCCCTCAGATAACTACACTAATTTGGTGCAGATGAGCCATTGTATTCCCCAGCACCATGTATGGATGTGAGAGTTGGACAGTGAAAAAGCGGATAGGAAGAAAATCAGCTCATTGCACTTATGAGCAGTATAAAAATGAACTTGCTGTTGCTATTGCTCATTGGAGATATGGTGCTGGAGAAGAGTGCTGAAGATACCATGGATGACAATCAAATGTATCCTGGAACAGATTAAGCCTGAATTCTCCCTGGAAGCCGATAACTAAATTGAGGATTGCATACTTTGGCCACATCATGAGAAGGAATGAATCATTAGAAAATACTATAATGCTGGGAAAGATAGAAGGTAATAGAAAGAGAGGATGACCACATGCCAGATGGTTAGACTCAATTAGGGAGACTGTGGGACTGAACCTGTAGGATTTGTAGGATTTGAGCAGAGCAGTTCAGGACAGAGGGCCTTGGAGGTGTCTCATTCACAAGGTCATTATGAATTGAGGTTGACTGGGAGGCAGTTCACAACAACAAACCTATGTGGATTCTGCTTCCCATCCTGAAAAGGAATCTGATTGACACTCTCCATAGAGGAGCCTGGGAACCGAAACTGATAATTCTGCTGAACATCAAAGAGAGAGACCAGAGACAG
The DNA here is from genome assembly GCA_034509955.1 of Urosaurus nigricauda. Lineage (NCBI taxonomy): Eukaryota > Metazoa > Chordata > Lepidosauria > Squamata > Phrynosomatidae > Urosaurus > Urosaurus nigricauda. The sequence continues at coordinate 248,956,852 of JAOEGL010000003.1, forward strand.
GGACTGCCATATGAGTCTAAGATTCTTGTCTATCTACCCTATTTTGCCTCTGGCATCCTGCCTTGATTTCTTTACATTCCAGCATACCAGCTTCCTCCCATGGGCCCTTTTACCTTGAATAAGTGTGAGATCTGCCCTCTCTCTCTCTCTCTCTCTGCCCAGCTTCAGTTCTCCTGACTGGTGTGAACGTAATAGCTTCTTACTGACATTTATAGCCAGTGTTCCTCCCTTCACACTTTTGTATTCTCAGGGCCTGTCAAATTGATGGCTTGCTACGGTACCCAGCCCAATAAATGGCACTATTAGGAAGCTATCAGCTCAGCTCTGGGGCTTCCATTGCAGTGAGTGCCAAAACCCCTTCTAAAAAGATGCTGCTTGTTTAAATAACCACAGATGCTTGTCCCAAAATGTGAAACCCTTCAGTTTCAGAGCTCATCAGCATTCTTATTCCTGTCTGTTTATACACCCACGTTGGGATGACTAATCCTTTCAGTGAATCGAATCCCTTGTCACCTTGGGTGTCTCACTGAAGTGTATTTAAATAGGAAGGAATGTAAATAAGGAGAGCAAATGGTGCTTAAAAAGTTTCTGGCATATTGTCCAGAGCCATAATCTCCCCATTGTTGTGTCTGCAGGAGGAAGTCAGTTCTGTTGAATTACATCAGCATATGTGAGAGACATGGATCTAGGCCTCTAAAGGCCTTTGGACCCTCAAGGCTAGCACTTTTTGTTTGAAAATGTAAAACTCCAGACTGCATTTGGTCACGATGTTCATTTAACTAGATGAGGGTGATTAGGATAATAGGCTTAACTTTCTTCAGAAGATAGCATCAGCATCATTTGCCTGCTTGCATTTTCACTGAAGGGGCAGCATCCATGTTGGTTAGAGCACATTGCTTGAAATGGAAATGCAAATCAATATTTGGGATGAAAAATGTTTACCAGCACTTAGAAGTCTCTTCAGAAACTATTAGAATACCCTTATTCTTCATGAAATCACGTTTCCAACTCAGAATAATAATAATAATAATAGTAATACTATTATTATTATTATTATTATTATTATTATTATTATTATCCTCCTGCCTTCTGCCAACACAGGAACTCATGTCAGGACAAAATAATACAACAGAAGTTTCAAAAGGTTTATATTAAATCAAGTCAGAAGAGTGTCTCAGGAAACACTGCAATATTATCAGTAGTTTCTCAGAAACCTCTCTGGTCATATTCTGAGAGAGATGAAACTTCATATATGCTTTGTTTTCACCCACTCCACAGACTGCCAAGCTTGGGAAAATTGGACCATCCTGCCCAATTACAGTCTGAAAAGCAGAAGAACCCAGAACTCATGCAGGCTGGGTGATGCTGGAAACTGGTCCAAAAGAGTCATGTCTCCAAACTCTGGGAAGATCTTATACATGAAGAAACACTAAGAACCATCTCAGCATGGCACTTGTATTCATCCAACTCAAAGGGGAGGAAAATTAGGAGGGACATACAGATTAGATGCTGTCAGGTTCTGAGATGGCTTCCATTTATCTTCCATGAGATCTTCCCAATTGAGAAGAATACCATGTGAGATTATCCAGCTGTTTGCCCCAAGTCATATACAGAAAAAGATTAGAGTCTTTAGTAGTTATAGCCAGTAGATTAGACCCTTTCCCCCTCTGCAGCCCCTTGAGCATCTTACAAATCTGCTCTCAAGGGATGGGGATCCTCTGGTGCAGATCTGGACAGTATATGGAGAAAAGAATAAATCTTTTTACAGTATTTCATCAGGGGTCCACTATGCAAAGTAGGACAGACCCTATGATCTGAAAATCACACCCTATGAGTAAACTGGGTGTGTTTACTCTGAAGAAGAAAAGGTTAAGAGGTGACATGTTAACTCTGTTTAAATATTTATAGGAGTGTCATACTAAATATGGAGCAAATTTGGTTTCTGCTGTTCCAGAGACTAGGACATGGAACAATCAATTTAAACTACAGGAAAAGATACTTCACTTAAACATTAGGAAGAATTTTCTGAAAGTAAGAGCACCCTACCACAGAGAATACGGGCAGGTTACAACAGTAAAATATACCAAGTTACAATGAAATCCAAAGGACATCAGTCCCTATACCCACCCACCCCCATTCCCAATACTAAAAACAAGATTAAACAATCAAAGTATAAACTGAGTAAAAACAGTAAAAGCATTTGAGTAAAACTGGAGGAAGACAGGCAGTGAGAAGGCATTTTCATAATCATGTTCATGTCCATATCGAGTTTGTATCCAGATCTCTGTATCCAGATCTCTGTATCTGGGGAGGAGTCACTAGGTTGGAAAGGCCTGCCAGAGTGTGATGTGTGGTGGAGTCTTATTCTTTGGATGTTTTAAAACAGATGCGGGATTGCCGTCTGTAGGAGCGCTTTGATTGTGTATTCCTGCATGGCAGGGGGTTGGATTGGATTGCCCTTGTGGTCTCTTCCAACTGTATGATTCTAATATTTTATGATATTATTGTAATTATAAAATTAAAATTTTGCATGAAGGCAATCATTAGTTTTTTACATGCAAGATATAAATCCCTATGCACAAAAATGTAGAGTGAGAATTGGTCCTAAGGCAAATAATCAGATTGCTTCTACTTTTGTAAAAATCCTCCTTTGGTTTCCTGCATTTGGTTCAATATGCCTTGAGAGTGAATCAGTGCATGAGATTAAAGAAATTCCACAGCATTGCACAACCTGCTGAATTCATGCAATAAACCTGCAGAAGGCAGACAAACAACTGTCAAAGAACAGATAATGTGGTCATCACAAGTTAGGAGCTTTAACTTTAACAATGGGGTATTGTTTGTGATTTTATCCAAGCCATTGTTTCCTTCATTACTTTTTCAAGCCTGGGATAGGGTCTCATGATACAAATGTTCATTCTGCAAAGTCTAAGGAACATATCAAGTCATGTGAATAGCTGGTATCGATAGAGCCACACTAATCCATCTGGATCAGTTCTATGGATCACACAAAAGAGGGTTTTGGTAGCTGGTTGAAAAATAGGACAGAATTTGCCTTTAATCATGCCAGGCTGAAATTCCCTCTTGCACATGGCAACATGAGACCCAGGACTCTTTCAAACGGGAGGAATTTCTCCCAACTCTGAATGGAGCCAATGCGGATTCATGTAAATTCGCTTGTTTAGCGAATTTACATGAACCCCTACTCCGTTCGGAATTACTTCCCATTACCCGAAAATAACCCCCTCCTGCCCGAATTTGCATGCGAAGCTTTAATTCGCAATAACGTAAAACCCATGATTGCATTCGAATTGGCTTCCCTCTTGCCCGAATTTGCATGTGAAGAGTTAATTCACAATAACCCATGATTGCATTCGAATTGACCTTAAATTATACTTCCAATTTAGCCTCGTATGAAAGAGTCACCAGTGTGGCATAATGGTTTGAGTGGACCTAGGACTCTGGAGAACATGCTCAGGCATGGAAACACACTGAGTAACCCTGGGCAAGTCAGTCTCAGAGGAGAGCAAAAGCAAACATCCTCTGAACAAACCTTGCCAAGAAAACCCTGGCTTAGGGTGGGAAATGATTTGAAGGCATACAACAACAACACAAGACAACTAAAGGTGTAGCAGCCTTGTTCTCTTATTGCACTTTGCAAAGCATACTGTGGAGGTGAATTTGGAAAGGATTTGTAAGAAGCATTAATGATTTGTTTTTATACAAGTGTAGTTTTAAAAAGTATGAGTTCCATTGACTCTCTGCTGCTTCCCTACTGAGGCTTGCCAGGGTCTTAGCCTGCAGTGAGCAACTAACAGAGTTTGGGGAGCTGAGCACATGCATCATATTGGCCCATATATGTCCCAAATTGGGGAGAAAGACCAAAATATGTTCCCCCAAATGGGCAATAGCATCCTCCTGAGCTTCTGGAAATGCTCTATAGGCCATTTTGACTTGACTGCAGGCAGTGTTGTCCCTTATTTTTTAAAACGATCATACAGGTGTTTTTTTTTTTAAAGAAACTAAGATGTAACTGACTAAACTTTAACCTTAAAACAGAGCTACTATATGTGCTGCACCACAAAGGTCAGTCTTCTTGTTGAAAAGCTTTTCAGAGAACATGTTTTCATGAACTATCTGTCATTTGCTCAAAAAAACTGAAAAACAGAATTGCACAGTCCATGGCCTTCATCATGTGCTCTTTCCCAAGGAGTTTTGGAAGCCAAAGGTTTTGTATGCCTCCCTATCACTGATGAAATTACCATAGATTTTGCCACAAAAATTTCAGTGCTGCCTCTTACACTGTCTCCCTTGTTGCCAATGGTTTTCCCCAGTCTGCTAATTTTGTTGCTGCTAATTCTGTCTACCACATTTCCACTACCACCACCCTTTGCTGTTGAGCATCACTTTCAGGAATACACACTAGGATCTGATATCACAGAGTCTGGTCTTTACATATTGGAAGTTGGAGCATCTTGTAGAGGTCATTCCGGCAGCTGCAGTGTGAGGATTTGAAGACCTCCAGCATGATCCTGCCAGTGCTGCTATTTCTGATAGCAGAGAGACAGGAGTGCACACTTCAAAGGGTAAGGTGGAAGGAGACAGGAGGAAGTTAAGGCAGAGGGGAGTATATTAATAATGTACATTGGAATAATTTTAATTGAAATTAAATATACTTTTGATTTAAATGAAATTAAGGTGGTAATGTGGGGAGGAACCGTGTTTAAAATAACTTTAATAAATTACATTGATTAAATGTGAATACATTTAAATATATTAAATTAAATGTAGGGGGGAATGTAGGGGGTGGAGATGGAGGGAATCCTCATGGGAAAGAAAGGTAATTTTATCTGCAAGTAAAGCAATGGAAGGCCATGCAAAATAAATATCTAAATGGGAATATAGGAACAATAATAAAGAGAACATGAGTGCAAAAGTGTGTGAGTGTTCACACATGCATGAAACCAGTGTCAGTGGAACAATGAATGTGCTCTGGGCTTTAATCTGAACATAAAAAGAGCTAACCACAAACCTCGGTCCTTGGTCCAAAACCAGTTCAACACTGAATAGCTCAGTCAAAACTAGATTTGGCCCTCAGTGGTGAAAAAATTGTACCATCCTGGGTTAAAAGCACAGCTTGTAAACATATTTTTCTGCTGTACTTTTCATAATCCTCCAGCCAATGTGATTAGTCCAAAAAAAGGAGCTCTTCCATGCTCAAGTTAAAAGAACTATCAGAAGGGATGCCGAGCCAATAGCACCCATAAAATAGTAGACTGAGCAGGCAAGCAGGTCATAAGTCTGGCCCAATATGCTGAGATAACATTGTATTTTTGTGTACATTTTGAGAGAATTAGTTTTACATCTGCATCTATAAATACAAAATTAGCAAATGTAATTTTTTTTCTTTTTTCTTTTTTTTTGCAAATCAATGTCCTCTTTTTCTTTTCTTTTCTGGTGATACATTTCATCTCTATTGATGATTCGTAAGTGGCCACCTTAAGAGTAAATCACCCTGTGCACTGAACATGTGAAATAATGATGAGAAAAGTCCTTTGATAATGTGATGGATGTATTTTCCACAGTCCCTCTACTCCATATAAAGAAAGTACCAAATTTTAATTTAAATTGTCTCATTTCTATGAGTAGCTGTGATCTAAGTGCATAAATCATCAACCATATCTTTAATATTACTTCCAAAAGCACTCTGAAATTCATACCGTAAACCTGGGACTATTATATATTATATAATAATATAATATAATTATAAATATAACAATAATGTCATTTCAGCACTGAGATTAGAATGTGTATTCAATGATGTGTACATGTACCATTACTGAGCATTCCCCTGTGGTTTTCAATTTATGCTGTGAATTGTCATCTAAATTGCAATACTAACTAACGCACCAGTTATTATTTTTCTCAGTAATAATACCTTGAGCTCAAAGGGCTCTGAACTGTACTATTTTCTTTCTTTCTTTCTTTCTTTCTTTCTTTCTTTCTTTCTTCACTGGACTGGATGAGCAACCAGCCTCTTGTTTTTCCATCTGTGAACCTGTCTGGCACTTCAAGTCCACATGAACTATCTGAATATTCCATTTTGCTATCATTTGTCATAATAATTATTTGTTAAGTATGATACACAGCAGTGAAATTGTGGTTGTGTTCTGCTGGTTGGTGGAATGCAGGCAGCATGACAGGACTCCTACACACTTCATTTTCTTACTTGCTAATGAGAAATTGCTGTGGGTTTCTCATTTTGTATTAATATCCAGGGAACATTTAGAAAAACTAGTAGCTGTTTAATTTTGGTTTTAAATTCTTTGGGTATTTTATGCTTGTTTGACTTAATCCACTAACAGCACTCAGAAAGCTGAAAATCTGTTTTAGCTATACGATGGGGGCAGGCAGGGGACTGTAATAAAATCTCATTTTATTTATTCCAAAGGAGTTCTAAACTGAATGAATTACAGCCAAAATCCAATTGCTAGTCTCACCTAGAGACTGTCCCAATGTGGCAAGGGCAGTCCTGATTAATCCTCTGTCATAGAATTATAGAAACAGAGTTGGAAGGGGCCTCATGGGCCGTTGAGTCAAACCTACTGCTCAGTGCAGGATCTCCAGCTAAATAATCTCTAGCAAGTAGCTGTTCAACCTGTATGGAGGGGCATTCCTTGAGGTACATGGTGCTAAGGATTACTATGCCAGCCTGCTGTCCCACACAATTGCCCCAGTTTAAGAAGGGGAGCATACCCAGTTTGGCATAATTTCTTATCACATTCCCCCCCCCCCCATGATAGTGCTTTGGTGATCCATGGTCATATGATCTGTTTTCTGCATTTCCAAAAACCACCTTCTGGGAGGAAAGGTGGGAACTTGTAATCACGGCTTTTTCACAGTCTGTCTACTCCATGCACAGACAGTACAAAGTTTTTAATTTAAATTGTTACATTTCTATGAGTGGCTGTGAACTAAACACCTTGATTAGAAATTCTGTATAAAATATCAAACATATCTTTAATATCACTTTTAAAAGCACTCTGAAATTCAAACCCTAAAAAGATCATCATCAACTAATTCTATCAAAGTGTACACAAAAATACAACCGGCTCCCAAAGCTGTTTATTGTGTGAATATGCACACAGCAGCCAGCTCTGAGGAAGTGTTGGCTACTATGACTGCAAAGGGGAGGGGGAGAGTGAAAGAGGAACAGAATCCCACCCATTCACACCATGTGACTGCCTGAGAAACAAAACTGCAGTGGAAGGGACCTATCCCACAAAGGCTGTAATGGAATAGAAGACTGAGAACCTGTTGGTGAGTTTTGCTCATCAATGAAAATGTGCCCTATGTTAATGAATGGAATGCAAGGCAGCAGCATGGGCATGACATTATATGAGAAATCCTGGGGAAAGATGTTTTATCCTGTTAAAATCCCACTTTTCTAGGCTTGTGTGATAACATCCTAAGTCACTGAGACCTTTGCAGATCTGCCTGAATATGTTGAATTCCATCTGGAAACAAAAAGGCAACCAATGTGGATTTCTTTGAATCTTAGGCTGGAATATATCAAAATCCAAAATCCACAAACTATTGGTACCTTTATTGGACCAACTAAAAAGGTATATCATTGTTTTGTGGATTCTAAATTTTGTTGTATCTTGCTGCATAGCAATAACAATAGCAATAACAAGTACATTCCTATACCACTTATCATTATACTAGTACTCCCTAAGCAGTTTCCAATGTGTAAACCAATCGCCCCCAACATGCTGGGTTCTCATTTTACTGACCTACAAAAAGATGGAAGGCTGAGTGGACCATGGAGCTGCCTGGGATCAAACTTACATGGCTAGCACAGCTACCCCCGATATGTTTTCTAGGCTGAAATGACATTTCTAAGAGTCAGGAACTTATACAGTGAGAGTATGGCCTACATATCTTTTAATGTGTGTGTGTGTGTGTGTGTGTGTGTGTGTAATTACAGTTGTATTAGGGAATTATAGAAACTTAGCCACTTAAAAACTGGGATTTAGCATTCTTTAGGAGAGAATCAAACTTTACCCGCATATATCATACAAAGGAAAAGTTTTTAAAAAATAAAATAAATAAATCATGTTTTCTTCTCTCTTTGCCAATGTATTAGAGCAATCTTATTTTATAATCACAGCTTCTGGAGAGGATTAGCATAAAGCATTAGCAGAAAACCAATGTTAAGAATTCTTTAACAGTCTATTATTAAGGGCAATATGAGGAAAATTACAAAGCTAAAAAATGCATTTATGGACATTCATGGCAAGATACATCCCTTTAAGAGGCAAAGGATAATGACCTTCACAATCTGAAATCATTGCAAGGTTAAAACAATATCCCAGTATGAATCCAGGAATGAATAGATAAATGATGTAGAAAGGTAATTAACCAGGTGCTTTCTGGGTAAATTGTTTGCTCAATTATTCTTCCCCCACCCCTGGCCAATAACCATGGACTTAACCCCCCTCCTTCCGTCTCTCTCACTTCAACACAGCAGTTGTATCCATAGACAAATACAATTAATCTACTTTTTTTGCTCAGTCTGAACTGAAGCCATACTTAATGTCTAAGAAGGGATGGATGGGAGGGGGAAGCCTGTCAAACAGGATTATTCAAAGGGTGTGGGGGGAAGCTAAGTGGATTTAAAATTGCAACCTGTCATTGCCTTCTGCAAGTCATTTTGGAATAGCAGAAAACCAGAGAACCATTCAACAATAACAGAAAATCTAGGATGAAAAGGGTGGGGTGGAGTGAAAGAATTGGTATGTTAACTGGAAAAGCTTAGCTGACATGCTCATAAGGAGGTATGTGAAAATGTATTTTATCAAGGTGTGCTTAGCCAATTTTTAGTAGAAACCTTAATTGCTAGTGTTAGAAACACAAAGGTCCTCTGCAAATTGATGATCAGGTGAGAAGAGTCAAGATCAGCTGACAGATGATATAAAACAGTGATTTCAGTGGGGATATGCTGTGCTTTCATTGCAGTGCTCTCTCATGTTCTCATAGGACAGGAGCCGGCAACCTCTGAGGGTTCAGGGCCCACTTCTGTCTTCCATTGGATCTTCACAAGATTCCCATCCCCAACTGATTCCCATCCTCATTTCCTGATCAAGTTGGAACTAAAGGCCACTTCCCCCCCCCCGGGGGTGGCGGACCCATTAGAATGGTCTTCCCTCGAAGGCTCATGGAACCAATCAGTTTCCAAAAAGCCCTAGAGGGTCTGTTGGTTGGGAATGCCAGTGATTCTGTTGAAACCCTGGTAGACACCTGGAACATCGATATCTCCAGGGCCATCAACACAATCGCCCCTGAGTGTCCTTTCCAGCCCACTCCCAATCGGAAACCCTGGTATACGGAAGACCTCAGGGAAATGAAGCAGGCTGGACAACGACTAGAGTGCGAATGGTGGAAGAATCGCCTCCCATCCGACAGAGCTCGCCATAGGTTGCATCTTTGCACCTATCGGGAGGCTTTGTGTGCAGCACAGAGATCTCTCTCTTCTGCACGCATTGCGTCTGCAGAGTCTCGCCCGGCAGAGCTGTTCAAGGTGGTGGGGGAGTTGACGCAGGTTCCCCCTGTGCCAAACCCCCTACTCGACCCTACGGCAGCCTGCTGCAAGCCATTTAACACTTACTTTGCAGATAAAGTCTCTCGTATTAGAGCCGACTTGGACACCAATATTGGTTCAGAGCTCATAAGTGAGGCGTCCAGTCATTCCGTTGATGTTAGTTTATTGGATGAGCTTCAATTGGTGAGTACTGATGATGTGGACAAGCTCCTCTGTAGTACTAGGAAGACGACTTGCTCTCTCGATCCGGTTCCATCCTGGCTGGTCGTCCAGGGAGGGGATGCATTGAGAACTTTCCTTCAGGAGGTGATCAATGCGTCCCTCAGGGAAGGCACTGTTCCATCCTGCTTAAAGGAGGCGGCGATAAAGCCCCTCCTGAAGAAATCCTCCCTTGATCCTCTGGACAGAAACAACTACAGACCACTGTCCATGCTATCTTTCCTTAGCAAGGTCATCGAGAGAGCTGTTGCCTTCCAACTCCAAGCAGTCTTGAATGAAGCCAAGTATCTCGATCCATTTCAAACTGGCTTCAGGGCGGGGTATGAAGTTGAAACTGCCATGGTTGCTCTGATGGATAACCTCCGCTTGAGCATTGACAGGGGTAGTGTGACCCTGCTCATGCTCTTGGATCTCTCCGCGGCCTTTGACACCATAGATCATGCCATCCTCCTGGATCCTCTCAACCACTGCCTTGAGGTGGTAATGGACTGGATGAGGGAAAACAAATTGAAACTCAATCCAAACAAAACGGAGGCACTCACAGTCACAGGCCCAAAACCAGGTCTGGGAATACAATCTCCAGTTCTTGATGGAGTCACACACTCGTCTAAGGACTGTGTTCGCAGTTTGGCGGTCCTCCTTGACTCGTCGCTTCCCATGACTAGTCAGGTGAATGCGACGGTCAGGAGTGCCTGCTACCAGCTTCGGCTGATCCGCCAGCTGCGCCCTTTCCTGGAGATGAGGGACCTGGAAACTGTGATACACGCACTGGTAACCTCACGATTGGACTTCTGCAATGTGCTGTACATGGGGCTACCCTTGTGCTTAACTTGGAAACTACAATTGGTTCAGAATATGGCAGCCAGACTTATTACTGGTACATCCAGGAGAGAGCACATGGCACCTGTGCTAAAATCTCTCCACTGGCTGCCGATCAGTTTCCGGGCACAGTACAAGGTGTTGGTTTTAACCTATAAAGCCCTACATAGCTTGGGACCATCCGTATGAACCCCCCTGCATACAGTGGTCCCCCGGGATACGAAGCCACTGGGGAACGAAATCCCCGGGAGCCGAAACCGGCGGGACCGCAAAACAGCCCCCGGGATCCGAAAGAAACCCCGGGGAACGAAAGGGAAAAACCGTGCGGCCCCTTTAAATCGGCCATGCGGCCCGTCCCTTAAAGCGGTCCCCCAGGAAACGAAGATTTCCGGGTTATGAAAGGTAATCCGGAACGGATTGCCTTCGTAACCCGGGGGACCACTGTACTACGATCCTCTGGAGGGAATCTGCTACAGCCCATGAAGACCAGGCCGTTGCCCCCAAGCTCTGGAATGACCTGCCGGATGAGATGCATCTTATTCCATCCATTGACGGCTTCAAGAAAGCCTTGAAGACGCATCTCTTTCAGCGGGCCTTCCTGGAAAATGTCTAACATCTCCTGGCTCCAAACGTTTTGCTAGTTCCTAGTGTTCATCCTCCCAAACAGCTCAGGGAGCTTTTAGCTTGATATTGTTGATTTTTGTCTATTTGCACTATGTTTTAATTTGTTCCTGGTTTAATCCTTTTTTAAGGGGGTGGGTGGGAATGGGATTGGATATTTTAACTGTGATGTTTTAACTTTTTTTTGTACCCAGCCCTGATTGCTTGTTCAGAGGGGCAGGCTAGAAATAAATATTGTTGTTGTTGTTGTTGTTGTTGTTGAAAAGATGAATCCTCAAGGCAGTCAACTGTACTTCCAGTAGCCTTGCAGTCAAGAAATGACATTCTGTCTAAATGTAATTCAACCCTCACACTTTCTTTGTGGTGAGAACATGCGTCTTTTAAGAAACATGAAATGACCTTTACTCAATGCTTTGGTCAGCCACCTCAGTGGTTTTGCTAGCTACTACCCTTAATATTGAAACCTGGAAGCATTATTTTGGGGGCTCTGGACTAGGTGATGAGATTTCTGAGAAGGGCAGATCAGACAGGAGGAATTTCTCTCAATTGCAAATGAAGCCAATTCGAATTCATGTAAATTCGCTAGTTTAGCAAATTTACGTGAATTCTAATTGCATTCAGAATGCGTTCAGAATGACTTCCCATTGCCCAAAAATGACTTCCCATTGCCCAAAATTGTGTGAGATACTCTAATACGCAATAACGTAAAACCCATGATTTCGTTCGGAATGACTTCCCTTTTGCCCCAAATTGTGTGAGATACGCTCATACACAATAATGTGAAACCCCACATTGCGTTTGGATTGCCATTGGATTATACTTCCAATTTCCATCGTCTGATAAACTCCATAGAGTTGGAAGAGAACAAAAGGGCCATCCAGTCCAACCTCCTTCCATACAGGAATATAAGTCAAAGCACCCCCAAAAGATGGCCATCCAGTAGTCACCTCTGTTATAAAAACCTCCAAACAAATAACTTTTCCAAAATCTGTCTTATAGAAATGCACAGTTTGCTGATGGAACAGAAAAGGAATTCAATAGTACTTGAGAACATAAACTGCCTGGCAAGCTTATGAGAGACAGAGCCTTCCTCCTCCACTCCTGAGTCCATTTATGGTATGACCTTCCAAGCAGACAGACAGTCGTATTGTACTTTTTATCGTTCTGTTGCAACCAGGGAATTTGTCTGTCCTTCTTCTCAGTTCTGATGATGCTCTAGCAGTTTTTTTTTAAATGGATGTGAAATCATCTTTATTATGAATACAAAGAATTCTCCTTTATGGCTGAGGGGGGAAAAAATCACCTTTTTTTTTAAAGCCCTGTTGCATGTCATGATTTTCTTGTGAATGTTAAGAGCCAAATCAATAAGATCTCCTTTGTATGATCAGTATGATCTCCTTTCATACCAGCCATTCATTCAACATTATTCACATATATACTTCTGCTGGTCACCTACCTTTTTACATCGAAACAAGTAAGACATTTGATTTGTGCTGTATTGTTGTTCCTGTTGCACTGTCACTATTTTACTGTCAGTGTCCATATTCGTATGTAGGAAATTCTTAATTCTTATGACAGAGAGCAGAAGAGATATCTTAGCTGGTTATGTTATTTAGGAGGTTCTGCTAAATGTAATAGAAAAAGTAACATTTATAAGCTCCATTGATGCATCACATCAAGATCTGGATGGTGGTTTTGCAATCCACATAGCCTAAATTCTATTGCTAGTCCACGACTAGACTAATTCAGTCAATGGAAACAGGATAAGTCATTTTTAAGTACCATTGATTCAGTGCACCTAGGACTACAAATTGAATTTAAGTCAAAGATTTTGCAAATAAGATGCTAAAAAAAGTTTAGTAAAATGAAGATTTTATGGTATAGAGTGAGATAATAAAACCCACTGGGTCATTTTGGGCAAGTCACATGCTCTCAGCCTCAGGGGAAGGCAATGACAACCCTCCTCTGAAAAAATCTTGCCAAGTAAACCCATAATAGGGTCACCATAAGCCAAAATGACTTGAAGGCACACAACAACAACAACAATCAATATTAAGTGAATGTATGAATGAATAAAAAGGTAATGCAAGTCCCCAGCAGCTTTAGAGCTAAATCCAATTGCTCAGGCCCCTTCACGCTACATAACTGTGTCAATATATAACCCTGAGCTTTATAGTTTAGTAAGACACTCAAACTCTCTGGCTGAGAATTCTAAATACTCCTCCTACTTCAAATCCTATGATCCTAGGACATTGACCATGGCAATTAAAATGGAAACATAGTGCTTTAACTATGCAGTATTAAAGGACTCTTAGACCCAGTTGCTATTTTAGAGCAGGCCCATCGAACTCTCAGATGAATAAGTTGATTAGTTCTGTTGATCCACTCACTCACCTTGCAAATAGCAATTATATGTAGACTTTAAAAAGCAAGGTTTGTCAACTACCTACATCAAATTTGTCATCAGCAAGAGTGATTAAGAAGAAAAGTGAAAAGGAGATGCAAATAGATCTGTGCTTTGAGACACATGAACCATTCTCCTGTACAAGCAACACTGAAATGAAAGATCTGCAAGGGAGCCATAAAAACAATACAGTACTAACAGCGAATAGCAGTAATAGTCACAAAGAGACAATTTGGATGTCATGACAAACCATAATTTTAATCTTCTGTGCATAAGTGCCTTGCATGATTTGTCCTCCTATCTCCTTTTGCAAGCAGGAGGAAAAGAACAAAACATTCTGCTTTTGATTTTAAATTAACCAGAGCTTTCTGTTATATCAGAACTTAAAGTACGCTTGTTGAATTAAATTGTAAGCACACACCCCCCCCCCCCAAATAAACTGGAATCAAAATCATAGTGACATGATGCTTTGTGGTAAAGATGCGGACTCTGATGATAACAAGGTCAGCAGTTTGAGACCCAAGCACCATTTGATGGAGTGAGCTTCTCTTACTAGTCCCAGCTTCTGCCAACCTAGCAGTTCAAAAGTGTGTAAAAGTGCACATAGATAAATAGATACCATTTTCATGGGAAGATAACAGTCTCCCATGCAGTCATGCTGGCCAGATAAAAATGGAGTCATCTTTGTCAGTGCTGACTCACTCTATTTGGTAACAGAATTAGCACCACCCCCTGCAGACAGACACAATTAGACAATAATCACATCAAAGGGTAAACATTTTACTTTTTTTATGATCCTAGCTTATTTACTGAGGGGGTGAGCTAAGGATGCAACACTGCAATTCTAGATGTTGTCACTGGATGTGCCATGTACTTTTCTTCAGAGACTTAGACCCTCTGAGGATCCTTGGGTGAGTGTGTAAGGCCCCTGGACCTCTGGAAGTTGTCTTATCCTGCTTTAAAATAACCAGAGTTCTCTGCATTCTGATGTAGTTGAAAAAACAGAAACAAGTATTTCCCCATCTTGATGTCTGGTACATGCCTGATAAGGGAGGGGAATGGAATGCCTGTGAGCCAAAAATTCATGCTTTGTGCACTTAGCACTAAGCAATCATTCAGTCACTAACATTAGTGCCCACAGAAGAGGAGGTCCATTGTATTCATACCTTAATGAATTCTGGACACCTCTTAGGTAGAATGACATCTTCCTCCTTTCTCTGTGGTTCTGTGTTTTACCGTTTTCTTTGGCACCATGTGCAGATCATTCAGCTGATTGAACTGTATAGCTGCAGCAAATCATGCTGTAAGATCCATAGAAAAATCTATTTTATATGCTTAGTTAAGCCTCCCCAGTAGTGCAAGCTATCATCATACAATTGATTTGGTTCCCCCCTTCATCTTTCATTTTGTGCATGAATAAATCTTCATTATCTTCACTAGAAATCCAGGACTTCCTTTCATCACTGTCTTTGAAGAGTCCATGTTTTCACATCAGTGAAGCCAAGCCAACATTTGGATAAAAGGCAAGCTTACGACCTCAACACCTGTCCCAGTGGAAGGACCAGATGGAATGGTCCAGCTTTTTTCTCTTGAGTAACAACAATAATTTTTCAGTGCCTAACTAGTGGACATGCACACAACAAAAATGAATTTGTGATGAACCAAAAGCTCCCCCTCCCCTGAAAATAGCACATCTGTTGCAGACTCAGATGCCCATTCCTTCAGATTTAACACTATCCTTTTATTAAACTCATTGCTCACTAGTCATGTCTTTTACCTTAAAGAGTTTTAATATATCGTAGTTTCAATATATCTGTAAAGTAGTTGCTAGACTGATTGAATCAGTCCTCTTTTGCCTGCTCCAGTAGATTACAATTGGGTGGCAACTAAGAATTATTTTTTAATATTTACATTTGCATAACTGAACAAACATCTGGAAATTATTCTAACCTTGTGTAAACAAAGATAGTATCTTATTAGCTCTTGGCAGGAAATGTAAAAGGCAGACACTGTGACAGAATTTGGAATTGCATCGTTGTGGCTGAATGGTGGGGTGTGGAATGAGAGACTTGTATTCTTTACAGATGCAATCCTATATAATAGGATACAGTCTATATGCTTATTACTAATGCTAATCAAAAACAGTGGAATATGTTGGATAAGATAATGGTGGAGAAATGGATATACTTTACATTTTATCCACAGCAGAACCAAGTCATAGCACCATGTTTTTCTTTTTAATTTTTGTTGTAGTATGCAACTGGACATGAAACATGCAATTGGAAAAAATGTGCAGTTAAAAAATAGAATGGAATGCAGACTCATACAATTTTTATCAAGTGAAAAAAGGCCAGTGTTAATCTTGGTGAAAACAGAAGTTCAGTTTTGGAGAGATACAAATTCTGGCAGTTCAGATTTGGTGAGGCAGCTAGCGTGCCTCTAGCACTGTTGTAAATTTTACAGAGTTGGGATTTACACTAGTTCATAAGTCAATGGATGGCCTTGGAAGTTAACAGACCAAGGCAGAATCATACATGAATTGTTTCTGCACTGTAGATCAGAATTACTGGTTCCTGTGGAGAAACTGTCATGGAGAACTCACACGAGGGAGTAAGCAAGGATTAAGGCATTATTTGTGTTTGTTTGCTCTTAAAAGGGGGGTGGGATTTGTGCAGTTGTGGAATACCAGTCACAACGTGGTTAGTAGAAGGGAGGAAAACAATCAAAGTTGTACTTCACAGATTTTAGAAACAACTAATTGCCACCAACTTATTTGTAATTAATTCTTTTTCCCCCAGTAATGAAGACTAAACATGGTGGCATTATGACTGTAACTTAACAAGTGATAGCTTCATTCTTTGCATGTTAATATCTATAGTGATGGGGTGTGTAACATCACTAAATGGAAGAGGAGGAATATCACATGGTTCAAGTGCTGGTTTGTGCAGTGCTTCATGCAGCTTCCTTCCTCATGTCCTGTTAATGAGTGCTGAAGTAGGTGGATGAGAGGAGAGAGTGTTGTGCACATGCCAGCAATCTGGAACATTCAGAAGGATTTTGTTTTAAGAAACCAAAAATGTGTTCTGAAGTGCTGGCTCCTGCTATGCCTTGTTCTCTGTTATAGTCATTGAAGGGAATGTCAGGTAAGGTGGATCAAATGAGACTGCATTTCGTACTATGTTAGAAATTAGTAGCATTTTTTCCTTCTTCTAATTAACTGAGATGGACACAATATTAATTGCTTTTGAGAAATAGATTTTTTTAAATATATATATATAACTGTAATGGCCATTAACCAGTTGGAGGTGGGAATGATAACTGTAAATAATAATTTTTAAAAGCTACTTTCCGAAGATCTGGTGTTTCCCAACAGGTCAGCAACTTGAGGTGAGGTAAGAAATTATATTCTAAGGAGCTTGTGGCTTAGCATTTTAAACCAGCTCCAGCCTGCTGGGCTGCAGCCGGGATGTGGGATGGAGGTGGGGATTATCGCTCACTAAATCACTGCCGAACCACTGACTGCCATCAGCCCAGGTCCCAGCTGTGCTCCGTCAGCACTTTTTAGAAGTCGGAAAGCTGGCAGAGCACGGCTGGGACCCAGTTGGGACCTGGGCTGATGGTGGTTTATGGTTCAGCAGCAATTTAGTGAGCGATAATTCCCACCTCCATCATGCGTACCAGCTCCATTTTTGTGGTCTGATTTTCACTTTCCAGCTAGCATTCAGGCCTGATGCAGTTTGTGTTGTGGAACCTACATGTTGATGGATGGCTTCAGATATGTCCCCACGAAAATGCACACATTTGAAAAGAGCATGGGAAAAAGAGCATGAGAAAATTGACAAACTTCAAATGTGCAGAAACACTGACTAAGCATGCTTTAGTTAAGGAGGGAAAGGGAGATGTATTGAAGGAATGTGTGAAACAGGAGGAATGTGTGAAACAGGCACACAAACATGCACACTTTCAAAGAAAGGTAAAACAATACTGGTCTGGGTTCCAGTCCATCAGAACCTGTCAGCCTTACCTCCTTTGAGAGAAATGGGCACAGACTGGATGCGGAGGCTGGAAAGGGAATAAATCCACAGGTGTGGATTTTACAGATGTACATCTCTTTATTGGTGATGCCAAGCACTGAACTTTGAACTTTCTGCACACAAAACACATCCTCTGCCACTGAGCTGTGGTCCTTCCCATAACCTTTCACTTGAATGGCTTGCTCAGGTCGCCACTCTCCCCTTAGTGAGTGATAATATAATTGTCTCCATGTTAGCTTTGGCTGACCCAGATGTAACCCAAGTTGGCTGAAGTCTATGGGAATATATGGGGCCATGTGCTCTTTTTTGTGCTGTTTCACAATGACCTGGCTTGAATGGACTTGTGTCATAACAACAGCTGTGTGAAAACAGTATCCATGTGTGCATAAGAGTTTTCTCATTTAAATTAAGACTGAGACCCTGAGGAGTATGTGGGCTGTTATTACACTGTGAAGTTCCATCTCCAGCTGTTCAAAAAAAGTATTTGCTTCAGGACATGCATTTATCTCCACAGGGAAGAGTTTTCTAAGAACTTCAGCATTTCACAATTGACTACACTGACTGCTGAGCTCTTGGTGCACACTCCCCGGCCCCCCCCCCCCCAAAAAAAAACTTCTCCAGGTTACTGAATCTGATAGATCACATTATTTGACTGATCAGCCCTCTTTTTATTCCTTTATTGGAATTTTGTTTTTGCTCACACAAGGCTACATATTTACCCAATTAAGTATTTTTTTTCCTCCTTAACCACACCACCACCACCTTTCATTTCCTCCTCTGTTGCCTTCTTCCTCCTTTCCACCTTTCTGCTTTCCACCTTCTGCTTCAGTGAGGAGTCATTCAGACATCTTTTTTTGTTTAGTTGAACAATGCAAATAATCTAACTCATGCATTCCAGATTTGTAAGGATCCACATCTATGCACATCTCTAGGAGTTTGGTTGCTCACATGTGCCAGCACTCAAATAAACATAGAGTCAATGATACAAATGTATTCAAAACACATTCAAGGCAAGCAAAATTTAATCCCAAATAATCCTAGGTCTATTTAGATTAGTTATTCAGATGCAAATTTTTTTTTAAAACTCTGGGGGAAAAAAACTGGTTTTAGGTGGGAGGCAGCATTGGCGGCAAAATGCAAACAATAATATCCTCCTGTATCCCGGAAGAGGATTCAAACCGGGAAAGGTAAGTCGCATTTTTTAGCTATGCAAAAAACTCCAGAAAGCTCACATGGCATAGTGAGTGTTGGTCTGCAGTTCTGGAGACCAAGGTTCAGTTCCCTGTTCAGCCATGAAACTCACTGGGTGACCTTGGGCAAGTCACATGCTCTCAGCCTCAGGGGGAAGCAATGGCAAACCTCTTTGGAACAAATGTGTAATAAGCTCACATTAGGGTCGCCATAAATTGGGGGGGGGGGACTTGAATGCACACAACAGCAACATATGTGGCAGGACCTAAATACCTTCAAGGTACCAGATCCTGTCTGAGCTTGGAAGCTAAGCAGTTTCAGCCTTGCTTAGTATTTGGCTGGGAGACCACCAACAAATTCCAGGTGGTGTTGGCTGTATTTCAGGGGGGAAAAACACCTCTGAGTATTGCCTATTCCCTAAGAAAATCCTATGAAATTCATAGGTGACTTGAAGACACATTCACACACATATGTGACAAAATGAAACAACCAAAGGAATTGTCCCTTCATGTACTTTAACATAAATCAGATTGGGAAAGAGAGATTTTAAGTGCCAACCATGAAGATCTCTATTCCTGCAGAAGGCAAGGTGAATTTAGTTATCTAAGATATGGCTCCACGAAAGAAAGACTGACAGAATGATTACTTATTGTTATCATACTAACACAGATTACTCTGAAATGTTTGTACTGAATATTTGTTCATTGCTTCTTTTCCTGCTACAGAGTAAGCATTATCCTTTCAAACAAGGGATTATTCACACATGTAAATCATACATGTAAAGCATGGAAAATCTTGCAGAATTTGTCTTCCAGCAAATTAATTATCTGAACAACAGCGAACAACAAATGCGTTCTCTGAAAAAAATCTTGGAGTCTTTCATTTCCACCCTTGCTTTCCTCTTAAAATTCTACCTAGCTATGAATCATACATCCGTGAAGATATGAATGTGGAATAATTCCAGGGAGAAAAGGAGGTGGGAGGAGTTGGCACATAGTTGCAAAGTGCAGCTATAAACCTTCCTTCCTCCTGTGTCCTGGTCCTGACCTCTGAATGAACCACAACACTGACAAACCCAAGCTGCCAGGCACCCTCTTATGTGCTGTTGTGCCATCCACCCAAACTGCTGACATCAACCATGCAACTAAAAGAGTGTCATTAATATGTTAAAAGCAAAAGCAAGAAAGGAATGGTACGGAGGTAAAGAACAAAAGGTATGTCTGTCCCAATCCAGATGGCAATTTCCTCATACTACACACAGACCTGTATTTGTTACCGATGCACAGCCAGGTCATAGGATCCATCCAGTAAACTGGTCCAACTGTTCTGCTGATGAATGAATACTATCTGCTCCAACTCATTCTGTACTGTCTCATTGTTGCTTTAAGATGTACATACTTAAGATGTACATTGACTCCTGTCAATCTCTCTCTCACTGAACTAGTAGAAAAACTAGGGTCAACTACTACACTAGGGTCTGATCCTAGTGTAGTAATTTTTATTGTCTGTTAACTTTCAGTAGTGGATTTTATTAATTTTGGGTTACAAACTTAGGGTGCATCTACATTGCAGAAAAAATGCAGTTTGACAACACTTTAATTGCATGGCTCCATCCTATAGAATCTTGGGATTTGTAATTTTGTGAGGCACCGCTATGCTTAGGCAGAAAAGATTAAAGAACTTGTGAAAGTCCAAATTCCAGGATTCCATAGGATGGCACCGCATCACTTACAGTGGTGTCAAACTGGATTATCTATACAGTGTAGATGCATCCTTAGTTGTGCTTAAGAGCATAACATTTTTGCTTAATGAACTACAGGCCTATGCATCCCCATAGGTATCTATCTGATGTACATAAGCAAAACATGAACATGACAGTGTCTTCCCTTTCACATTCTCCAGGAACTGACATAAATGGTTTATATGACTTTGATGACTTTGTCCTTCATTGACCACCCCCACACACACATTTTGAAGCAAAGTTGTCAGCCATTTGCTATGAATTTCACAATTTAGCAATGTATTTTGCCAAGTGTTTCTTTTTATGTGTCCTAAATATAATCAAAAAAGCATCTACCTGTTTTTATCCTAAGAAAAGCCTATGAAGTTCATGGGGTTGCTAGAAGTTGACAGGCAACTTGAAGGTGCATGCAGGCATGCACACACACTCTCACACACTTTATTCCCACTGTGTAATTTTATAAACCTTGGTCACAGCTCTGCTTGCTGAGCTTTTCCCCCAAACTGAACAGCTCCAAATGTTGTAATCTATAAATTTTGTTCACTGCTGATAAAAGGGGGGGGGGGGGGGGAGGGTTGTTATACCCATATATAGATTTCCAATGATGGTCAGTGACACAAACCTTTTGATTTCTGAATCTTGGCCCAGGTTAAAAGCTTATTTAGAGCATATTCTGAAGCACTCAGATCTTGTGTTGGTCTCCAATCCTACTAAAAGAGAAGAAACCATGGCAATAATGCTGTCCCAGCTAAAGAATTGATTTACTCCTAGAGCTTGGAAAAGTTACCTTTTTTGGTCCACAATTGCCCTCCAGCAAGCATGGCCAGTAACAATAAAGCATAAAAACCCTGAGCAAAGCCACATGTGCTTGGGCTAAAGTTTTAATATCACAGTGATGACCATTAGTCACATGGATTTTATGTGTACAAAGAGCTTTCTTGATAATCATGCTGTCTATCCCCTGAGTTTATTATCCTGCTTTCTGGGTTACAGCAAACACCAAAAAGTATCTTGGAGCACCTTAAAAGGCTAGCAGACCTATTACGGCATTGGCTTTTGTGGACTAGAGCCCATTTCATCAGTAATTTTGTATTTTGGATCAGGGTTTTAGGCAGAGTAAGGTGTAATTACACATTCTATCAGTTATTCATAAATAGAGGAAACAAACAGGGCTCACACATGCAAATAATTGCTTGAATGGTCCATAAATGTCTTATCATGTCCCTGCTTTTAATCTAGTAGATAAACTTGCCAAGAGATTGAGCAAAGGGAGGAACAGTTAAATCAAGCTTAATATCACTAGCACACCTTGATTCCAGCTTAGAGTTCTAGCCAAGCTGAAGATTACCCTTTTATTCTGAAATAAAACATCTTTCTTTAATTTAAAACTAACAAGGATAACTCCTGGTAAAAGTCTCAGGGCAATTTCACACATCATTGAGAGCCAGAGTGGTATAGTGATTTGAGTTTTGGACGATGATTTTGGAGACTAGGATTTGAATCCCCATTCAGCCACTTTGGGCAAGTCACATTCTGTCTCAGAGGAAGGCAAAGGTAACCCCCCCCCCCCCCCCGAACAAACTGCCTTAGGTTCACCATAAGTCAGAAATGATTTCAAGGCACACAACAGCAGCAATGAACATTATCATCCCTGTGGAGGATATTGTGTGAATCCCACATGTAGCTTGACTTGTCTGGCATGAAAGCAATGAGAAACTATAACCAGAAGTATTTTCTAGCATGTGCACAATGCAGCCAAATCAGCATTCATTGCACATGCCAAACCACACACAGGATATTTATTTATTTATTTATTTAAACAGATATATTTTATGTTTCAAACTGAACTAAATCCCAGTAAGGGAAAATCAATCCTGTTTCAAGTTGGAACCTTAGAAACTAGGAACAAACCCATAAAAAAACAAAAGTACCCAACTTGGTCCAGTAATGGTTGGAAAATACCTTTATTAGGACTAAATAAAATGTAACAAAAGAATGTGAACATTTTATTTCCCCCAAATTCTTCACTGACATATGTGGTATAGGTTTGCTCTATAATTTGTTTCCAGCACCCAAACTAGGCTTCTAGTTCTTTCAGACAAAACTCCACTCCGTTTTAACCCTGGCATTCTCTTGTTTCAGTAGTCTATATGGGCCCAGGGCGGGCACTAAAATAAAGTTTTTGGTCTGTTTCTATAATTAAACATTTAGGATTAAAATTCCTTGTCAATCTACTGTAAACTACAAAGAAACCTACCAGTAGCTGCTGAACTCCATTCTTTGTTATTATTATATGACTTCACATCAATTCCAATTTATAGTGATGCTATCCTAGGATTTTCTTGGCAAGATTTAGTCAGGGAATTTTGTCATTTGCCTTCTAGTAAGACTGAGAGAATGTGACTTGCCCAAGATGACCAGTGGGTTTCCATGGCTGAGTAGGGATTGGAACTCTGGTCTCTCTGATCCTAGTCCCACACTCAGTCTAGAGCCAGTTTAAATAACAGTGTGATCCTAACTGAAATATTTGCTGAGTGCAGGGAGCCAGGATCAGATACATGCCTCTCCTGTTGGTTGAAATCTCCTTCTGCATCTACCAACTGAACGTAGAGATCTGCCAACAAAGAAATCTGCTGGGAGTCTCATCAGTTGATTAAGATCCACTGGCAGAAGTACCCAAAAGGGAGCAGAGAAGGGGCAGAGCAAGGAAACAGCAATAGCATTTACATTTCTATACTGCTTAATAGTGAACGCAGCACTTTCTAAGCATTTCACATTTTGTAAGCCAAATGCCCCCAACAAGCTAGGTACTCATTTTACTGACCTACTGAAGGATGGAGCACCATGTCTGCCATATTCAATGTAATTTAAAGCTTAAGTAGTGGGATTCCTCTATATCCAGTCCTATTGTAGCACCGTGTAACAACAGATGCCTCTAAAATGCTTTACTTGAACTGCTGGACTTGATCCCCTTCCCCACCCCCATTTATTATCTTAAAAAATAATAATTGTAAGCCGCTCTGATAGCCTTTAGGGCTGAAGAGTGGGGTATAAATAAGTAAATAAATAAATAAATGTCAACCTTGAATCCAAACCCCAAAGAGCCGAGTTACACCAGAACCAAGCCTCTTCCTTCCCAGGGATCCCGACACAATGCTGGCACAAAGGTAACCAGGGTGAAGCTAATGATAAGAAATTTCTGACACTCCTAGGCTAAATTTGTGTTCAGCATAGCTTCAGGTGACCCTTCACTAGCTTTTCTAGTTAGGAATGCACTCTTGGTCTGAGATCCTTCATGTAGCATAAATAACTGCCAGCAGAATTATATTCCACTTTGATCGTGCAACCCCTATATGTTGTTGCTAATTGCTATCAAGTAAGCTTTGACTTACAGGACTCTTTCAAACGGGGAGGAATTTCTCCCAACTCCGAATGGAGCCAATGCGGATTTATGTAAATTCGCTTGTTTAGCAAATTTACATGAACCCCTGCTCCGTTCGGAATTACTTCCCATTACCCGAAAATAACCCCCTCCTGCCCGAATTTGCATGCGAAGCTTTAATTCGCAATAAGGTAAAACCCATGATTGCATTCGAATTGGCTTCCCTCCTGCCCGAATTTGCATGTGAAGAGTTAATTTGCAATAACATAAAACCCATGATTGCATTCGAATTGACCTTAAATTATACTTCCAATTTAGCCTCGTATGAAAGAGTCCACAGTGACCTTCTGAATGAGAAAGATCTGAGACACCTGTTGTTAGCAGCCCTGCTAAGGCCTTGCAAACTCAAGGCTGTGACTTTATTGAGTCTATCTGCTTGTAATGTGTTTGTCCTATTGCCTTCAACTTTACCAGGCATTACTAACTTTTCTAGAGTTATCCCATCTCACAATATGTCCAAAGTACAATGATCTCAGATTAATCATTTTCACTTCTAGTAATAATTCAAATTGCTTCACTCTTTGACCCTTTTCTCTTCTTTCTTTTTTTCTTTTTTTGGTAGTCCATGCTATTCACAGAACTCCCCTCAGGCACCACATTTCAATGATTTGATTCTTTTCCTGTCACCACATTTCAAATGATTTGATTCTTTTCCTGTCAGCTTTCTTTCCTGTCCAACTTTCACAATCAAACCTAGCAACTGGAAATACTATTGTAAATTATTCTGACATTGGTATTCATTATCTGTGCACTTGAGCATCTTATCTAGTTCCTTTGTAGCTCCTGTTCTAAGTTCTCACCTTTTTAGATTTTAGCACTTGGAAGTCAATGCACATGGCTGTTGAGTAATAAAATGCATATGGCTGTCATGTAATGCAATGCACATTTAAACACTACTCTCTGAACATCATTGTACAATTGCATGTGCAGCAGTTCTGCATGTAAAAATCCACTGGATCCAACTGTTGCACTTTGTCCATAAAAAAGCATCTTGCAAGCATAGCTCAACTTGTATTGGTCTATCTCACTAATTGAATGCTGGCCTAAATATGCAGTACTGACCTGGGAATAGGTGCACTGAATTTACTGAGGTTTAATTTTGAATAGATATGAGATATTTTTCTTTAAGGTCCTACAGAACTCTTTCCCTGCCATCTCAACCAACATTTATGGATTATGAGACAAGGACTGGTTTTGACATCACTTTAACAGTCATACCTCCATACTATATAATGTTTGGATTTGAAGTTTGTTTTGGCACCAGAGCTCTCTGACAGAGAAGGCCAAATATCTCACCAAACTAGAAATCGCAGAATTCTATCACATTGCAGTATGGAGGTTAAAGCAGTGTTGAACTGCATTAACTCTGCAGGGTTGATGCTGCCAGAGAAGTGGACACCTATTCCTTCTCAGACCTAAGCCCTTTTTAATGCATTTAGCAGCTACCTACGTGATACTGTGATGAGATATATGCAACCTAGCATAGGGGCTGCCCTATGAAGTCTAACAATGCTTGTTGAGAATACAAGAGGGAGCAGGAAGACAAATCTTCAGAATGAAGTTAGGATCATAGAATCATAGAATCATAGAATCGTAGAGTTGGAAGAGACCACTAGGGCCATCCAGTCCAACCCCCTGCCGTGCAGGAACTCCCAATCAAAGCACCCCTGACAGATGGCCATCCAGCCTCTGTTTAAAGACCTCCAAGGAAGGAGACTCTATCACCTTCCGAGGAAGTGCGTTCCACTGTCGAACAGCCCTTACTGTCAGGAAGTTCTTCCTAATGTTCAGGTGGAATCTCTTTTCCTGTATCTTGCATCCATTGTTCCGGGTCCTGTTCTCTGGAGCAGCAGAAAACAAGCTTGCTCCCTCCTCAATATGACATCCTTTCAAATATTTAAACAGGGCTATCATGTCACCTCTTAACCTTCTTTTCTCCAGGCTAAACATCCCCAGCTCCCTAAGTCGTTCCTCATAGGGCATGGTTTCCAGACCCTTCACCATTTTTGTCGCCCTCCTTTGGACACGCTCCAGTTTCTCAATGTCCTTTCTGAATTGTGGTGCCCAGAACTGGACACAATATTCTAGGTGGGGCCTGACCAAAGCAGAATACAGTGGCACTATTACTTCTCTTGATCTAGACACTATACTTCTATTAATGCAGCCCAAAATAGCATTGGCCTTTTTAGCTGCCGCATCACACTGTTCACTCATGTTCAACTTGTGGTCTACTTGGACTCCTAGATCCCTTTCACATGTAGTTTCATTCAGCCAGGTGTCACCCATCCTATATCTGTGCATTTTATTTTTCCGCCCTAAGTGCAATACCTTACATTTCTCTGTGTTGAATTTCATTTTGTTAGCTTTGGCCCAGCTTTCTAGTCTATTCAGGTCACTTTGAATCTTGATCCTGTCCTCTGGGGTATTAGCTATTCCCCCTAATTTGGTGTCATCTGCAAATTTGATTAGTATGCTCCCAATTCTGTCATCCAGGTCATTGATAAAGATATTGAACAGCACTGGGCCCAGGACAGAGCCCTGTGGGACCCCACTGGTCACTTCTCTCCAGGATGAAAAGGAGCCATTGTTGAGCACCCTTTGAGTTCGGCCACTCAACCAATTACAAATCCATGTAATAGTTAACTTGTCTAGCCCACATTTTACAAGCTTGTTTGCAAGAATGTCATGGGAAACCTTGTCAAAGGCCTTACTGAAATCAAGATATACTATATCCACAGCATTCCCTTCGTCTACCAAACTGGTAATTTTATCAAAGAAAGAGATTAGATTTGTCTGGCATGACTTGTTTCTCTGAAACCCATGTTGAGTTTTTGTGATTATGGCATTGCCTTCTAGATGTTCACAGACTCTTTGTTTAATGATCTGCTCCAGAATCTTTCCTAGAACCGATGTCAGACTAACTGGACGATAATTGTTGGGATCCTCTTTTTTCCCCTTTTTGAAGATGGGGACAACGTTTGCCCTTCGCCAGTCTGCTGGGATCTCTCCTGTTCTCCAGGAGTTTTCAAATATGATTGCCAATGGCTCCGATATTACTTTTGCCAGTTCTTTTAATACCCTTGGATGGAGTTCATCTGGTCCCGGAGACTTAAATTCATTTAGATTAACAAGGTGTTCCTCTACTATCTCTTTACTTATTCTGTGCTGAAATTCCCCTATTCTGTTCTCTGCTCCATTATCCTCAGGTTGAGCACCCTTTGCCTTTTCTGAGAAGACTGAGGCAAAGAAGGTGTTGAGTAATTCTGCCTTTTCTCTATCTCCTGTTAGCATTTTGCCATCTTCTCCACGCAGTGGCCCTACCGTTTCCTTCTTCTTCCTTTTGCTGCGGACATATCCAAAAAAGCCCTTTTTATTGTTCTTAACCTCTCTAGCAAGCCTGAGTTCATTCTGCGCTTTAGCTTTTCTGACTTTACCCCTACACATGCCTGCTATTTCTTTGAATTCCTTTTTCGTGATTTCACCCTTTTTCCATTTCTTATACATGTTCCGTTTCAAACTTAGCTCGGTTGAAAGTTCCTTAGTCATCCATCCTGGTTTCTTGAGACACCTCCCGTTTTTCTTTCTCACTGGAACTGTTTGAAATTGTGCCTTCAGTATCTCCCTTTTGAGAAAGTCCCATCCGTCCTGAACTCCTTTATCTTTTAGTATTTCTGACCATGGAATCGCCCTCAATACTTCTCTAAGTTTACTGAAATCCGCTCTCCTAAAGTCTAGGATGCGTGTCTGACTCTGCCTGGCTTCTCCTTTCCACTGTATTACAAACTCCAGGAGAACATGGTCACTTCCACCTAATGATCCCACCACTTGCACCCCATTAACCAAGTCATCCTTGTTGGTTAGGATCAGATCTAAAATAGCTGACCCCCTTGTTGCCTCTTCCACCTTTTGGACCATGAAATTGTCTTCCAGGCAAGTGAGGAATTTGCTAGACCTTGAGGATTTTGCTGAGTTTGACTTCCAGCAAATATCAGGATAGTTGAAGTCGCCTATCACTACTACATCTCTCTTTTCTGACTGTGTGGTCATCTGTTCTAGAAAGATATCATCCAATTCCTCAGTCTGACTTGGGGGTCTGTAGTAGACTCCCACCGTAACACCCTTGTTGTTTCCCTCCCCTTTGATTCTTATCCAGATGCTCTCCACCTGGCTTCCATGATTGATGCCCAGGATCTCTTCACTGGTGTAAATATCTCTGACATATAGTGCTATTCCTCCTCCTTTCCTGTTTGGCCTATTTCTCTTAATAAGGTTATACCCCTCTATTTCCACATTCCAATCATGAGACTCATCCCACCAGGTTTCAGTGATGCCTATTATATCATATTTGCCTTGTTGTACTAGGAGTTCTAGTTCATCTTGCTTATTTCCCATGCTCTGTGCATTAGTGTAGAGACATCGCAGACCATGGTTCCCTTTTACTTGCTGCCTGTGCAAGTTTTTTTGCCTCCCACTATTGGGTCCTTGCACTGTTTGCCTTGTTTCCTCTATGTCAGTTTGACTATTTTCGCCATCCCTTTTGCCTTCCTTAATATTGTCTCCCTTCCCCTCGGAACTCAGTTTAAAGCTCTCCTGATCAAGTTCTTGAGACTGTTGGCAAAAACATTTCTTCCAACTGGCGTGAGATGCAACCCGTCTGTTGCAAGAAGTCCCTCCTCATGGAACCGCAGCCCATGATCCAAGAATCCAAATCCTTCTCGGCGGCACCATCTGCGAAGCCAGTTGTTCACCTCTGCTATTTTCCTCTCCCTTCCTGGACCATGCCCTTCAACTGGCAGAAGAGACGAGATGACAACCTGTACATCCATTCCTTTCAGCTTCCTACCAAACGCCTCGTAATCCCTTTTGATGTTCTGAATGCTGTGTCTTGCAGTATCATTAGTTCCCACGTGGACCAAAAGGAAGGGGTATTGGTCAGTAGGCTTGACCAGTCTTGTCAGCCTCTCTGTCACATCCCGGATCTTTGCACCTGGAAGACAACACACCTCTCGAGACATCTTGTCAGGCCTACAAATCACTGCTTCTGTACCCCTCAGCAAGGAGTCCCCCACTACGACCACACGCCTCCTCCGAGGCTTAGCAGCGACTGTTTCCTCGGGTGGGACTCTCAGGCTCCCCTGCTCCATCCCTGAAGTCTGTCCATGCTGCTCTTCTTCATCCTCCTTGATAAGGGAAAGCGCTTCGAATCGATTCTCTAGCTGCAAGCTCCCCGAACAATTCCTTCTTGGTTTACTTCTCTTTGTGACCTTCCTCCAGCTGTCTGCCTCCTCTGTTTGGCAAGTGACCTCTTCTGCCCTAGCATCTTCCTCTGCATGGTACTCATCCAAGATGGTTAGTTCTATTGTGTCCAGGAAATCCTCTTGTTCCCTAATCTGCTGAAGTGTAGCTACTCTGGACTCCAGCTGCTGCACTTTCTCCTCCAAGAGTGCCACCAACTTGCACTTGGTGCATGTGAAGTTCTCCACTTCTGTAGGCAAGAAGAGAAACATCCCACAAGAGTTGCAGGTGACTGCGGCAGATCCCTCGTTGTCCATACTGCAAAGTCTAATGCCACTTGAGCAGAGTTGTTCAGTTAAAGAAAACTAAAATTCTAAAATTCGCGCGCCTGGAAGGTGGTATATAAAGCTAGTCTGCTAGCTCCGCCCCCTTGTGACTCACAGATGTGACTCACAGAAGCTCCTCCCCTTCAGCAACAAGCACACGGTCTCGAGCACACGGTCCCAAAATGGCTGCCAAGCAGCTCCTCTCCTTCTCCTCTCTCTGGCCGGACTGTTCTGGAAGGCTCTGGAAGGTGGTATATAAAGCTAGTCTGCTAGCTCCGCCCCCTTGTGACTCACAGATGTGACTCACAGAAGCTCCTCCCCTTCAGCAACAAGCACACGGTCTCGAGCACACGGTCCCAAAATGGCTGCCAAGCAGCTCCTCTCCTTCTCCTCTCTCTGGCCGGACATTAATATTAAATATTAAATAAATAAATAAATAGTCACAAGACAAGACTGGGAATAAAGTAAGTCTTTTTTTTCCCCTGTGGGAACATGACATCTTGTCAAACTTTTAACTACCTCTGTTGCCAGCAAGGGATTGTAAAAGATGGAGAAAGATCTTGCTTGTTAAGCCTTTACCCCCATTTAATGTTGTAAAAGTTTGATTGTGTGCTCACTGCTAGGTCATCTTTGTTCAGCTCAGCAAGACAAAGTACAGCTTGTTTTCAGTAGTCACTCTGCTGTTTTCACTTCTTTCTCCTCCAAATATCCAGTTGCCTTGATTTTAGCTCAAGAGCAAGAGATAGGTGGAGCTTTTGCAAGGCAAGCTCCAAATCAAATTGGCCAACAAAAGAAAGGGATGCAAAAGAATTTTAAAAAATCATTATTGCAATGAATACCTCCAATAAATGTGATTGCTATTTAAAAAGCCACCACAATTCAAAATTGTGCCTGGAGAAAGATGAAACCTCATCTAATGCCACATCTCCATACTATACATTAATATTATTTTTGGAAGCCACTTTTGGCTAAAGAGTGGGGTATATATAAATAAATATTATTTAATATTATTATTTTTGCTATAGCCTGCCTTCCTCCCATGAGCCCAAGGTGGGATACATATTATCTTCCTCTCCATTTTATACTTTTCAGCAGAGTGCAAGTTTAGAACAGATGTTCAAATTCATGTGTGCTAGAGATGAAAGGTGCTTACCTCAACACATCTGGACAGCATCCAAATTGGGGAAGGATGCTCTAGAGACAGTGGTTCCCAACATTTTGACCTCCATTTGTTTTGGACTTCAGATTCCAGAAGCCCCAGCCAACTTGGCCAACAGTCAGGAACTGTGGGAGCTGAAGTCCAAAAGAAATGGAAGGTCAAAAGTTAGGACTCATGGCTACCCTGTTTCCCCGAAAATAAGACATCCCCATAAAATAAGACCTAGTAGAGGTTTTGCTGAATTGCTAAATATAAGGCCTTCCCTGAAAGTAACATCTAGCAAAGTTTTTGTGTATATATATATTTCTTCTTCGTGGTCTCTGCGAATCATACAAATGGGTTCTCTGCGCCTGCGCAGTCGAATTCGGAACTTTCTGGAATCACTGGGCAGAAAAGCGGCTTGCAACTTTTTGCAACTTTTTGGCGGTAGCCCCTCCCCTCCTCTATATAAGCCCTGTTCCCGCTCTTTTCCTCAGTTCCTTTTTTTCCGCCGCGTAGGCTACTCTAAAGGAACAGTGTGGAATCGCTTGGCTTGTCTCTCTTGGTTTTCTCGATCTTCGGCTTGCTTCTCAACTACTCTCCCTCGTCTGTGACTCGGCTATTGTTTGACCTCTCGGCTTGATTGACTTCGATTTTGGATCCCAATTTGGACTTGATGTCTCCGGCTCCATTTAAGCACTGCGCTGTTTGTGGGGCCAAGGTCCCTCACACGGACCCCCACTCCAAGTGCTTGATCTGCCTGGGCGAGGCCCACGACACCCAGAGCTGTGCCCTCTGCAGATCATTGACTTCGCAGGCGAGGAAGAACCGTGCCTCTCGGCTGAAATCCTACCTTCTCGATCGGGCTTTGGCCCCTCAGGAGATCCTGCCTTCGGCTTCGGTTCCGGCTTCGGTTTCTAAAGCACCCGTTCCGGCCTCCAAGATGTCTCAGGAGAAGGTGACTGTTGTTTCCCCTGTTGGTCCCTCCAAGTCCTCCCGGGACGCGGAGACTCACCCCGCCGAGAAATCGGCTAAGAAGACGGGTGAGAAGTCTAAGTCCTCCAAGAAGGACAAGCCCAGGCAGGGCAAGGACCACAGGGATGAGAATCGGAGAAAGAAGGTGAAAACTCCTTCTCAGGGCGTGGCAGAGGGCTCTTCCTCTCTGAAGGAATCCACTTCTAAAGCCCCTGCCAAGAGGAAGCATTCTACCGAGGGGGAATCCCTCCGGAAAAAGCGCTCCTCTGAGGGTGAGACCCTCCAGAAGAAGGCCCGCTCCGATTCCGACGTGGGAACCGAGCTGCCACGTGCGTCGACACCGAGGGATGTTCCCGCCACGGAAATTCCCTCTGTCGAAAGGTCCGCCTCCGTACCGACCGCCTCCGTACCGACAGAAGCGTCGCCTCGCTCCCAGGCCGCCCGTCGCGAGACATCGGTGCCGCGCAGCCTGACGCCCGCTCAGCGCTCCCCACAGCTGAGCCAGAGGTCTCGTAGGTCGCCGACCCCTATGGCCGAGACCGAGGACGAGCCGGAATACTATTATGATAGCGAGTCCGGCAAGTACTTTGTGGCGGTTGACCCTTCTACTCTTGACAGACCACGAGGCAAGCGCTGGCGCCCGCTGGATGTGTCTGCCAGAGTCGGCGACGAGGTCCAGGGTTCTGCACCGTCGAAGGTCGTTGACGAGGCTTTGACATCGGCCACCCTCAGGCGGGAGGACGCCGTTCGCGGAGAGGCAGCAACTAGGACGGCCTACTCCCCTTCCAGTGCAGTACTCTGTGGAGAGCCCAGCTCCGACTCGGACGTGGAGTTCGACACCGAAGGCTCGGTCCCATCTCCGATCGATACCGACACCGAGGAAAAGGGGCCGGTTCGACAGGCCTTTTACCAACCAGGTCCAGTGTCCCCTACTGATAACGTGCACACCTTTGGGGAGCACGTCATCAAGATGGCGAATGCTTTGGAGCTCCAGGTGTCTCGGTCCGAGGAGGAGGCCCTCGACCCGGTCGAGAAACGAGTTCAGGGCTCGGCACCAACATTGGCAGCCATCCCATTCCTGCCGTCTTTGGAGAAGATCGCCAAGAGGTCGTGGCAGAATCCAGCATCCACCCTGTCGACCTCGAGGAAGATCGACTCCATTTACAAGATCTCTCCATCATCGGCAGAGTGGCTCCATTCACACCCGCCTCAGAATTCGGCAATTGTCGAGGGGTCACAGAAGGTCTTCACCCCAAAGACCTCCCCGTCTCCTTCGGACCGCGAGGGCAAGAAGATAGACGGGATTTCGAAGAAGATCTTCGAGGCCTCAGCCCTGGGACTGCGGGTGTCGAACTATAATGCCTGCATGGGGGCCTACATACAATACCTGGCGGAGAGGATGTCACCCCTGTTGGCGGACCTCCCTCAGGAGAAGACTCCTGCTGCAAACCAACTCCGGGAGGAGGTACACTCGGTTGCAGGCCTTCTCATTACCTCGGCTCGACACACGGCGGACTGTTCGGCCAAGTCCATGGCTTCCAGTGTGGCCCTCCGGAGACATGCCTGGCTTCGGGCTTCTGATCTAACCCCGCAGGCGAAGGCCGCTATAGAGGACATGCCGTTCGATGGCGAAGGGCTCTTTGCTAAGGACACCGACGAGCGGCTGAACTTCAAGTACCGCATGAAGTCAGCCGCAAAGAAGCATGGCATGTCCGCTCCCCAGCAGGCCTTCTCCAGGAGGCGCTTCGGGGCCAGACCATCCTTCGGACAGTCGCAGAGGCCATTTGAGCAGGAGAGGCAGTACCGTCGCCAGGACACCAGGCAGAGTTTCTCCTCTCCATCCTCATCTTCATCGGGGAGACGTCTTCAGTCCCGTTACCGAAGACCGCTTCCGAGGAAGCCCGGACCTGATTCGGGTAAGAAGGGACAGTGAAGGTCTCCAGCGTACTCCGTTGTCTCCCCTTCTCGTCCCTTCTTTTTGGATCTGTTGAGGCCTTTCTATAACATCTGGGCCCAAATCACCACCAACTCCTGGGCGCTGACTATTATATCCAAAGGATATGCCCTCGAGTTCGAAGAACTCCCGCCTACGGGAGCCCTCCTTTCTACGGATCCCTCACCTTCCCTCCTCGACGAAGTACGCACTCTGTTGGACAAAGGGGCCATCTCCCCCCTGGATCCGGACCTGGCCCACCGGGCGTTCTTTTCTAGATACTTTACGGTACCGAAACCGGATGGAGGCCTCCGTCCCATACTGGACCTTCGGGACCTTAACAGTTTTTTGGTTTACAAGAAGTTCCGGATGGTAACTCTTGCTTCCATTTTACCATTGTTGTCGCAGGGACTTTGGTTTGCGACGTTGGACCTCAAAGACGCCTACTTCCAGGTCTCCATTCGACAGGGACACAGACGGTTCCTCTCCTTTGCCATCGGGACGGAGATGTACCACTACAATGTCCTGCCCTTCGGTCTCGCCACCGCGCCGAGAGTCTTCACCAAGTGCATGGCTCCGGTAGTCGCCTATCTGCACCAGCGAGGGTCAAGAGTCTTCCCCTACCTAGACGATTGGCTCTTCGTGGCAGACTCCAAAGAGGCCCTTTGCCAGGACATCTCCTTCGCCGTCTCCCTGCTCCAGTCTCTCGGCCTGGTACTGAACCTCGAGAAGTCCCACTTGACCCCCGTCACCAGGATCAAGTTCATCGGGGCTATCCTCGACTCAGAAAGTTGCATCGCATCTCTGCCCGAGGACCGTTTCCTGTCCCTTTCCAAGGCCGTCCGGCATTGCTGTGCCAACAGACGGGTGCGGGCTCGAGAAGTCCAGGTAGCGCTGGGCCATATGGCCTCGACCACCTTCGTCACCCCGTGGTCCAGGCTCCGGTTTCGGCCCCTACAGTCATGGTTCCTCTCCGTCTTCGACCCGTTGGCCGATCCTGCAAGCAAGTGGCTCACGGTACCGAGGCCCGTCGCTCGTTCCCTGTCCTGGTGGCTGGACTCCCAGAACGTCTGCGCCGGCATGCCGTTCGTCCCTCCGGACCCGCAGGTGGTCCTCACTACAGACGCATCCATGGACGGCTGGGGAGCCCACACAATGGGACTCACCATAAGGGACAAGTGGCAAGCGCGTCACCAAGATCTCCACATCAACGCCCTGGAGATGCTAGCTGTCGAGAAGGCCTTGAAGGCTTTCGAATCCGAGCTTCGCGGAAGGGTAGTGCAGCTCCTGACGGACAACACCAGTCATGTACTACCTGAACAAACAGGGCGGAACCAGATCTCCAACTTTACTGGAGATAACTCTTCGGATTTGGCACTGGTGCATCCCGAGAAACATCTCCCTGCAGGCAGTGCATCTTCCCGGGGAGGAGAACGTCTTGGCGGACCAGCTCAGCAGGTCAGATTCGCAGTGCCACGAGTGGACTCTCCACCCCGACGTGGTCGCGGACCTCTTCTCCAGATGGGGCACCCCGCAGACAGACCTCTTCGCGTCGGAGACCAACGCACACTGCAGCCAGTTTTGCTCCCGGGATTGGTCTCGACACTCGCTCGGGGATGCCTTTCTACACAGCTGGACGGGGGAATTTCTGTATGCCTTCCCTCCGTTCCCGCTCATCACGAGGGTCGTCTCCAAGATGTCGAGAGACCGGACGGACGCCATCCTGATCACCCCTTGGTGGCCCAGGCAGCCGTGGTTTCCGTCCCTTCTTCACCTGTCGCGGAATCGGTTCCTCAGGATCGAGCCCAGACCGGACCTGCTCACTCTACAGGAGGGTCGAGTTCGTCATCCGGACATCGAGGACCTTCCGCTCGTGGCATGGCGACTCCGGCCTTAGCGGACCTTCCGGCGGCGGTGAGGCGTGTGATCTTGGTGGCCCACAAACCTGCGACCAAGAGGTCCTACTCCTGCAAGTGGCAGAGATTCCTCCGCTTCCTGGATTCGAGAGGCCTGTCTCCATCCAGGGTGTCGACGCCGACGGTGCTGGAGTTCCTGATGACACTGGTGGAGTCGGGGCTGTGCCTTAACTCCATCAAGTGTTATTTGTCCGCTATTTGTTCCCATTTCCAGTTTGATGGGAAACCTTCCTTTTTCAAGGACCCCTTGGTGAAGGGGTTTTTGAAGGGCTTTAACAACCTCCATCCGCCGGCCTCGGTACCGGCACCGGCGTGGAGCCTCGAGGTTGTTTTGTCCCGTCTTGGTACCAAGCCCTTCGAACCTATGGCTACCACTGACCTGAGGCTGCTGACTTGGAAAACAGCCTTTCTGGTAGCCATTACCTCTGCCCGCCGTGCTGGCGAGCTCTGTGCCTTACGAAGGGACCAACCTTTCCTTCGGTTCCACAAGGATAAGGTGGTCCTCCGTACCGACATTACCTTTTTGCCTAAGGTAGTGTCTGCTTTCCACATGTGCCAAGACATTGTGCTCCCGACCCTGGCCCCGAACCCGACCACCGACACTGAACGTCGTTTGCACCTGTTGGACGTTCGGAGGGCTTTGGCCTTCTATTTGGACAGAACTTCGGGTTCGATCCGCTCTGACAGACTGTTCCAGTGCTACTCAGAGCCCAAGAAGGGACTACCCGTGACTGCTCAGAGGTTTTCTAAATGGGTGGCTGGTACCATCCACCTCTGTTATGAACTGTCGGGTAGAACTCTTCCAGCCAGGGTCAGGGCACATGCAACTAGGGCGGTAGCGACATCCTCCGCTTTTTTGACTGGGGTTCCGCTGGAGGATGTCTGTAAGGCTGCTGTCTGGTCCCAACCTATGACTTTTATAAAACATTACCGGTTGGACACCAGGGCAAGGACCGATGCAGCCTTTGGCAGAGCAGTGCTACTGTCTGGTTTACACTAATGTCAAGTTCTGTACTATGCCATGTTGTGTACTATGCCATGTTGATTTTACATTGCATTGTTGTTGCATATGACACATTGCACTAACTGTTGCACTGTTTGCCTTTTTACTTGATTTCCTTTGCATCCAGGATTGGGTGTTATGGTGTCGTTCTGATTGCATTTATACACCATGTATATAGTTTGCTCTCTGAGTACTTGGTTTATGTTCTGCTCTGTGAGCAGCATTGCACTATTGTTGTTTTCTTCTATAATTCATACAAGAATCACACAAGGGTTGGTTCAATTTGACAATTTTTATTGTGAATCAATAAAGTTTTTTGGTTCACTTCACGACTGTTGTCATGACACTCCCTCCGCCGCTTACCTAAGCTTGCTAGTCTAACCCATTTGTATGATTCGCAGAGACCACGAAGAAGAAGGACAGGTTGCTTACCTGTAACAGTATTTCTTCGAGTGGTCATCTGCGAATACATACAAATCCCACCCTTCCTCCCCTCAGTGTCCTGCTCAACATTGTTCTGCTCCTCCGTCGCTTGCGGCGGAAAAATTTCGGAACTGAGGAAAAGAGGGCTTATATAGAGGAGGGGAGGGGCTACCGCCAAAAAGTTGCAAAAAGTTGCAAGCCGCTTTTCTGCCCAGTGATTCCAGAAAGTTCCGAATTCGACTGCGCAGGCGCAGAGAACCCATTTGTATGTATTCGCAGATGACCACTCGAAGAAATACTGTTACAGGTAAGCAACCTGTCCATATATATATATAGTATTTAATAAATTGTTGTTGTTGTTGTTGTTCAACAATAAATGTGAATTCTTCTTCATGGAAAAATAAGACATCTCCTGAAAAAAAGACCTAGCACATCTTTGGGAGCAAAAATTAATATAAGACACTTATTTTTAGGAAAACATGGTAGGCAAGCAACTTCTATAGAATAGACCAGGGACCCATTCACATTACAGTATTATACTGTGTTATTATTCCACTAACTGCTGCCCTATAGGATCCTAGGATTGACAGTTTAGGGAGGAGTATTTGACATTCTTAGCCAGAGTGACTCAATCTCTCACCAAATTAGAAAGGGCAGAATTCCACAGGATGCAGCTATGTCTGTTAAAGTGGACTAATAGCACTATAATTTTATAGTGTGAATGGAACCCTGGCTTACCCTGTTCACAGTGTACCACTCAACAGGAGTACACCCGAGGATGGTGGCTGAAAAAAAGGGACGGAGCTGAGTGAAATTATTGTAATGAGAGGAGGGAAAAAAATACTTAAACAGATTTAAAATTTCTATTAATATTTTATGGGAGAAAAATTAATTATTAACTCATTAATACAATTCCCTTCACTCAAAATTAAATAAAATACCCCACCAGATTAACAAATAAACCCCCCTACTCACATTTGATTATTATTATATTTATCTGTAAAGGAATCTGAAATGTGTTTATGCTGAGATGTTGTTGCCATTGTTGTGTGCCTTCAAGTTGTTTCTGACCTATGGTGACCCTAAGGTGAACCTATCAGGGTTTTTTTCTTTGAAGGTTTCTTCAGAGGGGGTTGCCATTGCCATCCTTTGAGGCTGAAAGAGTGTGACTTGCCCAAGGTCACCCAGTGAGTTTACATAGCTGAGCCAAAATTCAAACCCTGGTCTCCAGGGTTGTAGTCCAAGGGTCTCCAGGATTGTACCACTGTGATATTGACTATCAAATATGATATGAACTATGCTATTAACTATCCCATTGACTACAGTACACTTAGTATCTTGTCCCATTCACTATAGTACATTTATCAATTTTATGCCATTTTTCAGCAGCAAAGCATGATATTAGTTTGAAAAAAATTACCTACTTTTGACCAAACGCCAAGATGAGGGGTAGGAATAATAGAGTCCTCTAGATTAGTGCTACTCAAAGTGGTGGTCCTTGGACTGGTGCTGGTCCATGAGTAATTAGCTGCCAGTTTGCAGAGAGTTTTCAGGAAGAAAGAAAAAATTGTAGCCTGTGGGAAGAAATATGGCTGTAGTCCCTGGCACATGAAGAAAAAAAGAGGGGGCTACCTTTGTACCAGGTTCGGAAGCTTCAATTAATCCAGAACACGGCAGCCAGATTACTTACGGGGGCTTCAAGACCTGACCATATCACCCCCATACTAAAATCTCTACACTGGCTGCCAATTAGCTTCCGAGAGCAATACAAAGTGTTGGTTATTACCTTTAAAGCCCTATATGGCTTGGGCCCGAGCTACCTGAAGGAACGCCTTCTCCTGTACAATCTGCCCTGCACCCTCAGAACATCGGATAAGAATCTCTTGGAAACCAGTCTGAATACCAGACTGATGTCAACCTCCAATAGAACATTCTCAGTTGTGGCTCCGAAACTATGGAACAATATCCCAGAAGAGATCCATCTTATCACCACCCCTAGATGCTTTTAAAAAAGCACTAAAAACGGATCTCTTCTGGCGAGCCTTCCCACCTGACTTGCTATGATCATCCCACTGACAAATGGAATCCGATGACGGACAACGGAACAGCGATGTAATGCTGATTAAGAATTAATGAGTTTTAACTGTTTTTTATGATTGTATTGGATTTTGTAGTTGTATTTTATGTTTTTCTGGACTTGTAGATTTTATTGCTGCTGGAATCCCACCTCGATCCATGGGGAGAAGCGGGAAATACAAATAAATTTTATTATTATTATTTATTTATTATTGTCAGCCCACCCCACCATCAGATAAGCTGAGAAGCATTGTTTTAGACGTTTGACTGCAACTCCCAACAGCCCTACCCAGAATAGCCAGTGGTAAAGAATATTAGGCCAGTCGAACTTCATCTAAAGGAATGCATGATTTCAATCCCTAAACCAAGACATTTCATTTAGAGTGGGAGTAGGGTACTGCAGCACAGTGTTTAATAGGATAAATTAAGTCAGTGGTTCTCAAAAGGTGGGGCAGGACTGTGAGAGTGTGTAGCTCAAGGGAGAATGGGATATTGAAAGCCCTGATCCTTCCCCCTCTTCCTCTTCCCAAACATTTAAATGGAAAATTTACACTTGTGTTAAAAATTGTGTTTATTTAAATAAAATGGTCCTAATTTGAACAATGTTATTTCCTTATAAAATGTTAAAATATGAATATACACAAATGTGCAAATGAAGATATGTACACTAAATAATTTTTGTTATTCATATACTACACCAAGGGAGAGGGGACATAATGTCCACATGTAAAGAAGGGTTCCAAGGGTAAAAATTTAGTGTACTTCTGGCTTAATCGCTTCTTGAAAATTTTTTATTTATTGAGTTTTTATTGTGTGTTATTTTACTGTGTTGTAAACTGGATCAGGTAACCATGACATGTATGGGCAAGCAACATCAAAATGTAGTCAAGATGGCAAAAGAGGTAGGATACATTAGCTAAGAGAGGATGCAGCAGTTTGCTTTCCCCTGAGCCTCCAGAAAAAGACACAATTCTTCTCCTCTTCTCCTCTCATTCACTGAATGCAAACGATATTTGCACTTTGGACTCAGACTTCAGCAACTGGAGTAAGAAGACAAAGGGAAAAAGCAGGAGAAGAAGAGGAGAACTGGGACATTTTAAAGGTAAATTTTAAAAATGGAACAGAAGAATAATGGTGACTTTCCCTGCCAAATTGGACCAGTTGGAAGGTATGGCATTTCATGAGAAAAGCAAGATATAAATTAATTAAAGAAATAAATTTGGATATGAGTCTGTTCCTTTCACTGTGAAACAGATGTGAGTCACAGTTTAAAGAACAAAATGATCCATGGGCTGCAATTTCCTGTCTGCTATCTCAATCTCCAGGGCAGAAGCTGTGGAAGAAAGGTTACAGATTGTCCAGAGAACCTGTGTGTCACTTTTGCCTTGGAACATCATACCCTTCCCCATACTTTACACTCATGATTTTCTTTGTTAAGGAGAATGAAAGTCAATGCAGAAGAACTTCTTCTTGTTGTTGTTGTTTGCCTTTAAGTCCCTAAGGTGAACCTGTCTTGGGGTTTTCTTGACAGAATTTGTTCAAATAGAGTTTGACCAAGTTTTCCTTTGTGGCTGAGAGAGTGTGCCTGCTCAAGGTCACTCTAGGTTTTCATTGGCTAAGCAGGGATTTGAACGCTGGCCTCCCAGTGTCCTAGTCCAACATTCATGTCACAACTTCATGCTGGCTCTAAAGACTAGTTAGGCAATGGTCAAAGCAAGTGATCTGGGACCTGAAGGAATACAGAAAGAACAAGCAGACATTTCTTTATTTTCTACTATGCCTTTCTCCATGCAAATGGGACTCAAGATACCAAATGAGACCAAATGGTAAGAACTGTAGCTGCAATGCCTGGAACTTCAACTCCACCTTCCATTTTCCAGCCTTACTTTTTCCTTTGACTACAAATGCAACTTGAAAGTGAGGCTTAAGAGCTCAATGAGAGAAGTACATCCTGTTTGAGGGTTGGAAAGCTAATTCCTTTCTATAACATGAAAGCTCCTGTTTACCAGTTATCATCACAAGTGACACACTTGAGAAGCAGGAAATGAGTGAGTCAGCATTAATCAACTTTACTCATGAAGTATTTGGCAAGTTTCCGAATCAGAAAAGAAACTGGTTCTCACTACAAGCATTATCAGTCATAGCACAGTACAGCAGCTTTACTGTGAAACGTAAAATGTATTATGACTGGAAAGAGGATTTTTTTTTAATATCACCACTGTTTAATGGACAGAGCACAGTTATATCTAAATCTAATACATTCAGGAGAAAGCCATCATGGTGTAGTGTTTGATTACTGAACTAGGGCTCTGGGAGACCAAGATGTAAATCCCAGCTTAGTCACAGAAACCCATTGGGTGACCTTAGGCAATTCACACTGTCTCAACCTTAAGGGGAAAGCAATGGCAAACCTCTACTGAATAAATCTTGCTAAGAAAAGTTTATGAGAGGGTTGCCATAAATTGGAGTCAACTTCAAGGCATGTAAGAACACTATCTAGATTTAATTTCTCCACATTAGATGTGAGCAACTGAAGCAGATTTGGTGGCTGCTCAGATAAGTGAAATTCGAGTGGGGGGGGGGGGGGGTAGGGAGAGAAAGGAAATTTCCAGAAATTAAATAGTCCAGGGAGATGTTAAACTGTGCAGTTTTTGGTTACTTGTCTGAAGTTAAGGGTCACTCCTGGTAGTTTTTTAACTAGGAACAACTAAAATGTCAACGAAAAGTAAGCTTAGGCCAAATAAGACATACTAATCTTTGAAGATATCACAAGACTCCTTGTTGACTCTGCTGCAACAGGCTAATGTGGCTTGTAGTACTTGAAATTCTTGTGAAGTACTGAGTAAGATTTGAAGTCTCTAGAGCTGTTTTTCAGATAAGATACCAAGGAAAGCAACAGAATGTGGAGGACAGAAAGGATGGGAAAAATTGTGGCTACAAGTGCCTGCTGCAAAATGTAAGACCTCCAGACATAGTTGTCAACATTTATTAGGGCTGCCACCTTTTCTGTAAAGCCAATTTCCCTTTGAAGAAAAGAGAAAGTGTGGTACATCATGTTTATCTTATTTTCAGTTATTTAGAGGACTAGGAGATCCACCAGGGGTGAGGGGGTGGCATCTCTCAACATTTCCATGTTGGACCAGACTGTGCCAGGTACTGAGATTTCAGGGCCAAAATATGAGATCTAATGATGATTCCTTGTGAAGTCACAGGAGCATACCACAGTAACAGTATTCTGCTTGTTGTTGCTGTTGTTGTGAGCCTTCAAGTTAAATCTGACCTATGGTGACCCTAAATTGACCATATAATGGGGGGGGGGTTGGGCAAGATTTCTTGGTCTTTGCCTTCCTCTAAGGCTGAGAGTGTGTGACTTCTCAAGATCACCCAATAGGTTCCCATGACCAAGCAGGGAGTTGAAGCCTGGTGTCCAGAGTTGTACTCCAACACTGAAACCACTTACACCATATTTGTCCTCCCTAGTGAAAGTAGAAAGTTGATACTAAAAGAGACATCCACAGAAATTGCCGTTAAGTATACCTTATATGTCAAGAATAAAAAGTATGCCATTCCAGATTTCTAAAAAGTCGAACATTTGTGGAAAATAAAGAAGCATACACTGTTCAAGTAAGTGCTCTTATCAAGAAATTCCTCCTCCTTGCCCTGAAGATTGGAGAAGAGGAGGGCAGACCCTGAGATCTAGAAACACTACTTCCAGGTGTTATGTGGATCTTCATCCTTTGGGGATGTTAATAATCTTGTGTACAGGTACTTAGAAGTCAGCCTCGGTGAATGCCATAAATCACATTTTGTGGAAATATGCATAGGATTGGGCTGCACAGCTCTGATCATAGGCACAGTTATATGGAAGGACTCCCAAGTAAATGTGCCTTGGACTGTGCTATAAATGTTAAGACATGTTGACTAGTATTACCAGTAGTAGCAGTTGTATTATGAATGGCTCAGACAAAGTAGAAATAAATGTTTTCAAAAAATGTAAGAACATGGGATTAAACCAATGGTGAAAATGAAAGCAAACAAACAAAAAAAAGGAAGGTACGTCACACAATAAGAGTCACACAATGAGGTCTATTGGTTTGAGTGATGGACAAGGATTCTGGAGACCAGGGTTGAAATCTCCTCTTGGCCATGGAAGCCCACTAGGTTTCTCACTTGCTCAGCCTCAGAAGAAAGCAGAGGCAAAACTTCCTCTGAACAAATTTTCCCAAGAAAACTCCATGATAGACTCACTTTAGAGTTGCCATAAGTTGAAAACAACTTGAAGGCACACAGCAACAACAATAAGACAATATATTCACTATGACCACCCTCAACCTATAGGGCAAATGCCAGACTTTAGCTATGGAAAGTAAAGTAATTTTCTCTGGATTATCTTGCTGAGGACAATCTGACTCCTTGTATCTTTCAGTTCTAACTTCAAATTAACATCAAATTTGATGTTTTACAACAAACAATTATAAACTTCAGTTTCTGGTTTCATTTTATCCAAGTATCCAACTGGGGTACAGCAGGAGAAGCTGAGGCACTCACACCAGGTATCTGGACCCCAGGTTTTGTAATTGTAAATATTACCACACTTCACTAGAAGGCTCATGATACATAAATTGTAATGTTCCAATGTACGAATTCTACAATCAGCCCATTTCTTCCATTTAAAAAAGAAAGAAAGAAAAAGATTATCTTGCAATTTTCCAGTTAGGATTACCCCCTCCCTAGCATTAATTTATTGTTATGAAGATGTTAAGAAACTAATAAAATTGATTATTAACAACCTTTCCTTTCCTTTCTTTTCCTACTTTTGCTACAGATGTGTAGGATGCAATGTTCCAAATAGTGGACACAGCTTATATATTTTCCTGCTTTAAAGTAATTTCCCTTTACATTTTCAGTGTTGCAAACTATTAGGTGGTTTGCCAATAATTTGGTTACAGTGAAATCTGAGAAGTAAAAAGGTGAAATCCTCTTACGTATCATTAGAAATAAATAAAATGTTTCTGTTTAAGTTTATGTGTTTCCATTTTTGAGGGTGCTTCTGATTTTTTTTTTAAAAAAAGAAACCCTATAAATTAAAAACAATTCCTACTCACTATCTGTGTAAACCCTCTAGTTCTACTTCAGGTGATTATTGCTTCTTACTTGGTTGAGTATAATTTGGTTATTATTTTTTAGAATGATAGAATGGGAAAGATTTAGGGACTGTGTAGGTGACCAATTCCACTACACTTTACTCCTCCATGCAATATGCCTGTGCCCTCAAGACAAGCTGCAG
Source organism: Urosaurus nigricauda (assembly GCA_034509955.1). Taxonomy (NCBI): domain Eukaryota; kingdom Metazoa; phylum Chordata; class Lepidosauria; order Squamata; family Phrynosomatidae; genus Urosaurus; species Urosaurus nigricauda. Next base: position 249,001,239 of record JAOEGL010000003.1, read on the forward strand.
AAATGCTTTTGGTAAAGGTATCAACCATTTACTATAGGATATCTGACTTAGTTTTTTCTCTAAGAGCAATGTCTAAAAAAACCCTCTGTCTAAAAACTGCTAGTCTTTGTGTTGGCTCATCTGTACGTAATTAGCTTCCAGCTGAAGAACCTCACCCAACCTGATTCTGAACCAGAGCTAAATGATAAATTGAAAATCTCCTACAATGCTGAATGCCTTAACTAGTTCTGTTTCAGCAGAAATGTCCTCTTGGGATCGTAAGCGACTTAGAACATCTGCACTTTCTATTAGAATTATTGGCTGCTAGCTCTCATCGCTGATACTTCTCAGAACAAATTCACACATTACATTTCTAGATGTACACTAAAGTGATATTCTTGGTTATGCCCATGTCAAACAGGCTAAAAGGATAAAAATATAGTGAAATCAAGAGATAAAACATAAGGTGATACATAGGTAACAAACAAAAGCTGAAACATAGTATTAACATGATAATTACTATCCCTCAGAAGAAAGAAGAAATAGTGATGATAATTATTAGACTCACACAAGCAACTAGCATCTAGAGCCAGATTTTCCCAGTCTTCAATCTAAGTAAAACCTGCTCTTATCCTTAAAAATCTCCTCTCCAGATAGGAAGAGGTAAATTTGTAGGCCTGTGCTATTTAGTTCCCAATATAAATATGGACCAAGTTTAAAAAACAAACAAACAAACAACAACAACAACAACAAAAACAGGTCACTAATTAAATCAGACAATTATATATCATGTCTTACATTCAATTGGTAGTCACACCTGGAGTAGACCCATTAAATCAAGGGGGCTTACTTAAACAATGACTCAATCAAGTTCCATTCTGCTTAAAACAAGCAATTTGATTTACACTTTAACCTCTCAACTTGGCATCAAGATAAATGGAACAGCAGCTTCCATCATCCGCAGATAAGTGTGCCTGTTGTCAACGGTGATTGGAGACAATAGGGAATTAGTCCCCTGCAGCTAAGGTTGCCATGTTGAGGAAGGCTGGGACATTGTAGGAACCGCAGCCCCCAAAAGTTACTTTTTCTAAGCTCTAACACAGAATTTTTCCCCTGCACATAACAGTGTCATGTTGAGGAAGGCTGAAATATATAGCAATCATTTGTGGAATTACCACTTTACTTTTTCTAAGCTCTCACACAGAAATGGAGAGCTACCAACCAGCTCATGAGCCTGATATAGTTGGTGTAAGCTTTCCATTTGGCCTGCCAAGTGTCACCTCCAGGTCCCACCTACATTCCAAGATCCAGATCAAAGAAACAAAGAAGGGCTTATCTCAGACCTGTTGCAGGCCAGGAAAAAAAGAGTGATCTTCCTTTCTCTGAATTACAAGAGCTCCACTGCTACTGAGCAAATGAAACCCCCTTCCTTGTTTATATTCTTGGATCAGCTAAGAAAGAGGACTGGGAAGGCTGTGTGTATGTGTAGACTTACACACACTGACTGTGTTAACAAGAGCCCAGTAGTGTTTAATGGCAACATTACATAACCAAATTCACAGCATTTTCTGCAAAATGAAAAATGGGCATATTATGCATCAAATAAGTGCCTAACCAATGGGGACAGTGGTGGCCAACACTGCTCACCCCTTGTGGCTTTGTTACTGGCCTGGTTTGCTCCCTCGGGAGAGAGCCACACTGGTGACAAAGCCACAAGGGATGCACATGCACCTTCCTCACCCTTGCCTCCCAGCCCTTGACTCCTTCCCACCTAGTGAGGGAGGGGGATCGGTGGAGGGGGTGGCAGTGGAGGTGGCATCAGTGGCCTGCCCTGCCAATGGGCTGCTCACCACTCCATCCCAGAGAGAAATCTGGGCCGGTGACAAAACCAAAAGGGGCACGCTCAGCCCTCCACCACTGCCTCAACTCCCTTCTGAGAGGGAGGCAGGCCACGATGAAGCCATAAGGGGTATACTCATGTGTGCCCTTTTTTTTTTTTTTTTTTTTGCCCCAGGATGAAATTCCAAATGAAAATCATATTTGAAAAATGTTATCTTTTGGAAGACTTTCTTCCCTGTAAGAAGAAAATTGCTAAAATTATGCAATCCTTCCTTTGGGAAGGAATTTAATGAAATTATTTACACCCCTAATCTATATATAAAACGGAATGGCTGCATTTATGAGTGTGAAAATGACTTTCCACATTTAAGGACAACCATGGGAAATCCTAGTATATACTCACAGTGTCAATGTTTCATGATTCCTATTTCTATAGAATGTACATTCTTCACACTCACTTTTCTGTGTCCAGTTTACATTATGGATGCAATCCTGTATGGCACAGCATAGCATGCAAGTCTACATAAAGACTTATGCTGGGCTGAACTGCAGGCCACCTTCTCTACTGACTGAACAGCCTAAGAAGCCCCTTGCACAACCATTCCTACTTCAGGCTTCTACAATATCAGGTATTAGGAGGGTCAAAGTACGTTGGGAAAAATGTATAAATCTAGATAATGATTACATGTAGATAAGTTAACAACTACAAATCAAAACAAACTTTCTGTCAATTTTTTTAAAAGGTGATCATTAAAACTTTTGGATACCCCCTCATATTCCCTATTACTATGTACAGATGTGAGAGCTGGACAATTAGGAAAGAAGATAGGAAGAAAATCAATTCCTTTGAGGTGTGGTGCTAGAGAAGAGTGTTGAGAATAGCATGGACAACCCAAAAGGCAAACAAATGGGTCCTAAGGACCTTGTCACATGGGTTGGGGGGAAATTGGGGGTTTAAACAGCGATCATCCCATGCAAAATGGAATATCACAATTAAGATTTTTCACACACATCACTATTAAACAGGCAATAATCAGGCAATAAATAGCAACAAATAATTTTTGGGATTTCCTAGTGAATTATTTGTTGCTGTTTATTGCTTGATTATTGCTTAATAGCGACATCATATGAAAATCTTAATTGCAATATTGTGTTTTGCATGGGACAATCATTGTTTAAACCTCCAATTTTGCCTGATTTCCCCCGTGTGATAAAGACAGGTCAAGCCAGCAACCTCTCTAAAAGCCAAGGTGACAAAACTGGGGCTATTGTATTTCAGACACATCATAAGAAGGCACGATTCATTGGAAAAAAACAATAATGGAGGTGGAAGGAAGTAGAGTGGAGGTGGAAAGAGAGGAAGGCTGCATCCTAGAAGGATGGACTCTGTTAACAATATGGTTATGACTTTGTAGGATCTAAGTGGAGCAGTGGAGGATAGAGAGTCTCATCTACATGGGATGTGGTGGTGAACTACAACAAACAACAAAAAGAGTAAATTCAAATCTAAGTCCTCACATCCAATTTCCCACAGCAAAAGAATTATTTTAAGGTGCAGTCCCATACTAGAGTTATATCATCTGTGGTACAAAACACACTGCAGAAATAATTCAGTTTGAGACTGCTTTAATTGCCCTGGCTGTGCTAGGAAATCCTGGGAAAAGTAGTTTGTTATGGTACCAGAGCTGACAGAAAAGACTAAATGTCTCACAAAACTACAGATCCCAGAATTCCCTAGCATCCAGTCAGGGCAGTTAAAGCGGTCTTGAACTGGATTATTTTTGCAGTGTTTTTGACCTATGGTGCCATATTGTAAGTCTTACGTGCATTTCTCCTGATCTCTTCAAGTTAGTTGTGTGTGTTTTTTCCCTGTATGTGTGTGTGTTTTTAAAGGCCATGTGTTACCAGAAACAGAGCTTTGAGATGCATATTTCGGTTGATAAGGCAGTAAAGGGGGAGGGGAAAAAAAGCAGTGTCCTTATGATCAGGCTCACTTGCTTTGAAAGCCTCTGCAATATTATCAGAAGAGTGGTTTTCAGACATAATGCATTATTATTCTGTCATTAGCATCCAGGCAATGATGGTAATAATAACTCTGTTGATGCAAATTGAACAGGGAGGGAGTCCATTACAGGGGAGAAGATGTAGGCTCTTGCAATTGTTTCTCTACACAGTGCTGTTCACTCACTTGTTGTCTTATCTGTACACAACATATTTTGCAAAACCAAAGAATTAAATCTCTTTACGGGGCTTCATGGACAGAATGCATAAAGAGCAAAGGTTGGAAGGAAGAGCAACAATTGGTGACTTTACTCTCTTAAAAGGAAGTCTGATTCACAAAGAATATAAAATAATGGCTTGTAGGAATCATCACACACAGGCAGAATTTCTTATAATTCAAATCACAAGTAGACTGATTGATTAACAAGGAAAACAGTGAAAATAATCTTATCAGCTGACAGTTGCTCTGTTTTAGCCCAAATTATTCACCAGTTCAAGTGCAGTTGACTGGGAAAAAAGCTCTGCTAAAAAGCATTTAAGATGAAGGCCATTAACAGCTGTAATAATTATAACTGTTACAATACATTAAACATTTAGGAGCACTCTGGGTTATTTGGTTGGGATGAAAAAAGTGAATCTGCTTAGACTGTAGGATAAACTCTTGCCCTTCTGTGGCAGAAAAAGGGAGTACATGTGTGGTAGTTTCCTAATTTAATTCAAATAATCTTGAAATAATTTTATTACATTTGCATCTCAGCCTTTTCCCTTGCACTGATCAGGAAGTGCACATGGGTTATCTCATTTTGTCTCTCAATATTCTGTGTGCCAGTTTGGTCAGGAAATAATGAGTGATCCAGGGCCACCCTGCAAGCTTCCAAGCAGAGCAAAAATGTGAGCCCAGGTCACACAAGGCCAAGTCCCAACAGTCAAATTGAGTTAGTCTTTGAGCTTTCCAAAGCTGTTCTCTGGGCAGATCCTAACGTTATCCTTGAAGGATAAGCCCCAAGATATCTCCTGTTGATGACATCTAGTAACCTACCTGAGTATGTTTCCAGACCAATAGCTTATATTGAACTAAATGAGTAGCTTGGAGCTTTTGTTCAGCAACAGTACTACCATCCATATTATCTACGGGGTGAAGTGTGGCTCAGCAAACCAAACACTAAAATGATTTGGAGCAAATTGAAATTGGGGACACTTTTCTAGAAGTCTGCAGCATCATAACCTGCATGGTAAAGGTCCAGAGTTAGGTATTGATGACACTTTCTCCCATCACAGTATATTTAGGTACAAAAAGGAAATATATCCTTTGGCTATATATTCAATGCAATATGATCCTGTGCCAGATCCCTCTCCAGGCTGGCTCCACAGTTTCAAACCCTTGGGCTCATGACACTCACCTTGCTTCTTCCGCACTCTAGATACCTGCCTAGGTCTGTATTTGGCTTTCAAGATGATTCCTATGTGGACCAGTGGATGTGCTGTTTAGTGGATTCATTGTGGAACGTGTATCAATTTGCGTAAGCTGTTTCCGACATGATGACCCTAAGATGGTCCTATCATAGGGCTTTCTTGGCAAGGTTTGTTCAGAAGGGGGTTTGCCATTGCCATCCTCTGAGACTGAGAGAGTGTGACTTGCCCAGGGTCATCCAGTGGGTTTATATGGCTGAGCTGGGACTCAAACCTTAGTCTCCAGAGTCACAGTCCAACATTCAAACCACTACACCATCCTGGCTCTCAAGTGTATCAAGACTTTATCAAAATTTGTCAGGAATAATCAGAGAGTTATTTAAAAAAAACAAGTAGAAGTTTATTAATACACAATTGTATTACGCCCTAACCCCTAAACTATTTAATAATTCACAGCTCCCCCAAACATTATTTATTTCTTCCCTGGCTAATTGTCCTGTCTCTATTAAAGCTTTTCCCTATCTCTGTGCCATATTTTTCCCCCATCTCTCTGCAATCCTTTCTTTATCACTATGCAATCCTTTTCCCTACCCACCTTCTGTCAAACACAAGTCATAGGCTGCATCCACACTGGAGAAATAACCTGGTTTGGCACCGCTTTAAGTGCCCTGGCTCAAGGCTCTGGAATTCTGGGAGTTGGAGTTTGTTGTGGGCCCGGAGCGCTCCGCTCCGGGCCCACAACAAACTCCAACTCCCAGAATTCCAGAGCCTTGAGCCAGGGCACTTAAAGCGGTGCCAAACCAGGTTATTTCTCCAGTGTGGATGCAGCTATAGTTTTGCATCTTTCTTCTTCCACTGTAGGTCCTCCCCCATCACAGCATTCCCTGAGCTGTGATTGCCTGGCATTAACCAGGCTTGCCCTTCACAGCCCCCCCCCCCAATTTTTTTATTTTTTTTTTATTTTTTTATTTTTTTGGCTGGAAGAACAAATGGGGAAGCAGAGACCGAGAGTAGTTTGAGTGTTGGATTGTAACTCCGGGAGTCCAGGGTTTGAATCCTCCCCCCTCCACTTGGCCATGGAAACCCATTGTATGCCCTGGAGCAAATCACACCCTCTCAGCTTCAGAGGAAAGCAAACCTCCTTTGAACAAAATTTGTCAAGAAAAGCCCGCAACAGGGTCGTCTTAGGGTTACATTAATCAAAAATGACTTGAAAGTACACAACAAATCTCTTTAATGAACTTGGGAGTAGATATCTACAAAGTGGATTTTCACATTACATTGCTTTCCCCATTTGCACCTGAGGAGGGTGAGTGGGTCTGTAGATCTGGTTTGGGGCATGCTTTGTGGGTGAGACCTAGCATGTTATAGTGGTTTGAGCATTGGACTACCGCTCTGGAGATCAGGGTGCAATTCCTGAAAAACCACTGGGTGACCTTGGGTGAGTCACACTCTCTCTGCCCCAGAAAACCCAGTGATAGGTTCACCTTTGCTGTTCTTGTGTGCCTTCAAGTCATTTCTGACTCACGGTGACCCTAAGGCATACCTATCATGGGATTTCCTTGGCAGGATTTGTCCAGAGGAAGTTTCTCACTGCCTTTCCAAGGCTGGGGGCATATGTCCAAGATCACCCACTGGGTTTCCCGGCTGAGCTGGGATTCAAACCCTGGTCTCCAGAGTTGTAGTCCAGCACTAAAACCACTACACCACACTGGTGTACAAGTCTTACAAGCTTTGCCCCTTAAGGTCCCCCTAAAATGGAAACAACTTGGAGGTACATAGTAACATTTTGTGGTGTTCATACAAAGGAAACTGTTTATCTGTCCCATCTGTCAGGGATGCTTTGATTGGGAGTTCCTGCATGGCAGGGGGTTGGACTAGATGGCCCTTGTGGTCTCTTCCAACTCTATGATTCTATGCTGTTTCTGAGATGATGATGACTCCAACCCCTGCAAGCCTTGGCTCTCCTCCACCCGCTTTGTCCACACCATCCTCATTTTGTGGGTAACCTTTCAATCATTTGGTGCAATGATGGAAGCTGTTCCTGAAACAGGAAAAGACAGGGTTTAGGGGAAAAAGAAAACACTGCTTTTGTATGAATTTTCCCCCTCTCCCCTACCGCCCCATTGCAAGAGGTGCCTCAAGTCTGTCATGGAGCTGTCAAAAGGTTCACAAAACAAAGCTGCCTCAGCTTGGCTGACTCCAACCCTGGGTCTCACTCGAAGCCAACCCCTGCCACTCCAAGATCCTCGTCTTGGTTTCCAGAGGGGCCACCAAAACTTCTCTCCTTGGCGGCAGCAGCAGCAGGAGAAAGCAAAGAAAAGAAAGAAAGAAAGAAAAGGCTGCATCCACACTGGAGAAATAATAACCCTGTTTGGCCTCGCTTTGACTCTTTGTCTGACTCACTGCTATGGAATTCTGGGAGATGGAGTTTGTTGTGGGGCAAAGAGCGGAGCTCCGCTCCGCTCTGGGCCCCACAACAAACTCCATCTCCCAGAATTCCATAGCAGTGAGTCAGACAAAGAGTCAAAGCGGGGCCAAACCGGGCAATTTCTCCAGTGTGGATGCAGCCAAAGAAAGAAAGAAAGAAGCAGCTGCTGTCTGTGTGTCTGGGGGCAACCCTGCCTTCCTTCCTCAGCCAATCCACGAAGCAGTCGCCCTTCTCGGCCAATGAACTCCGGCGGATTGAGAGGAGCGGCAGCCAATCCTGTGGAAACAAAAGAGGAAAGCGGGAGGGTGCGGGAGAAGAAGAGGAAGACAGAGACAAGGAGGAGGAGGAGGAGTGTGCGCCTCCTCTCTGTGTGTCCCCCCCCTCCATTCCTCCTTCCTTCCTTCCTGGTGATGGGAAGGAAGGGGAGCCCAATGGGGGTCCCAGGAGGAAGGGACCCAAAGAGACAATAATGAGGACAAAGCGAAGCAAAGGCTGGCTCGGGAGCGAAGGCGGCATGGAGCAGGACCAGCAGCAGGAAGGCGCAGGGCTGAGGCGCCGCTGTCCAGGCGGCCGGGAGGCGAAGGGAAGGAGCGCCAAACCCAGCAGCAGCAGCAGCAAAAACAAAAGCAAAAGCAGCCGCCTCCTCGGTTCCTCCTCCTCCTCCTAGTCTTTTTGAGGAGGCCGCCTCACTCGCTTCCCCAAAAGGCGGGGAGCAGGAGGAGGGAGGGAGGGAGGGAGAAAGAAAGAAAGAAGGCGAGGAAGTTGCCCCTTTTCCTCCCTCCGGTTGCCACCGCTTCTAAGCCTCTGCTTCAGCCCCGGCGGAGAAAGGGGTTCTCCTGACCGTCGGCTTCCCCTTCGTGCCTTCTTCCCTCTTTCTTTCTTTCTTTCTTTCTTTCTTCTCTCTCTCCATCCCTCCCACCCCTTTCTCTCTTTCTGGGTGCCTCTGTCTTGCTTTCTGACTGAGGGAGAGGGCGAGCGGGTCTCTCCGGCAGTCAGAGTAGCCTGGCTCGCCTCAGCTGGGGGGAAGAAAGCGGGACCTGCTCCTCCTACCTCCCCGTCGAGGGTGGCTGGCTGGCTCTGGGTGGGTTAGTGAGGAAAGGAAAGGAAGGCGGCTTCTCCTCCTCGGTTCCTCCCCTCTTGCTGTCCCTGTCCCCCTTTTCTCTCTCTCTCCCTGCATCCCTTCCTGTGAGGGGCGAGGAGGGGGAAGGCCAGGCCAGGCGAGGGAGTGGGTTGCTGCTGCTGCCCCTTTTCCCGCCCGGAGGCTGCCAACTAAGTCTCTTTCGTCTCCATCAGCCTCAGCCCCAGAGAAGAAGAGGCCCGCCTTCCCTTGGCTTTCTCCTGCTCCTCCAGTCCTGAGGCGAATGGGGTCGCCCAACTTGCCCCCTTTCCCGCCCGGCGTCTGCCTAAGTCTCCCCTAGCCTGGCTCGCCTCAGCCCCCGCCAAGAAAGCCTTGCCTCCGGTTGCTGCTGCTTCCCACCTCCTTGGCTTCCTCCTCCTCCTCGCCCTTCTCCCTCCCGTTTCCTTCGGGGCTGCCCTCCTGGAGTCGCCTCGGCTCCTCCGGGGAAGAGGGCTGGGGCTGGTGGTGGGCTAGGAAAGGCGGCGTCTAGTCCTTGGCTCCTTTCCTCTTCCTCTCCTTTTCCTGGAGGGGAAGGCAAAAGGATTGCAGCCCCCTTCTTTCTTTCCTCTCCTCCAGTAGCCGCCTCTTGCCTCAGTCCCAGAAAAGAAGAAAGAGAGGACCTTTCCCGTCGGGGTCGGTGGGCAGAGAAGGGAAATAGGGAAGGGGGCTCCTCCTTGGTTCCTGTGCTGCCTCTCTTCCTTTTCCCATTCTGAGGGGAAGGCAGTTGCTTGGCCCCTTGCCTCCCTCTCCAGTACGGTCTCCTCTGCGAAGAAGAAAAGGGACCACCTCCTCCGTCCGTCCGTCCTTCCCGTCGGGGTCGGTGGGCGGGTGAGGGAAGGGAGGGAGGAAGGCGGCTCCCTCTTGCTTTCTCCCTCCTCTCCCTCCCTCCTTCCTTCCTTCCTTTCCGACTCCTCGCTCGGGGCGGGAGAGGCCGAGGGGAAGGCAGCAGCCTCCCGGGTCCCCCCCTCTCTCTCTCCGCCTGCTGCTACTGCTGCTGCTGGGCCCCGGGAGCCATGCGGGAGTACAAGGTGGTGGTGCTGGGCTCGGGCGGCGTGGGCAAGTCGGCGCTGACCGTCCAGTTCGTGACGGGCTCCTTCATCGAGAAGTACGACCCCACCATCGAGGACTTCTACCGCAAGGAGATCGAGGTGGACTCCTCGCCGTCGGTGCTGGAGATCCTGGACACGGCCGGGACGGAGCAGTTCGCCTCCATGCGGGACTTGTACATCAAGAACGGGCAGGGCTTCATCCTGGTCTACAGCCTGGTCAACCAGCAGAGCTTCCAGGACATCAAGCCCATGCGGGACCAGATCATCCGGGTCAAGCGGTACGAGAAGGTGCCCATGATCCTGGTGGGCAACAAGGTGGACCTGGAAGGCGAGCGGGAGGTCTCCTTCGGGGAAGGCAAGGCCCTGGCCGAGGAGTGGAGCTGCCCCTTCATGGAGACCTCGGCCAAAAACAAAGCCTCCGTGGACGAACTCTTTGCCGAGATCGTCCGGCAGATGAACTACGCCTCCCAGCCCAACGGGGACGACCAGTGCTGCTCCTCCTGTGTCATCCTCTGAAAGGAGCCGGGGGGGGGGCGGCGGAAAGGGGGGACAGATCTGTCTGTGTTTCCCTCCCTTTTCGTTTTGTATCTTTTTAAAAACAATCTTGAAACAACAAGGCTTATAACAGCGGGCGACACGTCCGCACAGAAAGAACAGGCATCCGCACAGAAGAGGGCAGGGACATCGCTGTGAAACTCATTACATTTCGTTACAGCCCCGGGTTCCTTCCAGGGCCAGTGGTGGTCATTCAAGGCCTGGCTGCTGGTGGTGGTCGGTGTCCTGGGTGTAACTTTGGTTTTATTGCCATCTGATCGAAATGAGAGAGAGAGAGAGAGAGAGGTTGGAAACATCATAACTCGCCCACCTACAAAAAGCCTTGGTGGAAACGTGGCCCTTTCCCCAAGTATTCGTGCCACGGATTTGATGGTTGCTTCTTTCTTGGACCTCTTGGCCAAGCAAGGACTCCTCTATTACTAATAGGAAAAGTCCCTCTTGTGTGCTCCTTCGCAGCAGAAGGCGGCGGGGATGGGGAGAGGATGTAGCTGCTGCTTGAGAATTGGAGGGATTTTTAAAAACAACAACAACAACACACACCAACCGTAGGGAGAAAGAGATGAAGGGAATCTGCAAAAGAAGGATGAACGTCTGTGCTTGTGGAGGTACTTCAGGTCCTCCTTTTGCCAGGGACCCAGCACACATTTTGTGGCCTGAGGATTTCTATGCAAAGTTGGAATATCCGTTCTCGATGCCTGTCTCTCCTCTGAAGAAGCTGTTGCGAGTGTGTGCTGCCTGGGACTTTTTAATAGCACTGATGCCAAGGCAGTGTGCGAGGTGCCAGAAAAGTGTGTCCTGAATTACTTGTGAAAAGAAAAAAACAAAAAACAAAAACACAACTTCTATTTTGTTTACCTGCTGTATTGAAAGGGAGGGAATGGAGAGCATTTATTTGTGCGTGTGCGTGTGTGGTTTTTTTATATATAAAAAAATCAGCTGTGAAAACATTACAGATCTGCACAATTTTTAAGTTGTGTGTCTTTTTGGGAGAGGGATGGGTTGGGGGGGGAGGAGGGAGGGCATGAGGGTGATGGTTTGTCTGAGGCTTCGTCCATACTGCACAGTTACAGCACTTTGATTCCACTTTTGCTGCCATGGCTCTGTCCTGTAGAATTGTGGGATATTTAGCAAGGTAAGGGACTTAGAATTTTCCAGTGCAGTGGTTCCCCACCTTTGGTCCTCCATTTGTTTTGGACTTGAAATCTCATAGGCCCCAGCCAACTTTGCCAACAGTCAAGAATTGTGAGAGCTGAAGTCCAAACCATCAGGTGGATCAAATGTTGGGGACCAATGCTCTGATGTATTCCCTTGAACAATACCATTAGTGGTCTCTGGAAGAGAATTCTAAGTATCCCATAAAACTACAAATCCCAAGGTTCCATAGAGTGGAGCAAGAACAAGTAAAGTGGTATGAAACTGATATAATTGTGTACAGTGGATAATACCCTGATTTAAATTGAGTTGGGAGGGGGGTTGACATTAATTGATTTTGACAATTAACTCTCTAAAGTACAAAGCCTTCCTGATACAGGGTCCAACAGCTACTTTGACTGTGGAGTGCCTTCAAAACAGCTGCTGCAGCTAGTGCCAACCTGTGGAAATCCCACGAATCCCATTAGCTGCTAAAAACATTTTTTCTTAAAAAAACACAACCCACAACTATTTAACAGTTTTATTTAACAGAACAAGGCAGAACAACAGGGCCTGTTATTAATGGGATTAATTTCAACTTGGTTTCCATTTGAGCCTTTCCCAGCTTAGTTTCCATGGCTTTCAGCTTTCTTTTGATTCAAGTTCACAGTTGTGTGGATTTTGCGTGTGCGTGTGCGTGGGATTGTGTTTGTGCATGCGTGTGTGTGTGTTTTCTCACAAGATGTACCTTCAAACAGCAATTAAAAGATTTGCAATGTCATGTAACTACAAAACAAATCTCTTTTAACTCTTGATTTTAAATCCCATACAGATAATTATTCATTTTTTAAAAAAAAATATTTTAATACAATTGCCCCTTTTTTAAAAAAAAGAAGAAATGTTTTATGGGTTTTTGTGCATTGTGCTAAACATGAAATCATAGTAGATAGCAAGCTGTTGAGGACAGATAATTATGTAAAACATGAAGATTAAAGAAAAGCATACTTGGCCTGTTGGAGGTGATATATCAAAGTCTGAATACAGCTATTGTTGGGAGCTTATTCAAAGTGATATTTAGATTTTGATTCCAGTGTGTTATTTTTTTGTGTACAGATATCCATACATATTTTAAACTGCCTGCAGGATTAGATACTCATTTGCCTACAAGTCACTTTTAGGTGTGTTTGCTAGAAAATCAGATCACTGACTTCTATATATGCTTTCTGGAAAGTGTGCATATATAGTTTTAGATGAGTGGTGTGAGTGTTTGTTCTGCATCTGCCATTCAGATTTTTTGAAGACAGGATGAAATTCTGAACATGGTTCACTGAATTGAGTAGTAGCTCTCAGTAAATATGCATTAAAGGCTTGCAGTGTTTATCCTAAATCAGCTTTTCAGATTGGGTTCACACATGCAAGTCAACAGCTGTATATAATAATGCATATATTTTGTAATGTGAAGTGGTAGTGGAGATTTTTCTTTTCATGGCATTTGAAAACCAACCCATAATGTAATGCCTATACACTCATAGTGTACTGAAGAAAAGAAAAGATATTTGAATGCAAGCAATTAAAGGGCAAGGAACATTTCTTCAAGTAGCTTGTTGGTCCAGGAAAAAGAGAGTTCTTAGAAGTGGTCACCAGATCTTTGATTTGAAAGCTGGCTTGGTTTCGGTGAGTCTAACAGAAGAATGAATGAAGTGATTCTTCTTTTAAAGATTAAACTTCCGGTTTCCTATGTGTGATACATGTAGCACATTCGCATCACATTATTCTCCTGAACTAAAAAAATAAACAGTTTCACTTCAGTAATATTTGTTTAAAACAAACAAACCCACGAGAAAATTGATGGAAACACATGGAATTTACTTCTCCAGAATGCCACTTACATTTCAGTCCAACTTTCAATTAATATCTTTAGGACTGTGGCAGCGCAATTTGAGAGAATAGTGATATTTGAATGTGCTATTACCTGAACTATATTAGTTCATCCTAATTAGAGTACACCTGTTGAATCTGATGTTGACTTAACATATAGTTAAAAATGATTCAATACGTAATGGAGGATTTGGGCCTGTAAATATATGTTGGTTTTGTTGCTGTTGCGCCTTCAAGTAATTTTTGACTTAATGGTGACCCTAAAGCGACCCTGTCACAGGGTGTTCTGGGGCTGAGAGTGTGTGACTCACCTAAGGGGTCACCTATGACTGAGTAGGGAATCGAACCCTGATCTCCAGAGTTGTAGTCCAATGTTCAAACCACTATACTATGCTGTATATACAGTACATATGTAATAGTATGTAATCCCTGTGTATACAGTACATATGTGATAGTATATAAACTTTAGTATATAAAGTACCCTATATAACCAACTATAAATCAACCTCATGTATAAGTCAAGGGCAGGTTTGGGGACCAAAATTACAGATTTTGATATGACCTATGGATAAGTAAAAGGTAAAATGTAGGGGCATGTAACAAAGGATTTAAAGAATGAAGCTAAGGAAAACAATGCCAAAGAACTTACAACATTTCATCAGGCCTAACTGTTCTCACCCAAAAGGTTAGATGGATGAGAGGGGAGTCAGAGCTTCCAGGACAGATTATACTCTTTTCTTTTGCCAGGGGATATTTCCTTTTCTTAAAAAGAATTAAAGTACAGAATTTACATTGACTCATGGATAAGTCAACTCAGGCTTGTTGGTCAATTTTTTGACTAAAATTTCTAGACTTGTACATGAGTACAGTCTGCTTTCATACGCGGGGGATCTGTTCCACTACCACCACCACCCGCATATAGGGAAAACAGCATATGCTCAAGCCCCATAGAAAATAATGGGGTGTGTACTTGCATCCCATTATTTCTGCTAGGGCATGCCTTCAGTGTAAGCTCAAAGCTGCGGAAGTCAAACCCACCTATGAGGAGAGCTGACTGTATAAAGTGTATACTTTAATATATAAACATTTCACTAAAGAAAACAAATTGAAATATAGAAGACTTCTGCTTTCTGGTAGTCAGTAAAATATTAAATTGTAACCTCAAATATATCCTACCCTGTCAAACACAAGTATGCAGATAATATTAATATTGTCTTTAAATATGTACTTCTTTATTCATTAAGTACTGCAGTGGAAAATGAATTGTCCCTTTAGATGAAGGGAAGTAGCAGAAAATGTAGCCATGAATGATAAAAACTGAGGGATCAAGTAAGTTCAGATCAGGCAACTTCTAAAGTCGGGCTCTAACCATCTTTATGTGGAATTTAAGGCTTTCGTGGCCAGCATCCATAGTTTTGTGTAGGGCTTTCAGGCTATGTGGCCATGTTCTAGAAGAGTTCAGAGAAGATGCCAGCCACAGATGCTGGCGAAACGTCAGAAAGGAACTCTTCTAGAACATGGCCACGTAGCCCAAAAGCCCTACAAAAAACTATATAACCATCTTTATGTTTTCTAGAGTTAAGTCTACAGCATTATATGGTTTCTGTGGGCTCAGTAGGGTTGACAGATAGGCCCTGTGCAAAAATAGTGCCCCTGTGCCTGGCTCAGGTAGAGTAACAGGGTGTTTTGGCAAGCAGACCAGGCACCCATTCACATCACATAATTATAATACTATCCTTCCATTTTAGCTGATGTGTGGAATCCTGGGATTGGTGGTTTAGGGAGGGGTATTCAGATTTCTTAGTAAGAGTGCTTCCACTGCCCTACCAACCACATACTTAAGGTTTCCATAGGATGTTGTCATGGCAGTCAAGTTGGAGAAATGCATTAACTTTAGGATAATCTTGGATTGTGATGCCTAATGTGTTTGCTTGGAAGCAAGTCCTATTGAATTCAGTAAGATTTACTTGTTTTAAAAAGAAGTTTATATATATGTACACACACACATATTATTTTAAAGAAGATTTTTTTTTTTTTTTTTTGCATTCCTTGTGCTTAAGTGAGAGCAGAAGCCACATTGTAATACAAAGAAGCTTTTGGGCTGGTCTTGTTTTGTGCTTATTAAGATAACTTTTAACAAATCAAAGTACTACTCTCAGTTCAGTATTCAGTTTTAATCTGGCTGCTACTCATATTAAAGAAAACATAACATCATAGCTTTAGGTTATGTGTATCTGACACACTGTAACATGCAATTAAGGACCACTAATGGCAAAGGTATAATAATGATGGATGTTTGTATATATGCACATGCTTACTGAAAAGTAAACCAAGAGTATAACTTGACTCATGCATAGTGTCTTGATGAAGTGAAGTTAATCAAGGTCCTTGCTTGTGGATAGCTTTTTAAAACACTTTTAACAGTGTTTCTGTTATATATGTGGCACAGAATGTGACTCAGTGGTGGAATACATACTTTGTAAACAAGGGATGCTGTTTACATTGCCAGCATCTTCATGTAGGTCCAAGAAAGACCCCCATCCCCATCTCCTGAGAACTGTTGCTGGTTTGGTGTAGACAATACTAGGCTAGATAGACAAATGGTCTGATTTGGAATTGGGCAACTTCCTACATTGGGGTTTGCGAAGTGTGGCCTGTGGGCTGCATGTGGCCCCAAGGGTCATATTTCTGGCCCCTAGACCTCAGAGTTTGAAAAAAAAGTTTGTTAAATTTTATTTATTTATTTTTACTTTTAAAAATCTCCAAAATGGTCTCTAGGTGGTGTAGAAGATATGTCCAGAAATTTGGAGCCTCCTGGAGCACCCTAGGGGTCAATAAAATCTAGTAAAACTTTTAAAACTAGCTTCAAAATGCCCTCTAGGTGCCCAAGAAGATCCACAAACATGTCTCCATGTTCCATAGAGGGGGTTTATGGCAATATAGATAGATGATTCATCATCATCATCATCATCATCATCATCATCATCATTTTGCAGGAGTAGGTGCAGCCCTGCTTTGTCTCCAAGAAGGCTAATGCAGCCTCCTAGTCTTCTAGAGTTTCCCATCCCTGTCCTAAAATGGTATTTGAAGGATCAGGGCAGGCCAAGTATGGTCCTCTTGATGTGTTGGGCTGCAACTTCAAGTATCTTCTGCCTTTAACTATGCTGTCTAGGGCCAAGAACATCTTGAGGACCATGAGTTGTCCATCCCTGATGTAGATGTAGTTCCACCCTAACATAATGTTTGGGCACTGATTTGGTTGGAGATATTTCAGATGTGGGGCCTACCACAGGAGTGAGGAAGCGGTTTCAGATTTGAGGTGATATGAAAGAGTATTGTTATGTCATTTGCTATTGTATTTTTATTGTGGCAAGGTATTTGTGGGATTTTCTAGCTAGGGTCCCAAAATAACTTGCTTCTTGGTACAAAGTAACTTGACTTGTTTAGTTGGGTGGAAGATGCATTTGCTTTTCCATGCCAGGCTCAAAAACATTTTGGCGCAATCTTGGCTTGCCATATACTATCGAGATCCTATAACAGCAGACTGCAGCATGAAGTTATCCTTTCCCACTGCATACTTCAAGCCTTTTGGCATACTCAAGATACTTGAGAGGTAATATTAACATTGTCCCTTGTAGGCCGTGGATCATGAACAAAACAGCGTAGCCTCTTTTCCCTTCCCCTCTCAGTTCATGGATGGAATGGATTGTGGAATCCTTGCTCTATTGTGGATTCCTCAATCCATTTCATTGTTTGGGCAGAGCAGAAAAAACAGACTGCTCTGTTAAAACCTCTGGAACGGAATGGAACCACATCCCCCCCTACCAGTGCTATAAAACTCTCCTGTATATTACAGTATTTATAATTACTATAATTCTTGTTTGTGTATTTGATTCTGTTAGGGTTAACAATACAGGCAGCTGGCCCTATGACAATACAATGTTTGTGGTCTTTGGAGGAGGAAGAATGATATAAAGGAAGAAATATATAGGCTATCAGCACTGTTGGGAACCAGGTAGTTTAAATAGGGAGATGAGGGTTAACTGCTGCATCTGCTAATATGAAATTGCCAAAAACTATTCCTCCTTGGGAATTGCAGCCTTCTGCTATGACTACATTGTCAGAAGCACTTCTCCAATCTTGTATAATGAAAAAGAGAGAGAAATGCTTGTAAGGATGTAGGGATTTTAGATATGGTTTGTGTAATGTCCCTAAAGTTACTCCTCAGCTTGCTGAGTTCTGAAAGTGATCAGATTCTTTTCCCCATTGTCCATTTTTTTCCTCCTATTCAAGTGTTCCTGCCTTGCTTAACTTCAGTTTCTTGCTGTATTTTGTGTCAGAGACTGAGAGGTCACAAAATAGTAAAGTGATATCTTTTTATTAGACTTCAGTGGCTTGGTGTTGGAACATGAACATTTCCTGTGTGTACTCCTACACAAACAGATGTTCCGGAGACTCTGGTGTGTTATTTTGTAATCCCTTAGAATAAGATATGCTATAATATAGGAATGGGAAATAATTACTTTTTTGGACCAGAACTCACTAAATCCCTCAACCAGCATAGCCAAGCTATGATGCATGTTTAAATAAATATATATTAGCATATATTATGGTACAGATTGGAGATACATGTATTGATTTTTTTAAGGTGGCACTACAGAAGCATTTATTGATAATGGTTTGAACCAAGGAAGGACAATCTACTCAGGGTGGCCTGACCAAATTTTAATAAAGACCTTGTAGTACAATATAACCCATAAGGATTAACCCATAAGGTGAGGAAACACTGCAGACAACAGTTTGTTTGTTTTTTAAAAAACCCTGAGAGATCCTACCTTTTATAAAAAGATTATCTTTTGCTGTTGTACAGAATATTTTAAACATACATGTGTGTTTTAAATGGCATGCCTGAGTTCATGTCCTCTTAACTGATGCTAAATGGTGTCACTTTGGGAAACGGACTAGCTGTATAGAGATCAGTTCATGCAGCAGAATATATTCCCAGCTCCTGAAGTACTGTTGGGTGATAGACTGACTCTTGAAAATTGGTTGTCACTGTTTCAGTCCAATCAACATTAAGAGCATATGTTTGTTTTTTCTTCTTAGGTTCTGCCCAAGTGACCCTGATCCTCAGTGAAAGTAAACTGTAATCTGCAAGTTGCAGAGAATTTTAGTCCATATGTGTCCTTCTCCAGTTTCTCTTTTCCAAGAATTTGTAATTAATTTTTTTTATTACTATCTCTTTTGTATACTTACATTATGGTTGAAGTGTTTACACTAGTTCTAATTCACATTGAATATTTTAAAAACTTCTAAATTAGTGTATAACTCACTTTTGTATGACAAATTGTACTTAAAACAGCTATGAAAAGCAAAGACAGATGTGATCGAAAATAAATAGGTTGCAAATGAAGCATTCACATTTTTGCAGAGCTGTAAAACTGTTTAAAATTCCTAAAACCCAACCCAAGATCTTTTTTAAAAGATACAACACTGTAGGGTGTGGATTGTTAAGATTTTTATAGTATTTCATATTTTAAATTTGGAAAAAAATACAGCACATAGTAGTAGTAGTAGTAGTGGTAGTGGTAGTAGTAATATAATGTGGCTTTGTTTTAGAGGTGTGGTGGGCAACATGCAGTCCTGGGGCTGTGTCTAGTCCCCCCCAGGGATGATTTTCTGGTTCTTAACACCTCCAGAATACCCAGACTGACTTCTTTCTGGCCAAAAGAAGAGGGTAAATTGCTGTTCCTGGACCTTCCTGGTAGAACAATTTGTTTTTAAAATAGTTTTCAAGGCCGCCCTAAATAGTTTAACTTAAACAAATGTAAGCTCTGGTTACTTTTGTTTGTTTGTTTGTTTTGTAGTCCATGCAGCCCGTGCCAGAGGATTATGGGGCATAAAAGTGGCCCCCGGAACTGCCACAATTACCCGTCCCTGAGTGTACATGCCTTAAAGTTGTATGTTGACTTAGGTCAACCCCATGAATTTCACAGGGCTTTCTTATAATTTACAGCATCTCCCATCTAATTACTAATCACAGATGACCCTGGTTAGCTTCCAAAATCAAGACAGGATCTGGTCCATTTAGGATATTTCAACCTTCCCATCCCTGCTTCAGAGGAAAATGCTCTCTGTAGGGCATTACAGACCGCCAAGAAAGGGCGGTCTGTAGCCACCTTTTTTTGGTGCAGCTGCACCGCAGCAGCTAGATGCTGCAGCGCACTTGTGCAACAAAAAAGGAATGGGTAAACCGAGCTCCTTTTTGTTGTGTAGTTGTAGTGCAACAAGGGGAAAAGGCCCTATTACGTGCCTTTGTGCCGCCACAACTGTGCAGCTCCATCTGGAAGCTGCACAGTTGCGCCAGCGACATTACGTACACTGTGTAAACAGCATTACGCAATGGTGCTGGCGACATTACGTGTTAGGGTTCAGGAGCATGTAAATGATGCACACTTCCAAACCCTAAAGACACCGCCACAGCACCTCTTTGTGCCCATCTGTTTCGGGCCTGTGTTTGTGATTTTTACCAGTCTTGCCTACCAACTGCAGCCTGCTGCAACATGCTTTGCTCTTTTCTTATTGGCAAAACCTGCTTCCAATAGATGGCTTTCTAATGAAACCATATGTGATAAATCCCATAGTAAGTTCTGTCTTATTTTATGAAGAATCCTTTATAAAGCTTTAACAATACCACACTCAAAGGAGTGAGTGTCTTTATTATAATCTTGTCTTTCTGAACTGTTGTGGAGAAAAAGAAAAAAATAAGAGTAACTACACTTTTATGGGCAGACAATCTCCATTGATATCTGTAAGTTCAGCTTCAGCAGGCTTTTTCAAAGAATAGCTTAGGCAGGCAGACCATTATTACTCTGACTTCACTATTTGTTGCATTATGGAGATAGTATCTAATGGTACAGGAAACACACTGGCTTGGAAAGGAAAAACTAGGTCGGTTGGTTGAGTGGAAAATCTTATCTGTGATCTTGCACTGAGTTATGTGTATTCTTAAGGGGGGTGCCTTTTTTAAATGTATGAAACTGAAATAACTCCAACACCACATTTCATAGAGAAAATTTATAATGAAGCCTCTCATGCTTTTTTTAAAAGTCACTTTAAAAATGGCTAAATCAGAATAAATATAGAAGTCACTTCTCAAAAGGCCATTCTAACATCTAATTGGCATCATAATGGTCAAGTCCAGTTTAGCAGCCAACTCAGAAACTGGAAAACTCAGCTGAATTTTTCTCATCACTTTGCCATTAATAGCACAGCTCTATGCTAGTCTAGAAGTCAGTCACACTGAGTTCAATTGGATGCACTTCCACAGATTTGTGTGTGATCACAGGCTGGCTTGTGTACTTTAAAAAGATACCTTAGTTGTTAATAATTATGGGCTGGTACAGACGGCCCCAAACGGGCGGGTCTGTGCCACCCTTTTCCATGGTGGATTGGGGCCAGGGCAGCCTTATCGGCAGCGCTGCAGCCCTAATCTGCCGTTTTTCTGGGCCACAGAGAAGCTGCAAAATGCCACTTCTCCATGGTGCAGAAATGGGGTGCCCTGGCACCTTAGGTGCTCATTTTACCCTTGCGGCACCCAGTGCTCAAGAGGGGAAAGGGATGGCCCCTTTCCCCTCTGCATCTGAAATGGAGCTCTTTTTCATGCCACTGGAAAGGCACAATAAGTACCCTCCAGTGGCGCAGAAATGCACACGCGAGCTGCGCTGCTTGGATGTGACACATGTGTGACATCATGGCGCTGTCCCATCCACACGGGACACCGCCATGATGCCACTGCCGGCACAAACTAGGGTTAGGGACCATGTAGTTGGTGCACCATCCCTAACCCTAGTATTGCCACCAGGACAGCGCTTAGTGTCTAAGTGGCCCTATGTGACATTGCCAAAATATAGCACACTCAAAGTGTGACATAGAATCATAGAGTTGGAAGAGAGCACATCCAGTCCAACCCCTGCCATGCAGGAACTCCCAGCCAAAGACATACCACTGAAGTGATTTTCCCTGCTAATTAAAACAATAAAGGAAGATTAAGGAAAGGCCTACAAAGAAAGGAAGTACCCACAAAAGATGTCCAATTTGCATTCAGGTTAGCCTCTGTATTTATGATGCCCAAACACTGCTCCTCCCAACCCCAGTACCTTAAAATACTCTTCCAGAACCTTGAGTTGGCATCTTCCTAGGAACTACAGCAGAGCTTCCAGTGACCTACCCTTTCTCTTTCCCCAGTCCATCAAATCTTGGGGAAAGGGCTATTTTTTTTTAGAAACAATGGGCCAAAGGCTGCCTCTTTCTTCTCCGGATCATTGCCGTGGCAACTGCACAGCCACAGCAACAATCCACCCCAAAAAGGAACTGTGAAATGCAGGTCCTTCCCACAACGCTGCCAAGGTCCTATTAGCTCTCTGTGGTGTCATGGTGATGTCATGCATATGCTGCCCCATTAGGACGCAGCACACATGCAACGTCATCGACGCACGTGCTATTTGGACAGCACTGTGTAAAGATGGTGCCGCCCATATGTGCTAGGGTTCGGGAGCATGCAGTTGCTGCACACTCCCGAACCCTAGTTTTGGCCCAAGGATGGCACTTCCTTCCCGTCTGTACTGGGCTAATGATAATGCTACTGAGATTCACACAGATCCATTGGGTGTAATGTGGGTTGAATGGGAGAATTCCAGTGGTTCCTTAAGCAAAATTTTTCAATATGTGTTCTTCCCTTTCTTCTGGTGATATAACCTCCCATGTAATTGTGATGTGATCGACACTAGTCACACATTTCTAGAACAACTGGACATATGGAGACAACAATATACATATCATGGTGGCTTACTTTTTCAGGGTGCTCACACAGTTTTATGGCAGATTACTTTTCCCTAGTGTACAATATGATGATTGTTCATATAGATTAATTTGTATGTCAAGAGATCTTGCACCACCTTTGAAACTAACTGAAAAGAAATAGCTGGCACCATGCGTTTTCATAGACTTGAGTATACTTTCTCAGATGCATGGAGTGGAATGTCCAGTGACAGACCTATATAAGCAGGCTGTGTGAGAGAATAACAATAGAAATGCAAAACCTTTGGGTATAGAGATGAAGTGACTAGTTCACTTTTGACTAGTGGCGTCACTAGGGTTGGCATCACCAGTGCAGTAACTCATGATGCACCCTCCCGACTTCCTCCCATACCATACCATAACGAATCCTTAGCAATGGTTTTTGTACTAATATTACTTATAAATTATCATTCTCACATATGAATAAAACAACTATCAAAATTAAAATTATACCTTTAAATTACAATATAATACACACTGCCTAAATGTATATAGTACACATAGTTGTATATAGTTAGTGAGAATTTGGTAAGATTCAATGTTTTTAAGAAAATTTAAAAAGAATAAAAAATAGCAATTTTTTTAAAAAAATATTTTCTGCAGGATCTCAGATGGATGCTGGCCTGGGGCTAATGACTTGCATCATCCAAACAGGATGACGTGAAGCCGAGGAAACATGGGCCTTTTGATCCATGTGAACAGCCCCATTAGCAGGAGGAAGGATGTTGCCTAAAGCCAAGCTGAGTAGATAACCATATGAACGGTGATAGGAATATTGGAATGTAGTGTGGGAACTAGAAAGCAGATGTAATGAAATTATTATTATTATTATTATTATTATTATTATTATTTCTTACCCACCTCTCTGTCGAAACAATCAGGGCAGGGTACAACAGATTAAAAACAATTACAGTTAAAATGTCCCAAGAATCCCATCCCCAGCCACCCACCTCTTAAAATAGAATTAAACTAACAAGAATTAGAATCAAGTTACTATTCAATAAAAATAAAAATACAACAACATATCACACATATTAACCCATAGTGCTGGGTAACCTCAGAATGTGAGGAGCCAGGGAATCAGCTGGAAGATTTTTGGAGCTGGGAAGGTTATAGGGTTTCTGGAAGGCCTGCCGGAAGAGATGCGTCTTTAGAGCTTTTTTGAAGCAGTCTAATGATGTAATTAGACAGATCTCGTGTGGCAGGACATTCCATCGCCTTGGAGCAGAAGCCGAGAAGGCCCTCTGGGAAGTCTGCGCCAGCCTGGTCTTTATAGGCTGTAGCAGGTTCCTACCAGAGGATCGAACTGTGCGGGGGGGGGGGGGGGGTCATACAGGGAGAGGCGGTCCCTAAGATAAGATGGACCCAAGCCATGTAGGGCTTTAAAGGCTAAGAGAACCCTCATGAGGCCGGGGGATTAGCCAGTGTTATAATGTGTGTGGTGCACCAGGAAACCATTGTCTCTGTTTATGGATATATTCCAGTTCTGCTGATTTCTCTTTCCAATTTCCTTTGTTTTTTCCCCCAATTTGCTCATGGTCTGCTTTTCTGAGGTCTGGACATGGAATGCCCAGGAAGACTGACTGAAGTGTTAGATGGTCTGGATTATGAAGTTAAGATGTTTGATTCATTGTTGTTATATACATATAACAACAAAATAATATCAAGATTCTGTTTGTGATGCTGCTTCTAAGTGGGACTGATGTGATTACTGCAAGCTTTGAAAATGGCACTGGCGATCTTTTTTTGGAGTAGAGCTTGATGGAACAGGATCTCTAGAGGCCTAGCTTCATCTTTTTTGTAGAGCAGTTCTGTGTGGAAAAGTACTAGGCCATTGTATATAATGGGGCTTTTGTATATTATGAGTGGCTGAGGGTCTTAGAACCAAACCCCTGTGGATACCAAGGGCATTTTTACATTTTTATCAGATTTCAACTTAACAAGTAATACAGCTTCTTTTTTGGTACAGTTATGTTTCCCAAGGGGGGGGGGCATCATGGTACTTCCTTGTATTTTTTTTAAATGACCAGGAGTGGTGGCATTAGACTGGATGTTTAAATATTAAAGCTAGTATAGCAGAGTAGTAAAGATAATGAGATATAAATAAAAAAGCCCAGAGTTCAAATCTCATCTTTGCCATGAACTCACTGAACAGGGTATTCTTAGTTGAGCCCCTGTTTCTCAGCTGTACTGTCTACATCTGCAGTATGGGATGGGGATGAGGTAAGGCTGTTTTACATAACAGGATTGTTATAAAGATTACAGTTATACCATGCATGTGAACCACTTTGAACACTTTCAAGTGTTGTGTTACTATTGTTGTAAGGAGGGCTAGTATGCTTTTAATCTGCACAGCTGGATTCTGTTCAGTACATTTTATCTGGGACAGTACTTTCTGTGCCCTCTCCCTAATTTTTAAATAAGAAGCACACATTTGAAGGAAGTCATTTCAAAATATTGCTTCTCCTATAATTAGCCCATGGTGACTCTGAACTTGGCCTTATAGACCAATAAAGTAATACCAATTATGGAGTGTACATTTGAAATGTATGCAGAAAGCATAGATTGTGGATACCACTTTTATCTGGCTGTAACTAGTGATAACTCTGTCATTACAATAATTCATAGGTAACATTTTTAACTTTTGCAAAACTGCAGGTTAGTAAAATTGAGGAATATGCCTGTGTATACATATGAAACAAAGTTTCATTGCCAGCGATGGAGGCATTAGTGGGAGTCATAAGATTGATGCTCTCATAATTCTACATATAAGATGCACATTTTGTTGTATAAGGTCACTATAGCGCTGCATTAGCACTTATTATACATAAACATAGAACACCAATTATCAGACTAGATTGAGAAAAGGAAGTTTTAACGGCTTGGATGTCCCTTTAAGCTTGGGCCAGCTTTATGTGCCGGTGTCTAGTCCACCAGTAACAAACTCATTGTACGGTACTCAGGAGGTGTCATGGTCCCATGCTCTGGCTGCAATCTTCTCCATAAGGCATAATGAAGGGTAACTATTTAACACCTAAATTCCCTAAAGGCACCAGATCCTGTCTTATCTTGGAAGCTAAGCAGGG
Source organism: Urosaurus nigricauda (assembly GCA_034509955.1). Classification (NCBI taxonomy): domain Eukaryota; kingdom Metazoa; phylum Chordata; class Lepidosauria; order Squamata; family Phrynosomatidae; genus Urosaurus; species Urosaurus nigricauda. The sequence continues at coordinate 249,026,574 of JAOEGL010000003.1, forward strand.
TCAGCCCTGGTACATGTATTTGGATGGGAGACTGTCAATGAATTCCAGGTGCTTGGGCTATATTTCAGAGAAAGGTACTGACAAAAGTGCCTCTGGGTATTTGTTACCTTAATAAAACCCTAGAAAATTCAAGGAGCCACCATAAGTTGACAGGTGAGTTAAAGACACACACACACAACCTTCCCACTTGATTTTCAAGTAGAAGGGATACTGCTTCCTACTGTATGTGACACAATCACTTTCTGGCTTCCTCAAATCATGTTCAGGAACATGAGCTACTGGCCTTGGACCAGCTCGAAGTAGTGGGTTGTCCCTCTTTCCAGCAACTCCAAGAGACGGAAGCAGCCATGGGTGCCTGACTTGATGACTCCTTATCCTTTCTGTGACCTCTTGTTCCTTTTTTAGCATCTGGAAGTGTAATGCTACTGCTGTCCCCAGAAGTACTGCTATCCCAGAGTCTCCAGTGTTTGAAGGTACCTTTTCCTTGAGTGAATCTACAGGCTATATCTTGCTATCTATATCACTGTAAAAATGCTTTTGTGGCCTTTGGCAGACATGGTTCACTGTAGTTTCTCTTGGCATTCTTTGTCTGTGACTATTTACACTAATCTTACGAGCCTATCAAGCAACAAAGCTTCTCTGGTCCAGATGTATTATCCTCTGCCTGAAGGAAGCCCAGTGTCTGTTTTGAGTTTAGCCTGTCTGAACGTTTGTCATTTATGTGGCTAATCCCATGAATGCTAAGATTTTCTGGCATGGTTTAGCAGCTGGATGAAACAGCTCCTGAGTTCTAATCCCATGCTCTAACACGATGTTACTAACATTACAGGATCATTCACTGTAACAGCTCCTCAAGGGATAGTTCTGTTACTCGGTCTCCGCAAGAACAACATCCCCGTCCCTCCACATTAGCTTTTGTGAGGTGGATTCTAAGTTAAGAAGACTCATGCATGAAATGTATAAAGTAATATTAAAGAAGAAGGTGCTTTTGAGCATGTGCAAACTACCATTTCTCCATTGCCTAGTAACCACAGTGTGCAGTGCTCTGTGCCCAGATCTTGGGACTTGGATGCAGGTATATTAAATACAGAGAGGTCACTGTCAGGGGAGGTTGTCCTGTGGCATGTCACATTTACTGGTATTATAAGATTGCTGTTAGCACTATATAAAATGACTGTGTTGATATTCAGGAGATTTAAAGAGTAGCTTTATGATAGAAGGAAATATGTATGAAATGCAAGAAAAGATCTGTTTCCAAAATGTTAGCAATGAAGGTAACACAGGAGGATTTTGATTAATGTTCCTGTCTTAGTGTGAAAGCTTTCAGGTACAGTGGTCCCCCGGTTTACGAATACCCTGGCCTACGAAAACCCCGGTCTAAGAAAGAGCCGGGGCCGGAAAAACGGCCCCGGTTTACGGAAAAACCCCCGGTTTAAGAAAAGAAAGCGGTGGGAAATTCAAGTGGTGCGGGGGCTGGTTTAAGGGGCCCCAGTTTACGAACTTTTCAGTTTAAGAAAGGGGTGCTGGAATGAATTAATTTCGTAAACTGGGGGACCACTGTACTAGACAAATGAGAGATCTTTATTTGACAAAAGTTTTAAGTATAGCCTTATTGTTATCAGATTGTGTAGTCTATAAATTCACAAAAAAGTTTCACAGTTTTCACATTCCAGAAAGCTTTTTCTGTCAAATGGGGTCCATGGCTCTTTTTGTTGGGTTTTGTTTTTTGGAGGGACAAATATGATCTGCATGACCATAAACACCAGGGCCTTGCAAGTGAAAACAGTTTTTCCTATCTGTGATCTCAACTCTGTGGAATTCAAATTTCATGTTAGAAACCTGGGTCATAGTTGGAATTACTAGCCATTTGGAATTGTGTATAATATGTCTCTGGATGCTAACTTCCACATTGATTGAGCTATGCATTCCTTGTGTTGAATGGCAGCTTTGTGCAGCCCAGTGCCAAATCCAGTGCATTTCCACCTGCACAACAAAACCATATGTACAACTTCACTTTTACAACCTTTGAATGCAGATGTTCTGTTATGGACAATTAATGTCCAATCAGTTCTGTAGCGAAACATAAGCACACACAAGACATCAACAGGATCCCAGCTATCTTTGTGGTTATTTTCATATAGGTATTTTCCAAATTAAGCAAGCAAGTACATTCACAATTATTTGGGAATAAGTGCCACGATTACTTGGGAATAAGCTCCAAGTGCATTCACAATTACTTGGGAATAAGCGCCCAGTGGGGTGGACTTTCTGAGTCAACATAAATAATAGACTGCATGTAGTTTCGCAGTTAGTAGTGCTTCTGATATTTGGGAAATAGTGATCGAAGTATGTTTTCCTTCTAGTGGTGTGCTATTTAATGCATTTATTTCATGGAAAACATTCTTGCTAAATGCCTAGAAGCTGTGATAATGCAAAAACATTGTGAAAAATGTATATGTCCTCCTAATACTTTGAATATGGGTGAGAATTGAACATCATAATCCTGTTTATTTACTCAGAAGTAAAATTTGTTTTGTCACAAGAGCCATACTCCCAGGGACAGGAGTATAGGAATTATGGCCACTATCACTACCTCCTTGCAGAGTGCCCTCCCCCCCCCCCCCAATTCAATGGCAGATGGATAGTTCCAGATGTAACTCTTCACCAACCCAAATGGACACTGACTGGTGCTGAGAGTTGAGGTCTATCATGTTGTCACTCAGCTGGTAGTTGTAACCCTTCCAAATCTCCACACAGGTATTCTGGTAAAGCTTCATGATTTGCCAGCACTGAATACAAGCTCAGCATTGTATTTTAAATACATCTGTTTTTTCATAATCCGTATCAACTGTATATTGGAAACCCACATTGCCTCCATTTTTGCTGTTCCTTCTTGGGTACTTGTTCTTACTTGAGGGCTGTTCTTACTTGTTTGACCCAACTCCACATTTTATCCAGTGAAAACTACTGCAATATCTAAATATAGTTTCAGGCTGAAGGAACAAATTTCTGAAGAAACTTAACATTCACCTTGTGTTTTGTTTTTTTGTTTTTTGTTTGTTTGTTTGGAGAAGCTATCTGAGCATAGAGAGTTGCAGTGAAGTGAATTTGCACTTGGCATAAATGAAGAAAGAATTTCCTGTCTTACTCACAGTAGGAGGTGTGTGGAAAATAACTCTACTCCCTTACTTTCCCCTGCAAGCCTTTCCTGAGGCTGAAGAATGATGGTGGGCTGTGGCATGGGAGCTGAATGATCAGGACCACTAAAAATTGTACAGAGAAAACTGTAAACAGAGATTCTACTCAAGGAAGGTGCCTTTGTCTAATTTTTAGTGATCCCACTTTTCCACCTCAGTCAACCTATGACACACCCATTCCATTCAGAAGGATCCCTTCAAAAGAAGTTGCTTGGCAGAAAAGAAGTGGAAGAGTAACTGGTTGCTCACTATAAGGTTAGAGTTAGGTTAATTAAAATCTTGCTCGTGGCCATGGGTTTTATTCTGATTGATTTTTACTTCCTAAACATCAGTCCCCCCCCCCCCCCCCCAATACCATTTTATATCTTCCTCTGGCTTTAGAAGTGATTTACCATGTAGCATGAAGAAAATAGTACCAAAGAATGCATAGACCAATGTGTTGCCCATTGCATCCTAGCTGAAATTTCCAACAAGTGTTACCCTCTTTGGCTCTCCAAATGTTCTGAATTTCAACTCCCAGAAGGTCCAGCCAGTGGTCAGGGATTCTGGGACTTAAAAGTCCTTTGTGCTGGACAATATTCTGCAGAAGCATCTAATGTGTCATTTAGTTCCACCAAATGTATACATTAAATGTCACCAAATGCCCTTCAGAGGAGAAAATAATGAGTTGTTGTGGGTGGTGAGGTGATACTGAGATGATTCAGCTACAGGAGTCTGTATTCATCCTGCAAGTGAAAAATGTGGAAAGACTAGATACAGTATATGTTTTTGAGAAGTAGCCATGAGTGGGAGAGCTATCCTAACTATGAATCTACAGGGTAAATGATGTGAAAGAGATTATGAAAAAGGTAATAGTTTATTGCAGTTTATGAAGGAGCATATTGTGGGTAGAGCAAACTTACATATTTGTGTACATTTTCTTATTTTCACATCTTTAAAAAGATCTGTGTATCACTCTCTCCTAACCAGACACTTTATTGGCTGGGAATGATGGGAGTTGTATTCCGTCACATCTGGAAGGTAGATTAGGGAAGGCTGATATATGACATTTAATAATCATAATATTTTTGACAGTTCAGTTCAGAGATTCTCCAAACCATGGGATCTGATTGTCAACCAGTTCTGTGTTACAGGATGAGCAATGAGATGATCCAATCACAGCAGTGGGGTCTAAGTATGTGGCAGTACTCCATGGGTATCACTACTGCAACCCACATGTTGGATGGGCCTTGCTTGTATAGTTGGATTTCTTAAACATTCTTCAGGCTGCATGGGAACTACAGTTCTTTGTGTAGCCAGGAATAATTTCAGGGGATAGTTCATTCTCTTATGTTCACAACATATCTAAAGAGGTTCTATTTTATAAGAAATTAAAAGGAGGAAAATCAGACAAAATCAGTAATTTCTCCATATGGGGAATTCAAAGCTGGAGGATTAAGGTATTATTCATTACTAGTCCCACACAGAAGAGCCTTGATGGATGGTATCACTCTTGCGTTCTTGAGATATCTGCAAGAAACCCAAACCAGGAAATGAGAGGATCCACATTCACCCAGGGTTTTTCTACACAAGGGGAAGGACCCCAGAATTCCCCTCAAATCTGTTCCAATCAGGACATATGGCATGGCATTTTCCCTGAATCTGTGTTTATCAAGACACATTGTGTCCCATTGATTTATACTGGATTTTGGGGGAAGGGGCAGGCTGGACAGTTCACCTGGTAGGTGCTGCCATTTACCTTCCCTACCTAGAATGACATTAAAAGTTTTTCTTTTTCTTTTTTTGCTTGGGAGGCACCCAGAGCATCAAGGAAGGAAAAACCTAGTTCTCTGTCTGGAATGACATTTTTTTCCTCCTTGGTGGCATGCTCTGAGTCCACAAAAAGGCAGTGGCCTCCTCACAAGCAGGAGAAAGGCAGCCCCTGCCAGGCAGCAATCTGTCCTAGCCCTGGAAGCCATGGGAAGGGCAGTGGTGGCAGGAGTTGATAGCAGACAACTGCTGTGGATAAAACAGATGTGGGGTGGCTCCAGGTGTGGAGCAGAACAGATGAGGAGTCCATTTGGACTTTCCCCTCAACTTTAGACAGGTCCCTTGTCATCTTTAACAGTAACTGCTGTTCAGGGATACATTATCTCTGAAATCATACCTACTGACAGCATTTTATGCAATTAATTCACCTGTTGCCATTTAAAGCCACTACAGCTTGTGGAAACACATTTCACAGTTACATGCTATGTGAAGGAATACTTACCTTTTCAACTCAGCTTCTAAATCTCCCTCCATTACCCTTCAGTGGAGAAGACTGGGTTCTAAACAATGAGAAAAGGAGAACAAATTCCTGCATCTTTACCTATGACCCTATGAATGAGAGACCTCCAAGTCACCAACTAGGGTACCAGCCTAGCTAAGCCTTTCCCTTGCTGCATATGTATATATGTGCATATAAAATTTAGATGGATTAAAATGTCTAATATAAACATTTCCCATCACTTGCTCCCAGCTGGTTTGAGCCACGTGCCCTTGGTGGCTAATGGCTCCCATGTTAGTAAGGGGGTGAATGTGCTCTGGGTTTTATCCTGAACTTTAAAGGAGCAATTCAAGCAGCTTAATATATTAGGGTACAGCATTTTGGGAAACTCCCTGAGTTCAGGCTGAAACCCAGAGTGGGTCTACAACTTCACTGTCATGGAAACCATTAGCTGCCATTGCTTCTGTCTTCATACCCAACCCAAACTTCCTCTGGACCTGTTGCCCTTTCCCACCACAACATTTCTGCCCAGAAACCTGTGTAAAATGTAAAGTCTTCTTTAATATCTGGGTGTAAAGAAATGTTGCTTGCATCTGGAATCTTCTGTGCCCTGTACCTGTGCCACTATTTGCCTCTCTTTTCAAGAATATATTACTGAACTGGCATGCAGAACTTTAAAAGAATGTGCAGGCAGAAAGATTAAAACCACAAGAGCAGGTATTCTATATATATTTTCTCATGGAGATAGTATTGAGTCAAAGGCTGCCAAGAAGACATCTTGTGAACATTTTCCTGGAGGGATTTTGTGCAAAAGGTGATGAAACAGCAATGGCTCAGTACTTGAACTGTTGTTTTTTTTTAATCTGAATGGTACAATACACATCAAGGTTGTTTTTGTCTTTGTTTTAAAAAGGGGCTCATATAAACTTATTCAGAGTTTAAATGCCCGAAATATAGCATTTACAAACATACACAGAGAGAGTTACTTTCCCAAAGAATCTGTCTGTATTAGGATCAAACTTACATAGGTGCTCTGTTTATGCCTCAGGAGTGGCATAGTTGTTGCTGCATGAATTTCTAAAATCAGGCAAGAGAAATTGAGAGATTATTACAAAAATTATGCACTGGCAATCAAAGATCATTTAAAAGATTTTAACACTAAACAGAGTAGCCAGATACCAGGGGAAGCATTTACCAGAATGAACAGGGCTTCTCGAATTGCATATTAAGAAGGGTTTGCATTGAAGTGGTTAGGCAAAAAGCGGTAGCAAACCCCAATCATACCCTTGCTCCCCCCCCCCCCCCCAAATCCACTGTTGAGTGACTTTCTACAGCATTATCCTGTGCGTAGTATAATTTTATTGGTCTGCTTTAGAAATTGCTAGCTCAGCAAGGGGATGTTTTTGTGTGTATTTGATGTGCTAAATCAGTGCCACAACAAATATCCTGTGTGTCTAACATCTCCCCATGGGAACTGTGGCTTTTATTTTTCTTTCCCTGGTTGACACACATTTGAGTCATGATATAGCTATGCATAGGAGGAAGAAGGCATTAGAGCCATTTCCAGAAAATGCTTTTGGCACCATTTCTCAGGTATTGTCTTTCCAGTTCCCTTTCCCCCTTACATATTGTAAAATTAACTTTGAGACACTCAATGGCCCCTGGGCAGGCTTTACATTTAACAGCTATTACAATCTGTCACTTGCTTTGCAGCTCACACTAAATGTCAGATGTGAACCTTGGGAATAGATGTGGTGTTTCTATTCCAAAATCTTTATTACAAAATAATAATAAAAAAATGACATAATTGAATCTGAAGTGAAATGCAAAACTATATCAAAAGATACCTTTTTTGTCTGAAGGATATTAAAATTGACAGTTGATCCAGATGCGATGGAGAACCTGTGTCCCTCCTAATGTTGGACTCCAGCTCTTGGTATATTAGACTATTGGCATTACTGGCTAGAGTTTATGGAAAGGGATCACCATCCTGATGTAGTAGTTAAAGCTTGAATCTGAACAGAAACGAGAATATAGTTCTCCATTTTATTTCATGATTGTGAAAATAAAGCTACCATTCTGTTAGTCTGTTTTGCTGTGTACCTTCAAGTTGTTTTCGACTTATGGTTACCCTAAGGTGACCAATCACAGGTTCTCTGGGGCTGAGAGTGTATGACTCACCCAAAGTCACCCAGGGGCTTTCCATGGCTGAGAAAGGAATCTAACCTTGGTCTCCAGAGTCATAGTCCAATATTCAAACCACTACACCACTCTTGATAGTCAGTTTCAATATTGTAAATGATGCTTGTAACTGTTTCCTATTCATATTAACAATCATGGTACTAATGTCACAATTGTGAATGCTGCCCTACCTTAAAATCCAGCCAGCCACGCTGAGGGATGTGGTTCTCCAGAGCTGGTGAACAGGGTGCTGAACAATGATATGCTCAGCCCCCTCCAAACTTGACAAACTGTGACAAGGGTCCCTGCTTCTCATTGGTGCATTGCCATTTGCTGGCAGAAGGGGACTGGGTATGTCATCCTTCATGCTCACTAGTGCTGCAGAACTCTTGATGTGGCTGGCTAGATTTACTGTGCATTTCAGGGTTAATGACCCCTGAAATATGGCCATAGAAGAAAGTTCCTGTTCCTAGGATCAAACACTGGTCAGAATGGTGACTTTAGTCATGAAATAAGAAAAAGACTAGGAATGGGAAGGGCTGCTATGAGGGAACTAGATAAGATCCTAAAATGTAAAGACATAACTCTGGACACTAATGTAAGGATCATCCAAGCCATAGTACTCCCCATCATCATGTATGGGTGCTTGCTTTCTAGGAGGGATGCCCCTTTTTTGCAGATACAGTTTATGTAACATCAAAATATAGATATCATGACCACAAAACTGCCCTGCTTCCCCCCTCCCCCCCCACACTATTTTACCATCTTCATCTTGCCCAATGCAGAAGCCTGTGAAGCTTTGAAAGTAGTGTGATGTATTAATGCCTTTTGGTATGCCCAATAAACAGGATTATCAGAAGATTGATTTTGATTTTTTTCTTCTTCTTGTGACCAATGCATCTACACCTGAAACTTGAACAAGGGGAGGCTTCAAATCTACCCAATGACTTTTTAAAACATAATTGATTTCAGACTTAAAAAGCTGATTGATTTCTTTGGTAAAATGAACCACAAGGCTTAAAGTAAAATAATTCCATGTGTATATGCATTGTAATTTGGAATCTTGTTTTCTTTAGTCTTAAAGAGTTTCAGCAACCAGCAACTGTGACTGCTCAAAGATGGCACAGTTTGATTGCTTAGTCATGGAAGTTGGGCAATCACTGAAAAAACAAATCAACTTGTATTCAACTTGGGGCTGAATGATAAAACTATTAAAGTTCTTCCATCTGAAGCCAGAGCTTGTTACACATTTGCAAATTACAACCCTACTAGATTCAGATTAGCTCATTTCAAGTTGTGGCCACCTTACTTGCCTTAGCAATTGCACTGAGTTCTTGTTCATTTGGGGTCAACCTTGTATAATTCCCTGTGTCTAATTGTTCTTTCCTTTCCTTTCCTTTCCTTTCCAACTGCTTTCCTTTTCTCTTTAATAAAACTACAGAAGTAAATGTAATCAGTAAGCCCAAAGGTAGAGCTCAATCTGACAAATAAACATTACTGAGGTCTTGGGGGGATTCTGTTAATTTGTTTCAATTTCCAATGCAAAGTAGGCTACATATGGTACTGTAATATGCCATCTTGTGAAATACCTGACATAAAAGAAACTTTGTGCTGAAAATGTATGGTACTCAAGCCCCCCCCCCCCCTCTTTTGGCACACTGTCTGCATTTGAATATTTCTATGCATATCAAATCATTTTTTCTATTTGATCAGGGAGTACAAAAGAAATATGTCTTCTGACTAAAATTGCAACTGAGTCTTGTTGATAATAGTGTTTTAAGAGAGTTGATGTGGGTGGTAGAGACAAAGAATAAGTATGCAGTAGACTCAGGAAGTGGAATTCCCTAAACATTGTGGAAATGCAAATATTGGTGAGGTTACTCAGGCTGTAGCTAAGTGGTAGAGCATATTTATATGTGAAAAGTCTATACTGTAATTTAATCCTTCTGCCTCTTTATCTCCAGCCATGGTTGAGAAAGAAACTATGTGGAACTAACACAAAACCTGATGGATCAATGGTCCAATTTAATACCAGGCAGTTCCTATTTTTCTACGCTGAGCAACCGGAATTAAGAATAGCTAAACATACAGTGTGCTTGATGGAGTTGTGAGTTATGTGATGGATTTAGAGTTTCAGGTTGCATTCCTAGATTCCCCAAGGTGGCAAGAGATATATTAGATGAGCTTCTCCTTCCCTGCATCTGTTACTATGCAGGGTTCTAAGTATGTTACAATGCGGGGCAGAGAATGGAGCAAAGGACCATGCATTTCATGGGATTTTCTTAGGCAAGAAATAATCAGAGTTGTTTTTGCCAGTTCCTTCCCCTGAAATATAGTCTAGCATACCTGGTACTTGTTGGTGGTCTTCTAACCAAGTATTAAGCAGAGCTTAGTTTACAAAAACAGGCAGGATCTGGTGTTTTTAGACTATTTAGGATTTATTCTACAATCACTACTTTTCTCTCTTTTTTTTTTCTTTTATTGAATTCAATCATACTTCCAATTTATACTAAACATTGTTATTTCTCAAGAAGAAGAAAATGCAGAAACACAAAACAACATCATCTATCGTATCCATAATTAAAAAAAACACAATATACAAAACTTATTGACAATCACTACTTTTTGATTCACACAGAAATGTAGATTTGATCAATTATCACATGTAATATGTATGCATCATTATTCCTCCCCCCGAAGTACACGTTTCTAAATGTGATTTATCCTTAAGTATGCATTTTATTTGCATTTTGCATTGAAGTCAAGAATTGCATTGGAATATTTGGAGAACTGTAAAATCCATAGAGGAAATGAATCTGAATATCACCTTGGGTGATGTGGATCAGGTTAGTTTGCTTTGAAATGCATACTGAATGAAACCCCTGAGTGTGCCTGATCACAGATTCCATGAATCCATGCACATTTAGGTGTGTTTATGTAGTCTGGGGGAAGGGCCAGTACATGTTACCCTGATTAGCCATCTTCATGCGTTCATTTGTACTTTAATGAGCAAGTTAATACGGTTGGTTTTAAATCTGCCAGATGGCAGTCCTAAGGGCAGCCTACCACAATTCAGCTGGCACATGCTTTGTGTTGGCACAGACTGCTGTTAGCATGGCTTTACAAAGTAGAATGGAAATGATCTATGAATGGATGAGAAATGCTTCAGATTCTCATTGACCCAACCTCCCCCCAGATGTTATAAAAATGATAAGATTTGACCCCTACATCATAGCTGACCAAATATTATGACTGGTTGAATATTTCCCTGCCACCTAAAACAAGAAACAGACTGGTAGCTGAATCTTATTTCAGTCAGAGCTCAGACATGTTCCTTTTTAAAACTACTTCTCCCACAATCCCACAGCCAACATGGCTGGGAGTTTTGTTCAACGTTTTTCCTAAGCTTTGATTTCAGTACTGGTGTCAGCTTCTTATTACTGCACCTGAGGCAGATAGGGTAGCCTTGCCAGGCAGATTTATAGTGCTATGATTCTACTTGCTGCCATAGCAGCATCTTGTAAAATCCTGGGATTTATAGTTTGGTGTGGCACTAGAGCTCTCTGGGTGAGAATTCTAAATACGTCACCCTAAATTGCAAAATCCAGGATTACACATGTCAACTGTGCCAGTTAAAGTGGAATCATATTTGTGTAGTTTGAAATGGCCCCTGGTCACAAGGCCTATAGGCCCTGTCTTTCCATGATACTCAAAATCTGTTACAAGAGGAGAAATGCCACTTTATCTCTCAAAGTAGAACCAGTCCTACTGAACACATAGGAAACACCTGTGTCCATTGCAAATGTCCTCTTGCTTGTAGAAAGGAGATTCTGGAATGTTGTGTTTTCTGAATCCTGTGGCCCTACTAGTTATGGTAGTTAACCATTCGTTCTTTCTCCGTCATTTAATAAATATATTTTCTTTTTAAAAGAAGAAAAAGAAGCCTGCCTGCCTGCAGTATTTTCCTTCCTATGAAGCAAGCTATCTTTGGAGATGCAATCCTGGATTTCCCATTAGTCATAGCAAGGGGAAACAATAGCTTCACTTGTACAGTCAGGTTTTGATTTGCATTTTTACAATGCTCTCATTTCTGCCTTTCTGTGTCAGTAGATCTATCACTATGTCAGTAGAAAGGACTGGCTCTGCTGTCACTGTGCAATATTTGCATTTACTTATTGCCTAGCCTTTCTACTTATGGTCAAAAACCATGCAGTTGCTTTCTCTTTCCCAGTCATAATAGAAGTCCCTTAAGTATGGATCCCAGATCTGAGGGCCTAGACTGACTTCTACAGGCCTCAGAGCAAAGGGAAGAATCTTGGTTTAGAGCACTGTCCAGAAAAGAAAATATATTTCCCCCCAGTTGTATGCTGCTGGCTCCCATTGGTGCTTTGGAGTGGCAGATTCAAGAGCTTATCACATGAACTTTAAAAATGAGTCAAGCCTCCCGGTCTGTAGCAGGACACGGGATGAAAGTGGGGATTATCACATGCTAAATCGCCACCTTTAGAAGCTGGAAAGCTTCTAACTTCAAAAACAAAACAAAAAAAAAAGAAAGAAAGAAAAGAAAAGGAAAGGAAAGGAAAGGAAAGGAAAGGAAAGAAAGAAAGAAAAGTGCTGGTAGAGTGTGGCTGGGATCCAGCTAGGACCCAGGTTGATGGTGGCTGGTGATTAGGCAGTGATTTAGCATGTGATAATCCCTGCCTCCATCCCACATCCCAGCTGCAGCCTGGGAAGCTTGAGCCGGTTTTAAATGTGATAAGCTCCATAGACTGTTAATCTTCTCTCCTTTATTAGGCTTGTGTTCTTATTTGAATATTGTGCTCTGAGTAGCTATGGTTGATGTTTAATGTATCATCCTTCATGATATAACAACAACAACAACAACAACAACAACAACAATTTTATACCCCACCGCTTTGAGATCAATCAGGGCAGCTAACAACAATAAAATACAATTACATCAAATAAAACAAGCTATATTTCTCCCCCCTTTAAAAAATTATCAAATCTGTTACACTTTAAAACCAATAATTTAAAACCAATAAAAATTTAAAATCAATACAAATTACAATAAACAGACAGGCAGGATAGCGCAGCAACATTCTGCATTAATTTCCAAGAAGACAGTGGGATGTCCTCCAAAAGGAGGTCCCTGAGGCCGGGGTATCTATCCAGGAAAGGCCTGCTGAAAGAGATCCATCTTGACAGCCCTTTTAAAGCTGTCTAAAGATGTCAATTGACGGATCTCATCTGGCAAGGCATTCCACTATTTGGGGGCGACAATGGAAAAAGCCCTCTGGGAGGTAGCTGAAAGCCTAGATTTTTGAGGCTGCAGCAAGTTCCTCCCAGAGGACTGGAGTGTGTGGGGAGGATTGTAGGGGAAGAGGTGGTCCCTGAAATAGTTTGGACCCAAGCCATTTAGGGCTTTAAAGGTGATAACCAACACCTTGAACTGGGCCCGAAAACTAATAGGCAGCCAGTGGAGGGACCTTAATACCGGAGTAATATGGTCCCTTCTAGATGTTACTGACACTAATCTGGCCGCCATGATCTGTACTAGCTGTAGTTTCCGAACCAAGCACGAGGGTAGCCCCATGTACAGCGCATTACAGAAATCTAGATGAGAGGTTACCAGTGCGTGAACAACAGTCTCAAGATCCCTTACTTCCAGAAAAGGGCGCAGCTGGCTGAAGCTGATAACAGGTCGCATTTACCTGATTCATCATCAGGAGTGACAAGTCAAGGAGCACCCCCAAGCTGCGAACGCAGTCACTGGAGGAGAGTGTGACCCCTTCCAGGACTGGAGGTTGCAGCCAATTCTTGGTTTTGGGGCCACTACCATGAGCACCTCCGTCTTGTCTGGATTCAGTTTCAATCTGTTTTTCCACATCCACCATACTACCACTCAAAGAGGAGAGAGAGGAGAGGAGACACCATCAGAATTCAAGGCTGACAAACGAGACATGGAGAAATAGATTTGGGTGTCATCAGCGTACTGATAACACCCAGCTCCATAACTCCAAATAATCTCACCCAGCGGCTTCATATAGATGTTAAATAACATTGGGGACAGAATAGCCCCCTGTGGGACCCCACAGGTGAGCTCTCATTTGCTCGAATAGCTATCCCCGAGCAGTACCCTCTGGGACCTTCCCAAGAGGAAGGACCAGAACCACTGCAATGCAGTGCCTCCGATACCTAACCCCCTCAGGCGCTCCAAAAGGATGTTGTGATCTATTGTATCAAAAGCCAATGAGAGGTCTAGGAGCACCAACAGGGTCACACTACCCCTGTCAACGCTCAGAGGCAGATTGTCGGTCAAGGCAACCATGGCAGTCTCAACCCCAAAGCCTGTCCTGAAGCCCATTTGAAATGGGTCTAGTTAATCGGTTTCATCCAAGACAGCTTGGAGTTGAAGAACAACCACCCTCCCAATCACCTTGCTCAAGAAAGGTAGTAAAGAGAATGGCCTATAGTTGCTCATAACCAGGGGGTCCAGGGAAGGTTTATTCAGAAGCGGTCTGATGGCCACCTCCTTTAAACATGATGGAACATATCCTTCCCTGAAGTATGCATTGATGATATCCTTAAGGAATCTCCTCAATGCATCCCCCCCCGGACGGCCAGCCATGATGAGCAAGGGTCGAAAGGGCAAGTCATTTTCCTCTTGCTACCAAAGAGCTTGTCCACATCATCGGTACTCACAGATAGTAGCTGATCCAGAATAACGTCATCGACGGAGTCACTGGACACCTCAGCTGTGGTTTCTGTTGAAGTATTGGCATCTATGTCGGCTCTTATCTGAGAAATTTTACCCACAAAGTGATTGTTAAACACATCACATCAGGCCGTCGTTGGGTTAAACAAAGGATTTGGTGCAGGGGGCACCTGCGTCAGCTCCCCTACCACCCTAAACAGCTCTGCTGGGAGAGAATCTGCAGATGCAATACGTGCAGAGAAGAAGGATCTCTGTGCTGTGCGTATTGCCTCCCGATAGGACCAAAGAAAGTTCCTATGGTGAGTTCTGTTGGATAAGAGTTGAGTCTTCCGCAACTTGCGCTCTAGTTGTTGTCCAAACTGCTTCATTTTCCTAAGCTCTGGTGTATACCATGGCTTGCAGTTAGAAGCGGGAAGGCAAGGACACTTGAGAGCGATTGTGTTGATAGCATTGGTAAGATCGGTGTTCCAAGTATTGACCAAGGCATTGACAGGATCATTGGCATTTCCAATCATTAAACCCTCCAAGGCTTTCTGGAATCCTATTGGCTCCATTAGCCTTCGAAGGTGGACCATTCTAATTGGTCCACCCCCCCCCCCACCCCCAGTGGGGTGGATAGAGGCTCTCAGTTTTGTTTTGACCAGGAAAAGATCCTTCCATGACAGAGCGGACGTATCAATAACCTCCACCCACAGACATTCCTGTTCCGTACTAAAGACCACATCGAGTGTATGGCCTGCACGATGTGTAGGCCCTGTGACCAATTGGGATAGGCCCATGTTTATCATGGTTTCCATGAACTCCCGAGCTGCACCTGTTAAGCTGGTCTCGAGTGGAATATTGAAGTGTAATATCATCAGGTTCTGCATCCTGTGACACCACCAGGCACCCTCCCTAGGGTTGAGTGTTGGGGTGTAAAATCTCAGAGTCTGGCATGCTCCTGACCTGGCAAATATATGGTTGTATGCCTTGAGATGATCACAGTTACAGCCACTGCTTGCCAGGAGGATAGCCAGCTACAGAAGCTATTCCTACATCTTCTCCCATTACCCCAGGTTGGTATAATGGTTAGGGTTTTGGACTGGGACTTGGAAAATGCAGCTTCAAATTTTCACTGAACCATGGTGCTCATGGGCTGAGGATTCACAACCAGGATGTTGTGAAGATAACCTGGGGAGGAATGCCATATACTGTCTTGATCTTATTGGAAGAATGTAGACAGTTTTTGCAACTAATAAATAAATAAATAACCTTTATATTGGAAACTAGTCTGGGAGGCCCACTGATGCAAAGGTGTCCAAACTCTGTGGTGATTAATACCTGTACACACATACACTTTTATTTTGTTTTATATTTACATTTTGCAGTGGTCAGCAAAAAGCAGTTGCTCACAATACATGATAAAATAAAATTTAACTCATTATAAGGAACACAATAAATTACAAAAGATTAACCAACAAGCAGTGGGATAAAAGTAGCATGTGTGTACAGCATGGGTGGTAAATTTGTGGTCCTCCAGATGATGCTGGACTGCAACTCCAATCAGTCCTACCGAGCATAGCAAAAAAATGTGGTTTCCATAAGAGAGCCCCTGCAGTTACAGCAGAGTCATAATTCTATAACTGTGTAGTGGGAGGGCCTTTTCACCTAACCCCTTTCATAGGGCTAAAAGAGCCATGGATTGGTGTCAGGATGGGGTAGAACTGTTATCTCAGCTGGTAGTAATTTGAGAAGTTTTCTGGACTTATCATGGGTCCAGAGGACCCCATGGTGTCCTCCAGAAGTTTTAGTCTCAAATGCAGAGTTCATAAAAGTTACCTTTTTCAGTGACAATGGCCAGAACCTCCCAGATAGCATGTCCACTAGAATTCTCAGAACTTGCCAAACAATGGTTGTTCTGGTTCATGGATTCAGAGAGTTGTAATTTAAAAATGGCTACAGAAACTTTTACCATGACCATGTCATAAACCATCGAAGGCCTTGGCTAGGTCTGTGATTCCATGAACATGATACTGGGCAATCAAACCCTTGTTTCTTTTGTGTTAATGGCAGTCTGTTCTGAAAGAAACAAAAAACTGGAACTCCTGCCACCCATGTAAACTGTCAGGTAAATAAAAATAAGGGTGTCTTAGATTTTCTTTTAATTCGCCCATGTCCTGTTCTCTCCCTCCCCCCTCTTTTTTTTTTTTTTTGCATGCAAAAGTGAAAAAGGACTAAAAATAAGACTGCAGTCTTAAAAAGAATGTTTGAAATAGGGTGTTTGTTTAAGCATCACCAAAAAAGAAAAGGACACAAAAGCTTGGTGATTTGCATATAATATGTATATGTTAATATGTGAGTATGAAAATAATGTGGACATTTGGAAATACTGTAATTTAAAGAGAAACAATATAATTCATCATAACTGTGAAGACCTTCTCAGTATACTGTTGTCCAGGTGTTATTTGTACATGGACAACTTCAAAGTCAGTGGTGTAACATTAGACTCTGGACTTGATGTTTTACATGGCCATCTGTTTTACTTTAGCTGTGAAACCTACATCTAATATTTCTCTTCTCCCACACCACCACATTCCACTATTTACAACTGCTTCTACATTTCTATTATGTTACAGCAAAAGCAATCTTGCTGTGTTTGCCAACCCTGACTTTAAAAGTCCATATACACTTTGAGTGTGTGCAGTTTCATATTTTAAAATCACTTAAATCATAGCACCATAATAAATTCAGGAATAAAATAGACTTTGCTTCTGCTGACCTGATGCTAAACACATTTGCTTGGGAAAAAGCATCTTTTTGTTGTGGGAAAAGATAATGTGTTTTATTAGGGGAGGGAGACTACATACACATGAACTTCTATAATTATGGCCTGAATCTTGCTGTTAATTCTGACAAGAGTAGGCCCATTATATCAATGGAATTTACCTATTTATTGCCTCACTAACAACTGATTGAGCAGGTCTATTATAGCTGGAAATAACCAACAAAATGCCAGACTATATATGTGCCTGATCAGTTGCTCCAGACTATAAAATGTCTCTAGCACCCTGAAATATTCAGCACCCTTGCTTGGTCTCCTTTCTTGCCATTTTTATTGTTAAACTGGACTAGAAGTATCTATTCTTCAAGATGCCTTTGAATGGAAGACTGCCCTCTCCAAAGTACGATACCTGACTATCCTAGCTTGAAAGAAGGCTCTCCTGAAATTAATAGGACTCTGCTGCAGAGTTATTTACAACCCTATTGTACTTTATCTAAGGAAACTTTCTTTGCCTATACGGAAGCAGTCAAGCAGACTTCACCCATGCAGAGGAATAGGGACAGGAAAACATACAAGTATTATTATAAGTTCTAGAAAAGTCAAAATTTATGAGTAAGGCTAAAAAGCAATAAAACTGGTTTCCTTTTGTTTGTGACTAAGCTTCCGTATCTGCAACAGATACGTAGATTGAGGACCTTTTTGTGACCTGGCATCAAGACCTTATCTCTTCTCACAAATACAGTTGACCCTCCGTTTTTGCAAGGGATCCGTCTGCCCCCCCCCCTTGCAAAAATGGGAAATTACTTATATTCAAGCCGCATTGGCTTGAATGGTGGTGTGCTCCCCACAGGTACCTATGGTTATACACCATGGGCACACATCATATTTTGTCCCCCTCTGTTTGCTGCCTTTAAACTGGTGAGGGACACGGACTTCAAGTCTATGAAAATGGAGGGGCAACTCTACTTCTATGTATGACTTTCTGCCCCCTTTTTTTCCTACAAGGAGTGTTCTGTTTTGTGAAACTGTCCTACAGCTTTCATAGACTCCACAGCTTTCTAAAGTAATGCTGTGCAGTGACAAATGTATTTGCAGTGACAAATGTATGTATTTCAAATCTCCTCTCAACTTATGGTGACCTCATGAATTTCCTTGGGTTTTATAAAGCAAGGAATACTCAGAGGTGGTGTTGCCAGTTCCTTCCTCTGACTACAGCAACTGCTTTTCATTGGCAGTCCCCCCTCCAATTACTAACCAGTGCTGACCATGCTTAATTTCCAAGATCAGACAGGATCTTTTGCTTTTAGGGTATTTAGGCATGCCATCTGAAGAAGTGGTTTTATAGCTCATGGTGAATTGAAAATACTTTTAAAGCTATTACCACATTTTTTCTCTCCCTCCCTTCCTTCTTTTTATGCCCCTTGCAGAGATAAATAAGTTAATAAAACAATGAGTAGGCCCAGAATACTGAAAAATGTGGGCTGAGAGATTCTAGGAACTGTAGTCCAAAAAGTAATTTTTCCAGGTTGCAAGTCCCTTCTTCTGTAGCCTTCAATGCCAGTCTACCATGTGAGAGTTAAAAAGGCAGAAGATAGTAGAAGCTGAACCTTGCATTACTTCTCCAGAGGGAACAATTCTGGACCTATTTCAGTTCACTTGGTATGTATCTTTAATGTCAGATCTTGCTCTGTGTTTCCACACTATTTTAATAAATGATTGTTAGTGAAGACCTATCTTTATAATGCTGGTTTTCATATTCAAAAGATGGATGCAATGGCTAAAAATCTGTGCATACTTAATTTGGTAGCAATATTCTGTTGAAATGAATAGTATTAACTTCTGAGAACATATGGATTGGTCCAGGCTTCATGTTTAACAGGTTTCTAGAACTGTGCAGTTCTTTTTGCTCTCCATAAATAATGCATTGTCTTACAGATAAAGTGGTCAGTCAGTGTCAGAAGAGGAGTGCTTTTTAATGCATGCAATCTATATTTTATTTGAAAAGCTTCATAATCAGTGCACATGGGCATATCCAATGATATATATTCATTTTATTTGAAGGATTCAAGGACAGTAGCTGTCCCATGCCAAAATTAAAAATAATTAAATTCCAATTCATCAGTAGATTGGCTTCTACTTTCTCCATTATGCATAAAGTGTCCCACTAAACTTTTGATCTAGCATTGGAACTCCCATAAGACACAGCTGCATGTAGCAAATCATGTTGCAAAATTATTAAAGGTTCCCTTCCCCAACCTTCCTGTATGGTACTGGAAGAAAATTAACTGTACAGTAGTCTAGAGCTGCAATTCTATTCATACTTATCTATCAGTAAATCTCCCTAAATTCATTGGAATTCACTTCTGAATTAGCACAGTTAAGATTTAGAGCCAATTCAAGATATTGGGGGAAAAAACAAGATATGAAAAACAAAAAGATGATCTACAGACTGGAAATGATCAATACCCATCCACAAAAAGGAGAAACAAGACTGCATCAACTATAGGACTATATCATTAATTTCTCAGATAAGTAAAATTATACTCAAAATTCTACAGCATAGACTCCAATCATTTATGGAAAGAATGAATAAAGCAGGGTTCAGGAAAAGTAGAGGGACTAGGAACTACATTTTAAACAAATGATGGTTAATGGAGTACACCGAGGAAATGCAAAAGAAAATCAGCATTTGCTTTATAGACGCTAGCAAAGCTTTTGACTGCATAGAGCATGAAAAGCTATGAAATGCTCTCAGATATAGTAATGTCACAATATCTGATAGTCCTGATGAGAAATCTGTACTTAGGACAAGAGGCTATCGTTAGAACAGAACATGGAGAAGCAGAATGGTTTCCAATTGGCAAAGGGGTCAGATAAGGCTGCATTTTATTGCCCTACTTACTCAACATATGCAGAAAATATCAGGCTTAGTCTCATGAAGAAGAAGAGTGAAGATAGGAGGAAGGAACATCAACAATCTAAGATATGTGGATAACACAATACTACTATCAGAAAACATACACTTGGAACAATTAGTAAGGAAGGTCACAGAAGACAATGAGGAAATTGAAATACTTAAAAATTTTCCATACCTTGGATCAAACTTTGATCAGAATGAAGTCAAGAAATACATCAAGAAATTACTGCAGTCAAGAAATAAGTTAAGAAATAAATGCAGTCAAGAAATAAGAACAGCAATAGAAAGTACATTTCTATACTGCTTATCAGTGCATTTAAGCACTCCCTAAACGGTTTACAAAGTGTAAGCTAACTGCCCCCAACAATCTGGGTACTTATTTTAGCAATCTTGGAAGGATGCAAGCCTGAGTTGAGCTTAAGCCCTTCACTGATACTGAACTCGCAACCTTATGGTTTGTGAGTGAGTGGCTGCAGTACAGGCATTTAACCACTGCGCCACCAGGTCCCTTATCTCAGGGACCGCCTCCCCCCGTATGACCCCCCCCCCGCACACTCCGATCCTCTGGGAGGAACCTGCTACAGCCTGTGAAAACTAGGCTGTTGCAGACCTCCCAGAGGACTTTTTCCGCGACCGCTCCCAAACTTTGGAATGGTCTGCCGGATGAGATGCGCCTTATAACATCTCTTGATTGCTTTAAAGAAGCTCTGAAGACGCATCTCTTCCGGCAGGCCTTCCCTGACACCTCTTAGATCCCAGCCCTGAACGGGACCTATAAATTGAATATGACCCCTTGCCTGGTGCTATTTTTCTCCTCAATCTAAGAACTATGGAGGATGAATTATGTTTTTAATGTTGTTGGTTTTAAATTATTGTTAATTTAATTTATTTTTAAGGGGAGGGTGGCTGGAAATGGGTCAATGAAGTGTTTTAATTTGTATGTTTTAATCTTGTTGTACCCTGCTCCGATTGTACTCACAGAGGAGCAGGCTAGAAATAAAGATTATTATTATTATTATTATTATTATTATTATTAAGAAAACTGGGATTGGGCTTGAGAAGGGCAGCTATGAAAGAAAAGGAGAAGATACTAAAGATAAGTGAGCACTTAAGTTAGAATCTAAGCCATTGTATTTCCTTTCACCATGTACCATGTACCATGTGAAAACTGGACAGTGAAAAGAGCCAATAAAAATAAAATAAACTCATTTGAGATGTGCTGATGGAGAAGAGAGCTGACAATACCACAGACAGGCATAAACAATTGGGTTCTAGAACAGATTAAGCTTGAACTCTCCTTGGAAGCCAGGATGACTAAACTGAGGCTGTCTGTGTGCTTTCAGGTGATTTCTAACTTATGGAGACTCTAAGGCAAACTTATTACAAGGTTTTCTCAGCAACATTTGTTCAGAGGCGGGTTGCCATTTCTTTCCTCTCTTAGGCGGAGAGAGTATAATTTACTCAAGGTCATCTAGTGAGTTTCCATGACTGAGTGGGGAATCAAACCCTTGTCTCCCGGAGACCTAGTCCAACACTCAAACTTCCTATACTAAACTGGATCTTTTTCAATAAGTTGAATTGTCTCATGATGTGTCCAATGAGTAAGAATCTTAGTTTAATCATTTTGGCTTATAGTGAAAGTTTAGGCCTGATTTGCTCTAAGGCTTATTCATTTCTTTTTCAGTACTCTAGCTATTTATTGTCCAGCACCACCTGCTTTAGCAGTAGAACTCCCTTCCAGCACCACATTTCAGTTGGTTTTACTTCTGTCAGCTTGCTTTCACAACCACTGTCCAGCCTCTGACAGGAGAAATACAAAAATAATAAACAGAGTAACTTAACAATTTTCTATTCTTTCATGATACCCAACTCTTTTGATACCTTATCCTGTCTAATGAGTAGGACTAGCTCTGATAGGACTGCCCAGCATGTGTGCTGATGGAACACAAATGAATCCAGTGCTTGAACACAAATATATGGATGCCCCAGGCTTCCCAATGCATTTGCTTTACAAAGAGAGAATTATAAATAAAGCTGAACAAAAAGGGTGCCAACATATCAGCCAGGTATAGTAGCTGCATCTTGAGCAGCACCTGAAAGTGCAGATACTAGCAAGAGCCTGTTTCTACCTTGATGCTGTGGAAAGCTTAATCTCCTGATATTTGGGCACCAAGATAGTTTTAAGATGGAAGAGAAGGCCACACTTTTTTGTTTTTGTTGTTGTTCCAGTCAGTTGGCAATCCATTGGGCAATACATTCTGGGGTTTGTGAAATCATTGCTATGCTGTTTAATACAAACAAATCACAGAGATGAATTTTGTTTTATTTTGTTTTTAGTTCGTAACAACTTGTGCAGGCTGGGCTTTATAAATTGATTTTATTTATATCCTGTCATGGAACTCTAAAACAGGCCTGTTTTACAGCTATCCCAAGTCTCACTTTGCTTCCTTATCTTTCATATAATTAAGATTGATTTTTTGGTTGATTTAAAAATGTAAATACATTGTCCTTTGTCTGCAACAGGTCCCATGTAGTATGAACATTTTAAAAAGGCTATACAAAGATCATATGATCACAGTGGCATAGGGAGAATCATCTAGCCACCTTGGGCTTTTTCAAGATATGTCGAGCAAAGATACAGGCAGGACCACAGAATCCTGGAACAGAATCATAATAGAATTACAGAGCTGGAAAGAACTGCAAGGGCCACCTCATCAAACCTCCTACTTTCCTCTCTATTTAGCAGTCCTGAGATGGCCATCCTACCTCTGTTTAAAAGCTTCCAAATAAGGAGAGTCCACCACCATCCAGTGCAGTCTATTTCACTATCCAACACTCTTGCCATCAAGATGTTCTTTCTGATGGAATATCACCCCCCCCCCCCCGCACACACACATATGACATTGTCTCAGATATTTAAAGATTGCTATCATGTCATTTTTTAAATAATTCATTCTATAGTTATATTTTATCTTACCTCATATTTTATCTCACCTAATCCCTTTAAATGGATTCTTCCAGTTTGTTAAAATCATGTCATTTTTCATTCTTCTCAACTAAACATACTCAGCTCCCTAGGTTGTTGCTCATAAGACTTGGGCCCTGTGCAGACCGGTCATTAAGGCTGGCCTGGGGGCAGACTCGGGGCATTGGGGCCACATTATGAATGCCCTGACTCCACCCCCAGGGTGCCATGATGCCGTGCCCTGCTTGTTGAGGTAAACAAGCAGATGTGCACAGTTCAAGCAATCTCCGATGCCTTCAGAATTACCGGCGATCCATCAAGGAAGACTCTTGATGTTTACATTAGGCCTACGTGCAAGCAAGCACATACTGACCTTGAGCACTGTCTGCTCCCAGCCTTCCCATAATTCCTGGTTTTACCTTTTGTGCACATCTGTACATTTCATACTCAGGCCTCAAAGCCTAACACTGCTCCACACAACACATGGCATCATGGCACTCCTTTGGAACTGCATCCACACGACACAGCGCCAAAAGAGTGCCTTCAAGCTGTGGTGCTGCAGCTATCACACCCTTTCCAGGGCACAAAAAGGAACCACATTTTGTAGCTCCTTTTTATGCCCTAGAAAAGCCAGATTGGGGCTGCAGCATGTGGTTGCCACAGACCTGATCCGGTGCACCTGAAGGCAGCTGCAGGTCACCCCTTTGGAGCATTCTGCACAGCCCCTTCGTCCAAAACACACTGCAGAAATAATCCAGTTCAAGACCAACTTAACTACCCTGGCTCAATGCTAGGGAATATTGGGAACTGTAGTTTATTGTGACAGAGAAAGCTAAATGTCTCACAGAACTGCAGTTCCCAGAAATCCATCGCACAGAGCTAAGGCACTTAAAGCAGTCTCAAATTGGATTCTGCAGTGTGTTTTGGACATTGGTTTCCAGACCTCTGATAATCTTGGTTGCACTCCTCTGGACATGTTCCAGTTTATCAATATCCTTCTTGAACTGTGGGGCCCTGAACTGGATATCATATTCCAGGTAACACTGACCAAAGCAGAATAGAGTGCTGCTATTACTTCTCTGAAAGTTCTGTCAAGGAGGATGTTGATAAAGGGTACAGACCTCCCAGAGGGCTTTTTTGGCTGTCGCCCCCAAGTTGTGGAATGACCTGCCGGACGAGATGCATCTCAATCCATCTTCAGAAGGCTTTAAAAGAGCCCTAAAGACGCATCTCTTCCTGCAAGCCTTCCCAGAGAATGTGAATATCCCCAGCTCCATACCTAGGTTTTAAGGGCTTTTTAAATCTTTTCCTGCATTTTTCTCCATACAACCTAAGCTGGGTCTGCTCCCTACTATTGTGCAGTGCTATTAATCTATTATGTTTTTTTTAAAACTCTATTGTGATTTAATTCTTTTTTAAGGGAGGGTGGTAAGGGTAAGAAAGGGGTATTTTAACTTGATATTGTTTTAACCTCTGCTGTACTCCGCCCCGATTGCTTGTTCAGAGGGGCGGAATAGAAATAAATATTATTATTATTATTATTATTATTATTATTTTTAATGGTTTACAGCAGTGGTGCATAACCTTTGTCCCTGGAATTGCAATCCAGAATATGAGTGGAGGACTGGAGTTCATGGCCAAGGACACACAAATACAAATGGAATTGTCAGTGTAGACATTTCCCACAGCTGGGTACTCTAGATGTGTCTCCTCAGAAGTAAACCCTTGTGCATCAGGTGTTCATGCAAAGCATAGCTCTAGGATTTTTGAAATAAATACTTTCTTCAAACAGCAGTAAAATTCAGAAGCCTTTAAATAGCTTTTATATCTGAAAAATGAACTATTGTTTCCAACCCCAGTCTGAATCCCAGAAATGCAGGGTTGTGTTCAGTCCATTTCTGGGAACAAATCAAAGTGTGGATTTTGACCTATCCAGACCATCTGAAAGAGTGTATCTCTAATGGTGTCATTCATTAACCCAGCTCACCCCAATGGCTCTGGATGATCCATTTTTTCCCTCCCTCTGACTCTCTTGCCTCTCCATCCTCCCCATCTCTTCTTTTTCATCCCATTCCCTATATCTGCCTCCCCTTTTAATCTCCCCTTTTAGCTTCTGTGTCTGTTAACAATTTTAACGACGACTTCTAATGAACTAGTGGGAACTGGCTGAATGACACAACTGCCTTTCTCCCTATATAAACTAGTGTGGGCTTTAAGATTTGCAGGGGAGGGCTTTCTCTTGGTGCCACTACCTGGACACATTTAGGGAAGATACAGAAGAGGGCCTTCTCAGTGGCTGCACCCAGACAGTAGAACATCCTTCTATGGCAAGTCCAATTGGTCCCCTACCTGCTCCCTTTCTAGTGCCAGATGGACACACTTATTTCACTGAGGCAGGCATTTGAGTTTTAAACTATGTAGCATTGTTTGTGTAAAGTGGTGTGCTGTATTTTATTTTTTTAAAATCTTCTGTTAGTAATTATGTTTCAAATGTGTTTTAACTGTTTTAACCATGGTTTTAACAATAATATTGCTGTTTAATTATTTTCTAACTTTTTCAAAATAATATTTTAATTTAATCGTGTTTAAAATTTCTGTATGTCAACTTGGATCCCATTCCAGGAGAAAGGTGAAGCATACATACAATTCAATAAATGATTTTCTGGAATCTGGCCAAGATGACTGGCTATATGATACACACACACACACATTTCTGTTGTGTGCCTTCAAATCATACACACACACACACACACAACTGGTGTGTGCCTTCAATTCATTTCCAACTTATTGTGACCCTTGAGTGAACCTGTCATAGGATGGGGGGGGGGGGGTCTGAGGGTGTGTGACTTGCACAAGATCACCCAGTGAGTTTCCATAGTTGAGCAGGAAATCTAACCCTGTTCTCCAGAGTCATAGTCCAATGTTCAAACATCACACTGGCTCTCATACATACATACGTAAATTTCGAAAGCTGTTATTTGCATTTTTAGGAAAGCATTCTGGTGCTGACCATAATTCACCTTGAAATGCAAATAGCTTTGAAGAGCTGATCCCACGATTGTAGCACTGAAAGGAAGCTGTAATCTCCACTCCATTCCTCAACCACCAAGTTTGCTAAGGTTTCCTCATGGCTGCTCTTTACATAACAAAACAAAAGTGCACATTAAAAGTCCACATTAATTGCAAGTAATGTCACATCTACTTGGGTGAACAGCAAGCCATCCTGAAGCAGTCTTGCTGACAGGCAGAGCAAGAAAGAGCTGGCCGTAGCATTCTGATCCAGAATAACTGCACCGCTGTCATGCTTCCTCTGTATGGTGGTTCTGATTCCCCTTCAGGGTACATCTTGCCCCTTCCATTGGTATTAATGGCAATTTTGCTCCCAGAAAAAACAGAAGATAGAGGAGAGGCCATTAGGAGTAGGACTGAAGCCAGTTCATTTGGGGATGACCGTTCTACTTATAGTGGGGCCATGGACTTTTATCACATAGTCCTTCTGCCCTGAAAACACTACTGCATTCAGAATTGATCAGTCTGGTAAATGCTTAGTTCCACCAGTGAACAACATCAGGTTATTGTCAGACCATTCCCAGCTCCCCTGAAGTGAGGCTACTGTGTGTTTCCATCAACATCACAGCTTTTGAGTTATATATAATAAGTGTTACATGTGCATCTAGGTGAAGTTATGGAATGATTTTGAGTAATAATGCTGACATAAGTGGTAGTATCACCTCTGAAACCTTTATGCTTGTTCTGCTATGGGACCTCACAATAGTGTATTGGTAAACCACCTTTTGTGGCTTTTTATAATGACATCTATCCTCTCTTCCCCTGCCTCCAAAAGAATTGAATACTATGACTTGTGTCATTCAGCACAGTGCTGTGAGCTTCTCATTGAGGGAACAATTTTATCTCTGCACACTTTTGTGTGTGTGCGTGCCTAAATCAGATGATTGCTTTCACACATGGTTGGGCAGACAATTTGTACGCTGATCACCATAGAAACCTGCAGATATAATATGGAAGCAGTATGACCAAGTGATGTGCCTGTGAGCTGGCAGCGGGAAGTGAAAATATGGGATGAAGGAAATGTGAGAGAAACAGCTTATTTCTCTTTGTTCTTTAAGAGACTTAACCCTGCTCTTCCCTGATGACCAGTTGGATAAGAATCACATCCTTCCATTCAATTTGAATTTATTCCTCCCCTCTTCAAAAATTGCACCAGCATGTTAATCCCACTTTTTAAAAGGTCCCATTTACTAATAGCACACGTCTTCATGTTTTTTTTAAACAGAATTCAGAAGAGAATGGAACATAATACAATGACACTTTCTTCTTTTGGTTGTTGATATGTTTTCACAGAGATCCAGTGTGATGTAAAGGTTTGGGTTTTGGATGATGTCTCTGGAGATCATGCTTCATTTCTCAGCTTGACCATGGAAACCCACTGGGTGACCTTAGATGTGTCACACTCTCTCAGCTGCGAAAACCCTGAGTCATAATAAACCAGAAGTGACTTGAAGGCACCCAATAACAACAAATACATTCACAAGGGCAGATTTACATGTTAGAAGTTGCTTAGTTATGTGTTTGTGTTTTATCCCTACTAATTTCATGTCTGACCTGCAGATTAATTTAAGCAGATGTTATGCAATGTGGGACTTTATTGCTGTTTGTGTGTCAGGATCTACCTATGCAGTCATTCTGGCATTCACAAGTATGTTACAATTTGCTTGCATATGATGCATGGAGGAGACGTGGCTCTCCAGATTGTGATGTGCTACAACTCCCATCACCTCTTCCCATTGCTATTCTAGTTAGGGATGGATCCAGCCCTATGGCAATAGCATTGGTAGATTTGGAGGGTCACGTGTCTTGCACTTGCATAATACAGACTGCTTATTCTGAAGCAACAGGATAGCTCTATGATGGACTAACCAGATGGTGTTAGACTGGAACTCCCACCAGCCCTCACAATTATTGATCCAGTCTTGGACTGATTAGTTGCAGTAACTTCTGGAGTCCAACAACATTCAGAGGGCCAAAGTTGTCCATTTTGACTCTAGGTCTTCTTGTCATATTGTCTATCTCACAGCGATGACACAATGACATTGTAGTTATTATCTGCTGTCAAGTCAGCTTTAATTTATGATGACCCTACAAACAAAGATACCCTATTATTAAGTCTTGCAAACTCAGGGCTATGGTTGTCTTGATTGAATCAATCTAACTATAATATTGACTCCCTCTTTTCACACTGATTTCCACTTTATCAAGCATTATTGTCTTTTCTAATGACTCATGTTATTTCATTTCAGGCACACCTCAGTTAATAAAGTCTCTGACAAAGAAGCTCCTTTTTACAAAGTCTTTTAATGCCTGCAACCTTTTCCTTTCTCCCAGCTGGATTTTTTTAGTGACACTGGCATTAGAAGAATGGTGAAGGAGAATTGGAAAAAAAAACCCCACAGACCTTTGGTGTTACGCTGCAGCAGTGCATCTGCAGTAAACAATGTGATAAAGTTTGAGCTGAGAAAGAAACTACTTTGGCTGAACCTACTTAAGCAGTGTGTGCCTGAAAAAAACAGGCAAGGTAAACAGCAGCTGCATCTAGAATCCCTTATGAAGCATGTGGGAAAAGAAAAAGGGGGAAAGAGAAGGAAGAGCAATTAAGCCTGTCTCATTATCTACCCACATGTTTAAAAAGCAAAGAACTGTAAATCTGGCCCCCCAAAAAAGAAGATGGTGAAAGAAAAGTCTTCCCTGGGTGCATTGTGCAAGAAGGTTTCAGATGCTCTGAAGGAGTTTAAAATATTTTTGTTTAGTTAAGAAACACCTAGCTGACCTGTCTGCTTCATTTCACATGTGCATATTAGTTTTGAATAAAAAAATAACTGGAATGTGTTGAACTCCTCCTCCTCCTCCTCCTCTCCTCCTCCTCCTCCTCCTCCTCCTCCTCCTTCTTGATTATAGGAACCTATTCCCATTCTTTTCATGTTATTTTTGCCTCTGGTACCAAATTTTCTGTTAAACACATAATGTCCTGGAACACATTTACTTTGTAAACTGAGTTATACCTGTATATGTCCAAAGTATGATAGCATCAGTTTAGTCATCTTGGTTTCTATAGAGAATTCAGACTTGATTTGCTCTTGGAAATATTTTTCTTTTCTTTTTGGAAGTCCATGGTATCTGTAGAACTCTCCTCTAGCAGTGAATTTCCAATGATATCCTTCCTGTCAGCTTTCTTCACTCTTCTGTCTAAGTTTCACATCCATAGATAGGAAATGGAAATACTATGGCATGGATGAGCCTGCTTTTATTATACTATGATATTTGTTTACACTTGAGGATTTTATCTAGCTGCTTCATAGCTACCCTTGTAGGGACTCTGCTTCATGCCTTTGCCTGTGGGCCTCCCTTGGCCTGCCTGAAAGATGCATTTGGGCTTACTTTGCCATGGTGGCAGTTGGTCTCCTTGTAAGAAGGCCACCTCCTGTGTGACAAAGGAGGTGATCCACATCCCCTTTTGGCCACATCCCCAGCAGCCACACCCCCTGCACCAGGAGACAGCAGGGGTGGCGATGCCACTTGTTAAAAAAGTTTAACTATGATATGGCATCATATCTGACTTGATAAACAATGGGTTGTGATAGGTGAGCACTCCAGAATCACATGTCATGTTTTAGGATAAGACAGAAAATAATGGAAACTGTGGCTTGGCATGGTGTATTAATTGTGAAAACATACTTAAAGTTGTTGTTGTAACTCCAGGGTTCACTGTGCAAAGCAGAGCAGCTCTGGATCATTGTTAAGATTTTATTTCAGAGACATAGTTACAAACAGTGGCATCCCTGTGGGGATGCAGGGGATGTGGACCACACCAGGTGACACATCAGAGGAGGGGTGGCAGCTGATTGGGCTGTCCTCCCCCTTTGGTGCAGGAGGGTTTAACACACATCTTTACCAACTGCTTTGTCACTGGGCTTTCTCTCTGAGGAGGAAGCCTGGTGATGGAGCATCAGGAGCAGTGAATGCATGCCCTTCCCAGCTGCTCCATCACCAAATTTTCCCCCTGGGGAGGTGGCCTGGCAACAGAGGAAAGGAGGGACAAACGTGCACCTTCGTGATACCCTAGCTAGTGACACCACTGGACATAAATGAGCAACTATGGCTTATCTCCTTCCCTTACTTTCTAAACTTATCTTAACAGCCTGCAGATGCATTGAGCAATGGAGGTTTGCTCTCCTGTTGATCATATTTCCAATCTCTTCCACCAGCAATCTCTGAGGTGGCAAGGAGTTACAACAGGTACTGCTTCTGATTGTTACATCACAGATTTCTCATGGGAGAGAGTTGGAAATATCATTCTGCTACACCCTAATTGGCAACAGAACAGACCTCCACGCTCAATGCAGCCTACGGTTGTTAAGGTGGTGGTGGTGAGATTGGAATAATGGCAATAGTGCCACAACCGTGAATATGGAGCATGGCTAATTATGGAGCAGCTATGAATCTACAGTGAATCCATAACTGTAGTGTTGAATGCCAGACCATAGTTGCCCTGTTCTGCAGAGTAGATTAATAAGTAACCTTGCATCCTAGTCCTCGGAGAAATGGCAGATAGAAAAACAGAGACAGGGAGAGATATTGTACAGATAGTACAAAGTAAGTACAGATAGCATACTGTAGTGTGATATCTTGCTTGAACTGAGCCTGTGAATAATCCCTGTAAGCAAAGGCTCTCAAAATGATGGCCAACATGTAGAATTTCTATTAAAGCACATTTTTCTTAAATGGTAATTTATACCAGGAAACTTGTTTTTGCCCCTAAGCCAACATTATTCTTAATGTGATACCATCATACCAGGACAGATTACCAGATGTTCACTTCTCCCCCAGATAGTTTGTTTGCTTGCAGATTCTGTAAGGTTGACAAGACATAATGTGATACAGTATATCTTTGCAGTGCAACAACAGTGACAAAGCTATCTGGACTCTGCTGTTTCCTAGACTGTGAATGAAATATGCCTGTCCCTCCCTCCATATTTTCATTTTCAGCTTTTCATCTGTAAAGCCATAGTTCCAAGAATGTCCTATATCTCACCCCAGAATATATTTCCAGCAACAAAAAGATTCATTATCTTAAGTAGTTACCTTGCTTTTTAAATGCCAGGAATACCACATTCAGGTCAACAGGACATTTATCAACAATTATGACCCATAATATATCCTTTCAGCAGTTCCTTGTCTTTGTTTCCTTGACATTTTTTAGTATCTGGCAAACAAAATGGCAAATATGTATTTTGCATATGACTTTTAAAAACACACTGATATTGTATACATTTTACATTTTCCTGAACAAAAAAACTGACAAGAGTGGTGACATGCTTTTCAGAAAGATGAATTGTAATTGTTTGTAGTGTTTTGTTGTACAAATTACAGATAATAAAACAACCTTGAGTCATTGGTTGCAGACTGCACTCATGCAGTCCTTGTATTGCAAGAAGGTCAAACTAGAATTATTACAGAAAAAGTTTAATTTATCTCTGAATCTATATCTATTTTAAAAATGTAAAGCTTAGTAAGTCAGTAGAATGGGTCCTTTTCATTTGTGAAGGTTCAGTTCCAGCCCACAACCCATGAATTGGGAAAAATGCAGAACCTTAATGCTGCATCTCTATTACAGAATTAATCCAGGTTGACAACTATGGAATTTTGGGAATTGTGGTTTTGGAGACATTTACCTTTTCTTCCACAACAAACTATAGTTTCCATAATTCCATAGCATTGAACCATGACAGTTAAATGGTGTCAACCTGGATTATTTCTGCAGTGCGGACATAGCCATTGTCTCATATTATCCAATGGATGGTGATGTGCATCAGCGTGTCTGTGTGACTGCCCCAACATTGGATAATATGGGGCATGGTGATCAGTTGATGCCCAAATGTGTATATGAAACTGAGACATTTCATTATTTAAATGTTTGTTTAACTGAACCTATAAGATAATTTGGGGGTTGGAGGTTGGGAAAGGGTTCCATTGTAGTTGGACAGAAACAAAAAGAAAGAAGACACCCTAGTGTCTTGAATTTGCATTTGGAATTTAAGTGATTGAGCTCAGTGGAAATTGTTTTTAATACATGGGTTTAAAAAAATCCCAATATTTGCCAATCAGTTATTCTTGATTGTAGTTAAAATCCCTTAAAAAACCAAGCAATGAGTCAGCATATGTACTATTTACCATTTCAAAAAATACAAATGTTTCAAAATTAAAAGTGAACTTTCATCAACTTCAATGCATCCTTGTTGCTATTTGGCAGAAAATCAGCCCTGAGACTCAGGATCCTTTCACACTACACAGTTACAGTACTATGGATCCATTTTAACTGCTGTGGTTCCATCCTAGAGAATCATGTGGTTTGCAGTTTAGGGAAGTGCATTTAGATTTCACAGCCAGAGTGTTCTAGTGCCTCATCAAACTACAAACTCCAGCATTCCATAGGAAACAGCCATGCAGTTATAGTGGAGCAATAATGCTATATAATTGTGCAGTGTGATGCCAACCCCATACTAGCCCTTCTGCATCACAGAACCAGGTACATTGCTTTGGATAAATGTTACTTTATGTAAAAGCATCTAAATGAGGTCTTTTCCATTGAAAGATGTTATGTGGCCAGGCACTCTTTTTCATTTTCTTCTCTCTCTCTCTCTCTCTCTGTGTGTGTCTGTTTTGTTTTGTTTTGTTTTACCTTCCCATATTACATAAGAGGTTTATCTGTGTTCAAGTCACAAACACCCTCAAATTCCAATGAACTAAGTGGTAACAGAATGACTTTCTAGCACAGCCTCCCCAAACTTAATGTCATTCGGGAGGAAATGTTTCTGGTTTCCAGTTCTGAATATTGTAGAATTGTATTGAAAGGCTATGTCTAGCTTTTAAAAACTTTTTATGATCTACTGATTTTTGGTTTTGTTTTTTTATCATCATGTCATCGTGCATGCAATAACCTCACTACAAAGTGCCTTGACACTTTGTCAGTCAGTATCAGGAAGAGCTGCTTCCTAAACAGAGGAAATGGCACAGCATGAAGCAGTGGATTGGTTGCAAAGAGCAGCATATATCTCCCAAGTTAAAAGAAGAGCATGATGTATTATTATTATTTTAAAAAATAAAGAACTATATTACCAGAGGAGGTGTGGGCTGCACATAAATAAAAGCAGGAGAAAAGGAAGGCTCTTATAAACAATGAACATTGCTTAGAGCCTGAAAATGTTATATTTTTATTATAGCTCTCAGAATCCCCATGCTGTTGCAGGATTTTGGGAGTTGTAATCCAAAAGACTGCTTTTCCCAGCTCTTCAGTTCTATAGCAGTGATCATAGACTCATAGGACTTTATCATATCAGGAAAATCAGGGAAAATTGGGGGTTTAAACAGTACATATCATGTGAAAATCGTGCGGTCGTGATTAAGATTAACAAATCCTGTGAATGATTTGTTGCTGGTTATTCCCTGGTTATTCTTGGGATAATGACTTTTAACTGCTATATGTGTAAAAATCTTAATCACAATCATGCAATTTTCATGGGATATTCACTGTTTAAACCCCCAATTTTTCCCGGTGTGATAAACTCCACAGAACTGGAAGAGACCACAAAGGCTATCCAGCCCAAACTGCTGCCCTGCAGAAAGACACAATCAAAGCGCCTCCACTAAATAGCCATCCAGCCTCCACACTCTTAGGGAATGTATTCCCCTGTTGAGCAGCTCTTACTGTCACAAAGTTCTTCCTAATGTTGAGGTGGAATCTCTTTTTCTGTAGTTTGAATCCATTGTTCCAGGTCCTAGTCTCTGAAGCTGCAAAAAAAGAAGCTTGCTCCATTCTCAATATGACATCCCTTCAGATATTTAAACAAAGCTATCATATCAGAGGTTCAGGAAGAATTCGTAGCAATATTATAAAACATAGTTTTGATTGGGTATCTTGTAATTTTTAACTGGTCACTCTTCTGGTTTAACTGCTTTTTCACCAACTCGCAAGCATGCTAGCTCCATTAAGACCTACATGTACAGAGGCTTCCTGACTCTCAGTACATGTTGGTAGGAGGGACAAAGTGTTGCCAAGTTAGATCTATGGCAGGTCATGAGATCTTAGAGCCACAGCCTGAGAGCTAGAGACTTGAGATGTCAGTGGGCAGGCCGTAGTGATGCAACAAGGATTATATTACAAGGAGTGACCCTGATGAAGTCATTACACATGATTTCATTGATTAATTAATTGATTTTATTTATACCCTGCCTTTCTCCTCGCATGGGATATGGCACACATCCTTTGGTCATGGAAACCCACTGGGTGACCCTGGGCAAATTTCTCAGTCTAACTGGAAGGCAGTGGTCAACATCCTCTAAATCAATGGTCCTCAAATTGTGCCCTTTAAGGGATTTTGGACTCCAGCTCCCAGAATCCAGACTATTGGCCAACATGGCTGAGGCTTCTGGGAGTTGAAGTCCAAAATATCTTAAAGGGCACTGCTCCAAATAAATCTTGCCAAGAAAAATGTAGGATAAAGTTACCATATGTTTGAGTCAACTTGAATGCGCATAAGAGCAAAGATACCATACCATGTGTGTAGCAGGGGAAAAAATAATTCTGGTTTATGGCTATGTACTGGTAATGCTAAAAATTCTATTAGTAACAAATTTTCATCATTTTTCTCTCTCATTAAATGGTTCGCTAGTTACCTAAATCCTTTAAATGTTACTGGGAAACATTTTAGTTCAATATATTGCTATTTACAGTCAGTGTCTAGGATAAGTTTGGAAATGTGCACACATTTTGCTAAACTCTTGAGCATTTAGGCTTTTAAAATGTTTTTGGCTTTTCACTGCCAAAGATGCAATGGGTTGTCACATCAGACTTGACAGCATGCTCATTGAAATCTCAGAGGAAAAGCACAACTGGAAATTTTTCATGTATTTTGTTTCTGTCTCCAATATGTCAGCAATAATTTGCCTTGAAGAAGCTCTTAAAATGACTTCTTAAAATCTGCAGTAGTTCTTAACATTAGGAGAAGTGCTCTTCTTGCATTTGGAGGTTTTAAATTAGCATGTCTTAACATTTCCCACATCCCCAAGTGGGTAGAACATTTCAGGTGCAGACATTTATAGTGTTTTAATAGTGTTGCTTGAAAGTCCCACTGAATTCAATGGGGCTTACTGCTGAGTACATTTCTGCACAATTACATTGGAAGATTCTGTGTGAGGAAGTGGTATAGAACCAGAGCCAACAACACACAATTACAGTAATTTGATTAATATAAAATACTGACATGGCTTCATCCTGTGGGATCATGGGATTTGTAGTTTGATGAGGCATAGTTCAGTGGAGTAAATTTGTAGTTTGTAAAAAGTTTAGATGAGTGGAAAGCACTAGTGCACTCTAGCAGAGAATTTGAAGGATATCAATCTACAAATCCCAGGTTTCCATTTGAGGGAACCATAGCAGTTGAAGTGCATACTGTGGAGACAATCCAATAGTATGTTTGCATTCATTGTCAAATGTACTAATAATAATCTCACTTCTTCAAGTGATTGTTCTTCTGTCAAGGCTGGCTTTGACATTACGCAGAGTGAAGGGACAGAGACAGAGCATCATTGACTTATGACAGTACTATGGGTGCTATATAATCTGCCCTGCAACCCACCCTAAGTTAGAGTTTGCCCTCAGGAGCAGAAGAGGCTGTTGGGGTGGGAACTCTTGCTTTTATGGACATTCCTTGCACAGCTGATCTGGAATTGTACAGGAGTCATTCAGATGCTAAGTCATTCCCTTCAAAGTTTAAGCAGAAGGAACAGCTCCTGTACAAGCCAGAACAGCTGCAGAAAGAGTTTCCACAAATGTGAGAATGGATTCATTGCTCTTACAACAAATTTACTGTCTACTCTGGTTCTACCGCTAGTCTGGGCATTTTCTGTACAGGAGAAGGTGTGTATCATTTTATCAATTGCTTCAAGCAGCCAAATGCCTTAGGCCAGCCCAGTTTATATAGCAAAAATGCACCAAGAGGCTTGGCAAAGCCACAACATTTGCAGAAGTACAAAAAGAAAAAAGAAATAAATATAAAATCTTATGGGGTTAGGAGACCTCAGGAGATAACAAAACATAAGAGTCCAATGAAGAATGATTACTGTTGGAGAGAGAAAGAAAAAAAAGAAAAAAAACAGGAGGAGGAGAACACAATGGACTAACTTGAATGAGAACAGAGTGCTAAATTTTCTGTCTACAGTGACTTATGTAGAAATTTTTACTTTCCTTCCAGTTTTGCACAATTGCTTGTTTAGCTGCCAAGCATAGGAAACAAATTAGTGCTCTGTAATATCAAGCAGCTATTGGTTCCAGAAAGAAAAAGGCAATTCTGTCACTAAGTTTATACTGTATTATATTGGTCAATATTTTATAGAGAAGTTTATGCAACAAGTTAATACACAAATATATGTCCTAAATGAGGTGAACAAACTCTTTCATATCTGGTCTTTTTCTATATGTTATGGTCACTGTAATATTACCGCTTCTTTGTCTCCTGATTTTTCATGTTGATTGATGCAAAGATGCCCCAATGTGATGCTTTACTTTTTTTAATGCCTGTGGCTTTGCACATTGGCTTAGTGGTTAAGGTGCAAGTTCTGATGACTGGAAGAACAGAAGGTTGACAGTTTGTGGCCCAAGTGCTGCATGATGGCGTGAGATCCTGTAACTAGTCTCATCTTCTACCAATCTAGCAGTTCGAAAGCATGTAAATATAAGTCAATAAATAGGTACCCCTTCTAGTGGGTTGGTAAACATCTGGCCACATGACCACTGTAGTAGCTGGCTCTTTGGCTTAGCAATGGAGATGAGCACTGCCAGCTATAGTTGGTTACAACTAGACATTCATGTCAAGGGACTACCTTTACCTTTACCTTTATTATTTTAAATACTATTAATGCATATATACACTAACATATATGAGAGAGAGAAATTGAGGGAACAAGAGAGAGGTTTTCCTGAGCATGGAAATAGCAATAGCATGTACATTTCTATACCACTTACTGATGTGCTAAGTGGTTTACAAATAAATAAGCTCATTGCCCCCAACAAGCTGGGTATTCATTTTAGTGACCTATGGAAGGATGCCAGGCAGAGTTGACCCAGAGCCCAGAGCCGTGGCTGGTACTGAACTCACAACCCTGTGGCTTGTGAATGAGTGGCTGCAGAACAGGCATTTAACCACTGTGCCACCAGGCTCCTTAACTGATTAAAGCTGGCAAAATTCTAGAAGCTGCGGTATAAACAAGCAACTTCTCAAAGCTCTGGCTCAAGCCAGCTTGTCATGAACAGGATAATTCCCCACTGTGATATTTTGTTATATTCCCTCTCTTTTTAGTTTTTAGTTTGTGAGTGGTATGGCTTATGTTGCAAAAGACACCATACATACACAAAACGGTGATGTTAGCGGGCCTTGGGAAACCTGAGGTTTGCAGAAGTGTAAAAAATATGATTCACATGGTACTTCTCTTTTTCTCAGTCTAGCCCTCTCTCTTTGAGGTGGAGGACATCTCACAATTACTTCTAGGCAGCCATTTTGAGTGGGCGAGTGTTTGAATTAAGAAAATCTCTTTGGAGAGTGTGCTTGTTGCTAAGGGGGTGGAGCTTCTGTGAGTCACATCTGTGAGTCACTAGGGGTGGAGCTAGGAGTCTAGTTCTATATAACTCCTCCCAGAGCCTTTCCAGGTTAGTTCCTGCCACAGAGAGGAGAAGGAGTGCAGTTTCTTGGCCAGCATTTTGAGTGGGTGAGTGTTTGAATTAAAAAAAAAAACCACCTGTTTGGAGAGTGTGCTTGTTGCTGAGGGGTGGAGCTTCTGTGAGTCATCTGTGAGTCACTAGGGATGGAGCTAGGAGTCTAGCTTTATAAAACTCCTCCCAGAGCCTTTCCAGGTTAGTTAATGCCAGAGGAGAAGGAGAGCAGGTTATGGACAGCCATTTTTAGTGGGTGAGAGGGTTTTTTTTAAACTCTTTGTAAAGTGTGCTGGTTGCTGAGGGGTGGAGCTTCTTTGAGTCACCTCTCTGAGTCACTAGGGGTGGAGTTAGGAGTCTAGCTCTATATAACTCCTCCCAGAGCCACGTGCTTAATGGTGCACACATTTTTTCAACCAGGGAAAAATACAGCAAAGATCCAGAAGCAATTTTGCCTATGGCTTGGGCCTTTGCAATATACAGCACAGGATCAATCATACCACTGGGCAGAGTATGAAACCTACCTCAGCAGAAAATGTGTGGTGTAAAGGAAGGGGAGCAAACTGGTGTTTTACGCAAACATGGATTTGGGAAAATAATTTTTATTAATAAAAATGTAAAAATTCGTGACCCTTTTCCTGGGGGTGGGGATCTCAATATGTTGCAATATTATGTCTCATCAAGAATTAGAAAATTTGCAAGTATTCTTCGTATTCTTAAGTGGGACTGATAGGAGATGTATTCCAGAAGATCCTGAGTTTCAAATATCCACTGGTCTATTATAGGTTTCAGCAGTCATGTTACAACCCAAATTTTCTTTTGACTTCACCTAATTCTTCAATTATTTTTTCTTTTTTACTTAAGAAGTGATATACTCTTCTGCCAGTGCTGTCTACCAGCCTCTTCTCCATTGGCTCAAGAAGCTTTCTGGAGTGATACTTCCCAGTACACCTGGTCAGGCCTTTCCTAAATAGTTAGATAATGAAAGAAACAGAAATCCTGGCCAAGGCAGGAAAGGAAAATGAATATGCAATGAGGCTGGAGAAGACTTCAGGTGTGCTCAAGAGTGTTGAGAAAAGATACAAAAACCAGCTAAAGCAGCAAAATTTACTATGGTGTTAGCATCTTCAGGCGATAAAGATGGAAATTAAATTTACAGTAACAGAGATTTTAATGAACTTATCCAAGAGTAGTATCAGCAAAACTGGGTTGTATGCCTTCCAGGAGACAAAAAATGTACCACCCCCTCCTTTCTTCAATCTTCTTTCTCCTTCTACCTTTATTTTGTTTTTAAAGAATATAATCTTGTCACTAGGACCATTCATGGATCAATTGTTTCAAGGTCAAGGTGAACCTCACATGCCATCATTGATAAGACATTCCATACAATAACCAAGACACAGTGTCTAACGGAAGACACTTCAACTCTGTGTTTTATGAAGCAAAGGTCTGTCTCCTTAAAAAATATATATCCTATTTTTATATTTTTTGCATTCTCTCCAAAGAGATCTAAAATCTGATGTTTCTAAGACATAACAAACATTTAAAAAAATACACTACTTTGTGTTCACATGATACATTTCTGGAAATTCTGTAGGAAAAAAATCAAACAAACCCTCCACACATGAACATCAGTCCACACAAATAAAACTGCCTGAGGAATGCTTGGTAAACTTGGGACGGTACAGACTGGCCAAAAAGGGTGGTCTGGCACCACCTCTTTTAGAGCTGCAACTGCGCTGCTGTGGCACAGTTGCACCACAAAAAAGGAGTGAGGAAACCGCGCTCCTTTTTTGCTGCACAATTGCCGCACAGCAAAGAAAAAAGGCACCATTAGGTGCCTTTGCACCACCACAACTGCGCAGCTCCATGCAGAAGCTGCACAGTTGCTGTGGAGCCATTACGTACGCCATCTAAACAGTGTTACATAATGGGGCTGGCGCCATTACACATTAGGGTTCGGGAGCATGTAAACGATGCACCCTCCCAAACCCTAATGGCACCACCCAGGTGCCTCTTCATGCCGGTCTGTATCAGGCCTTTCTCTTCTATCAGAAAGGAACATTTGCAAAGAATCTGCCATACTCAAGAAACAGCACATCCCTAATTGATAAAAACACCTCTAGTCCTCCAGATTTGATGGATGGTCACAAGGGCCCTTTATGGACCTAACTAATATTATCTTAGGGGGAAAAACTGATAAGTTCGAGCAGAAAGCCCTGTCAGTTTGTTATATAAATAGAGTGTGTCACTAGCAGCCATTAAAGAGCACCGTTCAATGTTCTGATCTAATGCCTTAATGATTTGAAAACAAGGCTTACATAGAAGAGAATGTAAAAATCTTTTAAAAAAAAATCCTGATGAGAAGAAATATGTTTCAAACCCCTTCACTGTAATAGTCACCACATATATGAAGTAGGGTGATACCATGCATGTCGTATGCCTTCAGGTTGTTTCCAACTAATGGTGACTTTAAGGCAAATCTATTGTGAGGGTTTCCTGGCAAGATTTGTTCAGAGAAGTTTTGCCATTGCCTTCCCCTGAGGCTGACAGCATGTGACTTACCCAAGGTCACCCACTGGGTTTCATGTCCAGTCTGGTGAAGAGATGAGTGAGAGGTAAATGGAGAGGATGGGGTAGGTTTTTTTTTCAGCTGTCTCTGAGGGTAGGATCAGATCTAATAATTTTATATTAGGAGGATACATTTCAATTGAAAATTAGAAGGAACTCTTCAGTTCAGTCAACCACAAGTTACAGTTTGTGCGAATCTGAGACTCTCTTATCAGGACTATATGGACTTTCCAAGATCCACAAGGATTCCATTCCACCCCATAGTGAGGGCCATTGAATTCTCCCCCCCCCCCCCAATACAACTTGGCCACGTTTCTGGCCACACAATTGCAAACCATCCACTACATCAAGGAGTCATCTCACTTCATAAGAAAAACTTAAACCCGGTGACATACTAATCAGCTTTAATGTGATGTCCTTGTTCACCAAAGTCCCCATAATGGACACCATGGCACTCATCCAATAAATTTTTCTGGAAGACATCACAGTCCTGTTTGCACATTGCCTCACCACTAGATACTTCCAGTGGGACAACGGATTCTACAAGCAGAGAGATGGGTTAGCTATGGGAACTTTTACATGGAACACTTTGCAAAGCAAGCACTGAAAACAGCACCAAAAAAGCCCACAACATGGTTCTGATATGTGGGTGACTCTTTCACCATTTCAAGCCATGGAGAAGAATATCTGGCTATGTTTCTGAAACATCTGAAAATCCACCCAAACATCCAATTTACAATGGAAAAGGAAAAGGAAGGAACATTGCCAATCTTGGATGTCCTGGTCATCCACAAACCGAACCAACATTTGGGCCACACAGTATATTGAAAACCTAAACACACGGACAGATACCTGCACAAGAACTCCAACCATCACCCAGGACAAAAAAGAAACACAGTAAAAACACTGGTAGACTAGGCAAAATGAATGTGTGAACCCAACCAAAAGATGAATTGAAGCACCTAGACTGGGATCTACAGGCTAATGGTTATTCCAGCTCAGACACAACAAGGGCTGCCAGACCCAGAAAAACTCAGAGGAGTGAAGACAAACAACCACCAAAAGGGAAGGTATTTTTACCATACATCCAAGGAGTCACAGACAAAATAGGAAATGTGGTGAGGAAACGCAACTTCCAAATGGTCTACAAACCAACCAAGAATATCCAGCAAATGCTGCGCTCAGCAAAGGACAGGAAAGACCCTCTCACAGCCACAGGAATTTACAGCATACCATGCAGCTACGGACAAGTCTACATAGGGGCCACCAAATGCTGCATTCAAACATGAATCAAGAACATGAGAGACACAGCAGACTGGGTCAGCCAGAAAAATCAGCAGTAGCAGAACATGTTATAAACCCTCCTGGGCATAAAATGATATTTGAAAACACTGAAACTCTGGACCATTCCATCAGCTATCAGATCAGAATACACAGGGAAGCCATCGAAATCTACAAACACCAAGACAACTTCAACGAGCAAGAAGAAACCCTTAATGTTAGCAAAGTGTGGCTACTAGTTCTAAAAAACACTAAAATCAAGACGCAGCAAAATGCAAATGAAAACCAGCCAGCATCAGGGTTTTTTCAGCAGACAATGATAACTAATTAGACATGAATCCTCTTTACATTTCCTCCCACCCTGAGGCCTTGCCATTCAACAACAGAACAATACACAGATTAACATGGAAATCACTCTTCTCTATCCAGGGTCACACTGTGTGTGTGTGTGTGTGTGTGTGTGTATACATACATATATACATATACATACATACATACACACCACTCTCCTCCATGCCAGAATTCTCTGAAGATACCAGCCACAGATGTTGGCAAAACATCAGGAATAAACTCTTCCAGAAAATGGCCACATAGCCCCCCCCCCCAAAAAACAGGAAAAAAAACACTTTAGAAGGAACTTCTTGATATAGCTATTTGTCAATGAAGCCAATTATCTAAAGAGGTGATGGGGTCTCTTCCTCTGGACATCTTCAAAAAGAAGCTAGAAAATAGTGAAAAAAGCTAGATATCTGGGGATTGACATTACAACTAATAACATAGATCTCTTCAAAAACAATTATAACAAGCTATAGAAACAAAAAAGATCTAGAAAATTGGAAATCACTCCAATTATCTTTACTAGGAAGAATAGCAATTATTAAAATGAATATATTACCAAAATTACTTTTTTTATTCCAAACTATCCCGATTATAGTAAAAGAAAACCCCATACAGTCATGGCAAAAAGATTTAACAAAATTTTTATGGATGGGTAAAAAAATGAGGGTGAGACTAAAAACCCTACAAGATTCAAAAGAGACAGGTGGTTTAGGTGTCCCAGACTTAAAAATATATTTCCAAGCAACATGTCTAATGTGGATTAAAATTGGATAACTTTAAGAGATCAAAAAGTATTACGACTAGAGAATGTTTATGGGTGGCATGCATATTTATATTACAATAAAGACTTTTATGATCACTGTATAAGGAAACCTCTTCTATGGATTTGGAAAAAAGTAAGAAAGAAGATCGGCGAAAGCAATTTCTCTTCTATGGATTTGGAAAAAAGTAAGAAAGAAGATCGGCGAAAGCAATTTCATTAGAAACATCACCACGTGAAGCTTTTTTTTGGAGAGAGAAAGGGTTAAATAAGGAGTGGCTAAGATATAAAAATTTACTAATTAAAGAGAACAACAAACTTAGATTTAAAACAGAAGAAGAACTAAAAAAGACAACTTAAATCTCATTGGTATTTGAATTGGCAACTTAAAGATTTAAATTAGATACAAAAGAAAACTCCATTGCAATGAGGAAAAAGAATTAGAGATAGTAAATTTAGAGGACAAAGGCTTATTATCAAAATTATATACATTTTTATTAAAGATTGAAATGGAGAAGGAAACAATAAAAAATAAT
Organism: Urosaurus nigricauda; assembly: GCA_034509955.1. Lineage (NCBI taxonomy): Eukaryota > Metazoa > Chordata > Lepidosauria > Squamata > Phrynosomatidae > Urosaurus > Urosaurus nigricauda. Next base: position 249,069,827 of record JAOEGL010000003.1, read on the forward strand.
ATGGTAATTTGGTCCCAAAATATTGGTCATACTATTGACCTTTCTCAATGAGAATATACCTGGGTTAGGAGGATAAAGTATACAAGAAGTCAAGATCTAAGAGAAAACTACTATAAAATGCTGTTTAGATGGTATTTATCTCCAGAGAAATTAGCTAAAATTTATGGGATAAATCACAAATGCTGGAAATGCCAGAAAGAAAGAGGAACTTTTTTTTTTCATCTCTGGTGGACCTGTAAAAAAATTAAAAAATATTGGGGGGAGTTCATAAAATAATTTGCAGTATTTTGAATTTAAAACTAGAACTTAAACCAGAACTATATCTGTTAAATATGTTCGATTTCAACTTAGAAAAAATATATATGGTAGAATACTATTTCACTTAACTACTGCAGCAAGATTGACACTAGCTAGAAGATGGAAAGAAGAAGCAATTGCCAAGTTAGAAGACTGGATTATAAAGGTCTATTATCTAGCAGAAATGGACAGATTGTCTCAATTATTGAGTGATGGAAATATTGAAGAATTTTAAAAAGACTGAGAAAATGTAATAACTTTTTTACAACAAAAATATGGACATTTGGCTACGGCTGGATTTATGGAATAATGAAAGAAGATGAAACAATTGTCCAATTATAATAATGTTGACACAGTCATCATAATGGTATTATAAAGAATATTTAAAAGATTATATGTAAAACTTTTTAGATGTACAAGAAGAATGTTTTATAATAATGGGAAATGTATCATGTTTAGTCAAAGTTAACTGACAGTAGAGATATTTGGAAGATAATTAAATATATTGTAGCATACTTAGTATTAAGAAAATAAAAGCACAAAAGTTATAAAGGGGGTCACAAAAGATGTTATAATTAGTCCCATTCACAAGATAGGGAGCACAAGTTCATGTGAAATCTATGTGAGTCAAGATAGATAATATTATGTTATGTTTAATGTATAGAGACGTAGACAAACAAACAAGTAATCCTCAGATCAAGTTCTTTAGAGGAGGAGAGGAGAATTTTAAAGGGGAGGGTTAGATGTAAGTGATGGAAGGTCAGAGTAGACAATTAAGAAGACAAGAAGAGGGTCATTAGAAGAGTGAGAACCAGTCATAAGTAGCATAGCATGAAGGGTAAAGTTAGAGTAAATCTCCTGAAGGTTGTGGGCAAGAGAGTAGAGAAAGAAGAGATGGAAATTAAAAGAGCAAGAACTTGATCCAAGGGTAATGTAGATTTTTGTGAAAGTGTATAGGTGTCGGGGGTGTGTGTGTTTTGTGTTTTGTTTTGTTTTTTCCTTTTTATGTTTATGTAAAAATATTAACTGCCACAATGTCAAATGTTTTAACTTCTTTTTCAATTGTAAGTTTGTATATCTGTTTAATAAAAATTAAAATTAAAAAAAAGAAGAAGTTAGACAGCTACCTGCTGGAAATGCTTGCAGTGCACAGGATGGGGAAATTGGATCCAATGGATCCCTTCCAACTCTACACTTCTGTGGTTGCAGTCTTTGCACTGTTGGCTCTGCCGACATTGCTGCAGTTTGCTTTCTCCTTTTCCTGAGCACTACACTTTGCCTGTGCTGGTCAGGTTTTTGTTGTTGTTATTGTTGTTCTCTTCCTCCCTTCCTCTTTCTCCTTTTCTTTATTTTTTATGATTCATCTGATAGACTGCAGGAAGGAAGGGTGGATCTGCAGAGAGTTCCTGTCTTGTGAGTCAGTGATACAGGCAGCTGTTTTCACACTTCACATCCCACTGTTGGGACCTTAGGAATGTGTCTGCACATCGCCATAAAAAACAGTTAATGCTTCATGAGGAACAATGGTTAGAACTGTTAGTAAAGACCATGACTTATGCTTCTGCAGCTTCTCCCTGCCTCCCTCTCTCTCACTAACTTTATTTCTTTGGAGGAACCGCAAGCAGGAAAGAGCACAAGAGTGCAAGTTCAATAGTTCACAAATGAGGCTCCTAAACACTGATGCAATAGGCTTTGAATCCATATTTTTGGGAGTAGTTTTCTGTCCTTTCAGCCTCTGTGTGCTTAATGTTTGTATTCAAGTGTTAACATCTTAAGGGTCAACATCTCCACCTGAAAGTGAAAATGAGGTTTGCAGGGAATAGGATAAAATTAAAGTGCAGACAGAGATTTGTCATTTCTTACTGACATAACTGATTACTTCTGCAACTTTATTATGGAATTACTTTTTACTGTACTTCATAACCTAGTGGGCCCTGGCTTTGTTCCCTCTTCTTTCATACTTTACCTCAGCTACCTGACTTAATTATGTAGATGTTGGGCCCATTCCCACTTGCGGAAAAGTCCGCATTGAAACCAGGCTGTGCTCCACTTAGGATAGCGATTCCAAAAGGCCCCTCATTCACACTATGAAAAGGGACCTTGTTTGGAATCACTTTCTTAGCCGGGAACGCTTGTCGTTCCCACTGCAGCTGCCAGGGAAGATGACAGCCCTTTACCCCCACCCCTTCCCGCAGGGGAATTTTTTTTGGAGGTGGGGATATTGATTGCAAATGCAATCTTGTGCATTTGCGATAGAGTTCATTTGCAATCGCTGTAAAGAGGTGGGGGTGTTGATCACAAATGCAATTTTGTCCATTTGTGATAGAGTGCATTTGCAATCACTGTAAAGAAGAACCCCCCCCACACACATTAATCTGCAGTTCCTTTTGAGGAGGGGGGGGAATCCTTCCTTCCTTCCTTCCTTCCTTCTTACCCCCTCCCTTCTCCTCTTCCTTCCTTCCTTCCCTCCCCCCTTACTGGGAGAGGGATCTCCGCTGCTGCTGCCACTGCTGCCTACTTCGCCGCTGGGCCCAGGGCCTGCGGGGCTTGCGGCATTTCTTCCCCACTGCTCGCTGCCGCTGCTCCCAGCTGGGTCCCACAGGCCTAGTTCCGACAGGGAATGGAAGGCCTGGGAGCCTGGCAGCAGCAGCAGCGAGCGGCGCAGCACCTCCTCCACCTCCATCAGCCCCGGGGGGAGCATGGACCCCAGCAGAAGCACAGCAAAGGAAGGCCCGTCAGCTCCAGCCGGGCCCAGCGGAGGAGGAGGAGGAGGAGGAGGAGGAGGAGGCAGAGAAGGTGCTGTGCTGCTCGCTGCTGCTGCTGCTGGGCTCCCGGGCCTTCCATTCCCTGTTGGAAGGAAGGCCCACGGGACCTGGTCAGGAGCAGCGGCAGTGAGCAGCGCAGTGCCTCTTCCTCCTCCTCCGCTGGGCCCATCCTGCTCCCGGCCAGAGCTGATGGGCCCTGTGCTGAGCAGCAGCAGCAGCGAGTGGTGGGGAAGAAACGCCACAAGTCCCACAAGCCCCGGGCCCAGCGGCGAAGTAGGCAGCAGCGGAGAGCCCTCCCCCGATAAGGGGAGAGGGAAGGAAGGAAGAGGAGAAGGGATGGGGAAGAAAGGAAGGAAGAAAGAAAGGAAGGAGGAAGAATTCCCCCCCCCCCAAAAAAACCCCAAAACCATGATTCTGATCAGCGTTTCCACTTACTGGAAACGCTTCAGAATCACATTTTCCCAAAAAATACCACTTTAAAACTAGTTTCAGGAAAGCACGAGCTATTTGCTTTTAACCTGGTTCTTTCCTCCACTAATCAATCTGATGAGGATCGGAACTCGATTCGAGTGTGAACGAGGGTCAAATAGCTCGCCTCACACTTTGAATCAAGATGTAGTGGGAATGGGGCCGTTGTGTGTCTGTGACATAAGATTTGTCCATTACATATCTGGGGTACAATGAACCCAAAGGGTGGTTATACAAACAAGTGCACAATAAATTATGGAAGTGTTTTTGACACACACACACCCCGGCAATGATGGATTTTTTAATTTGTTTCTGTGGTTTGCCATCCTATCTTATGTCAGTATAACATTCATTGCTGTTGATGACTAAATAAATACATTTTTTTTTATAGTGTGCTCTTACCTCAGTAATCATTTGTTGCTCAATGGAACTGGAAAATTATTCTCACCTTTCCTCTTGGCTCCTTCCTTGGATGCTATAACAACCAGAGTGAAAGAAAACCTTCTAAGCTTGCATGTTCTGGGCTGGTGTAGCATCACTGTGGGGAACTGGGGATGGCTGAATCATAACTTCAATATGATATAATAGCCACATTTAAACATTTTAAGCATTGTCATATTGAAGATGGAACAATCTTATTTTCTGCTGTTCCAGAACCTAAGATTTTCACAGGACATTGCTATTCAACAGGCAATAAACACCAACAAATCATTCACGGGGAAATCCTGAAAATAATTTGTTGCTGTTTATTGCATGTTTATTGCATGTTTATTGTCTGCTTAATAGCAATGTGTGTGAAAATCTTAATTGCAATTTAGTGGTTTGCATGGGACAATCACTGGTTAACACCCCCCCCCCCCCATTTTCCCCAATTTTCCCATGTGATAAAGTCATAGTTCACAGACCAACTGATGCAAACTACAGGAAAAGAGATTCTGCCTAAACATTAGGAAGAACTTCCTGACAGTAAGGACTGTTTGACAGTGGAATACACTACCTCAAAGTGTAGAGGAATCTTCTTCTTTGGATGTTTTTCAATAGAAGCTGGATGGCCATCAGCTGGGAATACTTTGATTGGGGGTTGGATTAGATGGCCTTTGGTTTCTCTTCCTCCTCTGTGATTCTATGTATGGAAGCACACAAAGCATTGCAGCCATCTCATCAGATAATGATTATGGGGCTGATGATGAGGTAGATGTAACAGCAGCAGTAGTAACTGTATCCCTTGTAATAAATTCTGCCAGTGTATGTTTTCCTTTTTTTTTTTTCATCCTCAACCAAACCAATTAAATTAGGTCTCCATTTTCAGTGGGATGGGATAGCTGTGCTAGTATATTTAGATAGTAAATTTTCTCCAACATTATTGACAAATATATTATCATTGATGGGTCTGACATTTGGATTCCAATGACACAGAAATGGGATGTCATTAATGATACTGGTGGAAATGCCAACTCTGAGTAAAAATTTCCTCGAGAACATTTGACAACAGTATGAAGTAAGCAAAAAGTAGTTTGCTTTCTCAGTTACCATCACCCAAGGCATCTTTCCTCTGCCTGGGGCCATTGCTCTCATTTCAATGAAGCTTATTGTGAGGAGTCTTATGAGCAATAATATTCTGAAATAACTTACAGTATATCAGTTGCCCTGTTGCTGCCTAAGAATGGATAAACAAGGAAGGTCCTTGTGCAGACATCTGAAACACTGTCTACAGCATATCAGTGTGATTATTTATCTGCTTCACCAGTCAGTTGACAGGAAATGTATTTGTTCAAGCAAGGTTAGTCAAAAGGTTTCTGGGCCAAGCAAAAATGTACAGAAAATGTTCATTTCAAGTCCTTGGGCATATCTGTACAAGATAGTTGTTGATATGCATCTGTGCTTGTATCCAAAGCAATGCATGCATTTTGTTCAGACAGGCTGAAGCCAATTGAGTCCTAGAACTGATGAACCGACTAGATATAATGCAAAAAAAATTTGGCCTACAGAGTGAAGAGACTTTCACTAGCAAATGCTTATTTCTGTGTATTATTCATCAACAGTGAATAGTTAAAATTTGAAGCTATGTCCCAAAAACAATAAAAAAACAAAAAGAATACATAAGCAAACAAACAGCTAGACAAATCAATACCAACAAACAGTGGTGTCATTAGGGGGGTGCAGAGGTGTGGCCTTTACTGGGTGACACCCCAGAAAAGGGCTGACACCCAATTAAGCATTCCTCCCATTGCCAACAAACAAATTTCAGAGGGTTTCATCTCCAGTAATAGCAGTTCTTTGTAAGGCTAATGAATCTTAATCCCTTTTCAAGATACTGTAATGCCATCCTAAAATTCCTTCCATTACATTGTGCATGTGCCTTCAGGTTACCTGTTAACTTATGGTAACTCCATGAATTTCATAGGATTTTCTTAGGAAAGGAGTACTCAGAGGTGATTTTATCAGCTCCTGTCTCTGAAATTTAGCCTACAGCACCTGGTATTGATTGGTGGTCTCCCATCCAAGCACTGTCCTGGATTGAGCCTGATTAGCTCTCAAGACCATACAGGACATGGTGCTTTCATGGTATTTAGGCCTCACAGTACACCTTATATTTGTTGTTGTTGTGTGCCTTCGATTTGTTTCTGACTTAAGATGACCCATAGGGTTTTCTTAGCAAGATTTTTTCAGAGGAAATTTCCATTGCCTTCTCCTGCGGCTGAGAAAGTGTAACTAGCCCAAGATGACCCAGTGGGTTTCATGGCCAAGCTGGGATTCAAACCCTGGTCTCCAAAGTTGTAGTCTAACACTCAAATCACTACTCTGCACGGGTGCTCTTAGCTAAAACCCTGCATTGTGCTAACATAGGATCTGTGCAGACAGCCAGATTGGCCCTGATCTGGCCTTTCCAGGGCATGAAAAGGAGCTGCTTTCTGTATAGGCCCCAAGTCTTTTTTATCTGTTGCAAGATGTCTTGAATTCCAAGCAAGGAAAAAGGCCAGAACTGCAGACCATTTTTTCTTTTTTTTTTTTCTTTTCTTTTTCTTTCTTTTTTTGGCACTTAGGGAGGAGTAGTTGGTTTAGTCTATTTTTAACCTTATATATTTTAAATTTTGTATGTCATATTTTTAAAAACTTTTTACTCTTTTAACTGTATTATTTTAATTGTTTTTTAAAGTGTTGTTTTATATAGTGAGCCGCCTCGGGTCCCAATTTGGGAGAAAGGTAGGATAAAAATAAATAAATAAATAAATACTACTACTACTACTACTACTAATAGTAATAATGACATCTTGAGAACACTGGTGCTGCTTGGCCACACATGTCTTCGGTTTCCTCTGGGAAATATTGGAGAAGAGCCAGTGTGGTGTAGTGGTTTGAACACTGGACCGTGACTCTGGTGATCAAGATTTGAAACCCTGCTCAGCCATGAAAGTCTCTCAGCCATGAAAGTCTCTCAGCCTCAAAGGATGGCAATGGCAAACCCTTTCTGAAGAAATTTACCAAGAAAGCCCTGTGATAGGTTCACCTTAGGGTCACTAAAAGTCAGAAATGACTTGAAAGTACACGACACACACACACTTGCACTGCCGCAGCTTCAAGCTTTAATTTTGTTGTGTGTTGATCAATGCCAGCCTACAGAAAGAATGCAAAATAGGACATCTTATATAAACAGGTACCATGTTTCAGTTAATTTCATTTGCTTTAAAAATAATTTGATGCTTAATTATAATTAGTTAATATATGAAAATTCAGCCAAGTAATGAACCACAGAGTGGTTGAATTAGAATCACTAAAAGTAAAAACTGACTACCTCCAGCAAATCCTGAGCATTATTCTTGGGATTCTCAGGGTTTTTTTTAATATCTGTGCACCCCTGTGAGGTAAGTCATGGTTAGCATCAAACTATACATATGATGTTAAATCAGTAGCATCCAACTCCCTGCTTCTTTTTAATCAAAAGTAGTCTTTGCGTATAGGGAAGGTAATCTGGATTGCGCCATTGCACTGGTGCACCATGAATGAACCCCCTTATTTTGTGAATGAATTGACATGTTATCCACAGTAGAATAACAGTAACGGCATCCCAGAGTCCCTACTGCACATGTCTAGGGTTCGGATTAGGGCTGGAGCTAGGGTTTGGGAGCTTTAAAAAACTGCGTGACTAAACCCCAGCTTTTACACCTGATCCATTATAATCCGCACCTGTATCACTTCCTTTAAATGGGCATCTTAAAGAGACAGAGCAACTACACCTTAGCCTTTAGATGCACTTGCGCTATAGCGCACTTTTTAAAAAAAGAGTAGGGAAATCCAGCACCTTTTTAAAGGCGCTTCTTCTCCCTTAAAGTGCCAAAATAGCGTTTTCATGGCACACTTTCCCTTTTTCTCATCTAAAGGCTGGGCTTTCATGCAGCCTTCATCACACCTCTTTTTGCCAATCTAAAATGGGCCTAAATATCTTACAAAACTACAAACCCTAGAATTTCCTAGCATTGAGCCATAGCAGTTAAAGCAACATCAAACTACATTAATTCTGCACTATATCCCACTATATTCTATTGTCTTTTTAACTTGTTGACTTGTTAAAACCCAAGCATTTTTCCACACAGGAAATTCATTAGCCTAAAGAAACAAGTATGAGTGGTATCATTGTTAACCTTCCATAGATAAAAGGCCATTTTTGCTGAGTACCTAGGTTTCTATCTTCAAGTTCTTAACTTATATATCTATACCCCTCTGTTTCTCATAGACCTAGGGCCTTTTTACACTTACACAATTGTAGGCCAATGATTCCAATTTGATTGTCATTTCTTCAATCTATAGAATCTATAGAATCTTGGGCTTTGCATTTTCAGAAGGGATAGTTAGAATTATTAGCCAGGCAGTTTGCTTGACCATACTACAAACCATAGGATTCCATAGGATGCCATCTTGGTAGTTACACTGGAATCATAGTGCTGTATTTATGTTGTGTGAAAGAAGAACTATACTCCTGAAAGAGTACTATAATGCATTATTCAATTTGGTGGCACTGTGAATTTTGCCTTTTGGACCAAAGCCAAGAACATATTCAGTTGTGTGTGGAGAAACACAATGATAATCTAGCTGTATGGAGCTGGGAAACTGCAGGATTACCTGGGCTGAGAAATAGGGAAACACATAGATGGGTTGACTTCTAATAGTTGTATCCGTCATATCACATGTGTCTATTACTGAATGGCAGCTGGAATAGCAAGGCTTTCTTAGCTGTCAGTTCATTCAGAGCACTCAGTCGCAACAAAGATGCAATCAGAACCCCTTAGAAAGTAACAGTAGAGAGATTTCCTAAGAAATCCAGTGTTCTGTGAATGAGAAAGGAGCAGTTAGCTTTGCTAAGGACAGATTGATCTCAAAGGAAACTGACATTTTATTATCTGCTTTTATTGCCCTTTATCCCTAGTCCTCACATAGCTACCATAATAAGTGGAATAACCTCTGCCTGTATTGAAATCCCTCCATACTGTCCAAACAGACAACATCTCAGACAGAATATAAATCTGTTACTCTAACATCATCACCATTTGCCCCCTGTATGATTTTAAACATCTTTGCCTGATGAAGAAGCCAATGAAGCTTTGAATGTTTGTGTGATGTATTTTATGCTTTGGAGCTGTCCCAATAAAGGTATCCCTGCTTGTGGATTTTGTTTTTGGCTTATTGTGCTGAGCAACCAACATGGCTACCCCTGAATAATGTGTGTATGTGTGTGTATATATATATTTGCACTAAGTGTATTTTTATTTTATTTCATTTTATTTTTACCCCTCTTTCCTCCCAAAATAGGATCTAAGATGGTTCACATAGATTAAAACTAAAGATAACTAAAAATAATAATTATGATGAAGAAGTTTTAAAACAATTAAGTAAGCAAAGAAACACAGCACTGTTTTAAAACATTTAAACCATTGTTCTCCAAGGTGATCCCTTTTTCATTAAACATTCCAGTTTAAGCTCTCTCTTTTTTTAGCACTGGCCATGCCGCTTGCAGGATTCTGGGTGTTGAAGTGTTGAAAGCTAACTCATTTATGTTTTGCTATACTCAGTGGGGGGAAAAACAGTGAAAACTGGTGTGGGTGTAGGCATAAAATGTCTACTTGCCAATCTCTGTTAACAGTGTGTTCACATGATCATCTTAAATGACTCCAGTTCTATGCATTTTCAGTTTTAAAAATTCAACAATTATAAGAATAATCTCTTTCCACTTCCTTTCATGTCATTTAATTACACAACATCAAACAATGGAAAATAACCTCTTTCTCTCATATACTCTTAAAATCAGCCCATTAATCAGAACCCTCCAGATGCTTTTTGCTGATAGCTCCCATCACCCCTTTCAGCATCCATGAACTATTGGAGCATATGGATCACATTTACCAGGTCCAATATGTGAGAAATTCAGAGTTGTAGGTCTTTTGTATAGTTCTTTTTAAGAGCAAGGCATGTTAGCCAATGTAGGCAAGCTGAACTTTGAATTTCATTTACCTTGCTGGGCCTTTTGCTTCTAAGACTTCTAAGACTTAGGCTGGCACCTTTCGGGGGTATACAAAGTTACTCTTCTACTTTTAAAAATTGCATACAATTGTCATGTCATCTGAAATATCAGCCTGCATTCAAGTTATATAAAAGGTTGATGTGCTTTCAGTTATGAAAAAAGAGATAGAAAATAACTACTATGAGCTGCTTGTTCTCTTTGACAGCCTAGATAGAGCCTGGGGAGTGATTCAGAATGAACAAGTAAAGAAAAAGTAGCAATTTAGGCTGGAGGCCAGGACAGCAATAGCACTGGTGCAAAGAAGTCTGCACACCTGAATTCTGAAAGCTTTCTTCCCCCTGATCATCTGCCAGAATGAAATGAAATCTGGCAAGCCAGATTTAAATGGCCATATGGCTTGCCCGTTCTGCTAAGTGACTCCCTGAAGCAAACTATCTTGATTTCCTAGGGGCTTTTTAGATTGGCAGGAAAGTGTGACATGAAGTTGCACTTTCCTTAATGCTTAGCAGCTAGACTGCAAGCCCCAGGTGTGCATTTAATAAGTACAGGGCAGCTAGACTGAGGTTTTTTCTGTGGCTCAGCAACTACATGGGAAGCTGTCAAAACGCTACAAACACAGGTGGAGCAGCTACATGGGCGGCAAGGAACGCGGCTTTTAGCCGCGCTTTAAACATTTTTTTCCCCTTGCTGGCTGCGAATTGTGCAATTGCGCAGGTACATCATCCAGTCGGAGCTTATCACGTGGGGGAGTACAGGACCATTCTGAAAGAGGGAGAAAGTGAGGTCAGTTCGGAAATGCACGTGATTACGCACAAGCTCATCACACACAAAACAAGAGAGCATCTACACAAAAAGAAAATGCAGAGTCAATACGAAAGAATTCATCACATGTGAACATACTGATCGGCTTTCTGTTGCAAATTAAGGCATCTTGGGAAATGGTAGCAAAGGCTCATGGGAGTTGTAGTCTGTGTTCTGTCAGAGCATTCTATTGAGTTGTCTTGAGGTTTCAGCCCTCTGTCCAGGAGGGATTCCCATATGTCCTCCATTCTTGAGCAGAGGCCCCCCTTTTCCAAGTTGACCAGGCACGTCCTCCTTTGCCAGGACACGTCCTACTTTTCCAGCCTTCTTTTTGAAGAGGAAGCAGGAGGGCCAGGCGTGCTCTGGCCAGGCTCTGGGGGTCTCTTCCTGGCTCCTTCCCTCCCTCCCTCCCTCCCCGTTGCCTTCCTCCTCCCTTTGGCTGAGAGAGTGTGACTTGCAGGGAGGAAGGGCAGCGGTGGTGCTCCAGGTCCTACTGATGCTGGGCCAGGGCAAGCTGGAAACAGGAGGAGGAAGAGGAGGAGAGGGACATGGGGCCCCTCTGCTGCCCTGCTTCCCTGCAAGTCACACTCTCTCAGCCAAAGGGAGGAGGAAGGCAGCCAGGAGAGAGCCCTGGAGCCTGGCCAGAGTGTGCCTGGGCCTGCCTTCTCCTCCCCCCTTCGGCTGAGAGAGTGTGACTTGCAGGGAGGCAGGGCAGCGGAGGTGCTCCAGGTCCCTCCCCTTCTCCTCCTCCTCTTGCCAGCTTGCCCTGGCCTGGCTGAGCACCTCCAGTGCCCTGCTGTCTCCCTAGAAGTCACACTCTCTCAGCCAAAGGGAGGAGGTGAAGGAAGGTGCAGGCGCACTCTGGCCGGGCTCTGAAGGTCTCTTCTTGTCTTGGCACCTTCCCTCCCTCCGCACTTGTATCACTACCTTTAAATGGGTGCTTTAAAGAGACAGAGCCCCATTTAACCGTGCAACTACACCTTAGCCTTTAGATGCAATAGCAATGTTGCGCCCTTTTTAAAAAAGTAGTGGGGAAATCAAACTACTTTTTAAAGGCACTTCTTCTCCCTTAAAATGCCAAAATAGTGTTTTCATGGCACACTTTCCCTTTTTCTCATCTAAAAGCTGGGCTTTCATGCAGCCTTCAACACACCTCTTTTTGCCAATCTAAAATGGGCCCTAGATCTTTCACTCCTACTTTCATTATGGCTGTCTAAGCCTGAGATCTTGCCAATTAAACAGAGTTTGGGGTTTACCCACAGTGCTCATAGAAAATACTGGGAGATAAATGGAGTAATCCAGAATTTTAGAACAGTGGTTCTTCCATGTCTACTGGGGTTTGGGACGAAGGACCCTGTGACAGTGGGAAAACCACTTTTTTAAAAAAAAAACAACCAACAAACCACTTTTTTAAAACCTGAGAGAAAACCTGTCTGGGCATCTGTAAGTCCTCCAGTGCAACTCTGTTGTGAACACCCACCAGAAGCTGATCATAGAAACTTGCTGGAGGACCTACAAATGCCTAGAGAAATATTTTTGGTAGGAATCTGTACATCTTCCATCACAACTGCTGAGAGAGTCATGCTGGAGAATCTAGAGATTCCTAGAGAGAGCATATTATTCAAATCTGTGAATAATCAAATCCACAAAAGTCAAAGTTGCAAATGTGAAGGGCTAATTGTATAGGTGAAAGTGGGAAACAGAGTAGAATTCTGCATACACATACCCCCGCCATCAAACAAAATACATTAGCAGAGACAATAGTTTTTGTTTTATGTGTTCTTTCTCCAGACATGTGATTAATTAAAGGGCAGCTGATAGCCTCTAGGTCCATGAGGTGCTGACTCTGATCTAAGTTTTGGTCTGAAACATGGTCTGAAACTTACATGGAAGCCATCAGCTTTTACTGGATGAACTACTCTGAAATTTAAAATCCTTCATGTATTCTTAATGTTCCATTGAAGACCTGGAAACCTGCTGCGCTCTTTTAGTATGTATGAAGGTTTTTGAAAAAATTAAAAATTAAAACTAAAATTCATATTTAAAAAAATAAAAATAGATAAACATTTTTTCTTTTTCTTTTTGTATGCTGACCCAATAGGTCAACTTAGTATATAAAAACTGGAGATGTAACATTTAGGGAAATGTGTTGTTGATGTGTGTTTTCAAGTAGTTTCCAACTTTTGGAGATCCTAGGGCATACCTGTCATGGGGCTTTCTTGGCAAGATTGGTTCAGAGTGGAGTTGTTTTGACTCCCAGTGAAGTTAAGAGGTTATTCCTTGCCCAAGGTCACCCAGTAGGCATTTGAACCTTTGGTGCTTGAGAGATAGGCAGTGCCGTGCTGCCCGTTATTGCCCCGAGTTGGTGCTGCAGCAGCCACATGCTGCAGCGCTGATGGGCTGCCAAAAAAGTTGCCTAGAGTGGCTTCTTTTTTGAAGTGTCGCAAACAAGAAGAGGCACCACCTTGACACCACTTCCTGCCAGTGACGTCTGGATGCTGTGCGGCATTGGCATCATCATGGAGGCCCCTGTGTGGACGGGAGGCTGTGATGACGGTGGAGTCCGTATGGACTAGGGTTCCCGAGCATGTGGTTGGTGCACGCTCCTAAACTCTAGAATCAGCACCGGCACACCACTTCCTGCCTGTTTGTATCGGGCTTTGTCTCCAGAATCACAGGCAGCCCAACACTCAAACCACTACACCACAGCTGGTTCTCTCTGGAAATTTAATCCCTTGTTTCAAAGACCTCACCCTCTGAAATTTTCAGAGACTTCCAAAAGTTTCAAAATGAACATATAAAATATATAAATATAAATCTTTATATAAATATAACAATATGAGCACCTTGTCTTAAACATTTTATCTATCATTTAAAAACAAAATGCCTCAATCCCATTTTTTAATTTTTTTTTAAAAAAAATTGTTGTTTATTTTCCCCCTGGGCCTTCACATGTTTAGTAGAAACCAGTACCTTCTGAGTGCCCTTGAATCACTGCTAAATGGATAGGCCTGCATTCCCTTCAGACTAGTCTAAAGTAGACATTGCCATATTTTATATTGCTTCAATTTATACCTTTTCAAATTTACAATGTTTCTCCAGAAATAAATAAATATATGTAAATGTCATTCACAATACATAGCTCTCCAAGTACACCTGAGTGTAGTTGTGTGGGGTGGAAGAGCAAAGAGATTGATAGAGAGAGAAGAGAATGAGGAGGGTGAAGTAAGGGCAAAGCTGTTAAGAATTTTGTTGTGGAGTTTTGAGCAGCAAGAAAAGCTGTTTCAACTGGTGTTCTTTTACTTAGTAAGGTTGGGGCAATGCGATAGCACAGAAAGCAACTGCAGCATTGATGTTGCTAGAAGGAAAAGGGTTTCCTTTGTATGCTTAGAAAGAGGAGGAGGATGAAACTAATTCTGCCATGAGCGGGAGAAGGTGGTTTGCCTTTTTAGAAGGAGGGTGATGAGAGGGAGGAAGAAGCTGGAAACTTGGACTTTTGGCTTGAAAGAATTTCATCTTCTTGCTTAATTAGGAGTTGAGCAACCTGAGCCTCCTTTCTTCACTTGCAAGTATGTTATAGAGAACACAACAGGAGTTGTGAAGCCTCTCCTCCTGGTATGCCCTTTGCACATGCTGCAGAAGATAAAGCAAGAGTGGTGCTTCCTCTTCTCTGCTGATGTGATTTCTATTCCTGGGAAACCTGCTGGAGAAGACCCAGCAGAAGAGCACAGTTTTTACCAGTTGTTCTCTCTCAGAGGAAGACAGCTTTGAAGATGTCCATGAACCTAGATAGCAGTTTAAGGTCACAGCCTTCCCCAACATACAGTGAGATGCACTGAATTTTTACATAAATTATACTATTTTTAAAAACATGTACACCCATACAAGCAGGAACATATTTTATGAAAATACATGTCATTGTTTTCACCTCCCCACTTTTTTCACAGTGCATAAGTAACCATCAAAAGGGATAGCTATATCCTGTTAGAAAAACCCTGAAATCATCACCATCACCATAATCTTCACCATCATTATCATTTGTATCAGGGAGTGGCATTCCAAGAAGCATGTGGACTCTGTTTTCAATGTCAAACCAATAAAACACTAGGTTTTATTTTAAATTAGAACTCAGGACTCAGTTTTTTCCTCTATGATATTTAGAATATCCATGAAACTGTTAGGAGAGGTTACTGGAGTTCTGAATAAGTTGGTAACATTAAAATTCATTTCTATAGCAGTCAGCAGTTACAAAACGCATCCAGTTGACATCAGCATAAGCATATTTTTCCAGGATATTTGGCAATACATCACATGGGGAAAGCTAATAATAGTTCTTCACTATTTTGTGTTTGCATGTAAAATTGTCTTCAAGTCAGTGAAAATGAATGTAAAGCTGGACTTTGAAGGTCAGTATAAAATACTGGGTTTGGGGGAGGGAATTGATGGCCTCTGATTAGTTAATTTTTTGTGGAATGTTCATCCTTCTGAAAGATGCTGAAATCTTTAGACAAAGAACCCAAAGAAAGCCTCAGAAGTTTTTATAAAACAACACAGAAGCCTTCTTTTCTCTAGCAGATTGTGCATGTGACTTTCATATGATTTTAATAACTGGCAAATGTTTCAAGCAAAATAGTTCTGATGTATTAAACCCAATCATGGTCTTAGAAAAGATATATGTTGTTTAGAAAGGAAGTTGTCTGGATCCATGAAAATTGTGGTTCACCTCTAAGGATCTGTCTCCACTTACACAATCCATAAAGACAGTAGATTGTACAACATTTATAGCATTCATTCTAAAACTATGGGGAGGGGTGATTCTTTCTATTGATTCAATCAAGGGGGAGAAAACCCTTTGGGTATAATCTTACCACATGAGTATAGATGGGTGACTTAGTGGCTGAGTACATGCTTTGGCAAGTAACCAAAGCTGTCTCTGTGCTCATGGAAGCAGCTTCTGTGATAACAAAGGGCTACAGGGAAGAGGTTGAAGAGCTGAGAATTCCAATGTTGGATATAAGTGAGCAAAAGAATCCATGTTCAATTCTGTCATGTATAGTTGACTGGATCTCTCTTAGACGTGGGCAGTCATAAGCATGTACTTTAGACTAGTGCTTCATAAATTGTCTGATATGGAAAACTTTCAGGATTTTCCTTCTCCCCAATGTGCTAGAGTTCAGTACTGCATTTGTGCCAACTGGCTAACTGTTTCTTTCTTTCCTAGAATTGTGCTACTGATTTTGGACCAAGACAGCCTTCTTGGATTGAGGTGGAAAGAAATAATAGAGGCACAACTTGAAGACATGTATAGACAGACAAATGAAATGGTAACAACCATGGTGGTAGCAGCAGCAGAAGTAACAACTAGTGAAGCCCACCAAACACGTGCTAATTATTAAACAAACAAAATTAATATCACTCATCTATAGAGATATTCATCTGTAGACATTGTTGTTGTTAGCTGCCCTCGAGTTGGTTCCAACTTATGGTGACCACATGGATGAGACATCTTCCAAGAATCCCTGTTCTACACTGCCCTGCCCAGATCCTGCAAGCCCTTGCCCACAACTCCCGATTGAGTCTATCCATCTGGTTTGTGGTCTTCCTCTCTTTCTTCTACTCTCTACCTTTCCTAGCATTATTTTTTTCTAGTGATTGGTGCCTTCTCATTATGTGGCCAAAGTATGATAGTCTCAACTTGACCATCTTTACTTCCAAGGAGAGCCCTGGTCTAATCTGTTCAAGAGCCCATTTGTTTTTCTTCTTGGCTGTCCATGGTATCCTAAGTACACTTCTCCAGCACCACAATTCAAATGAGTTGATTTTCTTTCTGTCTGTTTCCTTCACTGTCCAGTTCTCACATCCATACATGGTAATTGGGAATACAATGGCCTGAACGAGTCTGACTTTAGTGCTCAGCTGTATGTCTTTGCTCTTCAGTATCTTTTCCTGTTCGTTCATAGCTGACCTTCCCATTCCTAGGGCCCATTCCCACTTGTGGAAAAACCCGGATTGGAACTGGGCTGTGCTCCTCTTATGAAAGTGATTCCAAAAGGCCCCTTGTTCACACTATGAAAAGGGACCTTGTTTGAAACCACTTTCTTAGCCGGAAATGCTTGTTGTTCCCACTGGAGCTGCCATGTAAGGTGACAGCCCTTAATGCCCCATTCCCTTTCCGCAGGGGAATTTTTTTTTTATGGGGGGTATTGATCACAAAATCAATCTTGTGCATTTGCAATCTTGTGCATTTATGATCTTGTGCATTTGTGATCAGTATAATGAAGAAAAAGAGAAAAAAGGAAAGAAGGGGGGAAGGAAGGAAGGAAGGAAGGAAGGAAGGACGGACCCCCCAGGAGCATGTGTGTGTGTGTGTGTGTGTGTTCTCCTTTTTCTTCACTATACTGATCGCAAATGCACAAGATTGCAAATGCACAAGATCACAAATGCACAAGATCACAAATGCAAAAAATTGATTTTGCGATCAATACCCCCCTCCAAAAAACAAAAAAACAAAAAAACAAAAAACAAAACCCCATGATTCTAACCAGCATTCCCACTTACTGGAAACGCTTCAGAATCGTGTTTTCTGAAAAAGACCACTTTAAAACTAGTGTCAGGAAAGCCCGGGCTATTTGCTTTTAACCCGGTCCTTTCCTCCACTAATCGATCTGATGAGGATCAGAAGTCAATTCGAGTGTGAACGAGGGTCATACAGCCCGTGTCACACTTCGAATCAAAATGTAGTGGGAATTGGGCCCAAGTGTTCTTCTTCTTTTGTGACTGCAGTCTCCATTCTGGCCAGTGTTTGATCCCAGATATAGAAATTATTTAACGATTTAAATTTCCTTCTTGTCTAGTTTGAATTTGTGTAATGAATCTGTGGTCATTATTTTTGTTTTCTTTGGCCTGTTCTAGATGGGCACTTTAAGGCATTTTAAGGGCTAAAAAGCCCGCCTTTAGGGTTATGGCCGGCGTAGCTTTTACACCCTCCCCTAGGCCTAAAACGTATGGACATTGCCATTTTAAAATGGCGGCACCCATATGGATGCACTTTCAGAGCGTTATCATGTGCGCAGCTGCTAGACGTGCTGCGCACATGATGACGCTTTTGCGCCGTGGGAGGGTGCAAATCGCGCCCTTTCTGCAGCGCAAAAAAGGAGCTCCAAATGGAGCTCCTTTTTGGCGTCGGGTCTTTGCCGTGGCTTTTAGACAGCCGCAGCAAAGACCCAGGGAGGAAGGGGCTTCTGTGGCAGCCTCTTCCTCCCTTCAGCCACACTGAGGGAAGTGGGGTGCAGCAGGCACCCAGGGCGCCTGCTGCACCCCGCTTGGAGACCACAGGGAACCAGCAGTTTGCCGGTTCCCCACAGCCTCCACAAGCGGTGGGATGGGGTCACGAAGGCTACCGGTGCAGCAGCCTCGGCTCCATCCTGGCGCTTAAAGGGGCGATCATGGACCGCCTCTTTTGGGCAGTCTAGATTGCCCCTTTATGTTCAGCATCAGACGTGCCTTTGCACCTTCATCTTTGACTTTCCTAATTCCTGAATGTCTTTTGCTAATATTATGGTATTGTCTGCCTATCTTAGGTTGTTAATGTTGCTTCCTCTTATCTCCATCCTCTTTTTTCTGATTCTCATTCTGCTTTTCTTGTGATATTTTCAGTATATAAGTTAAATAAGTAAAGCAATAGTGTGCAGCCTAGCCTGACCCCTTTTCCTATTGGAAACTGCTCTGTTTCCCCTGAAATTCTGTTGGCCTATTAGGAACCCACTCTGTTTCCCTGTTTTGACAGTGGTCTCTTGTCCTTGGTACAGATTCCTCAGCAGGACTATCAGATGTAGTGGCATGCCCATGCCTTTGAGTGCATTCCATAGCTTTTCATGCTCTATACAATCAAATGTTTTCCTGTAGTCTATAAAACACATGCTGATTCTTTTTTGGAATTCTTTGGTGCACTCAACTAGCCATCACATATTTGCAATATGGTCTCTAGTGCCCCTTCCTTTTCTGAATCCTGCTTGCACCTCTGGAATTTCTCTCTCCATGTATGATTGGAATTTTGAGCCTTATTTTGCTTGCATGTGAGATCAGTGCTACTGTCCTATAGTTGCGGCAGTCTCTTGTATCTCCTTTCTTGTGGATTGGTATGTATTTAGACATACTCCATAAAAAAGGTCCACCCAGAATGTTATACAAGGTTAATCAAATGACCCAATATAGACGTAATAGGAAATCATCATCTCACACTCTTCAACTGTCCCAATTTGGCAGGGACAGTCCCAATTAATCCACAGTCATCCCACTTTCCCCGCTGCTTTTAAAATGCCCCAGTTTCTGTCTCTTCTTTCCATTTTCTCCCTTCAACTGCTGCAAACTGAGTTCAAAATGCAAAAGTAGTTTGCATTCAGTTAGCTCAGCATGAGGGAGTGGATAGAAGGGAGCAGACTTTTGTCCTTCCCAGTAGGCTCCAACTTCTCCTAGCTTGAGTATTCTTCTTTGTTAATTTTTTTTGCCATTTTTCTTGACTACATTCTGATGTTTTCACCTGTGAAATGTTGGAGGGAACATGGTGTCATGCTACATGAATAAACCACAGCAATGCTTTGGTTGGACCTTATGTTCCAAAGAAGATTGGAAGCATCTGCTTCTCATTTTCAGCTGAGATTATCCATAATGCCCAAATTCTGATAAATTTGAGTTATTTAGACTGGTGTGTGTGTGTGTGCACCTGTAGCTCTGCAGATTTGGGATGGCTGCCAAATATGCCACTGAGGGTGCAGTGAATCAATTTAAGATTTTACTGCTACTCATTCCATAGTCACTCACACTCATCTACATTGGCCAGAATATTCTGGCTATGAAGCCCCCTCAGATAACTCATGACCATCACACTCTGGAGTGACACCAGACATGCAACTTGTTGTACCATCTGACACCACTGTAGGTGGCACAAGTCACTTGCTCTGAGGTCAGAAACAAAATGTCTGGTATCAATCCCATAGCTGGGCACCTTGTTTTGATCTCAGAGATTGTTAGTCCTGCCACTGGCAGCAGTGACAGGTGGCACAGCAAATGTATAAACAACCATGCAGCACTGCTAAGGAGTGATCTGAATTTTCCTGCAAAATGCAGAGCAGAAATCAATTTTTTAAAAAATAACACTTTAGGCAGGGATAGGATGGGTTCAGTGCGAAACTGACCTTCCTTCATTAAGACAGTTCACACTCATGTGAATTTGAAGGCTTTCACAGCTGGCATCCATCATTTTTTTCCTGATTTTTTTGAGCTATGTAGCCATGTTCTGGAAGAGTTTATTTCTGACGTTTCACCAGTATCTATGGCTGGCATTTTAGATGCTAGCCACAGATGAAGGTGAAATGTCAGGAATAAACTCTTTCAGAACACAGCCTCATAGCCCACACACACACACCCCACACACAAAACTAAAGTTCACACTGATATCAGGGATTTGGCCCTGTATTATGTAGACAGTCATGATGAGGGTGGGGAAACCCCAGTTTACTTGTCCCATGTAGACATGTCCTTAGAGCTGAATAGGAGCTATACTAATGCTGAATTAGGTCCAGGACTGGCATTGCTCCTGCTCATCTCCAAGCAGCTGCAATAGGAACAAAAATAGAGTACATTTGCTCTACTGGCAATGGCAGATCCAGCAGCCACCCTTGGTCCAGAGGTATTTTTACTACAACTCCCATTGGCTGTCATGGCTAGGGCTTCTGGGAGTTGTAGGCCAAAAACATATAGAGGACCAGAGTTGCCTAGCCATGCTTGGGTTTAGCTTATTCTTGTTAAATTAAATGTTTTCCATTTAAGCCATGGAAACTAGTTAATTTAAAATAGAATAGGTGACAAAAGAAGAGAAATGTGCAAAGAGAAGGAGTGATCTCAGTGCTCACCAGGGTTTGTTCACATAGAGTCCATGGCTCTCCACAAAAATTGATCGCTTGCATGCCACCTAATGTAACTAAACAGATAATGGAACAAGAAAATGATTTTAATAAATAATTGAAATAATTCAAATTATATTGATTGTCTTATAGTTTCAGAACACTAGGGCTAGAATCCACTTGGTGATTCAATGTTATTGTAACATTAGGGAGTTACACAAGCATTAGTAGTTTTCAAAACATTCCACAAGAAGATACCCAGAACCTCCATGTGCAGTGCTTTTTCCCATTCTGTACAATTGTGGCTAGATGATGCTGAGGGAATAGTTCTTCCCTTGACAAATGGTGAACAATTTGTCACTTTGTTGCACTGGAAGGACACCATTTGTACCATTTCTGAACTTGCAGCTACCACCCTTTTTAACAGGGTAAGTACACTGATGGAGCCTTATTCTTTACCAATAAATTCTTTACCAATCAAAGAAACTAATCAATTTCTTCACAGTTAGCCTTTTATAAGAAAATTAAATATAACAGAAAAGTGAAATCTGAAGTTTTTTTTAAAAAAAACTATTGTATATGCTGTATGTATGTCATTGATAGTTTCATATGTTTGCTTTTGAAAGCCAAGGAACCTTTTCAGTCTAATTTTTATGTAAAGATTTTAGCTGAAGCCCTAGAAATAAGGAATTATTCCAGCCAGTCTTTCTTGCACAATATCAGTACTAGTTTATTTTGTAATAATGAATAAAGGCATTTTAATAATATTGGGCTGCCAAACACATTGGGAGCCAGTACGGTGTAGTACTTGAGCATTGGACTATAACTCTGATGGCCAGGGTTAAAATCCCCACTGATCCATGGAAACCTATTGGGTGACCTTTGGCAAGTCACACTCCCTCAGCCTCTGAGGTACCCTACTGAAGGAGTAAAATTAAGGCATGCACCCCAATAAGAATTCTTCATCTTGAAACTTGATTTGGATTAAATAACCCTTCAAACATAGGATGCATGTAAGGAGAGGGATGCTGTCTATAAAGTAGGGCACTTGGCTATTCTAACCCTGGTGTTAAAAATTCTTGTTGGGATTTGCCATGGAAGAAACAATGACTGCTTTGTTGCTATCAGTGGGGGTGGAGTGGGGATAGCTCCGATAAGTGGGATGTTTCCAACAGAAAGCAGGTTTATGATTTCTTTTTCTTTGAAGGGGTCCACATAGAAATCTCACCAGAAATAAAGAATCCTACTAATACTCCCATTTTGTGCCTATGACCAGTGGCCATGGTGGCTGGGGAGATTTTGTATCCCCAACTTTTCAGGCTGTGATACAATTAAATGCTTTTCCTTCATGGAATAATCGTACTGCACTGATTTAAATCAGGCTCATAGTGCAGCAGAAAAGAATTAGTCTTCCACCATCAAAGCATCCATTGAAACTAAGGTGATTCTACAATTGCTTTTACCAACAACAGGAAAATGTTAACTGGAAAGACATTCACACATCTCTGATATTATATCCAATTTTGCTCTAAGAAAATAAAAGGCTCCCATTTAACTGCTCTGCATACTACCTGCATATTTCACAGCCATTTTCTTCCTTTAAGAAATATATTTAACTTTGAACTGGGTACTGGGACTTGAAAAGAACAGAGTATTCCTCTCTGATTTTGAACACGGCCTAGAAAGAAGAGGGGGAGAATAAGGAAAGGAAAAATGAAACACTGGAGACATTTCAACAAAGCAATTTCATGGAAACATTTTCACACACAGTAAGAGAACAAGGCACTGATTAGACTAACAAAAGCTGGGCAAGACAGAAATGGTTTCAAGTAATTTGTGATTGCACTCAACATCTCTGTGTTTCCCCACCTCTTTTAAATAACAGTATGATTTGTGGGAAGGGAGGGGTTAACTTCCTTTCAGAAGTTTTATCTAAAATGGTAGAGAAAACTAGATGACTTAAATGCAATTATAAAGTATATTTAACATAACAACCAAGATCCTGCACCAAGAGGCATGTGCATCATGTAGCTAGATCTCTTGGTGTCAAACCCCCCAAATTCCACTTGTAATTAGCATAGGAGAGACATTGTGGTGTTGTGATTTGGACATTGGGCTAGAACTCTGGAAACCAGGGTTTGAATCTTTGCTCAGCAATGTAAGCCCTCTGGATGACCTTAGGCAAATCACATGCTCTCAGCCTCAGGGGAAGGCAATAGCAAATCTCCCCTGAAACAATCTTGCCAAGAAAATCACGTCTTAGGGTTGCCATAAGTCAAAAACAACTTGAAGACACAGAACAGCAATAAAATCATCGTAGTGTCCACTTCTCAAACACAGCACTTTCCATGTTGTCAGATGATGGAAGGATCATTGGGGATGGATCCAGCTATTTTCCTATAGCTGAAGGTGGTGCAGTCTAGAAGGAAGACTAAGGCTCAATTATTTGCAGATCTGCGTCCTCCTTGGTGGTGGTGATGAATGAATCACTACAGGGGCCAGTTAAGACATGCTGGCCTATAGACTTATGGCATGTTTAAGAAACTGTCATTGCATTACCTCACAAAATGTATTATTTTAACAATTATGGGGGGAGGTAATTGGAAACCCCTCTGAACCTAAGTCCTCCCCTCCTAGAGGATACTTCCTAGCCTAACTGTTGCTTATTTAGCTTGTGTTTAAATTACCAGTTAAGTGGGTACTTGCATTAGTGAGTCACCAGTTCTGCAGGTCTACTTTAAAATTCTTCTCCCCAAAAGACTTTCTAAACACCTCTGGCTCAGGAAGCTGGTCCATTACTTCTCTTAGCTAACCTGTCTGTAACCCATGACATTGCCGGCTCTTTTCCAAGCCTGCATACACAACCCACAAGTACAGATAATACAGAATGTCAGAGTGGGGATGTGTACTCAAGCATTTCTAGGTCTCATTTAATTTCTGAGGCTTAACAGCATTTCCCCCTGTTAAACCAAGTCATTTTCACTAAGGTGAGTGACTATTGCCATGGAAATGCAGAAGCGCTCATTAGAGCAAGAAATTCAGAATTATGCATGAGGAAATAACTGGTCCCACAGTTATTTCCTCTCAACACCTTGGCTTGGCCTCATCCCTCCCTCAATAAATATATGGGATAAGAGCTAAATGTTGTCTCTTTTCCCCTGAAAAATACAATTACTCCATAATCCTGGACCAGAACGTTAATACCTAGCTTTACATCTGTCAGCACTTGGAGAAGCACATCCCAACCACCATGATAGTAGATCATATAATCCCTGCTGTTTTCTAGGTAAACTTCAGGTGACAAGTTCCTGCTTCATTTTTATTTTATGATGTATCTGATCATAAGCTTTCTTTCTGCTTGAATTCCCTCCAACTAAGTGCAGATTTATTTATTTAGTCTGCCCCCCCTTTTTTTTTCCTTTTTAAAAATCTTCCTCCACTCTGGCCTCACATTCAGCGGGGAGGCTTTCATATTGCAATAGAATATTTCTTTTATAGTCAGCCTTCTGTATCCATGGATTCAACTATCCAGGGCTTGAAAAAACATATCCGAGGATTCCAAGGGATGGATCTACAGTATTTAAAAGTGGTGTCAAACTGCATTATTTCTACAGTGTAGATGCACCCTTCATCACACTGGCTCCACCATTACTACTACTTTAGCTTATCAGAGGCCCGAAGGGCACCCTCATCACGTGCTATGGTTGCCTTGGGGTGGAGCTTATACATGGCCCGCAACCCTAGCACGTGACAAGGGCATCGTAGCTGTGCAGCACCGTATAGGTGGTGTAAGCAGCAATGACATCACAGCTGCACAGCTTCCAAACAGCGCTGCACAGCTGCGATGTCATAGAGGCACCCTATGTTGACTTTTACCTCTTTTCTCTTGTATGCTATCAGGCATTATTTTTCACCCATGATTAGAGCTTCATGAGGGAAACACAGGGATATGCTACCTGGCTTTGGCCCTTCTATTTGTGGAACTTAGAAAAGTGATTTTTTTTTTTTTTTTGGACTATAGCTCCCAGAATCTACCAGCCTGGAGTTTTAAACCAAAACAGACAAACACATAAACAACACTTTTCTGTTTCTGACCATATATCCTCACTGCCTTCCATGTATTTCAGGACACAGATTTGTAGCAGGAACCCTGCTGTACTCCCTGCATGATTTAGAATCATGGCATTTGAAATTATAAATTCTATTCTATTCTATTTCCCCCTTTCTTTCAAAATCAAAACAAAATGCAGCTAAAATGCAGCCATCATATTAAAACAAGTTTTAAAATCATTTTATTAAAATGGTATTAATGTCAACATTTTTAAAGCATTCAAACATACCAAAGAGGATATACATACAGCATACTCCATTACAAGACATTTCTACAGTAGTCAGTGAATAGCCAAAAGCTTGTCTAAATAAGAAAAAAGCTTCCACGATAAAAGAGCAGAGAGTGGGCCAGCCTTACTTTCTGCAGGACGGAGGTCTGTAGACCAAGAATAGTCACCACAAAGACCTTTTCACCAAACCTTTGATAGTGGTGGGGATGAGTAAAAGTCACTCACAAAAGATGAGGCAAGTTCATTAATTTGATTACATTTATGACAAGGTGTTCCTAGATTTACCTCAGTGATTCACTTTAAAGTGATAGCTGCTTCATGGTGATGGTCTGGAACCTAAATCTGCCATGTTAGCAGGGTATGCCTGTTATAAGGCAGGCACTCTTGTCCATGTTATAGTACAAAATGCACTCTTTTTTACTATTGTTGCAATGGTGAAATGCCATGACAAGCCACTGCCTTCAGGAGTGGAGGCACAAGCCAAAAAATGCTCTGCAGAATGCATGTGGTCCATGATCCCTCTCCCCTACATTTGTCTACCAATGTACACACATGAACAGAGTAATGTATTGGAGCTAGGGCTCACAGAGGTGGAGAGCCAGATCATCATTTAGATTCATTGGAATAATGACATCATCTGCAGCCATCACACTTTAGACTTCCCTCTTTTCTCTGGATTTTGTTGCAATCCTTCCATAGTGGTTGACTGGGGAATGGGAATAAGTTTTCTCACCAGCAATAGATTGTGAGCAATGCTAAGTACACTCAGCCCTCCATTTTTGCAGGGGATCCATTCTGGACCACCCTGTGAAAACTGAGACTTGCACATATTCAAGCTCCATAGGCTTCAGTGGGGTGCATGCCCATGAACAAGTACAGGGCACACTCCATGGAGGTGCGCTGCATTGAGAATAAAAGAGGTTGCCCCGCCATAAATGATCAAAAGCGCAGATCTCAAGTCCACGAGAAAGGAGGAGTGACTGTACTTTGTGGTGGTTTGGAATTCAGTGGGTTATTTAAGGAAGGATTTTAAATCATGATTACAGTTATAAAATAGTACATACCACATAACATCACCTCTGAACCATAATTCGTGCATTTCAAGTATAATTAGGGGCCCTTTTTCATTGCCAGAGAAACCCATCAATAGCTCCCAATCATGCAGCAGTCCTCAAGGAGTGGCTTAGGGAGCAGAGTATGTTTAACCTGGAGAAGAGAAGCTTAAGCCATGTTTGAATATTAGAAAGGATGTTATATTGAAGCAGGAACAACCTTGTTTTTGGCTGCTTAAGGGACTAGGACATGGAACAGTTGATACAAACTACAGGAAAAGAGATTCCACCTAAACATTACTGATGGTAAGAGCTGTTTAAATGCACTGTCTTTGAAAGTGGTGGAGTCTTCTTTGGAGATTTTTAAGCAGAGGGTGGATGACTATCTTTCACAAATGCTTTGATTTGTCTTCCTGTATGCCCAGAGATTGGACTGGATGGATCTTGTGATCTCTTTCAGCTCTATGACTTTTAAGATGTTTATACCAGTGCTTAATGTGGGATAACGAAAAGTTTCTGTTAATGGGAAATGACTGTTCCCCGAACAATTCAGGGACACTGGAGGCAAAGGGATGATTCCCTGACATTTAGGAAGCACGTCAGGTTTTCAAACACATGCACTTCCTAAACATTTTACCAGTGTTTTATTGGCGTTTTACCAGCAGTTACCCCACAGTAAGCACTGCTATGAAAATCTTATTTATGATACTAAATGTGAAATGTCATTGTTCTAACTATGTGTATGCATGTTATATGTCAATTTGTTTTATGTTGATATGTCAGGTCTTGTAGATTTGTATGTTTATGTCTTTTATAATGGAATAATAATTTTTTTCTTATAAAGAAATGTAATTGCTGGGGCAGTTGTGATATTGGCAGTCATGTGAAGTCACAGTCTTCTGTCCTGCTCTCCTTCACTATTCCCAAGGAACCTCACTCACATTACATCTATGTTGTTGTTGTTATTATTGTCAGTTATTTCTTTTCTTTCTTTCTTTTTTAATTTAAAGCATGTATCCAGAAATGTGGAACTGCATTTAAAAATTAAAAATTAAATAAAATAATAAAATGAAAGCCATACTGAGTAGGCCAGATTGTGAGGAGATGGCTCAAGGAGGGGATGGGAAGAAAGCACAATGACAGCAGCAACCAGACATATGATTGCAACGATGTGTGGTAACGGCTGTTCACAAAACAGTATGTTTACGATTTCATTAATTTGCATGATTGCAGTAAGAATGGAGCTTGTATGATAATATCCTAAGGCCCAGTACAGATGGCCCCAGAGTGCCATCACCGGGGCATAATTAGGGCTTGGGAGCGAGCACCATTTGCACCCTCCCCAGCCCTAGTGCATATGGATGACACCATCTTTACAGCATGCCATCCATACGTGCATGCCACAATGACATCATGGTGTGCGCTGCATTTAGGCAGCATGGCGTGTGCCTCATACCATCACGCCGCAGGAGGGAGCCTATGTTGCCCTTTTGCGGCGCAAGAAGGAGCTCCAAAATGGAGCTCCTCCTTGGCGCTTGCATCCTTGGCGCAGCCTTCACATGGGGAAGCCACGGCGGCAGCACCTTTCTCCCCTCGTGAGTGCCAGGGATGGTGGGGTGCAGCGGCGTTCAGGGTGTCTGCTGCACCCCACTTCAGGCCATAGAGAAGCGGCAGTTTGCCTCCATGGCCTGGAGAAGCAGCAGATTAGGGCCGCAAGGGCTGCCAGTGAGGCAGCCCTCCCCCCGGTCCAGTGCTTCTTTGGGCCCCTACAGACCACCCCTAAGATTCACAACTACTTTTCTTTTCTCATGCAATCTTAAGTCTTTACAGACCAAGAATTATATACTATCTAATGTGCTTCCTTTTGCCAATTAATTTGTGACTGTCGGTTGATCTGAGAAAAATGGGGGTTATGCTATGCACTGTTCCTGCTTGGTTTGCATGTGTGTTTGTGTGTCTGTTTGAATCAAGATATGGATCAACATAGCTGCTTGCTTTTTGGAATTGCCTTTGGGGACATCACTATGGGAACTGTGATGATGGCATTCCTTGCAAGATTCCCAGCAAGTCACAGCAGCTCTCTGGTCCCTTGGGAACAGATCAGTAGTCCATCAGTGGTGCAACATCTAACCTCCCTATCTCAATGTTCATAATGAGCTCTAGTGAAGTTCACACATTATACACATCATGTGTATGATGTTACATATATTCAACTCATGTTGTTCATCTATTGTCATAACTCAACTTGAGGAATCAGACTCAAAGAATTCAGACCGGAAGGGCTTCCCATTCCAGATAACTTCTTCCTTGAACTTGGGCACCTATAGGCAATTACAGCTAATGCAGATCTTCTGTAAGACGAGATACACTTCAGCCAGAGTAGATGGACACCAGGGAAACACCACCATTATTTACAGATCAATAGCAAAAGAAGCAAAATAATAGAAGAGCCAAAGAACTGGCAGATGTAATATTGGAACCACTGGCAATAATCTTTGAGAACTCATGGAGAACAGGAGAAGTCCCAGCAGACTGATGGGCAAACATTGTCCCCATCTTCAAAAAGGGGAAAAAAGATGATCCCAACAATTATCGTCCAGTTAGTCTGACATCAATTCCAGGAAAGATTCTAGAGCAGATCATTAAGCAGAGAGTCTGTGAACATTTAGAAGCTAATGCCATAATCACAAAAAGTCAACATGGGTTTCAGAGAAAGAAGTCATGCCAAACAAACCTGATCTCTTTTTTTGATAAAATTACCAGCTTGATAGATGAAGGGAATGCTGTGGATATAGTATATCTTTCAGTAAGGCCTTTGACAAAGTTCTCCATGACATTGTTGCAAATAAGCTTGCAAAATGTGGGATAGACAAGTTAACTGTTACATGGATTTGTAATTGGTTGAGTGGCCGAACTCAAAGGGTGCTCAACAATGGCTCCTTTTCATCCTGGAGAGAAGTGACAAGTGGGGTCCCACAGGGCTCTGTCATGGGCCCAGTGCTATTCAACATCTTTATTAATGATTTGAATGACAGAATTGGTGGCATACTTATCAAATTTGCAGATGGCACTAAACTAGGACAAGTAGCTAATACCCCAGAGGACAGGATCAAAATTCAAAATGACCTGAATAGACTAGAAAGCTGGGCCAATGCTAACAAAATGAAATTCAACGCAAAGAAATGTAAGGTACTCCACTTAGGGGGGAAAAATGAAATGTACAGACATAAAATGGGGGACACCTGGCAGAATGAAACTATGTGTGAAAGGGATCTAGGAGTCCAAGTAGACCATAAGTTGAACATGAGTCAACAGTGCGATGCGGCAGCTAAAAAGGCCAATGCAATTTTAGGCTGCATCTATAGAAGTATAGTGTCTAGATCAAGGGAAGTAATAGTGCTACTCTATTCTGCTTTAGTCAGCCCCCACCTGGAATACTGTGTCCAGTTCTGGGCACCACAATTCAAAAAAGTTGTGGAGAAACTGGAATGTGTCCAAAGGAGTGCGACTAAGATGGTGAAGGGTCTAGAAACCATGCCCTATGAGGAACGACTTAGGGAACTGGGAATGTTTAGCCTGGAGAAGAGAAGGTTAAGAGGTGATATGATAGCCCTGATTAAATATTTGAAGGGATGTCACATTGAGGAGGGAGCAAGCTTGTTTTCTGCTGCTCCAGAGAACAGGACCCGGAACAATGGATGCAAGCTCCAGGAAAAGAGATTCCACCTCAACATTAGGAGGAACTTCCTGACAGTAAGGGGTGTTCGACAGTGGGTGGTGGAGTCTCCTTCCTTAGAAGTCTTTAAGCAGAGGCTGGATGGCCATCTGTCGGAGATGCTTTGATTTGAAGTTCCTGCATGGCAGGGGGTTGGACTGGATGGCCCTTGTGGTCTCTTCCAACTCTATGATTCTATGGCCTGATTTAGATTGACACAAAGAGCTGCGTTAAGGGCTCTTTGTGCCACCTTTAGGCTTAGGGAGGGAACAGTTTTTACACCCTCTCTAGCCCTAAAACGTATGGGCGCCACCATTTTAGAAACGCTGCACACGTAATGATGCTTTTGCGCCATGGGAGGGTGCTAATTGTGCCCTTTCCATGGTGCAAAAAAGGAGCTCCAAATGGAGCTCCTTTTGGGGGGTGGATCTTTGCCACGGCTTTTAAACAGCCGCGGGAAAGACCCTGGTAGAAAGGGGCCATGGCAGTGGCCCCTTTCTCCCCTCAGCCCTGCCTCCAGAAGCAGTTGGAGGCCGCAGAGGCTGCCGGTGTGGCAGCCTTGGCCTCATCTCGCTGCTTCTTGAGGCGATCGTGGACTGCCCCTTTTGGGCAGTCTAGATCACCCTAATGATTGATTCCATGAAAGACTCTTGCAAAAACTTAAATAGGAAAAATGCAAGCAATTAGCCAGCCGGCATGCCAAAGTGAAGAAGATAAACATCTCCCATTGGCTAAGTGGCATTCAACAAACCAGTGTATGCTCTTGTGTGTTCTCAGATTACTTGGATTCCTGGCCCCTAGACCATCTTTACATTGTGTGTTTCTTTTTGGTTCTGTTCATTGTGAGAGCCTACTTACAGTTCTTGATCTTGGAACATGTGTGTGGCATCACTGCTATGCCTCCCCTGATTTTCGATAACCTTCTAGACCACACATGTATGATCTGAACTGTTCTTACTATGCTGTGCTTGCCTCACCCAACTAGTGTCTTACTACCCTGGCTCTTGCTTCTTTTACATGTAGGGCACATAACACTTGTATAGTTAAAGTGTATTCATCCATGTTATACTGTCCATGCATTCACCCTTATATACACTCAATCATTTCTTTGTGAGAATCTAGCCTTATTTAGGCATTAAAAAAAAAGGGTGTGTGTAAGTCAACACATGAATGAGAGTGCTAGCCTTGCCTCTCTCCCACATTGTTGCTTTGCTTTCTTTAAAAGTGATATTTCTGAACAGGAGAGGTTGTTCTATGTATGGAGGTCCCCATATGAATCAGAACCTCAGATAATCCAAGTTCTGGATTGTGCAGAGATCTTCCACATGTAGAAGAATTTATCCTCTTCAAGATTTCCATATTTCACATGGTCTAAATAACAACAAAGGGATAGGGCTGGTGTGCTCTCTTCCTTATGTTCTGATTTACCATAACTCATTACTGAATACATGACCAGGGCTTCACTCTCTTATTCATCTGCACTAAGCCAATTTAAGACCAACTTCATTGAACAGAGAAGCAATGTTTATGCTTGGCATTTTCTAAACCAAACATAAACAACTAACTTGCAAGAATTTCTTTTATAAAATGACACAAGGAAGAAAATGAATCTAGAGTGTAGTATACAGTGATTGCCACATAGTGATTGCTGTTCTTCCTTGAACTTTGAACATAGAGTCATAGTCACACCACAACAGTTACTGAATTGGAATGAGAGCAAACAAAAAACCCTGTGCAGGAATTTGTCTCACAAGCCCCTTTCCTTAATGTTTTTGAATGCCCAGCTCCTTTAAGAGATTTTCCCACACTTAGCATGAGGATCTCAAAGAGAGTTGTGAGTACAGCTTAACATGCTTACAATCTTACCCATAACCAGGAAGCCTGATAAGGCAGGTTTCCTATATGCAGGAAGCTCCATCAGTCCATCCAGCCAGATGTTTGAATGCCTTTAACATCTTACATGTGAAGCTTTTACAGGACAAAGAATTTCCATTCCATAGTGATTTCATAATCTGCAATGTAAGGACTGACCCATGGCATTTTGCTTTCTGTGGCAGTACAGATCTCCACACCCCCATTAGTACTCATGGAAAAGTTATTTTAATACCCACAAAGCAGAAAATCTCACAAATCAGTAAAAATAATATGTTAAATAGCTAACAAATTCACACACATTTTAAAAAAATAACAAAAAATATAACAAAACAACAACAACACAAAGCCACAAATCAATTGCAAAATTATTACATTGGTAGGGTAATGATAGGCCCTGCCTTGTTAAAAACACCCAAAGTACCAGATAGGCAACACTTCAGTAGATATGCATATCTGCCAAATGTCCAAATTTGGCAGGGACAGTCCCTATTAATCTCCTTTTTCAGATTCTTTTAAAATGTCCCAGTTTCTCTCTCTTTCTTCGATGTTTCCCCCTTTGCACTCTGCTTATTTCAGTTGCTGCAAACTGAAGGACAGTACAGAGTGGCACTTTGTGCTGGCCTGACTGCAGACTAGGGTTTCACAAGGGCATTATTTGTGCATGGTGCACAAATAGTGTCACACACAAGGAGCATCATAAGGCTGTATCATGGCCCTTATGGTGCTCCTGTAGCACCGGACATAGGAGTCGCAATACATGGCTCCTTTTCCAGCAGGTTGGGGGCATGGCGTCCGGTTGCTGCATCCCCAACCCTGTGCATCAATGAGCTTCTTGGCCACAAATGTCCCAGTTTTCATCTGTGAAATGTTGGTGGATATAGGTACATATCTTATTGTTTGGTCAACAAATCATGTATACCATCTTGAAATAGTTCTCTGGGACTGCAGGAAACTCTATCTATCTCCCTTTATCTGTCTCTCTTTATATGGACTGTTTTGACAAGGTTAATCATGCTAAAATAGACTGATGGCTTGTTCAATATAGGCTGGATCTAATATCGATAAGTTTGAGTTTGATTCCTTGTTTGCAACTGCTAATCCATCATGGGGTCTCTGAAATCAATATGATCTGACTCAAACACCTACAGTGGATCAATTCAAGTGGTGATATATGGCATGTAACCACCAATCAATGCAAATAATCAGCCTAAAAGGACAGGGAAGGAGAAGTGTCATAGACAGCAATAGTTGGTCTTGCAACATTTAAAGGAGTGTGAACAAATACTCTAAATCAACTGTCAGGTATCTAACAATAATAATCCACTTTTCCTCAAAGGGATCAAAGCGGATTACAACAGTAAAAGAACATAGAATTTAAAAAATACAATTAAGAGCCCCAAAGCCACTAGCCCTCCCCCTAAATCTTAAAAAAATCACTCAACCTCTAAAAAGCTATTAAACCATAAGAAAATTTAAAAACATTCCAGTACAAATGCAATAAAAAGTTTTTATGAGATATGGGTAAGATATAGATTTATAGAGTTGGAAGAGATCTCAAGAACTATCAATTTCCCTGTAAAAATATCCCACTTTGTAGGGCCCCCTTGTACCATAAAGAGGCATTAGATATTTTGACTCTGTAGGAACAGAAATCAAAGAAAATTTCCTTTAGTAGCAGGAAACCATTGCTGAGAGGGATGGCACTGTGGCCTCTAGACTGCCCATTCAGGGCACTGTGTGGCTTTTTTCTGTGTGGCTGCTCTCTGAGCAGCAGCGCTCCTCCCCCCCTCCACCAAAAGAGATCTTCAGATTTTGGTGAGGCTGCTCAGAAAGCAGCCACATCAGACCCTGAAGGCATGCATCCCACCTAGGAAGGCCTTCAGAATCTGGCAGAGCTCCTCAGAGAGCAGTGACATTGGACCTTGAAGGCATGCCCCCCCCCCAAAGCCTTTAGAGTCTGGGTGTCTGATTTTTTTAGCAGATGAAGCAGACACTGAAGGGACCAGCCGCCTAGCAGTCACCAATACTGACTGGGTGGCACTGTGGTCTCTGGAGGGCCTGTATAGGGTCTGGAGTGATTACTGGGCAAGCAGGAAAGGGAGGTGACATCCTTTTTGGATCCCCTGGAGCAATGCCAGTTCCTCAGGTGTACTGCTCCATTGAGTGACAGCTCCCTCTGGGATATAACCAAGTGTAATCCACACAACCCTCGTGACACCATTAGTGTTGTCCTGTCTGGATGGTGCAGTGCCAAGCCAGGATTGGCTAGTCCAGACATCATTCTGGCAGTACCGGACTGATTCCAGCCCAAAGGGGCCTTAATCCCATCTAAAAACATTGGTGATAGCCAGCAGACAAGACAGCTCCAAGAGGTCCTTGCCTGTTGCTACATCTGCTCTAAAAATCCCTGCCACAATGTGTGAAATTGGAAAGGGGCGCCTGGCCTTACAAGTTGCAACAGTGGTCTTCAGAGCAGATGTGACAGTGGTGCTAGGTAAGTGACACACACTGGCAGCAGAACAGAGATCTGGCAGGTGGCAGGCATGTTAACACCTGCTCATCACTGCAGCAGCCCATGAACTGACCCAGCTGGAAACCGTGGGTTTGGCCTATAGTATCCTGACCATCTGTTCATGCCCATGGGCAGGGGATAAGAAATTTAGGGCCCAGGCAGACAGGCCAAAATAAAGCTGCTTCAGGTCACATTAGATATGCTGTTTAAATGACACACACATCTTAAGAGGCCAGAAACTGTGTCAAAGCTATGCTCCAGTCCTTAGGACTGCAGCGTGGCTTAGGTGCAGCTTCCGGTCTCTTAGGATGCATGCATCATTTTAAAAGCATACCTCCAAAGTGACCCAAAGCAGCTTTATTTTGGCCGGTCTGTTCAGGCCCTTAGTCTGCATTCATTTAGCTACTGGCTTCTATGTTAAAATGTTCCCTACAATTCCTCAATTATGTTGGATACCCTCTAACATCTTACCTGTCAGCTAGTAGGGAAGAGATGCTTTCTATCTGATACACTTTGAAGTTATGATCCTACAGAATACAGGACCAAAGTGAAAACACGGAATATGTTAGCAAGGGCAGAATTCACTTTTCTGCCAATATCAGATTTATAAAAACAAGGAGTTCATGGATAGAACTGTGCAGGAGGCATACTTCAACCTGAAATGGTGGCCCCGCTGTTCAGTCCAGAAGTGCATTTCTATAATTTTCTTTCCATATGATTGCAAAGGCTGCAGGCACCTCCTACTGAAACATCAGAAAACCAAGATTTTCAGTGATTGTGGGGAGGGCAAGCATTATGTCAAATGAGGCAAATTCTTCATATAACAGATTTTCCATGTCATGGACAGGGGTCAAATTGTTAGTTATATGTTTATTATTTTTACATAAAAAGAATGGAGTTTTCTACCTTTGGTTACAAAATAACACTTCTGGCCTGAGCTATGAGTCACACTGATTTGTTGGCAAAGAAGGACACTACTTTTTCCTGCCTGTTCTGTATTAGGAAGCAAAGCATCTTGTGCTAGCCTTGCTTGTGAATAGGGAGGGCTCCCAAGATCTTTGCCTTGCCCATGATCAGCAAACTAGCAAAAATGATGAATAAGTTTGGGGACCGGGGGGGGGGGGGGGGAGGGAGAGAGAGAGAGAGACACAGACAATGCTATAAAACTTCAAACATTTGTCTTCATTATTTGCCGGCACTCCAACTTTTTGGCATTCTTTTGCACTACTTACAGTTCCTCATTTCTGGAGCAAATGGGTATATTCTCCCACATCGTAGTATTTGCTTCCTAATGTCAAGAACACTGGGGTTTGAACCAGACTATAGACTGGACCTTAATCTAGCAACCTCTCTTCAGAATTTCAGGGGAAAATACTTTTTTTATTATTATTATTACAAGGCTAGTGGCTGTGTTGGCTAAGGGATTCTGAGCCTTGCTACCCACCCAAAAAGGAACTTTCCCATTTTGTGGTTGACTGATTGATAATGACAATTACATTCATTTATTCTAAACCTGCTAGCTTCCATTTTGTAAAACAATTAAATTGACCCCAAGAATCAGATTGTGAGCTAATTATGCATGTTTCTTTAAGATGGAATTTTGAATGTACAACAGAATGGTGGAACCAGAAAGAGACAGCTTGTTGGACTCTAGACAGTAGTGGCTCATTGTATGCAAGCCTTTCAAAGTGACAGTTGTCATAGGAGTATTCTTTTCTTTTATTCTCCCTACTTTGCTCATATGAAGCAACCAAGGTAATGTTGCAAACTTTCTCCCCTATAATGTATTTTAATGGAGTGCTAGTTGCTGATTGAAGGAGCCTTTTAACTATAGTTTTGTGAGACCGTTTTTGAGAGAATTTAATCAGGTAATCAAGGCAGATCATTTATATATTTGTGTCAATTTACTTCTGCACTTAGGTGTTCATCAGAGGTCTTCCAAATGAAAACCATCTTCATGCTAGTTTCTTTCATGCTCTAGCCACATATTCTCATCTATTGAATACTAGACAAAATCACTACTGATCTTTGAAAAGGGTTGGTGTCTGTAAAAATTCTTAGGTGCATGAAAGAACTGGGTACTTTTCCTTCAGAACATTGGAACCTTTTTCTGTGTCCTCACAGCAGCTCCTTACCTCTCAGGCAAAAAGTAAAAATGTTACTTTTTGGGAACCCCTTGCTGACAAGTATCTTGGGAACTGTTGTCCACAAACATAATTTTTCCATTTTCTGCCTTTACAAAAATTGCAAGTTGCATGAGCAAATTAGTTTTCAGGATGTTGAGAGTAGTTTTTAGATAAAGATACATTTTGGATGAAACAAGTGACAAACTGCTAATTGGTTGTTCTCTTGGGTTTTGTGTTTAAATGTATAATCATGTTAGGTTAGTGGAAGATAGCCACAATATTTAGAAAATGAAATTTCACTAAAGTACTCCATAGATATACTTGTTTAGTTAAGAAAATATTTACCTGCCTTATGAAAGCTTAATTTTTGGTTACATATTACATATATGTATACAGATTGGTGTAGTGGTTTGAGTGTTGGACTATGACTCTGGAAACCAGCGTTTGATTCCCAGCTTGCTCATGAAACTCACTGGGTAACCTTGGGCCTGCCATACTCTCTTAGTTACAGAGGAAGGTAATGGCAAACTTCCACATAACAAATATTGTTGTTGTTGCTGTTGTTTACAGTAGGACCTTGTTATCTGCTGGGGTTTGCTTCCAGGACCCTCCGTGGACAACAAAATCCATGTATGCTCAAGTCCTATTAAATATAATGGCACAACAAAATGGTGTCCCATATATAAAATGGAAAATCAAGGTTTGCTATTTGGAATTTATACTTTTTGGGAATATTTTCAAACTACGTATGCTCAATGGATAAAAAATCAGTGGATAAGGAGGGCCAACTGTATTTATATAGTGACATAACTTTTGAACAGCACTTTACATAACCATCAAAAACAAAATAAAACCTGCCTATGACATAAATTCTAAAATCACAAAGCACAAAATTTTAAAATAAACACTTTATCCATTAAAATAGCTCTAAAATTATAAATTATGGAAAAGCAATACAAACTTAATCTGGACTGTCCAAGATATCAGGCTGTCATCTGAAATGCTTCCATAAACAAAAACATTTTTAATTTGGACTTGAAATTGATTAAGAAGAAATAGTCCATAAATGTTTGGGGAGGAGATTCCAGGAATGAGGAGCAGCAAGGGAGAAAGGGTGAATCTGAGCCGGAGAAGAAGAGACCTTTGGCTGGGTCAAGAGCCCCGAGCCCCTTGAGTGCAGAGCATGGACAGAATGATAAGAGGAAATAAGAACTGACAAATAAGGAGGGGCCAAACCACATAGGGCTTGGAAAGTTAGAAAAAGAAGCTTAGAACGAATCCTGAAAGGAAGTGGGAGCTGATGAAGAGATGTTAGCAAGGCACACCTTGTTGGTTATGATGGCAAACTGAAAAGATGATCCTGGCAGCAGAATGTTTAATGAGACCAAAGGACCAAGGTGGGACAGAGGAAGTCCTGTCAACAGAAGGTTTCAGTAGTCAAGGTGGGAAATAATCAGGGCATGAAACAAGGTCTTAGTAATAGATACTGACAGAAAAGGTCTATTTTCAGCTAAATTGTAAAGAAAAAAATTGACAAGACTAGGCTGTGGCCTGGATCTGAGAAATAAATGACAGGGAAGAATCAAAAGCAAAGCCAAGGCTACATGCTGTGTTCACAGGATGAAATCTTGATAAGAAATCCCTATTATAGGGTCACCTTAGGGTCTTCATAAGTAAGAAATTATTTGAAGGCACACAACAACAAATGTTTTGTGACTTAGATTATCACATGTACCTTATGCTGTCTTTTTCCCATTTAACTGTCAAAGATGGGTTTTATTGCACTGCCCCAGGGCTGGGTATATGCAGCCTGTATGCAGCCCTAGGCTTCTTCCACAGGATGGGAAAATACAGCTTACATATGGGCTGCATGATCCCAGCCCTGGGAGAATGTGATAAGACCCATCTTTAACAGCTAAACATGTGTCTGTCCTATTGGGAAAAAGATGAGATAAGGTGTGTGTGATAATCTCGTTAACGTGAAGTTGGTAGATGAGCTCATGTCATTGAGCTGTTAGCTCTGAACATGTTTTTATTTTAAAGTTAATTTTTAAAAAGTGCTCAGAGCTGGATACTCAAAGATGCGGACCTACAAAACAAAATACAATGTAGCCTGAGACTGAGACAATGACCAGTTGGTCATTTTTGCTAATGTAATGATCTGTTATGCTGCCACAAGACACTTTTTCAAGCACTGTGTTTCAGCAGAAGTGGGATGGCAGTATGGTGTTGTCCAGGAAAGCAGACAGCAGCTGATAGCAACCAAAACAACTGAGATAATGGTGAAGGAAAAGAGCAACAAAACATAGCATCTGAAACAATTCAAGTCCTGAGTATCAGACAACAAGAAGTAGAGCAAGCAATGAGTTGCAAAAGGTAATTTTCAGGGTTAGTTTTTTTGTATGGCTTTCAAGCTATGTGGTCATGTTCTAGAAGAGTTCCTTTCTTTCGTCAGCAACTGTGGCTGGCATCTTCAGAAAAGATTCTCTGAAGATGCCAGCCACATATGCTGGCGAAACATTAGAAAGGAACTCTTCCAGAACATGACCACATAACCCGAAAGCCCTACAAAAAACTATGGATGCTGGCCATGAAAGCCTTCAACTCCACAATTTTCAGTTTTTTTAAAAAACCCTGAAAATTACAGCTACAAATACCACAACACCTGACACATTTCTGTGGTATAGTACAACTACTCAATAACCCCTTGACACACAAATAAAACCAAAATGGCGGGATCTTATTGGTGTTGTCAGGTGTAAGTTTTCTTACACAAACAGTTGAATTTTTTTGGCCATCGGCCTACAGAATTGTAAATGAGCTCTCTTTCTACACAAAAGTTGGAATAATAAAACCACGTAAGGGAAAGGCAAGGAGGTGAAGCACTCTGTCACAACTCCATTAATATCATCTTTACCTTTCTGAGACTGTTCTGTTTTATGACAAGAGTGAGCAACCCACACAGTCTTTGCTCCCCATTTTTCACCACCCCCGCATCACCTCAAGCCAAAGTATAGAATCCTGTTGTTGTTGTCATACACATATGTAAATTCACTCACACATGTGGTTGTACTTTTTTTTTTTTTTTGCCATTATGCAATGGACATATTCAGCTCATAATTGCAGAAACAAAGATGCAGAAGTGTAACTATTTCACATGGGCCTAAATCCCATTCTGACTCCTGACTAGAGTAGAACCATTGAATCAATTGGATTTACCTACATATTGGCTCAACATACAAAAGCTGATTAAGAGGGCTGACTGTAGTTGGGACTAACCCATGCATGCCATTAGATTGTGCTTAATTATTCATCAGGTACATTCAGCATATAACTCAATTCACTGGGATTGCAGAACAGTTTCTTCACATTCCTAATTGCACAATAGATTGGAATAATGAGCAGATATTTTGGCAGATGGGTATGGTTCATCCAGACTGGAGAAAGGCCTTGCTGTGGATGAAACTCTGGTATTTTTAGGTCATGACAGGAGCAGGAACAACTAATAGAAAATATTACATGATGAAATGCAGAAACAGAATAGCCAAAGGGTGGTAGATTGAGACAATGCAGTTCTTCTAACCCCCAGTGTCATCTACTACTGTTGCTATAAAGGGATACCTAGAGCACTATTATAGGGATTAATATACTGTTTTAGAAATGAACAAAGAACCCCTTTCTTGTATTACTCAAGGTTGTACTGCCTGGTATTCACTCAAGGTGGCTTAAGAATAATTAAAATCACAATAGTAAAATATACAGCAGCAGTAAAAACAGAGACAGTTGTGGCAGATAAAGCAGAGTCTACAAGGAAATCAGTTCAGCTATATTAAAAAAAGGCATGCAGATTTTTTAAAAAAATGTCTTTTTTATGCTGATGGGAAGCAATTGGAGAAGGGACCATCTAAACCTTCTGTGGGCATGTTTTTTGTAATCACAGTACTGGTAGAACCATAGAGAAATACACTCTTTTTTCTTATCCAAGGAATCACAGATGAGACACAAAGCAGGGTTCCCATCATTTTATTTGAACAGAGTAGATAATGCAATGGCCCCATATGCATCATCAAAGATGATGACAGAGCAGGATGATTTGCATAGAATTTGAATGGTCTAATTTACTTATATAGATACAAATTAGGGGTGGGGATTTAATAAAAAATCAAAAATATCAGTAGTGGAGAGGAGCACAGCACTCTATGGTAAAATGCCCCATATGTAAATTAGTAGTATTTCCAGTTAGAAGGACCAGGTATCACAGAGAAAGAGATCTTTCAACCTATGGTGGTTCCTCATCTGGGCCATGGAGGATTGTCAGCAAGTCTCATCCCCTTTAAAGGCCCTCTGTCCTCTCCTGAGAACCACCTCTCAGACTATCAGAATGGATACCCTGCCAGCCAGGTCACTTATTGGAGATAGTGGAGATTCCTTTCATGGCTTTGCTCCTATCCCTCTTCCCTATGCAGAGAAGGGCTAACCAAGGGCATGAGAAAGTTTCCCTCCTTTCTCTTCCTCATGTAGAGAAGAAGGGGAGAGAAGCAAAGATCAAGTTGGTGCTTCATTTGGATCTCCAAATGGGTTGGGGGCATGGCTATGCCCTTCTGATGTCACCAGTGCCCATAGGGCTGTGTGGGTGGGTACACAAATCCAACCCTCACCTGTATTGTGCTTTAAAATGTTGTATGTTGCCTTGGATCCCATGTTGGGAGAAAGGTACAACAATAAATAAAAAATGTGCTTAGCTTATCAGGGTTTCAGGTAAGGGAAAAGCCCTCTGCTTGAACTGCTGAACTGAATCTCCTGATGCAGGTTCAGTCTTCAGAGGCTTAATCCATGACAGGTAGCAGAATTTGTCCAGAGCATTCATTTATCCATTGCACTCTTGTGTAGCACAACTGGATATCTTCTGTCCAAACCTCTGGGCTTCTGTGCAACACATTGGCAGGTTTGCTAAATTCAGAAGCTAAAACTGCTCAAAGGCACTTTAGATATGTGTGCACTGTTAAGTACAAAAATGTGCTTGCCAGGGCTTGGCAGACTCATCCTGTGAGGAGATCCCTGTAGACTCATGCTTTGAGTGAATAAACCTAGTCTGTACAGGAAGGGAAGAGAAGGGGAACAAAGTACATTTGACTCTTCATGTTTCCTTTTGTATTTAACCATTTTGAATGAAGGCTTTCCCCATGAGAGTTTAGAAGTACAGGATCCTTCCTTCCAAACTCCCCACTCCCTTGTCGCTAAATACACTGTAAAACAAGGATGCCATCCATAAAACGTTTATAAGAGATTTTATGATTTTATGGCTGAATTCGCAACTTCTTAAAAGAGTGATTTTCTCTACCTATGATATATGAAGCAGGGGTGGGGGGAGAGAAAGAAGTATTCAGCTTATTATACATTGCCTGGGTTTTTGCTGTTAACTGTTTCGTGCTTTGTATTGTTTTAAAGCTACTTTTCAGGAAGTTAAAAAAAAAGGCTTATTTCCTCACACCAAGTACTATAGATGAGCAAAACTGAAAACAAGCCAACAGAGACGAAGGAAACCCATACAGAACAGCTGTAAACCAGACAGATAGGTGTGACAGCCAGAGTAAGGATTGATTTTAATGTTGTTTACTTAATTTTGTATTGCACACTAATTGATGTATTGCACATTGTATTAAATGTTTTATTGTTTTAACTTGTTGGAATCCCGTCTTGATCTGCAGGGAGAGGCGGGAAATACAAAATTATTATTATTATTATTATTATTATTATTATTATTATTATATTTAAGCATATTTAAGAGAGATACAGGAATGAACAAAGTGCCTGGGGAGGGTGCCTTAAGGACAGGGTTACCTACATGCTGCAAGTTACTGGTGAGGACTTGTGAAGCTGTGGAAGTTCCAGCTCATAAATGTTCACTCTCCACTACTGGAGCAACACAAGCCCAGGTTTTATAACCCTTCCATGCTTCTGACTACTATCTTTACCTTGTGCCTAACACTATACCAACTCTTTGGCTTTCTTCACTACATTTGTTCTTCTCAGCAAACTATTACCAACCTCTTTCCACACAGGAGTACACAACTAAAACATTCCTCAAAGATGGCCACACAAAGAAGTAGAATCTACCACCCTCCAAGTCAGTCTGTTGTATAGTCAAATAGCTCTTACAGTAAAGTTCTTCCTATTTAAGTGGAATCTCTTTTCTTCTCATCTGAATCCATTCATGTTGTAGTCTTTGGAGGAGCAGAAAGCAAGCTCACTTCATCTTCTGCATAGCATCCCTTCAGATATTTAAAAATGGCTATCATGTCACCCCCTTAATCTTCTCTTCTCAAGGCTAAACATATCCTGCTCCATAAGCCATCTGTCATAAAGCTTGGTTTCCAGAACTTGTCTCAATTTGGTCACCTGCCTCTGGAAATATTGTAGCTTGTCAACATACTTTTTGAACTCTGGGCTTGGACACACTGGCACTTTGTGCCAGACTGGGACCAAATTAGGGTTGTGTGGGGGTTTACATGCTCAGAAACCCTACCACGCACCCATGCACCATCTTGGCGCACAGACAGGGCATGCCACTCATGCTTCATGGCCCTTATGGCACCCCCTGTAGTGCTGGGAAAAGAAGCCACTTTTAGGGTCTTCTTTTCCCAGTGGGTTGGGAATGTGGCATGCGGCTGCCATGTCCCCAGCCCAGACTATTCAGGGGCAGCATAGAGCTGTCCCCGAATGGGCTGTTTATACAGCCCCTATGATGCCCAAAATTGGATACACCATTCCAGGTGAGACCTGACCAAAGCAGAATAGAGTGGCACAACTATTGATATGGACAATATATATATCGTTCGTGTTGTTTTTTTACCAGGCTTCTCACTTTTTACTCATGTTTAGTTGTGC
Source organism: Urosaurus nigricauda (assembly GCA_034509955.1). Taxonomy (NCBI): domain Eukaryota; kingdom Metazoa; phylum Chordata; class Lepidosauria; order Squamata; family Phrynosomatidae; genus Urosaurus; species Urosaurus nigricauda. Next base: position 249,113,082 of record JAOEGL010000003.1, read on the forward strand.
TCTATAAAAACCCTAGATCTTTTTAATGTATTTTTATTTCAAGCCAGGTCAATCCTATATTTGTGCATTTTATTTTTCTTAACTAGATGTAACACCCTGAGTCATTTCTCTTCAAAATGAAGAGGAACCATGAGTAAACATCATTTGGGGTCAATGTCTTAGGAGTTTATCATACAACAGGAATTGGAAGTATAATCCAATGGCAATCTGAATGCAATCATGGGGTTTCATGTTACCGGTATTGCGTGAAAGCTGATCACACACATTTTCGGGCAATGGGAAGTCCTTCTGAACGCAATTGTGGGGTTTCACGTTATTGCATGAGAAACTATCATACATAATTTCGGGCACTGAGAGGCAATACACAATCACGTAAATTTGCTGAAGTAGCGAATTCACTCAATTCCGAACTGGTCCCATTTATATTTCTTTCGAAAATGAGAGTAATTCCTCCCATATGATAATGTCCTCAGCCAGTTACAAATCCATCTAGTAGCTCTGTTCACCTCGCAGGTTAGCAGTTTTCCTGAAAGAATATCATGGGAGAGCTTATCAAAAGCCTTACTGAAATAAATATATACATCCACAGCACTTCACTGATCTATCTAGCTTGTAACTTGAGAGACAGAAAGAGAGAGAAGCCTTCCCAGATTTTATCTAAATCTCTGTTTGAAACTTTCCATTCTGAACAGGCCTTATTGCCTATGACAAACTGACTAGCCCTCTGCCATAACCTAAGTCTTGATGCTGCAGGTTGAATTGAGACTTGAACCAAAGAGAAAGAGGACAATGGCAACCATTCAGTAATATGGAGATAGGTAGAAAATGAATTTGAAGAAAGCACAGAGAGATGAGAGGAAAACCTATTCCTGGAGCCTGCCAAAACCACCAACTGGAAAGAAAGTCTGGCCTTCCTTCCACAGTCCATCCTCTTCATTACCTATCCTAAGTTTTGTTTCTTAATCTTACTAAAGAGATTGATGTGGAATGTGGATAAAGGTTTATGTACATAGATGCAATAAGATATAATGATTTAATAAGCCTTAAGAGTCAAAATACACTTCATCATGGTTCCATCCTGGGATTTATGGTTTTTGGCTCATCAAGTGAAAAATTCTGGAGGATGCAGCCATAGCAGCTGATATAGTACATATAACTCTGCAGTGTGAAAGACATTGTGACAGTGTAAGAACACCTCAGATTTGCTATGATGCACAACAATCTCTACAGGCCTTAATGAGCTTAGCAACATCACTTCTCTTCTTCCATGTTTTTTGCTATTATCAGGTGATATGTGGCTAAAGATGCAACTGACATTTAAAACGGCATGGATTTGACACAACACAGATCAGAGATGAAGTACCACCAAACATGGCCCAATTATATATCTCCCAATTGTCCAACCAACATTTCCTACAACCTGGTGAATAAACTGATACACTGAAGATACTTATGCCTTACCTTGTTGTTAACTGCCTTTGAGTCAACCTTGACTCCTGGCAATTCTGTAAATGAGACATCTCCAAGCCCTCCTATCCTCCTTTGTTCTGCTTAGGTCCTGTAAAATCATACCTGTAACCTCTCTAATTGAGTCCATCCATCCATCTAGCTTGTGGTCTTCCTCTCTTTACTACCCTCCACCTTTCCTAGCATTACTATCTTTTCTAATGAATCATGCTTTCTCATGATGTGGCCAAAGGGCAACGGTCTCAGTTTGGTCATCTTAGCTTCCAGGGAGATTTCATGCTTACCCTGTTCAAGGTCCCCTTTGTTTATCTTTTTGGCTGTCCATGGTATCCTCAGCACCCTTCTCTAGCACCGCATCTCAAATGAGTTGATTTTCTTCCTGTCTGCTTTCTTCACTGTCTAGCTTTTGCATCCATACATGGTGATGGGGAATACAATGGTGTGCATGATTATGACGTTAGTGACGTTAGTGCTCAGTGCCCTGCTGTATGGCTGGAATCCTGTTTGTTGATCCCAGCTAGAATACACCCATTCAATATATTGTTGAATGGTGAGTCAACACATAGGTAAATCTAATTGAGTTAATGGCTTTACTCTAGTTCAGACTCACAGAAGCATTTAGCCCCATGTAAAATGGTTACATTTGAGGAACTCTGTTTAGACATCCATGAATTAAATATGTCCATTGCACAGTGGCCAAAAAGAATACAGTTACATGTGTAAGGGTACTTACCCATGTGTATGACATCAACAGAGTTCCATCCTTGGTCTTGTGGTAATGGGGTGTGCAAAACAATGGCTGTGTGTGTTGCCCATTTCTGCCATACAGCAACAGAACAGCCTGATCCTCAGAATGTAAACATGATATTAATGGAGTTGTGATAGAGTGTTTAGCAGACCTGCCTGTCTTTTCCTTAAGTGGTTTTACATTCCCAGTCTTTGTGTTCAGCCCAAGCTCATTTACAATTAGTTCTGTAGGCTGATGACAGGAAGTGGAATATTGTTTCCACGATGAAGGCAACATATGACTCATGCACACTAGACAAATATGAGTGGCGGGGCAAGGGGGGGGATGCTGACCTCTGGCCTTGCTTGTCTCAAATGATATGCCAGAAACCTTCTTATTAAACAAGTCTATTTAGAATTAAATGAAATATACATAGCCCAAAAAGGCATGAAAGCCATTTCCATTATGTAGTGCAAGAAGGCATCAGCTTCAATTTTATTTCCTGACAATCCATGTCAGATGTAATAGAATATGCTGCCTCAATTAAAAACCATAGACAAGCCCCACTGCAATCTTTTGTAGATTTGCTCTTTTTAATATATGGCTTCTGGTTCAATAGGAAGGTACAGTTGGTCCTCTGTATCCATGGATTTTTTATCCATAGATTCAACCACCCATGGTTTGAATATATATATATATATATATATGTGTGTGTGTGTGTGTGTGTGTGTATGTGTATGTATTCCAAAAGCAAGCCTTGATTTTGCCATTTTAATGTGATGACATTTTACATGACTATGCAATTTAATGGGTCCTGAGCATCTATGGATTTTGGGTGCTGTAACCAAACTCCAGCAGATACCAAGGACCCACTATATGACTAATTATGGATAGGCTTTTTTTAAGAAATACTTCTGAAGTGTCACTTCTCTATTTTTATTTTTTAAAATAATGGCATGAAGTCTGACAGCAAAGATATCTAACATGGTTCATGTGGATATTTCATGCAACAGGAACTCCTACTCCTCTTCTGCTCCCTGTAGACCTTTGTGTGCCTCCCAAATGTGCCTCCACAGGGCTCCAAGTTCTCAGATTTGGAAAACCAGCTGTGTTCATTATAGATGTCATTATGGATGCAAAATATTATAGATGTTTAGAAAGAAGTGCCACCACTGTTTTTAAATATTCCCAATATCTACTTGGGGACCTTGATATCCCTATATGATATCTTCAAACATATAACAGTAGAGTTGCCATTTGATGTTTTGAAAGTGGAGGAAAGGATGGAATATTTACAAAGTATTTTACGGAATCATGGAATCATACAGCTGGACAAGACTACAAGGGCAATCAAGTCCAACCCCTGCCATGCAGGAACACACAAACTTCCAAAAAGATGGAGAGTCCACCACTCTCCAAGGCAATCTATTCTGCTTTTGAGCTGCTCTTACAGTTAAAAAAAATCTTAATGTTTGGGAAGAATCTCTTTCCTTGTAATTTGAATTTATTGGTTCATGTTCTAGTCTCTGGAGCAGGATAAAAGAACCTTACTCTACAGTCTATCTGATTTCCCTTTAGCCATTTAAAGATAGCCCATATTTTAGGATTGGATGGCCCTTGTGACCCTTTGATTCTATGATTAAGCATGAGGTCTCAGTTCATCTTATGGCCTGTCCATAAATCAGTGCAACAGCTATGCTGGTTAGGGATTCTGGGAGTAGTGGTCCAAGATAGGAACTCTTCCAGGAACTTCTCATGATGTCAGTGCAACACAAGTTGAGTTGGTCCAATGTTCATATTTTATTTTAATTTATTTGGCTACTGCTGTAGATCATAATATATAAAAAAAAGTGTTACCTTTATATTCCTTTATGTTATCCAGTAATCTGAAGGTGGCATACAGCTCTCCTTCTCCTTGCCTTCTCCTCACAAAAAAAACCTGAAAAGTAAACCAGACAAAAAGAAAGAGAGAGAGAGACTGAGAGAGAGAACATGTCCCAAGATCACTCAATGCTTCTCAGTAAGAATATCAGTAAGAATCACCCATGTTCGATTCCAACTCTCTAACCAATACATCACGCTGATTCTTTTCATGATGAAAATTTTTAAACCATATAATAATATCATTCTCTACTGCAGTATTCTGCATTTAGGACCACAAAGAAGGAACTATAAAGGATCAGGACCTCAAAGGATCATGACCACAAAGAAGAAACTATAAAGGAAGATTTTATTTTGATTTGCAGAGTTCATTGAAAAGCAACCATCAAATTTAATCAAAACTCAAGGATCTCAGTTAACTAAATGGATTTCTTTTGCATCTTGTGTCATGGAACAATTACCAAGCTAGAATTATTTTGGACAGCAAACAATGGGGGCATTTACATACTTTGTGAAAGATCAGCAGCAGCTTGGCTCATTATTTTATCAACTTTCCCCTTATGAGACTGAAGTTGTTAACAAATGAGAGCACTCATAATTCAGATGTGCTTAATTAGGGTGTATCCACAGAGAGAAGCTTCCCATGATTCTGGCTCTTGACGCAGTTGAGAACTGGATATAAAAGTAGTAGTCTTTACAAGAATGAAAGGGAAAAAAACCACAAGGGGTACAAGGTGACATCCACATGATTAAGAATGGACATATCTGCTTTCTCAAGTATATATTTTTAAATAAATAAATAAAGCATCAGTTCTTTCTGTCCCACGTATAAAAATTATAATTAAAATCAAAAGCTGGAGGGGGGAAATGCTTTTCTGCACACACTTCCCAGAATCCACCAGCCTGGCCACTTGTCATGCTGGCTGGGAGATTCTGCAAACTGGAGTCCCATTAAGTAACTTAACTGAAGAACAGAAGAGCTGTGTTGGATCAGATCAAAATTCTGTCTAATCCAGCATTCATCTTCATTGCCTTTGGAAACTCCACCAGCAAAACATGAGTACAACTACATTCTCTTTAAAAAGGCAAAGGGTGCTAAACCTAAGAATAATGGGGAAGAAGACAGAATAGGGGAATTTCAGCACAGAATAAGTAAAGAGATAGTACAGGAATACTTGGTTAAACTAAATGGATATAAGTCTTCAGGACCAGATGAACTACATCCAAGGGTATTAAAAGAACTGGCAAATGTAATATCGGAGCCATTGGCAATAATCTTTGAGAACTCCTTGAGAACAGGAGAAGTCCCAGTAGACTGGAGGAGAGCAAACGTTGTCCCTATCTTCAAAAAGGGGAAAAAAGAGGATCCCAACAATTATCGTCCAGTTAGTCTGACATCAATACCAGGAAATATTCTGGAGCAGATAATTAAACAGAGAGTCTGTGAACATTTAGAAGCCAATGCCATAATCACAAAAAGCCAACATGGGTCATGCCAGACAAATCTGATCTCTTTTTTTGATAAAATTACCAGTTTGGTAGATGAAGGGAATGCTGTGGATATAGTATATCTTGATTTCAGTAAGGCCTTTGATAAGGTTCCTCATGACATTCTTGCAAACAAGCTTGTAAAATGTGGGCTAGACAAGGTAACTGTTACATGGATTTGTAATTGGTTGACCAGCCAAACCAAAAGGGTGCTCAACAATGGATCCTTTTCAACCTGGAAAAAAGTGACAAGTGGGGTGCCACAGGGTTCTGTCATGGGCCCAGTGCTATTCAACCTTTTTATAAATGACTTGGATGACAGAATTGGGGGCATACTTATCAAATTTGCAGATGACACCAAATTAGGAGGAGTAGCCAATACTCCAGAAGACAGGATCAAAATTCAAAATGACCTGAATAGATTAGAAAACTGGGCCAACACTAATAAAATGAAATCCAATGTGGAGAAATGTAAGGTACTGCACTTAGGGCGCAAAAATGAAATGCACAGATATAGGATGGGGGACATCTGGCTGAATGAAACTATGTGTGAAAGGGATCTAGGAGTTCAAGTAGACCATAAGTTGAACATGAGTCAACAGTGCGATGCAGCAGCTAAAAAGGCCAATGCTATTCTAGGCTGCATCAATAGAAGTATAGTGTCTAGATCAAGAGAAGTAATAGTGCCGCTCTATTCTGCTTTGGTCAGGCCCCACCTGGAATACTATGTTCAGTTCTGGGCACCACAGTTCAAAAAGGATGTGGAGAAATTGGAGTGGGTCCAAAGGAGGGTGACTAAAATGGTGAAGGGTCTGGAAACCATGCCCTATGAGGACCGCCTTAGGTAACTGGGATGTTTAGCCTGGAGAAGAGAAGGTTAAGAGGTGATATGATAGCCCTGTTTAAATATTTGAAGGGATGTCATATTGAGGAGGGAGCAAGCTTGTTTTCTGCTGCTGCAGAGACTAGAACGCGGAACAATGGATGCAAGCTGCAGGAAAAGAGATTCCACCTCAACATTAGGAGGAACTTCCTGACAGTAAGGGCTGTTCGATAGTGGAACACACTCCCTCGGAGTGTAGTGGAGTCTCCGTCCTTGGAGGTCTTTAAGCAGAGGCTGGATGGCCATCTGTCAGGGATGCTTTGATGAAGTGTTCCTGCATGGCAGGGGGTTGGACTGGATGGCCCTTGTGGTCTCTTCCAGCTCTATGATTCTATGATTCTATGATTCTATGCTCCCCAACAGTCAATATAAAGAGGCATACAGCCTCTGATTCCGGAGGCAATACATAGTCATTCAGACTAGTAGTCACTGTGTGCAAACCACATTATAGTAATAATGCAGTTTGACACCACTTTACTTGCCATGGTTTCATTCTTGCAAAATTACACATCCTGGGATTACATACAATTGAGCTACAGCACTTAACGTGGTGTGAAACTGAGTTATTTCTCCAGTGCAGATGCACCCATTGATGGCCCCAACTGCCATGAGTTTATTCAATTCCCTTTTCAAAATGTCCAAGTTGGTGGACATCACTACATCCTATGGGAGCAAATCTGCCCATTTAACTATGTGCTGTATGAAGATGTATCTATTTCTATATAAAAAAAAAAAAATGGGCCAGATCAAATTATTATCTCAACTAGCCAGATTCTATAAGCACAGCTGTTTCCACCAGAGAAAGGAACAAGTTGCCCCCAAGTGCCCTGTAGTTGTTAAAAATCCAAAAAACTTGTACTAAAAAATTATGTCATGATTCAAATGCAAGGTTTTTGTTTTGTTTTTTGGTGTGTGTGTGTGTGTGTGGAGAATTACTGCTAAAAACCCTTTGCCTGACTAGGTGAATCTGTGAGTTTACTTTCCTTCACGTGCAAATAATTTCAAGGCCTTCTCCAGATGACTTGGGTCCCATGCTGGGAGAAAGACGAATACAAATAAAATAATAAAAATAAAAATCCCAGCAACAAAGAAACTGAGATACATTCTTATTTAAAAAAAAAAAAAAACCTTACAGACTGACAGAATTCACACACACTGTTCTGAGGATTGGAAAGGAATGAACAATTAATGCTATTTGACACTGTTTTAACTGCCATGGCTCAATGTGATGGGATTCTGGTATTTGTAATTTTGTGAGATATTTAGCCTTCTCTGTCAGAGAGATCTGGTGCCACAACAAGCTGCAAATCCCGATTAAATAGTCTGGAGCCATGACACAAAGTGGCGTCAAACAGCATGAATTCTGCAATGTGGCAGCAGCCCTAAATAACCAGAGTGGTGTACTGGTCTTACTGTTGGACTGGTGACCTTTTCACACTATACAGTCATAGCACTGTGATTCCCCTTTAACTACCATTACAACATCCATGGAATACTGGAATGTCAGGTTTAGAGAGGAGGTATTCTCAGCCAAATAACACTAATGCCTCATCAAACTACAAACTCTAGAATTCCATAAGATGTAATCATAGCAGTTAAAGTTGAATTATAGTGCTGTAACTGCAATGTGTGACGGGGTCCCAGTAGTGGTGTCACTAACTATGGTGTTTCCTGGTGCAGGAAGGGAGTGCATGAGGCCCTCCTGCTCCCCTGTCCTGGGGCTTTCTCCCCTATAGAGGAAGCCCAGAGACAGAGCAATCACCAACAGCATCCTTGCACCTCTCCTACTCCCCTTCTCATGGTCTTCTTCCCTGGGAGGAAGCCTGGGAACAGAACAGACAGCATCCCTCTTGCAGTGAAGGGGGAGGAAAGCCCAATTCTTCTTCTGAGTGTCACCTCCTAGAATCATAGAGTTGGAAGAGTCCACAAGGGCCATCTAGTCCAACCCCCTGCCATGCAGGAACTTCCAATCAAAGCATCCCTGACAGATGGCCATCCAGCATCTGCTTAAAGACCTCCAAGGACGGAGATTCCACTACATTCCGAGGGAGTGTGTTCCACTATCGAACAGCCCTTACTGTCAGGAAGTTCCTCCTAATGTTGAGGAAGGAGACTCCACCACACTCTGAGGGAGTGTGTTACACTGTCAAACAGCCCTTACTGTCAGGAAGTTCCTCCTAATGTTGAGGTGGAATCTTTTTTCCTGCAATTTGTATCCATTGTTCCACGTCCTAGTCTCTGGAGCAGGATAATCAAAACAAACAAATAATAAAAAAGAAAATGTATTGGCTTAAATATAATTGCTAATTCCAACTATTCAAACAATTGTTAATCAAACAATTGTAAATCAACACTTCTGTAAATTCCAATGATTCAATGGATTTTCTCTAGTTGGAATTAGAAATTAGGCCAGGTATGGGAATCATGTGGCCCCTGCAGATGTTGTTGGGCTACACATCTCAGAGGTCCTTATCATTGCAGTTAAAGGTGCTAGAAGCTGCAGTACAACATATTGAGGGCCATATAAATCAAACCCCTTCTTTAAACCATTGTGTTTCCACAAGTGGTTCAATCTGAAGGAAGCAGAGTACAGATGAAAATCAAGACAGGCTAATGAAAGAAGGAACCATTACTATCCCAAGCTCAAGGAGCCATGTGAATTTGCTCTGGCAGTCAGTTCTGGTAAATGAGCTTTATCACAAGGCAGGTCAAAGTCTGAGGCTGAGCAGCATTTCATCCCTAAGTGTGACCATTTCATTTAAAACTATTCAATGTTGTTGTATTCTCCTCGCCTCTAGTCATGTTCTATTTAATTCTCTTCATGGAGGTTAATTATTGAAAAGTGAACCAGAACACAAGGCTGGAAGGAAGTGGACAAAAGTGGATAATCAAAGGAAATGGACACATCACACTTTTTTATGCCTTCCAGAGATTTGTTTTAGCTTCACCAAGATAACATTTGCAAAAAGAAAAAAGAAAGAAAATATCACATTGTGTCCTATTGTTCTTTTGAGGCAGAAAGCATGAGGAATGAAAGGGAAACACAAGAAAGAAAGAAAGAAAGAAAGAAAGAAAGAAAGGGTTTGGTTCTGAAGATGGGCACAATGGAGGATTCTCTAATCTTTAGCCCATGGAAAAGTGGCATGTTTATCTAAGTATCTCCCTAAAATGCATTCAGCATTGTAGTGCAGCAGGAACCCACAGGGTGAAAGCGCTGGGAAGTCTTCATTAGCAGAGGCAGAGTTAATATGATACCACACCCATTGCTACACCATCCTTTGCCACCTCAATATATTACTGCTATCAGCTGATTCTAATAAACTCTATATTATGCTAGATATTGCCATTCTTTGCTTTGTGGTATATATGTACATATAAATAAACACAAGTGCCTGAGTTTTTGGACTCTTCTTGGAGTTATGCCTACAAGGGACTGTGATAATGAGTGTCTGCACCTTATAAATGACCACTATGCAGCTGAATGTATGGTGGAGAAACAAGCATTTGAGGGTTTAATCTTAGCTTTTGAAAAAGCTATTTGAAAGAGGACATATCTTTTCTGAGGCAAAGAAAGCCAGGAATCTTCCATAGAGGACTCTTATAGTAGGACCTTGGTATATCAACCAGTTTGCAGACAGAGATGATTTCTGCTTGGAGTACCATTGACATTCCTAGCTTTCTGTCACACTGCCTCTTATTCCATACATTTATGGTTTCAGAGACATCTAAAGCCACCATTCTCTTTGATGGTTTCCATTGGCGTGATGCTGGAAAGTGTCTGAAAGGAGTGCCTTTGGCTTTTGAGATATAAATGGAAAGGAAGTCAGTGCTGGATGGGGGAAATTAAAGGAGCCACCAACTAGTTTTTGAAGAGAGGTTATTAGTTCAGCCACACTGCCCAAATGCCTTTGAAGAAAATCCTTTTGCCTGGGTCATCATCACAACCTCTTACTTCAATAGCTGCTTCATCAACAGTTCCAATTAGCACCGGATGTTTCAATGTGGATTTGAAGTTTGCTGCCCCTTGCCTTTTCCTGCAACTAATGAAGAGCCAATATTATTTATTAATGATATTGTTATATTATTTACATAATTTAATCTTTCATCCTTGTTTTAGTGCAATCTGACTTGACTGCCCTGAAAAAGTCAGGAGTTATACATTTTAAAAATAAAAACATTGTTTCTGTCTGAAATATGCCAAGGACCAAATTAGATGGACACTAAAATTACTAAAATTTTTAACATGTTGTACCCCGCCCCGATTGCTCACTCAGAGGGGCAGGTAAGAAATAAATATTATTGGGGCTTTCTAAATTGGCAGGAAAGTGTGACATGAAGTTGCCTTTTCCTTAATGCTTAGCAGCTGCACCACAGCCTTTAGATGGAGCTGCGCTGTTCCGCAGTTTTTAAAAAAGAAGCTGGGAAAACCAGCACCTTTTTAAAGGCGCTTCTTCTCCCCTAAAATGCAAAAAAAAAAAAAAGCATTTTCATGGCACACTTTCCCTTTTTCGCATCTAAAGGCTAGACTTTCATGCAGACATGAACACACTTCTTTTTGCCAATCTATATCAGGCCATTGTTGTTGTTGTTAGAATATGTGTCTGCATTATGCCCATTTTGACATGCCAAAAAAAAGAAAAAAAAAGAAAAGAAAGAAAAAGAAAAAAGGGTGTCCCTCCCCAAGAATGGACAAAAGATGACACAGTTATTATATGTGGAAATTTCTATCTATGAAAATTTGTAAACAGTTGCTTTAATTTGAACAGTAACACACGACATGTCACCGTAGTGGAAAAGGCTATAGCCAGGTGACCTAAGTGCGAGCTCCGTTTGCTTTTCAGCTGCTGATTATTGGTGGACAACTTCAAGGCCCCTGCCTTCATTTATTCTTGTTTGTTATGTTTAAAATGCATGGAGACTGGACAGCCTTTCAAACAGAGCTGTTGCGGATAAGTTATGATTCTCCATAACTTCAGCTTCAGCTCTTATGATATAGCCAGTCCAAGCAGTAGTGATGGGTACTGCAGCCCAACATCTGAAAGGCCATAAGGCGCACACCCCTGAGACCGTGGTTGCTGGCATATGAATATAGTTTGTTGTATTTATCAGAATATAGTTTGCTGTAAGGTAGGACACAGGGCCACTTTAACTGCTTGGCTGCAGTCTTGATGTCATTAGTAAAGTATATTGGTAATTAATTTGCCAATATATTTTATGCTTACTATGCATTTAAATGAATTGTTAATTGTTGAACTGTTGGTGTCATGTTGTGCTGTAGTACAATTACTATATATTACAATTATTCCTTCACAGAGTCTCCTTTTCAAGTTGTCCACCATGGGGGCTTGAAGACTGTGAGAAAGAGTTGAAGGGGAGAAAACACCTGGAACTTTGCTGGAGCAAAGTTTTGATAAGCCTTGCTGTTGTTTAAAAGGCTTTTATTTATTTTGCAGTTACAATTTGGGAAGACCTTTCTTTGAGAGTTATTTCTTATATTTATTTATTTCTGTGGCCAGAATTTGGTTCTTCTATATCACTCTTTCTGTGGCCATCCCATGAGGAATTGACCACAAGAAGTATGAACAATATGATTGTGATAACCTATATCTGTGGAACGATTACTAGCACTGATAAAACTGCAGAGTAAAATCTGTAAAGTACTGTATTCCAAATGTTATGTCTGTTGTGTTATTATTGTGCTTATACAGCCTATTTTTGGTTATCTGTTCTGAGCACAAAGTAATTGTGTAGAATGAAATATAAAAATAATAGGCTTTGACTATGAGTATGGAGTTCTTATCAAGCAGGAACACTTTTCAGCATTAATCCCCTTCTATTGAGAGGTCATCATAACCTGTTTTGGACAACATATGTCAAAAGTTGGAGGAGGACTTTTTCCATCATATGTGGAACAAACTGTGATATATCTGTACAACTGAAACACACACAGAAAGACAAGTTACCAGGTCACTGTGACTGTGCTTGAAGTAAGGACCATAAAATGTTTGTGTTGCTCTGAGTCTAAAGAAAGAAACACTACTTCAGTAGATGCCTTCTCAAGAGTCTTTGTTAACACCATGAATTTCAAATATATACAAACATCTTCCTGTGGCTAATAAACAGTTGTGTTATTTATCACTGATACTGTGTAATTGTTCACATATTTTAAATTTTTATCCATCTGTATCTAGGATAGCCATTAAGAGAGCCCTCCACACACACACCAAGAAGTATTGCTTCATGAAAAAAAGACAAATGAAGATAACAATTTGCATAAAATTTCAATATATAATACAGATCTGTGGATGCAAATTTAGCACTGATCACTGTAATTTACACAGAAATACATTTAATCATGGTGGGGAAAAGCGTGACCCAGAAACCCATGTATCTGTTCATTCTGCCATGTAGGAGTTCACAGTTGAACAATTTCAAAGTCTCTACTCTCCCTTCTTATGGATATTTTTTTCCTTTTGAATGGGACTTGAAATGGCCAGCCTTCAAACAGAGGGCACCTTCAGAGGACAGCCTTTTAGGATGACCTACCTAATTTCCCCCCAAAAGAGAACATCAAGACAAGCAGGAGACTAATCTGTTCCCAGCCAAAGAAGGAGCAGCTGAAGGGATCCTGCTTTCCCTTTCTTTGCTAGAAAGAACACCTATTAGAGCTTTGTAACCAAGAAATGAGAACAAGAATGGTACAATGGTTTGTGTGTTGAAGGAGGACTCCTGAAGATCAGGTTAAAATACCTACATGGCTATGGAAACCACGAAAAACCCCTCTGAATAAATCTTGCCAAGAAAACCCTGTGATAGATTTGCCTTAGGGTCACCATAAATGACTTGAAGACACTCAACAACAACAAAAGTTTTTAAATTAATAAGCTCTTTGCCTGCTTAATACATTCTATAAACAAATCACTGTAAAGCATAACAAGCAATCCAATCCATATGTGTATTGTTCAATACAAAATCCAGTAATTACTGGGATTTTATTTTATTTTTTAAAGCTAAGTGCTGGAAGAAATGATTGCTGTAGTCTCTTCTGGTTTCTAAATGAGTCTGTGTATTCAGTCAGGCCCAAGCTCATTTTCTCTTCTTTTGAAAAACGAAGCATATGTATGTTTGAACAATTGTTACTCAAAGAATTTGCAAAAAATAATGAACAAATATTGAGTGTCTACATGTGTGTAACAATTCAAGAAAAACAGATGAGGAATGTCATTTTTTTCATATTTTTCTTTCAGTTATTTGCCCACCTCTGTCACTGGAGGTAAATACTGTGGGGTGCTAGCAAAGGGTGAATACTTGTTGGTTTGGAACAGCAGCTAATCACTTGCAATTAGCACCCTATTGTGCATCATTAACATGTATTCACCATTCCAACAAATCTTGACAATCAAACCAAGGAAGAAACAGAAAGCTCAATTGCTTTTCTTTTTCTTTTTTATACCTGTTAATAGCTTCTGGAGCAATTTAGCAATTTGCAAAACTGAAAAGCCAATGAAAATGTCTCAACATTGTTGTTTTAAAGTGCCCACTGGAAACCATGCAGATTGTCAGGCTATGTTTCCCAGAACTCCGTATGTATTTTATTTTGATTTATAGGAGATGCTTCCAAAGCTATGACTCCCTCTGTGAAATAATGAAAAATTCATGTGACACAGAAATCAGTCAACCAACACTCATATGTTAAAATCTGCTTTATCCTTCACATACACATACACAGACACCCCCCTCTTTTCTTCTAGCCCATTCAATCTTTAGGCAGTCAAAATTTTGGGATAAAGCATATTGAAAGCTCCAAATCAAATTGTTGATGGGTAATGATTTAGGAAAAACAGCATACATGAAATCCCATGTATATTAAAATGTGAGTTCTCCAATATTATGTAATCTAAGCACCTCCTTATTGTGGACACAGTTTATTCTGTATAATAACCTCGCTTGAAACAGTGACTTTGAAGAATGATAATTCTTAGTGGGTCATTCTGTTTGCCATTTTCAGAGTACTGCAGTCCAAAATAAATATCCCCTGCAACTTTTGAATCAAACTGTCTTACTGTTGGTACTGCTTAGAATGTTTATGCAATACTGTACTCTGTGTTTTCCCTGCCAGCTGCAGTAAAGGAGCTCCAGGGCTTTCTTCCTTTTTGAACTTGTGAGGCAAGAGTTTCAAGAAGACAGGTAAGAAGAACTCAAAAGGGAAGGAAGGCAGTCAACATCTGCCTAGAAAGTAAGCACATAAAAGGATGAAGCAATATATACGATGGGGGGAAATCAGAGGAAGGCAAGAGCAACAGTAATGAGAACTCCATACCATACCAGACACCTAATACAACAGTCAACACTTGGGCAGCTTTTAGTCAGTTGAAGCTAGAAATTTGATTCTCTGCAGATAATGTCCTGAAGATCAGGTGACTGTAGGAGCCAATAAGATGCAATCTAAAGTCATACAAGTCACTTTGGTTGCTTTTGCATAGCATCACAAATTTATTCTTCCACCTATTTGCATGGAGAACACATATCTTCATCTCAAGTGGTATATATAGATTTGTAGATCTAGTGAAAGCAAATTAGAGGATACAAAATTTGGGGGAACAAGCAATAAGTATGACCACACTGCAATTAAATGCAGGACATTTGCTAACCAGAAAACAAACACATCGAATATTAAGAGGCTATCCATAAAGTATGGGCACCATTTAAAAAGTATAGAATTCTTGAAGTGCTCCTGTTAAAGAATCCTATATAGGCACAATGACAAATATCTACTGTTTATAAGACAGAGTTATAGGCAACATGTTCATGTTTGCTGAATGAGATTAAAAATGAGAGAAAAGGGATGGCCCCAGAGTTGTGCACAGTAGACATGCATCTCTGTAGAACATGTGTTTTTGCATGTAGAAGGTCTCTTGTTTAATTCTTGGTATTTCCAGGTAGGACTTAGAAAGAATTTGTTTAAATCTTGAAGATCTACTGAGTTAGATGGATCAAAGTTCTAAAGGAACCTCCTATGTTTCTGTCCTCCTGTCCTGTATCTACACAAAAATTATATATGAAAGAACATGACAGTTAGATTAAAAAATAAGTGGTACCTCTCATCAACTAGTTTAAAATAGAGGTTGTAAAAGTGAATATTTTATATTATAACATTCAGAATCCCTTGCCCATCAGTCATAATCATTTTAACAAGCTCAGAAACAGAAACTTTTATTATCTCTGAAAAGCAAGTGTCAAAAAAGATTTATTATTGCTAGAACTGTGGGAATCCAGTGACAATCTTTGTGGGAATGTCAGTCAATATTCTCCGTCAGGGACATGGTGATAGTCTGTAGTGTGAGTGCTGTGGTTTCAGAAATCCTTAAAAATCTGCCCATTTTCCTTTTAAGAACCCTGGTGGTGCAGTGGTTAAATGTCTGTACTTCAGCCACTCACTCACAAACCATAAGGTTGCAAGTTCAATACCAGTCCAGGGGCTCAAGCTTAACTCAGGCTTGCATCCTTCCTAGATCGCTAAAATGAGTATCCTGCTTGTTGGGGCAATTAGCTTACACTTTGTAAACTGCTTAGAGAGTGCTTAAATACACTGATAACCAGTAAAGAAATGTACTTGCTATTGTCATTGCTTTTAAATGTAGCAGATAAAAAGAGCCATGTGGCTTGTATAGCAGGATTTATTTATGTTTTTTTTTATTTAGACTTAAAACTTTAAGTAACCTAATCATATAATTGATTTTTAAAGAATGCCAGGGGAAAAAAATAGATGTTTCATGACTTTGCAAACAGGCCAGTCCTGGTTGATATGTCAACTATAGAAGAAAGAGTACTGAAAAGCACATGCTGTATATATAAGCAGAAAACAGAAAGGAGACAAGCTCCACATGCTATTAGATGGTCAACTATTTATTCTTTTTTTAAAAGCCCCATGTTTTCTTGTTGTATAAGCAAACCTGCTAATACTTTATGATCCTGCCCTTTGGAGAATGTTGTCAACAACTCCAGTGACTTTTGCTGACTGTCCCTGAAGAAGGCCTGCTTTCATATAGGCTGAAATGTGTAGGGCTTTTAAAAAGAATAAATAGTTGACCATAAAGCAGTTGATGGAACCAGTCTCCTTTCTATTTTCTGCAATATGTCAGCTAGCCACATATTTCTATTACCACATTCAACTATTAGTCAACCTCATGTATAAGGCAAAAGCATCTTTGTGGGACAAAATTACATATTTTGATACGACCTGTGGATTAGTTGAAAGTTAAATTTAGGGGCATGTAACAAAGGATGGAAAAGATGAAGTAAAGAAAAATGATGCCAAAGGACTTTAAAAATTCTGGCAGGCATAACTGTTTGTGCTTACTGTAAATGGTGGATAAATGAGGAGAGAACTATGGTAAATGGTGACTGTGTGATGTATGGTGGAGGCCATCAGACAGGTCAGGCTAAGAAAACATAAAAAAGATGAAAAGGCAAAGCAAATAAAATAAAGGCTATGTGATAACTTTCCCTGATTTTAACCCATAAAAGTGGACAAACATATATAAATGTCTTATTCAGATCCTTCAGAGCCTGATTCTTTTCATGCTCCTTTGAGGGGAAGTGCCAAAGAGCTACCATCACTGCTGTTTTCCTGCCCAGGTATTTAAAAAGCAAGAGTACAGTGGAGAACGTAGAGGAGGTTAATGCTTCTTTTAGGTGCTCCCAGGACAGACTTTTGCACTCTACTCAGAGAAAGGGATACTTCATTTTTTTCATAAGAGTTAAAGTGCAGTACTTACACTGATTCAGGAAATAAAGGGAAAGTTCAAATCAAGGGCTGGGACACTCTATGACAACAAAAATAACATAATTCAAGATAAGGAAGGAATAAAAAGATGTTGGATGCAATACACAAAATAATTATATAAAAGAGATGAGAATATGAAAGACAGATGGAACAAAGAGCCATATTAATATGAACCTCAAAGTCTAAAAAGTGAGGTGGAAGCTGCAATAAGAGAAATGGCAAAAAAACCCAAAAAACAAGTATCCAAGAACAGATAATATTGCAATCAAACTACTGCAATCCACATTGATAGAATCAACTCTAATGCTAACCAATATATGTCAACAGATGTGGAAAACAAAACAATGGTGAACAGATTGGAAACTATTAATATACATCCCCATCCACAAAAAAAATGAGCCACAAGAGACTGCGGAAACTACAGAACCATAGCATTGATCTCCCATGCAAGCAAAACTATGATCAAAATTCTGCAACATGGGCTCCAACCATACAAGAAGAGAGAAATCCTAGAGGTCCAAGCAGGGTACAGGAAAGGAAGAGGTACTAGGGATCACACTGCAAACATATGAAGACTGATGGAGCGCATGAAGGAATTCCAAAAGAAAATCACCATGTGCCCAGTGCTATTCAACGTCTTTGTTAATGATTTGGATGACAGAATTGGGGGCATACTTATCAAATTTGCAGATGACACGAAACTAGGAGGAGTAGCTAATACCCCAGAGGACAGGATCAAAATTCAAAATGACCTGAATGGACTAAAAAGCTGGTCCAATGCTAACAAAATGAAATTCAAAGCAGAGAAATGTAAGGTTCTACAGTTAGGGAGGAAAAATGAAATGCACAGATATAAAATGGGGGACACCTGACTGAATGAAACTACACGTGAAAGGGATCTAGAAGTCCAAGTAGACCATAAGCTGAACATGAGTCAACAGTGCGATGCAGCAGCTAATAATAATAATAATAATAATAATAAGCTTTATTTGTATACTGCCCTTCCTGCGATCAGGGCGGTGCACAGCATAAAAACAACATTACAAAATTAATAAAACACAGTTAAAAGCATATACAATATAATAAATATCACAACACAGATCAGGCCTGGGAACAGTGATAGTAATAAAAGGGGGGTTGCAACAAGGGAAGGGAGGTATCAAGGGTACGCTTGTGTGAACAAGTATGTTTTTAAACCCTTTTTAAATGAAATAAGGGAGGTAGCCAGACGGAGCTCAACGGGCAAGGAATTCCAGAGGCTAGGAGCCGCGGTGGTAAATGCTCTCTTGGTGGTTGTTAACAGTTTGGCCTCTGGAATTCTAAGCAAGTGTTGCCCGGAAGATCTAAGAGTGCGGGGCGGGTTGTGTGGGGAGAGGCGGTCCATCAGGTACTCTGGGCCCAAGCCATTTAGGGCTTTATAGGTAATAACCAGCACTTTGTATTGAGCTCGGAAACGGATAGGCAGCCAATGGAGATCTTTCAATATAGGTGTTATGTGGGAGGTCCTGGGAGCGCCAGTGACGACCTGGGCTGCCATATTCTGCACTAATTGAAGTTTCTGAGTGTGGTACAAAGGCTGCCCCATGTAGAGCGCATTGCAGAAATCCAACCGAGAGGTTACCAGAGCGTGTACTACTGTTTCAAGGTCCCTCCGGTCCAGGTAGGGACGCAGCTGGCGTATCAGCCGAAGCTGAAAACAGGTGCTCCTGACCGTCGCATCCACCTGAGAAGTAAGATGGAGCGACGAATCAAGGAGCACCCCCAGACTGCGTACTGTGTCCTTCACGGGGAGCGTGACCCCGTTCAGGACAGGTGGAACCACCTCTGTCCCTGGGCCGGGAGAACCTATCACGAGTACTTCCGTTTTCTCTGGATTCAGGCTGAGTCTGTTTTCCCTCATCCAGTCCATTACCGATTCCAGACAGGCCACGAGAGGAGCGACACCATCCCTGGTCACTGCATCAGTCGGAGACATAGAGAAAATTATTTGGGTGTCATATACTGATAACACCGCGCCCCATGCCTCCGGATGATCTCTCCCAGCGGTTTCATGTAAATGTTGAAAAGCATGGGAGACAGAATAGCTCCTTGAGGAACCCCAGATTTAAGGGCCCTCTTATCGGAGCAAACATCTCCCAGCTGCACCATCTGGAACCTCCCAGAGAGGTAGGACCGGAACCACTGGAGCGCAGTGCCACCGATACCCACCTCCGCCAGGCGCTCCAGAAGGATACCATGGTCGATGGTATCGAAAGCCGCTGAGATGTCCAAGAGCATCAGCAGGGACACGCTACCCCTGTCGATGCCCAGACGGAGATCATCGACCAGGGCGACCATGGCAGTCTCAATCCCATGGCCCGCCCGGAAACCGGTTTGAAATGGATCTAGAAAATCCATTTCCTCCAAGATCGATTGAAGTTGGAATGCAACCGCCCTCTCGATCACCTTCCCCAAAAATGGCAGTAGCGAGACTGGCCGATAATTATTATGAACCAGGGGGTCGAGGGAGGGCTTTTTCAATAATGGTCTTACTATGGCCAATTTGAGATGGTCAGGGAATTGTCCCTCCCTCAGAGATGTATTAATAATTTGGCGTAACAGCGAGGTTACTGCCGATCCCCCCTGGGCCACTAGCCACGAGGGGCAGGGATCGAGAGAGCAGGTTGTCTTCCGAACACTTATAAGGATCTTGTCCACATCCTCGGCCAATGCAATTTTAGACTGCATCAATTTTAGGCTGCATCAATAGAAGTATAGTGTCTAGATCAAGGGAAGTAATAGTGCCACTCTATTCTGCTTTGGTCAGGCCCCACCTGGAATACTGTGTCCAGTTCTGGGCACCACAATTCAAAAAGGATGTGGAGAAACTGGAGCATGTCCAAAGGAGGGCAACTAAGATGGTGAAGGGTCTGGAAACCATGCCCTATGAGGAACGCCTTAGGGAACTGGGGATGTTTAACCTGGAAAAGAGAAGGTTAAGAGGTGATATGATAGCCCTGTTTAAATATTTGAAGGGATGTCATATTGAGGAGGGAGCAAGCTTGTTTTCTGCTGCTCCAGAGACTAGGATACGGAAAAATGGATACAAATTGCAGGAAAAGAGATTCCACCTCAACATTAGGAGGAACTTCCTGACAGTAAGGGCTGTTTGACAGTTGAACACACTCCCTCGGAGTGTAGTGGAGTCTCCTTCCTTAGAGTTCTTTCATCAGAGGCAGGATGGCCATCTGTCAGGGATGCTTTGATTGGGAGTTCCTGCATGGCAGGGGGTTGGACAGGATGGCCCTTGTGGTCTATTCCAACTCTATGATTCTATGATTCTATGATTCTAGACTACAGCAAAGCCTTTGATTGCATAGATCATGAAAAGCTATGGAACACCCTTAAAGATATGGGAGTGACAAACATTTGATAGTCCTGGTGAGGAATCTGTATTCAGGACAAAAGGCTACTATCAGAACAGAACATGGAAAAACTGTATGGTTCCCAGTTGGCAAAGGCATCAGACAAGGCTGCATGTTATCACCCTACCTGTTCAACTCATATGCAGGCTTGGACACAGAAGAAGGAGGGAAAATAGGAGGAAGGAATATCAGCAATCTGAGATATGCTGATAATACCATAATACTTGCAGGAATTCTCATACCTGGGATCAAATATTAATAGAAATGGGGACGGGCAGCCAGGAAGAAAATTAAGGATGGGGAGGGCAGCTAGAACTAGAAAAGATCCTAAAATGCAAAGATATACAGTTCATCATAAAAGTTAGAATCATACAAGTCATTGTTTTCCCTATTACCAGGTATGGATGTGACAGATGGACAGTTAAGAAAGAAGATAGGGGGAAAAATCAGTTCATTTGAGATATCTGTCAGGGATGCTTTGATTGGGAGTTCCTGCATGGCAGGGGGTTGGACTGGATGGCCCTTGTGGTCTCTTCCAACTCTATGATTCTACGATTCTATGATTCTGTGGTGCTGGAGAAGAGTGCTGAGGATACTGTGGACAGCCCCAAAGACAAACAAGTGGGTCCTAGAGCAGATCAAGCCTGAACTTTCCTTCTAAGCCAAGATGACAAAACTTAGGCTAGTGTACTTTGGGCATATCATGAGAAGGCACAAATCAATGGAAAAAACAATAATGCTAGGAAAGGTAGAAGGGAGTAGAAAGATAAGAAGGCCATATGCTAGATGGATGGACTCTATTAAAGAGATCACAACTATGAGCTTGCAGAAGTTGGGCAGAGCAGGGGAGGTCAGGGGGTCTTGGAGAAGTCTCATTAGCAGGGTCACCATGGGATGAGATCAACATGAGGAAAGTTAACAACAACAACAAACTTACACTGATCTGTGTTAATTTGACCCAGGTTTTTGGGTCAATTTTTCCACATAAAATTTCTAGACTTACATAATTATATGCAGTACTTGGAAATCCCCAGTTACTCATGGAATGAGAAGATGCTGTTCCTATTGCTTGTGGTCATTCTTCAGCACTTAAGTCAATGTCATGCTTATATTTTTATATAATTAAAAATGACGGAGAAGGCATGTGATGAGCTAGACATCAAAGTCTGACCTTTCTAACAGGATCATTGTTGTTAATGCACAGGATATTTCTGTGTTGTACAGTCAGTGACAACACTTTTTTTACACTTTGTAGTGAGGGGAATGTAAAGCTAGAGTCATGGCAGTCGCTGTAAATTGAAAGCATGTGCATAAGGTCCCTAGAGACAGTTATTAGAGTATAATAATCTTCACTTTTGAAAAATGTATGTTATATATATTAATTTATTTAACTTCTATCTCACTTTTCTTCCTATAAGGGATACAAGGTGATTCACATGATAAGTTAAAATCAAATACAGCTAAAACAATGGATATGACTCTGGAGATCAGGGTTCTGTTCTCCACTTGGGCATAAAAACCCACTGGGTGACCTTGTGCAAGTCACATTCTCTGAGCCATAGAGTATGGCAATGACAACCCTCCTGTGAGGTAAACCTCATGATAGTTTTGCCTTAGGGTTTCCATAAGTCAAAAATGACTTGGAGGCACAAAACAACAAAAACACAAAAATTAGCAAGCATTAAAGAGAAGCCATACTAAAACATTTGTTGAAAAGGCAGTTAAACATCGTTATGATAAAACTGCAGAAGGTCTCACCTAAATCACCTTCCGCAATGGCTGGCTAGCAGTCAAGAAAGATCTTTGTTGTGAACAGAGAGGGAAAAAGAGCAACCTGGCTTCCCACAGGATGGAATTTCATAGCCAGGGGGCAACCACTGAGAAGGCACTCTCCTATATCCTCACAAACTGTACAGGTGATGTTGGTGGGGCTGAACGAAAACTGTCCCCTGATTTTCTTAAAACTCAGGTAAATTCATATTAAGAGATACAATCTAATCAAGAAAGATAAAATGAAATGAAATATATTAAAACACAGTTATAACTGTTGATAAACCTTGAGGCTTAAGAAAATATTATGCACAAAAATTTTACTCCACAATCTTCCTCCCTCCCTCCCTCCCTATAACCTCTTTGAAGGTTATAATGAGGAAGGGATCAACAGAGGACTGTTCAACTCTTCTTCTTCCTATTTTAGCTAGTCAAAATTATCACCCCCATCTACTTTTCTCACCACAGGAGTCAACATTGTGTGCTATGAAGGAAAGAGTAACTGGAACAGTGGGGAGGATTTTGATTAGGCATGTGGCAGGATGAGAAAGGACAAGCTCCTGCTATAAATTTCTCCCATACCTCAACCAGCATCCTTTTAATGACAGCCAGCATGTAGTGTTTTGAATGTTTAACTCTGATTTGATTCCCTGCTCAGCCATGGAAACTCTTTGGGTGTCCTCTGGCAAGTCACACACTCCAGCCCTAGAATACCCCATGCTAGGTTCACCATAGGTTTGCCATAAGTTGGAAATGACGTGAAGAAACACAACAACAACAACAACAACAACAACAACAACTCCTGTTAATGCAGGCATAACTAAAAAATATCCGTGCTTAGTCTCTTTTTGGTTGTGGTAGATGGAGATATTCAGTAGCTCCATGCACAACAACTCTCCATATTCTTACGTACAATCTGATTGGGTCCCCAGGAGGTCTAGGAGGAGTATGATAGTGTGATGCATCATCAAGATCTAGACTTCAGCTTCCAGGGAGGCTATTAAAAGCAAGCCAAACAAAGAACATGTTTGACCATTCATTGTTGTCCACAGTCAACAGAACAGCAGCACGACCAGGTGGGATAGAGAGGGAGAACAGTTTGGACTGAATTAAAGTTATGCACTAGTTGTCATACAAGCTTCAGTTTTATTAAGTTGTTCAAATTTTCTACACAGGTTTGTTCTAATGAAGTCTTCTACCTTTTACTTTCGGCTCAATGACATCCTTTCTTCAAGGTGAGGTGGGCTTTCAATTGCTTTCACTGCTTGGATTTGGCCATATGAGAATTATTTGCTTGCAATTAATGATAGAAAAGTTTCTGAAGAAAATCAGCACCATTTTTGTGGCTTTCAAGAAAAAGGGCAATGTATAGCATATATGCTTTCTCCTTGTGAGTTCAATAGGCATTTACACTTATTGCTTTAAAGATTTTTTAAAATAAAAATGAAAAAGTGAATATGGAAAACTAATTGCTATAAATTTCACTAGTTTGAATGGTAAGAAGAGTTCTCAGCATTACAAGGTATTGATCATTTGAGGAAAACTGCTGGATATCTGTGAATATGGAAAAATGGTAAAAAGATTTCTGAAGGTTCACTTCTTACACATACCCCTATTCCATCACAGGCCTGAAAAGGGTGATGAAGAGCATGAACCATCTGTGATATCTCACCCAGCAAAACCCAGACTTTCAGGCTCAAACGTTACTGTTCAAACCCCAGAGCAGTGATGAATGAGGAAGAAAAATACTTCCGTCTGCCTTCTCCTACTTATTTTGAAGCATAGACTGTGCTTTTCCAGCCCTTTCATCATCTTTACAGTACTGCTGCTGCTAAAAAAATCTGCCAGGTAGAGAGGACATAATGCCATTTACATGGCGTTCGTAATGGCAGCACCGCAGCTGCACAGCTGTTAGATGCAGCTGTGCAGTTGCGGCGGTGGAAAGGCACCCAATGGTGCCTTTTCCCCTACTTGTGCCACAACTGCAGTGCAAAAAAGAAGCGCAGTTTCCCTGCTCCTTTTTTTGTGCCACAACTGCGCTGCAGCATCTAGCTGCTTTGCCGCAGTTGCTCCACAAAAAAGGGTGGCGCCAGACTGCCCCTTTTGGGCAATCTGTATTGCCCCTTCGATTGTACTAAGGTACCAAGAGCTTTAATAAAAAGCCATGGACTTAGTAACAGAAGGACACAACATCTGTGTTAAGAGGTCATCTTAAGGGAGAGTGTTCTAGTCAGAGCACCATAACAGACAAGGCCTTCTCCCATGTTCTTCAGTAGTCAAGGGCCCTTCCAGCAAAACTCAGTCATCAGTAGTTCTATACATTTGTGTTGTTTTTTCCAACCTGTGCAACACACTATGGCCTTAATCCAGTTGGTTAGTCCTAGCTAA
The DNA here is from genome assembly GCA_034509955.1 of Urosaurus nigricauda. Classification (NCBI taxonomy): domain Eukaryota; kingdom Metazoa; phylum Chordata; class Lepidosauria; order Squamata; family Phrynosomatidae; genus Urosaurus; species Urosaurus nigricauda. The sequence continues at coordinate 249,137,876 of JAOEGL010000003.1, forward strand.
AGGATAAATCCTATGGACTCAATGGCTCAACACTATGTTCTTTAACATCTATATGAAGCTGCTGGCTGGGTGAGATTATTCGGAGTTATGGAGCTGGGTATTACCAATATGCTGATGACACCCAAATCTATTTCCCCATGTCTCGTTCGTCAGCCTTGAATTCTAATGGCGTCTCCTCTCTCAATGAATGTCTTCAGGCAGTAATGGGCTGGATGAGAAAAAACAAATTGAAGCTGAATCCAGACAAAACGGATGTGCTCACGGCAGCGGCTCCGAAACCAAGAATTGAGCTGCAACCTCCAGTCCTAGATTGGGTCACACTCCCCTCCAGTGACTGTGTTCGCAACTTGGGTGTGCTTCTTGACTCATCACTCCTGATGACAAATCAGGTAAATGTGACAGTCAAGAGTGCCTGTTATCAGCTTTGCCTGATACGACAGCTGCGCCCCTTTCTGGAAGTAAGGGATCGCGAAACCGTTGTACACACACTGGTAACCTCATGCTTAGACTTCTGCAATGTGCTCTATATGGGGCTACCCTTGTACTTGGTCCGGAAACTGCAACTGGTACAGAATATGGCTGCCAGATTAGTATCAGGAACATTGAGGAGGGATCATATTACCCCGGTATTAAGATCCCTCCACTGGCTGCCTATTAGTTTCTGGGCCCAGTACAAGGTGTTGGTTATCACCTTTAAAGCCCTAAATGGCTTGGGTCCAAGCTATCTCTGGGACCACCTTCTCCCATACAATCCTCCCTGGAGCAGAGCAGGTGGGCTCCTTGGGCATTGGCCATTCCGCGGCCTTTGGACAGGCCAGGAGGTTGTTGGGGGGGGCTGGCCTCAGGCCTGGATGCAGCCGGGGGTGCCGCTTGTTCGGCATCGCATGTGCCAGGCAGCATTCCTCCTCTCCCCCCCTCCTATTTTCCCCTGGGGGTGTTTTGTGGGCTTGCAAGGCTAGTTGTCCTGCAGGCCTTGGCCACCCCAGGTCTCCAACCTTTGGGACAAGTCCTCTCCTGGCTGTGAGTTTTTTGTTCTTTTCTTCGCTAAGCTGTATTTTCCCTGGTTGGGATCTGTATGGGATTCCACCAAAAAATTTTCTGATTATTTTTGCCTTTAGCCTGGGGGCATATTTTTGTGGGCAATCTTACAAAATATTCCAATTGCTTTGGATCCAATTTCTTTGGGAGCCTGCTTGTTAAGTTGGGGTTTCGCAGCTTCGTTTTTTGGACTGTCGTCGGTGACTCCTGTTTCTACTGTATTCCTCATATTTTGCTTGGTTGGGTGGTGATCGCGGCTTGTGGCCCTGCTGAGCCCACCCTGGCCCCTTTTCTCTTGGTTGGGTGGTGATCGCGGCTTTGGCCCTGCTGAGCCCACCCTTGCCCTCTTCACCTTTTTGGGCTACGTTGTTTGCGGCCATCCTCTGCTTAGCCTGGCCCCCTTCAGGCCATGTGGTTGGGAGAGATGGCTTCAAAATCCACGAGGTCGTCAGGCGGGAAGCGTGCGGCTCCAACGGTTGGCACATAGGTTTCCACATCTTCTTGCAAGGAGTCAGGTGTGCGAGCGAGGCACATTCCTGCCTCGGCTCCGGTTGCTAGCTCCCACCGGGCCAGGTCTTCGTCGGTTCCAGTCACGTCAGCGGTGCCAGCTCCTTCGCAGACACCAGCCATCATCAGTCAGGAGGTTGCGGCAGAATTGACCCGGTCCTTATCCGACATCATTGCTCAGGCAATGGTTGCTAACTGCACTCCCCCCTCTGTTGGGGAAGTCAATTCCACGTTAGTAGACGGTGGTCAGGCTTCGGTTCCAGTTGTTGGAGTTGCAGCGGGAAACACAGAAGCAGCCTCTTCCTCGGTTCCTGCTTCCACTGCAACCAGTGCGTCTCTCGTGGAATCCAGTTCTAGTTCGTCTTCCAGTTCATCTTCTTCTTCCTCTTCTACCAGTTCGGATGACGACTTGCCTGTTGCGGGTTCTTCTTCGGGGTCTACTAGCAAAAAAAAGGAGGCGCAGGAAGAAGAAGAAGAAAACCAAGGCTCGGCGGTCTGGTTCCAGCTCCCAAGTTGGGCAAGCTAGTCAAGCTGGTACGTCTGCTGTTGCTCCGGTGGGCTGTGACAGTTACTGGGTGGAACATGCTATGGCCTCGGGCTTGCCCTCCTGGGCCATCCGTCGTCGTGCTTGGAAGCCTGGTCTGCAGGGCGTGTGGGTCGACGCGCAAGCTGCCAACATTCCCGTTTCTGCTCCTGGTGAGCGCCCCCCGGGATCGCACCTTTCTAAGAAGATTCGGAAGCGGATTCTACGGGGGTGCTATGTTGATGTCTTCTCCCTCCTGCAGCCAAAGGGCCATGAGGCTTTGGCTGTCACTTCTCCTCACAGGACAAAAAAGCGCTCAAAGGCTTCCCTGGCGGAGCCGACTTTTGCTAATTGGTTGGAAGGTTATCTTGTTTTTAAGGCTGTGGTGTCTATGGCCTTCCTCGAGCGGGCCTGGCACCTGGATTGTCATATGTTACATGTTCTTAAGGCTAAAGCAGTTGCTGGGGAGGCTGCTGCTATCGCCTACGATACTGCATTCAGGCAGCTAGTCTCTCAAAGCTCTAGGGAAAGGTGGGATTTGTTACATAGTGAGATTTGGCTTTTGGAAGTCGGCCCGCTCACCAAGCAAAGGGGGGGCTTTCAAGATGTCGAGTAGGAGGGACCAAAAACTTGTCTGTTGGAGCTTTAATGCAGGCAAATACTCACGGTCTCATTGTAGGTATGAGCATTGCTGCGAGCTGTGCCATGGCCCGCACCCCAAGTCCTCATGTGCTCGCCAGTCCTCGCAGCCCTTTCGTCAGGGGCGCCCTGCCCTCGGGGCAGCCAGCAAGAAGGAGGGAGCCCCCTCTCTTGATGCCAGCAGGTCAGGGGGCCCCAAGTAGTTCCTTGCCTCCTCCTACTTCCTTTTCCCTGGCCCGTACCCCAGTTAAGGTCTATGCCCTACTTCCTTTGCTGGAAGGTTACCCGCAGAGGGATGCTGCGCAGCTTCTTGCTGATGGGTTCTCTTTGGGTTTTAGGATTCCTGTTTTGGCCTCTCCCCCGCCCTCTTTTGCCAAGAACCTTAAATCCGCCAGGGATCTCCCAGGTGTTCTCCTCCAAAAAATTGAAAAAGAGATTGCAGCCGGGCGCATTGAAGGGCCGTTTTCTTCCCCTCCTTTTCCCAATCTGCATGTTTCCCCGCTAGGTGTTGTCCCTAAGAAGACGCCAGGGGAATTTAGGCTCATTCATCACCTTTCCCACCCTCCGGGTGCATCTGTTAATGACGCCATCCCACATGAGTTGTGTTCTGTAAAATATGCTTCCTTTGATCATGCTGTCCGGCTCGTTAGGTCATGCGGCAAAGGGGCTTTGATGGACAAGTGCGACATCCAGTCCGCTTTCCGCCTCCTCCCTGTTCATCCCGATGATTTCCACCTCCTGGGTTTTAAAGTAGGGGAATTTTGGTACTTTGACAAAGCTATGCCCATGGGATGTTCCATCAGCTGCACGGCCTTCGAAACTTTTAGTACCTTCCTTGAATGGGAGGTGAAGCGGCGAGCTGGCTCACCTCTTGGCGTCCCTTTAGCAGCTGACAAAACTGAAGGCCCCTCCACGGCCCTTACTTTCTTAGGCATCCGCTTGGATTCCATTTTAGGTATTTCTTGCTTGCCTCAGGAAAAGCTCTTGACACTCAGAGCAAGTATCTCCGAATTCCTGGAGGCTAAAAAAGTTACCTTGAAGCAGGTTCAGTCATTGTTGGGTCACCTCAACTTTGCTTGTCGGGTGGTTGCTCCCAGTCGGGCCTTTTGTTTCAGGTTGGCCAGGGCAACTGCTGGCGTTAGACTCCCCCATCACCGGGTTCGTATGACTAATGAGATTCGAGAGGATCTCAGGGTTTGGGACACCTTTCTTACTAGCTACAATGGTGTCTCTATCTGGCAGAGGTCCTGGCAACTCGGGGACTGCTTCCAAGTTCACTCGGATGCAGCAGGCAGCATGGGCTTTGGGTTGTACTTCCAGGGTCACTGGTGTGCAAAAAGGTGGCCGCCTGAATGGGCTCAAGGTAACATTCTCAGAGATTTGACCTTCCTTGAATTGTTTCCCATTGTTGCAGCCGTGTTTATCTGGAGGTCTGATTTTGCTAATAAGAGGGTGACATTCTGGTGTGACAACCAGGCGGTAGTCAATGTGGTTAATCGCCTGTCCTCCTCCTCTAAGAGGGTTATGTTCCTGGTGCGTCGTCTGGTTTTGTTCTGTTTGTCTAATAACATTTCATTCACGGCTCGTTTTGTGCCGGGCTTACAGAATAACATTGCCGATGCTCTCTCCCGATTCCAGGAGGACAGGTTCCGTTGGCTGGCCCCGGAGGCGGACCTCTCCCCAGTATTGTTTCCGGAGGACCTTTGGGACATTGGACCTCTTCTATAATGGACGGCATTCTATCGTCTTTGGCCCCTAGCACCCTCAGGGCTTACAAAAGGGTCTTTTCGAAGTTACGTTCCTTCTTCGAGGCCTCCAGCATCCCCGCGCATTGGCCGGTTGACTCTGCCATGGTTCTCAGTTTCATGGCTTGGTTGAGATCTTTAGGGGCTTCCCCTCGGGCCATTTCTGTTTCCCTTGCGGGTATTTCCTTTTTTGCTAAGGCCTCTGGTTTTGTTGACCCCTGCTCCTCCTTTCAGGTTCGGAGGACCCTAGAAGGATGGAAATGCTTACACGTCCCTTCTTACGATACCAGATGGCCTATTACTTTAGCCCTTCTGGAACAGCTGGTTTCCATCCTACCGAGTATTTGCTCCTCTCCCTCTGAGGCTCATCTCTTCCGAGCTGCCTTTGTCACTGCCTTTTTCGGAGCCCTGAGGGTGGGAGAGTTGGTTCCAAATGCTGCATCCGATCATTCTGGGAGATCACTTCAAGTGGGCGATGTTTCGTTCACTGTGGATGCTGTTTCCCTGGTTTTGCGAAGGTCAAAATGTGACCAATTGGGCAAAGGGACCTCCATTGTGCTGCATCGGTTTAAGGGTTTGCCCATTTGTCCTGTTCGTACCTTAAGCAAGTTTTTGGAAGCACACCCCTTAGGTTCTGGCCCCATTTTTTGCCATCAGAATGGTACACCTCTCACTCGGTACCAGTTGGTGGCCATTCTCAGGATGGCCTTGGCTGCCCTGGGTCTTCCTGCTATTGAGTTTGGGGGCCATTCTTTTAGGATTGGGGCTGCTACGTCTGCAGCGCAAATTGGTCTGCCTGCGGAATCCATAAAGCAACTGGGTCGCTGGCGTTCCAAAGTTTTTGCAGGTTATGTTCGTCCGGACTTAGTTCTTCCATCAGCTCCTTAGCGTCCTTGGGCTGGGCGCCCGGGTTTATTTTCTCTGGTTGTCTCTTACAGGGTTGGCGGCAGGCGGTTTGTGCCTCACCGCCTGTTTGGCAGCAGCATAGGCCTGGATCTGGGGTGAGGGGTTTCCAGGGCTCTAAGGCACTGGATCGGGAGTCCTCGTGACCCAGGTGGAAGGAGTGATCTCCTGTGGCCAGTGCGGGGGCCACAGGCTTTAACACCTGGTGACTAGAGTGCCTTGCAAATCGAGTTGTAGTTACGCAGTCGCGTGACGGCATAATAGGGTGGGGCTTGGCACCTACGTCATCCTGATGCTTGGTTTCCAAGCAACCATACATTAGACAACCGTGGTGTGGCTGATGTCCAGATCCAGACCTTATGCTTTGGGCCAACCCTATAGACATATTCACACATTTTCGTTGTTATGTGTTTGAAATAAAGTTGTGGCCATGTTCCCTCCAGCTTTTGTGTCCTTGCATTATTTGGCACCTGACCTGCGAGGCAATTATGTTTGCTATCTTCACTACACTCTGATGTTACTTGGCTACCCATTTGTGCACATGTAGTCATTGATTGAATGATTACTTTGTGTGCATAGGAAAGGATGCTTGTTTAGCATTTCATGGTGTTATAGTCCCCAAAAGACAAGCTTTTCCTAGATTTATGCATAATATATATAATATAAAATTCACGTTTTTCTCTAATAAAAGAAACACTAGGAGGCAAATAATCAGTAGCAGCAACTTCAGAGCACAGCATAGAAGTTATCTTCATGCAAAACTAAATGCCATTTAGAAATCTGGAACTCTTCCCAATATCTCATACACACAGTTGAGATTTTAATCACAAATACATACAGTTAGGCTTCTCTGACAACAAACACTCTTTGTGCATTGGATCATGATCTAATGATATAAGTATATGAAGGAAAGATGAATTATTCAGCCTGCACACAAGCCCTCCTTATTATAATTGTGTCACTTTTCCGCATTCCAGAGTCAAAGAATAAAAACGATAGAAATTAAAAGCTAGACCTTTGAGTAGCTTTTTCACTTAATATGCAATATGTTTCAATTCGAACATACACTCCTCACAGGGAGTATTCAAAATCTATTCAAAAAAAAAAATGCACCCTGGTGGGTGGTGGGTAGGTCAAACATGGAATTGAGCCTATTTCAAGGGGTTTTGGCAACTGTACTATAGAATCAAGAACATATGTGGTGAGGGCAGGGAGACTGAACCATTTTAAAATTCATAGGCACTCTACAAAGGCCTGTGACATCTTATTTAGTGGCTGCTTTTAATTATGCTTTTTTAAAAAATCAGGAAGCCAATGCAGACTGTGATATAAACATGCACTTTTTCAAAACCATAAATAATATCAATTGATTTTTTTGTAAAAACAATTGTTGAATTTTTAGTAGGCTTGAGGAATGAGGGAGAGATATAGAACTGGACTATTACGTGAAATAGTTATTTTCTGAACTGCAACTTCCAGAATCCCAAAAGCAGCATGGCTACAGGGATTATTGGAATTGTGATCCTATTTTTGCCAAGATCTTAAATTTCCTTTCCTACAATGTCCACATGGGAAAAAAAATATCTGTAATGGATGCATCTCTTCCGGCAGGCCTTCCTGGAAAATGCTTAATGTCACCCGGCTCCAAACCTTTCACCAGTCCCTAATTCCTCATTACCCGATACAGCTCAAGGAACTTTTACTTTGTTATTGTTGACTGTCCTTTATTTGCACTATGTTTTAACTTGTTGTTGGTTTAATTCTTTTTTAAGGGGGGGGGAGGTGGGAATGGGATTGGATATTTTAATTGTCTTGTTTTTAATTTTATCTTGTATGCTGAGATTTGTAGTTTTGTGAGATATTTAGCCTTCTCTGTCAGAGCTCAAGTGCCACAACAAACTACAAATATCAGTATTCCATAGCATTGATCCATGGCAGTGAAAGTGGTTATAGGCTGCATTATTTCTGCAATGCAGATGAAGCCTAGGACCTCCCATAAAACTCTTCCATAAAAGCACTGAGTGGCATTGATGAACTATACCACAGAACCAGCCACAAAGTAATTTGTACAAACAGGCAAGTCAGAGAAAACAGCTTCTCCTTTTATTTGTCACAATATTATTCAAGGACAACCTTTATTACTTTCCAGTTGTTTCCAAGAAATAAAACTTGTTATTAGAAAAACCAAAATTCTGTGCCATTCTCTCTGAAATAATCAGCTTTTTTCTCACTGAGGAAAAACTAGCCTGACTTGAGTGACTTTTTGAAATCATTGTGATAATGCAGTGGTTCCCAACTTTTGGTCTTCCATTTGTTTTTGACTTCAGATTCCAGAAGCTCCAGCCAACTTGGCCAACATTCAGAATTATGGGACCTGAAGTCCAAATCATCTAGAGGATCAAAGGCAAGGAACCACTATGATGATGGAATACTTAGCCTTAGAAACAAACTCAGTTTTAATACAGATAAAATGGATTATATTTCTGACTTGGTGTAGTTTTTCATTCAAATCATTTGGGGACAAAAGATGAACTTGGGCTGGATTGCACCAAGGCAGTGATTCCCAAAATTTGGTCCCTCAGTTGTTTCGGACCTCAGCTCCCAGACATCTCTGTCAGTTTGGCTAACAGTCAAGAAATCTGGAAGATGAAGTCCAAAAACCTAGAGGACCAAAGTTTGGGAACTACTAAATTAATGTATTTGTAAAATAGAATAGATGACTTTCTTTAATCATATTGTTATGAACTTGTCTGCATCCTAAACATCAGAGGCATGGCCCATTGATCTAATGGAATGGGAAATTATTTCAATTTCAGACTCACTTTTTCCATTTTGTAGACACCTGAGGACCATCCTTGTTTCATGGCTCAACTTAGCAACATTTTGCTCTTGAGAGATAGAACTGGAAAACATGCATTGTTACAATAACACAGGACTGCCTTATTTGCTGTGTGTTATTTCATCAAAACCCCTGCTCTTCTTTATCTTCCTTGATTTTATAGACAGCTCATATGTTCCTCTACATTAGTATCAATCTTGATACTAATAAACTCTGCTGAAATATTGGAAAGGTAATTCTATTATCAGCAGCCACCCCCACCCTTTTCCAATCCTGTACATGTCTACTCAGAAGTAAATCTAACTGTATTCAATGAGTTGTGTTCCTAATAAGTATATATGGTCAGTGTGGATAGGCTAATAGCCTGAATATGTGTCTTAATGGTCTCTGTTTAATTATACCTCGAATTTTGGTTAAGGAAATCAAAGGTTTTGTGATATGACTTTAAAAAAAAAAAAGAACCAAAGGAACATTATTTTTGTTTTTCCTTGTCAGCCTTGGAAGCCTTGCAGGCTCTGAAAGACAGCTCAAGTTGTTTTATGGTAGGTGTTGCTAAGGTGATTTTATGATTAGAATATAGTAGTGCTTCATTGTTAACTTGTTTATAAAGGAATATGAATGAAATCTCATCTCCTGCAGCAAGGCAACATTCTGCTTCTAATTAACCATTTCAGGCCTGATGCAACCAGAATGGTTAAACAATCACATTGCTTTATATTCAAAAGTTTTCTGAAAAGGGTAAAGAGTATATAGGATGATGAGTAAATTCAGCAGGTAGAACATAATTTGTATGGAATCATTATAATCCACAGTACCATATGCCATTTGCCTTTGGAAATGATAACAATTCCAAGAGTGACTATATTTTATTCACAAGTCATGCAAATATATGTGCTGTTTTGCCCTGTTGTGCCATTGAAAATAACAACGAAGAGCTGAATATATTGCAGTTCTTGCTGGTTTGATCTCTTTGAACATCCAAAGTTGTACTTTGCAATCTGACAGCCAAAATACAACGAATGAATAATTCAGCAGCTAAGACCATTAACATGTAATAAAATGACCATCTCACTGGTTGTTCTGTGACTGATGGAATATATATGTGAAAACTATATACCACATAGTTAGAATTAAATAGTTAAAAGACAGACCCAGCTGTAAGTTAAATACCATACCCATTGATTTTGAGAAGAAAAATATATTTTCATTGAGGTCTGACTTTTTCCACTGAGTTTGATAGGTCTTTTAATTTCTTTATTCTTGAATGTGTACTTGTTGCACCCAGAAAGGACACTATGGCCCATCTTCTTCCTCCTCCTCCTCCAGCCTCCTGCCTTGCTTTCTTCTTCCTCCTCCTTCTCCTCCTGCTTCGTGCCATGACACCCCTTCTTCCTCCTCTTCCTCCTCTTCCTCCTCTTGTCTCACACCACACCTTGCCTTCCTCCTCCTCCTCCTCCTCTGCCCCCCCCCCACCAATGGGCTTACCATCCATGGATGCTCAAATCCACGGATGGCAAGTCCGTAGATAAGGAGGGTCCACTGTACTTGCATAAGCTATGTGAAATGCTAAGAGATCATCAGATAGATTTCTGCCCCCATTTGTACCATGTTTCAAACCTTTATCTCATATATGTAACCACTGCAAACTGCTTCATCATAGCTCTTCAGGGATCCCTTCCTAATCATATCTCTGGATTTGAGGAACTGAATTTGGCAGAGCAAATTTCATAACACTAAGCTGGAGCTTTTTCTCATGTTCAACCATGAGCCACCTGTTATTTTACTGAAGAGGTGGGAATCACACTGCTTATTCTGAGCATACAACCAGTGCTCATTTTGAAGCTTCTGATTCCCTTTTGGACAACCCTACAAAAACAAAAACAAAATAGAATTGTTGCTCAGCAAAACCTATAGGAGAGGCAGTTTCTTCCTAACCCAAGATGAAGCCTTGATTTAATGTGTATATTTATGTGTGGTTAACAATTTTCATGGTTTTTCAAAAGTGGAAATGAACTTCCCATCATTTCTAGTTGTGATAAAATGCAAAACCCTTCACATTTTGAGAGTGGTTATCCCTCCCCCCCCCCCGAAAAAAAAAAGCTTGCTGAGTTTTATTGTACTGACTACTTGTTTACCTTTATGTCCATCTACCCACGGTAACTGTGGCCATCAGAGTGGAGCATGGATTACTACTACTTTGATTACCACAGTTAGAATGCACAGACAGGCATTGTGATTGCATTCTAAAGGTAAAACTGTTCTCAACACCAGGGGCAAATAAATAAACTTAACCCACATGTAATATTACTACTGTATATACCAAACTGCATATTCAGTTTTGTTAATACAGTGTATTTCATAGGATTTTATCATACGACGGAATTTGGGGGTATAATGCAATGGCAATCCGAATGCAATCATGGGGTTTCATGTAATTGAGTATGAGTGTATCTCACTCAGTTTTGGGCAATGGGGGGGGGGGGTCATTCAGAACACAATCATGGGGTTTCATGTAATTGCATATTAGAGTATCTCACCCAATTTCGGGCAATGGGGGTCCTTTTCGGGCAATGGGAAGTCATTCTGAACGCATTCCGAACACAATTAGAATTCACGTAAATTCGCTAAACTAGAATTCGAATTGGCTCCATTCAAAATTGAGAGAAATCCCTCCTGTCTGATAAACTCCATATAATCTTGCAGTCAGAAGGAGCTGCAAAGACCATCTAGACCAAACCCCCACCATGCAAGAATATACAGCTAAAACACCCCTGAAAGATGGTCATCCAAATTCTGTATAAAGATCTCCAAAGAAGAAGACTCCTCCACCTTCCAAGGCAGTCCATTCCATTGTCAAACAGTTATTATTGGAAAGCAGTTCTTCTTAATGTTTTGGTAGAAACGTTTTGGTTTTTTTTGTTTGTTTTTTGTTTTTTTGTAATTTGAATCCATTGGTGTAATTTGAATCCATTAACTCCATTAGAATGACAACACAGTTTAAAACTGTTTTCTCACTGTACTGGCCCTCAAATACCATAACTCTTCAAAGATCTGGGTCCTATGGATTTTGTCACTTTCTGTCCTCTCACCTCAGCTGTGAACATCACTAATGAAACAAGCAGAGTGGGTCACAAAGATAGTTCACTACCTGACTCAAGCATACAAGTACTGACTGGCATAGACATAGGTTGGCATTCTGTTACTGCTTTACAAGCATATATCCAGCTTATGCCCACTTTTTTTGGTCATTTCAAAGGTCAGAATTCACTGCCAACTGTACAATGGCCAAACTCTTTGAAATCTATCTTTGAAGCTGCTGCAGCCTTCCTCCACATGAGCAGAAATAGTATATTTATGCATTTTTAATGGATATATTCAGTTCCCATGCCATGACTACAATGTGCTTATGCACATTTTAGAAGAAAGTGTTTTGTGAGCACTTTTCAAATGCACACATAATGTGAAACGCTCCCCTCCATGTGAAGAACACTTCACAAGCTTAAAAATGTATAGATTTAGGGGGCAGGGGGAGAGAGAGAAAAAATTTCTCCATCCTGCCTGCTAATGCTGGCCTGTACTTAGATTTCATCAAAGATGGCTACATGGCTTTGCTCCAGTGTTATTCCATGTTTCTCCTTTTATGTGAGCAGGTAGCAAAGGTATGATCAAATGATAAAAGCAAGGGGAGCATGGGTGAGCCACCTCTGGAGATCATGGGGCCATTTTCCCCAACACCAGGTTTCTCTGGCCACACTAGCATCTCCAGATGAAACTGGAAGAGATAGGATTGTCACCTCTGGTTTGTTTGTTGTTTTTCCTTTTAAAAAAAATATTTAAAATCCCAAATGTTTTGCTAAAAGAAGGAGTATGGCATCTGCTCACCTTGTTTTAGGAAAGAACCATGTAAACTAGAAGGGTGTTTCTCCATTTAAAACAACAACAACAAATTCTGTAATTTCTTCCTGGTATTATTCACTCCCAATATATTCTGAGTATCATTAAAACAAACTTAGGGTTGCCTATGACTGTATAATACCCACCTCTAATATATCAGAATCAGGCGAACTGCACTGATGAAACAGTTTTTAATTAGTGAGCAATCCTACACACATATTTCACAGAGATTTGTAGTATCAAACCATAAGTCCACAGAACAAATAATCATTCCCATGTTGCATTATGAAGCAATAAATATATGATATTTCAGAGCCCAGAAGAACCATAACACAGCTGCAGTAACAGACATGGGGAACTGTCAATGCCATTTTAATCTGGATGGATTGGCCATTTCATCCATCTTGATTATTTAGACAATTTCTAGCAAGTGTCTCAGGCTTTGTGACGGTCCAATTGAACACAGATCATGTTTGGAAACGTCCTTTAACATGTCATGACCATAAAAAACATTTCATAAATTTGCACCTTTGGGTGGAAGGAAGCAAAATATACCTTGTTTCACATTGTGACATCTCGCTTTTACCTTGATCCATCATCCCCTTTTTTAAAATTGCGGCTGGCAGGAGAGTGACTCCCATTGATTGTGTACTGATTCTCCAATTTATCATCCTGCCAGTTTGGGAAAGTTTCCTAGAGTATCTCTTAAATCATGAAATCACTACTTGCCAAGTGGGTGGCAAACCTGCTGTGTTTGAGATTTCTCCTCTTTTCATCAGCTTATGAATGTACACATGTGCTGTAGAGGAGAAATAGTTTTATAGGTTTTATCTGGACAATATTTTCATGCATCTAGAATGTACCTAAGGACACATTCAGACAGATTAAAAAGACCAGAAGGTCCCAGATTTTGTTCCTCTTTTCTTCTGATTTTATTTTGGAGATCCATACATGATTTGTTTATCCCAGAATATTTTCTGTCAGCTCCTGTTACAATGAGAGACTCCTCAGGTTGATTTATTTTAAACCAGTATAAAATCAGAAATAAGAGGAACAAAATATGGGACTTTTCAATCAGTCTGGATGCATCCTAATATAATTTAATATGCAGGCCACATCCATTTTCTATTCCCCTATAATGATAATACATCCCTGGTTTTGGCGCAAAGTTTAACTTTCTTTCAGACATTAATAGAAGACACCACCTGGCCCTTATAAGCATTTGTACAAAACAGAACTTAACTTCTCCAAAGAACTCCACATCTATCTTCTCAATTAATCCTTTAAAAACTAGGCCAGATCTATTCTGTCATATAAGGAGGAGTTCTTCATTAGGCTTCAGCGAAGAAGAAGCAAGTTACTTATACCAGAATTAGTTCCCATTTCTTTTCTTACACAAAAGGAACCATGGAGAACCTCCTTTTCTGCCTTGTTATTTGCTGTCGAGTGAACTTCAATTTATGGCAGCCCTATGGCTGAAAGACCTTCATGAGTCTCAGTCATCACCTTTCTTGTTCAGGTCTTGGAAAATCAGCTCTGTGGCTTCCTTGATGGAATCAATTTCCATGTAGTGTAGTCTCCCTTTCTTCCAACAACTTCCACACTACCAGGTATTATCATCTTTTCCAATGAATCATGTGAGCTCATGATATATCCAAAATACAATAGATTCAGTATTGCTTGTACTGAGCATTCAGGCTTGATTTCCTGTAGAACTCTTTCCAGCACAACATTTCAAATCACCTCCTTTTCAACCTCCTTCCTTCTCTTCCCTCTATGGCAAGGAAGTCCAAATTGTGGCCCTCGATGTTTTTGAACTCCCATAACCCCTCACCAGATTGTTGGAAGTTGGAGGTAAAAAAAAATAATAAGGAGGGTTATATTTGTTCACCCTAGTGTACCAATTTCCAGCCATGATTTATTTTATTACTTATTTATTTGATTTATATCCCACTTCTCACTCAAAGAAGAACCCAAACATTATACAGAATGTTAAAACAAAACAACTAAAATAATATTATGTACAAAAGTTTTAAAAGCATTAAATCGTCAGTCCAGTTAGAACTCGCTTTAAAACAATTACACACTAAACACAAAACACACTAAATAGCACAATTACATCACTACTTTTTACATTAACCATGTTTACAGCGCTATATAAAATAATAATAATAATAATAATAATAATAATAATAATCAACCAATTAAAGGCTGAAGGTCTCTTTAAATAGGAAAGTCTTCGCCTGCCAGTGAAAAGACAGCAGAGATATTACCAGCAGAGCCTCCATCAGAAGGGAGTTTGATAGCTTAGGTGCAGCCATTAAGAAGGATCTTTTCTGTGTCCTTACCAGATGAGACTGGAGGGGAGATGGGATGCAGAGAAAGCTGTCTCCCAAAGATTGTAGTACTAATCCAGGCTGTGGAGACAAAGACTTTCAGAGAGTCTGGGCGATAGCTTTTTAGGGCTTTATAGGTCATAACCAGCACTTTTCATAACCAGCACTTTGAAATGTGCCCAGAAATAGGCTGGTAGTCATTGAAGCTGTTTCATAAAGTAAGCTGTGTGTTTCCTGTAACCAACTCCAGTCAGCACTCTGGGTGCACCATTTTCGACCTTTTGAAGTTTTCAGACAGTCCCCAAAAGAAAGCCCCATATAGTCTAAATGGGATGTAATTAATACATGTCTTATTGTGGCCACATCATACTTTTCCAGGTATGGGCACAGCTGGTGTACTAATTTAATCTTATTATGATGTGGCCAAAGTCTGACAGCCTCAATTTAGTCATTGTGGCTTCCAGGGAGAATTAAAGCTTGATCTGTTCTAGCATCTATTTGTTTGTCTTTTTGGCCATCCATGGTATCGTCAGCACTCTTCTCCAGCACCACATCTCAAATTAGTTGATTTTCTCTCTATCTGCTTTCTTCACTGTCCAGCTCTCACACCCATGGGGAATACAATGGCTTGGATGATTCTAACTTTTGTGTTCATTTTTATATCTTTGCACTTTAGGGTCTTGTATAGTTCCTTCATAGCGATTTTTGCCATTGCCATTCCTAGTGAGAGTAGATCTGAGTAATTTGATATGCAAAGTTTCTTGCAAATTTCTCACAGGAGATTGTCATGTGTTCTGCATTCTGTTCTTGTGAAGCAGAGTGCTTTATTTAATTGTTTATTGTATTTATACCCCACTCTTCAGACATGCTACCAGAGTGGCTTACAAATTGGTAATTAGACTGGTTCAGGGCTTAAATTGTAATCCTGAGAACAAGGAACTGTCTAATTACCAATTTGAAAGCCACTCTGACAGCATTTCTGAAGAGTGGGGCATCAAGCTCCAGCTCTTCCAGTGGACAGCCCTCCTATTAACTGTGCAGTTAACAGTAGCACTTGCAATCTTGTTACTAGGGTCTCTGTGTATCCCCTGGGAACTTGGCTATCCACTGCGATCTGAGCCCTCCTGCATTTGGGCTGCCTTCAGAATGTCTTTCTTATGCTGATGCTGTTGCTAGACTTCCTTCAAACAAAGAAACAGCTTCATTTATAAACCACTTCATACTGCCTAAGCAGTGTCTAAGTGGTTTACAACTGTAAGCTAATTTGCCCCCCAAAATCTGGGTACTCATTTTAGTGATCTCGGAAGGATGCAAGCCTAAGTCAAGCTTGAGCCCTTTTTGCTGGCATTGAACTTGCAACTTTATGGTTTTGAGTGAGTGGCTGCAGTACAGGCATTTAACCACAGCATCACCAGGGCCCCTTTGGATCTTCTTTTGTATGCTGATCCTGTGTCTGGATGTTGGAAATGTCTTTTGAGTGCATGTCCAGTATGTACGCCTTCTAATTTATAGGTGTTACCCAAAACGACCATGTTGGTGCCATGTTTACTGGAACTTTCAAAAGTTCTCTTCCCCAATAATCAAACACACACAGAGTTCCTGATTAACTTTCTGATGTAAGAAAGGGGCATATTTTATCCTAGGAAGTGATATCTTATGCAATATCTACTTCACTGCCGGACCTGCTATCACAAGATGTAACACAATTAACCATGGTATTAAGAGAGGATTAGAAAAATTAATGGAGGTGATGACATGATCATTACAGGATACACCAAAAGTGAGAAGAAAACATGTCTCTTCATCCCAATTGCTGGGATCAGCAGCAGGAGAGAATTTTTGCCCTTGGGTCATACCCAACACAGATATGACTTTTTGCTATATTTTTACTCAAAGGAAATAATGAGGAATAATAAGAATGAAGCAATTTTCTTCATGCTCTGAGAAAGTCTTTGAAAACTGCAGGGTTTTTTTTGAAAACTATTCACAATCCAGGACACATACTGTGCAAAATTTGCATATCATCATCATCATCATCATCATCATCATCATCATCATCAATTTATACCCCGTTTTTCTTTTACAAAAAACAATCAGGCTTACATTTTTAAAATCCATCTAATATACAATATATAGTACATGTAATATCTCCATATCCCCCCCCCCCAAAAAAGAATTAAATACATTTAGGATTAGAAATTAATCTATTAAAATAAACTATCAGTAAACAAAATAATCAAATGGGCAGAGTGGTAATATAATATATGATGTGAGTTTGTTTATCATTGTTTTCCACAGAAAACAGCATTTGCTGAACAGCAAATAATATTTTAGGAAATGAAGAAAATAATATGCTATTTTCTGCACAGAAAATATTACTTTTGTACAGAACAATAACATGTAAATTATGTATAGATTAAATCATATATTTTCTGTGCAGGAAACAGCATTTTCTGTGCAAAACACAATATTATAATTAATTAAAATAATAATAATAATAATAATAATAATATACAAATCTATTTTCTGTACAAAACAACCACATGCAAATTTTGCTCTGTCCTGAACAACCACATGCAAATTTTGCTCTATCCTGAAGGAAGATTCTCAGCCGTCCGGGATTCTTTTCCTCAGGATTTCTTGACACTTGAGAAACATGAATTTTGACCATATATATATATATATATATATATATATCTCCAGTATTGTTTCCCACCATTCAAAGCTTGGAAAAGGTATATTTTGAGATGACAGGCCACATGACAACTGGCTGTGAAATTCTAAGAGGGGTAGAAAAAGTGTGATTTTTCCAAGCCCTGGATCCTGCTTGTGGACTTCCAAAGGATAATCTTGTTGGTTACTGTGGTAAACAGCATGCTTAAGTGAGGTAGGTATTTGATCTGTTCCAGCAGTGCTTTTTCTTATATGCTTAAGATGGGGATTGAAAGCCTCTGATCTCATAAAAATTAATAACACACATTGCCATCAATGGACCTAGCTGTGTGTTGCTATTTATATGCTCTTAAGGTAGGCTTCAATCTACTCTCTCTTCCAGTCTTTAAAGAAATCCTGCCTCCCATATTCAAAGTAAACAACATAAAATATTCACTACCTGCTGTAGCTCAGTAACGAACCCTGTGCTGTCTGAAAGGCTGTGAGAACTCTGAGAAGATGCATTTCCCTGAGCTTTTATTATGTGCAAGGCTTGCCTTGTGTTAATTACAATGAACACTGAGTTGACAATCTGGGAAATTATACACACAATATTAATGGATGCTGACCTCCCTTTGCAGCCACTTAGTCTATCGGTGGATTTTTCTATGGGTTTTTTTTAATTTTGTACTTCTTTGATTTGCATTGCTATGTCTGATTCTAAGCCAGTAACAGAACAGATATATTTGATTTGACGGGTTGCACTCACCTTACCCTGGTATGGGATTCTCATGAAGTAGATTTGTCAAGGGAGAATACCCAAGTAGCAAGACAGTAAAAAGCTAGTAGTGCTGGGCTCTGGCAGCCTCCATCTTCTTGTTTCCTGTACTATGGTTCGGAGACTCATACAGGGCCACCAACATCTGCACTTTAGTAAGGGAAACAATAATTGCTGATGATTTACTATGCAAATTCTACAATGTAATCCTGAAATATGGAGACTGCCCTAGGTTATTTTATGATAGTCAGGACTAGACTCATGGGCTGCTGCCACACTGCAGAATTAATGCAGTTTAACATCGCTTTAACTGTCATGGGTCTGTCCTATGGAAACCTGGTATTTGTAGTTTTTTGTGGCAACAGAGCCCTTTAGCACAGAAGGTTAAATGTTTTTAAAAACACCCTACAAATCGCATTTCCATGGCATTGAGCCATAGTAGTTAAAGCAGTGTCAAATTTCATCAGTTATGCAGGGTAGATGTAGCCATAGTCAATATGCATTATTACATACAGAAGACACAGGTGGACGACCAGAAGAATGACAAAAATTCAATGGAACTGGGAATGCCTGATCATCCCTCCCTACTGGAGAACCAAATAATACATGGATCTAAAAAAAAAAAATCTGGACTTGGTTTTCTGATAGTGGGCAGAACTGCAGGAAATGTGAAAAGCTCTGGAGGTTTTGCCAGGGGAATGTTGGATTTAGCCCAGGGAGCCTTTTGCACCACACAATTATAGCGCTGTATTTATATTTAAATTGCTATGGCAACATCATATGGAATCCTGGGATTTGCAGTTTAGACATTTAGAATTACCAGCCAGAGCATTCTAATTATAGTGCTGTAATTGTGTAGTGTGACAAGGCCCTTGATGTTGCAATACCATCTGCTGATTTACATATAGCTTGTGCTTGGAACAAAGGACACCAGAAGTGGAGAATTTGGGACCTTTCTCTCAGTTGGAGATAGACTGTAAAAATTGGAGACTCAGGGACCACAGATTTGGCAATCCTATTGGCCAAATAAAGGTATCACCACAATGTGTACTTTCTACGTGGTTTTATGGTCAACATGGTTTTGCCATTTTTATTACAAAATGGATATCTATCCTCAGGACCTGGAATGTTTAATATTTTCAAGTCTGGGTTTGTCTATGGCTTTTCTTTGCTAACGAAAATTCAGCAAGGACTCATCCCACACTAAGTACAAGCGTGTTGATGACTAAAAAGGCCGATCCGAGATAAACAAGTCCGAGCACAGCAGAAAGTCTCCTTTGGTGATGTTTACAAGTTGTGGTTCTTTCTGCATTGTCGTTTCTCCTCGAGACTCGTTCGGCATGAGTTCTCAAAAGAGGCTGCAGTATTGTGGATAGTGCGTCTCCATGCCTCCCGACGTGAGGCCAGGGCAGATCATTGTTAGTGATCAATTTGGCCAAGCTTGAGATGTTGTTTTAGGGAGTCCTTGTATCTCTTCTTTGGTGTGCCCCTCTTATGTTGACCTGTGACGAGTTCACCGTAGAGTACTATTTTTGGGAGGTGGTGGTCCTCCATCCTAGAAATGTGCTCTGCCCAGCGCAGCTGCGTTTTCAATAGCATGGCCTCAATGCTGGTGATCTCTGCTTGCTCCAGGACAGCAACATTCATCACATAGTCAGTCCAATGCAATTGTGAGTAGACAGCGCTGATGAAAGCGTTCGAGGAGTCGTAGATGTTGGCGATAGGGACCCATGTTTCAGACCCATAGAGGAGAATGGACAGTACAATGGCGCTGTACACACTGATTTTTGTGCTTCGCCTCAGGTGTTTGTTACTCCAGACTCTTTTGTGAAGCCTTCCGAATGCACTATTGCTAATCTGTGATCGATCTCTTTGTCGATCTTGGTGTCTGAGGAGATGATAGTTCCCAGGTAGGTGAACTGCTGGACACACCTAAGCACAGATTTGCCTATGGTGACATGGGGATGATAATGCTCTTCCTGTGGTGCAGGCTGGTAGAGAACTTCCGTTGTCTTCAGGCTGACTTCAAGCCCAAACAGCTCTGCAGCTGTTGCAAAGGAGGATGTTAGGCGCTGCAGAACTGCTTCTGTATGGGCAACAAGCATAACATCATCAGTGAAAAGCAGCTCATGGACTAGATAGTTTAGAGTCTTCATGTGAGCCTTCAGATGGCTTAAGTTAAACAAGCCATCATCAGTACGGTAATGTATATAGATGCTGTCTTCTTTGAGGTCTGCCATAGCCCTTTGGAGCATCATACTGAAGAAGATTGTAAACAGAGTTAGAGCGAGAACACAACCTTGTTTCACACCTTTAGTTATTAGAAAGGGCTCTGAGAGACCATCACCATATCTGACTTGACTGTGCTGGCCCTCATGTAGCAAGATAATCATTTTGAGGAATTTGGGGGGAACATCCTAGTCATTTCAGGATTTGCCACAGACCTTTTCTACTCACAGTGTCGAAGGCTTTGGTAAGGTTGACAAATGTTACATAGAGTCCTTTGTTCTGCTCTCTACATTTCTCTTGCAGTTGTCTAAGAGCAAATACCATATCTGTAGTGCTCCTATTAGCTCTGAAGCCACATTGGCTTTCAGGGAGAAGTTCTTCTGCAATAGCAGGAATTAATCTGTTCAGGAGTATCCTTGCAAGGATTTTTCCAGCAATGGAGAGCAGTGTTATACCTCGATAGTTTGAGCAATCAGATTTTGCTCCTTTTTGCTTGTACAGGGTGATGATAACTGCATCTCGGAGATCTGATGGCAGTTCACCTTTTTCCCAGCAGCTCACAAGGAGATTGTGGAAATTAGCATGGAGTGCATGACATCTGTGTTTCCAAGCTTCAGGTGAGATACCATCAATCCCAGCTGCCTTGCCGTTTTTCATCTGCTGTATGGCCTTAATGGTTTCTTCCAAAGTGGGAGCCATGCCCAGTTCATTTTTCATCAGTTGTTGTATCATATGTTGGATAGCTGAGCCTTGGACTACTTGGTTGGCACTGAAGAGACTTTGGAGATGTTCAGCCCATCGATTCAGAATGGAGGCTTTGTCTGTGATTAGTGTTTGACCATCCGTATTATATAAGGAGCTTTGGACATGATAAATAGGTCCAAACACTGCTTTAAGAGCTTCGTAGAATCCCCTGGAATCACCCAGATCTGCACAACATTGTGTCTTTTCTGCTAAATTGGTCCACCACTTGTTCTGAATGTCTCAGAGTTTTTGTTGGAGTTTACTAAATGCGGGAAGGAAGGCTGCTTTTCTTACATGGCAAGATGGCTGAGTGAGGTGTGCCTGATGAGCAGTTCTTTTCTTTGCCAAAAGCTCCTGGATCTCTTGGTTGTTTTCATCAAACCAATCTTGGTTTTTCTTGCGGGAGAAACCGAGGGATTCTTCCACAGACTGCAGGATACTGTTTTCAATATGTTGCCAAAGAACTGCAGGAGAAGAATCTATAGGTTGGTCTTCAAGTTTTGATTGCAGATTTGCCTAGAAGTTGTCTCTCATGGCAGCTTGTTGAAGATTGTTGACTTGGAGTCTCCTCTTTAAGATGCCACCCCTCTTAGGTTTGAGCTTAAGATGAAGATTTAGTTTGCATCTTATGAGGCGATGATCTGTTTGACATTCTCCACTGGGCATCACTCGATATGACGGATATTGTGAATGTCTCTCTGGCGCACTAGAACATAGTCAATGAGGTGCCAGTGTTTGGATCAAGGATGCATCCAGGTTGTCTTCAAACTATATTTCTGCTGAAAGATAGTGTTTGTAATAGTCAGCTGCTGTTCTGCACAAAACTCTAGCAGGAGGCGTACGTTATCATTACAGTTTCCAACACCATGCTTGTCTAGAACACCTTTCCAGGCTTCAAAGTTCTTTCCTACTCTGGCATTGGAGTCACCAAGGATGATGGGGCTTTTTAGATTGGCAGGAAAGTGTGACATGAAGTTGCCTTTCCCTTAATGCTCAGCAGCTAGACTGCAAGCCCCAGGTGTGCATTTAAAAGGGACAGGGCAGCTAGACTGAGGGGTGTGGGAACGACTTATCTGAAGTCTTTTCTGTGGCTCAGCAGCTACATGGGAAGCGGTCAGAATGCTACAAACACAGGCGGAGCAGCTACATGGGCGGCAATGAACGCAGCTTTTAGCCGCGGTGAACCTTTAAATTTTTTTCCCTTGCCAGCTGCGAACTGCGCAATTCCTCAATGCCCTGCAGGTGTAAAAGCTGGGGTTTAACCGCGAAGTTTTTTAAAGCTCCCAAACCCTAGCTCCACCCCTAATCCGAACCCTAGACATGTGCAGTAGGGACTCTGGGATGCCGTTACTATTATTCTACTGTGGATAACATGTCAATTCCTTCACAAAATAAAGGGGTTCATTCATGATACACCAGTGCAACGGCAGAGTTTAAAAAGGCAGAGGAACCGCAATGATAATTTGACAGATCCTCATAAGTATACATTTCTGCTGCGCAACTGCACAGGTTTGCGAACTGCGCAAACGCAGTTACACCATACAGTCAAATTATCATTGCCGGCTGGGAACTGCGCAATTGCGCAGTTCGCAACCGGCAGCCGGCAAACCTGCGCAGTTGCGCAGGACAAATGTATACTTATGAGGCACACTTTCCCTTTTTCTCATCTAAAGGCTGGGCTTTCATGCAGCCATCAACACACCTCTTTTTGCCAATCTAAAATGGACCCCAGCTCCTTTTTAAGGCGCTTCTACTCCCTTAAAATTCCAAAATAGTGTTTTCGTGGCACACTTTCCCTTTTTCTCATCTAAAGGCTGGGCTTTCATGCAGCCATCAAGACACCTCTTTTTGCCAATCTAAAATGGGCCAATGATTTTATCTTCTTCAGGGCCTTTGACATTCTGCACTGGGCATCACTCGAGTATGACGGACATCGCAAATGTCTCTCTGGCACACTAGAATATAGTCAATGAGGTGCCAGTTTTTGGATTGGGGGTGCATCCAGGTTGTCTTTTACTTGATATTGTTTTAATCCTTGTTGTAATCTGCCCCGATTGCTTGTTCAGAGGGGTGGACTAGAAATAAATATTATTATTTCTGCTGAAAGATAGTGTTTGTAATAATCAGCTGCTCTTCTGCACAAAACTCTAGCAGGAGGCATTCCTTATCATTACAGTTTCCAACTCCATGTTTGCCTAGAACACCTTTCCAGGCTTCGAAGTTCTTTCCTACTCTGGCATTGAAGTCACCAAGGATAATGATTTTATCTTCTGCAGGGACTTTTTGTATGAGGTGGCGTAGGTCTGAGTAGAATTTGTCTTTCTCCACAGGTTCGGCTTGCATAGTTGGGGCACATATACTAAAGAGAACAACATGTGGGAGGCGTAAGGAGATAATGCAACCAGAGTGACCTGTTGGCAGGGTTTTGAGTTTGGAGGCAATGGAGCTTTTAATCATAAAGCCTACTCCTGAAAGATGTTTTTCAGTTTTTGGTTTGCCAGACCAGTAGAGTGTATAGCCAGCACCATGTTCTTTAAGGCTGCCTTCCTCATGGAGATGAACTTCACTAAAAGTAGCGATGTCGATATTAAGTCATGATAGTTCATGGGCTATTAGAGCAGAACAACGCTCAGGACATCCACTATCTGCAGAATCTTGCATGGTTCTGATGTTCCAGCATGCAAGCATCAATCCGTTTGCACCTTTGGAGGCCGGTGCATGCCTTTCTATCTTTGTTTTTGTTGGACTGCATCAGAAGATGCCCGTTGACCACGGCTCGCCAACCGGATAGATGGAGATGAGCTTTCTTTAGGCCACCTTTTCTAGGCCCCTCTCCATATGGAGCAAGCAGTGCTGTCCTTAAAAGGCTGCTTGGTCATTTAGGATGCTGCCGAACAAGACTGTCATCTCCCGGTCAGTCTTGAGCGACCAAAGTCCTGAACCACCTGCATGCAGGGTTGGGACTGCGGCTGCCAGTGCATCTTTCACCTGCTGTTTCATCCCTCACTTATCGCTACAGAACTTTTTTTTGGGGGGGGGGGGGTCGGATCGGATGTATCCTTCAAGCCTGTGCAATGGATTTTTCTGGTGGAGAGCAGCGTGCACAGAACTGGCCTTACCCTTTAAACCAGAGGTTCGTCTGCCGGGGCCAAGCAAGCAAGGATGATGGCAGCGATATCCTTGGGTCATAGGTTTGATTAGAGTTTCCTTCTCTTAGATGGTTTACCTTACAAGGTTAGACGAACACCATCTGCCTGGGTTTGGGATTGGAGTTTTCCTTCTCCTAGGATGGTTGCCATAAGGGTAAAGAGCCCATCCTGCTCTTTGACGTTCTTGGTCAGTCCCTTCGGTTGTGACCTGTCTGGCATGGGAGGCCCTACCGGTGGCTGTTTATGCCACCACCAGCATAGCTCACAGCTTCATTAGGGTACACAAGCCTCTCCCCCATGACAAGGGGGCATCAATGGAGTAGAAGTCTGGGTTTGAATCTCTGGTTAATCTGGGTTTGAATCATAGAATCATAGAATCATAGAGTTGGAAGAGACCACAAGGGCCATCCAGTCCAACCCCCTGCCATGCAGGAACTCCAAATCAAAGCATCCCTGACAGATGGGCATCCAGTCTCTGCTTAAAGACCCCTAAGGAAGGAGACTCCACCACTCTCCAAGGGAGTGTGTTCCACTCTCGAATAGCCCTTACTGTCAGGAAGTTCCTCCTAATGATGAGGTGGAATCTCTTTTCCTGCAGTTTGCATCCATTGTTCCGCATTCTAGTCTCTGCAGCAGCAGAAAACAAGCTTGCTCCCTCCTCAATATGACATCCCTTCAAATATTTAAACAGGGCTATCATATCACCTCTTAACCTTCTCTTCTCGAGTTACCTAAGGCGTTCCTCATAGGGCATGGTTTCCAGACCCTTCACCATCTTAGTTGCCCTTCTTTGGACATGCTCCAGTTTCTCCACATCTTTTTTGAATTGTGGTGCCCAGAACTGGACACAGTATTCCAGGTGGGGCCTGACCAAAGCAGAATAGAGTGGCACTATAACTTCCATTGATCTAGAAACTATACTTCTATTGATGCAGCCTAAAATTGCATTGGCTTTTTTAGCTGCCGCATCACACTGTTGACTCACGTTCAGCTTATGGTCTACTTGGACTCCTAGACCCCTTTCACATGTGGTCTCATTCAGCCAGGTGTCCCCCATCCTATATCTGTGCATTTCATTTTTCTGCCCTAAGTGCAGAACCTTACATTTCTCTGCATTGAATTTCATCTTGTTAGCATCGGCCCAGCTATCTAGTCTATTCAGGTCATTCTGAATTTCAATCCTGTCTTCTGGAGTATTGGCTACTCCTCCTAATTTGGTGTCATCTGCAAATTTGATAAGTATACCCCCAATTCTGTCATCCAAGTCATTAATAAAGATGTTGAATAGCACTGGGCCCAGGATAGAGCCTGTGGGACCCCACTTATCACTTCTTTCCAGGTTGAAAAGGAGCCATTGTTGAGCACCCTTTGAGTTCGGCCCGTCAACCAGTTACAAATCCATGTAACAGTTACCTTGTCTAGCCCACATTTTACAAGCTTGTTTGCAAGAATGTCATGGGGAACCTTGTCAAAGGCCTTACTGAAATCGAGGTATACTATATCCACAGCATTCCCTTCATCTACCAAGCTGGTAATTTTATCAAAAAAAGAGATCAGGTTCGTTTGGCATGACTTGTTTCTCTGAAACCCATGTTGACTTTTTGTGATTATGGCATTGGCCTCTAAATGCTCATAGACTCTCTGCTTAATGATCTGCTCTAGAATCTTTCCTGGAATTGATGTCAGACTAACTTGACGATAATTGTTGGGATCCTCTTTTTTTCCCTTTTTGAAGATGGGCACAACGTTTGCCCTCCTCCAGTCTGCTGGGACTTCTCCTGTTCTCCATGAGTTCTCCAAGATTATTGACAGTGGTTCCAATATTACATTTGCCAGTTCTTTTAATACTCTAGGATGTAGTTCATCTGGTCCTGGAGATTTATATTCATTTAGGTTAACCAGGTATTCCTATACTACCTCTTTACTTATTCTGTGCTGAAATTCCCCTATTCTGTCTTCTGCTCCATTATCCTTAGGTTGAGCACCCTTTGCCTATTCTGAGAAGACTGAAGCAAAGAAGGTGTTGAGTAATTCTGCCTTTTCTCTGTCCCCTGTTAGCATTTTGCCATCTTCTGCATGCAGTGGCCCTACCATTTCCTTCTTCTTCCTTTTGCTACGGACATATATATATATATAAAAGCCCTTTTTATTGTTCTTAACCTCTCTAGCCAGCCTGAGTTCATTCTAACTTGAATCCCTGTTTAATCAACCATCTTACTGTTGAATTGGGGCTGAAACCTTTTTCCCCCTCTGAGAGGCTGCCTGGCAGGCAGGTACCACATGGACCTCTCTATGGTTGCTATGGTAGCACCTCTTGGATTTGGTGGGTGCATATAAGTATACGATTGTTTCAGTTTGGGCTTTGTTTGTTTGAACCAAAATTTGCAAATTTTATATTTGGGATGGAAAGAACTTGAGTTTTTTTTTTTTTTTTTTTTAAAAAAGCAGTTGTGGAAGAAATGGAACTGATACACTAGTGGGCAGAACAACATGTATGTGCAAAAGTCACTTTTTTCTTACTGTAAGACAACTGGTTTTGCATGATAAGAATGGCCTTTGAAGTTAGACAGTATATAAATAATATGAATGGGATCTGGTACAGTCAGTCCTCCTTATCCATGGATTTTTTTTTATCCACACATTGAGGCATCCATGGCTTGAAAATACTTTAAAATTATACACATTACCATAGGCAAACCTTGATTTTGCCCTTTTACATAAGGTACATTATTTTACAATGCCATAATATTTAATGGAACTTGAGCATCCATGTATTTTTGTAACCACATGGGAAACCAAACCCCAGCAAATACCAAGGGCCCACTGTATGTGACTGCTTTCACGTGGCCATTTTAGACTTAGAGCTTCTAAACAGTGTCCTGGCCACTACTATACCAATTACACAATGATACTGAAAGGAGTCTCAAAAGCCCCTTTGCTTCTGCTTTGAAATAGGAAAAGTCAAAATTCCCACTGGATATGCCCAACCTTCAGGCTCATGGGCTTGGAATCCAGCCTAAACAAATATATGAGTAAATGTAATATTTAGAACATCTATATCCTGCCTTTCCTCAAATGAGCTCAAGCAATTAGCAACAAAAATAAAACTATAACTGAAGAGTTTAGAATACATGACCAGGAATCCAGTACTCAAATGCTCATGGCAGCAGGATACAGGCAAAATAGGAGCAGGAAAAATTAACTCAAAATCATGAAACAGTTGAAATCCATTCCGTAAAACAGCCACATCAAATAAGAAGACTGTAATTTTGAAAGGGACCTAAAAGGCATAAATAAAACAGGCCTATCATACTGATGCACATAAAACTTTTTTTTTTAAGTGTATGCTCATTTTCTCGGTTTTTGGCTAAAATCAAGTGTAAAAGTGTATGCTGATTTAATATTTATCTAATATTTAAATTCCAAAAATGCCCTCAGGTTTACTCCATTCCACAGTTTTTTCACAACTTGCTTTGAAACTTCTATGTTATAATATGCAACTGAATTAAATGGTCCTGCAAAGAATTATCCTGTAAAGAAGAGGAAAGGGGTTGGGAGGTGCATGTCTACGGGGCTTTTTAGATTGGCAGGAAAGTGTGACATGAAGTTGCCTTTCCCTTAATGCTCAGCAGCTAGACTGCAAGCCCCAGGTGTGCATTTAAAAGGTACAGGGCTGCTAGACTGAGGGGTGTGGGAATGACTTATCTGAGGTCTTTTCTGTGGCTCAGCAGCTACATGGGAAGCTGTCAGAACGCTACAAACACAGGCGGAGCAGCTACATGGGCGGCAATGAACGCAGCTTTTAGCCGCGCTTTAAAATTTTTTTCCTTGCCGGCTGCGAACTGCGCAATTGTGCAATTGCGCAGGTACACAATACAGCGACATTATTATTGCCTGCTGGGAACTGCACAATTGTGCAATTGTGCAATTGCGCAATTCGCAGCCGGCAAAGAAAAAAAATTTAAAAGTTCAGCGGTTTATCACTGTGGTTCCTCTGCCTTTTAAAACTGTGCCATTGCACTGGTGCATCATGAATGAACCCCCTTATTTTGTGAATTAATTGACATGTTATCCACAGTAGAATAACAGTAACGGCATCCCAGAGTCCCTACTGCGCATGTCTAGGGTTCCGATTAGGGGTGGAGCTAGGGTTTGGGAGCTTTAAAAAACTGCGCGGTTAAACCCCAGCTTTTACACCTGCAGGGCATTGAGGGTTTTAATTAGAAGTGAACTCCACACCACGCATGCTCCCAACCCACGATCCATTATAATCCTCACCTCTATCGCTGCCTTTAAATGGGCGCCTTAAAGAGACAGAGCCCCATTTAACTGCGCAACTACACCTTAGTCTTTAGATGCACTTGCACTATAGCGCTCTTTTAAAAAAAAAAGAGTAGGGAAAACCAGCACCTTTTTAAAGGCGCTTCTTCTCCCTTAAAGCGCCAAAATAGCGTTTTCATGGCACACTTTCCCTTTTTCTCATCTAAAGGCTGGGCTTTCATGCAGCCTTCATCACACCTCTTTTTGCCAATCTAAAATGGGCCTACATGGCCCAAATGAACCAGTTACCCCTGTCTTCATAGTGTCCTGTCTTCATGATGCATGATCAAAGCCCTGATTTGACTGTGAACTGTTTTCCTGATGTGACACCAGTTCCACATAAAATTCAGGCCATCCCTCTTTTTAACTGCATTAAAAGCACTTAGCTTTTGCTCCTGGTTTTCCAGGAAAATCTGGAGCACTCCAGGGTGATGCTGGGTGGCTGTTTACATAGCGTTCTGCTGAACTACTCAGCATTTGCACCACTGCATGAGTCATTCCCTCTGAGGTCAAAATGAGGCACCCAGCTGTGTGATTTATGCTGTGCACCTTGTTTTCAAACTCAGAGGGAGAGATGTGCACCGGTGGCAGCAGCACTAGGTTGCATAGCAGGATGCATGTGTAGACAGCCACCCAGCATCTCTCCAGAGCGTAGATGTAATGGGGAGGATACAGGGCAGCTCTGGGGTCAGAATACTCTGGGAGCATCCTGGAGTATTCTGGCCAGTGTAGACCTGCCCAAAGTCTTTAAACTGACTTGCAAAACATTTTAAATCACTGAAATGAAACACAAAAGTCTGTTCAAAAGAACTAAAAGAAACCAGACTGGA
The DNA here is from genome assembly GCA_034509955.1 of Urosaurus nigricauda. Lineage (NCBI taxonomy): Eukaryota > Metazoa > Chordata > Lepidosauria > Squamata > Phrynosomatidae > Urosaurus > Urosaurus nigricauda. The sequence goes on from JAOEGL010000003.1 coordinate 249,167,002, forward strand.
ATATCAGTGTTGCAATTAAGGAAAGCTGAGTAATGGCTAAATTGATTTTTAAAAATTACATTTCTGAAATTATTGAGCATAGTATGACATTTTAATTGTGTGTGTTTTTTTTTTAAAAAAAATCAGCATCAAAAAATACATTAAAAGCATCTAGGATACTGAAAAAAAGTTTTTATTGCAGGCCTGTGTAATCACGGTATCAATAACAAAAGGCTTTTTTTTTAACCAATGCATGGAAAAAACATTAAAGACCAGCCACACTGCAGAAATAAACTATAAACTACAGCCACACTTCAAAAATAATCTAGTTTGACACCATTTAACCATCATGGCTCAGTGCTGTGGTGCCACAACAAATGATACTTCCCAGAATTCCATAGCCTAAGAGTATCAATTTACATCACAGAGGGGTAAGGAGAAGTAGATAGAAATAATCTAGTATGACTGCACTGCAGAAATAATCCAAGTTGACAGCACTTTAACTGCCATGGCTCAGTGCTATGGAATTCTGGGAAATGTAGTTTCTCAGAATTCCCAAAGTTCCATAGTATTGAGCCATGGCAGTTAAAGTGCTGTGGTGCCACAACAAACTACAAGGCTCAAGGACACTTTGGGTCATTCAGTCTATCCAAACCTGTTACTACTGCCCAGTCAAGCATTGATTCTTCAGTTGCTAAGTGTTGTTGCACTTCCAACAGCCTGCACACCTTGTCTCCCTATATCCATTGGTATAGGGAAGGTTATTTTTTTTTACATGGGGAAATATTCTAATAGGACTCTGAACCTATCTTCTTAAAAGGTGCATAGCAGAGCAATGTGCAAAGAATATTCTGAACATATTATCTCCAGAAAAAAATCACAGCCAGATAGTAGATTCTTCTTTAATGAGACATGTCTGAATGAAAGATGGATGTGGAGATTGATTTCCTTCCAACATATTTTTTAAAGTTGAATGGAAGTCAACCAAATTAGCAGAACTGATATTCTATTATCTTGATACTGTTCATGGTTTTCCCCTTACAATATTAAGCATCCATGTACATTATATAAGAACCTCAGATAGGTGGAAGTTTCCATGGATACCTTCAAGCAACCAAAGAGTTTGTATCATTACAGTGTGACTTTTTTCTGTTATGAGAGAAAGGTTTATTTTGATAAGACTCTAATCCTGCCAATCATTTTAAGCATCCCTTTCAAAAGATGAGGTTTGCCAAAGACAAACTAGGAACCTACTCCACCATGCCCCTTTTCCTTGGCTTGCTTATTACTACAGGCATTTCTTTCTTATATTCATATTTACTAGGATTGTAACCGTCTCCTGCACATGAGACTTGATCACTTCAGTTACACAGGAACCATTACATCTATTAAGAGCTAAGCCATAAATGTTTAAAATGTATATATGATGTTGATGGATCATCTGCCATTTTGTGATATTACTGAACATTACTGAAAGTCATGTTTAGCAGCCTGAACAGATAATGAGAGAGCCCTGACTGTGGTCTTTTTCATACTAGATAACTGCAACATTTTTATACTGCTTTAACTGCCATGGCTCCATCCTAAGGAATCTTTCAGTTTGTAGTTTTATAAACTATTTTGATTTCTTTTTCACCAAACTACACATTCCAATATTCTGGAGGATGCAGCCCTGACAATTAAAGTAGTATCAAAGTGTTATACATATAGAGAGACCTGTGTGAATAGGGGGTGCTTCCAGACATTTTACTGTGGAATTATTTGCCAACTTTTACTAGGGCTGGAGGACGTGTTCTCTAACGGCAATTCACCAATGTTTTCATGCCACTTGTAACCTGTCCCTCTTATTTACACTCACACTCACATACTGTTTCCCTGATTTATTGAATAACATGTCTCTGTCGCAAGCTTTTGAACAGAATTTATAGGTCTTCACAGTAATGTTGAGGTCTAAAATTCATGTTTTTTTAAAAAAAGTTTCTAGCCCTTATGGCCACAGAGTTAATTTTGGAAACGTGGTGACAACGCTTTTTTTGATTTGGTCTTCAGCACTGAATGATTTATAACCCTCCAGTTCTGTGCTGATGGTGGCCAAAAAAAGATGAATGTTTGTTCCTCTAATTTTAAACTGCAATACAGATTGAAAGCATTTATTTCCACGTTGAAGAATATCTTCAATATTTCACCCTGTAGGTAAAATATCCTGTGTATCCTGTGGACTATTTGAAAAGTGAGAAGAACTGACATTCAAGAGACTGCCTGAAAGCCACACCTATGTAGTCTGTGGAAATGAGCCATGATTAACTAATTGTGGGGAAAAATGCAGTCAGCATAATATTCAGAAGCATACTAATTAGCTTGTTTTTGCAATATGGGTAAGAAAATGTACACTTATAGTATATGGACCCATAGGGAGAGAAGGAGGCAAGACATGAATCTTATTTCTTACCTGTTCATCTGAAGCTCTGAGCAGGATCTACGTACTTGGGAGAAACCTATCGTATAAACTTTTGTATGTCGTCTAATGCATCCTGCTTTAAAGAGTACAGCTTTCTGTCTAAAAATGTCTTTTCTGCAGTGTGGGTGGGCCACTGGTCACAGTCCTCTGCAATAGGATGAAAGATCTTTTGTTTGTCTTTAAATTATAGTGATTATTTACAAATTTGCATATATATATATATATATATATATATATGGTCTTCTTCATTCCCTCCCCCCTCTTCTTTATTTCTCATTTTGGTGATGATAGAGACCACACTAGCAGGCTTATATTAGCAGCACAATATTAGCACATGCATGCTTGTTCCTTTATGATTTCATAGACTCACTTTCTTGAATCCCAGCCACCCTGAATTGCAGCCTATTTTGTTGCTACTCTTTCATTTCTTCATTTGTGTTTTCCATTTCTTTGCACTACCAATATGTTCCTCTTTTGTCTCTGCATTGTTCATAAATACCCACTGCTAATCTAGGTGAAGGAGAAGAGCAGAGAGGAGCAGAACACTGAAGCCACTGAAGCTGTGTGCAAAGTGTAGAAATAAAATAGAAAAGCAACAGAAAATACAGATTGTCATTTGTTTCACTTCAGGTCAAAGCCTGGGTAATGTGGAGATCCAAAATCCAGGATGTGTATACTATCCACACTGCATAATTACACTTTAACTGTCATAATTCTATGCTATGATGTAGTTTGGTGAGGTACCAGAGCTCTCTGAGAGAGGTGCTTCTATGCTGATGAGAAAAAAAAAATCAGCCTCACTTTACATTTTTCTGGTTCGCAAAGACCCCAGATTGATCCCCATTATATCCACATACACACAGCACTTTGAAGTGACACTGGCACAAGCAGCCACACATTTCCTCCTTGAGAACCTTTGTAGCATGCATCAACCTCTCAGCCAATAGCCAATTGTTTGCCTGTCAGTCTAACAGCCACAGTGCACTCTGACTTTTCTCCATCCAATTTCCTTCCCCACTTTGTTTTCCCAATGAGAGAGGAAGAGGTTTGTGCATTTGTAAAGAATTCTATGCAAGAAAGCTCTAGTGCCTCACCAAATTGCAAACCCAGCAGGCTTCTGTTCATTCTGCTGAGGAAGGCCCTGGGTGTCTGCCCCAAAGTCCTACCCTGAACACATCTCTAGAAAGAAGCAGAGGTGGTTTTTTTAAAAAAATGTTTTTGTATTCAAAAGTAAAAAGATTATGAAGTGTGAGGGAAACCAAAATTAAAGCAAATTGTTTCCACAAGAGCTTTCAGCAATGTTTTACAAACCTGTGCCATCATATTTACATAAGAAACCTTTCCACATTCTTTCCTTAAGTACCCTGTGATGTTTGGATATTTCAGAGCATGAGGGGCGGGGGGGGGGGGAGGAGTTGTTATCAGTTTGTGGTTTAGATGAGATTTTATGGAACTGATGATTAACAGAGGTTTCCGTGCAGTAGCAGAAACTGAGATAACCTGACTCAGATATTTCTTGTCTGATTAACATGTAGGTGCATGGACACGTTCAGTTTTTCTGATAGCTGAAGCCAGGATGACTAAATTGAAGTTGTCGTACTTTGGCCACATCATGACAAGGTAATGATTTTAGGAAAGGTAGAGGGCAGTTGAAAGGGAGGAAGAGCTCATGTCAGATGGTTAGATTCAATCAAAGACACAAACCTGTAGAACCTGAGCAGAGCAGTGAAGGACAAGGGGTCTTGAAGATGTGTCATCCAGAGGGTTGCCATGAATTGAGGTCGAGTCAAGGGCAGTTTACAACAACAGTTCCATGCTTTCCTCCTCCTTTTGTACCACCTGCAAACTTCACATTGACTGTTGAGAGTTGAGAGTTAAAGTACTGGGGGAGGGGATTAAAACTTTGCCTTACAAAGGACCTGCTCCCAGTGAAGGTGAAAACTGCAAAAACTGACCTCTTGTTATTGATCAATACATTGGCCTGTATTTTTAGATTCACCTTGGGATTGAGGAAGACTGTCATGAAAGGTGGCTCTGCTTCACAGATTACCACTACACATTTGTCTATGTAGTTCAGAGGTTTTCAAAAATCAGGATTCTCATTCACATTAACAAACCTTCACATATGTAGTTGCCATGCAAGTAGTATCTGTGTAAATTAAACACTGAAAATATGTATTACTGATGTAGGAAATGCCAACTACTTTCATACCACTCCAATGAGCACCTCATGCTTCATAGGCTATGAAATGAGAATCTGGTAGTTTGTATATGCTTTTCCAAGGTGTTTGCAAGGGTCCAATATAAGCAATGAAATGAACAAAAAAGAAAAATGGTATTAGAAAGAGTGCTTACAGGATGGGGACTCCTAGCAGTGGCAAACAAGTGACAATGTGTTCCTATCAGAGATTGGAAAGCTACTTTGAAAAATAAGTTCAGAGCCAACAGCTCAATGGCATGATATCATCTACTAACTTCACATTAAGTCACAAAAGATTTGTTACTGTGTGCCTTCAAGTCATTTATGACTTATGAAGACCATAAGATGACTCTATCATGGGGTTTTCTTGGCAAGATTTGTTCAGAGGAGGTTTGCCCATGCCTTCCTCTGAGGCTGAGAGCATGTGCCCAAGCTCACCCAATGGTTTTCCATGGCTGCACTGGAAACTGAACCCTGGTCTCCAGAGCTGCAGCCTAACACTCAAACCCCTACAACATGCTGGTATTCCTCCCTAAACGATAGTTCCACTTGCCTTTTTAATTTTCTAGGGCAGTAGTTCCCAAACTCTAATCCTCCAGATATTTTGGAGTTCAGCTCCCAGAATTCCTTACTGCTGTTCAAACTGGATGGGCCTTCTGGGAACTGAAGTCCAAACCATCTGGGGTACCAAAATTTAGGAACCACTGTCCTAGGGTATTCATTTTCCTAATGTTCCCACTTCTCAGTTTGTTAGCTGCCCTCAAGTTGGCCCTGACTCATGGAGACCCTGTGGATGAGACACCTCCAAGACTCCCTATCCTCCACTGCTCTGTTCAGTCCCTGCAAACCCATGCCTGCTTGTGGCCTTCCCCTTCTTCTACCCTCTACCTTTCCTAGCATTTTTGTTTTCTCTAGTGATCCATGCCTTCTCATTATGTGACCAAAGTACGGCAGCCTCAGTTTGATCATCTTAGCTCCCAATGAGAGTTCTCCCAATGATCTGTTAAAGGACCCATTTATTTGACTTTTTGGCTGGCTATGATATCCCAAGCACTCTTCTCCAGTACCACATCTTGAATGCATTCATTTTCTTTCTGTCTGCTCCCTTCACTGTCCAGCTCATGCACCTGTATAGGGCATTGGGGGATACTATTGCCTGGACAATTCTGAGTTTAGTGTTCTGTTGTATATCAACCCGCTGAGAGCAGTGGTATTAATATAAATGGCACTAATAAGTCAGTTCATGTCATTGGATCCTATTTGAACCATCCTGAATTCCTATGAGGAAGGGTGGGCTAGCTGCAGCAGCAGAAACAACAACCAGTCTTTGGGAGACTATTGTTATGTTTAACCTCCTGAATTCTTACATACCAGTGGTAGGAAAAGTTGACTTCAAGGTCAACCTCCTGTTGAGAAAATCTCTGCGAAAGCAATAAAAAAATAAAATAAAATAAAAATTAAAAAAACATGAAATTGCCCCTGTGGCTTCTTGGAGGCATTTTGGGGAAATATTCTTACAATCTTGTTTCAAATCACTGTGGGTTTGGGACTAGGTGCAACTCTCCAAGGGTAGGTGGGAATGCTGCTGTGGTCCCATAAGCTTTGGCCATTGCTTGCATGCCTTCTGACTGGTGTTTCTGGCATCATCTCAAAATAATGCTGCAATAAATGTTACCCAAATACATTGTTCAATTACTTTACACTTGAGAATAAAGCTGAGGGAAGAAAGAATTCCTCTCACATAATTGTCCTTTTGGCAATGCTTTCAAGGAAAGAAAGGAAAACACACAATCTGTGTGGCAGTCATAGCCAAGTCTCTTCTAAGAGAGGGCTGTTGGCATGCATATTTCTCAATAGGTCGGGTCCTTTCCTTAACAAGAGGTTTGTTGAGCCTTTGGAGTTTGATGTAGTTAATACAAAATATACTAAACTGTGCTTGATTTTTGTCAGACAGCATTACGAGCAAGCTGGAGAGCTTCTATTGCCTTTTTCCTCTAGAAGGACTCCCCCCCCAGGCATGAATAAAATATGAATTTAATTTTGAATGTGAGAAGTATTTTGCTGTGAAGAATAAAGTCAATGTCTATTGATGTGCTTAAATAAAAATGGTGACAGATCTGTGGGTAATGGAAGGATATTGGCGAAGAGGAAACTAGAGAAAGACTTCAGGTTATTTATTTTCTCAATAGCAAGTATACAACTTGGCAAAATCTTTGTTTGTTCTCTCTCTTTCTCGCTCACACACACACACACACACACACAATCTCTCTCTTTTTGGTAGACTCTTAAAAATCATGCAGTGCTGGCTGCTGGGGACAGCAAAAACCTTTTTATAATATGCCTCATATAGGTAAACAGTAGGAGACTGAACTTGGTGTAATGATTTGAGCATTGAACAATTCTGCAAACCAGCCAGGGAAACCCATTGGGTGACTTTGGACAAGTCACACTCTCTCAGAACAAGCAAAAAATCAAATAAATTAAAAGTGACTTGAAAGCACCCAACGAGATTATAATACAGGAAATTATGGTATACTTACTTTTTTGACTACAACTTCCAGAATTCCCCAGACAACATGCTAAGTAACCTGGGAAAATTGCTCTTTATATGAGTTTACATAGAGAACCAATAACTGCATAGCATGTTGTGATAAATCCTGGGGGGGGGGGGGGGGGGATAAGAAACTGTCTGGAAATAGATACTTAAAGATTTGTACTATTAGTTTTAACTGCATCTTTTCCCACAAAATCTGGGTGCAACCTGTAAATTCAAATCAATCAATCATCATCAGTTGCAGAGCTTGCCAATATTCCAATGCTGGGCACACGTGGCCTGGTCTAATATCATGAGAAAATAATAATAGCCAGGATTAAATAGAAGCAGCCTATTTTAACAGCCACCCCTGAAATTCTTTCCTGGACCTGTGCATTCTTTCGTTCATTTCTTCATGCTCCTTCTAGTCACCTGTGGTGTGTGAACGCCTAGCAATTAGAGTGGCCATTTACCATTTTATAGAAATGAGGACAAAAGGGGACACCAGTCTGCATAAAAGTAGCATATGCTAATGTAGAGGTTCAGGCACACACTTAAAGACAATCGTGATAATTTAATCATTTAAGCAAAAATAATGTGCATCTCACTTTTCAGTCATGAGGAAGACTATGATGAGGTGACTGCTTAGTGTCCTGTCCAGATGCTGCTGATAGACAACTTAAAGATCCTTCTGGTGTTGTTTGATCTTGAAACTGGATTTGGAGTTCAAACAGAGGACACCTTTAAATAGAAGATTGTCTTCTGACAACCTTTCAGATGGAGGAATGCCTTTTGTAAAGTCAAACACATGGCCACTCTAAGAGCAACAGGCCAAGTACTATAGAGTGATTCTCTCAGATATCTCCATGAGAAGTTGAAGACTTTCATGGCCAGCATCCTTAGTTTTTTGTGGGTTTTTCAGGCTATATGACTGTGTTCTAGAAGAATTTATTCCTGACATTTTACTTGAATCTGTGGCTGGGATCTTCAGAGATGCTAGCCACAGATGCTGGAAAAAAATATCAGGAATAAATTCTTCTAGAACACAGTCATATAGCCAGAGAAACCCACAAAAAAATCTCCCTGAGGTTTCTATCCCCAGGGTTACTTCTCATGCTTTATTTTGATCACTGGAAGATTTTTATTCTGCACTTTTTTACTTGCTTTGTACATTCTTTCTTTAACCTGTTCTTTCATTCAAATGTTGTATTTAATGTTTGATACTCGTCCTAAATAACCTAAAGGGACCAGAAACTATCTGGTCTTAGGGTCAGCTCTGGTTAGTACTTGGATGGAAAATCACCAAAGACCAGGTGGTATAAGTTATACTTTGGATGAAGAAACGTGCAAAGCCACCATAAAACTTGCAAAGAGTATTATTTGCGTAAGAAAACCCTATGAAATTAATGGGGTCACCATAAGTTAACAGGAAACATGAAGGCGAGCACACACACATGTACACACACACTTCCATAACCCCCAAAATTTCACAAATGAAAATGGGAACATGTGTGGGCAAGCAGCATCAACGTGTGGCCAAGAGGGCAAAAGCCATATATAATGATGAAGATGGAAACTAGGAATAGCTACAGCAATTTGCCTTTGCCTGAGTCTACAGGGAAGGGCAAGGTTCTGCCACTCGTTTCATCTTTTTTTTCGGTTGAGTTAACTGAGTGCAAACTATTTTTGCAGCAGTTTGCAGCAGTTAAAACAATCTAAGGACAAAGGGGGAAAGTGCTTGGAGGAGAGGGTGATGAAAACTTTTAAAAGCAACTGAAAAAGATGGCAGAGGATCAATCAAGACTGTCTCTGTCATATCAGGACAGTTGGAGTGTAAGTTCTTCATACATGATCCACTTCATGTTGATATTCTTTATGAAAAAGTGTTGGAGAAAGTAGAAGGCAGTATCAAAAGAGGAAGGCTGCATTACAGTTGGATTGATTGATCCAATCAAGGAAGCCTTGGCCTCAACTTTGAAAGACCTGAGCAGGACTGTGGGTGATCTGGAGCTCTTGGAGGGCCCTCATTCATGGGATCACTATGAATCAAAGCTGACTTGATGGCAAATAATACCACAACCATTCCTCATGTTTCCTGCCTGGGGACTTGTATAATCCTTACACAGGCTTAGTTCAAAAACAGATTCTTGGCATTTCTGATTTCTAGGCTTCTAAAGATGCACGTCAAACAGTGTCTAGGAAATATTCACAGCCTAAAAAGTAACTGCCAGCTTGCATTTTGACCAGGTTTGTTACTCCCACACACATACTCTTTTTTATTATTTTGGTGCGTTTTTATGAGTTATTTTGCAAATTGGCTAAAACTACTTTTGGCAAATCTAGTTCTTCTGCAGTTAATTTAACACCTCTTTCAGACTTCTGCAATCATAATAAGGTGTGCCTTAGAACATCATCCACACAGAAACATCAGAGAATAGGAAATAGGTATGCATTTTTGTATGCATGCACATCTGCTCATTTAGGTATAGGGTAAGGAACTACATTTAAATCTGAGCTGTTATAAAAACAGCCAAAAAACCTGGGCAAGGTTGAAATAATTTCTGCTTGTTTCAAATATATAGTATGCAAATTGAGAGAGGAGAAACATCATTTTAAGGAAAAAAAGATGAGAAAAGAAAAAGGGGCTGAGAGAATGTCAATTTTCAGTTCTATATTTAGCTGACAGTAAGGACTCATTCTCTCTTAATTCCCAGAAGATTCATATTGCCTTTACACTGCCCTTTATTTTGGATTTGATTAATTGGATTTCATTTTATTCTGATGCTGTCTTTATTTAAAACATTACAACAATCAAGAGGCCTTTTCACCTGGTAGCTTGGGAATGGTTAACTGTAAAAGTCAGACGCATAGCTGTTTAAAATAGTTTAAAATCATTCAAATCAATCATTACTGTAAATGAAGAAACTATTTTGATCAGTCTGCCTTGGGTTTTCCCAGGATTAAGCAACTATAGGAAAAGTCTAGGGCAGATGTTCTCAGTCTAGCACCATCCCAATGTCTTAGAATATAAATCCCTACCATCGCCAGTCAAGTGAAGTCCACCACACCTAGAATGAGCCAGGCTGGTGAAATCTGCAGTCAGTTCAGGATAAGATGCTTCTTACACTTAAGGACATGGTAGCAGCAGCTTGATTGCAAAGTAAAAAAGAACATCATTTATTGTTAACTGGGAAGAGGTATGCTGTAATAGCAGAGGTGAACAGCCATGGGAGGCTTGGAAGCCACATTAGCTTCCTAGGAGTCCTATAACACACTTCTACACAACTCTAATTTTGCCCCTAAATGCCCCCAGATGCCCTCACGGGACATTTTCACCATATGAAAATGGGGTAGGGGGGCATTTTTACTATGTCCTTTGTGGAGCCATTTTAGGTTCAGGACAGGTCCACAAAAGTCCAAGAAAATGGCCTTTCTTGGTCCTAAAATGGGAGGGGGGAGGCAAAAATATGGTAAAAATGCCTCATGCTCCCTAGAAATTTTGGAGGGTATTTGGAGGATGGTTTTGACCCCCTGGAGCCACAAAAAAATCCCTAGAGCTGCATGTTGCCATTGGCCACACTTTCTCCATCCTTGCTGTATAGAAAGAAAAGCAGGAGAAAAGGGAGGATGTGATAAATAAGGAAGCTTCCTCTTGGCTTAGTTAAGTAACTTTTTGAACTACATTCATAGAAAACCCCAGATGGCATGGACACTTGGAAAGGTGATTTTCCCAAGCTCTCTGTGCATGCATGTATACACATACCCAAGCACCCCCTCTCACACACACACATCTCCCTACTACATCTCAACATGGTCACATACAAAAACTCAAATCCCAGCTAGAGAACAGAGGCATCCCTAAATCCCTGGTGATCAACTGGACTGAGGGAAAAGGAGGTGGGATCTCACATGTGTAAACATAGAGATTAACCTTTTATGAATCAGGCCATTAAGTCATATAACCCAGTATTCTGTGTCCCAAATGGCATCTGTTTAGAGGATCTTCTCCAACCCTTGCTATCTGCTATCTAGCAATAGCAAGTACATTTCTGTACTATCTTGTAACCTAAAATGCAACCCTCAGGATGCTCTATGATGGAGCCATGGTAGTTAGAGTGGTATCAAAGCCCTACAATTGTGTAGTGTGGGTATACACACTGACTACAGCCTCCAAGTTTTGTTTTTTTCTTTTAAATTCACACAACACAGAGCTAAAACCATTATTCTGATTCTTAAAGGAACTCCTCCAGTGCCTGGACCTCTTTGCCTGTTTTGGTATTTAAATATTTCAGAAAATCTCTGCAGCTAGCTACCCATAGTTATGAAGTATTCCCTTCACAGCTGCCTCCCAACATGCTGTTCCATTTGTGAGACCTCTCTTGATCATTTACATTCCTATCTCATATTATTTCATATGCAAATAGGGCCTTGGGTTCATATTCCATCTAATTACCCAGGATTGTACGGCATCCACTTTTGTAAATCTGCCATTATATTTGAAGTTAATTGTTTGTGTGACATAATCCTGGCTTCTTACTTTGCTGAGAAATATCTTTGACAAAAAGGGGGAAAATGAACAAATTGGATTACATATGCAGCAGCTCCATTATAATTTACAGGAACAACGTGCAGGATTGCCTTCCCTGGCAGTGTACCAGTGGGCTTTCATTTTAATCAGGGAATAAATTGCACTGTTTGATTTACTCACCTCACCCATCACTAGTCGATCTAAATGGAATTCATGTAAAGGTTGGGGCAGGCCTCTGAACTGCAGACAACAAAATGCATGTAACAGTGCAAACACATCAGAATTTATAATGTGACCAGGATCTCATGTGCACCGCAGAAATAATGCAGTTTGACATCACTTGAACTGCCATGACTCAATGCTATGGAATTCCAGGATTTGTAGTTCTGAGAGATATTTAGCCTTCTTTGTCAGAAATCTCTGATGCTCCCCAAACTAAATCCCAGAATTCTAAAGAATGGAGCCATGGCAATTAAAGCAGTGTCAAGTTATATTATTTCTGCAGTGCAGATGAGATGTTGTGTCAAGTATTTTCAGGGGAACACCACTGCATGAATCTATTATTTAACTGAAACTCCCATTAGCCCTTGTTACATAGCGTGTGAAGGAAGCTGCTACTGAAAAGCATCTGAAGAACCCCAATTTTAATCCCTGCTATGAATTAATATGAATATTTATTTGATACTACAAATTCACTAGTCATTTACAAGGAGTCTCATATTCTACCTGGAGAAGGTCTCCTCAAATGTATACAGGGATGTGAAGTGCCAAAATAACAGGACCCAGACAGAACCAAGGAAGGCTGGCAATCCTGTCCTGGCACAAGCAGAAGCAGATCCAGGGCCATCCCAGGCATAAGCTGCTGATCAGGAAAAAAAAATACATAGGCACTTCAACCCTATTATTCAACCCTATAAATTAAAACACTGGGACGAAGGGGTCAGGAAATGCCCTGTTCCATTTTAAATGCAAGATGTTGAAGTAATGAGGGCAATTGGGCTGATTTAGTGCTGAGTATAAATTAGCTGAGCCCAGGCCAATCCTAACTTGGTAAGCCATTTAGGCCAGACAAGTAGCTCCAAAACTTCCTTGTAACTTGTAACTGTGAGTCCAGAGCATCTTTTGGGTTGCAGAGAGTGCAAAAGAGTAACCACCTCTGCACTGACCCTCCCCCCAAAAGATATACACAAGCATTAGGAGAGCTTATGTTTATATATGTTATTAACAAGATGCCAGCCAATATAAACCCATCTCTGTTCCCATGATTAATTGATTTAATTTATTTGAGTAAAGCATATTATATTTTTTCTAATATATTTCAGGTACTTTAAAAGTTTAAAAGTAGCCAGTTAAAACAAAATAGCAAGATAACCACAATAATAATAATAAAAATAATAATAAACATTATTAACATTAAAATATTAAAACATATTAAAATATTAAAACATAATAAGCCCACGCAAGAAAAATATATAATTCAGTAAATCAAATAAAATGATCAGGTAATTATTTATTCATTTTGTTTCTTTATTTTATTTATAAAAAGAGTCATTGCAAATTAAAACATTAAAGTAATGGTTTTTATAAAAATAGTTGCAGCACCCCAAATTATCAAAAGGTTTACTGGATTAAAGACACTGTTAGAGCCTTATCTAACAGCTGCAAAGGAGGGACCAAATGTATTTTCTTGGGGAGGGTAATCAATATGAAGTCACCTCTGAAGAAGCCATCTTTTAGTACAGTTTTGTACAACCAGGTGAACTTCTCCAGCTGGTTAAGGGATTAAGGTAATTGGCAAATGTGAAGAGCACAAGATTAGGAAAGATTTCTCTACTACATTGATGCACATAGATATTCTCATCTGCCACAGTTGTGGAGTTCTCTCTCACACAACTGCAGAGGTCATGGACATGTTTCAGGAATACGGTAAAGGTATATTCCTGCATGGCAGGAGGCTGGACTAGGTGTCCCTTAAAGTCCCTTCCACCAATATCATTCTTGGATTTGTAATCAAGCAATACATAGTGAATCGCTAATTTTCTATCGATACTATGTTAAATCCTACCATGTTATTTTATTTACCTATTTGGTGTTGGGCCCATTGTCAAGACACAATGGGCAGCACACCGAAAATGGTTGCTTCCATGCTTTCTTCTTATCATATCTTTGCTTATGATATTATACAGAAGTATGGTGGTGGCTGGCAGTGGGGTAATAACAAAGCCCTCAAATCAAATCCCAGAGCATCTGTGCAAGGGATGGTATCCTAACTCATAATTTAATTAAGCAACATCGGAACAACAGTGGAAGCATCAGAAGTCAAGCCCGAAAATAAATAAAGGGGCTCTGCAGAATTACTCTGTCATGTGCACTTTGTAGTTATGCAGCACAGTATATATAGTCCCTGTTGTTGGCAGAATTTCTTTCTACAACACTTCATTTTCCCTCTTGACCTGACAGGTCTGTCACTTGCTGTGGTACATGAGATTACAAGAGCACCTCCAAGCCCTCTGCTGTAATTAAAACTCTGGACAGCTGGTTGGCAAGACAAAGAAATCACCTTAACATTGCCAACTAGTGGTGATGATTTATAAATTACCTGGAGCAGAATGCACTGCTCCTTTATAAAGCAAAGTACGTATTCTATGGTGATGGTAGCATGAGTACTCTGAATGTTCAGGGTAAAGTAATTGTTGCTGAGGCAGTTGCATCGTGAGGGTTTAAGTGTGCCTTTTAGGGGTGAAATGATCTTCAGTTTCCCATGAGTGGAGGAAAAACATGCAGCATTTAAAGATTTGTCTGGAAGACATTTTATGAAGAAGGGTGGCTGGCAGTTGGATTTTACAGCATGCATAACTCTTTCATCCACTTGGCCTGCTGAACTCTGCAGTTTTGTCAGAGTCCGGACTGCATCTAGGAAGAAAGATTCTCTCACCTCATGCCGCTCTGCAAAACCATGTAGTCAGTCATGATGATTGTGTGGTGACTTGGTTTACACACCGCCACTACTTCTGCATAAGTCTTCACTCAAGATGTGCTCAGCTTCCTCTTATAAATAATCCAAGGATTGTATTCAGCAACCAGTTTCAGAATGAGCTGACAATTTGCCCATTTTACACTGAGGCATATTTCTACCCCAAAACAACCTGTTTGCTACCCTGTTTCTCTGAAAATAAGACATCCCCCCCCCCAAAATAAGACCTAGTAGAGGTTTCGCTAAATTGCTAAATATAAGGCCTCCCCTGAAAGTAAGACCTAGCAAAGTTTTTGTATATAAATATATATACAGTATATAATAATTTTGTTTTGTTTTGTTTTGTTTTTTTTGCTTCAACAATAAATGTGAATTTTTCTTCATGGAAAAATAAGACATCCCCTGAAAATAAGACATACCACATCTTTGGGAGCAAAAATTAATATAAGACACTGTCTTATTTTTGGGAAAAAACGATAGGTATCAGGTCAAAAAAGAGCAAAACATGTAATTTTTAAAATCAATTAAGGAGCAACAATAGTGGAAAATATAAAGGATACTTTAGATTATTTTCTTGACAAATTAATTTTTGATCAGTTGCAGTGCGTGGTTTCCATGATAATGGGGCAGTGAATCTACTCTGGAGTTTAGTCCAGATATCAAAGGAAATACTACAAGGTGCTGAACTTTTTCCTTAAAATAGGCATTGGCACCTTGGATAGTTCCCTTTAAGTCCAGCCCAAAACTTGAAGTGAATTCCCTTTCAATATAAGCCTTAAAAAAGAAAACAAAACAAAACTGTTTATCTGTCCATTACATGCCTTCAACCATCCTTTTCTGTGGATTGTCTAGTGACTTGATTTACAGACTCCCACCAATTCTGCATATTCATCACCCAAGAAAACTATATGAAATTTATGGGGGTACCCATATATCAACAGGTGACTTAAAGAAACATACTTATATATTCACAACTCTATCTTTGTTCTTTATCTTGAAATATGATTTAGACTAGAGAGTCCTTTAGCTTAGAGGAGTGTTCTCTATAAAGAAGGCTACCCCTATTGGGGTCATCTCTGCCAACCCTGCATTCATCAGACTCCATTTACAAACAAGAGCATGTCAGTGCTCAGGAGAGCAGCAACTTCTCAGGTAAGTGAGAACTCCTTCTGGGTTATTCATTTATAATTTAACCTAAAGCTCCTGTCACCTACCTTACCTCCTCTTCTAAACTCTTCATTGGGTTTCTCCAGACATGGACAAGTATGTTTTCAAGAAGGCTCATGATAGTGTGTGGATGAGACTCAATTCAATCACTGAAAGAACTTAGAAAGGAGTTAAAGAACTAGGAACTGTTTTCTAAAAAAAAATTAAAAGGCTTCTTTATAAAAACAATAATCAAGGTGACTCACTACTTCCTATCAGTGTTAGACATTTTATCAACTTCTTACTCTCCCTGAACTCTAACCTCCTCCCTCTTTTCTTCCAGACACTCCTCACTTCTCCCTCCCACTTCAAAATCCAACCACAACTACTGGGTAAACAGTCAATTTTGTTTAGAACATGGCCTCATAGCCTGAAAAACCAACAAAAAACTATAGTCAAATATTTTTTCTAGCCTCCCTTCCCAATATTCTGAAATCTGAGAGTGGGCAGGCCCTCCAACTCTGATGTCCATCACAACTTACATTTAGTTTTTCTCCCTTTTTGTAACCCCACAGAGGCGTAGGATGCATTTAATTTTTTAAAGGAAAAGATGGAGAATGGTTTAATCCTCTCCTGTCCATGTTCACCGATGCCAATCTAGATTGTGGGTGCAAAACCAATCGTTTTACAGTTCAAAAGGATAGAATCATAGAATCATAGAGGGCCATCCAGTCCAACTCCCTGCCATGCAGGAACTCTCCATCAAAGCATCCCGACAGATGGCCATCCAGCCTCAGCTTAAAGACCTCTAAGGAAGGAGACTTCACTACACTCCAAGGGAGTGTGTTCCACTGTCGAACATCCCTTACTGTCAGGAAGTTCCTCCTAATGTTGAGGTGGAATCTCTTTTCCTGGAGCTTGCGTCCATTGTTCAGCAGAAAACAAGCTTGCTCCCTCCTCAATGTGACATCCCTTCAAGTATTTAAACAAGGATGTGCAGCTACATTTCAAATATTTAGTACAGCTGATGATAACTTTGGGAGCCATAGTGAAGCCAAATCATGTTGTTGTTATTTTAAGTGAACAAAACAAACCAGAAGTTGTATTCACTTCTGATTATCTAACATGGGTGGATTTTTTAAAAAAAAATATGGTGTGGAAAACTGTTCCTATTCTGGAAGGAGAATCAACACAAACTTGAAGTTCCTAGGAATGGCAATTTTCAATTGTCTGAACAAAAATTTCCAGTGGATGGTTTGGGCAGGGGGCTTACAGATTACCTGTACAGTTTGACCCCCATTGCTAGTCTATTATGGATGCAAGATAAGAGATAGCAGAATCAATCAGGTTCTACCTTACCCACATTGTGGAAAGTAAACTGAGTCATCATGGAATAAATAGTTGGATTGGTAGCTGGAAAAGGACCTGGATTGGATCCAAGTGTTCTTTCTCTATAGTTAAAAATGTGGACCATAAGCTACGTGCTAAATAGAGTCATAAATCAATAAGTGTTACTAAAGGGAACTGAATGTGTGTTAAATTTAAAACAAAACTAACACTAACATATGCCATTTCTTTTCATACACCATCTTCATTCTATATGTTCTACATAGTCTACATATCTCGTCTTTTCATCATAACTTACATAACAGTCATTCACTTCACCTTAGTAACATTATTTGATTTATGGGTTATACACAGCATATGTCTTATCTTGCAGTTAATTGCTATTTCTGACATTAGGTTTAGAAAACAGTTCATTTCCCCCTAATAAAATATGACAAAGTTTCAGGACTTACGATTTATACTTTAAAAAAAACAACAACTTAGATTTATAGTATTATAGTGCAAACGTGCCCTGGACAGTGAAGAAAGTAGATAAGAAGAAAATCAATTCTTTTGGGATGTGGTGCTGGGGAAGAGTGCTGAGGATACCATGGACATCCAAAAAGACGAACAAATGGGTTCTTGAACAGATCAAGCCTGGAAATCAAGATGCCTCAATTGAAGCTGTCACACTTTGTTCACATCATGAGAAGGCATGAATTAAGGGGCAAAACAATTATGCTGGGAAAGGTGGAGGGATGTAGAATGGAGAGGAAGACTGCATGCTAGATGGATGGGCTCTGTTAAGGAAGTCACACGTGTGAATTTACAGGACTTTAGAAGACTTGGAGGTGTCTCATCAACAGGGTCACCATGAGTCAGGATTAACAGGAGGACAGTTAACAACAAGAGCTCTCTGGCTGAACATTTTAAATGCCCTCCCCAAACTGCAGCTCTCAGGATTCCATAGTAAGCAACCATGACAGTTAAAATGGAGGGAGGCCTGGAGGGAGTAAAAGGACAAGCCCAACGCCATTGGGCCTGAAGAAGAAGAGGCCTCCCTCCTTGCCAACTATCACCTTCTGATCTGGAGAGAGAGAAAAGACAGGTCCAATGCCATCAGGCCTGGCCTCATTTAAGAAGAGCCCTCCCTCCAATCCATCTGCTGTGGTCCAGGCCTCGGAGGGAGAGAAGAACTGCTGGACCTGATCCCCACCACCATTACCTTCTCCTTTTGTGTTGTGTCTTTTAGATTGTAAGCCTGAGGGCAGGGAACCATCTAATTGAAATAATAATTGTAAGCCACTCTGAGAGCCTTTAGGTTTGAAGGCTGGGGTATAAATACCATAAATAAAATGAAATCATAGCACTATAACTGTATAGTGTTTAAAGTTCCCCAATTATACATATACATAAAAAATAAAAAAAAAAACTAGAGATGGATAATAATTTTTATCAGGACCACGAAAATGTTACAAAAGTGACATGAGCTTTTCAGATCTTTCAGAACGCTTCATCTTCACACACACACACACACACAAAAGCTGTATCCTTCTAGTTTCTTGGCTACCTGCCTTCCTCACCTGCTCTGCACAACATCAGGAGGATTGGCAGGAAAGTTGACCATGGATCTGCTAGACTATACCTTTCCATATTGGCTGCCTTCCCCCCACTTCCCTGTCCTGTGAGGCATCAAGAGAGTGTTGGGCAAGGAGGAAGCCAAGGTTCTAGAGGTTGTAGCCTTATAGGGTCTTACCTTTATGTTCCCAAGCATGGTTGTCATGCACCACGGAGAGCTGAGTCTATTTGAGGACTGGAGAGAAATAAAATAAAGGGGTTTGCGAGGATTCTCATTTTGGGGTTTTTGAACATTAAAAAAGTCCCTTCCATGTTTTTATTTGTTTGTTTTTGCCCCTCAAGCAAAAACATTCAGATATTATCTTCTTCTTTACCCAGGAAGTCTGCTCGTGCTGTAGTCCAACATATCTGGAAAGTCTCTCTCTCACACATGAGAGTGAGGCTAAAATACTTACTTTTGGGGGTTTTTTTTTGGGGGGGGGGGAGCATTTTTTGTGATCCTTTGTTCCAAATGCATACAGATTGATTATGCATTTTGTATATGTGTGTGATGGGGTAGTATATCTGCAGTAGCAGCCTCTGAGAAACACTTGGGAAGTTGTAAGCAGGGCATGAAGGCGATGGAGCTTCTCCTAGGGCTGTGCACTAGTGTTGGAGCAGAACATGGAAAAGCTCCCATTTTAGATTACAATGACTGGAATTTCTGCAAATGACAGTCCAAAATAGGAATGTCTTGCAGTTCTGGAAGAACATTTATGTTCATACTGTGCATAAATTAATACTAAGCTTTAAGAACTTCGGGGGGGGGGGGGCTTTCTCTGAGTCCCACAACTGTCACACACTATCAGTGACTGCTCCCAAGTTGTGGAACTTCCTTCCTTGGGAGTTTGAGTTGGCCCCATAACTGTTTTCAGCTGGCAGGTAAAAACCATTTTATTTTTAAAAAGGCATTTAATTTTTAACATGTTGCAGCAGTTAGACCTTTTATTACACTCATATGTGGGGGTGTTTCAATTTTATTATAGTTTAAATGTATTTTTAAAATTGTTTTTTACTTGTATTTTTGTTTTTAAAATAGAAATATGGTTTTATTGTGTTTTAACGTTTCTGTTAATAGATTTTTAGTTGTACTGTGTTTTTAAATGGTTGCAAAGCACCTTTTTGTGAGCCACCATGCTGGAAGAGAAATGGGATATAAGTAAAATAAAAAAGGAGATACATGGCTGCTAACTGACCAAGAATATACTATACATCACCTGCAGTTGGAGGCTTTAACTTTTTGTACAGTAACTCATAATCATAACAGTTTTGCATTTATGCTCTTTTATACTGGGTCAGTATGTGTATTGTTTATATGTAATCTATTTATAGTGATTTTGTTGTTATTTATTTATTTATGGTATTTGTTATTTCCATCCCATCTTTTCCCCATTTTGGAACTAAAAGCATCTGACAACACACAATTAAAATACACCCCCCAAAAAAGAAGAGTTAAAAAGAGATTTAAAATTATTTAAAAATTAAAACCAGATTAAAATATGCATGATTGAAATGAATCTAGCTAATCTGTTTTGTTCAGAAAACATTGAAGCTGGGAGGCCACCACACACTCCAGAACCTTACTCAAAAAGGGAATGTTAGATACCAGTCAATAATTATCCAGAATGGTGGGATTCAGAGAGGGCTTTTTCAGTAATAGTTTTATAATGGCCTCCTTCAGGCAAGCTTGAAATCTGCCTTCTTTTAGCAAGCTATTAACCACTCCCAGTCCCCCTCTAGATTTTTAATAAGCCAGGAAGGGCAAAAATCTAATTTACATATGGTAACTCTCATCTCCCCAAATATCTTGCCCACATTCCCAGGTTGCACAAATTGAAAAATATCCATTCTTACTGGAGAAGCCATAGCCAAAGCTACAGTCACTGGATCTGTATCAATTATTGCATCCAAGTCAGAGCTGTAAAGTCTTGGGCAAATTTTTCTTAGAGGGTTGTCATGTGGTTTGGATTTTCCTCTCTTGGGTCTGTGTCTAAAACAACCCATACCACTCAAAACAGGCTCCCCTATATTTATTACATATGTAAACTTACATTGTGCAATGCATAGGGAAACTTATTTTATTAAACATTTAATAAATTTTAAATAGTTAAAAGCCCCATATGCTGAGGTCCTGTCCTACACTGAAACACCCATTCCTGCAATTTACTTTTAAAACTCAGTTAATACAGTTGTTGATTGCACTAATTATGTGATATCTAGTTAGGACCTTACCATGTGGTTTTGTTTGTCATCCATATCAAATATCCACCTAATCTCCATTCAAGGCTTTTTTGTTGTTGTTGTTCTTAACTGCCCTCAAGTCAATCTCCACCCATGGTTTAGTTGTACATTTATTGGTTGGTGCAGTTTTTGTCCTCTCTCTCAAAGTACATGTCTGGTGCAGCTGTTAAAATTGCCTCTTCCACACTAACCACTTTCTTTTCTTTATAGTTGGTTACCCTAAGTTATACTGAATGACCATGCCTATGCAGAAACTATTGAGTCAATAAACACTTATATATGCATGGAACTGGCATGTATTGGTATCTGAGTGTTCAGATGTTTATATAACTGTTATTATTTGCCATCAAGTCAATGTACACTTATGACAAACTATGCATGAGAAGCCTCCAGAAGACCCAGTCATCAGCAGCCCTGCTCAGGTCTTGCAGATCTGGGGCTGTTCATTTGTTTGTTTTTAAATTGAACTAATGCATCTGTAAAGTGACCTTCTTCTTTTCTTACTGCCTTCCACTTGTCCTAGAATTATCATCTTTTCCAAAGAGTCATGTCATCTACTCACCTTGGCACTATCTTTCTGTGGTGATGGGATTGTGTGTTAGATAGGGTCTTCCAGGTCCCAAAGACTTTAACAAAGGAGCCAAACTAAATGTGCCAAACAGCTTATGGGCAGTAGTAGCAAGGATACGATATGTTAGAGACAATGATGGTGACACTTTAGCTAACTCTTTTAGTACTGCTCAGAAGAAGGCAATGGTAAACCACTACTGTGTATCCTTTACCTCAAAATCCTATGATGAGACAATCCAAAATGAAACAAGAAGTAGTGCCAGAATATGAGACTCCCAGATGAGACACTGCTCAAACAGCTACTATGGAAGTGTAGAGGACAAGCATGAACAACACTGTGTATAATGATGCAATAGACTCAAGAAAGGATGTTCAGCTGCTGACATGTTCAGAGATAAAAGAAAAGACTAAAGCTGCACAATGTATGTGGTATTCACTTGAGGACATCACATCCATGGGTTTGTGACACCTGAACAGGGCAGTTGATGACTAGGGATCTCTTATTCATGCAGTTACCTTATTCAACATCAGCTTGATAACTACAAGAATAACAATGTGTCATTTCATGATATGTCCAAGGTACAATATCCTCAGTTTAATCATTTTGGTTTTAAGTAAGAAAGTGTGTGTGTGTGCATATGAATATGAATGCTATGAGAAAAACTGTTCCTAAAAAGGCACATATTTTCCAGAACACATTACAGGAAGGCCAACACATGCAGTTTTGTACCTTAGCATGAGTGCAGAAATCAAGCAGATAAAGGCATTCCCATCATTGTATCTCTAATTGGGAAAGATGGAAATACAACAAGTTTTGCTATTGAGAAGTAGCCATCCTTAATTAGAGGGAGGTGGTACCTGTTTTCACAGCCAGTGTCTCATAGATGAAAGGAGGCCAGAAGAGAATGGACCACTGATTTATATATAAATAACACCACACCAGAATAGATACACATGCACATCTGCCAGAGCTCTCCAGTCAATACTAGGACTCAGCTATCCATTGTAATTGAAGCAATAATTCCAGCTGTGTGGGTTGTTTTGACTCAGTGTGTTTCACCAGTAATATTTTCAGTAGTCAAAAAGGGTGAAAGCACACACTGTGGTTGGTGCTAGTTACAGCCTGATTGACTGAAGGCTCAGTGTGACAATGCAGAAGACAGAATATATTAAAATCACACCTAATCTCAGAAGCATATCCACTCACAGTGTGTCTCCATAACACAGCTGTGGCTTTTTTTTTTCTTTGCGAACCAAGTCGTTAGCATGTGGCAGAGCTAATATCCATGCTCTCTGTAGGATTATGCTGCCTTCACCCATCACTGACTAAGTTGTCAGAATGTATCCTAAATGCTAATGTAAGTCATAAAATGCATTCCTGGGGACTCTTACCTCTTACTTTGACTTGGCTACATTGCAAATATTAGCATCCCATAAATGAATATTTTGTATTAATCATCATTGAAAATAAATTCTCCAAAGATTATTTGGTTGTTAAGTTTATGTTGACTCAGACTTCTGGCAATCCTATTGTAGGATTTTCTTGGTAAGATTGATTTAGAGGAGATTTGTCATTGCCTTTCTCTTAGGTTTAAAATTGATTTTTATAGTACAACACAGCTGCTACTTCATCTGTTGGGTTGCGTTTCACCCATATTCAGGGTTTTTTAAAAAATAAAAAATCTCAAGTTCTTCCCGTTAAATTTCTCCCATTATGGAAAGTCCTAACAGAAAATAAACCAAATGATATTCTAACCCATCTCTAGTTCAACCTTAAGTCCTTGAGCCATGCATAGATTTAATGTGATTGAGTCCTTCATTTTAGAATACAAACTCTGCTTTCCTTGCTAAATCTCTGCTGCACTATGCTGATATTCCAGCAATAGAGTTGCCTCTGAATCATATATTTTGTAAAATTATGCCCCAGGCACTCAAATGGGAATGTGGGTTCTAACCGTCTGGGCCATTTCTCCAGGGGGCTTTTTAATTCTATAGCACACTTTGCTACTGTCCTTTAAATTTAGAATTAGTGAGAAAGAAAACCACCTAAATGCAGGCCTTGAAAAATATGGCATGTACAATTTAAAAGTTGACCCACAGAAGACACAGCACTATTTTAAGCTGCAGGTGGTCCTGCATTCAGGGAAAATGTGGCAATCTTCTTCTATTAGCACAGAACATCCTGTAGAAATGAAAGGAAATCCTTTAAAAGGGAGAGGGGGCAGAAATGAGTGCTAGGAAAGCCATTAAGAGGTTAGGGTTTTTGTGGGGGATTAACAGATTGGAATAAAAAGGATACAGTTTAAAGTAAATGTATGTATGACCAAATACTGTGATTTTTTTAAAAAAAATAAAAAGCAAGACTGTACAGCATATTTTAACGTTTAGTTTGTACACTAAAGGGAAAGAAAGGAATTATGCTTTCAGTTGCTTGCTGGCATAGCATGTAAGGAAAACTTCAGCACTGACATTGCTTGTGGCTGAGCAAGTTTCCTTCCTCGGTAGGATGTTAGGAAACCCTCTTTGATGATAAGCTTCATTCATATTGTTGCTTAGATGTCTATGCTGTCAGTCTATTTAAAATGTGGTGATGTAACTGTTTTGATAGAATAACAGCACCGCACCAAGGGGACAATTTAGGTTACATAAACAAGTAGTCATGCTCTTTGTTGGGATAGTGTTGGCAGCTCTTGGGATTTATTTATTTATTTGCTTGTTGATTCATTTGTTATATTTATCTTGACTTTTTTTTTCTTCACAGTAATCCTGTGAAGTATATCAGGCTGATAGAAAATAACTTTAAAGCTTGAGAACTGGAAACACACTGTCCCACACAGACTCTCCATTTTATCCTCACCACATCTCTCTGAGGTACATCAGACTGCAAGAAAGTGACTGTCCAAAGTAAGCCATAGACTTGCCTAAGTATCTTCTCCAGTCCTCAAGGAAAAATGTCAGGATGAGAGTGTTAGCTCGGAAAATATGTGTGTGCATATTTCCCTCATCTTTCAGACTTGGCATTTGTTAATTTGAGTGGCATATTCTGTGCAAGGGTGGCTGATGCCTAGGTCTCAGGTTCTGGCCCTAAAAGCTCTTGGCCTAACTTCATCCTGATATGGCAACACTTGTTTCAGATTTTCTTAAGACTTAGCAATCTATGATATCAACCTTCACAGGATTATTGGGAAGATAAAAATAGTATATTGTGCATTTTGGTTGGCCATAATGGTATCACTGATGGATTTTTGTTTGTATTTGTTAAATGGCCAGCAAAGCTACCCATGAATATTTATTTTTAAGTAAATAAGCAATAATAAGCTGTTTTTGCAGCAATATGATGACAATATATTGGAATTTGTTACTAATGTCCCTTGTTATTTGAAGGGTTCTTTTGATGTGGTAAGATTTTCAGCCATTCCTTAACTACTGTTTTTTACGTGTGGTACTATACAGCATGCTATATAGAAAGAAATTATAGGAGGAGTACTTGTGTAGAACTCAAAGTCATTTATCCATATATAACAGTGGAAGCCCTATTTTTTTATGAAGTTTTCCCCCTCCCCCCACTCTATTTGATTTATTGAAACCCACAGTTGTAACCATTTTAATTGGCCTGATAAAGCTTAGAAGCGGTGGGTTCTGTCTTGCAAGATGTCTGCTACACCGCTCCTTCCTTGAGCAAATTTTCTTTCATCCTTCTAGCTGCTCCTCTAAAGGAAATATTCAGGCCTTTCTGTGCAACCTCAAGGGAAAATGTGTCAGTCTCAGTTTGCTATTCACAGTTGTTGTGGTGAATTTCTTTTGACAACTCTTTTTCATTGTTGCTTTGCATGGTTTGTGAGAGCTAAATCTTCTGTTTCTACCTTTGTAGCTTTGGAGTAAGCTCCTATTAAAACATGAAAGGGTATCCCTCAGACCATACGCTAACTGCTAACTTTGTAAATAACAGCACTAAAATCTCAATAAAATTTCATCTTTTTTTTAAAAAAACCACGTATTTATTTACTGCATGTCAGATTGATTGACACACTTGTTTCTTTAGGTGGTGTGCCCATTGGCATTTTTCTACAAATTTTATTGCTTTGATAAATTGTGTGTTTGTATTCATGGTGGAAGTCAACGTATCCATAAAAGCGTAAAGAGATGGAATATGAAGTCCTCAGCTTGCAAAAATCTTGGTATGAACAACGTGTTGGTAAACATTTCACATTGTTAGATGCTTGCCCTCAAATATTCCAACTTGGTCACAATTTTATCAGTATAATGTTAACTCGTGCAACTGGTAGAGGATTTCACTTGATTTGTAAGAACATACACGTTTCAAATTGCTTCATAAATCAGAAAAAAAAAACCTTAAAGAAAATCTTTCTTTGTGTATGTGTGTGTGTGCGTGGTCAACAAAGAGAAATGAAAAATATAATATGAGCAAAGTTTTTTAGGCTTTTGCTACAGATGCTACAGTTGCTACAGATGAAAATGAGCTGCATACATGGTGACAGTTTTGGACACTCTGTGTCAGCCTTCTTCAGTAATTGATGGTATTAATTTTGAGGATTACATGGCCCCGACTGAGGAATGCTAGGGAAAGAGTGTTCCTATCTGTCATCTTCTATACATCTTAGGTCCAAAATACAATGCAGAAATAATCCAGGTTGAGACTGCTTTAACTGCCCTGGCTCAATGCTAGGGAATTCTGGGAACTGAGTGGGTGGGTCATTTTGCAGTTACTTTTTTGTAGTGGAACTCCCAAACACCGAAGGATCCTAGAGCTGAGATTCTACATTTGGTTGTTGCATAGTATACATTCTTAAATGTTGAGTTACTTATTGATTATACTACCCTGTTTCCCCGAAAATAAGACATCCCCAAAAAATAAGACCTAGTAGAGGTTTTGCTGAATTACTAAAGATGAAGCCTCCCCCAAAAGTAAGACCTAGCAAAGTTTTTGTGTATAAATATATACACAGTATATAATAAATGTTCATTTTTTTTGTTTCAACAATAAATGTGAATTCTTCTTCATGGAAAAAATAAGACTCCCCTGATAATAAGACCTACCGCATCTTTGGGAGCAGAAATTAATATAAGACACTGTCTTATTTTCGGGGAAACACAGTATGTAACTCTTGTATTGAACAGCACAACAAAATCATAACTGAAAAATCCACAACTGAAAAATGCATAATCAATTTCATCAGGGACTGAAGGAAGCACATTGACCAAGAATGTGCATCCATATCTGCATGCACAATTGCATTACATGCACAACCCTGCTTCTGCAACCTTGAACACAATGTGGATGTTGTACAGTGGACAAAAATATCCAATCACTTCCATAGGAGACCTTAAGCAAGTGTAAGACACTAACAGGACTCTGTCTGAGAGTAGTAGTTCAAAATGTAGAGACCTGTCACACTGCAGAAATAAAGTAGCTTGACACCACTTTATTTGTCATGGCTTTATACTGTGGAATCCTGGGATATATAGTTTGTTAGCCTAGTCTGTCAGACAGCTCTGGTATCTCACCAGACTCATCAATTACACCCATAATTTTTTTCAAAGGTCTGCTATCCCGCTCATCAAAAGACATATTTCATTCCTGGACCACTCTCTGGAAAATAAAAAGTGTCCCTGGATATATAGAAGTTATCCATCCCTCTGTTAAATTTTGGGCTACTTCATATATGTATGTTTACCACTTTATTCAGAACTGGATGTCCCTACTTAGGACTCTTATGTTTAACTAAGTAGTTTGAATTTAAGCCTTTACTTTTAAAGAGCTTTAAGGCGTAAGCAGGTTGCCACCACAAGAAATATGGAACTTTTTTTCATATATGCATAAAATGAAGTGAAACATTGTCATAAACTGAAACAAGTTGACAGATATAGTGGCAGCAATTGTATTTTTTATTTTATTCCATTATAGAGTACAGTACACTGTCACATAAAATTTACTACATGCAATTTTCTGACTGGAAAGCTGTGTGGAAGGCAGCCTTCCGGTAGCATAAGATAATACATCTTCATACAATACTTTTCCACAAATGCCCCAATTTTTGCAGCCTTTAAGTACAACAAAACATTTGGTTTTACTTCAGCAGGTGCTGTGTCTTTTGACAAGTGTGGCTGAAAAAAACCAGCCATGTATATAGTTGTACATTTCAGGATAACAAACAGCTAGAACTGAGATGTACAATCCTCAATGGTGTGAAAATCCAAGTGTCCAGTATCCACTGTCATTTGAAACCTGATCCCGATTACTGAAATTTTTGCTAAAGTGAGGAAGTGGCTTTCTCTCCCATATTGTTTCCTAGAAAAATTCCACTAGTTTCTGCAATGAAAAAAATACAAATAATACATTTAAAGTCTGTCCTTAATTCACTGAAGACCTAGCAATAAGAATGCACTGCCTCGATGTTATAATTTGTATATATGAAATTATTTAGGCTTTTAGGAGTTATGCTGAACAGCACATGAGACCACATAAGATCATGTCACAACAAGGATATATATATATGGGCAACAGCAATACATACATATGTTTTTTAACTATTACTTATTAAAACCTCCTGAAACATGGAACAATACACTCTGGCAAGTACCAACTATAGTGAGGATGAGGTGCAGTGTCATTGTGCAGTGAAAATGCCCACTCACCTAACAGTATTTGGAAAAACATATATACCTAATTTAGGGTGTGGAAATATGTGACCCTCCAGATGTTGCTGAATAATAGTACTCAGCAATACTCACCATTAGCCATGTTGCCTTGGGATCCTAGCAGTTGCAATCCAACAACATCTGGAAGGCCATGTGATTTCTAGCTCTGCGCTAAATCGAATTGTTAGTTCCAGTTGAAGTATACCCATTGAATCAACAGCATTTATATGTCCATTCCATGGGAACATGGAATGGAAATATAAATTATTGTCCATTCCATGGGAACATCATCAGGTCTTTGCTACACCATGTGGGAACACTAAGAACCCCTTGAGGTGTTAACATGATACAGTATAAATACCCTTCCCCCTCCCCCACATGGCCTTGATACACAGACAAATGCTATAGACTGAGGCTCTGTCCCGCAAACCAGAGCTCTGATCTCTGTATCACCCTCAGACTCTGTCTGAGCCAATCTTCATCTCCCACTCTTTGGATCTGGTAATTATCACCCTCTCTAATTCCCAGTTTTTCACTATTCAACCTTTCACACCTTTCCTTTCTGTTAGACTTGTATGGTTCTGAATATTGAATTGGTCCTTTGCACATTTCTAAATAAAACTGTTTTATTCATTGAAATTGGAACCTATCTGCAGTTAGTACTGGTATACACAGGTAGAAATAACCCATTAAGTTACCCAGCCTCTTAGACCTCCTGTTGAGCTAATATAATCCCCAAATACTAAGGATATGTTGCCACTGTTAGTGGTGACCCCAAGTTCCTCCCACCTTTAAAGTCACAGTGCAAGTCCTTTTTGGCTGAAGAGTATGGCAATACATTCTTCCCTCCACATCTGTGAGAGTTAGGTGCACATGCATGTGGAAAAAACACAAATAACAAAAACACTATGGGGCTTTACAGACTGCCCAAAAGAACTTCGCCGCAGCAGCTAGTTGCAGTGGCAAAACTGCACAGCAAAAAAGGAGCTGGGAAACCCCACTCCTTTTTAGTGCCGCAGTTGCGGCACAATGAATGAAAAAGGCACCATTGGGTGCCTTTTTGCCACCGCAACTGCACAGCTCCATCTAAAAGCTGCACAATTGTGGCGGTGAAGCCCTTACGTGACAACGCAGGCATCGTCACATGCTAGGGTTAGGGAGCGTGTGGATGCTGCGCTCCCTAATCCTGCCCCACCAACAGCCCTTTTGGGCTGTCTGTATCGGGCCTATGTTTTTGCCTGAGAGAACACCTTTCTATGAATCTCTAGGTCCTCTAGTGCAACTCTGTGGTCAACATCTGCCAGACATTGAAGATTTTCATACCTGGCTGAAAGGTGCCTGAAACGACCTTAAAAGGTTCAGGCAGGGGGAGTGTCTGAAGCTCCGGAGCGCTTCTCCCAATCGCTCTACTATCTTCATGGAAACAGAAGATGCCTCTTTGCGAGGCTGAATCATTTGAAGGGAGTTGATTCTCTCTAGATGCAAAGGAAGCATCAAGAAGGAATCAGCTCCCTTCAAACGACTCAGCCTCGCAAAGAGGCAGCTTCCGTTTCCATGACAATAGTAGAGCGATTGGGAGAAGCGCTCCGGAGGTTCAGACACTCCCCCTGCCTGAACCTTTTAAGATCGTTTCAGGCACCTTTCAGGAACCTTTCAGCTAGGTATGAAAATCTTCTTCGACTGTAGAACTGCACTGGAGGAGCTACAAATGCCTAGTGGAGTTTTCTCTCTAGGAATCTTTAGGTTTTTCAGTGCGACTTTTGGTTAAAGTTGACCACAGTGTTCACTGGAGGACCTAGAGATTCCTAGAGAGAATATATTAATAAAATTCATAAAAATTAAAGGCACAAATGTGGAGGGAAGTGTGTGTTTGTGTGTGTATAATATTAAAAATCCTTCTGTTAGAGAACATATATCTTAATAATTGCCCTGCTTACTGGTGTCTCATTAACACTTAATATTCAACACAGTTCAGGCTGAGGTATTTGCCTGCTTGCCTATTTGAACAATACTGTTTAAAGAGAAGTACTACTAGATCATGGAAGAGAGTTCTTCTTCTTTATTAGACTAGGCTTGAGAGGCCTAAAGCAAATGGATGCCTGGAACACTTGATCACATAAGACTTCAGTGCAGGCATTGAAACAAACATTTAAAGCCACTCGGTGCCTCTCAAATTATTTGTGCAAAGAATAAAGATCTGAAAAATTCAATCTGAAGCATACTTCGAGGGAAATAAGTGGATTTAATTCCAGACAAATGTGGATCAGCTCATACTTCCTGAGTCATCTTCACATTCCAACTATATATAATAATTTTGTAAAATTTCCTGCAATCTAATCAAAAGCCTTGAACAAATATTTGATGTAGCAATAATAGTAACTTACCCTTCTCTACAACCACTTCTGCAGTAATATATTCCTTGCTACACAAAAGAAGAAAAGAATGTTTGTGTGTGTTTTTTTTTGTTAGGCTAATCATGTTACAACCTTCAGAGGGATCCCAGGATGCTGTAATACAAAAATATCTGGAAGCCCAAGACTGGAAACAACTGTGGTACTATTAACCTGATTGTTCCTGACTGGTTGTGGACAATAATCATTCCTACTCTTAGAGAATGTGATACTGAATATTGTATGTGGAACCAGGTGCACCTGTTTTACAGTTCTTTTATGGTTAATGCAATGATTTATTTTTATGCTTATTTATTACATCTACAACCTACCTTTCCTTCAAAAGTCTCAGGGTAGTATATCACATTCTTCTCTTTTTATTAATCTAGCAACCTAATGGGAGCAGATCAAAGTGACTGGAGCAAGCTGTATGGTGGACTGGAGATGTGAACACAGATCTTTTTAGTCCTAGTATGACATGCACTTATTCTATACTTGCGCTAAACTGAACATGAATTAACTGATTTAAATGTTGTCTCTAAGAAAGAGATTGTTAATGGAGGACTCAAAACAATAATCCTCTAATTATTTCACTAATCCTGTACTTACTTTTCAGCGATTACCAGCTCTTTGAACAGATAAAGGTACATTGCTATTCTTTGAAAAATGTCTCTCACTTGACCTTTCAGCACACTGGATTAAATCTAAGAAAAACCACAGAATCTTATTTTGGGCCTCACAATACTACTTCAATTTATTCACTTTCTCTCTTTTTCTGCCTACACATATGGTTATGTGATGATGATTTCACTTGTAATTTGGTGTGGTAAATCTCACATGTATTAATTCTGATTTTCAAGCTGCATTTGCTGCCAGTTCTTTCCAAACCATTGCAAGTGGAATCTAACGCAAGCAACACTGTTCTGAGCTGCTGCCGGCTTTCGGTAATTTGGTCACAGAAATATTTACATGCAAAAGAACAGCTGTATGGAAATTTACTGTATAATATTCTAAGAATTATGTTTAATATGGCTGTACAGGTGATTTGGCTGAATTTCAAAGTGGGTTATGTCAGTTTGGAAAGATTTGTATCATCTCTGGAGTGAATCTCATTGGCCCAGTTTCAGAGTGGAATTTAATAATCCAAACTATTTGGACTGATGTAGAGATCCAGATATTAAAACTAAGTGTGAGAAAGCTAGACAGTGTGTCTCCAAAGAAGTGTGACCAAAGAAGGAGAATGCCAAGTTTGATGTGATGTAGCATGTGAGAAGAAAAGTTCAGTTTTGCTCCCTGACAAATCCAGTGTGCACTCTGGGGCATATTCATCTATCACAGTGCTTATGGTAGAGACTGTGTGAGATAATTTAATTTATATAGTCAATATCTGCTGCATCTCTTTGTTTCGCTTGTGGCTATGTCCACAGCAAAAGGAAAAAGAAGGAAATGATAGGGCTGCTGTGTGGAGAAGATGGCAAAATGCTAACAGGCAACAGAGAAAAGTCAGAATTACTCAACACCTTCTTTGCTTCAGTCTTCTCAGAAAAAGCAAAGGGTGTTCAACCTGAGTACAGTGGAGCAGGGGACAGAATAGGAGCATTTCAGCACAGAATAAGTAAAGAGATAGTACAGGAATACCTGGTTAATCTAAATGAATATAAGTCTCCAGGACCAGATGTGCATTTCATTTTTGCGTCCTAAGTGCAGTACCTTACATTTCTCCGCATTGAATTTCATTTTGTTAGAGTTGGCCCAGCTTTCTAGTCTATTCAGGTCATTCTGAATTTCAAACCTATCTTCTGGAGTATTGGCTACTCCTCCTAATTTGGTGTCATCTGCAAATTTGATAAGTATGCCCCCAATTCTGTCATCCAAGTCATTAATAAAGATATTGAATAGCACTGGGCCAAGTACAGAACCCTGTGGGACCCCACTGGTCACTTCTCTCCAGGATGAAAAGGAGCCATTGTTGAGCACCCTTTGAGTTCGGCCCGTCAACCAATTACAAATCCATGTAACAGTTACCTTGTCTATCCCACATTTTGCAAGCTTGCTTGCAAGAATGTCATGGGGAACCTTGTCAAAGGCCTTACTGAAATCAAGATATACTATATCCACAGCATTCCCTTCATCTACCAAACTGGTAATTTTATCAAAAAGAGATCAGATTTGTCTGGCAAGACTTGTTTCTCTGAAACCCGTGTTGGCTTTTTGTGATTATGGCATTCCCTGCTAAATGTTCACATACTCTCTGCTTAATGATCTGCTCTAGAATCTTTCCTGGAATTGATGTCAGACTAACTGGACGATAATTGTTGGGATCTTCTTTTTTTCCCTTTTTGAAGATGGGGACAAAGTTTGCCCTCCTCCAGTCTGCTGGGACTTCTCCTGTTCTCCAGGAGTTCTCAAAAATTATTGCTAATGGCTCTGATATTACATTTGCCAGTTCTTTTAATACCCTTGGATGTAGTTCATCTGGTCCTGGAGACTTATATTCATTTAGGTTAACCAAGTATTCCTGTACTATCTCTTTACTTATTCTGTGCTGAAATTCCCCTATTCTGTCTTCTTCCCCATTATCCTTAAGTTGAGCACCCTTTGCCTTTTCTGAGAAGACTGAAGCAAAGAAGGTATTGAGTAATTCTGCCTTTTCTCTGTCCCCTGTTAGCATTTTGCCATCTTCTGCATGCAGTGGCCCTACTGTTTCCTTCTTCTTCCTTTTGCTTCGGACATACCCAAAAAAACCCTTTTTATTGTTCTTAACCTCTCTAGCAAGCCTGAGTTCATTCTGCGCTTTAGCTTTTCTGACTTTATCCCTACACATGCTTGCTATTTTTTTGAATTCCTCTTTCGTGATTTCCCCACTTTTCCATTTCTTATACATGTTCCATTTAAAACTTAGCTCAGTTGAAAGTTCCTTAGTCATCCATCCTGGCTTCTTGAGATATCTTCCATTTTTCTTCCTCATTGGAACTGTTTGAAATTGCGCCTTCAGTATCTCCTTTTTGAGAAACTCCCATCCGTCTTGAACTCCCTTCTCTTTTAGTTTTCCTGACCATGGGATCACTCCCAGTATTTCTCTAAGTTTATTGAAGTCAGCTCTCCTAAAGTCTAGAGTGCGTGTCTGACTATGCCTGGCTTCTCCTTTCTGCTGTATAACAAACTCCAGGAGAACATGGTCACTTCCACCTAAGGATCCAACCACTTGCACCCCATTGACTAGGTCATCCCTGTTGGTTAAGATCAGATCTAAAATAGCTGATCCCCTTGTTGCCTCTTCCACCTTTTGGACAATGAAATCGTCTTCCAGGCAAGTGAGGAATTTGCTAGACCTTGAGGATTTGGCTGTTTGACTTCCAGCAAATATCCGGATAGTTGAAGTCCCCCATCACTACTACATCTCTCCTTTCCGAGTGTGTGGTCATCTGTCCTAGAAAGGCATCATCCAATTCCTCCGTCTGACTTGGAGGTCTGTAGTAGACTCCCACAGTAACATCCCTGTTGTTTCCCTCTCCTTTAATTTTTATCCAGATGCTCTCCACCTGGCTTCCAGTACTGATGTCCTCGATCTCTTCACTGGTGTAAATATCCCTGACATATAATGCTATTCCTCCTCCTTTCCTGTTTGGCCTGTTTCTCTTAAAAAGGTTATATCCCTCTATTTCTACATTCCAATCATGAGACTCATCCCACCAGGTTTCAGTGATGCCTATTATATTTGCTTTCTTGTGCTAGGAGTTCCAGTTCATCCTGTTTATTTCCCATACTCTGTGCATTAGTGTAGA
The DNA here is from genome assembly GCA_034509955.1 of Urosaurus nigricauda. Lineage (NCBI taxonomy): Eukaryota > Metazoa > Chordata > Lepidosauria > Squamata > Phrynosomatidae > Urosaurus > Urosaurus nigricauda. The sequence goes on from JAOEGL010000003.1 coordinate 249,201,409, forward strand.
GACATCTAAGAACATGTGTTCCCTTATCTTACTGCCTGTGCAAAATTTTTTGCTTTCCACTATTGGGTCCTTGCACTGTTTGCCTTGTTCCCTCTATGTCATTTTGACTATTTTCTCCAGCCTTTTTGCCTTCCAGTATAATGTCTCCCTCCCCCATATAACTCAGTTTAAAGCCCTCCTGATCAGATTTTTGAGACTATTGGCAAAAATGTTTTTGCCAACTGGCGTGAGATGCAGCCCATCCTTTGCCAGAAGTCCCTCCTCATGGAACCGCAGCCCATGATCCAAGAGTCCAAACTGTTCTTGGTGGCACCATCTACGGAGCCAGTTATTCACCTCTGCTATTTTCTTCTCCCTTCCTGGACCATGCCCTTCTACCGGGAGAAGAGATGAGATGACAACCTGTGCATCCATCTCTTTCAGCTTCCTACCCAGATCCTCATAATCCCTTATGATCTTCTGAAAGCTGTGCCTTGCAGTATCATTGGTTCTTCCAACTCTATGATTCTATGAATATTTGAGGGTACGAAAGGATGGGTCAGAATTTGTTTTCGGTTTGTTTTAATAAAGAATTTATTAAAATTTAAGGATTTCTTCATATCTGGAATATGGAATGGAGAGACCTAGGGCTTAAACAAAACAAAACTTTTCATTCATCCAAGCACAGAGCTTTAGGTACTAACACTAACACATATGGGGTCAAATCTCTGCTTTCGATTACTTCAGCATTGAATCAGCACTTAATCCCCTAAAGCCTGGCTCTTCCTTGTTCCCTCTGTCTCTGTTTCTTTACTGACCACTTAGCTATTTGGAATCTTGCTTTAACTTTGCAAAGCACTTTGCAAGTTTAACTTCTTGTATAAGTTAAAATTGGCACGTGCATCTCACTGATGAAAATGACAACTCTTGCATGAATGAGCAAAGCTTCCAGATGTAATCCCTTGGACTATTTGTACAGTTTCTTATATTATCACAGAAGGTAACAAGGGGGGAAAACCCACCAAGAGGTTTCAAAATAGCAGATATGCTGAGAGCAGGGCACAGTGTAATTGATCCACTATACAATCAAGCCAGGATTATTACAGGGGCCTGACAACCATTTATGCTGTAAACCTGTGTTGGAATGAAATTGAATTTGGATGGTGCATAACAGCTTGCAATTGTGATATGATTTGCTGGATTTTTCCCTTGCTATACAGCTTTCAACAATCTGTTTGCATACCTGCCAACAGAAAAAAAAATCCCTAGTAAGAAGGCTTAGACACCGCCTTCATATAGACTCCATCTGGCATGTTTTCTGCTTTCTCAGTGTTTGCTTCTGTGCCCCTTTGGTTTGCTGTTGCCACACTATTCCTTTAATGTGCAGATGACACCTGTCTCATAGAAAGGTGTATTGTTTGCACTGTATACTAAACATGATCCATGTGAGTGCACCAGGAGCTGTTGGATCTAAAATCTAAAATGTTTCCTGAGCTTGTAAGTTCAGCTGTAAAATTAATTTGTCCTGCCAAAGGTTAGTAAACTCCAAAAATGAATTGATTAATGTGAAGAACCAGGTTAGTTCTGCTATTCCAATCCTTGGGGTACTATAACTCACCTTGGCCTCCTAAGAGTCTTTCCTAGATCTGGTACTCGAGCCTCAAGCTGACTACTAAACTGGACAGTGGGTTCAGTGTGGTAATGTATGGGTGAATTGTCCTTACTTGTTATGAAATCAAAACATCCAGAGAGAGATGTAGAAAATAAACACAACAAAGATTTATTGTAACAGATAAAATAAATATCTAGCATTATAGTGCTTCCTCACACAGTACAGTTTCAAAGAGCCCTTCTCTCTGAATTCTTTCCATAGTCGCTGCTCCCAAAACCCTATTCAGATCTCCTCCATTCCCCTCTTCCTAAATGGCCCTGTCTCTATTTTTATCTGGCCTTATCTAACTATTTTATAGATACATCTCTAGTTTTCATATTTGTCCCCCACAATAACCCTCACTCCTCAGCATTCTATGAGCTATGGTTGGTTGTCTGTACATAGACTTGCCAAGCTTTTTTACTTAAAAATAACTATTAATCTTGATCATCAAAATTTCTTAATTTCATTCCATTAATCATGACTTTGGGGGAGGGGGACACTAAGCACTCTCCACACCAACACCCCTGTTTTGTGTGAAATATTGCCAGTCTGCACAGCAGAGTTCCTGTTCAATGCAAAACCTTTCAGAATTATAAAGCAGGGTTCATTTCACTGCAAAACCTGCCCAGGCTTTAAATATCTCCATATTTCCAGCTTCTGATTACTGATTGGAGATAAGGGCAGAATGCAAATAAAAATAATGAAAAACAAAACTTACTATTAATTCTGCCCTTCTCCATTTAACAAATATGACATGGCTACATCTCTCTTCTCCTCTCCTGAGAAGCTAAACATTGCACAAAAGTACAATTCTATTTTACACAATCGTAACTCAGTTTACTATGATGTAACTTCCCAGATATATCTTTCCCTGTGCTTTATCGACTTCCCTGTACTCTGTTGATTATAGTAAAGCTTTTGGTTGTGTAGATCCTGAAAAACTATGGATGACTCTTCAAGAAATGGGTGTGCAATAACATTTGATTGTCCTTAAGCATAACCTGTACTCAGAAAAAGATGCTCCCTTTGGGACAGACAACGAAGAAACTGAATAGTTTCCAATTGGTAAGCGGTTAGCCATTTTCTCAAACTATCTGTTTTACTTGTACACTGAAATATCATATGTAAAGCAGATCTAGATTAAAGGAAGGAGGCATGAAAATTGGAAGAAGGATCATCAACAATTTAAGATAGAAGACACCATACTTCTAGCAGAACATAGCAAAGACTTGGAATGATGAATAATCAAAGAAGAAAGTTTGAAAGGTTTACACACAAACATTAAGAAAACAAAAATAATGTCCACAGATGATTTACATAACTTTAAAGCAGAAAATGAAGATATTCATAGAATCATAGAGTAATAGGGTTGAACGAGACCACACGAGCCATCCAGTCCAGCAGGACTGGAGAAATACACAATCAAAACATTGTGTTTTGCCATGGAGGAATACACAATCAAAACATTGAAATAGTTCAAGTGTCTCCATACTTTGACCCAATTATTAATCAGAATGGAGACTGCAATAAAAAAAATCAGTAGGTGACTAAGATTTGGAATGGAAGGAACTAGACAAGCCCCTGAAGCGTCAAGATAAATCACTGAGTACTATAGTTAGGATTATCTATGCCATGGTATTTTCACTTTCTATGTATGGCTGTGAAAGATGGACAGTGAAGAAAGCTGGTTGGAAGAACATCAACTCATTTGAAATGTGGTGCTGCATATGAGTTCTGCAAATGCTGTGGACTGCTAAAAAGACAAACAAATGGATGCTAGAGCGAATTAAACTGAGACTGCTGTACTTTGGATATATGAGAAGACATGACTCACTAGAAAAGACAATAATGCTTGGCATGGTAGAAGACAATAGGAAAAAAGGAAGACTGCATTACAGATGGATAAGACATAGGCCTGAAACAGACATGTATAGTCATATGTGTGTTCTGCTGTTGTTTATGGGAGCTCTCCTTTGAACAGTACAAACACCTCTGCAAATTCACAGCACTGCCTGATATTCCCTATTGTTTTCCTATTACACTTTGGTGTTTAACCTAAACCTTATCTTATAATATGTAACCCAAATCTTGCCATTTAATCCTATTTGGTATTATAGAATCAAGCAGTAACATGATCTTTAAGCCATATCAGCAGGAAACATTTTAACCCTTCGATTTAATAAGGATACAGCCTGGGGTGTCAATGAAAAGCAATTTTCAAAGGCTTTCTAATAACTAGCAAGGTTTCAACCTTACCATTAAATGTTGTCTTTATTGTCAAGGAGACAAGGTCTTTTTTAGGAAGGCTAATATGTTTAACATTGGTTTAGGATTAGTTAGAGTAAGCTGCTCTAGAAATGCTGCATTCAAATGCATCCTTCCTTTGCAGAAACTACTTCTATTGTAAGTGATTTTTTCCTGTCATATGAAATGGTTGAAAATGCTCACTCTGCTTCCTGAAGACAAGATGGTACCACACTCTTACCTTCAAGTCTACCTCAGAAGAAGACTGACTTGACTGATCAAATCTGCCTCAACACTGGCAGTGGGATACCATGCCCACCACCACACCTGATGAGACAGGCTAGTTTTGGGGTGCTGGTAGGCTAAATAGCATACACAGCTCTGCCTCCCCCAAGAAAATCAGCTGGGCATATGATATGGAAGGTTGCCAACACAGCTTCCCAGCATCTGCTTCCTCGCCTTGAAAACTCAGAGCTGAGACTTCCTTGATTGAATCAATCCATCTGAAATATGGTCTCCCTGTCCTCCTGCTATCTTCCACTTTCTCCAGCATTATCATCTTTTTCAGTAAGTCATGTCATCTCATGATATGCTCAAAGTATATTAGTCTCAGTTTACTCATTTTGGGTTCTAATGAAAGCTCAGGTCTAATTTGCTCTCAGATCCATTTATTTGTCTTTTTGGCTGTATCTTCGCAACTCTCATCCAGCACCACATTTGAAATGTGTTGATCTTCTAGAAAGCTTCTTCACAACCATACCTAGATATCAGATATATTAGGCCATGTATGACCTGACTTTGGTATTTAATTATCTATGTTTACATTTAAGGATCTAGTTCATTGATAGCTGCCCTTCCAAGTCTTGTTCTGATTTTTTCACTTTCTCTCACACACATACCACTTTCTCACACATATACACCGAGCCTTTGAATATTCTTTCCATCCCTATTATTGATTCAGTAGGTCCACTGGACTAGCAATTGGATTTCGTCATTATGGCCCCCAAATTATTTCACAGCCTATGAGAACCTAGAAACAGACTTTAAAAATAGGATTGCTTCTGTTATGAATTTAACCAGTTAATAAGAAAAACTGTGTAATGGAATAGCAGAGCCTCTTGAAATACCAGGCTAGAAAATATTTACATTTGTGCCCCTTCTAGTAAATAAGCACCCAAGCTTGGAAAAGTTGTTTTTGGCTTATAGTATTCACAATTCCTTGGTCAGCATGGCCACCAACATATGGGATTCTGAGAGTTTTCATCCAAAATGGAACATTTCCAAGCTCCAAAAAGCATGCTTATATAATTCTATTGGGGGCAATGCATATGCTTTGATTAGGACTCTGCTGAATGAAAGCACCTGGGGACTCTTATGTTCATTCTTTTCATTAGAGAAAATTCTCTGTAGTCATGAATGCTCTTACACTACAGTACTTTATTCTTAAACATGAGTTGGCAAAGAGGGAGAAAAACATTAATCATTTGCAACAAGCTGTGGCAGCAAATGTGATTTGTTCTCACGTTTGAGTGATTCTTGGAATTCTAAAACTAGCTGATTAGAGTCAGAGATTGAATATTTATGGGTGACACAATTTAGGAATTGTTCCTAAAGTTCGGTTTGTAGTGACAATTTTCTTCCTCTCTTTTTTGTTGGTCAGCAATAGGTGGGAAAGCTGTGGTTGTTTTATTTGCTCCTTGAAATCATTGCCTTTTGGTTCCATCATCTGATTTTTATGGAGGTGGGGGAAAAGAAAAGGGCTTCTGTACAAAAGAGAAGCTGTAATTATGAATGTATTAAGTTTGATAATAAAGTCTCCAAATTCATTTAAAAAAGAGTAGCTATGGCAACCTCAACAACACATCCCACCCACATTAGGTCTCTAATAAAGTGTGAAGTACATTTCTAAAGTAGGAATTAAGCTAAATGAAAAGGAGCAAACTGGTACTAGCTTTTATGTGTCTATTTTTATTCAGAGCCTTTAATAATAGTGTATTGTCAGTGCTTTTTTAAAAATAAAGTACCATGTACAAGGAATTAAAAAAATAATTGTGACCATGTAGTCTCTTTTCTCAGTTACAAGTCTTATTGTTTTGTTTGATCTTAGTAAATATTTATCAGAGTCTTTCAAAGACAGTTTCCTTTTCAAAAGCTGAAGGAAAAAGTTAAAAACAAGAATGAGTTTTGAGGATTTCTCATCACATCAGGAAGAACCAACAACCTGATCCTATGAGCTCATTATACTGGTAGCTACTAAGCCAGAGCAATGCCAATCTAACTCATGTGCAATACAATTACAATCTTTTCCTAGCAAAAAGAATACAGAGCAAAAGATTACTGGTAGTACTAGGAGATAATGTAGCAACAACTGATATTCCCAAAGCATGGCAGCAACAGTACATTCACACAGCAGTCATATTTGCTGATGACACGTTTTCTGAGATTAGATTGAATCTTGTTACTACACCCAAGATTAGCTGACTCATTAAATGAATAGAAGTTACATTCAACTGGACTCTACAATTAAGTCAACAGGTCTACCCAGGTTGAGCATAGCAAACAGGAATCAAGTGGGATTAATGCTTGATAGGTAGATAGGTAGACAGATAGGACATACTGGTTCTGTTACAGGAAAAATATATATTCATCATGATGGTACTAGAGAAAATATGTACTCATAACTGTCAGCCTTTATCCTCCATGAATTTGTTCAATCCCATTTTGAAGCCATCTACATTGGCATCCATCATTACATTTTGGGGTAGCAAATTCCACAGTTTAACTATTTATGTGAATAAATACTTGATATACACTGTCTCTTAATCTCCCCCCTCACTCACTCACATGTGTATATGGGCAAAGAGGCAGACTATACAGATTATCGCAGATGGGCAAAGAGGCAGACTATACAGATGGGATACAGGCGCCTTCAATTTTAAAAATGGGTGTTACTGCGCTCAGCCATGGCTGGGCAAATATAGCCTGTATACAGCCCGGATGCCAGCTAGGCTTATCCTGTTGCCAGCTAGGCTTATCCTGTTGCTTTTCAAAAACAGCATTTTCCCATTCTTGCAAAGCTGCAGAAAAAGCCTGGCTGGCATCTGGCCTGTATATGGGCTGCATTCGCCTGGCCACAGCTGAGTGCGATAACAACCATTTTAAAAATTAAAGGTGTCTGTATCCCATCAGGAATAAGGTGCCTTAAACTCAATGTGATAATCTCCTATGTGGGATCACAGACAATACAGTAGGGTTTTACAAGTACATCTTAAAATCTAAAATGTGAGTTTTACAAAATGCCACTTTACAAGATTCACCCCAAGGAGTTACTGTAGGCATACAGCTGCTAATCCCATAGCTTTTGCCTGCACTCCTGACAATGCTGGGCAGGCAACATTTTAGCTGTACACTTAAAATATTTTGTATTTATTTTATTTTCAAATATAAAAGAAGAACATAACACATGACTTCAAAGGCAGGTATAAAGTCAGGTGCATAGAGAATGTACAATTTATATACAAAAAAGAATAGGGTTTGTAAAACTACATAAATGCCTCCACAGTCCACCTAAACAACCAACAACAAGATCAGGGAAAGAAGGTCTATTCAGATGGTAACTGGGGGACAATATTTCCAATCTCCTCTTGCCAGTGACTGAGGCAGTGACAATGAGAAGCAGAACCTAGTTGCAAATCTTTGTTGCAGCCTTGCTCACAGGTGAGAGCAGGTGTAAACATCCTCCTCCTTGTGCTTCAACGAAGCTCTAAACAGACCTTCTTTGCCTGATCCAGCTGCAAACTGTTAAGGTGGCCTGAAGAAGCATTTATATAGTCTGACTGTAAGACTGTGTAGTTTTACTGAATGCAGAGCAATTACAGATCTCTAGCTCTAGATTATGAATCCATAACTGAAATACTGAATACCAAACTTTATTTCTAAATGTGTCTATACACAGAAAGTAGCATGTGAAAACTACATATAAACCTCTCTCTCCTCTTTCATCCACTTTTTGTTAAGTGATGTTATTGGGGGGAATATTTCTAGAATATGATCAAGTGCAGAGCTAACAGTGGAAGAGTGTGATGTGCAAAAAAACTCTTTGCTCTCCTGCCAATCCTGCCATATGTCTGAAATTCTACAGCTTTCCAGAGAGAAACATTTTCTCCTCTTTCTTAGAATTAAACCCTAGTGTCATTCTGCCTCCTCCTCAAAGTACAGAACATTCATAATATGCTGTAACTTAATTAGAATTGGTGATCTTGAAAATCATAATGAGGTGACTGTAGGCTGCAAGCCTGAAAGCCATCTCCTAAAATGCCCCCTTCTCTTCATAAGGATTAATCACACAGATGCTATTTAGCTGAAAGCAGACAAGCAACTTCTCAAATCTGCTATAGAAAGAAAGAAGCCCAAATAGACCATTCTTCTGCACTTGAATTTTAGGGGCATTTTTAGGATCTGATGGGCTCTGAGTAAAGGGCAGAACTGGTTCCCCCATCTATATGTGAGGTAAAAAATTAATAGGACAAGGGAAGGGCATGTTAAGAGCCTGTTCTACATGAGTGGAGTGTGGTAATGGATTTTGTAAGAAATTAATCAAAAATACTCTTGTGATTCATCTGAACTGCCCCCAGCTTTTGGCACTATATTTTTTTATTTTTATTTTTAGCAGCAACACAATAAAAATCCAGATCTAGAAGAAGTTATATTTTGGCAAGTAACATATCTTTTTGGAGGGGGGAGGGGAGATTCTGAGAACTGGCGTACAAAAGAAAAAAAAAGGCAGATCTTTGTTGGTGTGGTCTGTCTGCTATCACTGTGCTAACCCACCAGTGCATCATTTTGACTGGGGTGTGTACCAAATTGTAGGGTCAGCATGACACAGTGATATGAGTGTTGGATTAGGGCTCCAGGCAACCAAGATTCTAATCCCTGTCCAACCACAGAAACTCATGGGCTCACCTTGAGCAAGTCATACTCTTTCAGCTGTTAACTGCCATTAAGTCAACTTCAACTTATAGTGAGTGACTCTATGAATGAGTGACCTCCCAGCAACCTTGTTAACAGCTTTGCTCAGGTCTTGCAAATTCAGTGCTATGGCTTCCTTGGATGAGTCTATCCATCTATAATGAAGTCTTCGTTTTTTCTTACTACCTTACCAAGCATTATTGCCTTTTCTAATGAGTCATGCATTCTCATGATATGCCCAAGGTATGACAGTCTCAGTTTAAGACTGAGGAAGCCAGTGGCAAACCATTGAACAAAGTAAATCCTAGGATAGGGTTGCCATAGGTCAAAATTGACTTGAAGAATCATAACAACATAAATCAAATCATAAAACTGGTACTCAGACATCTTTTGGGGATGGGGAATGGACTGTAACTTACTGGGAGAGGACATGCTTTGCACTCAGATGGTCTCAATTTCAATCCCTGGCATCTCCAATCAAAAAAAACAAGTAGCTGATGATAGGAAAGACTGTTATTTTGAAAGGCTGCTGCCAATTAGAGTAGACAATATTGGGATAGATTGAGGTAAAAATTAAGCTGAAATTATCCATCAAGAATACCTTTGAAAAGTTGGGGAAATGTGTGGACAAAACATCTTAAGTTTACAAAATGTTCAAGTTTGAAAGAAAGTTACTTTAAAGTTTTCTACAGATGATATTTAATACCAACGAAGTCAGCTAAAATAAACAAATGGTGAAAGGTGAATGCTGGAAATGTGGACATAAAAAAGGGACATTGTACCACTTGTGGTGGCACTGTGAAAAGGCCAAAAAGTTCTTGGTGGTAAAATATATTTAAAAAAATTAAAGAAGTATTTTAAAAAATATACCCATGAAACTGGAATTATTTTACTAAATATAGTTGACATAATTAATGATAATTTGATTCAGGATGAAATAAGCACATTATTATATATGATAATTGCAGCCCACATAATTTATGCAAAATTTTGGAGACAAGATATAATACCATCTGTAGGAGTTAATTATAAAAGTTAATGTTCTGGTTATTTTGGATACTTTATCAATGTATGAAAATAAAAGAACAACGCAACAGTATAAAAAAAATGGAAAGAAGTATTTAAACTGGGAAAAATAAGCACGTATAAAAGCTAGAAAGTATATTAAGAGATTGTTAAATTTTCTTCCAAAATATTTATGTTTAAACATGAATGTTGAATATTTAAAGAAATGTACACTAATCTGAAAAAGATTTGAATAAATAAAGATTTGAACAGTGAAAAAAATTGCTCTTTGCACATTTTCTAGACACATTATCCAAAAATACTGCTTGTTTTTTTTTTTCTTTGGCATGTTGTTAAATCAGGGCAACATAGTCTGATGCAAAAAATATAATCGTGGAGTGGGAATCCCACTGACCCAGATTAATTTTGGATCAAAGTTGGTAGAGAGGTGTACAGCTATCTGGTGGGAGGAGGTGAGAAAGGGTAAGTGTTGACTCAAGAGAGCATTTGCACCATTCACATAGCAACATGACAGCCTTGTGATGCATCGAACAGGTCCATCTAGCTCAGTAGTGTTTATACTGAATGGCCACCGGTTGGGAATAAAGGGGCAATCTATTCACACCGGTTGGGAATAAAGGGGCAATCTAGACCGCCCAAAAGGGGCAGTCTGCAACCGCCCCTTTTAGCGGTGGGATGGGGCCAAGGCTGCCGCACGGGGAGCCTCCGCTGCCCCATCCCACCACTTGTGGAGGCCCCGGGGAAGCGTCAAACTGCCACTTCCCTGAGGCCTTCAAGCGGGGTACAGCAGGCACCCTGGGTACCTGCTGCATCCCGCTTCCCTCGGCGAAGGTGAGGGGAGGAAGGGGCTGCCGGCACGGCCCTTTTCTCCCAGGGTCTTTGCCGCGGCCATCTAAAAGCCGCGACAAAGACCCCCCGCCAAAAAGGAGCTCCATTCGGAGCTCCTTTTTTGCACCGCAGAAAGGGCGCGATTGGCACCCTCCCGCCATGCAAAAGTGTCATTATGTGTGCAACGTATCTAAAAGCTGTGCACATGATAACGCTATGAAAACGCATCTGTATGGATGCTGCCATTTTAAAATGGCGGTGTCTATATGCTTTAGGCCTAGGGAGGGTGTAGAAGCTACACCCTCCCTAACCCTAAAGGTGGGCTTTTTAGCCCTAAAAGCACCGCAGAGTGCCAATCTAGATTGGCCCAAAGACTCATTCAATTCAATGGAACTTTTCATTTAAACATGCATAGGACTTTGCTGCATGAATTTTGAAATAAATGAACAGAGACTGTTTAAAGGACTGTAATATATCTGGGTGGTAAAGGACTGGATTACACTCATAAGCATCAGAGACTGGAAATGTTACTTTTGGAAACTACAAATCCCAGACTTACTTAGACAGCATTACAGTACTTGTTGGGGGATTCTAGGAGCTGAATTCCCAAAAGTTAACTTTTTTATGCTCTGGAATGCACTTCACCTTATATCTCATCACTCAGCACCCAATGGATTGCTACTGAATGTTCTGAAATGTGCCATATCCAAGATACTGTGAGGTTGATTTGATTATTTACTCTGAATTATCCCAGGTACTTTTTGTGCCTGCAGCCACCTGATGCCATGATTGGTTATCAGGTGATAAACATACATGTATGAACCAGTTCCAAGTTTCATTCTGCAAAAACACATAGCCACTATTTGTTAACACTAGCCATATGTTATACACAATAAAAACAAAGTATTTCTGTCCAGTTAACAAATGACATTACTTAAAAATATTACTGAATAGACAACTGCATAGGTAAGTGCCTTGTTTATTGGTAAACAAACTAATGATGTCTGTAATGTTTTCCTGTTGTTCCACTCTGAGTGAAAAAATTATTTTACTTATAATGATGTCCCCCATCTGCTGCCTTCCGATTTGTACATGGTTATATTGGCCCCAGCTCTGTGGTATTAATGATCAGGCCACAGTTCTTGGCTGTTGCTGAAAAAGTTGGCATATTGTGCTGATCCAGAATGTTTTGGTAAAGCATGAAATAATGATGCTGTAATTGCTTTGGTCCAATTAAGGAAGTATCTGTTGTACAAATTCAGTAAGGTGAGATTCTATAAAATGCACCTTGTAAAATCTCTTTTTGATGTATGGATTCATATACAAAAAATTGCAAAGCATTTAGTCAGCAGCTTGCAAATCATAACTTACAGTAGAAGCTATCTGGACTCAAGACTTTATTAAATTTTAATTACATGTGGACAAAGTCTAATTATCATCATCATCAATTTTATTAAAACATTATAAAACATAGGGTACAACATAGACCATTTAAATAAAGTAAGTCAAAACACATAAACATAGGACACCTTTAAGTCACACTTTCTAGTTACACTTAAAACTCACAAAGATTGGGAGGTCAGAACACCCAAACAGCAAAAATAAAGGAAGTACAACAGAAAATAGAAAGTAATGGGCCTGGGAAATGAAATTTAATCTGTGCTGATCTTTTGTAGAACAGGATTCCTTACATTTTAAGCTTACAACCTTCATAATTCAATGGGAATTACACTGGCACAGCAAGTAGGAAACTTGTTTTGCAAGCGTAACATTATGGTAATATTATTATCACATTACTGTGTACCTTAAGGTGTATCCACTCTATCTTTAAAATAGCTATCATGATTATATAGATAGAGTGGATACACTCTAGGTTATAGTATAAATGTTATAATACTGCTGCTACCATAATGTTTTGTATTCTTTTGCAAGTATAATTTCTACTGAATTAAAAACAAAGGTTAAAAGATTAAAATGTAAGGAATCCAGTTCAACAAAAGGTTGGTACAGATTTTATTCATTTTTCTTGTTTCAAACTGCTTTTATTCTGCAGTGTGGCTAAATCCTTATAGTGCTGATTGACATCATAGATTCTTTAGGTGGAACTCCAGCTCATAGATTTTGGCTTTGCTCCATCCTGACCCTCCCTATGCAGGAGAGCATTCCTAAAACCACCCACAGGCCCTGTAACCTTGACCTACATCACCACCACCACCACCACCACCACCACCCCCCGGGCATGGTAGGATGTCCTTATCTTTCACTTAGATTCAGGGATAATAGTGGAGAATCCCCTGTGTACAGCTGGTGTTCACATTGGGAGAGTGAGTGGTAAAGTGGGGGAGGAGCTTTGCCCACAGTGATCTCTGGTCAGAAGTAACAGGGATTCTTCTCTCTGTCCCTGGCTGGAAAGGTGAGCCAAGTGAATTCCCAAGAGATGGGCTATTAAGATGTAGTGATGGCTTTGCAGGGTAGGGAAAGCCAAACTGGGTCCACTGGAGACAGAATTGGAGGTTCTCTACACAACTGCAATTGCATTGGTGGGGGGCGTGGGGTGGGGCAGGGCTGCAACCACCAATCTCTCCCCTGCTATCACATTCTGCTAGCTTCTCCTGTGATCCACTTATTGCAAAGGAAGGGAAAATCACCACAAAGCTGAATGTCTTACCAATGTAGGAACCATTTGTGGTATGGAATATCCAGGCCTTGAAAACATTATTTTTTTGAACCACAACTCCTTCTATCAACCCCAGAGGTCATGCTGACATGCAGATCCTGCCAGCAGTCCAAAAAGTAACCTTCTAGGTTCTGAGAATCATCTACAGTTGGCCTCCCCTTACACAGGCTTGCCTTCTGCAAACATCAGCTCATGCAGAAAACAAGCTCCAATAGAAACAAAGGAATGCACATCAGGAGCACGCCCCATTATCCTTAATGGGATTTGAGCATATGCTCAATTCTCCTTATGTGGGGGAGTCTGGAACAAATCCCCCAAGTAAGGGGTGGGCCAACTGTACATTGAGAGTTCCACATCAAAGGGGAAATCTAGATTATTGCACTTACTAAAAATCCGACTGATCCCCAATTGGATACAGTCAGGTTGCGACTGGGTATTATCAGACTTAATTCACTGTTGATTGTGCTGGGTGACTGAAACCTGGTTGCATCCCAGCTTTGCTTCAGAAGCCATTTTTCCAAGATGGCAAGCTCCTGTTTTGGAAAAGTGGCCTCTGAAATGAACCTGGGACCTGGGATGCAGCCAGGTTGCAATTGCCCAGAATTGGCAGTGAAGTAGCAACCCACAACCCAACTGTATCCCATTGGGGAGCAGTCGGGTTTTTAGTAAGTGAGATAATCTCCCTAGTTTATACTAGGGCAGGGACCATTCCCACTACACAATTATATGATTCCGCTTTGTCCTAGGTGCATCCTAAAAAATCCTGGGGTTTGTAATTTGGTGAAGTTCTAGAATTCTCTGGCTCAGAATTCTAAATTCTTATTCTAAATAGTACAGAACCATGGCAGTTAAAGTGAAATCATAGCACTATAATTGTGTGTGTGATAGGGCTCCTGGTTTCCCTATATAGATAGGCCCTCATTAGCAATGGCACTCTGTTATTCCATGAAACCTTAGTAACTTGGAGAAGAGTACATGAAAGTGGCTGATGAGTGTGGGTCATACAAAATAGGCAAATTTGCACAGAGCATACTCACAAAATGTTGTCAGCTAAAAGCCAGTAGAACAACAAAGATCCCTGTAAACTTTCTTGAGGAGCTCATTTTTAATAAAATCTACAGTATTATATTGTTGAGTTGTGCATTATCATCATATGACTTAGACACAGCAGTGATAAAAAAAGAAGTAGTCACAGCAAAAGGTGTAGGAGCCAAAACTTAAGCCTTTCCAATGAAATTAAAAAAACAAAAACAAAACTGGCACACAATCTTTTGGCCCCACTGCCTGATAAAGGCTTTGAACACTAATATCTGTTTTATTAGCATTTTCCACCCTCTGCTTGACTTGTAACCTTTGTTCTGTTATAGGTAGATATGTACCATGCCTCACATATATTAGCTAATATTACACGTCATTATAGAGGAATGGACTGGTAAAAGCAGTTTTCCTTGGCTAAGAAAACCCTATGAAATTTATGGAGCACACACATACCATAAAGAGAGAGAGAGAGAGAGAGAGAGAGAGAGAGAGACTATATGTATATGTTACTTATTTACTTACTTCAAGAACCTCAAGTTAGTACACACATTTTCCCTCCCCGTTATTTCTGTACACAACAAATACCTGTGGGGTAGGTTAAGCTGAGAGATGGTGACTGGCCTAAAATGACTCAAGGAGCTTAATGGCCATGTGGAATTTTCAGCCTGAGTCTCCTCAGTCCTAATCTGACAATCTAAACACTACATCATTTTCTTCACATTGCTTTGGGCAACAGACATGGGGGTTGTCCATAATGAAATTATAGCTGAGACATAGTGACTGGTCTAAGATCACATAAGGGCAAAACAAACTGTCCCGTAGAGTGGCACCGGATCAGGGAAGCAGCAACTCCATGCCACAGCCCTGATTTGGCAGTTTCTTGCTCTAAAAAGAACCAGCAAAAAGCTGCCCTTGTCATGGTGGCTTTTTGCTAATTTTTTGGCGCAGTGCATCTAAATGCTGTGCCAAGAAATGGTACGACACCAGCAGCTATGCAGTTGGGCATGCAGTGTGACACCAGCATTGGGGTAGCCAGTGTGCGGTCACCACACACACACACACACACACACACACACACTAGCCCAATGCTGGTGTTTAGTGCCAATCTATTTAGCCCATATATGGTTATTAAACAGGGATCCAAACATGTATCTTCCAAATTGTGATCCACTGCGAACCACAACATCCAAAGAAAGGACTTTTCACATGACAAGTTGTCTATTTTTTTTTCTTTAAGCATTTTTATTTATTACTTTCTTTCTCAATCTCCAGAGGAATGCAAGATGGTGTACATGGATTTCCTTCTCTCCCTTTTTCATCATAACAATTCTCCATGATAGATTAGATAAGAGAATGTGTCTAGTTCAGAGTTACCCTGTGAGCTTTGTAGGGATTTGAACCCAATGCTAGCATGACACTTTAATTACTAAACCATACTCCCTTTTAGATTACCAGTGTGATGGAATCCCTAACCATCCTGGCCTCCAGTTCCAGTCCTAGATTTCTATCACTCACCTTGCTCATTTACCCTCAGGATCCTGCCCTGGATCTGGGACTCAGGACTCAAGACAACTGATATTCTGGACAAGTAGTTTTGTTAGTCAGTAGAATCAGTGTTGTAAATGAGGACTAGTTCTCCCCTTCCCTTCTTAAACAAAAAGTCAGACCCATTTTAGAAAAGGAAAACACTAAAGATTGATTATATTACCATTCAAACAAACAATCCATACTGATTATTGTGTGTGTGCCGATCCACACACAAATACACAGTAATCCTTCCCCCTGAACTCTCTCCACATTTTAGTGCCCAAAATCCTATTTATGTTTCCTCCGTTCACCTCTTCCTAACTAGCCATCACGTTTTGTTTCTTGCGCCCTAACTCTATTTCATCCTCCTCCTATAACACTGTTTTACAAACAGACTTTTGGTTTTTATATTTCTCCCCCAGAACCTCCCTGGTTTTTCATGAACTGGCTGCCTCCTCACGGGGTTGTCCAGTTTCTCACTTCACATCTTAGTATTTCCATAGCACTTTTCCTAAAGCTCAAAGAGCTTCACATATACCATCTGGGTTTCTCTTACAGTTCTTTGGAGTAGAACCATGGGAAACTTATGGGCCTGGAGGTACTCACACTGCTTGATCCATAAACCACCGAGTAAGTCTGCATCAGCCTGGGGGAAACTAACCAATAATCTCATAATGAGCACAATGTGAACTTCCTGAAGGATACCCATGGCCGAAAATAGTCCAAGTTCTTTATCAATTTCCATCTCAGGGACTGTACCGAAGTAAAGCTTTTTTGTTCAAATGGTAAATCTGCTATGGTCCTTTGATAACAGTAGGAATCAAACTCCCTACCAGCTAATCTTGAATGCAAGAATTTTGTATGGAGAACAGTGCTGCAGGCATGACAATGGGATACTCTGTAGATTCCACATCTTTCTTCAGTTTTATTTTTCTTGCATGGAGATGTTTCCTTCATTGCATAAGAGGTTAATTTTGCTGAAAACTCCTACAACAATTAATGAACAGAATGCTGACTGAGTACTGATGTGAAAGACCAATTCACACACAGTATTTCTCCACAGCAAGCTGGCACATAGGGAAAGCTAGGACCTGCTAATAAGCCTTAAAAAGGGATAATACTGCACCGTGTGAACTGTTTCAGTCAATGAACATAGTGCTGGATGTGGGCCTTGTCAGAGAGCAAGCATAACTTTTGACTGTAGCATAAAAAGTGCCCAGAGATGTGATAAAAATGTTGGCAGTGGTAGCTGCTGGAGAGATCAGCACTGCTTTCAGTAAACAGGATATGTGTAGGTGTGCTTAGCTTGTCAGTAGTACAGTACATGCAGTGCCATGCAGAAATAGCAAAAATATCCCAGATATCAAATGTGGGCTTTGACATTTGCTGTATTACTACTTTGTCATTATATTTTTTTCTCTTGTAAGATGAAAGCAAGCATGGTGACCCCATTTTATAGGGTTATCTTAAGCAAGGAATACTTACAGATGGTTTTGCTGATGTTTGCTCTGAAATTCTATAGCATCTGGTATTCCCTGGTGGTCTTCCATCCAAGTGCTAACCAGGGCTGACTGACCCTGCATAGCTTTTAAGGTCTGGATGTTGTTGGACTGCAGCTCCTAACATTCCTCAACATCGCCTACACCAGGTAACAGCTGCTGAACTTGCAGTCGAACAGTAGCTGGAAGGCCATGTGCTATTATAAAGTAACTTAGGCCCGAAACAGATGGGCAGGAAGAGGCGCCCTTGCAGTGTGATTAGGGTTCAGGAGCGTGCAGCATTTGCACGCTCCCAAACACTAACACGTATTGGCACCTGCGCCATTACATAATGCCGTTTAGAAGGTGTACATAATGGCAGCGGCGCAACTGCGCAGCTTCGAGACAGAGCTGTGCAGTTGTGGAGGAGTAAAGATGCCCAATGATGCCTTTTCTGTGTATTGTGCCGCAACTGCTGCACTAAAAAGGAGCGGGGTTTCCCCACTCCTTTTTTGCTGTGCAGCTTCTCCACAGCATCTAGCTGCTGCAGCGAAGTTCTACAGCAAAAAAATGTGGCACCAGACCGCCCTTTTTGGGTGGTTTGTACCACCCCACAGTGATCCAAAAAGTAACTCAAAATGAGTCTCATTTGGCTTTTAAAAAAGAGGGAAAGCTGCATATTAAATTGGACATTAATATGTCTCACATTTGTGTCCTCCATTAAGTTCAGTGCATTACAGTATGCACTGGAGAGAAGGGGGAGAGAAAGAGGGGAAGAGGATGAGAGAGAGAGAGAGAGAGAGGAGAATTAGACCATGGAGAAGTTTTGGACTACAACTCCCATAATCCCCCTTTAATGGGAGCTGTAGTCCATTAAAGGCAATGTTTCCAAGCTCTGACAGATACGGATCAATACAGCTGAATAAGTATATGTAGTTTCTTAAGGGAGCTGTCTCTGAGGACTAGTATCACATCGCTATGTGTGTGTTTCCTGAGTTACACAAAGTTCTTCAACAAACCATTTTGGTTGGAGCGCAGCACAAAGAACTTTATCACACAAGGTGCTCTTCTGCAGTAATTCAGTGGTGTGCAAAAAGCAGGATGGCATTCTTAACTCCCGCACCTTCAGTCCCAATCTTGAATGAAAGCACTGTTAACAACCAAAACTCATCCCACTGCAATTTCCTATCTTCCTCATTTCTGCTGTCCATTTCTACTGCCCTCCACTCTGCTCAATTCCCAGGGAAAGCCACATGCCTGCTTTGGGAAGAAGCGGGGGGGGGGGGGGGGAGAGAAAAGAAGGAAGGTGTTTGTGCATGTGCGTCCGTGCATGTAGATGTGTGTGTGTGTGTGTGTGTGTGAGAGAGAGAGAGAGAGAGAGAGAGAGAGGCATGGCAGAGACAGAAGAGGACTCTCTAAAAGGATGGAAGGGTGCTGGATCTCCCAACAAACCAAGCAGATTTGATTGAACTTCTCACACTGCAAATCATATGGGACACCAGTGCTAAAGGAAGTTATTAATGGATTTTTCATGTGAGTAAAAAGACTCACTTTTACTACTAACCCCCATGGTTCAACCACACAACAGTTATGGTGTTGTACAGGACGGGGAACTGACTGTGTGATTACGATCATGTTGCCAGTCCTCGTATCATGTTGCCATGTGTAGTAAGGGCCACAAGGAGCTGAACTGGAGAATTGATCCCAACTTATCTTTGCTGTATCCTCATAAACTATACCAAGGTTTCTCCCTCCTCCTCTGTGTGACATTTTCTCTTTTAGGTTTAACAAATTTGAATCCATTCATTTGCAAAAACAGTAACACATAGTTTCAAGATCTTATTGTCAAAATATTAAGAACAGCCTGCTATGTTGCTAGGCCTTTCCAGCATGAAGGTTCACACTGCAGCCCTGCTGTTTCACTGCACTGAAGTAAGAAAGCAAGAAAAATATCCAGAATATCAAATTTCAAGTGGAAGCCCCACCCACCCCCCAATTACTTCATTTGCAAATGAACCATCTGGAAATTCCTGCATGTGAGTGATCAGGTGGCAACTTTCTTGACTCATGAATAGAAATTTAAAGGGGGTGAGAAATGAAAAATCCATACATTTAGCAAACTGCAGTGAATGATATTCCCATCCCTATGGGCAGAAAGCTGGCTCTAGCAGTCTGTCATGGATCACATTTGAGACTTCCTTTCATGTCCTGTGGCTTGGCCACCCAAGAAGAGACAAGTGGCTGGATCTAGTCATACTTTAAACTTCCTACAGTACCTCTGCTCTATTCTAAAGTCACTATTGGATTATATATAAATAGCAGCTAGACCAAAATGCCCAGGGGCATTTAGAACTTATCCTTGGGTAAACCTAACTGGGCTCAGTAGAAGGGAGAACATATTTTTCTCAAAGTCCCTTCAAATCAAAAAGTGCATTTGGTTAGCTCTTTAGATCAGCCAGGTGCAGTTCATGGACTTGCCGGGCGGGGGGAGATCTTACCCAAAATATATGTGGCATTCTCCTCTTCTTCAGTAATGAGCCACTTAGGAGATCAACAGAGACTGGCAGGCTGGCAGAGTTTCAATTTTGTATAAATGTCTTATGATAATGACTAAATGTGTACGGAAAGATTACATGGGCTGAACCAGAGCCAAGGGATCAATAGCAGACAGACCGAGTCAGAGCAGATTAATTCAACAGTGCCAAGAAGAGCACAATTGCACAACCAAAGTCTTAACCCAAACAAGAAATATGTTCTTTTCTCTGTGCAAAGGCCCCATGGCCAGTCTGGACTCTGGATGGAAGAGAGCCCAGTTCTGAACTTGAGAACCATTCACTGCTCAAGGAGACAGTCTGAACTGCAGTTCTGTAGTCCACTACATGGGGTAGTTATATTCAAAGATTAGATATATTTGGTCCTCTATATCCACAGATTCTTCATCCACAGATTTGACCATCCATGGCTTGTATTTTTTTTAAAAAAATCCAAAAAACAAACATTGATCTTGCCATTATATGTAACATATTATATGTAACCATGGACACCACTCTTCTAACCTCCCCCCACCACCACCCCGTATATAATAGGGCTTGAGTATTCACAGATGTTGGTGTCCATGGGGGCCCTGGAATCAAACCCCAGATGATACCAAGGGCCAACTGTACCAAGGGCTAATCACCTAAAAAGAGATCACAAGCAATTATAATTCAGCTGCTAGATTCAGATTCAGATTCAGCTTCAGATTCAGATTCAGATGCATTGCAGTCATAGGCCAGCAAAGGAAATTCCATTGCTACTCTCCTTTTAAGGGACAGATGGAATTTGGGTTTGTTTAAACAAAATGGATCTATTTCAAACGAGTTTATATAATTATTGAACTTGGCAAATGGTTATGTGGCTTCAAGTCATTTATAACTTATGGTGACCCTATCACAGGACTTTCTTGGAAAGATTTGTTCACAGGGGGTTTAACATTGCCATCCACTGAAGTTGAAGGAGTATGATTTGCTCAGGTCACCCAGTTGGATCTACATGGTTGAACCCTGGTCTTCAAAATCATAGTTCAGTGCTCAAACAATTACACTATGCTGACTCTCCAGGCTTCACATAGAGATGCAGAAAAAAACCCTGATGGATCACATCAAAGGCCTATCTATTTTCCTCACTGTCCATCCAGATGCCTCTGTGAATCCAACAAGCAGAGATGATGGCTATCATAGAATCATAGAATCATGGAGTTGGAAGAGACCACAAGGGCCATCCAGTCCAACCCCCTGCCAGGCAGGAACTCCCAATCAAAGCGTCCCTGACAGATGGCCATCCAGCCTCTGCTTAAAGACCTCCAAGGACGGAGACTCCACTACACTCTGAGGGAGTGTGTTCCACTGTCGAACAGCCCTTACTGTTAGGAAGTTCCTCCTAATGTTGAGGTGGAATCTCTTTTCCTGAAGCTTGCATCCATTGTTCCGCATTCTAGTCTCTGGAGCAGCAGAAAACAAGCTTGCTCCCTCCTCAATATGACATCCCTTCAAATATTTAAACAGGGCTATCATATCACCTCTTAACCTTCTCTTCTCCAGGCTAAACATCCCCAGTTCCCTAAGGCAGTCCTCATAGGGCACAGTTTCCAGACCCTTCACCATCTTAGTTGCCCTCATCTGGACATGCTCCAATTTTTCCACATCTTTTTTGAATTGTGGTGCCCAGAGCACCTTAATAGATTTTTTAAAAAAGTGCTTTAAAATAACAAGACATTGAAATAAAGTTTCTTAGGTGTTATTGCAATCTATGTAATGATCTCTAACCCCAAATGCTGTCCCCTGAAATATTACATCAAATTTGTTGTTATTTGAGTTTACAAAAATTAAAAAGTATTCCTTTAAATCAATCACACATATATTTGCTAACAGAGAAAGGCTGAACGTATTACAGAGGTTTTTTTTTAAAAAAACACAACAATGGCTTTTTCTTCCATTTAGGTCCTGTGCAGACTGACCATTAAGGCCGGCTTGGGGTGGAGTTGGGGCATTGCATCCACATGACACATGCCCCAACTTTGCCCCCTGGGCACCAAGATGCCGTGCGCTGCTCCACATGGCACATGGCATCAACATTCCTCTGGTGCTGCGTCCAGACAATGCAGCACCAAAGGAGCACCTTCAAGCCATGGCACCATGTCTATCATGCCCTTTCTAGGGCACACAAAGGAACCACATTTTGCGGCTCCTTTTTGCACCCTGGAAAGGCTGGATTGGGGTCGTGGCGTGCAGTTGCCACCACCCTGATCTGGCACACCTGAATGCAGCTGCAGGCTGTCCCTTAACAGTGGTCTGCATAGCCCTTTAATCTCTTTTTCAAAAGTCCTTGTCTTGGTATTAATTACCACTGCACAGTTGTTACACCGAAAAATATTTTTAACCTGAATATACTTGTTGTGCAAATGAGTTTTCAATGTCATCCTTGATTACCCTGCCACATATATGACATAGTGGCTTGATTTTTATTTATGTATCAAATATAATGAGCTATTTATTTTATGGAAATGGGAGCAACATGATTCTTTCATTAGCAAAGACACACAAAAAAGCAAACAGGGGCATATTATTATGATCATTATATAGGGAGTGTTACTGCGTATTGTACTAATCAAAGCTAGCATGTAGCATTATGGTTCATAAACACACACACACACACACACACAAAATACACCCCAGCAGCATCTGGATAAGAAACAGTATAAAATAAACAGCCATTTTGAGGGTTCTTGGAATCTCATGATGTTTTTCACCCACTAATACCTTTTACATAATTAACCCCCCCCCCAAACAACAACAACAACAACAACCAAAAAACAACCACTTTGGCACTTGGAGATAAAGGGTATTTTCCAGCTACATCTAGACCAGTTGTTTGTCTCAGAGAATTCAAGGACTGTTATGCCAGAGACAATAAAAACAGCCCCCAAGGAGTATAGAATTGTGAATGCTTTCGGATCATTAAATCTTGAATAAAATAATGTTATTTATTAATTTTTTTAGCCTGCATTTCCCCATAATCTGGAAGGACATTGTTGACAGAATATTTGAAATTCTAATATATTACATCTACAAGGATAAAACATTTTTTGATATCAGATGGAACCTTTCAAGGCTGATCCAAGACATTCTTCTTCCTGAGATGAAGTGGCAAGTGTTACCCCGCCCCAAAACATATAGTATCGAAGGACTATCACTTGGGGCTGAAAATCTCACAAGCACTTCTCCCTATTCCTGCCTTATTGATAGTATAAATAAATAAATAAATAGCTATGAATTTGCTGCCCTTTCAAAACATCCCAAACTCTGCTTGGTAGGATGGTGCTGGATCTTACTATATGACAACATATTCCATGAGGTAGTGGGTGAGGGAGAAATATGAGTTAAAAATCTAAACAGCTGGGATTAAATGGGAGGAGATAGCGGTGCAGAAGGAATTTCCAAGTTGGCGGTGAGAGAGACGGGTGGGGTGAGGGCATAACTGAAAATTCTGACTTTGAATTCTGACAGATCTAACTTCCTCAAGTACACAGAACAATATCTTCTTCTTCTTCTTCTTCTTCTTCTTCTTCTTCTTCTTCTTCTTCTTCTTCTTCTTTATATTCCTTCGGATTGAGGCAGGATTACATCAATAAAGCAATAAAATACAGGTATAAAAATAAAATAATAGACACTAATGATATCAGAAATACAATAATTAGCTAAAATATCATCTAATCAGCCAAAGACAAACCAAGAGCCTTTTATCATAAAATCTATAAGAGGTCAGGTGGGTAGACCCACCAGAAGAGATCCGTCTTAAGAGCCTTTTTGAAGGCATCTAAGGTGGTAATAAGATGGATCTCTTCCAACAAGCTGTTCCATAATTTGGAGGCTGCAGCAGTAAATGGTCTGAGAGAAGATGTTGTTAACCTGGATCTGTGGTGTTCTAATAATTTTTTCCCTGTTGTTCTGAGGGTGTGAGGTGGATTGTCCAGGGAGACGCATTCTCTCGAGTAGCTCAGGCCCAAGCCATTTACAGCTTTGTACCGTGCCCAGAAGCTGATTGGCAGCCAGTGAAATGATTTCAGTATGGTCCCACCTAGATCTTCTGATGACCAATCTGGCTGCCGCATTTTGAACTAATTGAAGCTTCAGAATTTGATACAAAGGTAGCTCCATGTAAAACGCATTGCAGAAATCTAATTGAGAGATTACCAATGCGTGTACCACTGCTTCAAGGTCCTTTTTGTCCAGGTAGGGACGCAGTTGGCGTATCAACCAAAGTTGATACCAAGCACTCCTGGCCATCACATCTACTTGAGATGACAACTGCAGAGATGGATCCAGGAACACTCCCAAGCTGCGAACTTTGTCCTTTAGGGGAAGTGTGACCCTTTCCAGGACTGGCTGACAAAACTCCTTCCCTGGACTTGGGGTACCCTATCATGAGTACCTCTGTTTTCTTTGGATTCAGCTTGAGTTTGTTATCCCTCATCCAGCCCATTACCAACCCAAGGCAGGCATCCAGAGGAGAGCTGCCATCCTTGTTCACTGCAGCAGTTGGAGACATAGAGAAATATATTTGGGTGTCATCAGCGTATTGATAACACTGCGCCCCATGACCCCGAATGATCTCTCCCAGTGGCTTCATGTAAATGTTGAACAGCATCGGGGATAGAATTGCATCCTGAGGGGCACCCGATTTGAGCTCCCTCTTGGACGAATAACTATCCCCAAATTACACCATCTGGAATCTGCCTGAGGGGTAGGAATGGAACCACTGAAGCACAGTGCCTCCAATTCCCAACTCTTTCAGGCATTCCAGAAGGATACCATGGTCTATGGTATCGAAGGCCACTGAGATGTCCAAGAGCACCAGCAGGGTCACATTTCCCCTGTCGATGCCCAGATGGAGATCATCAACTAAGCCAACCATGGCTGTCTCAACTCCATATCCCACCCTGAAGCCGGTTTGAAATGGGTCTAGATAATTGGCTTAATGAGCCATATTATTAGCTGCTAAAGTCATAACTGATTATCACAATAATAAATACGTAACATATTTTTTCTTATAGTGGGAGAATCTACATTATAGCAAGTATTCTCACACTGTGTATTTTCTCACAACCAACACAATTTTTACCTGTTCTGAAATCATCAGTGGGTTGTGGGGAACTCCCTTCTGCAGGATGTATCTTAAGACCTCTCCCTATTATCTTTCAGACAAATCTTTTAAAGTTTCCCCAGATCCTTTTATCATATTCCCCAGATCCTCTTTTTATTAAAAGATCCATTTTTCATATTTTTTTTAAAAAATGTTTTGTTTTGTTTTAATATTGAAGGCTTTGTGGGCTTTCGGGCTCTGAGTTTTGAAGTCTGGAGTGCTGGCATATAATTGCTAGCACTACTTCCTTTGTTTTAATCTTCTTGACATTTTAGGTTCCTTTGGATTTCACAACAATAACAGTAGTGACAACTGACACAGAAGTATGGAAAATATGCAAAGTACATATACAAAGGGATGTAAAAATTGTACCCACTGTCCCATCTTCCAAAGTGGGTGTGTTTTTTCCATCCTGTGTATATATCATGTGCACACATGTATACATACTCTCCAACTGTCCTGATTTGGCAGGGACAGTTCCATTTAGACCCCTGTTATTCCACTTTTCCAGCTGATTTTAAAAGGTACAATTTTATCTCTCTTCCTCCCATCCCGCCTCCCTTTGTCCTCAGCTTGTTTTAGCAGCTATACATTGAATTCAAAGTGAAAAAGTAGTTTATAGTCAAATAATTCTGCAGGGAAGAGAGGAGAGGATGGAATCTTGCCCTTTCCAGCAGGCTGAAGCAAAAGCAAACTGCAGCTTCTCCCAGCCTGTCTGTTATTCTGCTTTCATAACCTTTGCCTTTTTTCCTCTCAAAAGCATTCACAATTCTACACTCTTAGGGAGCTGTTTTCATTGTCTCTGGCCATACGTGTCCCAGTTTTCATCAGTGAAACTTTTGATGGTATGATGCATGGTATGTTGAAGCCATGCATAAAGACTTTCACTACATGGCAGCAAGAGACACTCCCAAATCTGGTTCATAACTATCAAAACTGTGATAGCCTTCTTTAATTTCAAAACTACTCAATCATCTAACAGAAACTGGCTCTAGGATGTCTCTGAAAAAACATAGAGGGAATGTACAGCAATGTACACCTCTCAGTTTTCATCTTCTTATATATACATACAGTTAATGAAACAAGTTTCTGAGTCATCCAAATATTGCCTATTTCTATCGTTGATTCTGCCCATGGATGCACCAGAATTAGTATTCCAATGAATATAGACTGTAACTGAGGAGTTCTGATTGTCCTTCCAAGTATTATTGCCCTATAAAACTGGATAAATGGTTTTGAACTGCTGTGCAGCCATGCATATAAATTGTATTTTAAACCTTAAGTGGAATGTTTATGTCTAAACATTTGGTTGCAGTTAAATGAATTGTAATTGGCTTAACAAGGATCTATAGAGATGTAATTGATATTATTGAAATCCTTCCAAGACAGAGGGGAAAAAAGAAAGAGAGAGAAAACAACTCTGAACTGAACACAAATGCCTAAATTCCATGCAGATTTTACAAACTATATAACAGTTGCTATTTTCTGAACAGGGTGCTTATCTTTACCATGTTTTTTGACTGGTAAACTGTGTATTCCAAGGTAGAGGATTATGTACTGTTGCATGTCTTTGGGAATTTCTAGAACGGAAGTTTTTTTAAGATAGAAAGTTCAGCATGCATGCTCATCTTCCCACACAGTTCCCACAAAGTTCAGAATATCAGCATTGTGGCCAGCAAAGAAATCAGCCTGACTGGTCCAATCCATGCTGCCTCCCAGGTAGACAGAACAAGATCTGCAGAAATTATTGTTCTCTCCTCTTTACACTCTAAGGAACTGACTATTTCAGTTGAAAAAAGGATAAAAAATTACTTTTACAAAATTGTAATATAGCAGTAAGTTACTAGACAATCAGCATGATGTAGTAGTTTGAATGTTGGACTACAATTCTGGAAATCAGGGTTCAGTTCCCTACTCAGCCATGGAATCCTGTTGGGTGACCTTGCAGAAGACACACACAGCTTCAGAACACCCCATGATAGGGGTCACCATAAGTTGGAAACAACATGAAGGATCACAGTTCCAAAAGGCCAAAGAACTAAATAGAGAATAAAACTGGAAGTGGCCAGAATTCCACTTCTGGTTTTGAAACACTAGTACCTTCAGAATTAAACAATGAATAATGTATGTGTATGTGGGTCAGTGAGACCTATTTAAAATGATTGCCAAAGTCACTCTTCTGGAGGTTTCCAAGAAAGATAATTAACAACTTTCACCCTAGAAAATAAATGGTTTGTGGTAGTGGCATCCCTGGACAGGGTGTCACCTGGTGCAGAGGGGACATCCAGGGGACAGAGGCCTCCCATGCTAATTTACTTGGCCACTGAGCTGAATGCCCAGAGATGTGGAGAGGAGGGTTGGCCAGGCAAATGAGGGAGGGGAAGGAGGCTCACAAGGAAGCCATGTAGAAGTGAAACCAAAAGGATTGGGGTCACCTCTCGTACCTGGTCCTTTCGCCTCTGCATAGCTTGTGGGAGCCATGTGGAGACAAAGCCAAGGGGGCATGCTTTCTCTTCCTCCTTTTCCTCCTCAGGGGCCATAGCAGCAAAAAAAGTGGTGGATTCTGGTGGCAGCACCACACCCCTCATGACAGGAGAAGGGCCTCATCGGGTATCACTCAGTGCGGTTCACACCCCCACACACCCCTAATGATGCCACTAGTTTGTGGCAGCCCAGGCGGCCAGTGGGATTTATAGATTCCAGGGCCATGTCCTGAGTCTCAAGATTTGGACCTTCTTCTCTGGCCCTTAGGGTGAAGGAATCTCATGGTGAGAGCCCTACCTTGAAAAGTGTGCTTGTTATGCTGTTGTTGTTGTTGTTGTTGTTGTTGTTTCCCTCATTGAAATAGCATTCACCAAGGGAGTAGGCCCTGTTGATGTTTCATGTTCATGACATCACCATGACCCACCATTTGTGATATTATCTGGAGCCAATCCTTTGTCACAGGCTTAAAATCTCTGGGCCTAAGATGCTGGCCACCTAGCATCCTTAGGAAGAAGGAAGGCTACACATGGCCTCAGGGCTTCATGTTGGACATCCCTGTGGCACTATGCCCAAAGGACAGGATCAAAATTCAAAATGACCTGAATAGACTAGAAAGCTGGGCCAAAGCTAACAAAATGAAATTTAACACAGAGAAATGTAAGGTCCTACACGTAGGGCGGAAAAATAAAATGCACAGATATAGGATGGGGGACACCTGGCTGAATGAGACAACATGTGAAAGGGATCTAGGAGTCCAAGTAGACCACAAGTTGAACATGAGTCAACAGTGTGATGCAGCAGCTAAAAAGGCCAATGCAATTTTAGGTTGCATCAATAGAAGTATAGTGTCTAGATCAAGGGAAGTAATAGTGCTACTCTATTCTGCTTTGGTCAGGCCCCACCTGGAATACTGTGTCTAGTTCTGGGCACCACAATTCAAAAAGGATGTGGAGAAACTGGAGCATGTCCAAAGGAGGGCAACTAAAATGGTGAAGGGTCTGGAAATCTTGCCCTATGAAGAACGCCTTAGGGAGCTGGGGATGTTTAGCCTGGAGAAGAGAAGGTTAAGAGGTGATATGATCGCCCTGTTTAAATACTTGAAGGGATGTCACATTGAGGAGGGAGCAAGCTTGTTTTCTGCTGCTCCAAAGAACAGGACTCGGAACAATGGATGCAAGCTACAGGAAAAGAGATTCCACCTCAACATTAGGAAGAACTTCCTGACAGTAAGGGCTGTTCGACAGTGGAACACACTCCCTCGGAGGGTGGTGGAGTCTCCTTCCTTGGAGGTTTTTAAGCAGAGGCTGGATGGCCATCTGTCGGAGATGCTTTGATTGGGAGTTCCTGCACGGCAGGGTGTTGGACTGGATGGCCCTTGTGGTCTCTTCCAACTCTAAATTTCTATGTTTCTATGATTCTATGATTCTATGCCACATTGGCCATACTTATTTGGATGATATCTTCCAAATATCCCTTCTTCCTTTTGTTCATGGAATTTAGTGCTTTCCTTCCATCTTTTGTCTTCACAATGTCCTTCTTGCTTTTGAGGCTGAGGATGGATGTCCATTTAATGTGCTAGAATCTGATACTAGACAAAACATTCTGATATTGGTGGTTCTTATCATGGTTACTGGAATATGCATAGAAACAAATCATTTCTAGAAATGCAATAAATAAGACATGCTATAGTAAGTAACCAAATAGCTCTGCAGCTGCTTTTTTGAAATGTATGACACCTCTCTGAGTGTTACTGGAAACTGAGCCTTTGAATGGCACCAGTTATGCAACACAGAGGGCAATAGGGACCGAAACCACAGAAGCCACCCACAAAACAACATGCAAGCTGTTTTCTTTTCATCTTGATCTTTATGCATCCCACCTCCACAAGATTCTGATGTATATTACACCAGCAACTAGATGAGGGAAAGTAGTTTTTCAGTTCTGGGAAGGAAGGTCCTTTTTGGAATTCAGCACCCAGAATCCCTACAGGGCATTGGCTGGGGGATAATGAGAGCTGTCATTTTTTTAAAAGTAAGTTTTCCCAGCCCTACAGCATATAGCTAGATCTATATCTTTGCATATCTATACTTATTTTCCACTAGTGATAAGATGACATTCATAGAACAGCTAGAAAGCTGGACATGAAAAAGAACTATGTGCACAAATTGTATTATAATATCAACTTCCAAACAGTTTGCCTATGTATTGTTATATATTTACAACAGCTATTACAAATAAATTGTAGTTGATTTTAAATATTTTATCCTGCAGTGATTTTGTCTGCCTTACTGCTTTTATTTGACTTCTGTGTTAATTATTCTAATCACTGAATGTATCATAATAAATAATAATAAAATATTTATTTGTATCCTGCCTCTCCCTTTTTGAGGATCAAGGCGGGTAACAGCAATTCCAATGGCAATTACAAAAACAATAATAAAACATCCCCCAATCAGCTAAACCCTTCAATCCCTCCCTCCCAAAAATAAGACAATACAATCATATAATCCATAATAGCAATTATTTACAAAAAGAATTAAGAATTATAAAAAATTAAACTGGAGTGGCCTTATAAGGTGGAGTTAGTCTGGATGATAAGTAGTTCTGATCTTCTTGGAGGGCAGTCTAGGAAAGCCCACCTAAAGAGACCCATTTTTATCACCTTTTTGAAGGCATATAGGGTTGTAATGTGGTGGATCTCCTCCAGCAGGTCATTTGAAATTTTTGGAGTGGCAGCTGAAAAGGTTCTCTTGGAAGTCGCTATCAATCTTGTTTTCTTTCTGGCTACAATAGTTTCTTCCCAGAGGACCTGAGTGTGCAAGAAGGACTGTATGGAGGAGGTGTTCCTTCAAATAAGCTGGACCCAAGCCATGTAGGGCTTTATAGGTAATAACCAACACCTTGTACTGTGCCCTAATAGGCAGCCAATGTAAGGTGTCATTGCTTTATTTTGTTTTAGGAACATGTGAAGCTGCCCATATAATGCAATATTGCCTCCTTGGACTGGTAGCATGTTATCCAGGACTGCATGAAGAGTCTCCCCGCCACCCATAACTTGATTATTTTAAATTGGACTGAACCTTCTGCATGGATGCTAGAAACCCCACGCCCCATCAGTCTAGAGTCTTCCTACATCATAGAACCATACAGATGTGAACTGCCTTGAGAGTAGTACCGGAATACAGCAAGGTAGGATTTTGAATTTAATTAAACACACAGTATAAAAATGAGTATTATTATTTATCATATAATGAGACTGTTTCATGTACTCTCAAACTGGTCTACATTAAAATTTTGATGGCAATAAAACAATAATAAAGATCAGCAAAAAGTGAGGAAACAAAGTGACAGGTGTCCCATCGAAACTCACTAGCTAATTTTAATATAGAAAAGAAATGGGCAGAGTAATGTTATCTCAAAAACAGTCATATGTTCTTGCTTTCTAAGGGGGAAGAATAAGGTGAATGTTTGGAAGGAGCATGATGCTTAACATGATTAATGTTCCTATTGACTTTATTTTATTTTATTTTATTATCTTATCGTAATTTTATGGATCTTTTAAATTATTAACTATAGTGGGTGATAAGAAAACATTGGAAAGGTGAGATGTTAGTTGTTAAAAAAAATGCAAACAAATTGGTTGTCCAGTTATTTAATTTTTGTTTCTGGTGACCTAGAGCTCTTCATCTATAGGAGTCAAGATGCTACCAAGGCTGCCTTTCCCATACACCTTCATACAGATTGTGTCAAAATCAATTATGAATTCGTTTTAGGAAGATCTGCTAAAATAGGGATGATTTATCCATTGAAACCAGTTGGTTTAAGCACAATCAACTTTCGGCTGGTCCTTAATTTTAATCTATCAGCTTTTTGTACCCCACAAAACTATTGTAAGTCTAAACTAACACTCTGCACTCCAGCGAAGTAGGGCAGGATCAAATGCAAGTAATGAATAAATAAAATTAGGTGGTTGTTTTTGTGGTTTTTCTAGCCCATAAAGATCTCTCCCTCCACATTTGTGCTTTGACTTTTGTGGATTTGATTATACACATATTTGATAAATATGTTCTCTCTAGAAATCTCTAGGTCCTCCAGAGCAACCCTGCTGGAAGTTCACACTAGAGTCACACTAGAAGACCTAGCAATTGCTAGAAAAAACACTTTTCTAGGTATTTGTAGGTTCTCCGGTGGATTTCTATGGTCACTTTCTGGTAGATGTGGACCACAGAGTTGCACAGGAGGACCTAGAGATTCCTAGAGAGGTATTGTCTCACATTTTTTAAAAAAGTGTTTTTCTTTATTTGTGGTTTTTCCACTTTCACAGGGGTCCTGTGCCCCTAACCACGGTGACTATGGGGGGTCCACTACTAATTAGAACCAATCTGTTGTATCAATTGCTGGATTTATGTAAATCCCATTGATTTAGTATATCCAGTCCCACTCTATGATTCAGTCCCACTCTAGTTGGGACTAATACTAGGATTAAGACCATGATTTTCCATTAGGGATGTTAGTTAGGCCATCATTAGTGTTGCCTGGTTTTTAACATCTTGTCATAAGACATTTACAATTAGGGAAACTTGGTGTTGTATCAAGGATCAGCTTCTTGTGAGAATTTCTGGAGATCTTTCTCTCTCTCTCCTTGTACCACAGTTCATACACTCAGCGGAGTGCTGCAAGTTTCAATACAGCATTTTAGGTGTACTGAAGTGGCTCCTGGGGGCAGAGGAGGCAAAAAGGTCATTTTCTATAAGCCTAGTTGCACACACACAAATCTGGAACCAATTCATGGTTTAATTAACATGCAAGAACAAATAGCTTTAACAGTGGGAGAACTTTTGGATGCTTCGAAGAATTTAAACCCAACTAAAGGATCACAATAGGGATGAAGCAGATTATGTAGTCCCCCTAACCAAATGCAATTACCTCCAAATGACATGAGTAGCAAGAACAGTGACAATGCAATCAGTAAAAGCTCTTCAAGCCCTATGATTATGCTTTATTGATTTCAGTGTGCTGTAATCTAGATGAACCAATGTGCAATTCTGATCTCATGTCACACAGAGTCACTACCCATTTGTTGTAGTTCACCAGGGATGACAAACTAATGCAGTCGAGCACAAGACTGAGAAACTTCTAATTGTCAGCATGAAGACAGCTATCAGTGGGACTGGCTTAATGACAGTTGGCTTGTGGGAACACTTTTCACCTGTGTGCTTTCCACAAATCTATTTCAAGCAGCAGGTTGGGAAAAGCAGCATAAATATGGGTTTCTTTGTCTATGCTTTGCATATGCTTACTTAAGTGGCTGGAGAGCTTTGATGCAAAGAATGGTTAGAACTGATGTTCCAGAGAAAGTTGCATGGGAAATGTTGTTTCTTCAATGCAGCTGATGTACCAAAAGCTCCCTTCCTCAATTCTAGTTATTTCACATGTGAAAACTAATGAATGATTTCTAAAAAGATGCAGGGAGGTAACCAGAAGATATAAGGAGATGCTGATAAGGAAAATATTTATTCTGGCTTTACTGATCTGGCATCACCAAATTTCCCAAACTAGAGAAACTCCTCCATAAAGAAGAAATTCTTTCTTTCTTTTAACACTGAAAACTCTGAAGAATGTTCATGAAGAATTGCATAATGCCCAGTTCTCCTCTAGATGAGAGTGCTTCTTCACACACATTTGTGGAATTTACTGCCATGAATTTTGGTGAGGGCATTGGTTTCAGAGGGTGTTAATGAGGGATTAGGCCAGCAGGAGGCAAAATGTGACCCATGGTTCATATGTACCCCAAGGCTGCAGTTCCCCATACCCCCTACACTTGTTATCACTGATTTAAAAATAAACCATATCATGCAGTGAGGGAAACACAACTTCTTCCTTTCCCGTTCCATCCCAGCCCACCCCATCTCATCTTCAAGGAAGGAGACCATCTTACACACAGGCATGACTCTGTGGTGCAGGAGAGTATTTTTAATACTCTTGCAACATTGAGTGCCACTGTAGTTGTATCTTAATTTTGGTGGCAGCAAAACGAGTAACTATTGACAAATTGCAGCAGTGGCATATTCCCTAGTTTCTTCATGGAGTCCAGTGAGAGTGCTGTAGTCCACCCACTGAAGTTTCTCTGATCAATGGTTCATGATGGCTATACAGCCTTCTGGTGCAGAACTAGTATGCAACTAAATGCCAGTTATGGGGGAAGAGCAAAAGGGAAGGGTTCCTATTTTGAAGTCTGCCTAATACAATGTATTCTACTAAACTGAGGTGGGTTTTGCCTACCCAAAGACAAAGGCCACACACCACCTTTAAGAAAATGTTCCCCAAAATGGAAATTACATCCATAAAAGCTTCTCAGGGTGCAGTTTGCCCCCTAAATGTAATTTCCCCTGGGTCTATTTTCTTGTGGGGCAAAACATTTTTGAATAATAATAATAATAATAATAATAATAATAATACCCCGCCCCTTTGAGATCAATTGGAGTGGCTAACAACATTAAAATACAATTACATCGAATAAATACATCCATCCCTCCCTCCCTTAAAACAATATTAAATCTATTACAGATTAAAACCGAAAATTTAAACAACATTAAAACAAATTCCAAAACAAACAGGACAACATGGCAACATCCTAACTGATTTTTACATAGACATTGGGGATTAGAACTAGGAAGTCACCAAGCAAGAATTCAACAGAGTGAATGAGGACTAGGGGGCTCTTGAGGCTACAAAATGTTTATGCCCCATACTTTATCATCCATTTAACAAATGGGCCTTTGATCCAATTCAACATCATTCTAAAGTTCTTCTGTGGAAAAATAAAAAGCAATCAACAGCTATGTCATGAGGCACTGTGGTCATCCCTACCTGGCCCA
Source organism: Urosaurus nigricauda (assembly GCA_034509955.1). NCBI lineage: Eukaryota > Metazoa > Chordata > Lepidosauria > Squamata > Phrynosomatidae > Urosaurus > Urosaurus nigricauda. The sequence continues at coordinate 249,235,870 of JAOEGL010000003.1, forward strand.
TCACCCCAGATATGTTTAACTATGTTTGCTATAAGTTCCTGGCAGCATGATTAATGTCCATTCTGTATGAGGATGGTAGATGTGGCAGTCCTACTGATCTAAAGATCTGGATGGCCCAAGACTTTTTGCTGCTGAGGCAAAAAGACAACATGGAACACACTCTTTTTTAAAAAAAATCAACTGGAATGATAAATAAATTTTACTTCAGTGTGTGAGATTCTCTCTACTTCCACCTAGGGTAGGTTCTGTGTGGCATGCATAGCTGTACAAAGAAATCCATTCCAGCTCACTTCTATTCAGCAACTAGGTTTTAAAGCAAGCTTCCTAATAGTGTAAACAGGATGAGGTATTTTTCTGGACTAATTGTTGGGTGGTACATGATCTCCATGCTATTACTTCCTTTGATAGTTTAATTATATTTTAAGTTTTATATGATGTGAACTTTTAGTTTTATCAGTTTTAACTTCTGCAAGCTCTCTTGAGTCCTTGGCTGGGAAAAAGATGGGCTGTTTTTGTTTGTATATTGTTTTTGTTGTCTTTGTGATGGTGGTTAACTTGATTTATATATGGTGATATATGCTGAGGTTTGGTTCGAGGACCTCCTGTGAATACCAAAATCTGTGGATGCTCAAGTTTCATTATATACAATCACATAATAAAATGATATCCCTTATATAAAATGGCGAAATCAAAGTTTGCTTCTTGGAATTGATTTTGTTGAATATTTTCAAGCAACGAATGGTTGTATCCATGGAGCGGCTAATGAATAACCCCTGAACCTTGTCCAAAACAAGACATACCTGCACATAATCTTGAGTTATGCATTTGTATGTCACCAATAGGATTCCAACCTAAGTACTTTTTAAATGTAATATCCTAAGCTAACCAAACCTTTGTAAACAGCCAATCAACCATGGAAACATAGAGTCCCAGCATGTACTAAATAATCAATTTCTTCATTAAACAGCCTGAACATCTTCCATATGTTCCCAGAGCAACTAACAATAGAAACATAAAAACAAGGCAATCAGTTGCAAGAAATCAGCAGAACATCAGAATAAAGAACATATTATGAATGGATGAATGAGTCACAGCACCCTAAGACCTTTCACACTGACTTAAAAGACTTAGGTAGAGGTAAGCTACATCAAGAGTAACTGTGCATGGAACGTTTTGCTGTGATGTGATAATTAATTGTGTGGATGGACATTTTACAGTTAAAATGTTGCCACCATACAACATGCAGCCCAGCATCATACAGACAAGAATTCTGCTTCTCAGTCTGCCACATCACTGTACAGAAGGTCTGTGTAGCTCTCACCTAACTATAAAGGGTTCTGCAAGTACAGTAAATGCAATAAAATGGCTTGTGTATGGCCAGTCAGAATTAGGCAGTAACACATGGAATTGAATAACAATATGTTACCCTGTAGTCTCCTCTTCTTCGGGGCTGTATGGTTTTCCAATTATAAATTGCATTCAGATTTGCACCTGTAGGATCAAGAGTGCATAGATATGGCATGCTCATGTCAAAATCCAAACCAAACAAATTTCTCATCCATCTCAATCTTGCCATGAAGGAGGAAAAGAAGGAAAAATGAACTAAAGTGGTGCTTGAAGTTTCTCTGGGTTGTATAACTACAGAGATTCCAATGGAAAAGTTAAAGTCAATCCAGCCTGCTCTCTTTTGCCTGCTTCTTTTCTTTGGCCTAAGAATGGCAGTGCAGCATTTTGGAGGTTCTCTCTCTGCCACCGGGATGCTAGTTCTCCATAGGAGCCTAGCACACATTCCCATTATACCCAAAATACAAATGGAAGAACTAGATGATCCCCAGAATGTACACACAGGAAAGATTTCAGGGTTAGGGGCATGAACATGATTTTTTTAACAGAATACTGTTATAATATACAGCAGTCATTTCTCACTCCTAATGTTGACTGCTTTAACAGTTCTCCCACTTTCATTATCTAATCAGACACCTCTGAAAACAGATTCAACTTCCCTCATTGTGGTCAACCAAAGTTGAACGCCCCCAAAGCTCAGTACAACTGATCAGCAAAAAAGATTTCAGTTACCATGGTCTTGGTAAAATCTACAGACACAACAGAAAACATTATTTATCCCTTCACAAGGTTTCATTTTCATTTCATGTTTCATAACCAAAGGAAGCTGAGATCAGAAAGCCATTCACCTAATCAGATGACTCAAGCCCCTATTTCATTTCATTATGTGATTTGATTTTTACTGCTGACTTATTCTTGTGCATTCAGAAATCACTCAAAGTAGCACACATGTAAACTGGCAAGGCTATATTTTCACAGACTCATTATTTTTGAGAAATGCATTTGATTTAATGGAAAAGAAAGTGTGTTGGCTAGGGAAAGGGATCCCCATTCCTACAATGGAGTATGGGTTCCTAGTGGCTCACCAGGATTCCATCTCTGAAAAATATGCATAAAAATCACAGCAGTAAATTCCTATATTATAGAGAATCTTGTCCAGTCTCCCCCAGCAAATATGGTGCTAGATATGAGCCAGTACACCCATCCACACACTTATGTTTTCTAGTTTCTTGATATATGGATGGGTCCAGCCATGTTAAGAACAGTGTCTTTGTGGTCCTGTGGTTGGGAGTTCAAATCCCAACCTGTATTTGGGTGAGCCCTGGTAGCGCCATGGTTAAATGGCTGTACTGCAGCCATTCACCCACAAACCACAAGGTTGTGAGTTCAATACCAGCCAGGCACTCAGAATCGACACAGCCTGGCATCCTTCCAAGGTTGCTAAAATGAGTACCCATCTTGTTGGGGGCAATTTGCTTGCACATTGTAAACCACTTAGGGAGTCCTTAAGTGTACTACTCATAAGCAATATAGAAATGTATTTGCTATTGCTGTTGTGTGGGTATCTCATTTCACAGTGGTGGGATGAGTAATGATTCATCTCACTGCTGTGGAATGAGATACACCTCAAGCATGCATGGCTAATGTTTTCATCCTTGCCATTAGCAACTGGTGGACAGGAATCTGGTGGACTATAGCCTGGAACTCATGAGTACAGCTGCATGGTTTGTAGCATCTCAGTATCCCAAGAATCCACTCCTTTTCTTTCCTCTATGGTAAGACAAGGAAATGCCTTTCTTAGCACACAGGATGGAATGAAAGCTAGTTGCCTGGGAAACAAGAGAATGCTCTGCATTTCCCCAGGCAAACTGCTATAGGTTTTCAAAAACTATTTTTGATTACGGTGTGTTGCTTTTTCCCTTTCACTGAATTATTATTGTTATTTTATTTATTTGCAGCTCTCTTAAGTTTAGAAAGTTTTGTTTAACTTAGAGTATTACATTTAAAAGCACTTGTTCTGTATTCCAAACCTTCCATCTAGCAGCTGCCAAGCCTTGATGGCATTGCTCCTGCTGTTAAATGGCTGGGGAAGAAGAGAGGTGACCCAGCAGTGGGGACTGCCTCCCATCCCCAGAAAGAGGAACAACACTTTTGTTCTCTCCCCCCAGCCCTGCCTGGAGAACTGTAGCAGGGATAAAAGGAGATAGTCAATAGCCTGTTCATTAGCCTTCCTCCCTACCTCCATCTGTCTCCTGGCAAATTAACAGCCATAGGATCCTCCTCCTCCTCCTCCTGTTTAACTATATCCTGCCTTTCTCCTAGTACAGGGACTTAAGGTGGCTAAAGAGTTACCATAGTGCCACAATCATGAATACATAGTATTATTGAATACGGAGCAGTTACGTATCCATAACTTTAAATTTTGAATCTGTAACTGCAATGTAGGATGTCAGCCAATGTAAATAATTAACAATTTGCTACCCTTTCCTGACACCCAAAATCTTTTCCCAAGACAGGCTTTTCACTCTGCTTAATGGCAGAGCCAGCTCTATTGAGCATTAAAAATAAAACAGATATTGACTCTACCACCCCATTCTCTAAAATGTTTATAATGGCTCTAAGAGAAATTGCCATGGCCACTCAGGATATATTTAAAAGAGTGAAGTCAAAGCTTCTTGATCTAAATGGAAATGCCAATGTGTGTTAGCAATTTATGTGCTTTTGTCAGTGCCAGAAAAGCAATTTAAAATGACTTACATATTGAAATACAAGAGTAAACCTCATAGGTTAGTGTCTTCACACGGAGAAAGAGTCAGGTTCAGTGGCTAGCATCTTCCATACAAGAAGGACAGGATTTTGAGAAATTGAGATTAAGGAGATTATCCCATTACAAAAAAAGGCAAGTGACTTACTCCTGCCATTTTCAAGTCAATTACAGGATGCAGTCAGGTATTATCTCAGGGAAAATGCTGCTGATGCCGCCACCTGACTGCATTCCACTTAAAACCCGCCTACAAGCCATGTTCAGCTGATCGATTTGCAAAGTCAGGAGCTTCCCGTGTGTACAAATTGGCTTCTATCTGGGTTTTAGGTAAACTGATATTTATTTATTTATTTATTGTAAAGGGATAATCTCCACAGAGTAAACAACTGTGGGCATGATCAACAAATAGTCTGGTATGATATGTTTAAACTATGAATTGCAATATCTACAAGGGGATTCGGGGAGTTATATTGCAACAAAATAACTTCTCAGGCTCTACTTTATTTTGGTGAACTTTCATCAATCAATATCAGAGCTTAAAAGTAATAGGTTACAAGTAGGGGTTCTTTTGTCATGAAGTGGTTTTTAAAATCAACTTAATAAGTAGGTAGAATAATAGAATCATAGAACTGTAGAGTTGGAAGAGACCACAAGGGACATACAGTCCAACCACCCGGCTATGCAGGAACTCTCCATCAAATCATCCCCGACAGATGGCCATCCAGCCTCTGCTTAAAGACCTCCAAGGAAGGAGACTCCACAACACCCTGAGGGAGTGTGTTCCACTGTCGAACAGCCCTTACTGTCAGGAAGTTTCTCCTAATGTCTAGGTGGAATATCTTTTCCTGTCTTAAAGTCAGTTCCATTAGCTAACATCCTGGGAACAATTCAGCTCTGGCATCTGACACAAACCCAGTCCCTCTCCTGAAGGAGAAGTGAGAAGCTGCACACACAGAGCTGGGAAATGCCCTCTTGAAATACTATCTGCAAGTTGGGTGGGGCTGAGTCTGCATGCTTTATAAGTCAAGGACCTTTCCCCATTTTGGTTGCTGGAAACAAACTTGGTTTCTCTCCCTCAGCTGTGTTTACTGAAAGATATAATTTTTGACCTGGACTGCTTCTTGACCATATTATCTTTCTACTTGTGGACTTTGCTTGGATTTACAGCTTCTGAGTATGGACTGTTTATCAGATACTGCTTGCTCCTTTGGTTACTGAACTGTAGGGACTCAGCATTCTGTTATAGCATGAGAATAAGACACTTTTCAAGAGCATATAATGGGTGTTAGCAACATCTTGACCAGTGTTTCTTTCCCCCAAGTAATTTCTTTATTCATCCTATTTTGGGGAAGTAATAGAAAGATGATATGCAATACAATGGCAAACACAAGATACTGTACTTTTAACATCTTAATGACAAGTAACAATACAAGTAACAGATGTATTTTTAAAATAAATTTCCAAACTCTGCTTGTTTCCAAGCTAGTGTATTTTGTTTTTTGTAAAGTAAGGAGCAGTGCCAGATTAGTTTTACAGCTGCAAAATGAAAAAAGAAAGAGAGATACAATGATTCTAGTAAAATAGTTTGTTTTTCAGAAAACTGCTCCCAGAAGAATCTCTGAAGAGTTTTAACAAAACTTTGGTGAGTTTAGAAAGCTTGCAAAGGCTTAATGCACTCTGTTGAGTAATGCTATCACCATGGGAGAATTTCTGTTAAAAATTTATGGATAACATAGGTGTGTATTCCAGAGACTAGCATGAATTTTTTTAACAAAGTACAGATTTTTAAAACTCCACATAAACCTTATTATTTGATATCACAGGCCCTAATGATCCTAATGATGTTACCCACAATATTAAAAGGACATTTGCTTGCTCATCTACCAATGTGATTTATGCCATAGTATGTCAGCAATGCCCTTCAGCATACTACCTTGAGCAAATAGGCTGGCTGTTGCACCAGAGGATAAATGGACATAAATCTGACTTTTAGGAATGGGAATATACAAAAACTGGTTGCAGAACACTTCAGTATGCATTCCATCTTAAACTGCAGCAGTCATTGAAAAAGAGACTACAAAGGAAGATTGGAAAGAGAAACAGCAGAATTGCAGTCCATCAGCGGTGGCTTGAACAGGGACTGTGTTTCCTGGCACATTACACAAATTAAAATACTAGCTAACCCCCCAGCATCATGGGGGCTCTCTTGACCAGTTCATCACATCTTCTTTTTGCTCCCACACTACATCCCAATAGACATTCATATGGTTATCTACTAACCCTGGCTTTAAGCAACATCTTTGCCTTGTCCCCCAGCGAACATTGTTAGCACTGAACATGTCACCTCATCACCCACAGCCATAATGTTTTGCATTGCTATGGGCATTCTCACACACAGACTGCTATATGGGTCTGTCCCTAGGCTTTCCACTTCACCACATAGAATTATAAAATCATAGAGCTGGAAGAAAGCTTGATGCCCACTGAAACTAACCCTTGCTAATGCTACCAACTTCTATCTTCCAGTTAGACTCAAAGGTGCTGCAAGATCCCTTTGCATACTGATTTTCCAGACTAATATAGCTATGTCTTTGAATTATTATTCAGAAGGTATAGGCCTAAAACAGACAAGCAAAAAGTGCTGCCTTTTGGCCAATCCAGGGGCATGGCATGCAGACGGCACATACCCCCGGATCAGCCAGCCACAAAAGGCGCACCAAAAGAAATTCCTTGCTGGTGGTCCATTCCAGACTGCAGTAGCAGCCAGCCTCAGGACCACAGTCTGCTCCCCATGGTCCTGTGCTGATCAGGAATTAATAAGGGCTGGATCAGCCTCCAGCAGGTCCAACTTCCCAGTCTGTTTGACTCCATAGTCAAATAGTCCATAGCTGAAGTGCTTTAACAACATTTAGTGAATTAAACATTAAAATCACTTTATTTTAGTGCATTTTGTGTTCATACCTCCCTCTTTCTCTCACTTGATCTCTGTTGAATCTGAAAACAATAGCTGTGTTTAACTGGTGACCACCATTTTAGCTAGTTCTAGAATAATACAAACAGACTTCGAAATAGAGATACATTTCATTTTGGAAAATGTGGGGTGAATCTAAACTGATCTGGGAAGTAGGAATGAAAAGTACTTGAAGATGCCAGGAGTTCCCAGGAAATACATCAGGGTGAAAAAATATCATGTGGATCTCCAAAATAAAATCATTTTGTAAGAGAACAAAACCTCGAACTTTTACTGATTTTCTTCCCATTTGGAGGAGCTCTTAGCCTTGGACTCTTTCAAACGGGGAGGAATTTCTCCCAACTCCGAATGGAGCCAATGCGGATTTATGTAAATTCGCTTGTTTAGCGAATTTACATGAACCCCTGCTCCGTTCGGAATTACTTCCCATTACCCGAAATTAACCCCCTCCTGCCCGAATTTGCATGCAAAGCTTTAATTCGCAATAAGGTAAAACCCATGATTGCATTCGAATTGGCTTCCCTCCTGCCCGAATTTGCATGTGAAGAGTTAATTTGCAATAACATAAAACCCATGATTGCATTCAAATTGACCTTAAATTATACTTCCAATTTAGCCTTGTATGAAAGAGTCCCTTGTCTCTAGAAGACTATATCAATATGCAGTGGTTGCTAGTGGCCTCTATGTCAAGGGAACAATGAATCTGCTCTGTATTTTAGTCAGAACTGTAAATGAGTTTTCTAAAGTGCTGAGCTAGTGCTTTTTATAACTCCTTTAAAGCTCCCATTAAAACTTCAAATATGGAAACCACCAACCACCACTGTCAATATGTGGCTTACACACACACACTGTAAAGAGAGGTACTGCATGTGCATGGATTTGCTTTGGAGGACTGACAATACATTAAAACTGGCATTGCTAGAAATCATTGCTAGAAAGCAAGGATGTGACACTCATGTGGGCAGGTTTGGATTTTGGAGTATTTCAAATTTCTGAATTCCAGGTAAGGCAGACTCAACCTGTAATCTGATTTCGTTCTACGTGTAGGTTTTTAAATAGATTTTAAGGTAGGTTGAGGAACAATTCTCTGGGAACAATCCACTGTATTTCCTTCTGACTTTTTCAGAAAAATGTCAGTATGATTTTGGGAGAGAAAAGTAGTGCGTGTTTTTCTTTTCCTTCCCTGCTCTTTCATAGAAGATGATTGTCTGTTACTATATCATTTGGAATGGATTTTCTAGCTAGCTTCTTGTCACTTAAGCCTCTGAGTGCAATATGTTTGTGTCAATATTGTTCTCTATAAAAAAGGTGATGAGGGAATCCTCTTGCAACAATTGGTTGGGAAAGGTGTAAAGAAAAATAATGATTTCACCAAAGGCCACCTTGAAGTACTTTCTATCTGAGAATTATGTGTCATATCAAACGTACACTACAGCTGCATGACATTTTAGAATGCATTTTTAAACATGGTTTTGTCAATGTTGAAAACTGATTTAGGTACAGAACAAGTTACAGGTATCAGTTCTAATAGTAGTCCCAACTAGAATAGACCCACTAGTTCAGTGAGGTTTACATAAATGTTAACTTACTGTTCAACAATTGATTTCATGGGTTTATTCTAGTTGGAACTATCAATAGTTTTCAGATCCAGTGTATTTATTTCCCTATCCATTTTATTTCGATTTGTCTTGGTTCCCTATGAAGATTTGCATCTTCCACATGAAACCTGAGGCCAAAATCAGACCAAAGAGCAATTAAAAGCAGGAGAAAACTGTGTGTCTATGATGGAGGAGTATTTGTTGTTGGCATTGATAATTATAACATAGAAAGTGGCTATCTGAAGGATTACTATTGAGATTTCAGAAAAACTTATTTTTAGGACTACAACTTCTGGCATTCACCACTCGCCATGGCTGAACTGCAGATTCTCACAGTTGCTATGAGGAAACTGATTTCCCAGTAGCAATCTCTGTATTTTGCAAAACATTTTATTATTATTATTATTATTAACCTTTATTTATATAGCGCTGTAGGTTTACACAGTGCTGTACAGATAAACTTATAGTTAGACGGTTCCCTGCCCTCAGGCTTACAATCTAAAAGACACGACACAAGAGGAGAAGGGAAAGGTGATGGGGAAGGGTATGAGGTCCGATGATTCTTCTCTCCCTCTGAGGCCTGGACCAATGCAGATGGACTAGAGGGAGGGCTCGGCTTCATAATGCACAGTTAAAATGGACAAGACAAAGTCACACATCTGGGAATGCTTCTCTAAACAATATAGTCTTTAACTCAGTTTTGAACCTGGTTAGGGAAGTGATGAGGCGTGCATGTGGGGGAAGAAGGTTCCAGGAGTGAGGGGCAGCAAGTGAGAAAGGACGAATCCGGGACAGGGCAGTGGAAATCCTTGGCTGGGACAGGAGACCTTGACTACCAGAACGGAGGGTACGAGAAGGAGTGTGAGGAGAAAGAAGGTCAGACAAGTAAGGAGGGGCCAGTCCGTGGAGGGCTTTGAAAGTCAGTAACAAAAGCTTGTATTGGATGCGGAAGGGGAAGGGGAGCCAGTGAAGGGAGGACAAGAGGGGAGAAACATGGTCAAAGCGGCGAGCGGAAGTGATGATACGTGCAGCTGAGTTCTGGACAGAGATTAAAGGATGGAGGTGAGAGAGAGGAAGCCCTGTCAGAAGAAGGTTACAGTAATCTAGTCGTGAAACCACTAGGGCATGGACCAAAGTCTTGGCAGTGGAGGCTGAGAGGAATGGACGGATTTTAGCAATGTTGTAAAGAGAGAATCTACAGGTCTTGGCGGTGGCCTGAATCTGGGGGATAAATGACAGAGAGGAATCAAAGATGAAACCGAGACTGCGGGCTTGCTGAACCGGATGAATAGAAGTGCCATCAACAGAAACAGAAAAGGAGTACTGAAGGGTGGGCTTAGGTGGGAAGATGAGAAGCTCTGTCTTAGACATGTTGAGTTTCAAGCGCCGATGCCGCATCCACTGAGAGATGGCAGCCAAACAAGAGGAGACTTGCTGTTCAAGCCCCGGTGAAAGGTCAGGGGTGGAAAGATACAGCTGAGTGTCATCAGCATACAGATGATAGGAGAAACCAAAAGAACTGATGAGTTTACCAAGGGACAATGTGTATAGAGAGAACAAAAGGGGACCTAGGACAGAGCCCTGGGGAACTCCAACAGATAAGGGAACAGAGGAGGAGGTCTTACCACCTGTGACCACGGCAAAAGATCTGTCAGACAAGTAAGATTTAAACCAGTTGAGAACAGAGTCGGAGAACCCGAGGTCAGAAAGTAGGTCAAGCAAGAGACAGTGGTCCACGGTGTCGAAGGCTGCAGACAGGTCTAGAAGAATGAGAATGGAGTAGAGTCCATTCGCCTTGGCCTGTAAGAGGTCATTTGAGATCTTGGTGAGGGCTGTCTCTGTAGAGTGCCGAGGGCGGAAACCAGACTGAAAAGGATCCAGGATGGAGTTGGCTTCAAGAAACTCAAGACAGCGAGAATAGACTACCCGTTCCAGAATCTTAGAGAGGAAAGGAAGAAGAGAGATTGGACGATAGCTAGACAGAGAAGAGGGGTCGAGAGAGGGTTTCTTCAGAATTGGGGAAACGAGAGCATGTTTGAAGTCAGAAGGGAAGGAACCCGAAGAGAGAGAGAGATTAAAGATATAGAGGAGCGAGGGCAGAAAAGAAGGGGTTATAGAGATTAGAAGAGGGGAGGGGATAGGATCAAGAGAACAAGTTGTAGGTTTGGAAGAATTTAGCAGCGTAGAGAGTTCATCCAGAGAAACAGGTGGAAACACAGAGAATTTATTAGTAGAAGGTACCAGAAGATTAGTGGTAGGGGGCAAATCAGGAGGAACAATTTCGGATCGAATAGTAGTGACTTTTGTGAGGAAGTAGTTGGCAAAGTCTGTTGGAGAAAATGATGAGAAGATAGGGGGGGAGGAAGGTTTTAGAAGTGAATTGAAGCAGGAGAACAATCGCTGCGGGCGCCTCTCATTGGCGCAGATCAGTGATTTATAGTAATTCTGTTTTGCCATAGACAAGGCACGAGAGAAGGATAAGAGAACAAATTTATAGTGGATGAAATCAGCCCGGTCCTTGGACTTTTTCCAAAGGCGTTCGGCTGCTCGAGAGCAGGACCGGAGAAACCTAACTGTGGGAGAAAGCCAGGGCTGAGGCCTAGATGAAGAGGAGGACTTGCGAACACAAACAGGAGCAAAGCTGTCAAGGGTTGAAGAAAGAGTGGAGTTGAATAAAGACATTGCTGAGTCAGCAGAGTCCCCAAGATTTAGAGAAGAGAGAGAAGAATCCAAGGTCTGACTGAGATGATCAGGATTAACGGAATGAAGATTACGAAAAGTGCGTTGACCAACATGACGAGGAGGTGGGATAAAAGTAAGAGTAAAAGAAATTAGATGATGATCTGATAGTGGATAGTCAGATGCCAAGTAGTCGGAAATGACACACTTGGTGGCGAGAACTAGGTCAAGGCAGTGACCAGAAGAATGGGTAGGAGAGGTGGAATGAGGTTGAAGATCAAAAGAAGCTAAGAGGGAGCTAAAGCGAGATGTTGAAGGATTCTTAGGATCATCAAGGTGGATATTAAAGTCACATAGAATCAGAGAGGGAACTGAGTCTGAGAGAAAAAAGGTGAGCCATGACTCAAAGTCCAAAAGGAATTGGTTAGCAGAACCAATTAGGGCTGGCTTGGTCTAGAATGGACAATGAAGTCCCATTAGGTTTACAAAAGACTTGCTCATGATGAAGACGGATACCATTAGATATGGATCCATACAATTGACTGCACTTTTAGACTTTCCTTGGAAACGTAACAATATATTTTCCTGTGCTTCAGACTTTACCTCTGTACCACTGCCTACCTTCTGAAAAGCAAATCTCTTTGCTTTAAATATACAGAGCCCTCTTTTTCTATTCTTCTGCTTTTCCCCCTTGTGTTCCTTTCTCTGCATATTCCCTTGCCAGTGTCTTCCTAAAATTATGATGGTGTGTAAATATTTTTATGTTTTCCCTGGCAAAGTATATCACTGTGTTGCCATAGCAAGAAACATGTTATTATACTAGTAAATACAGCTTGCATTCCCGGCTGCCGCTGGAAATTTCCCCTTCCCACAGAAGAGAATTATTAAAGCATTTCCTGAGCAAATTTTCACCCTCTTCTCTTATGATGCATATATGCCATGGCTGCTGTTCAGACTCATATTGGCTTTGCTTTGGGGGATATGTTGCCAATGAAGATGGTACCAGCCCCAATCCAAAAATGTGCAAGATTAGGACTAGGACTGGTAAGAGCAAACATCTACCGGTAACCGGATGTGTTAGATTTCTTCCTCCTGTATGAATCTACCTGTATACTAAAATACTGTATACCTTGCTGTTTGCCTTCAAGTCATTCCCAACTTATGATGACTCTAAGGCAAACCTCTCACAAGGTGTTCTTGGCATATTTCTTCAGAAGGGGTTTGCTGTTGCCTTCCCATGAGACGAAGAGAGTGTGACTTGCCTAAAGTAACCCAATGGGTTTTCATGGCTGAGTGGATATTTGAACCCTGGTCTCCAGAGTCCTAGAGCAATGCTCAGACCACTACACCACAATGGCCACTGTATACTACATGTACACTAAAAACATTGGAAGCTTTTTATATGCTCCACTATGAGCTTACTTGTTTGACTCAGTTTTTTAAAAAATAAATTTATAAAAATAAAATGAATAAATTATTAAACAAGCAACACCTACACAAACAACACATATAAACTATCAAAATACAGTTGTGCAAACAATACATTACATGGAAACACATAATGCGTTATCATAAAGATATATTATAATATTTTATATCTGTTAACTTCCAAAAATATCTTAGATAAATTAACATAATAAGAATTTCTCTTGATTCATAAAGAATTATGGCATATTAGCCTGTACAGACAGTTTAATCTTACTGTTCATACTTTTCAGTCTGCTTTAAATGTATTTTCTGACAAATAGAGTAACAATATGATCTCAAATAATTTCAAGTTATATTGATTTTCAGCTTCCTAACATAATGCAAACTGAATAGCAAACCAAATTTTTAACCTTCCTCTCCAATTAACCTATTCTGTTTCTCAAAAAGATCCAGACAATACCATTCCTATTCTATCTTTTCTTTCATACTATCTCTCATAACAGCTGTAAGTATATCTAATCTTTTTGCTTCCCTTAATTAGATTAACCATTCTTCTTTGACTCAATATTAGGAACTTATCCTATTAAAAATACACTGACTTACCCCTTCCAGCTTGAATTCAGGATCTGGGATGCCCCCAGATGTTATCATACCTAAATCGCCACCTATCTAGCCAGGATGCCACCGCCCAGATGCATCCCATGTCAAAACCTTGTTCAGCTGGCCAATTTTTGTAGTTAGAAACTCCCCAACTTTGAAAAAGTGCTGGCTGAGTGAGGCTTCAAACTGGGATGCTGCCGGGTGGCAGCATCCTGGCTAAATAGGTATGATAACACCCGGGGGAATCCCAGATCCTGAACTCAAACCGGATGAGGTAAACTGGCTTATTTGTTAATGGGATAAGCTCATTAGAAAGGTAGCTTTCCCAAGCTCTGTAAAACACCAAAATAGACTAGATTGGTGGAACCATGGGACAAGGTCTTCTTTGTGGAAGTCTAAGCCCTAGGAATTATTGGTTTGGCCCAATGAGGATGCTTGCTAGTTCATTTTAGAAAGAAATTGAGAGAAACTGCTGGAAGTAATAGCGCTTGTCCAGCATGAGAATTCCTTGCCATTCAGAATTAGATAATATAATTTTACTATACACATTTAGGAGAAAATGGAAGAGTTAATTCTTCATAACAGACTTTGTATTATTTGTTTGTTGTTTATTTTGTGTTTTTGTTTAAGGCTTTGAGATTGTCTACAATAACTGCTGAGGGGAAAGATTTCTGCAAGAAAGCCCCACACTGTGCATTGTGAAGTGCATGGAACTTCAGTAACTTGTATATGAGCTGGGATCAGTATAAAATATGTTGTATTATTGCAGTTTAAATTAAAGTTTGATTTAAGTCTGCAGTTTGTTTAAGCCCTTGAGACTGTGTTTGCAGTGTCTGCAGCCCTAAGAGGTATGACAGTGGTACCCTAATTGTCAAGATCTCTTCCAAAGGAAGTGAGACCAGTCTCCTTTTCTCTAGTTTTAGACAGGTCGTTAGAACATTTTTCATTCCATGTTGTTACTGAGTAATTGTAAATGTATATACCTCACTCTCTGGTTAGCATCCTGTTAGGTATTTACATCATCATAAACTATCTTACAGTCACATAAAGCTGAACGTTGATGTTGTACAACACTCATATTCTCAAGAGAGGAGCAGAGACTTAGGCTGCATCTACACTGCAGTGTTAAAGCAGTTTGACACCACTTTAACTTCCATGGCTCAATGCTACACATAACACATGTTGATACATTTTATATATCAACACACACACACACACACACACACAGTAATATAATATAATATAATCACACAAAGTATAGATGTAAATAATTAGATTATCTAAAGAGAGAAAAACCCAGTTTTGTGACTATAATTTTAGCTCCTAAGCAGCACAAAAAAGGAGAGAGTATTTGTGAATACAGCCATTAGGGCTAGTCTCACCTTTCTGGGAAGAAATTCCATTGAATTCACTGGGGCTGAGTAAACATGAATAGGATCATGCTGTATGTCACATCTGTCCATGTCTATAATTGGCCAAGTTTGGCAACTTCATTTCAAGGTTCTTTAATAGCCTTATACTATTGACTCAGAAGAGGACTTCTGAATACATGGAAACAAACAGGGTTTTCCAACTTAAGTGGTACCAAACTGTTTTATCAATATTTCTTTGAGAATAGCTAAAAGAAAAATACTTAAGGTTATTTCACTTTTTGGCTTGCATAAAAGAAGAAGATGCCAAAAAATACATACCGTACTGCTGTCAGAATTGAAGCCTATAGTGAGAAGACAGACAAGGATCTGTCCTGTCTTCCAGTGGCATACCTAGGGTTGGTGTCTCCTGGTGAGGGAACTCATGGTATCATCTCCCCATTGACCCCCTTCCATTTTCCACCCTACAGAACCCTTAGTAGTGCTTTTTTTTTGCACTAATGTTACACTTCAATCATAATTCCCATATATTCCACTGAATGCCATGCTAAAAGTTATGAAATAAACTAGCAAAATTAAAATTATACATTTTAATTACAATATCACATGCATAACCTACATGTATTTACATATATTTAGTGAAGATCTGGTTAAAATGTAATGTTTTTAAAGAAAATTTAAAAATAATGTTTTTTTAAAAAAATTTAAAAATGAAATCTTGAAATTTTTATTTTAAAAAACTTCTGGGGCCCCTCATTTCTTCTCCCACTGAGCTTCACCTCACTCCCACCATCTTGTAAAGCATTTTAAAAGCATACAGGCAAATGCCACAATGTTTCTGCCCAAATACAGGTGTTTGAGAAGCAGTGGTGTCACCCCACCCCTTAGGGTGTCACCTGGCAAGGTCCGAACCCCCCGCATCCCCCTAGTGATGCCACTGCTGTCTTCCACTTGTAAAGCACATCCAAAAAAGTTATGTTCTGAGAAGCTATTGTCCACCTTAGCCAGTGAGACAAGGCAAAAGGATTAGGGCATTACACTACCTCAAATATGGTTTCTACACCATAGCAGTTTTCTTCAGTCCCCAGATTTCTAACATTGAAATAATTTAAAACTCTGCGTGAGCATTTAGAAATACAGTGTAGGCAACCAAAGAAAAGGAGCAGGTAAAGTTATGAGAGAAATCCAACACAGAATTCTATCTATGAAATATTTTCAGTATCTCACTCTGCAACACTAGAAATTTGGGGATTAAAAGAAAATTTCATTGAAGGGTAGAATTCATATTTGGGGAGACAATGCTCTCATCTCCACGCCACCCCACTTCCAATAGTTGCACCCCTTACCTACGTGGCACAGCGGGCAGCCTAGGGAAAAAAGAAGCATCAAAAGTATCAGTCACAAAACAATAATTATTTGCCAGCAGCTCTGTTTTAAACACAACTTGAGTGTGCATAGTCTCCTGCCTTCCTGCTGTAGGTTCCCAAAGCCTGTCGAAATCCATTCCAGAGCTTTCTACATCTCAGTAAGGATGGTGCTTTGCCATTCACCCCTCCAGCATCTTATTCCAAAGATCCCATTAAGCGTAAGAAAAAAAACTGTCTTTCTCACAATCATTGTACTTGTGTGTTTGGACATTTTTAGAAAGGGATGCAAGAACATTTCATTTTCAGAATGTTTCTAATAATCGGGGGGCAGAGTTCTCAGAGATGAAGCAGCAAGACATTTTGATTCTTAGAAATGATGAATTCATCTTACTGTATCATAATCTGTCCAGAGATTCTATGGGGCTTTCGAGATTGGCAGGAAAGTGTGATATGAAGTTGCCTTTTCCTTAATGCTTAGCAGCTGCACCGCAGCCTTTAGATGGAGCTGCGCTGTTCCGCAGTTTTTAAAAAAGAAGCTGGGAAAACCAGCACCTTTTTAAAGGCGCTTCTTCTCCCCTAAAACGCAAAAAAAGCATTTTCATGGCACAATTTCCCTTTTTCTCATCTAAAGGCTAGACTTTCATGCAGCCATGAACAAGCTTCTTTTTGCCAATCTAGATCAGGCCATTGATTATTATTTTTGTTGTTGTTGTTCTTAATCAAATATTGCTTTGACTGTATTGGCAGGGGGTTGAACTTAATGGTCCTTGTGGTCTCTTCCAGTTCTATTAATCTATTATTCTAATCTGTACTGCACTACCTTTTATAATTGTAACTGCCTTATTGAGGGAAACACAAGATATAAATGAATGAATGAATGAATGAATAACTAAACAAATAAATCTGCCATCTTTCTCAGGCTTCTAGGTTCCCTCTGAGTTTGACTGTCATCCCCATTGTAACTGGAGTGAAAATGGACTTCCCTGAGAAGAATATATTGTGGTGCACTATCCCTGTTGCAATGAAAAATATTTGGGGCTTGCTTGGTCTTGACTGGATACTGAAGTCTATCAGCTTCACTGCTCCTCGTGGAGATGGAAACTGCTAGAATTGGTTTATTACTGTGGATCAACAGTTACTTCCATTTTTGGACACTTCTTGGAGCCACATGTGAAGTTCAAAATTTAGCACTCACACATCTGGTTGGCATATGGATAACAGATTTAATGAGCACTCAAACACACGCAGACAATCCAGGTAATGCAGTGACTATTGTAGCTGTCAATGACATTTGATGATTCATGCATGCAGCTCAAAAAATCATTTCTACTAATCAGGATTTTGAAAGCTGGTTGAAAAGCATGATGTAAAAATAGAAACTTCAAAATATAACAGCAGGGAGATTAATGACCATTCGCCTTGGCTCCTAATGATTTTGTGGGGTGCAATTTCACTTCTATTACCATTAGACTGAGTGGTTTAGGTTTTTTAAAGGTAATTAATTTGAACTTTGATCATCAGTATTTCCCTGGTTCAGATTCATGCCATACATAGCAGTGATTCATACCTAAATATTTATATAGTGGAGAATAGATTAACTAGTCATAGGCATCAGTTGCTTAGTTTAATGTTTATTTTCAGTTCCATTGCTCTATGAAAGCAGAGTGTACTTTGAGTCAATTCAGCATGCTGCAAGAATTTGTAGGAATCTCATTTCAGACCTCTGCCTCCCTTGTCTATCAGAAGTTATGTCTATGTGCCTACCTTATAAAGAACAATTCTGTATGAATGCTGACCATTCAAAGTCCAATTTAAAGATTGAAATAAAGATAACAAGGAAAATTTAGAACCCTTGAAGTTGCCCATCCACTGTTAGCATCTCTATGATATAAATAATCACATTGTTCTAGCCAGTGTCATGTGAATAGACTTTCACTCATACAAGACTCCAATTGCATTGTCCATATTAAAAAAGTCCCCTGAAGAAGAAGCCAACTTCTAAAAAAGAAAAAAAGTGTTGATATTGCTTTAATGTTTATTAACATAAGCATAACTAAGCATAGTTTCTTGAGTGTGTAATTTGTTCACAGTGTGATTCTTCTGATCGGAGCCACCCTAAGATGTTTACTGACTAAAGCAAAGACAAGATGGCAGTATGGTCTCTCCCTGATCTCAAGCTGACTGGAGTGGTAGTTAAAACTTATCTTTAGCACTTTTTATGGCAGCAGACTAGTTCAGGGATGCAGGGTAAGCTGTGTGACAATACCCATAGTTCTGTCTTTCAAGTGAGATGAATGGTTGAGGGGCTCAGGAAAAGCAGATGGGAGTTATTCCTGCAGTGTCAGCACCTGCCAACAGAAGTAGTTTCCTCGCTTTGGCTAACAGGAGTGCAGGTTCTGCTTTATTCTGATAGAGATCTGTCCTGGCCACATTCACTGAGCTGGAAGGATTCAGTCTGCAACTCATAACATGCTTGTCATAGAAATAATAGTAGCATATGCCATCAGGTTGCCTGCCAGATATGGTTGGCCCTATAAATTTTACAGAGCTTTCATAGGCAAGGAAGAGGTGCTTTACCATTGCCTTCCTCTGAATATATCCTATAGCACCTGGTATTTCTTGGCAGTTCCCCATCTAAGAATTAATTGGCTAGACCCTGTTTAGCTTCCAAGAGCAGATGTGATCTGGTACCTTTTTAATTATTTTTAAATATTTAGATTATAATTATTGTTCTTTGTTATATATATTTTTGTTGATGCCTATTATTTTTTGTGATCTATCTTGGATCTCATTTTGGGAAAACAGTGGGATATAGATTTATGTTATATAAAATAAAATAATAAAGATTGAAATAGTTACTTCAGCTCCTTTCCTCAGAGCAGAGGATAGTTTTTTGTGAATCACACAGCCATGTGTTCCCTCTTCTTCTGAGCAGGGATAGCACAATAAATAGCCCTTTCTCAATGGTGTCTGGGGCAAGAAGCATGATTTCCTACCAGACTTTGATAACAAAATATAACAGTTGAAAAACAGTTGATTGAGAATCTTGTGGAGTGCTAAGGAGCACGTAGGGCCACAAATGGGGACCAATATGCCATACAGCTCCTGTCACATGTTCTATAGTGACTCAAGGTTGGTGATCTAGCCCTCAGTGCATTGAGTCAGCACTCAATAATGCTTAAAACAGATAAGTAGGTTCAGCAACAAGACTAAAATGATTTAGAGTTTCATTGACCTAAATGAAGACTAAGGAGATTTTCACACCAGCAAATGTGATGCAAGCATAGTGGGATGATTCACCACTACTTCACAATTGCATGGAGATTATCAGATGACGGAGATTATCACACTACACTCTTAATGCATTGCTATTCCACTTTAATTGCTATGGTTGCCTCCTGTTGCATTCTGGGATTTGGAGTTTAAGAAGGGGCATTTAGAATATTCAGCCAGAGAGATCTTAGGCCTCACTGAACTACAAATTCCAGAATGCAACAGGAGGCATCCAGAGCATTTAAAGTGGAACAGCAATGCTTTAAGAGTATAGTGCAATAATCTCCAACTTCCTGTGATGTCGTGATAATCACATCATTAACCTGTGAATAAAGAGGAATTCTCCCATCGCTTTTTATTCACTGGACATTCCATGAATAAAAAGTGACGCAGGTCTGTGTGGGCCAGAATACTCTGGGAGCAAAGTATTGCAGAGTAATGCTAGGATACTATAGCAATGGTAAATAAAAATGTACTTGAACAACTTAAAACTTTGCCCCTGTCCTAGCAGAGTTGCCCACTCCTTGTTTACGCTGTCATCTCTTCAGGGTTTCCCTATCAGTGCTCCAGGGTCTTGAAGATCTACCTGGCAAAGCTAGGGATCAAATTGGGAACCTTTCATATGCAAATCATGTGCTTCACCATTGAGTTGAAAGATTTCCACTATGCATTAGAGTTTAAACTGAAGATGTTTAGTGCATCTGATCACTAATGTTAGCTGACTGTGCCACAGCAACACTCACCAACCATACCCTTGCACAGCCCTGTCCACCTCTGCTGTTGCTTGCATGTGCTAAAATGCAGGTGTTCTCCCACTCTCTCTATTGCCACAAAATGGTCCACAATCATTTTGATCCAGTACACTGCTTCTGAGAAAAAGTAAAACAAAAATCCACCACCACCACCTCCCTTCCTTTTTCTGTCTCAATAAACATGCAACATGATTCATTCCCCAACACACATACTTTCTGTTCTAAAAACAGAGAAATGAAGCACTGGAATAAAGGTGTGGGAGATAAGAAATCTCACACTGTGCTTTTGTTTCAAAATGTGTTTGTAACAGAGCAAAGAAAAAGACTGAACGCGGACAATATAGAGTGCTGTGTCAAAACCCTATGAAGCCTGTTTAAATGACCTGAAGCATGCTTACATCTGTATTACTGAGATCAGTGTGTATTTGTACAATACTTCTGGTTAGGTTAATATGAGTAGATGCGTATACAAGATGGATATTGCTGGAATCTTGTCAGGAAGGACAGGAAGGCTGAACCAATGGTTGGAAAAGTGATCTTCCTCTTATCTTTAAGGCTGCATCTGCGTTTCTGAATTCATGTAGTTTGACACTGCTTTAACTGGCATGGCTTAATGCTATGGAATTCTTGGATTTCTAGTTTTCTGAGATACTTAGTCTTCTCTGTCAGAAAGCCCTGGGGCCACAACAGACTTCAAATTCCAGGATTCCATAGGATGAAGCCATGGCAGTTAAGGCAGCGTCAAACTGCTTTCTTTCTACAGTGCAGATGCCGCCCTAGTCAGATAAATTCCACAGTGAAATCACTTTAAAATCATCCAAATAAACCATTATATATTTTATAATATAGCATAAAATGCTATTTGAAAACACTTAAATTCTGGACCATACCAACAACTATCAGGTCAGAATGCACAGGGAGGCCACAATCCACAAACACCTGGACCACTTCAACAGGAAAGAAGAAACCCTGAAAGTAAAGAAAGTTTTGCTACCAGTCCTGAAAAACACCAAAATCAATACTCAGCACATGCAAATGAACATCATTGAGGGTCAGGGACTTTTCCAAAGACAATGGATCACTAATTAAATAGACACAAATCCTCCTCACATATCCTCCCACCCTGAGGCCTTGCCATTCAAGAAGAGACCAACACAGAGATTAACATGGAAATCACTTCCCCTCAACCAAGGGTCACACAGTATATATACCCCATTCACTTCCAGGCCAACATTCTCTGAAGATGCCAGCCACAGATTCTGGTGAAACATCAGGAATAACCACTTCTAGAACATGGCCACACAGCCCGAAGAACCCACAAAAAACTGTGTTATGTCTGCTTGACACTATGGGGAACTAGCAGAGACAAAATGGTTTTTCCTGTTTTCATTGTGGGTTTGTTTGTTTGTTTTATTACTAGTAAATGCTAGTATCGCATTTTTTTAATTTTTCCAAAACCTGGGATTTTTCCTCAAAAAACTAAAAGCCAAAGCCTATTTTCTCCCCTTGACTCTGAAAGTTATGGTAATCTTGCATCTCTTGTAATCACTCTCTCACACACACACAGACACCATATCCTGTATTTTTCTGATGAGTACATGTGTGTTTCAAGGGAAAACTGTGCCCCATATTTGAACCTTTCACTCTCTTTCCTTTTATACTTCTTGGCACCCTCTAATCTTCACACTGATGACCTCAGAGTCAAACTACTTTTATCTGAATCCAACACTTCATAACACCTTTCCTAGATCTTGTAATGACAACTTGGATTGCAAAGCTTTCTCAGCTTAGTTGAGTTTGCTTAATGAAGGCCCAGTACATACGGGTGGGAAGTAGCATGCCAATGCCAATTCTAGGGTTTGGGAGCACGTACTAACCACATGCTTCCGAACCCTAGCATGTAACAGTGGCACCATGATGGTGGCCTCCCGTCCCCATGGGGCCACTGTCATGATGTAAGTGACACATGGCATACAGACGTCATTGCACATCACTTACATCACTGATGTGCTACAGTGCACCAATGGTGCACTTGTGACATCCACCGAGCAGACTTAAAAGAACCCAGTTTTTCTGTTTTCATTTTGGTGCGGAGGGATGCCACGTGTTTTGGCTGCTGTGGTGTCCCTCAGGAACAAAAACAGGCAACTCCAGCCTGCCCTTTTGGGGAGGTCTGTCCAGCCTCAAAGTTACTATTTCCCACACTAAAGAAGTTTTGTATTAGCTAGCTATCTGTGTTGTCAATTCATAGTTTACCACTTATGAAGCTCTACCACATTATTTGCTATTTCCCAACGTAGTGATTTACGTTTTGATTCTTGTATGTTCAATACATTTTCACTTTAGGTAATTCAGTTTTGATGTGAATTGTTGGCCCCAATATGTTAAAGGCTGCATTTTTGCGGTAGAAATAATGCAGTTTGATGTGTCTTTAACTGCCATGGCTCAATGCAATGGAATTCTGGGATTTGTAGTTTTGTGAGATGTTTAGCCTTCTCTCAGGGACAGCTGTGCCAACATAAAACTATAAATCCAAGATTTTTTTTAAAAAAAATGTTCATTAAAACCAAACAATAATCAAATTCAACAATGAATAAACAAAAAAGCAACTATGTAAATTGTATCCAATAAATTGCTGTATCTATAACGTTTTGTACTTCCTAGGATAACTAAGAATTCCCCAAATTCATTAATAATTTTTTCAATTTCACTAACTCTTATGTATATTATAAAAGAAACCCCTAGGATTCAAACAGTTAACTACAATTACTTGTGTCATCATTTTACATCAACAGATCCAATATTGCTACAATTCAAAAATTATAATTTAACTTCCTTTTAATCATCCTATAAAACAACATGTATTTCTTCCTTTTTCTCTGTTTGGATATAATCTTTCCATAAATCCCATTCCTTGAAAAAATCATTTAATAAATCGTTTTTCAGCAAAGTAGTCAATTTATCCATCTCATACAAATCCATTATTTTCAGTCTCTACTCCTCCACTTTAGGTATTTCTTCTGTCTTCCAATGTTTCACAAATCCAAGGATTCTATAGCATAATAACAACAACAACAACAACAATAACAACAACAACAATTTATTTGTATCCCGCCCAATCAACGAAGAATCTGGGCAGCTAACAACAGTGGAGTACAGCAAAAAATACAATAAAAAACAAATTAATCCCCTCCCAGCCCCCCAGCCATATAAGGCAGACAAAACAATGAACAATATCAACACAGTGGCAATCAAAGAAAACATAAGAATAGTACAAATTAAACAAGGTACATGGAAAAACTTTTCCTCAACCCCTCGGCACAAGTCCACACCAAAACAATATTAGGCAAATAAAATATAAGCATAATACGTGACAGAAAAAATATAAAGATAACAATTACACTATGTCAAAAAACATAATCCATGTAACATACTAAACATCAAAAACTACAGTTTATCACAATTAATAAAAAAAAATTATAAAAGATGAAAGTCCTAAGGAGGTAAAAATAGTTTCCACGACTGCCTGCCAGGCCAATGCCTCAGGAGCCGACCCAGGTGCATCCTCTCCTCTCCTCCTCGGCAAGCGAGGGACCGACCGATGGAATGGGTGCGAGGGAAGGCACAATATTCATGAGGGGGTGGGTGAGGAGGTGGTCTGTGTATCTTCCACACTGGCCCATCAGTACCAACTGGTGCTCTGCAGGCTGCGGCTTTCTCCCCCTCCAGAAAAACATTGCTTAGGTGTCCTCTGGCATTTCCCCTTGAGGGAGGATGTTTGGCAAGGAGGAGAGGCAGGTTTTAAAGCCTCAGAGTTCTCCAAGCCCCATGCCCAGATGTCCTCCAGAGTCTCCTCTTGAGGGGGGATGTTTTTGGCAAGGAGGTGAGGCAGGTTTTAAAGCCTCAGAGTCCTCCAAGCCTCACGCCCAGGTGTCCTCCGGCATCTCCTCTTGAGGAGGGATGGAGCCATGAGAATTAAAGCAGTGTCAAACTGCATTATTTCTAAGGCATTACTGGTAAGGTCAAAAGGTTCCTTACAAATGTGAGACTCTAAACATATATACTGTATATACTCAACTAGAAGTCAATTTCATGTAGAAGCCGAGGACAAAATTATGGATTTTTTCATGACCTGTAGATAAACTGAGGATAAAACTTAGGGCATATGACAAAGGATTGAAACATCTAAATGATGAAGCAAAAGAAAACAATGCTAAAGAACTTACTAAGTTTCAGCAGACACAACTATTTGTGCTCATGCTAAAGACTGAACAGATGAGAGAGTAGAGCAGGAGTCAGTGCTTCCAGGACAGATTACACTCTTGCCTTTCACCAGGAGATGGTTCCTTAAAAAGAAAAAAAAGAGTTAATGTAAGGTAACATTAACCTGTGGATAAGCTGACTTGGGTTTTTTGGATCATTTTTTTTAACTGAAATTTCTAGACCTATAGGTAATGTAGACCTATATATACAGTTAGTTCACACATATAACCAATCATTCCTGGTAATGTATATTAGCATGCAGTGGGAGAAAACCCTGTAAAAATAATTTTAGATGGAACCCTTCCTACTTTTATTTTGGCCAATGTACACAATCAATTTAGAGTAACTAAAATTGCTGCCTTATTTATAGCACTTTTTACAACTTACAGTAAAAAAACCCACTTTATAACAGAAGGTTTCTATTAAAATTGATCTTTTGTCTGTCTGTCTGTGCTATCTGGGGAGGCTTGAAACAGAAACATTTAGGTCACATCTACACAGGGGGATTCTAAAGTGTTCAGAAACATCTTTGATCCACTTCTGAACTATACTAGTCCCCTTCAGTTGCTGCCATTCCATATCACAGAACAGGGTCAGTCAGGTTTTAACACCAACTGTGCAACTTTCCAGTTTCCCATTCCTGAGATCAGTTTTAAAAAAGGCCATCTTTCTCAATGGATGCACTTTCCACGCTTTCTGTTTCATGTGACACAAGTGAAATGATAGCTCTGAAAGCTATATTGCAGACATATATGGAGAGCTTTGATTTTAGCAGCCATCCCAAAGTGAAGATATAACTACAGAAAATGAATACATTCAGGTTAAACTAGCATCATTTGCCACAAATCCAACATTATTAGATCCATTGGAGAGATTTTCAGCTGAATTTAGTGAGCAATCCTTAGGATTTAATACCCCAAATAGAATTTTTATGCACTCTCTGTTTAGATAGTTTGTGGTTTGTGTATCTGTTACATGATCGTAAGGATGCATGAATATCTGGTCCATGTCCGTTTTAGAAGAATTCAATAAGTTAGTTCTTTCCTATTGCCCCAACATTTTGAAAATGTTTTCTTTAAAGCCACTTGAAAATTCATTGTTATTCATACATAAATTTCCCTATCGCACACATTCGTTTTCAAAGAGGTACACCTGTTAGTCTGTTTCCATATAAAAAGAGAAGGGGAAAAATTCCTGTGACATCTTATGACATTTTATGACTGTGGCAAAGCAAAGGATGGGTGGCCCATTGAAGAGGGTTGCTCTGGAAAGAAAGGGCCAATGAAGAAGAAAGAAGAGAAACCGAGATGGGAACTACAAGTTCCAGCAGTCCCTGGGAAAGAAGAAAGAGAGGCAATGCCCAAGAGGGAGGGCCTAAGGAGGGAGGGGCCCGTGGATAAAAGGGAAAAGGGTGAGGCGTTCGAGGAGAGGGAGAAACGCGGAAGAAAGGTCGGTGAGGCGGACGCTGAAAGGGAAAGAGTAGAAAACACAAGAAAGTTTGCAGCTCTCGCTGAGAGAGAGGCCCTGACAGAAGGGGAGGTAATTAACTCTGGCAGGCTCAGCCCAGAGGAAGGGCTTCTGGCCGAGCTGTACTCGCCTCTGGCAAACCTAGAGCCAAAGGAGGCTGTGAACTATTGGTCTCAAGGGGCTTTATATTGGAACCTTCAAGGTCGTGGCTGGTCTGGTGAAGACGAAGCTGGGAAGGAGGAACTGTAAAGAGAAGAGCAGTAAAAGGCTGAGAGCCAAAAGGGAGAGTGTGAAGGAACATCTCTCTCCTCTCTTGGGAATTGTTTTGTGAACATATTTTGAGTTAATTAAAAGTTACAAAGCATCCATCTGGAGTGGTCTACACTTTCTTCTGTCATAATGGATACCTCCAAGAAGCATGGAGTGGGGGGAGTCCCTTGTGGCCCCGCAACATTGGTGTCAGAAGTGGGATCTCCTGTGCAAAGCGGGGCTACAGGGCCCAGTGAGACATGGTTTGCATGGTTGGCCGACCAACAGGAAAAGTTGTTGCGTAGTGTGACCGCTCAACAATTACAGTTAATGGAGCAAATGTTTGCAGCCCAGCAGGTGTCGCAGCAACAGTTGCTAACTCAGATGGCAGAGGCGATGAAGAACCCAAGAGAGGGGGCAAGGCCTACTTTGGAGTCACTGGTAGGGGCCCCAACCCCACTGAGACTGGTCAAGATGGGACCAAATGATGACCCAGAGGCATTTTTAAATGCTTTTGAGAGGGTGGCCACAGCTGCCAAGTGGCCTGAGGAACAATGGGCTCTTATAATAACCCCATGTCTTACAGGACCTGCACAGGAGGTAGTCGATACCTTGACACCGGAGGAAGCCTCTTCATATGAGAAAGTTAAGGAGGCCATCTTGACTACTCTCAACATCTCTGAGGAGACTTATAGACGCAGACTACGGGAGCTGAAGTGGACTATAGGCATGCATCCACGCGCCCTAGGTCAAAAAGTTAGAGCCAGCTGCTCGAGATGGCTGAAGCCGGCGGTGCGATCTGCGCAGGAGGTGGCCGAAATGGTGATGGTCGAGCAATTTATCAATGCATTACCACTGGCTGCTCGTAGTTGGGTGCGCTGTCACAAACCCTCCAAGCTAGAAGAAGCTGTTGCCTTGATGGAAGCTTTTGCAGGGGCTGAGGAAGCCGAAATAGGAAAACCGCGGCGACCGCTGGAAGCAACTCCACCCCGAGGGACTCGAGTCACCGGGGGCAGACCACCAGAAAGACGGGGAGTGGCGCAGGGAGATGGACTCGGAACCAACGGGGTAGAGGGCAAAGGTTTGAAAGGAGGAGTAGAAGGAGGCAAACCGGCTAACCTTGCCCGGCGACCGTTGCTGATGGGAGCCCAGGAAGGTCCCCGGCGTCCAATCAACTGCTTCACCTGTGGTATGGAGGGGCACATCAAGAAGGACTGCCCTCTCATGGAGTGTGCATGGGGAGATGCCTGGGAGGCCGCACAGGTGAGTAGGGATGCAACAGGTAAGGGTGCCTGGGTGGTCCCGGCCTGGGTCAACGGACGGAAGGTTCAGGCGCTAGTTGACTCCGGCTGTAGCCGCACTTTGATAAGGAAGGTACCAGGGAAGGGGGATGGTCCCCAGATGGCGGTGAAGTGTATTCATGGGGATGTGAAAACCTATTTTACTACCAGTGTGAGGGTGAGAGTTGGGAAGGTAGAGCGAGAGATGAGGGTGGGTGTGGTGCCCTCAATGGGTAGAGAAATGCTCTTAGGGCGGGATTGGCCCACATGGAAGGAATTAATCCAGAAGGAGGAATGTTACGCCGGGGCGGAGGTCAGGGCGGAAGGGGTAGATATTGCCAGAGTTAACAGAGAGCAGGTGGTCTTTTGGCAGCAAAATGATGCAACCCTACAGGAGGCGTTTAAGCAAGCGGTTCCAGCGGAGGAGGTTGGAAAGAAGGGACCCTACTTTGTTTTTAAAAATAATTTACTGTATAGGGTCCAACAGATGAAGGAAGGGGAGGCAGCACGATGGCAAATATTGGTGCCTAGACCACTCCGTCATGCAGTGTTTTCCTTGGCTCATGACATTCCACTGTCTGGACACCTAGGGGTGGATAAAACTACTAGTCGCATTTTGCAGAGGTTTTATTGGCCTGGGGTGTGGAAGGAGGTTAAGGACTGGTGTGCCTCTTGTCCACGCTGTCAGGTGACCCAAAGAAGGGGAGCTCCCGCTGGACCTTTGATTCCTATGCCCATTATAGATGAACCCTTTACAAGAGTTGGCATTGATTTTATAGGACCGCTGGGGAAGTCAGCTGCAGGCCATCGGTTTATTTTGGTGATGGTGGATTACGCCACCCGTTATCCAGAGGCAGTCCCTTTACGATCCATGCAAGCGAGTAGGGTGGCTCAGGAGTTGTTGGGAATTTTTGCAAGAGTGGGGTTCCCCAGGGAGATTATTACAGATCAGGGCACCTCTTTCATGAGTAGGATCCTTCAAAAGATGTGGTCTATTCTCAAAGTCAAACCCCTAAGGACCTCCGTTTATCATCCTCAGGCCAATGGGTTGGTGGAACGTTTTAACGGGACCCTAAAGGCCATGCTTAGAAAGTTTGTAGCCGAACATGGCACACAGTGGCATTTGTTGATAGGACCTCTCTTGTTTGCATATCGAGAGGTCCCACAAACATCCTTGGGGTTCTCACCTTTTGAGTTGTTGTACGGAAGGCGTCCTAGAGGAGTGCTAGACTTGGTTAGAGAAGGGTGGGAGGAGGAGGATAAAGAAGGGCCTACGGCGTTACAAAGAGTGCTGCAGATGAGGGCTCATTTGAAGGAGATTGGGCAAGTAGCTAGACAGAATCTGGCGGAAGCTCAAGAAAAACAGAAGGGGGCCTATGATCGACATGTCAGGCCTAGGTCTTTGAAGGTGGGACAAAAGGTGTTAGTATTATTGCCCTCAGAGAAAGCAAAGTTGTTTGCTCAGTGGCAAGGTCCATTTGAAGTCAAAAGGCAGGTGGGACCCGTTGACTATGAGGTGGAGGTGATGGGGGCTCGTCCTCGGTTACAGGTTTTTCATGTTAATCTCCTTAAGGAATGGAAAGAGCGAGAAGCCTTTTTGGCTCAAGTAGGACCGGAGGAAGAGGGAGAGGAAGAGTTAGGTCCACAGGCTGGACACGAGGAAGGCCCTGATGATCTACCCATCTGTTCTAATCTCTCTAGAGAGCAGCTCAGACACATCCATCAGGTGAGACGGGACTTTACAGATGTCTTCTCTAGGGACCCAGGCTTCACATCCATGATTTGTCACCGGATAGTTACGAAACCCGGGGTGGTGGTAAGAGTTCCAGCAAGACCTTGGCCATGGAGGTTACAGAAAGATATCAATGACGAGGTGGACAAAATGTTAGCTTTGGGGGTCATAGAACCCTCAAATAGTCCCTGGCGAAGTCAACCCGTACTGGTCCCAAAACCTGATGGGTCTATTCGGTTCTGTATAGATTTTAGGAGGCTTAACGAGGTGTCCCAATTTGATGCATATCCCATGCCGGGGGCTACGCAGTTGCTAGAGAAGTTAGGTAAGGCCAAGTTCTTGTCGTCTTTAGATTTAACAAAAGGCTACTGGCAGATTCCCTTACCAGAAGGGGACCGGGAAAAGACTGCTTTTGCAACGCCTAAGGGTTTATTTCATTTTGTACAAATGCCCTTTGGGCTTCATGGAGCAGCGGCGACTTTCCAAAGGTTGATGGATCGTGTCCTAGCTCCTCTGGAGCATTGCGCTGCCTCTTATATTGATGACATCATTATCTTTAGCAACTCTTGGCCAGAACATGTTAAACATCTTAGACAGGTGCTGCAGAGGTTAAGGGAGGCCGGCTTAACGGCGAATCCCACAAAGTGTGCTGTGGCGCGACAAGAAGTTAAGTATTTGGGATACTGGGTTGGAAGGGGCCAGCTACGACCCATGGAAGACAAGGTCAACCGTATTAGTGATTGGCCACGGCCTATGAACAAGAAACAGGTACGGCAATTTTTGGGACTGGCCGGGTATTATAGAAAGTTTATCCCTCATTTTGCCAGTATTGCGGGTCCCTTGACTGATTTAACACGGAAATCTCGCAATAGGAGACACTGGTGGGGTGTCCGAGAGGAGGAGTCCTTTGTCACACTGAAACAACTGTTGTGTAGTCGACCGGTTCTGCGAGCTCCAGATTTTGATAAACCATTCATTCTCCAGACGGATGCTTCCGAGAGAGGGCTTGGGGCCGTTTTGGCTCAACAGTGGGAGGACGGGGAACATCCTGTTCTTTATTTGAGTCGGAAGCTGAAGCCGGGTGAGAGAAAGTATGCGGCCATTGAGCGGGAGGCTCTGGCGGTTAAGTGGGCTATTTTGGCCCTCCGTTATTATTTGTGGGGAGGTCGGTTTACTTTGGTCACGGATCATGCCCCTTTACAATGGTTGCATACCATGAAGGATGCTAATCCTCGACTGACACGGTGGTATTTGGCTCTACAACCCTATGCCTTTCAGATACAACATAGGGCTGGGAGACATCATAGTAATGCTGATTTTTTCTCTCGACAGGGCCCGTGGGCTTGTGAGGCCGAGACAACCCTCTTGTCGGGGGGGTTATGTGGCAAAGCAAAGGATGGGTGGCCCATTGAAGAGGGTTGCTCTGGAAAGAAAGGGCCAATGAAGAAGAAAGAAGAGAAACCGAGATGGGAACTACAAGTTCCAGCAGTCCCTGGGAAAGAAGAAAGAGAGGCAATGCCCAAGAGGGAGGGCCTAAGGAGGGAGGGGCCCGTGGATAAAAGGGAAAAGGGTGAGGCGTTCGAGGAGAGGGAGAAACGCGGAAGAAAGGTCGGTGAGGCGGACGCTGAAAGGGAAAGAGTAGAAAACACAAGAAAGTTTGCAGCTCTCGCTGAGAGAGAGGCCCTGACAGAAGGGGAGGTAATTAACTCTGGCAGGCTCAGCCCAGAGGAAGGGCTTCTGGCCGAGCTGTACTCGCCTCTGGCAAACCTAGAGCCAAAGGAGGCTGTGAACTATTGGTCTCAAGGGGCTTTATATTGGAACCTTCAAGGTCGTGGCTGGTCTGGTGAAGACGAAGCTGGGAAGGAGGAACTGTAAAGAGAAGAGCAGTAAAAGGCTGAGAGCCAAAAGGGAGAGTGTGAAGGAACATCTCTCTCCTCTCTTGGGAATTGTTTTGTGAACATATTTTGAGTTAATTAAAAGTTACAAAGCATCCATCTGGAGTGGTCTACACTTTCTTCTGTCATAATGGATACCTCCAAGAAGCATGGAGTGGGGGGAGTCCCTTGTGGCCCCGCAACAATGACTAACGAATTTTTTTCAGCATAAGCATTCATTGGCTACAGACTTGCCTCTTTATGTTCATTTTTTCCCAATAGAATCATACAGTGGGGATATGGGAATTGCATTGCAATATTCATTGAAAGCCAGAATGCAATGGATGACTAGAGAGTCTAGTGGCACCTTAAAAGTTCAACATACGCTTTCATGCATTGACATCCATTTCATCACATGAAAGTGATGATGAACACCTTATGAAGTGGGCTTAGGTTCAGGCAATCTGGCAGACCATATCTCCCCATATGAGCCTGCCTGGGTGTTGATATCCCCAGGAGAGGCTCTTCTCTCAGTCTCACTACCTTCACAGCATGTTTGATGGGGATTGGAGGGAGAGGTCCAAAACATACTGCAGAAATAATCTACTTAGTGACTGCTTTAACTGCTGTGGCTCAATGCTAGGGGATTTTGGGACCTGCAGTTTTGTGAGACATTTATCCTTCTCTATCAGAGAGCTATGGTACCACAATCAACTACAATTCCCAGCATTCCCTAGCACTGAGCCAGGGCAGTTAAAGCAGTCTCAAGATGGATTATTTCTGCAGTGTGTTTTGGACCATGGTCTTCTTAGTGGCAGCTCTTATACTCTAGAATTCCCTTCCCAGAATGGCCCCCTCTTTGCTATCCTTCTGTTAGCAGGCAAAGACCTTTCTGTTCTGGCTGGCTTATGAATGGCGAGTTTTTAAAGAACAGACTTTTAAGAGGGTGCTGTATAGTTTTAAAATGTACTTAATCATAGGATCAGACCTCAAGGCCATCACATCCAAGCCCCTTCCATGCAGGAATACACAATCAAAGACCCTCCAACAGCTATCCATCTGTTTAAAAACCTCCAAAGGAGGAGACTCTACCACTCTCTGAGGGAGTGTATTCCACTGTTGAACAGCAATTACTGTCAGGAAGTTCTTCCTAATGTTGAGGTGGAATCTCTTTTCCTGTAGTTTGCATCTATTACTCCATGTCATAGTCTCTGGAGCAGCAGAAAGCAAGCTTGCTCCATCCTCAATATGACACCCTTGCAAATATTTAAGCAGGACTATCATATCACCTCTTATACTTCTCTTCTCAAGGCTAAACATACCTAGCTTTATACTTCTCTTCTCAAGGCTAAACATACCTAGCTTCTAACAGGCTGTATAAGCATCAAAGGCTGGCATGGGGGCGGAGTGGGAGTGTGGCATCTGCACAACACATGCCCCAACTCTGCCCTGATGCTGGCATTATGACACCACATGCTGCACCAAACGGTGGGCAGTGTCACAGTGCACCCCTGGTGCTGCATTCAGATGACACAGTGCTAAAGGAGCACTGAAAAGTCACTGTGCTAGCTACCATGGCAACCTTCCTGCAGTGCAAAAAAGAGTTCCTTTTTGTGGCTCCTTTTTCCACCGTGGAAAGTCCAGATTGGGGCCACAGCATGTAGTTACCACAGCCCCAACCTGGCACTAAAAGTGGTGGCTACAGGCTGCCCCTTAGGGGCGATCTGTATAGCCCCTTAGTTTTTCCTCATAAGGTATGGTTTCCAGACCTTTTATCATTTTGTTTGCCATCATCTGGCCATGCTCAAGCTTGACAACATCCTTTTTGAATTGTGTTGTGTTGTTCTTTTAATTGCTTTTCTCTTTTTAAGTGCATGTTTAAATACTTTTGATGTTATGAATAGTTCCATAAGAATCTTTGGTCGTTTTTGCAGCAATGCAGCTTTTTGTTGCACTGTGTCTTCAAGTTGTTTCTTAGTTATGGCGATCCTAAGATAAATGTATTAAGGGTTTTGATGGCAAGATTTGTTCAGAGGGGTTTTTCAATTGCCTTCCTCTGAAGCTGGGAGAGTGTGACTTTCCCAAGTTTAACCAGTGAGTTGAATTGAACCCTGGTCTCCTGGAGTCCTAGTCCAACACTCAAACCACTATAACATGCTGGTTCTGTGGAACTTAAATATGAACAGATCCAGGCCTAGAACTCTTCCATTGATTGCATGTATTGTACTAACTACTCTGAAATGATAATGTGAAGAACAAAAAAGAAAAGAAAAGACCACCTCTTTCATTTTATGGATAGTGAGGTGAAACAGAAACATCAATAATGAGTCCTTATGACATTCCATCATAAGAATTGGCTTAATTGCTAGATCAATATGGGTGCCCACATTAGCACTTCTTAGTATTCTGAGTGGGGCCATCAAAAGAGTCCTTCAAGTGTTTCCTCCTTCCCATTCCAATTAAAATATTTATAACCTTTAGTTTCTTTTCTCTACTCACTGAATCTTAAGAGTACTACTCCGGCATTCTCAGACTCTGCCCTTTTTGAATGAATCACCTTCACATCTGGCTTTTGAGACCTTTCCTCCATGGATGTTGCTATCCAGGATAACTCCAGCATAATGGTCTTTTTCATTCATTTCCTTTCATAGTTTCCCCCACTCCCTCTACAATGGAAATAATTTAAGTGAAATATTAGACAGAGTACAAACCTGAAACTTGCGGAAATATAATACAAAAACAACATGCCTCATATATTGGTGTAATGCTTGTTGTAACACTTCATTAGATTAATATAGCATGGTTGCTAAGCAAAGGAAAGATGCTGAGGTTATCTGGGGTCATAATCAGATGTATAATTAAATGTTCTCCCCCCCCCCTTGCTTCTCTGTTGCTTCTACCAGACTCAAAATAAAATCTCCTATAGTCATTTCAAAAGTGGCTCTTATGCATTAATTATCGCATATTTTTCACACAATTAATGGGAGGGTTCCTATTAAGGTAATAGAAAATAACACATATGACCATAATATTTTTCAGAATAAATGAGTTTTTTAAAAGAAATAACAATAATTTCTGTTGTACACAGAAAGGTTTGCAAATTCATTAAATAGTTTGCAAATACAGGCTGGACTCCTGCTTCAGGGGATGTAAGTATGATGTAGCTATACTCTGTAGTGGCGTCTCCTGATGCTACTTCCTCAGAATCCACCTTTCAAGCAACACAGCCTCCACAACATGACCATTACAGTTTCTTTGGAGGTAGCCAGTTGTTATTGAGGAATATTGTAGCTACATGCAACTACTCACCTGAAAAAGGCACCTGCAGGGGCTGCCAAGGGTCTTATGGAGCTCTCTGTGGACCTCTGCAGACCTCTGCAAATTTGATCCCAATGAAAAGCCAACAAAAAATGAGAGTGTTAGAAAAGCCATAAAGTGCACAGGCATTTAACATAACTGTTCTTTTATGCTGTTTCCTAAAACTGTAGGTGGGTGTCGTGATATTAAGGTATAGAATACTAAGACTATAGTACTATGCATATATACTAATAATACCACTGAACTCAGTGAAACTTACATAAATGTGCAGAGGATGAGATTGCAAGTTGTGTAGCTACTCTCCCAGGAGGATTTGCAGGAGGTAAGGCATAATGGGTTGAATACAGATGCAAAGTCAGAAGATATGAAGAACTGTTAGATTTGTATATATGCCAAAGCCCAGCCCATCACCCAAAGGCCTATTCAGCAGTTGGCAAATGCTTTCCTGGCACTGAAAAGCAGCTGGCACAGCCTGTGCTGTTATGTGGGTGGAAGGGTGCTGTATTGAAAACATTCACTTTGAAATCACATTCATGCACGTCGACAGAACCACATGGTGCATTTTCCATTTCTTTTTCCTTTCAGAGTACAGAAAGCTGGCCAACTTGTTCATCTTCCTTGAGGCTGTAGTTTAGGAGAGCAAATACTCTGCATAAAGAAATTGCCAGGTTCAATCCCTGACATCACCAGATAGAATTAGAAAAATAATCCTATTTGAAACATTGCTGTTGTAGAAAGTGTAGACAACATGAACTAGATGGAATAATATGGAATAATATGGTTGATTCCTATGGTGAATAGCTTTCTGTCTGTTGCTCTATGCTAGACCATCTGCAAAAGCACACGAGTCTGACTATTTGGGTCCATTTTCCCCAGCTCCTGGGAATTGCCTGTCTCTCCTCTAATGGATAATGAGAAGCGTCAGTAGCTACATTTCCACCACTTGTATGCACCCCAGATTTGCCATGGATGATGCCACTCTGGATGCATGCATGATTGTCCATCCTCTTCATTTCACTTGTTTTGCCTTATCAAGCAGGCAAAAATGTATTCTGCAGGCTGTTTTGGCAGTTTTATATGCAACAAACCCCAAGACTGACAGCAAGATCCAAAACCCATTGGGAGAAAGGAATGGCCCGGTGTGCCCCCAGGACCCTCCACAGGACCCTCCAATAGACATTGTCTATTTTGTGCCATTTGGGGCCCTCCACCCGTTTTTAGGGTTGGTGAGGAAGGTGATCTTGTGAAAGAGACATTTTGGTCACTTCTGGTTTTGAAAAAAAGGCCCCAGTGGGCCTAAAAGAGGACAAGAGGAATGGCCTGAAATTACTTATCATAGTCTGCAGGGACAGAAAGTTTGTTTGTTCCAAAGTTAAAAAACAAACAAACATGTTTCTCAGGGCTGGGAATCCTGCCATGAAGATTAATAAACCAACAGGAATTTGCACAATTTTCTCTTAAGACTCATTCTCACTTGAGAACTATAGCACTATTATTCTACTTTAACTGCTGATTCCAGCCTATGAAATCCTGAAGTTTGTAGTTTGGCAAGACATTAAATTTCTATAACTGTGAATTCTAAATCCCCCTTCCTAAACCACAAACCCCAAGATTCCTCTGAGTAATAATTCTTCTAAAACCCTTCAGGACATTCAAGTACAGGGAGAACGCTGTAGAGAAAAGTCCTCAAGTGTGTGTGTGTTTGTGGGGGAACTACCAAAATTATTCATCCTCGTGTATTATTTATTTATAGTGTACTGTAAATTTACATAATGCTTTACATACAATCAGTTAAAAACAGAAAAAAAATCAAATAAGCCTTCCTATGGCATGTATGTATGAGGATGAAATAGTCGAGGAATTATATGGCCACTCCACAGAAGGTTCTGGAGAAATAATTGGCCATCCATTTTTGATGTTGAGCTGCAGGGAGTTCAAAAATGGGCAGTGAAGGTGCAGGCTTCTTGGGGCAGGGGGAACCCTTGGATGTTTCCCTTCCCTATTTTAGAGTCTGAAAATGGCAAAAATGGTGCAATGGAAACTACAGATGAATAAGGTGCTGGGACAAGAATGGTCATTTATTTATGTATTTGATTTATTATTATTATTATTATTATTATTAACCTTTATTTATATAGCATTATATAAATTTACACAGTGCTGTATATACAATCTTATAATTAGATGGTTCTCTGCCCTCAGGCTTACAATCTAAAAGACACAACACAAAAAGAGAAGGGAAAGGTGGTGGGGAAGGGAATGTGGTGCAGTGGTTCTCCTCTCCCTCTGGGGCCAGGACCAAGGCAGATGGACTGGAGGGAGGGCTTGGCTTCTCAATACATAATTAAAACTAGGCATCCTGGGGCAGACGGCACAATCCTTCCCTAAACAATATAGTCTTTAACTCAACTTTGAGTTAAGAGAAGTTATAAGGCACATATGTGGGGGGAGAAGGTTCCAGGAGTGAGGGGGAACAAGTGAGAAGGGATAAATCTGGGACAGGGCTGTGGAAATCCTCGGCTGGGACAGGAGACCATGACTACCAGAACGGAGGGTACGAGAAGGAGTGTGAGGAAAAAGAAGTTCAGACAAATAAGGAGGGGCTAGTCCATGGAGTGCTTTGAAAGTCAACAACAAGAACTTGTACTGGATGTGGAAGGGGAATGGGAGCCAATGAAGGGAAGATAAAAGAGGAGAAATGGTCAAAGAAACGAGCGGATGTGATAATACGTGCAGCTGAGTTCTGGACAGAGATTAAAGGATGGAGGTGAGAGAGAGGAAGCCCTGTCAGATGAAGGTTACAATAATCTAGTCATGAGACCACTAGGGCATGGACCAGAGTCTTGGCAGTGGAGGCTGAGAGGAATGCACGGATTTTAGCAATGTTGTAGAGAGAATCTACAGGCCTTGGCAGTGACCTGAATCTGTGGAATAAATGACAGAGAGGAATCAAAAATGAAACCAAGACTGCAGGCTTGCTGAACCGGTTGAATAGTGCCATCAATAGAAACAGAAAAGGTCGGCTTAGTGGGAAGACAAGAAGCTCTTTCTTAGACATGTTGAGCTTCAAGCGCCGATGCCATATCCACTGAGAGACAGCAGACAGACAGGATGAAACTTGCTGTTCAAGCCCCGGCTAAAGATCAGATTTATGGCCCACTTATATTTTCTTATATATACTCCTAAACACCATTAACTTGTAAGATTTAGGGTAGGCCCCTTAGGAGTTCTGCCATAGAAATAAGGGCTTGATGAGTCAAAAAAGTTAGGAACCTCTACAATAAAGGACCCAAAGTGGCTTATTTTACCTGGCAAGGAACAAAGGCTAAGCAAATGATGATATGCCCTATAAGTGCACATAACAAATTTGTTATGTGAGACAATCTTGGCCACCAACATATGTTTCCAACAGTAGGCTATTCCAGTATTACTCAAGCATTTTGCTCTTGGGACCACCACCCCCATTACATCTACATGTGGACATCATTTTCCACACACACTAGATGCAATATATGAATAAAAATATTTTGCTGCCGCAGGTCTCAAGAAGTGCTGTGTCGGAGTGGCTTCAGATCACTTTGGGAGCATGCAGCATATTAACCCCAAAGTCATCGAAAGTCACTTCATTTCGCCCAAGTGTTCCAGGCCTCAATATGCAACTCTATGGAGTTTATCACACGGGAGGAATTTCTCCCAATTTCAAATGGAGAGAATTTAGTGAATTTACATGAATTCTAATTGCATTCGGAATGCGTTCAGAATGACTTCCCATTTCCCGAAAATGACCCCCCCCCCATTGCCCGAAATTGCCTGAGATACTCTAATACGCAATAACATAAAACTCATGATTGCGTTCGGAATGACTTCCCTTTTGCCCGAAATTGTGTGAGATACACTCATACGCAACAACATGAAACCCTATGATTGCATTCGGATTGCCATTGGATTATACCCCCAAATTCTGTCATATGATAAACTCCCATGATGTGTAAATCAGATTCTCCAAGTGTCATGCTCCCCCTGGGCATCCCACCTAACCATTTGAGAACCACTGGACTACTACATTGTGTCTTGACAGTATCTCCCAATCTTATTCATGTAAATGTAAATAGGATTGCTATCTCTGTTTTTTTTTTTTTTAAAAAAAAAAATGAAACAGTAGCTACAACATTGTTACATTCTTTTCCTCCTTTCCTCCTCTTTTTGAATTAAACCATCTGTAGAATTATCTTAATCTTAATTATCTTAATAGATCCCATTTTAATTTGAACATCTGCTCCAACTTTTGCACTTTAAATAAAAAAGAACAGTTGTCTGTGATGCAGATCTTAAAAAATACTAATCCCCCCCCCCATACACACCAAGAAAGTATGTCTTGAGGTAATGAGTCACCCTACAGAACATGATCAATAACTTGACGCCAAAGCAACAGCAGATGTATTTGGAATTAAGATGTAATTTATTTTCTTTTTAATTAAAAAAGGGGGGGGGGATCCAGTTTGAGACCTCTTTAAGTGCCCTGGCTCAGTGCTAAGGAATGCTGGTAGTTTATTGTGACACCAGAACTCTCTGACATAGAAGGCTAAATGTCTAAAAAAAACTACAGTTCCCAGAATTCCCTAGCATTGAACCAGGGTAGTTAAAGCAGTCTCAAACTGGATTATTTCTGCAGAATGTTTTGTACCTAAGACATTTTTCACATTTCAGGAATTTTTTTGTGCAAAACCCAACATTTTTACATGCAGAAGAAAAAAAGTCTTCTGTGGAAAAATATTGTTTATTTGCACAGAATTAATTTTATTTGTGCAAATCAAGGTCTCTCCCCCCCCCCCCCCCAATTATTTAAAAACAAATCCCTGCATGCAATAATGCTTCTAGTCTCACCTACAGGGAAGAAAACTTCTGAAATTATTCATTCTTTCATGCTAGAACAAAAGGTGCGGAAATGTATATCCCTGATCTGTGATTAATTAAATTAAAGGGTACAGAAGATTTTTAGCAACCTGGGAGAGCTGCATTTAAGACTACGTAACTAGCCTCTTTGAGAATAGGGTAAACCTCTTACTGCTCATCTAAAATAGCACAAGAGAAGATTGGTAATCTTTCATCAAGTAGGCAAAATCTTCTTCTGTTTCATCAAAGAACATGAAAATGCATAAACTTAGAATCAACGATGTAACATTTTTGTAGTAGGCAGGCCTTTCAGCCTCCATCTGGTAATAATATAAGGATTTGCTTAACATCAGTGGGCACCAAGCAGCAGCCAAGAATGCACATAAAATGCAAGCTCTGCATATATTCCTTCTGAACATTTCAGAGAGGCAAATGATCCAGCGAGAATACAAACATTCATCTAGAAGCTCACGATCTAAAGGATACAGTCCTGAAATGCCTACTACAAAGTAAATCCTATTGAGTTCTATTGGACTTACTCAAAGAGTACAAGATGGTGGTTTATAGACTGAAATTCTATGCATCCCTGAGAATAAACTCTATTAAGTACAATGGGATAAATATGCTGAAGAAAGGACAGCTTGGTTCCTGGTGTCTCATGAAAGCAAATGCCTTTAACCAACCAACCAACCAACCATTTAATTTATGTATACCCTACTTTAACTCCAAGACTGAAACTCAAATAACCTACCTAAGTAAAATTTTAGTGTAATTCATTTCTTGGTTGTGCCTGGTTTCTCCAGAGAGGCAGTAGGAAGGAAGGATAAAAATAATATGACTTTAGTTCTCACCAATACTCTGTGGTTTCATTCATTATTCTGCTTTTTAAAGACAAGGGAATCATGATGGCTATTTAGTGGAAATAAATTAATCATACAAACATACAATGAATCACATGACATGTAGATGCAGCCTTAGTGAGAAAATACTTTTTTGTTCCACCTCACATATCGTCACAGAAACACCCTAAAGGCACTAGGTCCCATCCAATCTTGGAAGCTAACCAGGATCATCCCTAGATAGTACTTGGATGCGAGACCACCAAAAAATACCAGGTGTTGTAGGCTATATTTCAGATGATAAGAAGCATGTCTTCGGTTAAGAACATCAAACGTACCAACAGCAAGCATGAGAGCATCTCACATGCCATGAGAGAGTCTCATAAACAAAACCAATGCAGGCTGAAAAGCTTCTGATATGAGTTTGATGTAGCCCATGGAGGATCAATTGACCTTTTTTTTTCCTTTTTCTTTTTTTTTTGGACCAATTGACCAAATTTAGATCATGCCTTTCTTTTAAGAGACTCATGGTGCACATTTGTACCAGTAGTTCATCAACTACAGAGATTTAAAGCTTCTCAGTTCCTAGATGACACGGCTATATCTTTGAATTCTAGATTATATCTTTGAATTCTAGATTATATGATAGGGTTTTTTTGTTTCAGCTATTGAAAGTATTAAGATTTGTCATTCGAAAAACCTTCTCGTTGTCAGATTACTGTAATGCACAAATAGATCTTATAAAACCATTAATTAAAGGCTTGTAGAAAGATATTGCTTAAGCCCAGAGGATGCTCTGCCACCCACAGTAGAGGGACATAGAATGAGTTCATCATAAACAAAATGCCTCAGAGCCTTAGAATATGACATAATAGACATTTTAAACCATGAGCAAAATGGCAAATTAAGAGCCGTGTCTCATATTGATGAAAATAGCCTTGAGGTAAAAGAAGACATGTTTTTAATCATCTGTTGGTTTGCTCATTCCCAAAACAAAACTTGAGTCAGCAGAACATTTTGTTTCTTGTGAACATGGAATGCTGTTCAATAAATTACACTAAGCAACCAAAGCTAATATAATGAGTCCAGAGATTAATAGCATCAACCCAGATCATTCTAGCCTTGATAAAAAATGTTATAAAGGCATAAATCCATAATGGCCAGAATTTTTTTTTTTTTAAAAAAAAATCTCTTTGGAAGCAGGAATATGCCCAGGCAGCTCAATCAACTAATTGGATGGTTCTCTGCAGAGCCTAGAAAAAATATAATGGGAGGGATTACATATCCCAGAATCTCATAGCCAGAATGACCAGTGAAAGCTCATGGGATTTTGCTTCTTAGAGTGAGAGACAAGCTATTTTCCCTTCTTGTTATATAAAAAGAAACTGATTTCCATCCCTAGTTCCATATAAGGAAGCTGATTGGACTGCCAATGAAATGTTATCTCAATACTCAAGGTAGGGTTGCATTCTGCACCATACCTGTAAGCAGCAGAGCCATTTAAGACAGACTATGTGGCACACACAGCATTGTCTTTTAGCAAAAGAAAACAATTCAGAGTGATGTTGCTGCTAGCTCTCCTCAGATTCTGCTAGCTGAGGCTTTTCACTTATTCTGTCTAATAAATAGTAGGGTTGATCCTGAAGAAATATTTTCTTTGTCCTGTGTATACTACTAATCAGATTCATTGGCAACACTGGAAATGAGAACAAATTATTTCTACCTCTTTCTGTCCAACGCACAAAATATGCATTAAAAGCATCAAGGACTGTAGATCTTCTTACTTGAAATCATATATATCTACACCACAAAATGTAAGAGCTTTCTGTTTCAGAGAACAGTAATTTAAATTTATGCACAATCTTGTGCTTCCCTGTCTGAATTAGAATAGACTTGTGTGAAAACTCAAAAGGTGTGACAAGAATGAAATAATAGGATGATAGCCCATAGATGACTCCATTTTAAAGCAATCATAGGAGAATGGGCTAAATTAACCATGAAGAAAAGAATCAGCTCTTAACAAATGAAGCTCTAGCTGGATAAAAGGAGTCTGTGCTTGGTATCATTTCAATAAATCACATTAATTATTTTACATAAAAATATGATTATTGTATTTATGGACAATTCATCACCCCATAGCAAGAACATCTGCATTCCTTACAATGGTACACTTGATGGAATTGCATTCAGATTTCTTTTATATATATTTTTTCAATTCCTTTCCATAATAGTAATTACTAAGAGTGTTATTATGCTCTTGGGTTATAGAACAAGGCATAGAAATCCCAGACGGCTGCAAAATTAGAGGCTGTTTTCCTTTTATGCTTATTAGACTGTGTGATCTAAAGGGTGATTTAAACTAAAATACTCCCATCGTGAATAGTGTTTACAGTATGAAATGCAAGTTTTTCCCAAATGAATTACACTATACTAATTACAAATGTGTGTGTTTAGTTTATTTGTTTTGTTTCTTTCCACTCACATTACTTCTCCTGAGTGGCATAGAATCTTCTTTTACCAATCTTCTTTTACCAAAGGAAAAAAACATGATCCTAGTAGAAAATGAATTATTGTGATGCTACAGGCATCATGTTTATGCTGATCAAACTCTGGCATGACATCTGGGAAAGAAGGTGGTGTTTGGGGAGTGGGGAAGGAGCTAACCTTAACTGAAATTCAGAGACAATCCCTCCTTCAACAAGGAGGTGGCAGAAGTTAACGAAATGGTTAGCTCTTTGGATAAATCTAACCAAAGTTGCTATATACAAGAGCTACTTCTACAAAGCAAAACAATCTACACCTGACTTACATTCAGTGTCTGTGGCACATGGAGTCCTTTTACACACTAACCGATTATATAGCGCTATCATTCTACTTGAACTGCGATAATAATATCCTGTGGAATTGTAGAATTTGTAGTTTAGTGGAGGGTATTTAAAATTCTCAGCCAGAGAGACCCCCATGCCTCACCAAACTGTAAACTCTAGGATTCTATAGGGTGAAGCCAGGGAAATTAAAATGGAATCATGATGCTATCAATGAGTAGTGGGAAAAGGCCCCATAGTCTCCAGCCATGCTCCTGACATGAAACTATTCATCTCTGTCCAAAAGAATCTTTCATCTACATGCCCCAGCCATGTGATTTGGGGTGTTTTTTTTTAACCCTCTTATCTCATTGGTCGCATGAGTGAGCCCACTCTCAGGTAAAGCACCACCATGCAAGCAGCCCCTCCACAGAGCTCCTGCAGGCATGGAAGTGATGGGGATAGAGGGCAGTCCTTGTAAACAATGGTGTGCTGCCACACTGGGTACTGGTTGGTGCATGCAGTTGCCATTCTGACCAGTCCATGGCCATTTCTGCAGTGCAATGCTCTTGGACTGGGACCAGAAATACAGGACTGTAGTCACTGTACATTTGTAACAGCATTATGCAGTTGTCAGCTCAGCTGAGCTAACTGTACTGTCGGAAGAATGAGATGTACATCATGTTCTAGTAAGAAGGTGTTAATGGAGGTCCAAGCAACCTAGTTGTAGGTAATTAGGGCTGATTGAATGAATAGTCAAAGATTGTCTTCCATGTTTGACTGAGTCATCAATGGGGGAGTACATGAGTGCATTTAAGAAAGAGATCTGAGAAGTGCCATCCATCCAGTTACTGAAACAGTGGATAGGAAATTAGACATGGGAAGTTTCCCTCACAAAAATGATGGGTGCAAAGAGCCTTGGGGTCATAGATTATTTTCACATGATGGATCGTTTTAGAGACAGGAATGTTGCTGTGCTAAAACATTGTTTGTGATGGTGGAATTGAATACAAGTTGCTTCCAAACTAGTGGTGGTGTCAGTTTAGCTTGTTATCAAAGCCTCTTGTGATTGAAAGCTCTCATTTTCTGACAACAAGGGAAAAGATTTGAGAAAGGCATGGGTAGTTTTTTATATAGATGGGCTGGATAATCTACTGATTGAACCTTCAGAATTTTTCAGGTGGTTTTCAAGCCTCATGATATGATGGGCTGCTACAGCCCAACCATTCCAAACAAGTGGGAGCTTAATGACTTGAAAGGAAGCTTGATTATGGGCCATGCTCAAATGTTGATTACATGCAGGGTGTCCAGCCTTTTCCTAGCCATTTTACAGAGGGAATTACCCCAGAGTTGCTAATGCAGCTCACCATAAAGGATTATTCCCAAGATTCTAGCAAAATGTTTCAGTGCTAATTTTACATAATTTTACATGAGCCACTTTATTCACTATTAGCCAAGGCAAGGCAAAAACTATTGGGAAATATATAGTTTTATTAAAAATATATAGACTATCCCTTAAGCTTGGGTGACAATGAACAACCCAATTGTTCACAAAGGAGGAAGTAGAATGGATGAGAACAGTTTTGTATCCCAATAGTATTCACATAGAATCACAGAGTTGAAAGTGGCCCCATGGATCCAACCCTCTGCTCAGTGTAAGATCTCCAGCTAAAGCATCCCCAGCAGGTAGCTGTCCAGCCTTTTTTGTTTGTTTGTTTTTGTTTTTTTAAGGCATCCAGAAAAACAGATCTAATCACTGCATTGCCAACAAGTTGCTTGCAGACAGATTCCTCTCTAATATTCTGGAGTGCACCAGAGAATTCCAAAAGAAAATCAGGATTTGCTTTATAGACTATAGCAAAGCTTTTGACT
Organism: Urosaurus nigricauda; assembly: GCA_034509955.1. NCBI lineage: Eukaryota > Metazoa > Chordata > Lepidosauria > Squamata > Phrynosomatidae > Urosaurus > Urosaurus nigricauda. Next base: position 249,280,607 of record JAOEGL010000003.1, read on the forward strand.
GCATGGAACATGAAAGGCTATGGAACACCCTTAAACAGATTAAACATCTTTCAATCCTGATGAGGAATCTATACTCAGAACAAAAGGCTATTGTCAGAAAAGAACATAGAGAAACAGAATGGTTCCCAATTGAAAAAGGGGTCAGACAATGCTGTGTCTTATCACCCTACTTGCTTAACTTATAAGCAGAACATATTGTAAGGAATGTTTGGACACAGAAGGAGGAGTGAAAATAGGAGGAAGGAATATCAACAATCTAAGATACCCCAGCGACACCATATGGTAGTACTAGCAGAAAACCTCTCAGACCTGGAACAACTACTAAGGAGGATGAATGGAGAATGTGCAAAGGGAGGCATACTATTGAACATAAAGAAAACAAAAATAATGACAATGGAGAATCTAGACAAATTTAACTTAGACAAAGAAGAAACAGAATTAGTGTTCTCACACCTGAGATGAAACACTGATAAAAGTGGGTACCAGTAGCATTACTGGTGTGTGTGTGTGTGTGTGTGTGTGTGCAGGGGGTATGGACCACACCAGGTGACACTCCATATGGGAGGTGACACCCAAGAAAGGGGGGGGGGTGACACCAGATTGGCTCCCCAGCTCCCATGGGCACTGTTTGGCTGCATAGATGCTTTTCCGGGTGCCCAGGCCCTGTGGAGGTCTTTTCCCGGCACCCAGGCCCCGTGGAGGGGCTTTTCCCAATGCCCAGGCCCCATGAGGCGCTTTCCCCAGCACCCAGGCCCCACAGCGGGGGGGGGGGGGCTTTTCCAAGTGGCCCTGTTAGGAAGTCTCTCACTTAAGGGAATTATGATTAGCTCAAATATGCAGAGGGGAGGTCCTAACAAAGCCTTGCGCCGGAATCGCAGTCCCAGTATTGTCTACCAGAGGTCCAGCAACAAACCCCAAGAAAGATGACACTAGTCCCAATGAGTCCAATGAAAATATTCAGTTTATTGGGGGGCATAAATACCACACACAGCAAAAGGGGGCACACACACACACTCACGTTCGATGCTAGTGAAAAGGGAGGGGTAAGATTCGGTGTTAGGTTTGACAGAGAGAGAGACCGCTGGAATACTACCTTAGAAGGCTTCTCCGGGAAGCCTGATAGATGTGGATGAGGATGATGGACACAACTGACAGGATAAGGGGAAATGGGTCGCGGAAGCTATGAACAGATGTCAAACTGGCGTGGACCAGCCTGCACTCTGAGGATAGCATCAACGGGGGATTCCAACTTGGGATCTTTTATAGGGCTGAGCACATCCTGGGACTAGATATCAAGGCTTGGACAAAGGTATTGGTTGCTTGCCTGGGGTTTGTTAAGCCGAGAGCAAGGTTTGGACACAATTTGGAGGGGCAGCCGGCTTAATGGCTGAGTCGTTAAGTCAATCATTGGCTCATCAGATATGATGCCAAGGCTTTTGTCTTACTTTGGAGGGCAGTAGCAAATCTGGTCTGGTGACTCCCAAACTTCCTATGGGGAGTTGCTTACTAGGGACTCTGTCCCACCAAGCAGGCTTGACTACGCGACCTCCTCACTTGGGGCTTATGGAGAGTCCTTGGATAGGTCAGTCAGGGGTCATAGTACAGTCCACATGTCCCCAAAATTTTATTAAAAGCATATATTGTAACAGCCCTATCCTAGAAACTCCACCAGAAGTCCCACCTCCATAGGTCCCGCCCCCGGTACCAGGCCCTGTACCAGTCATCCAGTGTGGGAACGCCACTGTTGGGGACTCACCCTCCATTACCTGTCAATTTACAGACTGTTCAATGACACTAGTTGCAGCCAATTGTCCAAGTCCCACACTTACAAAAAAAATAAATAAAAAAAAGTAAAAAAAAAAAAAGTAAATAAAAAAACAACCAGCAGTGCTCATACTGCACTGAGGGTGGGTGAGTGGGCCATGTCAAGATGAATTCACAGAGGACGTGTCAAGGGACTGTCAGTACTTATGAACCCTCTGCTTTGCCCACTCCCCACATGATAGTAGCTTGGTGCCAAGCACCAAGTATAATGCATTCAGGCTTCAATCCATGGAGGCCATCAAATCACCATTTTCCCTGCATAATCTTCAGCCACACTAGTTGGGGGAGCGCCTTATGAATGTGGGCCTGCATTATCTTTTGTAACAGCAGTCTCAAGTGTACTTTGAGTAGTGCAACATATTTGTTAACTGAAACTGTTGTCACATCAATGCAAGAGCATGGGTAGGCATCTTGTGTGCTTCCAGATTTTGTTGGACAGTAATTTTCATCAGCCCTTGATGGCACAGCCAAGGATGAGGAATGATGGGAATTACTGCCCATCAACATCTGGAAAGACTCAGGTTGACTACCCTTTTATTATCATTGACTACCCTTTTATTATCATTTGAGAAGCAATGACTTGCAAAAGCATATAACAAAATCCAATTTTAAAAATAAATAAATCAGGCTTGGGCAATGGTGATTTTGAATGGGAGTGAAGGATGCTCTCTGCTAAAAGTGTTCTCACACAAGCTGATTCTACTTTCTTGCCCAGTGGAATCTTGGACATTAATAAGCACACTAACCTTTCTTCTAGAATTAGAACCTAAATAATGTGTGTGGTGAATATCTTTATTGTGTCTGTTTTGCCCTTTTATGCAGCAAGCTGAAGATAACTCAGGAAGACCTTGATCTAATCAGAGTAATATCCTCTGGGTTATATAGGTTTCTTTTTTATTAGTAGTTATTTATATTTTAAAATAGGCTTTCAGACCAAACTGGAACCATGTAGTCAAATCAAATTTATGTGAGATCAGCATTAAAATGGACAGTTTCCCCAGTAATTTAGAGTTCCCAAGCTCCCCCCCCCCCACATGTTTATTTTTTATCCCAAATGTCTGTACCACTTAACCAAAAAGGCTTGTCATAAGGGTATTTTAAAGAGGGGGGCGGGAAATAAAGCTTAATGGCATGAGCATTCATAAATATAGCAGTTTAATTAGGGCAGGGGTGTAAAACCTTTGTTCCTTAAGATGTTATGAACTGGAACTCCCAACAATCCATTAGAACTGACTGCATTTGTGTGGGATTTTTAGGCCAGAACATTGAGAGCAGTGTTTCTCATACTATCTGATGTGAGGGACCAGCAGTCTCCAATCCACAATGCATCAGGATCTGTTATCATATTTATGACCATTGGTTACAATTGTTTCTTTCCTTCCTATAAATACTCCAGGGGGTCTGCTGCTGATGGGTCATAGACCACCATGGACCACCACTTTCAGTAGCACTGATCAAGAAGGCCAAGGCTCTCCCTAGATTATGGGATCTGTTTGCAATCACCTCTTAATACAAACAAATTACATTCAATATGTAGTTGTGAAAAAGCAAACTTTTATTGCTCACACTGCCTCATTTGCTTCCTTGAACATTCCAACAAAACTTGTTCTTTGACCTTTTACTTTCTTTATCTGAAGGGCTGTCAGGCGTTTCTCATTTGCTGTCTTCCATTTGTAAGGAAGAAACTGAAAGATGCTGGCTTGTTTTTATAACAAACTCTCAGTGTCTCCTTTGTGTCTCTAGCAATATAATCTCTTTGTTTGCTCTAAAAGAGGATTGGACTCTTTTTGTTCCATATCTTCATATTGTTTTGTCATAACCCAATTAGTCTGTTATTGTATTATGACTATTGTTTCCTAAGCTTTATGATTATTGTACTAACGTTGTTTTCTTTTTATTGAAAAAAATCATTTTAATGTTTAAAAGGGGGAGGGAGGCAAAAGAGGACAGACAGTTGATCTCATCTTGTCATGGAAGTATTGCCTGCATTCTGTATTTAAAGGCTGTTAATAGCTCCAGGTAATGCATTTGCAGAACACCTTGCTCTTGCATGAAATGATGTTTTAGTATGTTCTTTGGCTGTCTGAGACAAAGGGCAAGATGGCACCTCCCACATTCCATGTAGAAAAGTCAACCAGACAAGCTATTGAATCTTATTTCAACAATGGTGATGAGACAACACCTTTCACATCTCTTTATGCAAGTAGGACAGTAGAGGGCCCAGTCCATACCTGGGGGGCATGAAGCTGGTAGAAAACGAAGAGCAGGACTGGGGAAAGAGTGGCCACTCAAGGATGTTTTTGTGGCCCACAACACTCCTATTTACATTCTCTACATTGTGTGCATGTACTTTTCCCATTGTCTGTTGAACCAATGAATTTCAAAGGTGTTTGTTTTTTTAACAAGGAACACTCAGAGGGGGTTTGCCATAGCCTTCTTTGAAATATTGCCCATAGCACCTGGTATTCTTTGGCGATCTCTCATTGATGTATGAACCAAGACTGATCCTGCTTTCAAGGTATTTAACTGCATGCTCGTATAGCTAACACTCAACATAAGATGCAGTGCTACCACAACAACTTCATATTATTGTGTTATTTTTGTTGTGTGCTGTCAAGTTGTTTCCAACTTATAGTGACCCTAAGATGAACCTATCATGGAGTTTTCTTGGCAAGATTTTTTCAGAGAAAGTTTGCCATTGCCTTTCTCTAAGGCTGAGAGACTGTGACTTGCCCAAGGTCACCCAGTGGGGTTTCATGGTTGAGCTGGAAACTGAAGTCTGGTCTCCAGAGTTATACTTCAACACTCAAACTATTACACCAAGTTGGCTCCTATTATTGTACAACACACATTAAAGTACAACTAAAGAAACAGGAGCTAAAGACATTTTTAAGCACTACAGACTTGAATAAATGTGCTTTCAGAACTGTTTATTGTTCAGTGCCTGCAATAATGAGACCATGTGCAGGGAATTTCATAGCTATGGGGTTACCACAGAGAAAGTCTATTCACTTTCTGCCCTAGTACTTGCCATACTCAAAGCTCTTGCTGCTTGGTCAGAGAAAAATGTTTCCAAAGCAGATCTGACAGTCTGGACAATTACAGACAGGTGAAAGCTGTAATACAGGTATACAATTGCACAACCTTTGAATTCCAACCTTTCAGTGCATTATCAACTCAAAGTTTTTCTTTTCTATAAAAAAATATAATAGGTACTGTGACTGTACATGTTGAGCATGTTGGGCTAGCACCTCTCTCAAAATACCTGCTATTGCTTCTTCTCTATTTGCTTCTTTAATGAATATGTGCTTATATGTCATTCTGAACACAGAGTGTAAGGTGAATTGAAGCTACTGTCTGTGATAACATATCCGAAAGCTGTAGGTCTTGACTCAAGGCCTCTGGCATGTTATAGCCTGGAAATCAGTTCTGTTTTAACTTTATTCTGTAAGCCATCTGTTGTGTTCTGATACAGAGTTTCTAACAAATGTCTGCTTACTAGCTTTCTTTCTTTCTTTTTCTGGGTTGTATCCAAGTATTGATGATGATGCAGTTAAATTAGTTCTGGATTGTTTACTTTTTAAAAAAGAAAAAAAATAAGGTACTAATTTGTGAACTAAAGTCCAAAAAGCTGAACACAGTGTTTCAGATATGACATAGTTCAATGAAATGTATAGAAACCATAAGGGTTAGAGATCCATGGGATTCTCTTTAAATGATTCATGTCTATATACTGAATTTTCATGTTATTTTAGACAGTAATAATTATATATATTTTCATGTAATTTTGATATTACATGTCTATATACTGTACTTTCATATTTTAGACAGTAATAATTATATGTACTTGCATGTAATTTTGATATTAAATCAATTCATACCCATCACTGAGGATGCCCAATCCATAAGTTAATATGCAGGAATTGCTCAAATAGATTTTAGAGGAAGAAGAGAACCCAGATGAGTTGTCACATCTAGCATCACCTTGGTCCAAAGCACTACAGGAATACTCTAGTTTGAGACTACTTTACCTATCTTAGCTCAGTACTAGGGGATCCTGAAAATTGTAGTTTATTGTGGCACCAAAGCTCTCTGACAGAGAAGGCTAAATGTCTTTTAAAAAACTACAGTTCCCAGAATTCCCTAGCATTGAGCCAGGGCAATTAAAGTGGTCTCAAACTGGATTCTTTCTGCCGTGTGTTTTGGACAGTAGTCTCATGGTTGGCCCTACCCTTTTGCTAAATCCTCAGTAGATGAAAAAGATAAGGTACATCAATGGAAATGGTATCTGTAGCAGATACAGAAGAAAGAGGTAATCTCATCTCATTTGTAGATCTGGTCTCAATACCTACAAGCCCTCAGCAAAACTGGCAAACTTTAGCCCAGTCACCACATTCAGTTCTCAATGACTGTTTTTTCAGCATTCAGCCCATCCACCCTTACCTGTTTTTTTCCTTGCACAATAACAGCAATAATAATAATTAATGACCAGATGCTGGTAGGAGTGGTAGAAACATTTTCCAAAGCCAGGGCTCCTTTCATACAACACAGTTAGAGCACTATGATTCCACTTGAAGTGTCATGGCTGCATCCTGAGAAATCCTTGGATTTGTAGTTTAGGAAGGGATATTTAGACTTCTCAGCCAAAGAGCAATAGTGTCACACCAAACTACAATCCTAAGGATTCCACTGGATCTAGTCATGGCAGTTAAAGTGGAATCCTGGTATAGTGCAAAAGAGCACCAACACTGGAACTCCAGCCACTTCTGGATTTGTATCTTTTGTCTTTTCACAATCTCTGTAGTTCCCAAGGGCTGCTAGATGCACCAGTTTTGCCTCCAGACCTTCCAGTGTTGGCTATCTCAATACACAGCTTATTTTGAATGAATAGCCCTGAAATCAGTGCAACTTGCTTTACTGTGCTCGGATGATGCAATGTGCTTTTCTAGTTTTTATCATGGCATTGGAGAAGACAGTTTCCCAGAGGTATCATCTATTAGCCACTGTAGGAAAAGAATGCTGGCCTATACAGGGCTTTTTCCTTTCTTTATCCAATACAACTCTCCTTCATGCTGCTATGTTCCTTATCTCATAATGTTACATCATAGAAAATACTCAGGATAGGTAATGTTGCTGAAATTTGTGTTTCCTATCTTTGAAATATGCAATTCAGTGGCTTTATAAGGGAAAGATTGTGGCCCTGAATAAGGATAGATAGATAGATAGAGCAGTTTATATTCAATCCAGCCCACCAGAATACATCCATTCTGTTCCATCATTTAGCCTGTTCCTTCCCATTTCTGCACTGACATTTAATATTAAAAAAATGAAAATCTGCATGTTCAAACATAATTTACTCTCATGCATTCACTACTGTATTCTCTAATGTATGTATTTTATGTCATTTTCCCTTTTAAAAAATGTACACAATTTCTGAGCCAAGATCTGCAAATTATAGAAAACTGTGCAGTCAGAAGGAGAATTGTGCTCTGATCCAAATACCCAAGAAGTGTGAATTATACTGTTTTATTTAAAATTGTGAACCAAATGAAATGTCCTTCCATCCCTAGTCCTGGAAGTTATTTTCCAATTTGGATTTTAATTTGAGGCAGAGTCTGACCTGGGCCCTCTCTAAAAGCAATTATAACTAACAAAGATTGTGCTCCATTGTTAATATTTTAAGCTATCCCATTGGGAATAACAAGAAGTGAATGAAGAAATGTGTAGAAAACATTATAGTGGAAATTCTGGCTAAACCACAACCTTTTTGATTCTCAAGTCAGATGTGCATGAGAAAAATATGGAACATATCCATTTCTGTCACATGCAAACCCCAACTTGCTTACATTATATTTTAATGAGAAGTTTATAGTAAAGCCCCTAAAGACCTAGCAGAAGACATCTGGAGCCACTTAAATAAAAATAGTGCACACTTTGTCAAAATGACATGACTTTCCAAATAAAATATTGTAATTAAAAGGGAATGTTGCTATATGGAGTCACTTCTGCAATGTATACTAATGTTGGATCAGAATGACAGTACTTATATGGTAACTCTTATTTGTTTCAGTGGTTCTTCAACAGGGCAAGGCTTCTTCCCATGCAGTCCTGGGCTGCTAATGCTGCTGGTGGTGCTTTTTCCTCTTCGTAATTTTTTTTTTTTTTTTTTTTGCAATGAAATCCTATTCTCTCCAAAACCCAGAGTCCACTCAACACTATGATCATTGGCAGCACTGACAAAAGGATATTGGAAGTTGTACTTAAAAAGTAACTTTCCCAAGCTTTGCTGTGTTCACTGGAAATCTATGAAAGGATTGAGACTGAGAAGAAGAATCTTACATGGCAACATTGCAGAGAACCAAAAATGTGTCAGAAGCCATGTGGAGGAGCAAACATAACTTTGGATCCTATGCAATCTAAGGTTCCCATTACCTGGCCCTAACATGCCCAGATCCTTCCTCTTTTTGTTTCTACTAGTACTGGAGCTCCAACACTTTAAAAGGCTTTAAAAATTTCTACAGAACATAAAGAGAGCATCAATGGTCAAACCCCATCTTCCTGCCAAGATTAAGGCTCCCTATCCAGCATTAGATGGAACCATCCAGACTATCCTATGGAACCTCTGATGTCTCCTAGAGACAATAGGATTGCAGCTATAGCATTATTTTTCATATGCTTTCTCATGAAAGCTTTTAAAGGGAAAAAATACATATTTTAAATTAATTAACCTTTGTTCATAGAATATTGTGTCAGAGGAGGGCGACCAAAATGGTGAATGGTCTGGAAACCATGCTCTATGAGGAGTGACTTAGGGAGCTGAGTATGTTTAGCCTGGAGAAGAAAAGGTTAAGAGGTGATATGATAATGTTGCTTACATATTTGAAGGGACCTCACATTGAGGATGGAGCAAGCTTGTTTTCTGAAGCTGCAGAGACTAGGACATGGAGCAATGGATGCAAACTAGAGGAAAAGAGATTCCACCTCAACATTAGAAGGAACATCCTGACAGTAAGGGCTGTTTGACAGTGGAAGATGCTGCCTCAGAGTGTAGTGGAGTCTCCTTCTTTGGAGGTCTCTAAACAGAGGTGTATTGTCACCTGTCAGGGGTGCTTGACGGGGGATTGGACTGGATAGCCCTTGAAGTCTCTTCTATGAGTCTATGAGTCTCTGACTAGATTCTGTGGTGAATGAGTAAAGTGGTTGGCTGCATATTTATTGTTAAACCACTTTAAAGTCTTCCCAAACTGTATGCATTAAGGAAGGATGAGGGAGATCTGAAAGTGAGTGGTGTCTTCAGTTCATGGCTATGGCACCTCTTGCAAAATTAATGTCTTAGTAAGGCAACTGCTTGTGCTATATCTCAAATCTATCCCCAGTCTAAGTATATTCTTGAGAAGGAAGCAGAGGTGGGTCATTACTGCAATTGCCCAAACCCACAGGGCAATCCTACCTCAGCTCACCTCCCTGATCCTCTCTGGGCTTTTCCCCTCTCGAATTTGGAATGTCCAACATTATCCCTTTTCATCTCCATATTCACAAGTTGTGACACAGCAGACAATGGAATAAAAAGCAAAACATGAGCACATGTGCTCAAAAAGGATTCATCCATGTCATGACATACAATATGATGCAAAAGGGAAACCCTCAGGGAAAGTGAAAACATTAACATGGGCAAAAATTCCTTCCTGGCCTGCAGAGTGAGACCAGCACAAGCCTTACTTATTACTGGGTTCATAATGCCCAGCCTATACAAGAAGGGACATTATGTGAGAGGCCATAGTGAGATTTGTGCCCAAGATTTCACAGGAAAATCTCACAATGACCAGGAATCCTGGCCATTTTGAAATCCTCTTCCTATGTTTTTCCCTAGCTGAGAGCTCCATTGCTGGCCAAACTAAGTGTAAATCACTCCTTTATGGCATCAGTGTGGGATAACAGCTCAGTCCTATGTAGATATTAATTTCATTTAACCCACTAGGGATATTCCACGTGTAAGTGAGCATAAGAGATCAATCTGCATGTCCTTCTGCAGTTCACTAGGTGAACTGACAGCACTCATAACATGTTGATGAATGGAGATGCCTTTCAGACATCAGGAAGTGAGGATGAGCCATGTGGATGGGGAGCACAGCCAGAACCTCAAAAGCATGTTTGGGAGTACTAGAGGACATGCTTTGCATGCAAAAGGTCTCAGACTCATTCTCTGCCATCTCCCAAGGTCCTTTCACACTATACAATTATAGCTCTATGATTTAACTTTAACCACTACGTTTATATCAAAGGTAATCCTGGAGTTTGTAGTCTGGTGAGGCACCAGACCTCTCTAACTAAGATTTCTAAATATTGTTCCCTAAACTACAAATCTCAGCATTCCATAGGATGTTGAAATGAGAGAGAAGAGGCATAGGACAATAACTATGTAGTTTAAAAGAACCCCTGGTAAGGCTGGGGAAGATTCTTGCTTGAAACTCTGGCGAGCAACTACTTTTCACTGTAGACAGCTCTGGGCTAGATGAACCAATGGCCTGACTTAATAGAAGAAAACTATAGTAGCTGACTGGATGGTTGTTCTGGCATGGATACAGCCTTCTGATGTCAGTGGAAGAAACACTCAAGAAGCAGGCATTAGCAAGCTGGTGGCCCAAGGTAATGTTGGGAAGGCCCTTCCATCTAGCTGCCCCAGGATGAGGGAGCTGGATGTTTTGGCTCAGAAGCTGCTACACTCACTGCCCCAGCCTCCTTATGTGGATAAGCAAACCAATAAACATATGAAGTCATTCCTACAGCAAAATTCAAAATGCAGACATTTCCCAGGGACTTGCACTTAGAGGTATCTGGGGAGAGAAACTGACATGTTCGCAATAGCTATGCATATAATTACATACATTTGTCTTCACCATAGGCCATACCAAAACAAATATATATTCATGAAAACAAATAATAATAATAATAATCTCAGTTCATGTGATTTACAAACATTGCAAATATTACTGTAGTATTTTTTAAAAGCCATAGGGGTTCAATAATGTAAGCTCTGCTCTATCTCTCAAGTCAGCATCACACCACATCACTATATTCAGTGATTTATGTTTGCCACCATTTTACTAATACCAAACCAAGTCATCAAAAGTTACACAGGATACTATGTTTGGACACTAATGCCTAAACTCAGTTGTTAGTCACATCTAGAGTAGAACCACAGAATAAATGAAATTACAGAAGCGTTCACTTACTAAGATTCTGCTTTCTAGTTGGGACTCATAGGCCCAATCTAAACAGGTATTTAGAGGCGCGATAAGGGCAGTGTGCACACCCTCCCTAACCCTAAAGCGTATGGGCACCACCGTTTTTAAATGGTGGCATCCATACTGTCACACCATGATGTTGTCATGGAGTGCAGAGCATTTAGAAACACTGTGCGCACCATGACACACTGGCACCGCAGGAGGGCACCAAGTGCACCCTTCCCACGGCGCAAAAAGGAGCTCCGAAACAGAGCTCTTTTTTTGCGCCAGGTCCTTTGCATGGCCTTTAGATGGCCGCACCAAGGACCCAGGGGAGAAAGGGGCTGCAGCAGAGGCCCTTTCTCCCCTCACCAGTGTCAAGGGAAGCGGGGTGCAGAGGGTGCCCAGTGTGCCTGCTGCACCCCACTTTGAGGCTGTGGAAAGCAGCAGTTTGCCACTTCCCCACAGCCTCCAGAAGTGGAGGGATGGAGCCTCGGTGGCTGCTGGTGCAGCACCCTTGGCCCCATCTTGCCACTTAAAGGAGCGAGTACAGACCACCCCTTCTGGGCGGTCTGGAAAGCCCCATAATTAGATCTACTGTATATACTCACGTATAAGTCTAGAAATTTAAGTTAAAAAATTGACCCAAAAAACCTGAGTCGACTTATCCACAGATCAGTGTAAGTACTGTATCTTAACTCTTATTTAAAAGAAGGAACCATCCCCTGGTGAAAAGCAAGAGTATAATCTGTCCTGGAAGCAGTGACCCCCTTTACTGTCTCATCCATCCAGTCTTAAGAATAAGCACAAAGTTATGGCTGATGGACCTTTGGAAGTTATTTGACATTGTTTTGCTTTGCTTCTTCCTTTAGATCATTTCCTATATGCCCCTAAATTTTACCCTCGACCCTAAATTTTACCCTCCATGGGTTATAGCAAAATCCATAATTTTGGCCCCAAAACTTGCTCTCGACTTATACATGAGCTCAACTTATAGTCGAGTATATACGGTATGCCTAAAGTAATTCATGGTTGGAATACTTCATGATACTTGCCCCTCATCCCTCCCACCCAGCAACCTTCTGCAATCTTGAAAAGTCTGTCAAGAGGTCCTGGGGACTGCTTGAACCAACTTTGTTTGAGAGACTGCTCTTGTAACTATCTAAAGAGATGTTTCAATGACTAGGATCTGGAGATGGAAGAATCATGAAGTCAATGAGCTTTCCATGAAAAAAGTCTTAGCATCCAAACCATTATATTGAAAATAATTTTGACAGTAATTTATCTATGTCAAAACAGTGGCAGCTTCTGACATCTTTACTGTCATCTCCTAATGAACACAGGAGCTTGGAAAAGTTCCTTTTTCAGACCACAACTCCCAGAGTTTTCCAGCCTGCATGGCCAACCAACAGGAATTCTGGAAGATGGCCAACCATGCTGAGATTCTGGGATCTGTAGTCCAAAAAGAATATTTTCCAAGCCCTGCATCTGCTACTAAATCCTTGCTTTTCTGTTAGCTGGGCCTGTTTTCTTCTGATCCCTAGAATATGAGGAAGAGAAATTTTCACTGAAATTTTCTGGGGGGAGAATAACAGGCCACCAAATAATGTATGAAACCTTTAATGACCCTGGGCCGTTAAGTGGTTTTTTGCAGAAAGGCTTTTAAGGGATGGTGTTGTACTTTTCTTATCTAATGTATATTAACTGCTTTACAACTATTTTATTAATTCAATACTATTTTAAACTGATTGGATCTTTGGGTGGTGGTTGTTTGTTTTTTTTACTGTTTTGAATGTTTAAAAACTTGATTCCATTTTATTTCATGTTATAAACTGCCTTCATCCAAGGAATCCTTAATATGTCTATAAATAAAGTAGAACTAACTAGCTAATTCATAATATTCCTTAATCTTGAGGCTTACAGCACACATCATATTAGAGTCTTACAAATGCATAAATTCCCTTATGCATGCAGATTATGGGTTGTTGTTGTTTGCTAATGTGTAATTTCCATGTGCAGTTGCAGGTTATAAAAGCAGAATTACCCACGTGGTACCACTGTTCACCTAATACATTATGTGTTGCTCATTATGTATCACTGATTGCATGGCTACACATGGATACACACTGCATATCAAGCAACAATGTGTATTTGTTTGTGCAATGCCACAGTTTTGTAACAAAATGTCATAGTAGAATCATAGAATCATAGAGTTGGAAGAGACCACAAGGGTCGTCCAATCCAACCCCCTGCCATGCAGGAACTCTCCAGCAAAGCATCCCCAACAGATGGCCATCCAGCCTCTGCTTAAAGACCTCCAAGGACGGAGACTCCACTACACCCTGAGGGAGTGTGTTCCACTGTCGAACAGCCCTTACTGTCAAGAAGTTCCTCCTAATGTTGAGGTGGAATCTCTTTTCCTGCAGCTTGCATCCATTGTTCCACATTCTAGTCTCTGCAGCAGCAGAAAACAAGCTTGCTCCCTCCTCAATGTGACATCCCTTCAAATATTTAAACAGGGCTATCATATCACCTCTTAACCTTCTCTTCTCCAGGCTAAACATCCCCAGTTCCCTAAGGCGGTCCTCATAGGGCATGGTTTCCAGATCCTTCACCATCTTAGTTGCCCTTCTTTGGACACGCTCCTGTCTCTCCACATCCTTCTTGAATTGTGGTGCCCTGAACTGAACACAGTATTCCAGGTGGGGCCTGACCAAAGCAGAATAGAGTGGCACTATTACTTCCCTTGATCTAGGCGCTATACTTCTATTGATGCAGTACATCAATATTATTCTATTGTTAGTACGACTGAGAGATAGCCCTGTGATCATAAAGTTACACTTGCTCTTGTTGTTGCTGTTGTTGTGTGCCTTTAAAATCGCTTCCCGCTCAACCCTAAGGTGAACCTATAATGGGGTTTTCTTGGCAAGCTTTGTTCAGAGGAAGTTTGTCATTGCCTTCCCCTTCCTCTAGCATGAGAGAGCATGACTTGCCCAAGTTAAGTTTTCATGCCTGAGCTGGGTATTGAATTCTGGTCTCCAGAGTTGTAGTCCAACGTTCAGACTCTACACCATGAAAGTCTTACATCTTGTCCCAAAATTCTATGTTCGTTTCACTGCCAGTATGGTGTTGTGTGTGGGTGAGACTTTCACTTAAAGAAATCCTTCATATATGAGTTTTTCTTTCCATTGCAGTGAATGGGAAAATCCTCATGAACATGAGAATATCATATGAATGCCAGACCTTCTGTGTCTTTGAGGAGCCATTGGAGTTGGACAACTATGGTCAAAATGCTGCATCAGACACTTAGTCATATTGGGGCGATACAGACCGCCCAAAAGGGGCAGTCTTTAGCCCCCCCAAGAAGTGGCAAGATGGGGCCAAGGCTGCCGCACCAGCAGCCTCAAAGGCCCCATCCTGCCGCTTCCAGAGGCTGCAGGGGAGTGGCAAACTGCCACTTCCCCGCGGCCTCAAAGTGGGGTGCTCCTTCTTTGCACTGAGGGAAGGGTGCACTTTGCGCCCTCCTGCAGCACAAAGTCGTCATGGCGCACGCATCGTTTCTAAATGCTTCTCCTGCCATGATGACATCATGGTGCACCTGTATGGACACCACCATTTTAAAATGGCAGCGCCCATATGCTTTAGAGTTCAGGAGGGTGTAAACACTGCACCCTCCCGAACCCTAAAGGCACCCTTTCCAGCCCTTATTGCACCTTTTAAGGCACGTGTAGATCAGGCCATTGTTTTCTGCACGGGAGATGCTGTTTTTTTAAAAGAAAATGTGTGATGCATTAGCTACTTAGTTTTTTAAAAAATCAATGATAAAATAATACTTTCAAATTCAAAATAGTATATGTTCCCCTATTTTATTGTGCATCTGTTTGGGTGTCTCTAAATCGTTAAAACCATGCAGTTTTTAAAAGCTAAAACATGTTTGCTTCACTAAGAACTGCAGACGCTGGAATATTCCCTTTGGGAATTTCATATTCTTAGAGAAGCAATGTCTGTGAGCAATAACTTTCAAGCATGTTAGAAATATGAGATAGAAACCAAGTATTGCTTGCTGAGCACATGCAGATGGCATCCACCATAAAAAAAAATATCATTGCAAGCCACATTTGTTACTGCACAAAGTTACAACATACGTAGAAGCGCGACTGGAAGGGATGATCATGTTTCGTAACATGAATCTGTGAAAAAGTTGCTAAAGAAAAATTATATCTGTACAAATAGTTGTACAAAAAAAGAGAGAAATACTGGGTTTCCTTGGGATTAGTTTTACACAAACATCCACAAAGACTACAGAGTATTCCAGTCTGCACTGGGTCAGCCAAAGTGCAGTATGGCTCTAAGTGCATTGCACTTCATTTAGTCCAAATTTAGGACTGGGTTATCAATTATGCTAAATAAATGGTAACAGAAATTCAGCTCTCCTGAGGCCACTCCTGCAATTTATTTTGTCTAACTTTTCACAGGCAGACAATATGTCCTTATTTCCCTTCCACAAATTTGTTTCAGCATCTCTTACAGTTTGCAACATTTTTTCGCATCAAAGAAAAAATTCACAGTTCTCATCTGAACTCAGGCTACTCTTAGGGCTATACTACCTAGTATGTTAAATAAGTAACATGCAATTTAAGAACCACTTTCTTTTCAACATTCAAATACCCAGATCCTGACTAAAAACATAACAAATGGATGGAGAAGTTTAAAATTCAAATTTGGAATTTATCCCTCACCCAGTTTTGATTTCAATATTACCCCCTTCCCAGTACCGGGGCTAAAACGTGGGAGAAGAGACACTTTTATTGGTGCCGAGCAAATAAATTCCCTATAGACCTTTGGATTTCCTGAAGTGCTAAACACATTTGTTTTAATTAAGCTATATTTCCTTCCCTAAGCCAAATGTCAGCCTAGATCTAAATTAAAGACTCATTTCAATGTCATGAGTGTGCTTCCCTTCACTGAAATATTGCATAATTAGCTTCAAAGTGAACAAGGCAACAGTTTCAGGTAAGTAATAGGAATTTTTTCCTTATCTCTCTCTTCTGTTATCAATATTTATTTTAGCTGTTCTTTCCTTGCTTTTGTTTCAGCTCACAACTGTTTAATTGATTAACTAACTAACTAACTACCTAATTGATGTCACACTTTTTCTACCAATAAATGGTATGTTAGGATACCAGAGGTAATGTCAGATGAAAATGAAATATAATTGGAATCTCAAAAATGCAACTTTAAAACTGCAAAATGCAACTGGCAGAAGGAAAGTATGGAAGGACCAACCTAAACTCCCTCCACTGGGAGTTTCAGAGACTAGGAATAGCCATCAACAAAGCTATACCCCATGTGTTTTGTCTGTTCACACATTATGGACAGTGTTTACCAAAATGTCAAGCTTAATTTGAAGACATAATGTTGTGTTTATGGCAAACAGGGGTCATTCCCTTGGTATCTGTTTTGGCTCTTTAGAATACTTAAACTGTACTGAATGCTATATGTACATTTGTAAGTTGACAGCCAATCAATTGCTGATAGAAACACAGAAGAGTGCCCATAGCAATTTTTCTATTTACAATTCTGATTGTTCTTATTGGCAGCATATCTTTTGCAGAAGTTTTTCCCATTACCTGTTACCTGATCCTTTAGACTTGAGAGACAAAGCACTAAATCTGGGTACTTCTGTATCTAAAGCAAATGTTGTCTTCTCCAATTCCCTTGTTTGGTTCCATTTGCAAGTGAATTCTGTGCTACACCTTTGAGTAGGACTGGAATCTGTTGAAGTTGGCTACAACTTAAGGGAAGTCCATGCTATAATAAATAAAATGGTGTCTAAAGTGTCACAGGACTTTTTGTAGTTTTGACCAATCTACATCTTAAATCTGAACCTCCATATTGGCATACATATAGAAAAAAAAAAAACTAGGTTAAAATTTTCTTATACAGATGGAGACTTGTTTCACATGGCACTGTATGAATAATATGTGCAGTGCTGACCAGCAACAGTTTTTCAGAGTTTCATACATAATATCTCCAAACCTGCCTGGAGATATTAGGGACCAAAGTGATAACTTCAGATCATGAACCACTGCTATTTATTAATGTGCAGTTTATTTGCATAATTTCCATCTAATTATAAGATTGTATGTACAGCACTGTGTAAATTTACAGTGCTATATAAATAAAATTAATAATAATAATAATAATAATAATAATAATTTCTCAACTACTTATCATAAAATAGTATCTAAACAGCTAAATTCAAAATGATGTGTTACTTCTAATGAGTAAATTTGGTTAAAAGATGCTCTTGATAGTCCTACTTTCTGTACCTGTAATAGCTGTAACTCACTACTTTTCAGAATGGTTTTTCTGCCTTTTAATTTGTTGCTGAGTGTGTTCTGACTCAATCTGATCCATGGGAGGGAGAAGAGGAAGGGATACCCATGTGACAATGGGAGGGAGAAGAGGAGGCTATCCATATGATAATTATTTGCAGGGCATTTTGCAGCTAAGCAAACAACAGAAGAGACAGCAAAAAAGGAGAAAATATAGCATGCACTAGAAACACCGATAAGTTGGAATTTCCTTTAATTTTTATATCAGTTAACCTGACATATTCCCTCTCCATCCATTCTGCCCCAATGAAAGAGACCAGTGGCATCCCCACCCGTAATGTATCCCAGCATAGGTGGGGGCTGCCAGGGATGCGGTGATGGCCAAAAGGGCACACTCAGGCCTCTCCTTGACCACCGTGGCAGAGGAACTAAACTAGCGAATTTACATGAATTCGAATTGGCTCCATTCAAAATTGGGAGAAATTCCTCCCATGTGATAAACTCCTTTGTGTCATCATATGCTGACTTGTTTTTCAGAGGGCTGATTCCCTTCAACATACAGTAGAGCAACCTAAGGTGGCTTCATTTGATATTGTCTGCCTGTTCCAGTGCCTACATTTGTCTCCTGTACAGAGAGTTCCCTAAAAAAAAAACAAGAAAAAAAACCAACACCTAATTACACCTTTCCTTCATAGTGTTCGGGGGCCTCAACCTGGATGGGGGCAGTTCTCAGACTTCAAATGGAAAATAAAATATCATCATCTCCTTTATTGCTTTTTTTCCAGTCAGCTCATAGTCATTGTGAGGGTGGCCTTATTTTCATCAATACACCTTTCCTATATAACTTCCCAACACAAAATGGAGATGCTGTCATTACAACATGATTATTTTCCTTCCCCTGCCTACTATTTTGCCATCTGTGCCTGATGAAGAAGACTGTGAGTGTCAAAAACTAGTGTGATGTATTTTGTGCCTTTTAGTTAGCTAAATAAAGGTAGCACCACAGGATGGAATTGAAATCTCTGTTGAGAAAGTAAGAGGCTCTTTGCTCTCTGCTAAATCTTCCTTCATAAAAATGAAACACCAAATCACAAGAGACCAAAGGGCGGGAGAGGGTCTCTTTTTCGCTTCCTCCTTTTTCTTTCCCACAAAGCAATGTGACTTCTTCGCTTGTGGTTTGTTCCCACTGTTTCACCACTGATGACTCTTTGCAAAGAATGCCAGAGTAGCATTTTAAAAAAAGCAAATTACCACCCCAGCCATCTGGCCTTTATTTCTGGATACTCCTTTGGAGAAGGGAGTTCCTCTTTGGCAGTTTTCCCAGGTGGAGATCAAGTGGAGTTCGGGAGTTTTAAGGAATGAAGATAAAATGTGGTGTTTTGGAAAACTGTATCTTCATTTCAGTTTGCTTTTCTGCGTTTGTCTGCACAGTTATGGCTGGCATGGAGGTGAGTGGGTGGAGGAGAGTCAGATTCTTTCCACATTCCCTCTAGATTCTGTTTCTAGCTGACTATTTTAAAGTATTAAAATAATTCAGAATCACTATTGGATAGCTTTTGACTATGGAAAGAAAGCCACAATTCAGCTTCATGACTTAAAACCATCACAGAGACCAGAGGAGTTTATCATACGATGGAATTTGGGAGTATAATGCAATGGCAATCCGAACACAATCATGGGGTTTCACGTTATTGCGAATGAGTGTATCTCAAGCAATTTCAGGTATGGGAAGTCATTAAAGTATCTCACACAATTTCGGGCAATGGGGGGGGGGGTCATTTTTTGGAAATGGGAAGTCATTCTGAATGCATTCCAAATGCAATTTGAATTCATAATTTACATGAATTCGAATTGGCTCCATTTGAAATGGGAGAAATTCGTCCCATGTGATAAACTCCATAGAGTCATGAGGGTGAAAACTCTGGTAAAGGATCACTAACATGAGTCAATCCCAACTCTCCAGAAAGAAGAGCATGATCTATATATTAAGGGTATGTACAGATTCCCCTTGCAACTATATCAGCTGTTTCTGGCATATCCCAGGAAGAACAACCTGTATGAATGCACCTGTATCACTGCAAATGATCTGGAAACTTAACAATACCCAGATATTAAGTCCTAGCCATTTGGTGATGATACCAAAGTTTCTAATTAATAATTTACACAGTTCATACTATTTGGAGGTATTACCAATATAACACCATTTCTCTGCTGTAATTTCAGGCCTATTTTTGAACTGAGCTGAGGTGCTCTATGCCCATTTTCTGATAGTCCCATATATTTCACTGTGTTAGTTCATATGTCATTTCACCCCTAAATCCATTTTATATTTGTTCTTCTTTAAGCAACATTTTTTTCTTTTTAAAAAAGCATGAAAAATCACAGTGAAATATTATCTTTTCTTAAAACAAGTGTTTTTATGCATTTTTTCTTTCAGAACAGATATTTTAAAATACATTTGAGAATTAAAAAGCGGGGTGGAACATCAGTGCAAAACCAGTGAAAAACTAAGACCAATTCGTTCTGGAATTAGCAAAGATCAGATTCCTCACTCCTCTGGCAAAGTACAAGACTGAGCCTTTTCCTGTACCTTGTGCAGAAGCCAACCTAGACTTGCAGTCAATTTTTTCATCTACACACTGGCTGTGGGTAATGTGCACTTCTAGAGGCAAGAGACTGATATAAGAAGTGTGGAGCCAGCACAGCCTAGTGGTTTGAGTGTTGGACGATGACTCTGGAAACCAGGGTTTGATACTCAGCTCAGCCACGAAACCCACTGGGTGACCCTGGGTAAGTCACATGCTCTCTGCCTCAGGAGGAGGCATTGACAAACTTTCTCTGAACAAATCTTGCCATGAAAACCCCATGATAAGTTCACCTTCAGGGTTCCATAAGTCTGAAACAACTTGAATGCACACAACAACAGCAAGGCAGACCACCTGTGCCAGTGAGGACTTTCCTCTGGTGCTTTTTGCCACCTCCTACACTCAGTTGCCCTAGGCTTGTCCTCAAACAGCCCTAATACATACTACTGATGGTTGACCACAGATGGGGTGGGAATATAGCAATAGCAAGCACATTTCTATACTGCTTATCAGTGTGCTGAAGCACTCCCTGAGCATTTTACAATGTGTAAGTGATTGCCCCCAACAAGCTGGTTACTCATTTTGGTGACCCCTGAGCACCTGGCTGGGACTGAACTCACAATCTTGTGGTTTGTGAGTGAGTGGCTGTAGTACAGGCATTTAACCACTGTGCCACCAGAGCTCTTACAGTATTTGGTCCATGGGCCTCAGGCCACTTTTGAGACCTCTGTGGATATCCCCCTTTTGCCCACAAGTGCCCCTTCCTTAACCACAAATGTACTCTAGGAGGTGGTGGGGCACTTCAGACATGTTTTGAAAACCCTTTAGACCCCCCCCCCCCAAAAAAAAAGCCTCCTTTCCAATAGGAAGTAACCAGAAAATGTTTTGTTGGGAAGGCAGAATGGCTATCTGAGAAATAACATTTCCAGAAGGGGGCAAAAACATTGTGAATATGCCCCCCCCCCCCATTTACCTCTAGGCAGCTTGTGGCCTTTTGGTTTTTAAAATAAATTTTTGCAGGGGGTGCAGCAGGGATGCAACATTTCAAGTTTCCCCTTAAGACCAATGTAGTCCTCTTACCTCCAACATTTGCCCACCCCTGGTTTATAGGTTATAGTGATTCCCTTTTCAGTAGAAACTGAATAAAGGTGAAATTGCCAAGGAACACACTTTCCCCCCTTACAGAACTGAAGAAAAAAGCCAAGTATCAACATCTGAAAAAGTAAACAGCATTTGCATACTGAGGGCTTTGTTTTGTTCAGGATCCTTGTTAGTTCTGCCTTTTTCTCTTCAAATTCTGTCTTCACTGGGAGACTTGCTTTAAAAAGCAAGAGATTTATTTACATAAGTTCTGTATTAACAAACACCCACAGTGTCCCTAAGCCTACATGCAGCTGCTATCCCATGTTGTCACTGGCTGCTTCTTGAAGAGAATGAGGAATAGCAGATGCTCAGCTAGGAGTATGTGAAAGGGGATGCTGGCTACATTAACTCATTGGAAGGAAATGGCAGCTTCCTAAAAGGGCACAGCACACTACATTTTTCCAACTTCTTATTCTAAAACTGTCCTGTTGACATCAGTAACATCTATAGAAATGCATTTGGGATGGCTCACTCAAGGAAAAGGTCATGTGCTATATGACCCAATAAACTGATGGTGGCAAGAAGAAGTCCCAGCTGGACTGGAGATAGGACTGACATTGAGCACTAGGGAAAATCCTATAAAAGAACTGAAACAGCTGTGCAGACAGTCCCGAAAAGGCAACTTCCAACTGCCTGTTTTACAGCCAATTCAGGGCCATGTTAACTGCATGCCATCACCTCGATCTGGCATTTGCAGGGTGCAAAATGGAGCCACAAAACCTGGCTTCTTTTTGTGCCCTGCAAAGGGTGTGATAGCCATGGTTGCACAGCTTTACAGTGCTCCTTTGGCACTGTGTCATGGGGACGCAGCACCAGAGGAGCATCATGACAAAGCATGTCATGTGGAGTGGCACATGGCATCACCCAACCTGGGGGCAGAGTCTGGGTGTGAGTCTTGTGGCCACTACACCCCGACTCTGCCCCCAAATCAGCCTTTAAGGCCAGTCTGCACAGGGCCAAAGAGGATTTAGGAAACATAGGCACATAAGGATCAATCCTATGATTAGTAAGACTCTCTCTTATCTCTTCTATTGTTGTCATATGCCTTCAAGTCATTTATGAATTATGGTGACACTAAGGCAAGCCTGTCAAAGAGACCTGGTGGCACAGTGGTTAAATGCCTGTACTGCAGCCACCCACTCAAAACCATAAGGTTGTGAGTTCAAGACCAGCAAAAGGGTTCAAGCTCGACTCAGGCTTGTATCCTTCCGAGGTTGCTAAAATGAGTACCCAGATTGTTGGGAGCAAGTAGCTTACAGTTGTAAACCACTTAGACACTCCATAGGTGGTATGAAGTGGTATATAAATGAAGCTGTTTGTTTTGGTTTTTTGGTTTTTGTCATAGGGTTTTCTTGGCAAGTTTCTTCAGAAGGGATTAGTCATCGCCATCCCCAAGGCTCAGAGTGTGTGACTTGCCCAACGTCCACCCAGTAGGTCTCTATGGCCAAGCTGGGATTCAAATACTGTTCTCCCAGATTCATAGTCCAACACTCAAACAACTACACAGAACTGGCTTCTCTCATCTCTTAGGGAGATGAAAATCTCAATCTCAAAGTCTAAGGAGTTTATCACATTGCTAAAAAAAAAAAAATGCAACTTACTGCTGCTGAATTGAATTCTAATTTGGGATGTATCCAGATGTTATCTCAGGCATTTTGCCACTGACACTGATGGCTGAGTGCAGCCCAGGTAACTTCCAGCTAGAATCCGAGCCCAGCCAGCCTCTTTCCAAAGCTGGGAAGATCAGTCTTTGCAAATCAGCTGTCTGAGCTCGGATTCTAGCTGGAAGTTACTCGGGCTGCACTCAGCCAGCAGTGTCAGTGGCAAAATGCCAGATGTGATAAGCATCTGGATACATCCCGAATTAAAATTCAATTCCGCAGTGGTAAGGTTTTTTGTTTGTTTGTTTGTTTAGCATTGTGATAAATCCTAAATTTCACTGTGTTACTTCAAACCTCAGCTACAGTTCTTTCTCAGATCCTCTTCTCCTGTTAAAATAGTGCTGTTTTCAAAGCACTGTTGGGACTGTTCTCTTCCCTATCACATATTTGTAATCTTTATTTTATTTTTTAAAAAGAAAATTAATTTTAAAAAAACCTGGGGCCTCTCCTTTCACTTACCACTTTGCCTCACCCCACTCACATGATACTGTCAGCATTTTTTAAAGGGATGGAGGTGAACACCAGAGCCCATTTCTGCCAAAAGGTAGATATTTGGGGAGCAGTGGTGTCAACCACTCCCACCCCCACCCGAGGTGCCACCAGGTGCAGATTTCAACCTCATCATGATGCTGCTGAGCTGCCACTCTTGCAACAACTTGAAACAGCTGAGGTTGGGGGAATGATATATTATTCTGAAGAAAATAATTATGACAAAAAAGGTACAGTGTTACTAACAAGGGATATAACATTTCCTACATTATAATGTCTTCTGACAAATAACATTTTAGTGGCAGTAATTCATGGTGTAGATTTTGCCCTTAAATCAAACTGGCATTGGGTGGAGATTTGACTGAATCTAAATAGATGTGTTCGTGATTCTCTGACTGTCAGGGAGTAAATGTCATAGCAAGTGATGTGTCATCTGACTGAAAAGAGAACAGATCAGTGAGACAAGTTAGGTATCACTCCTCAGGTAACTTCATGCCACTAAAAATTGTCTCTAAAAGACTTTATAATCTCCAGTGTGATTTAATACAAAGTTTAACACCTACAGATAGCTGAGGCAATCCATATCTTCACATACCTCTCAAGCAAATAAAAGAAGCAACAATATTCTTTGGAATAAGAACAAAGATGTTTTAGAATTTCTTGATACTGTGCAGGCTGATCTTATGCAGTGTCGGCTGGCTAGTGGCTGTCACATCAATGGAGTGATGAATTTATTCCAGATTGTAGCCCAAATGTCAAACAAACTTGCCAAAATGGTGAATATGGCCTAGGTTTAGCACTTTGGGAGGCTCCTTTGAAGATCAGATGAAAACCCAGAAAGGATTCATCACCCTGCCGACATGGGAACTACCAGCTACTATGGAACACAGGCATATTTATTCAAGACTTCCACTGATTTCAATGGACATATCACCATGGAAATTAATAGATAGCCAGTGCAAATTACTGGTTAGAGGAACAATGAGGAATATATAACCCTCAGTGTTTCTGAATTTTAGGTCCCACCATCCCAGTTATACCTGCAGGGTCACACATCTCCCATTCCCAGGTCAGAGACTAAAACTGGGAGATAAGGGTTCTTATTTAGCTGTTGAGCTTCCTGAATATCCCCAAACCTGTAACCTACCACCTCTCCATTGTCTTTGCTGGCTAAGGGTGCTGAGCTTTGAAGATCTCCAAGAGCATAGTACAATTTCTTATGCAGTGTTGGCTGCGGTGGTACAGTCTGGGAGCACAATCCTACATATGCCTCTTCATAAGAAAGCCTTATTTTGTTCAGTGTGACTTAGGGACTGAACAGACCACCCTTAAGGGGTGGCCTACAGCCACCTCTGCCTTTGCCAGATTAGGGCTGTGGTAACCATATACCACAGCCTCACTCTGGCCTTTCCATGGAGCAAAAAAGAGCCGCAAAAATCAGCTCCTTTTGCACCATGGAAAGGGTGCCATAGCTGCCGGCGCTGCAGCTTTTTGGTGCTCTTTTGGCACTGCATCATCTGGATGCAGCATATGAGGAGCACTGTGACACCACCTGTGGTGCACATGGCATCACGGCAGTATGGGGGCAGATTTGGGGCATGTGTTGTGTAGAAGCCATGCCCCCACTCCACCCCGACACCAACTTTTATCGCTGATCTGTCAAGGCTGTCACTTGCAGAGAAGCTGTATAAGATTGCAGCCTTAATCAAATGGGTGGTTGGGTGGGTGGAAGGATTGGGTTTTGCAGAAACTTTCCTGACACTTATTTTATGACTTACACTAGGGTAGTGTCCAAGTAGTTGATAACTTGTGTCTTGTGGGTGGCAGGGAGATGATTTGAATTTAAATATTGGAGAAGAAATAATATTTTTTAAATGTCTTAATTGTACTGTTTTTAATGCTGTGAAACCACTCTGACTCCCAGTCCTGGGAAAAGAGCAGAATACAAATAAATATAATAAATAAATAAATCCATTCTATAAACCAGGGAATGTGAATGTGTGGACCTCCAATGAGACTGATGGCCATCTGCCGGGGATGCTTTGATGGAGAGTTCCTGCATGGCAGGGGGTTGGACTGGATGGCCCTTGTGGTCTCTTCCAACTCTATGATTCTATGATTCTATGATTCTGGACTGCAAACTCCCATGATCCATCACCATTAGTTCTGTTGGCTAGGGCTAATGGGAGTTAAAATTTATATATTTCTATTTCTGCCGTAAGGCAACACAAACTTTTCACTTGAAATATAAGGTTATCCACAGGATTCACAGCAGGTGCAGGTACATGAAGAAATGTATTGTTCCAAAAAGTGTGGAGGAGGAAGGGAGATGATATATTGTTCCAAAAAGTGTGGAGGAGGAAGGGAGATGATCCATGGGTTAATAAAAATGCGAGAAATTCATGGCAACTTTATCAGAAAGAAAATGCTTATTTTATGGTATTTTTACAATTGTTTACAGCATAGTTTACCACCACACTCTCAGAATGTTTGGATCCTTTGCATCTCTGTGTGGCTGTTGAATTGAGTAAGCCACTGAAATACATATTGCATATCCAGCCCACAGGCAGTTCAGTATATTCAGGCCCTTGACTGACCCTGTCTTGTCTGGGGCAATGGAACTACAATGATCTGAAGAGCTGTGTTCTTCCATATGAATGTGCCTATACTGTGGTATAGTAGTTTGAGTGTTGGTTTTGGACTCTGGCAGCCCAGAGTTCAAATCCTTGTTCAGCCTTCAAAATCCACCAGATGAACTTGGTCAAATCACAGTCTTTCAGCCATAGAGGAAGGCAACAGCAAATGACCTTTGAATAAATCTTGGCCAAAACAAAAACAAACAAAAATTATATTTCTACAAAAACTGAGAGTCAGAGAAGGTGGTGTAGTGGTCTGAGCACTGGACAATGACTCTGGAGACCAGAGTCCACAGCCCTGTTCAGCCTTGGAAACTCAGTGACCTTGGCAAATCACACTCTCTCCGCCTCAGATGAAGGCAATGGAAAACTCACTCTGAACAAATCTTGCCAAGAAAACCCTGTGACAGGGTTACCACAAATGACTTGGAGGCACACAACAATAACAACAACAGAGAGAGATTGAGACTGGAGTGACAGGGACAACAGGAGTTGTAAGAGGGAATGGGCTAAGATGGGCAATGAATGAAAAAAAGTATGTTCATGTATCCTTGGATGTAAAATGTCCTTCTGTGTAATTGTATGTATACATATTATAAAGTGTGTGGGCCACTTGCACACCCCCTAACTATCAAAATTTGGCAGAGAAAGTCCCTGATTAATCCTCTGCTGCCCTTCATCTTCAGCTATTTTTTACATGACAGTTTCTCTCCCCATCCTGCTTCCCCTTTGGTCCTCAGCTGACTTCACTTGGTGCAAACTGAGTTCAAAGGGCAAAAGTACTTTGCACTCAATTAACTCAGCAGTGGATATAAGAGGGAAGTGGGGTAGTAAGCTTAGTAAGCTCTGGTAAAAGCAAACTGTTGCAGCATCTCTTAGCTTGTGTGTTCTTCCTGGTTAATAAATCTCATCTTGGCCATGCTCTCATGTTGCTTGGCCACACTTGTCTTTGTTTTCTGTGAAATGTTGGAGGGTGTGCAACTGGCCCAATTTTCTGTACTGGCACCCTCTGGGGCAAATTGCAAAAAAATGACCAAAAAGTGGTAAACCAAATGTAAAACAAGAAATGTCCAGAACTCCACAAAACAAAACACAAAAATCAGGTAGTTTAATGTCCTGGAGCAGTAATTTACCCCCTTTCCCCTCTCTAAAGTGCAGAAGTGAATGAATGTAGTCCACCACCCACTTTGGATTTGGCCATAACAATTTGGGCTTTGCCCACCAACACAATTTTGCAGTTCTTATAGCTTCCATGCAGGCAATGTTGCCTTTTGGCCAAAAATAACCTGCATGCTTTGCTTGAGCAACAAGATCTTCCTGAGCTTTAACTTTTAGTTTGTCCTTCAGTATCCTTTAGGCTCCTCTATTTTTAGTTTGAGCTAGAATTGTGTAGTGGTTTGAGCATTAGATTATGACTCTAGAAACCAGAGTTTGAATCCTAGTTCAGCCATGGGATCTGCTGGGTGGCCTTGGGCAAGTCACACCCTCTCAGCTTCAGAGGAAGGCAATAGCAAACCCCCTCTGAAGAAACTTGCCAAGAAAACTCAATGTTAGATTCACATTAGGGTCACCATAAGTAGGAAACAACTTCAAGGCATAGAACAACAACTTTAGTTAAGCCAACAAGAATGGCTTACTTTTGCATAGCTGTATGGTCTGGCTTTTCCTTCATGTCATCTGGAAGTAAGCAACTTCTTCACTACCTTAGGGTATAACAAAATGTAGAAGGCAACTCACCTACTCTCTAGGTTCCCTCTCTAGTGTTCATTAGACCTGACTGAATGAGGCCTGCAATTAGAAATAAGGAAGTGCTAACATTTCTGCATCCTTTGGGGCTAGTCAGTAACATTAATTTGTGGCACCAAATAATAACTTGGCCTATGTGGCCAATGTTGTAGCAACATGCGTGCAATTCAGACCATTCTCCTCCTTTCAGATATGTGACTTTGGGGTATGAATAAATATTATTTCAATATGCTCCTTCACTTATGGAACCTGCACTCTTGGTGTGCTGAATAATTAGCAATAGAACAAATCTCTCCCCATCTGGCCTTAGTGAAAACATCTGTTCAACAGCTGCTAAAAGTAAAATGCATTTTAGAGAGGAGGAAAAACTGTAATTTAAGGAAATTGCATGTACACAGTAATCAAAAAAATCATCTGGTGAATCAGCATAATTTAAGTTTTCATACTTTTGTATTTATTTATTTTTAAAAGATGAAAAATGTGAGCAGGTCACCTATCCTATAAATATATAAGCATAGCTGTTCTGTACAGCCCAGCTTTTAAACAAAATCTCAGCCACCCCCAGAATGCTTTGCTTCATGTAAACAAGGATATCCCAGGATAAAAGGTTGAAGAGAATGATCTCTGCATCTTTACTATAGAGAACAGTAGCTTCTCTGAAAAGGAAGAGGTTCACAGGCTTCTATGGACACACAAACACTTCTTAATCCAAGTTTGATTAAAAGGTGTGAAGGGATGTAGAAAATATAACACCCTTCCCTTCTGTACATTGTCTGAGGTGAAGGGCTGATCTCTATTATGTGTAGGATTAGGGCTGGCCATGAGACTCCAGTTCTCATAGGTTAACTCCAGGCAGGAGAGTGCAAATTTTGCAACATTGATGGACACAGCTTTAGGCAAGAGAAAAGGGCTGTGCACAAATCTCCAGTTCATCTAGTACAGCGGTTCCCAACCTTTGGTCCTCCAGAAGTTTTGGACTTCAGCTCCCACAGTTCCTAACTGTTGGCCAAGTTGGTTGGGACTAGAAAGGCAGTCCCCACATAATACAACTCAGCTGTTGGGAAATATGTGAGACAAACATGGATCTCTCATGCTGCAGGTTAGAGTGATGCAGGAAGAGACTGTATCCAATCTACAGAATTAAAGCAGTTTGACACCACTTTAACTGCCATGATTCTATTCTACAGAATCCTGTAATTTGTAGTGTGGTGAGGTATTCTGCCTGGTCTTTCAGAAAGCTCTGGTGCATCACTAAACAAAAAATCCCAGGATTCTGTAGGATAGAGTCGGACTCGTGGCAGTTAAAACAGGGTCAAACTTCTTTTTTCTGCAGTGTGGCAGCAGTCTTACTTTCTGTTTCTTTGCCAGGTACAGTGGTTTAGTTTGTCACTAGCAGTTAGTGCATCTGACTTATGCTACCAACTTATTTTCCTCAGTTAGTCTCAAAGGTGCTACACGATCTCTTTGCATAGGCTGCTAACTCTAATCTTACTTAGGGCTGAAGCAGACAAGCATTCAGGAGTCGCCTGTAGCCGCTCCCAGTCCAATCGCCCCGGGGCCTTGGCAAACACATGCCTCAGCCCCAAAGGCACATCCTGCCACTGTTCCAAAAAGAGCAGAAAAGATCAGCTCCTTCTTGGGCCAACTTTTGGACACCTTAGGTGGCCCCAGGGCAGCTTTGGGACACTCAAGGGTTGTGAGTTGTGTAAATGCCATGCCCCATGGAGCAGCCGGAAGCTACCTCTGGCTGTTTCGGGCCTTACTTTCCAACTCTCTCCCTTGCCTCACCTCATGCCCTTGCAACACACCATTTACTTGCTTCTTAAAGATCTCCACTCTCACCACTAATGGGCTTGACAGACGGGTGGCTTTAAGCCACCCATCTTTGCCTCTGGTTCGTGCCGCAGCAGCTGCACGCTGCAGCACAGACCCACTCCCTAAAAAGAAGCAGCTCTAGGCAATGCTCATGCTCCATGATGATGCCCCTTCCGTGGAGCACCATTTGGGTGCTCTGAAGCCTGTGCATCATCATGGCACACCCTGTATGGATGGGTGTACATCAAGATGGCAAACGGGCGGCGAAGATAAGGCTGGGCACATGTCGATGCCCAGCCCTATCTAGACCTACTTTTGGCCCTACTTAGGGCCTTATTCTATTATCTGTCCTAGTCATGCTTCACTTCAGTGCCCTCACAGTGAGCCCTCCTTTGCTTCTTTTTAAAATACAGTTGGCCTTCCTTATCCACGGATTTTTTTATCCATGGATTTGAGCATTCTCGGCTTGAAAATATTCCAAAAAAGTATAAATTCCAAATAGCAAACCTTGAGTTTCCATTTTATATATGGGACACCATTTTGTTGTGCCATTATATTTAATGGGTCCTGGAAGCAAACCCCAGTGGATAACAAAGGCCGACCGTAATGTATTTTATTGTTTTATAACATATATTAAATACATCAAAATACAAACACTACATTAAAATACTAATGCTAATGTTCCCTTGCTGCTTGAATGTAGTCACACTGCTTGTTTCCTTCATGCCCAAAATTTCTCTGTTGGATGGTTTTTTGCAGAATAAATTGACAGAATAGAGCCTCCAGATTTTGCTTCATATCTCAGCTTCTATAGCCTTTTGAAATTAAAGTTTGGGATCTGGGCCAAATGATAGTGCAAACTGGCACTGGGTCCAGGAAAAACCCAGCTATCCAGGTGATATGTCAAGTCTATTCATGAAACATTCATGAGTATTTGTGAGAGTAAATAAACCACTAGGTCCCAGTTTCCTTTGATAACTTTCCCAACTTTTTCAATAAAACATAGCATATTAAATATTAACCATCCATGACACTGATGAGGTGAATCAGAAAGAGAAAGATGTGTTTATGTGTAGTAATTTGTGAGACCTAAATTGTGTATGATTTAAAAAAGTCCTTTTCATCTTTGTTGAGTTCTTCTGAATTTGTCAGATTTATAAATGAATTCACATAAATAATCATTCATCCATTCATATATATATATATATATACACATACCAGTATTTGTAGCATAGATGATGAATATTTCCTCTGATAACTGACAATACAAACAGTACAAAAATCCATTAAGAGCTGAAACAAAATAATCAGGACCAGGTATAGGACTATTTGTTTCTTACTAAATTTGATTTAATTTGAAATTAAACTAGGACTCATCTACACCAGCCAGAATACTCCAAGCTGTTCTAGGAGTATCCTGGCATTACTACCATACTCATAGAAAAGCTGGGTACATATCTACATATGTATCCCACTGTGCCAGCCGATGCCACTGTGGGTAGTACAAGTTGTTCCCTCTGAGGTCAGAAATGAGACACCCAATACTGATCGCATGACTGGGTACATCATTGTGACTTCAGAGGTCAGCAATAGCAGCTCTGGGTGATACAGTGGGAAGTGTGTGTGCTCCGGATTTTCCAGCAAATCTTTTAAAAGTCTGATATAAATAGAGGAATAGAGTGGAATTGGTATGGAATTGGTCATCCCTCATGAAGACAGTCCACACTCAAATTGGGGATTTGGTCCTGCATCATGTAGACGGATCATGGTGAGGTTCAGGGGAAACCATTTTAATTGGCCAGTGTAGACATATCTCTAGACATGTGTATTTTCTACAATTAACCTTTTCTTCTCTCTCACAGTGGCATTTTCCTTAACTACCTTAAATACCAGTGGTAAATTCCTTAAACCTACATATCCTTAAAGATGTGTGCCTCAGCAATCAGGCTTGCAAATGAAGTCCTTATGTTTTCAAAGGTGAAAATCAATGAAAGAAAAGAAAAGCAGATAAACACAATCAGAAACCCCAGTTTTTAAAAAAAAAAAAATGGTGAAATGCAACAGCCAGCTCAAGGTGTATCTTTGTTAACTTGATTGACTGACTTATTTATTGAAATATGCATATATTTATATTTTAACTTAAGTTAGCATCACGTTCACTTTGATGCCATGCATATATTTCAGGATTATTTATTGATTTACAATATTTATATCCATCCCTATATCACAAGCTCTAGAGCAACATACAGGTAAATTTAAATAAACAGAGAACAATATTAAACATTAATAGAGCAAAGGAATAATTTAAACAGTCTAAAAGCAAATTAAACAATTTAGTGGTTAAAATAAATTAAACTGTTTAAAACTTTGTGCTTGTACAAAATTGGGCAAAATAATTAAACCCCAAAGGATTTGATAAATTAAAAAGCCTTGCTAGTCATAGGTTGCCTATCAGCCAGTACCTTACTGGTCTGATCAGATTTGTTGTGCAGTTCTCACAACTGTATTTTTGTCTATTACAGAAGAAGCCAAGAAAACTTATGTTCTGGTAGCATTTCTGCATTGTAGTATCAGTGTGTGGATAGAAAGAAAAATTAATTCATTTGAGATGTAGTGCTGGAAAAGAGTGCTGAGGATACCATGGACAGCCAAGAAATCAAACAAATGGGTCCTAAAGCAGATCAAACAAGAAATCTCTCTGGAAGCCAAGATGACTAGACTGGGGCTGTCATACTTTCGCCACTTCATGAGAAGACATGACTCATTGGAAAAAACAATAATGCTAGGAAAGGTGGAGAGAAGGAGAAAGAGAGGAAGGCCACATGCTAGATGGATGGACTCCATAAAGAGGTCACTGGTATGAATTTGCAGAACCTGAGCAGAGATGTGGGGGATAAGGAGTCTTAGAGATGTCTTATCTGCATGGTGGCCATGGGTTGAGATTGACTTGAAGATGGATGATAACAACAACAACAACAACAACAACAACAACAACAACTGAACCGAGGAACATTGGGGAAGACAGGAAATGGGGTTTGCATTTTTCTTTCCTAATGTGAGGGAGTATTGAATTGATGCTTTGAATGGATGCTTGATGCTTGAATGGAAAACATGTGACCTGATTCAATTAAAAAGTATTGTGTTTTTTGCTTAAGTAACTCATATATTAACAACGTTGTGTGCAGCCATGCTGGAGACATGACTATAGAGTGGTCTTTGACAATGTGGCTCTTCGGCTTGGTAATGGGGATGAGCACCGTCCCTTACAGTTGGACATGACTTGACAACCTTGTCAAAGGGGAAATATTTACCATTATTATTATTATTATTATGCTTTATTTATATAGTGCCTTTATTGTGTGTGTGTGTGTGTGTGTGTGTGTGTGTGTATGCTTTATTTATATAGTACCTTTAACTCACAGATTTAGTAACTAACATAAGCCTGACAAGAAGCAGAAAAGCATGTACAGGTTACATAAACCCATGAACTTTTTGCATGGGTGCCAACTTTGCTTTCTGATGGTTCCGTATACACAAACTTTGCTTCATGCACAAAATTATAAAAAAAAAAATTGCATAAAATTACAGTCTCCAAGATATCACATTATGTATGTATATGCAAACATAGATATTCCAAAATCCAAAACAACTCTGGTCCCAAGTATTTTGGTTAAGGGAGAGTCAACCTGCACTAGTTTCCGATAGACAAATAAGAGCAACTTCACAAGTTACTTTTTAAAGAGGTTTAGTCAGACCTGTTTCCAGGTTTGTGACAGCTTGGAATGTTAGGGGTGTATTTTATTTACCACAGCTGGCAGAATCCCCAAGCTAGCATGGCCAGAAAAGTAACCTTTCCAAGTTTGGTTTATCAGTTTTACAGATAGACACTCGCTGGCCTTTCCTCTGAGTCAAATTAGACCATGTTCCAAACACAGAAGGCAAGGTACATCAAAGGTTTTACTGTTTTGCCTTTCTTTTTTCATTTCCAGTTTGTTTATTGAGGAAAACAGAAAGAAATGCTAATGGGGAGACATGTTAGGACCAGGAGGTTCAAGATATTGCAGAGGGGGCCCTATTGGAATGTATTCACAGCAATACCAACATGTGATGCTGGTCTTGACTTTAATTGTTTTATTGAGTTATATATATATTTAAAACATATCATAAAGAATCTATGCCAGATGTTAAATGAGTCATTATTTGGGAAAGATCCCTTCTTTGTTGGAGCCTATAATTATAATTCTTTCAGCTGTGGTGGTTAATTATAATGTTCAAATCCAGTATTAATATTTATTATTTGGACAAATGGCCCCATGGGAAGACCAAATTACAACACATGTTTTCAGTAAGGATAAATATTGATTCAGTCTTTATTACTGTATAGATGGTGATGAGGATATCTGCTGCTGTAGGTAGTTTTTATTTATTCATTCATCTCATCTTTCTCCCAATAATAGAACTCAAGGAAGCTAACAACATATTTTAAAACAGAGCAGATTAAAAACTATACAAAACTTCCTTAAAAGTATAAATATAAATTATTTAAATAGCAATTTAAAAATTTACAAATTTTAAACATTAAATATTAAAACAATGAAATTAATTAAAAGACTATACATACCATAAAATAGCACAGCATATCATTAAAATCCCATCTCATTCAGGTTTCAAAAGCCTGTTGGCACAAGAATGTTTTCAGTTGCTGATGGAAGGACAGCAAGGAGGAAGCCACCCTGGCTTCCCTGAAGGGAGTTCCAAAATCTGGGAGCAGCCACTGGCACTCTGGCAGGGCCATCCTTTCTGTTGTCACCAAACAAGCCTGAGAAAGTGGTAGGACAGAGAGAAGGGCCTCTCCAAAATAACATCAGAGCACTTATACTTATGATAACCAGAGCTTTGTGACTGAACTTCCCCGTCTCCAAGATCCTAGGATGATATCAGAAATATTTTGTAAGATCCTATGGTGACATTGACCTGTAAATGGTAGAAAGGGGAGCAACAGAAGCATATAGATCAAAGAACAAGGAGAAAATAAGGAGGAATATTACAAAGATTCTTGACTATGTTCTGTGGCTTAATGCCACATATGTCACATCCATATAAATTAATAGATATGATACAAGAAAAAGCTCAGATTATATTTGCACAGTACTAAACCTATGAAGAACCAGTAGGGTGGAGTGGTTTGAACACTGGACTATGACTTTGGAGTTCAGGATTCAAATCTCCACTCAGTCATGGAAACCTGCTGGAAGGCAATGGCAAACCTATTCCGAACAAATTTTGCCAAGTAAATTCCATTTTACAGTTACCTTAGGTAAGTCAGAAATGACAACAACAATAACAACAACAACAACAACAACAACACAAACCTATCATGGAGTTTTATGGGCAAAGTTTGTTCTTCTGATGCTGAAAGAGTATGACTTGCCTAAGGTCACTCAGTCAGTTTCCATGGCTGAGCAGGGATTCAAACTATGGTTTCCAGAATGATAGTCCAACATACAAACCACTAAAATACTCCGGTTCTCAGGTTCATCTTAAGATTGCCATAAATCAGAAATGACTTAAAGATGCACAATATCAACATTAAGCCTACAGCCTTAAGAAAAGTGACAGAAAATCTGGATTTTAAATTCTAAAATCTTGTAGAACCCCTTGACATCTGGCTGACTGGGTCCTCAGTGCCATCAGGGTAGGTAAAGTAGTGCCATGCAGAACGATATATGATACTTCTACTTGATAAGCTTAATATTGGGATCAAAGCAGAGAAGATAATAACATTCAAAAAGAAAGATAAGGCAAGACAGTCACATTGAAGGGGAAATATGAAGAGCTGAGAGTTCAGTATTCAAGGGAGAGAGGAATCTAGATTTTTTTGGTAGGAAGATCCGGAACATTTCAAGTCTGCCGAGATGGCTATCCTTCTATAGTAATATAATGTTCAGGAAGTAATCTCTTGATCCAAGAACACAAAGAAGGAAAGAAAAGGTGAGTGAATGAGCAGATCATTAATGAATCAGGACTAGAGTCTAGCAGATGTTACAGATACGAGGGGGTATCCAAAAGTTTTAATGATCACCTTTAAAAAAAATTGACTGAAAGTTTGTTTTGATTTGTAGTTGTTAACTTATCTCTATGTAGTCACTATCTAGATTTATACATTTTTTCCCAGCGTATCTTGACCCTCTAAATACCTGATATTGTAGAAGTCTGCAGATTTCGCCTTACGAGGGGGTATCGTAAAGTAATAATTATCACCCAAAAATTATTATGGCATATTGATGAAATTTTGTCAGTGTCATCATTGCTCCCTAAGTGCATGTTGCTGGGAAAATCAGCTCATTGCATCCTTTATTTTTGTGACTGGCTGTGCCAGAAGTTACTAAAGTATAAAATCTTCATCAGGCACAATCTGCAGACTTCTACAATATTAGGTAATTGGAGGGTCAAGATATGCTGGGAAAAATGTATAAATCTAGATAGTGACCACATAGAGATAAGTTAACAACTACAAATAAAAAAAAACTTTCTGTCATTTTTTTTAAAAAGGTGATCATTAAAACTTTTGGATAACCCCTCATATTCCTTTCCAAACATAATTTTAAAAAATAAAATGGGACCAAAATTTCTTTCCTTTCTGCTGATAAATTTTTGGGACTTGGATAAACATTGGAACTGAAAACTGTGATGACAAAATGCACATGCATAATGACCCATTTTCCTCCACAAAAGCTAATGAAAATTAAATAAAGATCTAATGGTAGCCATTGTACCCCTGGTTCTTGAGAGTGTAACTCAATTAGCACATAAATTGACCCCTTACAGCTCAGAACCAGATGTCAGACCTGCATTTGGTGTGTAATGAAGAAACAGGACAAGACTATCTTGTCTTTCTCCACCACCTTTTAAATTCATCTGCTCCTACTGGAGCCAAATTTAAATGCTATGGAGATCCCCCCCTCTTTTCTCTCTTTCTATCTCTCTCATGTGTGTGTGTGTGTGTGTGTAATTTCTGTAGAATTTGAGTGTTTTGAAGTCTGGGCATTAATCTATGATGACAAAACAGTAACAATTTTCCATTGTTGATGGTTAGAAATAAGAACTTTCTATAATAGCACAAATGAAAAAAGCTAGACCATGAATAACTGCACCCTGTGGAATGGTATTTATTATTATTATTATTATTATTATTATTATTATTAATTGAATGGCTTTGTAAGGTTTCAGAGCCTTCTTCATTCTTGACAATAAGGCTTAGTAATTAGTACTGTATCTGGAAATATATTAAAGATTATTTTACATCAGTAGAGAATCACAGCTGTATCCAGCTTTGTGTTAATCATCATAAACAGTGCAAGGATTTAAACAATTGTTGGTAAAAAGAGAGAAAGACCACAATAACCAGCAGGTCTTTTTTTCTGGGGTGGATACTAAGGAACAATGTTAAGCAGTAGCAATTTATGACAGCAAGACATTTTTGTATAGTGTTCTGTGGAGCTTTCGGGCAATGTGGCCATGTTCTAGAAGAGTTCCCTTCTGACATTTCGCCAGCATCTGTGGCTGGCATCTTCAGAGAATGCCAGCCATGGATGCTGGCAAAACATCAGAAGGGAACTCTTCTAGAACATGGCCACATTGCCCGAAAGCTCCACAAAACACTATGGATGCCGGCCATGAAAGCCTTTGACTCCACATTTTTGTTTGGTTTTATCTGAGTTTAAAACTGGCCTTTGTAGTAGGTTGGGTGATCATGAGGAGGCTGAGAATAATCACGTCTTGGAAATTTTAGTTTTTGTAACTTGTAGAAGCCTTTTGCTGGTTGGAGGGTTTGCTGGAATTTATAGCCTCCAGAATGGAGCTTTTCTAAACTCTGGAAAGGGTCTCTATTAAATTGCCAGTTATTTCAAGGAAGAGGGCTCTGTCTAATTTAACTAGTGACCCCATAACAAATTGAAATACATCAGTCTGAATCTACTTTGAAGCCCACTGAGCACCAGTTTAGTCCATAGGTTTTTTTATTCACATAGTCAACAGCTCTCCATAGCCTGCCCTTGGCAGTACATGTCTAGCTATTTCTCCAGCAGTAAGCCCTATGGCACTTAGCATACTGAGTCGTAACTGCACATCAGGCATTAGAGCAGTGACAGCTAGCAGCTATTATATTCATGGGGTGGTGCATCAAAGCAACCAGGAAAGTCAGGTACTGAACAGTACTGCTATACACTTATGAACCAAGAATAGTACATGTTTACTGTGGTATGACTAGGGCATACAAAAATGATTATACAGTAACTGCAAAGTATAACAAGACACCAAAAGGGCAATCCAAATAATAAATGTCCATTAAAAAATCAATTCATGGTTTATAAAATCAGAATCCTGAAGGTAAAGGATATGAAATGTAGAATCCTGTAAATTATGAGGAACTTGAGGTTTGAAAATAATAGAATTGGAAAATCTTGACAGTGACTATGTAGAACATAAAACTGAATTTATGGCATCGAGGAACTGAAGAGATAGCTATTTCTGGAAGTCTTTACAATGGTTTCAAAAGATCTTCATCAGTCCATGCATTTCTGCTTCTTATAGAAAACCCATATTGAATCCTGGTGTTTATGAATATCTTCTCATTTAGCATAAGAATATGTATGCAGCCTTCTCCCAAAGTACATTTGTGAGTGGTGCATCTGCTCCAGGTTTGAGTTTAAGAAGTAACTAGCCAAGATTTCAAAGACAGTAAGGATGACTCAGTCATGTCTCTGTTGATGAACAATATAAAATGATGCATGTTTGTACATTTAGGCTAGCAGCTGTATAACAATAAATATTAGAATATATGTGTGGCTCATTTGTTGCAAAAAAAAATTATTATGCTAGAGATGATGGTCTTGGAAGATGGGTTCCATAATGTTAACAAGCACTGGATTTCTGCTTCATAGGAGTCTCTGAAAGAGTTTCATCATTAGACCAACCTCAAGCCAATATGTTAAGATTGCATCATCCAAGACAAACTGTGATTTTATTGACATCTTGATCAACTAGTTCTTTAGATAGTTCAGATTGGTTGACATCTGATTAAAAAGCCTAAGCAAGCCTAGCCAGAGTGCAATATATTGCATTGTTTAGGGGTATATCCCCATTATCCTGCTACAGTGCCTACATACAGATGCAAGTTTAGTGTTAACTGAAATATGCCAACAAATTTGGGAAACAAAGTGATGGCCAACAGACTACAGTCATGCATAGCATTAATGAATTATTTTTAGTGAAGTACAGCTCTTCTGGTGACAAACGTTACAATAAATCATGGCATAAACCAGTGAAGAGAATACATTAGATAGAATGGTTGTACATTTTGGGGTTAAACTAGATGATACACTTAGCATGTTGTGAGAGGAGGTGCTCCCTCAAGTGGTGAAAGATGCCTGTTGTCATTACTCCAGCAAGTTAAAACATTCTTGTGCCATCATGCTTTCAGAAACTGGGCTTTTAATAATGGACTATTCTGTTTTATGGTTTTCATATGTTAATGGAATTCATTATTTGTAACTTTAGAAATTATTTCATTGTCTTTTAATAAAATTTATCTTTGTTTTATTTATATTTGTACTTTTATAATCTATAGTGTTTCAAAATATGTTGTATGCCACCTTGAAGCCCATTATTGTGACAAATGCAGGATATAAAAGAATAAATGTTACTTTTGTTCTTGCTGTTGTTATGTTGCATGGGCTTGTCAATTGCACATCCTGTATTTGGAATCAGAATCATAGAGGTGGAAAACACCGCAAGGGCCATCCAGTCCAACCCCCTACCATGGAGGAACTCACAGTCAAAGCACTCCTGAGAAATGGCCATCCAGCCTCTGTTTAAAAACTTTGAAAGAAGTAGACTCCACCAGAATCTAGCAGCATAGTCCAAGTATCAAATAGTTCTTACCATTAGGAAGGTAAAGAAGGGGACTCTACCACTCTCTGAAGGAGTGTGTTCCACGATTGAACAGCTCTTACTGTCAGGAACTTCCTCTTAATGTTTAAGTGGAATCTCTTTTCTTGTAGCTTGCATCCATTGCTCTGTGTCCTATTCTCTGGAGCTGCAGAAAACAAGCTTGCTCCATCCTCAATATGACACCCCTTAAAATGTTTAAACAGGGCTATCATATCACCTCTACCCAGCTTCCTAAGTCACTCCTCATAGTGCATGGTTTCCAGAACCTTCACCATTTTGGTCACTCTCCTCTGGACATGCCCCAACTTGTCAATGTTCTTTTTGGATTATGGTGCCCAGAACTGGACACAATATTCCAGGTGACACCTGACCAAAGCAGAGTATTTGTTTTGTGACTGGTCATTGGAAGGCAAATTGGGCTTCATTTGTTTGTCTGATTCTTGAGTTACATATGCTTATAGAAATCCCACTATGGGAGGAAAAAAGAAAAGCATCCATTTTGATCCTTAGTGAACTCTTTTGAGGTACAAACCAGGCAAACTTAAAGACACCTACATTTCATATGCAGTGAGTGAATCAGTGAGTGAATTGCACCTTACGAAGGGGTATTGTAAAGTAATAATTATCACCCGGAAGTTATTATGGCATATTGATTAAATTTTGTCAGTGTCATCATTGGTCCCTAAGTGCACATTGCGGAGAAAATCAACTCATTGCGTCCTTTATTTTTGTGACTGGCTCTGCCAGAAGTGACTAAAGTGTAAAATTCTTGTCAGGTGCAATCTGCAGGCTTCTATAATATCAGGTATTTGGAGGGTCAAGATACGCTGGGAAAACTGTATAAATCTAGATAGTGAATACATAGAGATAAGTTAACAACTACAAATCAAAACAAACTTTCTGTCAAAATTTTTTAAAGGTGATCATCTGGATACCCTCCTCGTGTGTATATAGTCCTTCCTCATACTGATGTACCTACTTTTTTAATCCCTCTGTTGAGTAAACATATTATGTTCTATGCATACAATTATGTCTCCCATCCACAACAGGAACCAGAAAACATATCCTGGGAAGCCATGTTGGCGGCCATATAGCAAAGTACTCCAAAAGTTTGCAACATGCATTGGTTGGCCCAGTAAAGGTATCACTGTGAATTTTGGATGTTATTGTTCTTTACCAACAACATTTTTCTAGCCTTTGCTGGACCCATGGCTATTTTTGGCTAGAATAGACCAATGTAATATCAGACTAATCTTTTTTTCATTGCAGAGGATGGAAATCACTATCTCTCTCATGTAATAATCATCAAGCCTCTCAAAAGCCACTTGTCTCACACTGCCTCCATGGCCACTTAGTATCTGGTGAAGAATGGGAGGCAGAAAAACAACTGACAATGAGGATGGCATCCTTCAGGACCTTTCCACTGCACCTCCTCTCCACTGAACATGAAATGAGTGTAAAGGGACAGCTTCCATAGGAATAAGGTGGGAGGATGGGAGGTGGGGGATAGTTCCACCTGGGCAGAACTTTACGGTATGTCTTTTCATTATTCAAAGGCCCTGTATATTTGTTGCTGAACTGATAGATGCCAGGTTGTCACCCAGATACTGATGGTGTCCATGCTTGCTTAGTATTTAAACTACTCTGTCATTGGGTGATTGTAACTACAGTGGGCTCTTGGTACCCTCTGAGATTTAGTTCCAGGACCCTCTGTGGATACCAAAATCCATGGATGTTCACGCTCCATTAAATACAATGGATAGTAAAAAGATGTTGTTTATATAAAATAATAAATTCAAGGTGTGGGGCTCAGAATGCCTCCACTAATAATAGCAGTATATCGTTAATATTTTGGCTTGCAAGTGGGTGGATAACTTTAGGACCAAAATCACCTTTTTATACCAGTACTAGCTGATAGACTCCAGGCATGCATGAACTAAGAAAACTTTTATTTGGGAGATCTATAAAAGACCATACACACTAGAATAACTCAAAATGTGCGGTCAGGAAAAATGCTTGGGAAAACAGCAGGGAATATACAGCAGGAAGTGCGATCTTCTTTGATCTGTTGGTGAGGATCCATCCTTGCCTTCTGTTTTGGTTGATTGCCTCTTTTAGAAAACCCTTTTTATCATGTGTGTTTAAGCTGACTGTATGACTTGGGACTCCATGCTTCATTTGAATACTATCTTTTTGGTGTTTCAAAGGTCGTCGCAACCTCCAAAGCACATGGTGGCACCCAGAGTTGCAATATAAAAAATACAGAAGTATAAAAAATACATTGTAGAGATATCAGGATACTTACAAGATTTGTTCAGAAGGAGTTTGCCTTTGTTTTTCTTAGAGGCTGAGAGAGTGTGACTTGCCCAAGTCAGTTGCTATACCTGAACAGGGATTTGAATGCTGGCC
The DNA here is from genome assembly GCA_034509955.1 of Urosaurus nigricauda. Lineage (NCBI taxonomy): Eukaryota > Metazoa > Chordata > Lepidosauria > Squamata > Phrynosomatidae > Urosaurus > Urosaurus nigricauda. The sequence goes on from JAOEGL010000003.1 coordinate 249,322,428, forward strand.
TTCAGAGTCGTAGTCCAGTGCTCAGACCACTATATCATGCTGACACTCCATACCAACATTATTTACATAGGAGTTTATCAGACGAGAGAAATTGGAAGTATAATCTAAAGGCAATCTGAACGCAATCATGGGGTTTCACGTTATTGCGTATTAAAGCATCTCACGCAATTTTGGGCAATGGGCAGTCATTTTCGGGTAATGGGAAGTCATTCTGAACGCATTCCGAATGCAATTGGAATTCACGTAAATTCGCTAAACTAGCAAATTCACATGAATTCGAATTGGCTCCAATTGGCTCCATTCGAAATAAAGATAAATTCCTCCCGTCTGATAAACTCCATACAAATTTACCTTATCAGAAATAGATGCATACTGTGTTTCATTAGCATTTCATTTCTTTCTAAGAAAGTGAAGACGGGAAAATGCTGGCAGAAATGGGAAGGAAGAGTGCTTTGCTTCAGTAGGCACATGAGAGTATTGCATGGCTGAAAGCTTGAAGAAGATAGTCTAGAAGACACTCAAAAGAACTATACTTGGAGTGTACTCTTATAATTACTAACAGTCACACATAATTATCTCAGCAAGGCCACAATTACCATTGCCACACAGATGTTTATAATGTATCTAAAATGGCAAAAGGGTAAAAATAACACTAAGTATCTGAAATTCAACCACAGCAAGAAGTTAAAAAATGAAGCTATGACATCTCTTCATTTCTTTCAAGGAAAGAGAAAATATGGTATAGCTCATGTCTTTTAACATAGCTGAGATACAGAACAGATTTCTACATGTGTACATTAAAGCTGTGCAACTGATTTGGCTGAAACCCAAATTGGTTTGGAATTGGGTGAATTCCAACCAATTTGTAACAGCTCCGGGTTGGATTTAATTGGCCCAGTTCATGTCTAGAGTGGAGAAGCACTAAAGTGATTCAGACCAATCTGGAGATCCAGATGTCAAAAATAAGTGGGGGAAACCAAGTTAACATGTTTCTAACATGACCATGTAACAAAATGCTAAGCTGTTAATGTGAACAGTGCAGAGGGAGCTGGGCTTTGCTAATTAACAGCTATAACTTTTAATCTGGGGCAAGAATGTTGCCAGCGCTCTTCAATCATAATGTTAATGTGGAGGGATTGCAAAAAATCATTGAAGTCCTATAGTCAATTACCCTGCATCTGTTTGTTCATTTACTAGGTTAAACTGATAGTAGCAGATTACTGGAACTGAGTTGAAGGTTAAGGCAGTTGTTGATTGTCATCAGTTTGGTCTCTAGGTCCTTCTCTATGTATTTCTTAATGATTTGTCTTATTGAAGAGCCTAGGTCAATCCTCTGTTTACCTTTTTGTTAAATTGAGTAGTAATCCTATTAGTCTCTGTCTGCTTTACATAGTGAAATGTACCCTCCCCATTCTTTCATCCCAGTTATCTTTACTTCATGTTAAATGTCTGGGGGCTTTTTTCAGTGTGATTCACTTTTTAAAATATTTTGTGTCTTTGGGGCTTTCTAGATTGGCAAAAAGAAGTGTGTTCATGGCTGCATGAAAGTCTAGCCTTTAGATGAGAAAAAGGGAAAGTGTGCCATGAAAACGCTTTTTTTTGCATTTTAGGGGAGAAGAAGCGCCTTTAAAAAGGTGCTGGTTTTCCCAGCTTCTTTTTTAAAAACTGCGGAACCTCGCAGCTCCATCTAAAGGCTGCAAGCCTTTAAGGAAAAGGCAACTTCATGTCACACTTTCCTGCCAATCTAGAAAGCCCCTTTAGTTCTCTCTCTCTCTCTCTCTCTCTCTCTGTCTGTGTGTGTGTGTGTGTGCATGCACACATGCATATGTCCATATATGCAAATGCACACAATTTTAGTCTGCCAACAAATACTTTAATTTGTTTCATAAAGTATGAATAGTTACTGCATACATCTGTTTTATATTTTGAAGCAAAATAAACACAGTTATTTATTGCCCATTTGGTTGAGTATGAAAACTATTAAATTTATTTTCCTTTGGGGTGCATCTGCACTGTAGAAATAATACAGTTTGGCACCACTTTAATTACCATACAAATCCTGGGCTGTGTGGTTTTGTAAGGCACCAGCACTCTTTGGCATGAAAAGCTTGTCAAAGTACAAATGCCAGGATTTCCATAGGATAGAGCCACAGCACTCAAATGGCACTATTTCTACAGTGTAGATGCACACTTGATCTCATTAGTTAATACATAATTTATAGTTTTGACCATTATTATTGCTATTACATCTGATGATTACTTTAATCAGACAATCAGAGGAATCTCCACAGCAGTCTTACAGATCCACACAGTGACCCTGGAGACAGAGGGAGGTAGACTAGTTTGGTTTCACATACAATTAAACTAGAAATTGCAGATGCTTGACTGGTAGCAGGAACAAACTTGCCTTGTCCCCAGTAAAATATTAAAGGGCTCAGGGTGGTGGTAGTGAAAGCAAATCTTCTACCATCAGGAAGACTCTCTTTGAACCTGAAGATGAAAGGCTGGCAGGAAGCAGAAACAATGACAGAGGGAACCCTCAGACAGAAGGCAGACAATCTGAGTCACCACAGAAAAGGCAGAGCTTTGACTGGGATCACTTTGCAATAGGAGTGGATACTAGGGTTGCTATTTCCCTTACTGTAGGCAGAAATTTAGCAAGGTAAATTGGTGGAAGAATAGCACCAGTAACTTGTCCACTAACCTTAAGAAGCAGTACCAGCTTATCTTGCTCTAGTGTATCTGTGCCTTCAAGTTGCCTGTTGACTTATGGCAACCCCATGAATTTCATGGATTATTCTTAGGCAAGAAACTCAGAGGTGGTTTTGCTAGTTCCTTCCTCTGAAATATAGCCCACAACACCTGGTATTATTGGTGGTCTCCCATCCCAGTACTAACCAGGGCTGACTGGCTACACCACCAACATTGTCTAAAAATTTATGATTTAGAAACATTTATATCCTTAGATTAGAGTAGAGTAGTGCATTCTGAAAAACAGAAAAACACTATAACAAGCAGTGAAACTTACAGCAGTCAGTGTACCCAGGAGGGCTCAAAAGCCTGAATATATATTTTTTAAAAAATGAATTGACCTCCTAAATGCAGGCAATGAAAGAATCATATGGATAACCAGCACTGCAAGAAATTTTATGACATTTTGGACTGCAGTTGCCATCATTTCCAGCCTATTCTCTCTAAATCCATTTACACAGAGCAAAGCAGTTCATATTAATTAGCTCTTTAAACAAAATAGAAAAGGAAAACCGTATAAAATACTGGTGATAAGAATTAATCAAATGAAGAGGAAAGCACTGGCAAATACCTTTAATCTATTGCTCTTCCACTCCTTGTTTTTTATTCTTGTTTTTTTTTCCTTTCATAATTGACTCTTCCATATTTTCAGGCTGATCATTTGGCACATGTTTTCCTCTCTCTTAAAATGATGGTTTCCTCATTGTGTGTTTTATATTTCCCATTTACAACAGGAGAACAGAACATCTGTCTGATAGACTAACAGGGTTCTCCAGATGGAGCAAGTGTGTTCGGAGGTTGCAGTATTTGTTGTTGTGGTTCTTGGGTGTTTTTAAAATATCAAAATGATGTTTCTGTTGTCCTGTTTTTTGGCAATTCTCAGCACTAGCTGCAAGGTTTGAGCTTCATTTGCAAATGAGTTTCCTTTTAATTTTGAGCTGTATCAGAACAAAAAAAAAGTCTCCTTCATCTTCTCCTTTTTAAAATTATAGTGAAACAGCAGTGACTTAAAAATGGCAGTGAAATGGCACTTTTGTACTATAACTCTAAAAGCAAAAGAAAAAAGAAAAAAAAGGGAAATTTGTCCTTCAAACTATAGAACCATCTCAGCAAACCAAATCTACAATTCAGCTTTGGAACAGCTTAGCACAGATCCAAGAAACTGCAACAACAGCCCCCCTTCAAAGAATGGAAAGTGTCACACAGAGGTGACAAAAACTGACAACTATACCGCAAGAACTCATTCTCCATTACACTGATGTTTTTTAATCTATCTGATGTAGGGGATCAACAATTTTTCCCCCAGTATGCCAGGAACTGATACAATATTTGTGCCCATTAGGTACTTGTTCTCTGCATGCAGAGCTACAATTGTTTCTTTCTTTCCTAGAAATTCTCCAGGGCCTAGCAGTGTGTAGGCCAACACTGGTCCATGGACAGCAATTTTGAATAGCACTGCTTTATTTTATTTGGATAGTTCATCATGTATTCCACGGATATCTCTGAACATGCTCCTTCCCCAAGTGTCATTTTTAGAGGCAAGTGTGAAATGAATCCTGTTGCATTCTGCTATTGCTTACAGCAAACTGTGGGGACTCTATTCTTTCCTTCACTCCCCTTATCCTTCTTACCCATAAGAAAAAAAGGGAAGAAGAGCAAAAATTGGTCACACTAATAAGGGATAATGCTTTGTGCTTCTTCCTACATGGCAAAGGAATAGGAGAGTGGGAACTTGGCCCAATAGCTATGTAGAAGAATTCTAGCTGGCATTTCGTCCAAAGACTTAATGGCTTTGCAGAGTGTGATTATTCCCTGATGTCATCTGGTCCATTGAGGATTTCAGTGGCAGAGGCAGTAAGAATGCCCCTCACCCTACTCAAACTTTAGGACAGATATTTTAGGGGCCGAGTACACCAGCATCTTTGGCTGGGTTGGGGGTGGAGTCAGGGTGTAGCGCCTACATGACACATGCCCTGGCTCTGCCCCCAGGGTGCTGTGGCACCAATGGAGAGCCATAAAGCCATGGAGTCATGGCTAGCATGCCCTTTGCAGGGCACAAAAAGGAGCCATTTTTGCGGCCCCGATCTGACTGTAAAAAGGGCAGCTTCAGGGTGCCCCTTGGGGGCAGTCTGCACAGCCCCCAAATTTCCTTTGAAGATGATCTATGGTAAAAACTGTGGCTGTTCCACTGCTCACATCATATGCTCACAAGGTAGTTTTGTAGTAGTGTCCTGGGAGTGTAATGCAGATATGGCAGTCAAACGGTTGATTGACTGCAGCTTCCAACATTTCTCTCCTTTAGATATGCTGATTAAGGCTGCTAGGATTTATAAACTGAGATCCACATGGTAGAGCATAGGATAAGATATCTGCTATATCTGCCTGTCACAATCCTTCAGGATTCACCATTGTGCTGCAATAGCCACCATCACCAGCCCACATCCATTCCACTGCAGATAGAAGGGAGAATCAAAGAAGCTCAGGGCAGACCAAGAACTTCTTCCAAGGAGATACACTGTGATTTTCCAGAGTTCCCACTGGGTGATGTCATCAATTTGCCCCTGGATATGGGAAGATAGCCATATATTTCATTGATTTCCTCTCCTCTTCACCACCAATGAAATAACCATGAGGAGGGCTATTATAGTGCAGTGGTGAGTCTGGGGGGTGGGAGGGGGATTTGAAAATTGGGGATGGCAGAAGAGAATACCATCAGCTGCAATGCTCGAAAATACATACCAAAGAGTAAGGAGGACTTATACTTTGTCATTAAAACCCACCATGTGACCTGAGCAAATTACACACTCTCAGCTTAGGAGAAGACAATGGCAAACCTTCTCTGAACAAATCTTGTCAAGAACCCCCTGTGAGAGGTTCACTTTAGGGTTCCCATAAGTCAAAAATGACTTAGAGACATGCAACAACAACAACAATAGTGTAATTAACAGGACACTAGCCAATGTCCAAAAACCTCTGGAGGGTTGAATAAGTGTAAAGCAAGGCCTGGTGTAAAGGCAGACATGCATTGTTCAAATGTAAGCAATTGGAATTCAATTAGAATGGCAATCTGTTCACATCAGAAAATGATACACAAATGCTTGGGCTAGAGGTAAATAAATAAGAAAGTGGGGCAGATAATTGACGTTATGGCTCTGGTTGCCAAATTGCTAGAGGGAAACCTTCATGGCTCTGGTTGCTGAATTGCTACAGGGAAAGACTTCAGCAATAAAGAAAGAACAAAGAGTGCAAAGGGGAAGTCTCAAAATAAATCCAGCCATCTGTTCACACAACAATATTTCATGGAAAGCTGATGAAGTAGCACAGAACAGAATGAAACAGAACACCTCATCCTGGGGTGTTCATAGGAATTTTTCTAGAGGAAGAACAAAACTTCACACTAGTAGCAATTTAAGCATAATCCAGTTATGTGTCCTACTATTTTTTACCCAAAAACAATGGCCAGAATCCACTATTACAATCTACGTTACATAACATATTTATATCAGAGGCACTAAGGAACCCTATCTATTACTGAACTGCAAAGATGTGCTATGGGACATGGGCAAGAATGTCTCAGTCCACGTCAGATATTTCTGATGTGTATCAGCATCCTCTGTCTGGTGTACCAATGTGCATTGATTCTATTGGGCACCTTGTCCCGGCATTGGTCCCAATTTACATTGTTCACTTTTCTGGCTAATGCAGCCCTCCTCTGCATACAGATGTTATGGAGCTACCCAAATTCTAATTCACACAGACATATGTTCACTTACAAAGACATAAATCCCCATCAGGATTCCAACCATGGTTGGAATTTTTCATCTGGAACATTTTCATCTGTTATTCAAGTATTTTTCAATATTTTTCCATCTCTAATCTAGACATAGTCACTTCCCTATAACAGCTTTACTTCTCTGCTGTAAGTATACTTAGTGTTCAGAATATGTCTGTCCAACCATAGCTGATGTTTCCCCCAGCATCCTCTTTATCCACCCTATGTCTCTTAAGTTGCTCTGCATCACAGCCCCATCCATGAAAAGAGTCTTGCTACTTTTCAGAAAATTGTAGATCTGGTAGCCTGGGCCTCATGCTTACCTAGTCTTTGCAAAAACTATACTAGTTTTACTTTTCTGTAATTTCCACAGCATAATTGAATTAGAGCAAGTAGCATTCATCTAGTTGCAAGCCCAGAAAAAAAATTCTCGAAAACAATGCAGGAAGTGTTTGGGACCAGACTCTTAATAGAAGCAGTCAAGAAGCAATCTACTCCAGTTATTGTTTATTTATTTAATTTTTATTCCTTGTTTCTCATACACAGGACCCAGATTGGCGTACAACCTAAATTAAAATGAAGTACATCTTAAAAACTATTCATAACAAAATTTTAAAAATTAAATAAACCATCCTATTAAAAACTGTAATTTAAAATATTACCATCAGTTAAAAGCCAAAGGCCTGCTTAAATAAAAATGAAATGTGCACTTGTCTGTGGTTGTGTGTGTGTATGTGTCCACATGCACACCTTCAAATCATTTTCAAATTATGGAGACCCAATGGTGAATTTATCATGATGGTTGGATTTTATTTTATTTTATTTTATTTTATTTGACAAAATTTGTTCATAGATGATTTGCCATTGCCTTCCTCTGAGGTTGGATTTCAGTAGCTAACCAGGGATTTGCACCCTGATCTCCTGGAGTCCTAGTTCAATATTCAAGCCACTACACTACACTAATCTCATCTGTCTATGTATATTATTCATAAATAAAGGATAGGGGTAAAACCATGCCCTCTATAGAAAACCATGCCTCACAATATTGAGGAGGTTGATGAAAGCTGATGAAAGAGATCTTGATGAATGAAACTTTGAATTATTGTCACCACAACCCTCAGATCTATCACAGTGATGTATGAGATTTGTAAGCACTTATCTGTGGATGATTGCATGATTAAATCATTATCATCAATAGCAACAGCAAGATCATCATTTACTTTCTCTGGAAGGAAACAATTAATGAAATGTGGTTGGATGCATTATGGTTATAACCTTAGATTCCAATGTTCTCAATGACTGTTTTCCTAACAGCATTTTAGCTAAAACGTTAATTTTGTCAAGTGTATGTTTCTGGGAAAGATGAAAGCATCATCTTCAGCCTCTTAAGTACAGTACATTGTCAGGAGTATGCTACCATCAAAGTATCTAATATGGGAAACGCTGAACTCACAATGGCCCCAAACCAATCAGTACTGAAGCAAAGGCTCCATTAAGTGACATGATAATGAAAGATGTTCATTGAAATGTCTATGCTGAGCCATGGGTCTGACAACAAAATAAATACATTTTCCAGCAAAAAAAAAAAAATTGTTTAAAAAAAAAGTGGAAGAAAAACAACAAAAAATAATGTTTAATTTACACACCAAAGTACATAACAGATCATATATCACTATGTGTATATTTATAGAGCTAACTACACACAGAACATTATTAGCTCATCTCTTATAAGTGCCCCATTTATTGTGAAATTATGAGGAAATACCACTTATAAAATGTTTGTTGTGCTATAGATGGGTCAGGTGAGTCAGGCTCTGTTTGAATAGAGGCATAAATCCAATACAGGCATAAATCCAATACATGCCTATGTATGTCTCCTTTTTTGTCATTGTGGAGATTGGTAGTCTCTTCTTCCTTCTGCCAAATCCCCTGCCCCAACTCACCATTTAGACCCTATAATGTAGCATAGTTATGCCTGTAGAACTTTTTCATTAGACTCTGGTGTACAGGATCTAGGCCATGATGTATTCAGAACATAAGAATCCTGCTACTTCAAACTAATGGTCCATAACTGAGCATCCTAATTGATTCTGTGGCCAAACCCAGTTTCTTTCATAATGCACAAATGATAGCACTTTCATACTATTTTAACTGTCATGGCTGCATACTATAGAATCCTGAGACCTGCAGCTTGTTAAGGCATAAAAGCTCTCTGGTAAAGATTTCTAACTATCTCAGCAAAATTTAAATCCCATGATTCCACTGAATGGTGCCATGGGAATCCATGTTGAGATACCTTTAATGGTCATGGTGTCTTCCTAGGAATCCTACGGAAACTATGGAGTGTGAAAGAAACGTAGGGCTTATCTACACTGGCAAAAAAACAAACAAACAAACAAAAAAAACAACCTATACTTACCCCAGGGCCAGACCCATGACATTCTTGACAATTTGCAAGGAAGTCGCTGTGTTTTCACGAGGAGTGCAGTTCAGAGGACTTTAATCTGATATCTAAAATGTTATCTTTTACCCTGAACATTTTCAAAAAAATCCAAAGTGGCTGGCACTCTGGGGTGGCTTTGGTGTGGAGCTGAGAAGTTTCTGGTGGGCAGGACTGGTTGTGTCTGATATGTCTGGTATGTGTCACTATATTTTTCTACTTCAATGTATGTTCAGCCATGAGTCAATGGTGAGGGATTAAATTTGGCTATTCCTTCCCTCTTTCTTCCCATCGGCCCAAGTGTTGCACTTCTTTTCATTCTTTTTTTCTCTTCCTCCAACTCCGATCCTCCCTTCCCCATCTGATCAGCACCGAGTCATCTTTGTTTTTATTCCAGTGAATGGGGCAAACACACACACACACACCATCATTCACCTTCTCACTTGTATGGAGATCTCATGTACTCCCTCCCCCAACCCCTGTCATTTGCTCACTCTCTCATGCAGAGATCTGCAATGTATGAATGGGAATATAGGGCAGAGAGTGCATTAAATCTCTACACAAGTAAGATCAATGGTGATGGATTAGTTCTGGCCACCCCTTCCCTCTATTAGTGTGGGGCTTGACTAGATGATATTTGAGGACCCATTGAACTCTAAATCTCTATCATTGAATGCTAGGAATTCATATGCGTGCACACACACACACACACACAAATCCTGTATCTTGTTAGATTTTTTTTTCAGTAAAAGAACACAAAGGAAATTCTATGTATGTAATATAGTCTACCTTACATTTGATATTTACTCAGCAGGGTATATAAAAAGTTACTTCAAAAAACCAGAGCTTCATAGAACTGTTCATGTTCAAATGATTTCAAGAGCTTAAACATATCAGCTATTCTAAGGATGTGTATCTTCATGTTCTTCATCCTGCAGCCAAGAATGCAGTATTCTCCCTGCTGGATGAGATCATGAATATTCCTGTGCCATTTCCAATTGCTATTTTGTGCTTGAAAACACATTCATATGTGCAGAAATGTACAATTTTTTTCTGTTCAGAAATATATTTTTCTGTTAAAAAAACATATTTTCTGGGAAGAAATACACTTTAGGTGTATAAAATATATTGCTGCTGCTATTATTATTATTTATTATTTCTGGCATGCCTGGGACTCAAAGAGAATTAGCACATTGTTAAAAATTCACAAAGCACTAAAAAGTTAAAAATATATTAAAAAAATAAAAAAATAAAAAACAGATCAAAGCATACATGAGAAAACATGCACGAGCAAGCACGTGTGCATGTGTGCGCGCACACACACAGAAGCAAGATCCTGTGGATTGTTTGGATGACACATGCCTTATACATTCAGCCATCAAATTCCTGTCAAAAAAGAAAAGTGTACCTCTGAGGATGAGAAAAGCCTCCCTAGGAGATCTCAGGACATACACAGGTTTCTAAAATCTTCTGCATTGGCTCAGCAATAATTCCCATTCTTCTGATTACAGTTAAGAAACAGCCCAAGAACCATGCCTACTCACACCACATGACTGGTAAAATATCAGAATGCAGCAGAAGGGACCTATTACCTGGGAGGGGTGCCGCCAATGTAAAGCCAGAGGTAAGGCCACAACTTTATTAAACAAATAACAAACTAGGTATGGCTGGCCCAAAGCATGAGGTCAAGATCTGGAATATTGAACAACCCCTTGGTTGTTTGATGAACCAGAATGCCTGGTCACAGCCAGGCTTCAGGATGACCTAGGAGCTAAGAGAACACCATCTCGCAGATACGCAACCAGACGATCGTATGTTTGAACTGAAGCCCCTAGTCACCAGGAGGCGCTACCATGATGTGGCCCCCGCAATGGCCACAATGCATGCCCTCAGTGCACACTGGTCCCGAAGGACTCATGATCCAGTGCTCCATAGCCCTCCATAGCCCTGAAATCCATGACCTATCCTGCTTTCCCCATAGTTGTGACAGAATAGAACACCAACCCCAGGGAGGGCATGTGGGAGAACCAAGCAAGAATGGCATGGAGTTCTCCAGCCACGTGGCCTTATATAGTCCAGCCCAAAGGGAGGCGGAAGTCCCTCCCAAACCCCTCCCGGCAGCCAATCAAGGGCCCATTCATCCCAGCAAGGCATGCTGGGCCATGAACAGGCCCAGAGGAAGGGCTCCCACTGTGGTGTCCTCCCGGCGGCAACACGGCCTGCCAGGTAAGTCATTTGTACCAGAGGCAGTAGTGGAAAAGCAGCAATATTGGAAGCCATTGATGGGTTTTCCCACTAGTGAAAAAGTGTGTTCTACCAATGATTGAAAGGCAAACCAGTAGCAGGAGAGACACAACACCACACAATAAGTACTTGCAAAAGACATTACTCTCCTACTGTATTTGCACTTTACCTGCCTTGTGTGATAAACTCCTGAGTGTAGTGCTAAATACTAAAAAGAAAAAGTGGCTTAGAATCTCTCGTTGGAGTTCTAATTTGGCATGTCCATGTTGAGGGCATGTGTGTCAACTGTCTTTTAAGACTTCTAGATAAGATTTTAGATTTGAAGAAAGCATCCTAGTAGACTCATTCTTGGAAAACTTAACCCAGTTTCCACTCCTCTATTTGCCTAGTACAGCAAACAATTGCTGCCTCTTTATTTAACTACAAGCTGTGTTATGTTTATTTTCATCTCCTCCAGTTTTAGGTGAAGGCATTGCAAAGGGAGATGGACATTGTAAAAACTTCTTTCGCCAAGTAGAGCAGTCTGGTGTTGAGGGCATTGGCTCACTGCATGGAAATGCATCACTGATGCCTGAGCCAGGTCATTACTCTCCATTCAGTCAGTTATTATAATAATAGTGACTAAGACTTTTCAAAACAAGCCAACAAATAGCTGGCTGTCACAGCGTTTGCAATCTCACATTAGAGTGAAGTATACAAATAAAATTGCTTTAGTGCCACATTGTGGTGAAATTAAGAAACAGACAATGTCACAGGGTGGCAAAATTAGGAAATATACCAACATCTGTATTCACAAAGTGATGCAACTTGAAGGCACACAACAACAATGTTAAAACAAGATACATGTAACAACACATGGGTACCCAATGATACAGAAAAGTGGCATAATAGTACTTGAAATAAATCTTCAGACTGGCATCCTTAAGTTGTGTTGAAATATAGTGTCCATGTTTGCTGAGGATGATGGCCACCATATTGCAACACATTTGGACAATCAGATACTTCAAAATGTCACTAAATCACTAAAATACAAATTAAATTCTAGGTCCAAATTAAGTTATTGTCATATTTATTTATTCACATCCTACCTTCCAGGATTCAAGGAGGCTTACTGAAGGAGGCTTACTAAAATTAAAAGAGAGAGAGGGGGGCCATTCAGATTACCATATAAACCAGTTTGTAACCCAGATTAAAATCGGGAAGTTCATACTGGCAGCAGTTTTTTCATTAGGGAATCTAGATCTTGCACACCCGTTGCAGTGCAAATCCCCCTAAACCCGGTTTTTCTGAAAGCAGGGTATTTACCGTTTCTTTTCAGAAAAAAACGGTTTAATTGAATGTGAACTTGGCTCCGATCATGATTGGGTCAAGTTCAGGGGAGGGGTAAAGGCCAAGGGGTGGAACATGACTCCTCTCCCTGCAACCACCTGCTTTAATCCAGTGCTGTCTAATAGTTTTTGCAGCAGGAGTGCTTCATCGGACACTTCTGAAATTTTTATTATTATTTTTACAATTTGTCAGCTTATGCACATTCTACATGGGACTCTTTAAATGGGTGGGGGAACCTCCATTCCATATATGGATAGTTGGCTTCCATATATGGATTGGGGTTCCCTCTCCCTTTGTTTAAAGAGCCCCATTCATATTGAGCATTTAAATGAAGGGAGAGGGAACCCCAATCCTTATATGGAAGCTAACTATCCATATATGGATTGGGGGTTCCCCCTCCCATTTAAAGAGCCCCATGTAGAATGAGCATAAACTGTCAAATTGTAAAAATAGTAAAAAAAATTCAGAAGTGCCTGATGAAGCACTCCTTATGCTGAGAAAAATGGAGGAGGAGGAGGAGGAGGGGAAAGGATCCTCACAACCCGCACCACTCCCAGCCCTATGCTCTAGGCGCATAATCTGTCAAATGTAAAAAAGTATTTTAAAAAGCGAAGCGCTGGATGGAGCATTCACGTACCCAATTGCTGCATCAGACGTCACCATGACATCATTTGATTGACAATTAGGAGGCTTCATCTTGAATTGTTACTTTTGCATGTATGAACTTCAGCAGGGTAAAATGCACTGGGAAGCATCAATCGGGGCAAAGGGTAGTATGAACTTCTTTCTGGAGAGATTCGGTAATGGCATGTACGATCTGATCCGGATCTAACCAGGGCAAATGGGCTAGTATGAATGGGGCAAGAGAGAGAGGTTAAAAACAAAGTAAATGTGGTTATTAAAATGTAATTAAACTAGCTATAAAGCCATTAAAATATATCGGTTTTAAGATATACACAAGAAAAAGAAATAGTGAAATCTTTCCCTTATGAAGTTTTATATACAATCAATTTTTTTAATGCCAGACTTTTTAATAAGCCAAGGAGGACAAGGGTCTAAGATACACACTTGGGGGCTCCCAGTTCTCTGAAAAATCTGTTTGTATTCTCAGGCTGTTCAAATTGAAAAGTCTCTGTTAACATGGGAAAGAAATGAACTATTAACCTTTGTCTAGCGAATACTGACCTGAACCAACCTGCATTTTGTTATGTAGCATGGCTTCCTAAGTGTTTTGATTTGTGCCATAGATGGATATGGGGGAAACTCACATCAGAATTTGGAAAGGTTACTTTTTGTGACTATAACTACAAGAATCCCTGGATGGATATGGGGAAAACTCACACCAGAGTTTGGAAAGCTTACTTTTTGTGACCATAACTACAATAATCCTGAAGTCAGCATGTTTAAAATTCCATGTCTGTAGATTTTTTAGCTGTAGAACAGTTAGTGAAATATCTGAAAATGCCTACAAAGTGTCTCGTAGAAATTCTGGTTCTGAAATATCAATTTTAAAAAATCTATCCTATAGGAAATTTTAATTTTCCAGACATTCCAGACCTTTGGCCAAAGCCAGGGATAAGGCAATTTTGGAAAGCATGAAGGTTGGAGCACAGGACTATGGCAGAGGGAATATTACTTTCTCCTAATATAACTACTTTTCTTCAGTGTCAGTAATATAATCATTCTATTTGTGGCAAATAAGCAGATTTACACTTGCAAGGGATCACATTAATAGATAGGCAAGAATTATGTGGGTTTAAAAACAAAACAAAACACAGAGGCACACTAGAACTTTCCAAAATTTAAACAGTTCTTAAGAAATGTAATGGGAAGAACTTGAGATTTTAAAAACATTGTATGTGAAAGAAAATGAAACATTGATTTTTTTACCCCAGAAGAAGACTTTTGAGACCTTGGTTCCCAAAAGACTGGCTTTGAATTCAACTGTAATGATGAAGATGAATTGTGACTTCCACCTCTTTCCCCCCCAGAAGGTTTTTTAGCAGTGACAATTATTGCATGAGCTGGCAGATAAGTATATGTTTATCTTGATACTAAGAAGAATTCTGCCTGTTGAAATAAGTTGATACTGTTGGTTGAGAATTTTATTTGGTTTGGTTTCATTCTTGATCAGTACTGATGCAAAGAAGTTGTGGTTTAAATCATTTCAATGAAGAAGAAAATGAAACTAAGTCTGTATCTGCACTGCAGAATTAGTGCAGTTTGAAATTGCTTTAACTGCCAAGACTTAGTGCTATGGGATTTGTAGCTTGTTGTGGCATCAGAACTCTCTGATGGAGAAGGCCAAATATCTCACAAGGAGTTATAGAAGTTGCAGTCAAAGACATTCGAAGTCCAAAGTTTCCCCATCTCTGCAATAGAATATTTTTTTAAATGTTCACTATTCATATTTCCATGGCCCGATTCACACAGGTGTGCTTGTTGCCATCTGTTGTGGACTCATATTTATCCATATTGTCACTCACTTTTCTGCTTGGATTTTATAAACAAACCTAATACTAATAATTTAAAAAATAACAAAATTGACAGTTTTCCCCTGTTAAATGTTACCTGACATACCTCTCAAGAAGATTCTAGAATTTAAGGCTTTTTTCAACCTTGAATCTTTTATCATAATCACATTGGCATTACTTCGCTTGATTTCCAGTGGAGACCTCTCCATATAGCTAGATATTAAACATTTCTAAGCATGGAATGGGTGTTAAAAGGTATCAGATATGGAATCCCAAATAAGAACTTCTGTGTTAGGCACTTGTTGTTAGGTGCCACTAGTTGTCTCCAACTTAATACAACACTATCCTAGGATTTTCTTGGCAAGATGTGTTTAGAGATTTTCCTTTATCTTTCTTTAAGGGTGTGGTCACCCAATAGATTCCAAGTCTGAGCTGGAATTTGAATGCTTGTCTATGGGAGTCATAATGCAGGGATCAAACCACAACATCACACCGGCTTTCAAATACCAGCCACAAGTGCCCAATATTCAATGAATCCATGAGTATTACTCTAGCTGAATGTTCAGTTTCTAAAGTAGAAGAAAGAGTAGATGAAACATAATTTGGATTTGTATAATATATTTTTTGCATTTCACAATTTTTTCTTGAAGGATAAAACTATTAGTCGTTCACACCCTGGTTTTTATTTGGGGCTCTCCACTGGGAATGGTTTATCCCATTCATATCCTAGTGCTCTGCTGGAACATGTTTCAAAGGAAGCAGCTTTAGGATGTGGGTGGTTTTTGATCTTGTACATATTTTTTTAACCATCTGTTATTTGTAAGACTATTGATAGGAAAGGAATAAAGCAAATGAACTCTACATCTCTTAACATATTGCTATATAATGTTGTCTCATCACAAGATCTGAATTATGTCACTTCCCACACAGTCAACCTAATCCAACAAGGAAGATCAGTTTGCAGAAGAAATTATCTGTGTACAAGGAGCCAATGTACATCTTCTATACAGATCCATATTGTGAGCTTATTCATGAACTGACTTTTGAGAGGAATCAGTGTATATTGCCCTCAGAGCCACTACTCCAAGGCTGGGAATTGTGGAAAGAGAATGAAGGGAAAGCAAATGAAACAGTATGAACCAGAGAAAAGTAGGAAACAGTTCACCCTGTGGATCAGCTGGGCTCTATAGTAAGGAATGGTCCTCTGTCAAAAAGTGCAACTACAGTTGCCAGCAAATTTCATTGTCAATTGCAGCAGTGGGACCCTTGACAGCCAACAAAATCTGGTAATATTAAATGAAATTCAGCAGTGTTGTAGTTTGTTCTTCTGATGGCTTAACAGTGTCCAGTACAGCAACCATGTTTATTTAGGCTCAGCCCTGTTTTGTTTTGTTTTGTCCCCACCCCCCCACCCCCACTGATGTATAAAGCTTTTGCTAGCTGGTCTTAATGATGTTGCTTCTTTTTGCAAGAGAAAGGTAACACCCCATGCATCAGATAAACAACCAATAGGGGTGTAAGCCAGAATGAAGACACTGGAGTTTAAGGCTTCTTTTTAGCTCCCCAAGAGGGTTGCAGCACCTCATCACAGCTGCCATTTGGGACAAATGGATATGATGACCCAGTCACCCAAACAGCATTTTAATGTGTTTTAAACATATAGGAAGTGTTTTTTTAAAAACCTACCATGTGTCCTTTAGCCAAGAAAATATTTAGCAGGGTTTCCATGATCAATGGGGGGGGTTCCAATAGCCTCTCCCAGATTTATGCAGTTTGGAACCTATACAAGTCCTACCCCCAGTGTAAGACTTGATAGAGAAAAAAACTGAGATAATGGCTGTGATTCTAGATCAGCTAGTTAGTTATGTAACTACTTTTGTCATATAGAGAAGCAGCATCTCCTAGCCTGCCCACCCACTATCTGGATTTACCAAGTGACAGCCACTGCAAACCGCACAAATCTGTTCTGTTTGGCTAGGATGCAGGTGACAAATGTTTCCACCATGCTCTCATGATCGATCTGTGGATTCCTGTCATAATTCCTCCTTGCATTGGAAATCTCTTGCAAGAGGTATGGAGTGGGAATGTCAATCCTTACTGATAGAAGGAAAGTCCCCTGTCACTCACGGTGATTCCCCAGTATAAATCATTGGGAGACAAGGAGCGATCCAGATTACCAAAACTCAATATGGATTTGGAATTAGATCACATTGAGTTTGGATCAATCTGAATTAAATTACGACTAGAGCCAAAGCACCAAATTTAGCTCTGAACCAAATTCAGGGCTAGTCCCCAGTTCAGTCCTTGGCAACTCTTGTTCAAAGTGTTAGGCAAAAAGTGATTAAATTGTTTCAGGACTGAGTCCCTAGAAAGCCACTATCAATCCAAGAAGATAGTGCAATGGACCCTTGGTATCTGTTGGGGTCTGGCTCCAGGACTTCCCTCTCCCTTTGGTGGATACCAAAATATGTGGATGCTCAAGTTCCATTATATGGAATAACAAAATCCTATTGTATATCCCTTACATGAAAAGGCAAAATCAAGCTTTGGGTCTTTTGAAAAATATTTTCAAGCTGTGACTTTCTGATTCTGTGGATGTGGAATAAAGAGGGCTGACTGTACTGATGTAAATGGGCAAACCAGCTAGTCTATTACAAGACAGCTTCCCATGTTCCTATGGCCATTAAGCAAAGTGAAGCAGTTGCCTCAGGTGACAATTATTGGGAGCTGCGAGGGATAGGAGGGGAAAGGGATGCACAGGCAGCTTTGACACTATAAACTATCCTACTACCCTCAGAAACAGCACAGAACACTTTCCATCAACTAATATTGAAGAAAAATCAAGTCTTTAGTTAGGTTTTGTATATGGCAAGTAGGGGGTGCCATTTTGTCCTTTGTGTCAGGCAGCAAAATTTCTTGCAACTCACCATCTTTCTAGTAGCTAGGTAGGCTTGTGCTAGGAAGTCTGCCTTGATTGCCTTTGTTTTGTTTGCTTTTCTCGCTAGACATTTCAGTCCAGCCACTGAACTACTGGGCCGTTTCAAACTACAATGTGGAGAATCATCTGCCATGTCTGATTTTACAGTGTCTCTTCAGAGTTCACCATCTGACAGCCCATGGAGCTGTGAGAGCTGGTTAGTTTCCACATGATTACAAAAAGTCTAGCATTTAAAAAAAAAAATTAAAAAAGCAATCAGCACTGGACTCATTAGGTATTTTGAGGCACTTTGCTGTCTGCTGATGGCCCCGATGGAGCAGAAGTGGAGAAAATAAGTAAAATGGAATCAATATCATCCACCTGACTTTTTATTTTATTTTATTTTGCAAAATACCTGCTCACTATGGCTTTCCTGTGCTGCCATAAACAAAAATTCAAAGTGAGTCACCACATCATTCTCTCAAAAATATTCCCAATTGTCCTATTTAGATTTCTTGCCTAACGGCAACTGAATGCAATTTACATACATACCCTAATCCTCCTGATATTCGATAAGCTGTCTTTAATTGGAGCCACAGTATTTACTGGAGTCCCATGCCAATGTATTTGTTTATTTCTAAAATATATATTCTGCTTTCCAGCCAGTGGGGCTATTGCAGCACTTTTTTTTGTGGGGGGAAAAGTCAATGTCATATATACCATATGATAAAATAATCAGCTTAATACCTATCTGACAGATATAAAAAAATCTTTAACAGGGAGCTATGATGTCATCAGTACCATCAGTACTTTACAAGTGGTAAAGGAAGTGGGAAATTCCTTTACTAGAGTCAACTAAAATACTATAAGAATGTGCAAGCTTTTGAGTTCTCCATAACTTTGCTCCTGGCTAGGTGCTTCAAAATGTGAGGGAGGTGCAAAGAAACACACACACCCAAGAATGAGGTCAGGTGCTCTACCTAGAGATTGGAATGGTACACATTTTCAACTGTTGGTGAACTTAAAATATGATCAATTTATGTTAACTCTGGGTGGGGAAATGATATTTTATTATGTTATTTGTTAGCATTAATATTAGAATGAGATTAATAAGGAAAATGGTGCAAAATACTTTGGTTGCCACTACTGCCTGAACATGCCACATTTTGTTACTGGCTCCTTCAAAAGTGCTCTTTGAGGAATTTAAGCGTTTGTCTACCTTAATAAAGAAGACTCACCCCTTTTTCATAGTGGGCTGTCCAGATGATGTACGGGATGATTCCGCTAGAATCTGGGCCTTCCCGGCACTTTAATCTAGAGGAATAAAAGTGGTGATTTATTCTAGATTCGAGCAGAAAATCTGCTCATTTGCTTGAGTGTGTGGTCTGTGTTACATAGCAATGTTGAGGTGGGAGGAGTGTTTGGTTCAGTTTGGTGTGTGTTGCCATGCATTCCTATCAGGGTGTATATCCAGCCATGAGAGCAGTGGTGCATGGACAACCTCATCCCACTTCCTCCCCCCACCCCACCCAAATATAGCATTTGTTTGTTTGTATTCTTCCCACCCAGTCCTCCCTCCTCAATCAGCATAGTGCCATCTTATTTTTTACTTCAGTGACTGGAGCATGTGCATTCCCTCTCCCCCGCCCCACCTCCAAATCATTCACTTATTTGCTCTTGTGGAGATTTCACTCCCTCCTTTCCCCTATCCTCCCTTTATTCGCTTGTTTACTCCTGCAGATACAGTATCAGCAATGTATACATGGGGTGGGGGGAATGGGGGAGTGAGTGAGTATGATCAAATGAGTGAATGATGGGTGAGGGGAATTCATGCACTCCAGTCACTGAACTCAAAACAGAGATGACACAATGCTGGCCAGAGGGGAGGATGGTGGGAGAGAAAAATAAAAACGGTAAAAATGAGCCACCTTGAGTCCCTGTACTGAGAGGAAGGTGAGAGATAAATAAATAGAATAATTAATAAATAACAACAACAACAACACATTCAGGCAGGGAAGGGAGAGGTAGAGGGTAGCCTAATCTGACCCTTCACCTCTGATCACATAGCTGGACATTTTTATAAATAAAAGATAAATTTAAAAACATTTTATTTTCAATTACTCTGTGTGTGTGTGTGTGTGTGCACTTACAATACTCCCACTTACTCACTGGAGTGACAAAGGGGAAAAGGCTATTGGATGGAGAGGCATACAATAAGAATGCATGATGGCCATTAGATTGACAAGTAAACCACAAAAATATTTTAAAATCCACTGCTAAGCTGATCCATGTTGAGAAGGGTAAATACAGAGTTTGCCAGAGCAAATGTGTAACCAGTTGTGCCAATGTCCCTTTGAAGTGTTTATAGTGTGTGAACTTAACAGGGTTGCTGTGGTGTCTCTACAGACCAGAAAAATGCAAGGTGATGTCAATTTATTTCATCATTGTAGAAGCACTCTGTGTTGCCTTCACTGTTGAGACTCTTTCCAGATTCTATAACACCTATAATCCAACTGCTGGCTGGGGATGGTGAGATCTGTCATCCAAGAGCTTTGGTAAACTGTATGTCATAGGAAAGCTGTCTTAAAGCATAGCAACTAAAAGTTGATAATTACGTTTGGCAACTGATCCACTACACCCCTTCACCTCACTTTCTATGCCCATCTGTTCTGGAAACTTGTGTGCTGTTCAGTCAGCATGACTGTTGAAAAAAATGGCGTAAAACTTAGACAATTCCTATCAAAATGCTTCAAAAATGTCTCTAGGTTTTTTTAAAAAAATTAAATTCACTTTAAAAATTACTACAATATGTAACTGTTGCATCAAAACAGAAAATGTGCCTATATTAAAAAAAAAATAAAAAAACATTCAAAACATATAAAATATGTTGCTGTTACACCATATAGATAGTGCTTGTATTGCTCAATACACTATTTTAGAAATATAACTCCTTTGTTGGTCAACCGAAATGCACAATATATTTGTTGCAAGCTTTCAAAGCTCCATGGGTTTCTTTATCAGGCAAGATGTTACAAGCAAACAGGAGGAAAAACAAAACAATTGGAGATGTTAGATGCCTGCATGTTGTTTCAGTCCTTAGTAAAGATGGTATGCAGAGGAGGATGTCTTTCGCAGGCAGGCTCCTTCTCCTTCTGGCCAAGCGGCAATAGGAAGATTTTCAATGTGCAGGAAATTTAAAGTCCATTTGCATCCCAACACGGACCCCTCTTTTACAATCCAATATGTCTCCATTTCAGTGAGGTCACAGGCCTCTTTGCAGGCAGAGAACAATAGATTCCTCAAGAAGTCTCCATTTTTTGGAGCATCAGGAACATTTTGGTGGTGTAGAGTTAAAACATGCAAATTCAGTCCAAATTTAAGAAGAAAAATTGTTTTACCTTGGTTAAAGTCCGAGTCCACAGGCTACTCTTCATGGTTCCCCTGCTGCAGTTACAATGTGGCATCTCACAATACAGAAAACATGCAGGGGTAGCTTTGTTGGCCATTTCACAAATACAAACAAAAATCCATCAGTAATACCTGTATTTGCCAACCAAAATGAGAGGGGCACGATTGGAGATGTTAGTCAGATACTTGCATGTTGTTTCAGTCCATGGTATGCTGTGGAGGATATCTTTTGCAGGCAGGCTCCTCCTCCTTCTGGCTATGCGGAAATAGGGAAATGTTCAAAGTCCAGGAAATTTAATGTCCATTTGCATCTCAACAGGGACCCCTCTTGTAATCCAAAGGGGGTATGTGACACCATCAGTTACCACACTGTGTGACACCTACCCTGGAGATACCACTGGATAAAGGTCCTCCATATGAGTAAAACAATGATCCCCACAACTGTCCTTCATGAGAACTTCCTAAGAAAAGCTCAGTGAAACCTCCAACAAAACAGCAGCAATTATACTGAGGGCATCATTTTCCTTATTATTACAGATGGATGGGTCATTATTAACCCATCCATCTGGATTAATTTTAGACTACAGTGGGCCCAGGGAATCCATTGGGGGTTGGTTCCAGGACCACCTATGGATACCAAAATCCAAGGATGCTCATGTCCCATGTAAATACAATTTAAAAATGGTGTCCATTGTATAAAATTGCAAATCAAGGTTTACTTTTTGGAATGCATATATTTTTTGGAATATTTTGAAGCAGTGGGTTTTTGAATCCATAGATAAGGAATCCATGGATATGGAAGACTGACTGTATTTCTCTTCCTCTAGATGGTCTGTAAGAACTTATCCTGTGCTGTTCAGGATAAGAGGAACAGTTTTTATCTGTCAGCCCACTCTTCTTGAATCTCTCTGCTTCCCTCTGTTTAGGATTCTCAAGAGGCAACTGCAATAATAATGCTGGGTGTTTGTTTCTTTTTCAAATTTCTTACACCTTTCAATATTTGTTACCACTTTCAGGAGATATTCTTCCCTTTGAAGAAAAAAAGCATTCTTGCTACAAACATTCCTTATAATTATCAGCCTATTAACACTTCTCTAGCTGTGAAGCTTACACATTTTCAGTACTTAAAAACAAGATAAACAGCTCTTTCTAGTGGCAATGGAAATAATTACACCAGCAACAGAAGAAGCCATTCCTAAGGGGAATATTTGGAACTATTCCTACAGGGAATTCTTGGTTGGAGGCTAAGCAGTTAGATAATATAGAAATAGCTCCATACATAATGAATATTTTATGTCTTTACTATATATTCCCTGAAGGAATACACTGAAGTATTTGAACTACATTCTTCAATAGAATGTATTATTATCTAGCATAATGGATAAATTTGTGATGTAATTTACTGTACTGAACTACTGAAAATTTGCAACTCAGCCCTTAACCTGAATTGCGGAGGAGCGGGGAGTCCCTGGAAGTATTAAGATTTTCTTGTTCTTTCCTGTTTTGATTTGACTTGCATAGTCGTGCTCTTGCATCCAAACTCTTACTTGAAATATCCCAGGTTTCTCTCATTCTCCCTCCTTTGGGTTTTTCTTCCTCCCCCTCCTAGTGATCACATGTCACAAGCAATGGAACTGAATTTCACCAATTTTTGCTGAGCCCTTTTTAATTATTTTTCAGGAGTTATAGTCAAAGTGTTAAGCTGCTTTATCAATATTACACTAGTTAAGTGTTAGGTTCATTTTCGTTTATTGCTAGCATTTGTCTTTCCCTTGCTTGATCCCTGCTGAGTCTGAATCCAGGAAACATTCACTGTGAGCTTGTCTGCACTATGGATATAAATCAGATTCACCCCAGTCCCAGAGAGCTATGTCCAGATGGTGTATGGTCACAACATAAAACCACTGTTTTAAAATGTTAATACAGTTTAAGAGAACCCACAATTTATTCTGGTGTTTTCATGAAATTTTGGAATGAACCTGGGTGTATTGGACATAAGAACTGCTAAATCAGGCTGGATCCAGAATGACCCAACTATCCATGCATCTACACACTTGTTGCACCATCCCACTGGCGTGCCGCTTGGTATTGCCACTATTCTATGAACCAGTCCAAGTATTTTTTAAAATAAATTTTATTAATTATATAAAAACATATAAAACATACACGCATACCATTAACACAGTTTACAAACATGCTTTGTGTACATATTTTTCATCAAATCAGACACCTATCTTTCTACTTGATTTTGGTTTGGTTGGTTGGCAGTGATGGCCTTCCATATCTTATTTCTACCTTCCTTAACTCCTAACTTGTTCTTCATACACCTTCTCCTATAACCTTCTCCTATCTGTCTTCCTACCTTTCCTTCTTCTCATCCTTCTTCTTTCCTTCCTCTCTCTGCTTTGTCTCCATCTTCTTTCTGATCTATTTAACTATCGATTTCCCCCCCTCCTGCCAATCACTTGCTCTAACCCTCAATCACATGCTCTAACCTTCACTATTCAACATTCTTACTCCTCATCTCCTTCATTCTCACTTTACTGCCTCTCCATCCTCTACCGAGTTATCGTTCCCATTGTTGGCTACTTTCCACTGTTATCCGAATGGTGCCGATCTCATCTGATTCATTTGTCTTATTTTTCTATCCTTCTTATCTCAAGACTCTGTCTAGTTGTTGCTCTACAAAAGTTATTTATCCTCTTATCTACTTTCACTTTTTTAATTGCCTGGAGTTTAATATTTCCACCAGTCCAAGTATTAAGATATTTGTGGAAGGGTTTTCTATTAGTCTTAACATTAGTATTAACATTTTAAAACAGTGGTTTTATGTTGTGACCGTACACCATTTGGACATAGCTCTCTGGGACTGAGGTGAATCTGATGTATATCCATAGTGCAGACACGCCCACAGTGAATGTTTCCTGGATTCAGACTCAGCAGGGATCAAGCAAGGGAAACTATCATAGACATATTTGGTGAGGACCTGGGCGCAGTGGTGTCCCTAGTGTTGGTGTCATCTGGTTCAGTAACTCATGATGTCACCTCCACCTACCCCCCACCCTCTTTGACCTCCTCCTCCCATACAACACCATACAGAATCCTTAGTAATGTTTTTTGTACTAATGTTGCTCATAAATCATAATCTCCATATATTACTGGATATAAAGGTAATAGTTGTGACATAAACAACTAGCACAATTAAAATTATACTTTTAAATTACAATACCATATGCACAGCCTAAATGTGTCTGCATATACATAGTTTCATGTGCTTAAAGTGAAAATGTGTTAACATGTAGTGCTTTTTAAAGAATTTTTTTAAAAATAAAAATATATTTAAAAAAATTAAAAAAATAAATTTGGAATTTTAATTTTAAAAACCTGAGGCTACTCCTTTGTCCTTTCACTGAGCCTCACCTCACTCAGCCATCTCTTCAGCACTTGAATGGGACATAGGTGAATGCCACAGCCTGTTTCTGCCTAGAGGCAAATGTTTGAGGAACCTTGGTATCACCTCCTCTTAGGGTGTCACCTGGTGCTGACAGCATGTCCTGCACCCACCTAGTGATGCCACTGCATGGGAGAGACCCTTCTCTGTGACTGCTCCCTAGCTATGGAACTCCCTTCCATAAGATATTCAGTTAGCCCCCCCTCTGCTGTCCTGTCAACATGCAAAGACCTTTTAATTTAGATAGGCTTTTGGTGTTTAAATTATAAGGAAGAAGGGTTGTTTTTTTAAAAATGTGGTGCACTGTGGTTACATTTTTTCATCTTTTAAATATGTCTGAAATGCCTTTAAACCATTTTAACCATAGGCTTTTTAATAGAATTGTTGGCTTCATAGCTTTATAACTTTTGTAAATCTGATTTTATCTGGACTGGTTTTAAATTTTTTGGTAAGCCACTTTGAGTCCCTTGTCTGGAGAAAGGTGGAGTACACATTAAATAAATAAGAAGAGAAGAGAAGTTTTTTCAGGATATTGTTATGTGATATTTGAGAGAATCTGATACCTAACATGCAACTGTTATTATGATTTTGAAAATATTTGACAATTAACATGCAATCGTAATAATCCATTATTATTGCAGTTGCCTCTTGAGAATCCTCACGAAGATGTTCCCCTAATATATTAATCCCAGTTTTTGTAGCCTTGAAAAAATATAAACTAACCTTCAAAATTTAATATGGGATATAGATTGTGAAGGGACTTAAATCTGCCTCAATGGAAAGCACTCAGACATTGCATGTTAGAACTCAAGACTGTGGCCCAAAACAGATGGGCAGGAAGAGGTACCCTTGTGCCGTGATTAGGGCTAGGGAGCCCGCAGCATTTGCATGCTCCCGAACCCTAACATGTAATGGCACATGCATCATTACATAACACTGTTTAGACGGCTTATGTAATGATGCCACTGCAACTGCACAGCTTCTAGAAAGAGCTGTGCAGTTGTGGCAGAGTAAAGTGCCTGTAAAGCCCCTGTGGCATGGTGGTTTGAGTGCTGGACTATGACTGTTGCCTATACTGCAAAATTCATTCAATTTGACACCACTTTACCTGTCATTGCTTCATCCTATGGAATCCTGGGATTTGTAGTTTGTTGTGGCACCAGAGCTCTCTGACAGAGAAGGATAAATATCTCACAAAACTATAAATCCCAGAATTCCATTGGATTGAGCCACGGCAGTTAAAGTGGTGTCAAATTGCATTAATTCTGCAGTGTAGATGCAGCCGAGGTCTCCAGAGAGCAAGGTTTGAATCCCCATTTGATCATGAAAACCCATTGGGTGACCTTGGGCAAGTCACACTCTCTCAGTCTCAGATGGACACAAAATTAAAGCCTTCTCTGAACAAGTCTTGCCAAGAAAACCCTGTGCTAGGGTCACCACAAGTCAGAATTGACTTTGAAGGCACACAGCCTAAACAACTCAAGTCTAGGTAATCTTCACCTGTACATCTGTTAAATATTCATTTTTTAAAATGTTCATCAAGGGAAGGGAGAAGTGGTGTATGATTCTAATAGTGGTCAAGCCTGAGCCTTGTAATCTTTGGGGGGGATGAGTGTGCTTCTCCCCTAGGATCTTTTTAAAAAAATAAATTTGCCTTTTGCATTTCTGTAAGGGTAAAGGTAAAGTTAGTCATGAACATCTAGTCGTAACTGACTATAGAGGGTGAAACTCATCTCTGTTATTAAGTCAAAGAGTCAGCATTGTCTGAAGAGGAATCCACTGGTTATGTGGCTAGCATGATTGCACCAAACTCTTATCTTCTGGTACCTATTTATCTGCTTGCATTTGCATGGTTTTGAACTGCTAGGTTGGTAGAAGCTGGGTCTCCTGACAGGAGCTCACCCCAATTATGCAGCACGGAGGCCTTGAACTGCCAACTTTCTGGTCTTCCATTTATCAGAACTGGTGTCTTAACCACTAAACCACCACGTCCCACATTTCTCACATGACAGATAATGGCAGTCACTATTTAGAGAAAACCATTTGCTTTAAGAAAAGGGATTATTTCAGAACAGGAGCCTCTGAAAAATTCAGTAAATAAGCTAGGGGTGAATGCTCAGCAAGAGCCTAATGTGAAATAGGTCCCACAAAGTCTGCTCACCCAGTACTTTCTCTGAGGATGGATTTCTCATTATTAGAATTGCCAGAATTATTAACATGAATCTGAAAAAAAAAACCCAACTGATATTGCAAAATTATCATTGAAAAGTAAAATATTAAAACTTTGTATTATAGACTTCAGTCCCTCAGGCTTTCCTTTGCTCTGCTTTTCAGTTTCAGCTTCAGTTGTGTTCTCTACTGAGCCAGCAATACAAAAGCATGTTCATTTGCCTGCAATGAGTAGTAATTATGTTTATTCCACAGTTATTACAGGGTGTAAAGCAGGACTGGGTGTTTATTGGTAAAACAAATTATAAAGATAATTAAAAGTGTTCTCTATACTAATATTCAATTGTCCAGCCCTTTAGAGTGTATTGTCAACAATTCCAGTGATTTTTTTTTGAATGCCCATGAAGAAGGCCAAAATGTGTAAAGCTTTTTTTAATAAAGAATAACAGCTGACTATCTAACATGTGGAACTTGTCTCCTTTCTATTTGCTGCTGATATCTTAGAGGGGTGCTTTCCAAAACAGACAATACTTAAAACCTCTAATTTGTTCTTTACCAACTTAATTATTGCTATAACCTTTTTCTTTTTCATCTATTTTATTTATATTATTATTCTTTCTTCAATCCTAAAATTGCTATTTCTCCCCATTACTCTCTTTAAAATTCAATTACCGGACTCCAAATTTTATAAAAAATTTTCCAGTGTATTATCTCTTAATAACTGTGTCAACTTATCCACTTCCATTATATCATATATTTTCCAGATCCAATCTTCCTTGGTAGGTATCGCTTCTTTCTTCCAGTTTTGTGCATATACTATTCTGGCTATCGTAATCAGGTTAAAAAGTATTCTACCACGTTTTCTTTCATCATCTAAGATTCCTAGCAAATAAACCTCTGGTTTCATTTCTATTTTAGTTTTTAACATTTTATTAATTATTTTATTAATTGTATTCCAGTATTTTTTATTTTTTATTTTTATTTTTATTTTTTGCTGCTCTACACTTCCACCAACAGTGCAACAATGTTCCTGGTGCTTTCCTATATTTCCAACAGTTATTTGTGGTATTTTTATAAATTTTTGCTAACTTATCTGCCGTCAAATATCACCTATAAAATTTTTTATACCAATTTTCTTTTAAACTCTGAGATAGCCTATATTTCAACCCTTTTTTCCAGATTTTCTCCCATTGATCTAGGCTTATAGGATGCCCTATATCATTCGCCCACTTTACCATAACCTCTTTCACTACCTCATCCTCCATTTGGAATTCCAACAATTTTTTATATATTGTACCAATCATTTTTTTTCTTTTTTCCCAATAAAATCTCTTCTAGATCTGTTTTACTATCAGCAATGCCTTGACTTTTTATATCAGTCTTAGCTTTTTCATAAAGTTGTCTATACTGGAACCATCCAATATTAAATCCTCTTATTTCTAAACTTTCTCGCTCCTTAATTTTAAATTCTCCTGCTTCTTTCGCCAACAAATCCTTATAAGTACACCATTTCTCAGCTTTGTCCATTTCCTTTCTGTAAAATGCTTCTTGTGGTGAAAGCCACATGGGGATTTTATCTATTATTCTACTTTTATATTTTTTCCAAATTTTTAAGAGTGATTTTCTTATACAATGATTATTGAAGATAAGCATGTAAGCCGAATTTGATCCCTTCTCCCTCCAGTTCTAATAATCTTCTTTCTTCTAGTTTTAACTAGTCTAGTCCACACGATTCAAAATACAGGGAAATCTTACATCCTGTCTTATTAATCTTATTAATCTTACATCCTGTCATATCTCCAAATTCCTTCATTATACTCATTAATAGTATAATAGTTGGAGAATCCTTCAGGTTCTCCAAATTTACTATCAAATCATCAGCATATGTTTTGGTTTTATAATTATATATTTTTAAATTTTAATACCTTTTAATCTACATTCATTATTAATTTTCCGTATGAGTATCTCCATTATCATTAAGAATATTAAAGGTGAGAGGAGGCAGCCTTGTCTAGTTCCTCTGGCTATTGGAATATCCTGCGTTTTGTCTCCATTTATTAAAATATGGGCTCTTTGATTTTTATAGATTTCTCTGATCCATGTATAAAATGTTTCCCCTAAGTCTAATTTCTTTACCATTTCTTCTAATGCTGTCCAATTAACTCAGTCAAATGCCTTTTCTAGGTCAAAAAATATTAGACCCAATTTTTTTATCACTGTGCCTTTCATAATATTCTGGAACATTCAATATATATCTAAGATTATCCTTCATGTGTCTACCCGGTAAAAATCCCCTTTGATCTTCTCCAATTAATAAATTTGAACATTTTTTTAACCTTTTAGCCAAGATAGTCGTAAAGATTTTGTAATTAACTTTGAGAAGCAATATTGGTCGATAATTTGTTGGATTTTCTAAGTCCTTACTTTCTTTAGGAATTAGTGCTATGTTGGCTTCTCTCCAGGTATTTGGGATTTCTTCTTCCTTCATTTTCTCTATTGTATTTAAAAATGGTGCACTTATCTCATCTTTAAATATTTTATAAAAAATTGCTGGAAATCTGTCTGGTTCAGGAGTTTTACCATCTTTACTTCTTAATATTGCTTCATTTATTTCTTCTTTGGTAATAGGTAAGTTCAACTGCTCCTTCTGTTTCTCATTCAATATAGGTAATTCGTTATTTCCTAAATACTTCTGAAGTTTTGATTTATCAATTGTGTGTTCTTTATATAAATTACTATAATAATTAACGAAAACTTGTTGAATTTTTTCCAATTGAGTGTATGTTCCTTTCTCATCTTTAATTTTTAATGGAATTTGTTAATGTGTTAACAAACCTATAGAAAAGAAGTGTAACATCAAAGAAAAGGAATGGGTAAAAATAGGGAGATGGAAAATATCTGTTTGAGATAAAAATTAGGAAGCGAGGAAGTTCAATAACTGATGTTAGTCCATTGTTTAAATTATGTTTGTGCATCGTTTGTATGTTTTAGATAACTGAAGTTGTAGGAAGAGTCTATGGGAATGGAAGTAAAAGAAGAGGCTGTTAGGGAAGGTGGAGAGGTAGGGGAAGAAGGGGAAAGGAGGAGAAGGGGGAGTTGCTGTGCAGATCTGGCTCAATGAAACATAACACAAAGATGGAGAAAAAAGGCCAAAACTTTATTAACAGCTCAAACAAGCAACATAACCATAGGGTTGGCCCAAAGCATAAGGTCTGGATCTGGACATCAGCAACACCCCGGTTGGTTGATGTATTAGGTAAGGTTGCTTGACGTAGGTGCCAAGCTCAGCCCTGTTGCACAGTTAGGCAACTGCACTGCTTCAACTCAAATTGCAAAGCATCCTAGTCACCGGGTGTTAACCAACTGTGGCTCCCGCAATGGCCACAGCAAACCGCTCCATACCCGGGTCCGAGGATTCCCGACCCAGTGCCAGCAGGCCCAGGAAACCCCTACCCCAGATCCAGGCCTATGCTGCCACCAACAACAAGTTGTGACAATCAACTCCCAGGCAGGGAGGGAGGGGAGCAAACTGCGAATGGCACCAAGGAGCGCCTCACAAGGGCCAAAATAGGCCAATCAACCAATGAGGGCCCCGGAAAGAGGAGGTCCCGCCTCTCCCAGAGCCCTTAGCCAATCAGGTGGCCTGGCGGGCCCGAGAGGGCCAATCAGGCCACTCGGAGTTCCTGCTCTCCCGGTAGCCAATCAGAGGCAAGCCCGCACTTGCCTCTGTTGCCAGGAGGAAAACTGGTCATGTGGGGAGGCAGAGCCTCCTCGCACAGCAACAGCGTCGACCCAGTGAGTCGGGCGGCGCCATTTATAGAGAGAGAAGGAAGAAGAAGTAGAAGGATGAGAAGTAATAGTTAAATTATGTTTGTGGATTGTTTGTATGTTTTAAATAATTGTTTTTTTCCCTTTTGTGTATGTGTATTTGTCGTTTTTGAAATAAAATTTAATAATAAAAAAACAAAACAAAACAGACAATACTGAGCTAGATGGACCAATGATCTGACTCAGTGCAAGGCAAATTCTTCCATTGTGCACATGAACAAGTCTTTAGGAGAACTCTGCTGTGATTACTTATGCAACAACTGGTGATTAAAGTTTTAAGGTCATAGGTACAGATACACATACACACAAGATAGGTAGGCATCACTACAGAATGGATGAAACTGATGGACCAGAGAACAAGTGACCACCTGATACAGTTTAGCTGGTATCCTGTTAATGAAGACAACATAAGTCCAAGTGTTGTTATTGTAATTTTCCTGTAGCTGAACACATTTCAAGGGTGTCATTTGTAGGGGCCTAGTGAGGACCCTGAGAGGTTTCTCTTGAAACTTGCTGCAGTACATCCAGCTACAGGAAAATAAATGGGTGCATCTCCACTGATCTACCTGCTTTCCAACGACATGGAATTGTTAGGGGGTCATTTCACTTAAAATGTGGCTTTTGGGGAAAATGTACACCAGGAAATGAAACTATGGAGACATAGTTGATCTATGCTCTATCTAGATCAAGGGAAGCATTAGTGCCACTCTATTCTGCTTTGGTCAGGCCTCACCTGTAATACTGTGTCCAGTTCTAGGCACCACAGTTCAAAAAGGATGTTGACAAGCTGAAGCCTGTTCAAAGGAGGGTGACTAAAATGGTGAAAGGTCTGGAAACCATGCCCTATGAGGAAACATTTAGGAAGATGGGTATGTTTTTTCTGGAGAAGAGAGGGTTAAGGAGTGATATGACAGAAGGCTAAGAAGTGATATGATATTGAGGTTGAAGCAAGCTTGTTTTCTGCTGCTCCTAATAATAGGACCTGGAGCAATAGACTCCAACTGCAGGAAAAGAGATTCTACCTCAACATGAGGAAGAACTCAGTAAGAGCTGTTTGACAGTGGGACACACTCCATCAGAATGTGGTGGAGTCTCCTTCTTTGGAGGTTTTTAAACAGAGGCTGGATGGCGATCTGTTGAGGGTGCTTTGACCCTGTGTTCCTGCATGGCAGAGGATTGGACTGGGTGACCCTTGCAGTCTCTTCCAGCTCTATGATTCTATATTCTATAGCTACGTGCCAGATATACATCTCCCAATGTAGCATCTCAGTCTACATTTAATCATATTTAAGTCTCTCTTTCTTCAGGACATGTTTCTGAAAGCCACTTATGATGTACTGGAACAAGAGTATTGAATTATCATAATCTGTTTTCCTCTAAATATCAATATATTTTTAGTTGTATCACTTTATTTAAGATTGTATTTAACATTTTCTTTATGAGTTGTCATGAAGGCCTATGATGCCATAGCATGGGGTGTGAATGCAATGAATAAGCAATTATGATGCCAGACTCTTCTGCAATATATTGGTTTCAGTTTCATCAAGTTTTATTTAACTATTTCAGTTTACTGAGACATCAAGAGATTCCTAATCACAGGTTTTTTTGCATGATGCTGATATTATCCCAAGCCCCCTAAAGTGATTGAGTCATTTTCTTGCTATGCTAGTTTTTGAAGACTGAACATTAAAGATGTTGCCAGAAGGTAGAGACAAAGAAAAAAAATTGAATTGTTTTAGGGAAACAGTTACACCCTGCAGAACTTTCTAAGGGTCCTGAATTTTACATTTGTATCCAGGATTCATTGATACTGTTACTCACATGAATTGGTGTGTCAAAGAATGCAAGAACTGGTCTCTGTTTTTCATGTCTGGAAAATGTCTTCAGTCAGCAGCACATCCTTCAATGCCCAAGGACTGAATTGCCAGAAGAGTTGGATAGAGGCTGGACCCATCCAGCTGAAGACAAAGTTGGGCTTCTCAGTTTCTTTCTCTGTCGTTGGTGGGTCAAATGGATATTGGTATGATGGGCTTGCTGTCTATTTTTATCTTGCATTTTTAAACGCCTCAAGTCTTAGAGCTATCTTGCTTTTCTCTGTCCACCCTTGCACTGGCTTTCTTTCTTCTATCTCCTTTTATAAGCCCTGACTCATTTCAGTCGCTTTGTGTGTTCTCTCTTGGCATCTCCTCAAGCAAGTGCCTGCCAATTCCTAGCAAATCCTCATGTCTGTTTTTCCACTTGGTATGCTTTTTTGGCTGGCAGACAATTCTCAGCCTTTAACATTTTCCAGTCCCTTTTCTCAATAAGGATTTCTTTCTTTCTTTCTTTCTTTCTTTCTTTCTTTCACACAAGTGTTTAGCACATGATGTGGAAGCAGCCTTATTTATTTCAGTGGAATTTCCTTTCAAGACAGTGGGCTTTGGATACCAGCTTATTCTTTACCCACACACAAGCATCACTGATTATTATTTTTTAATCATCTGGGCAGAATAAGAGGTACAAATGAAAAGTGAGGATCTCAGGATGTTTTAAGCACCTGCTCTTAATAATATTCAGACTGTGTCTACACCATTCAGTAATTGCAATCTGATGCAATTTGAAGTATGACTGCATCCTATAGAATCCTGGGATTTGTAATTTGGTGAGGTACTTAGAATTTTCTGTTTGGAGGCTCAGTGATTCAGTGCAGAGGATTTGTATTTGAGTTCTCTTACAGGGAATTTCAAGTAGTTCAGTAAACTACAAATCCCAGGATTTTGTAGAATGGAGCCACAGAAGTTTAAATGGTATCAAACTGCCATTGTGGATGTAGTAGGAGATTTAAAATGCAAAACAAAACAAGCCACCTAAAGATAACCTATTTTGCAAACCTTTAAAATGCTACTTAGTAGTTAAAGCAATGGTGTATCAACAGAGATTTAAGTCAAAACCACCTTTTTTCTTTCTTTCTTTCTCTCTCTCTCTCTGGAGTTTATCATACGACAGAATTTGCGGGTATAATGCAATGGCAATCTGAACTCAATCATGGGGATTCCTGTTATTGCGAATGAGTGTATCTCACGCAATTTCAGGCAATGGGGAGTCATTCAGAACACAATCATAGGGTTTCACGTAATTGCGTATTAGAGTATCTCACACAATTTCGGGCAATGGGGGGTCATTTTCAGGAAATGGGAAGTCATTCTGAACACATTCCAAATGCAATCAGATTTCACGTAAATTTGCTAAACTAGAGAATTCATGTAATTGCGAATTGGCTCCATTTGCAATTGGGAGAAATTCCTCCCATGTGATAAACTCCTTACACACACTCTCTCTCTTTCTTTCTTTTGACAGAGGGATTTGTACTATTGTGATGGAGAGGCCCAAGAAAGACTATTTAATGATTCTCCACTCCTCTCTCTTTAGATTGAGGAACTGAGATTCCTTAGCCATTTATAATTTGGAATTTGTCTTGTCATGGTGGAGAAACCCAGAAAGGCGGAGGTAACATCGACACTCTACTTAAGGATTCTTAAGTACTGGAATCTCAGGGTATTTATATGAGAAAATAAGCAAACTCTTTAGTAATTTATTATATGCATTCAGATATACAAACATATACTGTTCATTCCCCTTAGACAGAAAACCAGACTTTGCATGCATCACATTATGTTACATTGCATTGCATGAAGGCATATATTCATTGCATTACAGTTATATGGCAAGTCAGATGCTATCCTTTCATAATAACTGAATCCTCATGTCTGAACCTCTTTAACAGGTTTCTTAACAGTTAACAATTAAAGGGACATTACCATTTTAAATGAAATGCACAGATGGGGGATACCTGGTTTAATGAGACTACGAATGAAAGGGATCTAGGAGTCCTAGTAGACCACAAATTGAACATGAACGAACAGTGTGATGCGGCAGCTAAAAAGCCAATGCAGTTCTATGCTTCATCTATAGAAGTATAGTGACTAGATCAAGGGAAGTAACAGTGCCACTCTATTCTGCCTTGGTCAGGCCTGACCTGGAATATTGATTCCGTGATTCTCTGATATATCTAAAAGCATCTTAATGGGTATCTATTACAATTATAGTGGGACGTGTATCTATTTTAGCATAGTCTAGTTTGCTCTCTTGCCAGCAGCATTTATAAGCATATCTTGCCAATTTATCAATTCTCGGGAACAGAGCAGCCATTTCTTCATAACGGGAACTTCCGTTACGACGGAACGTTCATGTAGCTTGGAGGCTACATTTTAGCCCTCCCTTCATACATTCCAGACTGCAGGGATTGCTGTTTCCTTTATTTATTTATTTTTAGTCTATCCCTAGCCTCCACCCATCTTATCAGCTATCCTCTCTGATCCAATCAAAACAAAAGTATTGACAGTACCCCATTTATGTCAACAATCCTCTCCTCCAATCAGTTTATTGGAGATGATATCAACAAACTGTGTAGAGCTCTATCTTCACTTTTGGCTTATTTCCATTACATTACTTCAGCCACTGCACCTGCCACAGGTTTATTAATGGTCAAATCTGTTCATATTTCAGTGTTGATAGAAATGCAGACATTCTCATCTCTTTGTTCGCGTGTAATTAGGTGTTCTGCCTGGCCGCAGCCTGTCTCTCAGTCACATGCACATAGTCCAATAACACAGTGTTCTACATTATATATTATACCCTATACAGTATACTCTATAGCAGTGATGGTGAACCATTTAGAGACTGAGTGTCCGAGCTCAAAGGTGTTCCCTCACTAGGTGTTAGCCAGTGCTAGAGGGTCGGACTTCTTGGGTACTTCGACTTTCTGGGTGTGGGACTTCCAAGGGCAGGACTTCCTCAGAGACAGTTGACACCCCAGGAAGGTGGGGGAAAGAGGCTCACCACCATGGCTCTATAGGTTAGACTCTGTAATAAACATGTATGTTTCCAGGCCTAAAAATTGGCAACCAAATTAAGTCTGGGCTGTAATAATAATAGTAATTCTTAATTCATAAGAATTAAAGGGGAAAGAAAAAGATGGGGTAAATCCATCGTGAATGTGTAGCCATTTATGATGTCTGCAGTGGCAACCACACATATCCTATTGTTCAACTTTATTTTCTAGTACTGATTATTTTGGATGGCATTCATTTCTACTCAGATAAAATAGGACATGTTATTTTCTTTAAAGCCCTGCTCCATCTATTACTGACATATGCAATACAGGGGAAAAGAATTCATAGGGAGTTTGTGTTTTGTTTTGTTTTGTTGTGCACACAAAAGTGAGAACCATGTTAACTAGACATTTTTATCTCCTGCACAATATTTGCTGATTGAGCTGCTGTCCAATATTGAACTGATATCCAATATGAATTCAAGGTCATGGAAAGAGCTGAACATACAATGTTTCTGTGTGTGTGGGTGCACAGTCTAACGTGATGTATAGCCATCCACCCGAATAAAATTGGCGATATTACTCCTTAAGTTGTCTTTTCCCTTGTGCAACATCACCAAAATCTTGTCCAAAATGTGCCATTGGCATAAAGTGTGCAGTTGGAAGGTTGATAGGTACACAGTTGGGGGTGGGGGAATAGAACAGGTAGCTGGTGCTTGGAATAATCCACTGTCTTCTATGAAGAGGGGATTCTGTTAATGTAAACTACATGTATGTCCACATGAGCTTACTGTGGTTAAAACACCAGTAAAAAGCTCCACAAGTGTACAGGTGTGATAGCCGGTCATGCTTCTAAAGTGTCACTGAAGCATCCCCTCTCCTCTCCCATCAGCAAAGTGTTCAGGGAGCAGCCATTTCATCATAATGGAAGTCCTGTTGTGAAGAAATGGCTGCTCTGCAAATGCTTTGATGACAGAAGGGGAGAGGGAATGCTTCGTGCTTCTGACCAGCTATCACACCTTAGCTCTTCTGGAATATTTTACCAGCATTTTAACCATGGTAAGCTCGGGTGTCCCCTAAGAGAAAGAATTGGTGGACGAATGAAGTGAAGCCATACTTGAAAGTATCAGTCTTCAGAAAAAAGAAGAAACAAATCAGACAAGGCAACAAGAAAATAAATACTTGAAGAAATTTTGATGTGCTGTTTCTACCTCTGTTGCTCCTAAAGTTAGATGCATGGTATGCCCTAGAGTAGATATCTGTAACAGTCTGAGTGTACAGAAAGCCATATAAAAACTTGAAAAACATTCAAAGATTAGTGTGAACTTGGAGGGGTGAAACACCAACATTGTTTTATATGAGGGATGCTGGGAGGCCTTTTTGGGGTCCTCCAAACCAGTGATGTCTGGTGATTCCTATGTTCATAAATCTAAGATTCTGATCTGGGACTTAGTAGAAACTTTAAAGATGTTATCTCAGGTGCTAAATCTATTTGGGAAAGAGGCTTCTACACTTTGGAACATTTTCTCCAAAAATAATATTTTGAGGGTTTATTTTTAAAAATTATGGTGTGTGTGTGTGTGTGTGAACAAGGTCTAAGAACCACACAGGAACAACCCCTTCCCAGCTGTATGTAGCCCAGGGATGTTGTATATAAATATGTTTCAGCAGCACAGGTTTGGTGAGGCAGCAGGAATAGACAGATATCTTTGTTATTGAACTAAAGCAGATTGAGAAAGAAATAACTGATCTGTAGTCAGAGAACTTCTGGCTCCTCTGGAGAAAAAACACACAAAGGTCATCAAAGAAAGAACAAGGGCCTCAAAGTTGCCCATCATTGATACAGGAAGTATAAGGAAGGAGCAACCAACATTCACATACCCTCATTCTCAATTCCTTCGTATTGTCAGGTGTCTGAAATAGGATTTTTGCAGTTTAAAAAAACTGTTTTAAAAACCACTCTAGTGGGGAGGAGAGCCAACAAATCAAATGCACAAAATAAAATGCCAATAGTTATTTATGTGCAGAATGAGTGTGTAATCGAAATTGCATGGGATTCTGAAGGAGCACCTACAACTGTATTCAATGGGGAGATTAGTTTAGCTCAAAGGGGAGCAGCGAGAAGGCTTTTGGTAACAGAAAGTGGGGGCCTCACCTACCATATATACTTGACTATAAATTGAGCTCATGTATAAATCAAGGGGAGGTTTTGGGGCCAAAATTATGGATTTTGCCATGACCCGTGGATAAGTCTAAGGTAAAACTTTGAGGCTCCTTCAATGTGGGGCAAGAGAGACTCTGCTTCACCATTTCAGCCTTCATTTTACTCCCCAGACAGTGGCAGTGCTGGAGGGAGAGGGACTCTGTTTGTTTAACATCAATCAATCAATCAATCAATCACCTAGGACTCTTTCTGCTTGGCTCAAGAGAGACAGAAACTTATCTCCTGAATGCATGAGAAAATCTGAAAGAGCTGCTATCACATTACCATACTAACTCATAAATTAGTTGACCTGGAATTTGGGAGTCAATTTTTGGGCATATTTTTTTTCTATTTATAGACAAATATATACGGTATGTCTAATTGTTCCAAACCCCAAAGAATTCCAAATGCTGTTTCCACATTAATGTTATAATTAAAAAGAGAAATCAATATGCACATATACACACTCTCACATACATAATACTCTAGAACTAATGAAGCAAAGTTAGTAGACGGTAGCAAACTGTGGGGTGGTGAAGAGGCAATACTATACCTATCCTGAAATGTAGCTCTGTTTGTGGGGATGCCAGAATGAAGATGGCTCAGAAGCCGCCACAGCACATGGGGTGGCCAGTTTGCTGAGATGCTGAGTTGAAATTGAACAGAGGTTCTGTTTGATACTCAGAAATGGCTCCTAAGGGCACGATGTTAGGAGCTGATGGGTTTAAATGACATTCTCAGGGAAGAATGGGGTGCAATATGCACTAATGAGTGGACAATCAGTGTAAATGTTCTCAGATGAAAAGAGTTTCATTCCCAGAAGGAAACTTCCTTTGCTACATGCAAGCAATCTCCCAATCCAGCTCACTACCACCTTTCCATACTCTAGGGATTATGCTGATTCCGATTTTAAGAGATTCCATCATGTCTGAGTGCCTTGGGCTTCTCCCATGCTGAGCTATCCAAATCAGCCTTGTATAGCTGGAGAGCCCCCATTTGGGCTTCTTGCCTAAGATATCCTTTTTAATTACAATTTGATATCAGATTCACAGAGAGGTGACAGAGGGCTGGTTCTTGGGCTACAAGTGAATTGGATCACAACTATGGATGTTTCCAAAGAGTAATTGTATTTGGTCTAAAATGAAGCAATGCCTTTCTTCTCTGAACAAAACCTGTGCATCTATGTCTGAAAATACAGAATAGTCTTGTTTTATTTACTTTTCTAAATTCTGGCCAATTTTAGAAGACATTGTAAACAGCTGTGAGTTTGTGTTCCCAAAGGCAGCTGAATCTAGAGATTTCCCACTACATTTCATCTGCAGCTTTTGCCCCTGATAACCTCAGTGACAGCTATGAAGACATGCCAGTCATATCAGAGTAGAAAGTGTTTGCTGACAATCTGTAGTAGGTGAAATGATTAGGGATTTGGTCTGCTTTGATGTTTTGGCTGCTATCAGTAAAAGAGGATAGATTGTATCAGTTTCACTTCCAGGTCCAGGTAAAAAGTTGTCTGGAAAACAAACAAGACGGGAAAAGAACAAACTTTTTTTTTCATTTTCATGGTCCCAATATTTTATTTCCAGTAAAAACTCAAAGAGCTGAATCTGGTGTGCAGACTTGAACTAATTTTAATTGTTTCTGTGTGCCTTCCAATAGTTTCCAACTTATGGTGACCCTAAAGGGAACCTATCACAGGATTTTCATGGCAGAAAACATTCAAATAACCCCCAAAATATTTAGCAACAATACTTCTAATCTATCACAAAAACAGACAGAATAAAAATGCCTTTATTATTATATTTATTTTTCTTTCTAGCTTACAATCAGTAAAAGGAAAGGAAAGGAAAGGAAAAAGCAGCAAAAACCAAAAGCCAAAATATCCTATCCCTTGGTTCAGGTATTTTCTGTACAATTTTAATATCTCAACTTTCAGTAAATAAATTGCATTCAGCTTTTACAGCAAGGGTGGGCAAGCTACAACCCTCCAGTTGTTGCTGAACACCAACAACCATGAGACCTAGTCAGCATGACCATTTGTGAGGGCTGATGGGAGTTGAAGTATTATAGCATCTGGAGGGTCACATGGTCCCCATCTCTGCTTTACAAGTACAGTAGACAATGTCAACATTCTGAATGGCTCTCAGAAATAGGCTGGGAATCAGGGGACTTATTTCAGAACTAGTAAGAGATGTTCTCAGTGGGCAAGCTATTTAGAATACCTCTATTTATTTATGTTTATATACAGTACCTTTTTGCTATAAAAATACTATGAATCTGATTTCAAATATAGCAATGATTTCAATTATAACAATAAAACCATAAAAAATAGAGATTGTGAATAAAACCATAAAAATGCATACTGCATGCTGTACTGGTTTGAATGTTGGACTCTGGAGACCAGGTTTCAATTCCCAGCTCAGCCATGAAATCCTTTGAGTGACTTTGGGCAAGTCACACACACTCAGCCTCAGGGGAGGCCGATAGCAGTCCTCCTCTGAACAAATCTTGCCAAGAAAACTCCATGATAGGTTCACTTTATGGTAACCATAACCTGGAAATGATTTGAAGGCACACAACAACAACAACAACAGCAACAACAGCAGCAGCAGCAGCAACAACATTTTGCTCAGATGGTGGGACATCTGTTGCTGGACTCAAAAACCTCCAGTCCACAGAGTCTGCCTCTTATTGGGATTCAGCTACAGAATTTTGAATATCTACACAAAACAATGGATATTTAGACTCGCAATTGACTGATATTTTACTTGATAATCACCTGATTTTAGTATGATAAATCAATCAATTTGAGCATACATCAATCAGCTTAAGCATGAGTCAATCAGTTTGAAACATATGTACATATTACTTAATAGTGATGCATTTTGAGACAATGAGAATGATTTCTTTTAAATGTGAAAACTTGTAGATAAGACTTCAGAACCATCTATACTCACATGAAAGTACATCCCATTGATTCAGCAAGGGCTACTTCTGAGTAGGCATGGAAAGATTGCACTGTTACTCAATTGAGAATAAGATTCAATGTCATTTATCATTGTTGTTTCTCCCTCCCCTGCCAAACAACAATCGCATCAATCCAAAGAAGACATGAGAATTTTGTTAGGCCATTTGATGTAGGGGATTATCAGATGGGGACAGGACAGGGTCGGGATCACACTTCTGTCCTTATCCCATCCGTGACTGCAATGGCACGAAAGCCTTTCATAACGTAGCAATGATCCTGTCATTGAAGTGGAATTGTATTAACACAAACCCCAGTTAATACAAAATGCCAGGACATTCCACTTTAATGATGGGACAATGACAGGATCAGCATGACATCATATGAAAGTCTTTTCCTTGATCGCAGTCAATTGTGCTTCCCAGACAGGACAATGTCTGGATAAGTGGGATGCCATGTGAAAGTCCTTCCCACAATTGCACAGGAAGGACAGGAGAAGGACGGAAAAAGGACATCCTTTTCCATTTGATAATCTCCTTAGTTTTCTTCATACCAGCTGACCCATACCTGCTCTCTCCTGCAGATATGTCTCTCAACCAAGATATAATTAGAAGGAAAGTTCATCATTAATAATTTTATGTAACTTCTGGGCTGGGGTATAGATTCAAACACAAAATCCAAAAGAACTTCAAACTGGAAAATTTCAGATTTCACC
This sequence comes from Urosaurus nigricauda, assembly GCA_034509955.1. NCBI lineage: Eukaryota > Metazoa > Chordata > Lepidosauria > Squamata > Phrynosomatidae > Urosaurus > Urosaurus nigricauda. The sequence continues at coordinate 249,363,961 of JAOEGL010000003.1, forward strand.
TGTATTTTGGAAGATTCCATTTAAATGTATATTTGCCATCAGTTTCAGTTTGAGCATTGTGAATTTCCATGAATGTAGTCATTTTATTGTAGGAACACTTCAGTAATTTAATCTTAAAATATAAAATAGATCTCAGTTGTTTCTATCCCCCATCCCCCAACAATAAAAGGATAGCCAAGGAAACAACACTACTTCTTGTATCTCAGACTTTCCCAATCCAGTGCTTTTCTAGATGTTTTGAACTGCAACTCCCATCATTCTTGGCCACTGTCCACGCTGGCTGGAGTTGATGTCCAAAACACCTGGAGACCTCCAGGTTTGAGGAAGGCTGTTTTAAATGTAGTATACAGCTCATCATTTTGTTTATTATCTTATTCTGAGTGGCTTAGGGAGCTGGGTGTGTTTAGCCTGGAGAGGAGAAGGTTAAGTGATGATATAATACCCATGTTTAAATATTTGAAGGGCTGTCATATCGAGGATGAAGCAAGCTTGTTTTCTGCTGTTCTAGAGACTAGGCACAGAGCAATGGATTCAAGCTACAGGAAAAGAGATTCCACCTAAACATTAAAAAAAACTTTCAGGGATGTTCAACAGTGGTCTGACACACACTGCAGAATTAATTCAGTCTGATACAGCTTTAACTGGCATGGCTCAATACTAGGGAATTCTGGGAACTGTAGAAATTTAGCCTTGTCTGTCAGAGAGGTCTGGTGCCACAATAAACATGCAGGGCAGTTAAATTTGTCTCAAGTGGATTATTTCTGCAGTGTGGTTTGGACCAGTATCTCTTTCTTTGGAGGTTTTTAAACAGAGGCTGGATGGCCATCTCTTGAGGGTGCTTGAATGTGTATTCCTGCATGGCAGGGGCATGGACTGGATGGCCCTTGTTTTCTCTTTCCAAAATATGTTTATTCTAATAGGAATTAAAATTTCCCCTCCTTTGCAGCAGAAAGAAAGTGAATTTAAAAAAAAAGAAAAGAAAATCAACCAGCAGCAACAGAGATGTATCTTTCATGAACAGAATAACAACATGGTAACAGAGGGAGGGGGAACAAAGGATTAAATTTCCCCATTCCACAAACCATGGTCATGATCCAGATCAGGAATCTATCTATCTATCATCTATCTATCATCTATCTATCTATCTATCTATCTATCTATCTATCATCTTCTGAGTTATTTTACATTTTTTAATCTTTTTTTAACATATAAAAGTATAAAACAATCAATTTTTTCATATAACACATATTATAACTTCCGCATGTTTTCTCAATAAAAGGCCCAAATCTAAGTGTCTTTACATGGGGGGGGGGGGAGGGGAGGGAAAAAAAAGAATCTTCATTTATTTCAAACAAAAAGCAAGCTATGCCTTTACTATAATATGTAGTTTGATCCTTATTCCCTGATATAAACAAAACTATGTGGGTTTTTTTTTTCATATTCCTTATCTCAATTTCATATTCCCTATCTGGGGGAAAATTCCAGATGGCTCAAAATGTGACTGTAAGTTTCCCTTACAAAGGTTATGGGAATGGGATCACTGGAAGATTCTTATTGTCTCCTAGTTATTTTCATTAATATCATTTTCATGTAATCAGCAGCAATTATTCAAGCAGGTTTTCATTAAGCATCTGCTCCTACTCTTCTATGTCAAAGGAAGATGCAGATTTATTATGAACTCAATTGGTATGCATATCCTCACAATTACCCTTGTAATAAATGTACAGCAATGCCTTGTGTCATGGAGTGAATTTAATATTCAGTAGTTTAGAGCTAAAAACTAAACTGTGATGGGATTTTTTTAGGCAGCTATGTATAAGAGCAATAGATAATAATGTTACTATCACATGAAGCACAATAATCCATACTATAAAGTGGTCTGTCTGGTATGCAATAGAAATCCTTGTGCTTAATCACAAATACATTTGATGTGTTATTGAATGGAACCAATATGAAGACAGAAGATGTTTGGATCTGATCCATCAACTACTTTTGGTACCTTCCAAGCAAATTCTTCCAATTTTCTGATTAGCTTTTTTTCTCTCCCCCCCCCCCCAATGATATTTACAGGTTGTCCCTATTTATTTATTTCAATTCATAATCCTAGAACATATCCTTTCTCCTAGGACACAATCTTGGGATCAACAGAAAACATTGTCTTAAATCCATTCTAAATGGCACAGTGTAAAACTAATTCTAAGGATTGTACCATGAGTCAAGCTCTCCCCCCCCCCCCCCCCCCCCCGTTCAGTCAAAGCATATCAGCATCAACCAAAAAATTATGTTTAAATTCTGTAATACAGTGGGCCTTTGATATCCACTGGGTTTTGGTTCAGCACACACACACACACACACACACACCCATGAATATCAAAATCCATGGATGCTAATGTCCTGTTATATACAATGGCATAGGACTCTTTCAAACGGGAGGAATTTCTCCCAGCTCCAAATGGAGCCAATGCGGATTCATGTAAATTCGCTAGTTAAGCGAATTTACACTAACTCCTGTTCCATTCGGAAGGCATTCGAAATTACTTCCCATTACCCGAAAATAATCCCCTCCTGCCTGAAGTTGCGTGCGAAGCTTTAATTCACAATAATGTAAAACCCATGATTGCATTCGGAGTGGCTTCCCTCTTACCCGAAATTGCGTGCGAAGATTTAATTCGCAATAACGTAAAACCCATGATTGCATTTGAATTGACATTAAATTATACTTCCAATTTCTGACATCTGAAAGAGTCCATAGAAAAATAGTGTCCCTTATATAAATGGCAAAGCCAATTTTTCTCTTTGGAATAATTTTTGTTTTTGAATATTTTCAAGCTTTATCTCTGGATGCAGAATCCACAGATACAAAGGCTATAATGATATAAAGCTGATTGGCTGTATTTTATATCTGTTACCTGAAATATTACCTCAATAAATTATTGTGTTTACTTCTGATGTACCCACCTCCAATTGCAACCACCTCCAATTGTGCCCATCTCCAATTGTTGATAGACTGCTATTCCCCATAGACCTAACATGCATGGAAAGTAGTGAAAGATGCTGGGAACTGCACCACTGTTGTTAATGCCAAGTGAGTTGTTGAGATTCTTAATAATTGTCTGGGTGGGGTGCTAAAATGTATGCAGGCTGATGAATTCAGGTTTAACCTAGAAAACTGAACTGGATTTGAGAGTTATACTGTGCTGGACACAATTACATTCTCTTTAACAGATCTTTCTACAAGTAGATTGATTTTGAAGATGGAGAGAGCAGATTTGTTTCCCTTTCATGGTCGTCTCCTGCCAGGATGTTTCACTCTGCAAACAGCTTTGTTATTTAAAAGAAATGTACAAAGTGGGATCACGGTGTTAGTATTTGTTGTCCATTGAAGACTTATTCTTTGGCAAGCAATTTGCCAAATGTGAACATTTTACCTGAAGTATAGGTGAAAGTTTGAAAGGGGTATTTAGCTCCCTTTTTCTCTCCCACCATTCAAATTTTATATCATTATTAACCATCCAGTATGAAGAAGTGTTATGAAGAATCCAAAAGTTTGTCGTTTGTGATATTTTAGTGGTCTTGTTTTTACACATGGCTCACGTACTTTTTTCTTTTTTTCTTTAAAATTGATTTAAAAAGAATCTTGTAAAAAGTAGGAGAATAAGGGTTGGTTGGGTTTTGTTTGTTTGGTTGGTTTGCTTTGTTTTTTGTTTGTTTTTTGTTTTTTGCTTTCCTTGAGGAAATCACCTCTGAATTATAGCACACCAAGCACTCTCTCAGAACATGTCTATATGGGCCAAATGAACTGGTTTCCTCCCCCAACCTTCACTGCAACATGTCTTATAACACAGAGCCAAAGCTGGAATTTCACTGCAGAGTGTCATTACATGAGATCAATTCTATATTGAATCCAGGACATGCCTGCCTTAAACTGCACTAAAAAATATTTTCCTTTTGTGCCAGATTTTCCAAACCAAGCCAGAGCAACTTGCACCAGCAGCAACAGCAGGACATATATGTAGATAGCCGTCCAATGTCCTCTAGATTGCAGAAGGAGAAGGGGAAATTCAGGGCAGCTCTGGGGTCAAAATACTCCAGGAACAGCTTGGAGTATTCTGGCCAGTATTTATCTGCCCTAAGACTCTCTTTCTCACAAACACATGATTCCTATAAAATAGGATCCATACTGCAGAAAAGCATTCCTGATTTGAATGTGTTTCTCTTCCCTTTAGTCTTGATGTGTGTGTTTCTGAGATTATAAATCTTATATTTTAAGACTCAGCTCTACTAGTTTTCTTCTCTCTTGCCACTTTTGTTTTGATTGTCTAATCCTCTCTGTGTGTGCCAGAACTGCACCATACTGAACAATGGAAGAGATTTTACTGTCTAGCTGTTTTTCTGCAGAATAATGTTCTATTTACATTAATAATAAAATCATATAAAAATCTACTCTGGATTTCAGATGTACAGTTAGAAGATAAACATGGTGCTCTTCTTTTTTATATGATTTCAGCAGCATGGATAGTTTTTGCATCACAATGGAAAGGAAATGAACTTCTGACTTGGAATGACTGGCTTTGGAAATTGTTAATGTTCATGGAGCTGGATAAACCTACTTGTATAGTGAAAGGAAATCCCTGGTCTCAAAGAAAAAAAAAAATTGGTTACTACTGTTTGAATTTGTTAAAGATGAAAAGAAGTTAAGCAATCTGGTTTGGCAAATGTAAGGGTGGAAAAGGAAAAAATAAATAAAAAAAATTAAATAAAACCAGGATCCATATATACAGCATGACTTAGATACAATATCAAGTTTGACACAGAAATTATTTGGTAAATATGCAGAGTAGTATATGGAAAAGAAAACAAGATAGAAAATAAATGCTATCTGGTAAATAATCATCAAATAGAAACTTTAAGCATATAAGATTGGTATTAATGTTAAAGATTAAACTTAATTATGATAGAATTCTGAACTCCATAGGGAAGTTTATGTTTTTCCATGTCTATGTTTCTGTGAAGGTGTTGTTACGGATGATAGGTATGCATATCCATTTCTGTTTTTGATTGTTATGTACGTATGTATGTATTGTTATGTTGGCACATATGTATGTATTGTTTTACTTTTTTAACTTAAACTTTAATTTAAAAAAAAAACTCCTCTAAAGTCCCTAGAAGTCCAGTGAGACTCACTTCTAGATCAATAAGGGTTGAAGCCTTATCTGTTCTAACAGTCATTGGAACACATACACTTCTTTGTGACAGTTATGTTTTTTTCCATCTATAACTTAATTACATTACATTTATTTCCTGAGTCTAAAAGTATTGCACATTATTTTCCTTACCTTATTTTAGTTCTAAGAACAATCCTATGAAGTAGCCTAGGCAGAAAAGATGCAATTGACTCCAGGTGACCACATGAGTGTTGTGTTATGAGAATCCTGTATTTAATCTGACCTGTGGCGTATACTGGGCAAGAACTATAGGTTTGAACATAGAATTCACACAGTAGATCTGAGAGAAAGCTGTAATCTTCCTGATTAATTTTGCCTGGACGCACCATTTTAACCATATTCTGATGTTCTGCCACATGTCCTGGTTTTTGTCAATGAAATGTTGAGGGTTATGAAGACTTGGACATGTAAACCCTTTGGGTGACCTGGGGCAAGTCACATACTCTCATCCTCATAGGCTGGCAATGACAAACCTCCTCTGAATAAACTTGCCATGAAAACCCCATGATATGTTCACTTTAGGGTCACCATAAGCCAGAAATGACTTGAGATCACACAAGAGCAACAACAATGCAGGCTGAAAAGCAGTATAAATCTATTATGGATATGGTACTGGGGAAAGAGAGTCTAACATTGAAGAGGCTTGCCTAATATCTCAAATCTGCTAGAAATAACTGTTTGGAACCTGGCCAAAAACTTTTCAGAGTTATTACAAGTCCAGTCTACAAGTCTGACCAGAGATTTAGAATCATAATGTTCATTGACATTATTTTAGCTTTAGAAACATATGCCAATAATTTTAATATTTCTTCCCCATGCAAATGGCCTTTTAATTCTCTTTTTTCTTTTCCTTCTCTTGTCCCTTTCCATTCCTCAGCATGGCTCTCATTTTAAATGTACTTGCTTTCCTTCCGCCAATCCATTCTAAACAGCACTTTTTCAGTTATTCAGTTCCATGTTGTTCTGCTAGAAGCAGGCTATTCAACTGAAAGGATATCAAATGGGCAAAAAGCAAAGCTTACATAAGTGACATGATGGCTTACCAGTACTTTGTGGAAAGCAGTGTATTTATGTTTAAAAGAGACTTTAAGGTCTTTCTGTGCTGTTGTTGATCCACAAAAGGCTCACTTGATTGGTTGGAAATGCAAACCCCCCAGTGTAGCTGCTGCCTTTCTTGGCTTGGAAAATTGCTCTTCATAGCATATTTTCATAAATTCAGCACTAAACGAATACCATGCTGAGTTTTTATTTTGCTGGAACTGAGGCTATTATGCATCCAGCTTGTACCCACTCACTAGATTATTATTTAGTCTTCAAAATACATTTTAAAAATATGACCAGAACAAAAGGGGGGAGGGGTTAATTTTTACTATCACTCTGTTTCCAGATACATGGATTCTTTTAAGTGTAATTATGCCATTCCTCCAGTATAGGCTAGCAGCCAGACTAGACTCCTATTGACACTTCTGCTCACTTATTCCATCAGAGTGGCTAGCAAATAGTGTGTGTTGTTCTACTGCTCTGTTGTTTCTCTTTGTATATTTATGTGTTCTACCTTGTATTACTCTTATCCTGGGTCCTGCTTTAAGTGCAATCCGGGGCATTTTGTAATTTTGCTATTTATGTCTTTAAAAGGGTTTTTCTCAAAGTCTTTCAGCATTACGCCCTGAAGTTAGAATTCTCTGTGGACCATTTACACATTTTTAAGTAAACTGTTTTCGTTTTCAATTGGTGCTTCATGGATGTTCTCAGATCTTCTCTGAATTTATGGCTTATGAGCTAATTGTTGTATTTGGATGATCTGACACAGGAGTTTCTCTGGGCAATTTTTTTATGTGTAGCTTATCATCTTTTGATAATGGGAGCGTAGATAAAATCATGCCTCCTTAAATTTACTATTCTGTGTCTACATGGAGTCATTCTTGATGACTTAACATTGTAGCCAACAAGTGCATCCCTAGAAAAAGCTAACATATTGGATTGATACAAATAAAAGGTGAACTTATGCAGTAAATACCATAGTAGTGATTAGAGTCAGCATCGTGTAGTTTGAGTGCAGGATTAGGACTCCAGGTTCAAACCCCCACTTACTGGCTGACCTTGGCCAAGTCAGACTTTCTCAGCCTCAAAGGAATGCAATGGCAAACTCCCTCTCAATAAATCTAGTCAGGAAAACCCTGTTGTAGTGTCATCATAACTCAGAAACAACTTGAAGGCCCATAACAACAGCAAAATATAGTGGTTTTACCAGATTTTTAATTGTATTATTATTATTGCAGACATTCTTTGTACAGTTTGCATTTTTAAAATATTTTTTTAAATATTTGTAGCTATTTGAAACTGGCATGTTGGTCGTTGAAAATAATTCTACTGAGGAAGACCAACAAAACAACGTGATGGGTTTAATCATCTTGCCATCATACATAGCTTTTGCCATAATTTCAACATTTTAGCATGTTGTCTCCTTCTTGCACCACAGGTTCAAGGTAAAGTTTATTTTAGACTTGCTGTTTAGGACGGTTGCATTTGAAAGGCTGTCTCACATGCCTACTTTCCTCTTGCTATCAGATATAACATTCACAATTCTCAAAACCACAGCATGTCTATACTATTTTCTTTTTTAAAAACAAGAGGGTTATTTGCAAGCATCCCTCCATAAACCAACAAAGTCAAGCAAATTCCTTATTATGGAAAGGTATCTTTCCATATTATTGTTCTGAATTCCTTTCATGTTAAGGCCTATATCCTTTCAAGCTTGCTAAAAACAATTGGAAGGGAAAACAGATGTTAGCAAAAGAATATATATTATAATGCTTTGTTCATAACCCTCTGAATTTATTAGTCATGCTTTGCACACTCTCAAGAAAGCAGCCAAAAGATGCAAACAAAACCTCAGTTTTTCTTTCATATCTTAAGACCTAAGAATAACCTGTTGCATCATTTGGTCAGTTTTTAAATGAATGTAGTTTTTTAATAAATTTAAATGTCAAAATTAAAATAATATTTTTAAAATAAATAAATACATAAATATATAAATAAAAACCACATCTTAACCAATTTTTACTTTAGTCACATGAAAAAATGTACATATAAATACATTTAGATTGTGCATATGTTTAAAGGTAGAATTTTAATTTTACTGGTCATTTATGTCCCAATTATTGCCATTACATTCAGTGATATAGAGGAATTATGATTTATGAGTAGCATTAGTACAAAAAACATTACTAAGGATTCTGTATGGTGTGTTATAGGAGGGGGTCAATAGGGTGTGTGTGACACTAACCCTAATAACACTACTCAGTAGGAAAACTGTTTCCTTTGTGCCCTCTTACAATCTTTTCCATGGCATCTAAGGACCTTATCAGACGTCGGATATTGGAAGTATAATCTAATGGCAATCCGAACGTAATCATAGGGTTTCATGTTATTGCGAATTAAAGTATCTCACGCAATTTTGGGCAAAAGGGAAGTCATTCTGAATGCAATCAGGAGTTTTATCTTATTGCGAATTAAAGCATCTCACACAATTTCGGGCAATGGGGGGTCATTTTCGGGTAATGGGAAGTCATTCTGAACGCATTCCGAATGCAATAGGAATTCACGTGAATTCTGCTATCACAATCAATAGTTATGTGCTTCTCTCACATTTCTTTACTGTGTGATAATCTCCTGCGTACTTAAGACGTTCGCTGATATGCTGGGTTTCTAGATATGAAATATGAACCGTCCCCATAAAATGTAGGATCTTTGCTGCTACTTGGAACTTTCCTTAAGACTTGAAATACATTCACATTCAGTCAAAATAAATACAATAATATCCTTTTAAAAACACAATATGCTTTCAAAAGAAATAAAGCTTATTAAAAGTTATGTAGCTGGATTCAGTCTTCAGATGCTAAAAAGTAATATGAAAGCAGCAGTTCAGGAAATTGAATGAAGGCCATGGTGCTCTGACTCTACAAGTAGCCAGAAAATCTGTTTCAGCAATATGTTATCTCCAGCCAACCCCAGTCAGCAATGTGTCTGCAACATTTTGAGTGCACCAAAATTTTAAAACAGTTTCCAAAGGCAACTCCACATATGTTACAGTAAACCAAATGGAATATAATCCAGGCATGTGTTGTCTGTCTGTCTGTCTGTCTATCAGTTTTACTGTGCACACACAAGAGCTCACAATGAAATGCTAAGAAAAACTGTCTTTCTTAAGACCTAGTGTCATCAACAATATGTTTTTCCATTTCTTCTCACCACCTTTTCTCACTTGCACAAGCACTCTGTGTGCTTTCTGCATACAAAGAAAGACAGTAGCAGGAGGGATGGAGAGACCAAGCCCAGAAAATGACAGCCCTCAATGGCAAGACAACTCTTAAGTACACTCATTGTTCTGCCCACTTCCAAGCTTCCTTCAGTTTCCAACAGCAACCACAAGCACTCTCAGACTATGTGAGGCCCTGTTTCACAACCACCTTCTTTCTTTGTTGTTTGCTCTGTGAACTTAGCAGTAAGTTATATTAAAAAGCAAAATTAGCAGTAGTTCATGATAACTGAAAATATTTGTGTTGTTAATTTTTAAATATTTCCCAGTCAGAAACTATTCTCAAAATACTCAACATTTTCTAGATGAAAAACAGTGTCACTTGTGTATTTTACTAGGATGCTATGAATATTTGCTCAAAAGCAATACCCAAGCCACATTTGTCTAGGCCCCTTTCCTCTCAGTCCCATGAAAGACCATGCCTGCTTTGAAAATGGAAGCTTGATTAGCATCCTTTAGATTCTTTGGGTGCCTTTGTTTAAGCCTGTTGTATTGCTTGTTGCTTAATTTGTATTTAGGACCAGACACAATGTCAGTATAGCATCTCTGTGGCAAATGATCTTAGACAGTGCTCCAGGTGTCCAGTTTTGTTGTACTGTATTTTACTTTTTATTCTCATACGCTAACACCACCTTATCTTAAAAAAAAATTTAAAGCCTTTTCAATGTCTTCTTCATAACACATTCTGTCCTTCCAATGGTAACTTGAAATAATGCATTGATGATTAGATCTATATCAGTGGGAAACATTTGCAGTGCAGGAAGCAGTCCCCTCACCACCACCATGGCACATACATGACATTAGGGGGTATGGGCAGCTAGGACATTTCCAATGGAAATTGAAAGGGCTTTCCCCCTTTCGTCAAAGAAGGATAGGACCAAAGCCCTAGCAGCCAGTTGCTTCAAGGAACTGTCAACTAATCACTTACAGTTACATCCCAGAAAGACAAGCTAATGTGTGGCTTCTTCCCCTTTCCCACATCATCCAATTTGGCAGAAACAGTCCTGATTAATGCTCTGTCATCCACTTGTTCAGCTGCTTTTAAAATGTCCTGGTTTTTCTCTCCTCTTCCCCCTTTTACTCTTGGCTTGCTCAATTGCTTAAAACTAAGGTTGAAGTGCAAAAGTAATTTGTTCTAAATTAACACAGCCGTGGGGAGAGGAGAGGATCACGTGGATTCTTGTCCTTCCCAGTAGGTTCAGGCAAAAGTAAGCTGCTGCGGTATCTCCCACTTTATGTGTTCTTCTTCAATAATAGCTTTTCCCCAATTTGACCACACTCTGAGGTTGTATGGCCACAGGTGTCCCAGCTTTCATATGTCAGATGTTGGAGAGTAGAACAGAGAGATGTTGGGAAGAGAAAAGAGAAGTAAAGCCATCAAGAGGGAATGTTTCTTTGAGAAGAAATACAAAGGATGCAGAGAGGAAGAACACAGGATCGAAAGACTCCAAGGTGAGGAGAGGTTATAGCAGATTCCTTCTGAAATCAAACCTTGGCACTGATCCTGCTAGTAGGCCATGTTAGTTGTACTTAGGTACCCATGAGAGGAATTGGACTAGTCACGGCTAACTTTTCACATGGTTTCATATGCAATAAAGCAAAGCTAACTTGGTCTAGATCTAGCTATTTATTTCTAAAATACTGTATTGATTGTTGGACTAGGACTCTGCTCGGCCATGGAACTGTATAAGGTGGCCCTAGGCAAGTCATATATTCTCAGTTAAAAAAGAAGGCAATGTCTAACTTCCTTTGAAGAACTCTTGATAGGAAAACCCTAAGCCACAGTCTCCATAATCCATCCTGAATTATGAGTCAACCTGAAGAAGCATAACTATTGATTGGGTCTTCTATTGTTTTGTTCTTGTTCAGGTATTAAGCTCAACATTTCCAAGAACAGAAAAAATTAGGGCTAAATAAGACTGGGTGTCCAGATGTGCCCAGCCCTACTATTGCCGCCCATTGGCATGGTGGGTGCCACAGCTGCCCAGGTGTGGCGCAGTGTACAGACGCCTCTCTGCAGATGCAGTGTCATAGGGCTGTGTTGCAGCCCTTATGATGCCACAAAAAATCAGCTGCCTGTCTGTACCGTCCCTAAATCTACACTGCAAAAATTAATGCAGTTTGCTTAAAGTGCCATGGGTCAATGCTAGGGAATTCTAGGATTTTTAGCCTTGTGAGATACTTATACTTCTCTATCAGAGAGCTCCATTGCCACAACAAACTACACATCCCAGGATTTCATAGCATAGAGCCATGACAGTTAAAGTGGGGTCAAACTGCATTAATTCTGCAGTGTGGCATCAGTCTAAGGAACTTATCCCATGGCTTTATAAATCAATTTACCTCTACCCAGCTTAAATCTTAATTCAGGTGGCATCCTGATATTATTGCAAAGTATTTTTATGCCTAATATGCTGACCAAATACAGCCTGGGTCCATCCCTGCTTCCAGGAGCACTCTGGCAGCCAATTTCTTAACTCAGAAAACTCTCCAATCTGAAAAGAGCCTTGTGGAGCACTCCTGGAAGTCGGGGTGCACCCGGCAGTATTCAGGCACCAAATTAGGTGGCCAAAACCTTATAATAATATCAAGATGGCATCCAAATTAAGAGTTAAGACAGATAGAGGTAAATCAATTTATTAAGCCATGGGATAAACTCCTAAATCTGATCCATGGTGGGTTAGTGCTCAGACTGATGACTTTTCAGATACTGGTTGTTTACTTTGGTGGAGCATAGATTTTATCCTAAGTAAATAATGTAATGTAATTCCAAAGATGAAAATCAGCATTTACAAATATACTGCAGACATAATTGGCTATTTTATTTCCAAGGGAATTTTGAAGGTAAAATAGCAATATATACCAGTGCTAATTTAAAGTAACAACATATTATCTTTAATCTAAAATAACAAAGTACAAAATACAAGTGAAAATCTCTCCTACGCAAGAGCTTTTTAAAAAGCCTTGGATTAACTCCAAGGACACAGCTAAGCATTTCTGTTATAAGAATATTCGAAATGCAGTACTCATGTTCATGAGCTTTTGAATTGGTTTCAAGACAACTATTTACTCCATTTATTCAAATGGGCTCCTAACAAAAGTCCTTGATGTTTTTTCAACAAATTCCAACTTCCAGTTGTGAGCATACCATACTGAAGATGACTGTGAATAACTGATATATTGTATGTTTATGTGTATACACATTCATGCACTCTCAGATGCAGGCTGGTGACGGACAGGGCAGTAGAGCATAAAGCTCACTTTCGAGTAAGAGAAAAAATGCCAGGTGTGAGGGAAATAAAATTGTCAGTGGTGAGCTGCCAGCACTAAATCACAAGATGTGTGGGAAGATCACAATCTGAACTGGGACTGGGAGCAAAGAGGGGAGGCATATCTGTGACCTGTTCAGAACTGAAGGGAAGTTATGAGGAGAGGAGGAGGAGGCAGATCGGTAAGGTGTGTTGAAGTCTAAACATGGTGCCAGAGAGCTGAGATACGACTCTTGTGTGTCTATAGAAATGTGTGTAAAGCTAGTGAAGTAGAAGCCATCAATGATTTTAAACCAAGGACTCTTTAACAGTATCCAACACTAATACGTTTTTTCATGTAGAAACAGTGGCAAGAAAGAGTTGTCACTGCCAGCCCAAGACATTTCAATGCCTAGGACAAATGACAACACCCTTCCATTACCAGAAGTGAACTGGACTGGCAGGTGAATCTTACTTTGAAAATCTTTATAGGATAAGTGTCCTTCACAGCACCAGAGAGCAATAGCCTAATTAAATATGCAAAAGGATCTTTTAGCACCTTTGAGACTAACTGTAAAAAAAGTTGTAGCATAAGCTTTCATAGACTTGGACTGCTTCCTCAGATGGCTATGAAATGTTAAGCTACAACTTCTGTTGCACAATTAGTCTCAAAGGTGCTACAACATCCCTTTGCATACTGATATTCCAGACTAACATGGCTATGTCTCTGAATTCTAGCCTAATTAAAGGTATGTAGAAAGGCCCTGCAGCACACTGAGCTTTGTTCTGCAGAAATTGGAAGATCAGGAAGAATGGCCAGGGGTCTGCCACTTCTGGATTTGCTACTTGGAATGGTTGCCTCACTGTGCATTACTCTAGGACTGGCCCAGACTAATTACCATTTCACTAATGCAGCAACAAAATCAGAAAGAAGCATCAGGAATCCGTGAAATTGGATCAGGGATATTTTTAACTGGAGAATAAACAAAAGAAAAGAAAACCATGTTCAAAATCTTTGTAAGGGACACTTATTGTTTGAGTGGTACATTATCGTTTAATGTTGCTATAAATGTGAAATGCTCATTACAGATGAACTTGGCAGAATGTATCTAAATGTTACAGCTTCGTAGATGAAAAGTGAATATCTGACGTCACTCCAAGCTGCATTTTCTGTCAGGTTATTTTACTGTGTGTAAAGTGTCCTGGCCTCAGACATACCTGATTAGCCAGTTTGCAGGGTTGCAGGATGGGGCAGTGCAGCAGGGAGCCATTATCTTCTTCCTCTGGGTTTCTCCCAAATGATTTCATGCTTTTAATGGGCTTTGGGCGGACCAACCAGGCTGGTGTGTGCTGTGGATCTTTTACCAGGCAGAAGTGAAATTGTAGTTCCACCCAGAGCAGATAGACACCCTCCTGACATTCAATGTCTTGTGGCCTTTTGATCTCCAAATGGATTGTGCAAACGACTTGATTTCTTCCACTAGCAACAACCTCTTAGATCTCCATAATCTTATTTCAATGGTATTCATGGAATTTCTTGTGGCATTTGTTTAGTTCATGGGCAGGAATTGAGTGAACCACCAAATGTTGAGCTGAAACTCCCAGCATTCCTCACCATTGGCTGTGCTTACTAGGGCTGCTGGAAGTCAGAGTTCAATGACATCTGGAGAACTACACAATTCCCACCCCAAGTTCTTTGTGTTATGCATAAACTAATGGATGTGCAATCCATTCATTCATATCCAGGATTTAATATGATATTATTTTAGTGTATGGTCCACTATACAATGAGGGTAGGTGAGGACAGAAATGAAAGCGAAGTCACACACATTGCTCTGACATTTGAGAGTAAGATTTAAAACACTGCTACAACAAAAACAATGTATAATATGTAGACATTTTTTGTTCTAATTTCCAAGGTTTGTAATTCTGCTAGAAGCCAGATGCAGTTTTACAGTTTTTGGAAATGTGAAAAACCTTTCAAAATTTAAGAATACACAGACTGGAAGATTCAAGAATGGAATTGGGGAATCTCCTAATCCAAAATATACAATGACTAGGTTTCAGTTCAGAATTCTGGGGGGAGGGGGGAATAGGATTGATGGACACTTCTATTAGAGCAAGTGTACAGTGGATATACTGTACTGCCTTTATTTCTCCACAAGCTCAGCTCCATGCCTCCATTAATATTAATAATGTGATTGTCCTGTGGAATGTTATTCAGGCAGATGTCTTCCTGCACTGTCACTCAAGTATACCCTACATTTTCTGTAATTTTTGTAGATCAATATTATTGTTTTGAAATCATGACTCCAAGATTATTTATGTGAAGAATAATGACACATTTGACAGCAATCATCATGTTGCAACATTTGTATTTTCTTGGTTTTAGTCCTATGCACTTTTGCCTAGGAATAATTTCTCATTTTAAAACAGTGTGGAAAAATTTAACTTTGGGTATAGTTTGCATAGGATTGGGCAGAACACTGTCAAATCTCTAATACAAATGTGCATTTGGTAAATTCCAGTTCTGACATATTTTTCAATGCTACTTTTAAATATTTCAGTGGGCTGATACAGACGGATACTAGGTTAGAGACTGTGCACCAACCAAATGGTCCCTAACCCTAGTATGGCATGGTGCCAGCATCATGGTGGCCTCCTGTCCACACGGGGGCTGCCATGATGCTAGCACCGGTGCTGAGCACCCAAATGTAGTGCACAAGAAGTGGCATTATAACGGCACCACTTCCTGGTTGGGGCGCCACAGGAAAGGAGCTGCTCTAGCCAGCTTTTTTTTCCACAGCACCACAAGCTTCATTCTTGCAGCAACCAAACGGCTGTGGGAATGAAGCAGCTGGCGGGGTATCCGGGGGCATGAAGTCCCAAGGACACTCCTTTCCAGCCCATGGAGAAGCGGCATTTTGCCACTTCTCAGTGGCCTGGAAAAGCAACAGATTGGGCTGCTGGTGAGGCTGCCCTTGCACCAATATGGTGCAGAAAGGGGTGGGTACAGGTTGCCCCTGAAAAGGCAGTCTGTATAGCCCCAGTGTGACACAGTGACCTTCTCAGAAAAAGACTCTTGGGGAGAGTCTATATGATAAAAATTGTCCTGTGGAATGTCTGTAGAATGTTATTTGCTCATATGTGATTCAAACACATTTGTCCTTTTTTGAGAGGGGAGCAAGGAAAAAAAAGCCTCAAATTCCAAAGAAAAAATATATGGAGGGCTGCATATTATTGAACATGTTTATGTCAGATTATTCACATGGCAGCACATTTTTGTCAGAGGGCAGACAGATGGGCATTTCTTAACCCCACTCCAGAAGGCAATGGGCATTTAAATAAAGCCTGGGAAAGACATGCAAATAGTTATTTGGCTCTGCATCTGCCTCCTCCTCCTTCTCCCAGTTATTAACTCTTTCCACTCTCATTAAACTTGCCTGAGCAGTAAGGAGAAATAAATGTTCGTCTTTTTCCAATCCCCCCCCCCCCCCCGAAGTTATGGCTAGGTAGAGGGAGAGTGACTACTGTCTACACACATACATCCCACTGGCTTGGAAGCTATCTTGGGGAGGTTTCCTGGTAGTTATTGTTTCCTCTCCTCTCCTCTCACCCACCAAGTGGGAGAAGCGAGAACTAATTATATTAAAATCTTGCCTCAGTTATTCAGGATCTCAAGCAGGGGGAGAGCTTTACATATTTTTTTGTTTTGAGAGAAAAAATGAACACTACATTTTTAATCAACAACTTTTTAAAAGTCAAGATCATATGATACCATCAGGAATAGGTTGACAGCCCAAGCAAAAGTGTTCATGTTCTCCCCTTTGACTGGCAGTATGTTACTGGCAGAATATGCATACATGTGAATAGGTTGAAGTACGCTTAGAGATGTGTAGGCAATTGAATGTTGATGCAAAAATCTGCACCAGTTTGCACAACATACTTACATGTAGACCAGCCCTTAGATGTGTACTCTTCTAACCAAAGAAGATAAGTCCCTGCCCCGACATTGCTTCTTACATTACCTTTCCCCAGCCTGGTACCCTCCAGATGTATTGGATAACATCTTCCATTGTTCCCAGCCATATATGTGATCAACAATTACCTATATTAATGCTACACAGGATAAGTGAAGGTAGAGAGCTAATAAGTCCACCATACATTATAGCCTGTTTAGTTTCTCTGAAGAAACATTCTTCAGGTTTCTAGGCATTACATTTTCACTTCCCACAGAATGTCTGATATTGAATTACTATTATGTGCTGCAGGAATGGCTGGCTGTGTTCCCGGGTCTTTTAGTTTCAAAGCAATGTGTGTGGGTGGACTAAAATTTGGAATAAAAGAAAGTTTACTTCTTCTCACAGGTAATGAAAGCAAAGTAGGCTTTGCCCAGGCAATAGGAAATTGGCTTTAAGAATGCCGAAGGACTGGATAGCTTGCTCTCTTCAGTTGCTTCCTTTTAAGTTTCATTTCAGAAACGATGACCTAAATATTTCAGAATGAATTTAGGTGGCAGGAAAGTTAAAGGTGTGAGCCAAGATTAATAGCAATAAACAGAAGGCATGTACTACACTCTCCAAAAGAATGTTCCTTGCATGAAAGCTGAGAACTTAAATGAAAATCAAATGCAAAGCAGAATATATACTCCAGAATAATTTAGACTGAGCATTTAGAAGTTTAAAAAGGAACTGATAATTTTAACATAATGGTTTATTGATATATATTTTTTCTTGTTTCCGTTGCAGTGAAACGTGGCACATTACATTTTTGGATATTCTTAATGTAAAATATAAATGTTGCTTGAATGTGTTTGCCAAAATGTATGTGCTATCGTGAGAAAGCTAGGTAGCCATGTGTTCACCCAGGTTTGTTACTTTATAATGATACTTTGTGTTTAAGCGCAAAGTCTAGTACAGTAGATATAGTTAGCAAGAAACTGCACACAGGCACTTGGGTGACTATTGGAGGAGGGATGGAGCACTCTGTCACCTCTCTATGGAAAGCATATAAACTAGGCACACTGTAATAGAAGGAAATCAGAGTTCTCAGCTGGCTAGCAACTTTTGTGGGCTTTGTTACCAGGATGGAACACTATGTGATCACTCAAGTAAGTTGCTGCCTGGGGCTTATGGTGGTCTTCACAAGTTGCTGGGCTCATAGCATCTTGACCATTCTCCCTACTGACCTGGGTTGATGGAAGCTGTAGTTCAAAAACATCTGAAGAACTACATTTGCCTATCTCTCTCCCAAATGCTGGTCAGTCTGAAGCTACGCAAAGAACATTAACATGCCATCAAATCAAAACAACATAAAAATGCTTGAGGAGCACACAACTGCAAAACATTCCCTGATCTGTCTTCCGACTGACCAAGAGCACCACTGTCTTGTCTGGATTATGTTTCAACTTGTTTGCCCTCATCTAGTCCATTACTGAAGACAGACACTGGTTTAGGACCAGGACAGCCTCCTTGGATTGAGATGGGAAGGAGTAGTAGAGTTGAGTGTCATCTGCATATTGCCACACCCCAAAACTCCAGACAGCCTTTCCCAGCAGTTTCATGTATATGTTAAACAGCATAGGGGACAACACAGAACCCTGAGGGACCCCACAGGTTAATGGCCAGGGGGTCAAACAGGAGTTCCCCAGTACCACCTTCTGTGTTTGCCCCTCCAGGAAGGAAAAGAGTTACTGTAGAACAATACCTCCAAGCTCTGGCCCAGAGAGGCAGACCAGAAGGATACCATGATTGATGGTATCAAAAGCGACTGAGAGGTCCAGGAGAACCAACAGGGACACACTCCCCCTATCCAGTTCCCTCTGTAGGTCATCCACCAAGGCCATCAAGGCTGTCTCTGTTCCATAGCCAGGCCTGAAACCAGATTGAAATTGATCTAGATAATCCATTTCATCGCGAAACTCCTGGAGTTGGGAAGCCACCACACATTCCAAAACCTTGCCCAGAAATGGTATGTCACACACTGGCCGATAGTTATTCATTATTGTGTGATCCAAGGATGCATCAATAGAAGTATAGTTTCTAGATCAAGGGAAGTTATAGTGCCACTCTATTCTGCTTTGGTCAGGCCCCACCTGGAATACTGTGTCCAGTTCTGGGCACCACAATTCAAAAAGGATGTGGAGAAACTGGAGCATGTCCAAAGGAGGACAACTAAGATGGTGAAGGGTCTGGAAACCTTGCCCTATGAAGAACGCCTTAGGGAGCTGGGGATGTTTAGCCTGGAGAAGAGAAGGTTAAGAGGTGATATGATAGCCCTGTTTAAATATTTGAAGGGATGTCATATTGAGGAGGGAGCAAGCTTGTTTTCTGCTGCTGCAGAGACTAGAACGCGGAACAATGGATGCAAACTGCAGGAAAAGAGATTCCACCTCAACATTAGGAGGAACTTCCTGACAGTAAGGGCTGTTCGACAGTGGAACACACTCCCTCGGAGTGTGGTGGAGTCTCCTTCCTTAGGGGTCTTTAAGCAGAGGCTGGATGGCCATCTGTCAGGGATGCTTTGACTTGGAGTTCCTGCATGGCAGGGGGTTGGACTGGATGGCCCTTGTGGTCTCTTCCAACTCTTTGATTCTATGATTCTATGATGGCTTTTTTAACAGAGGCCTCACAACAGCCTCCTTTAGGCAGGATAGAATTTGCCTCATTGTAGGGAGGAATTGATTACCTCCTTTGCCCACTCAGCCAGTCACTCTCTGGCCTGTTTAATAAGCCAAGAAGGACAAAGGTCCAAGATACATGTGGTGGCTTTTACCTCTCCATATGACAAAAATAATATAATTAACAGAAAAAATGATTATAGAAGGAAATTGGTGAACTAAATGTCAAGCCCACTAGGCACTTGAATGTATCAAAAACATGGCTACAGACATAAATCACATAAAGAAAATGTAAGGAGTAATCAATGTGTTACAAAAACATTATGTGCTGATCCAGCCATGGGTAGGAATTAATGAGTTCAAAGGCAATAAAATATCAAAAGTCAATAGGGAAATATATGTAGGAGTTCTAAATTATATCCTGTTTTGATGAGGCTTCCTGTTAAACTGCTGATTGTGGAGAAAATAAAAATTTGCCAACTGTCTTAAAGCATTAAATGCTATGGATAAAAGGTCAAGAATTAATATTAATAATGTGATTATACTAAAGTGCTTAATAGTTTTGTCTTCCAAAATAACAGTTTATAAAATCCTAAACTTGATTTATATGATCAAAAGCCAATATTTTGTGGTGGTTTGAATGTTGGATTGGACTCCACAATATAATGGTTCAAATCTGTGCAGCTCTGGAAACCCAGCTGGTGATTTTAGGCAAATTATTCCACCTAAACATTAGGAAGAACTTCCTGACAGTAAGAGCTGTTCAACAGTGGAACATATGCCCTCAGAGAGTGGTGGAGTCTTCTTCTTGGGAGGTTTTTAAACAGAGGCTGGATAGTCATCTGTCAGGGGAGATTTGATTGTGCATTCCTGCATGGCAGCGGTTTGGACTGGATGGCTCTTGAGGTCTGTTCCAACTCTTTGATGCTATGCTCTCTTAGCCTCAGAGGAAAGTTATAACTATTCTTCTTAAACAAATCCTGCCAAGAAAACTCCATGATAGGGTCACCTTAGGTTTGCTACCAGATGACTTGAAGGCACACAACAAGAGAGCATCACCATCCAGAAGAGGTGGGGAACATGTGGCTTTTAGAAGTTGTAGGTCTTCAACTCCTGCCAGCTCCCATCCACATAACCACTGGTGGGGAATACTGGGAATTGTGATCCAATCATATTTGGAGGTCAACAGATTTATTCGTTCTGCAACAGGAAATATTTTGGTTGATGTTTAACAGCAAGCTATCCTTTCTGACAACAACCCTTAGGGTTGGCAGCTGACCAGACTTGACTTAATTCTTCACATTTAATGGAAGCTTACTCGGTAGAAAGCATAGGTTTTACCATCTGATGTCAGAATGTGAAATTGCTAGAAATATAGGAGATGGTAAAAACAAACAAAGCAATTCTACTTTGGAGTTTCCAACTTTGGCAGTACGGTAGTTTAGTACCTTTAACATTGGCATAGTGTGCAGAAATTCAGCACCCTTATGAGAGAAACAATTACTTGCTGGATTCTGGCTGGCATGCAAAGAAAGGCACAAGAGTCCTGTGAAAGAGGAGCTGGCAAATCTTATGCACGTGCTAATGACTGCAATTGGCAAGTGACAGGCTTTCTGGGAACATGTGTGCAACAGAAGGCTTGATCATTGCATTTGTTACCTACTGGTAGAATATGTTTTTCTTTTCCTTGGAATTACATTGTGTACCAAAGATTTATAAAAATTGCGACATCCTTTAAACCACAGTTTTATGTGCTTATATAATTTATGAACAATTGCCAGTATTCCTTTTGTTTGTATCCTTTGGTCATAGGATAAAAATTTACGACTGTTTCTTCTTCAGTCTGTACCTTAAAGTTCATTTGGAATGCAGGGAACATAGCAGCAGCCAGATACAGTAGAATGAGAGTGAGGTCAAAGGATTAAAATTATCACTGTGAGCAGAAATATTATGGGAAGATGAGAAAATTCCTCTTATTTAGCAGTTTCCTTGATGAATTCTTAGAGGAAAGGTGTGTGAGAGAGGAATTATATATGCCACCTTCCACACCCAAGAAGTGGTTTCTTGCCTATCTCCACTCAGCTGTCCTTGTTTGAACCACAGAGACTGCACCCAATTCAGATCACTACAGATAATTATCCCTCTTGTATGGAGACTTTTTCATCACACCTTATCCTGGTGTTTGAGCAGCTAAATGAAGAACAGAAAACAGTGGCAGTAGATAGAGTGGCCCTGGCAGTAACAATGGTCTCAGTAATACTAATGACCCGTTGCCCTGCTGTGTATTAAACATCTAAAAACCTTGCCAAAAACAACCAGAGAGATGAATGCTAGCTTGGCATTAATCCATTATTACTTGAAAGCAGGAGCCTTCTGTGAGTCTATCTTATGGCCAGGACCAATTTAAATGTAAGAATGAACATACAAACATCTACCAAAAAGCACTTATTTCACATGCCTGAAAAGGTTTGGACTACAGCTCTCAGAATCTTGGCTAGGGGTTTCTGCAGAAAGGGTGAAGATGGGATTCTTTGGGAGTGGGATTGTGAATGCATCAACATTAAGTTTTGGACAACATTTTTGTTGCTGTTTGGATTTCTTTTGGTGTTTCTCTTTTAAATATAATGCATTCTCATTCTCACTTACATTTAAACCAGTGTGTAATTCGTCTTTGCTGTGCATCATCAGTGACGTAAGCAGCAGTCTGGGCAGCCCAGCTTGGGAACTATATTTTCAAAATAAATGGATAGAAGATTCGATTGATAGATTTTGCAACTACTTGCAATCAGTGAGGAAAGTAGTTGCAAAACCAGTGAATCAAATATTCTATCAATTTTAAAAAATTGATAGAAGACTCAATCAATTGCAAAGTAGTTGCAAAATCAGTGAATTGAATCTTTTATCAATTTTATTTTATTTATTTTTTTAAAAAAAATCATGCACCCTTAGGCCATACCACAAGAACAAAGGCAGTGCATGGGGGAAAATCGTGGATCTACCAAAAACTGACGAGGGATGGTAAACACCCCTCTGTCATTAGTCCCTCCCCTCCAGAATAATGCAATTCAGATCTGTCATTCCCACTTGTTGAACACGCTTCAGAATTTATTCTTTTCAAAAGAACCACTAGGAAACTAGTGCATTTGCCTCACTTTATCTGTTGTAGAATCAGAACCAGTTACAAATGGGAATGAGCCCCTAAAGTGAATTATTCGGGGATTTTAAAAAAGTTTAGTACAGATTTTCAGAAATGATATGTTAAACCTATTGTATGATTATTTAAATCTTAGTAATTGTTATTGCATTATCTGGAAATGCAAATTGTCTGTATTCTGCTCTTCTTGACATTGCTGTAATCTACTGTGAACAGTGCAAAAGCAGCATACAAACCAATGCGATGCTGTGAAAATGCCGATCAGTTGCCGCCAGTTAATTTTAGACGTTGCACAGAAAATTACAATGGAAGCCCCAACTCTGGGGAAAATTATACCTGCAACTGTTAAAGGCACAAGATTTTTGTGAACAGAGAAAGGGATCATGGGGATTAAGAAAACAAAATGTGCTGCAGATTGTACACTCTGGCATTACCTGTAAACAGTCTGAGAACGCTAAACCTTTTCTCAGTAAAAGAAAAGAGGCTTCTGAGTGGGGGAGTAGCATGTGCTGGTCAATCTGTTTATGACCCACATATTTGCATAATGAGCAAATAATTCACACAATATGCAGATTTGGCAGTGTTGATGTGGGGAGCTAGATGATGGCAACCCTGAGAGACAAAAACTGCTGATGTCTGGTATGGGGGGAAAGACCAACAGACAAAGAGTTGGTTGATAAAAGGAATAAGGGAGATTTTTGGCAGATAATTAAATTTAGGCTTTAGTGTTTTAAACCGATCATGGATGCTTTAGCCAGGAGTTAAATCCTATTGAGCCAAGTGGGTTGTACAGGATGGAGTGAAGTTATTACATTTCAATGACACCTATTCTCCAGTAAGCTCAAGATCACCGACCCATTTTATCATCACAACCACCACTTTATGTAATGCATAGACCATCCCAAGGTTACTCTGTGTGTTTTATAGCTGAGAGAGGACTTGAACCTGCAAAATCCCACTCTCAGTACTCTTACCCATTAGACCACACTAGCACTCCATGTGCCATTGCCCAGGCCTTTGTAGAAAATTGCAATTGCAATTGTTTCTGCCACGTATTTTAATCTAGTCCATCCTCCGTTTTAGGGACATTTCAATTTAAGGGTTCCAGATGTTTTGGGATGTGTTGTTGCCAAGCCTTGTGGCCTTTGAGGGAGGAAAAATTGAGGTCAATTTGTCCTGGGGCCCCAAAAGTAATAGGCCCCCTTCTCAATTTCCATGTGTACTATGTTCTGACCCTTTCAGATTTTACTCATTCTCCAAAACATTGCACATGCACACAGGATAACTAGACATGTTCCTTTTCCAGGACATATCCTACGTGTCAACCTTCTGTCCAGGAGGAATTCCAAAATATCTTTCATTACTGTTTTATTGTTTTTTGCTACTGACAGTGCTAGGATATATGGCCTGAGCCTTTGATATGTCTTTGTATGAATTTATGGCATTTCACTAATGTGTCTATTTTATTTTATTTTTTATGCTGGCTAAATGGCCATAAAAAAGAATTGTATTGTATTCATTTTGAGCATATCTGAGGCTTCATCCACACTGCAGAAATAATCCAGTTTGACATCACTTTAACTGCGGTGGCTTAATGCTATGGAATTCTGGGAACTGTGGTTTTGTGAGACATTTAGCCTTTTCTGTGAGAGTTTTGGTGCCACAACAAACTACAATTCCCAGAATTCAATAATCATGGCACTTAAGGTAGTGTCAAAGTGGATTATTTTTGCAGTGCGGATGAAGCCTATGAAGCACACTGAGTGGTACCATGTTTGCTGTTCCCCTTGAGAAATGTGCCTCTCCTTGCTGCAAATAGGGGGATAGGATGGATCATTCTAAAATTCTTTTTTCCTAGGAGCAGCAGCCACAGATAAGACTTGCCCCCAGAGCTCAGAATACATTTGTTTCTTGGACAGTAAAAAGACAGCAAAGCTGTTTGAAATGGGTTGCTTCAGGGGGCAATTCAAATGTTGAAAGGATTTTTTTCCCTTAGTTTCAGTACAATGGACAAATGAAAGGAATGATTTAAATGTAGATTCAATCAAGGGTTTGTTGCTAGTAAAGTGCAATTTTAAGTACTTGCCTTACCCAAAGTTCTGTTGTATTGCAAGCCAGCAAGGCATTTTAACAAAGACAAGTTCATCTTTATTTTCAAACTGTATTTGAAAAATACAGTTGAGTAATTAATAAAATACATACTTAATAAAATACATAGGCAACATAGCTGTATCAATCAATGTTTATTGATTAGCCCTGAGGCCACCTCAAAGTAATATAAAAGAACATAGCTATAGATAAACCATACACTAAAGAATGTATATTAACATAAGTCTGTTTAGCATGGAAGCCCTTTTGGAATTCCTCCTGGACAGAAAGGTGAAATGTAGGGCAGGCCCTGGAAAAAGAGGACCTCTGGTCAGATAAGGAAGTAGAATGTACGTCTATGAAAGCTCATGCTGCCAATTTCTTTTTGGGACACACTGCAGAAGTAACCCAGTTCGAGACTGCTCGAACTACCCTGGTTCAGTGCTAGAAATCCTGGGAATTGTAGCTTATTATGCCCCCCCGGTTTTTCTGACAGAGAAAGCTATGTGCCTCACAGAACTGCAGCTTGGATCCAGGCTATTTGAAGTATTGAGATCATGTGGATAGACATTTCTCTCTGTCCCGCCACCTTCTCAGAAGCATTTTGTGGGAACGAGAGAGAGAGAGAGAGAGAGAGAGAGAGAGAGGGCCTTCTCAGTAGCTGCTTCCAAGTTTTGGAACTTTGGCCATATAAAGAAGTTCCTGTGCAGGCAGGCCTTTTAGGCTGAGAAGGGCTGGGTTTTTAATGCTGGACTCTACAAATTTTTGTATTTTAACATGTTTTACATTTTAATTTACAACTGTTGTAATTCTTAAAGTTGTTCAATTGTTGTTGTTGTTTTTCAATTTTTATATCGATACATTTGGATATTGTTGTACTTTTTGTAAAAAAAGGTGTTGTTTTATACTTGTCGTTCGCCGCCTGGAATCCCCGAACGTTATCACATGGGAGGGATCCCTCTCCATTTCGAAAGAAAAGATAGCGACGTCAATTTCAGAAACGAACGCCATGACGTGAAAGGTGATTGTATGGGAGGAATTCCTCTCAGTTTTGAAAGAAAGGATAGCTTGGAAAAGATAGCTTGCGGGAGAGAATGCATTCACACTGGAGAGATAACCTGTTTTGGCACCGCTTGAACTGCCCTGGCTCAAGGCTATGGAATTCTGGGAGCTGGAGTTTGTTGTGGGCCCAGAGCAGAGCGGAGCTCCGCTCTGGGCCCCACAACAAACTCCAGCTCCCAGAATTCCATAGCCTTGAGCCAGGGCAGTTCAAGCGGTGCCAAAACAGGTTATCTCTCCAGTGTGAATGAAGCCAGAAATAACAACAAGAAGTTGCCATAATTCCCTAGCACTGAGCCAGGGCACTTAAAGCGGTCTCAAACTGGATTATTTCTCCAGTGAGTTTGGGACCTTTAGTCTCAAAGGTGCTCCACATACTGGTTTCACTGACCAGCATGGCTATATATACATATACATATATTCCAACCCCTGCTTCTGTCTCCAAAAGGAGCAGAGGTTTGGACTTCCCTCCTGGTTGGAAGGAAGATAAGGGCAGGTTCTGGAAAAGGAGGAGGCCTGAGCACTCTGCCTCATCATCCCAGGCAGAGGAGCCCAAGTGAGAGTTTCCTCCTGTCCTCTGGGGGAATAATGCCCCAGGCAGCCAGTCGTCTCTCTAGGCTCTGGCCTGAGGGACTGACTGTGAGTGACCTCAGCTGGAAGAGGAGAAGGTGGAGCTTTGTTTTTTAGGGGAAAGTAAGGCGGTGCCAGGGCTGGGAAGGAGGGAGGGAAGGACTAAGAAGGGCCGGCTCCAGGCTCGGCTCCACTGCACTGGAAACTTAGCCAAGCTGGAGCTCTCTGACTGTGTGGGGAAACCAGGCTTCCAGGAGGAGTTTGTTTGGGCAGGTGGGGAAAGAGAGTCCTCCAGACTCCTCCAGCGCCTCCGGGGCCAGAGCTGAGGACATGAGGTGAGAGAGAGGCTGCCTTGGGGGACCCTCGGGGAGGGAAGGGCTGGGTGTCCTCCTTTTCCCGGACGGGTCCTCCACCCCAGCCTTCTACCCAGGAGGAATTCCCCAAGGTCCTCCTTTTTCAGCATGGTTTTGCATTCCTGTGTGTGTCAGGCGCCCTTCTTTTTCAGGACCTATCCTCCATTTCAGCTTTCTGCCCAGAAAAATTCTCCAAAGGTCCTCCTTTCTGAGCATTTGTTTACGTTTCTGAGAGTATTTGTAGTTCAGGGTGGCCAGGCGTCCTCCTTTCCCAGGGCCTGTCCTACATTTCGACTTTCTGCCCAGGAAGATTTAAGGTCTTCCTTTTCTGAGCATGAGTTTACATTTCTAGGCGTGCCAGGAGTCCTCCTTTTTCAGGACCTGTCCTCCATTCCAGCCTTTTGCCCAAGAGGAATCCCCAAAGGTCCTTTTTTAGCATGCTTTACACGTCTGAGAGTCTTTGTAGCTCAAGGTGGCCAAGGCGTCCTCCTTTTCCAGGGCACGTCCTACATTTCGACCTTCTGCCAAAGAGGAATTCCCAAAGGTCCTCCATTTTGTGCAGGACTAAGAAGCATGCGCTTATCTTTCTCTGAGTGTTTTTAGTTCAGAGTTACCAGAGGTCCTCCTTTTCCAGGACATGTACTGCTACATTTCAGCCTTCTTCCCAGGAGGAATTCCCAAAGGTCCTCCATTTTGAGCAGGACTAAGAAGCATGTATAGGAGTGTTTTTAGCCTCTATCAGTCCAGTCCCTACATTTTTATTCAGTGTCCTCCATTTTGTACCTTGTCCTCCTTGACAGTGAGGACCCCTGATCACCTGGGCGCTGGTTCTTCCTCACCCCAAAGGAGGACTGGGCACCGCAAAACGGAGGACCTTCAAGAAAAAGGGAGGACATGTCCAAATCAAAGCTAAAAACTCTCCTAGAAAGATAAGGGCCCGCTTCTTAGCCGTGCTCAGAATGGAGAAACTTTGGGAATTCCTGCTGGACAGAAAGTCAAAATGTAGGACAGGTCCTGGAAGTGGAGGACCTCTGACAACTCTGAACTAAAAACTCAGAAAGATAAACACATGCTTCTTAGCCGTGCTTAAAATGGAGGACCTATGGGAATTCCTGATGGGCAGAAGGTCAAAATGTAGGACAAGTCCTGGAAAAGGAGGGCATCTGGTGACCCTGGACTCTTGAAGTCTTTCTTCTCTGCTTTTCTCTCCTGGAAAAGTTTTGCCACCAGCAGCTCCTGCAGATAAAGGAACTTCTGAAGAAAAGGGAAGGGGCGGCTTGAATAGACCACAACAAAGCAGTAGAAAGGCAAACCTATGGCACTCTATAAATAAAATTTAATAATAATAAAGTTAGCCTGACATCAATACCAGGAAAGATTCTGGAGCAGATCATTAAACAGAGAGTCTGTGAACATTTAGAGGCCAATGCCATAATCACAAAAAGCCAACATGGGTTTCAGAGAAACAAGTCTTGCCAGACAAATCTGATCTCTTTTTTTTTTATAAAATTACCAGCTCGGTAGATGAAGGGAATGCTGAGGATATAGTATTTCTTGATTTCAGTAAGGCCTTTGACAAGGCTCCTGATAACATTCTTGCAGACAAGCTTGTAAAATGTGGGCTAGACAAGGTAACCGTT
Source organism: Urosaurus nigricauda (assembly GCA_034509955.1). Classification (NCBI taxonomy): domain Eukaryota; kingdom Metazoa; phylum Chordata; class Lepidosauria; order Squamata; family Phrynosomatidae; genus Urosaurus; species Urosaurus nigricauda. The sequence continues at coordinate 249,392,235 of JAOEGL010000003.1, forward strand.
ACATGGATTTGTAACTGGTTGACTGGCCGAACTCAAAGGGTGCTCAACAACGGCTCCTTTTCAACCTGGAAAGAAGTGACAAGTGGGGTGCCACAGGGCTCTGTCCTGGGCCCAGTGCTATTCAACATCTTTATTAATGACTTGGATGACAGAATTGGGGGCATAATTATCAAATTTGCAGATGACACCAAATTAGGAGGAGCAACGAATACCCCAGAGGACAGGATCAAAATTCAAAATTACCTGAATAAACTAGAAAGCTGGGTCAATGCTAACAAAATGAAATTCAACACAGAGAAACGTAAGGTACTGCACTTAGGGCGGAAAAATGAAATGCACAGATATAGGATGGGGGACATCTGGCTGAATGAAACTACGTGCAAAAGAGATCTAGACTATAATTTTAAGCTGCATCAATAGAAGTATAGTGTCTAGATCAAGGGAAGTAATAGTGCCACTCTATTCTGCTTTGGTCAGGCCTCACCTGGAATACTGTGTCCAGTTCTGGGCACCACAATTCAAGAAGGATGTGGAGAAACTGGAGCGGATCCAAAGGAGGGCGACTAAAATGGTGAAGGGTCGGGAAACCATGCCCTTTAAGGAACGCCTTAGGGAGCTGGGAATGTTTAGGCTACAGAAGAGAAGTTAAGAGGTGATATGATAGCCCTGTTTAAATACTTGAAGGGATGTCATATTGAGGAGGGAGCAAGCTTGTTTTTTGTTGCTCCAGCGACTAGAACATGGAACAATGGATGCAAACTGCAGGAAAAGAGATTCCAGCTCAACATTAGGAGGAACTTCCTAACAGTAAGGGCTGTTCAATATGGTGCATGGGTCTTGAAATTCCAACCTTGCCATGGTCAGAGTCAGCGTCTTAACTGCTGAGACACTGCCACACTCAAATTCTGTGCATGTCCACCATATTTAAAAGAGCTTATTCCTGATCGCATGGGGGTTCAGAGGACTTATTTCTAAGTAGTATTTAAAGAGATCTGCAGCGCAGTGGTCACCAAACTGTGCTTACTCTTTAAGAAATTTTGGACTTCAGCTCCACGAAGCCTCAGCCATATTGGCTAATAGTCTGGGATTCTGGCAACTGAACTCCAGAATCCCTTAAAAAGCACAGTTTGGAGACCACTGTGTAGCATCTTTGAGACTTAACTGAAAGAAAGAAGCTGGCAGCATAAGCTTTTGTAGACTTAAGTTTTCTTCCTCAGAAGCATTTGGAGCATACTGAGGAAGTAGACTTAAGTCTACAAAAGCTCATGCTGCCAACTCCTTTCAGTTAGTCTCAGGCTAACATGGCTATGCCTTTATTTCTATGTAAACATGCACAGGATTGCTCTCTTGGTGCATTGGAGCAAAAAGCATTGACTCAGTGCAGGCTGTTGTAGTTACCTGCTTGAAAAGAACAGCTTAGTTAAGTAGATGCATCAGAGAACTTTTGAATGGGCTCTGATAGATGTTTTAAGTGTGAAAGTGTCAGATGAAGTGGGCCAGTTTATTAAAGCTCATGCTGTAACAAATCTCAAAGTTTTACTGTGACGCAGGACTCTCCTGTTCAGACTTTGTACTATAAGGGATTGTACGGGATAAGATGGTTTTGACCTTGCTCAGGCTCCAATGAACAGTGCAAGGGTCTGCATGTGTACTCAGAAGTTAATACCATTGGCTTCTGGTGCTCCTGTTCATTGGTGAGTTGATAGAAAATCAAAGCCATTTTCCACTCAAGAGAGGGATACTGTCTTGTGCTGTTCTAATGCATCTTTTTGCAGTATGGGAAAATATTTTTGTTTTGAAACTGAGAGACGTTTGGTAATTAATTATTTGTGATAAGGTATGGTGCTCTGTTTCTCAAAGAATTCTTTTAAAAGTCACATTGGCTAAAAGCACTGCTTAACTATATCTCTAGACCACAGCTCCATTTTTTTAAAAAGGTCTTTCTTCTTCTTGTGTTCCCATTAGTGTGCTTTGTGAGTACTGGATTCGCCATGGGCAAATTTTGAATGCTCTTTTAAAAAGCTGAAGTATGTATTGGTTGTAGAGGTACTGAGTGCTGGATTCATTTTGCACCATGGGCTGAATTCCAATTTTTTTCTTAGGTGGCCCCCTTCCCAATGATGCATTAGGCCATAAGAGATTAGCAAGAAGGGGGGATCCTGTAGTAGATGGTATCAGTATTGTAGTCTCACTATGCCTTTCAATCCTTATAAAATCTTCTTAGTGAATTCATTACTGTAGGAAATCTAAAGGAATCTTCATATGTGATTGGAAAAAAATGTACATGATATGCTTTCCCACCAATACAAGTTGTTCCAATAAAAACTACTACTTTACCTGTTTTACATCTTTATTGAAAGCCACCATGGCAACAACCACTTATGCAAAATTATTCTTGGCAAACATTCTAGGTCTGTAATTCAGTAGTCCCTTTACTTAAAAAGACAGCTTTTGCTATGCTTTGTTGTTTAACCACTAACGTATGTGCATATGGGATAAGAAAAACACCTATGCCTCTGGATTAAACACAAAACTTCCTTTAAAAGATTCAGTTTAGCTATTTTTTCCATATTGCCTTTGCTGTAATGTATATAACAATGTCATCATAAACCCCTATATCTGCTGACTAGTGGTGTTAGAATAGGACAGGCGAAAGACATGTCTACTCCAAAGGTCTTATTAGTCTTGTGAAGAGTTTCATGGGCAAAGATTTAATGCTAACAGTGTTCCTGCCAAGGATAGGCTCCCAATTAAGGCATTTGGATTCAGATTCCAAACATCTTTGTAACACTGAGAGGGGGCAGGACTGAGTCTGGCCCTAGCCTATTTAACCCCACTCCTGCATACCTTAGCTTTAATGTGTGGCAGAAAATTTAGAAAATAAAGGATCTGCTGGGTTTTGCCCTATCCTCCTTATTATCTTAGCCACAGGGTTTTGGAAATGGTGGATCACCACCAGTATGCTGCATTTCTCCATTAGAAACCATCCTTTAACATTGATCCGGAATTATTAGCTTTACTTTCTCTTTTCTTGTTTAAAGGGACAGATTGAACTCCTGATGTACAGTTGACTTTAGCTCTTGGTATGGATGGGCAAAATGAAGTGGATTTTTCCAATAACAACATTGCACCGTTGTGGAGAAGAAGGTCTGCTCACCAAGTCCATTTGCATACAAAGACCAAGCCTAGGCCCCAATCCTACCAGAGTTCCACTGGAGTACTCTTCACAGATTTTCCTGTAGAAGATAGAGACACCTTCACTTTAACTCAGCCTGCTGAAACAATAATTACTTCTCCGGACAGTACATCCATTCAAAGGAGCCCTCTACCTTTTGGCTGCAGCCTTGGCTCTGTGCCAAATGGCAAGGTTCAATTTCCGGAGTGTAAAACTTTCTCCCCAAGGCTTTCTCAGCAGTCACCTCAAGCACTGAAAATGGTTTCAAATAAGTCTATAACTTTTGCAGCCAATGGTTCAGCAGGCAGTAACCGAGGGAAGGTGTCCAATCAAACAGCACAGACTCCTGAGCAGACTGAAACTGCTTTTACATCAGGTCTTGGATTATCACTTACAGAAGTCATACATTCACCAAATAACAACACAACTGCTGCCTTTGTGTTACAACCTAGCCAACTTGCTAAAAACTCAGAGAAGACATCTGTCTGCCTACCTGCTCCTTTGGAACAACAGCATCTGCCTCTCCAAAGAATATCATCAAATCAGAATGAGATCATAGAAACACCACCGGTTGTGCTGAGTACAAATAGTGCTGTTGCTTTAAAAGTGGGGAAGCAGCAGATCATCCCTAAGAGTTTAGCTTCTGAAATAAAAGTAACCAGCAAATCCAATAATCAAAATGTGGAACCAAACAAAAGGGTTCTGAAGGTCCGTAGTATGGTGGAGGCCCTTGGTGTGCCTTTGGTAGCTGGTGGAGATGAAGAGACAGAAGGTGATGTGGAAAGCCCAGGGATGCTGAGACGTAGTTTGCGGTCCACTTCATATCGGCGAGCTGTTGTGAGCGGCGTTGATTTTGACAGTACTGCCAACTTTAAAATGAAAAACAGGATGTCTCAGCCAGTGCTAAAGGCAGTTGTGGAAGACAAGGAGAAATTCTCCAGTTTAGGAAGAATAAAGGTATGTAAATTGATTCATCTTAATTTGTTAATGCTTTGTAACTTGGATTTTTTTTTCAAATTATATTTTTATGCCACATTTGTAATCTACTCACTTTACAAGGAGTTCAGAATAGTCTCAGAACAGCTCTGTGAAACAAGTCAAAGATAGCAATTTGCCAAAAACCATCTTCTAAGCTAAATAATAGTTCATATTGTAATCTGTGTTGTGCTTGTTGTGGTAAATAATGTCAGATATAATGGAAAGATGCATGACTGCAGACATGAATTAAAGAAGGACAGCTAATGATAGAACAGTGATTATTTGATCAAGTGTAGGTACAAAGCTATCTGTGCAGCTTGTGCCTCTCCCAGAATTACACTGACTCATGTGTTCGGTGGAAGAAATTCAGAACAGCTAGAAAACACCCAAGAATCAGAAGGGTGATGGGCCAGGTGTTCTTTAAACTTAAAACAGTCTAATTATTGTTAACTGCTCACCCAAGAAGATTCCTTATCTCCAAAAAGGAATCTTTGCTGCCCTGTTGCTAGTCCATTTAAAAGCTTCATTAAAGTGCAGTATGTTATATTTCACTGTTCTTTTAGCAATACATTTGCTATTCAAATTATGATGTGAGGTAGGAAGACATCTTCAGTAGGGCTGGAATGGAAAGGGGAGGTTCTGCCCAATACAAAACCATGCTAGGGATGGGGAAGGGACAGAAGATTGTTTTGACTTTTTGTTTCTCAGCAGCACTCAAAACTCCTCTTGGGAACAAAAGCAAGCTATATATCTCTTCTTGTCTCTAGCTTGGACCTGGGGAGAAGATACAGTGTGTGTTGGCTTGCTCTGTCTCTGTTCTTAACTGGCAGCTTGTGCTTGGAATTCCAGTCAAACGTACAGACAAACCCGTGTACCTTCACCCTTCATTATGTCAGGGATACAGAGCCAAAACAAACACCAAACATTTGGATCAGCTAAACATTGAGGCTGAGGAGACTTTGGTATCCTTCTCCCTTCCTTTATAGTTCCAGGTTATTGTGTGCCATGGCCAGTCTGACTTCCTGCCATGGTGAGTGGTTCAAGCAAAATTAACAGACTTTTATTTGTATATCTCATATCTAGTCATTCATACTAAAAATAGACAGAAAGATTCCTTTTGTGTGAATCCCACTGCAGGAGAAAGGTGGATTATAAATCTTGGAAATAAATAAATAAATAAATAAATATAGTTTCCTGTAAGCACTCAAGAGGCTTGAAATTCACATCTTGTCTTTGCACATTATACAAACAGCAGACTTTTTGGGAAGTATTATCAATATTACTTTTGTCAATTATTGCTCACTGTGAACCACACTACCAGTTTTGAACCAGATTGATAAATACAAGGACATACTCTAAACCATCTTTCTAGAATCAACCTAACTTCAGGGGGTTGTGTGTGCTGAGCTGCAAGTATGAGAAGTAGGATTCAGATACCTTCCATTCTTTCTGTATTAACAGAAAGATTCCTTTTGCATGAACATTTTGTGAAAAGTATGTATCATGTGCTGATCCCAGATTGTGTTCTGATAAGGATATTTGGAGTTGCTAATTTTTGAATACAGATATGCACAGATAGACAGTTCTGGCCTTCCAACACCATCCTATAGAAAAATGTACAAAAATGGCACAGGAGAAGCTGCTTCTGGATCCTTACATTTTGCTTAATTGCATTTACAGTATTAGCATTGTTCTAACTAACACATCCCCCTTTGCTGTTCCCAAAGACCTTTAAAATCCACAAGCCATGTAATTTATTGTGAAGGCAGCATCTCTACCTAACTTTCTGCATCTAGCTGCCTCCCCTGTAAGCTCAATAGGAAAGTTTAAGGAAACTTATAGTTGAGGTGCATAACTAAAAATTTTCTTGTATTGTCTTTGTTAAACGTATAGTACTTATATTAATGCCCAGTGTAAGTTTCATGCAATTGATTTACAGTATGATCACACAGTTGATTAATAAATTAATGGGATTTATTTTGAAGTGGAAGATTTCAGCTTTTAATTATATTGCCTGAATAATGATGTAATACTTCAGAGGAGGACCTAACCGTTTGATTGTCTGAATTTCTCATAGCTGTGATGTATTTTATTTGCAACCTATACTCCAGGCTTGTTGTTTTTGTTGTTGTGTGTATTCAAGTTGTTTCTGGCTTATGGTGACTCTAAGATAAACCGTGGGGTTTTATTGGAAAGATTTGTTCAGAAGGGCTTTAGCTTTGCCTTCCTCTGAGGCTGAAGATGGTGACTTATCCAAAGTCACCCAGTGGGTTTCCAGGAGAGAGTAGGAATTTGAACCTTGGTCTCCAGAGCCATAGTCTAATGCTCAAATCAATACACCATGCTGGGACTCATCCTCTAGGTTATGCGTACTTTTTAAAATATATTTGATTAAAAATCTATAGGATGTCTTAAAATTGTGTAGTGAAGCACTCCAGGACTAACCATAATGATTACTGCTGTATTCAAACACATGTCTATGGTGTAAAGTAGGTACTGTACATGTGTGATTTTTTTCATGGCTTGCTTGTTATACTACTCTGCACTCATTTGAATAAATTGTCTCTTGGGAAGCAGTCCCCAGTACACAGTTTAGAAACTAATGCTATTTTATAGAACGGGGAGCTGTTCTATAGAAGCTAGAACCAAAGCATGTCTGTTTCATACAAATGCTGTGGACTTTTAAAAAAATGATAATGGATTAATGAAATCTCATGCATATTTATGAAACTCTAAAATAATGAACCATTTGTCTTTTTACTTTAAAAGAATTTATTCCATTCAGAAGTAAAAATTATTCACAACCCAAATGTACCATGTGATGCAACCTGATATGCATGTAGAACTCCTCCATTTGCTGATTTCTATTATATTAATTTTAATGGAGGCAGCAAGTCCATGTGTGCATCTTTTTGTGGTTATTTTGGTGGGATCTGAAGTACTCTCAGCTTTTCCAGTTACAAATATTTTGTGGTAGCAGTTGCAAGCATGTCTTGCTAATGGGAAAATATTCACATTTGTTTGTAGCACAGAGTATGACATTTCTTTTTCTTGTGGTATTTGCTACATAGTCTTATATTCACTAGTTTTCCACCCTTTTTCTTCATCCTAGAAGAAAATGCTGAAAGGACAAGGGACCTTTGATGGAGAAGGTAAGAATGGTTTCAGGTTGTTTCTTTAGGGCTTTTAAGCAATTCGATGTGATAGCTGCAGAAAAGACACAGAAAGAAGCAATTAAATAAGGTGTACTTTGTAAACAGTTTTTACTAGGACATAACTAAATGGATTTCTTTAGATACAAATATTCTCCTGTTGTGATGAGCTTGGATATGTTGAACTTCTAAAAATTACAAAAAATATGAGATTGTATAAAATGACATGATTCTTCAGTATTTTCTTTAGGCAGAAAAGTCATTTTTGGGGACTGAACCTTCCAGCCTACTAGTAGGTGGGGAAAACCTGGGGACTTGAGAAAGAATAGGGAAGCTGTGGCCCTCAATAAGTTGTTTGATTTTTCCCACCGTTTCTGTTCACCCTAACCAATGGTTAAGAATACTTGGAGTTTTGTTCAGCAATGCCTGAAGGGTCACAGGTCCCTCCTGCCTTGACATAAGAAGTCTATGAGTGTAAAAATGCTCTTTGCCAAATACAGTAAATTATTTCAGAAACGCAGTATTTCTGGTTTCCCTTGCGCCCCCCCATACTGTTGTTTCTCTTGACAGATAGCGTAGCTGTTTGGTTCTTCATGTCTATTGGAAATTATCAGTCTTGGCTATAGTGGATTATCTTTCCATTCACTCCCCTCCCCCTCCTCTGCTTTGTATCTCCTTTGTTTTGTATCTGCTCTCCCGTCCATCAAGAAGATCTGTTTGTAATCACTATGATTTTAGTTCTTCCATACTCCTTTGATGATAAATTTTCCAAGCAATATTTTGTTTATTGTTTACCAACTAGACTGCCCTGCCAAAAAAACTTTTATGGGTACTTTTTTCTCTTTCAGAAACATTTTTTTAAAACATCACTTCTTTGTCTTTGCTGTACTCTGCTTCACTACTCTCACAACAACCTTACTAAGTTTCATTTGGGCCACTTCTTAATGCCAGTTTTGATTTAGTTTCTTCTTTAAAAGCTTCATTTCTCTTTGTCTAAAACTACATCATGTTCTTGTAACTATGATGTACATGCAGAGCTTGATGGTGTATTATAGTTGTTAATTCCTTATGGGTTGCCAAAAAGTTTTGTTGCTTGGCACAGTCCTTGAGCCATGTGCTATTACCAGTATTACATATTTACATATGGTACATATTTTCCTACAGTTTATAGACTCTAGAGTTTTAGCTCAAGTTGTAAAGGGTGTTAACTGAGCTCTGACATAAGAAATGAAAAGGAATGCATGGGTGCCTACTGAGCAGATAATATTCAGGTTTTGTCCCCACTCAGCAAAGAAAATCAGTAGAGAAGCAACGACTACACAGAACATGTATGTTGTGTGTGATGTTTGTCTTCAAGTTGTTTCTGACTTATGGCAACCATAAGGCAAGCCTATCTCAGGGTTTTCTTGGCATATTTGTTACCGTTGGTATCCTCTGAGAGAGTGCTACTTATCCAAAGACAACCAGTGGGTTTTCATAGATTTGAACCCCAGTCTTCAGAATCATAGTCCAGTGCTTAAACCACTATGCAACACTGTCTCACATAAAACATGTACAGATGCTGGTCTGAACACAAATACAGCTGCTAGTGCTTCCTTTGCAAAAACCAGACCAAAAAATCCTTAAAACAAACCCTTAATTCTTTGTCTGATTTGTTGCAGAGAAATAAACCAGAGCACTAGCTGTACTTGTATTCTGACAATAGTAAACAAACTACAGGTTGAAACAGAAGTGACAAGCAGTGTATACCAGCTTGCTGCTTGTAGCTGATAAGCGTGTGATGGCATCACAAAGCATGAAGGGAAGGTATTTTGCTATAGTGAGTCATTTTGTAACTCACATTTGGAATCAAAACATAGTCTCAAAGGAATGTTCTTTTTTAAATTTGACAGTAGTCTAACCTAAGGCACTCTTGGTTAGTTTCCCTGACTCTTGTTTAGCCATGGCAGTCACTGATACAAAGGATTGTTTCCATGAGCAGAGCAGTACATTAGTGGTAAGGGTCTAAGACCACAACAGGCATTTGCAATAAGAGTTCCTTGCAAGCACTGCTGACTTCTGTAATATAAGAAGCTATCATTACATTCTTGATTTTAAGAAGTATGTAGAAGATTAACAAAGAAAATTGTCATGTACTGAAGATTAACAAAGAAAATTGTCATGTACTGAAATCTTAATTTTCCTATAGGTCAATATGGAGTTTTCTGTTATGATTTTTCAAAAAATGTTTGTTTCAGTGTTTAAATACATGGCTTTATTGGAATTTTTTATGGGCTATAAATTACCTGGCACATGATTTTATGGAAAGGCAGATAAGTAATAAAACATGTTTAGGCTTCAATCCAAAGGTCCATATGACTGAGGGTGTCCCAGAGGTTGGAGGATTTTTCAGATTTTCCCCTGATGAGTGGGGAGAGAGATCTATTCTTGGAGGTGAAGAGCCAGTGTTGGGTGCCCTTCTAGGTACTTCCTGGAGCATCCCTTATCTCACTACTTAAGCTCTAGTATAGGTAGGGATAAAAAGAAGCCAGATATGGAAGAAATCCATTGAAGTAAATCAGGAGAATCTTCTGTACTGTGAGAATAGTCGAAGGAGGGAGAGAAAGGCCTATTCTAGATTGGCAAAAAGAAGTGTGTTCATGGCTGCATGAAACTCTAGCCTTTAGATGAGAAAAAGGGAAAGTGTGCCATGAAAACACTTTTTTTGCGTTTTAGGGGAGAAGAAGCGCCTTTAAAAAGGTGCTGGTTTTCCCAGCTTCTTTTTTAAAAACTGCAGAACAGCGCAGCTCCATCTAAAGGCTGCAGTGTAGTTGCGCAGTTAAAGGGGCCGCTGTATCTTTAAAGTGCCCATTTAAAGGCAGCGATACAGGTGCGGAGCATAATGGATCGTGAGTTGGGAGCATGCGTGGTGTGGAGTTCACTTTTAATTAAAACGCTCAATGCTCTGCAGGTGTAAAAGCTGGGGTTTAACTGCACAGTTTTTTAAAGCTCCCAAACCCTAGCTCCAGCCCTAATCGGAACCCTAGACATGCGCAGTAGGGACTCTGGGATGCTGTAACTGTTATTCTACTGTGCATAACATGTCGATTCATTCACAAAATAAAGGCGTTCATTCATGATGCACCAGTGCAACTGCACAGTTAAAAAAAAGCAGAGAAACCGGAATGACGCTGAAACTTTAATTTTTTTTTCCTTGCTGGCTGCGAACTGCGCAGTTCTCAGCCGGGAAACCTGCACAACTGCGCAACTGCGCGGTTGCCAGCAGGCAAACCTGCACAACTACACAGTTGCACAATTCCCAGCAGGCTGCCAGCTGGGAACTGCGCAGCTATGCAGGTTTGCCGGCTGGGAACTGTGCAGCTGTGCGGTTCGCAGCTGGCAAGGGGGAAAAAATTAAAGGTTCAGTGCGGCTAAAAGCGGCGTTCATTGCCACTGGTGCAGCTGCTCCGCCTGTGTTTGTAGCGTTCTGACAGCCTCCAATGTAGCTGCTGAGCCACAGAAAAGACTTCAGATAAGTCGTTCCCACACCCCTCAGTCTAGCTGCCCTGTACCTTTTAAATGCACACCTGGGGCTTGCAATGTAGCTGCTAAGCATTAAGGTAAAGGCAACTTCATGTCACACTTTCCTGCCAAACTAAAAAGCCCCAAAATTAGATTACCCTTAGAGCTATTTCTTCCCATTAGCATGATCGTTGGGCCTCTTCTCCCTATTCATCAGCAAAAATCTGAACCCTATCAATTCATCCTTTTTATTATTGTTATTCATGTGTTATTCTTCCCTCATCCAAATTTGTCCTCACTGTGACTGAGAGAATGCGATTGGGCCATGATTAGTCAATGGGCTTAATGGCTATTGGCTGCCATTTGAACTTGGATTTAGTCTGCCACTCTAGCCAGTTCTGTCTTCTATTTCCTGCCCTCATGGTTTGCTGGAGAGCTTGGAAATTGTGGACGCTTTTACCAAACAAGCTTTCTGTGATGCAGTGATCAGCCATGCATGGAATTATCTGGAGTTCCCTGTTCACTTAATTGGAAGAAGCTGATATATACGTGCATCCATGTGCGTACTGCAGAGTTGGAGAAGTCTTGGGGAGGGAGTGCACATTGTGCACATTGCATTATTGGTGGTGGTGGGAGTTGAGAGGGCTTGACAGTGACAGCTTCCATGATTCAGGGCAGAGGAATGCCTTGTTTGTCAAAGCATTTTCCAAGCATATTGCTTCTGCAACCTAATCTCCTAAATATCTTATCTAATAGAGAAAAATATTTAAAATATTTTTAAAATAAAATTAAAAGTACTTTGAATTTGTAGTCAAAATCACTGGACCTATATTAAATTAATATGTGCTAATTTTACTTAATCATTTATTCCAGTGCAAGAATATGGAGTGTTAGTTTTTTTACTTCTCAACTTGGATTTTCTGGTGGAGAATGTTAGATACGTGGGCCTTAGACCTGCAATAGCTTGCCTTTGCAGTAACTATGTTCCTTCTGCAGTGTTGTTGTGATTTTATAGCTTGTCAGGTTATTCTGGATCACTATTTCTTTCTTCATTAAGAAAATTTATACTCACTCTGTATTCAAAAAGTCAAGGAAAGCTGAATATAGCAGCCTGTACAAATTAGGGAACTCAAAGAAAGAAGACACAAACTATTGTGTATAATTTATCATATTTCCATCTGAGAATGGAATTTTCATCTGTGTGTAATATAAGTCTGTGCTTTTGGAATCCTCCTGAGATTTACCAGGCTCTGCCCACTTATATTCTACTCTAATTTTGCAGTCAGAAGGGCTAGAAACTTGTCATGATCAAAATGAAGAATAAACATCTGAAAAATTTTAATGTGCTTGCTGGGACACAACATAACCTTTCATATTTACTAGTGAAATCAGATGTCTTTCACCCCAATGCTCTAGTAAGCACAGGCCGAGAGAGAATAAAACTGGTTTTGGTTTTCCCTTAACAAAGAACACAAGCTATTATTGAATTGGGTGGAAGGCATCTTTTTTGGTGGTACAGTGATCTATTGTTACTGTGATATGTAGTGTGCTAGACCATTGTCTGCCTTGAACAACACTCTATCTTTGTCTGCAGAGTTTGAGAGTGAGATGCATAATTATGTTATTTAGAAACTCTTCTCAAACCAATTTTCTTTTTGTGTTATTTCAGAAAATGCTGTGTTATATCAGAACTACAAAGAAAAAGCTCTGGATATAGATTCTGATGAAGAGTTAGAATTGAAAGAACATAAGTCAAATGAGAAGATTGTTATTGAATATAAACCTCTGAGATCAACATGGAGTCAGTTGTCTGCGGTAAGTGTCATGCTGGCGTTATATCCAATTTGGAGTGCAGCAGTGCCTGTGAGCAAGTCTCTTTATCTGTTAGTGTCCTTTTCAGCTTGAAATTTTATAGCCTTTACTTTGCCCTCAAACTACCTCCCAAAGTGAAGTGTTATGTACATGCAGTTAAGAGGTACAGCTGCTGGACCTGCATTCCTAACTTTGTTTGACTTATAGATTTTAGGCAAACAATGCACAAAAATCAACTGTACTAATAGTTAAGAAACCATTTGCCTTTGGGATTTTATTGGAGTGAAAAGGAGACCTCAGAGAATCTGAAAGAAAATAGCCATATGGAAAGAGTTAATGAAAATATGCACCATGAAAATGGGCAGGATGAGCAAAGGATTCATTTATGTTAACACTTTACTACAGGAAGTATATTTTGGACTCAAAATATGCCAATGCAGGCAAAACACACACTTTGTGCAAATCATGGCTTGTAGTGTGTTTGGGTCTGAGTGTATGTATGTATGCACATAGTGCTGATAATTACCTTTAAAGCCCCAAGTAGCCTGGGACTCAGGTACCTGAAGGAATGCCTTCTCCCACATCCATCTACGCTTACACTAAGATCTTGTTCTAAGATATACCTCTGTGTGCCTTCACCATTGGAGTTGAAACTTGTGGTATTTGACAAGATAACCTTCTTGATCCTCATGCCTTTGTTGTATAATTTCATGTGGAAGCCAAGGAGGAATTCGTCAGGGAGGCTAATACTGTATAGTCTAAGCAGTACTTAAAATGTGTTGCTATGGAGGGTAGGTGATGCAAATAAAGACACCACACACTCAGCTGGAGGAAATGGCCACAACTTTATTAAGACAGCTTACAGGTAGGGTTTGCTCAAAAGAACATGAAGTCTGGATCTGGCATTGACCAATTCCTGAATTGATTGATGACCCCAATTTGCTTGGTCACAGCCAAGCCTTAGGATGACAAAGGGGTAACTGGTTAATCACCCATTTGCAACTGAGGTAACTGGTTTATCTCTTGTTTGCATCTCTAACCCTTATCACCAGGGGATATGGGTCCGGTGTTGCCCCCACAATGGCAATTCCAGCATTCCCAGGTCCACGATGAACTCCTGATATGGTGCTCCACAGCACCATAAGCCAACTCACACCAGATCCAAGATCTATGCCACTGGCCCCATAAAATTGTGATAGCACAACCTCATCCCTGAAGTGAGGGAGGGTGGTTTGGGAGAGCCATTCTGGGATGGCACCGACCTTCAAAGTCACGTAGCCTTAAATAGACCCAACAGCCAATGGAAGCCCAAGAAGCCCGGAAACTCCTGTCCCTCCTGGCCAATCCCTTGGGCCCTTTTCTCCAGCCACTGTCCAATGGGGCAGCACTTCTGGCCCTGATGCATGTCACCAGAGCTGGAAGTATTGCCCTCACACCGCCTGCCAGACAATCACGGCCGTGCAACCCCAGTGCAGTATCCCTTGGGACATGGCTGGTCATGGATGGACGTGTTAGCTTCCAGCTTGCCTCTCAGCAGCAGTAAGGCTGGCCCAGTAAGTCAGCAGCCTCATTTTTTAAAGCAGAATATTCTGGGCCTTTTATATTTTCTCTGGTAGTTTTTAGAATGCTTATGTTTAATGGTTTGGTTTTTGTATTGTAAACCACACTGAAAAGTTTAATTGAAGGTAAGCAGGCTAGTTTTGATTTAATGCCAAATTATATTTTAGTCTGATTAGTTTGATTTATTCTGACTAGGGGATTCCAGGAGTGGTAGTGAAAAAAAGAGAACCCTTTCCATGATATTTCAGAAATGGATTTGATTTCTTCATTGTTTCAATAAAAAAAAAAAAGATTACATTTTGATTAGTTTAGACCTTGAAAGCAACCATGGATATTTTAGATCTCCTCCTGTGGTGTGTATTGAAGAGGGCTGGGCATGGGTTGTCAGTGTCAATGAGGCTGGTAAGCAGGGTGTAAAAAATAATTCAAATGGTTTGAAGAACTAACATTTAATCTAGTTTGTAATCATAGTAGCATGGTTGGCAGTTTCATGTAGGTGATTCCTATCCTGTTCCATTGAGATTGGGCAGAATTGTCAGAAAAAATCTATATATCATCAACCCCTTCCTATCTTATCACTAGTCTCAGCATTACTATATCAGTGATTGAACCAAACGTACATGCAAATCTAGGATATGGTACAGATGCAATGTCCCTGTAGTTTCACAGATACAGAAACAGCTGAGCAAATCTCCTACTTTCTGAGGGATCAAGGTCCACTTTCTTGTTTGTTTATTGTAATAAGCCATGGTTACAATTATTATTTAATGAAATACTTCAGAATTTTGTGGTTGGCTGTTTATATGATTTTAATAGTGTTCTGTAGCTTTCCATATTATCCTTTTTTACAACAATAAATGGAAGAAGAGTGCAAGTTTATGATTTTTTAAATAAATTCTCCCTTTTTTGTAAATGAAGGATTTTTTTAGAAATTGTAATATATGACTAGATTGTAGTATATCATATTTGAATGTGTGGATATAACAGTGGCTGGAAAGACAAAAATTGGACATGAAAAATGAAAATACTTTTCATGTATACTGGTAGTTCTGTGAATCCTTTGGATCAATTACATCATATCTTTGGAACTGGGTATGAAGTTGTGACTTACAAAGCCAAATAATTTGCTAGGCTAAAAGGTAATTTTCCTGCTTTTCCAGTCTCAGGTGATTATCAAAGCCAGGAGATTTGCTGAGCACCATACATAACTCATGGGCTGCATTTTTCTTTCTTAATCAAGTTGTTTTGTACTATCACTTAAAATGAAGGTAGAACCAGAGGTATTCCTGAAATCTAGAGCAATAATGTGCATAAACACAATGTTTGAAGTGCTGATTCTAATCTGTAAACCACATTCATATATGGACTAGATTGTTTGAAAGATTCTACCATGCTAGTTTGCCCAGTTTTTCAGATCCTCAGAAGAGACTTTTCTCTTGGTGAACCCAATGTTGGAGGCACATATTCTAGATGTCAGAGAGTATCTTCTCATTGACTGCTCCCAGATTCTGGAAAGCTCTGTCAAAGGAAGCTAGGTTGGCTCACTGCTATTGTCCTTACATGAGGATGCAAATATCTTTTTATTGAGGCAGGCCTTTGGCATGTAGGCTAGTTTGCTGGTTGCTGATGTTGTGTTTCTTTGTTGTGTTTTTAATTGTATACTTTAGTGTTATGTTTTAAATCAATATTTTATCTTTAATCTGCATTTTGTTATTGTTAGTCACCTTGAGCACTTTTTTCCTTAAACATTGGCTATCAATTAAATAATAAATAAAATATGGCATTGTGTTTCTTTCTCTAGAGCTGTATAAGGTCCATGAGACTCTTGCAGTAGAAAAACAAACTTCACCTGTGCCCAGGCATTTTCAAAACACTAAGTATTGATAGTTAATACAATCCTTATGGATAGTTTTGTCTGTCCTTATTTAAAAGTCGTAATGGTAGAAGGGCAGCACCTGCTTTGAACAGTGTGTTGTTAGTGTGAATGGATGATAAAAGCAAGCTGTTGTTCATTCACTCATTCATTCAAATAAACTATGATGCAGTACTGAAAAGTTGATATCCAAGCTTATATGTAGCAGATCCTCACAACTGCAAGTAGATTTCTACTTGAGGAACAGATTTTTACAGTCCATTTTCTCTGTTGTAGTGTATTGCAAGCCCCTGCATATATCAAAGGATCCAGGGGTCGGATAGGGGCTATAGATGTTTTTTCGGGGGGGGGGGGTGGGGTGGGGTGGGGAGAAAGCTTGGGACCCATTACATCACACAATTATTACACTATGACCCGATCTAGACAGGCAAAAAGAGCCGCAATAAGGACTCTTTGAGGCGCCTTTAGCATTAGGGAGGGTGCAGCGTCTGCACCCTCCCTAACCCTAAAGCTTATGGGTGCCGCCATTTAAAAATGGCGGCGTCCATACAGACGTGATGTTGTCATGATGTTGTCATGGCATGTGCAGCATATGGTGGCGCAAAGAGCTCCTTTTTTGCGCCAGGTGTTTGACGCGGCCTTCAGATGGCTGCGTCAAACACCCAGGGAGAAAGGGGCTGTGGTAGCGGCCCCTTTCTCTCCTCAGCACCGCCTCTGGAAGCAGGGTGCAGCAGGCACCCAGGGCACTCGCAGCACCCGTTTTGAGGCCGTGGGGAAGTGGCAGTTTGCCACTTCCCCGCAGCCTCTGGAAGCGGTGGGATGGAGCCTTGGAGGCTGCTGGTGTGGCAGCCTTGGTCCCATCTCACCGCTTCTTGGGGCGAGTATGGACCACCCCTTTTGGGCGGTCTGGAAAGCACCAATGATTCTACTTTAAATGACATGGTTCCATCCTATAGAACCCTGGATTTGCTATTTGCAGTTCTTGGAAATCTCTTCCTCAGAGCTCTACCGTAGCACTTCACCAAACTGCAATAGATGGAATCATGTCATTAAAAGTAGAATCATAGTTCTATTATTATGTAGTATCAAAGGGCCTCAGGACTCTATTCCTTCGTGTTGCTGAAAGTGTGCCTTTTCAGAAGGGCAAGCAAGTAACATCCCTTAAGGTCATATACTATATATTTGTGTCTTTGTTATATACAGTTTTCGTGCAGTGTGTGTGGGATGGTTACATTCCTGTTAATACATTTTTAATGTTTTTTCCATGTTGCTGCTGCTGCTTTCATATAATGTATTTTATCTTGTTGTTTGCTTATCTCTACTTAATTGACTCCATTATTTAAAAAAGATGGGAACAGAAAGTCTTTTGAAAACAATTCTGAGGCCCTCTGAGATGTAATACAATTAGTAAGTTTTTTCCCCAAAAAAAGTTATTTGTTTACAGTTCTGTGGCTTTTATTGAGGAAGTAAATGCTGTGGTGTCCCATTCAGTATGCAAGAATGGGAAGATAATATGCATGTGACAGATTACTTGAGCTGTAAGCACACAAGGAAGCGTAGGGGAAAAAAATCTTAGCTATAATGATGAGAAAAACTTAGATTGAGAATTGAGGCTTTCATTAGACTAGCTGGGCTGGTGAAAACTATGTGTGATGTTTACACTGTAAATGTGAAACTGAAATTATAATTTTATCCATAATTTAAATGGAAATGATTCATGTGAGTGAAATAAGGAATAGAATTCAAATGCATGTTTCTATGAATTAAGCTGCAATCCTATGGTCATTTACCTGGGAGTTAGATCAGTGGAAATGCTGTGGAACTTTATTTTGAATAGGCATGTATAGATGTTCAGTGACCTTTGATGTTCACAGTTCTATTTTCACTCCCTAATTGATAATTTCTTAGTAACACACACACATCTCAAGATATCGTATAAAACAAGCTGTAAGGGAAGATGTAGACCTCTAGGCTTGGGAAAGGGAGTAATGCACCCACTTCGACTCCAGAAAGTTACTTATTTTTGCTCTGTATAAAGCTCATTCCCAAGCTATGGAACCACAACTAAAAAAGCTCTGTTACTTCCTGGTTGTTGACCTAATCTCCCTGGGGATGTTGAATAGCTGAATATGGCTTTTATTGACAGAGCCAGGGTCACTGAATTATGAGGTATTTAAGTTTAAGCTGTTAAAGTCTAAACCAACACCCTAAAACATTTACTGAACTTTGGTTTGGGGATGATGTGTTTTTCTTGTTACAGAGAAGACATAATTTTCTTGGCTCGAAATCTTTCAGGTTGCATCAGGATCTAAACATGTCCCACATGAAATTCTGAAAAACAAATGTGCCTTCTTATTCTTCCTGGAAAAAAAAAAAAGAAAACATCTTAACCCACCAATCCCAATACTGGGGTGCCATTTGGGTCATTTTTTCATCAAACACCAATCTGATAAGAGCAGCAGTAACTGGAGAAGGGGGAGAAAAACACAACAGCAATTAAATGAAAACAACAACAACAAAAACAACAACAAAAAACAAACAAACAAACAGGCAGATTGGAAACAGAAAATTGCATAGTAAAACTATTCCTGAACTAGAATGTTTTTGTTCTCTCCTGGAAAGTTATGAATGAGGAAGTGACTCTAGGGTTCCTTGGAACAGAGTTACAGAGCTTAGGTGGCACCACTGAAAAAGCTCTTATGCTTCATCCAATCACGTCTTCATGATAACACACAGATGAACATGTTCATCCAATTTCAAATCCTGGATGAAAGCTATTTTGGCCATTAAACAGTGTGGAGGAGTAGGATGTTCAAACCCTTTGGTTTTTAAAATGATATAAACATAAATGTTATTTTAGACAGGTTTATGCCTTTTGACATGCATGTTGTGTACCTTTTCTTTTTCACATCAAGGCTCATAGACACAGAAACAAACCCATTTGACGGATCTGCTGGACAAAACTTGGGATGGCCTAAGTGTGCTTTCTCTGTTTCCTTTGTATCCATCAATGACTTGCCCAGTTACTACCAGAGGTGCCCCAATCTTAAAAAAAAAAATAGGGGTGCAGGACATGGATTTACATTATACTGAGGAGGGCCAGCATGGTGTAGTGGTTTGAGTGCTGGAGTGACTCTGGAGACCAGGATTCAAATCTTCACTCCACCATGGAAACTTGCTGGGTGACCTTCAGCATGTCATTCTCTCTCAGCCTCAGAGGAAGGCAAACCCTCTCGCACAATTATTGCCAAGAAAATCATGTGATAGGTTCACCTTATTACAGTCATTCCCTCTTTATCAATGGATTCAACCATCCATGAATGCAACCATCCATGGCTTGAACATATTTGAAAAATAGATAAATTCCCAAAAGAAACCTTGATTTTACCGTTTCATATAAGGGACACATTTTACTGTGCCATTGTATTTAATGGGACTTGGGCATCCATGCACCTTGGTATCCACAGGGGGCCATGGAATCCAACCCCAGTGGTTACTGAGGGCTCACTGTAATGCACTATTAATATTTTATATAAATATTGTATTAATATTATTTTTAAACTTGTCTTTTCAGTTGTATCTGGTTCTGTAGTGAGTCCAAGTTGTGAGTCCAAGTTGTTGAGTCCGAGTCTTAGGGAAAAAGAGATATCCAAAATAGAATCATAGGCCTGGGACAGATGGGCCGAAAGTGGTGTGCCACTCCTGATACGAGGGTTTGGGAGCCCACAGTAACCACACGCTCCCAAACTGTACCATGTAACGGTTGCAGCATCATGGTGGTGTCCTGTTCACATGGGTGTCGCCATGATGATGTAAGTGACGTGATGTGAACCACAGGATAGTGGAACTGTAAATGGGTTTCCGCTTTCTTCTGAACTTCTCATCCTATCCTACTGATATTACCAACATTGGTTTTGTCTGCACTGCAAAAATAAAACAATTTGACACCACTTAACTGTCATGGCTCAGTGCTATGAAATTCTGAGATTTATAGTTTTCAGTATTGCAAAGCATTGAGCCATGGCAGTTAAAGTGGTGTGAAATGGCATTTCTGCAGTGCCAATGCATCCTTTGATTATAGAAAGATCTTTATGAAGACTCATCAGAACATACTGTATTACCTCTTGATGAATTAGAAGACCACTATGATGGGATTTCCAAAAGTACGTTGAGGAATTGACACGTGTAATACTGTGATGTCCAGCCACAACTGCTTGAGTTTCCCCCTGCATGTTCAGCCCATAGTATGTTTTAGTGTAGGACATGTTCTTTGTATTAGTTGTGAGAGGAGCTGTAGGAACCCCCTGCCTTTTCCCAGGTTTTGGTTTCCCATGGCTGAAAAAGCTCTGGTAGCTTGCTTGAGACTTTTTAGTGCTAGGCAGTCTCTGCTGTGAGCTTGCAGAGAGCAGTCTTTTGGTGGCAAAAAAGACCCAGACAGCCGGAAAGGGCATTTCTTACACCTCAGCCAAATTAGTTACCACCAACAAACAGGAATCAGGAACTGAAAGACCCTGCACCAGCTTCATTGAGAGAAGAAATCAAACAAGATCAAACCCAGAGAGATGACATCTTGAAGACTGCTGAAACCCAAATTGTAAAGTACCTTTTATTGCAAGTTATTTATTGCTGGGGAGAAGAAAACACTTTACTTTTATTCTTTAAATTAAACTTCCCCCTTAACTAACTCTATATTCAGCATCAGAGCCTTTTTGGTTCCAAGAGTTTGATTTCACCAGGGTACTGGCGTTGCACACCCAAACCTGCCACCACCTTTAGTTGGGTGTGTCTTCACAAATACATTGCTGGCCTATATTTTTGAGTAAGCAGAAAAGACATGTGCAGCCTTTTTAGAACAACTTCAAGGAAGAACAGATCAGGACAAATCAATTATATTATCAGACAAGAATATTTTTTTCACATTCTAAATGGAAAGGTTTGCCACTTTGGTTATTAAGTTAAAGTTTAAGCCTTTTTTTCCTTCCTTCCTTCCTTCCTTCCTTCCTTTCTTGTGGCGGACAACACTGACATGAACCATTTCACTCTATGTTTCTTCATATTAGATAACTGAACGATTCAGGTTTGTAATGTGTTGTTTATTCTTTATTGTTTTAAGATATTATCCAACTTAACAAAAGTACAGGTTAGAACTTTGGTGTTATGCAACAGTTGTACTCCCAGGAGGGGAATGCTGTTATAGCTGTGCCATCAGGACAATTTAATGAGTGAAAAGCAGTGTTTCACAAGGGTTGCGATATGCAGGAGTATGGCACGTTGCAGGACAAGCTGCTCTTGCATATTGTCAGCACAATGGGAGAGGGCAGTGGCCCCCAACAGAGCCACAGGAGCTTTACAGACCACCCAAAAAGGGCGGTCTGAAGCCTCCTTTTTTTTGCTGCAGACCCCGCTCCTTTTTATCGTCACAAGTGAGATGTACTGAAAGGAAATTAAGCCGTAGCAACTGCGCAGCTCCATATAGAAGCGTCATTATGCATGCTGTCTAAACAGCGCTATGTAATGATGCCTGCGTTGTTACGTGCCAGGGCTCGGGAGCATACAAATGTTGCGTGCTCCCCAGACCTAATCACAGCGTGGGGAAGGCCCTTTTTGGGCTGTCTGTACCACGCCACTGATCACTTTTAATCTAGAAAGGGGGGCTGTGGAAAGTCCTGTGCCTGGAAGAATGTTCCTGCTTTTCACAGTGCCGTGCTGTGGAGCCCGATTGCACAATGTGACATCTTGCATGGTGTCCCATTGTACATCATTTCAGTTAGCTAACATGGTGCATGTCATAGCTGTATCATCATAATGTTATGCATTGCAACCTGTGATGCAGAATCTTGGTCATGTTTTTAATATACTGTGCATGGGTATGTACATACTGTATGTGGATATGTTTGATCTTCCTATGGAATTTTATTATATTTTATTGTATTGCAAGAACGTTATTGTTTGCAACAGTTCTGTGCTAAAGCTAGAAATAATTGCTGATGTCAACGAAGCCAATGAAAAACTTTATAAATTATTGATTATAAAAAAGAGGTGACAGAAATAGGTTCATCATTTACAATTTATTTCAGGTGAAGAGAAATGGCTTATCCCAGACCATCAGCCAAGAAGAAAGAAAAAGGCAAGAGGTAACTTAATAATTCTATACCTAGCTCATTTATTAGAATTATTAGAATAATCTTTTTATATACTTGCTTTCAGAGAGGGCAAGCTCAATGAGTTCTGGTTCTCTTCTTTTTTCTTTTATTTCTCTGAACCAAATTATAATAGAGTTCTGTCGTTTAAGCCAGTTTTTCTGGGATTTGCATTTTGTGTAGAATAAAGGTTGATTATCCACAAAGAGGGGTATATGAAAACAAACATACAGCATGTCTGATAAATAGTGAGGTGTCTGATAAAAGGCCCAGATAAAAATAATCTGCTGACTCCTTTAAGGCTTTTTCCTTGTGCATATATATGCATGAAAAGCCTGGTATTTGAAATAATAGAATATGTGGAAGTAGACTTTCTCATAGCTGCCCCAATTTCTTCAATTCCCAGTTTTCCCTTGGAGCCAGTTGTGTTTATGTTACATCTGTTCAATTATGGAAGTGACAGTAAGACAGCAAATGTGGACTGGATGCACAGGAACCTCTCTGTGAAATGAAAGTTTCCTTCCATTTGCAAAAGGACTGGCTAACCACTGGAGGCAGCTGCCTAGAGAAATGAGAGAGAAGGAGTTTTTTAATGTGAAGTTGAAGGCTTTCATGGCTGGCATCCATAGTTTTTTGTGTTTTTTTCGGGCTATGAAGGCATTTTCTGAAGATTCCAGCCGCAGATGCTGGTAAAACGTCAAGAACAAACTCTTGTATAACATGGCCACATAGCCTGAAAAATCCACAAAAAACTAAGGTAATTTTTGCTGATTCCTCCTCCATGATGTTCATATGTTGTTCCAGGTCCTTCAGAGCAAATATTTCATGTACAGTGTCAATGTGAGGGTCTGTAGGGAGTAGGGGGAAATTGGGAAAATCACCTCTCCCATTTTGTGAATGGGATCAACGTTCCATTAATGGGAACAATTGATAGAACTTTATATTTTTAGAACATGAGGAGTGACTCTAAAAGTCTCCTGTTTTCTCCTCCTCAGTCCTCTAGAGTCTTCTGCTGTACTCTTGATGAATGTGGATAATATCATCACGCTCCTTTGGGTTTGAACAGCACCTGAAGAGAGCTCTCCCTCAGATCAGTCCTGCCAATTCAGTGAAAGACCATAAAGAAGCACCAAAAGAGGCTTGTGAGTGTAAGTCAAGTCAGATTTTTAAGATGAATAGTCAGGGTAGGAAATGCCAAGAGGAAAATGCACATTGTAAAACATGGTTAGGAAGTACTGTGGCCCATTGATTGCAGGGAGCCTGTGCTTATGATTGCACAGTTAAGAGTCTATGTTGCTGTCAAGGGAAGTGCTGGAGGCTTGAGCAGTTCTCCTCAGCTACAGTCCAGGACAAAGTAGTGTGAGGTCATGTAAAGCATAATGACTCAAATGGGAAGGAATGTTGGATGGAGGAGATATAAGACTTGCAAAATGTATCCCAGGATAAATATGAGCAGGAAAAGTAACTTGAAAAGTGTTTGGAAGACTGTCTGATGAGTAGTGGTGGGAACAATTTGGCATTTGAAAGAAACTGAGAAAAGGCTAGGATGTGAGATTGTGTGTGAGGAGTACATGGAAGTTATAGTGGCTTAATTCTATAAAACCTGTTTCTCCTAAAGGTGGAATAATGTCAGTGAGAAATAAAGGCATTCCTTCTTGCTAAACCTGGAAAGCTCCTTCAAGGCTCAGTTCTCCAAAGAATTTTTAAAAAAGCTAGTTTATTTAAATTCCAGATGGTTTATTTAAATTCCAGAAGCTATTAAACCCCATTTAAATAAAAATAACAATTTCAATGTCTGTCTGTTCAAATATGCATAATTGCCCATCTGTGGCAATATCTATTGCTGCAAAATTTATTAATTCCATGTGCTAAATAATACATTTGGTCAAGAAGAAATAAACAGGCTAGTCTAAACACTAATGCTTTTAATAATCTTATTTTAAAAATGATCTCTTTAAACTATTATCAGATTCAAGTTTTGAATTTGTCTCCTTCATCCAGAGCCATATGCAAAGATTCAGTAATGTTGCATCTCTAAAGAGTTATACCAAGCATTTATAAGCTATCAAGCTTCAGACATCTGTTTGCATTCATGCTATGCAAATGAACTGTATTTCACACTGTCACTCATGGGACTATCACTTGCCTTGAGTGAGAAAAAGTAATTGACAAATATGTTGCCATTCTTCATCTCCAGTTAGCATCATTTGAATGTACATGAGCACAAACATTCCTTGTTTTGTTTTTGGGAAACAAACATTTTGAAATACTCTCAAATCTCTTGAAAACCAATTTTTGTTATATGTTCTGCTCCATGCAGATTTACGAGGCCAATCCATATTGCATTTCTGCTTTCAGAACTGGTTTGCCTAGCCTTAGACTGTCATAGCTTGGATGGAATCAATGAGTACTGTCATAAAAACTGGGAACAAAGAATCCTTAAATAGTATTGAAGACGAGGGCTCCAATGTCCTTTAGCTGAACAAAAATGCACAGATTGGAACAAACAAGTCAGAGAACACTGCTTTTCTATTTAGGCAAATCTTTTCCTCATGATTGCAGTGGCTAAGGCAACAACAACAACAACAACAACAATAATAGGCAAGAAATCTGAATTATAACAGTAGGACTTCTCCTGCCCCCTCCAGTCATTTTATGCAAATTATGTATCTTTGCATGTTCCTCCTCATAGCTTGAGGATGTTTTAAGCAAACAAATCCAACTGCTTATCCAGTACATCATTACAGTATAGCATGTTTCAGACTCCTGGCTAACATAATTTGAAAGACAATGGCAATAAAAAATACAACAGGATCCTAAGTGGTATGTCAAAACATCCTTACATTGCAAACAGCAAACACACTGCATATGTAAGAATTAGATATAATTTTTACATTGACATTATTGTGCTACTTAATGAGCCTGTATCCAAACATAGGTTGGTATAACTGAAACAGTCACAGATTCTCCTTCTTTTAATACCTCCCCCAACCTTTGTTTCCTCCATTATGAATTTTGGATTGTAAGCTACTCAGGGCAGAGATCTGTCATCTTGTATTCTTTAAAGGACTGTGCAGAGACTACAAAATCAAGTGAAAAATTCTTGGATCAAACTTCACCATCAGGTTCTACTTCACTTGTTAATGAGCTGAAGAAAGAGGGGAGCAGGATTGATAATTGTGAAGGATTTGGCAGAGTGAAAAAGAAGAAATAGGCTGGGTTGGAAGGCATGTGTGGGAGGTTTCATCTACATTCTAGAAATCTACCCTTTTCCTTTTCAGCCATCTGACCTTTTGTAAAAGCATCTGGCACAGCTGCTTCTCAGTTTCCACTGTTTTTAAGAAGTTAAATCTTTAAGTATCCAGAACTTTTCATGCCCTCAAAGACTTTTCTTGCAGAGAGGAGGGCAGGGAGTGGGCTTGTATTGCTTATCCTAATTGCATTTCCTAATAAAAATTATAATTTTTCTCCTTATTTTGTATTTCTAAATAAAAAAATACTGCCATGCTACTGGCTTACCAGAAACACACACTCTGAAAACTAGTAATGTATGTGTCTGTTGTTACTAATTTCCCATTAAAAATAAAGCTTTAAAATTATTATCAGTTCCATTCTTACAGCAAATTTGGAACAGGACTTAGCTTAAGAAATTGATACAGTTAAAATGAAATTAACTTGATATGATTAAAGAAATACTTTACTGGACCAAGAATGAGCAATATATGTCCATGAACTTCCTCATACTTATGAATGCTGCATTGTGAGATTTCTGAGGCTTTTTATATATTGTTGTATTTTAACCAAGAAAACTCTGGTTTGGGCACAGATTGCAAACTAGATTTTAAACCAGGATTTGATTATACAAGTACAGTCCTAGTTCTCAGTCCCATAAACCAGTGCTTCTGAAGCTGACTGATGTGGCAAATTGACAATTACTTTTTCCCAATGTGCCAAGGACTCACAGTCAGTGGCTTAGGCACTGCCACCTACCCAGGGACCTCCACTTTGAGTAGCACTGTCATAAACGTTTGTTTACTCAGCAGATAAGATGTGTATCTTAGCTGGGCCATCGTGCCCTACCTATGGCTATCTGGTGAGCTTTTTGGCTGAGTAGGTCTTTGAAACTTATATTACACATAGAGTTCTGACCCATTTACCACTGGGATGGGTAAGGTCTTCATCCCATGCTACAAATTTAGCATGCCTCTGTAGTAAACCCTTGAATGGGCAAATCAAAAGCATGAGTGTATGTCATTATGAAAAGACATTTCATCGACCTGCAATTTTGTTGACCTTGGCTCAACATGATCTTATTTTAAAATGTGTTTATGTTACTTTTTTTTATTAAGGTGAATGCTAAATATGAAATGTTTGAAATGGTCTTCAAATATATATTTCATGCATCCTTGGAATATGTTTTGAAAATATTAAACCTAGAGTAATTTGCTATATGATCCACTGGAAAATGCCCAAAGAGGTCTTTTAGGACAGTTCAAAACATCCATTGTGAAGAGATGCTGCTGTGTGTTACCCTTGTCACCTTAAAGTAAAATAATTTTGTGTCTTTTTTCTTCCACACTTCCCTCTTGCAGGCTATATTTGAAGTAATATCTTCAGAACATTCATACTTACTTAGTCTGGAGATTCTGATTCGGATGTTTAAAAACTCTAAAGAATTAGCGTCTACAATGACAAAGACAGAAAGCCATCACCTCTTTTCCAATATTGTGGATGTCTGTGAAGCAAGTAAGAAGTAAGTTTTAAAGAGAGATCTATTCCAACTTTTTTGTTTCCAAAAACTCTTATATGGTTTAATGTCTGCACCAGTGACAACTCCTTAGGCAGCATGTTTAAGGTGCTTTGCCTTTTCCTTATAAAATATCTCATAGGACATTTTAGAGTGTTGTACTTCTAAAGAGTCACTGTTTTGATGAACTAACTAGATAAATCAAATGTAATCCATATGGTCATGGAATAAGCAAATGATGTGTGTATATAGATGAAAACTCATGGGTTTGATTCATCTTTAATCCAGATTATTCTTCATAATATTTAACAGAGCCCTCCTCTCCTCTCCTCTCCTCTCCTTTCCACTCCAGTGTACTCCACTATGATCTTGAACTGTAAAGGTGTGTGTTTAGGTAACAAACTAATATAATAAAACTATAATTAAGATGGTAATGTTTCTAGGCACTTCCTGTGTACTCATGCAGCCTTGCTGTTTTTCTTGAGTATAAAATCTTGAGTAATTTGACTGAGCAGAGCCAAAGAAGACTGAATGTGGACCAGGAAAATATGCACATACTTCCACTTCCCCAAAGTGTCCCCAATGGCTATGTGTGTGGCTTTGATTGGGAGAGGCATAGGTACATCCTGTTGGGATCCCTACATGTACGTGTGCTATGTCTGAAAGGTGGAGGATCATGATCTGTATGTGCAGCTGGAGGTATTGTGATCTCCTCCTCCTCCTCCTCCTTTTTTATAAAGATACAACCTGAGCTGGTTTTGAAATGTAGCCTTTCTCTTCTGCTGTGTGTGATGAGTCCGTGGTTTTCCCTCATGTGCACAAACTATATTTCTGGGGTGGCAGCCTTTAATTACTAAGATCTGCCTGCTATTAAATCCTGTTTAAGTCCAATTGATTTCAAGAGGGCATGCATTATGGACTGTAGGATTGCTGTTTAAAGCTGTTTTTGTAAAATGTTTTCTTTTCTTAGTGATTACTGCTTGAACTCACAATGTGATTGATATCTCTATCCCAAGAGATATCTTTTGAGATTGCTTTCACACAAAACATTGCATATTTGTGAAATAGGTCAGTTAATAACAAATTTACTCATATGGTGTTATAAGTGTTGGCAAATAAGTGTTGGCAGACAATGTAGAGTAAAATATTAACAATGTTACAAGATTTGACAGATTTCTTTAATTACGGCATTTCTGGTTTGGAATCTGCTTTTCTCTTGTGGTTTCAAACCAAGAAAAAAGCTTTTTCCAAAATTAGAGATGTGTGGGAACAAGATGCATCCAAGTTGAATGTGTGACATTCAATGATTCTGTTGTGTTTCACAACTTAAAGCTAGTGGTTGTGAAATGTTTATATTTTCTGATACTTTTGTTTCTTCATAGTTTTGGAGAATAATCTGTTGTTTCTTTAGATTATGATCTGAAGTGTGTATGTATTAGTCCCATGAATTTCTAATCTTCTTTAGTCCTTTTTTTATGGGCAGAGGTATACTGGTGTATAGTCTTGTTTAACCTTCACCCCCATTCTAGGGAGAAAGCCCCACTGAAATCAGTGTGATTTTTGTTTAACTCATGGCATTCCTGTCAATGAGACATCTCCCAAGACCCTCTATCCTCAGCCGCTCTGCTCAGGAGTTATAGGTTTAGGCCTGTGACCTCCCTGATTGAATCTAACTATCTGGGCATGCAGTCTTCTTCTCTTTCTACCATCTTCCACCTTTCCTAGTATTATTGTTTGGTTTTTTCGTGGTGAGTTCTGTCTTCCTATGATGTGGCCAAAGTACAACAGCTTCAGTTATGTCATCTTAGCCTCCATGGTGAGTTCAGGCTTTATCTGTTCAATGACTTGGTTGCATTTTTGGCCATATGTAGTATCCTCAGCTCTCTTCTCAAGCACTACATCTCAAATGAATTGATTTTCTTTCTGTCAGCTTTCTTTGCTGTTCAGCTTTCAAATTCATACATGAAGATGGGGAATACAATGGCTTGGACAAATCATGACCTTAGCATTCAGTTTTATGTCTTTGCACTTTAGGATCTTGTCCAGGTCTTTCATATCTCCCATCCCCAGACCTAGTCTTCGGATTTTTTGACTACAGTCTCTGTTCTGTCAATGTTTGATCCAAGTTATGTGAAATCTGTTGTATCTGAAAGATTCTCCGGTGTGGACCTTATCACATGGAGGCACTTACGTGGGTAAAACATTGCAAAACTGTTGCATAAGTGTGAAGGTGGGATCATCTGTCACAGTTTTAAAATGTCATTAAGGCAACTAGCTTTCTTTCCATCGATGAAGCATTTGCAGAGAAGCCATGTTTTGAATAACAGGATATCCTGTTATTTTAAAAAATGGCTTCTCCTCAAATACTTTGACAACTGAAGAAAAGTGGAAAGCCTCAATTATGTTTTAGAAGCATGACGGACGATCCCACCTTCACGCTTATGCAATAGTTCTGCAACGTTTTACCCATGTAAGTACCTCCATGTGATAAGGGCCTATGTCACACACATACCCCACACCCCATGCTGCTGCTGTCTAGTAGCCGTTTGACACATTTAGTCTTGCTCCTGTCAAACATGGGAGACCACACAAAGAGCACTGTTACTGTCAGCGTAGCCTCTTGTATCAGAGGAGCATGCAGTCCCACCACCAAAGAAAGGTAGTGCCATGATGGAATATATATAAGAGTGTATTTGTGTGTGTGTGTACACACACAGAATTAAATATCTGAATAATTGACAAAAAATTGCCTCAATGAAATTATCTTGTCATAAATTAGCATCTATTCTCACCTGTCATGTGATGTATTGAAAAATATTACATAGTATGAGTAACAACAATAGTATTATATTTGTTCTTGGGCATTGGCTAATGCTAGAACTCTTAAAGCAGTTGAGTTATTGTTTCTCTTCTCTTAGAGGAAACTTGTTATACTGGATATATTTCATTGAGTACCTTGGGTAAGTGAAACAGCTAGCTTATTGTGCTGTATCAGTTCATCTTGGTACTGTTTGAACACCTAACTACAGAAAGAAGATACCTGATTCTTTCCAAGAGCAGCGATTTGTTGAAGTATCTAGGAATAATGAACCTTTCACAGGCAGTTGATCAGTTGTTAACAAAGAAATGCAGTTGTTGGGGCAAGGAAATCTAAATTAAACTGTGGGGGAACTGCTGGGGATATTTTAGAAGCTATACTTAATTTTTTTATGGTCTAGCCAATCATTTACCTTATTTTTAGAAAAAGTACACCACATGTGTCTGATCCAGATAACAAGTAAAGATAAGTGAGTGAGTAAGTAAGTAAGGGTTAAAAAAAAAGTAAGGGTAAAATCTTAGAACTTGAAGATACTTTTTCAGTCTTGAAAGGTCAGCGCTAAAGTAGCCTTAACAGATACAGTGGTCCCCCGCCTTACGAATCCCCTGGGTTACGAAAACCCCGGGATCCTAAGGTGGCAGGACCGGCATTTTTCCCCCGGGATATGAAAGAAAAAAAGCCGCGCGGCCCCTTTAAATGGCCGCGCGGTCCGTTCAAAATAGCGGTCCCCCCCGGGAAACGAAAGCTTCCGGGTTACGAAAGGTAATCCGGAACGGATTACCTTCGTAACCCGGGGGACCACTGTAGTTGTCTGTCTTCCAATGAATCCTCAAACAATTGATCCACTGCTAAACTACCGTAATAAAATTGGTGTTTAATAGATGTCGATCCCTTGTGGCTTTGGTACATTAGGTCTAGTTTTGTCAATTAGGATGTGAAAAACAATACTTAAGATATCTGAACATTGCTGTGATCAGAATAGGTTTCTGAATATCACAGGGGATTCCTGAAGGACATGTGTGTGTGTTTAAATCACTATTTGTATACTCTGATACTGTGCTGTTTCTTTGTGTTTATTTTATTCTGTTGTGGAAGTAGGGAGTAATGTACAGATACATGTCTTCAGCCATTTCTAAATCTTCTATTGATTTCATTTTATATTGATTTTCATTACACTTTTGTGTTAGATCTTTATATCTTAACCATGTTTTCATGTGTGTTCTTCTGAAAAAGGCCTCATGGGGAGATATCCATCCTGCTATTCCTCTATTTTATTGTATTGCATTTTATTTTAATCCACTTTAAAGCACTTTTAAAATGGTGTTGGGATGTTCCTAAATAATGCTATATAATAATAGCAAGAAGAGAATTAAACAGTCCTTCTTTGATAAAGAAACTAGCTTTTGTTTTCAGAAAGAGAGACATCTCTGAACATGTGCTTCTTGGACATAAGGTTCATTTTTTAAAGACAATGTGCAGTACTATCATGTATCCTTCAAAGTAGGAACTATTTAATACAGTGTTTGCATCCCTTCATGTCCCAGGTTAGAAAAAGCTAATCTACGCAAGGGAGATATGCGTACCTTACTTTGGGAGCTGTTCTCTGACTGATTTCCAATTGGCATCCTGGCTCTGAGGTTCTTTTCTTTTTTAAAATTATTATTATTACCTTATGCATTTTGTAATAATTGAACCTATAGGTTCTTGGAGTATTGCATTAAATCAATACCTTTTATTGATGTCCTGCATAATTTCACTGTCAGAATGCATCAGGACAGACTAGGGTTGCCAGTAGTCCCTTTTATAAGGGATGCCCCTTATTTGAGAGCCGGATGACTTCTCCCTTATATGGCTGGCAGGTGTCTCTTTTATAAATGATGTCCACTATTTAGGGGCTGGAAAATGGTTCCATTTATATAAATTATATGAGATGCCAAAAATTCCTATATTTGTGGCTGTAGGTCCTACATAATGCTGACAATGTGTGCTTCATGTAATTTATGAATGTGGACAGTAGGTTAATTTTACAAAGAAATGCATTGCAAGGTTAACTGAAATCCGTATTTTCATTTGTTATTTAGGCAGAACACAAAATTATTAATATGTACTTCTTCACGATCAACTCTTCATGTCATGAATGTTGACTGTCACTTACTGCCATTTTGGAAACTTTCTCAATACAAATCCACATTCACATAGTAGAGGCAATTTTAAAACTGCCCTCCCATATCTGTTGCTAGCTCCTTGGACCCAGTTCAGATTTTTATTTGTTTGCCTGTTAGGTATGTTAGCAGTTTCAGTGAGAACTAATAGGTTACTTATTCACGCTGAATGCCACTCGGTAAGTATTAGCAGTACTTGTTGAACAGATACATTAGAATACACATATATTTTATATACATTTAGGGTATTAAGTTAGGGAGGAGTTAGGTATGTGTGTAATGTATGGCATATTAAATAAAGTTATCTGGCTGCTTTAGGAATAACATTAAAGTATTATTTCAGTTGTGTCTGGCTTTTCCTGACTTGTAATTTAGAGCTTCCCTTGAAAATATTTTGAGGAGTGTGTAACTCGTATTGAGGTGGGGAGGTTGTTATGTCTTATCAAGGTGCCTTCAGTAAAAACAAGACTTCAAATATGAATGCACAACAACGACAAAATTAAAATTAAACCTTTGTCACATGGCATTGGAAAGGTTGTTATGGAAACTAGCTCCACCTCTAGTGTTCAGCTACTGGGAACAAAGTTCAGAAAACCTCTTGCCTTTTTATGTTGAATGTGTAAAATGTGTACAGAGGAGTTCAGGGAGTCTCCAGCCCTGTTCTCATCATGCAGCTGTTACTAATCTTACTTTTGGTTGGATGGCATTTTAATGTTGGGGCAAATAACATGTGGCTTGTCAGAAGCTGTTGAGCTGTAACTCTTATCAGCTTCAGCAAGCATAGTCAATGGGCAAGGATGGTGCATTTGAAGTCCAACAACATTTGGTGGGTGATGGGTTCCTCAACACAGTTTTAACTTGTACATATTAATGGGCAATACATCCTTCTGGCATGAAATGAAAGAAACTGATATGACATGGGGTATTTTCCTGCTCCAGGCTCCATGCAAACTGTAATAGTTTGCAGTTTCCATGTCAGTGGGGAGGTGCATCCTCTCTGAGATTAATTCTGAACTTTAAAGGAGTCAAAACCCAACCTCCAAATAGGTGGACCACCATGAGTGGCTCATTTAATGTTTGGAATAGGACCTTAAAGTATGCAGATGATAAAAAACAGCATATGTTGGGGCTGGGGTGGGGGCATTGTCAAAGACTCTTTCTAGGTTTGGACACTCAAATCTGCCACTCTGAATCAGATGGTTGCTGGGAAAAAATCTTCCCCAACATATTACCGGTGTGTCGGCTGGTAATTTGCTGTGGGCTGATAATGTCAATTATATTTGAAAGTATGCAGTCTGTTATGGAAATTTTCCATCCTGGTTTAGATTTATTTATTTATTTTTGGCTGCATATGTTCTCATATTTTTCCTTGGATATTATTTAATGGAGTCCAGTATTTATTTATTTATTTATTTATTTATAATACATTTGCTTTGATTCACCAAATTCATATAGTAAAAGAGTTTCTATGAACACAGACACCTCCAATCTAGGGATTGAGATCTTTGATTTTAATTTGTAAAGAGGAAGTAATTTGTGTTTGTTTTGTAGAACTTCATGGTTCAGTATTAATGGTGAATGTTTCATGAGGTTATCTGAGCTTTTCTCTGAGTGTTGCAGCAACAATAAAAATCACGAAAGTGGGAGAAAAAAAACGGTTTTTAAAAGGAAATAATTCACCAAAGTTCTTGGAAGTTAGTTTATTTAATCACTTAATCCAATATAGGGAGTTATAAAGCATATGTAGTTACAAAGAGTGTGAATCCATTATAATTCCTTCTGAGCCAAAAATGTTTTCTTAAAATAGTGAGCATTTCAGATTTTCTTCCTTGTTACTTGATGTGTGCTTAAGAGATGCATACAGTTTTCTCATTTGGGAATAAATACAGAATTTCATTAAAGAAAAGCTTCTAGGCATTTTCATTCTCCTGTGAACCATAACAGAACATTTCCTACACATTAAGAAATACTGAAAGAAAGGCAAGATAAAATTCAACTTTATTCTGATCTTGAATCCAGAATCCAGAAATGTAATTGTAAAATGGCACACAGAGACCACAAATCTTTTTGGCAACCATCTTCTCCTGATCACCTAAGCATGTTAGACACCCTTTACTTTCCTTCATTTTTCCATAGCAAGTAGTATGAGAGTTCCTGAGAGTAATCTGCGCTCCTGGGAGTTCCACATCATCTGATAAGGCTGCAAACAGAATCTCACTTAGTATTGGATCTGGTGAGTCTTGGAAGGATGTGAAGAAAACTCACTGACATAGTGGTGATTCTTTTGAGAGCTCACCAACCCTGATGGCAGTTCCCACCTCCATTGTTAGACTTATTGGTAGGTTGAAAATACTTTTTTTGTAGTTACATTTTCCACTTTTTGCACAAAATAAAAGAACAAAGAACTAGTGCCTTTTTCCTAAGCACCCATAGCCAGCAAACATAGCAGCTTATTACTGAAAACATTCCAAACAATCCACCCAGTAATATTACATTTTAAAAGTCAATGCAACAAGACAGCAGTCATCATATTTTCAGTTTTTGTGTAATTGTGCACACAAAAAAATCTCGCAAACGTACAGATTTGATGAGACAACAAAGTCCCAGAAACATGGGGCTGATGCCAAAAAGTGGTGGGATTTTCCTCTAAAAATATAGGTCAAATGTGCTTCATCGCCTAACAATTTTAGCCTTTTCCCTTTATCTACCAGTAGTTGGGGCAAAGACACTTTCAAAGTAATCATATCAGCTTATGTAGAAGATGTTTGGTGGCAGTACAGTGGTTTGATAAACCTAAATTCCCCATAGAAGGCTCTGATAAAAATGCTGTTAGTCCTTGAAGACAGAGCCTGGTCTTGCTCTCCTAACTGTACAGGAAAACACAGTTACCTGAAATTTAATTGTCTAACAGCCTACATGACATACTCCAAAATGATAATGGCATTAAATGTAACTGACTGTAACAACTTCTATACAAAAGCGGAACATCATGTGCTCTCGGTTGGACACTGCAGTGGCAGGAAAGCTCCACTTTCTGGCACTGATTCTAGGGCTTGGGAGTACGGAGCAACTGCATTCTCCCTAACCCTAGGATGTACAGATGCCATCATCATGGCGGCCTCCCATCCACACAAGGGCTGCCATGATGACGCAAGCATGGCACAGCCTCCGCACGCCACAGTACTGCACTCGTGTCATCTATGTTGGCCGAACGCACCAAAAAGAACCCAGTTTTTCTGGGTTCTTTTTGGTTCAGAGGGACGCTGTGCAGTTTGGCTGCTGCGGCATCCCTCCAGAGGAAAAAAATGAGTGGCTCCAGCCCACCCTTTCAGGGGGGTCTGTCCAGCCCCATAGTCTCTTTAATTTCAAGTCTCTTTAATTTCTAGGCCCAAAACAGACAGGCCAAATAGAGCAGCTTCTGGCTTCTGCGGGGTATTGCAATTAGACAATGAATGCCCCAATGCAACCAGAAGCCTCTCTGATGCCGCCTAAGGTGGCCCAAAGCCACTGGCAAAAGGAATGTCAAAAAGCTGCTCCTGGCAGCAGTCTATTTGGGACCATAGTGGTGGCCTGCTATGGGAGCAAGCCATCCAGTAGCCACAGTTCTAGAGTGATTGTGGGCAGAGCAGTCTCTTTCCTCTCCTTTTGGCCCACATGCTTCACCCTGTACTTAAAGGAACTGTTTGGGGTTGTTAAAGAAACTTGAGACCTAATTTTACAGTTGGTGTCCCAGATAATATTTTACAATATATAATCTCCCTATCAAAACATTGAGTATTGGGAGGAAGAAATGCAGGCAGTCTCAGTTTTGACCTTTGAATATAAAGCTTTCCGTGCATTACCAATGTTTGGCAGCACCAAACTATTTTAGTTACAAGGTGAACTATCATGTTTTTTCTTCTGATATTTACTTCTAACAGATTTCTTAAATTTGATTTATAACAATGCAACAAAATAGTAAGTTATCAAAATAATATTAAAATATTATGAATCATCAGCGTAAACATTCAGATGATAGAAACAGATAAATATATTGACACTTACATAAACAGAATTTTGCAGAAATATTCACATGTACATCAGGAGGCATTGCATAAGTCCCTGGTGATACCATACAATTTAATGGACATAGTTATACAAACAAACAAACAAACAAACAGCTTCATTTATATACCGCTTCATACCCTTAAGGAGTGTCTAAGCGGTTTACAATTGTAAGCTATTTGCCCCCCAACAATCTGGGTACTCATTTTAGTGACTTCGGAAGGATGCAAGCCTGAGTCGAGCTTCAGCCCTTTGCTGGTCTTGAACTCGCCACCTTATGGTTTTGAGTGAGTGGCTGCAGTACAGGCATTTAACCACTGCGCCACCAGGGCCACATTAACTTTACAATATTAAAAAGTCAAGTAATCCAAGAGCTCTCCCTTTTCCAGAAGAAACTAATTTATTCTTCAGCATTAGCACGTTTTGGCCAATACAGTAATCTCCAGAGGTTAGTTGAAAATCTTTCGTCATCTGGTCTAATCCAGCAGGCACCACTTACATCCAAAAACAAGTTTTGGCTCATTGATGATCTATATTTCAGTGCAGGAAAGTTCCTGTCTGGGTGCTGGTTGAAACTCTATGGACATGTTGCAAGACTTAGGATAGGAGCTCATTGAGCAAGAAATTCTATATTAATAGTTGTTTTCATTTAAAATACACATCTGAACCTTTGAAGAACTTGGAAAGTTGGTTTAAGAGTAATTAGGTACAGTTATATCCTCAATGCCTGGAAAAAAATTAGGTAAAATTTTAAAAATGTAATACTTTCCTTTCATACCTTTCAAATGTAACCGAAGTTCTTATTTTTAGAAAAATATGGATGGTACAAATTTCTAGCATATAATACAAAATAAACTTTCCTCTTATTTATCCCATATTATGGCCTCAGCAGAAGACACAATTTGAACAGTGTGGTATTCCTTCATCACCATTTACTGGGACTACATTCTTTTTACTATAAGAGAAACTAAAAATTAAAGTTATATCGCAAAGGAAATGTAGTTATATACTGAAATTGGTTTATGCTTTTGTGATGCTAAGACATGGTTTGGTTTTGAGTCCATACCATCCTCCTGTTCTTCAGAAAAGCAATATTACACATGAGTGGTTCCAATGAGGAAGAAAAATGGGAGGTGTCTCAAGAAACCAGGTTGGATGACCAAAGATCTTTTAATTCAGCTGAATTTAAAAGGAGCATGTATTGTATAAGAAATGGAAAACAAATAGGAATTCAAACAAATAGCTAACACATGTAGGAGTAAAGTCAGAAAAGCTAAAGTGTACAACAAGCTCAATGTTGCTAGAGAGGTTAACTGGCAAATGTAATCTCACAGCTGCTGATAATGATCTTTGAGAAATCCTGGAGAACAAGTCTCAAACCACTGGAGGAGGGCAAATGTTCACATTTTCACAAGTAAAAGAAAGAGGACCCCCAAAATTACTGCCCAGTCATCTTGACATTGATACCAGAAAAGATTCTAGAGCAGATCATTAAAGAGATGGTCTGTAAGCATTTAGAAAGGAATGGACTCTTTCACACCGTGAAAAGTGACAGGAACATAGTGGGATGCTCCTGTCACTATCACCCAGTTGCTCAAAGATTATCAGATGGCCTTGCCATAATGATGGCATTATCCCACAAATAAAGAGTAATTTTAGCACTGCTTTTCATTCACAGTACTTTCCCATGAATGAAAAGCGGTGCTAAAATTACTCTTTATTTGTGAGATAATGCTGCGATTATGGTGACGTCACACAATGTCTTCTGATAATCTTCAAGCAATTGTGTGATAGTGATGGGAGCATTCAGGTGAAATAAATCATTCTGTTTCATTTCTGGGATTGCACAGTAATGCTGTGTCAGTGTCTTCTTTTCCCCCTTTACTATTCCAGAAGAGTTGGGTGGTGATATTTTCTTTTCTTTTTTTTTTTTAAAAAAAGCCACGAAATTTAAAACCAGTTTGCATAACTCCAGAATTGTGTTAAGGTGGGGGGGGGGGCGGGGGGGGACATATGCTCGAAAGGCACACTGAAAGTAGGGAGGTGAGGTTAACTATGAGGATGGAAGAGAGTATGAGGAGCCAGCAACTGTCCAGTCACACTAATGGAGGGATGTGTAGTAGGGAGTCCTCCCAAACTGGTATATATGGACTTCACTTTGTTAACACAATTGCATCAAGAGCAGGGGTGGTCCTATGGCTTCAGGCAGTAGTAACAGCTGATTTTAGTTGCTGCTTCTGCTGGCCACCATTACCCCCAGAATGCTGTGGATGTTGAATCATTGGGGGTGTTCTTAAAGCAAGCAGCAACCTTCATATAAACACACAATGAAGCATCCTCCACTGGTGGCTCTCGCTTTTTTCTTGTACCGAGTACATGGAAGGTCCCAAATGAAATTGCCCATTCTTTAACGACAAATTTAGAATGTTATGGTTTCTATTTAAAAAGTATATGCTTTTTATTTTTTAAAATTGGATTTTAAGTGTGTGATAGTGGGCTGATCTAGACTGGCAAAAAGGGGTGTGTTCATGCCTGCATGAAAGTGTAGCCTTTAGATGACCCACACTTAAAGTTTGGCATGAACGCACTTCTTTTGCATTTTAGTGGGGAAAAAGCAGCTTTAAAAAGGACCTGCTTTTCTCAGCTTCTTTTTAAAAAGGGTGTAACAGTGCAGCTGCGTCTAAATGCTGCAGTGCAACTGTGCAGTTTTTTAAAGCTCCCAAACCCTAGCTCCAGCTCTAATCCAAACCTTAGACATGTGCAGTAGGGACTCTGGGATGCTGTAACTGTTATGCAACTGTGCATAAAATGTCAATTCATTCATAAAATAAAGAAGTTTATTCATAAACTTAAATTGTAACAGATTTAATATCTTTTTAAGGGGGGAGGGATGCAGTTTGTTTTATTGATGTAATAGTATTTTAATGTGTAAGTCATCTCAATTGATCTCAAAGGGGTGGGGTATAAATAATAATAAATAATAATAACAACAACAACTATTATTATAAAATAAAGGGGTTCATTCATGGTGCACCGGATCAACTGTGCACTTAAAAAAGGGAAGCAAAACCACAATGGTAATTTGACAGATCTTCATAACTGCACAGTTCATGTGTGGTACCTGCATAACTGTGCAGTTCGCAGCTGGCAATACAGTTGCCTGTATGACCACTGAATAATAAGTAGTGAATGTTTATCTTTCAAATCTTAAAAGAGAATCTTTTTTGCAACAATAAAAACATACAGAATCCAACCACATTGACCTTCCACTAGATTCCACATTGCACAGATGCCAACATTTTTTCTAATACAAAATTAAAACATTGTACTATCCCATTCAGCCATGAATCCAACTGGGTGAACTGGGCAAGTCATACTCTCTCAGCCTCAGAGGATGGCAATGGCAAACCCCTTCTGAAGAAACTTGCCAAGAAAACCCTGTGATAGGTTCACATTAGGGTCACCATAAGTCAGAAATGACTTGAAGGCATACAGCAACAACAACATCCAATCATTATTGTTGGAATACAGTCATATATATTAATGTCTAACAAAGAGACAGGTGAGGCTCTTCTCCGATATGATAATTCCAGTTACCTCTACATAGATAATTCCAAGTTACCTCTACATTTTTGTTTGGTTGTACATCTATTTAATGACCTGTAAACCTTTCATATAAACAGATCTTGATGAAATGTCTTGTCAATTTGTTATCTTCTAGGTTCTTTAGAGAGCTTGAAGCAAGACATCAGAATAATATATTCATAGATGACATCAGTGATATTGTAGAAAAACATACTATGTCAACCTTTGATCCTTATGTGAAGTATTGTACAAATGAAGTCTACCAACAGCGAACACTCCAGAAACTACTGTAAGTGATGAAAATTGCCGTTTATATTTGAAAATAGCTATTTTAATACTATATGGACTTTCTACAAGTTGGTTGATTTCTGATCTATGTAAATAATTATACACATATCTGCTTTTTCATATCATCATTAATTCATTCAAAGTAAGCAAGAGAGATTGTCTACACTGATTTCAGATTGAGGCCTTGATTCTATTTCAGTGATGTACTCAGTGGTATTATTTATTTAAAATATTTCTGAACCACCATTCATCCTAATTGATTCCAAGATGTCCTATAAAAGGCATGAAGAAAATGAATCATGTTAGTATAAATACAGTACAACTAGACATCAGCATCATTTAAAACAAATCAGAGATAACTTGGCCAATAAGAAGTTTTAACTCATGCTGAAAATAATGTACAGTCAGCCCCCCCTTATGCAGGGGATCTGTTCCGGACCCTCCCCCCCCCCCCCCGGCATAAGGTGAAAACTATGTATGCTCACGCCCCATTGAAAACAATGGAGCGTGTGCACGCAGCACATGCACACAGCACGTGCACCTTTCATTTAATTGTACTGCAGCTTCAGCAGAAGCTGAAAGCTGCATAAAGGAAGCCCGCGTATGGCGCGGCCTGATTGTATTGTTATTGCTGGACACATTTGAAGGGTATTCCAAAATTGTGATTCCACAAAAAATGCCCTTTTAGTAGATACCTATGGCACCTCACTCCCAAAAGGTACTAGGAAAAGGGCCAATAATGAGTGTTGGAGGGAATGGTTATATACAGTTGAGAATTGCTCTTCTTCATACAGTGCCTGTGTATTCAATTGCTCTAAGGCAAAAAAATAAAACTGCAGCTGCTGCACTATCTATTCATTCCTTCACAGGCTCATATCTATCTTCTCACCAAAGATATGACTGATTTGCCAAACAGCAGGAGAGAATGGATAGTCTGGAGGACTGACTGATAAATCAGTGGTACAGTGGGTACCGTGACTGCATTTGGCTAATTCAGCATAATACAATATATGAACAATTTTTTTTTAATGAGAAGGAACTAGCCATGAAGTCTCCCACCAAGGATAGTTTGCTGTTCTGTCTCAACTGGGAAAGTGTGGAACCATCATAGGTATTGATGATTCCGAGTTTGTTTGTGTAAAGAAACTGTGCTTGTGGAACAAATATTTGTATTTTATCTTATTAAGCTGAGATGTGGTTGTTCATATTTGCCCTTCCTGTGCACTTAAAAATACAGGCACAGTTAATAAGAAAGTACCAGTTTATAAGAAAGTATTGGCATATTTCAGACAAAATTATTATTAAATTCATAATTAAGACAGTCTTTAACATTATTATTGCTGTTATTTTGCACAGAACTACTAATCCAGCCTTCAAGGAAGTGCTGTCACGGATTGAGT
The DNA here is from genome assembly GCA_034509955.1 of Urosaurus nigricauda. Taxonomy (NCBI): domain Eukaryota; kingdom Metazoa; phylum Chordata; class Lepidosauria; order Squamata; family Phrynosomatidae; genus Urosaurus; species Urosaurus nigricauda. The sequence goes on from JAOEGL010000003.1 coordinate 249,433,470, forward strand.
CCCAAGAAGAGTGTAGGAATTTACCTATGATTTCTTTCCTTATTCTCCCAATGCAAAGGGTTACTCGACTTCCACTGCTGATGGATGTAAGTACTTGTGACTCTTTGCTATAATTTTATCCATTTTTATTCATTTATAAAACTGGTTTTAGAAATCACTCTTTAGTTCCATTCCATCCTGTCTCAACTCAATAAGAAATGGAAAAATGGGGAAATCACCAAAGAGGAATTCAAACAGCATGTGTAGGGATAAAGTCAGAAAAGCTAAAGTACAGAATGAACTCAAGCTTGCTAGAGAGGTTAAGAACAATAAAAAGGTCTTTTTGGGGTATGTCCACAGCAAAAGGAAGAAGGAAACAGTTGGGTCACTGCGTGTAGAAGATGGCAAAATGCTAGCATGGGACAGGAAAAAGGCAGAATTACTCAACACCTTCTTTGCTTCAGTCTTCTCAGAAAAGGCAAAGGGTGCTCAACCTAAAGATAATGGAGCAGAAGACAGAATAGGGGAATTTCAGCACAGAATAAGTAAAGAGATAGTACAGACATACCTGGTTAACCTAAATGAATGTAAGTCTCCAGGACCAGATGAACTACATCCAAGGGTATTAAAAGAACTGGCAAATGTATTATCAGAACCATTGGCAATAATCTTGGAGAACTCCTGGAGAACAGGAGAAGTCCCAGCAGACTGGAGGAGGGCAAACGTTGTCCTCATCTTCAAAAAGGGGATCCCAATAATTATCGTCCAGTTAGTCTGACATCAATTCCAGGAAAATTCTAGAGCAGATCATTAAACAGAGTGTCTGTGAAGATTTAGAAGGCAATGCTATAATCACAAAAAGTCAACATGGGTTTCAGAGAAAAAAGTCATTCCAGACAAAATTGATCTCTTTTTTTTTTTTGATAAAACTACCAGCTTGATAGATGAAGGGAATGCTGTGTATATAGTATATCTTGATTTCAATAAGGCCTTTGACAAAGTTCCCCATGACATTCTTGCAAACAAGCTTGTAAAATGTGGGCTAGACAAGGTAACCATTACATGGATTTGTAACTGGTTGACTTTGCTCAACAATGGTTCCTTTACAACCTGGAGGGAAGTGATCAGTGGGGTGCCACAGGGTTCAGTCCTGGGCCCAGTGTTATTCAATATCTTTATTAATGACTTGGATGACAGTATTGGGGGCCTAGTTATCAAATTTGCAGATTACACCAAATTAGGAGGAGTAGCTAATACCCCAGAGGACAGGATCAAAATTCAAAATGACCTGAATAGACTAGAAAGCTGGGCCAAAGCTAACAAAATGAAATTCAGTACGGAGAAATGTAAGGTTCTGCACTTAGGGCGGAAAAATGAAATGCACACATATAGGATGGGGGACACCTGGCTGAACTACATGTGAAAGGGATCTAGGAGTCCAAGTAGACCACAAGTTGAACATGAGTGAACAGTGCGATGCAGCAACTAAAAAGGCTAATGCAATTTTAGTACTCCAAAATGTCCCTTTGGTCTCTTCCAACTCTAAGATTCTATGATTCTAACTCATGTTTTGCTTTGAGTTGGCTGGAATCGAGGTGAACTTCTTTCTTAAAGAGAAATGCGTAATTTTTCTATTACAATATTAAGGCATTTTTGGCACCAGTGTAAATTACAGTGTGCACATTAATTTGGAAAGGTTTAAACTGATGAATTCCAAGCCTGTTCAGTTCTGGAGGGAGTTATTGCTGGAAGGAGACAGACCTGCTGTTAAGCAGCTTAGTTGGCATTGATCCTGGCTGAGGACAGGATTGCAGCCTCCCCCCCCCCCAATCTTGACTTTGTTGCTATATCTGGTTCTCCTTTCCTGTTGAATTTGATTCTTCTGTGTGAGATTATTATATGCGCTCCCCAAAACACTCCTGTAATAATTGGTGCACTCTTCCAGTAATCTACTAGGCTAAAAATAAAAGAAACACTAGTTTAGCTTTATGAAGACATTAATTTGAGAAGTCTAGTTTAACTTCAGAAATCTAGGCATTTGAATGAATAAGTAGATAAGTAGTCTCTTCAGAGTGTGGCATTGGCTTGATCTGAAGAGGTATACCAGCTGCTTTCCTGTTGTTCAAATTCTGCAGCAGAAAAATGACTTTCCAGAGCTACTGCAGATACCTTCCTTCAGAAGTTCCCCAGAGTGTGGTGCTGTGGGCAGAATGACTATAAGGGTTGCCTATGCTCTGATAGCACTCAGTCTTCCTATACCATTCTACACTTAATGCCTCACAGTGTTGAAGCATTTGGGAAAAGGGAAATGGAGTCTGGGAGAGCATGGGCAGAGAAACTGATAGACCTTTTGCTTGCAACCAACCTTTTGTTCTGAGAAAAAGTTCCTGTGCCTTGATTGTATTGCTTTTGTAATTAATTATTAATATTCAGGAAGAGGGAAAAGGGAATGTCAGATAAACAGGGTAAGAAAAGGTATGTTAGAAGATACAGAAATAAAGAAAAGAAGGAGAAGTGGCTTTAGTTTGTTGCTTTATGGTACTGTGAAGTCTAACAAATTGGTCTATAAAATCATAAGATGTAATTTAATTTTGTGTGTGTGCACGTGTGTGTGTCTCAGGTTTTATCAGCAACAGAATATGGTTATTTTTCCTTAAAGCCTAGTTCAGGTAGATTATTATTACTGTTTATTCTTAATATTTAATGAGGTAATGAATCAGCAACCTAATTAATGAAATTCTAAAGTAAGAAACAATGCACAGGCTAAATTGAGATACTCTGGGTTACTTCGGACCACCCAGAGAGGTTCTTTTCGGAGATGAGTTTGGGTTGTCTGCCCCTGAACTAGCCTAGTTCTGTTATTCGTTAAGGCCATTTTGTTGTAATTAATTTTGATCATGTTTTTTGGCCAGCAATTCAGGAATAATGATTCTCTTTATTGCATTCAGACTGCAAAAACAACATATGGCCAGAGAACAGTTTTATGGTGTTTTGGCTTCTTTCACAAAAAAAGCATAATACATCCCCCTTCTCATTAGAAACCTATCAGTTCAGGATGTTTGTTTTGGTATTACTTTGTTCTCATAGTTTCCTTATGAAAGCAAGTCAAAAATCTTGATTTAATGATCAAACTACTTTTACTTTTATGGTGTTTCTCCAAAATGTTGAATTTCAATGTCTGTTTGATCTAAATACCTAAAAGGTCTTCAGGATACTTTACTAACAGAATCATGAGGATCAGGGCTTTTGTGTGTGTGTGTGTGTGTGTGTGTGTTAAAATAAACAGAGGGAAAGAATATTTCTACCTGGAAACAGAAAAGAGGACAAGGAAATATCCAAGTATAACTGAAAATAGATTTAACAAATGCCTTATTAGAAGTGGTAGATCAAAGTTAATTGTTCCAACTTTGCATCTAGAGTAGTGGTTCTCAATTTCTGATCTTCCAGATGTTTTGGACTTCAACTTCTAGAAGGTTAGGGATTCTGTCCAAACATTTAGAGGGTCAAAGGCTGAGAACCATTGATTTAGAGCTTTCGTTGATCATTCAGATACATAGCATTCCTGACGAAAATCAGCATGTGTACTTGGGAGGTACCAAAATATAATGCTTTCCTAGAGCACTAATGTAAAACTTAGAAGAACTGCAATATATTTTAAATTTGCCATAGAAAATAATTTATTTGTCATTTTTACCACTGATTTATCTAAATTTTCTGCATACTTTTAAATGATCTCACTCTTTCTTTCAGACTATTTGCCAGAAAACACCTAAAGACTCACCAAAATATGAAGTTTGCAAACGAGCTTTAAAAGAAGTTAGCAAGGTATGTTTAAATTCTATTTAGCAAAGGGCTCTTGCTGTTGTTCTGATGATTGGGCTGCATTGCTATCATGCACACTTAGTTCTTAGGTCTTACTTACAATGACTGGGTTGAAATACTTATTGAGGGGTTGTCCACCCCCCACCACCTCATGTGTCTAGTTTAAATGATGCATTCCAAAACTCCCAGAGGATCCCATCTGATCCTGGGGCAATGAGCATTTACAGCAGTGTAAGATAGCCCTGGTTTTCTAAACTCAGCAGCAAAGCGAGGCTGTTCAGAACACCCCCCCCCCCCATGCACCTTACCTTTCTGGTGGTGTATTCAAATTAGAAGCCCTGAGTCATCCCATCTAACATGAAGGATAAAGGTCCTGGGTCTTTTGGTTTGGCACAGGGATGGGTATCTGAACCCAAGCTGAATGAGCACTGGGGCCAGGATAGCATGGGCCCAGTCCATGCTATCTTGACCCAACTGCTCAGGCCTTATGTTAATATACCATTGTTGTTGTCTCCAGTCTTCAGGGTTTTGCATTGTGCTTAATCTGGTACAAGACATGTTTGTATGATTTGAAGTAACATAAAGTTCTAAAAAGAAACAGTGGTAAAGACCCATGGTGTATGTAGTCTGTTTTATCCAGTGGAACTATATTCAACCTTTGAGTGCCTAGAGTTAGTGGGCTATCACTTCCAGAATCCTTCAACATTGCCCATAATGGCTGTCAATGTTTGGGAGCTGAAGTCTTAAAACTGGGGAACCAATTTTGGGAATCTGTGCTCTTGAAACTATTGTTAAATTTGAATCTCTGTATTTGGACAAAGTCATGATTGTGTATAGGAAACTGCTGTTAACAATACAGAAAGAAGGATTAATGTCATTTTCAAACCTGATGTTTGAAAGCCAGCCTTCTTACCCTTGAACACCAGACGGTGACTTTTTGAACCTACTTAGTAAATTTTGTTGTTTTTCCTGTTCCTTTGAAATGTCACCAGCTATATCTCTCTATTCAAACTATTTGTCCATAATGGCAAGTCTAAATATTTAATCCACCTGCAGTCTGGATATAACTTTCTAAATGGACAAACTTGCAATGTAGTCTGCTGAAAGATGCCTTAGTCTGTGAAATTGATTCTGAGAACTGTGAGATGTTTATTGATATTATCATCTCTCCCTTATATATGAATAGTTGATCAGCTCTTTCCCCAGTGTGTTGAATGATAGAAGTGAACTCTAGGATCACTCCTCTGCTATTTCCAAGTGGATCTCTCGTTTTCTAAAATGGACTGTAGACTTTGCTGATACCATAAATTATTCATATGTAGTTCATATTTATTTATTTATTTATTTGAAAATGGATTAATTCAAAGGATTGGCTTTGTTTGCTAATATTACAGTGTTACATTATCCAGTCAATATTGTTAGTGGTTCCCTGGGAACAGTAGAGTGATCCACACACTATTCAAACTGAAGAAAGAAGAGAAATGCACTTTTCTTGACTAGCAGAGTTTTTGCCTGTATGGATGCCACTAAATTATCAGTGATAAGCATGACTTTTATCTTTAGCTCATAAAAATGCTTCTGATGGCTTGCTAACAGTTTGCCAAATAGTTTCCAGGCAAAAGATACCCCTTGGGCCTTTTTAAAAGTCTTTATCTTCATCTTCTCCAAATTACTCATTACTTGCACTGAATTCATTGCTACTGAAGGGAGAAAATAGCTTAATATGCCTCCTACACACAATATCTCTAGAAATAGAAATTGCTCATATATAACTGTTTTCTCTCTTAGTAAATCCATATGAATTTCCCTCTCTAGGAAACTGGCAGGGAAGATGGGAGGTTGTGTTTTACTGAATCTTCTTTTTACTCTCATCCAACAGTTTAGATGGGGCATATATAGAAAACATTTGGTCTCTGTTTCCATTTTCACAGCCCTTAACAAAGGTGTTTCTATTAACATCTTTGAAATGTTAGGGGTTTTTTTTGTGTGAACTATTCTGTTACATAATATTGCTGCACAATAAACAGAATAAATATAGCATGCTATAAAGGTTCTTCTATTGTTATCTTTGTTAAAGAGGGGAAAAAAACGTTAGCATTTATTTTGGTAAAATTGGAAATAGCAAGTCTTGCTATGTTAATTTTTCACAAGATTATTAGGGTTTCATTTTCCATTACATTCTAATTATTTGATTCCTTTGCATACCAAAATATTTTTACCCAACTGATTTTGAAATATAAACATGCATGCCCATGATTTTTAAACATGGTTTATTACTTAAATACAGATGGTACAAGTGCACTAATTTTTCAAAAGCAATTGTTACAGAACTCATGATGTCTCCTTAATTAGGATGCAATTCAGTTGCAGTTAATTCAGTGAGGTACTTAAACATGTCTGGAATGTACCCATAGTGATTTCTGTACAATGGGGGTATATTTGTTTATGCTTGTTTGACTGGCCTGGATCTCCCACTACAAGACTGTCCAAACAGAAAAATAAAACACCCATTTAATGTTGTGGGATAAAGAATTCACTGATGAACTTAGGGTCAAAACAGATGGCCCTAAAAGGGCAGCTTGACACCGCCCCTTTGATTGCCGGATTGGGGCCTCGGCAACCATATGCCACTGCTCCGATTTTGTGTTTTTCCAGCACAAAACGAAGTGGTGAAATGTCTCTCCCTTTTGTGCCAGAAAAAAGCACCATTTCCACTGCTGCTGTGGCTTTTTGTCACTCCTGCAGCATGGAGTATCTAAATGCCGTGCTGCCAGCGCCCCCAAATGTCTACTGCCATGTAAATGGCCAGGCAGCTTCACGGTGGCTTCCTGCCAGCTTGGGGACATGCGTTATGCATATGCCATGCCTCCAAGCTGCCGGGAAGCTAGCTTTTGTTGCTGATCTGTTCCAGTCCTTAGTTAGGCAAAGCATTCAAGAACCGCATTAAGGTTAACTTCTATAGCACCTAGAAATCAACACATTAAATGACCAAGGCATATTTTCCTTCTATCCCCCGCCCCCAAGAGGATAGAGGCACATGTTACATGACAAATATTCTGTTTTGTGTTGCTTACATGGTGGCTTGAGGAAGGCAGGGCAGCTTTTGTTAAGACAATTAAATCTTCTTGCTGAGGTATATGCCTTAAATTTTCAAATGCCAAGAACTCCTTTTTTTCAAAAAATTAATGTGACCATCAGTTCTGAACAAGAACTGGTTCATTGTAAGGTGTCTATTAAATAAATCTCTTTCACCCATTTCTCTGTATTATGAACCTTTGAAAAATAGCACCTTGTAAAAAGAAGTAAAAATACTTTCAATACTGAATACAATATGTCAGGATGAATAAAATGTCTTCTTTTCCAGTTGGTTCGCCTCTGCAACGAAGGTGCTCGAAAAATGGAAAGGACTGAAATGATGTACACTATCAACTCCCAGCTGGAATTCAAAATCAAGGTTTGATATTTTCCTTCATGCTTTTATTGTGCAAACTTTAATCTTGGCTTATTTTTAATGATACATTATCATAGCTGGAGTAAATATAGTTATCTGGGGAATGAAGGGTTATTGGACTGATGTTCTAGAAGAAGGCAAACAAGTTCATATCTTGAAAGCAGCTGTAATACTTGAAGCATATTCAGTTGACATAATTGGTGATTGGAGTCTAGTTCCCTCAAACCAAGCAGAAAAAAGCTTTTTGTTAGGTGGTGGTTTTTTGTTTTTTTGTTGTTGTTTTTTTACAAAAAAATATGCCATCCAGTTGACATAAATTACCTAGACATATATCCCAGATAATCATAGCATACTTCCTCTGCAGAATGTTTCAACATGCAAAGTTGAAAAAATAATTCAGTGTTGTCATGCTGCATTTATCTCCCTTGATTTCTCACATTACCAATGTTTGTCATGTTATCTTTCTTTAAAGGTGTAGTTGTTTTCCCTCTTCCACATACTTCAAATACCAGCTGAATTTATTGTTTTAAATAAGCACATTTTGGATTACATTCTACTAAATATAGGCAATTTTTCAGGCTGTTGTATTTCCAGCCCTAATTTTTCTTTAACAGTAGAGGGGGAGTGGAGAGAATCTAAGGTTGTTGTGTCTTCTGAACCATTATCTTATTATTTCTTATACAATGCCTTGATTACCTTAGGTTACAGTATTAACATACAGGTTAATTATGGTAATAAAGCAAACCATATTGTGGGGAAAAGGATTAAGGAAGCTGGAAGAGATGTATCAAGAGTCAAATATTTAATTTAAAGGGTCATGGAACCTTAACCTAGATTTAGGATGAAGCAGTTAGCCCCCTCCACATTTGGAGAGGAATTCTCCACCTCAGTTCTCCTCTTACATTCATGGAAATCTCCACTGGTATAAAGCTATTACTGGCACTAAGCCCTGAAAGTGTTACAAAGTCTCCGTTCATTGTCTCATAAGAATCTGGTTTTGTGTTCTTAATTTTACTCATGGGATAAGAGCTTCCAAATGGATTGGAAAGGTTAAAAGTATTTGTGGCTCAGTTTTTGGACCACTTTATTAAGAGGGAATTGAAAGGTTGTTGGGGAATTATTGGAACGTTGTGGCAGGAGTTTTATTTATTTATTTATTCAAAATAAAACTTAGAAAAAGCAGACTTCAGAAAAAGTAAATGTATGCATTTGTGATCAAACTAATATGTTTTTATTTCATATGGAAGAAAGCTTAGAGGCATTTGCCTATGATAGGCAAAGGAAAACTTTTAGGTTTTAATAATGTATATATATTAAAATTTATTTTTGCATTATTCCCTTACTGCAGAACTCCACAAGGCCCTCAGGGCTGCCTGGAATTATGATACTGTCTTTTATTTTTAATATAAACCAGAGAATATGGTTTACAGAATACTTTTTTCATGGTGGAGTTTCAAAAGTTAAGAAGCAAATTATTACAGGAATATTAAAGAGTATCTTTTCTCCCTTTGTGTTTAACTTGTAGACTTGGAAAGAACTCAGATTTTTTTTGTTAGCATGCCTGTGTTTCTCCAGAAAAATACAGATTTTTTTTCTAAGAATGAAATATCAGTATTCTTTCTTTGCAGCCATTTCCACTGGTTTCCTCTTCTCGTTGGCTAGTGAAGCGTGGTGAATTAACAGCCTATGTGGAAGACACAGGACTTTTCTCTAAAAGAACCTCTAAGCAACAAGTTTACTTCTTTCTCTTTAATGATGTCCTCATTATCACAAAAAAGAAAAGGTAAGGGCCGAAGTGAATACATGCCATATTGTACTGGTGAATTACAATAGTTAAATAGCTGCATTGCCTTCCTCTTTGGATATTGATTTAGCGCAAAATTCTACAGAGCATTGGTGGCTGCAAATGTAAATTCTGGAATACCAAAGTAACTTATGCAAGTCACCTGATGGATCCTTTACATAAAAGAATAGCAGGGATAATAGTAAGACAAGTACTGGGCTCCTCCAGACTGTTGAATAATTCCAGGAAATCTCAGGGCATTCTGGTGTGGAGTTTCATGCCTTGTAATGGTTGTTTCTTCTTCCTGGTCTCTGTGCCTCACACAATAGGGTAATGCGCCTGTGCAGAGACTCCATTCAGATAGCTGAAAAGCTGAGCAGATTGATGGTAGCCCCACCCCTCCCACTTCCTGAGCACCATGCCCAGTCCCGCCAGTCTAGCTCCTCCTTCAATTCTCTTTCGTTCACTGCAAGAGAAACATCTCCTTCGGGTTGCTGAACATTTCATCAATGGCTGAGTAGAATTCTCCCTTTTTCTTGTTCTTTTTTTCTCTCTTTTCTTTTATTTTCCTTGAGCTGCCCATTTTCTTTTGGCTTTCAGTGAGGTTTTTTGGCCCAGATGGGCCCCTTGCTCCCCTTTTCACAGGCCACTTATGGCCTCCACTGCTCTCTTTAAAGTATGTCTGTTTGTCCTAACAAACTTGCCCTGAATGATAGACATTTCAAGTGCCTTTTTTGTCTGGGCGAGACCCACATTTCTGAAATGTGCCCATTGCAAGGCTTTCACCCCTGTAACTCTCTGCGATCGGGCTAAAAGACTCCAGTCCTTCTTGTGGGAGAAAGCCTTGACAGTGGCCCAAAAATTGGCTCTACATTCAGATCCTCTGGTCAGACTCCCCATCTCTAAGTTCCCACAAATTCTGGAGCTCTCCCAGAAAACGTCAACATTGACACCAGCTCCTTCGACGTCAACAGCCTCGACATCAAAGCATCTGTCTTTCTCAGCCAGACGTGCCTCAGAGCTGATGGCCCTATGCTTGGATGAGCTATTCCTCATTTTCCATAGGGACAGACATCTTGTTCCTCCCTAAGGTAGTTTCACTGTTCCATCTTTCTCGGGAGATTGTGCTACCGAACTTTTACCCAGATCCTTCCTCACCTCTGGAAAAGACTATGCATACTCTTGATGTTCGATGTGCTTTGGCTTTTTATTCTGCTGAGTTCAGGGTGTCCACCAAGTTGTTTATTTGTTATGGTGGACCCAAGAAGGGCAACCCAGTTTCCTTCCAAAGGTTTTCAAAGTGGATTGCCCAGATCATCGCTCTGGCCTACGAATGAGCTAAGAGCCCTTTACTCGTCGGTGTCCATTCTCACTTAACCAGGGCCATTGCTTCATCTGCCGCCTTCCTCCAAGGTGTTCCCCTGCCAGAGGTCTGCAAGGCAGCTATGTGGTCACAGCCTTCCACATTTGTTCATCATTACCGGCTGGATTCCAGGTCCCGAAGTGATGCCAGTTTTGGTCGTACTGTTTTGTCTTCTGTTCTGCAGTGACCTTCCCACCTCCATGGGTAACCTTTTTAGTCACCCTATTGTGTGAGGCACAGAGACCACGAAGATGAAGTACAGGTTGCTTACCTGCAACTGTGTTTCTTCGAGTGGTCATCTGTGCCCTCACACAAATCCTGCCCTACCTCCCCTCGGTCAGGTCCCTGCTCTTTTTGTGGTGGACCTGATCTGAAGGAGGAGCTAGACTGGCGGGATTGGGCATGCTCAGGGAGTGGGAGGGGGTGGGGTACCGCCAACCTGCTCAGCTTTTCAGTTATCCAAACAAGTCTCTGCGCAGGTGCAGTACCCTATTGTGTGAGGGCGTAGATGACCACTCAAAGAAACACAGTTACAGGTAAGCAACCTGTACTTCCCCATCCACATCTAGTTGTCCCCTAGATATACTATACTTTTGGCCCTGGTTTTTTTTTTTTTTTTTTTGGCTAGTTGTAGTACTACCCCTAATCTGTACATTTCTTTTCAGTAATTTTATCTCTTACTTGAGGTGTTGTGTGGATGTGATTTCCTGCCATCCCTACTATCCCTTTGGTGCACTTAACATCTCTTCCAAATTATTTTCCTCCAGCATCTACATTCTCTGCCTCCCTGTCTAAAAATAAGGGGCAAGAAAAAAGAAACATTTTATTTGGCAATTGGAATGCAGTGAGAGAATGAAAGTCAGCACAAAACCTCTGTTGGAAACATCATACCTCCATTTGAAATGTCATCAGTTGGGGCTAGGCACTCTTTCTTGCATATTGAGGAAAGCTAGGTTCCTAATGGCTGAATATGGCTTTGGTTTGAAGACTTTTACAAAATATATTCTACTATATGTCTTCAATTATACAGATTTCCCTGCTCTCTTGTAAAATATTTTATCGGCTTAATCAGGCCAAGCATTTATCTGGTCTTACATGTACATTTGCACAAATAATCAGTGATTAGATGTAAAATTAATCCAATCAAAGATTGCTAGTGCATGCCAAATTTGTCTTATAGACTGCTTTTTGCATTGATTTAACATTGCGTGTACATCTTAAAGTAAGCTTTTGCAAATGCTTTACATACCAGAAATATCTTTAAAATAATTACATATAACTCATATATTGTGCAAAAAAGCTTAAAGAATCTGAGCAATGAGACAAAAACTAGTAAGAAGATGAAGTACAATAAGTCTGTTAGCATTATATGAACTCCAAACAACAATAATAATACTTTTATTTATATCCTCCTTTTTGTTAAAACAATCAAAGTGGCTCACAACCTTAAAAATGATTTTTAAAAATTTTAGTTCAGTACTTTTTAGTTCATTTCTTCCCACAGATGGGTCCCAGTATGTTCCTAGATGGGTTGCTCAATGAAAGTCAAAAGTATATGAGTCCAATTCTGTGATAGAATTAAAACACAGGTCACAGCTGCTTTGCCTTGCCTTAACCTCCTGTTGGTAAAGCCCAATTCAAACTATTTCAAGAGCATGTTGAAGAACAGTTACATATGTGGTTGGTATTTTTACACTGTGTTTTCTCTGTTTCTTGAATTCCGTATAATCTGCCCCATACACTCAGATCCTCTGGGAGGAATTTATTACAACCAGTGAGAACTAGATTAGTTGCGCCCTCCCAGAGGACATTTTCTGCAGTTGCTCCCACTTTATGGAATGACCTGCTGGATGAGATCCATCTAATATCCAACTTAGACAGCTTCAAAAAAGCTGTTAAGACGAAGCTCTTCCAGCAAGCCTTCCCAGAACAGCCCCCAACCACATAAAAGAACCCCATACTGCTTATATTGGTGTAACTCTTGTTACAATAATTCTGCCCACCATTAATTGTAGTTTTATTGTGTTTTTAATTGTTAATAGTTTTATTGTGTTTTTAACCAATGTTAGATTTTAATTGTACTACCGTTTAATTATGTTTTAAGGGGGGGAATATGGTGTATATTTGTATTTGTATTTTATCTTTTTAAGCCGCTTTGATTGTTCCCACAAAAAGTGGGGTATAAATTAAAGTTTTATTTATTTATTATTATTTAATAGTATATTTCATATGTGCAAGTTAGGTTTTTGTTTGTTTGTTTGTTTTATCTTATGATAAAAATCTTTACAATCTGAGCTTATTATTTGATCTCATCTGAACCACCAGGATAATCTTTGTGAACAGAACTGTTCAGGATAGAATAAACCAAACATGCATATAATAGATGGAACAATAGTGTCTGAATGTTTTTAATTTGGTTGTTTTTATTTTTGCTTGTTAAGTAATCAATCATATTCTATCCTGCATATTTAAAATGTAGAAGAAGATTAAATTTAATGGAATTCTATTATTATTATTTATAATCCGCCCCTCTGAACAAGCAATCGGGGCGGAGTACAACAAAATTAAAACAATGACAAGTTAAAATACCCCTTCCTTACCCTTACCACCCTCCCTTAAAAAGATTTTAATCAGATTTTAAGATCATTGTCCATATATAATAATCTTATATGTAGGTTTGAGGAATTAATTCTGGGGCTTCATTTTGTATTCTGTACATACAAGGCAAAATTGAGTATTTTGTGTGGCATATTTAATAATAATGATAATGTTTATTTATAACCCACTCCTCTAGGAAAGCAATCGGAGTGGGGTACAGCAAAGTTAAAAAGTACAGAGTAAAGTAACAATCATACCCCTTCCCGACTGCCCCCCTTAAATTTCAATTAAACCAGCAACTATTAAAATTGACGACTGTTAAAATTTAAATCAATAGCAATTACTAAAACAAAGTGCAATTTCATGAACAGTTCTTGTGCAAATACGCAATAGATGAAATCACAGAAATTAAACAAAGGGGACAACTAAGGTTTATTTGAGTGTTGCACTAGGAAGCATCAAGAGGGAATCAGCTCCCTTCAAACAATTCAGCCTCGTAAAGAGGCACCTTCCATTTCCATGACAATATTAGAGAGATTGGGAGAAGCGCTCCTGAGGTTCAGACACTCCCCCTGCCTGAACCTTTTAAGGTCGTTTCAGGCACCTTTCAGGACACTTTCAGCCTGGTATGAAAATCTTCAGTGACTCTGGAGACCAGGGTTAGATTCCCAGCACTGCCATGAAACCCACTGGGTGACCTTGGGCTTGTCACATGCTTGCAGCCTCAGGGGAAGGCAGTGGTAATTTTTTGCTGAAAAAAATCTTGCAAAGAAAACCCCATGATATGTTCACCACAGGATTGTCACAAGTCAGAAATGTCTTGAAGGGACACAGCGCACGCTCACACACACACACACACGTCATAAAATAGCTTTGAACTCATACATGTAAAAGCATAGCTGAACTATCCCCCATCTCTCTCTGTCAACAATGCTGGCTGCCCACTCCTTCCTTAAATGTTACTTCCCTCACCTAATCTATATCATTATCACTTGCTCCTAGCCATGCTTCCATTTCAGCAGGGAAGATCCAATGCAAGGAAGAGACCAATTCAAAAAACCTTGCACTTATTTTAGCATGAGCTGCATGTACCATGACATTTGGAGAATAAACTTAATCTCCAAAATTTAAGAAAACTCTCCTGTTCAAATGAATCATGGAGTGTCCAATCTGAGCCCTTAATTGGATAGAAAGACAGAGGAGAAGTTGTGTTCCTGTATGCCAGTCACCTTTGAGCTCTTCTGCCCAGGCAGAATCTTAGAGGACAAAAGTAACACCCCCTGTTAGCCTTAAAGGAAAGAGGCTGACTTTAACTTTTTAAAAAGTTACCAATTTCACTGATAATTTTGTAATCTGGACTGGTTCTGGTTTGTAGTAGATGCTGCTAAGGTACCTTAAAGTTGATGCAATTTATGATTTATCCAGAGGTTGTTTGCCATTGTCTTCCTCTGAAACAGTACAAGGTTGCCAAGTAGTTCCATTGGTTGAACATGGATTTGACTCCTGTCTCCTGAAGTACTAGTCCAGCACTCAAACTACAGTGTCTCACATCTGGTTTACATTAAAGATTATATTAATATTATATTAATATTATAAATATTATATTAAAGATTATTATAAATATTATTAGAAATATTTATTATAAATTATTACTATAAATATTATATTAAAGATTATATTATGTTAAATTAAAGATTATTAAATCCCTATGCTTGGTTTAGAGCCTGATACAGGACCAAGTGTAAAAGTACTTCCACTTACTCAAGGCAACTTTGCCATTTTTTTCTGGTTTTTCTATTCTGTTATAGCCTCCATTCCTCATCCCACAGTGTTCTGTAGGGTCCCCCAGACCTGTATGGCAACAGAGGGAGAGAAGAGAGAGAAAAGTCTTGTTGCCAAGAGGAAATAGCTCACTCCCTTCTGGATCCAACTCATACAGTGATTTCATATTTTTGGAGGCCTGTAGCCATTAAGTGCAATTAGCTACTTGCCTGGGGTTAGTAGCAATTAGTCATGTCATGAAAGTGAGCACCAACATCTCTCAGCCATCACATCAATCTTACAAGAGTAGTGGTCCATTGTATGTTTTGGCTCTGGCACTGAAGTACAGATTTCCAACTGGAAAAAATGCCAGTGCTTTATGTGTCAGCCTTCTTTTGCCTTCAGAAAGCAAGGGAAGAAACAGAAATGATGGCGTTGTCTCTTCTTGGCCAAGAAAAAGGAGGCTGCGAAGCTATCAAAGCCACCTTTCTCTTCTTAGAAAGATGTAGAAAAGTATTTACTGCTTCTCATTTACTCTTTCCAGGAATATGAATACTAAATTGGCCGTTATGGCATAGTCCATACAAAATACAAAAGGATGAAACACACCAGGTTATAAGTTCTTAGAGATTTGGGTAGAAATAGTAGAACATTTCCCCTGTTCACTCTGTGTTTTTTTTTACTTTCTTCAGTATGTTATCAAAAGGTATATGGAATTCAGGAGTAATATCCTTTAAAGGAGTCTAAAAATTTAAAAACTTGTCTGATGAAAGAGAAAAATATAGTTCCTCTGGGAGGCTATGTTGGATGAAGAACGATACATATAAACTGTGATTTTCCTCAGAAGTAGAGAAATATGACTGAGATTTCTTCCTTAAAATTCAACATACTTACTGTGACCTGGTTCACCATGTGTTCCCCCCTCCCCATGTACTCAATTACACTTTGTTGCTTTTACAGTAATTATGTTATTATCACTTTTTTTATTCCACACTGCTCTGAATGCTCATTAACAGAAATACAGATACCTGTCAAAGTGGTTTGCACACATTTCAAGAAGTCCTATATTTTTTTGACACTTGGGTTATTAAATATTTTTACTTCATGGTCTACAATCCCCTCAGGAGATCACTAGAATTCTCTCATTCTCTCCTCTCTATCTCATGGCTTGTCAGCTCCTGAGATAATCCTTGCTGTGGAATGCAGCTGGACTTCTTAAATATGAAGCCAGCCAAAGGTCAAGTATTACTTTGGAATGTTACCTGTCCACAACTGCTGGCTAAAAGTGAGATTGTGCTACACTCACCAGGAAGAAATTTCAAAATAGTTTTTAAAAAGTCCTTTCCTAATTAAACTGATACTAAAATTCTTTAATTCGTCTGTAAAGTTTACAGAGGACAGCTGTTGTTGTGTGCCTTCAAGTCATTTCCAAATTTCTGCGGCCCTAAGGCAAACCTATCATGGGGTTTTCTTGGCAAGATTCAGAGGAGTTTTGCCATTGCCTTACCCTGAGACTGAGAGCATGTGACTTGTCCATAATTACCCATTGCATTCCATGGCCAAGTGGCACATTGAACCCTGATCTCCGGAGTTGCAGTCCAGCACTCAAACCACTATGCTACGCTGGCTCACTGTACAGAGGACAGTATATACTATTAAGACACAACAAAATTGTAGTTGAATTATTATTATTATTATTATTATTATTATTATTATCTCACTTCTCCCCGAAGGTTCAAAGTGGGTAACAATCATAAAATTTCACAATGACATTAACCATAATTCCCTAACTTCCAATTTTTAAAAAAGCATCATAAATACAATCAGTTTACTAAAATCAATCTAAAATTAACCCTCATTAAAATGAGGCATCGTGGGATGAATAAAGCAACCACAGATCTGGGACAATGAGGGCCCATCAATCTGGGAATGCCTGCCAGAAGAGATCCATCTTAATAGCTTTCTTGAAAGCGTCAAGAGTTGTAATATAATGGATCTCCTCTGGCAGGTCATTCCAAAGTTTAGGAGTGGCCGATGAGAAGGTCCTCTGGGTAACTACAGAAAGCCTGGTCTTCTTTGGCTGTAATAAGTTACTCCCGGAGGACCTGGGTGTGCAGGGTGGAATGAATGGGAGAAGACGCTCCTGCAAGTTAGCTGGACCGAAGCCATGTAGGGCTTTAATGGTTATTACCAACACCTTGTACTGTGAAATGTGTTGCCCCTCCTAGCATTGTAATAATAAAAAACTCTTCAGCTCACAAGAAAATAAAAAATGGGGGGGGGGGGGGAATACCTGAGAAGAAACTGGGCCTACATTGTTTGACATTAAATTTAGAATACAGACAGTACATGTGAAAGAGGCCTTTACTTATGGTCTGATGGGTTATTTTTCTTTACCAATTCAGCAATTGCATTTGCTTTTTCATACAGTATCTGTTAGTCATGTTCTCTAGAAGTACACTCATTTTATATACAGGTATAGAATATTTCTCGGTTCCCAGAAGGGCTCCCAAGGTGGTGAACAAATTAAAAAAAAAAGATTTAATTTTTTTTATCTAGAATACAGTAAAATACTGTTTAAAAATCTAACAGTCTAAAAACAATCTGAAAATACAATTTTAAAGTAAAGCAGTTCCAAACATTAAAAGTCATTTTGCATCACTGTTCTGGCTGCCTGCCAGAAGCCTAAGAAAGCTGGAGTGGTTATTTAGAAGATAGGGGGTGAGAACTTGGGATTGATTATATAGATTGTATGTGCATTGCAAACAAATATTTTTCCACACACACACACACACACACAGAGGGCTATCTTATTCCAAAGTATTCCAACATTAACTGACTTAGAAAATCCAGGAAACTAGTTATTTATGTGATTTGTTTCTATATTATTTTTCTTGGAATGAATACTTCACAAAGCCTCATAGACTATATCAGAACTGATGGAGTTATTTGCAGTCATTTGTGGTAGAGGGAATAGTTTGCTGTGTGGGTTGTAATCAATTATGGGGATGTGCTGTGCTCTCTGGCAACCCAGAAATGGCTGTATTGGAGGAGGGGCTACATGATTTGCAAGTGGATTTTGGAGAGCAGCATTAAAAGATGAAACTATGGACATATAGGTATGTGAGATGCATACACTTTCTGATGCAGACTGTTGGCCATATTTTTTTAAAAAAACACAACAACAATGGGATTTAGGTCTTTGTATGTGTGTGAATTTGTATGTATGCTTATACTTGTGTGTGTGTTGTAATTTTTAATGGTTGGTTTAGATCAGGATTCCCAACCCTTTTGACTCTTATTTCTGTGGCAATGCTGCTAAGAAGCCTACCCTATGTCCTACAAGTTACAGTCACCCCTCCTTTCTCATGGACTTGAGGTCTGCAGTCTTGGATATTTATTTAGGTGTGACTTCCGTTATTGTCAATGGGGTGTGCCCCCATGGCATACGCCCTATGCGCACTTGTGGGTGGGTGCCCCATTCAAGCCTATGGGGCCTGTATATATGTCAGTCTCCTTTTTTGCGGGTGGAGGGGGCAGAACATATCCTCCACGAAAACGGAGGGCCAACTGTATATATAAGAATATATTCTTTTATTTCATTCAATTTTTATTTCTTTCATTTTCCTGGAGCGACCTCAGAGCACCTGGAAAGTGCCTGCGGAGCCCTAAGGTCTCCTTGAAGCACAGGTTGGGAACCCCTGGTTTAGATTGCTCTGTGACAAAATTGAGAACTGGCCTGGCTAATGGACAATAGGATAGGAGGAGAAAACCAGCTGACAGAAAAGAAAATAGCCTTTGTTGGTCAGAATGGGCTTTGATGCTATTTGATGCTATATGGTACAGTGGACTCTTGGTATTCACTGGGGTTTGGTTCCAAACTGGGCATCAAACTGGGGTTTAATAACAAAATCTGTGGATGGTCACTTCAAATTCAATGGCATAGTAAAGTGGTGTCCCTTATATACAATAGCAAAAATCAAGGTTTGCTGTTTAGAATTTTTATCTTTTTGGAATATTTCCAAGCTGTGGATGCTTGAATTTGTGGCTACAAAATCCATGGATATGGAGTGCCAACTGCATATGAAAGTGTTTTCCATGCAAGATTTGCATAATATAGTGTGTCCACATCAGACGCGGGCACGACAAAGAGGAAATGGCACATGCGGCGCATGTGAGTCCCATTACTTTCAATGGGGCTGAAGCACATGCAGAACTTGCCTTACCTGACAGGGTCCAGAACGGATCCCCACATAAGGCAAGGGTGCACTGTGTCATTATCTTTGACATTCCACCAAGCTCACACAAGACATCACTTTGTCTTTCTCCATTTCAAAAGATTTCGTATCCAAGATTCTGTATATTTCCATTTGTGGTGAAAAGGGTTGTTCAATTTTAGGCAGATAATCTATTGTTGTTGTTGTTGTTGTTGTTGCCACTTTAAGTAATTTTTACTATGAGATTAATTCTGCTTACTGAGGTTTTAAGAATAATGTAGTTCCATGGTGGTGAACGTATGACACTCGTGCCCTCTCTGGCACGAGAAGCCTTTTTGGAGGGTGCATGAAAAAAATGACAGGGTAGGGGAAGAAGAGGAACAGGTGTGCACCTGTTCTTCCTTCCCCCTCCCACCCTCCTGAGCCTTTAGCTGTCTCTGGGGAAGTCCTGCCCCCAGAAAGAAGAAGTCCCATCCCTGGAAGTACCATTCCCTCCCTCCTGAAGTTCCACCTCTGGCACCGGGTAGTACCCGGTACCAGAATGCTTTTGAGTTTTGGCACTCATTCCCTTAAAGGTTCTCCATCAATGACATAGTTTGTTAGTTTAACTTTAATATTCTTTTGCTTTTTGTTAAGGCTTTGTGTGGGCTAAATGGTAATTATAAATATATATATTTTTAGAATTGATAAATAATTATATAAAAATAATTCCCATGTTCATACAGTGTCAAAATTTGAATCTTTAGCTTATTATGGAAAGGCATTTAGATGAAGTATATATGGATATACTTTGAAGGGGGTAGTACACAGCTAAGCTTTCAAGTAAAGGGTATGTATGGTAGAATTTTAGAAATGGATGTGTAAATATGGTTGATGTTCATTCACTAAGGATTAAGGTTTTATGATACAAGTAACAAATGGAAGAAAATGTGAATGGTTGAGATAATTCAGTGTGGGAATTATCATTGTAATGTCTGTAACCAAGCCAAGGCAGTTGCTAATCTGTGTATGAACTTGGCAAGACCTTTGCACTCATTAATCCAATAAAAGCATCATTCTTTTGTCATCTTCTCACTGTTTACTACCCATTTTGAAATTGCTTCATCTTATTCATCCATCAGTTCTTTCCCCCAGTAAGAGCTAAATAAGGATGCCACTGTTAGTCACTTCCAAATAGCAAGTCCCACATTTTTGTACAAAATAGTATATTGTAATTGAATTCTTGTCTATATGGTTCAAAAAGAGGCATTATGACAAATCATTTCTTTCAGTTTTGGGAATGTAACTTCATGGCATTACACAACCTACTCTAAATTTGTGAATTCATGGGTTTGGAAATGAACAGCCTGTTCCCTACTGTAGTTGTGAACCTTTTCCAAGAACTTCCTGTTTGCTTCAAGTGGAGCAATAAAAAACAAAATTTTGCAGTTTAAAAGATTTTAAGCTCTAGAATAGATTCACACCTTAAACAGGGGCCTATCAAGGGGTAAATCGGCATCAGAATTGATACCTTCCTAATAGGCATCAGATTTGAGACCTTCCTCATTCTGCAGTAGTCATATCAGAAGGGGCATCATGAACAGGTTTGGTAGACAGTGTCTGGTGTGATGGTGTAGGCTCTTTAGGGAATCTCACTGCATATGAGATTGCAAAAATCAGGGTTTCTCAATCAGGGTTTCCTGAACCACTAAGGTTCCTTGAGAGGTTGCTAGAGATTCTGTGATAAATTGTGATTTTAAAATAAATAAATATGCATATAATAATTTTTATGCAGGGGTTCTCTATAATTTCCACACAGGAGTTTGCTGAGACCTAAAATCATCTCAAGTGTTCTTACAAGGTAGAAAAATTGAGAAAGGCGGGTATAAACAATCAGCATGTACTAATGGCACGCAATGGGAATTGTTTCTGAGTAGATCTCCTCCTCCTCACACTTTTCTCCCAATAATGGTAATTAAAGTGGCTAACGACATATTTTTAAAAAATACAAATTAAAAAGTACAAAAAACTTTGATAAAAGTATAAATATAAAAATTTTAAAATTAAACAATATAACTATTAAACATTAGAAAATTTAAAATTAATTAAAAGGCTATACAAACCATAAAACAGCAAAACACATCATTAAAAGCCCATCCCATTTTTCCAAGAGCCTAGTGGCACAAGAATGTTTGAACTTGCTGATGGAAGGAGAGCAGGGAAGGAGCCAACTTAGCCTCCCTAAGGAGTGTGTTTCGAAGACAGGAAATTGCCATTGAAAGGGTCTTCTCCCTTGTTCCCACCAAAAAAGATGAAAGATAGGGAAAGGGGCTTCTTGAGAAGATCTCAGAGCTCTAATGGGCTCATAAAGGAAGATACAATCTTTCAGATATGCTGGACTCAAGTAGTACAGAGCTTCATAAGTCATCACCAGCAGCGGTTGCCAGAAGCAGCCTTCCTTCTCTCCCCAACTCCATCTGGGCAAAGAAGGCAGCAGAGGCCAGGCAGCAGCAAGAGAGTGTGGCAGGAGTGGTAAGCTATAAAGCTACTCCTCTTCCAGCCCTCAGGAAGACCAGCAAGCCACGCCAGAAGCAGCGTTCCTTCTCTTCCCAACTCCATCTGGGCAAAGGAGGCAGCAGAGGCCAGGCAGCAGCAAGAGGGTGTGGCAGGACCTGGGTGTGGGGAGAAGGCTCGCCTCATTCCACCTGCGGCCCGCCCCCACCACACACGAGTCCTCAAAGCCACCCAGTGGCTCCTCGGAGGCAGCAAGAGGGGCAAGAACGGACTTGGGCGTGGGAGGAGGGTTAGCTTTATTCCACCTGCAGCCCGCCCCCACCACATCCGTTTTTTTTCCATAAACACTTCTTAGTGGCTTTATTGAGGCGCTGTTATTCAGGGACACGGGCGAGCCCTGTAACGAAGACAATTGCCTTAAACTGGGCCCAATGATAAAACAGACCATCAAGACTTTTTTTACCTATCTTGCACTGATGTTTCTCAGTATTGGGACTGATACCTCTGGAACTGGTGATGGGAATAGCCTGGGAGTGAACATTAATGTGATAAGGGAGCAGGGAAGGTATGGCGGTAAGAGAGTGAACACATGTTACAAAAGAAGTAGAGATCGATGTTTAATATCTATCCCCTCTTCAGTTCACTCTGTTTGCCAAGATAGGTTGGAGAGCATACCAACCATTCCACAATCCCTTAATCTGCTCCTCTGCAATGTCAGGTCGGCCAGAGGTAAAACCCATATCATCCACAATCTCATTATGGATCAAAAGGCTGACCTGGCTTGCTTCACGGAGACCTGGCTGGGAGATGGCAGTGCTGCTACATGGGCACAGGCTCTCCCAGCTGGTTATACAGTCAGTGAGCAGATAAGGGAAAGTGGGCAGGGGGACAGTGTGGCTATAGTCCATAAGACCAACCTAACTTTGATCAGGAAACCTGTCCGGAAAACAGTCCACATCGACTGTGTGTACCTTAGCCTGAAGACCAGGGACAGTTTGGGGATTCTGTTGGTTTACCAGCCACCCCGTTGCTTAACAGACTCCCTGACCAAGCTGACTCAGCTGGTCTCTGAGTTGCTGTTTGGTCTTGGGTGACTTCAACATCCCTCTAGAGACCAGCCTTTCCAACTTATCTGGAGCAGCTTGGGAGTTCATGGAATCCATGACAAGCGTGAACCTATCCCATTTGTTTAATTGGCCTACCCATTGTGCAGGTCACACACTTGATGGGATTTTTAGTACGGAACAGGAATATCCATGGGTGAAAGTAACCAAGACCTCCGCATTGTCATGGACAGATCATTTCCTCATCAAGATGGACCTTAAAGCTGTGCCTCGCTCCCTCGGGGGTGGTGGACCCATTCAAATGGTCCGCCCTTGAAGGCTAATGGAACCGCTTGGTTTCCAGAAGGCCCTAGAGGGTTTAATGGTTGGTAATGCCAGCGAATGCATCGAAACCTTGGTGAATATATGGAACACCGACCTTCCTAAGGCTCTCGACTCAATCGCCCCTGAGCGTCCTCTCCAACCTGCTCCTAACTGTAAGCCCTGGTTCACGGAAAAACTCAGGGAGATGAAGCGGGAGGGACGATGACTAGAGCGCAGATGGCGGAAGCCTCATCTCTTATCTGACAGAACTCACCATAGGCAGCACCTTTGCGCCTATTGGGAGGCTTTGCGTGCAGCGCGGAGATCTTTCTGCTCTGCACACATTGCGTCTGCAGAGTCCCATTCAGCAGAGCTGTTTAAGGTGGGGGGGGGGGGAGCTGACGCAGGTTCCTCCTGCACCAAATCCCCTGCTTGACCCCACGACAGCCTGCTGTGACGCATTTAACATTCACTTTGCACACAAAATCTCTAGGATAAGAGCAGACTTAGACGCCAATGTTTTAGCAGTATCTGTAAATGAGGCACCTAGCAACTCCGTTGTTGTCACCTTACTGGATGAGTTTCAATCTGTAAGTACTGATGAAGTGGGCAAACTCCTTGGAAGTGTGAGGAAGACCACCTGCTTTCTCGATCCATGTCCATCATGGCTGGTCGTCCAGGGAGGGGACACATTGAAGACATTCCTTTGGGATGTAGTCAATGCATCCCTCAGGGAAGGTATAATTCCATCTTGTCTGAAGGAGGCAGCTGTTAAGCTTCTCCTGAAGAAACCTTCCCTTGATCCCCTGGACAGAAACAACTATAGACCAGTTTCCTTGCTGCCGTTTTTAAGCAAGGCGATCGAGAGAGCAGTTGCCTCCCAACTCCAAGATGTCTTGGATGAAACTGATTTTCTTGATCCATTTCAAACTGGCTTCCGGGTAGGATATGAAGTTGAGACTGCCATGGTTGCTCTGAGAGATGACCTCCGTTTGGATATCGACAGGGGTAGTGTGACCCTGTTAGTGCTCTTGGATCTCTCAGCGGCCTTTGACACTATAGATCATGCCATCCTTTTGGACCGGCTGAGGGAGATGGGCATCGGAGGCACTGCTTTGCAGTGGTTCCGGTTCTTCCTCTCTAGCAGGTCCCAAAGGGTGAGGCTTGGGGACAGTTGCTCCTCCAAAATCGAGCTTAATTGTGGCGTCCCTCAGGGCGCCATCCTGTCCCTGATGCTATTTAATATCTATATGAAGCCGCTGGGTGAGATCATTCGGAGGCATGGAGTGCAGTGTCATCAGTATGCTGATGACACTCAGATATACTTCTCCATGACCAGATCATCTGCTCAGACCTCAGATGGTATCTCTTCTCTTAATGACTGCCTGGCAGCAGTAATGGATTGGATGAGGGAAAACAGATTGAGGCTTAATCCAGACAAAACGGAGGTACTGACAGTTACTGGCCTGAAACCAGGTCTGGGAATACAACTCCCAGTCCTAGATGGAGTCACACTCTCATTGAAGGACCCTGTTTGCAGTCTGGGGGTATTTCTAGACTCGTCGCTTCACATGACTAGTCAGGTGAATGCAACAGTCAGAAGTGCTTGTTATCAACTTTGGCTGATACACCAGTTGTGCCCTTTACTGGAGATGAGGGATCTGGAAACTGTGGTACATGCCTTGGTCACCTCATGTTTAGATTACTGCAATGCGCTCTACATGGGGCTGCCCTTGTGCTTAACCCGGAAACTTCAATTGGTTCAAAATATGGCAGCCAGATTAGTCACTGGGGCATCTAGGAGAGAGCACATAACACCTGTGCTAAAATCTGACCACTGGCTGCCGATTAGTTTCCGGGCACAGTACAAGATGCTGGTTTTGACCTTTAAAGCCCTACATGGCTCAGGTCCATCCTATCTAAGGGACCGCTTCTTCCTATATGAGCCTCCTTGCACACTCCGATCCTTTGGGAGGAATCTGCTACAGCCTAAGAAATCTAGGGTGGCGCAGACCTCCCAGAGGACCTTTTCCGCTTTCACTCCCAGGCTGTGGAATGGCCTACCGGATGAGATGTGCCTTATTACAACTTTGGACAGTTTCAAGAGATCTGTCAAGACTCATCTCTTCCAGCAGGCCTTCCCTGACAATGATTAAATCTATACCGCTATTGTCCATCTAGACTCACCCTCAGAGACATTAGTTATTTCGAGGCCGCCTATCATTTTAATGAGAGCCACATTAATGTTCTATGGTTTTATCTACTGTTTTTAATCTTACCTCAGTTTAATTCTATTTTAAGGGGTGGGAGGAGGGATTGGGTTGCTATATTTTAATTGCATCTGTATTTTATATGTTGTACCCTGCCCTGATTGCTCACCCAGAGGGGCAGGATATAAATAAATATTTATTATTACCAGCACTTTGACTAGTGTCTGGAAATGACCAGCAGCAAGTGGAGCTGTTGCAAAAGGGGAGTTGTGTGCTCCCTGTAGCTAACCCCGGGTAGAAATCTGGCTGTAGCTCTTTTCACCAATTGTTTCTGAGCAGTTTTGAAGGCAGCCCCATGTAGAGTGGTTTTTTTTGTTTTGTTTTGTTTTTGTTTTGTTAACTGTCTTTGAATCGATCTTGACCCATGGCGACATGTGGATGAGACATCTCCAAGACTCCCTGTCCTCCAGTGGTCTTCTTAGTTCCTGAAACTTCATGACCTCTTTAATAGAGTCCATCCATCTAGCATGCAGACTTCCTCTCTTTCTACTTCCCTTCACCTTTCCTAGTATTATTGTTTTGTTTTGTTTTTCAATTAGCTGTGCCTCCTCATGATATGACAAGTCATCTTGGCTTCCAGGGAGATATCTGGCTTGATCTGTTCTAGGACCCATTTGTTTGTCTTTTTGTTTGCCAATGGAATCCTTAGCAATCTTCTCCAGCATCACATCTCAGGGAAATGTCTAATTAACAAATTGTAAGCCGCTCTGATAGCCTTGGCTGAAGAGCGGGGTATAAAGTAAACAATTATTATTATTATTATTATTATTATTATTATTTCCTGTCCTCTTTCTTAACTGTCCAGCTCTCACATACATGGTAATAGGTAATAACAGTGGCTTGTATGATTCTAACTTTTGTGCTCAGTTGTATATCTTTACATTTTAGTATCTTTTCTAATTCTTTTATAGCTGCCTTCCCAATTCTTAATCTTCTGATTTCTTGGGGGCATTCCCTGTTCTGATTAATGTTTTATTGCAGGTATGAAAACTCTTTTACTATTTCTATTTCCTCATTGTCTAGGTTGAATTTGTGTATATTCTCCATGGTCATTATATTTGTTTCTTTTATATTCAGCCTGCCTTTTTTACTTTCTTCCATGATTTTCCTTAGTAGTACTAGGTTTCTGATGTTTTCTGCTAGTAGTATGATGTCAACTGTATATCTTAGATTGTTGATATTCCTTCCTTTATATTCTACTGTCATTTTATTTCCAGATGATTTACAAACATAAAAGAACAATCCGATAGAAAACAAAATTAGAAGCTTAAATAGATAAGACCTTAAGAAATTCAAGGAACTCCTTAGTCAATTAAAATCAGCTAAAATGCCAGTAATTTTTTTTCTTTAAAAAATCATTTTGCTTGCTTAGCGCTTTAAAATATCACTATTGGAATTGGATTAATATCATTAGGTGAGCTATTTCATAACTGTTGTTCCACTCCCCCCCCCCCCCCGATACTTTTCCTTTTTGACAAACATCTCTCCTCAAGATGAACAGATCCATGGGAAAGGCTATAAAATAATAAATTAGAAAAACCTGTTGCCAATTTTTCTTTGGTAAACATTAGCCCAGTCTAGGGTTGGGAACTATGCACCCATCCAGATGTTATTTGATTGCAGCTCACAGCTTCCTTCATTATTGGCTATCCTGGCTTGAAGTGCTGAGTGTTACATACAGCTCAACAACACTGGAGGAGCCCATGGCCTAGTTTATCCCTTCCTATAAATGCAACAAAACTAAGAACAGTCAGATTATCAAAAGAGCATCAAAGACATGTAAACCTCATCACTGAATAGAATTCCTTGGGGCTCAAAGCTTAACTTCATTTGTCTTCTTGACAAGCTGCTGATATGTAAATATATTTTTCTCTCTCTTCTTTGCTGAAAGGCTGAAAATGTCCAAATAATTATGTGCAATGGACTATTCTCAAAAACTGGCTGTACTGCTGAATGTGACTCCTGATGCATTTAGTAATGATTTGACTCTAAGCTATTGTCTCTCTCCTCTCTGTCTGGCTTTTGTATTTGCAGTGAAGAGAGCTACAATGTCACAGACTATTCCTTAAGGGATCAGCTGTTAGTTGAACAGTGTGACAGCGAAGAGCTACATTCCTCTCCTATAAAAAACAGCACACCTATTCTTTACTCTCGGCAGAGTTCAGCAAATCATCTCTTCAGATTAAATGTCCTAAGTAACCATGCAGGAGAGAAGATTGAACTACTGCTGGGAACTGAAACTCAGTAAGTAAATAACACAGTTTTCTCAATTTTCCTGTTACATCCAGGCTTCTGAAGCTCTATTCATCTTTTCATCTATTCATTGGGCTGGACTAGACTGTATACTTTCCAGAATCTGTTGGTCTTTATCCAGCTAATGTGAAACAGTGAAATGTGCCTGACTATTAAGTGACCCAAGAAATAAATGTCATAGTTAGCAACAAACAAACCCTTTATTTCACATAAAGCATCCAAATGTTGTGAGACAGTTTCCTCCCTGGAACAACTGATGAAACTATGGCAGAGGTCCCACTTCAAGCAGGCCAAGTGTAATGTTCTGTCTGTGCAATTTTGTGTCCCCTAACCACCCAAGCATCTGTCAGGCCCTAGGAGAGACCACTACTGCTGCTGCTTACTGGTGGGGAGGCAATTCAAATGATGCAGAAACAGTTGGTCTTGACTCATAGGGGGAGGAAACTGGAATGCAGTCACAGATGGAGTGCACCCCCCTTTTCCTTCCTCTCAGAGCTCACATCAGTTGCATCTTCATCAGCTGAATTCTCTTCCCTTTCCTTTCCACCCCCTCCTCACAGGTAAGCAGCAGCCATTCCCAGGTGTTAAGATTTTGTATGGTACCCTCTTGCACCGAAGAGACATATGCACGCACTTGTATGCTTGTATCCCTAACAGGATGCTGCTATATGTTTAATTAAAGGCTTTTTGTTATGGCATTGGTGAAAGTTCCGTGCAAAAGGTATGTGTATGTTTCAGGAAGCCGTGCCCTCCCTCCAGTCCATCTGCCTTGGTCCAGGCCCCTTCCCATCACCTTCCCCTTTTCCTTTTGTGTTGTCTCTTCTAGATTGTAAGCCTGAAGGCAGGGATCCATCTTATTATAAGATTGTATGTACAGCACTGTGTAAATTTACAGCACTATATAAATAATAATAATAATAATAATAATAATAATAATAATGTGTACAGCTCAGTTTAATGAACTGTAATATAATTGTCTGAACATGATCTGTGTTGATTTTAAAAAAAGTCAAGTGTTGTCAGCTTTTTTGGGTGTAGAGATAGGCATATGATGCTTTAGGGTTAGGCACTACAGAGGCACTGGGATCTTTGAGCCACATACAGTTCCCAGACTCATTTTATATCCCCCTCCCTAGGTCTTTGTACCCTCCCTGTTTCTACGCCTTATTTTTTGTCACACTTCCAATGTTTGTTTGTTTTTCCACAAAGAAAGTGGCAAATCATCCCCCAAAGTCATAATCAGCCATTCTCTCCAGCCTGTTTTAGTTTGGGACTGCTTTAGTCCTCAGTTTTAATAACAGGATTCCAAATATTAATTCTAGTGACTACTTCTGAGTAAAGACATGTCTGTGCATGCATATACAAGCCTTCAGGTCTTTTGTTGACTTATGGTGAGCCCATGAATTTCATGGCATTTTCTTAGATAAGGAATACTCAGAAGTAGTTTGCCACTGTCTTCCTCTGTAATTTAGCCTACAGCACATAGTTTTCTTTGGTGGTTCCCTGTACAAGTACTGACCAGGCCTGACCCTGTCTTCCAAGATCAGATGATATCTGATGTCTTCAGGGCCTTTAGGATCCAAAGACATGTATAGACCTAGCCGAAGTGAGAGGAGAATAAATATGGGGTGAAGTGGCTAATTATTCTTCACAGAGGATTTGTTAGCAGAGTTAGTCAATTTGAAATGAAAATTTTTGTGGGTGAAATTTGGGGGTTCAGAGCAGAAGCATGGAGACTGAAAATGGTTAATATTTCCTTCATGTCCCCTAGTTCCTGATAGTTTCTCACCTCTGATGTAAAGCATGAATTTGGCATGTTGCAACAAGCCTTCCAATCCCATCGAAATCACAAAATGGGAATGGATGCCACAGAATACTCATGACTTTGGTTGAGGTGTGTAATTTTTGTCATGGATATAATAGTTATAATAGTTGTAAAAACATTAACTACAACATTAATAGTTGTAAAAATGTTGATTGACATACTGGAAGGTGTTTCCTTGTAATACTGCTTTTTCAAAAGTGCATCTGTTAGCTGTTTAGCTCATTCTTCTGAATACATCAAGGGTAGTATATCTATTTTACCCTTCAAGAGTATTGTGATGTAGGTTAGGTTGAGAGGCAGTGAGGAGCTCTCTCTCACTAACCCTTGTGTCTAAACAAGGATTTGCGTATCGACCTTTCCAGTCCAAGTCCTAATTATTATTATTATTATTATTATTATTATTATTTCTAGCCCGCTCCTCTGTAGGACACAATCGGAGCAGGGTACAACAAGATTAAACATATAAAGTTAAAAATACATCACAACCCATTTCCAACTGACATTTGGCCACTGAATCCCATAGAGGTTTGCTACATGGTGAAATCATAGAAGTCCTCATATTTTGAAAAATGTGTGTTACATCTTGGTGATTTCAGAAGAACAGTTTTCCACAGGAATACTATGTACAAATTTCACCTTGATATTGGCCTTCCAAACTGAGAAAGATTGTGTGAATCAGGCATTTCATAGTATAAAAGTTTTCATGAATGGCAGGAGAAGGAGGCAGGCAGTGGAGAATCTTTTGATGCTGTTGCATAAAAACTAGAGGGAAATACCAGGTTACTAGTAACTATCTTGTGAACTTTTATTTTCATATAAAGTCAAATTATTCAGTGGTTAGTGGGACCAATTATTATCTTCTTTCATACCTATTTTTAATCAGGGTTGCATTTTTCAGGTCAGACAATATGGAGCATCTGGTAGCCATGTTATGGAAATGTTTACATAGACTAGAAAACCTAACCATTAGGGAGGCCAAGAAAATGGAAATAAATGCACACAGTTGGGATTTGTTTTGTTATTCACTTTGTGGTCTTTTCCCACATCCCCTCCATATGTGAGGTATGTGGGTGGCTTGTAATTGTATCAAAAAGTGGTATCAGGAGGGAGAAGTCTGCTATTGGGTTACATTTATTATAAATGTTAAAAAATATCAAGACTTGGAAATAAATTCTAGAATTTTATCATTCTATATATTAATTTATCTGAATGCAGATTAACCATATGAAGTGTCCATAAGAAACCAAAACCAGGTGGTTACTGTGGATTGGGTTCAGATGTTGCTATGCCTTAGGTAGACCCACTGAAATAAATGGGACTAAAATCAGCGATGACTACTGTGTTGAATTGATTTTAGCCACCTTGAATCCCATTTTGGGAGAAAGGTAGAATATAAATCAGATAAATAAACAAAGAAATAAATTTTATTAAGCTTATTCTAAATCATGACCAACATCAGATGTTCATCAAAAAATCATTCTAAAAGGTTAAGAAGAAATTACAAATAAATTTTTGGGATAAATCTTTCATGGATTGCAGTCCACTTCATCAGATGTATCAGTGTACTGAAGTCTACAAAACCCTTATGCTAGTCATTTTTTTCCCTCAGTCTGAAAAGTGCTAAAGATTTCTTTATATGTTTTCATGCCCAAATAGGTTGACACAACTATGGCTTTTCATATCTTCATGTTAATATTATGGTTTGAAGCTATGAGGCAGTAGAGTTCTCAGTTTTGTTTGGTTCATTGAACTGCATCCCACTGTGTACAACATTGCTATAATCTGTGAGGCTACTGTATTTGGGACAAAAAGAGTCATGTTATGCCTTGGGCTCATTTAAAATATGTGTGTGTGTGTGTGTGTGTGTGTGTGTGTGTGTGTTATCTTGCACATAAGTAAGGGCTGTACAAATGAGATGGTAGGCTAACTAAGGGAATTTGTGTACCTACTCTCCTAGAGGTAGGCTGGCCCCCTTTCTGGAGGATACAAAGGTGAAGAAAGATTATGGGGTTTGGGAAGCAAGGGTAAAGATTTTCTCTTCCCCACTGCTATATGGATGGTGTTCATAGCTTATAAAGATATAGTTTACAGAAGAGAAACTGTTTTCCTTTCTACTTTGTGGATGAAGAGAGAAAAAGCCTGCTTTCTGTTCTATCCCATTGGGCCTTACTCAGAATTGACAGCTTCAGTGAATTGCTGCCAACAAAACCGCTGCTCTTTTCCTCCACAGAAAACCTGGAAGGAATGAGCAGATATTTCTTGTTCTTATACCGAGCAATTGCAGAAGAAAGCAGCAGCAATATGCTCCTGGCATTTGCTGCAAAATCCTAAGACAAAAGCAAATACCCAGCCCTTTCATTAGTTCTCTCAACATGCCACAGGGCCCATGGGAAGGGAAGACTCAATAGTGACCTTGATTGGTTGGTTGATTGATTGACTGACCGACTGTCTGTATATCCCACCTTTCTCCCACCAGCTTAGATAATCATTGAAACCAAAATGTGTGGGACTCTCAGTTTGTTTGTTTTAGTTTATAGATTATTGGTAACTGTAAAAAAAATTTCAGAAAATGATGGAGATGAGAAGTTCTCTAATCAGGACACTTCTAAGTGTCAGGTGGTTTTCTAATATGAAAAGAAGTGTATTAGTTTCTCACTGAGATTGTAACATTAATAGAAAAAGTTACATTAATCATTAGTGAAGTCAAATCTCTAATCCATTATAACACTGGAGTGAGAGGGCAATGAGTTGCTGTTGTATTCATTTTTAACATTTAGATACCAAATGTTTGTTTTAAAAAAGTCATAAAATACTTTGTTTGACATTGTAGTCCACAGATGGCATATTGTTGTTGGCTACTTCAACTCCGCCATAGTCAGTGTAGAAATGAAAGCCTGATGAAATAGTAACATAAAAGAAACAAAATGTATAAAACAGTAATGAGTGCTAAATTAAACAAATGTAACTATCAGAAAACGCATGACTGAATGAAACAAAGAAACAAAAAGATGACCATGACCATGAATAATACATTTTGTTCTTGCTGTTCTTTAGATGTAATTCTTTTTTTTGGATTCTGTTTCATAAAATCAGACAAAATGTAGGAATTTTGTGGCCCTCTAGAAGTTGAGCGGCAAGTCTTTACTTAAATATTTATATTCATTATTATCAACCATGCTGTCTAGGACTTCTGGGAATTGTAGTATTGTACTACAACAACAGTTAGAGGGCACTACAGTTCCCACCCCTGAGCTGCACGTTAAGTTACATGACTCTTAGTTGGTTTTAATTAATGAAACATTCTGCTAATACGGAAAGCTTTAGTATTACTGTTTGTAAGTCAAAGGCCATACACATCTACTGAGGATATTTTTGTATTTGGCCTAAATCTAGTTGCTAGTTCCAACTGGAGTTAAATCTACTGAATCAATTACTGAAGAGTAAGTCAATAGTTATATAACTTCAATTATTCAGTGGATTTACTTTATTTATTTACTTAAATATTTATATCTAAAAATTAAAGGCCAGTGTAGAATAAAATCAAATTTGTCCAATTTAAACAAAGTAAATGATTTTAAAAGTCCCATTAGTTAGAACTAGTAAATTTTGTTCTTGTTTTACACACACCCCACCCCCACTCCATACCCCCCAAAATCTTCTCCCAGTTATTGCCAATCTCCAGTGAGTTGAAAATCTGGAAAATGATCCCTAGAACATCTAAAAAGTGTCCACCCCTTATATGTTGTTGTTGACACATGCCTTTAAGTTGTTTCTGATTTATGGCAGTCCTACTGAGACTCTATCACAGTTTCTTTCCTGGGGCTAAGTGTGTTTGACTTGCCCACTCAGTGGGTTTCCATGGTCAAGCAGAAAACTGATCTTCTACATTAGACTGGCTGTTATCTGCTATTTCTTTGCTTAAAAAAATGCTACATGAAATTTTGTAGTAGTGGCAAATTAAATTAACTGTTCCTTATAGAGATCCTCCATGGTGTTCAGCCCAGGGCCATTATAAGCAAAAACATTCACTACTTTAATGGTAAAACTGCTAACATATATAGGATTTTGTTATCCCTGTTCTGGGACTATGTTGTGCACAATACATTTTCTGTTAACCAAGCAATGGGACTCATGTATTCAATTCTGGATTCAGTGAGTCCATGGAAACTTCCTAAGAGTTTCCACGGAGTGTGAAGTTCTGAGGGGTATGATCAGCTTTCTTTTTCTGGACCAGTGTCAAGGAGTGTTTCAGTTTCAAACAACAGCAACAGCAAACATCTTGTTCTCACTGGTGCAAATTCCAATGAGAGAAAATTCTTTTACTTGGGATGCCTTTAGCATGCAACTAGCTTTCTATAAAACTCAAAAGATGTTATGTTTCCATGGAAACTGGAGGGATAAAGAGGGTTATCTCTAGCCCATATTTAATCTCCCCTCCCAAATTTACACATTTTTACCAAAATTAAAAATAATAATAATCCTGGAATGTCAGATTGTGTTATTTTAAAAAAGCACTTGCTTTTGAACAGAATTTACTGTTAACCAAAAGAAAGGCTATAAATGATACAAAATTAATAAACGTCTCTGATTAATGTAGACAGTTCCCAAACCAATTGAATAATAACTGTTGCAAATGCCCAAGCTCATTATGCCTTTTTCAACAGAACCTCCGGGGAGAAAGGGAAACTATCTCCACTTCCCTTAGGCAGAGTGAGATGATTGCATCAGGCAGCAGATGTTGGGAGGCAGCACCAAAGTATTGGAAGAAAGACTCCTGGTGCCTTTTGCACTGCATAATTATAGCAGTGTGATTCAACTTTAACTGTCATGACAACATTCTGTGGAATCATGAGGTTTATGTTTGGTGATGCAGTAGAGCTTTCTAGCTGTTAATGCTAGATGTCTATATGTGTGCTTTCAAATTGCCTGTCAACTTATGGAAACCTCATGAATTTCATGGAGTTTTCTTAGGCAAGGAATAATCAGAAGTGGTTTGACAGTTCCTTCCTCTGAAATACAGCCTACAGCACCTGATATTTGTTGGCAGTATCCTATCCAAGTACTGATCCTGTTTGTCATTACCCTGCACTGACTCTGCTTACCTTCCAAGATCAGACAGGATTTGGTGCATTTAAGGTATTTAGGCCTGAATTCTATTCCTCCCTAAACTGCAAATCCTAGACTTCTGTAGAATGGAACCATGGCAGTTAAAAGTGGAGACATTGCACTATAACTGCATAGTGTGAAAGGGCTCCTGGTTTCATGTATTTCTCTTAAGCTCCATGTGTGGTAGAATTCAGAGACATAGTTGTTTTAATCTGGATCACTGTGATGATAAAGTGATCTTGTAGCCCCTTTGAGGTGAGAAGAAGCTGGTAGCATGACTGCATCTGGTGAAGTCTACTCTGTTTACAAAAGTTGATGCTACAAACATTTTTTTCTCAGTCTCAAAGGTGCTACAAGATCCCTTTGTATCCATGAGTGGTGTAGTGTTTTCCCATTGCTGAAGCTGAAAAAAAGTTGAAGTGCCACTTTAATTTGCTTTTTTTACCTGTAATGAGAGGAGTTCCATCTTTTTTTTTCCTTCCAGGCAGCAGAATCTTTGGCTGGCACTGATTATCTGAGAATCATGGCTCCATTTCATAACATGGTTCTAAATGATCTTGATTAGCTTAGTATTACTAAGGGTTATTAGTCCAGGTGTGTGTGTGAGAGAGAATGAGAGTGAGAAAGCATTGTGAACAATGTAACATTGATCACTAGCATAGCTATTAGGACCTGTTACATATTAGCCAAGATACCTTTTTAAAAACTTGATGAGCTACAATTCCAGAATCTGGAAAATTAATGTTTAAAGGGAATTAATTCAGTTAAAACACAGCCCTGCACAATAATTTATAATAGTTGTAATTTTAAAAGTTATGTCTGCACTTCTTCTTGTTGTTAATGTTGTTGTTGTGTGCCTTATGGCTACCCTAATGCAAATCAATCATGGACTTTTTCCCCCTGCAAGATTTGTTGAAAGGAGGTTTGCCATTGCCTTGCCCTGAAGCTGAGAGAATGTGACTTGCCTGAGGTTACCCAGTGGGTTTCCATGGCTGAGCCGGGATTTGAAACCTGGTCTCCAGAGTCATAGTACAATGCTCAGACCACTACACCACGCTCGTTCAAATCTGAACTTGGCCCATTCTCAAAAGTAGCCAAAATGGTTGCTTCCACCAGTTTATTTTTAAAAATGAATGCTACAGGCCCCTGAAAATTGTTCTACTGTCCACCTTGTAATTGCCTCAACAACCACAGGAGATCACAAAGCGCATGAGCAGGACTTCAGCCATCTGATGTTCTCCTCCACAACATAGTGAAGCCCTGTAACAATAAACATGACAGAAGTCACTCGTTATGTCACAGTTGTAATAGTAACTTATTTTGATAACTAAAATAATAATGTTATTATTGGGAAAAGGAATTAATTGCAAGCAGCTGGTCATTGTAAACTATCTCCCACCAAGCTATACAAAAGGTGTTTATGAAGTTTTCATTGCATTCTTTTTAAACTAAACTAATTCAGATTCTGTCATATTAGTCAGTTTTTCTTTATATATTGTGAAAATTTGTATGATATGACACCATTGTTTTTGAGCTTGCTTCATATATACTCTTTGTGATGTGGGGGGAAACTTCCAGCTGTCTTAAATATGTAATAAATCACCTTTGATATAATTGGGATTTAAAGTACAAGTATAACGTTTTCCCAAAATATATTCCTTTCTTCCATGACCCATGTGAATAAATGAGAATCCTTCTGACAAAGGTCACATAGAAGATCATGTTTTACTGAAATAAGCTTTGTACAGTACAAAGGCGTAATGACAGGCTCAGGTCTTAAATCTGTTCTTTTTTAAATGGTTGTAGCTTAGCTATTCATATGAATGATTTGCAGGGAGATTATTTTTGGCCATTCCATCAGTTATCAAAATGCTGCCTAGAGTATTTTATTTAATTTGGTAGGGTGAAAATGTATTAAATTAAATTAATATAATGATTTCACCTCTGACTTTCCCAAGCCATTGTTCTTTTAACAATGTGTTCTTTCCACTGGTTTGGCTATAGCTGGAACACTTTTGGGCTCTAATAATATACACATATTAGTCTGTAGGCAGAGGCTGCCATCTTACGCCTAAGAAAAAACTGTCACCTTCAGCACTGGGTAATATTTTGCCTACATGGAGCATATCCAGACAGACCTATCAGGGGAGAAGCCTCTGTTTTCACAGAGAACTGTACATCACAACATCTGGGAAGTTCTATATGTTTCTTTAAGCTCCGTAACTGAAAACACAGGATGTAAGAAATCTTGCACAACATTTCCAGCATTTAATTCAACAACATATTTCCAATTATAGTAACCAAGAACAGAGCTTTTGAAAAATTGTGAACGCTAAGGTTTCTAATTCAAAAAGCTATGCTCGGGGCCCCTGTCTGAATGGGCTAAATAACACATCCTCCCCATGGTGATCAGTTTGGATGTGGTGCGAACTGTATGGATGCCACCCTGTTGTTGTTGTTGTTGTTGTTGTTGTTGTATGCATTC
Source organism: Urosaurus nigricauda (assembly GCA_034509955.1). Lineage (NCBI taxonomy): Eukaryota > Metazoa > Chordata > Lepidosauria > Squamata > Phrynosomatidae > Urosaurus > Urosaurus nigricauda. The sequence goes on from JAOEGL010000003.1 coordinate 249,470,243, forward strand.
AAGTCATTTCCAACCTATGGCAACCCTAAGGTGGACCTATCACAGGATTTTCTTGGCAAGTTTTTTCAGGGAAGGTTGACATCCTCTAGAACAGTTTAAAGTAACTCACCTTTTGATCTGGATCATCTAGGAAAATTTAGAGCCCTCCGTACTGCTTCTGGGTGGCTGTTTACAGTGTGTCCCACTGTGCCACACACCACCATGGGTGCGAGTCGTTCCCTCTGAGGTCAGAACGAGGGGACCAGACATGTGATCCATGCTGTGTGCCTCGTTCCTGTGCTCAGAGGGAGCAACTTGCACCAGTAGTGGTGGGTGGCACAGTGGGACACATGTGTGAACAGTTGCCCAGCATTGCTCCAGAATGTCCCAGGTAAGGGGAGGGGACATTGGGACAGCTCCAAGGCCAGAATACTCCAGACTGTTCTCAGAGTATTATGGACTGTGTGCACCTGGCGTAGCTCCACTCTCATGTGTATCTCATCTAGATACAGTAGTACAATTTTATTATATAGTGTGCCCACATCAAACGTGGCTTTCAGCATATGCTGAAAGCCATGGCCAGAAGAAGGGTTAAGATATACCGAGGCTAGATAAATGTTCTTTGGAAACTAAGGGGTGGCACACCACACTTCCAAGCCAGCTGGAAGCCAGCTTTGTTGCCTGGTCTGTTTCACCCCTTATCTATAAGGAAACATATATAAAGTCAAGTGAAAGAAATGGTTAAACATTCTAACTACTGAAGCAATTTATACACTGTATCAAACTTGAATAACTTCTACAAGAAAGATATTGTATTTAACCTTGCGTGTTAATAAAACTTGTTCCTTTGTTTCAACAATTGGTTGCCTGAGGTGTGCTTACAAATAACATAATACACACTACCAAACAAATAACCACTTGTTATTTGGGACACTTCAGATAGCGGGTGTTCAGCTATCACCTAATGGTGTGAAGCTAGTGGATTTTAAAAGCCAGAGTGCTGGCACCTCAGGAAAGTTGTTCGGTGGGTGAGAGTCACCTCACCTTCACATATTGGTTGGCAGCAGTGGCACATAGTGAAAAGGAGTGAAAGGTTTTAAGGAATTTTGACAGTGCCACATTGTCACCATGACAGCAATGTTCAGTGGCGATCAGATATAAGTGTCCAGGGTGACCTAGGGAAAGTGATTACCTGGAAAGCTAATAAATCAGAGTTGTGAAGAATCCTGTCTTCATCTTTTAGAAACATGTGACTTACATGTGACTGCTGCCAAATTTCTTCCACTAGGCTCTTCATGGAAATGAGAGCCAGTAAGGAAAGCACGGTTTCTCCAGCTTAAGTTTACTGTGACATCCAAACTGAGAACTCTGGGTTTTTTCCTCCTCAGTGTTAGTGCATCCTGTATACTCTAACCCGGATTTGCCATCTCCATATTTTCTTATATCACATCTGGAGCTAGCATAATGACCTTTTGGAACATTAGTGAAGTCCCCATTAGTAAAGGAGTGAAAACCCAAGGACATGTGCATGGTCCAAGTAACAATACAATCAAGGCTGAATGAGTGTACTAATCACTCCTTCCTTCCTTCCTCCCCCCCCCTCCTCCTCCTCCTCCTCCTCCTTTTTATTTATATAGAGCTGTAAATTTACACAGTGCTGTACATACAATCTTAAATTAGATGGATCCCTGCCCTCAGGCTTACAGCCTAAAAGAGACAACACAAAAGGAAAAGGGGAAGGTGGTGGGAAAGAGATGAGGTCCAGTGGTTCTTCTCTCCCTCTGGGGCCTGGACCAAGGCAGATGGACTGGAGGGACAGCACGGCTTCTTAATACATAGTTATAAGGAGGCATCCTGGGGCAGATGGCACAATCTGGGAACGCTTCCCTAAACAATTTAGTCTTTAACTTAATTTTGAGTCTGGTTAGAGAGTGATGAGGCTCACATGTGGGGGAAGAAGGTTCCAGGAGTGAGGGGCAGCAAGTGAGAAAGGACGAATCTGGGACAGGACAGTGAAAATCCCTGGCTGGTACGGGAGACCTTGGCTACCAGAACGGAGGGTACGAGAAGGAGTGTGAGGAGAAAGAAGTTCAGACAAGTAAGGAGGGGCCAGTCCATGGGGGGCTTTGAAAGTCAATAACAAAAGCTTGTACTGGATGCAGAAGGAGAAGGAGAGCCAATGAAGGGAGGAGAAAAGAGGAGAAACATGGTCAAAGTGGTGAGTGAATGTGATAATACGTGCAGCTGAGTTCTGGACAGAGATTAAAGGGTGGAGGTGAGAGAGAGGAAGCCATGTCAGAAGGTTACAATAATCTAGTTGTGAATCCACTAGGGCATGGACCAGAGTCTTGGCAGTGGAATCAAAGAGGAATGGATGGATTTTAGCAATGTTCTAAAGAGAGAATCTACAGGTCTTGGCGGTGGCCTGAATCTGGGGAATAAACGACAGAGAGGAATCAAAGATGAAACCAAGACGGCGGGCTTGCTGAACCGGTTGAATAGAAGTGCCATCAACAGAAACAGAAAAGGAGTATTGAAGGGTGGGCTTAGGTGGGAAGATGAGAAGCTCTGTCTTAGACATGTTGAGCTTCAAGTGCCGATGCCGCATCCACTGAGAGATGGCAGCCAGACAAGAGGAAACTTGCTATTCAAGCCCCTGCGAAAGGTCAGGGGTGGAAAGATACAGCTCAGTGTCATCGGCATACTGATGATAGGAAGCCTTCTCCAAGCCTTCTGAAGTTCCTCTTACACCACCAAAGTCTCATTGCATCAGAGCAGCAACCCAGTTCTCTCTATCTACCCCCTGCCATGCTTCCAGCCCCCCTCCCTCTGCATTCACCCTGGGGTTATCTTCATCCAAGCCAGTGCTTTTTGTTACCCTAAAGCTGAGCCATTCCAGCTTTCCATAGTCTACTCTTCAGACATGTAAAAATAACCCTCTTCAGACCCCTCAAACTCTGCTATCCAGTTCCATATTTCCATTTTGGTTACCTCTGAATGCTGTGTCTGTTTGAATTGCTATTTTTTGTGTGTATGATTGCACTGTATTTTTCTTAATAAAACCCTCTTAATTCACTCAAACCAGGAGTCCTCAGTTGATACTGGCACACACAGGTGCCAGTGGTCCTAAAGCTTACCCAGCCTCTTGCAAAACTAAGGCTAATTTACTCAACATTTAAGGTGAAGCTGACAATTGGTGGGGACCCCTCATCCCCCGCCCTTTTTTAGGTAGTGCCAAGCAACACAAGAGGAATACAGTGGGGACTTGTCTGCGGACTTGTCATCTGCGGATTTGAATTTCTGCAGGTGGCAAGCCCTATTGTTTTAAATTGGTGTACATGAACTACATTTCCCAGAATTCCATAGCATGGAGCCATGGCTTCCTGCCTCAGGGCAGTCTTTCTCTTCTCTTCCTTTGCTTTCCTCTACTGAGGAAAAAGAGGAAGAGCAACGACACGCCCGGGAGGGAGCAGAACTGTTTTGACTTTGGCAGCCAGAGTGGGCACTCCCCCATGACCGGCTATGGGGAGAGGAGCCAAGTCAGGAGGAGAGCGCAGGGCACCACCATCACCATCACCTGGAGACTGGAACACACTGCAGGGCTTGCAAACAAGGCAGGAAACTATCCCAAGGGACCCTTCCTCCACTTTGGTGGATTTTGAAGCCATTAGATGGGGGGAGGGGGCAAGGAGACTGTTCATAGATTTCAACTTTGGCTTTATGAAGAGATTTCTCACTTTAGATGCCATGATAAACTGAATGGAAACTCTGGTCCTGTGCAGACCAGCCTTAAAGGCTAGCTTGAGGGCATCTACATGATGCACTCCCTGGCTCCTACTCCAAGGCCACTTCACATGGCACACCGTGCTCCTCTGGTTCTGTGTCCACATGATGCAGCACCGAAGGAGCATCATAAAGCTGTGTTGCCACTTTTTATGGCTCCTTTTTGCACTCTGCATAGGCCAGATCAGGGCTGCAGTGTGTGGTTGCCATGGCCCTGATTCAACTAAAATGGAGGCGGCTACAAGCGCCCCTTAGGGGTGGTCTGCACAGCCCCTCTGTGATTTATTTAAGCACTTCTGCTTTCACTAGTGATTCATTTGTGTGATTCACAGAGACCACAGCAAAGAAACAAAGTTTCCCCAGAATATTTTGTACTTTGATTCATGAACTGGGACACTGCCTAACTGCATAGTTTTTTCGTTTTGATCAGGACTGTGTCAGGAGTATGTGGATGGAGAAATTGCCTTGATTTGTGATTTGCATGGATTTTATTTTTGGCCTTTTAAATTGATAGGCCACCAAAAAGGAAGATAAATATAGTTCCATAAAAGCAATGGGAGATTTTGATTCAGGGAATCCATTAAAAGATGACAGCAGTTAAATAAAACAAGGACTAATTTTTTCTCTCTCTTTCTCCAGGAATGAACGGGCTCGCTGGATTACTGCACTTGGTCAGAGCAGTGATAGACTGACTATGGATAGGACAAGTAAGTGAGACCTCAGGAGGTTCTTCAAGGCTTTGGACATACCATACTATGCTCCACAGTGACCTCTTGTGGAATATTTGAATAAAGGTTGAATGCCTACATTTTATGCCTTCCTCTCTGCTTTTTGGAGGAAGGGCAGGAAAACCCCTCATTCTGAACTTCCTTATTCATATCAACAACAATGGAAATTTGTAATTCTTTTGGTTTTCTTGGAACATTATGTAAAATATAAGAACAATTTGTATTTGTGTTATAAATGAGAAGATGATAGAAACAGCCATCTTAAAAAGTGCTTACATGCACATTGTGGTGTCTTAACACCTGTTAAAATATTTTCTTGAATTTTTTGCCTGTATATTCTGAAATAGAGACAAGAAAGATGTGAACATGGTTTGAGAAGAAATTTTAAAGTTCTATAACCTCCGTTTCCTAATCCCTTTGAAAACAGATGGATTTCAGCACTTTTCTATTTATTTATATTTTATATTTCATATAATGAATGTAGATAAAATATCATTTTTCAGTTATCAGATTAAGCTGGGGGGCAATATCCTTGTCATATGTTTGTAGCTGTGTAAACTGCACACTTGAGCTTTCTGTTGGATTGGCCATGTGGATCAATAAGCACACTGTCTCTTCTTTCTTAGCACTGACCCAAGTAGAAGTCATCAGATCATATACTTCCAAGCAGTCAGATGAACTCTCCCTTCAAGTGGCTGATGTAGTTCTCGTCTATCAGAAAGTGAATGATGGTGAGCCGAATTTTCTTACTGTTTAGCAACCATGGCTGCTTTCAAACCCATTGCAGAACTATTTCGCATCTGCCTCAAACATGTACCACAGAGGTCCATAATCCAAAGGCAGTATTTATTTATTAAAGAGAAAGATGTGTTCATTAAAGTTATTCATACAGTTTGCCTGCATCATACATGGGCGCGCCTTACACAGTTTTCAGCATACACTGAAAGCCACACTGGAAAAAGGGGTGTCGCACCCCAGAAGAGGTAATGGCGCCATGTGCATGAGCCCCATTCATTTAGATGGGGCTCAAGCATACACGGAATTCCCCTTATGCAAGGGGGGGGGGGGTCCTGGAACGGATCCCTTATGTAAGGGAAGGGCCCACTGTATATGAAACCATATAGATTTCATAGTCCAGTGGTACCCAAACTTTCATCCTTCAAGATGTTTTGGACGTCAGCTCCCAGAAGCCCCAAACAGTCAGGAATTCTGGGAGCTGAAGTGAAAAATGTCTGGAAGACCAAAGTTTATAACATAACTGTAACAAATTATTATTATTATTATTATTATTATTATTATTATCCTTTATTTGTATAGCACTGTAAATTTACAAAGCGCTGAACATACAGTCTGTAATTAGTTCCCTGCCCTCAGGCTTACAATCTAAGAAGACATGACACAAAAGGAGAAGGAAAAGGTGATGGGGAAGGGGATCAGGTCCAGCAGTTCTTCTCTCCTGCTCAGGCAAGGCTAATTGACTGGAGGAAGGTTTCGGCTTCTTAATACATTTCTTGTTTACATTTCCAATCATAGCCACAATCATGAAACTACCCTTAAAATCCAGTAAACTGCACCAAGGGACAGGGTTCTATGACACTGGAAAATGAGGTACTAATCCAACGTTTCATAACCCTAACCCTAACTCATTACTAACCCTAACACCTTACCTGCAAACTAAACAACAGCCCAACCACAAATCTAATTATAGATTATACTGGTTCTCCCGGTCCAGGGATGGAGGTGGTTCCACCTGTCCTGAACGGGGTCACGCTCCCCGTGAAGGACACAGTACGCAGTCTGGGGGTGCTCCTTGATTCGTCGCTCCATCTGATTTCTCAGGTGGACGCGACGGTCAGGAGCACCTGTTATCAGCTTCGGCTGATTCGCCAGCTGCGTCCCTACCTAGACCGGAGGGACCTTGAAACCGTAGTACACGCTCTGGTAACCTCTCGGTTGGACTTCTGCAATGCGCTCTACATGGGGCAGCCTTTGTATCACACTCGGAAGCTACAACTGGTCCAAAATATGGCAGCGCGGGTGGTCACTGGTGCTCCCAGGGCCGCCCATATAACACCAATTCTGAAAGACCTTCACTGGCTGCCGATTCGCTTCCGGGCTCAGTACAAAGTGCTGGTTATTACCTATAAAGCCCTATATGGCTTGGGTCCAGGGTACCTGAAGGACCGTCTCTCCCCATACAATCCGCCCCGCACACTTAGGTCATCTGGTCAGCGGTTACTGAGAGTTCCGGAGACTAGATTGGCGAGTACGACGAAGAGGGCATATTCCATCTCTGCCCCCTGTCTCTGGAACTCTCTACCTATCGATCTCCGCTTGTCCCCCTCCCTTGCTCAATTTAAAAAGGACTTAAAGACCTATTTATTTAACCAGGCTTACTGCTGAATGGACTTTTATTTACCTGCCTGTTGTAATGCCACCCACTGTTCTGCTGCGGCATATGCACTAGCACTTATATGGAGAATTGTGATTTTATTGTGATTTTATTGTCTTACTGGTTTTACTGCTTTTATTGTTTTATTGTTACCGGCTTGTTTTAATGGTTTTTATGTCCTACTGTTTTTTATATGCTGTACACCGCCCTGATCTATGGAAGGGCGGTATAGAAATAAATCATATTATTATTATTATTATAACTTTACATCTTGCTCCTTACCCTAATACAAGCACTCAAATCCCACAAATTCAACCCATCTGCCAGCAAGCGGTGGTATGCTAACAAATTGCAACAAGTAGTTCAGTGCTACATTCTGTATGCATCATTCTCCAGCACTGTGCTCACCAGTGCCACAGAAGTTCATCTCTTGGTGCAGCTGGCTGGACTTTAAGGTGGGTTTCAGAACTCCAATCAGGAGACAGATTCTAGCCATGAGACTGAGCTTACATGTCTGATATAGGATCTTGGCCGTGGTGTCCTGTTTAGAGTAAAGGCACAGCTAGGTTGCAGCATAAGTAGTTTCCTCTTTCACCTCTCCTTAGGAAACAGCCAGCTTAATACAGCAAAATTGGTAGTAGTGCAGAGGGTTCTACTGTTCTCACCTTCACCTTCTTGGATTGGGATGGGAAACTACTTTCGCATATTCTAACTATGGTTTGCCATTGACTTTAAACACAGTATCACCAGATGGCACTGCTGAATTTGGTGACAGAATTTGATTTACTTGATCTTGGGTTTGTTTGCTTTTTTTGGGAAAAAAAGGCATTGGGGTCTTTACTTTGTCCACCCCTTTTATCCCTTTTACTGAGAGTAAGTCTTATGATGAAAGTTCATCCTTTCATTAGATATTTACAAATGAAAATACATCAGATATCCCCCTGCAATACAGTCGCCCCTCCAACTCAGTGGACCTGAGATGCGTGACAAAATCCATGGTGGGGCAACCACCATTAATGCCGATGGGGTGTGCATCTGTGGCGTGTGCGTTGCATGCACACACCCCATTCAAGCTTATGGGGCTTGAATATGTGTAGATTTTGGAACTCATAGGGGATCCAGAACGGATCCCCCATGAGTTCCAAGGGCCAACTGTACTTCTAAGCCTCACAGCATATTTTAAAAAAAATATTTTAAATTATTTTGAGAATATGTTTAAATAGTACAATAGAAGCAATGTGGTAGCAAGTCCAAGAACAGTGATTCTAAAAGATAAATCTGGGCTTCTCTAGAACCTTGGCTTAAATTGTGTCTAAATGTGATTATCTGTCCCAGTTCCCTGTGTAAATCTATGGCTGAGTCATGATGAGCAGTCTCCTCTAAGCATGCTAGCTTGATAGAACCATTGGCTTTCCTTTATTGGGTCTTTTATGATCAGGTGCAGTTCACCTGCTGTTAGAGAAAGCAGCAAGTAACCACGAGGAAGACAGTTTTCCAGGTTTGGCTTACTCTCTATTTTCTCAAAAGAAAAGAATAAAACTATACTCACTATTACCAATACTTCTGTGCCTTAAAGCATATCAAAGCAGTCCCTTTGATGCATAGCTGTTCTTATAATTCACTTTTTTAAATTGTTTAATTATTGGCAAGACAGTTTATTAGCAAGGAGATGGTTGTATAATGGTTAATATTACATATATGTTAGTACTGGACCAGAATTTGGAAGATCTAGATTTATGTATTTCATTTCATTTCATATGTATGCTGCCTTTTTCTCAATGTAAGATTCAAGGCAGCTCCCAGACAGTCAATTAAAAATGTTCACAATAAAATTTTAAAACAATTAAAATCAAAATATAAAATCATTTATAAGGCATACAAAGGTTTAAGAAAAACCAGAACATCTCAATAAGAAACTCCCCTCCATATACATTAAAACCCTACTTAAACAAAAACCAGGGAATGGGCCAGCCTAGCCTTTAATGGAAAGGAGTTCAGCGGGTGGGAGCAACTACTGAGAAGGCTCTCTCGTGTCCTCACCAAGCGAGCCAGTGATGGTGGCAGGACCAAGAGAAGCCTTCCTGTGTAGAGTTTAGAAATCTGACAGGTTTCTTGATGAAATGCTATCTTTCAGATAGGCTGGATCTTAGAAGATCCATCAAATTTGCTGGCAGACCTTGTGCTAGTCATGGTTCAGTACAAGCAGTAACCTACAGTCTTAAGGATATCACTGGAGACAACTTGCTACAAAGCAAAAGAAGCTTACTGCCTTCAAGGTTTGATTTTGATAATGGCAAAAGCATTTAGTTGGCCACCTAGTGATTCAGTGCACTATACTTAGTTTAACAGAATTCTTCTTTCAATCTCCAGATGAGTTTTTATTTCTCTCTCCCCCCCCCCCCCCCCCCCATATTTGACATTTGCAGGTTGGTATGAAGGAGAGCGATTGCGCGATGGAGAAAGAGGCTGGTTCCCAATGGAATGTGCCAAGGAGATCACCTGTCAAGCCACAATTGAGAAGAATATGGAAAGGATGGGACGCTTGCTAGGCCTGGAAACAAATGTATAGACGCATGCTCTATTATGGATACTCTAGGAATTTGTATCCAATGAAATCTGTGGCATCTTGATCGCCTTCAGGTAGTCAGTTTGCAGCTGTAGCATGCAAAGATGTGGCATATATCTGCAATCATTAAACGTGAAAGGACCCTAAGGAGATTGCATGCAAATAAGAACTTTTCAATACAAGCAGAATATTTTTTTTTAAAAAAAAAACCCAGTATCTTTTAATTAAAAAGTACTTTCACACTTGTAAAGTTCAAAACAGAATGATACCTTGGATTTCCTCATTGGCTAAGTGACTCTTAAATCTTAATTCAGGCACACCTTTGTTTCAAGTTTTCTTGTTTCATCTTCTATTTTAGTTTACTAGACCTGTTTCATTTCTCAGCAAGTGCCTCAACCCAGCAAAGGACGGTGTTGTGAAAAGTCTGACTCCATGCATGTAGCTGTAGTGGATGCACATTGTGATCAAACTAGCAGTGTGTGCGCATTACATCTTTTGATTCAGAACTAGAGCTGCAGCTTGACTATCAACTAGGACATAGTCGGCATTAAATAGAATTATACCCTACTGAAGTCCCATATAATATTTATTGGTAGCATTCCTCCATGTTTCAGGCACCTCCATCTTAACACCTGCCATCGACAGAGGATGAGGACATCCGACAGGAAAAGGAGGCTGGGGGTGGGGGAGAAGGAAGCAGCTACCTAAAATGGAGTAACCAGTCACTTCATAAAGTTGACAAAATATCAGTTTGTTTGATGGTATATACAGAGGATGGTATATAAAAAGTTCTGATTAAGTGACAAGACACCAATCTTGTTGGAAGGTGTTGTTTTGTTTTATTCATATTAGTAAACAGTGGACTGCTCAGAAGTAAACCCTCTTTCCGTTCAATAAAAGGGTGAGGAAGAAAACCCAGCAGTCAATAGAACATGAAGGGAGACCGCTTAGCTAGATCACAAGACTCAAATACAGATCTGGAACTTTTGCATATATAAAAATAATAAACCACCATAGAAAAGCAGAAGTGCCTACCATTGTCTGCCTTTGGGTAGTCAGTATGCATGTTTTCCATTGGCCATTATTTCTTGAGCTTAGATGATGATGCTGTATGACTTTTAGTCATTTCTGCCTTATTAGAGCTTTCTAGGCAAGATCTGTTCAGTCATTAGGTTTATATTGGTCATCCCAGTTAATTTGCTCCAGAATAGTCATAGCTTTTATTGCTGTTTTGTTTGTTATTGAAGTATCCTTAAAATACTGTGATTAAACATGTAAGAGCCATCACAGAGGTAAAATTATATTCTGAAAGGTCTGTATCACATCAAATAGCCTTTTGAAAATTTAGGGCAAGGATCATGATTTGCATTTGCCTGGCTCCCATTCCATTCCACTCCCACAGTTGTGTAAATATGCAGTATACCTGAAGGTTTATTATCATGCTGTATTGTTGTGTACCTTCACGTCATCTCTGACCCTAAGGCAAACCCATCATGGGGTTTTCTTGGCAAGATTTGCTCAGATGAGGTTTGCCACTGCCTTCTCCTGAGGCTGAAAGTGTGAGACCTGAACAAGGCCATCCAGTGGGATGGCTGAGCTCATAACTGAACCTTGGTCTCCAGGGTCATAGTCCATCACTCAAATTCTGCTGGCTCTCATTCTGTGTACTACATCCAAAGAACTGGGTTTATATCCACAAAAGCTGATGCAAAAATAACCAGTAGTCTCCAAGGTGCTTCTACACCCCCCTCCTCCTTCCTTTTGATGGTGTGAGACTAACATGGCTACTTGTTTTTCAATATTAAAATCACATGGACCACAGAAGCAGATCTCTCCTCCTCGCTTCATACATAAATGTCTTCCTTATAACACCTAGAGTCCTTTACTGCTTCATAAGACTGACAAAACAGGACAATGTGCTTTACTACTCAGACCTTATTACATTCAATTACATAAAGAAACTACACTGGTGTTGGTGTGGTGGCGGTCATAAAAAAGGGTAGTCAGTCCTTGAACTAAGACACTGCATCATCCATCTAAAGAATGAGTTGTGGGTGTGTATATAATAATAATAATAATAATAATAATAATTTTATTTATAGCCCGCTCCTCTGTCATCAATCGGAGCGGGTTACAATAATTAAAAGACATCAAGATAAAACAATCCCAATAACCCATAACCCCACCTCCCACCCCTTAAAAATAAATTAAACCAATATCAGATTAAAATCCAAAAAATAAAAAATAAAAATAAAAATAAAATTGCATACATACAACATAGAACATAGAACATAACAAGCAGCCAGTCAATTCTATAGACACTGTAGATGTAAACTTCCTAGATAAAGTGATGGGAACTTGTAGGAGCGCACGTCCCAATGTCGTAAGCCAGTGTCGGGACCAGGAGTTAAGATGTTTCAGGGAAGGCCTGCCGGAAGAGATGCGTCTTTAAGGCTTTTTTAAAGCTATCCAGGGATGTAATAAGACGCATCTCATCCGGCAGGTCATTCCATAGCCTGGGAGCGGCAGCAGAGAAAGTCCCCCGGGAGGTCCGCAACAGCCTCGTTTTCACAGGCTGTAATAAATTTCTCCCGGAGGACCGGAGTGTGCGGGGGGGATTGTACGGGGAGAGGCGGTCCCTAAGATAAGATGGACCCGAGCCCTGTAGGGCTTTAAAGGTCAAGACCAACACCTTGTACTGCGCCCGGAAACTAATGGGTAGCCAGTGGAGGGACTTAAGCACTGGTGTTATGTGCTCGCACCTCGCTGTACCAGTAATAAGCCTGGCTGCCATGTTTTGGACTAGTTGAAGTTTCCGAGTTAGGCACAAGGGTAGCCCCAAGTAGAGCGCATTGCAGAAATCCAATCGTGAGGTTACCAAAGCGTGTACCACAGACTCTAGGTCCTTCTGATCCAGGAAAGGGTGCAGCTGGCGTATCAGCCGAAGCTGATAACAAGCACTCCTGACCGTCGCATTCACCTGACTAGTCATGTGAAGCGACGAGTCTAGGAGTACCCCCAGACTGCGAACAGGGTCCGTCGAGGAGAGTGTGACTCCATCTAGGACCGGAAGATGTATTCCCAGACCTGTCTTTGGTCCTGTGACTGTGAGTACCTCCGTTTTGTCTGGATTGAGCTTCAATCTGTTTTCCCTCATCCAATCCATTACTGCCGCAAGACAGTCATTAAGAGGGGAGACGCCATCTGAAGTCTGAGCCGATGATCTTGTCATGGAGAGGTATATCTGAGTGTCATCAGCATACTGAAGACACTGAGCTCCATGCCTCCGAATGATCTCACCCAGCGGCTTCATATAAATATTGAACAGCATCGGGGACAGGATGGCACCCTGAGGGACACCACAATTAAGCTCAATCTTGGAAGAGCAGCTGTCCCCGAGCCTCACCCTTTGGGATCTGCCGGAGAGAAAGGACCAGAACCACCGGAGTGCGGTGCCTCCGATCCCCAACTCCCTTAGCCGGTCCAAAAGGATGGAGTGATCAATAGTGTCAAAAGCCGCTGAGAGATCCAAGAGCACGAGCAGGGTCACACTACCCCTGTCAATGCTCAAGCGGAGGTCATCGGTCAGAGCAACCATAGCAGTCTCAACTCCATGTCCTGTCCTGAAGCCAGTTTGAAATGGATTAAGATAATCGGTTTCATCCAAGACAGCTTGGAGTTGGGAGGCAACTGCCCTCTCGATCACCTTGCTCAAAAACGGTAGCAAGGACACTGGTCTATAGTTGTTCCTGTCCAGGGGGTCGAGGGAGGGTTTCTTCAGGAGGGGTTTTACAGCCGCCTCCTTCAAACTAGATGGTAAAGAGCCCTCCCTAAGGGACGCATTGATTGTATCCCGAAGGAATACCCTCAATGCATCCCCTCCCTGGACGACCAGCCAAGATGGACAGGGGTCGAGAGGGCAAGTCGTCTTCCTCATACTTCCAAGGAGCTTGTCCACGTCCTCAGTACTAACAGGTTGGAACTCATCCAGTAAACTGACAGCAACGGAGTTATTGGGGGCCTCACTTATAGATTCTGCTGAAACATTGGCGTCCAAGTCAGTCCTTATCCGAGATTTTATCTGCAAAGTGGGTGTTAAACGCATCACAGCAGGCTGTCGTTGGGTCAAGTAGGGGGTTTGGTGCAGGGGGAACCCGCGTCAACTCCCCCACCACCCTAAACAGCTCTGCTGAACGGGACTCTGCAGATGCAATGCGTGCAGAGCAGAAAGATTTCCGTGCTGCACGCAAAGCCTCCCGATAGGCACGAAGGTGTTGCCTATGGCGAGTTCTGTCGGATAAGAGTCGAGTCTTCCGCCATTTGCGCTCTAGTCGTCGTCCAACCCGCTTCATCTCCCTAAGTTCCTCCGTGAACCAGGGCTTATGGTTGGGAGTGGGCTGGAGAGGACGCTCGGGAGCGATTGCGTCGAGAGCCTTGGGAAGATCGGTGTTCCAAGTATTCACCAAGGTTTCGACAGAGTCGCCGGTGTTGCCAACCATCAATCCCTCTAAAGCCTTCTGGAAGCCGATTGGTTCCATTAGCCTTCGAGGGCGGACCATTCGAATGGGTCCACCACCCCCGGGGGGACGGAAAGTGGCCTTTAGTTCCAGCTTGATCAGAAAGTGATCCGTCCATGACAGTGCGGAGGTTTTGACTATAGTGTTCCTTCAAGCTGTTTCAAAGTTACGGAGACCCTCGGGTGAACCTATCAGTTTTCATGGCAAGAATTGCCTTCTGCTGATACTTGCCCAAGGTCCCCCTGAAGGTTTCCATGATTGAGTGGTGATTCTAACACTCAAACCACATCACCACACTGGCACTCGTGGAAAGTATATTTTCAAGGCCTTAAATGTCATTGAATTCAATAAGCTTAGGTGTAAGGGATCAATATGTAAGGTATGTCAGAACCAAAAATGAATCAAGAAATATACTGTTCTCATGAATGCTTTGGAACTTTAGCTAGATTCCCCTTCCCGTAGAAACAAAAAGCTATTACAGGGTGACTGGTTTGTTTATTTGGTGTTTTGAAGCACTGTGTTCTCAGCACTTGCCAAGTCTGTATTTAACAATTCAAAAATGTACTGTTATCAAATTGATAACTTGTTCACTTATTCTGAGCAAAGATCTTGAAGGACCTAAAACAGACCAGGAATTCAATTTTAATGGGTTCAGAAAGACCTGTATTACTGTTATCAGACAGGTTGTAGTACAAAGCACACTAGGTTTATTGAGCACAGAGATTTGTTCTAAGGCAGATGTTAGATGTGATACCGTGCCTATTAATTTTAGAGGGTTTTTGGCGTAACTTTCTATCAACTAAAGCTATTGGTTTGTGGCCAAAGTGTGCTGTCTTCCCTTTCTTCAGAAGGGGGAGACCTGTTAATGATTACATTGCCTGCTGAATGTCTCATTATAAATATCTACTTTGGAGTCTGACAGCAATTTATGTTGTCAGGTGAAGATGTAAATAGGAACTAATTTGTAATTGCATTTGTAATGAATTTATAAATAGCAATTAATTTGCACTGCATTTCCTTTTTATGTAAATAGGCATGACATTTTCTACACCATGTATTATAAAGAACTTTGTCCTTTCTTTGCACTGTTTGTCACTTGATAGAAAAACAGGAAAAAAGCAAAATGTGATAAAATATCTTTGTGACTTTTTCCAAGTGGATGAAAAGATGTGTACTGTAATGTTTATATAGTGTAGCAGACAATGAATATCTGCATAGTTACACCTATACATTCACCTTGCACATAGCAATTATAATGCAGGTGCTAAAGTCCTTGTCATAAGGCAACTGATGCATCTAAATGTACAGAAAATGTTGTGTTTTTGTTTTGTTTTTTGGAAAAGTTGTACAATTACAATTGTTCCACATGGGTTATGTTGCTGCCTGTGCAACACTGTAAACAATACATGTATCATTTTGCATGTAAATAAACCTGTTTCCACATACATGCAACAGATCATGCAAATAAATTATTCAATAATGCAGAAAATATAAACTGTAGATGTAACCCAAGAAACTTGGTACAGATGAAGTCTTAATTTTTGAAAGATGGTACCAATATGGTTGCTGAAAGATGGGAAAGGGAAGTAACAGTCTGGAGGAGAAAAGCACTGAGAACGGAGCACTAAATGTGCACTTGCAGTAGGATCTTTTACATGCTAAACTTTTCAATCCTAAACAATATGCACACCTTGCTAATACTTGCAGTTCTCCCCAGAGGTCAAATAGAGTATTATGACCCCCTACTTCCATTCCTCTATACACCAATCGTGGTTTCCCTCACACAGCACATTGTGCAGAAGACAGTATTTTCTTTCATGTTTTCATAAAATCAGGAAGTGGCATATTAGTGTAACATGACATTGAATATTCTCCCCATTATGAATGAAGCTTACACAGTCATGTATTAAATAAAATTAATGCTAATTTGTGGCCTACCCATGATTTTGGAGTCCATTTTGGGGCATAAATGTCGACTTATAGTCGTGTATATATGGTAGTGCAGATGCAATTATTCTTTCATGTAGACTCTACCTTTTGTACATTTGCCTGCATGTCTTTATACTACGAACAGCCGCCCCCAAACCCTTTAGGTCACCCTGCAAGGCCCAAACATGAGTGGGGAAGTTGAGCATGCATATTGCCCAGGGTGCTACTTATTTCATGGTCACAGGAATGTGCAGAAGCAAGACAACCTATTTGTGAATCTAGCAAATCAAATTATGAAGCAGATTAAATACAAGAAGCACTGCTCAATAATTTAATCTGAAGTATAATAAATGTTGTCCAGGTCAACAGTTTGAGGGTATTGGACCTTGGGAAGCAACATGATTCATTAGAACCAGAGTATAGTGGTTAATGTACTAGCATCTGTTATGTTGCTCGTAGCTGGTCCAAATCACATGTACATTTGGGAAACTGATACCTGTACTGACATCAGAATGTCAGCACCTAATAAAAATAACCCTGTTGGCACAACCCTTAGCATTTGAGAAGGGACACCCTATTCCTATCTGATTAATCCCTACGTTAGAACATCATGTGAGGCAACCCTCAGCAATTAAATCCTAATTGCTTAAAGACTAGTATTTAATATATTAAAGTACAAGCTCAACATTGAAAAAGAATTATGCAAAACCTGGGCAGGCCATGTATGCTAACATCAATTATGACAATTACTTTTGTAAGTGATTTTAGAAAAGACCCAAGTTAGCCAGTACAATCTAGCAGTTGTGAATGACTAAAATTTAAAATAACTGCAGGGAAAAAAGGCTGGTAGGGGGTACAAAGACTCTACAAAGAATGATCAAGAGAGTGGCACTTACCAACTTTCTCAGCGACATGCACCTATTGAAATTGCAGGCATCCTCTGTGCACTCTATAGCTGAAATCAATACACTGGCACATCAATATTCTTAATAATAACATTGCACATATAAAAATAACTAGCATATTGAAAAAGACACAGGAATTTAAAATTATGGGACTGTTGCATTTGTTATTTGTTTTTCAAAAGATCTTTTAATTTTTAAAAAGCAGTGTTCACTTCATTGAAACAGGACTCAGGCTGCTACCTATTGTACAGTCTGTGCATTTGATTCTTATGGAATTTGTTTTCCCCAGGCTCAATACAAATCTATAATCCTTGCCATGGGCAGAGAGTAAATCCCATTCCGCATCCCAAATGGCCAACTGGTGATATTTACAGTACCTTACTGGAGCTCTATATTCAAGGACAGTCCCAGTTGCTGGATCAGCTTATGTTGTTTCTCACTGTGATAATAAATGGCTGTTACAGGACTGAAGTACACGTTTGCTCAAATATCCAGCAGAAGCACTTTTCACAGCAGCCCTTACATCTCTTTTGGAGCTGGCTTTAATTCAATTTTCAAAATTCCCAGCAATGGATACTTTGGTTCTAACAACAGTTCTTAAGAGTTCCAAAGAGAATGTAGATAGAAGGCTGATGGCTTGAAAGTGTGTGTGGTTCACTGGTAATGCTAATAACTCATTTTCAAAAATGGCAATTCCATGGACAGCAGCAAAACAGTGTAAAAAGTGGAATGCAAAAACTGTTCAGATCACTTTCCATTTCATCAAGCTTTTACCTGATAAAAGATTACAGTCCTCAAGCAGCAGTGTACAGATTCATCACATACACACAAATACAAAAGTCTGTGCAGCAATGGCAGCTATGTAAACAGTTACCTTTACACATTGCATGCAATACACAAAGCAATCATAAATTACTGACACTAAAAATGAAATTCCAAGATGCCCAAGGGTAGCAAAAACAACAACAACAAAATCCAGTACAGCTGAAACATCTACAGCAGTAAAAGAGCAGTGTTAACTGTATTGTTCATTCTGGAAACGAGGGGCAAAGTTTCTGGCAGTTTCATTCTCCTGTGTTGTGATTAAGTCTATAATGGCTGTCAGCACTGCAGTGTCCCTTGATTTAGTATTGTTCCAGTCCACAGGCTGGGGGTTTTCTATTTTCTCTTGTAGAAGGTCATCCAATTCTTCTTTCAAATCCTGTAGATAAAAAAAAAAAGTTGATTGGGACAGACACAAAAAGCTGCATGTTTTGACAAAAAATAGTAATTTTCTGTAGTAATGACAATGTAACTTAAAATAAAAAAGACTCTTTTTCCCCCAGTAAAATAGGCATCAAATCTTTTGAAAATTTCACTAGATATTTGTAAATTTAACTTCTTTAGGAATAGCTTTATCTTCTAGATTATTCAAGTACTAAATTATACAACATTGTGTAGTAAAGCTAAATGGGTTCTGGCAACTATAAAAAGGATTGACTTCCTATGAGATTAAACAAAGCACCCAATTTTCAAGATTCAGATTCCTATGTTATATTTCCATATCAAAATCCATTAGAATGGATTTTCTTTCCCTCCCGCTTTTGGTGCAGACCTTCATGGCATCAATAAAGTGGTTCTTAGGGAGCAGTGCCACCAGGGCCAAAAGAAGCAGACCGAAAGTAAATACAGCTGCCACTCAAGTTAGTCTGAAATCTGCAGACTTGGAAATTTGCCAGTAACCTTAATGGGTGCCCACCCGCCCGCGGCATGCACCCTGCATGCATGTGCCCCATTCAAGCTTATAATGTGCAAGCTTGATAATGTGCAATATTTGGAACTCGTGGGGGGGGGGGTCCCAGAAAGGACCTCCCACAAGTTCCAAGGGACGATTGTATCCTATTGGAACTTGGCCCAAAATTTTAGTTCATGTATCTTTAAAAGGCAATTGCTAACCAGCGCAGAAAACAAGTTTGTGTCAATATTCTCAATACAATTCTTTATAAATTATAACTTATAAACAGACCAAATTATACTAAAATAAGAGATTTCAGTGAAAGGGTACCAACAATGTTTGAAGAGCAATTGGATTAATTTAGGCAGAGGGAGGAATGAAGTTAGACAATGAGTCTTTGACAAGCTCATTTTTAAATCCTTCTCTACTTATTATCCACCCCACATTATAAGCTTTTCGGTTTTTACATTCCAGGAAAAAAGCATAATAATAGTGGGTGTGCATGTGAAATGAACTGTACCAAATTATGTGCACAGGACTGTATCATTTTTATCTCAAACTGGACCTTCCTCTCTGTTCCATTTCAAACCCCCAAAGTCCTATTCTTTCTAGAAACAGATTAGATGAACATAGAAGATACTGGGGCAAAACAGATGGGCAGGAAAAAGTGGCTTGAAGCTGTCTTTTCTGAAGCCACATTGAAACCCCACCAACCACACCACCAGCTCCCAAGGCAGTTGGAGTTCTCATGTCATAACCACATGACATGGCTTCACACCAGGAAGAAGCAGGAAAAAGCTGCTTCTTTTTGAAATGGCTTTTCTCTGCATAAGGTCACTTTTCTGCTGGCTTCAAGGCATGTGTCATCTAAACGCCACGCCTTCAGGCCAACCTGAAAGCACTTTTTTTTGCCTGTCTGTTTAGCCCCACTGTGACAGGCCAAGCTGTTCTATTTTGCCAGAATTAGGCCCTGCAGGTAGCCACTTACACGTTAACATCAAGAGTGACTCCTCTCTGGATAGATGGTTATAGTTACTCTACATGAATGCAGTGTCTGTACATGGACTACAATGCAAGAAGCCTTACAGACTCTGCCATGTAGTCTTACACACGCTGCCATGTAGTTGACAGGGTGAAATTCTACCAAATGCTACAATGTATGTACATACCTATCTGAAAAATCCTCAACAGATGAAATATGAGTATGATGCCTCATGATTGGGTAAGATGATGTACTTTATCTCCATAATGTACTGCAAGTACTGTATGTCTTATTAGAAATGTTCCTTAAAAAAGATAACATGCAGAAGATGCCTAGACCATATAGTCTATAGAAGCAATATGTCTAGGAAATGCAATGTCTTTTTAAAAAGAACGTATGAAGACTAAGAAGTCTGAGTAATATGATGATATTCCACAGGAGTGTGTAGATTGCACAGAAAAGATATAAAGGCCCAAGACTATTGTTCTTCTATATGCATTTCCGAAAAGTCCACATCTTTTGAGATTCTTAAGAGATACATTAATATTGATCTGCCTGCTAGGCAATACTATTTTTTACAACCTTGGGAGCACAGATGACCAAAATGGTAAAATCCAAGAACTCTAGGTAGATACAGATCGATAAACATAAAACAAAGAACCTCAGTCCTTCAGTATGCAAAGGATCTTGTAGCAGCTTTGAGACTCGAGAAAGAAAAGAAGTTGGTAGCATAAGGGTTTGCAGACTTAAGTCTACTTCCTCAGATTCACTGAGTGAAGTGCCTAGGAACAGACCTTTATAAGCAGGCTCATTTCTTCAACTGATACATGGAGTGGTAGAACCATACCTGTTTCAATACCATTCACAAGTTCATTTAATACAGGCTGAGTCTCCCTTACCTGGAATACCAAACTCCCAAATACTCCAAAACCCAAAACATTTTTCAAGGGTGTCTGAGAGAGCAATGTACACAAACTATGCTTCATGCACAAAATCATTTAAAAAGCTATGTATAATATTACATTCAGGCTATGTGTAAAAGGTGTAAAAGAAACATAAATTAATTGTGTATTTAGATTTGTGACCCATCTCCAAGAGATCTTATTATGTATGCAAATACAGGTATTCAAAAATCTGAAAAAAAATCCAAACTCCAAAACACTTCTAGTCCAAAGCATTTCAGATAAGGGATATTTAACCTTTATAATCCACCCCATTACTTTCACACCCACTACATTAGGAAGTAATGAGAGTGATGTTTGTGATGTGGCAGCTAAAAAGGCTAATGTGATTCTAGGCTGCATCACTAGTAAAGTCTAGACCAAGGGAAGTAATAGGGCCACTCTATTCTGCTTTGGTAGGCCTCACCTGGAATTCTGTGTCCAGTTCTGAGCACAACAATTCAAAAAGGACATGGACAAGCTGAAGCATGTCCAAAGGAGTGTGATTAAAATGATGAAAGGTCTGGAAACATTGCCCTAGGAGGAGGGACTTAGAGAGCTGGGTATGTTTAGCCTGGAGAAGAGAAGGTTAAGAGGTGATATGATAACCTTGTTTAAATATTTGAAAGGATGTCATGATGGGAATAGAACAAGCTTGTTTTCTGCTGCTCTAGAGAAAAAGGACCTGGAACAATGGATTCAAACTCAGGAAAAAAGATTCCACTTTAACATTAGGAGGAACTTCCTAACAGCAAGAACTGTTATACAGTGGAAGACACTCCCTTGGAGGGTGATGGCGCCTTTAAAACTCTGTTTTTAAACAGAGGCTGGATTATCATCTCTCAGGGGTGCCTTGATTTTGAGTTCCTGCATGGCAGGGGGTTGGACTGCATGGCCCTTGTGGTCTCTTCCAACTCTATGATTCTATGAACTCTTGGATTTCTATCATGGAATAAAATGACCGAAGCAACTTTATACTTGCAAATATATTTTATACTTATGCATTTTAGAAAATGCCATACATGAAAACAGTACTACTCTTAAAAAGATTCATTAGATAATATAGTTAAAATAACTACATGTTTTACCAAGAAATTGGGTGTAATTTCTTTCAATATTAATCTAAAAGGAAAACAAGTAGCACACTCACCTTGACTAAATGAGCTATTCTTGCTGGAGACTGAAAAACAATCCATTCATCCACAGCAATTGTATCTTGATCTTTGTCCTTCTGTATGGAAATATCTCCCCCAAAGAACAAAAGACAGTATGGCGAGACTTCTGTGCAATCATACAGGTATATCTATCACAAGAAAAACATGCAGCACACAGTATATTAAAAACAGTAGAATATATTTGGTTGCACTCACAGAATTTAGGCCTTGGGTTGTTTGATCTTACATAGGTGTGGCTGTGTTTGGAAGTAGTGGGAGCAAGCCTCCCTTCCAAAATGAGTGTTTTCCCCTTCTCCTCTTCCAGCGTCCACAAACTGGGATCTGGAAACATTTATCTCAATGACTTTTTGTGTGATCGGAACCAATAAACTGATTCATTTTAGAAAGGCAATATTTAGGCTGAATCTGCACAGCAAGAAAATTTCAGTTTGACAAAACTTTAACTGCCATTGCTCAATGCTATGGACTCCTGGGATTTGTAGTTTGTTGTGGCATGAGTGCTCTGAGAGAGAATGCTAAATTATCTCACAAAACTACAAATCCCAGAATTCCACAGCACTGAGGCATGACAATTAAAGCTGCATCAAACTGCATTATTTCTGCAGTGTAGATGCAGCCCAAGTCTAAAATGGGTGTAAAAGCTTCTTATCTCATCAAAGCCATACTGAAAAGAGTATGGACTGTATGGAAGCTGAATGCTGAAAACTTTGTAAACAAGGTTTTGTGAAGCCAAAAATTATCACCTAATAAGTGTATCATGGTTTTTTTTTTGCTTTGTTTTGTTTTTTTGCTTTACACAACAGCATGTCATATGAGCAAGTACTATATATAAGGTAATTTTTCTAGTAAAGTATAATTAAGGAGGGGGAGAGGGGAGAGACTGACATTTGTAAAAAAGCTACACCCATCCCATGAGCTGTCTCTCATTCAGCACTTTTCCATTTTCCAGGTGAACTAAAGAGCATCAGTGGGGAAAACAGAAGCACGACAATCTAAGGAATATCACCCTGAAGAGTCACAGTCTCTGAAGAAAGAGAGTGTGTGTGTGGGGGGGGGGGGGGAGACAGCAATGAGGGACAGTAAAGAATCAACACTAAGGTGTATTTAAAAGGAAGTAAATAAAAATTAACTCACACTACTGGTCCGCATTTTCAAATGGTAAACTAGCCAGCTGTAATGGAATTCTGCCTCCTCAACATTCACAGATTTGGGATGAATGTTAACTGTTCGATCTGTTTTAGTGGAAACTTTAACCCTTAAAATACAAAGAAGTGTCAGAAATCAGGTACAAGTAAATGAGATACAGAATAGGTGAAAGATGTAAGCTTGTCTTGAACTCATTGGGGTTTCATGGGTGTTATTCCCCTCTACATCCTGGCCCACTTCCTCCCATGCTACGCTGAGTTTTGTGGGGGAAACCTCCTGAATTGCACAGAAGCTTCACATGGATGGCAGAAAGTTGCCAGCCCCTCCTCTTCCTCCTGTGGGAAGCTTCCAATAGGTGACAGCTCCACAAACATAAACGGCCCTCCTATTTACAGAGGGGCAAAGTCTAGATTTAAGCTAGAACACATTGCTGCAATCCATGTGTAAAAGCCACCCTCTAAATTAGATATTACATGTGACTGAACTAAATACAAATGAAAGACATATTTTAAACAATCAGTTTCTTTCAAAGTTCTCAAATGCAAATCAATAGCAACGAAATGATTTTTGAAGATGTCCATTAGAAAACAGTTTTGAACTCTCTTGTATACACACCTTTATTTTTATTTTTTGCTTGAAATGAGGAAAATAATATGTTTGTATAATGATAATCTCCACAATGCTATGGAGATAATATTGAACTGTGTTACTTATATAGTCGGCTCTCCACTTTTGCAGATTTAACATTCATAGACTTGAATATTCGTGAGTCTGCCCAGGAGGGAGGGAGCAGCCAGGAACAATGCATGCATGCCTCTCCCACCTTCCCCTGTGCTTTGGCCAGCTGAGGGATGTCAGTCAAAGCATAGGGGAAGATGAGAGTGGTGTGTGTGCATGAGAGGGAAGAGAAGCATGCCCCTCCCACCTTCCCTCACATATTCACATTTTTTCCACTTTTGCAGGGGTCTTGCACCCCTAGCCTCTGCGAATGTGGAGTGCAGACTATATAAACATAGTATCCATTATTCAGATTGTTGGTTAGAAACCTAGTGCACTTTCAACACAGGGAAACAATACAAAGCATAATGAAAAGCCATTTTCTACCATTACACTTGCTCTTATTCAGCACTATCAAGATAAAATACAATTACTGTTATTTTTGATAGCCCTCCATCAGATAATTATCTTCTGACTGTGGAAAGAGAAGCACAGAAGCTTTTCTGCATCTCCATCTGCTGGCAAAAGGATACTACTGCAACTGCTCGATTCAAAAGTCGATTTCATTTGTACCTATCTGAAGATCCAATCATTTTCAATAAAGATAGAAATGGCTTACAATGGCTTTCAAAAATATTATATTACCTTTTTTATGATTAAGGACTGAGGTGTAACCTTGGAGTGGCTTCCAGCCCCTTTGGAGATGGGTATTGTTTGAATCCCATGTCTCCACAGTGGTAAGAATTTATTTGGCCTGTGTGTTTCAGGCCAAGGACTATCTTTTTTTTGCCTCACAAATGCTCTTCTACTGAGCATAACTTTTTGAACTTACTTTTCTTACCTCAATCACCTCAAATGGTCTTTGAACAAACTAAATTTCAGCAGGTAAGTTCACTCAGACATTTACTTCTGACAATGCTTAGTACACAAATATACTATATATACTCATGTATAAGTAGAAATTTTAATCAAAAATGACTTATCCATAGGTCAATGTATGTACTGTACTTTAACTCTTATAAAATAAAACGGGAACCATTCCTTGGTGAAAGGCAAAAGTATAATCTGTCCTGAAAGCACTGACCCCTCTCTGCTCTGTCATCCATCCAGCCTTTAGTGGGAGCACAAACAGTGATGCCTGCTGGAATGTTGTTAAGTTCTTTGGCATCATTTTCCTTTGCTTCGTCCTATAGATCCTTTGTCACATGCCCCTAAATTTTACCCTTGACTCATATGTGGGCCATATCAAAATCCATGATTTTAGCCCCCAAACCTGCCCTCGACTTATACATGAGGTCGACTTAATAGTTGAGTATATATGGTACTTAAAACGATTTGCTGCAAATGACTCCTACATTATATCATAATACCTGACTCTCCATATATTCTCAGTAAAAAATCTGAGCATAAACTATCAAAAGCCTTACATTTTTCTCTTTTTGTTGAAGTTTGCTCGAATTTTTGCAACCTTTGGATATAAGCCAGCACATATAACAGCTTTCAATACCTTCTCATTATCTGGAAAAGAAGACAGAATTCACTGAAGGAGTGAAGTGGAGCAGAATTAAGAATTGGAGAACTGGGAGAAGATCTATTTCATTGCTCCTTTTTCAAAACTTACCTGAGTTAATGTTGGATTTGGGATCTGTGGGACTTCTGCTATTTACAAACCCAGCTGCAAGGAGATGCTCAGCAAACTGCCCTTTCATGTTACTAAGCATCTAAAAGAAGAAAACATATTAACCAATAAGATCTTAACAGCTCTGTCCAAAAAAAGTTTCAAAAACACATTTTTTAAAAAACCAGAGACAAAATATTACCTGCAAAGTATTTGGAGAAAGAAAATACTCCCAGCAATAATCTTTCTCACACCTGAAGCCACGTCGTCGAGCTTCTTCCCAACCCTGAAAACAAAGTATGCTTACTATTACTCCAGTTAAGTAGTATAAAGTCCTACACTACATTTCTTTTATTCCAGTGTGTTGAAAAGAGTAAGCTCCATATTGATGTAAAATTTCTGGAAATTTTGAAATCATTTCAGGAGGGAGAAACAGTTTTTCTCCCTAGAAAAGGAAACTTTCAGAAAACTCAGGGGAAAAGCATGGTATTAGTGTCCTTGATTGAGACTGAGTTGCTCTTAGAAACATAAGATGTATCATATGCATAATGATTCTATTACACAATTGTGTTTACCATGAAATTGTGTTTGGTATATTAAAATACTGAACTGTAGTTCAATCTCTTAACAAAGTGAATTCATTTTTTAAAACGTTTGCTTTGTACATGCTGTAAAGTCCTAAACCGAAAGAAACCTCTTTGGTTTGGTCACTTTATTAAAAACTTGACTCCTCTTTCCAAACACACACACACTACACAAGAAACTATCAACATAAAACACAGAAAATAATTTTGTCTCTTCTAGTCTTTCCTAATGTCCAGGAGACAAAAACAATTTATCTGCATAAAAACAAACAAACACCAATAACAACAAGTTTTCAGATACTTTAAGGTGTGTCCTATCTTAAATAAATATATAGCTTTCAGAAATAATTTCAGGACAGTAAATATATGAACAGCTTGTTTAAAAATTAATCATTCCAGAAAAAAAATTCTATAATGTCAAATTTTCTCTTTCAATTTTTCCAGAAAGCAGGCTTTGGGAAAATATTTGTTTTAAATAAAAAATGGGATAGAGTGGTTCTGAATTATACTGTCCCCTGCCTGCCTCAGGCCTTCACATCTCTAAAACTCCACAGTGCAAATCAATCCTAGCATTAAAATAACAAACAAGAGACACTAGACAAATTTAAAGTTGAAATCAGTAATTATTTAGGACAAATCACAGTAGAAACTGGCATAATAATGCTTGGAATATAAAAAATAAACCATTTATAGAAAAGAACTATTAAGTTAATCTCCATTAGCACAACAAGAAGAGACTGAACTAATAATCATCCACAAGATTTCATCTGTGTGTAATGAAAGTCAGTAACATATAAATACTATTACTGCTTCCATTGTGACTCAACAAGATAATCCATCAGAGTATACCTACCTTAAAAGCGTTCACAACTGTGAGATGATCACTTTTAGAATTCTTTGATAGTTCCTTTCTTCTTGCATCTGCTACTTTTTCTTTACCCTTAAATAATAAAAAAGAGTTGAGCTAAGTTATGTATTTTTCTTTTGAGACATAAATGAATAATATAACAAATTAAAATAATCTTTAAATTTAAGCAACATAAAGGGATGGGGGGGGGGTAAAATTACAAACCCAGTGTTCTGTTAGTCACTTCTTAACATTTTTAGAACAAAGTATTAAAAATTTTATACTTCTTTTTAAGTTTCTTGATAAATACTTTACCAAAGGAATAACAAAAGGATCCTTGAAGCTGAGGCTGGCTGCAATAGTGAGAACAGGATCTAAGCAACAGAATAAAGCTCCAAAGAGAATCATCTTTCCTATATGAGGCTCCACCGGTAACCTGGCCAAATGGACTCCAAGGGGGGTCAGTTCTTCTTGCCTATCCAATGCATTCTGTCAGAAGAGTGGTGATAGGGGAGAACAATAAAAAAAATGTAATGGAAAGAAGTACTGGATCTCTGAAATTTATTTGATGACAACTATCTTATTAAACCAAAGCTTTAGTATTTAACATTCCATGTTAATTCCTATATTGATAAATTTGCCTATTTCCTTATAACTGAATCTGTCCTTTGTTTCTTTGTACATACACTTTCACAATGTGTTACTTTCCAAATAGGTTCCCCCTGCTTTTTAAAAATACATTCCACCTTTCCTTCCACTATTTAAAAACTTTTCTGAATATTAACATAATCAACTCCTTCTAAATGCTAATAGCTATAACACATAATCAGGAAACATGACTGAATGCTTTCTAGTCACAGTAAGAAAATGTTGTTGGTAGATAATAAAAAACAATTCCTCAACAAAAAAATCAATTTTTAAATTCTTAATTGAAATTTTATTTTTTAAAAAAATTCTTCTTAAAAAATAAAATTATTCTTTTCAGGTTCACTGTCTTTAAATTCCAGAGATGGGCTAGAAATGACCAAAGGATCATTCAAGAAATAGTGTGGTGTAGTTATCAGAATGTTGGAGTGAAGCTTAACATATACAGTACAGGATACAATACCCACAGAGTCATTTGTGCTCTCTAAGCTTCATTTTCTACAAGGTGTAAGGATTGGAAGAGAATCTCATGAGGAGAGCTCAGTGGAGAAAAACTGAGTTATAAATGTAGCCAGTAAAAAAGTGTTCCTTAATACAAAACAAAACAGAAATAATAAAAATCCTTGCACTGCAAAATGAGGGTATCAAGGATTAGTCTTAATGCCTTTTTTGGTTTTTGGGTTTGTTTGTTTTTTGTTATTTACATTGACTGAACATTCACAATTCTGGACAGGTTTAATAACGTGTAGAATAGGTAGAAATTTACCAGCTGCATAAGATGATTTATGGACAGCAACACTGCATCACTTGATGGTGGATCCATTACCTTGCTCAGAAAATGAGCAATTCCTCCAAGCTTTAAAATCTGAAAGAAAACCAGGTTTGCATACATTTATAATTTAAGGCGAACTACATTTCAAGAAGTGATATTTATGACTGACAATCACCATGGAACAGGACACTGTCCTTACTTTGAAATTTCCCTCTGTCTGTTATCAATGAGGTATTCAAAAGGATACGCTTTGGTTCTCCTTCCACCCAGAAAAGAAAGGACCACATTACTATAAGCTTTCCTCCCAGCCTGTCCAGGTCCATGATAAATAGATTAAAAGACAGACAGACACAGGTTGTTCCCCCAGGAATTAAGGAAGAAAGGAAATGAAAAGGTGATTGCAAAAAGTCTACTAATGAAGGGATAGGTATGGCTGAAATTGATATGTGAGGGTTGAAGATGGGCAGGGAGTGGAGAGAAGAAAAAGGAAGATACAAAATGTCTCCTGGACATTAGGGAAGACTAGAAGAGACAAAATGATTTGAAAATACAATAAAAGAGGAGCTGCTAGACAAAGAAGATAATATTGAACTCAGACAGATTGAGCTCTATTATAGGCAAAAATATAAAGAATTGAACCAGGACTTCAGGTCAACAAGTTATGTGATCGTCGCCGTCCTGGGTGGCAGGAAGACTTAAAGCTTTTCTGATGTCTCATAACCAGACAGAGAAATAGGGAGTCAGCTATTTTAGATCTGATAATAACCAACAGGGATGACCTAGTCAATGGGGTGCAAGTAGTTGGATCCTTAGGTGGAAGCGACCATGTTCTCCTGGAATTTGTTATACAGTGGAAAGGAGAAGCTAGGCATAGTCAGACATGCACTCTAGACTTTAGGAGAGCTGACTTCAATAAACTTAGAGAAATACTGGGGGTGATCCCATGGTCAGGAATACTAAAAGAGAAGGGAGTTCAAGATGGATGGGAGTTTCTCAAAAAGGTGATACTGAAGGCACAATTTCAAACAGTTCCAACGAGGAACAAAAATGGGAGATGTCTCAAGAAGCCAGGATGGATGACTAAGGAACTTACAATTGAGCTATGTTTTAAAGAGGACATGTATAAGAAATGGAAAAATAGGGAAATCACCACAGCAGAATTCAAACAAATATCAAGCACTTGTAGGGTTAAAGTCAGAAACGCTAAAGCGCAGAATGAAGTCAGGCTTGATAGAGAGGTTAAGAACAATAAAAAGGGCTTTTGGGGGTATGTCCGCAGCAAAAGGAAGAAGAAGGAAATGGTAGGGCCACTGCATGCAGAAAATGGCAAAATGCAAACAGGGGACAGAGAAAAGGCAGAATTACTCAACAACGTCTTTGCTTCAGTCTTCTCAGAAAATGCAAAGGGTGCTCAACCTGAGGATAATAGAGCAGCGGACAGAATAGGGGAATTTCAGCACAGAATAAGTAAAGAGATAGTACAGGAATACCTGGTTAACCTAAATGAATATAAGTCTCCAGGACCAGATGAACTACATCCAAGGGTATTAAAAGAACTGGCAAATGTATTATCAGAACCATTGGCAATAATCTTTGAGAACTCCTGGAGAACAGGAGAAGTCCCAGCAGACTGGAGGAGGGCAAACATTGTCCTCATCTTCAAAAAGGGGATCCCAACAATTATCGTCCAGTTAGTCTGACATCAATTCCAGGAAAGATTCTGGAGCAGATCATTAAACAGAGAGTCTGTGAATATCTAGAAAGCAATTCCATAATCACAAAAAGTCAACATGGGTTTCAGAGAAACAAGTCATGCCAGACAAATCTGATCTCTTTTTTTGATAAAATTACCAGCTTGGTAGATGAAGGGAATGCTGTGGAAATAGTATATCTTGATTTCAGCCTTTGACAAAGTTCCCCATGACATTCTAGCAAACAAGCTTTTAGAATGTGGGCTAGACAAAACAACTGTTACACAGATTTGTAACTGGTTGACTGGCCGCACCCAAAGGGTGCTCAGCAATGGCTCCTTTTCATCCTGGAGAGAAGTGACCAGTGGGGTGCCACAGGGTTCTGTCCTGGGCCCAGTGCTATTCAACATCTTTATCAAAGATAATAGAATTGGAAACATACTTATCAAATGTGCAGATGACACTAAATTAGTAGCTAATAACCCAGAGATCAGGATCAAAATTCAAAATGACCTGAATAGACTAGAAAGCTGGGCCAAAGCTAACAAAATGAAATTCAACACAGAGAAATGTAAGGTATTGCACTTAGGGTGGAAAAATGAAATGCACAGATACAGGATGGGGGACACCTGGCTGAATGAAACTACGTACAAAAGAGATCTAGGAGCTCTAAGTTGAACATGAATCAACAGTGCGATGCAGCAGCTAAAAAGGCCAATGCAATTTTAAGCTGAATCAATAGAAGTATAGTGTCTAGATCCAGAGAAGTAATAGTGCCACTCTACACTGCTTTGGTCAGGCCCCACCTGGAATACAAGTGGTCCCCCAGTTTACGAAAGTAATTCGTTCCAGCACCTTTCGTAACCCAAAAACATTCGCAAACCGGGGGACCACTGTAAGTATAGGAAAAAACTTTGCGCCATTTGAATTTCGCGCCGCTTTTCTTTCGCAACCCGGGTTTTTTTTCGGAAACCGGGGCCGTTTTTCTGGCCCCGGCTCTTTCGGATCCCGGGGTTTTCGTACCCCGGGGGATTCGTAACCCGGGGGACCACTGTACTGTGTCTAGTTCTTTGGCACCACAATTCAAAAAGGATGTGGAGAAATTGGAGCGGGTCCAAAGAAGAACAACTAAGATGGTGAAGGGTCTGGAAGCCATGCCCTATGAGGAGCGACTTAGGAAGCAAGGGATGTTTATCATGGAGATAAACTGCATTATTTAACTTCAGATAACTATCTAAACTTTCCAATTTTAGTAAAAAAGGGGTGCTTGATTTTTTTTTAAAGAAGCTTGCCAAACTGCCAGATAAAGCACTCAACTGTACAGCTTCAACAACCCAGTTCATACAAACTGCAAATCTTATTTAAGACTTAAGACCTCCTTCTCCAAAGTCTGATGCACTTACAAAATGAAAGCAATAAAATAGAATTGCAGAAGCACAAATAATGGCTACAAAGGAGTATGGTAAAATTTCACAGGAAGGAACAATGAAGCCTCACTAAAAACCTAACAGCCAAGTGCTTCCGACTTCCCCGAAAGGTTGAAACAGAGGACAATTAACATACTTCATTGAAAAGATCATTCTACCTCAGGGTAATGGCAATAGATCTCTATACCTTGCCAGATTGTTGTCACTTCATACAACAGTCCAATGGCTAATTTGCAAAAATGAGTAGCAGGAGGGTTGCAATGCAAATTGATGCAGAAGCAATATAATGTTAGTTAAGATAAAAATGCTAGTATATTTTGAACACAGAAGTACATGATATAGATAACAGAAGCCCCCAATATGTACCCAATCCGAATCAAAAATACTTTGATAAATTTTCTAGCAATAGATACAATGTAATATTGTTTATCAAGAGTGGTTTGCTTTTCCAAAGACTTACAGCTGATAAAATTACCTTTATTTGCAAACAAAGTTCTTCCAATGGTGTCCTTAAAATTTCGGGCAACTGGTAATCATCCAGCAGACTTGCACGAAGACCATTGTACAAGTGATAGCACTGACCTGGCTGGACTCTGTAAGAAAATAAGTATTCTCTATCATGTATTTTCTTCTCAAACAGAACTATAGTAATGAGGATACTGTTTAAAAGTGTAGCTGTTAAAGCACTGTTTTTCTTCTATGGATACGTTTTTATAAATAAGAAAAGAAACTAAAATAGCTCCATTTGGAGAACAGATACTTTTAGTATGGTCTTATGGTAGAAATTTTAGAGGTATGCAATAATTTGGGGAACAAACCTGTGCAACAAGTTGGGACAGTTCTACCAAACTAGCTACAATATTTTATAGCAATGAACATGAATAGTAACTGATATTAGCTGATGGAGGTAGGACCTGGAGTTAGATTTCTACATGCCATACTAACATCTTTCAATTCACTACAAAATAAGGTCCTAAAGTGGAATACTGCTTTGCCAATATACAACTGTAACCTTTTGAAACTGGTCTTAAACAAGATTGAGTAACCAAAACTGTACACTGTCACAACTTTTTGTTCCTATCAGGTTCTTAAGATGTTTTAGATTCAACATTGGCCTGAAATGCATGGGGGCAAATAAAGCACATTCCAGATACTTTGGAGGCATCTTTAAGCAGAGGCTGAATGGCCATCTGTCAGGGATGCTTTGATTTGGAGTTCCTGCATGGCAGGGGGTTGGACTGGATGGTCCTTGTGGTCTCTTCCAACTCTATGATTCTATGATTCTAGGTGCAGCGATTAGATGATGCACACCTCCAAAGTGGCCAGAAGCCACACTGAGGCTGTGCTAGGGGGCTAAAAGCCAGCCCAAAAAGGAGTGGCTCCTGGCTGACATGGTTTGGGACTGTGCAGGCACCATGGTCTCAACTCAACTGTGGCCAGAGGCAGCTTTTTAACAGCCATCTGCTTTACCCTCTAAGATACTTTTTTTGTCATTCACCAATGTGCCCAAATATCCAAATCTCAAGCTGGGTTCATTTACCAATGATGGAGCAAGACAAGAAGATTTGAACTAAACTGTGCAGACAGATATTAAGTAGTTCCACAGGGGATGTGAGTATTTTTGGAAATTAATATCTTGAGTGAAACATCACAGGAAATTGGTACTGAAATTCCTTTTTCAATTAACAGCTCTAGCAGATTAATAATACGAGGACTAATACAGATGAAATGGAAAAGCACTACTGTAAAACACCAAAGGTGTGATTCATTCACACTACAGGTGCACCACCATCATCATCATCTCAATATGAAGTAATTGTATTATGAGCACCACCTCTCATCAACTGCCAATGCACATAGGCAAATCATAGAATAAAATCCATGTAGTGGTGATGTGCCTACAATACTAATAGGTCATGTAAAATTTTATCAGGGGAGTCCAATAATTTTTTTAAACTGCTTTCCACTAATGCAGTTTAAAGAAGATTTCCCCCCTATATGGCTACATTTACGATATGATCTTATTAAACTAGTTATAGGGATGCAGTGGCTCAAGTGGTTAAGATGCTGACTCTGTTGATTGCAAGATCGGCAGGTT
Organism: Urosaurus nigricauda; assembly: GCA_034509955.1. Taxonomy (NCBI): domain Eukaryota; kingdom Metazoa; phylum Chordata; class Lepidosauria; order Squamata; family Phrynosomatidae; genus Urosaurus; species Urosaurus nigricauda. The sequence continues at coordinate 249,503,399 of JAOEGL010000003.1, forward strand.
GGCAGTTCGAGGCCTAAATGCCCATCACTAGTCCCAGCTTATCCCAACCTAGCAGTTTGAAAGCATGCAAATGCAAGTAGATAAATAGGTACCCCTTTGGTGGGAAGGTAAAGAGCGTTCTGTGCAATCATGCTGGTCACATGATCCTACAGTAGTCTCTGATAACACTGGCTCTTTGACTTAGTAACAGAGATGAGCACCTAAGGTCGGACACAACTTCACAACCTCGTCAATGGGGAATACCTTTACCTTTAAAGTAGTTCTATTAGTTCTGTATTAGTTCTATTTGTGTTCATTCTGTGGCTGCATGCATATTAAAAGATAACTTCTATAGGTTAAAACCTACTTTTTCAGGTGAGTAAAGACAGAAAAAGATGTACATATTGGTATTAGCTCAGATGATCAACTATTTGTTCTTAATTTATACTGATGCTGATATACTACTTTAGGTGTTTCATCCATCAAAATGAATCTAGATTGAAATTTAGTGCTACCAAACCAGCAAATAAAGTTCCAACAAGAAATAAAAAGCAGAAAAAGCATCAGAACCAAGAGCCACAACACTGAAAGGATTAAGATAAGGAGTTAAATGTTTTAACAAGAATGCAATTATGGCAACCAACTATATTAATTTTATAAGGATAGCCATCACTCTTACCTTCCTGCTCTACCTTTCCTTTGCTTAGCATTTGCTTTGCTAACCCACTCAGCAGCCATTGTGCTAATGTTGTTCTGTGTATCAAAATTAGTTTCCTTTATCTTCCCTCCATCTATAACATACACCACATCATCTATGGTAATGCTGCAGAATTGAAAAGTAAAGATATATTGTTAGTTTTTACTCAGTGCAAAATGGCTGGCACTGAAAAATTGGTAAGAAAATCATTATGCACAAATTGTCCTTCTGTAGGAGGCCACACAATCAAGATCACTGACTATCATTGTTTAGGAAATCAAGCATTAAAACAGGAGTTCCCAACTTGGGGTGGGCAAGATGGACTTTCCAAGGCTGTGAAAAAGAGTGGTTTATATCCTTAAGTGACAAGTCACAAGTAATCAGTCATTTTTTCTGAATAAATTAGAACCTAATTGTTTAATTTAGATTTGCATTTTATGCACTGAGTTAAAAGCTTCTTTTTGAACCTGGTTTTAGGTTCAGAACTGCAAACTATTTTTAAATGCTATAAAAAGGATCCTCCATTTGTACACCAGTCCTATAACAAAATTTGAAATTCAATTCTCTAATGATGACCCAAAACAGAGAAAGAAGCTTAGCTGAATATATTTTACTTTCTATTACTCCTTATATTGCCCAGAGGAATTAAATAACTTACACTTTTTGTTGTTAAGGTATTCTACAAACAAATTAATTTAAAGTGTTGCAGAAACAAAAAACATTTACCTAGTCTCAGCAATGTTGGTAGCAATTACAATTTTACGCACTCCAGGAGGGGTTTTCTTAAACACCTATAGGGAAGTGTGCCAAAAACCAAGTTAAAGAGATAGAAGGCATATGAGAAATCTATTTCTCATGCTAAAAACTTTCACCAAACTCAAAGTGTTTCATGTGAAACACAACATTTACACAGCAGAGCAAGTAATGCCAGGGTGGAAAACTGGCTAACATGCAGTTATTGTTATAATACAGTTTTCAATAGCACTAGCCAGCAGAAGCAGAGATAAACATTGCAAGGCAAAGATTCCCCAGTCTTGCATTAATGGAACATTTTACAAAGATATTATTATAACAGAAAAATACAAACAAAATTATTCAGATACAGATTTAATGATACTTACAAAAGACTCGTTAAAATGAATGGGATGTAAGCTAATGACAAATTGATTTCAGGGCATCTAGTCTATATATGATTAAGTCTGGGCTACAAGATTTAATCTCTTAAAAAGCAAGTGGACTGTATGACAGAGAGATATTGTGTACAAAGCAACATTATTCCACCCAATTTCACCATTATAGGCTTTCATTGTATTCATAGAGTATTTTGATACCACTTTAACCATGATGTTCCCATTCTATAATGGCTCCATCCTATACAATTGTAGGGTTTGCATTTTAGTTAAGTGCTTCACCATACTTCTTTGCTAGAGAGCTACAATTTTGTATCTAAGGGGACTGCTCTCTGGCCAAGACTGTTAAGAACCTTAACAAATTGCAAATTCTAAGATTCCACAGGACACAGCCACAAGAATTAAAACTGGATCCAGTAGCTATAATCGCTGAAAGTATGAATACGCTCTTTGCTCATAGGGAAAACAGATGTGTGAGTTAATGATGTTAAGCATTTTTATGACGATTCCAGGGTAAGTACCATCTGAACATAATCTTCATCTTATTACCAGTAAGGAAGAAATCTGCTTTACATGCTCCTAAGAATACTCAGTTTAGTGGAGCATATAATAAACACAACACACGTTTAAAATTCATTTTGATATTGTTTAAATACTGAATAAAATTTAGAATGCTGTGCAGAATACATTCTCTATTGCAGAAAAAGTGTTATTAAAATTATGATTACTAGTTACACTACTTACTTCAGTCTGGTTAACAGTAGGCATCAGTGAATGCAAAGGTATAATGATGAACCTGTCTGAAAATTAAGACATAGAACACCATGTAAAATCCAGTTGGAAAGCAGATCTGACAAAAATGAATGTATGAGGAAGAATAAAAAAAGAGGCATAGTTGTATGAACAGTAGTAGAATCTTTATTGCTAAAAGCTTTAAGCCATCACAATTCAAAATCATTAATATCAGTAAAATAAATAAAATACCAGCAAGATAGGACATACTGTATATACTCATGTATAAGTCTAGAAATTTTATTCAAAATATTGACCCAAAAAACTTGAGTTGACTTATCCATGGGTCAATGTAAGTGCTGTACTTTAAAGAACCATCGTTTGGTGAAATGCAAGAGCACAATCTGCCCTGGAAGCACTGAGCACCCCCCTTTCTACTTTTTTTATCCCTCCAGCCTTTAGGGAAGCATAAACAATTATGACTGATGGAATTCTGTAGATTCTTTGGCATTGTTTTCCTTGCTTCATCCTTTAGTTGTTGGCCTGCTTTAGATCCTTTGTTACATGTCCCTAAATGTTATCCTCAACCTATCCATAGGGAATATCAAAATCCATAATTTTGGCCCCTAAACCTGCCTCCGACTTATACATGAGGTCAACTTATAGTCAAGTATATTCAATAATAAACATTCTAAAAGATCACATCTGTACTAAAATTTCAAAATCCAGAATAGAAAACCATCAATCTGCAATATCTTTGCCCTAGTATATCTCCTAAAGCAACCATCAAATGTTGTTCAAGTATTCTCAGAGACAGGCCTAGCCACAACATTGGGCCTGGCCTCAAGTTAAAGAGCCCTTCTTCCTGACAACACCATCTGGCCAAGGAAGGAGTGAAAGGACAGGCCTAGCAACACCATTGGGCCTGGCCTCAAGTTAAAGAGCCCTCCTTCCTGACAACACCATCTGGCCGAGGAAGGAGTGAAAGGACAGGCCTAGCAACACCCAATAGGCCAAGCTCCATTGGGCCTGTCCTTGATCATGAAGCAGAGCCCTCCCTCCATGCCATCTGCCTTGATCCGGGCATCAGAGGGAGTGAAGAACTGCTGGACCTGTTCCCCTTCCCCACCACCATTCCCTTCTCCTTTTGTGTCGTGTCTTTTTAGATTGTAAGCCTGAGGGCAGGGAACTGTCTAATTAAAAATAGTAATTGTAAGCCGCTCTGATAGCCTTTAGGGCTGAAGAGCAGGGTATAAATAAATAAATATTTGAAAATAGCTCCTACAAATGATTTTTGATACATAGATCGCTTACTAGCAAACAGGGCATATGTGCAACCATAATGGTGATGTAAACATTTTTACTGGCTAACAAAATGCAGATCTGCTCAAGGGAAGGACACTTAGAGATGAGAAGGAGAATATAATTAAGGAACTTTTGAAAAGGAGATGTATATACAGAACATTGCAGCAGATAGTGCTAAATGTCCTCCACTTCCCCTGATTCAGAGATGAAAGGTTTTTGAGACACAGGAATGCAACATGCTCTTACTTTAAAAAAATATTCAGTGATGAAATTTTACCTGACTTAAACATAAGTTGAGATGTAAGAAGGTCATGTAGAGTGCTAATGTTGTCCCATCCTGGAAGAAATACCAGTATTGCACCTTCCTACATAAGCATGGGTATAAAGAAGGCATGAATATATATTTAAACCAATAAATATACCACACATTTTGACTGCATTCAGACATAAAAGTAAACCATAATTCACATCAACAATTTCATGAAAAAGCTAGGTTCCCACTTGCATGTTGTCTGAGCAACATCTTTGACTCACATTGATCTGCTTTCTTGCTGTGTTCCCCTTTCCCCCATGCCAATTGCCAAACCATTAGAAGTAGATACAGTGGATGTTTGTGCCTTCTCCACTGATCAAGAAAGAAAAATGTTAAAAATGGGGTTCCCTGTTTATATGTAAGTCAAAACATACAGTTAAAGAAGAAATGATGTGAATGTATCCTCTGAAGTATCCTGTTAAAACCAGCAAACCACCAAAAATATTGGTGGAACTGGATTGTAAATAGGTATTTATTTCTATTTTCTTCTTCTTTTAATGCCTCTTAAATATTTCTTTACAATAATCAAGATCTAACAGCATTAGACACTGATAGTTTAGCACGCACTTAGTAATAATGAGATGCATGATAGCAGAAGTACAGGAAAGACTGAAAAATAATGAAAATAAAGAAGATCAATACTAATATCTACCACAAAGGAATAACTCAGTCACAATTGTTTCATCTCTCTCATAGTAGGATCAGAAAAATGACAATTGTAATTTGCCTACAAAATCTTTTCTTCCAAAAGCACAGCATAAACTAACACCTATTTTCTAATCTTCAATTATGACAATTCAATGTTAAACATTTGTAAGTGCCAGTGATTTCACAGAGCTCACCATGTGCTTAAGACTACAATCTTTAATTGAATGTGTTTTCTGAGCACACATGTACAATGTTGCAGGGGGAGCCTCCTCTTCAGGAAGCTGGATCAACCAGATTTAGATATAGTTTTAGATGGATTACAGCCATCATAATTACAGGAAAAAAATAATTAAATCTAATGGCTAATAGCCAGCCTGAAACTTACCTCTTCCTCTAGAGCAATATATTTGATCAGTGCAGCAATCAAATTAAGGTCAATTTTATCATCATCCATCATTTCCAATGCATCAATTGTACTTTTTGAATACCTATGAAATTATGCATCAATTAAAAGCATCAATTCAACCAATGTACACAGCTTTGAAAAATAATAGTATGTCAATGTACATTCAGGCTAAGCTGACAGCAGAATCTACTAAAACACAACAGCAGAAATAGAAAAAAAATGATTTGTTTTCAGAATAGTGCAAAAACCTCTAGTCTGTGACACATGAGTTTCTTTCCTAATCCAATGTATTGGCATATACTACTATTCATAATTCAGTACATTTCACTGAATAAAAGAAGTTAATTCTGTCCAGTACTGAAACATTGCTGAGATGTCTGAGATTTCTAAATGGATGCTGATATTTATGCAGTGCAATCCCATACATATTTTCTCTAAAGGAAACTCTATTATGTTCAATAGAACTTGCTGCCCAGGAAGTGTTATCATTTTACAATTAACTGTCCAATAAACAATTATTTTTTAAAAAACAAAAAAACCTACCGTCCTCTAATCTGCCTTAAGTAATCTGGCCAGCGTTCTTGATAAATTTCTTCTTTTTCTTCTTTCTCTGGCCTGCTTACACGTCCTTGCATAAACCTCTTCTTCCAGTGAGGTCTGTGATCTGTGTTTTCTGGAATGTACCTTGAGAAGTAGACAAAATTAGAAATGCATTAGCAAATATGTGTTAGCAAATCATACAAGAAAAAAATAACTGCATATTGATATAACAGACTAACCTAAGCATCTCTATTACGTCTTCTAAAAGGTACTCCTTGACAGGATAGGTGAATCCAGGAATGTGGATCATAGGACAATTGTCTGTCACAAAAAAAAGAAAAAAAAGAAAAACATATAAGAACCATTTCATTTTTAAAAAATTCTGAAAGGTTTTATTGATCTAGTAATCTAAGGCAATCAAGGAGTAATCAAGGAGCTAGCATGTAGTAGTATTTTGAGTGTTGGACTAGTACCGCCAAAAAAAAAAAATTTTTTTTTGAATACTTGCTTAGCTGTGGAAATCCACTGGCTGACCCTGGGCAGGTCACAGTCTCACAGTCTAAGAGGAAAGCAGTGGCAAACCTTGAATAAACCTAGCCAAGAAAACCCTAGGATAACATCACCACGAGTTGGAGTCAATTTCAAGGCTCATGATCATTAAATAAAATAAAATACAAAACCAACCCTCCTCCCCTGCAGGAAATATAAGGTTTTTTTCTGTTTTCAGTAGGAAGACCACACTTGTTTATATCTGAAGACATTTTAAATTAGATTCTCATGGAGATTTAAACTGCCTGAGGAAAACACGCATACCAAAACACATATAAAAAAAGACTACAATAAGGAGCAATTTTCCTGCACCTAGGCTTTAAATGTTTGTCAGTTAAAAACCAGTTGTCACTGGCAGTGGCACACTGTGAGCAACCTGGGACTGCAAAGGGTTGCTTTTATAGAAAGGTATTGTTTGCTCATATGAACATTTCTATATGGGTAACATGGTTATTGTGGTTTGCAAAGTGTTTCTACAAATTACACAAACCACGGAAGCTGCTATGTTTCTCCAGCATCAAAATGTTGGGTTATACAATGGAATCTTGGGATTACAGTTAAGTGACACAACATATTCCAAGAAGAGCTGCCTCATTGCCTCTGAAATTGTGCAGTATATGGGCCACAGAACTCTTTATGTTTCTACAGAAATTCTCATCTACACATAATGCAATGCAAATATTATGCAATGTTTTCATGCACATTTGAATTTATCTATTATGATTCATCTACAGACCACTTATTTTTATAAATATACTATATACTATGAAGTCCAAAATACTGGTAGAAAAATAAGGTGTTTTTTTTTCCCTTCCATATATCAAAGTGTAGATAATTTCACAAACCAAAATATTCGGAAAATTTCTCAGCATTCAGTGTAGCACTCATCAGTATTACTTTCAGGTCTATCCGTACACTCAGGAGATCTTTAATGATTGTCATTAATACATCAGATTGTAGATTTCGCTCATGGATTTCATCAAGGATTATATGACTTACACTGGACAATAGCCTGCAACAGTAAAAAAGAGAGCTCATAGTCACCATGCTTATCAGAAATAGGAATAAATTATAAATAAATGGAATAAATGGGCATAGCAAACACTACAAGCAGTAGCCATTCATTTGATAGAATTAATTGAATATATCCTTGCAGAAATGCATTTACTAGCTTATTCTGAAACAAGAAGGTGCATACTTGTCTGACTGGAGCCACTGTAGGACAATTCCTGTTGTGCAGTACAAAATTGAACCTTGTCTCCTTGGCAACCGGCTGAAAAAGAGATCATTAAGAACACTTCAGTTCCCTTTTTTGTTGCACTTGAAACATTACTAAAAAGCTAGAAGAAGGACACATACTTTTAAGTGTTATAATGACAGTCACTATGTCTTCAGTACTAACACTCAATAAGATTCAAATATGCAATGTGTCATTGTGCAATAAAGAGTCTGAAATTTTAATAACACATTGGGGTGGGGAATACGTTCTACTTAGACAACAGTCTGCATTCAGACATGCTCACTGGAATTCTGTCAGTACTGACAGAATGGTCCCTCTGAACCATCCTCTCCTCAAGATATACCCGCAAAATGAAACAGCACCCCATACTTTATTCTTTCTGCTTTGAGTGTCCCTACTTTATTTCCAAGTACTTATGAACAATCAGAAACTGTTGCTCGTCTGTGTTCCTCTAATACCGAGATAAAGTAAATCCACTTTTACTTTTTAACTTTAACTTTGTTCTTATACTTTTGGGGATGTGCCTCAAGCAGCTACTCTGTAGTACTGCAACGTAAAGACCTTTGCTGCATATAGCCTTCAAAGTCTTGCTTGCCATTTTCCCCTACCACTGTCCTACTTTTTATCTGGTAAACTATCACACACCATTTCTGTCTATCACTGTACATTCAAATATAGATATTCTAATATAAAAAAAAATCCCCTCTACTTTCTTCTCAATACATATCGAAAAATAATAAAGTACCTTTCAAGACGAATTTGATATCCAGTGCTCCTTCCATTACCACACGCTTCAGCCCTTTCAGCTGCAACTCTCTCTGCTACCTTAATATTAAAATAATCATATTATTAAAAATCAGTATTTTTGTTGGTGAATCTAATTACTATTTTACTGAGAAACAAATAAACAAATAAAACTTACAGAAATAGCACTGATCCTCCGGGGCTGAGTACATACAATCCGGCAAGAAGATCCCTTCCCTCTCTCAATATAGTCATCCAAAATGAACTGGGTAACTTGTGTCGTTTTTCCACACCCAGTCTCACCACTTATAACAGTAACCTGACTGCTGTTTATGAGGTTTACAAGCTCCTATTTTAAAAACACAAAAAATATACCATGCGTAACTTGATATGTACATATATGCCTTTAAGTATTCATTCATGAACTGAAACAGATTCAAAAACTCATCCCAATAAAGATAAAATTCCAGAACTTCCAATCTTGTTTATAAATTGCGATTTCACCAAACCTGCACACTCTAACAGCCTAAGCAATCTGTTCCTTATCTCATGGAAAGGAATACATGAAGCAGAAGCATCTGCATAGTGAACCTGATTCTTTCTGAAAGAACTCACAGTAGACCAGAACATAGGTAGGCTAGCAGCATGGGAGAAATCAGACTCAGTTTGCCCAAACTAAATGGTTACAAAGTTCAGGTTGGAGGCCTTCATTTTAATTACCATCCTCACTGTTAAAAAGATAAACTAAAATAGTTGTAACTACCCATTTTGAACAATAATGTGGAAAAGACCAGAACATTTTCATAAAACATGAAAAGATAAAAATGTAAGCTTCATATAGTCAACTTGTGCTTCCTGGATCTGCTTGTGTGGTGTTCTAGCTGCACATTTGAGATAGAAATAGATAAACCAAACATTTTATTAGCACTTAAGGGCAATTTCCCATTGGTGGGAAACTGTCCAAAGATCACCAAATCCAATAGGTGACCCTGGAGATGTACTGACAAAGGAGATAGTTTACCACCAAAGGTATCCCTGCTGTGGTGACAGAAATATCCACTTTCACTAGTGCTCCAAAAGCACTGATCCAGTGACAACTGAGTAGAAGGGACATGCCAGAAGCAAATCTAAAAAGAAAATGATTCGAAGTCCTTCAGTGCCACCAAAAAAAAAAAAAACCCTACATAAGAGAGGACAACACCATCACTGCTGGACCTTGCACGTTTTTCCACCAACTGGAAGGGACGGAAGGATGTGAAAACAAAACAAAAACAAAAGAAATAACAAAAACACACTTGCAGAAAGCATCTTGTACCCCAGCCGCCAGCACAAGTCCAACAAGGTATAAGCAATGACAGCAGCTCTATCACAGATTCTCCCCAACTCAGATCCACAGATCTGTAAATCTAAATTACCTCAATAAATAAAATTATTTAATGTAACATAACACTACTAAATTCTTATTCCTTCTTGGAAATAATTATCCTGTAGATTTAATATTTCAGTTCTGAGTTCTTAATACTCATTTGGTTTAAAACTAGTTCATGTTAAGCCTATATATCCCAACTGTAAAGATAAAGTACATCATTTCAAGAGTCTTACCTTCCTCATCCCATAAGATGGTAGTTTTTCACGAAATCTCTTCGAATAAAAAATAAAAATAAGGTCAACGAAAGTATCTCATGTTTATAACTAATTTGGCTAAGTATTTTTAGTATCATATAGTTTAACAGGTATCACCTATGATAACCAGAAAACACAGAATATTGAAGTAGCTTTCAGTAATGCATTTAATTGAATATGTGAGAACTACTTCTCTCTTTTGCAAACAGTGACATAGAGAAAAATACACATTCTAAAAAAAGAGATCAGCTGCATGCAACACACCAACAATGTTGATGCCTTTACTAACAAAGGTAGGGAGGCATATAAAAGTAGAATCAGTAGTATTCACAGCATCAAATGACACAGCGCTTCTTTATTAAGAGATAATTAATAATTTCAAAAATCTAACAAAGAATAAATTTGAATGACTTGTACGAGGGGGTGTCCAAAAGTTTTAATGATCACCTTTTTAAAAATTTGACAGAAAGTTTGTTTTGTAGTTGTTAATATCTCTACATAGTCACTACCTAGATTTATACATTTTTCCCAACGTATCTTGACCCTTCAAATACCTCATATTGTAGAAGCCCGCAGATTGCACCTGATGAGGATTTTACACTTTAGTCACTTCTGGCACAGCCAGTCACAAAAATAAAGGACACAATGAGCTGATTTTCTCAGCAATGTGCACTTAGGGACCAATGATGACACTGACAAAATTTCATTAATATGCCATAACAACTTCCGGGTGATAATTATTACTTTATGATACCCCTTCATAAGGTGCAATCTGCAGATTTCTACAATATCAGGTATCCAGACGGTCAAGATACGCTGGGAAAAATGTATAAAAATGCATAGTGATCATTAAAACTTTTGGATACCCCCTCGTAAGAGCTTTGTCCACCATTTTAGAGGTTCTTACTACCTGCATCTCAATATATCTGGAATTATTCCTTTTCTTTTTCAGTTCTTCTTTAAGTTGCTCATCTAAATCATTATCTGGCCTGTTTTCTTGTGAGAGATATTCTGAATCTTGATCTAGGAATGTTTTTTCAAAAGTTGGTCTAGTTCTCTGAGGGGCCTTTTCCACAATTGGTTTCTCCACAACAGGCTTTGGCTTGGCAGGAATCTCTTTTGTGTACCTGAAAAGGATTTAATTAGTCATAAGTTATGCAACTCTTGTCAAATAAACATTAATGTGTAATCTTAAACTGTTCTACTCAGAAGTAAATTTCACTGAGTTGAATAGATCTTACTCCTTAGTAAGTCAGTATATAATGGCAACCTTGAATATATTTGACCTGCAGGCCTGTGTCCAGTTATGACTAATTAGGTGCTAGTAGTATGGCTGGCTCTTGCCAATGGGGATGCTAAGTCACTGTTCTGCTTGCCTGACCTTTGATCTTTCCTGCCCCACACATCTATTCTCCTTCTGACTATTTTTCAGCACTATCCCAAGTTATGTCCTATTATTTTAAAGTTAAAACTTTAACTTCAATGGCAACAGATTGGTCCAAGAAACCTGTGCTACCTACAACTACAGAGGTTTGAGAAAGCCACCTACCACAGTAATAGCAGCAGTATTGAACAAATATAGCTGTTTATTTAGCGAGAATCAACTATGCAGGTAGACTACAGGGAGTTGGGCCAGATCTTCCTTGTGGTCTCTTCCAACACTATGATTCTATATTGTGTGTCCCTGCATGGTGGTGGAGGCAGTGGAATGAATGGCCCTTGTGGTTTATCTGAACTCTATGATTCTAAAGTTCGGCAGTCATTTTTTAATGTATATACTCAAATATAAATGTAGAAATTGTAGTCAAAAAATTGAATCCAAAAACCTAGGTCAACTTATTCACAGGTCAATGTAAATACTATATGCCTTACATAAAATTACAATTTGACCAGAGACAAAAAGGATGCAACAAACTTATTACCCTTCTTCATCAGACCACCAAGATATGGCTTCTTGTTCTTTTTCGTTTTTATTCTGGACAGTGTTCAACAACTGTACAATCTGTTCTTCCCTGCGCTCATCCATACGCACCACAGCCCTCTGTATAAAGAAAGTGCATTTTGACAACAAAGCATTCTCCAAAGTCAGAATTTAATTATATTAATATTTCAGGTGCTTTAGCAATTAATGGTATCAGTGGGAAAGTAGCAATTCTATAGTTTTGCTGAATACCCAGACCAACAGGAAGGCCATCAGAAACAAGCACCTTCCACCCATTGAGAGTGACAGCAAGAACAGGCAAACGTGAGGCTCCAAACAGCCATTAAGTTCACTTGTGTCACTTTGCCCCTCTCCTTACCACTCAGGCTAACCATCTCCTACATTACAGGAAATGCAATGGATAGATTGAGAATTTGCTGAGATCAGTAATTAATGCCTCCCTCAGGGAGGGCCACTTTCCAGCCAGTTTAAAACTGGCTGCAGTCAAACCTATCCCTAAAAAGCCTTCCCATGACTCACTGGTAAAATCAAACCATCGGCCGTTATCTCTCCTTCCGTTTTTGAGCAAGGTGATTGAGAAGGCTGTTGCCAACCAACTCCAAGCTGTATTGGATGACACTGATTATCTTGATCCATTTCAAACTGGCTTCAGGTCAGGATACAAACAAACCAAACAGCTTCATTTATATACCGCTTCAACCCCTTAAGGAGTGTCTAAGCGGTTTACAATTGTAAGCTATTTGCCCCCCAAAAATCTGGGTACTTATTTTAGCGACCCCGGAAGGATGCAAGCCTGAGTCGAGCTTGAGCCCTTTTGCTGGTTTTGAACTCGCCACCTTATGGTTTTGAGTGAGTGGCTGCAGTACAGGCATTTAACCACTGCACCACCAGGGCCGTGGAGTGGAGGTTGCCTTGGTCGATGATCTCTGTCTGGGCATTGACAGGGGAAGTATGGCCCTGTAGGTGCTCTGGGACCTCTCAGTGGCCTTTGATACCATTGATCATGGTATCCTTCTGGAGCGCCTGAGAGATTTGGGAATAAGGGGCACTGGTCCTATCTCTCAGGCAGGCTTCAGATGGTGTTGCTTGGCGACAGTTGATCGGCCAAGAGGGATCTCGAATTGGGTGTCCTTCAAGGCACGATATTGTCACCAATGCTATTAAACATTTACATGAAGCCGCTGGGTGAGATCATCTGGAGACACGGGGCAGGGTGTTATCAGTACGCTGATGACACCCAAATTTGTTTATCCATGTCTCGGACTGCTTCAGTGACCAAGGATGGCTTCTCCTTTCTGAATGACTGTCTGAAGTCAGTAATGGATTGGATGAGGGAAAATAGACTCAAACTGAATCCAAACAAAACAGAGGTACTCGCTATAGGCAATCCTATTCCTGGTGCGTAAATAAGTCTTCCAGTCCTGGGTGGGGTCATACTTCCCCTAAAAGACTGTGTTCGTAGCCTGGGGGTACTCTTGGACTTGTCGCTTCACCTGTCATCTCAGATTGATGCGACAGCCAGGCGTGCCTGCTATCAGCTTTGGCTGATAATGCCAGCTACGACCCTCCTGGAACGGGGGAACCTAGAAACGGTTGTACATTCACTGGTAATCTCTTGTCTCGATTTCTGCAATGTGCTCCACATGGGGCAACCCTCATGCCATGTTCTGCAATTGGTTCAAAACATGGCAGCCAGACTAGTTACAGGGAGTTCTAAATTTGACTCCATTACACCTATTTTAAAATCCCTACACTGGCTGCCTATTAGCTTTCGGGCACAGTGTTAGGTGTTGGTCATTACCTATAAAGCCCTACATGGCTTGGGTCCAGGATACCTGAGGGAACGCCCCCTCCCATACAATCCTTCCTGCACACTCAGATCCTTTGGGAGGAACCCACTGCAGCCAAAAGAAAACCAGGCTGGTGGCGACATCCCAGAGGACCTTTTTAGCTGCTATTCCAAAAATATGGAATGACCTGCCGGAGGAGATCCGCCATGTAACATCACTGGAGGCAATAAAGACGGATCTCTTCCGGCAGGCCTTCCCTAACTGACCTCCTCAGACTTCATTACCCCCGTTGGATTTTCCCAATTTTATTGTGAATTTTAATCTGATGTTTTTAAAAAAATGATATTTTAGATTATTGTTTTTTATGCTGTACTGTATTGTTACTGTTTGTTTGTCTATTCTTGCTTGTTGTCACCCGCCTCGGTCCAACACGGGGAGAGGCGGGGTACAAATAAATATATTAATATTATATAAAATAGCAATAATATAAAAATAAGGCTAAATCAAATAGAAGCAGGGACCCCCCCCCCCCTGAGAGAGAGGCCAGGGCCAGGGAGACCCACCTGCTGCCTCTCGGCCTCTTTGCTCTTCTCTCCCTGCCGCCGCGCGTACCACAGGCCGATCTCGCGGCCCTTCAGGTGCGGAGGCGGACGGCCCCGGCCTCCTCCTCCTCCTCCTCCTCCTCCTCCTCCTCCTCCTCTCCCTCCGCGGCCAGAAGAAGAAGAGGACGACGAAGCGGAGGAGGAGGACGAGGCAGCCTGGGAGGCCCGAGGCCCCCCTCCGCGGCTCCAGTCCCGGCGGCGTTCGTAACTCATCGCGGCGTCAACGTCGAAGGGAAAACTGAGGGAAAGCCTCCTCCGGTGCCGGCGGCGGTGATGATGTTAGGGAACGAACCGGAAGCGGAAGCTCAAATCCTGCCCCAAAGTGCGCGTCACTTCCGGCCCGGAAATAATAGGTATCACCGCGCATGCGCACATGAGGACTATGAAGGGTTTTTTTGCCCTTCCCTTTCCCCATCCCCCCCTTCCCCTCAGGTCCAATTGGGAGGGGAAGGGGGGGGGTCTGGATAGAACAGGAGGAGGAGCGAAGAGAACAGAGGGTGAAGGGATGCGACTGCCGGCGCGGCTCTCGGTCTCTCTGAACTCTCGCTTCAGCCAACAGTCGCTGGTGGGCGGAGTTCTACAAGCCCCGCCCACTCCCTACACGTTTAAGGTTCTCTCCCTCTTCCGCGTTACGTCACAGCCTGCCGTGGCGGAGTGGTTAGAGCGTTGGACTGAGGCTCCGGAGTTGGGTGTTCGATTCCCACGGGGCCTCTGGAAGATTTCTACCCTAGAAATAATACTATTTAGAATAGGATAGATATGTACTAGTATAGATAATATAAATAATATATGATATAAATTAATATAAATAAGTTGTATATATAGTAAAATAATATGAATAGTATATAAACTGTATATATATGCTGAATAATAGAATGTAATTTAGTATGTCCTTTATAATTTAATAAATAATAATATATTACTTTCTTATGTATTACAAACAAAGAATACATATAGGATGATAATATAAATAGTGTATACTGTATATATGCTATAGTTATACTATAATAGTGTAAATAATAGAAATGAAATTCTGGATTGGGGGGGGTAAGTCTTTAGCAAAGCTCTGGTGCTGCAAGGAACTACAATTCCCAGAATTCCATAGCACTGAGCCGCAGAAAATAAAGTGGATTGTTGCAAGTGGTCCAAAACACACTGCAGGAAATAACTATGAGATTGTATGTACAGCACTGTGCAAATTTACAGCACTATATAAATAATAATAATAAATAACCCAGTTTGGAGGGGACTGCTTTAGCTGCCCTGGCTCAATGCCAGGGAATTCTGGGAACTGGAGTTTTCCGAGGCCTTTAGCCTTTGTGCTTTGTCGTATATATCTGGCGCCACAATAAACGATAATTCCCAGGACACTTAGTGGTCTCAGACTGGATGGTTTCTGCTGTGTGGATATAAACAATATATACAGATACAGACTATATCTATATTCAGTGTTGTTAAAAAGCAAGACACCAGCCCTCCCACCTTTGCCCAGAGTCTTCTAATTGTAACGAATGAAGACATAAGGCTGCATCCACACTGTAGAAATAACCCAGTTTGACACCGGTTTAACTGCCATGGCTCAAGGCTATGACATTCTGGGAGCTGGAGTTTGTTGTGGGGCCCAGAGCAGAGCTTTATTTTGGTTTTCTTTATGTTCACCATTAAGCCTGCCTTTGTGCTTTCTTCTTTGATGTTCCTTAGTAGCTGTTCCAGGTCTTTGAGGTTTTCTGCTAGTACTGTGGTGTCATCTGCATATCTTTGATTGTTGATACTCCTTCTTCCTATTTTCACTCCTTCTTGTATGTCCAAGCCTGCTTTTCTTATAATATGTGCATACAAGAAGAACAGATAGGGTGAAAGGATACAGCCTTCGTCTGACCCCTTTGCCAATTGGGAACCATTCTGGCTGCGTTCACACTGGAGAAATAAACCGGTTTAAGTGCCATGGCTCAATGCTGTGAAATTCTGGGAATTGTAGTTTGTTGTGGGGCCCAGAGCGGAGCTCTGCTCCGCTCTGGGCCCCACAACAAACTACAATTCCCAGAATTTCACAGCATTGAGCCATGGCACTTAAACCGGTTTATTGCCCCAGTGTGAACGCAGCCTCTGTTTCTCCGTGTTCCTGAGGACAGATTCCTCATCAAGGGTATCAGATGTGTTGGCACTCCCCATGTCTTTAAGGACGTTCCATAGCCTTTCATGATCTATGGAGTCAAAGGCTTTGCTACTGTCTATAAAGCACATGCCGGTTTTCTTTTGGACTTTCCTGGTGTGCTCCATGAGTAGTTCATGATCTGTGCCACAGTCGGCTCCTGGTCTAGTCTTGGCCACCGGTATAGCATTCCACCATCGTTTACTTTCAATTATTTAATCTATTTGGTTTTTATGTGTTGGCCATCTGGTGATGTCCATGTGTATAGCCTTCTTTCTGGTAGTTGACCTGACTCATGGTAACCTCCAAAACTCCCTTTCCTCCACTGCTCTGCTTAGGTCTTGTGAACTCAAAGCCATAACCTCCCTCGTTAGGTCCATCCGTCTGGCATGTGGTTTTTCTTTCTCCTACCTCCACCATTCCTAGCATATTTGTCTTTTCGAAGGAGTCGTGCTTTCTCGTGATTGTCTAAAGTACAACAGCCTCAGTTTGCCATCTTGGCTTCCAGGGAGATTTTGGGCTTGATCTGCTCTAGGACTCATTTGTTGGTCTTTTTGGCCATCCATGGGATCCTCCAGCATCACATCTCAAATGAATGGATTTTTCTCCTGTTTGCTTTCTTCACAGTCTAGCTCTCATATGCATACATGGTAACAGGGAATACGATGGCTTGCACAATCCTCACTGTAGTGCTCACTTGTATATCTTTACACTTTATGGTCTTATCTAGTTATTTCATAGCCTCTCCATTCCTAATCTTCTTCTGATCTATGTTTGAGCAAAGGTACAGGAACTCTTTAACTTTTTCAATTTCTACATTGTGTAGGATGAATTCCTGTATTTCCTCTATGGTCGTTATTTTTCTTTTCTCTATCTTCAGCATTAAACCTGTCTTTACATTTTCTTCTTTGATTTTCCTTAGTAATTGTTCCAAGTCTGTGATGTTCTCCAGTAGGAATATGGTGTCGTCTGCATTAGATCATTGATGTTCCTCCTAGCTTCACTCCTCCTCCTCCTAAGTTTAAACCTGATTTTTGAATGATAGTTTCTGCGTAATAATAGGATGATAGAAATGCATCCTTGCCTGACTTCTTTGACAGTTGGGAACCATTCTGTTTCTTACATCAGATGCCTTGTGCATTTTCACCTTTGGCAATTTAGCCTCTTTGTCTGGCTATCACGTATTATTATATCTTTGCAGCCTATTTCCATTCTATCTACATTTAAGCAATCCAAACCAATTTCCCCTTCATCCCACAGGGATGATTTTGCTGGATCGGATGCCCGCAGCTTGTTCCAGCTTTCCCTCAGGGTTTACTTTAAAAGCTTCTCAGAAAGGTGACGGAAAGCTTTTCTTCTCTCCCTCTGCTTGGGTACTTTCTTCTTTCTTCCTTTTTCTGACTAGCCAACTCAATAACACGTTATCTTTCTTTATATATAATACTTTCCTTTCATCCTGGTGTAAAATGATGAGGTAGTTACATGGTGTTCTGAAAGTACTGTATGAAAGATTAATGCTTTCCATTCAGTCGCTCAAAGCAAGATAGTCTCATCAAACAGAGAAGCAAATTCAGTGAATCCAATTAAAAGCATTTAAAATGTACCTCTATAGAACACTGGGGCTCTCTGGTTGTTGGAAGTTCCAGAAATTGCTAGATTCAAATGTGATCACAGAAACTGTGATAAAGAACAATTGCAGGAAAATGGCTCGTAAAAACAAGGATGTTCATCATTGAAATATCACCTCGTTTTCCCTATGATTCTTTGATGCCATAATTTTCAGAACTAAAGTGGGAGGAGATGTTTGATCTCCATACTATAGCCTGCACATCATTGCATCCTGCTGTATTTCCTAGGGATGTAGGGATGTTCTTTTTATTTCTGTGCAGAAGGAACAAAAATGTTTTTCCCAAGCTGGGTGAGATAACACTACTTGTGATTTGTTCTTCAACATCCCTCCCCCCTGGAAACAGCACAGGGGCTTTTGTTTTATTTTGTTTTTGTTTTTTTGCACAAACTACTGTGGCTGCTGTGTTTTTGAAGAAGTCGCACTGGGAGGGTTGTTTGCCTGTTTTTGATCAGTAATTCTGCCTTGTGGTTGCTCCAGGTGCATACTTTGCTCAGCAAAGGGGGAAAGAGGGTAATTTTCAGCAAAGGCTTCTTTCATCAGCTGGAGAGACCTTCGTCCAAAACACACTGCAGAAATAATCCAGTTTGAGACCTTTTTAACTGTGCTGGCTCAATTCTATGGACTTCTGGGAACTGTAGTTTTGTCTGTCAAAGAGCTCTGGTCCCACAATAAATTACAATCAATCTCAAACTGGGTTATTTCTGCAGTGTGTTTTGGACCCTTGACCAAAAAAAGTACCAGTCTTTCCATTCTCATTTCAAAAACAGCGGGGTGGGGGGTGGGGGGGGATCTCATTGGTGGTTTTTTGGAGACATCATTTTCCCTCAATGATAAAAGATTTTGCAAAATTCTTAACTTTTTAAATCTGGTCCCATTGGTGTTTAATGAGCTACTGATGTAAAATTTTCTGAAAAGCCAGGGAAATGGGGACTGGTCAGGAAAGTCAGGGAAATTGGTAAAAATTCAGGGATAGAAGGGCAAGTGTGGAATATATCAGTGCACTTAAGCACTCCGTAAATGGTTTACAATGTGTAAGCTAATTGCCCCCAACAAGCTGGATATTCATTTTAGTGACCTCGGAAGGATCCCAGGCTGAGTCGACCCTGAGCTCTTGGCTCGTATTGAACTCACAACCCTTATTGTGCATATTTCAAGTATTCGTGTATTTTAATATACATTTCAATATTTTTTATATTTTGATATTGAAAATATTTAATTTCAAAATTGTACGATCATATTATAGCTGTTTACACTAAAACAGAATGATCCTGTATGATCTTGTTTGTCATTAAGCCATTTGATGCGGGGGACCAGCAATTATTTCCCCAGCGTGCCAGACACTGCTAACATATTTGTGCCATTGGCTTCAAAGTTTCCTTTCTTGGAAACTCCCCAGGGAACTGCACTGGTTCATATACAGTACTACCATTTTGAGTTGTATGTGATAGCATTGTGTCATTATGGAGAAGCTGCTTGGCTTCTTGGGACCAGAAAATTTGTGATTTCAAGCAAACTGCACTCAGCTTTATTTGCTTTCAAGATGTTAATAATCTTACATACATCAGCAAATTGTGACTTACTGGACTCAGCTACCAGCCATTATTCCTTCTAGCCAGCTTTATTGTACTGCCACAATGCAACAGTGGCAATAAAATTCAGAGATCAGACCACATACGCACAGGACTATGTTAATAAAAGAGAAGCTGTTTTAAATAGTTAATCTATGCCTGTATTGCTAAACATTTTAGCTTCCTCGTTGTTTGCAGTTTAACAAAGGTACCTTCATTCTACCAAAGTAGACAGCAGTTTCTATGAAAGTAGATAATGGTCTTAAGGAAGAACAAAAATGTCCCATAATTTCTCTTTGTTTTAAACATGGAGAAAATGTGGCCCTTAAGGCCACTTTTCCTCAAACTTTC
Organism: Urosaurus nigricauda; assembly: GCA_034509955.1. Lineage (NCBI taxonomy): Eukaryota > Metazoa > Chordata > Lepidosauria > Squamata > Phrynosomatidae > Urosaurus > Urosaurus nigricauda. The sequence goes on from JAOEGL010000003.1 coordinate 249,523,340, forward strand.
GTATTTTTAGTCACTTTCTGTCTTGGAAAAAGGCCTTTCTTGAGCCTGAAACATTTATTTAATGTAATGCAATCTATATAACCTTGATACAAGCATCAGGATCTGAGTAGCCTCCATCGCCAGGAAAAGTTTGGAAATTTGGAATTATCTCAAGAGAGTCTTTTCTTTATAATCCTTTATGATGACGAGAGTTTTGCTTCTGGCAAGTTAATGCCTGAACATGAATAAATCATGAGTACATTGGTGTGAAAATCACCCTTATAAGGGATGATATCTTACCTATGCAATTAGCTTTTAAATTTTTTTTAAAAAAGGCAAAACTTAGATTCATAAATTTTATGTAATGTTAAACTGAATATGTGAAGAAAAGTACAGATGTACAACAGTGAAAGTAAGAAAAACAGTTGTTTACCATTCTTAGGACAAGGTTGTTGAAGAGAGACTGTGAGAGCGTTGTATACAGTAAACAAGTTTGGTGCAATGAAAAAGAAACAAAGAGCAACATCTACTGGTTGAAAGAATTCATGGCAACCTGTCATTATATATATATATATATATATTGCTAACCATGAATTTGTCTAATTCTTTTGAAAGCCACCCAAGATTTTTATCATGTAGTAGTGAGTTCCAAATTCTGACTTCTCACTGCATGAAGTGCTTCATTTTATCCATCCTGAATTTTGCAACACTCAGCTTCAATGGATGGTTCCAGGATTATAAGAAAGGAAGAAAAGCTTAGCTTTGCCCACTTTCTTCACTTTCTTCACATCATGCATGGCTTTATATAACTCTATCTTGAATTCAGTTCCCATGAGCATATCTGAACATGATAAGAATAAATATTATTATTATTATTATTATTATTATTATTAACCTTTATTTATATAGCACTGTATATTTACACAGTGCTGTACATACAATCTTATAATTAGACCGTTCCCTGCCCTCAGGCATTTATGTTTGTGGTTGCTGCAGAGATATTCCTCAATATAATTTAGTATTTATTAAAAATATTAGTATCCTGTTCACTCAGTCAGCAGTGCTCAGAGCAGCCTGTAATTTCAAAGTTATTACTTAAAAATTGCATGCAAACATTGCATAAATACTTCAGTGGTTCTATGATTTGGGAATTGTAGATTAATCTACATCTATTATGTATCTAGAAAAGAGAACAAAAATGTGTTTATTCTTTGGCTTATGAGCACAATCTAATATTACAGGATGTGCCATGGCAGGGAAGCAAAAAGCCACTCCACAGTAATCATGTATTCATTATTCTGCTAAATTCTGCAGCCCTGCAAGGTGTTTATGGAAATAATCCATTAACACAATAACAAAATCTATTAGAGATACTTGAGGAGGGATTTACAGTAAAGAATTAATGACTAATATAGAAGATTGATGTAACATTTCAAGGGTTCTTCAAGATGGGAAACATATTTGATTCCCCATCCTGGAATACTGGGTTGCAATCCATGATCTAGTTGCTGTACATTTGGGGCTGAACATGTTTACATAGAAATGCATTCTATTAAAGCGATCAAAATTTGCTGCTATTTATATGCAATTAGTTTGGATCGTTTTAACTACTGGAGTATGTAGTTACTGAATAAAGGTAACATAAGAAATAAATCAAAATGTTTTATAGATTTGTGGCTAGATTGCCATCCCAGGTCTATGTCACTGAACAGGAGACAAAAACAAATACATCAATAGTAGAATTGCCAGCTAGGCTGTGGCGTTTTGTTTTATCAAAACAGAGGCAGAATTCCAAATGTTTAAAGAAATTATAGGTTGTTCTGCTAAGCTCTGAAATCCAACTAAATAAAAATTGAATGGTGGAATCTTTGTAAGTAATAGAGAATGTTCTAAATATTAAGTTTCTCCAGTGTTTTCAATATGACTTTTAATGTATTATTCAGTGCCTAAAACTGCCATCCAGTAAGCTCAGGTGTAAAACATAACAGCTTTTCACATTTTCCTAAGATTTGTCTTCCCTCTAGGTGGGCTGGCCAGATCTCTTCACTTTGAAGTCACCTTCAAAAAGGTCACTTTGACAGCCAACCTTCTGCCCACAAATGTCAAGCCTGTGTTCTGAGATGCATTAAAGGTCATGTGGAAGGGGTGTTCAAAGGAAAAAAGGGTGAAATCATTTCTCATTAGATATTTAACAGTTTTAAAAAATTTAAATCCAGCTGGGTTTCTAAAAATGAGAAGTGATGCACCATTTCCAGAGCCGGCTAATTCATGATCCAGAAGAAGGGAGAAGTAATCTGTCTCTTTGATCACAATAGGAGTAGCTTTTAGTGGACAAATGAGTAATGTCTGGTCATTCACACTTTGACCATGTTTAGCTTGGGTTAGAAAAGGAAGCACAAATAATTCAGGCACACAGCAAAGAGAAGTTTACAGAACTGTCATAGAAGGAAATTTATTCTTTTTCTATCATACACCAGCATTATGGTACTTTACAATTATGTTGGTTCGAGAACTGCTTGTATGTTCTGTTGTAATGCATTATCTAAATTCTAACCCAAGATAAATACAACTAACCAGTGTTAAAATGTTGTCTGTAAAATTGTTTCCTACACAAAATATTGAACTCTCTAAAAAGTAAACAATTAAGCAGGATTCTGAAAGCAGAGATGGCAGAAGTATTTTGATGCCTTATGTCCCAAATGTCCCTTTTACTGCCTTGTTGCCACTTCATAGTTCATATTTTTGCCCCATAAGCTGAGGATAGGTGGCTCTTAATTATATGACATCATCTTAAATAGCAAAAAAACCCCATATAATTTCCATGTGGACTGGAGAATGCCTTGACTTTTTCCCTGCTGCGGCATTTGGAGATTTATCGAGAGATTCTCCTGAGGAGAGACATTCGTGAAAAGTTTAAGGAACATCATCTGGTCATATGGGGATTAGTACAATGCTGATAGCCATAGTCTTGTCAAACCTAATATGCAAACTTAATTTGAAGGGTGATATATGCAAGAAACATTTGTGAAATTTCAGTGGAAAAAGAAAACCAATGATTCCCCTCTCCAGGAGATTTAACACACTGGGCTACATTCAGAATCATCTGACTGGGCTTTCACCTTCTCCATTTTGCAGACACATGTCTATCCAAATATGCTAAAGAGTCCTTCAAAACTCTGGATGAATGTAGAGGTCCATGGAGCTGCAAAGAGGGAGTTGTTTTGCCAGTAGTATCTGTCCATGGACCTTATCAGACGGGAGAAATTTCTCTTTATTGTGAATGGAGCCAATTTGAATTCACGTAAATTCGCTAGTTTAGCGAATTCATGTAAATTCCTATTGCATTCAGAATACATTCAGAATGACTTCCCATTGCCCGAAAATGACCCCCCCCCCCCATTGCCTGAAATTGTGTGAGATGTTTTAATTCTCAATAAGGTAAAACCCATGATTGCGTTCAGAATGACTTCCCTTTTGCCCAAAATTGTGTGAGATACTTTAATTCACAATATTGTGAAACCCCATGATTGCGTTTGGATTGCCATTGGATTATACTTCCAATTTCTGATGTCTAATAAGATCCCATGTTTCTTTTATACCAATGGGTACAACCTGCTTCATTTGCAACAATTTTAGGAGCACTGTAAAACTAGGTTTTGTAAAAGCTGTTTTTACAATTCCAGAAGAGAACTTTCATCCACATCCAGTTTTATTTTGAGGTGTGTGTGGCTAAAGCTATCCCCCCAGCCCTCAGGAACATTATCACTCTTAACCTAAAGGAGTATTTTAGGAAAATTTGAAAGTCCTTGTTTGGGACAAACAAAGGAAAAACACAAAAAACTGTCAGTAAGCCTAGTAAAATTTCTCAAGGGAGCCTGGACACAGCTATCCTCTTCTACATCCAAGTTATTCCACTTGAAAATGCCATTCTTTATTTCTTTTATACATCTATCAATACAATTTGTGGGATTAACTATTTCCTGCTGCTACATCATTGCTTCTTACAATGGGCATGGCAATTTCTTCATTAAGTTCTCTACATTGTTGCTCCTTTGAAAAAGAAAAAAATAAGTATATACAGCCAAGTTCATCACAAGCTTCACAAGGGTGCAAAGTCAACTCCTGCAAGTTATCATACTCGTCTACACGTGTTACAAGAATTACAAAACCTCAGAAGATGTTCTGAAGCGTCCTGAAAAATTGGCTAGCTTTCAAAAGGTGGAGCTAAGAGGAGAATAGACTTTGCAGAAATACGATAGCTTCTTTTTCTATTGAATTCAAACCTCAAGCTTTTTCCATTCTGAATATGAATAAATGGGTATTTTGGCATATTCTTCAAAATGAGATGAAATTAAATTGCCCCCATTTACATTAGTTCTTTTCAGGAGATACAACTACTCCTGGTATTTAGAGGACCATGTTGTATCTGCCAACTAAATGCATGTTAAAATGGAGCCCCTTTCAGAAAAAGGAGGTACCAACTCTAATTCAGCAATAACATGGAGGCTGAAAGCTTCCAAATGTTAAGCACTCAAGGACTTATGTCTATTTGAGAAGTTCTAGCAATTCTAGTTTTTTTCTATGTTTGATTTAAAAAAATCAAAAAGCTCAAGCTCTTTGTATCACAAAAATGAAAATGTTTCTGAACTTTGGTAAAAATGTAATGAAATTGTAATACATGAAATTGTTACCTATCACTAGATGGGAGGTAAATTTTTCATTGTCTGTTTTCACTTATTTTATAAAACTTTTTCCTTAAGGACCTGTAACTGAAATTAGGTAGGAGTAATGGAAGTGTGATAGTTGGGAAGAAATGGGATGGATTCAAAGTGTGTGTGTGTGGGAACAAAAGGAAGTGAGGCGGATGGATCAGAAGTAATAGCCATGTGAAAAAGAAATGGGAAGATCACAGGCCTACTTGAAAAGAAGCGGGGTAATGTACCATCCCGCTCAGAACATGGACCATGGTGCCTGGGTGATTCTGGGAATTCTAGTCCCAAAAAAGTATTCTGCCCCAAGCTCTGAGGTCACTGAGAAATTACTATAAAGCAGACCCCCAGTTGGCAACCCAAAATAAAAAAATGCAGCACTGATGTTAATCTAGTTAGGCTGAAAAGTCTGGCGGTTTTAAGACAGGATCAAACAGGGCTCTGACACTTTGACAAGTCACTTTTCAGCTCAGTGAGGCAAAGTCTAAATGTTCTCTTGCATTTCTGAGTTCCAACTTGTGACAAAAAACAAAACAGAGATCATAGCAGTTTGGAATCAATAATCTGCAGAATGCTTTTCTTTAAAATGACCAAATTGAAAATCCTCTTTTGTGTTGAATCAGGACAGAATGAAAGATAACTTAATCACTGTGATTAATAGCCTGATGGGTTCAAAGCAGATGGAGTACCAGTGAATCATAGCCAGGCACCTGAGCCGCTTTTTGTTGCCATCATAAGAACATGACTGGAATAAGGTTGAATTAGCCCAGGAAACTAGATGTTTTCCATAAGGTGATCTTTTTGCAGTCACACCTCTGTGGGTTTCTTATAGAAATAGGTTGCTTGAGGTAGTCTCAAACTTTCAATAAATTACTAGATTTATAAATAAATTACTACTCGGTCTGGTGTACTACTTGATCTGGGTCCTTTCACACTACACATAGCTGCTTCATACAGAATGCTGGGATTTGTTATTTGGTGCATTACTGGAGCTGCCCAGATAAGATTTTAAATACCCCTTTTTAAACTGAAAATCCCAGGGTTCCAGAACCATGGCAGTTAAAGTGGAATCATAGTGATTTAACTGGGTATTGTGTACTGGCAAATTTCACAATACACTATGGTAACTATTCCCACATAAATCAATACCTACTATTGTGAAAGCATTAGAGATGAGTTACCAGTAGGTGTTACATTTACTGTTAAGACTGGCTAAGAGTTACCCTTAAGGCTAGGCAAATGCAAGACAGGGGAAATTAAAGTTTACTTTCTGATACCAAGTCTGAAACAAGGTTGGCCCCAACAAAATGTTTTGGCACATCTTTGCTTTCCACCTTTAATGAGATCAGATATGTAGCCTTCAGAGTGATTCAGTGATGTGTGAATTCAAATATCTCTTGTAGCTTTGACGATCCCCCATTTGAACAAACTACAATGGTATCTCCATATGGTAACTCAGTATGCACATATGGATGTATATACAGTGATGTCCCTTTTGCTGAAGTCAGTGGCTAGCCTGTTCATACCTACAGGAGTTGTGTGAATGCTTGGGTCCCGATCTATAAGGGCAATGGGCAGATTAGTTTTTTGTTCATACTACAATTGGCAATTAACTACCTGTTCCCAGTTCTCTGGTTCTGTGTTTATGTGATAATGAAACTTGATGAAAATAAATCGGTGACTGATGTCTAAAAACTGGCCTTATTTACAAGATGTGGACCATTGCATTTTGCTACCCAGGTTTAACATTGCATTTTGCATTAAAACTGGAAAATCAACATACCTCTTCTATTAACTTGTAACTCCTTGAACACTGTGTATAGTCTGCCACTCATCCATTGGACTGGATAAATACATTGGATATTCCAGAGCCACAAAATTATTAATTAGGCAGTTTGTGACACAGCTCTTGTAGTTCTGCTGCTATGGACAGTTATTGGTGCCCACCTTTCTTTCTGTTTCTGATTGGTGGCTTGATGTGCAAGCCAGCCAAGAATTTACAAATGATGATGTATATCCTAATGCATTGCTCACTGAAAGCAAAGCATTGAATTTACATTGCAAGTACTTTTTAAAATAAATGGTACTATCTCTTTCAATGCACAGCCCAGTTTACATCCATTGTTCATAAAAGATGGCATATGTGAGAATGCAGAGAATATCTGTTGGCATTTGAGCTCTGGGCAGTGATGCAGCTAGGGAATGGACCACAGATCTTAACAATAGGGCTCCACAGCCCAGCTCCCAGTGGTCATGACCATCCACAATGCAATAGGTGATGGAAACAGTGGAAAACATGCTTGGCTTTAGTACCTGGACCTATGTGGCCATGCTGAAACTGATGCTACTCACCACAGCAGGTTTTCTTTCTTTTAAAACTATTTAAACCCACTTTACAATTGGGGTTATCCAGCTGGGCAGCTATATATTTATAGATCAAGGACCCAATTCACTTATTCTTATTTCAACAATATAGTGTCCTTTTCAACATCAAAATGGTGCTTATTCCCAAGTATAGGCATACCTCAGTTAACAAAGCTTCTGACAAAGAAGCTCCTTTTTACAAAATCTTTTTATGCCCCCAGCACTTCGACTTTTTCTCCTTGACTTCTGTATAGCTGGAAGTTTTTTGGTTTTTTTTTTAAAGCTGCATCAGAGGATGGTGGAGAGCTGGAGAAATACAGACTTTCAATGTCAGGTGACAGCAGTGTGTCTGCAGTAAATAATGCAATAGAAACTTGAGCCAGGAAAGAGCAGGAATCTACTCTAGCCAATGCTCCTCTAGCTATGTGTGCCTGCATACAACAGGCAAGGTAAAGGACAGTTGTCTTCAGATTCCCTTGCCGAGTATGCATGAATAACAAAACAAAGAGGAAAGCAGGTAAGCCTCACCAGCTCGCATCCTCCAGCCCCATATTGGAAAGCCTACCAAAATGGAAATCAAAAGAAAAGTGGAGGCTGTGGAGAGAAAAAGTCATCCCTGGATGCATTTTTGAAGAAGCCTTCAAGTGATCTCCAGAAGTTTCAAAACTATTTTTTAACTTATACAAAGCTTACCTGACCTGGTGGTATTATTTCACAGGGGCATATTATTAGTTTTGGACAAAAATTGTGCTGAAACATGATGAACTGCTCTCTCTCTCTCTCTCTCTTATAGTGTAATAGCCCTATTCTGCTTCTGGTATCAACTTTTCTATTAATGAAGTAATGCCCAGGAACACATCAACTTCATTAACTGAGGTATACCTATACATGTGTTTAATATTAGGGTAGCTGAAGATGCCATCTGTATCATTTTTTCTGTTCACATGATGGCACTCATAATGGGGTCATGGTTAAGAGAAATATTAGCTGAATGTCTAACAACTAAAGCCATACAACATGGTTTGTAGAGGGCAGGTTGTAAGTCCGTTAAGCCCGGGTTTAAAATTACCTAGCTGCACCACTGAACATAAGGCAGAAAAGCAGAGAAATCCATCAAAAGATGCAGCCAGATTTCATGTATCATTAAAAACATTTTCATTTTAAAATGTCTAATTTTTACAGATGATGGTTAACAAAAAATATTTAGAGTATAATAAACACCCAGATGGGAAGTAGCTTAGCCACATCTTTTTTATGTGCCTCATAAGTAGGCAGCCCAAGACTAAAAATCAGAAGAAATGGTAGTATGTTTTGATTTAGAAAAGCATGATCTTCCCCCTGCTGTCAAATTTAGAACTACATTAAAAGCTTTGGCTGAAATCCTGCACACATTTAGGCTGCTTATAACCCACTGATATCAAAGGGAGGATGTGATGGGGATAATCCAAGGTAATGACACTTGCACATTCAAGATTCTATCAATTTACTGTAGCCAGAATGAATGGATGGGTAGGCAGGTGGTTTAATTTTCATCTTTTAACACACACCCTCCCCAATTCACTCCAATAGAAAGGAGGAAATCCACTAAGCCAGCTCTATAATTCAGATTGCTCACAGTCCATTTCAGGGGCATGTCAGGGGTAGAGGTGTAGTGGATTCAGGGAGTTGTAGGGTAAAGCAGGGATGGTAACATCTCCTGCCACTCCCCTCAGATTTCTTTTTTCGCTCTGAGTTTAGCAGCAATCCTTGAGATAATGGGAGAGAGGAATGACCTTTCTTAGCAACAATATATCATTGGGAACAGATCATGGAAATGGGGTGGAGGAATAAACTATAAATCCCAGGATCTTCCAGTTATTCAAGTCTGATTTCTCAAACTGTTTTTTGTTATGTTTTTTGTATTTTAATTGCTGACACCATCTTCTTCTCTTTTCCTGTACGCTTTGTTTAACATTTGTATCTCTTCTTGATAACCTTCTTTCTCCAGATGTTGTTTTTTACTATTCTGCCTGTGAGCTTCCACAGTATCAGGAATGGATATGTTAATATCGCTGTTGGGATTGTTTGACGGTATGAAGAGTGAATAGGAAGCTGTTTCCCCTAAATCACACGAGACAAATCTATTTTCTTTCCGAGAATAACGCAATGATGGAGACCGGACTTGGGTAGATGACTGGCTGATATTACTGATGATCGATACAGTGTCCATGGCTTCTTCATTATCACAGATTTCAAGCACCTCTAAGTGAATCTTCACATTGGTATCAGCAAAGGTGGTTGGAGAATCCTCGGGGTTTGGCTCATGGCCCACACTCTTGGAACGATATACTTCAATTTTCTTTGACGTGGGTGTAATTTTCTGTCCTTCTGTGCTTACCTCATATGTTGACAAAGAAAGGGTTTTTCCTGTGGGCGCATGGAGAGATACAGTCCCTTGAAATGCGCACAAAGGAAGAGCTAAAGCACCGCCAGAGCGCTGGAAAGAAAGAAAATACTATTATTTAATCTTGCTTCCACAAGTCAAGAATCCATTGTCAAAAACAAAATGATTTCTCACTTATTGTTTTCATTGCTGTGCACTGAGTGTGCCCTCTCTTTAATTTAATCAACAGCATAAAATACATCACTTTTGGATACAAAAACAACCACAGTTGTTTGTGTTGAATTATAACAGCACAGTGCAAGACCTTCTGCAAGAGATTGTAATATAATTTAAACTTCCTTTTCCTAACCCACCCAGTCCACCTATGTAAAATGGTAGCTCTTATCTCTTACAGGACCCTCCATCTTCAAACCAATACCAAGGTGAACGGACCATATATGTTCCAGTTAATGAATGTAACAAATCAATGAGGGAAGAAGAAATGTTGTGGGGGTAGCAGGGAGACTAGAAAAGAGAAAGGGAAGATTCTGCCCCCCCCCCCCGCTGCCCCAGGTACGCAAAGGTCCAATGCACTAATTTATTGGTGTCTATAAATGAAAATTTATATCATGAGCAAAATACATTGTGGACATTTTCTTTCTCTTTTTTCCCTTTCTTTCTTTTCCCCATATTTCTTCAGCTTTCCAGAATCTGCTACCCAAAGGCAATAAGGCTATGTTTTAAAATGGGCTAGAAACCTCTGGCCTTCAGTTGTCTGGTCTCACAAGTCCCATCTTTCGCATCCTGCTATGGCCAATGGTTAGGGACTGTGGGAGTGGTAGCCCAAAGCAGTTGGAGAGCATCAGATGGCATGGCCCTGGTCAAAGAGGTAAAAGAATGTCCCTGAACCCTTTTAAAAAAAATGATGATGATGATGATGATGATGATGATGATGATGATGAAAGGGTGCTGAATAGTTCTGGGCTGCATCTGCACTGCATAAATAATACAGTTTAACACTGCTTTAACCATCCTGGCTCAATGGTATGGAATTCTGAGATTTGTAGTTTTTTGAGATATTTAGCTTCTCTCAGAGAGCTTTGGTGCCACAACAAATCCCAGGCAGTTAAAGCAGTGGGTCAAAACTGCATTATTTTTGCAGTACAGATGCAACCCAAGTCTATGATCCTATACACCAGTGATTCCCAAACTCTGACCTTCTAAGTTTTTGAACTTAAACTTCCAGAATCCCAGACCAGAATCAAGATGACCAAGGCCTCTGGGTCCTGCAGTCCAAATCATCTGGAGGACCTGAGTTTGGGAATCACTACTATACATGCTTGTTTTAAGGTAAATCCCAGGAAGCCAGAGAGAACTATCTCTGAGCAAACAGGAAAGGTTTGGACAGTTAGACCTATTTGATATCCAAGTCTAGCTTGAAAAAAGTCAAGAGCCAGCCTGTAAATGACAACATATGGTTGCCTTAGTAAGAGATTCATGGGGCTGGTTCAATATACTTTGCTGGCTGAGGAATAGAAAAATTTTAAACAGAAAAGGAAATGGCTAAAGTTCTCAGGGTATACCTCTCTCAAGCTCTCAATGCTAGCTCCTGATGTTCACTACCTAACTTTTTATTATTGTGTGCCTTCACATTGTTTCTAACTCATGGGGACCCTAAGACGAACCTATCATGGGGTTTTCTTGGCAAGATTTTTCAGAGGTTTGCCATTGCCTTCCTCTGAGGCTGAGAAAATGTGACTTGGTCAGTGTCATTTAGTGGGTTTCCAATCCTGATTGCCAAAATCATAGTCCCACACTTAAACCATGATACATCAGGGGTTTTTTTTATCATCTAACAGTAAGGCTGGCCTTAGTTCTTCAGCAGGAAAATAAATGTCAAGGACAAGGACCTTCCAAAATGCATTTTAATCATGCTAGCACATGGTTTCTTAACCTGTGAAACATGGACTCCTAGGAGGGCCATGCATGGGTTTCAGGGAGTCCATGAACTAGCTGCTAGGTCCTTAGCATTCATCAGATTCTCAAGGAAGAAGGGAAGTGGGCAATAAAAGATTAAACATCACTTTCTAGCCTATATTCTGAGCTTGGGACCTTTATTCTTTTTGTTCTTTTAAAAGATGTGGAAATTAAGTTTGAGCCAAAAATTAGATTGTCTGGAAAGGCAGAAAACAATATTCCAGCTTCACAATGGAGACTGGCAAAACAGAGAAGACATTTTTGAAATGCATGTCCAGATAAACTGTAAGAAATGTACATAACAGTGCAGTGCGCTTGGTAGCCAGCCACCTGGTGCTGTCTTAACTTGCTGTAAACATCTGGGAGTTCTTCTGCCCTCAGTCTCTGTGTGTCTACATCTGAATGTGTGTAGCCTGGAGTTTCTATCTAAAATCCATTTAGTGCCTCTGTAGTGCACAGAAAAGTGAGATGAATGAAGATGGATTGTTCTAACACACACCGAGTCCAAAGTGAGATAGCTTCGGGCTGGTATAATTAGATTGCTGGAAAACAGGTCTGTATCCTGTAGGTCAAATGAGAATTCTTGGGATTCGTCAATATGAGCGTATTCTCACTGAACAGAATAGATATCTGTAATCACTTTGGAAGTGGCTTCTTCATGTTCATTGCTACTGGTTCTGACTGAGAAGGCTAGATAGCTAATTAAGCCTGCATTGTGTCCACTCTCTGATGTTATTCCATTTCCTTTCCTCCCACCTCTCTGCTGTCTACTATCCTGGCAAAATCTAGGTGTAGAGAAAATAGGTAGGGAGAAGCTATTGGGTATGCTTTGATTGGGAGTTCCTGCATGGCAGGGGGTTGGACTGGATGGCCCTTGTGGTCTCTTCCAACTCTATGATTCAATGATTCTAAGCTGTTCCTCTTCTACCAGAATACTAAAACCCATAATAATCTGCTTGAACTGAATAATGGTTTAAGTATAACTATAAGAAAGCACCTCTTCAGCCTGTGCCTAGTTAAACAGTAGAATTCTGTTTAAGCTGTAGTGCTGCTTTCATCTTGGATGGCTTTAAAAGAGGGTTGGAGAAATTCATTGAGGTGAGAGGGCCATCAGTGGCTACTGGGTAGGATGGTTATACTGTCTATCACTTCTGTCTGGACTCTGTCACACAGAAGGCAAGCATCATTAATACATGATTAAAACATGGTAATAGTGCAATCGGGGGGGAGATAATCACATCCCTGCGTGCTTTTCCCATTTATGTCCTATGCATAAACTGTAATGGACACGTCATTGGGTAATAACAGAAACTCCCATTATTACCCAATGATATATCCATTACAGTTTACAAATGGGACATATATGGGAGAAGCACGTGGGGTATGTCATCATATCCCCCCCCCCAATTGTGCTATTACTACATTATAATCACATTAGAATGACACTTGCCTCCTTCGTGTGATAGAGTCCTTTGTCTGGGTATCGTTTGCTGGGAATCGTGAAATGGAAAGTCAGCTTTACACAAGCCCTGCTTACAGTTCTCATAGGCAACTGGTAAACCACTGGATAAGCAGGATATTTAAGATAGACCTATGGTCTGGTGCAACAAGATTCTTCTGCTTTTATGTATGTTTATAGAGTCACATATTCTCAGCCTCAGGAGAAGGCAATGGCAAACCTCCTCTGAACAAATCTTGCCAAGAAAACCCCATGATAGGTTCACCATAGTGTCGCCATAAGTCAGAAATGACTTGGAAGACCCACAACAGCAAAACCGAGTCCCCATGCCTCTGATGACGTATTGCCCAGGGGAATGGCTGATCTACACTCAGTTGGAGCTGAGGTTGGAAGCATGCAGCCCTTGTTGGACCACATTTCCCATCACTATTGGCTACATTGGCTAAGACAGGTGGGAACTGCACTCCAATGACATGGGAATCACATATGCTTCCAGAAGTTTTTGGACTAGAAGTCCCAGAAATCTTAGCCAACAAAACCAGTGGGCAACGAACACTGGAAGGTGACCAGTTGGCACTGTTCTCTGAAGCCCCTTTCTGAATTTGATACCTGCTGGTACTATTTGAACAGGGTTTCATTTTACTACAAATGTAAAAGAAATATCATGGTGCTTATAAAAAGGATATGACTGAATTTTAAAGGAAAACACCTGAAGCCAGAGGAGAAAATACCTTTCTTCTTATTATTTTTAAGGAAAAAAATCCAATGATTTTTGTTCACATCTTAATTTGAAATACTCTGAAAAACAATTATTTTCTCATTATCATGTTCCTGTCTTTGTACATTATGCCACAAAATGTATTTGTTAAGACTAGTTTGAGAAGCTTCAGGAACTCATACTCCATTTAAGTTCATATTTATCCTGCCACACATTATACACTACATTTATGTCTTTAAAAGCATAATTGTAATTATTCATTTAAAAAATAGGAGAAGGAGGAAAGTAAGTAATGCATAATCTGTTTATTTAGCTCTTGATAAGAGCAAAAGAATTCAGATGCACCAGATAAAAGATTTTTTTTCCATTAAAGGAGGATGAAGCAATTTTCAAAATGGGAAGAATCTTTTCTAAGCATAGTTATGGCATGAAAAGTATGTTTTTAGTCACTAATTCCCCTGGTCTTTCCATTATTTGGGTAGTCTAGCACCATCCTGGTTTAAGATTATTATCATTGATCTCATCTGCCAGTTTTAGAGTGAGAAGTCTAATTTGCAGTGCAGAAATCGTTTACAGTTATTTTATCTGTCATGAGTCATACCAGTCTACAATCTGAGAGTTAGCAAGAGTTCTGAAACTATTATCACAATTCTACTTAGAAAGTGATTACAGTGAAACTGGATGTCAAATTCTACTCTGCTGGTGAGGCATCAGCCCCATTTTTGAGCTTATTTACTCTAGAGTAAATCTAATATATTTCAAAAGGACTGACCTCAGAAAAGTGTTATAACAACTGGAATTTAATGCTATTAGGACAGGAAATACAGTTGTACAAGTACAGATAGTGGGGTGGTGAATAAAAGAGGGAGAGAAACACTAGTAGCTGCTAGCTTCTATGTCAGTAGGAGTAATGAATCCACTCCAGATTTTAGTCTGAACTTTAAAGATACTTTCCAAGATGCTAAACCCTGTCCCCAAAATAGGTTCAGTATTTTGTATGGCTACTTTAAACCCTAGACTAAAATCAAGATATAACTGACTGTCCCACTGACACTAGAATCATGATCAACCATTGTGTGGAAGAAGAGACATCCCCATCCATTCACCTCACACACACATTACCAGAACTTGGAAATTATGGGGACTCTAATTTAGATCACATCTGGGTTTTGCTTACAGACAGGGTTGTATTGGCTGAAACAGATCTTGGAATGTTACTTTTTTGGACCACAAACCCCAGAATTCCTCAGGCAGTGATCTGGTAGCTGGAGGATTTGTAAGGTGAGGCATATTCCAATAAATAAATACTAATATTTCCAAGCATGGAATTTTTACTTTGCTTCCCTAATTCAATTTATTTGTTTGAACTAGCTACCTCCAGACTTCCTTTCAGTTGCATGTCCCAGCTGAATAAAGTAGCTGTATCAGTGGGATATGCATTTCTATTGAGAACCCATTGCATTTTGACACAGAATGCAAATGCAGCCCTCAAGCCTCTCTGGTTTGGCTATGGGGGGAGATTTTTCTAACATTGCTGCACATTCCATTGGTTGCATTTGGCTGCCAGATGTTTTTGGGCAGTAACTCCCATATTAAATCAATATTCACTACAGTATATGGACTAGTGGACATGGGAACTGTAGGTAAGAAACTGCCTTTGTGCAAGTTTGGGCAGTGAAAGTAAGGGTAATTGAAGGAGTCATTTTAACGTACAGCAGCATGGATGATGGCAATCTTGCAGATATCTACTATAAACTGACTATTCAAGCATCTCAAAGTATAATAGATGGCTTGGAGCAAGCATTTGAATTTCTCACAATACTCTGAAGAGACCTGCTTACTAAGTTTATTCCAGGGCAAGGTAGGATTCTTAATTCATGGCTCCAGCCTTCCTAATGCTCCTTGGAGCACTGTCACTGCTGCTACCACCCATCATTTCCATTTCCAGATAGGTCTATTAGGACTTATGGGTGATGGTTCACCAACACAAGAGGAAGGGCATCATTTTCAGTCACTGAAAATGCCAATGGGGAGCATGTGGTCAAGGCAGAAGAGAAAATAGGGGATTTGTGAACTGTTTTCCTGACTTGATCCACAGCCAGAAGATATATGTCACATAACAGCTTTCCCTAGAGCGGGTCTACATGAATGTAGATGGTGATGATTTTTTTGTGGCAGGGGAGGAATCTTTGTGGTCCATTTTGCAGGGACAGAACACAGAAATAGAAATGGCTACTTGGAATTATGATTTCAGGAAAATCTTGAAGAAGGTAAGCAAGGCACCCTGATAAATAAAGCGGGAGCTGGTATCTCAAATAAATGACCTATAATGTTCTGAATAGAATTTGTGCAATTTCTGCACATGTAGGTTCTTTCCATGCAATCAGGAAACCTGCAAATGATAGGATCTCTGTCCACACAGTTGGATTTGTGTAGGCTGAATCGAGACCTTTGGCTGAATTTGTGGAACTGAAGGGACCTGCTCCCATTTTTCAATGTGTTCACTGAATGTGTGCATGTCACATCAATAGGACTGCGGTGTTAGGGAAGAAATGGGATACCAATCTGCAGGGAACACAAAGGGATGTATATCCATACATAATTAATTAATTAATTAATTAAAGGATTAAAAAGAGCACACAAAGAAACCTAAACAAACTTATTTTATTTCCACCAGAAATAAGACAAAACTAGAGACATGGATTTGGACCTCCCAATAATTTCAAAGGAATGAAAACTATATTTTTAGAATGCATAGAAAATGTTTCCTGTTCTCTATCTCCTTTGCAATAAATAGTATTCCAAATTATTTTTTAAATTAAAAAATAAACCCAGGCAGAATGGGAGACAGAATGAGAGACACAGAGAGAGAGCAGTCATAATTGCTGTCTTCTCTAAAGAGCGAATAATAAATTCCGGGCTGCCTGTGGAATGACAGAAATATACGAGGCCACACCAAATGGTATGGAAAGCAATGAAAAAGGCAGAACAATGACAATCTGTCCACATTTATATCTGGAAGCACATTCACATAAAAAGGAAAGCTGGAGATATTCCAAAAGACAAGCTGTAACAGCTAAATTTACCTCCTGTGACATTTGTATGAGTTTGACTGCTGTATAAATGATTATTTATTTTTTGCTTCCAGAGTTTCTAGTCTGTTCTTAATGTGCTACATTGTACTTAAAATGCTTCTAATCTTAGACAGACTACTGTGTCCAGTTTTTTTGTTTTTTTTTAAGTACGTACTGAGAAAATGGGCAACGATCCTGGAAGATAAACTGCCAAGTCTTTCAGGAATGGACTGCAAACAGTTTTGGGGATGATTAAACATTTTATTATGGGAAATGTACTTATGTGAGGCAGTTTTTCATTCTATGGAGTTTTTAAAGCTACAGAAGTGGCCTTGGGATATTGTCCTCTCAGGAAATGAAGGAGGCCCACACTGGCGAATGTTGTGTTCATTGAACAAATGAATATAGCATTCAGAAATAGTGTGAGAAATGAGCTATTTCAGCCTCCAGATCTATACATCAGCTGAAAGAGTGTCATTCTTTGATGTCTTTGTTGACAGTCTGGTGAAGTGTGTTGTGGCTTATTTATCTCAACCTGGCTTTGCAGCAGCAAATCTCATTGGAAAACATACAACATTTAGTCCATCTTGTTCCCTTCCATATGTTGTGTACCTAAATAGGTTCTGTGTGCATAATAGATCCTCTTGAAGCAAGTCGCTGGAAGCGGTCAACAGATGAAGTTGTAAGAGAAAGATTGGCACAGTTTTTTAAAGCAATGAGTGGAATTCTCCATGGTCCTGACAGGCCATGGGACCCTATCTGTAACTATATGTAATATAGTTACATCCAGTTCTGTTCAGCAAAAGCATTCAACTGAGAAGGAATGGTCAACTTTTCCAATTCTGGAAACATCTCTCTTACATCAAAGATTAGAAAATAAGGAGCATCTCAGTGAGATATATAATTAATCACACTGAATAGTCTTTTTTGCTTTTTACATCTATCTGCATCTCTTACTTTTGACTGGGAATTCACTTTTAAAGAGGGAAAATAATGCTCACTGGGTGAAAATAATTAATTGTATTTCTCAATGCCATTGCATTTTACACCCCCCAGCTGTCCCAATTTGGCAGGGAAAGTCCCAATTATTCCTCTATCATCCAAGTTTTTCAGATGTTTTCAAATTGTCCCAGTTTTTCTCTCCTCCTCCCACTCTTCCCTTTTGTCCCAGGCTAATGTCAATGGATGATGTCTGAGTTCAGAATGCAAAAGTAGTTTGTGCCCAATTCATAGGGGAGAAGGGAAAAGTGCGGGCTGAATCTTCACCTTCCTGGTAGGCTAAAGCAACAGAAAACCGCTGCAGCCTCTTCTAGCTTGTGTGCTCTTTCTTATTAATAACTTTGGTCCTTTAGGCTACATTCTGATGGAGTGTGGCCAAACATGTCCTGGTTTTCATCTGTGGATGGAAGAATACTGGAGGATGTGCTTTAGATATTGCTTCAACAAGCAGGGATAAACTCAGGCAAGATAATAAGTAGCTACAAGTACCGATGGATGCATACTATATCTGGTATCAAAGGTAGCCTTCATCTCAGTGTCAGATGCAGGCAGCATGTGCAGACAGCTGTTATTGCACTCATGCTGTGCTTGTGGGCATCCCACAGGCATCTGGTTGGCCACTACTCAAACAAAATCTGGACTACATTGGTCTTTGGTCAGACTCAACACAAACCTTATTGTTGTTATTATTAACTGCCCTTGAGTTGGTTCCGACTCATGGAGACCTTGTGTATGAGACATCCCCAAGAATCCCTATCTTCCACTGACTTGGCCAGATCCTGCAAGACCTGGCCCATAAGCCCCCTGATCAAGTCTATCTATCTGGTTTGTGGTCTTCCTCTCTTTCTTCTCAGTTGGACTGGATGGCCCTTGGGATCTCTTCCAACTCTAGGATTCTATGTAATAGTTCGACCCTCTATGTTTCCTAGCATTATCATTTTTCAAGTGATCCATGCCTTCTCATTTTGTGGCTAAAGTACAATAGTCTCAACATGATCATCTTAGCTTCCAAGGAGAGCTCTGGTCTGATCTGTCCAAGAACCGATTTGTCTTCTTGGCTCTCCATGGTATCCTAAATACTCTTCTCCAAAACAACATTTCAAATGAATTGATTTTCTTTCTGTTTGCTTCCTTCACTGTCCGGCTCTCACACCTGTACATTGTAATTGGGAATAACTCTAAATGACATTTGTGCTATACAGAATTGTTATTAGCTCCTCCCAATAGAATGTAAGTTCTCTATAAGCTCAGACAAGCAGCCACCTCAAAGGTAGACACGGTTAAGAGAAGGTGGGTCTGGAGGAGGAATTGAAGTGTGGAGAGCAAATATTTTATACATTTCATCCTTTAATTCAATACTCAACTCACACACACTATACAGTTTACATGCAAGAACCCCTTTAAGGTTGCTAGCACTGGCCCAAAACATTTTTCTGTATATTGAGGTCTGCTAGAGATGTCCTCTGTGTCCCCTCGGCACCAGTGTGTGCAACACATTGTGGCAGGACATGAGAGAGAGCCTTTTCTGCTTGGCCCCCTGGTTGTGAATACTCTCCCCTTAGAGACCTGACTGGCACTAACATGAGTGTCATTCCAGCACCAAGAAACATGACTGTAATAGGGCCCTGGAGGCATAATTGTTCTCATCCAAATCTGCATGTGCACATGGTTTTACCTTATGTTAACCTATTTTCACTAGCTTAAAACTATCTTGCTTTAACATACCAAATTTTTAGTATGTTTAATTTTTTATTGTTTTGAATTGGTTAAACTGATGTTACTGTCTTTATCTTTGGTTATAGATTGTGCTACAGATATTTATGAGAGCCATACTAGGACTCTTGGAGATCAGGGTTTGGTATAAGGCATTGGTGAGAAGTAAGATTTAACATTTTCTGTATGATAACTGGCATTCCTAACACCCAGTAAGGATAGCACAGTATATGTGTGTTTACCACATTGCTGAAATGATACTATCAGGAAGAGAACCATTATGGTGCAATGATTTGAGTGTTGGACTACGACTCTGGGAGAATTGAGTTTCACCTCTGCTCAGTCTTGGAAACCTACTATATGACATTGGGAAAGTCACACTTTCACAGCCTCAGAGGAAAGTGATGGCAAATCCCCTCTGAACAAATCTTTCTAGGGGAAAAGACACTCTGTGATAGATTTGCCTTGTTCTTGTTCTTGTTGTTGTTGTTGTTGTTGTTGTTTACCTTCAAGTCATTTGTGATTATGGTGACTCCAAGGTAAGCCTATCATGAGGTTTTTATGGCAAGTTGTTCAGAGAGGATTTGCCATTGCATCCTCTGAGACTGAGAGTGTGTGACTTGCCCAAGGTCACCTGGTGTGTTTGAGTTTTCATGACCAAGGTGGGATTTGAACCCTTGCCTCCAGGTCCTGGTCCAATGCTCAAACCACTTGTCATAAAGTCAGGGGAGGGGGGAGGAGGCTGAAGGCACACAAGAACAACAATCAGGCATAAGTAGAGCTGAGGTTTTGTCTTCTGTTTCCATAAATTCAACCATGTTTTACTAACATGGCTGCTCTGCTTACACAGGCTAATCTCTCCATCTCTTCATGCCAGTTCTTTTACAGATGTAGAGAAAAAAGTTCCCAGTTATTCCTTGAAGAGGCAATTTAGTTACTGTACTAACGGTTCAACCAGACCAACAATGGCCTCCTAATCTGCATCTCAGCTCAGTTCAGGCCAATCCCCTGCATGAAAAGATGGAGCACAGCATTCTACTCAGGGAGCACACTTGGTAATCTGTTTCCTCCTGCAGAGCTCACCTTTTGCCTGCCCCCAACCTGCAACATGGCCATTTAGTGGCTCATAGTGAGCAGGGGGAGGCAGAGAAATATCTTGGTATATCCTATAGCAAGTGCACAATGACAAAGGCATTCTCTGGGGCTTTGGAGGGAACCTCTGGAGGTCCTAGAGGATCATGCTGTCATTGTACATCTGACTACAGGGACATAGCTAGATGCCTCTCTGCTGATCACTCCTCTCTCCTCACCATAAAATGGCCAGATCAAGGGGACCCCCAGAGGTAACAGGTGAGTTTCAAAGAGATGCACAAGAGATGTGGTGAATTCCTCCCTCTGCAATAACCAGGAAAAGACATAGACCAACATTATTCCAGTTGTGTAACTAAAAGGAGGCCAGCTTTAAATTAAGTTAAATAATTTGAATACTGTATGGAAAAAGGTGGGATATAAATCAAATAAATGTTTTCATGTCATAAATAGGGCATCAAGCCAGAGTACTGTAGAGCTCGTGAGGTAGAAAGAAAGAAAGGAGATACAGTGCATTATCCACACAATGCAAGCACAAGCAAGCAAGCAAAGGCATCAGGTTAGAATGCCACAAATTGCTTGTTTTGTGTTGTCTTGTGTGGGAATAGGTAGCTTGTGATCTGGTCCACTGTAGAAATAAAATAAATAAAAGGAGACAAAATCACTGCTATATACAGTTTTAATGGTCTGTACAGTTGTTTCTACTCTGCAGAAATAATGCAGTTTGACACTACTTTTAATGTTGTAACTCCATCCTATGGAATCCTGGGATTTGTAGTTTTACACTGTCTTTAGCCTTCTCTGTCATAGAGTAATGGTGCCTTACAAAACTACAACTCTGAGGATTCTGTAGGATGGAGCCATAGTAGTTAAAATGCTCTCAAAGTGCATTATTTCTAGTATAGGTGTACCCTTGGTGCTGCAAAGCGGTTGGCCCATCATGGCATTACCTTTCCACAGTGGTGGGATTGAAGCCAAAATGACTAGAACTAAAATTGTCATCCTTTGGACATATCATGAGAAGACATGATGCATTAGAAATAACAATATGCTTGTTAAGACAGAAGACAGGAGGAAAAGAGGAAGATTACATTTCAGATGGATAGAGGCAATCAAGGAAGACATGGGGCTGAGTCTGCAAAACCTGTGCAGGGCTATTGATGCAAGAGTGACTTGAAGGTCTTTCATTCATAGAGTTGTCTATGTTAACAAAGAAACAAAAATGATTTGTTGGGTTTAATGCTTAATATTTCAGAAACAGTTTCCACTTCAAAAAAAAAACTGTTCACATGAAGTAGTTTAGTAACCTTGAAATACTGAGCTCATGCTATTAAGGGCTACTACATTTAATATGCTGTGATGACCTTCAAAGCTTCAACACCTCCTCACAATGTATTTCCTGCCTCAATAGCATATTATCTTGGCTGTTTTAATGTCAGATTTTTTTTTCTGTTACTGTTTGTTAGTGGTATTTATTGTTGGTGTTTTTTAGTTTAGTTTTGGTTTTTTTTTAGTTCTGCTCTAAGAATAAGTCTGCATTCTGTATTGCGAATACAGTCTTCAAAGTCATAACACAAAGGAAATTAAAATGGATGACAATGATAAGTGTTTTGTTTTGAGTTGTACTACAAAAGGGGGGGTGTGCATTTCACAATTGCCTGGTTTATGCATCTGTTTGTCATATAAGAAATAAATGTTTGTGATTAGGAATCAGATTTCTTTTCTTTCTTTCTTTTTTGCAATTTGACACAAGAATGAAATAGATCTAGAGCAGGGAATAAGTCCCATTAGGGCATAAGAAGAGACATACTTGGTCAGAACGAAGGCCTATCAAGGACAGGAATTTGTTCATACAGTGGCCAACCAGTTGCCCATAGGTGGTACACCAGCAGGACAAACGTACACCAACAGAACAAGACGGTACCCCCCCCCCCCCACAAAAAAAACCATCAATATAAAGGGACATACTCCCTTTTGTACTGGAGGAAACATGTATCTCTAAGGACTAGCATCAATAGTCCCACCCTCCATGAAGTTGTCCAATCCCCCTTTAAAGCCTTTTGAGCTGGTAATAAATTACATTTTGTGGCAATAAATGCTGAGGTTTAAACCCCAATTCTCTCCTGAGTCTTCTGACATTCAGATTGTGTGAATGATCCCAGATGTAACATTATAAGAAGGATATTTCTTTCTTTCTTTCTTTCTTTCTTTCTTTCTTTCCATTACTCTTTTTTTTTCTAGGCTTAAAAGCTCCAAATGTAGCAATCTTTACTTCCAGAGGAATTACTTCAGTGTTACTGAACTGATGTCAGTCAGATTTACTTCTCAGCACACTTGTGTAGAATGGAACCCTGATAATAAAATTAGGGCCATTTGTAACAGCATGAGGCAACCCAGAGTATCCTGGAGTTGCTCCAATACTCTTCTGTTGCAAAGGTTCTCTGTTACGATGCTGGGTGGCTGATTCTGATGCTGGGTGGTTGCACACACCTCCTGTTCAGAGGGGGTTTCACCTTTGTCTTCCTCTAAGGCTGAGAGTGACTTGCTCAAGGGTTTCCATGGCTGAGCAGAGATTTGAATCCTGGTCTCTAGAGACAAAGTCCAATGCTCAAATCGTCATGTCTGCTGCCACTGCCGGTCACTTTACTCTGAGGTCAGAACAAGTCACTAAGCTTGTTCTGACCTCAGAGGGAGTGACTGGCAGCAGTGACAGATGAACTATGCATCAGAATGGAGGAGCTCCAGTTCTTCTGGGAAAATCCATAACAAATAGTAAGGTATTTTAATGTATGTTAAGGGTTTATATCCCAGTTCTGATGCTGACCAGGCCAGCTGTTGTCCAGTCTGTTCATACCAGAACCAAGGATTGGCCTGTGCATCATCTGGCCTCCTCACTAAAAGAATAGGGGGAGCCTATTTTATTTGGTCCATGCAGACAGAGTCTAGAAGGACAGCAGGCATTTTAAAAGAGCATGAATACTACTGCATGACAATCTCCTAGCTAACACCATTCTTTCTTAATGATTCTGATGTCTTCCAATCAGTGAAACAACAGAAGCTCCTATCTTCATATCATATGACAGTAGATTCTTAGATATGAATGGAACTTACCCTCTACTGTTCCTAATACTTTGGTTATGCAGCTTCCTCCCAAATGGAACTAGAAAGATATTTTAGGCCAGCCAACCCATTGCCCTCCACCAACAGCTAGCATGGCCAGTGATCAATAATGTAGTCAAGTGTAGTCAAAACATCTGTAAGGCACTATGCTGAAAAAGTCTGCTTCTGGTCTTCCACTTATTCCAAAGTCAAGAATAAAGAATGAACATTTCTCTGCAAATCTCTCTCACACATTGTATCACTGTGATATATTAAATATATCTTAGGATTCTGTCATGCAACTGTCTGGTTTCCCCTTGATGCTTTTCCATTGTGGTTTATTTGCACTGTGAGTGGCTCACCTTTGTTCTGTTTCTGTCAGGCGGAAACTAGATAGGGACATGACAAAGTCTTAAGATATACTTTACATAGACACATGCTGGAATAAGTATAGGGCTAAAAGAGATGTTCTGCATTATTGTAAAATAGTTGTGATACTATGCACTGTCTCTAATAGAAAGGAAGCTGTTAATGAATATATCCCTTATATTCCACTTTAACTGCCATGGAAACAATTTATGGAATCCCAGGATTTGCAGTTGGTTTGCTTTTAGAATTCTCTGCCAGAGATAATTCTATAGTTTGCCTCACCAAACTATAAATTCTAGGATTCCATAGGATGCAGCCACAGTAGTTAAAGTGGAATACAGTGCTATAATGGTGTGATGTGAAAGGGCCTGAGAACCTATTGAGGCAAAAAAGAACTGCTTCACTTTGGAACCCAGACTTGAAATAACATAAAAGATCCAGTGACAGAAAGGAAAACTGGAAATGGGAGAGCGCAATGGGGAAGTGAATGATGTATGCTTTAAAAGTTTTTGTGTACTTGTCTGTCTGTAATCCTGAATAAGATTACTCTTCGCCACTCTGTTTTGTTGTAGGTCTTACTTGTTGCAGATAATGAATAAAGAAGAAGGTAATATTGCTTAATGATAACAATAGAATTAAAAATTGGATTCAGAGATAAAGATCACAAGAACTGGGTGATCACATTGAAGACAGCATGCCAATAGTGGGATAGCCCTAGTGCCCAACATGCTGGCCTAGGATCAATTCAGCAGAAAACCAGTTTGGCCCTGAATTGATTCCCCTACTCTTCTAACTCCACTGTAGTTAGAAGAAAATAACCTGAACGGTAATTCAGTGCCTACAATATATGGACATCCTCAATGTCCAGTTGCAATGAGTTCTTGTTTGTGCAATTGATAGGTGAAGCAATGCAACAGTTGCTCCATCCTATCCATCCATGCTATGGAATCATGGGATCTGTAGTTTTGCAAGGTCTTTAGCCTTTTCTGCCACAGAGTGCTGATGCCTCACAAAACTACAAATACCAAGGCTGTGTAGGATGGAACAATGGCAGTTAAAGTGGTGTCAAACTGCATAATTTCTGCAGTCTAGATGCACCCTTGTATATGATATTGCACTGCCAGTCATTAAGTATCCAGGTCATATGTTACTTCCCTCATGCAAAGATATTAACAGAAACACTCCTGGCTAGGGGTAAGGATTTTGAAAATATAAACCATCAGATGTGGGATGTGAACCTGATAAAACACTGAAAGTGTGAAACTTGATTTTTAAAGAAAAACTTAAAAATAGAAAGTGAGAAAGATTAGAAAGTTCACACTGAGTGCCACCAACTGCTGTCTGTCCTTCTATTGGAGGAGAAGATTCCCTCTCTCCTTTCATCAGACACCACTTTCTCAAACACTTTGACAATTAATTTAAGAGAAAAGCAGTTCCGTGACTTACATGTAGTTGAAGTCATATCCCCCTCAAGGTTTGCCCTCTGTTTTCTTTTGCATTCCAATAAGTGTGGTATATGTGCGTTTTTTTTAGAAATGGAACTAATCACTGATTCTCACCATGAAGTCATTAAGGCTTTGAAAACTGAGACAGGGAGTCTCATTAATTTTCCAGCATTTGTCGATGGAGAGCTCTAGAATGGTATGGCGACACATTAAAAATAATTTTAACTACTATTTTCTTGTTATTGTAAAAAATCTGCACTGTGGGCAGCCCACATCATACCCCAGCATGGTGAAACAAAAGGTGGAAGGTATAACCTACTTGGCACAAGAATCTCACAGCATCCCTCCTGTTTTGCTATTACTGGCGATGCAGGAGCACAAGGCTATAAGGAAGCATGCAAGGAGTATGAAAGAGGAGAGGGCTTGTGTTCTTGCTCAGAGATGTCAGTGTCTGGATTCTCAGTAGAACATTTATCCCACAGTTCAGATGTCACAGGGTTGTCGGGGGGGGGGGGGCATTTTTCCAACCAAAGAATCTTCAGGGGTCAGAAGTGTAGTTCCTGGGGGGTGGGAATGAAGGCATTACCCCACTCAATTCTGTCTTCCCAATGAAATTTTCCACCAGTCCCCAAATTTCTAATACTACAGTAACTTAAAATTTCAGTTGACTATTCAGAAATGCAGTTTAGGCATCCTATTAAAAAAAAGGGAAGGCAAACACAGCAAATACAGTAGGCCCTTGGTATCTGCTGGGGTTTGGTTCCAGGATCCCCTGTGAATACTATTAAGTACCCCTGCATACCCCACACTGTATTTTGGATTCCTCATATCTGAAGATAGCATGTTTTTGAGAGATTGATGACCTTTCAGGAACATTAGGACAGGTTCCCAGGACAGAAGCATTGTTTTCCCGAAGGCACTTGTACATCCAGATAAACAAAACCATCAAATCTAAACAGCTCCTTCCTCCCCCCAAGTAATCTGCATTTGCTCTCAGAACTTGAGACAAAGGATCCCTTTACACTCAGAGCAGTAAGCCAATCTCTCTGTGCCTACCTCTTATTAGATTCCCAGCCAAACTTCTTTATTCATCCATCTCAGAGATATCCTGATCCATTTACTGTTTTTGTTACACTAAGGAGCTTATTAATTTGGCCAATAAGATGGCCTACCTCTTCCCGCTTCAATTATGGATCACCCCCAGATGTTATCATAACTAAATCACCACCGATTTACGTGGGATGCTGCTGCCCAGATGCATCCCAGGTTGAAGCCTCACTCAGCCAGCCAATTTCTTAGGTTGGAAGCTCCCCAACTTCAAAAAAGTGTAGGCTGAGCAAGGTTTTCGACCCGGGATGCATCCGGGCAGCGGCATCCCATATAGATCAGTTATTTATGAGAATATCCAGGGGCATCCTGGATCCAAAACTGAAGCTGGAAGAGGTAAGCAGGCTTATTGGACAATGCGATAAGCTCCCAAAACTAAAGACATCAACCAGTCCAGAATCCCATTGTCAATTCCTGGGACAAGTCTTTCAGCCTTTGTTATTTGGCCAGATAGTCCATCACTTAGAGCTAATCTTAAGGTATAAAATATAGTTTCAAAACCTAACCTGGGTGCACACAGCCCAGACTGCACACACACCTGCATATTCTGTGTTGCTCTCAGACCTCCCAGTCTGGGCCACTCCACCTTTCCATGATCTTCTAACTGGACAAGGAATTATAACACCACTACAGACCCCATTATCCCCTTTCCATAGTTCCATTTCAGTTAGCTCTATATGTGGTGTTTGTTTGAATTGCTATCTTGTGTGTGTGATTGCATTCTGCATTTTTCTAGATAAAACCTTCTTAATTCATCCAAAATGTGGAGTCCTCCCAGTTATTAATAATATACACTGGTGCAAATGGTCCATAGGTTACCTTTGGCACAGAGATGCACCTCTGCTAGGGGTCATGTTGGGTCTTCAAACTGAAACTGGAAGTCACCAGAAAGTCACTTTTGGTTTATTTATATATTTATTTATTTTTGTTCATGTTTTGAAAAAAGGATATTTTTGGTTAATGTAAGATGTGGAAGCTGCAATGAAGTGCAGCTTTCCAATAGAAGTGACCGCCTCTGTGTCTCATCAGTCAGGGCAATGCATTGTGGAAGGCTGTGGGAGATGGCCTTTCCTGATATGCTCCCGTTCCCAAATTATGGAATAATCTCCCTTTATTGGAGGAGCCCTGGTGGCACAGTGGTTAAATGCCTGTACTGCAGCTACTCACTCACAAACCATAAGGCTGCAAGTTCAATACCAGCCAGGGGCTCAAGCTCGATTCAGGCTTGCATCCTTTCAAGGTCACTAGAATAAGTACCCAGCTTGTTGGGGGCAATTAGCTTACACTTTGTAAACCACTTAGGGACTGCTTAAGTGCACTGATAAGCGGTATAGAAATGTACAATACAGTTTATTCACGACAACCAAATACAGGTTATAGCCATCAAATTAGAAAAATGATTAAAACCTTTTAAAACTATTACAGTCAGTTATCTCTATAAGATATGAAGCAAAATGTTTTAAACTAAAATTTAAAAAAAATCATACTAAAACATATCACAATTTTCCATAATCCATTCAAATTAGTATAATCTATTTATTGCAGATTCCCATGCAGGCCTTTATCCTCAAAATCTAATCTAGGTTTAGCTGCATTTACAGCGATTCTGGCAGTGTTGAACATAACAGACTTAGCTGCATTAGCTAACAAGTAAGTAATTTTCTCCAGGTCATTTCGGTTAGCTAGATGTTCTAAACTTCTCTTCAAAACTTTATCCCTTGGGGTCTTATATATCCAACAAGGTAACATATAGTGTATGGTGTCTTCAATATCCCCACTTCCACAAATGCAAAAATGCTGCTTCTTGGGGATCTTTTTATATTTCCCTTCAATGTAATTGGTTTTCATCATCTCGAATAGTAGGGCTATTTTAACTTTAATATGATCTACGTTTCAAGCTGTATCTGTTTTAACTTTTGTAAGCTTCCTCTTAGACTGGGAATAAATATGTAAATAAATATAGCAACAACAACAACACTGCTATCATTCTGGTGTCAAGTCATAGCTATTTTGTTAAAGCTTTGGGGATATGTTTAATTGTGTCCATAATTTGCACATGAGTGATTCTAAATTGTTATGCCTGTTTTAAACTATTCTAAGTATTAAATAGTTTAATGTTTTAATATATATTTTAGCCTTTAAATTACTCTTTATCTTTTAAATTGTTTTAAACTGTTCAAATTCATTTCACTGAGAGCCATGAGTATCCGGGGGGGGGGGGGGATATAAGCATTTTAATAAAGTATATAAATAATACATGGAAGCAGGGGATTAAAATGTTTTTGTATGAATCTATTTCTCTCTGGGGGGAATCCTTTGGGGGTTGGATGCAACCTATGGATATAATGATTCTAATCCCTGCCTTAGTCTAAAGGTTGGAGCAATGCAGCTTCTTTATAGATTACTCTTGGCTATGTGACAAAGTTAGGATTACTTCACAAGTAAGTTCACAATCAATTTAATGAGCCCTGGTGGCACAGTGGTTAAATGACGGTACTGCAACCACACGTTGTGGGTTTGAGCCACAGCAATTAGCTTAAACATTGTGAATCACTTGGAGACTACTTGTTCAGTATGAAGCAGTTGTAAAGTGCTAAGTGCTATTAAAAACATGAAATCACAGAGAAATCAGTGTGCTACCAGAAAGGCCTCCCAAGATGAAAATTCAGAAATGTCCTTTGCCTTTCCAAAATGTACTTGAGATAGAAATACAAGTTATCTCTCTTTTATCTAGAATGCTTGGGATCAAAAATGTTTTGGATTTCAATAATAATAATAATAATAATAATAATAATAAGAAGAAGAAGAAGAAGTAGTTTTTTTCTAGCCAGCCCCTCTGAACGAGCAATCGGGGCAGGGTACAAAAGAGAGTTAACACAACAGCAGTTTAAAATATCCGATCCCATCCCCGCCTCCCCCCCCCAAAAGGATTAAATCAAACAACAAGTTAAAACATAGCATAAAATCAACAATATCAACAGTGTCAAAATGAAAGTAGTTGAGCTGTGTGGGTGGGCAGAGGCTGAATCACTCTACGACCAGAGTTTGGAGCCGAGAAATATCAGGGAGTTTCCAGGAAGGCCTGCTGGGAGATATGCGTCTTTAGGGCTTTTTTGAAGCCATCAATGGATGAAATAAGATGCATCTCATCCAGCAGGTCATTCCTTAGCTTAGGGGCGACCACTGGAAAGGCCCTCTGGGAGGTCTGCACCAACCTGGTTTTAATAGGTTGTAGCAGGTTCCTCCCAGAGGAACGCAGTGTGTGTGTGTGTGTGGGGGGTGTTCATACGGGAAGAGGCAGTCCCATATGGATTTTGGATTGTTGTTGTTGTTGTTGTTGTTGTTATTATGGTTTTTAGAATTTTGCATATGAGAAGATAGCTTGGAGATAGAAGCCAAGTCTAAACATGAAATTCATTTATGTTTCATATGCACCTTACACACATAGCCTGAAGGTAATTTTATGTATAATATTTTAAATAATTTTGTGCATGAAACAAAGTTTGTGTACACTGAACCGTTAGAAAGCAAAGATATCACTATCTCAGCTGTTCATGTGGACAATTTTGGAGTATTTCGGGTTTCAGAATTCCAGATAAGGGGTACTCAGCCTGTACAGTTGGCGCTCCATATCCATGAATTCAACTATCCATGGCTTGAACATTTTCAAATATACATATATATAAATTCCAAAAAGCAAGCCTTGATTTTGCTATTTTATAAAAAGGACACAATTTTACTACACCACTGTATTTAATGGGACTTGAGCATCCATGGGTTTTAGTACCAAACCCCAGCTGATGCCAAGGTCCTAATGTACAACAAAATATTGGCTGTGAGCCTGCTTCAGACATATTTCCCCCCCCCCCCCCAAAAAAAAAACCCTAACATTTTCAGAAGGAGAGCTGGATGTGTTTCTGCTCATTCCTCCGCTCTCCAGCAACACAGAAATTGCTGTGTTTGTTGTGGAGGAGTATTACACTGCTGAAAAGGTAGGTTTTGGAAAGGACTAAAAGTGAATTGCAATGGCGTAAGGCAGACTTACAACACTGTGATTATTGAACAGGGTTCCAGACATCATTTAACAAATTAAAGCCTGTCAATTCTTCTGTACCTATCAACAGA
Source organism: Urosaurus nigricauda (assembly GCA_034509955.1). Taxonomy (NCBI): domain Eukaryota; kingdom Metazoa; phylum Chordata; class Lepidosauria; order Squamata; family Phrynosomatidae; genus Urosaurus; species Urosaurus nigricauda. The sequence continues at coordinate 249,553,928 of JAOEGL010000003.1, forward strand.
CTTTATTTTAATTGGGCTTGCTGTTCTTTGGGAACATATCAAAAAGAAGTCCCCAAACCTGGTCCCAAATATGTTGTTACCTAAGACAGGAAATGGCACCCATTGTGTCACCCAAACAAGTTGAAATACTATGGAATTATGGGATTTGTGGTTTGGTAAGTCACCAGAGCTCTCGGACAGGAAAATACAATTATATTCCAAAACCACAAATCCCAGAATTCCATAGCATTGAATCATGGCAGTTAAAGGGGCGTCAAAATGCTTTATTTCTGCAGTGTGGCAGTAGCGCAGGTTGCTCTGACTGTCAACCTATTCTAGGAGGAGGACAAGGACACTGCTAACCAGATGATCCTCCTAGATCTCTGACCAGATTTTGATACCATCTTACTGGACTAACTGATGGGAGAAGGAGGAACTGTTTTTCAGTAGTCCTGCTCCTATATCCAAGGTTGTTTCCTGAGAGTGGCACTGAGGGACTCCTGCTCAGCCCCACGGCCACTGGGTTGTGGAGGTGTCACAGGGTTCAATGTTAGCTTTCATGCTCTTCAATATCTACATGAGGATACTGGGAGAGGTCTACTTCTCCTTACCATTGGAGTCAGCTGGGACTGTGTAGATATGGAGCAGTACGTGGATGCTGAAATAGGCTGGATGAAGGTGAAGAAACTGCAGCTGAATCTTAATAAGACTCTGTGGATCTTCTCTGTTGATTGGTGGTTTTCTAGTCAGGGAATTGGGTACTGCCCTGGGTGGGATTCCACTCCCCCTGAAGGAGCAGGTGTGTAGTCTGGGAGCACTCCTGGATTCATCTTTGTCACTGGAGGCCCAGACAGATTTGTGGCTCAGAATGCTTAGGACCAGCTTCAACTGATCCACCAGCTATGGCCTCTCTTGGAGAGGGATATCTTAGCCATAGGAGTCCATACACTGGTATCTCCCCAATTAGACTACTGCAATGTACTCTACATCGGGCTACCTTTGAAGACAACTTAGAAACTGCAACTAGTGCAAAACACAGCAGCTAGACTGCTTGCTGGAATTCCATTCAGATATCATATAACACTAGTTCTGATGGAACATTGTACATTTCTATTCTGAGTCAAGGTGCTGGTAATAACATTTAAAGCTCTAATCTTGGGACCTCAATACTTGAAGGAGCATCTCTCTCTACATATCCCTGCCCAAGGGCTGAGATCTACTGGAGGGGTCCCATCAGTAGGGGAAATGCATTGAGGGAAGAGGACCTTTTCTGTGGTGGCACCTTGGTTATGGAATCCCCCCACCCACCCACCCTTGGAGGCCCAACTAGCTCCAAGATTGGAATCATTTTGGTGCCAAGTAAAAATTTAGCGTTTTATTAAAGCCTTTGGGCCAAACTGATTTTATTCAGGTTGCACATGTTGTTATCATTAAGCCTGATACATTAAGCATTAACCATAGTTGCTCAAAGCATGTAATTTCAATAATCAAAAATCTAGCAGTTAAAAAAATATTTCCTTGGTTGGAAAATAAGTTTTCCAAGATCTGTTTAGGGCAAGGGAGAAAACAGAAACACTCTCACTAGCTCTGTTTTTAACTGCTTTGGAAGCACTGTTTGTAAGAACACCTGAGTGTTCTCATTCTAGAAAAGAATTTTCTCACCACTATTCACAATTACAGCACTATGATCCCACTTTTAAGTGTCATGGCTACCTAGAATGGAATCTTGGGGTTTGTAGATATCCCTCCCTAAAATGCAAATCCCAGGATTCCATAGGATGGAGCCATAACAGTGGAATCATAGCACTATACCTATGTAGTGTGACAAGGTCTCAGGCTTTGCTCTGAACGGTAACTTGTCTATAATATTCTGCTGTGACTATATTGTGTATAGCAGCCAAGGCAGCCTTCAGTAGGTTTCAGGGTCATTTTAGGGCCTAAGGTTTCCAGTACAAAACTTGGTGATGTCACTAAGTGCTATACATTATGTGTCAAATGCAGTTGCTCACAGATTGTCATTCAAAGACAAGCACACACAGAGAGAATATATTTGGCTATTGGAAAATTAAGACAGAACTCTTGGCTAAAGGGACTGTTTCTAGATCAAGGTGAAATGGAGAGATTATTGCTTCTCATCTACTTAGGGAGATGTGATAAGGAACATTTAATCCAGCCTAGGCATGCGGTGGCTCAGCGGTTTAAGACACTGACTCATGATTGCAAGATCGGCAGGTTGGCAGTTTGAGGCCCAAATGCTACGTGATGGAGTGAGCTCCCAACACTACTCCCAGCTTCTGTCAACCTAGCAGTTGAAAAGCATGTAAAAGTGCAAGTAGATTCAGTGGAAGGTAATAGCATTCTGTGCAGTCATGCTGGCCACATGATCACAGAGTTGTCTTTGACAATGGCTTACTAGATGAGCACCGCCCCCTATAGTCAGAAAGGACTTGACAATCTTGGCAAAGGGGAGAACTTTATCTTTACTTGCCTCTACCCAGAAGGTGGATGCAAAGAATAGTGGAGGTTAAGCTCTAGTGCCACAACTGGGGGGGTGGAAATAAAGCTAAATAAGTAAAAACATAGAATCCCTTGAGTGTTTGGAAAGTGGAACAACAACTCAATTAAGCCCTGCACATTGTAGCAAGCTGTTACTCTCCTAGATATACAGGAGATTAGCACAGGGTCCTTTCCTCTTGCCTTGAGCTGAGCCCACCAGAACTGGAGAATCTGTACTCTTGCCTCCCACCTGGCCATAACCTACAAAAACTGGAGAGGGAGGGTGCATCTACATGGTAGAAAGAATGGAGTTTGACACCACTTTAAGTGCTGCTTCTCCATCATATGGAATCCTGGGAATGTAGTTTTACAAGGTCTTTAGTCTTCTCTGCCAAAGAGTGCTGGTGTCTCTCAAAAGTAAAAATCCCAGGATTATAGGATGGAGTCATGGCTTTAAAGTAGTGTCAAACACGATCATTTCTACCATGTAGATATACCCATAGAGCCAAGCCCTAAGATCTGGCATTCTTAGCCTGTGGTAATAATGACCCAAGAATGAGCTCTGTGTAGTTTCCAAGGGAGTGCTCTCACCCTGAGATTTTTCCCTTGCACTCTGAGGACCAGAAAAGAATGGCCAGGCACTGAGATCTGGCAACCCTAATTTACAAAACAGAGAACTACCATGGTACAAAGCTCAGTCAAATTTATTTGGGCTAATGCATTGCAATGACTGAGTTTGCCAGTAGAGAGAAATGCTGCTGAATGATCATGACATAAGGAGCACATTACACAGCACTGATTCTGCCAGCTCAAGATGACACTAAAGAGAAAAGGGAGGAAAAACGCTGGCAATCCAGACCCATTTGCTGTACTACTATGCACACAGTTCTTAATACAGTTCTGAGAAATGTATGCATTCAGAATTCAAGGGCTGCACCTGATCAGTTTTCAGTCCTTACCCCCACTTTGGCTGGCTACACCTGTGTTTGTTCAAAGTCAGAAGATTTCAAGTCTAACACCGGCCAAGGCAGTTGCAAAACAGCCTTTAAGTGGCTAATCATGTATCCTGAAGGCTTCTACTGATGTGACAACCATTTTTAAGTTGTATCCTTTTCTCGGCATGAAGGGGAATCTTGGCAAGCCCATGTCTGCACAATCCCTATCTTGCTATGGTGCCAACATGGGAGTTCAAATCCTCACTGAGCCATGAACTCAAGACTGTGGCCCAGACACTCACTTTCATATATTTCAATGTTTTTGTGAGGATAAAACTGAGGAAAGGAGAGATATGTAAGTCACCATGAACTCACTAAAAGAAAGACAAGATATAAATGTAACAAATAATGCACAAACAAACAAATTAATTAATTAATTAATGTTGAATGTTGGACCTAGGGTTCAGTTACCTCTATAAACTCAAAGGGCCACCAGTGTGGTATAGTGATTTGCGTGTTTGCCTTAGGACTCTGGAAACCAATGTTCAACTCTCCACTTGGGACCATGGAAAACCACTTGATGAACTTGTGTAAGTCACACTCTGTCAGCCTCAGCAGGTCAATGAAAAATGCTCTATGAACAAATCTTATCAAGAAAACCCTGTCATACATTCTCCCTAGGGTCATATTTGAATGCATTCTAATGTGTTATTGTTATTGACATTTTGTGGATTTTTTAAAAGGAAATCTTGTTATAATAATATATTACGGCTTGGGTATCCCTTATCCAAAATGCTTGGGAGCAGAAATGTTTAGATCCCTCCCCACCCCCCCCACCCCCAATATTTTGGAATATTTCCATATACATTAGATGATGTCTTGGAGATGGGATCCAAGTCTAACACAAAATTAATTTATGTTTCATATATAGCTTATACACATAGCTCGAAGGTAATTTTATATCATTTTAAAAATAAATTTGTGCATAAAACAAAGTTTATGGATAAAGAATAATCACAAAGCAAAAGTGTCACTATCTCAGCCACCCATGAAAAAGGTTTTGCAGTTTGGAACATTTTGGATTTTTGGATAAGGGATACTCAGCCTGTCTTGTCTTTTAATGTTATATGTTGTTCACCAATCTAGGTGGGGTATTTCCAAAGGCAGCATATTACTATTTAAATAAATAACTAAATAAAACCATGTCACTGTTATAACAGTGTCAGAACTAATTATTGGGTGAAGGAAAAGAAATAAAGAGAGCTGGTGTAGTACAGTGATTAAATGCACATCAGGAAGTCTAGGCTTATACATAATTTCTGTTATGATTCTACTAGGTGGCTCTACGTAGATCTCTTTGTGCTGTCCTGCTGTTATATCACTTCCTTTAATAGTGAACTCAGGTGGTTTTGCTGAGAGCAACTGCATGATAATGGAGTAAATGAGAAAATAGAAGAAAGTGTCAGCATGCCTGGGGAATCTTGAGTTTTCTAGAAATACAATCCTTTAAAAATGGGATGGGGGAGGAAATGGCATGGTCTCAGGGAACAGCAGAGATGACTGAATACAGAGTTATTAGTTGTCCAGGGCAACAAAGAGAGCTGTAATCGAGGATAACCGATTTGCTTGAACCCTGACAATTTAACATACAGATAAATATTACAGTTCCTGGAGGAAGTCATGATTGGTTGGCTGGAACCCTGATTGGATTCCTGTTATTGAATGCAGTTATTTTGTTTTAAGTCCTACTTGACAAAGATAGTAACCTTGATCCTTGTTACAGGTTTGCTGTAAGGAGTACCACAATATCCACTCAAGTGTGATTATGGTTCCCAGCTCTCAGGGCCTGGCCCTTCTGTGTATATATTTTTCTTCATTTGTTAGACTTGATGTTTGCTAATTTGAATGGCACATTCTCTGCAATGGTGGTTGAAGTGGGCTTGCTTTATCCACAGGCTCTGGATCTGGAGATTTAACCCCTATGAACTGAAAACAATTAAATAATTTTTTTAAAAAAATCCTGAGATCCCTTCACCAGGCTGCATCACATTCACATGGCAATGATGACCTTTGCATGGTTGCCTGGCTGCAAAACCCACACCCAGTGGCAGTAGCATTTACTCAGCTGTAGCATCTTAGTGTAGCAGCGAAGCTGCAATGTCTTCGCCCAGCAGTGGTGGACTTTGCATGCCTCTGTGGGGAATGTAGCTTGAAGAATGAATGCCTGATGGCTGGGTTGCTCAGAGGTGCCATATTCAGGCAGGTGTGTAAAGGCTGCCTCCACCTCCACCTCTGCCTCTGCCCTAGGATTGCTCACTTAAGCAGGTGACTCCTTACACTATATATAAAATGGTAAGTAGGCTCTAGTCCTCATAAAATATATACAATGGTGGAGGGCCATAAAAATGGTGGAACACTTGAGCACCTGTGTTGTTTGCTATCCACAGGGGGCCATGGAACCAAATCCCTATGACACAGTGGGCCTTCATTTAAGATATCATGCTTAATAATGCCACCAGTACCTGCTGCCTTGAACACCACAAAGGATCATCCCTAGATTGCATGGTTTGGAGCCAAAATCTCAGGGTCAGAGGTAGTCTTCCTGCTCTAGCAACCCAAGGTGTGGTGCATTTGGATCACAAATCAAACTGTTGCCACTGTTGTTTGATTAAGTTACTGGTGTGTTTGATTAAATTATTGAATGGGCTATTTTTGCATGTAGACTCAAAAAGAAAAGGTGGGCTTTTTTTTTTTTTGGACAGAGATGTACATTCCTAATATCTGTGTTGCCTTGAAAATATTAAAAAATTCCCTCTGAAGTACATTATCGCTGTGCTTTTCTTTTGAGTGTTTATTTTCAAAGCATCACAGAGAAGAGCATATGTGCGTATAACCGACAGTTGCATCACTCAGTTCTCTCTATGATGCATGTCACGGACATGCCTTTACTGAAAAGCTGAAAATAGAAGACTGTTAGGAACTGTCAGGAAAGAAAATGCCACATGCTTTGGAATTTACTGGAGTACTAAAACATTGATTAATCACACCAAAATACTTGGTTCAGCCATCTTGTCATTGCCCTGGGGTACAACAGTCAGTTCTGGATTGGTTAGCTTTTTTGTTTTTGTTTTTCACTCTCCAGAATTCTTTTGCTCCTTCGCCCCATTCATTTAAAAGAATGAATGTCAGAACTGTGACAGTCTGCCTATTATTGCTGGAATGAGGAAGCAAGCAGACTTTGTGTATTGATGCCTTGAGTTTTTTATTTCTAGCAGAGCATGGGGGCATGACAACATTTGCACAATTGTCAGACAATAATATGCAGTGTGTGAGTGAGAATCACAAAATAAAGGAATAAAAGACAAGGCAGAGAAAGGGAGAAAGTACAGGCATTGATCAGTAGCTAGGAAAATATCTGTTTAGGACAGGGATGGGCTACTTGTTTCTCTCCAAATATTGCTGAATTTCAGCTGCCATCATTCCTACCTATTAGCTATTCAGAATTTGGAAATGTTACTTTTAAAGTAAATCTTTCAGAATCTTCTAGCCATCATAGTTTGGAAAAGTTACATATGACAACGCCCCAGATCCTCTATCTTGCATGCCACTGGCACTGCTGGTTAGGGATGTTTGGACTTAACAGTCCAATATTATCTAGAGGGTCATTAGTTTACTGCTCATGTACTAGAAAATTATAAACTCTTTTTCTAGGTTAAAAGAGGCTGGTCACATGGACAGCAGGTTGTAGTTCTTAGGTATCACTACACAGACTATCTTGGCAAGAGGTACTTCTTGTGGCTGGTGAGGATCTAGCACTCTGGAAGGCTGTGGCAGTGGGATCTTTCTGCAAAACATTCAAAGACGTTTTACAGATAGTGATGGAACCACAATGACATGATCTCCCAACTATATTTGATATGACAATTTGGAATACTGCCAGTGCCAATATTTAAGGAAAAGGAAGCTGATCTTCCTCTTTCTCTACTGCCTTCCACTTTATTAAGCGTTATCATCATTTCCAATGAGTCATGTAAGTCCGAAAGCATGATAGCCTCAGGTGAGTCATTTTGGCTTCTGGTAAGGGTTGAAGATTGGTTTGCTCTGGGTGGGGCCATTTGGGGGGGGGGGGCGGAGAGGAGGATCTTTTTGGTTTTATTTATCTTTTTGGCTGTATTTATTCTAGGAGCATCACTCTGCTTTGAAATAAGAAACATGCTTCCTGCATGCCTTAACACCACCATTGTGTTTTGTTTTGGGAGCATGGCAGCCTCCAGATCCACAGAGATTGCCTAGCCTTGATCTATTTAAACTGGCAGCAGCTCTCCAAATTCTCTAGAGAGTTATGTCCTAACCCTTCTGTATGAGACACTTTTAAATAGAGATGCTGCATATAGAACCTGAGACCTTTATGTGGCACAACATGTGCTGTCACCATGCTATTGCCCCTTTCTTCCAAGTATTCAAGAATTCTGGGCAAAAGAGAAAAATGAATAATAATTAAATTTTGTTAAACTGGAATAATGACATAGAGAGGTAGAAGGTACATAGAAAAAAACAGATTTATAAGGCAAGATAGATTGTTATGAATAGAATCATAGAATCATAGAGTTGGAAGAGACCACAAGGGCCATCCAGTCCAACCCCCTGCCATGCAGGAACTCCCAGTCAAAGCATCCCCAACAGATGGCCATCCAGCCTCTGCTTAAAGACCTCCAAGGACGGAGACTCCACTACACTCCGAGGGAGTGTGTTCCACTGTCGAACAGCCCTTACTGTCAGGAAGTTCCTCCTAATGTTGAGGTGGAATCTCTTTTCCTGCAGCTTGCATCCATTGTTCCGTGTTCTAGTGTCTGCAGCAGCAGAAAACAAGCTTGCTCCCTCCTCAATATGACATCCTTTCAAATATTTGAACAGGGCTATCATATCACCTCTTAACCTTCTCTTCTCCAGGCTAAACATCCCCAGTTCCCTAAGGCGGTCCTCATAGGGCATGGTTTCCAGTCCCTTCACCATCTTAGTTGCCCTCCTTTGGACATGCAACACAAGAATGAACTAGAATATTTTTCAGTTCAAAGAAGTAATGACTGTGGAAAGATTGTATAATTTATCAACAAATAAGTCAGTTAACATTTTTTGTAAAACAACAAGATGACTGAATGTGTGAATGAGTTATGTTGTTTTTAGCTGTATTGTTTTTTATTCTTGTAATATAATAAACATATTTTTAAAAAGAATTCGGGGAATGTCTATGAGCCTTTGAGGGGAATTTGCTTCTCTTTAGCACAATGCTGGGTTACTGTGTGAGTCAGGATCCAAAGAGTTGTTTAAGCTTCAGTCTTTCATGGTCTTAACTGTGAGTAAACCTTGCTGAATGCTATGAGATTTATTTCTAAGAACCGCCCCTCCACAAAACATGCATTGGACTGTGCTGTTAGTTGAAGGGACCAGAGCTGATTAACATGGACCTTGAGAGAAGGTTGCATACCAAGCTGACCTATATAGCAAATTCAGGGCTTACAGGGTCAAAGCACCATGACTTTTTAATTTGCAGGCACTCTTTCCACATCAATCTTTTTATGTCCTTCGAATTTGGCTGCAGTTTTCAGAGTGGATGGTGGGGACTGGTAGATTTTCCTAGAAAATGTCTTTTTGTGAGCCACCCATGTTGTAACAGAAAATAATATGGGAGTCACTTGGTCATAAAAGGGCACTTCTCTGAAGATGCCAGCCACAGATGCTGGTGAAACGTCAGGAACTCTTCTAGAACATGGCCACATAGCCCAAAAGCTCCACAAAAAACTATGGATGCTGGCCATAAAAGCCTTCAACTCCACACTTAAGATATGTTACTTTGCAAAAGATACACACCTGGTGCAAATGAAAACTACTGCAATAGGTTTGTTGATATGAATCAAGTCAACTATTGGGTTTTTGAATTCTTGAAAGCACAGCTATAAGAAATTTCATCACAAGTGTCTGCACTTCAGAATTTACCACTATATCAGTGAATAGGGTTAAATATGGGTTGCGCAAAAGTGAGGCTAGGAGCCAAAAAAAGAAAGAAAGAAAGAAAGAAAGAAAGGACTCATCCTCTCACTTCCAGGAATTGGTGGCAAGGCATCATGGATTTTCAAATAACTGAGAAGAATAGGCATGAGTTGAATCTGAATATCTGCCCTGGCATGCCCTTTCACACCTTACATCAGGAAAGTAGAGTGCAAACAATATTTATAAGGAGCAGAGATTTAAAAACAGCAGGTGTTCACTTTGGTTTTCTTAGCAGAGCTAGGTGTTATGTATCCCGAGTATACAAAATATATTCCTGTAAAGCATTTCTTCTAAATCATAAATTTTTAGCAGTAGAGTATGAATGCACTGAGTGCTCAGATCCAATTTCTCTCCTTTGTCACATACAAACAATATTAAAATAAGTGTCATGTCTTTGAAGGGAAGCAAACTAAAACTGGAAATCTCCCAGTTTTCTATTGGTATCTCACAGACTTTAGTTCCTCCATCACCTCCATTTCCTGTTCAGATAAGTGAAATATCAATGGCTTAGTCATGAACACACATACTCTTCTCAGATAGAGCTGCATTGGCATGGAAGACATTTTTCTGTGATACAATCCCACATGATTGATACAAGCACATGGGAAGGCAAACTACACAAGTCTTTTGCATGGAAAAGTTGCATTATTGACCTACAGGAGATAAATGACTCCCAAACTGAAAAATGGCTACCACAAAACTATAATTATGACTCAAGGGTGCCACATTGATTTTACAGTCAGCAGAGAATGACTGGTATGTTGGTATGGTAATAGCACTGGATCAGTGGAACAGTTTCATCTAAAGCATTAATCATTTACACTTTTTAAAAAATCATTTCTTACACTTTTTTTAGTTTTGCACTTCAAAAATCATTCAAGGTGCAGAGCTAATTAAAAGACATGGGTGGGAACATGGGGTGAGGATGCTTAGCAACAAAATAAAGCCCAGAATTTCCTCTTTGGATAAGATTGAATGCAAAATGTTACAAGCTGTGTTCATTCATTCTGTCCAGCTGTGTCTCTCTGTTTATTCTTGCTATCTATAAAGCTAATTAAAGTTCTGTTTTCTCCATTCATTATTCAGTCATTCAGAAACTCTGACTAAGATGGCACTAGACCGACTGACCACTGAAGGCTTAAATGCCTCTCTTAGTTTGCACAGCTCTCTTCATTTATTGTTGTTGTGTGTCTTCAAGTCATCTTTGACTTGTGGCAACCCTAAGGGGATCCTATCATGTGGTTTTCTGGGGCTGAGAGTGTGTGACTCACCCAAGGCCAAGAGGGGAACCAGAGTTATAGTCCAACACTCAAACCACTACATTATGATGGCTGTCTTCATTTGTACAAAGACAGATGTATTCAGGAGTACCTCAGTTAACAAAGCCTCTGACAAAGAAGCATCTTTTAACAAAGACTTTTTCCCCCTCTCCTTTGTTATCTGCCTAATATGTGGATGGGAGACTACTGATGAATATCAGATGAACTTTATGGGGGCACCATAAGTCAACAGGACTTGAAGGCATGTTGTTGTGTGCCTCCCAGCAGTTTCCAGCTTATGGCAACCCATTGGGTTTTCTTGCCATGATTTGGTCAAAGAAGGTTTGCCACTGCCTTCCCTCTCTCACACACAAATATATGTGGAAGAGAGCTTCACCCCCTTCTGTCACCACTTTCCACATGTGGAGAGTAACTGTCTTAAGAGGACAGCATCCTCTGTTATGGAAATGTTCCATGTGTTTTGAAAAGTTGCAGTTAAGGTTCCCAAACGCACAGAGATCCTTCCTGTGACCAGTCTTCATCTACAGAAAGAGGCAAGACTAGCAAACCTTGTAGGTTTACTCCATTGTTAACATGTTTACTTTCAACCTTTTATTGAAGACCTGAATTGGGCTTATATAATTACTGTTATGTTCATTCACAAACTTGAAAAAAAAAATAGAAATTGTGAGTCTGAATATGAGAAAGAAAGAGAGCTTCTGTAATGTAGGAAATGACTAGCAGTAAATGGAAATAAAGATATGGAAAGAAAAATGATTTGTTGTGTAAGGGATGCTAAATTTATAGATAATTTAAATAAATTAAAGTTAATTGTGATGATTTTCCATTTCCCTGTCTGCATGCTCATTTTAGATCACATTTGCAACACCATTTTGTGAAATCAGTGGTCATCCACCCAAAGTCTTTGTGACCCACAAATGTGCAATATGTGTAGTGTGTGAAAAATGTGAAATGTGTACACATTTTTTGTTTACATGTTCCTAATATAAGTATTTTGCATGAAAGATTTCTCCATATCTACCCCTTTAAATTATGCATTTTTGTGCACATCATTTGTTAAAGTGCACATTTTCCTGAGCTGCAATATAGACAACACAGTTGTAAAAATTTGGATATATAAATTTAGCAAATCTAACTTGGCTAGGTTTTCACAATATTTATTTAATTAATATAAAATCTAACTATATTATGGAATAGACCTTAAGGTTAAATACATTTATGGCTGTTTCTTATCTGCAATGCAGGTGAACCAATGTATTTTGTTATTACCTGTTGCCAGTGAAATAAAGAAGAATGCACTCCATTAAACTGAAGTACATTGGCTTAACTGGCTTATAAATAAGTCTTTTGACTGAGCTTTACATCCATCTCAGTTACAGAGATAATTAGATTCTTTCCAGATACAACTTGGATGACTTACCGTAGAAAGAAGAGACCATCAAGAAAATACAATCAAATAAACTATAGAAGATTTCAAAATGAAATTAAGACACTACCTGCCGAGGGGTCCGTTCTGACTTACTTCTGCACCACTCCCAGTCTGAAAGTTCTGGTTTCCGGCCCTCCTCATGTGAAAGCCTTCTTTCCTGTCCTTCAAAAAAAGTACATTTCTCACTATTCCTGATATCTTCTTTCTTATATGTTCCTATTTTGTCAGAACGCAGACAGTCCATGAACTTATCCTTGCTGAGGTCTTGTTTTGTGTCAGTACCAACTGTTTTCTTGCACTTGTTGGCTTTCTCCTTAAGCAGGGAGCTGTTCTCGAGAGAGATGGTGCTGAACTCAATTTTGCTGCTTTCCTTTTGAGTTTCTTTTGTGTTATCACAATCATAGTTAAGCAAGCTGTGGTATGATATGGAATTGCTATCATCACTGTGGCGGTTGTCATGGGATATCTTATAGATTCCATAACCTTGATGAAATGACAAGTTGAATTCAAATCCTCTTCTTCTAGCTAAAGAAAGGAACCAGGCATTTCCATTAAAAACATAAGCAGGAGAAATGTGCACATTTTAATATTTATCCCTCAAATGTTGGCTATCAGAACAAATTTAATGCACATTATCACAACATAAATGAAACAAACCGTGTTCCAAAAAATTCAAAAGCACAGCTGGTATTGACTTAAGGCACATACACGTCAAGAGTGAAGACAGAGATACTTCTGAGAGGGCAAGCCTATGAGTATGTTTATTCAGAAGTGACATTTGTGTTACAGCCTAAATGTGGTATATGGTTGTGGTTTCATACATATATTTTCTGTCTTTTAATTGTACACCTAGGAAATAGCTGATTTTTTTCCCTCCAAACCACTTTCACCACAGATGAAAGTTCCATCTGAAATCAAGCAATATTAGCTAATTCATTTTTAAGGAAGAAAATATAAATAATTTCCCAGGTACCAGAAATAGGTTTGATCTTCATTTTGTAGAGGATATGGAACAGGAAAGGCTGAACTCTTAGATTCTTCTATTGATCTAATCAAATCTAATCTACCCATCCATGCACCTATCCTTCCATCTGCTTCCCAATTGGACAAAGTAAATCATGGCTTAATGTTAGTGCAGTGCTTCCCAAACTTTGGTTCTTCAGATGCTTGGGACTTCAGCTCCCAGAATTCCTGACTATTGGCCAAGCTAGCTGGGGTGTCTGGGAGTTGAAGTCCCAAACACCTGGAAGACCAAAGTTTCGGAATGACTGCTTTAGTGGCATTGGTTTGAAAATGCATAGTGCAATTTTATGTGCATCCACTCTGACGTAATCCCCATTGAGTTCAATGGCCCTGCCACCTAGGTAAGTGGGAATTGATCTCATTGCACTCAATGTGTTTATTTTTCAGAAGACATGCACAGGATAGCACTGTAAGTTAATTAAATTTGATTTTACTGGGAAGTAAGCACAACTAACTCAAGGCTCCTCCTGACAGCCAAGATTCCCAGTAATTGTTGGGCTACTCTGTTTCCATTGTCAGATGTTGTTCTTATTCCTACATTCATTCCTGGGATTTTTCCTTTTCTCTCCTTTTCCTTGAATTGTGGTACAGGCAGGCCCTCCTCTCCTCCCAGGAAGTGTCATCAGGGAAGGAAGATCTTATTGATGACAGACACACTCCCATTCACAATGTCATCAGTGCTCTCACCCAGGAGTACATGGGGAGCCAAGATCATAGAGACAGAAATGAGTATGAATCCTACATGCACTGGAAAGTTCCAGAAGCAAGAAGCAGCTTTTTCTCACTATTTAAAATATCACAGCTAGCCCCAGGGATTCACCAGAAATTGACCAGAACAGGAACTGCATCGTTTGTACTGTTACAAAAAATCTCAACACACAGGTGCAACTCCCAAGCATTTTCAGCATTCTGGATAAACCCTTACTCTAGATGCAATCCAGTGTTTGAAATCAGGATCTTTTTTGAATTTTTCTTGGTGAATGATTTAAATCAGCAGATGGTTTGGGGTTTGGCATCTGTTACATTCAAACTATTTCAATCTAATTTTAATTGAACTCTTCTTAGGGATTTGGGGATTCATTCAGAAAGGGCAGTGAGCTCAGAATTCAGAGCAGCATGTATCACAGTGAAGTTGCATATAAGCTTGGTCCCTAGCACGTCATCCAGCAGTTTTACATGTATAGCTTCTGACTCGGGACCAGGAATCATGGAAGTAAGGGGCTGAACAGACCAGCAATTTGAACCGGCTTCCCGGTGGCATGGGGGCATGGCGACTGCACACCACACACCCCAACTCTGCACCAATCTGGTGTCACGTCATACGCCTGACCAGATGGCAGGTAGCATTGGGGCATTCCTGTGACACAGCGACCAGATCCCACATGCCACAGGAGCACAGTAGAGCGCCTCTTTTCCAGCTCAAAAAGGAGTGGCATTTTGCCACTCCTTTTTGGACCCATAAAACACAGGATCAGGGCTGCAGAGTGTGGTTGCCATGGCCCCAATCCGGCTCACAAACAATCTAATCTAGGGCCATCTGTTTTCAGCCTAACACTAAGTTGATTATTAGTCAGTTGCCTCAGTTTTGACAATGCTACTGGTATTCACTTTCTCCTTTTTACTTCTCCTCAAAGGAAAATGTAAATGGAAAAACCAGATCCCAGCTGTCTTAGCAAGCTGAGTGGTGTTCTCAAAACTAAAAGCACCATCTGTTTGTTGAGAGGTACACGGGTTGCATATTAGCACCCATAAGCAGCCCTACTCTGAATGCAGATGATCTCTAAATCAATACAGGTTGAGTCTCCCTTATCTGAAATTCTGAAATCTGAAATACTCCAAAAACCAAAACATTTTTTCAAAAGCAGCTGAGATAGTGACACCTCTGTTTTCTGATGGCTCAGTGTACACAAACTTTGTTTCACATGCAGTTTTTAAAACATTTGTATAAAATTATCTTCAGGCTATGTGTATAAGGTGCATATGAAATATAAATAAATTTTGTGTGTAGGCCTGTGTCCTATCTCCAAGATATCTCATTATGTACATATATGAAAATAAAGCTATTTCAAAATAAAAAGTTTGAAAAATCTGAAATCCAAAATAATGATGGTGTCAAGCATTTCGGATAAGGGAGACTCCACCTGTTCTTTAAATCAGGGATTAGGAGCATTGGATAATCAAGTTATTGTCGGGCTATACCTCCCAGCTTCCCTGACCACTGGCCATCCTAGGTAGGGCTGAGGGCAGTTGAGTCCAAAAGCATCTCAAGATCCACCCCTGCTTTGAATTGTTTCTTGCTGTTCTTGTCCTCTGGAACAAACTAGATTTTATAAATGAATGGAGATATAATTTTCAACAAGACTGTTCAAAGAAATACAGTTTCTAAACTTATGTAGGCACATTTCTGTATTACTTTGGTATCAAACACACTAACTGAAGTCTGAGTTATTTAGTTTGCTGGAGAATCATGAACTCTGAGTAAGCATTCTGTTTGGTGGCAGTGGTGGGGAAACAGAATAGCCTTTAGCATAAACAAAATGAAAGAAAATGTTCCTGTTTAAGTGACGACAAGAATTGTTGCCTTACCATCTGCCACATATTTCACTCTGCAAATATTGTATCAGAGCCAGAGAGCCACATGGTATCTGTAACAAATCATTTCTTGATACACAGCAAATACTGTACTGCATTTAGGAAATAGCTTCTAAAAGATCCAGAGGAAGTTTCAGCTTTGAGAGAAAAGCTTCTTCCTGGTGCGAGTCATTTTGCTCTGGGGTGAATCAAGATGATTTTTTATTAAGAACCATGACAACTGGAATGTGCTCTACGTGGGCTGCCTGCATGGGGAAGAGGGAAACTCCAGCTGTCTTAGGATATCATGCTGTTCAGTAGCATACCTATTAACTAAGGTTAGCATATTCCACCAATATTTAACCCTCATCCTGTTGGATTGGATGTTTTCATGCTGCAGCACCACATTTGGATAAAGAATCACACAGAACTACACCTACAACGTAGGCATTCTGTAACATTGTCACTTACATACTTGTAAACAATTCTTTGAAACCTAGAGGGGTTGTAGCTACAGGGTAGGGGTGGGAAATAAGGACATTGCCTCCATAATAAAAATTCTACCCCCCCCCCCATATGAAACTTTTGTCCAGTCCCCAAATTTCTAGCATTACAGAGAGTGAGATGCTGAAAATCATTGACACCTAAAATTCTTTCATTCACTGAGTTCTCACTCCCTTGGTACTTTGTCTTTCCCCCCTTTCTTTGGATTTCTAACATGTATTTCTAGATGCTTAGTTAAAGTTTTATGAAATTTGGAAACTGAAGAAAAATTTCATGGGCGACAGAATTCATATTAGGGAGGTCAATGCCTTCATCCTGCAACTCTTGTAGCTTTATCCCTGCCTTTAGATAGACCCAACTGTAGTAGAACCATCAAATCAATAGCTGAATTAATAGCTGAAAAGGCAACACATAAATAATCAAATTAATTCTATGGTTCTAGACTCAGGTTTGTGTTCATACATTTCAGCTGTTTGCCACATACTGGTGTTTTCTCTTTATTGACAAAGAAACACCTCTAGATCAGAAAATGTTCGAACAAATTTACTGATTTTGACCCCTGAAATACTTTTTTGTACCAGCTAGTGTAATCTATGTACTGTAGAACCTACCCACCCACCCCCAAGAAAAAAAGGAAGAGGAGGAAGAGGAAGAGAAGTAGTAGGAAGAAGAAGATACTACATTACATTCTTGCAAATGAGCTAATAAAATGTGGGTTAGACAATGCAACTGTTAACAGATTAGTAATTGGTTGACTGGCTGAACCCAAAGGGTGCTCAAGAAATGGCTACTCTTCATCCTGGAGAGAAGTGACCAGTGGGGTGCCACAAGGCTCTGTCCTGGGCCCTGTGCTATTTAACATCTTTATCAATGACTTAGATGAAAAGAATAGAGGGCATGGTTATCAAATTTGGAGATGACACCAAATTAGGTGGAGTATCTAATATCCTATAGGAGGGGAACTAAAATTCAAAATGACCTTAATAGATTAGAAAGCTGGGCCAAAGCTAACAAAATGAACTTCAGCACAAAGAAATGTAAGATACTGCCCTTAGGGCCGAAAAATGAAATGCATAGATATAGAATGGGGAACACCTGTCTTAAAGATACTTTGTGTGGAAGGGATCTAGGAGTCCTAGTAGATCACCAATTGAACATGAGTCAACAGTGTGATGAGGCAGCTAAAAAGGCCAATGTGATTCTAGGCTGCATCAATAGAAGTATAGTGTCTAGATTAAGATATTGTCTGTATGAATGGTATGATGTATTGCATTGTAAGATATAGTGTATTGGATTGTTTGTGTGTCTGTATGTTTAATTTTTTAAAATAAATAAAATTTATTTAAAAAAATAGATTAAGGGAAGTAATAGTGCCACTCTATTCTGCTTTGGCCAGGCCTCAGCTGGAATACTGCATCCAGTTCTGGGCACTACAGTTCAAAAAGGATGTTGACAAGCTGGAGCGTGTCCAAAGGACAGTGAATAAAATGGTGAAAGATCTGGAAACCGTGCCCTATGACAGGGTGAACCTTTTAGAGATTGAGTATCCAAACTGAAAGGCATTCCTGCACTGGGTGTTACCCGGGGCTGGGCGGGAGTCCAGACTTCTGGGGGTGGGACTTTCACCTTCTGGGGATGGGACCTCCAGGGGTGGGACTTCCCCAGAGACAGCTAGAGGCCAAGGAGGGTGGAGGGAAGAGGAGGAACAGGCACACACCTATTCGTCCTCTTCCCCTGCCCTTCCATGTCTTTAGCTGTCTCCGGAGAGGCAGCTAAAGGCACAAGAGGGTGGGGAAGAGGAGGAATAGGCATGCGCCTGTAACTACTATTCCCCTGCCCTCCCATGTCTCTGTGTGCCCTCAGAAATGGCTTTCAATGACAGAGAAGGCTCGTGTGCCATTTGTTCACCACGATGGCCCTATGTGGAGAGACGTAGGCCTCATTCTCACTATATTATAAACTGGTTTGCTAACCAGTTTAAAGTGGTTTAAATAACCCTTGTAAACACCTGAGCCAAATCTTTGAAGTGGTCTGGTAAGGGGGGGCCATGAGCTAGACCCATTTAACATGCATCTTTTTGATGCTCATTTTTATACGTCTTTTGCAATAACTCAATTCAGCACAAGTTTGAATGAGATGTGACTCCGAACTGATTTCCTATTTCCTACTTCCTATTTCCTACTTCCCATTTTGAATTGATTTAGCAGTCAATGTGAATAACAAGTTGGTTATTTTATAACAAGAAAATGCAATTAGGGCAAATGCTGTGTGAACCATATCATATGATATGAAGGGGTGACATACTGAGGATGGATCCACTGTCCAATCAATCCATTGATTCAGACTGCAAACGGATTTATTTGTGAGGCCTTAGGGAGGCCTTAGGGAATGAGATCTTAGGGAGCTGGGTAGGTTTTGCTTGGAAAAGAGAACGTTAAGAGGTGATATGATATGAAGGGGTGACATACTCGGCATGGATCAAACTTGTTTTCTGCTGCTCCAGAAAATACGACCCAGAACAATGGATGCAAACTACAGGAAAAGAGATTCCCCCTCAACATTAGGAGGAACTTCCTGACAGTAAGAGCTGTTCGACAGTGGAACACACTCCCTCGGAGAGTGGTGGAATCTCCTTCCTTGGAGGTCTTTAAGCAGAGGCTGGATGGCCATCTGTTGGGTATGCTTTGATTGTGAGTTCTTGCATGGCAGGGGGTTGGACTGGATGGCTCTTGTGGTCTCTTCCAACTCTATGAATCCATGATTACATTTTCTTTTCCTTTTATTCCTCCTTACTGTGTGTCTGTGTCTGGGACTGGTTCTGAGCACTATATTTTATGAAACATTTGATTCTGCACACACAAACACTCCTATGGAAACAGGGCATTTTCCTGTCCTCCAGTATGTGAGAAATCTCATGGGAGTTGAAGGCTTTCATGGAAAGCATCCATATTTTTTTGTGGAGCTTTCGGGCTATGTGGCCATGTTCTAGAAGAGTTCCTTTCTGACGTTTTGCCAGCATCTGTGGCTGGCATCTTCAGAGAAAGATGCCAGCCACAGATGCTGGCGAAACGTCAGAAAAGAACTCTTCTAGAATGAATCTCATGGGAATTGGTATATACAGTAGTTCACAATGTACAGAATGCAAGATTTATTTTAAAAAGGCAGTTAAGATGGATCTTTTCCGGCAGGCCTTCCCCAATTAATTCCAACAACTAATTAGACTGCCCCTCTGTCTGTTTATAGCTGCTACTAATATCTGCCTGTTTTATAATTTTTAATTTAGATTGGAATTTTCACCTGAAGTGTTTTTAGACTGAATAATTTGTTGGTCTTGTTGGGAATGGGGATTGTGATTTTATGACTTTGCATCTGTAATTAATCTTTGTTTTTTTGCTTGGAACCCACCTCAATCCGAAAGGGAGAGGCAAAATAACAACAACAACATTCTCTCTCCTCCCTAGCTTTACCTATCACATGAATGTTAAGGCTTATTTTGAAGTGAAAGGTTTCTTTTGAATATTTTAAAAGCTGGCCTGAATTTTGTGTATTCTGCCAAGTGAAAGTAAAGGGCATAAAATGAATAATTCCTCTTTCTCACTGAGGGAGGGGTTTTTGGTGAATTTTAAAGGCAAAGGTCCAACATTCACTTTAGTGGTGTCCACTATTATGTCACATTTCATCTAATGTCATGCCACAACACAGCCACCAGTGATGAGTAGCTCTACCAAGCCTGCTGTTTGATTTCATAAAGATTCTCATTTTTCTACTGCCTAGCAAGTTCCACACATATTCTCATCTCCCCAAACAGAAACCTGGATGTATTGGCGAAATGGTTTTTTTCAAATGTATATGTTTTTAGTGTGCATTTTTCAACTATGTTTATTTTTTAATTTTCATTTTCCGTAGCTAAATATATTTTGTGTACTAATTTACCCTGGGCCTAAATACCCTAAAGCCCATCTGTTATCAGAAGCTGAGCAGGGTCAGCCCTACTTAGTACTTGAATTCCCAAAGAATACCAGGTGGTGTGGGCTATATTTCAGAGAGAGGAATTGGCAAAACCACCTCTGAGTGTATGAAATTTATGCAGTTACATACATACACACTCATTTTTGTTGTTAACTACCATCAAGTCAACGTCAACTTCGGGTGACCCTATAAATGGGAGATCTCCAAGTCTCCTTGTTATGAAACACCCTGCTCAGGTCTTGCAAACTCTGGACAGTGGCTTTCTTGACTGAGTCTATCCACCTCTTAACACTCATCTACCCACTAACTAAAGCAAAATATTATGCATTTTAGATTTGTGCAATTTTGATATACAGTATACACATGTTATTTAACATATATTTTCCCTTTTGCAGAGCAAGCCACAATCTCAATAGTATACAGTACAAACTGCATTATGTCCATGTTCAGGTCCAGGAGATGAAGTGAGTAAATGTGTAAAAAGGCAATTTTTTTCACCCATCCTTCCAGAAAAATACTCTTTGGAACAGTCATGTTGTAGTATTTACCTCACAGAATCATAGAGTTGAAGAGACCACAGGGGCCACCGAATCCAACCCTCAGCCATATAGGAAGACACAAATAAATCATCTTGAGGGAGAGAGAGGCTGGCCAGCTCCAACAGGCCTTGTCTGCAAACAAGAAGAGCCCGCCCTTCATCCACCATCTTGAGGGAGAAAAAGGCAAGCCAGCTCCAACAAGCCTTGCCTAAAAAGAAGAAGAGCCCTCCCTCCATCTACCATCTTGAAGGAGAGAAAGGCAAGCCAGAGCTCCAACAGGCCTTGCCTGAAGGGAAGAAGAGCCCTCCCTCCAGTCCATCTGCTTTTGTCCAGGCTTACGAGGGAGAGAAGATCTGCTGGACTTTCCCCCTTCCCCACCACCCCTCCCTCCTCGTGTCTTTTTAGATTGTAAGCCTGAGGGCAGGGAAATGTCTAATTAACAAATTGTAAGCTGCTCTGATAGCCTTGGCTGGAGAGTGGGGTATTAATTATTATTATTATTAATAATTATTATTATTATTATTATTATTAATTACTACTACTATGGCCATCCAGCCTCTGTTTATAAAACTCCAAAGATAGAAACTCTGATGCAGCATATTCCACTGTCAAACAGCTCTGACTGTCAAGAACTTCATCCTGAGATTTAGGTGGAATCTCTTTTCCTATAGTTTGAATCCACTGCTCCTTGTCCTAGTCTCTGGAACCATAGAAAACGAGCCTGTTCCTTCTTCGATATGACATCCCTTTAAAAAATATTAAAATATGACTACCATGTCCCCTCTAAACCTTCTCTTCTAGATCCCTAAGTCACTCCGCATAAGGCATGGTTTTCAGATCTTTCACCATTTTGATAGAGATGTCACCATTTGATTGCTCTCCTCTGGACACGTTCCAGCTTGTCAATATCCTTCTTGAACTGAGGTGGCTATAATTGGACACAATATACCTGGTGAGGCCTAACCAAACAGAATACAGTGGTACTATCACTTCCACTTATCCTGACACTATAATCCTGTTGATGCAATCAAGAATTGCATTGGCTTTCTTGGCTGCCACATCACACTGCTGACTCATGTTCAGTGATATAACAACATTCTGGGAAATGGCAATATAGTGCCCAGCAGGACAAAAGAGTGTAAAGAGTCCAGCCATACTACCATGGTGATCTCATCATAAAACATCTCCTGCGGACATTGCACTTCAAATCCCCACCACAGATGTTCCTTCACCCCACACAGTGTCAAATCCAAAAATACATTCTCACGTTATTCCTAGCAATTACTTCAGATAGAGATATAACTCTTTATCATAGGATCTCAAGGTGAACATATTAATATCATCAAGTTTTAAAACAATTCAAATTTTTAAAAAATAGTTTAAACAGAGTGAAAACATATTAAATACTTTAATTGAAACTGCTTAAAGCGTTTAAACAGTTTAAAGTTGTGTACATATACACTGAAGGGAGGGGCACAAAAACCTTTAATAAAATTCCAGGTTTTAAATTGGCACCAGAATAGAGCCAGCAGGAGGGCATTGCACAAATGGGGTGTCACAATAGAGAAGACCTTCTCCTATATCCTCTCACAATGCATAGCTACCACTGATGGGAGACAGAGAAGGGCTTTTTGAGAAGACTTCAGTCCTCAGGCATGAACATGGAGGGAGAGAGAGAGAGATTACTGCTATCAGGATACCCTCTGGATCTGGTTTGGTTAGAAGGGTGTCCTTCTGAGGTTTTTATACCTCTCTATAACCCTGTCTATAATGACCAGGATATAGCTTTGGTTGTGAGGGATGAAAAAACACAATTTTGCTAAATACAACTTAAAATGGACTGTGGATATTGTTCTACTCTTTATTCTTCAACACATCAACCCTTCTTCTATACACTACTCACAAACCAAATCCAAGCTACCTAATACAATAATCCCTTAAGCAGTCTCCTCCCTTCTACATTCAGAGAATTTTTCTGTGAATGGAAAAATGTGCCTTTCCTCCCCCTCCAAAACAACAACAACAACAACAACAACAACAAAACCCCACACATTTTTTATGAACAAAACTGTCTTTCCTAAGCAGGAAATGTGTTTTTGCATTAAACAACTGCACATGTTTTTCAACACAGAAAAAAATCTCCAGAATGCTTTGAGATACTCAAATACAGAGAAAATACTACCTTAAAATGTTTGTTTTCTCTCTCAGTGAGGAGAAAATGACAGTAATTATTTGTCCTTGTGTGGGAGGACAAAACCATGAAGGATGTACATCCCTATCACTATGTGTATGCAATCTGACTCCATCCACCATTCTACTCCCTCATTCAGCCTTCATCCACACTTTCACAATAATCATATGTGTAATACACAATAATCATATGTGTAAATTGTTTATATGTGTAAATCACACTCTTAATTAATATTATAATACAGAAACACAAACCATGTTTTACAGTTTATGTAACACCAGACAGATTTTTATATCACTTTCACACTTCATCCCATTTCAACAAAATAACCAAGTTTTCCATGATTTGTTGCAAGCAGTTCAGCACAAGCAAATGTAAATATCTCCATCATAACAATACTTGACACTCTCTGTAGCTCTAAAATGAAGGGTTAAGAACATGTGGCCTGTGGACAACATGTACTCCAACTTTTCTTGTGGGCAGCAGCCTCCCTACTGAGAAACAACCCCCCTACAACATGGATGGTACTTTATAAGAGTGCCCAGAAAGTATGATTTACCATACAAACAGGATGTGTTACCCTTTTCCAATGATCAATAAAGAGTATCTTTTCAAAAAAGAGAAGCAATCTTCCATTCAGTTTTAACAAGAAAGTATAAAACAGCCTCTGGTGGCCCACAGATGGAAAATTGGTCCCAGAACCCACCAAAGTTACCCGCTCCTGTCCTAAAGTTTACCTGAGGAATCAGGGAAATCATTCACATGCATGTCTTACACAGTGTGGAGCCCACTAGAACACAACACACACAGAAAATAAGAAAAGAGAAGAGAAACACATGGTCTGCACTGGCACAACATGGTGTGCTGGTGATGTCATGTCATCTCTGATCAACATTTTCGGCCAAAAACCATCTTTAAAAATTAGGATGGAGAATTCAGCTGGGAGGGAAACCACTGGGTCTACACACAGTTTTAGGTTGTATGGGGTACTTTCCAGGCAGAAAATCAAGCACGTTTTTTTTAAAAAAATGGGGAGATTTTGGAGAACTTGAAGAGGCTTTGACCACTGCAAAAGTGGATTTAAGGGACTGCATTTTCTTCAGCATTGCTATAGAGTATGATAGAAAAGACAGTCAAACAACAACACAAATACAAACAACACAAACACATACAGTAGCTTCAGTATACAATCTGTTCAAACCCATGAAGAATCATGAGCCTGGCCTCCTTCCCCTTGATCTTTCGGTACTTACTCTTGCTTTCTTCTGAAGAGACAGCATATATGTTCTTTTTGCAGTTGATGATACAACCACAAGGCAGGTGGCTCCAGTGTTCTGACAAGACAAACACTGGAGTGACAGTGACAGCTAGCAAAGTTAGGAGAAAGCTGAATATCTCAAAGGAGAGGCTTTGAAACCCAACCGTGTGTTGAACCACCATTTGTATCTGAAAGAAAGAAGGATTTCAAAGAAATTAAGTAGCAGGCAACTATCTTAAGTAAAAACAAGGACAAATCTTGCCAAGAAAGGGTAAACAGAAATGTTTTACACACACACACACACACACACAGAGGTCTCTACAAATTGATAGCACTTTGATAGCAGTTTCACTGCCATGGCTGCATCTTACAGAATCCTGGGATTTGCACTTCATCTGGCAGAGAATTCTAAATACTACATTCACCAGGGTTCCATGGAATGGAGCCATGGCCATTAAATTAATATCAAAATGTTAGGATTTCATAAAGCAAACGAGACCCCACAATTACTAGTACAGTCTCTA
This sequence comes from Urosaurus nigricauda, assembly GCA_034509955.1. Classification (NCBI taxonomy): domain Eukaryota; kingdom Metazoa; phylum Chordata; class Lepidosauria; order Squamata; family Phrynosomatidae; genus Urosaurus; species Urosaurus nigricauda. The sequence goes on from JAOEGL010000003.1 coordinate 249,578,674, forward strand.
TCTGTTCTGAAATTTGGGAACAATGAAGACCATGGAGCAACTGCAACAATAGAGATTGAGAGCATGATCCAGCCAAATTCTATGCATGTCTCCTCATATCTAAGTGTCAGTGACATCAATGGGTCTTAATTTGAAATGTGTATAGGGTTGCAAAACTACAATACTCATTAACAGTTGGCAATCCTTTTAGGCTTTTCATTCTGAGCTCTACAGTTTCTTACAGACACACTATGACTGCAGCGGGCAAGATAAAGGCTTTACAGACTCTGTCCACACACATGTATTGAAAATGTTATTTTTGGTGGGATTCAACTGTCATAATCTCCTAGACAACATTACCACTGGTCCTTTGGTCCAGTATAATCCAAAAATGTTGCAATCTAAATTGTGAGCCAAAAAAACCTCCTTCTCCCTTGTTGTTTCATTTGTTTCTCTGAAATAGGTTATACATATACTCCTCTATTACTACATTCCAGCAATTAAGATAGCCCCCCAAATCAAACACTGCCCAACAAATCAAGGCCAAGAAAACCCCTTCCATAAATGTTGCAATGGGAGTGCAAAGAGAACACAAAAAATACATATAACTAGAATTTCTAATTCTGCAACCATTTTCTCACAATTTTATTGCCAGCATTCTTAGACAGCTCCCCATGTGCTACATGGAACATGCACTAGTTACTTTTCATCCTATGATGTCCTGGCACCTAAGAGTTATTTAATATGTTCTATGGAAGCAAACCTAGTTTTGACCCTCATGATACATTCAAAAGGGAGATGCAGCTCCAGGAGGGGTGTTCACAAGCGCATATGTTCCATATCCAAGCAAGTTGGAGAACTTGAGGTGTTGCATTTGAAGGTAGTATTCCCAGGAGCATATCTGGGGTTCCTGAAACATCTATGCATCCTTCCCCATGATACCACTGGTAAGTGGTTTTCCCAGATTTTCCCCTCATTCTAACAGTACAGGTTTCTAATTCTAAAAGACTCTCCTGAAGCTTAGTTACACCTCTTCTGAAGCTTGGTTACTGACAAAAATGGCTTTAAGATTAAATATGTTGTTTTGGATTCCTGCCTTTGAGCCTGCTCATCAATGAAATGTGAATTTATCTGAAATTGAATTGAGCCACTGGTTCACCACCCTTGTTATAAAGTAAACACCTTGTAAGTGTCTGCTTCAAAATGTAATGTGTGAAGCGGTGTCTTAAAAATGCATAAGGACTGTTGAAGTCTCTGTGTGGAATTTAATGGCCACATATTTGTTTAGGTCTTTCAGAGCCTGAAAGAGGATAGTGGGGTGGTCCATCATTTCTTTTTTATAATCTATGTACACTGTGTTCTCTGTGTGTGTGTGTGTGTGTGTGTGCGCGTGCACACACATGCATGCATGCCTGCACATTCTGTGTGCCTTCAAGGCATTTCCAAACTCTAAAACGAACCTATCACAGGGTTTTCTTGGCATTGGTTTGCCATTGCCATCCTCTGAGGCTGAGACAGTGTGACTTCCCCAAGGTTACCCAGTGGGTTTTTGTGGCCAAGCGGGGATTTGAACCTTGCTCTCCAGAGTCCTAGTCCAACACTCAAAGCAGTACATCATGCTGTCTAGTGGAACATAATTCTATATTACCATTGTTTTATTTAGAAATTTTGAAGCTATTAACATAATACTGGTTCTCCAGATGTTTTGAGCCATGACTCCCAGCATTCTTCACCACTATCTATGCTGGCTAGGGCAGCTGGGACTTTGAGTCCAACAACATTGGAAAGGGTTCATGATTTCCAGCCTTGCCTTAAGAATATGCTGGCTGCCTTCATTAACGCTAAAAAGCACCCGATAGAATCAACAGCAAAAGCTGGGAACATGTTTCAAAGTACTCAATAGATGGCTCCTTTATTATAGAGAAAGCCCAACATGGTTTTGCCTGTATATATTTGTGTAGTCTACTTTTGAAATCTGACTGCAGAAATTTCTGAAGCAGAGAAGCCCATTTCATTTATTGGATATTTTTCTTTTTGTCCAGCAAATGGAATGAGATTCTCTGCTTCAGAAATTTCTGCAGTCAAGATTTCAAATCATCCCTGAAGAAAGCCATACAAATATACAAAGGATAGATGTATTGGGCTTTCTCTATAATAAAGCATCCATCTATTAAGCACTTTGAGACAAGTATCCAGCTTTTCCTGTGCCTTCATTAACTACCCAGTTTTTGATGGAGAACAAAAGCTCTAAGCTTTTATTTAATTGCCAGTCACTCATTGCCTATTAAATATGTAAAGGTTTCAATTAAAATGCATTTAGAGTGTCAGTTGAAAAGAATGCACACCACAACCAATAAAGGCTTGAAAGTATGTGTAAATGTGTTGTGCACTAACTGATAGCAGATAAACAATAAGACGAGTGCCTACCAAAAATATATGCCTACCAAAAAGATATGTAAGCCTTTTAGTCTCTCAGGTGTTTGCAGAGCTGTAGACTAACATTCCTGGTATCTATCCTAACTGAGCAGTGTGACTTTGAATCCTGACAGATGCTGAAAAGTAAATATTCCAACACAACTCCCATCTGTGCTTCTCAGAGTGCTGGTTGCTTCAAGCGAAACAATAAATATTGATGCCTCAGCTGTAGCAGAGAAGTAGCTTTGACCCCGAGCTATTAATAAAAGTCTTTTGAGGTAATGCTGGGAGACAGAAAGACAAACCCTTGAGATGATGAGAGTGATGAGTGATGATTTATACAATGCCTTCAGTGAACTGAATTTCATCAGTGAAGAAGCAAGTCCCTGCCCCCATGGAGCTTACAATCTAAATTTCAACAGCACAGAAATGGCAAAAGGAGAAGAGGGAAAGGGAAAGACATTTTAGGGAAAGTTAATACAGAGTGTTTATGAGCTAATGAAAACACATGTACTTGCACACCTGCTCAGAGGTAAGTCTAACTCATTCAACATTTAATGTGGCTTACTCTTAAGAAAGTGTAAGAAAGCCTCATTTTGGTGTAAGATTTCAGATTTAACTCAAGAGCTTATAAAAAAAATAGGAGTTTGAGGAAAGGATCTGAAGAAACAGAGAGAAATCTCAAAAAGGTCCAAGGCAACAGTGGATTCACAAGTGCTGTGTAGCACTGAATGCTAGATAAAAGGACGATTTTCAAAGATTCATGCAAACATTGCCTGACCTATTATTTGCACCAGCATATTCATCAAGATGATTCTCAGCAAGGCTTGCTATTTACAGAATTTATAAGCAAACATGGTCTTTCCATTTCAATTTTACAGCCATAAACCAATCAATGACCCTAGGCTAAGGGTGTACTTTGCCACCAGAAAATGGAAAAGAAATCTTTGGCAGATGCTCTGAATAAGCCCATATATACCTGATGCCTGCCTTTTTTTTCCTGGAGCAAAAGCCCACAGTCCACCTTTCCAACTAGTTTCACTCTTTGAATCATTCTGCAATATATACATACTTGTGGAATGATTATCGCAGCATAAAGTCAGAGCCACAACGTTGATTAACCAGAGCCATGATTATGTGTCACTGTGTCAGTCAGAAAAACCACATGTAGTAGTACAATGATGAAAACGTAATACAAATCTTATAAATCCCTTCATTCATTCATACATACATACAAACCTGTTCAGCCAAATCTGGATAATCAGGACACACACATAATAGCCTAGCCATTTCTACCAGAACACAAGGATATGGGGGTTTGTTCCCACAGTATGTTTAAGAGGCCATCCTGATCACTAGATTTCCCAGTGTGATAAAAAAGAGAAATCAGATTAAAACTACTATAATGCATGCCTTTGGTGGAGATTCTGCTCAACTCTTGGTAGCTAACAGAAAGGGATAGGGGAAGGAGACACAAACCAAATGAGAAAGTAACTTTTATCTGGACTAATGTTCAACATACAGGATGAAAGTTTTTAAGCTCGATGGAGAAACAATGCCTCCTTTACTCTGCTTGGGGGCTCATTATTCTAAATTTAACTAGACACTTCCTAACCAGACTATTACAGAGAAAAGAAAGAAATGTGGATTGTTTTTACCATCATTGGGAGCCAAAGAATGACTTTGGCCAGAGCCAGAATCAGCGAGAAGCGCTTCTGAGCAAATTCCACAGTGAAGTTTCGGCTGTGATATGGTATGTTTTGTGTGCCGTAGCAGTCCACTTTACAGCGGTCATCAGCAGGACCTTGCTGGATCCTGGGGTCAGAGTTCTGGCCAGCATTTTGACAATGTTTCAGGCTTTTATTCTCAGTGTCCTCTGGAGAGGGGGGCAGGGTGTGAATACCCACTGGGGGTGACCCAGGTGTGAAATATCCTCGGGTGATTTGATGATAATCATCGTAAAGATGCAGTTGCTCATCCGAGCACAAGAGCTGATAAATGAGCGGGATGGAGAGCACCAGGAGGAGGAAGAAACACAAGGAGTAGATGATGAAGAGAAACAAAATGTAAGAACTGGTGCAGTCTGCAAAACATCCCCAAGAGGTCGAGCCATAAGTGCCCCAGCCACAGAGAGGCAAAATGCAGATCAGCAAACTGACCATCCAAATGGTGAGAACGGCCCAGATCATGCTCACGGGCCTTTTGGTAGCCCTGTGGCTGGTTTCCATCTTGTTGAGGCTGTAGAAGTTGTACGAAACTACCAAGGAGCCCATCAGATTGCTGGAAAAGCCCTGAAACAAGTAGAGCAGCGCCGAAGTGGTGCACAAAGTCGGGGGAAGCATCTCGTTCAGCCACAGCTTGAACATGAAGATGGTCGCCGGCCCCACGCTGACCAGGTCATCCACGGTCAACGAAGTCACCAGCATGGAAAGGGTGTTTTTGTTTGGCATCCTCAGGAGAGACACCAAGGAGTAGAGGCTGCCCAGGAGGGCTGTGAAAGTGATGACAAAAGTCACGCAGAAAAGGAAAAGGTTGAGAGGTTGTTGATCTTGGGGTAGGTCCATGATGTCCTGGTTGGGGTGGCTGGTCCCATTTAGTGAAGCATTGCTCTGAGAGACCATCCTTGGGAAAATGAATGAGTTGGTCTTATCTTGCCTTCTCCTTAGTTCTAGGAGTTTTCATCTGGAGGCTGAATTCGAGGAGTGTTCATCTGATGGTACCTCCACTGTGGATTTCTGATCTTTCCTACCAGGTTTCTCCAAAGTGGGCTTCTGATCTCCTTTCCCAAGTTTATCCACAGTGAGTTTCTGGTCCTCCTTACCAGGTTTATCCACAGTGGGTTTCTGATCTCCTTTCCCAAGTTGATTCTTGGGCTGCATGGGTGATCTCCTCTTTCCTTGGAGCCCTCCTCAGAAGACCCTCAAGTCCTCCCAGCCCTTGAAAGAGCAGACATGCTTTAACAATACAAAACCCCACACACATGCACAGCCCCTACCCACATCCCCGCAAATGCCACACACACACACATACGCCCACCCAAAGATGCCTGAGCCAGAGGAAGCAGATCTCTTTGCTGATCCTCCTGAGATGATGATCTAAGTAGGAGAAAGTCCAAGGAGGTGGCCAAATCGCAAAGAAGAATTAAAAGCAGCAGCAGCAGCTCCCGCGGCTGGCTGGAGAAGGAAGAAAAGAAGGTAGGAAAGAAGGAGGAACTCTCTCTCTCTCTCTCTCGCCCAGGCTTTGGGATAAAGAGAAAGCCGAAGCGGCTCTTCTTGGGTTCGCTCTGCGCTGTTCAGAAACTGCAGGAGGGAGGAGTCAGAGAGGAGGAGAAGAGGAGGAGGAGGAGGCTCTCTTCTCTCGCTGCTGCTCTGGAGGTGCCACAACCAACTACCATTCCCAGAATTCCACAGCATGGAGCCAGGGCAGTTAAAGCGGTATCAAACCGGATCAGTTCTGCAGTGCAGATGAGGCTCAAGCTGGAAGAGGCAGAGCCCTGAGGACATCCTCCTTCCCCATCTCCCAGCTCGGCTATGGAAACCCACTGGACACACTCTCTCAGCCTCACCAGTCACACTCTCTCAGCCTCATGGGGAGGCAATGGCAAACCTCCTGGGAACAAAGCTTGCCCCATAATAGGGTCTCCAGAAGTCGACTTTGAAGGCACACAACAACAAGAAAGGTCCAGGGGAATGGAAAGGCATTTTCTTTTCTGGACACGCAATCCAGCCCATTGCTCCATCTGCACAGTAGAAAGGATGTGGTTCGACACCACTTTTGGCTGCCAGGATGGCTTCAGAAGCCTGGGATTTGTAGTGGGAGTGTTGGCTGTGGAGACCAGGGTTGGATTCTTACCTTGGTCCTGAAACCCATTGGGTGACCTCCAGCATGTCACACACTCTCAGCCTCAGGGGAAAGACAGTGGCCAGCCTTGGAACAACTCTTGCCAAGTAAATAGGGTTGGCATAAGTTGGAAAGGACTTGAAGGCACACCATCGCCAACAACAAGGCAACAGTATTCTCCGGCAGTGAAGGCGACAGATCCCATCAAAACTACAAATCCTATAATTCTGGAGTGGTTCACCTGCACACTCTGGCAGAGAAGGCTACAGACTTTGTAAAACTACAAATCCCAGGATTCTGTAGCATGGAGCCAAGGCAGTGAAAGTGGTGTGAAACTGCATTCTTCCTACAGCAGTCATGCAGCTTGTTGGGGGCAATTGGCTTGCACATTGTAAACCACTTAGGGTTTATATTTCAGTGCATTGATAAGCAGTATAGAAATGTACATAGTATTGCTATTGCTAAGGCGCTCCACCTTTATTTTACATTTGGCACAGTGGGCAACACTCAGTGGCATTACTGAGTGGGTGCAGGGGATGCAGATCACACCTGGTGGCACCCTGGTGGGATCCTCCTCCTGCTGCTGCAGAGAGGCAAGCATGCTCCTGGTGTCTTTGCCACAAGTCTGGCTCACTTTCCCCCCTTTGGTAGCCCCCACACATACTGGGTGGCACCAAACCTAGTGAAACCACTGGGACCTATAGTTTTTTGTGGTTTTTTTGGGGGGGGGGGCTATGTGGCCATGTTCTAGAAGAGTTTATTCCTGACGTTTCTAGAACATGGCCACATAGTCCAAAAAGCCCACAAAAACTATGGATACCAGATATGACAGCCTTTGACTTCCCACTGGGACCTCTTAGGGCTCAGCATGTAAGCAATCGCTTCACCTTGTTACCCACATCTAAGGCAAGGATGGGGCATTTGGGGCTCTCTAGGTGTTTTGGACTACAATACCCAGAATACTTTACAACTGACCTGTGAGGTCACTAGAGTTGGTGTCACCCCTCCACCATTTACTTCCTCCTGTCACACCATACAGGACCCTTAGTAATGGTTTTTGTACTAATGTTACTAATAAACTGTAATTCCCATACATGAAGATGTTGTAACGTAAAACAGCTAAAACTATACTTTTAACGAGTTTATCAGACGATGGAAATTGGAAGTATAATCCAATGGCAATCCGAATGCAATCATGGGGTTTCACATTATTGCATATTAGAGTATGTCACACAATTTTGGGCAAAAGGGACGTCATTCCAAATGCAATCATGAGTTTTACGTTATTTCGTATTAAAGCATCTCACGCAATTTCAGGCAATGGGGAGTCATTTTTGGGAAATGGGAAGTCATTCTGAACACATTCCGAACACAATTAGAATTCATGTAAATTAGCTAAATTAGCAAATTTACATGAATTCAAATTGGCTCCATTCGAAATAGAGAGAAATTCCTCCTGTCTGATAAACTTTTAAGTTACAATATCATTCGCACAGCCTAAAGGCATTTACGGGTACATAGTTTCATGGGGTTAAAGTTAAAATTTGGGAAGATGTGATGCTTTTAAAGAAAAATTTAAAAGAATTTTGAAAAAAATTGAAAATTAATTTTAAAAAAATGTAAAAAATTAAAATTTATGTTTAAACCAGGGGCCTCTTCTTTCGGCTTCCACTGAGCCTCATCCCCTCACCCCATCTCTTCAGCATTTTAAAGGGATGCAGGCCAACGCAAAACACCTAGAACAGGGGTGGGAGCTCTACAGCCTTCCAGATGCCATTCGACTCCAGCTCCCAGCAGTCCTTTGAGACAACTTGACCAAGGATGAAGAGAGTTGGAAGTAACTGTTCAACAACATCCAGAGGGTCGCCCAATTCCCATCCATTGTAGAGGGCCACATGTTGTCCATTCCTGATCCAAGGTTCAATTGTGTACAATATTGGATAGTTTTACATTTTGCTTCTCATTGATTGTGTAACTACTGTTTATTGATCAAATGTATTTATTTTGTTCTTTTTCATTATTTACTTATTGGATTTATATCCCACCTTTCTTCCAAAATGGGATTCATTTTTTGTTGTCGTAAATTGCCATCAAGTTGAATTTGACTTATGGGCAACCCTATGGATTGCGGACCTCCAGGTCACCCTGTTATCAATTGCTTGGTTCTTGAAAGCTCGGGGTTGTAGTGTCTTTATTTGAGCCTACCCACTTGTAGTGTGTTCTTCCTCTTTCCCTACTGCTTTTCATCTTACCAAGCATTATTGGTTTTTAAATTTCTTTCTAAGGAGTCATGTCTTCTCATGATATATGCAACATCCTCAGTTTAGTTATCTTGCTTCTAGGGGCATTTTGGGCTTGATTTAGGTTAATACCCATTCATTTATCTTTTTGGGAGTCCATGGTATCTGTAGAACACTTCTCCAATACCACATTTTAAATTAGTCGATTCTCTTTTGTTCAACTTCCTTCTCCCTCCAGCTTTCACAACCATACACGGAAATCAGAAATACGACGGTATGGACAATCCTGATTTTGGTATTCAGTGATATATCTTTACACTTGAGGATCTTGTATATTTTCTTCATGGCTGCCCTTCCACATCTTAGTTTTTTGACTGTAGTCTCCATTTTAATTAAAGACTGAGCCAAGATATGAAAAAAATTAAAACTATTTCAATTTCTTTGCTAGCTACTTTAAAGTTATGTAAATAACCTGTGATCTTTTTTAATGTTCAGCTGTAATCTTGTCTTTGCACTTTCTTCCTTGACTTTCTTCCATGTTTACCGTGGTGCATGTTCAATTTTCAACAACAATAAAGCTTACTTAGTGTCAATTTCTAGGCATGTTTACTTGGAAGTAAGTCTCAATGTGTCTTATTTGGTTTCACCACCCAGTTATTTAAAATACTTTATAGTACTATTCTCCAAACACATCTGTGGCTGTGGTACAAACAGCAACAGTAGGGTATGCCAAAACACAGCTGGGAAAACAGCAGCAGATAAAATACTAAAAGCATCAACAACATTTTAAAAATCTGTTATACTACACATTTAACTGCTTCTCATGGTACACAAAAGATAAAAACATAGGTCCTAAATGGCTATTCTGAAATAGTGTTATAGTAAAAAAACAAAACAAAAAAACACCTCTCTCACCTGTTGAGATCCAGATAATTTCTGATAAGGTTAGAGATGGATGAATCCTTTGCATTTTGGGGGATTACCACTTTCTTTTAAATTCACTCTTATCTAAAAAGGAATGGGGAGTAAAACTCCCAATCAGATCTGGAACCTGAGAAATGTATCTCTGTACTTCTCATTGGAGTTTATCACACGATGGGAATTGGGAGTATAATCCAATGGCAATCTGAATGCAATCATGGGGTTTTGAGTTATTGCGTGAAAGTCGATCACACACATTTTCGGCCAATGGGAAGTCCTTCCGAATACAATTGTGGGGTTTCACGTTATTGCACACAATTTTGGGCAGTGGGAGGCAATTTTGGGCAGTTCCGAACGTGATGCAGTGTCAATATGCAGTCACGTAAATTCACTGAACTAACGAATTCACTCAATTCTAAACTGGCCCCACTTTAATTTCTTTCAAAATTGAGAGAAATTCCTCCCGTGTGATAAGCTCCATTCTCTTTGTTTGCAGGTGTTTTCTCCTGCTGCCTTACAGTTTGAGAAAGCTTTGAGATAACCCCTCATCCTAGAACTCACTATCAGTTGATGAACAGAGAGGAGGGAATGGAGACGCAGAATTGGGAGGAGACAGACTAGGGATGTTGGGAATTACTTTGGATAACTGGTCCATGACACTGGCTTAAATTTGTGCTAATGTAGGGGCTGTGCCCTTAGGCTGAGTGTGATTTGGGTCTGGCACAACTCAGATTTCATCTTTTTTGTAGAGCTGGCTTGTCTGCTGATGGAATTCAAATAGCAGAGACCAATTGAAAGAAGGGGCTATACCAGCACAAAGTCAATTCAAATCATAAAAAGCTGGTTCAGCCAGTATAAACTGTCCCCTTATCCTAAACTAAAAGATGCTGGGGCAGCAGCTGTTGCAGAAAGGCATTAACCTCTGACTGCTGACTGGCCTTCCAGTAGCACACCTACCTTCTGATACAAAGAACATTATCACACTAACTGGCCATCCTGCTGACATTCCACTAGTTTAAGAATGGAAGCATACCAATTTGACATCATTTCTTACCCACATTTGCACTTTAGCAATCCATGGTTGTGTGATCTGTTTTCTGCACTTCCAAACACCACTTTCTGGGAGAAAGGGGTGGTACATGCAGTCCCAGCAGCCAACCACCTCCTGACGTCAGCTGCTGTTGAATATGCACAAAGTAGCCAGCTTCTGGAGAGTGTTGGCAACTGGGATTGCTTGCCCCCCTGCTTCCCCCTGAAGTGTGGGGCTGCTGTGTGAATGGGCACACAACACCCGGCTTTGGGGAGGTACTAGCAGCCATATCACTGCGGGGGGGGGGGGGGGCGAGAGGAGCAGAATCATGTCATACCAGTTTGACATCATAATAGGCATACCACTTCAGAAGCAAAACTGCAATGAAAGAAACAGCATCAAGGCAGAATTGGAACAGCAGTAAGACTGAGCACCTATTAATGGATTTTGCCTTTCAATGTAAAGGTGCAGAACAGTAACAAATGAAATGCAAGGCAACAGCAGGAGGACACAAAGTAATGTGACAAGTACCAAAGATATTTTTATTCTGCTAAAATTCTGACTTTTAGTATTGTGTGACAAACACAATCATAGTCTTTAGTCTTGTCTGATAAACACAATCTCAAAATCTCTGTTGAGATTTTTTGTATAAAATAAAAGAGTAGAGAAGGAACAGAGTGAGGGAGGACATGGTTATGGCAGATCCAAGCCTTCCTTAGTTGAAAGACACAGCTGCTGTGCTAGCACAAAGTTAAGCCAAGTGCAGAGTAGTCCTAAATAATTTCCAACATCCTTAGTTTGGGAGTGGTTTGGATTTAACATTGCTCCAGCTGACCTAGTTTCACCTACATCTTGGTGATGCAGGATTGCACTAATCATCCTTAAGCACAACTCCAACTGATTTCTTTGAATCAACAGCTTGCAATGCCTCAGCAGCATCCAACAGACCGAAAAGCTATAAAGACTACATAAAGAGTCAAGTGCCTCCATCATTTTAATATAAATAAAATGTTTAAGATACTTTTTTTATTAAAGCTTTTTGAATCACAGGATGATAGAATCTTAGGTTTGGAAGAGGCTGCAAAGGACATATAGTCCAACCCCCTGCCACAGAGGAATTGTTGTTAACTGCCTTTGAGTCAACCCCAGTTCATGGTGACCATGTGTATGAGGCATCTCCAAGACTCCCTATCCTCCACTGCTCTGCTTATGTCCTGGCCTTCCTGATTATGTCCAGATATCTGTCTTTCTCTCTTTCTATTACTTTCCACCTTTCTTAACATTAATGTCTTCTCTAATTAGTCATGCCTCCTAAAGAATCATTACTTCTGAAAACAGTGGTCGAAGTACAACAGTTTCAGTTTTATCATCTTGGCTTCCAGGGAGATTTTCGGGTTGAGGAATACACAGTTAAAAAGCTCATGCAGATGCTAATCCAACCACTGTTTAAAGATCTTCAAAGAAGGAGACTCCACCAGTTCTAAGTCTATTCCACTGTAGGACAGCTCTAAATCCTCCTAATGTTTAAGTAAAATCTCTCTCTCTCTTTTTTTCTTTGTAATTTGAATCAATTGGTTCTTGTTCTAGTCTCTAGAACAATAAAAAATAAGTTCACTCCATATTTTACATGCTGGAGATTATCACATGCCAAATCCACACCGGGATAGAAATGGGTTGTAACTGTAACTGACGGATCTTATCGCACTACCCTGCGTGCAGGCAGTAGGCAGCCCATATCCAACCCGGGCTTCTCCAGCAGCTTTTCAAGAACAGGAAAATCTGTTCTTGTGACAAGATCCATCAGTGATGGTTACAACCCACATCTATCCTGGCACAGAATTGGCGTGCGATAATCTCCAATATTGATAATAGCCATCATGTCATCTCTCCTTTCTTCCAGCTTCAAGCTAAACATACCAGACTATCTTTATAGTTCCTCATAAGACTTGGTTTCCACACCTTTAACAATAAGTTTCCATTCTTTCTGTCCCTTCTTCATCCACACACTCACCTGATTTTTTTAAAAGAAAACTTCCACAGAAAGGTCATACATTTTGGTTCATTTATAGCCATCTTGCATGTGATGTGAGTTGTGATATCAGATGGGGTATGTCCAACCCCTCAAACCCTCCAGATGTGTTTCTAGATTCTTGTGGTTTTTCTCTCTGCGCCTCCTGAGATTCGTTCTCCCTATTCTTGCGGGTGTTCACTCACCTTGGAAAGGCAAACATGCAGGAAGCAAAAACAAGGAACAGATTAGGATATTCTGAGGTTGGCAGTAGCTCTCCTACAGGGCTGCAAAGTCAGCAGTAATAGCAAAACTTGGCATATTTATTTATTTATTTATTTATTTTTCCTGCCTTTCTTCCACTATGGGAGCCAAGTAGCTTACATGTAGGAGTAAAATAATTCTGTGGCAGGGGGAATAAATAGGTAGTCATATTAAAATATTTAAAGCAGCTTAAAAGGCATCTGAAACACAAAATAGAGATAAAGCACATCCCATTGAAAGACCTTTGTGCCAAGATCTGTTAAGAATCATATATACAGAAGCCTCCTCCCCAGTCTAATCTGGCAAACCTATATGTAGGAATCTCGTGATGATAATCCTGGATGCCAGCTCTGAGACTTGTGTACCTCCCACTTGCCACTTCCCATGTTCAGGAGCCTTCAAAATCTACCTCTTGAGGTAGCTGTCTCAAGACTCTAGCAGCATCTTGAGAAATGTATCCTATTGTTAGTTCCAGCTAGAACAGATTGATTAAATCAATGGATTTATGACTTGATTCACTGGATCTCCTAGTGGGGGCTACCCAATAGTGTTCCCACTAAACAACCCCAATAGGCCTCACAATCTACCCACATTACAAGACTATTTTTGCTTGCAAGCTAGCAAATAGGGCATCAGATAAGAGAACTAGCAGCCCCAATTTTCCCTGTTGCTATACTCTATCATCAAATGCCACTTCTCTTCTACAGTCACCTGATGAATTGCACTCATCTCAGCACAGAGTGTGCCTTTTGATAAGAATAAATGCTATATATTTAGAGGATGTCTTGGTGATCAAAGGGATAAGCTGACAGCCCATGCTGGAGGAAGGCATAACTGCAGGCAGGTGCATAATGCTATCTTTCAACAGAGCTCTGAGCCTCTCCATGCCACCAACAATTCAGTTATACGCTTTGGGTATATGGCAAGCAGATTCAGCTGAATTGCAAGTAATGTTCAGGCATCTGTAGTTATGCCTGACAAAGCAGATCAATACTTCAAAACAAATTTGGGTTTAATCTTACCCACATGGTATATGGCCAGACATTTTACAGAATCATCAAGCTGGAAAGGAGCAAAGGTCAGCAAAACTTGTCCAATACCTTCATCAAAGCAATGCCTGCATTAACTTGAATGTCCTTGTACCTCTATGCCACACTGAAGACACCCATTTGCCTTCAATTTTGGATGCTAAGAAGGGTTGGGCCAGCTTTCACTTGAACAGGAGACCACTAGGGAATGTGAGAGATTTCCAAGTTGGCTAGGACAAAATCTGCCTGAAACTAAGGAATGCTGCAATCAGTTTCTAGAGCTAGATGCTCCAATGGGCTGAATCAGTTTTTAAAGAAGCATAAGCTTCCTATATTTTATAGAATCCTATGCAGAGTATAACAAGTTAAAAGGAAGAGTTTTTTGTTTGTTTGGGTTTTTTTTTTCCACAAAATGTAACAGGACTAGAAGAAAGAGAAACAGATCAGTAATAGAGCATATTTTACCTACTCTGCTTTATTTCCTTAAGTCAATGGAGCTAACCAGGCCCCCATGAAATTCTGCTCAGTCGAATGAACTATATAGGTGTAGACCAGGGGTGGGAATCATGCGGCCCTCCAGATGTTTTTGGATGGCAGCCCCCCAGCCTTTTTCACCACCAGCTAAGTCATGAAAGCAAAGGGTTTCTGGGAGTTGCCATTTAGCAACAATTGGAGGGCCTCATGATTTGCATCCCAGGTTCAGATTTCTGTATTCGCTTGAAGGCACAGGAGTGGGAGAGAGATCTCAGACTAGGGTTGCAGCAAGTTTTTGACACTTTCATAGCTACCAGTATTCTTATTCAGCAGATGAGGGAGATGGAATTCTGAAATATTTTTTTGGCCTGACTCAAAAGTATGAAAACCAAAAAACAAGTTGTTTCCCCTCCTTCCATATATAAATGACTGCACTGGCATTTGATGACTGACAACAGGCTAATGGAGGGGGTGGCGGGTGCAGGACAAGCTGTGTGGCACACACAACTCTGTCTGCCAACAGAAGGGAATGCGCTCAGGGAGCAGGTCAGGACAGACAGCCAACCTACACCTGCTACCCTTCTGCCAATGAAGCTGTGCCATTTCATTTTATATTATACAAGGCCAAGCCCTGCTCAGTAGGTCAAGAACAACCTCCAGGCTTCAGTTCTGACCCTACAGGGACAAACCTTATAAAATATTCACAGCCAGGTCCACTCCTTAGTGGTCTAAACAACATACCTCACTATTGGTAGAATTTCATCCTATGGCAGAGCCTGGCAGCCACCTCAGGCAACCGAATTGGGATGTCACAAAAGGGCAGCAAATTGTCAGTTGCTTCATGGATTGCTTTTCATTCCCACAGAAGGAAGACATACTTGGGGATTTTCTGCCTCTGGAACCAAAATAATCACTTGGTTGGCTTTGAGTATTGCACACCTTGAGGGGAGGAAAATATTTACTATTTTGCTTCAGGCAGCAGGATATTTTGGGGTAGGCCTGGGACCACCCTTTTCATTCCAACTGTATGTTTTTCTGACTCTGAATCACTTCTTCTTTGTTATCTCAGACTAGAACTGGTCTCGAGCTTCAGCCTGCCTTGGAAAATGGTCAATGCTGGACAGTCACATCATTGGAACCTGTAGCATATTTTTAAAAATGTTACACAGTCCACAGATGGCTGGCTATATATAAATTGGCATATGGACAGTTCTCTCTTGCTGCCAAATTTGTTAGCAGAATATTAATTCTAGTTAGAATAATATTATGGAAAGAGACCTTCTAGATATGTAGCAACCAAATTCTACCTGGTGGTGTATTCTTCTGATGTATTCTGCTTATTAAAAGAGGAGGAGGAGGAGGAGGAGGAGGAGGAGGAGTCTGAAGAAATCTCTCTGGACTAGATGTTTTATAATAATCACCTATCATTGTTGAATACCCTTTTAGGAGGCCCAGTGCTCTGAAAGTTAGGTGTGGCTCAGCTTTAGGCATTCATATATGATCTGGATAGTTGAGACCAGGGGTGGGTAAAGTGTGGCTGGTGGACTAGTGTGACCTCCCAGTACCCCTCTTGATACCTCTGGAGCCAAATGCTATTCCCAGAACCTTTAACAGGGTATAATTTAGCTTTTTATGTGAGTTGTCTTTGCACCATATATATATATATATATATATATATATATATATTAAAACATCCCTTTTTACAAACCAAAAGTGACCAATTGAATTGAGGGGATCAGAGAACAGGTCTGCTAGAAAGGCAAAACCAGGAGCAAGATCTGATAGAAGGCAAAAAAGGACCCCATGCATTCACAAGTGTCCCTGTCTGTTCTTGTGTGCCTTCAAGTTCTTTGCAACTTATGGTGACCCTAAGGCACTGTTATGGGGTTTTCTTGGCAAGAGTACTTCAGAGAAGGTTTGCCATTGCCTTCTCCTGAGGCTGAAAACATATGACTTACCAAAGGTCACTCAGTGGGTTTCATGGCCAAGCTGGGAACCTGGACAGACTCAGTGGATTGAGGGAATTGTTTTACAGTGTTTCTGCTCCTACCTTCAGGAAAGCTTTCAAAGAATACCATTGGGGTATCTGCCTGCTCTCCAGACAGAAGCCTAGTATCCAGAGTCGTACTCAAAACTGGGTTCTGATCTTCTTCCTCTTCTTCTCCTTCAAAACTATCTTCAAACTGGGACTTTATCTCCACCTTTTGTTCCAGGCTGGCACTGAAAATGTGGACAATATAGCTAAATATCATGTCTAAAAAATAAAATATACAATTTGAAATAGCTTTAAAAAGCAGTGCAATTAAAACAATACAGCACTTTCTGTAAAGACCTTTAGTTCCAAAATCCTGTCAGAAGTTATGTGAGGGAATTAACTTGGATAGTCTTCAGAAATGATTTTTGTTAAGAGAGGAACAGAGGGTATGAAACATTGTTAGTTTTACTTAAGCTCTCAGTAGCTTGTGCTACCATGAATTATCTTAGACTGAATCTGTGGATTGAGAGAATTGTTTTATGGTCTTTCATCTCCTACCTTCAGGAATACTTTCAAAGAATACCACTGGGGTATCTGTCTGCTCTCCAATACTGTTTATTATCTCTATAAAGTGACTGGCTGTGGTCTGTCATTATGGGATTTGGAATTAGTTGTCATCAATACACTGATGACTCTCCATTCCATATCCTCCATATTCCATATGTATTATTAAACCAGTTTACCTCTGTCCAGTTTAAGCGTTAATTCGGGTGTCACCCTGATCTTATCACACACTTTTTACTGATGAAATTGCCAACCAAATACATCCTGGGGCCATTCCTACTTGAACAGCTGCTCCTCCCGGCTCTTTTCAAATCCAGGAGTTTTCTGATTTAAGAAAATAGTTGCCAGAGTGGCTCTGCATGTGGGGATGGACCCAAGCTGTATTCGGGTGGCAATTCCATCTGTAAAAAGCATGTTATGAGATCAGGGTGACACCCGAATTAACCCTTAAATTGGAGAGAGATAAGCCAGTTTAATAATACATGTGATAAACTCCATAGTTTTAATCAGGAGAGGTTGTACATAGTCTACACTGATACTTGAATCCAGTAATGTGCTGCATGAGAGCAAATAAGCTGAAACTGAATCCCCAAAAAGATGGAAATACCATAGGTGAAGGGTTCCAGAGTGTAGAAATTAGGCAACTTACCTAATTGGAAGAGGTTGTTATATTCCCCTGGGATTTGCAGTTTGGTGATACACCCAGGCCCATTGCTGTCATTGGATATTGAAGTGGTCTCTGTGCCTAGGACTGCTTTTAATCTACCCATTTAGGCTGTGGGGTCAATTGTTCTACACAGGAAAATAGCAATAGCAATAGCAAGTACATTTCTATACTACTTATCAGTGAACTAAGGACTCCCTAGGCAGTTTACAATGTATAAGCAAATTGCCCCCAACAAGTTGGGTACTCAGTTTAGTGACCTACAAAAGGATGCAAGGCTGGGTGGACCTTGGAGCCCTGGGACTGAACTCACAGCCTTGTGTTTTGCAATACAGGCATTTAACCACTGCACCACCAGGACTCCTTAAACTATGATCCACACACTTTTCATGTCAAGGTCCTACCCTCCAACATTTCACAGATGACAACTGGAACATGTGTGTCCAAGCAACCTTGGAAAGTAGTTAATATGGTAAAAATTAGTAATGATGAAAACACATAAGCTAGGAGAGGCTGTAGCAGTTTATTTCTGCCTGAGCCTAATAGGACCAGGAAGATTAAGTCCCTTTCGTCCCCTGATGAGTTGAGTACAAACTGCATTTGCCCTTGGAACTTAGCTTGTAGCAACTGAAGTAAGCTGAGAGGAAAAGGATAGGAGGAAACTGGGACATAAAAGCAATTGAACAAAGTTGGATGACAGAGGGTTAATTGGGACTGTCCCCACCAAACTGGGACAGTTGGAGGGTCTGCAAGTCTGTATTCCTGTAAGGCAAAGTAAGCAGAGCTGCCCTAATTTATATGTATAAATGCAAATCTGGAAAGAATTGCAATAATTTCAATAGAAATATAGCAGATACTTACCATATTGGGAAAACAGGTGACTCATGTAGTCCTCACTCTGTTCCTGTATAGAGGATAACTGTTAGTGATCAGACTCAAAGCCACCGCTTTCCTTTCTGAACATGCGTATGTATGCATATTATAATTATCTGATATAAGCCATCTTGAGGGCCAGTCGGTCTAAAGATGGTCATCTAAAGATTAATCTAAAGATTAATTTCCTTGGAGACAACTGGACAGATTATCATTGAATTTGAAGAATATGTTTGGAATACAAGCTTTATGGAGCATGCAAAATTCACTTTTGCCTGGTCCCTGCTTAGGCACCCTAGAAATTGACTGGTGAAGCCAGGCCATTTTGTTTGCCTTCTAAATAAACAAAAATGACTTTATACAAAGAGGCATAAATATTCTGAAGGCACCAGATCCTATCTGATCTTGGAAGCTAGGCAAGGGAAGGCTTGGCTAGAATTTGGATGGGGGAGACTGCCAAGGAATTTCAAGCTCTATAGGCTAGATGTCAAAGGAAGGCCTTGACTAAAGAAAACTCTATGAAATTTATGGGGTCACCATAAGTCAGCAGATGACTTGAAGGTATGTGCATGCATGCACACACATACAAAACTTTATTCAATCAGCACTGAAGTGAAGACAAAGCTCATGAACTGAATAGGTCTTTCAGCAGTGGGGAGGAAGATGTAATTTTCCACACCTTCTCAGGCTTCCTTTTTCCATCAGATGCAATACTCATAATAGCACTGGTAATGTGTCTCCTGTGGGATCTTGCTGAACAGTCTATTGAAGTCTCCTATCATGACAGTCAGTGATATCCTGTATACAGTGGTCACCCGGTTTACAAATACCCCAGCCTACGAAAACCCCGGTCTAAGAAAGAGCCGGGGCAGGAAAAACGGCCCCGGTTTACGGAAAAAAACCCGGTTTAAGAAAAGAAAGCGGCGGGAAATTCAAATGGTGCGGGGGCTGGTTTAAGGGGCCCCGGTTTATGAACTTTTCGGTTTAAGAAAGGGGTGCTGGAACGAATTAATTTCGTAAACCGGGGGACCACTGTACAGGTAAGTGTCCCAGATTATGGTCTGAAGAGATAGGGATATTGCAGGTAAACTAGTTTAGATCTGGTCAGTACCTGGTTGGGAGTCTCCTATGTTCAACATCTTGAGTTCTAGGAAGAAAATAGGGGGAAGAATATTAATATTCCAAATAAATAATATAAATAAATGTGGTACAACCCTGTTTTGTTTGACTGTATGAGGAAAGAGTTTTGATAATGTGCTGTATTGGTTTGGTTTTTCCAGATAACAGAGATGTTAAATTCTTAACAGATATGTTTTAAAACTCCTTTTAATTCTATTGCTAATTTTGATTATATTTTTTAACTTTTTTGTAAGCTTTTAGCAATGTGAGTTTTTTTTTTTAAATGTATCTGTTTTGAGGTAAGCTATCTTGAGTCCAAGGGTTGGGAAAAAAAGAAAGAGAAAAAAAAAAGAAAAAAGAAAAGAAAAAAAGTAAAGGATCTCTAAACATTATTTCCACTGTAGAGGTTGATGGATCCACTGCTGCAAAAGTGGCAAATCCACTATTACCTTTAACTTCATTCCTCCTGCACTTGTTTCAAGTTGTAAAGAAGTTTTCCAATGATGGATGTTCTTCCTTCAGAAGCTTGTTACCTACAGAGTTCACATACAACTTAAAGCACTTGTGGGAAGTTGTGGTAAAGTCAGGAAAGGATTTACTACCTCCATGGCATGAACCCTGCAGGCATGCCTGTTGCCTGGACAAGACCAGATAGCTTAGTACACCAACATTATTGCAGAGATTCAGGGGCTGACAATACCAGAGGTACTTTGATTTCCTAGATTTAGTCTTTTTTTTAAGCACACACAGCCCAAGGTTTGTGGATAATAAGTAAGCACACAGAATAACTTCAGCTTTTCAAAATGCCATGCATTTAGAAAGAGGAGAAGCAAAATGAAAGGCAGTAAGTGGAACTATGACTCTTTGATGAAGCAAAAAGAACAAAGGTCCATAGATTTCAGGAAGGAATTGGCACAGCTTTTGTTTCATGAAGCCACTTTCCTTAGTAATGGCATCAGACAGCATCTCTGCTGCTTTGTATGTCCTTGGGCTGATGAAGCCTGATGTGTTTTCCCATAGTTTCAAACATTAAAGTTAACATAATAATTAGTTGTTTTTATATTTACAATAGGGAATTAAATAGGAGCTGTTTGGCTTTGCTAGTAAGCATAATGAAAAGAACATATTGAGTTATTTCAAAATATGCTGGCATTTTTTTAAAGGGGAACAAGAATGTCCCTTTCATTACAGTGGGATGAAAACAAAACAAACAAACGTTTCTGTTATTATAAGCTTCAAAATAATATTGCTTATAAATATGATCTCACTTGACAATAACTTGAATCATGGTATTTGGGATCTATGAAGGAGCTCTGCAGCCCACCAGATATTGTCGAACTGCAGTTCCCAGAATTCTTCATCATTGGCTTTACTGCTCAGGGCTTTGAAGGAATGCACAATTTCTGCCCCTAATCTACCTGAGGAGGTGTACAAATGTGCCAAATTTCAAATGCATCTGCTAAAAATTGCCACAAGTAAATTAAGTTTGTAAGTTCTGAAAATGAACACATTTATCCTTTTTACTCCAAGTTTTGGAAAAGAATCTGCTGATGTAGTTCATCCAGGCTTCTAGTGAAGGTGTTTCATTGGTTTGGTAAATTGAATAGTTGTTCAAACATTATCAAGGTATTTCTCTTACCCTCCAAATCTTTCACAGCAATTGATGGCAAGGCTGTTTCATGTGTTTCATTCTGAAGACAGAATGCTGCCAGTATTCCCATGTTTGGAGAGGGTTTTTATGTTCCTTTTTCTTTTTGTTTCATTTTTATTGAGTTCACATAAATAGAAACACACCATAGAACATTGTACATTTCTAAATAAACTGGTACATCTATCCAAACACACTAGAGAAACATTTCTAAAACATAACTTCCTTACTTTGCGAGATGATACTTTAAATTTGTTAAATCTTGATATCTGGTTTCTTATAGTTAGAATTCCTCCCCTTGATTATTGTAACAGTGGGATTTGTCTTTACATATTAACCTAGTTTAGATTAATCCTACCCATTTATGGTACCTCTACAGGGCTTCTTTTAGCCCTTATCTGGAGTAGATTCCAGCCATAATCTGCTTACTTTTACCCAATTATTTTCAAAAAAATTGGTTGTCTGATTCCCTAAATAAATCATTAGCTTATCCATCTCATATATGTAAAATAGTTTTGTTCACCGTTCTTCTGTTTGTGGTATCTCTGTGCTTTTCCATATCCTTGCTAGGACCAGTCTGGCAGCTGTACCCATACAGAGTAACATCTTCCCATACCATTTTTCTGTTGGGTGATCTAACATGTTCAGCATATTCAGCAAGTAGAATTCTGTGACTAAGGAAAATTCTGTTTGTAAGATGTTCTTTATCCTCATATGTATTTCTTCCCAGAAATGCTTTACTCTCACACACTTCCACCACATATGGAAAAAAGAGGTGTTTGTTACATTTCCAACAGCTTCTTTTCCTATCATTTGTAATTATAAATCTCTGCTAATCTTGCTGGGGATAGATGCCATCGATATAGAGGCTTGTAGACTTTTTCTTTCAGCTCGAAGCTTCTTGTAAATTTAAAATTTTGGTTCCCAGCCTTGGTCCAGTGGTCTAATTGCAATTGTATGACTGATGTCTTGGGCCCATCTGACCATGTTGTTCTTTACTACTTGCATCTCCATTTCGAATTTCAATAATAATTTGTTTTAAAAATATATATCTGGTGCTTGCTTTCTGAGAAGGATATTAAGTCCAATTCATTCTTCCCTTTAATATACTTTCCACTTTGCTATCGTTGTAGTTTTCCTGAAGTTTTCAATAAAGAAACCAGTGGATTAAGATCCCCTCTTGTCTGAGATGGATTCTATGTTCCTGTGAGAATCAAGTAGACTGTATGTAGAGTAGAATAATACAGTAGCAATGTAGTAATATTTAATAAAACAAAGAAGGATCAGGAAAACATGCAGCATCTTTGCTAGTCCAGGGCTTTATGCCTGGAATTGGCCTTTAATGACCAAAGCAAAATGTGGGATTTGGGATAGTAAGTTGTAAGCTATATATATTTATTGTATATCCCATACAACCCTTAAAAACACACACACAATACAACTAAAAAAAAAAAAAAACTCCACACAAAACACCTCTTAGCACAAAAGTTAAGTTTAACAAAAGTTAAGAGACAATTAAAATAAACTTCTTTTTAAAAAATGCAAGTAAATAATGCATGTTAAAAGCAGTTTGACAAAAGAAAACCAATTTACAACACAATAAAATGGAAACAAGACACAATTAAAACCACCATCTGCTGCAACATATTAAAAACCAAATGCCTCCTTAAATACAAAGCTATCTACCTGCTGGTGGAAAGACAGCAAGGAGCAGCCAATTGGACCTCCTGAGGAATAGAGTTCCACAATGTGGGAACAGCCACTGAAAAGGCACTAAGAAAATGCAGTTTTTGACATTTACAACATTGTTACCGGTACTGATCAAAGGACAAGGGACATTAGGATAATAAACAGAAATAAGCTATCACTTGGAAAGTGGGATTTTGCTTAAAATTCCTATGGAAGGAAATGTTTAGTTATTAGTTGCTCACAAATTAAATATTGGGGAAAAACATGTTGATCATGTTGACTCCATGTATTTACTGTGTTTCCCTGAAAATAAGACAGTGTCTTATATTAATTTTTGCTCCCAAAGATGTGCTAGGTCTTATTTTCAGGGAATGTCTTATTTTTTACATGAAGAATATTCACATTTATTGTTGAACAAAAAAAAATTGAACATTTATTACATACTATATATATATTTATATACAAAAACTTTGCTAGGTCTTACTTTCAGGGGAGGCCTTATATTTAGCAATTCAGCAAAACCTCTACTAGGTCTTATTTTATGGGGATGTCTTATTTTTGAGGAAACAGGGTTAAAATGTATGTCCCAACAATTATGGCTTTATATGTTTTGATCAATTTTTAGATCTTTTTACATCTTCTTTGTTTACTTTGTTACTCTTGTTCTTGTTCAGGTATTTTGTTACTATTATTAACTGATCGGTTAACTTAACATTTTCCATATATGTTAACTGCAGCAAAAACTATATATATATATATATATATATATATTATGGAAGAATTTTCAGAAAGTGGCACTGGATGGGAGGGTTGCCTTTCAAAATATGATGATGCAAAATGTAGCAAAGCCAAAATGTCTCAAGGGGAAAAGGTGAATTGTTTTTGTTTAAAAAAAAATCCAGACCAAACTGTCAAGGCTAATCAAAGTATTCTTTGCAGTGACAGTTTTAGTAAGCATTACCCAGTAGAATTCTTCTAAAGTATTTGAGTTACTACACAGTGACAGGTAGGGGGGAAAGCCAAGTAGATGTCAAACACAGAAAGAATAATTGTCATCCAGTAGACAGGGGACATATCACAAGATCCATTAACTTTTAAGCCCCTGTTTGGAGCAGTTTTGCTATAAATCCTTCTATAGCTTGATTTATCATGACATATTTTTGAATGGTTCCTAGAAAACAGAGACTAGTTTTTAGGAGAGACATAAGTCTTCCTTCATGGTTAGCTGTGCAATAGTTCGACCAAGGTTGCCCCACCATGGTTTAAAGGGGAATCTATTTGATAGATTCATAACTTGACTTTTTTCCCATGCTCCAGGATATTTACCTATATGTGAGATGTCACTGACATTGTCATCACATCTTTGGACAGAAAGGAGACCTGAGTAGTGAACTCAGAAAGAGTGTACAGATATAGGTATAGTCTTCATTCAGCAACATGTGTATCCAACTGTAGGAAAGAGAGTGTGCCTTAGGAGATTATCACACTCCATTTTTCATTCGATCCAGGCATGGGCTGGAAACAGGCTTGAACAGGTGAAAGCAAGTGTTATTGCACAGCAAAATGCCACCAATGCCACTGGGAGATTACAGTCCACCTCCCAGCCATGCTTAGCCCACTGATTTTGCAAGAACAGAAAGCTTCCGTATTTGAAATTTGGTGGGCTGGGGACAGCTGGGGGACGGCTTGTAGTCTCCTGGCAGCATTTTGCTGTGTGAGAACACCCATTTTCACCCATTCAAACCCGTTCCCAGTTTTTGCCCAGATTGGGTGAAAAATCAATTGTGATAATCTCCTTAGTCAAAGTCTCAGCCAAACTCATGCTGTGTTTGCTCTCTCATAAGAAAAGTTTAGTGAGATCCAGTGAGTGCTACAGTGGGAAATTTTGAAGTGCAGCACTCATCTTGGCAATTCACTGCCAAAAATGCCAGTAGGTTTATTGGTTCATATCACAAACTAGTTCTATCAGTGTTCAACACTATCAGGAGCAGGTATTTTGTAAAGACAATGGGTCTTGCTTGCTTATCTAAAACTAAGCTTACCTCAAATACTTTGCTATAGAGAAAGGTCACAACAATATATTATAGCTGAGAAAACCCACAATTTACATACTGTTGTGACTCTAAGTCAGAGGAAACAGAGAAGATTGCCTGGGGATAACAGATAACATCAGCATCTCTGCTAATTAAAAATCTGTAGTACTGTGCCCCTCTAAGTCCTGGCTCCATGATAACACTCAGTGTAACACCTCCAGACCTATGTTCTCTAGCATATTGAAGACAAATATTAACAGCATTTCCTCCCAAAGGATTATGACTTCCTTTTAGTCATGCATAATAATAGAACAATAGCAAACATGCACCTGCGGTATAGCTACTTGCTGGCATCAAGGAAATTTCAGTGCAAGTTAAGTTCTCTTTCCAATTGCTTGCCTGATTTACCATAGCATTGGATTTCATAAACAGAGGAACTCCTATAATACAGTCCAAATCCCTTTAAATGCTCTCAGCTTTGTTATTTCTAGTTGTGTATGTATTTTTAAAAATCCTGCATGAAGTATGTTGTAACCTATATTTTAAAAATTTGTCTAAATATGCAGAGCATTACCACCTTGGAGAAGTACAAAAGTAGTGATTTGGTATCTACAAGAAAGTCAACATTTTAGGCCTCCATTGCTCTTTGGAACTATTCAGGCTGTTGTCATTAACACAGGGGCTGTGCCAAGTTATGGATGGCACATGGGCATATAATTTATGGCTTGATTTCCATTTGTACTGCAGAAAACTGTTTCTTTAAGGTAACCAGCTGCACTCTCCTGCCAATTCTCAGAAAGGCATCTGTCACATAGAGAGCCTGCTTCCATTTAAGAGTGTATGTAAAGGGTCAGAATATTCAGCAGCCATTTATTATGTAAAATCAAAAGACATAATTTGAATTGCCACTTCCATTCCTATGTCTCATTTGCTCAGAACAATGGGGCTTGTTTACAAGTAAGTGTACACAGCTTGCAACCTTGTGATATATTTATTGCTGCATTTTGGTCCTGTATTTTCCCCTTTCTCTTCAGCAGAGATAGTGAATAGGCTGGGACGTTAACTGGGAATGTGTCTTGAGCTCCGTACCTACCAAATTACCTTAACTGAAACTTAAATTAAGAGCTTGAGGGCTTTGCCAGAACAACTGAGCCATCAAGATGTGTGTGTGTGTGTGTGTGTGTGTGTCCCCCTCTGTTAGACCAGACCAACAGTCTACCTAGTCCAGCATCCTCCTTCCAACAGTGACCAACAAGATGTTGCCAACAAGCCAACCATGAAGGCAATAGCCTCTCCCATTGCTACTTCCCAAACAATGGCAACTGATTGCTTCCATTCATTGAATCCACCTTGGGGTTTAGTCCAAACTTTCAAGGAGCTGAACCTTTTCTTTTCTTAGGATAGGGATCAGCACCTTGGATAGATTCTTGAAAATATAGATTTGCCACCCACTGATATGCAAGTCATAAATCACCTCTGCCCACAGCAGCTTGGTATGTCTCCAGGATCAAACTCAGTCCTTCCCATTCTAACAGCAAAGCAGAAACAGCTTTCAGTCTTCTTGCTCTGACAGAATCCTCTTGTCCTTGTAGGAGAAAAGCCGGGCCACCTGTAAGCAGTTACCCCATTTATTTTAGGGCAGAAATTCTTGTTCTTTACTGTGGTTCAAATACCAATTTCAGAATCATCCAAGTCACAGTATTTCTGATTTCTATCTATGGGTGTGAAAACTGGACAGTGAAGGACACTGACAGGAAGAAATCAACTCATTTGAAATCAACTCATTTGAAATGTACTAGAAAAAAATTCTACAGATACTTCCTAGGAACTTGAGAACCACTGCTCTATTAGGACCAAACTACAGATCCCAATACTTCAAAGGATGTAGCCATGGAAATTAACCAGAATCATAGTTCTAACTTTGTGTAATGTGAATCAGCCCCTGGTAAACTCTCAGGGATACAGTAAGAAATGATATATATAGGAATATTCAGTTTTTGTTAAAGGAAGCAAGAGTATGCAGTTAAGGGTGCTATTTATAAAAGTAAATGCTCTGAATGTAATTCTTTTTTACATTAGTCAAAGTGGAAGATCCTTTCAGATAAGATGTAAGGAATATTTGGCTGATATTCAGCATAATGAAAGATCTGCCAGACCATGGACCCTTCTTATGATTAATAAACCTACTGGGCAGAACAGCTTCAGCAAAGATTTCAGTGCTAGCAATTGAAGAAATGCTCCAAAGGAGAAAGGTTAAGGATGTGATATTTATTGATCAGTTGAAATGTATATCAGTGTGAAGAAGCAACTGAAACAGATTATTACATGTATTGTGTTTGATGGATTATTTTAGATTTGCATTCACTGTTAATTACTTTTCCCTTTCTGTCCTTTGCCTGCTATTTTAGCATTCTCTTATTTAAGACTGGAGTTGGCGTTCTGTGCTGAAATTTTTAAAATTTTGATAAAATCTTTATAAACTGGCTATATGACTGTGTGCCAGTGTGATGTACTGGTTTGGATGTTGGATCAGAATTCTGGAAACCAGGGTTCAAAACCCCTCTTGGCCAGGGAAATCCACTGGGTGAGCTTGAGTAAGTCACACCCTCTCAGCCTCAGAAGAAGGCCACAGAAAGCCCCCTCTGAACAAATCTTGCTCAGAAAACCCCCTAATAGGCTTGCCTTAGGGTTGCCATAAATCAGAAATGACATGAAGGTAAACAACAACAACACGACTGAGGGTTGTAATTTTTGGCTGTGTGTGTTATAACCATGCACCCCTGCTATATCAGAGGTAAGCAACTTGTTGGTTGTTGCCTTCATCTTCAACCAGCCCTAGGCAACACAGTCAGTGGTGAAAGATTCTGGGAGTTACAGTCCAAAACCATTGGGAGGTTTACAAAGTGTAAGCTAATTGCCCCCAACGATCTGGGCACTCATTTTAGCAACCTCGGAAGGATGCAAGCCTGAGTCGAACTTGAGCCCCTTTGCTGGGATTCAACTCGCAACTTTTGTGAGTGGCTGCAGTACAGGCATTTTAACCACTGTGCCACCAGGGCGTTCCTAGAAATCGCCTCCTGTGGGACAGATTGGGAATGGAACAGCAGTGTTTTGGCATGCAATAAAATGGGTGATTTCCCCCATTCTGTTCCCATTCTGCCCACTTCTGTTCCTCCCCGATCCTATCCCAAGGTCCTGTGCGATAAGTGCCCATGTCCCTGTAAAGAAGGGTTATTACAGGTATCCATAAAGTCTCTGTATCCTAAGTGATGGTCATGCAATGAACCAGATAAACAAATTACCAATCCTAGCAGAGAGCAAAGAGACACACTATTTTTTAATATATTTTATTTTATTTTATTTTTTATCTCACCTTTCTCCCAAAGTGGGACCCAATGCATTCCACTCACTTTCATGTGTCAACTTCTCGAATCAAACATTAGAAATTAAAAATCAGTGGCGTGCTCATAACAAAACTGTTTTTGCAGCTCTTGTAAAGTTTGTTTCCCTAGCCTAGCAAATCATTTTGAAAAAGCTGTGCACAGAGATACCTACACAATGTAATGTTCAGAAGCTGCTGAGCCTATCAAATCTAATTTCTCTCTCTCAAAAGACTTAAAATCAAGGGCAACTTCAATATACAAAAGCAACCTCTATTAAATTTAATTATTTTCCTCTGTGCCTCACATAGTAATGTTGCATATGGGGGGGGGGGGGGGGGGGGGAATTTGCTGCCAGTTATTACTAGTCAAGAATATCTTCTCAACGAAATCATAGAAACTTTGCTTCTACTTTCACTGAAATAAAATGACCCCCCCCCCCACCAATTCTCACTACTGTTTGTGAAAGCAGACTTTTTGTGAAGCTACACTCAACTTTCTCAGTGGCTGCACACAGGCTACTGAACTTCTTTCCACAAGAGCCTCAGATGGCCCCTTCTTTGTCATCCTCTCATCAATACGGAAAGACCTCAATTGGGTGGCTGCAAATGAAGGACCTTTTAATGGGTGTGTGATGTACTATAGTGCTGTTTTAAATTTGATTTTAATGCAATTATGCTTTATTATAATTTGCCTAATAGTGTTTTGATATTATAACCTTTCCCCCTTTTATCTGGACTTTTGCAATGATCAAACCAGAAAATACACCAAGCATGGTGCATGCTTGTTTGTTGTAGAATATAATTTTCTGTAACCGTGTATCTTATATTTCATGTATTTTATTTTCTGACTAATCATTGGAAGGTAAACAAGGGCTTAATTTGTATGTTAGAATGTTGAGGAGATCCCACTGTTTGCATATTCCCAGGTTTGTATCTAAACTCTTTCTTGAAATATCCTGGGTTTTCCCTACTTTCCCCTCATATTCTTCCCCCTCCCACTGATCATTTTTTCTTTCTCACAGCCTTTCTCTACCTCCCATCTAGGCTCATGTAAAAAAAAAAAAAAGATTTTCATCAATTTCCACTGAGCCTTGAATATTATATTTATTCAGGGTTTATAGTCAATGTTCTAAAGAGCTTTAGCAATATCAGACTAGTTAACATTAGGATCATTTTGTTTTGGTGCAAATGTTTCTCTTGACCTCACTTTCCCTCTCTATTGAATCTGTATCCTGAAAATAATTGTCTTTACTGGAGGCAGCCATCTAAGCTAGTTCCAGGATAATACAAGCAGACAGC
Organism: Urosaurus nigricauda; assembly: GCA_034509955.1. Lineage (NCBI taxonomy): Eukaryota > Metazoa > Chordata > Lepidosauria > Squamata > Phrynosomatidae > Urosaurus > Urosaurus nigricauda. The sequence continues at coordinate 249,608,119 of JAOEGL010000003.1, forward strand.
CACATAGAGATATATTTTGTCTGGGAAAATATTGAGATAATTCAAACTGACCTGGGAAGGATGAATGAAAAGTTATTGGCAATGCTGTAAGTTCCCAGGAAATGCTTTGGTATGAAGCAAAGAACAAAACCTGGGACTTTCTGATACTTTTTTCTCATCTGGAGGGGCTCTTAATTACGTTTAAGTGTTAAAACCATTTCCCATCTGCCTTCAAAGAGAGAGGGTTATTACTTTAGAGTAGGAGGAAGGTGCATCAAGCCATGTAGACCTCTGACTTACCTCACAGTACAAGCAACAAGACACCCCAGAAAATGACCAAAAGAAAACAAGGGATAAAAAAGCCGCCACTAAATTCATCAGCAAAGTATTAATGAAGCAGTAAGAGGGTCAGCATGGCATAGTGGTTTGATTGTTGAATTTTGGAGATTATTGCACTGCAATTCACCCACAGGATTGATGTGAAATTTAAAATCAAAGACGGATATTATCACACTGCCCCATAGCTAGAAAATAGCTAGAAAATCCTGTGTTTGAAAAACTTCATGAGAATCCTGGAGAAGCCTGGTTTCCATACAGGTTGCATACTGTCCTGCTATGGAGCAGTGTGATAAAATCCGTCTTTGACTTTTAAATCCCATATATATTCTACAGGCAAGCTGGCTCTGTGATAATCTCAACTCTGGAGACCAGGGTTTAATTCCTCACTTGGCCATGAAACCTGCTGTGGGATCTTGGGCAAGTCACATGCTCTCAGCTTCAGAGGAGGACAATGAAAAATCTCCTCTGAAGAAATATTGCCAAGAAACCCCATGGTAGGTTCAGCTTAAGGTTATCATAAATCAGAAATGACTTAAAGGCACACAACAACGAAGTAATCCTATAAATAACATAAAGGAATACAAAACAACAGAAGCTCATAAGCCATATAACGATAACATTATAAAAGAACTTATAGGGACATATCCAGACACATAACAACTATGTAATAGGAGAGCTTCATATTCCAATAGATAGCCCTTAAGCCACACATATGATTTCACAAATGGGCTTAGAGCTGTATTAATTTCCAAGTTCACTCAAATCCATATATGAGCTGGATGTGCAAGCAAAACAGAAATATCCCACATCTATTTCCTATGACACCATCAATTGATGGTTTTGAAATGATGGCTTTATATATTTTGATCTTATTCTAAAAAGGTGAAATGTCTTCCCTAAGGAAGGCTTAGTTACTAGTATTAAGAGAGAGAGAGAGAAATTAAAATATGCTGATTTTTTTGTCCTGTCATCTTGCCTACGGACTCACCTACTTCCTGAATTTACCTCCATCCCCCAGAACCTATCTGAAATTGAATCTTATCCTTGGGCTGAAAGACATTCTCTGTCCTTTCTCCAGGCAGAACCTAAGCAGCTGAGGGACGTTTAACCATGCTTGTAGAAGCCAACCTATCTGTATGAGAAGAGAGTCCTGTGCAAGGCATTCAGATGCTTGCATGTAAGCCAAAACTGTGGATGGAGATGCAGGTACACATGTAAATCTGTCCAAAAATCATGTGTGCACTGGCCAGTATAGGGTTCTATAACTGCATTCAGCTGAATGTGATTACAGAGCTCTTGGGAGTGGGAACTCTGACAGGGAACTAAGCCAGTGTCCTGATCATGGGAACTCTGTACCTGCATTCAGCCAAATGCTTGGCAGAGCCATATACACACTTTTCCTGCCAAATACATTAAAATGAATGCAGGTCCAGAGCCCTGTACAGATTTTTATCCTTAACACACAAAGGGCTACAATACTCCTGGATGTGCATCAATCTTTCAGGCCAGGACTTACATACACTCCTGCATCTCCATAAATAGTTTTGCCTTACAAAGAAGTAACCTAACACCTGAAGAAGTCTGAGGTGTCACATGTTTCCCTTTGCTGGTCCTCAACAGTCTCCTGCTGAGACTGTCCTGTCCTGTCAGCAGCAGTATTTTGCACAATCTGTAATCTGGGGCCAGTCATTAAGAGCCTCAGTAAAAAATGATACCAAAGCATCTATACCAGTGGTCATCAGGAAAGATCAGATAACTAGTCTCCTCTGGGCAGGGGGCAAAATTGGCCATAATTGTCCTGTTTTGTTTCCAGTATAAATCCAGATCCCCATGAGAGAATATGGGAGGGCAACAAAACATGGAAAAATCCCCATGGGATGCATAACTCCCCGCCTAGTCCAGCCAGTCTGAGTCAAACATAATCAATCAACCAATCCAAATGACAGTCCAAAAGGGAGATCCAAATGCATAGTATTTAAAAGGAGCAAGATCTGAGGTTATCAGGCAACATGAACCAGGAATGTGAATCAGGAATATTGTATGCACCAGACAGGTTCCCTGAGGGAGGTACCAGAATTTATTGTCTGTTGTCAGTATGCAGCTGTTCCCTGATTAATAAGTGTTAAGTTCTTAAACAATCCAACCTCTGTAGTCCCTCCTTTTCTCTCCCTTGTTCAGATACAGTAGGTACTATTAGCTCTATGACATGCTGTTCAGAAGCTGCCATGCCTTCTTGGTCCTCTGCTTCACTAATGTGGCACTCTGTCTCATTCTCTTCCCCCTCTGTTTCACTATTTGAGTCCTGGGGGTATGGCACACTAATAGTTGACCCCAGGAAACCAGTCTGTTGCAAGTCATATCCCATTTATCATGGGGCCCCAAGTGGATGGCAGCTGTGATGAAAAACTGCTTTGATCAGCTAAGGAATATGAGTTAATTTTGCTATTACTTTGGGTATTATTGCTGCATCCAGCTCAATGTTTCATGTAATCAATAAACCTTTGTTTTAATTCACCTGTGTCAGTTTCATTTTGACAGACCCTTGAGCCTGATTTGACCTAGGAAATTGTCCTGGTATTGGGGCTCTGGAATCATTACATTCAACATGAACTTGACTACTGGCATAGATGCTTTGGTATCAACTCTAACTGAGGCCCTTGATGACTGGTCCAAAATTAAAGATGGTACAAAATGTCATAAAGAAAAGGGATTTGTGGGAAGATGTCCCTGCAGGCCATAGTGAGACAGTCACAAATGGATTAGGTAGTCCTGAAATAAAATATGGACAGCTGTTCTGAGATAAAAAAGAGGATGCAGTATGGGTGATTATTTTTGTAAGCTGCTTTGGATAATATGGGCCAAAAGGTTTCCATAAAAAACCAAACTCTATTCTATGCTCTCCATACTCACGTTAAGGAATCCAGACAGATGTTAGCACTCTATGGAATGACCATCTGAAGAACTGTGTACAGTTCCCCCACTATTAAACCATTTGTCATGTGCATATGTATATATGGGGTAAGTGCCCCAAACATCTACTGCTGGGATTAATTGATCCCAGTCATTCCAATTAATCGATAAAAAATGTTCTATGCCACTTTTCAGTAAACCATGATATTACAAAGCAGACGTGACACATTTTCAGTTGGCAGGCCTGTGGGTGGGTGAGGCACTGGAAAGTATTGCATGTACTGGGAACTCTTACTCTTATTTGAGTCACCAAGTTAACCATATTCAGTTCCATGCAGAAAAAAAATTAGGATATTAACTAACTAACTAAGCCTCACTACATTGGCATTGTCATTGGAATCAGAGAATATCTCACAACTCAGTGCAAGTTATTTTTATCCTAGGGTATGAGGTTTAAATATTAAGCTCTCTGCATGAATTACAGGAACAGAGAACCACTTTGGGGTCTCTACCAACTTAATGTTTAAATCAGATGTCAGTGTTAATCTCAATTTTTCAATCTGTAATGTATTTGCAATTGGCATTGGGGAGGAAAGACACCATAAAGCTGGGCAAGTAATTTGCAAATGGAAAGTGATATACGTCTAAAATGTAGATCCGACAAAGCCAAGCCATTGAATAAAGACTAGCCCATTTGAGGGAATTGATTTTAAAGTAGGAAATTACCTGCCTTCACATTATCCCACTCCACCCACCCCCAAACCCTAATGGTGATATGGAGGGAGGGAGGAGAAATAAGTTCAATAGCCAAAGCTGTACAATATGGTAAAGAAGAAAAATTTCCACAATTTTATAGGTTTGCCAATACTCTTCCTACCCCCCCCCCCCCCCGAATATCTGTCTGGCATTTTTGAAAAATAAAATGGGACAGAAGACAGGAACTGGAACAGCTTAAATATTTTCTTTTTAGTTTATATAAAACTCCCTACCTTAGGCAAATCCTGGTTTGGAGAACATTGTGTAGGAGGCTGCTCTGATGGGCTGGTCCACTGGGGATTGACTTAAAACTAACCCCCTCCATTCCCCCAAATCTATCATAGATTTAACATCATGATGCTGAACTCTTCTAATGTGACATGCAGTACTTATTTTTAAAAGTGTCCTGTTTAGTGCATTTTATTGTGAATGTAGTTTTGTGGAAGAAATTCAGCTAATTAATTTTGATTGGCAGGAAAATGATAGATTAACTGCTGATGTAAAGATTGGCTGGTCTTGAGAGGGTGAGAAAGGGAGCAAAAAATCTGATTAATAAATTGATCCTCCCCTTCTGACATAGAAAAAAAATGTGGGAAATACATTTTCATACAAAAATTAAATAATTTTCTCTCTGTATCTCTCTCCTACATTATAGTAGAGAATTCATTCTCTGATTATGAATTCACTGTGTAGCCAAAACATCACACTAGACGTGTAAAAAAATGAGGAGGCTGGCAAAAATTGAAGTAAGAGGGAAAATGTAATGGGAGTATCTTGAAAGCTGGTGTGGCTGTCTGGCCAGAATCCTGAATGTGTAAACTCCATGCTGCATACAGTATTTTGTTGCAGTAGTCCCACTTAGGTGTGCTTGTAATGCCAAGGATTTACTCTGCTGTCATAATGGTGATGGCATAATTGGAGAATAAGTGCAACCACTGGGCTGGTCTACACAATGAACATTATCCCGATAGAATGTGAGTCAAATATATTCACATTATTTTGGGGGTGAGCGATGGGAGGACATCATACCCAGAAGAATTATAGATTCATAAAATCATAGAGAGGACCATCCAGCCTTCATTTAAAGACCAAGAAAGGAGACCCACAACACTTTTAGGGGGTGTGTTCCACTGTTGAATAGCTCTTACTCTCTAGAAGTTCCTCCTAATGTTGAGGTGGAATCCCTTTTTCTGTAGTTTGCATCCATTCTTCCGTGCTCTAGTCTCTGGAGCAGTAGAAAAGGGCACTGCAGTTTTTACCAGTATATCCATGAGGGTGCACATTATTGGATGTGTGAACATGTGAACTCTCCAGAAGCATTTCCCCCGCCTTCTCTCCCCCAGTTATTAACCCTCATTAAACCTCTTGATACACTAGTTTGGTCTTTTCCAACACATATACACCCCCCAAGTTATGACAGGTTGGATGGAGAGCTACGACCATTCCCTTCCTGCCAGCTCACGGTTCAGAAGGCAAACAGGGGGTGGGGGGAGAATACCAATGAAGTCTTTACATGTGTGTGTTTATTCTCAGAGAAAAGATAAACACTACATTTTTGATCAAAACTTATTCAAAGCTGAGATCATATGAAACCAGCAGGATTATGTACAAGGGAAGTGCACAAGGGAAGTGCAGATACGTATATCCACTCCTTTGACTGACAGCCCAAAATGAAACCAATGGGTATATAGGTGACAATGCAGTCGGAAGTGCCGTATGTCTCTCCCTCCCCTTTGACCGACAGCCAAAAATATAAATGTACAGGGGACCTTTCCATGTGTCCACAAATAATTCACAGACACTTCCTTCTTGCCCAGCATTTTAATTCACAATAGTGTTACATGTGGCCAACAGAATGGGCATAGACGCAAAGAGTTGGGAATGTGCCCAAGAGAAGTGGGGACAATGGAATGTTGATTCAAAGGTGTAAAAATTTGCACCAAATTGCATAATGCACTTCATGTAGATTGGCCCACTTTCCTCAAAGTATTAGTATATGTACAACATCTCTTGTGAACAAATTCAGAAAAATGAAGCATCACTGTGTAACAGGCCAGATGAATTTTAGCTGGAAACTCCTCAGGCTGAGCGTATACCATTAAAAGGTTTATATATCATTGAATAAGGAGACATACCCTGGTGAAACCTATACATACAGCCTAAGATTTATAACAGTGTCTACCTATTTTCTCTTTTGAATGAAAAGAAAGGAAAAGTCTTGCTTGAGTCTGGGGAGACTGCCAGATGTTTCTTTAGAAGTTGTGAACAAAAACCACACAGAGAGCACATTCCCATTATGATTTAAAGCAAATTGCTGATTGGGTTATATGACCGTTATTCCTGTTTAAAACTGGTTCTGATCCTACTTTGATTGATTTATGTCGTGATAAAGCGAGGCATACGTCAAACCCCCAGTTTTTCCAGACACAAGTTTCCTAGTGGTTCTTTTGAAAACAATTGATTCCGAAGCATGATCAACAAGTGGGAATGATGGATCTGAATCACATCATTCTGGATGGGAGGGACTAATGGCAGGGGGTGTTTACCATATCTCCTCAGTTTTTGGTAGATCCACACACACACCCAGCACTACCTTTGTGCTTGTGGTGTGACTTATAGGTGCATGTTTTTTTTAAAAAAAATGATAGAAGAGTCGATTCACTGATTTTGCAACTACTTGCAATCAGTGAGGCAAGTATTTACTATATATATATATATATATATATATATAAATGTCTATCTCCCAAGCTGGGCTGCCTGGGCTGCTGCTTACATCACTGATGATGCACAGATGATTGACGTGCATTTTGAAGCATTTTGAAGCAGCGCAAACTAGTGGGGATGATAATTGTGCCAAAAAAGAAGTGATTACAATGAGAAATGAAAAGATCCACTTTTATAGTAGCAACAACGGACCTTTTGGAATTGATTTACCAACATGAAGCAAAGGCAAATTGCAAACCAGTTTAAATGTAAGTGGGAATGAGCTCAGAGTGACCTCAGATCATCCTGCGGGTTAGTACACTAGAGATGCTCGACAACAGGTGAAAGGGTGTATTCTAAAAGTGGGGTGTGTGCTATTCTAGTGTACAGAATAAAAATATAAGAATGCCAACCTTGTAATCTCCCTGAGAAAAGTTCCTGATAAGTTCTGCCATGTTCAACATGTCCAAGATAGAGCCAGGTCCAGGCCACAGCCAAGGCCTGTCGATTTCATCTTTACAACAGTGTCAAAATCCGTCCATTTCTCTTGGCCCCTACTGCCAAGAATCTGGTCCATGCCATAGTGGTCTTGCGACTAGATTATTGTAACCTTGTGGCAGGGCTTCCTCTCTCTCACCTGCATCCTTTAATCCCTGTCCAGCACTTAGCTGCACGTATTATTACACTTGCTCACTGTTTTGACCATGTCTCTCCTCTATTATCTTCCATCCATTGGCTTCCCTTCCCCTTCCGCATTCAGTACAAGCTTTTGTTATGAACTTTTAAAGCCCTGCATGGGCTGGCCCCTCCTTATTTATCAGAACTTCTTCCTCCTCACACTCCTCTTCCTTCCCTTCGCTCTGGTAGTCAAGGTCTCCTGTCCCAGCCGAGGATCTCCACTGCTCCATCCCGGATTCGTCCCTTCTCACTTGCTGCCCCTCACTCCTGGAACCTCGTTCCCTACCAGCATGGCTCATTACTTCTCTAGCCAGTTTTAAAACTGAGTTAAATACTACTTTGTTCAGCGAAGCATTTCCAGAACTTGGACTCAGAGCAGCTTCACAACATTAAAAGACCTAGCCTAAAGAAGAAGGCCCTCCCTCCAATCCATCTGCCATGGTCCAGGCCTCAGAGGGAAAGAAGATTCACTGGACTTGGTCCTTTTCCCCACCACCTTTCCCTTCTCCTTCTGTCGCTTGTCTTTTTAGATTGTAAGCCTGAGGGCAGGGAACCATCTATTTCAATTGACTGTATGTACAGCACGATGTAAATTTACAGCACTATATAAATAAAGCCTAATAATAATAATAATAATAATAATAATATTCAGGAAAAAGAAATATTTATCCAAAGAAAGTTGAGAGAGCAGGACGATGGAAACACAATACCTCTTTGAAGATATTTTGAGAGAATGTCTATTAGTCCCAAAGGGGTGTGACCAGAGTCACATGATTATTTTCATTGAGAATGAGAGAGAGAGAGAGAGAGGAGTTTGCATGCAGGAAATCCCTATCTACCTAAAGAGTGGGAAAGAGAATGCAAAAATCTTCCAACAATAAGTACTTTACATTATGATTGTAATTTTAAAAGCCTCTATTATTTTGCAGTGCAACTGTTATAGTTGCAGGGGTGTGAGTGACCTCACTAAATGGTGGAGGGGATCTATCACATGGTGCAAGTATGCCTTCACACTGCTGCCTCGCCCTCTCATTATGGGTGTTGAAATAACCGTGATGTGAATCAAAGGGCATTGTGTTTTGTAATGCAGGCCATATGGCTTTTTAAAAAAAAGGTTACAAAAAGGAAAGGATTATTTACTTTTGAAAAACAGGAAAGTATTGAGTTACTACTTAGGAGACCTTGGAGTTATAATTGCAATTAATTATTTTTCAAAAGTAACTCTCCAGGCTTTGATTTCAGGCAAAGAATTATCACCACCAATAACATGTTTCTTACCAAAGGTGGGCTATCTTGTAGTTTTTCATGTCCTTCAGCTATATCTATTTACCATATGTAATACCTATTTTCTCATTCTGTGTACAAGTTGCTGCCATGGAACAAATTTGTATCCTTTAATGGAGCATATATTCCCAGTGTACCTGTTTCATTGGCAGGATATATTTATTGCTTTGCTATCAGCTGTCTCTAAAATGGGGAAAGCAGTTATTCTCAGAAGGAACAGCATGAAAGCCAAAACAAGAGCTCATTTTTTAAGACCAAGGCCCATTTCTTGCAGCGAAGAATTGTCCTACAGAGAGCAAATAAAGAAGGTGGACGTAAATATTCACTACTCCATCTATTAAGCTGTCAGCCAAATAAATAAGACACACTAAGCAAGAAAGTGATCCAGTTAGTGGAGTACAGATTGTTTTCTTCTCACTATACAGCCAGAAAATCAACACTTTTAATATATCGGTCAAAACATTTGCATATTCAACAGATCAAACATGGGGAAATTAAGATGGCTGAGTGCCCTTTTTTAAAATGCAGTACCAACTATTATGATGTATCATTTCACATCACAATCCTACCCACACTGAAGTCAATAGGATCTTATGACTCACCAAAAGGCATTTTGTGTATTTGTTTTGGTGAACCAAATGAACCAAATTTTGTCAAAAACAAAACACAGAAGGTGGTGCTGCCTAGAGAGGTTGATTGGCAAGACAATCAGATCCAGTGAAGAATTTCTTCATAAAGTACAGAAAGTATCTGTGGAATTTACTGTCACATGTTAGATTATGGCCAGACTTTATGTTGCATTTAATATGTAGGACCGTGATTTGTAGGTTCTTTTTCTTACTCAAATGTAAGTACAAAAGGCAGTCTTAGGAGTTTATCACATGGGAGGAATTTCTCTCAATTTAGAATGGAGCCAATTCGAAATCTAATTGCATTCGGAATGCATTCAGAATGACTTCTCATTGCCCGAAATTGTGTGAGATACTCTAATACGCAATTACATGAAACCCCATGATTGTGTTCAGCATGACTTCTCACTGCCCGAAATTGCGTGAGATACACTCATATGAAAATACGTGAAACCCCATGATTGTGTTTGGATTGCCATTGGATTATACCCCCAAATTCCATTGTATGATAAATTCTTTAGTCTGGATGAGGATGTTATTGTGGAGTAGAAGGAGAGGAGAGGATAGTATCTTGTCCTTTCCAATAGGCCCAAGCAAAAGTAAACTGCCTTTTCTAGCTTGGATGTTCTTCTTCATTAATACCTTTTTCCATCACCCTCTGATGTTGCTTGGCCACTTGTGTCACGGTTTTTATCAGTGAAATGGTGGGGGGTATGTGAAATGTCCATGGGGGATACATCTATCAATGACTATTAATCATGGTGGCTACCTTCAAATTGAGGAGCACCGTACTTCTGGATAGAAATTGTTGGACAACAAAAGAAAGAGAGCAATGCTGGACCTCCCAGTAGGTAGGATGAGATGTCTGCCTCAGATGGTAGCCTCCTAGGTGTGGAGAATTAGCACCCTTGAAAAACCATTGCTGCTGTACAGACTCTTTTTATTATTATTATTTTAGATTTGACAAGACCCAAAGTGCTTGTCTTTTTGTGAACAGCACATACAGTCTCATGGGGCATCCTACCCATAAAGCTGACTCTGAGGAAGGACTTTTTGAGCTCACAAAATAATCATCTGACATTGCTATGTACCTACAGAATGTTCTTGGTCTTTATGTACATATGAGACTCTCCTGGTTGAGAAATGTAAAGCCATTACAACAAAATGCTGTCACTCTCCTGAAGAAATATTTGTTCAAAAGCTCATGTCAGCATTTTTTCCTGTCCTACAGACAATCCAGTACTAGTCTGCGTACTCTAACAGCAGATTTATTCAGCACCATCCCACTCCATGAAGCAGATTCATTCAGCTATTTCTCATTTTATGAAGCTGTAATGCAAAAAGAAGAGTGTGTATCATAGAGTTGAGCCTAAGGCAGATTAGGTTCCTCTGCCCCTACAGATAAGCTGTTTGGATTCCTGTCCTATAGCAGGATGTTTTCTTAGACATCAATGCTATATTTTTGTTTTTAAATTTTTCATTTTTTATGATGTGATTTTTTTTAAAAAAAAATCTATATGCATTTTAATGGCTTGAGTCCCAGACTGGAAAAAGAGAATACAGTTGTCCCTCTGTATCCATGGATTGTGCATTCAGGGAATCCATCTCCTCCCACAGTTTGATTTAAAAAAAAAAGTTCCAAAAAGCAAACCTCAATTTTGCCATGTTATATAAGGGACACCATTTTGCTATACCATTGTATATAATGCAACTTGCATATCCATAGATTTTGGTATCCATGGGGGTCTAAGAACCAAACCCCTGTGGATACCAAGGGCCCACTGTAGTAATAGTAGTAGTAGTAGTAGTAGTTGTTGTTGTTACTGTTATTTCCAGGAACCTTAGGGCCTGAACAGACAGGCCAAAATAAAGCTGCTTTGGGTCACTTTGGAGGTATGCTATTTAAATCACACATGCATCTTAAGGGGCCAAAGCTGTGCTCCAGTCCTTAGGACTGGAATGTGGCTTTGGTATGGTTTCTGGCCTCTTAGGACACATACAACATTTAAACAGCATACTTCCAAAGTGACCCGAAATAACTTTATTTTGGCCTTTCTGTTCAGGCCCTTAGTCAATTTGGTCAATGATAAAGGGTTATGGAAATTGTACTATAAAACATCTGAAGAACAAAAGTAACATAACTCTGGCTTATTTCCCACAGTAGGTAATTGGCTCCACTCCCTGATTCACCATTTTGTTAGGAGTATGAGCATGGGAATGGACCCCTCAGGTTTGTCTGTGTCAATATAGACAGAATAGTAGAGCCTTCTTAAACCTAACATTTTCTGACAACTGTTGTAGGATTTAGCCAGCCTAGATTATTGGCCTGGGGCTAAATAACCATAGAAGGCTAGATGGAGTGGAGGCATCTTGATTTCCTTCTCTCCTTTAGACAGGCACTTTTAAAGTGTTCTTGGCAATATGCTAAGCAATGGGAGAGGTATTATGATGTCCAGTCCTTACAACCTGATCCTGTGAGCTGCACCAATGAGATGGTTGTTTCATAAGTGCAACCATATGCATTTCTATTCACAATCTATCCTCCTTCCATCCAATGATAAGGGAGTTCACAATAGAAATAATAGCAACATATCATTTTAAAGAATCATTATAATAAAAAGAGTAAAATTAAACAAGCTATTCTATTGAAAACAGGAGTGATTTTAAACAATTCAAAAACCTTTAAAATATATCAGACAAATAAAAATATGGCATCTTCCCATGAGAGGGAAAACCCACTTCTGAAATAGCCAGTTAATCATCAAAGGATTGTTTAAATAAAAAGGTCTTTGCCTGCCAGCGTAAACAGAACAGAAAGTGAGCTAACCTAGCCTCTGATGTCAGAGGGAGTTCCCCCCCCCCAAAAAAAATCTCACAGGGTGAATTGATTTTTTGTTTTTGTGTTGTTTACTTTAGGTGCGTGGCATAGTTATTTGGCTCACTGAAACAAATAAGGCTAAAGAAATAGGAAACATCAGCCATTGTGAGTTTTAGAAACTTGCTGCTAGACCTGTGCCATCTTGTTTTCTAGGTAAATCAGAAGGCAATGGCAAGTGGATTAGAATGGCTCAGCTCTTCAGAACAGAATATTATTCTTGAAAGCAGCTTCCTTCATAGCCAAGTAAAATAAGGGAAAGTTAAAAATTTAATAGGGTGTCCTCAGTTTGTTCCATTTCTCTCTAAAATTTGATGGTGTCATAGAAATTGCATTTGTTCATATATTTGTATCCAAAAATGTTATCAGTCATGAGTGGAACAATCCTCTCTACTTTCATGTAGGTGAGGGATTCCTCTGAGGAATGCAATGGTTAAACAATTCCATCTCTCATCTCCCATAAGCTGCAAAAGAACAAGGCTTACCAATGCATTTTGACAGAATCTTGTATATCCAGTGGAGTGTGCAACCAGCTCTGCAGGCATGGGGAAATTCTGAATCTTGTCTTTGCCTTATCAGAGTTCTGTTAAAGAAAAAGAGAGAAACTGAACTCAGTACAACTTCTTCCAAATTTTTGTTATGCAGTTTCATGGCTTAAAGTCCCCACTACTACCTGGAGAGAGATTTGATATTGCAACTGTAATGAGAGCTGTAGCAGTTCATTGCTGCACACTGAGATGATCTTGGCCTACTACTGAGTTCCACCAAGGCAGAAGTGTTTCCAAAATAAGAAAGGGGTGGGGGGATAGAAAAGGGTTCACTTGTATTTAAGCTATTTACATATATGTAGGCACTAGCTTGTTTCAAGTTTGCTTGGCAAAAAAAAAAAAAAAAAAGGGCTCCCCACTAAGAGCATCATTGCTCTTCAGGGAACATTTCAGTATAATAGCTTCAAAGGGTTTGGAGAACCACAGTGATGCTTAATCCCAAACTCAATGGGAAGAAATCTCCTATCGATGCCAATGGAAGTTTTCTTCTTAAAGAAGGAAATTTATTTATTGCATTGTAATCCTGCCTTTTCACAAAAAGAAAAAAAGCATTCAGAACAGTTAACAACCATCCAGAAAAACAAATTAAAATTAAATTAAAAACAAATCAGACAATAAAACCACAAAAGCCATGGCCATGATTAACAATAACAACTACAACAATAATTTATTATTTCTTAACCAACTCTTCCCATGGATCAAGGCAAGGAACCACAACAATGAACAAATACACAATGGCAGTTAAAAACACATCAGTTTAAGCACACACCAATTTAAAAGGACACATTAGATGTGCATTAAAAGAATCCACATTTAAAATTCATCATTTAAAATTTACAGTTTAAAAGTCACTTGGATAAACTGCTGGACGAGACTGGGCTTTAATGCTGTTTTAAATCTGGACAGAATACTCAGCTGTTGAATCTCTTCCAGCAGGTTGTTCCACATTCTCGAGGTGGCTGAAGGAAGAAAAAAACCTTCTGGCTGACAGTTGCCAACCTAGCTCTGGTTGCTTGAAATAAATGTCCACCCGAGGACCAGGACAGATTATTCGGGAGGAGGCAATCTCATGGGTAACCTGGCCCCAAACCATAGGGCTTTAAAGGTAATAATCAACACTTTGTACCTCGTCAGGAAACTAATTGGCAGCCAGTGCCAGGATATTAAAATCATCTTAATAATTTGGGACATCAAAACAGTGCAGAAGGTCAGTGCCTTCACAACACCCTTCCCAAAAGCTGCAAGAATGGAAAGTGATCACAATTTTGAATGGATGCATTGCATAGCAACACCACATGAAGATCTCTCTCACGTGCCTGTCTCTTAGGACAAACAGACAATGGTATTCTCAAACAGCAGAGAAGCAGTTTATCACAGGAGTGCAGCACAGAATGAAAGAATAAAACCTCCCTTCACTTGATTATGAAAGGATGGATCTAATAGGAAGTCACTCTTTCAACTGACCATTTTATATTTGATTATGTTGTTGTGGCGCCTTCAAGACCCAACTTATGGTGACCCTGAGGTGAATCTATCATGGGGTTTTCTTCGCAAGATTTGTTAAGAATGGGTTTGTCATTGCCTTCCTCTAAGGCTGAGAGTATGTTGACTTGTCCAAGGTCACCCATTAGGCTTCATGTCCATCTCATCATTTCCTTTTGTCTTCTTGCCTCTCATTGGGAAGACAATTGATTATGAAGTAAATAATTATTATAACAGCTTCTGAAGTCATGTGCAAAGCTTGCTTTGAAGTTGGCTGTAAAGTCAATTTCCAGCTATCATTTAGGAAAAAAGGTAGGATGGAATCTGGGACTGTTTAAGAGAAACTGAAAAACTGGGGATGCAAAGGGTTAGGTGTAACTATCATAGCCAATCCATGCCTGTTGGAAAGCATGAAGTTCAGGGGATTCCAGGCAGGAATTAAAAAGAATAATACTTTCTGGTAGAGTCTGGGATTTTCCCAAGGTCATTCAGTAAGATTCCACAGCTGAGCCATGGCTTCATACCCTGGTTTCCCAGATTCCTGGTCCAATACGCAAACCACAATACGACTCTGGTTCCCAATATTTAATTACTGATGTAACAAAATGTTACAGTGTGGAACTTCAGAACTTCAGACAGAGGGCCATTTCCTTTTCCATGATACTTTATTTTATTCCATTCCACCTGTCAACATGATCTCTCTCTCTCTCTCTCTCACACACACACACAACGACACATTTATTAGTTGACAATTTGTAGTCACTATGCAAGTTCTGTCCTTCTTGTTTTTTTCAAGGATTGACTCCTCTGGGCTTTTTTTTTTTTTTAAATCCTAAAGATGTTTAGCATTTCTGCAAGTCTTGTGTGATTTTCCCCACTTGTGTACAGGTGGTGCCATTTTCTCACATATGGATCACACTCCTTATGATTACAGGAGAAAATCAATGGAAAATATTAGTTAAAAAAACCAGTTCAGATCCACTGCATTAGAAACACCGCTTTTAAAATTCAGCCATAATAATATAAATACTGTGCAGGGAAACAGTATAAAATGAGTATTTCCCAAAGACCTTGAAAACCCTCATAGTTACCAGAGAGATGCTCCATTATGTTAAATAACAATGCCTGGTACATAACAAAAGAGATTATTTTTATTTAATGCAGAATTCCTTCTGCAGTCCTTGGGTCATTTATTCATAAGTGACTTGTAAGCCTTATTATAATTGTCCCTTGCAAGAAAGCCTTGGAGATCTCCCTTAATTCAATACATGGCTGTTTTGTCCTTCCTTTCTTGACAAATAATGGAAGTAATTAATCAAGTAGTAAGGACAGCATCTTGTCTCCAAAGCTGAGTGTCTCGGTACTTCATGAACAAATTTATAGTCTGCAATCTGCAACTGGAAACAGAATGATGGACATGATAGACTTTGGAATGGCCCTAGAAAGCAATTTGTTTGTTCTTATATGCAACCACAAGGACATAGTGGTTCTGTAACATTTTGGTCTACAATGGACAGCTAGATTTATTTATTCATGGAAGTTTGATCTTCATCTCAATGACTGTTCCCAAATTGATGACAACATAAAACAGTCAATGAAAGGGCTAAACCCAATTAAAATACAAATCTCCATAGCTTAACAAATATCTCATAATATGGATTTCACATGTAGCAGAACCCACAGCAATCATCCTGCAGAGATACAGCAACAATTTTGTCATCAGGAATTTTAAATATTGGGAGACTGAACACAATGAAGAAGAGCCAAACAAAGGGTGGTGCAGAACTCTGGGACTACCACCAAAAAGGTCTTGATCCTTGCAGATACCAATTTGATGTTTAAATAGGATATCTGATAATTGCAACTCGGTCTCAGTAGTTGGAGCCTGAATGCCAGATCCCATTTCATCTTAGAAGATAAACAGGATCAGCTCTGGTTATCATTTGCATAGGAAATGAGCAATGAATACCAGGTACTGTAGGCTATATTTCAGATGAAGGATTTGGCAAAAACCAGCTCCATTCCTTGCCTAACAAAACTCTTTGAAATTCATGGGGTCGCCATACCCCTACAGGTGCATTGCTCAGCCATGGAAACCCACAGTCTCTCTGCCTTAGAGGAAAAGCAATGGCAAACCCCCTATAAATAAATCTTGCCAAGAAAACTGTAGGATAGGGATTCCATTAATCAGAAATTACTTGAAGGCACATAACAACAAGAAGTAATATATCCAGAGCATAGTTACTGTATAAGCAAGGCTCTTCCAATGATTAATTTCAAAATTTGGGAATTTTTCCCTGTTTTTTATTCAATCATATATGAAGATTTTACATTCAGTTCTATACATTGATTATGTGTCTATAATTCTATATTCAGCATTGTTTTTCTTTTTACTTTTCTTAATTACCCCCCTCATTTATAAATTGGTATCTGCTAAAGTTTATAAAATATTATTCTTCATCAAATCAACATGTTTCCATGTTCAATCCACTTTTCCCTTTTATTATTTTTAGCATTTATATGTCTGTATATCATTAAAATTATCTTAATTCAACTTATAAGTTTTCCTAGTATAATAAGACATCTCTACCTTTCTTATATTTGCTAGCTCTTTTGACCCTATTGCCTCTATCTTATTTATTTGTTGTACACAATATTGGTTTCATATGTATATCTTATATAGTTTTATAATAGTCAGCCTCCCATTCAGTAAATAAGTTGGACTTAAATATATTAAGCAGATCATTTTGCTTCACAGTAGTTTAATAGTAACTCCCAGTCTTTGTTCCATCCTTCTCTCTCTCTCTCTCTCTCTCTCTCTCTCTTTTGGCTTCTCATTTAGTAACATTGTAATCCTATCCATTTCCATCATAGTCTAAATATTTTCTGAGCCAATTGTCTACCATTGGTATTTCATTCTCTTTCCATTTTGGAGCGTATATCAGTCTAGCAGCTGTAACCGAGTATAAAATGTATATTAGATACTTCCTTTCTTCTCTTTCTTCCACAATATTAAAAAAACCCACTCTGGATTCATTTTAATTGGTAATTGAAGTATTACTTGTAATGTGTTATGGATTTATTTCCAGGACTTAACTGCTGCTGAACGTGTCCACCAGATATGATATAATGTTCCTTCATTCAGACCACATTTACAACATTTTCCTTTTTCATATTGATGGATTTTTGCCAGAATTTGGGAATATTACTTTTTTAGATTATCAGTCCCAGAATTCCCCAGCCGGGATGACTGCTATAGAGGTAATTTTAAACTTTAGGTAGCTAATATCATAAGACAAGAATATTGATTTTAAACATTTCTTCTTCCCTGAATTATGGAGCAGGCTCAAAATGTTTTGAAATGAGATCAGTAACAATGCTCACATTTGTGGTATCACAGAATATTGCATTAAAATATTAGGTTCATTCTAGAAAAATGGTTCTTTCATAAACTGACCCATAGGTCATCCTTCCTAACATTGCCATTGGCTCATTGCTGTTTTTCTCATCAGTAAAAAATGAACTTTCAGAAGCTGATAACTTTATTTCCTTTTTTATCTTCAAAAAGAAAAGAAAAGAAAGCCTCTCTGTTACCTTTGAAGAATACAGAAAGGCTTTAAAGAAGCAGATGTTATTTCTCAGGTGAGAACAGAATTAAAGTGTGGGTGGTGAAATGTATGTTAATGAGCCAAAGAACTGTTAATTGGTATGTAACCTTGAGCAAAAGCATTCAGCTTTGTAGCTCTCACTTTGAAAGATGGAAGCTGTTATGGCTTCATAACAGAACTGCTAACTAACAGAGGAAGATTTCTGTAATTTCTCCCAGAATTTTTTGGTAGATGGGGAGGGGATGTGGAGAAAAGAACTGGACAAGAACTAATCTTTCAATGTTTTACATTTTCAGATACCCCCTCCCTGACAAAACTGGTCACATTGACTTCAACTGTACTTCATATTTCAGATACACTGTCTAAAACATCTCCATTAAAAGGACACTCCTAAGTGACAGTTGTCACATCTTGGCTAAAAAATTATAGGTTTGCAGGTGGGTAGGTCTGCTAGATCTAAGGTGACTCACCAGCCTGCAAATGCCAGGATTCCTTAGGATTCCCTAAGTCTCCAGTTTTCATAGCAGGAACAAGGGTGCAAATTTCCCAGTTCTGCTGAGCTCAACTCCAGATTTGGGGAGGGGGGGGGAGGCTCATATCCCCACTCAAGTTGCCTGTATGTCACTTGAAGCCACATGCCAATTTATGGGGAATCCATAAGTTGAATTTCACAGGGTTTTCTTAGGGAAGAAATACTCCCAGGTGGTTTTGCCACTTTCTCCCTCTGAAATATAGCTACCACACCTGGTATCCATTGGCAGTCTTCCATTCAAGTATTAACCAGGGCTGACCCTTGTTAGCTTCCAAGATCGGATGTGATCTGGTGCCTTTAGTGTATTTAGTTAGGCTAGATTAAACGTCACTTATCCAGTTTCCCTAAATTGGTGAAAAAGAATAATCCTTTTTGTTAACCTTAATCTGGGAAGAGCCACTTTTGCTAAAACCTCAGTCTTAATTTCCAAACCACATATTATGTTCTCTCTCTCTCTCTTGATCTCTTTCTAAATCACAAGTTGTGATAAACTGGGGTTGGGACTTAAATGCATAACTTTTAATGACATCATGTCCCTAGGTCTCATAATTTGGTCTGGAAATGGGGCCTGAACTGGCAACCCCTATAGTTGGGTACTGGAGGCAGGCCTGAGCATCAATGGCATTACATTGATCTATGTGGATCATCTGAATATTTAACATCAGATACCCACATCCAGCCATAGCTCAGAAGCAAGAAGATAGCTCTAAGCCATGGAGGATAAGAAGAAAACCCAGTGAGCTGAGGCTTATTGGATGTAGGACAGCATGGCACAGGAAAGGCCATTGAAGACTGCCTTCAGAATTTGGGAAGAAGATGAGGAGCACATGTGGCTCTATTCTGGGCTCAAAAGAATAGGATAATATAGGAAAGGATGGTATTGTGTTGACCTAGGAGGCCATGACTAGCTAAGGATATAACGCTTGGGTAAACGGTGAAATGTGTTTATGTGTGCAAGTATAATATGGTTTTGGCAAATTGCAATTCTTCTCACTTTGATTTCAAATGTGCCCATTTTGGGAGAAAGGTGGGCTATAAATCCAATAAATAAATACTACTTAGATTTCAATAAAATTAATGTAAAATTATAGATATCAATTACACTGGCTTCGAAAGTGCTTTAGTTTTGCATTTAAAAATACATATTATCCAAATAACTTGAAATTACATAGTTGACTCTGTTTCACATTGTTCATATTACTGATTCTTATTATTGTTGTTATTGTTTTTATTATTAATATTATTATTCTTATTATTGTTACTAATGACTACAATTATTACAACTATAATTCTGTTGTCTTTCCTTCCAATGATTCTGGTTCAGCCTCCCCTGTAAAGTGATATGAATGACATGAAGATGCTAGTGTTTTCTAGAAAAGAATGTAGGAAAAGAAGAACTAAGATGGACTGTGACTTTTGGTGTGCATGTGTTTTACCATTGACCTAACTGCAGTAGTGCTAATTACTTTTTATTTTAAGTTTTAAAGACAATTGTAACACAACAGCACTCATGGATTTACAAAGGGTATTTGATTAGAATGTATCCTCCAGCATTAACAAATGAAAACCAAGACACTTGTGGACAAGCAAGATCATAGTGTGTTCAAGATGATGAAAGTTATTAATGAGGAAGAATACACAAACTAAGAGAGGCTGCAGCAGTTTGCTTTTCCCTAAGCTTGCTGGGAAGGGCAAGATCCCACCCCTCATCCCCTCCATTGACTTAAGATTGGACTACCTTTGTACTTTGAAGCAACTGAGGTAAGCTGAGGACAAAGAGTGGAAGGAGGATGGAGAAACCTGGGTCTGTTTAAAACCAGCTGGAAAAATGGAATAACAATGGATTCATCAAAACAATTGGAGGGTATGTTAGAAATGCATGGGGCTTTCAAAAAAATTAAAGCCAAAATGATTCCAATTCTCTAAGCTCTTTTTCTAAAAATGTTTTTAAAACAACAACAACAAAAAACATATTTATTTAATATTATTTATATGCCACATAATATGGTTTACATAAAAAGTATATAAACAAAATACCAAAGACAGTGTAAAACATATATACCGTACATTCTCGTCTATAAGTCAACCTCATGGATAAGCTGAGGTTGCAGCAGACATAACTGTTTGTGCTCACACTAAAGGCAAGATGGATGAGAGAATAGGGCAGGGTCACTGCTTCCAGGATAGATTGTAGCCTTGCCTTTTACCAGGGGATGATTCTCTTTTTAAAATAAGAAAGTACATTATTTATATTGACCTGTGCATACTCTGATCCAGGGTTTTTTTTTTTTTTTGGGGGGGGGGGTAATTTTTTGACTATAATTTCTAGACCTATACATGAGGCAGTGTAGGAAGTTACTGTCCAACAACATCTAGTGGGTCCCATAATTTCTCTAGAATTCTAATGATATATATCACCAAATAAAATTATGATAAAAGGATCACCAAAATAAAAGCAACACCTTTTCCAAAGAGAATATCCTCATCATGCCCTTGATGTTGATGTTAAACTTGGCCAGTCTGGTTTTCACCACCATCACAAGCTTGATAGCTAGTTGGCCAGAAGGTGACACTGGGGTCCCAGACAGAATCAGGATTAGCTGACAAATGGCAAAGGACCTTCCATCACTCAGTTTAACGAGATAGGGATGGGGAAACCACACCTGTTTCACTAGTAAAATCTGTCCTGAAAACACTAGTCAGCAATCCTGAATTGCACCCTTGTGATTCCAAGCATTACATCATCTACCAGTCATTTATAGGAGAACAGTGACTAGCAATTCTCACTACATCATCTTCTAGTCTTGTAATATTATTATGTTATTGATTGCAGATGTTCAGAATTCCATTTCAGGAACTACAAGTCTACAATCCTGATCAAGATATTTGCATGACCAGTGGTCAAATACTTTAACTCAGCATATCACAGTCTCTCTGATTTGTCCCTGTTTGGAAATGAGATACCATCTCATTCTAGCTTTTCAAGAAGAGAGAATATTTCTGGAACCATAGATTAAAGACTTTAATGCCACATGATTGCCAACAAGAGGATAATACCTCATCCACTTAAGAATGTTAACAATGGAGTGTTCTGAACTGCTGCCTTGGCTACACGCTCATTTTTATTTTAAGCAACTGAAGAAGGTATTTGGCTTAATAATTGAACAATTAAGTTCAGGATTTTTTAAAAATCACCCTCCCTCATAATGACTAACTACACCCTTCTGGGATCCAGAAGAAACCTGTGAGAAGTGCTGTTTCTTTGCTTTTAAATAACCTATATTGATTGATCAATCACTCAATATGATAATATATTAAAAATAATAATCATGGCTTTAAGAAGCATTTTCACTATTTAGACTGCATTGAGCATACCACTGACCTAGAAACTTAGAAATCAGTATGCCATTACCTTACTTCACAGTTTGTAAGTCGTTAATACAATAGAATTATTGTTGGATATTGGCTGGAGGATGGCAGCCCCACTCACCTTATTTTAGAACAGTAATTATCCCTTCCTCCTTTAGATTAGATTAGTAGGAATGATGCCAATGTATGAACTACAGTGATCTAATCAGTCTCTATCATTCATTTAAATTGGTTGCCAAGGTACTTCCTTAGTATGCACTCATTTTATCCATTCCAGCACAATAGCAGGCCTGGCGGATTTCTGTGTTTGTAATACTATGGATTTCATAGCTATGAAATAAGTGTTAGACACCTAACATCTGTACTCATGGTCAACAGACATTTTCTGTATGAGAAGAAATTTCATCTTTTTCTACTATCTTAAACCATATGAGCATGAGTTCATTCATTCATTCATTCATTTCTTTAAACATTCCTTTCTCATGCTTCATATGGGATTTTAAGGTAGTGTACAAAGACATACAGATTCCCCCCCCCCCCCATTAGTGGGCTCTAGAATCTCCTACCATCTCCAGTTTCCCTCTATAAAAGGATAAATATTACAAGAAGCACTCCTGATTTGGTCATTTTTTCCCTTCTTCTTCATTTCTGCCTATACATTTTTGATTTTGAGATTTGGGTAAAATTTATATTTTAAGACCTAGTTTTACTTCTTCCATTTAATCTACAAATCCTCTCTATGAGCGTATGTGTGCACACGCATACACACCCACATCTGTGCACACATGAATGTATTCATGCATAGCATGGCTGCACAATGCCATGAGAATGAAACTGTATCTTGTAGAGGTCCAGCATTGGGAGATACTGTATTTACTATTTATTTACTTTGAGAAGCAGAGTAATAGTCACACTAATAATGCAAAGGAAAGTTATCATTATTCACTGTTGTTGTTCCCATGTGCCTTCAAGTTGTTTCCAACTTATGGCCACCCTATCATGGTGTTTTATTGGTCAGATTTATTTACAAGGTTTGTGCCATTCCTTTCTTTTATGGCTAAGTCTGTGTGACTTGCCCAGGGTCACCCAGTGGGTTTCCAGGGCAGACCAGAGATCTGAACCCTGGTCTCCCATAGACATAATCCAATATACAAACCACAATACCACACTGGCTCACTATGTATCGGTAATATAAATATTTTAAATTATGCTGTGTGCATTTATTGATTTGTATTTATTGATTTGGGCTTGTTTTATTTTTTCAGGCTTCCCTAAACTCAATACATACATTCCAAGGGTTCTCAGCTTAAAATAATAATTTTATGCATCCTTTCTCATTAATAGTTTTTGCCCATATGATGCCTGGCTATACCCTTTCAACCACACTCTAATATTGTTTGGCCACACAGGTCCTTCTTTGCATCTATGAAATACTGAAGGATATGGAATTATCCAAAGAATGATTATCAATCATGGGACAGGATCCAGGGCTGGTCCTATTATCAGAAGAGAAGAATCATAATGGGGAGTGGGGGGGGGGGGTGGTAGTGGTAAAATTTTGCTTTCCCTCTCCAGTTTCCCTGTGCACCTCAAACATTTGCCCTACAGAACTGGGGGGGGGGGGGGAACCCTGGAGATGGTTTCCAGGCAACTCTGAGAACTGAAGCAGGGAGAGGGGGGCAAACAAATCCCTTGGATTTAGACCTTGGATGTTAATTGGCAGTGGGGAATTTTATTTTGCCAGTATTCAAATACTCTTCCTGTGTACATCCTTCACTTCCACTGTTTACTTCTGCATCACTATTTTCATCTGTGTCAGCTCCCAAGTGACTTTGAAGGGTTTTTGATACTGCTATGCATCTATACATCTTTCAGATTTTTATTTGCGCCATCCACTTCATGTTAGTCTGTTTGCAGAGAATCGAGTTGCCACTTAAAAACAAATATTTTTTTTAAAAAATGCCCTAGAGCTTTAGACTTCAGCTTTGTTTTTGAGTATCTCTCTCTCTCTCTCTCATCTATTTATCTATCTAATTTTGTTGACATTTTGCTATTAGCTCATAATATCATTGTTTAGAAGCCAACGTTACAAAGATTTAAAAAGATTATTTCAATCGGAAAGCAGAAACATTTCTTTTACATTAATATTGCATTAATATTATTAAAAGACTATAGGCTGTGTGGGTTACTGAGTGATGGGCAAGTCACACTCTCTCAGCCTTAGAGGAAGACAAAAACAAAAACAACTTTGAACAATTCTTGCCAAGAAAACCCCACGATAGGGGTCATTGTAAGTCAGAAATGACTTGAAGGCACACAACAACAGACTATGTGCTTGAAATGATCAAATATATATTTAGCATGGTAAGGCTAATGAGTCCTATGCTGTCAAAATATTAATGACCACCACATAGTGCTTTTTTTAAACAGCAGTTCCTCCTGTTCCATGAAGTATAAATCAATTATCTAAAGAAAAGAAGAAAGTGATAGATCTTTCTTCTGCAGCACAATTAGACTACAGAGCATGACATTTTTAGTTAATGTCCTCATCAGTTTCTTAGATGTTAACAGAGCATCATCAACACCAACATAGTGGTAAGCTCAAGAGTTCTTCATTAAAAGCTCCATTACAATGCCCCACAGATGAATCAGTAGACATGCCCACAAGAAGAGTCTAACATTTCAGGCAGCTGTGTCAAACTATTCTACTATTCTAGCAAAAGTGTTCAGTATCTGCAAGGTTAGAATAGCCTTTAGTTCAATCTACTGAAGGCTTCAATTTATGCAGGTGTCAAAACTAGATACGCTGTGCTTGCTTCCATCTGAATGATGCTACAGCTGCTGGTAGCCATAGGCATGTCTGCTGTTAGTGTAAATCCCTAGAGTCTCCTGATGGATATGTTTGCCCATTTCAAATCTGTGAGTAGGGAAAGCCCTGTAACTTTATCCCTCAGACTACCATCAGTCACTCCAAACTGTTCTGACAGCAGTTCTGTATATTGGTTAGTGAAGGTACTCAGATCTCACATAATTTTAGCACTTTAATCCACTTTAACTATCATGGCTGTATCCTAAGGAATCTGGGGTTTGTAGTTTGATGGGTCACCAGGATTCTTAGGCAGAGAATTCTAAATATTTTACAAAACTGAAGCATTCAAACAGATAATTTGAATTAATTGAAAAGTAATGACTGCATTTTTAAAATAATGTATCACAAATTATGAATGTGCAACTCCAGTGGACTGGCAGACATCCTATTTACAGACTAAGGGGGATTCATACACTGCCTGTCTCCTAGACATGAGAGTCAAGGCAGGGCTCAGTGATGTAGAAGGAGGAAAAACTAATTAAAACAAAATCAGATCAAAGATGAAAAAAGAATTAAAGCAAAGGCACAATTTAATACAGTTTAAAACAATTAAAAAAATACACATTTGGATGTATTGTTATAGATACTCTAGACTCCAAAGAGTAGCAACATATAGCATGAAACCAATATATTAGGATCATGCAATATTTCCAAAACAGCGCACTGGTAAATGGTACTGTAGTGCTGTTAGCACATTGGAATGTAGCATGTTGGAATTTAGCTGGCAGGACTTACAGTCACCTTGTGGCATGCATCCTATGTATAGTTATCTCAGAGTAAGCTTCAAGGAACTCAGTGGTATACTGTTTTCTTATGACTACATAGGTTCAACCTTTATGGCACATTCAGTTTTAACAAAAGATTGTCAGTCAACTAAAGCATTTTTTATAAGAAATCCAAAGAATTTTTCTAAAGAACTGTTATCACTTAAGTACTAGTATGACAAAGGAAACCCCATGCAATAAAAGGATAGAAGCACCTAGTCTTGCATTAATCACACTCCTCATTTTCTGACTTCGGAGATTATCATACATGGCTTTTTAAACTGCAATT
This sequence comes from Urosaurus nigricauda, assembly GCA_034509955.1. NCBI lineage: Eukaryota > Metazoa > Chordata > Lepidosauria > Squamata > Phrynosomatidae > Urosaurus > Urosaurus nigricauda. The sequence continues at coordinate 249,633,733 of JAOEGL010000003.1, forward strand.
AAAGTTGGTAATTAGCATTTTTGCTGATACTTATTGTGCAACATCACCTTCAACCTGTAGCTGCGGTGTCTCCAAAGTGTGCTCAGGGTACCCCTTTTCATTAATGGGGGAAACCTGTCAATAAGTTCCCAATCATGCTGCAGACCCATTAGTGTTTAGATGTGAAACGTTGGTGCAGCAGTCCCAATATTGGCAGTCAGGTGGTGTCAGTGTCTCTCCTCTCCCCCTGTCCCTCCTAGCCCTTGCTATTTACAAGCAGGCTGATTTTGTTGTTTATTTATTTTTCTATTTATTTTCTTTACTTAAATCATAATAGCATAACTTAATAATTGCATTAAAAATAAAAATATGAAAGTCACCCTGGGTAGAGCAGGGAGGCAGGGTTAAGCGGGAGAGCAGAAGAGAGCATGATATCAGAAACAGTCCCAGCAGTGTGATTGCAGAGACATGTGATAATGGCTGCTCTCCAACCAGAATGTTTCCATTTTGTTAACTAATGCAATTATGATGAGAATGGGGCTTATGTGGTAATGTCCTTCCTCTGTGCTATATCTCTAACATCTATAGGCCTTTACTTTCTCCTTAATTACCTTGATGGATCAGCAGATGATGTCATGAATCCTGGTTTAAAATAAGTCCTAGGTATGTGCCTCCACATATTCAAAAGTTGAGCCAAGACTGCACGTGTATAGCCTTGGTTAGATACTGGCCATTCACCTGTTCAGGAATAACCTAAAGTGCATGCATTGCTTATCCTTCTATATGGTTGGTTGATGTGTAGGTAGCAACATGCCTATTAGCTCTGTGAGCCTTTTGTCTCTATTAGCTCACCCATGCAGAGATCAGAAAAAGTTGCTATTCTGTACAACAATTCCCAGCACCCCACACCTTCTCACTATCCCAAACACATTTGATCTTGTCTAATTTTGGAAGCTGTGCAGGGGGAGTGAACAGGCAGGCCCAGCTCCATCAGGGCTAGCCTGAAGAAACAGAGCCCTCCCTCCAGTCCATCTGCCTTGGTCCAGGGCTCAAAGGGAGAGAAGAACTGCTAGACCTCATCCCCTTCCCCACCACCAGTCCCTTCTCCTTTTGTGTGGTGTCTTTTTAGATCATAAGCCTGAGGGCAGGGAACTATCTAATTAAAAATAATAATTGTAAGCTGTGATTAGTTTAATACTGTTTTAAGGGGAGGGAGGTGGGTATGTTGGAGGATTTTAATTGCATATGTTTTTAACATGTTGTACCCCGCCCCGATTGCTCGCTCAGAGGGGCGGGTAAGAAATAAATATTATTATTGTTATTAGCCGTTCTGACAGCCTTTAGGGCTGAAGAGTGGGGTATAAATACCATAAATAAATAATAATAAATAAATAGGGGTAAGATGGGAGACCATAACGGACTACCAGAGATAGAATCACAGAGTTTCAAGAGACCACAAGGGCCATCCAATCCAACCCCCTGCCATGCAGGAATGCACAATCAACCCCCCCCCCCCCCACACACACATCCAGCCTCTCTTTAAAAACCTCCAAAGAAGAGAGCATATTCCACTGTTGAACAGCTCCTACTGTCAGGAAGTTTTTCCTAATGTTAGGGTGGATTCTCTTTTTCTGTTGGAATCTATTGCTCTGGGTCTTATTTTCTGGAGCTGCAGTATACAAGCTTGCTCCATCCTCAATATGATGATACCCCTTCAAATATTGTAAAAGGGCTATTGTGTCATCTATTAACCTTCTGTTCTCCTCATTAAACATACCAAGATTCCTAAGTCTTTCCTCATAGGGCATGGTTTCCAGACCCTTCACCATTTTAGTTGCCCTCCTTTGGACACACTCCAGCTTGTCAACATCCTTTTGAATTGTGGTACCCAGAACTGGACACAGCATTCAAGGTTCTCCAGATGAAATGAAATGTCACTTCATACATGTATGAAATGTCACTTCCTTTAATCCTGGGAAGTGCTCCTGACAGAGTTGACAATATTGGCTCAGATGAACAAATTATCTGACACCATATAAGGCAGCTTCCTATATTGCAGAGCCTCAAGCCTGCATATGATTGGGAGCTGTAGGAGCTGTAGTTTTTAAAAAGGCAATTTTTCCCCAAGGTTTGCATTCTTCCAACAACTAAAAGTGCAATGGGGAGGCAGCAGGATATGTGCTACATCTGTCTAACTCCATCTACACCCCTCACTGCTGTAAATTTTTAAAAAGAGAGGAATGAAGACAGTTGGAGGCTGCAAGAGACATAAGGGGGCAAAAAGGAAAGCTGAGCTAATACTCCTACCTTGACATAGGCATATCTCCATATGGCTAATGATGAGTCAGCTTCTGTGCCCTCAAAGATCACCTGCAGGAAAGGAAGGCTAAGGCTTAGCCTGGAAGGCTAAGGCAAAATATAGGGATTGTGTCCTCTGAGGCCTTTTCTGTGGAACATACAGGCAAGATTAGGTCCAATGTGCTGCTACCTCTGTCTCTCCCCAATCCACACCTTAAAAAAAGAATTGAGATGTTGGAGTTTATCACACGGGAGGAATTTCTCTCAATTTCGAAAGAAATGAAAGTGGGGCCAATTCAAAAATGAGTGAATTTGCTAGAGCAGCGAATTTACGTGATTGCATATTGACACTGCATCGCATTCGGAACTGCCCAAAATTGCCTCCCAGTGCCTGAAATTGCATGTGATAGTTTCTCACGCAATAATGTGAAAACCCACAATTGTATTCCCATTGACCAAAAATGCATGTAATTGGCTTTCACACAATAATGTGAATCCCCATGATTGCGTTCAGATTGCCATTGGATTATGCTTCCAGTTTCTGTCGTCTGATAAACTCAGTTGAATTGCATTGGGCACACAACTACTACTTAGAAAATACCTTGCTTCAAGTATTGCAACACCTCTTTGTATACCTGTACTGGGCAAAAAAAGGTATTAATTTAAAGAGGAGGAAGGACAAGGTCAGTTGGATCAAAATCATACATAAATTCTTTTTTCCATATACAAATTTGGGATGTTTAAGAGAGGTTTATTGAAAATGTCCCACTCTCAAATAATTTCAACATGAGCCAGAATAAGCACAGTGTAGTGTTTTGAACATTGGACTATAACTCTGGAGACCAGACTTTGATTCCTCATTTGTCCATGGAAATCCAGTGAGTCACTACATTCAGCCCCAGAAAACCCATGATAGGTTCACCTTAGGCTGAGGGACATCATAAGTCAGAAACAATTTGAAGGCACACAATAAAAACAACAACAACAAGAGAGCAAATTATAATGAAAATGTGGTTATATGTGATATATTTCATGAAGAGGAAGACTCAAAGTGTACCACAATCATTTTGAGAAATATATTTCATCTTTAGAATCAAGCAAACATGACATTTGTGTTTTCACAGGCTATATTTATGACTTCCAATTCATCTTGTCACCTAAATGTTATGAATGATATCCATGTCTTGGAAAACTCTTCACTTGAATACAAATGTGAGATTGAAAATCCTTATATAAATGTCATTTAAAAAGTCTATATAAGCTAGGAGTCCTCAATTATTTTTAGTGCTAATTTGAAAGTAAGAGATATTTTCTGGGATTTAAGTCTGTTTCTGACTTAATATATCATCACTGAGTTTCTGATTACAGATGCTTACAGACAATTGTTCACCTTAGGGAAGGCCATGGTTTTCATTTTCATCAACTAGGAAGTTAATAAGGTCTATTGTCTTTGAGCTCAACCCTAATAATATTTTTAAAAGCCTCTTTTCTTGCTCAAAGCCCAGACACTCAGAACTTAAGAAACAGAAATATCAAAACATCTTGTGAAAATCCTGACAACTTAAGCAATAGTCTTGCAAATATGTGACCCTTCATATGGTGAAGGATGGAGTGAGACTTCACATTTAAAACAATGTAGTCAAATATTTAACTATAAATTTAAATGAGTTTATTTGGATAGGGAAAGGAAAGAAACAAGGGAAGCCAAACATCACATAAAGGGAATTAAAAAAAAAAATCACATGAGATACAAATGGAGTTCACTGGAGACAGAATAGTCTGATTCTTGCTCACTAATTAAATGTTGTCAGGATGACCAGTGAGGAATCTGTGAGCTATTATTTTTACAGGAATCTGAGTATTTAACTAGCTGGCCTGTTGTCTTGTCCAGTAGAACAATATCTTCCATTTGTAATGCATATTGTCTAGCCAGCAAATGATGATGATGATGATGATGATGATGATGATGATGATGATGATGCTTGGCCCACCTTTTGAATGATTCCACTTTCAGAAGATAAGAGCTGATGGCCAGTTTCAGCTGATAAGCACAGAGTGGAAAAGAAGTTACATTTTGGATGTGTGTTGGAGAACAAATGAAAAGATTTGTATTATTCAGGCTCCTCAGTAGGATTCCAAAAGTATACATGGTTCTAGAGGGCACTGTTGATCTACAGCAGAATGCAGAGCTTTGTCACAAAACCAGGTCATGATATGGCTTGCCCTCAGACTGAGAATGGAGTGAAAGGAAATTAGCTGTGATTGAATCACTCTTGAGCCTGGAAGGACAGCATAGAATAGGACACCCTGCATTCTCAAGATGTTCATCACAAGGAACTCAAATCCAAAGGTTACTGGGTCTAGCCCTGTGGTTCCTGATACATGTCTCCATGAGGTTCCTAATACATGTCTCCACATACAAGGAAATCTGCTTCTGCAGTTGAATTTGAATGTCAAGAGTAGACACTGATTGATATTGAGCAAATAGGAAACGCAGTATCACCAACTTCTCTTTGCCTTGTCCTGTGTGCCTTTTTTTGTAGAAATGTTGGGTACAAGCAAAACACATACATAATTCCTCCATATGTATCTACAGAGGGAATTCATTACAGCATTGCCTTAGCCTTAGAAGCTTCCATTTGTAAACCCTGAATTGTTTATACGGAAAATCTGAACTAACTGGGAAAGGGACCAAAGACTTCTAGTTCAATTGACTCATCAGCAGATCCATCACTACAAAGTGCTGGAACATAGAGAGCAAAATAAGTAATGAAGTACTTAATTGGAAGTGCATTTCGGCAGCACAAAGCAATTTTAAATAGAAGACAAAATAAAAACATAATTTACATAAGGACTGACTACAAATGGAGCCTCTTGTTTCTTGATAGCTTAAATAACTTTTCATTTATGTTGTAGGTTCAGGCTTAACCCTTAAGAAAGAGGAAGGAAAGTGTGTTCCATGGGTCACATGCCATCCTCAGTTTGAGGGCCCCAGGATCCCTCAGGGTTTTAAATCTCTCTCTCTCTCTCTCTCTCTCTCTCTCTCTCTCTCTCGGCTCCAAATGACTTCAGACATCATCTGTGGAATGTGATGTAATTTCACCATGTTTCTCCAAACCTTTTTAGGTCCAGAAGAGGTTTATATACAAGCAGATGTTGCTTATATTTCTGGATCAAGTTGACTTTGGGGATACTTCCTCTTGTAAAAGGGGGAGGACGGACTTCTCAAGGGCATAAAATGGTCTGGAAGGGGCAAACAAAACATATCAAAAATGCTCCACACCTCCAATACAGCATTTGGAAGCATTTGGGGCAAAACTTTGGCCTCCGAGAATTTCCCACCACTCTTAAGATATAATAATAATAATAATATGATTTATTTCTATACCGCCCTTCCATAGATCAGGGCGGTGTACAGCATATAAAAAACAGTAAGACATAAAAACCATTAAAACAAGCCGGTAACAATAAAACAATAAAAACAGTAAAACCAGTAAGACAATAAAATCACAATAAAATCACAATTCTCAATACAAGTGCTAGTGCATATGCAGCAGCAGAACAGTGGGCGGCATTACAACAGGCAGATAAATAAAAGTCCATTCAGCGGTAAGCCTGGTTAAATAAATAGGTCTTTAAGTCCTTTTTATATTGAGCAAGGGAGGGGGACAAGAAGAGATCGATAGGTAGAGAGTTCCAGAGACAGGGGGCAGAGATGGAATATGCCCTCTTCATCGTACTCGCCAATCTAATCTCCGGAACTCTCAGTAACCGCTGACCAGAGGACCTAAGTGTGCGGGGCGGATTGTATGGGGAGAGACAGTCCTTCAGGTACCCTGGACCCAAGCCATATAGGGCTTTATAGGTAATAACCAGCACTTTGTACTGAGCCCGGAAGCGAATCGGCAGCCAGTGAAGGTCTTTCAGAATTGGTGTTATATGGGCGGCCCTGGGAGCACCAGTGACCACCTGCGCTGCCATATTTTGCACCAGTTGTAGCTTCCGAGTGTGATACAAAGGCTGCCCCATGTAGAGCGCATTGCAGAAGTCCAACCGAGAGGTTACTAGAGCATGTACTACGGTTTCAATGTCCCTCTGGTCCAGGTAGGGACGCAACTGGCGAATCAGCCGAAGCTGATAACAGGTGCTCCTGACCGTCGCGTCCACCTGAGAAGTCAGATGGAGCGACGAATCAAGGAGCACCCCCAGACTGCGTACTGTGTCCTTCACGGGGAGCGTGACCCCGTTCAGGACAGGTGGAACCACCTCCATCCCTGGACCGGGAGAACCTATCGCCAGTACTTCCGTTTTCTCTGGATTCAGGCTGAGTCTGTTTTCCCTCATCCAGTCCATTACCGATTCCAGACAGGCCACGAGAGGAGCGACGCCATCCCTGGTCACTGCATCAGTCGGAGACATAGAGAAGACTATTTGGGTGTCATCAGCGTACTGATAACACCGCGCCCCATGCCTCCGGATGATCTCTCCCAGCGGTTTCATGTAAATGTTAAAGAGCATGGGGGACAGAATGGCTCCTTGAGGAACCCCAGATGTAAGGGCCCTCTTATTGGAGCAAACGTCCCCCAGCTGCACCATCTGGAACCTCCCAGAGAGGTAGGACCGGAACCACTGGAGCGCAGTGCCCCCGATTTCCACCTCTGCCAGGCGTTCCAGAAGGATACCATGGTCGATGGTATCGAAAGCCGCTGAGATGTCCAAGAGCACCAACAGGGACACGCTACCCCTGTCGATGCCCAGACGGAGATCATCGACCAGGACGACCATGGCAGTCTCAACCCCACAGCCCGCCCGAAAACCGGTTTGAAATGGATCTAGAAAATCCGTTTCGTCCAAGATCGATTGAAGTTGGAATGCAACCGCCCTCTCGATCACCTTCCCCAGAAATGGCAGCAGCGAGACTGGCCGATAATTATTATGAACCAGGGGGTCGAGGGAGGGCTTTTTCAATAACGGTCTTACAATGGCCAATTTAAGATGGTCAGGAAATTGTCCCTCCCTCAGAGATGTATTAATAATTTGGCGTAACAGCAAGGTTACCGCCGATCCCCCCTGGGCCACTAGCCACGAGGGTCAGGGATCGAGAGAGCAGGTTGTCTTCCGAACACTTCTAAGGATCTTGTCCACATCCTCGGTACCGACAGACTCAAACTGATCCAGTACAACAGAGTCCACGGAAGCTCTAGACGCCTCTATTCTGGGTTCTGCTTCAATTCTGGCGTCCAGACCTTCGTTTATCCGAGAGATTTTATCCACGAAGAAGTTGTTAAATTGGTCACAGCAGGCCTTGGTTGGTTCAAGGATCTGGTTCGGGGCAGGAGGGAGCTGAGTTAGCTCCCTCACTACCCTGAACAGCTCTGCTGGACGAGACTCCGCGGACGCGATACGAGCAGCGAAGAACGAGTTCTTAGCTGCTTGTATCGCCTCTCCATAGTCCACCAAGAGGAGATCTAGGAGAGCCTTGTCGGATAAATGCTGGTGTTTCCGCCAGGCGTGCTCTAGCCGTCGCAGGACCCGCTTCCTTGCCCGGAGATCTTCCGTGTACCAGGGCTTCCTTTTGGAAGCAGGCCTGAGAGGGCGCTTGGGAGCGATACTGTGTATAGCCCTAGAGAGATCCGTATCCCAGGTGTTAACTAGGGCATCAACAGTGTCGCCATCACTTCCAACCATAAACCCCTCTAGGGCTTCTTGGAACCTATCAGGTTCCATCAGCCTTCGAGGGTGGACCATTCTAATAGGTCCGCCACCCCCGGAGGGGATCTGGGTAGATGCCTTGATACTTGCCTCAACCAAGAAATGATCCGTCCATGACAGGGCGGAAGTGTTGGTGATTTCCGCCCACGGATTTTCCATGTCCATACAGAAGACCAAATCGAGTGTATTCCCCGCACAATGCGTTGGACCCGAAACCAACTGAGACAGGCCCATGGCTGTCATGGTATCCATGAATTCCCGAGCCGCACCAGATGGAACATTGTTGACCGCGAAGGGGATGTTGAAGTCTCCCAGGACTAGAAGCCTGGGGGACTCCAACATCAGCTCCGAGACCAACTGTGTCAGCTCGTTAAGGGAGTCTGTTAGCGCACGGGGTGGCCGGTAGACCAACAGAATCCCTAGACTGTCTCTAGCCTTCAGGGTTAGGTAAATACACTCGATATAGGTGGTCTGACGGACATGGTTCCTGGTTAGAGACAGGGTGTTTTTATGCACCAAGGCAACAACCCCCCCCCCCCCGCCCACCTAACCTGCTCTGGTCCTTCACCGAGTACCCGGCAGGGAGGACCTGAGCCCACACAGCATCCGCCTCAGGCCCGAGCCAGGTCTCGGTTATGCAAGCCAGGTCACAATTGTTATCCTCGATTAAGTCATGTATGATGTGGGATTTGTTCTTGATGGACCTGGCATTGCACAGGAGCAGAGACAGGGTTTGTGGTATGGCTGGAGTGACCCTCAGGCCCCGTTGGTTAGGAGAAGGACTGGAAGGAGAGATAGATATTAAGCATCGATCTCGCCTTCCCCTGCAACGCCAGTCCTTTCTCCTACCGTCATACTTCCCGTTGCCCCACACAACTTGGATAGGAGCCCCGCTTGTAATGAGACAGTTATCCCCTCCCTCCTCAGATAGAACTCCCTCTCCTTCCTTATTAAAATTCTCCATCCCCTCCACAGCAAAACAGGGTGATAGAGGGGGGGATGAAGGAAAGAGGTGCCACAGTCAATATAATAACCGGCTAAGTTCATCGTTGCTAAATGGAAAAAAAAAAAGCCTGTCTGCCGCTGGCCTCGGCGTGGAGCTGGGGTGGGTGGTGGCTGGGGGTTGGGCCACGGAGGCCTTTCCCCCTCCCCGTGCTCTGCTGCTGCTGCGCCGCATCAGTTGGTCTCCCGGGCCAGCTTTTAAGGCCTCTGTGCCGCCACTGGCCTCGGCGTGGAGCTGGGGTGGGTGGTGGCTGGGGGTTGGGCCGCGGAGGCCTTTCCCCCTCCCCGTGCTCTGCTGCTGCTGCGCCGCCTCAGTTGGTCTCCCGGGCCGGCTTTTAAGGCCTCTGTGCCGCCGCTGGCCTTGGCGTGGAGCTGGGGTGGGTGGTGGCTGGGGGTTGGGCCGCGGAGGCCTTTCCCCCTCCCCGTGCTCTGCTGCTGCTGCGCCGCCTCAGTTGGTCTCCCAGGCCGGCTTTTAAGGCCTCTGTGCCGCCGCTGGCCTCGGCGTGGAGCTGGGGTGGGTGGTGGCTGGGGGTTGGGCCGCGGACAATATACGCAGTTATTTGCAGAATATGCACTACTGTCTGGAGGCAAACACCACCAAGACCTCCTAAAGCAAGAAATTAATAGGAGTAGATCTTCTGCAAAAACACTTTCCCCAATTCATTCCTCCTATGCAGAAAGGACTACTTGTGTTCTGAAAGGTGCTGATGTTGCTGCTCCTGCCACAGCTGCTGTTGTTGTTCTCAATACATTCAGTGTGGTCACAGGGTAGTAGTAGTGACCTGAGTGCCTCATTTAAAAGGTGTAATTTCAGAAGTCTGTGTCGACTGGTTGCAGTAGCAAAACCAGATTTATCATAGGAAGTCTCTCTCTTCCCCACTTTCACCCACACCCATCCACATATAATCGGGGGGAAGATCCTGTTTTTTCACAAGGTATTCTGATTCCAAACCCGAAAAGGGGCCTTATATTGGCATCAACATTCAAATGAGTAAATTCCATTTTTGGTATGTTATGTACTTCCACCTGCAGACAGCTCTTTGTCACAACCAGGCACAAGAGTTTATCATAGAGGAGGCAGGTTAGGCAGTCATTCAGACTCACAGCAGTTTCAAGCCAGAGTCCCCACTGATCAATGGGATTGATCTGTATGTTGACTTGCCATTCAATAATTGTTCTAGCTGGGGCTAATCAATATGATTCAGGTCTAAAGAGTCTGTGGCTGCTTCTCCATGATTCAAGTCTCACCTGTCTCAGATGCAGCAGCAACAGCCAAATTTCCACAGTTTTGTCAGCATTCTAAATCCTGTATATTGCAAGGATATGAGATGGTATATAAACTCTTGAAGGAATTACACATACACACACACACAGAGCCATGGGAATATTTTCTCACAGTGAATTACAAAATTGCCCCCTTTTGTGTTCATTGGGTTACCTGGGTTGTTGCCACAGTAGACATATATTAAGTTGCTTCTAAGGAGTTCACTGTTTCTCAGAGGTTTGGTTTTCACATCCTTGGAGTTTATCAGACGTCAGAAATTGGAAGTATAATCCAATGGCAATCCAAACGCAATCATGGGGTTTCACGTTATTACGAATTAAAGTATCTCACACAATTTTGGGCAAAAAGGAAGTCATTCTGAATGCAATCATGGGTTTTACATTATTTTTACATTACATTACATTACAATGGGGGGATCATTTTCAGGTAATGGGAAGTCATTCTGAATGCATTCCGAATGCAATGGGAATTCACGTGAATTCGTTAAACTAGCGAATTCACGTGAATTTGAATTGGCTCCCTTCGCAATTGAGAGAAATTCCTCCTGTCCGATAAACTCCTTAGGCAGAAGATGACCTTGGAGTTTTGGCAGCCTCTTAAATCCAGAGCCACCTTTATCATTTGGTAAGGTGAAATAATCACCTCAGGAAGCAGATTTAAGGTGAGATGAAATAACATCAAATTATTAGTTTTTAAATTTGTAATTATTGCATTTCTAGAGTCAACGGTGAGGAGAGGGCTTGTGGGGTTTTCAGTTTCATTTAACTTTGGATTTTCCATACCCTGACTTCAATGAGTGGATGAGGAGTGCCATTTAATGCTTTTCTTCAGTCAGCAAAATGTCCTGTGTTATCCCTGGACAGGTAGAGAGTCTCTAAGCTTTACAGTTAAAATTAATACACATGCACAGCCATTGAACCACAACCATTTGTGAATGGAAGATCCAGGAACAAATAGTAACATATACAATCATTTGGTATTACTGCTTTGGGGAGAAAAATATGCTCTTAATTGGCATCTGTGCTCTTGTGATAAGGGATGATTGGCTTCCTTTAAAGCTAATAAAATGTCTTCTGCAAAATATCAAAACCTAAACAGCCTCAGATCATTTTTGCTAATCATTACTGTGCTTCTTTTCTAGAACAGATTTGAGGGGGGAAACATGCTATTTCTGTCAGCTTTTCTGATTTTCTAATGTGAATAAACAAGATTAAAGGTTAGAAAGGTGCATGAGCAAATCAAGGCACTCAGCTTGTATACAAACACATTTGCACTAAGAGGATAAGAGAGGAAAATAATCAAGCTTATTGGTGAGCCTTATCAGTTACTAACTGGATTTCAAGCTTGACTGAAGAATATGCCTGTCTCATATAAGGGTTTTTACAATGATGATCCATCAAAAGGACTGAGGCATGTAAGTCAAAGAAGAGTTCCAAAATAGTGCAAAGTAATTAAAATCACTGTAATAATAAATAAATGGCAAGAATAACTACTATATATATATATATATATAGAGAGAGAGAGAGAGAGAGAGAGAGGAGTGCATTCCCAATAAGACTTTTAGTGATGTACTTTTTTCCTTTTTAAAATATGTATATAATTGTATACACACACACATTAATTGAAATAATTGATAACAGATAATTATAGTTGGAATCAAATGTGGAAAGGTTTCACGTCAGAGGCATAAGCTGCAATAAAAGTAATTAACAATATTGAGTAGAATTTGTAGAATTTCCAGAACCTGAATATGGAATTCAAAAAAATGGTACTGGAGGCACAAATGGTATTTTCCTTTAAATTTAAGTCGTACGGTGGAAAATGTTATGTCTATGAATCCAAAAGTTCTCTCAATAATTGTTGCATTAGAGAATTTCTTTACTGGAAATACTGTCTTGCTAGTTCTAGCATTTTTGTACTGACTGCTGATTTATGGTTCATGCAAAGATTGGTAGTGACTTTTCTGACATATTGTATGTTGCATCTAAGATACTGATATCAACTACATTTATAATACTGGTAGAACTACAAGCCCTGCTTTGTTTAATATAGTAAATTTTATCTGGGATTCATAGTTTTTTGAGGCAGTTAGAAATTGAAGCAAGAAAATTCTTTTGATTTAGGTGATTTAGTTCCAAACTAGTTCCAAACTCTATTTATGTAGTTCCAAACTAGGACCAAAATAAAACAAAAACAAAATCCATAATTCCACAGGATGGAGCCATACAGTGGTATCAGATTGTTATAGCTGTGTAATATAGATGCATCCTTTCTCTTTCTCTTATTTGTCAAGATCAAGGTATTTATCTGACCACAGTTTTATTTATGCATAACAGAATCTTTTGCACATAAAATTTTGTTTCCTGCATACTAAATACCCTTTTCTGAGCAAAGAAAGCATGTGCAAGTTTTGCATAGAATAAGTCCCAAATTAAAAATACTATTTGGAAATTGCACAGTTTTTGAAGGCATTCTTGTAGGAGGAAGAAAATCATTAGAATTACTCATTGTTTTCTTCAAGCACCAAACTGATGAAGAATTACATCCCTACTTTTCAGTGAGGACTCCACTGCATTTCCACAAACAAGTGTATTTTTAATTTAACCTCCAATTCAAATTCAAAACTTGGACCTAATATAACCTTATGCTGTGCATCTTACAAATGAGTTTATTCTGTTTGTCAAAGAACCTGAATAGGCTTAGTCTATAAAGTTGATACACTTTCACAAAGTTTGATTCTCAAGTTAAATGCTGAAAAATGTCTGTTCCTTGGCTGACGAGACAGAGTTCCAAATTTAAATCAATTCTCTCTTCTTTGAAAGAAGATCTTTAACGGTTGTACAAAAAAAATCAATTATGCTTCAAAATCATTATAATTCAGCTTGACAGTTTAAAGATAAGAGTTCTCATTTTAGTTTTAACACACACACACACACACACACACACACATAAACACAAACAAATTTTAAAAAATCAGCAAAGGTTATCCACAGCATGCTCACTGTTCATACAAAGGCTTGATAATTTTGACAGGTTGTCACAAAATCTTTAATATTTTCCTAATCTTTTACGTTTCAGAGCATAACAGTTCCCTGTCTAGATCTGAGGTGTTACTTCCCCCCATCTCTACTTCCCCCCCTCTCTTTTCAAGTGTGGAAGGAAACAGTAAACAAAAATCTTCACATGGATGCAGTGAAAGATACGTTGTCCAGCCCAATGTGACATGTTTCTGCTTGGAAGTAAGCCTCATTGAGTAAGAGTGCATGAGACTGTAGCCATGTTACATCAAAACCATTAAGATCAGTTGATGGAGAAAATATCAATTCATTTTCAATGTATGTAACATTCTGTGCTGCTGTTGTTGTGTGCCTTCAAGTGATTTCTGACCTATGGCAACCCTAAGGTGACCCTATCACAGGGTTTTCTGATGCTGAGAATGTGTGGTAGGGGGAGAAGACTCGCCCCTCTTTCGCCTCTGCTCTGCCCTGCTCACTCAGTCCTCCTGCTTTATCACACTAGGGGGAAAACAGGATTTAAACGAGAGTTAAACGAGTATTAAACAGGAAATGTCCTGTGACAAACATAGGGCATTTCCTGTTTAACTCTCGTTTAAATCCTCTTTGCCCTCTAGTGTGATAAAAGAGAAAGGAGCCAGATGAAGGTGAAGGTGAAGGTGAAGGCAGGAAAAGCAAAAAAGCTCAAAGGAGGCAAGGTGAGGTAATTGGAAAGCTGGAACTCTTTCCTACAGTAAAGAGGTTATTTGTAATATCTCCCCAAAATAAAAGAGCTTAGAGCAAGAGCAGATCTCTGGATTTCTCCTCTGCTTGCACACATCTTCCTCCCTTGTCACTGTTAATGGGTTCTGACTAGACAAGTTTCAGCCTAGAAAAGGAGGCCTTATATTCTTAAGTTACAGTTGACAGCTCTCTATCTGAAGTTGACCTCTCTTTGAAGGTCTTTGCCAGCCTGTATCTATTTTTTTAAAAAGAACTTTAAGAAGGAAGATTGAAGTCACGCAACCATAGCCTTCCTCACTGCGATGAGATGCATTTTTTGTCTTATTAAACTTCAATAATTCTTTCCAAATTTGATAGAATCACAGAGTTGGAATGGACAACAAGGATCATCTTGTGAAACATCCATCTGTACAGGAATACATAATTAAAAAAATACTCCTGAGAAATGGGTATCCAACTTCTGGGTTTAAAAAAAAATCCTAAGAAGGAGAGTCCACCACTTTCTGAGGCAATGTCTTCCTCTGCTGAACAGCTCTTACAATAAAGACTTTATTTGTAGTTTTGGGGTGGAATTCATTTTCTTGTAAATTTGCATCTATTTATATAACTTAGGACATACAAAAAGTATGCATGTCTCTTCTCTTTGGAGCCCCCCCCCTCTTTTTCTTAATATCTCTTTTTTTGTGTGATTTTCTGTCTTTTGGAGATGCATAAATGGACATTCTAGCCTAGAAAGAAGGGTGAAATGTGTTTGGGTTAAAATCAGACTGTTTACATTGTCAATCTCCTTTTCTGCTCTCTCTGCCCCTTTGCAATGTCAAGCTGACCTCTTCTGGCATCTGGAAAAAAATAGAGAAAAATGAATAAAACAGATGGGAAAAATTGCATCGATACCAATTGGGACTTAATTTGTTTATATGCTGTGAGTTTTATAAAACCCTTCATTCATTCTGTTTCTCTTTCATTTAGCACAAAACTAACACATATTCCTAAAAGCATCTTCAAGCACCAATCAACTGAAGACAACGAGTAAATATTGTTTCACCCTGATTCATTACCTGGACTCCATTACTGCATTTCCAGTAACGTGTCTGTGTTTCCTGAGTATATAATAATCCATGTTTGCCATATTTATTTGCCATTACATAAGGTAGTAGGTGAGTGGATCCATTTCCTTGATGCAGTTTGTTTAATGTATGTGGAGACTCAGAGCCAGCTGCAGTTTCCCACCAGTAAAAATAAAAATGAAAAGATCTCCCCATTCTGTCTGTATTTCTCTTTCCTCCATGTTGCCCACCAGTAAGTTGGTGGGGCTCGTATGAGATGTGGTAGGAAGAGAAAAATCACTCCTTCCCAGTTCCCCTGGATTCCACTATCCTATCAGGAGAGGTCTACCAGGAAATCCTGTCCTGATTATATTTTCTGGTATACCACAAGGAACCTATAGCACCCTGTGCTATAAGCATATGTAGGAGGTCTGCCATAGATGGAGAAGTGCAATGCAGCTTTCCTAGCACACTCCATCCCATCAGTGACCACCTGGGCATTGCTAGATGGCTGCAGGGAGTGCAGAATGTACTGGGTGACACTTCAGAGGGGGGTGAACACCCAGTGAAGTGGTCACTCACCATTCCTCCCAACATCCCCCCCCCCCAAAAAAATTATCCCCCTCCACCAGTCAATGCACCTCTGCAAACGGGGAGAGGAAAGGGAATGAAGGAGAACGCCACACTGCAATTGCAGAAAGGGAAGTGGCAGCAGGCAAGGAAGCGAGCTCCATCCCCACCTCCCCCTCCTGATTGCCTTGCCACCCTCCCTATCCAACCAAACTGCCTGGCAGTGGCACACACCCAGACATTGCCCTGCCAGCTGCTTCTGTGCCTGTTTGGGCTTCTGACTAGGCAGTGGACTTTGGACTCCTTCCTTTCCTTCTTGCACTTGAGTGCCCCCTGCATGATGATAACAAGGAACAGGAGGCCACTCCTGTCCTTGTCTGCCAGTCTCTGTGCTGCCAAACTGAGCCATCAGGCTATTGTAGCAGCTGAAGAGACTGAGGAGGAGGAGCACACCACAGCTGGAGTAGCAGAAGATGTACCGTCACAGGAGGCAGAGAAGTGAGAAGGGAGGGAATGGGGCAAGCAGATAGAGGCAGTTGCCACCTCTAAGATCTAGAACCAAAAAGGATAATGCACCTGAGCTCTCAGCCAGTGCTGTCACCTATGTGTTCTCCCACAATGTTTACTCTGGAGTGGCCCCTGAAGCACCCTCTCTTTTGCCAAGGGGCTCTCACCTCCAGCTTTCCCTCCCTCCCTCTGAAGTGCCCCCCAGATAGGGTCTTCTGCCAACCCCCCTCTCCCACTGTGGAAACAGCACCCATGCTTCGGGTGAAGCTTGGCAGTGAGATTGCTGCTGCTGCCCTCTCCCAAAGTTACTGCACTTGATTACAATAATACTATTTGGACCATTTGGATCAGAAATGATCAAAGTTCCACCTGGCTCCATCCACAGACCAAGGGAAAGAACTGTTCGAGGAGATATAGGATACTTCCTACCACAACATCTGAAAAGAATACATACATTGGTCTAACTCCCTGTTATTCCAGTATAAGCCACCAAGAAGATTCCAATCGCTGTCTTCCTCCACCTCACAAAATTTGTCAAATATAACAGGTCAGTTTGCACAATATAAGCCTCACCTAGAAAAAGCATCTGTGTTTTTTGTTGTCAATGTTGGTGCTATTGCTGCTGTCTTTAATTTACTCATTTGCATTTTTTACACTATTTATAGACCATCTCATTGGAAATCAGAAATATTATCTGGCCAGTTCACAGAATGAGCACAACAGATGACAGTGTAAAAATATGCACAAAATAATGCAGCACTGGAATGATGAGAGGATAGGCTCAAAGAGAAGAGGGGACAGTGAAGAAAAAAGCCACAGTGAAAAAACAAAGCTAAAAATTGCAACAACAACATTTTAAAAGGTGTGAGAAAATAGGGGAGGAAAGGGTCTTTTTCTTGTATCAAATGATTAGAAGTGTGAAATGTGAAAATGTAAAGTGCATCAAGTGAGTGTCAGGAGACAAGACTATCCTAAGTGATGCAGGCAGTGCAAATGGTGTGATGCCCAAGGGATACTCTCTGTGGCTGCTTGTGGCGGAAAATGCTTCATGAATAGCCATTATGCACTTTTACATAGATTTAATGGAAACTCTGTGTTATTGGTAATATAGAATTATAAACTACTGGTAGGGAGGAATAACCCTTGCCTAAATACCCTAAAAGCTCCAGATTTTGTCTGATTTCAGAAGCTAAAAAGGTCAGCTCTTGTTATTAGTTTAATGGGAGACTGGGAGGCTATATTTCAGGGAGGCCAAAAAACCCCAAAACAAACAAACAAACAAACAAAAACACCCTTTGAGTATTCCTTGCCTAAGAAAACCCTATGAAACATTCATGGGCTTTCCATAAGTTGACAGGTGACTTGAAGGCATACACAGATACATATTTCCCAAGTGAATGGTTTCAGTATACTTGACTATATGAAATATTTTTGTTAGTGGCATTACTTTATTGTGTATTATGGCCTCAATGAAGTACTTTTGTTAAAAAGTCTAAAAGTCTTATGATGATTATCTGAAGAGATATGAAATGTGTATCATTTTTGGAGAATGATTTGGATATACTCTCTCAGATAAAATCTGAAATTCTTAGATATTCCTTGGAGGAAACTGTATGTGTGTGGTATGTGTGCCTCACACAAGCTTTTTTTAAAAAATGTACACAGACACATATGCTTCCATGTTATGCAACTCAGGTGTTTTTTCTTTTCTTTTTGGATATACATGCACATGTACATTGTTAGACAAATCAGGGGATTTTTTTTCACTCAGCAATGGTGAGATGATGTTCCCAGATAATTCCCTAGAGTACCATTTAAATTTCTCTGAATTTAACAAACAGCAAATAAGAAATCTTCTGAATAGTTCTTCTGTGACTTTTGGAAAGGGGTAAATGCCACTGTTGTGTGAAATTCAAGAGAGCAGGTGCAGCTATGGGACCAATTTTGCATCATCGATAGGAAATGAAATGCATCATAAAAAAGAGAGCAATAAAAGGTGGTGGCTTTGCATAAAATTTGTGTACATGCTAATGTAAATGCATAGGTGCAAATTTATAAAGGACACTACTGCACTTCTGTAATTTAAATAGGATCTGAATAAATGTCACCACGGTGAGGGAGACAGTTATCATAAGAGCTGTGTGCCTGCCAATCAGTTGGCTACCTATATTTCATCATAACCCCAGTGGGTTGATGTGCCAGTACAAAGCCCTCTTCTCAATTCTTAAGGTTTTATGTACTGGAACCAGACTTTGAGTGGGGAGCCTGTCAGGTCTGACAGAGGACTGTGCTCCAACAGCTCCTCAAGCAGAGGATTTTCCTCCTCCTCTGTGCCTTCTGGGAGCTATATTCTGACCTTGTGCTTTGTATTCCAATACATGGACTATGTGTTTTCCAAAACATGGAATTTTCCACTCTGATTTGTGGGTTTTTTCATTCTTCAGTGAACACTATGGCCTGATTCTCACAAAGAACACGTCACATTGTCGTTAACATTTAGTTTTCTTTGTACTGATATTTTTCAATAGAGAAAGACCTCTAGACACCTTGAGATAATAGCAGGTGACACCTTATCAGAACAATTCAGGGTAAGGCATTGCCATGACCACAGTTCACTGTTACAGAAATACCATAAGGAGGCTATCATTTTGGAATAAATAAAAACTTGCACCAGTGGAACCTGTTCAGTTCAATTTTCTGATAGGCAATTGATGAGTTGATGATATAAGGCCTATTTTACAGAATGTGGTAGATATTGCTAATTGTGCGCTCTCTCTCTCTCTCTCTCTCTGTGGGTTTTAATATGTTATAACCTGGTTTAATTTTTTTCTGATCATTTAATTGTGTTTTAACTTTTGTATTTTGTGAATTTCTAACAATGTTGCAATCCACTTTAGGGAAAAAGTGGGATGGAAATAAATATGACAACAGCAACAACATTAAACATCCCAACACAGAGTGACAAATGGGATATATGTGATGTCACTTATGCCATTAAAATTGAAGGGTGATTTTTTTTTTCCTCCAAAGCTGCCATTCCTGTTATTGGATGGTACTACTGGCAGTTGCTTGGGTATTTACCCACATTGCCCCATAGAATCAAGTGGTGATATCCTCTACCAGCAGTTGCCGATTTCTATTATTCTGAACATTGTGAAGGAAAATGAAAATTGCTAGTCAAGGCCATTGCCATTTGGCCTCACCGTGGTGACGAAAACAACGGTTTGATGTAAGGACTAATATGCAATTTAGAGAGAATACTTTGAATTCCAAAGTATGAGTCACAAGTACTTTAACTGGGCTCTTTTCCTTCTCAAAACTAATGACAACAGGTGCGACATTACCAATGTTTCTTGCAGCAGAAATCCTTTCATGCTGATAAAGATGCTAAGCAGAGAGGAGAATGTGTGACTTAAAACAGCTGAGCAGCTTTTAAAACATATTTATTTATTTAGATTTGATGTTATTTCTAACCCACCCTTCCTCAGAAGAGCCCAGTTGCTTTGGATACAAGAGGCTTCATGAATTATTCATGGCTCAGATTTGATTAAGATGTATTTTTTCCACATTTTCACATAAACTGTTGCATGCTTCACATCTATTGTTCTCCTAGGAATGCACATAATGTGTAGGACTGGTACTAAACTGAGAAGTTCTTTTTAAAACACTCTTTTAAATGTGTTCCCTTAGAATTATATTTAACCAAACTGCTTTCATCATCCTTAATTGATACCATTCTTTCACATTCTATGTTTAACCTAACAGAATAATGGGGAAGGCTTAAAAAGCAAGTGTGAAACCCTAAATGCAACTCCAGCTTTGGTGGAGGCATCAGATGAGGAATGGGGAATTCATGGTCCTTCAGTTGCTCTTGAGCTCAAATGTCACATCAGTGCCAATGACCAGGGATTGTGGGAGCTGCAGCCCAACACCATTTAGATGGCCACAAGGTCTCCAACTTTGCTTTGAAGTTGTTCTGGAATGAAAGTGCACTAAAGGCATTAGGTATCTTCAATCCACTGTGCTCTCCTGAAATCCCCATTCTCATTTTCTGTCCTTGCTGTAGAGCTTTGAACCAAAAAGCAAGGCAGGAGATTTGGGGGAATGTGGTATAGACAGATGGTGGCTAAGGCCAGCGAAAACAACCGATTCCTCTGACACCTCATTAAAGTGAAAACTTCAAAGCACCCTGGATGCTGAAATTGTGCACAGAGCTTCTATGAGCAGAACAATCATGTGTATATATTTTCTTCATAAATAGAAAGCTGAGGAGTCATTTGAGCAAAACACAAGAAACTCACTCACCAGATTTTAGCACCGAGAAACCCCAAAGGAAGAAGTTGTAGGCTGTTAAGTCTTTGAGAACAGTTATTCTAAAGCTTGGTTCGTCAGATATTGTACATCTCCCAGAAGCCCCATCCATCATGGTCAGAGGTCAGGGATTCTGGGAACTGTGGCCTAATAACATCTGGGATCCAAAGAGGGGAACCACTGGGAATCCAAATTGGGCTTTTCAGGAAGCATGAGTGAACAGGAGGCTTTCCTTTTTATTTAACAAGCTTTGTCTCTTACTTAGGGTTCTTTCACAATATATAATTATAGCACTATTTTTGTACTTTAACTGCCATGATTATATCCTAGGGAATCCTGGAATTTGTAGTTTAGGGATGTGTATTGATAATTCCAAGCCAGTGCAGTTTGAGCATTGGACTGTGACTATGGAACTAGGGTTCAAACCCCACTGAACTGTGAAACCCACTGAGTAACATTGGGCAAGTCACACTCTCTCAGGCTTAGAGGATGACAGTGGCAAATCCCCTGTGAAGAAAATTGTCATGGAAATCCCATGTCTTAGGGACACCATAAGATGGGAATGACTTCAAGGCATACAACAACAACAATAACAACAACAACATTAATAATTCTCATCTGGACAGCTCCGTTCATCACCAAACTGCAAATCCCATGGTTTCAAAGAATATTGCCATGGTAGTCACAGTAGAATTACAATGCTATAATTGTATACATGTATGTACATAATACTAACAGAAAAATACATGGATATGGAACAACTACTAAGGGAAATCAATCAAGAAGGTGTAAAGGCAAGCTTACTGTTGAACAGAGAGAAAACAAAAATAATGACCACAGAGAATCTACACAAATTCAACCTAGACAATGAAGAAATAGAAGTAGTAAAAGAGTTCTCATACCCAGGATAAAAAATTGATATAAATGGGATCTGCAGCCAGGATATCAGAGGAAGATTAAGAATGGGGAGGGTGGCTATGAAAGAACTAGAAAAGATCCTAAAATGCAAAGATATACAATTGAGTACAAAAGTTAAGACTCATACAAGCCATTGTATTCCCTATTACCATGTATGGATGTGAGTGCTGGACAGTTAAGAAGGAAGATAGGAGGAGAATTAATTCATTTGAGGTGTGGTTCTGGAGAAGAGTACTGAGGATCCCGTGGACAGCCAAAAAGACAAACATAGTTCCTAGAGCAGATCAAGCCAAAAATGTCCCTGAAAGCCAAGATGACAAAACTAAGGCTGTTGTATTTGGGACACATCATGAGAAGATATGTGTCATTGGAAAAGACAACAATCCTAGGAAAGGTGGAGGGAAAGAGAGGAACGCTGCATGCTAGATGGGTGGATTCTATTAAGGAGATCACAGGGATGAATTTACAGGATCTAAGCAAAGCAGCATGTGTTTTATAGACTATAGCAAAGCCTTCAATTGCCTAAATGATGAAAAGCTATGGAATGCCCTTAAAGACTTGGGAGTGCCAACACATCTGATAAGTTAAGAAAGAAGATAGAAAGAAAATAAATTCATTTGCGATGTGGTGCTGGAGAAGAGAGCTGAGGATCCCATGGACAGCCAAAATGACAAACAAATGGGTTCTAAAGCAGATCAAGCCAGAGATCTCCCTGGAAGCCAAACCGAGGCTGTCGTACTTCAGACACATCATGAGAAAGGAGGACTCACTGAAAAAAACAATAATGCTAGGGAAGTAGAAAAAGAGGAAGGTCACATCCTAGATGGCTGGACTGTCTTAAGGAAGTCACAGATGTGGGTTTGCAGGAATTAAGCAGAGCAGTAGAGGACAGCGAGTCTGGAGATGTCTCATCCACAGGGTTTCCATGGGTCAAGATCACCATGCGTGTGGTTAACAACAACAAGAAGAAAATTAATGCATTAATTAATACACTAATTTAACTGCTTTCAGTTGACACTTATTGCAATCCTATCCTTGGGTTTTCTTGTCAAGTTTTATTCAGAGGAGGTTTGATATCACCTTTTAAGAGTAACAGAATGTGACTTGCCCATGGTCCCCCCTTGACTTTTTGTGCCTGAGCAGGGATGTGAACCCAGGCCTCCGGGCTCTTAGTTCAATGCTTAAGTTGGCCATTGGCCACCAAGATACTGAAAAATGCTTTTGCAATGATTTCAAGGCAGACAGGGTGAGGTTATCTGGAAAATGACTTTGCCCCATCAGATCCACATTGTTCAAGCTGAAAGTTTTATATATGCAAACTTTCTGTTCAGCCTTTTGCAGTACATAAATTGCTACTACCCTTTAATGCTTCTGAACCATTGCTTTCCCATAATTACCCAGAGGAAAAATTAAAATGAAGGTTCCAAATTGTATAGAAATGTTTAACCTTCCCCATGGCCAAAAAACAAAACAAAACAAAACAAAAAGCTTTCTATACTGAGAACTGAGCCCATTCCAGCCTTAAGTACAAGTTTCATGTTTGCCATAGTACCTCTTCTTTTTAGCGTGGGGATTACTAATGAACAGCCTTTTAACTGCCCCCTTTAATTAATGATGCACAGCTTCTTAATTGCCCTTTGCATAATTTTTCTTAATTGCTATCATGCCAATTTTCCGTTCCCATTCTGGGGGTGGCATGTGTGAAGGAAGTATTTAATTACAATTTACTTTCATTTTTGCCATTTTCCTGTGCCAAAATACTACCAGGGGGTATCTCACCTCGAATTGGTTGGGTGAGGCATCCTACCCTGTGCAGGCCATGAGCCACTGCTGAGTATTGCTATTTTGTTATTTGAAAAATAATACAAAGAACTCCTTAATTAAAGATTCCCCCTTGTGGGGTATAGAAATTGACATTTGAGCAACTATGGCTGCAGTTCCATATTCACCTACTGGGAATATTTCTGAGCAGATGTGCATCAGATTGTGCTGTTGGGCAGTTGTACTCAATGGACAATTGAAAGGACATTCAGCTCCAATCCTGTGGCCATGAGCTCATGGAAGCAAATAAAATGGGTGGGAATTGCAAACATGATGCTTTTAATGAAAAATACAAAAATGCTGAGAAATTCCCACACTGACTAGGCTAGTTTCATAACTGTGTATGTGCTGCAGGAAGGGGTTGCAAATCAGGTCTGAAAAAACATGGATCTGCTGAAACAATTTGACACAAATGTTTTGGTGCAGTCCATGAAGAACTGGAACAATGTCAACATGTTATCAGTGTATATCACTATGATTTGTGGATAATGAAGTTTCCCAATATTGATTGGTGCCATCCATGCATGAGTAATAGGAAAGCTGTCATCAATACGTGCATCACTGTGATTATTGAGCAATGAAGTGGCCAGGCATGCTATACAAGTGACTCTATTAGTGATTAGATTTTGTTTCTACTTAAACTTGTGTTTTACTCTTTTAGACAGCCCTGGTGGCACAGTGGTGAAATGCCAATACTGCAGCCACTCATAGCCACAAGGCTGTGAGTTTGATCCTGCAGGGCTTCAAGGTCCACTTAGCCTTCCTTCCTTTTGAAGGTCAATAAAATGGATACCCAGCTTGTTGGGAGGATCATAGAATCATAGAATCATAGAGTTGGAAGAGACCACAAGGGCCATCTAGTCCAACTCCCTGCCATGCAGGACCTCCAAATCAAAGCATCCCTGACAGATGGCCATCCAGACTCTGCTTAAAGACCTCCAAGGAAGGAGACTCCACTACGCTCCGAGGGAGTGTGTTCCACTTTCGAACAGCCCTTACTGTCAGGAAGTTCCTTCTAATGTTGAGGTGGAATCTCTTTTCCTGCAATTTATATCCATTAGGATACATGACACTGCCACTACTGTGGAAAATAGCAGCCCTGGGGGGATTACAATCTGGATTTAGATCACACAGGATGCAAACCATTAAGTCTCACCCACCGTATCATCATGCCAAATCAGAGCCACTACAGATACATGAAAATCAGTCATGAGGTCAGTTTTATAAATGACTTCACATTTACTTTGGCTTGGAGACATAGAAACTCTCCATCAAAGCATCCCCGACAGATGGCCATCTGGCCTCTGCTTAAAGACCTCTAAGGAAGGAGACTCCACCACACTCCGAGGGAGTGTGTTCCACTGTCGAACAGCCCTTACTGTCAGGAAGTTCCTCCTAAAGTTGAGGTGGAATCTCTTTTCCTGGAGCTTGCATCCATTGTTCCGGGTCCTAGTCTCTGGAGCAGCAGAAAACAAGCTTGCTCCCTCCTCAATGTGACATCCCTTCAAGTATTTAAACAGGGCTATCATATCATCTCTAAATCTTCTCTTCTCCTCCAAAAGGCAACAGCAATTAAACTTTAGAGAAGAAAGAGAGGCAATAGCTCCTAAGAATAGCAACCTATGTAGTTGCTTATGTGTTGATGTACAGAAAGGGATCGAGAAATACTTGGCCAACTCAACTTGACTCAAAATCACTTTAAACTTGACAATCTGCAGATTCCAAGGAGACTCTCATCCTTGTCCTCATAATTTTATCATCTCGAGGTCATAAAGTTTAATTTTGAACACAAGTCTTTTCTCTCCCTTTCTTCTCTTAGGATGCTCATTAATCTACTCTGCTTCTATTCTGTCTTTTGGTATAATACCTAATAAATATTTCATGTCATATCTCAAAATTGCTTGATACTAATTTTTCTTTCCTTTCTAACTTCCTCAGTCGCCTTGAATTCTCTGTATGGAATATTAAGGCAGTATTGTGGCTTTATTTTATGAGTTTAAGAAAGCTATACAGAGTTAATCTTTAAATATAACACCCAGACAAATTTAAGAACTAATCTCGTTCTACTTCACAGCACAATGAAAATTTAATTTATAGTTGCAAGAAATATAAATATATGAGAACACACATTCCCAGCTGGATGCAACCTGTCATCTCTCATTTTTGTGATGTGGCACTGTATAACTCATTAGACAGTTAAACGAAATTGCTTCTCAATAATTTGTGGTGCATTGGTTTATATATCTCATCAGTATAGAAAATGGAAAATTCATCAATCATAAATGCAGTACTTTTCTTTTTGAAGAAATTATGCAAACAGCATTTAAGATGAAACACTTAATATCAACATGGAGCAAAATGGTTTGGTCTATAAATACAGTTTTGTGTATGGCTATGTATCCTAATTTCTTGCCCTATTAGGATAATTTATTTGTTTTACAAAGAGCTGATATTGGCTGTAGTCTTTCTTCCAAGCTTCTTAAAATCTCATTTCCTTCACTGAAACTGAAGCAGCTCTGTTGCTACACTGTATACAGGTTTGGAACTGGGTTAACCTGTAACCAGCAGAGATGAACAACTTTAGATCCATAAACTGAATGTGGGATATAAAAGTATTACATCATAGACTATGGGATCAAAAATGCTTCAGAAGAAGAAAACCTAAGGAAGAAAAAAATGGAGGGAACCCCAGAACATCCCAATGAGGACTGAATGTGTTCAGTGACCATAGAATACTAATGGATTATGTAGGTGGGAAGTTGGAGACAGAAAATTGGAGACAGGATGGGACGAAATGAGGTAGCCTGGTAAATAACACAGCAAGCTGTTGGAACCAAGAACAAGAACTCTATACAATCATATTTCAAGGAATCAAATTGTAATACTCTATAACACACCATCAACATTTATAGTAATTTAGGTGCAATAGCAACAACAATGTGTTAGAGATGAATCTTTGAAAAATAACTTTGTTGCTGTTTTAACAACAGCAATGTTAATAATGACCAGGATATAGACCAGGGGTTGGAAAAAACTTGCCAATAGACCACATATACTCATGAAGGCCTTTAGAAACTCCAGATAATCCCCAGCACCCCTAACCCCCATTGTCCCCAAATGGCTTCCAAGGTTCCCTTTATCAAGGAACTT
Source organism: Urosaurus nigricauda (assembly GCA_034509955.1). Lineage (NCBI taxonomy): Eukaryota > Metazoa > Chordata > Lepidosauria > Squamata > Phrynosomatidae > Urosaurus > Urosaurus nigricauda. The sequence goes on from JAOEGL010000003.1 coordinate 249,660,069, forward strand.
TTGCCAACTTTTGGGATTTCTCTAGAGCATTCTAGTTCCAGAACAAGCTCTTTAAAAAAAAAAGAATACAGGAAATGAACTGAAAGTTGGGTATACTAGAGGTCTAGACCTCTAGTATACTCAAATTTCAGATTATTTCCTGTATTTTTGATGCATCTCTCTTCCAGCCAATTATAGGCCATGGGGGTTCTGACCCAGTGCTGTCAGCCTGCTGTTGAAAAACTAGGGAAAATACTGGCCATAAAGTATGTTGGCAGCATTTTAAGCTCCACTGAAGTATCAGTAACATTTGCCCACAGAACACTTTCCTTGGCTAGCATTCTAAGGTTTAACAGTCTTTGCTCAAGATGATTTCTGATGATTAAAAGATTGTGCTTTATTGACTGAATTTTGTTGCCTTTCATGGTGAAATTGCTTTCCACTGAAATATTCACATTTTTCCCAGAGTGTCAGTTCATACCTCATCAAATTGGAATGAAGGAAAAATACATAGTCTGATGCACATTTTTTTAAAAAATAACTAAAATGTATGTTTCTTTTTTCTAAACAAGAACTATACATAATATACTATACTTGTTGTTGTGACATTTGATTGTTTTCTGTTTAGAACAAGAAGGATCATAGCTTTAGTGAAATACACATATAGGTGTCAGGGAAAGAAATGTGTTTCATTTCCATTTCACAGTACCCTGTGGATCATTTTTTAAAGATGATGATGATTATTATTATTTCTCCTCCTCCTCCTCCTCCTCCTCCTCCTCCTCCTCCTCCTCCTTCTCCTTCCAGCATGTCCAATATTATGATAAAAAGACTTTATCAGAATGCACCATTTTCAATATTTTCTGCATCCACTAGCTTAATGTTTTCTGACTTTAAAGATTCTTAAAAGGTCTTTGACTGGAAAACCAGTTTGTAGAACCTTGAATGCTAGTTGGAAATAGATAGAGGGTGTGTAATGTCAGCAGAGCTACCAAATCTAAACCATTCTATTCCCTGAAATTTCAGGTCCAGAATATAAAACTGGGTAAGGGAGCTTGTAATGTCTCAGAGGTGGACTCTTGTCATGTCATGCCTCAGAAGCAGGGCAGGCAAAGGTTGTTGGAAGAACTGGAACTTCTTCTGGTTCAACTGATTTTGGAAACAGTTAAATGGACCTGTGAATTTGAACAAACCCCAACTTGCATGAAAATATCGCAACCCAGAACCAGGAGTGTGGAAAACTCACATTGCCTTCCTCTGAGGCTGTTACTTGCCCAAGATCACCCAGTGAGTTTCCATTGCTTAGTGGAGATTCAAATCCTGGTTTCCCAGAACCTTAGACCAACACTCCAATGACTTCACCATAGTGGCTTGTTATAAAGAATGCCTCTTATTTGAAGGTTAGAAAGCTTGTCCATTATAGCACTGGCAGGTGTCCATTATTATGAAATGCTTGAGGATTGGAAAGCTTTTCTTTTATATACTGTATACTGAACAAGAGGCAAAAAAGTTCCTTTATTTTGTAGTATGGCCTCCTCATAAAGATAAATATGTGTTTCAAGTAATTTATGAATGTGAACAACTATCACATTACTATCACAGAGAAACACATGGCTAAGTTAACTAATATCAATACTTTTATTTGGTATTTAGGTATTTGTTAATACAGTCCGCCTTTCCCATAGGTGGGGGATCCATTCCAGGGAAATGCTCAAGTATGCCTAAGGTAAGGACAGATTGTATCTGTTTCCCGATTGTCAAACCTTTATGTCATGAATTTTGATTGTCCCTTACTGCTATTCCTAGGACCCAACCTAGGACCTACTGTATTCTTAGGACCTAAATTTTTAATAATGATCAGAATTTTAACATGCTGTAAATGGCAATATTTGAAAAGAAGGCCCATTGCTGGGGGACAACACCTACACCTCACCAGGAGGCCCCCTGTTTGTTTGTTTGTTTGTTTTTAACTAAGGAAATATTGATTTACTTCTTTTTCACTTATTGCTATCTGGTTGTTTACTTCTTAGAAGGCATGGCAAGAAAACATGCAGAAAAGGATTCTAAAAAAGAAAATAAAAATAAATCCAAAACAGAGCCAGTTCACAATTACATTAATGAGGATCAAACAGACAGTTAAGCTTATAAATTAATGACAGCTGTCCATATGCCTGTAAAAAAGGTACAAATATAAGGGACTTTAAATTACTTTTAATATATATGAGACATTTCTAACAAGTTCCTTATGCTGGACAAGTTCATTGGTTCTCTAAAATTGGTTCCCCTAAGAGATATTATTACTGGGGAAAATATATATCTCTTTAAATTCAGATTGCAAAAATGTAGAGTCAAAGCACAAACCCACCACATATGCATGTCTGAACCTACATTTTCCTGACATCTCCAGCATTTTGAGCTTAAAGACCAGCAAAGGGCTGAAGCTTGATTCAGGCTTGCATCCTTCCGAAGTCGCTAAAATGAGTACCCAGATTGTTGGGGGGCAAATAGCTTACAATTGTAAACTGCTCAGACACTCCTTAAGGGTATGAAGCGGTATATAAATGAAGCTTTTTGTTTTTTTTTAAGCTTAAATCTTTTGAAGGTCCAAATATAACTACATAACATACATTTGAATGTAGAAAAGAATGTCAAATGAGATGTCTTCAGACCATTGGGTGAGAGATGGTGAGTATTTATCTTTTCCAACCTTGAAGTCTCTTTGGCAGTTATAAGGGTGTGAAGAATCCATTTACACTGCCCATCTGTTAAATTCTACATCGCAGGAATATAACTTAACAGCAGATGAACAGCTGTGAATAATCAAAGGGTTTTCTAAGAGAAGGTTTGAGTCATAATGTCTAGTCGGAAGGAAGCCACCACAGGGCACAACCACGTCAGAGAGGCACTGTCTGTACTATTACATCAGTGAATGCATCAATGGATGACATGAAAAAGCACAACAGCAGCTGCTTTTCCTTGCTTGTTTTATCCCTGCCTGGCTGTCTGACTGACAATTGAATAAGTGGGCACAATGGTGAGGAACAGTAAGTTACAGTAGCTGACAGTAAGGGGACAGTGATGGGGAGGGAAGCAACTTGATCTGAAAGAGTGTGCCTTGTCAGATGCCCACCACTCTTTAGAATTAAGCACTGTCAGTGATTAATAGAATGGTCACTTCATTAACACACACACACACAAGGAAATGCATCCTTCCAAAATAAAACAAGGTGTTGATGTGCATACTTTTGCATGTCCCAATTTATGCATGTGGATGTATACTGTAAAATAAATTTAGTGAAATGGAAACCATGCTTCTACCCATAGTGGTAACACTACACAGTTATAACACAATGATTCTCCTTTAACTGCAGTGAAAGAGTCCTTGTGCTGGTTGAACAACCACAGTTATAAATAATATAAATGCAAATTTTGGTTTATCAACACAGTGACTGAGAAGACATTGAAGTCTGAGGATCTTCTCCTATGTGATCTACTAATAATAATAAATAATAAATCTTTATTTATATACCACCCTTCCAATGATCTATCTCATGATGAAAAGGTTCTGTGAGAAAAAGCAGAAGTTACTATAGCCCAAGAATATAGAAAAATAAAATATGCAATCTACATATTGTTTTTAATGGATTTTTTAAAATTAAAATTATTCAAAATAAATACTCAGTTAATATCAGATATATAATTTAGAACAACATCTCATTACATGTCCTTTTCCAAACAATTACTTTGAAGTAGCTATTTCTTAGTGATGATATATTGGGGGGAGGGGGGGGTCAAATGGATTTGTATTAGAGCATCAAGGACATTACCAGATCCTTAAAAGAATTATGGAAATACATATGTAGAGAGATCTTGTAGCACCTTTGAGATTAACTGAAAGAAAGAAGAAAGAAAGACGAAGTTGGCAGCATGAGATTTGTGTATGGGAAACTAGCCTGTGGGTGTGGAGAATAGATGGGTGTACGATGCCCCCTGAGGATGGAGTCAGATAGTATTGAAACATATGTAGTGAGCCAAGTAGCCATTATTCTTGTTCAATCCATTCCTGAGGGACTGTAGTTTATGGGTGAACTCCAATTTTGCTGTTTCTCTTTCCAGTCTACCTTTGTAGCTCTTTTGTTCAAGGACTGCTGTTCTAAGGTCTGAGGTGGAATGCTCAGAGAGATTGAAGTGTTCTGACACCAGTTTTTGTGTATACCCATTCCTTATGTCTGATTTGTGTCTGTTTATCATCTGGCACAGGGACTGGCCTGTTTGCCCAATGTAGAGTGCTGATGGGCATTAATGACATAATATGGCGTAAATCACAATGGAGAATATTGTGAGTGATACCATTAGGACTTGTGAAGACATTTCCTGGATAAATGTGCAGGTAGAGTTGGCATCTTGGTTTGTAGCAAGGCTTACTATCTGTGTCCCCCCTCATGTGTCTTCCTATGGGTGAGTACCAGTTTGAGGTTTGGAGGTTGTCTGTAGGCATCTGCCACCAAAAGCCTGTGAAAGAGTGACATTATTGTCCAGAATGGGTTGTAGTTCATTGATGATGCAACTGAGTGGTCCCAGTTGGGAGCTGTATCTTTGAATGGATATACATGTCATGTTGCCTACTAATCAGAACATGCTTATGAAAGCAAGGAAGAGTTTTTCTTGAACAGAGAATATTAATGTCCTCTTGGTGTCTTTGGTGTGTGTGTGTGTGTGTGCTGTGTGTGTGTAAAAAACAGCTGGCAAACCTTTTAGTTACGGTTAGGTGTGAATTAATAAGACAGAAAAGGTCACTATGCTAATGAAAACTGCTGAGTGTTTAATCAAAAATGTATTTTATTCCTGAGGGGAATTTATTCTGGACCAAGCCTTCATGACCGCTATAAATAATTCAGTTTGAACATTCTCCCCACATGAAACCTTATCCAGATTTAAGGAGACTTTTGATTTTTGCATAAAGATCAGCACCTGTCCAACTGCTATACTTAGAAGCCTATCCTGCTGCTTTGAGAAGGAATTGATCTCGAATTTAAAAAATAATGATTTATGGTCCAGTTAAAATACTTCTCCAGTCAATCACTGACTAATATCCAAAGAACTCTGTAGACCAGATGTGGGAACCATGTAGGCCCACTAGATATTGTTGGCAACAACACCTAGAACCCCTTACCACTGGCACTACTGGGTAAGGCTTTTTGGATGTGCAGTCCAACAATATCTGGAGGGCCAAAGGATTCCCACTCCTGCTCTAGGCAAGAACAACATATTTCCACTGAGTTGCTCTTGGAACTCCCTCAGATATTAGTAGCAACTTTTTTTGGTAATGTTTGGTAATGGTACAGTAGCTTTTGGTTAAGGAGCTACAGGAACTCGATCACACTTGGAGAATCCTAGTGGATGACTGCCAGCTTTTGCATCAACACAGTATCACAGAACAGATTGTTTTTATGCCAACACTGCAGCAACAATTGGCTGGATTTTGTGGGTATAGCAAAATATGGCTTTGACATTAACCAGGTTCTAATTCCCATTCAGCCATTTTAGTCCTGTGCCAGATTTGAGCCCAAGCTAAGTAGGCTACGTTTACAGCCACCACATTCTGACAGACCTCTTAATATAAAAACAAATGAAGAAAAATACAGTTTTTCACATTTCACCTATTTGTTAAAATACTATGCCTTTGGGGGTAATGCTACACGGTGTCTCTAGCTTGCCACCATAGGTGTGTCCAAATCTGGAGGTGATTTTGTTTCAACCATTTTATCTCACAACCTAATCTACCTCACAGAATTGCTGTGATAATAGAAATGAGGCAAAAATAATTAATGCTGCCAGTCAAATATATCCTGCTGTTTAAATTGAAGAACAAGGTGGTTTCTCCCCATCCAGCTTCATTATAGAACCTAAACATATGGACAATTTAATTGTACTTCTACACTGGCAAGGGAATGGTGTTTTCTCAGCACAAGAAACAGGGGTAGCTTAGGGAATGGAGATCAAGCTATATGGTACACGTATCTATTTGTGTAAAAGGGAAGAGTGTTGTCTGCCATGTAATCTTCCCTTCAACAGGAGCAGCTATGGAATGATGAAATAAACAGCCAAGGAGCTGCCACCATTAGCTCCAATCTCCCCAAATCGCTGGTGCCCAAGGTGGTCAGTTACCATGTCTTATGTTACTTGGGAAAAGATAAAAATTGAATATCTATGTGTCTGTGTGGAAGTGTGCACAATATTATTTAAACAGATGAGTTTATCACACAGCGTTATGATAATGTTCTGGGAACTAAATGAGAACAGAATACAATGAAGTCTACTACATGGTTTGGTTCCCATCAAGTTCCCTTTCTGAGCTCAAAGTGTTCCAACAGCGTTCCAGGGCAAGAATGATGAAAAAGAGCTCTCAGGTAGCTGGAATGTTATCATACCGGTCCAGGAAAAGTTAGTGCAGTAATCCTATCTGTTCTAATATTCGTTTTGTCAGTCCTTGTGTCCTGATTGGCTGAGAAAAATTTCCTCCTCTGCAGCCCTAGAACGTCCAAAAACTCTAATGCTCTTCCAGGTATGATGTGGTGCCATTTTTTTATTTTTTATTTTATTTTAGTATTTAATATTTATTGGACACTCACTATTTTACTTAGACCCTCTGAACAGTTGAACTACCTTTCTGGTGTTCAGGGAATCCAGGTTGAATACAAAGATTTTCCCAAAAACAATAAGAATGAATTTGTGTCTCTTATAAATTGTTCCTCTCAGCCACCCCTGATCAGCCATGGAATTGGAAAAGATGTTGAATCTTGCCACAATATGGCTGAATTAAACATCTTAAAAGTGCTGTCTGAGTTGGACCAACAAAGTACAGAGATGCCAAGAACAGGAAATGGACCAATGTCTGTATTGTGAAGCAAGAAATGGAAAGTGACCCTCTACTCAAACTGGCTAGCTCAAACACTTTGGGACAAACACTGGACACCACTGCCTAAAAAGGCTTGACTGGACCCCAAACCTTGAAAGCACCAGAGAAAATCAAATGCTTCCTAATTAATGTAACCTAACTGTTTTAGAGTGCTACAGTAGTCACAAACCACGGTAGTGTCTAAATCATAACCGTTGCTATTCAAACAGTGATACATTTTTAGTTTCATTGCATTGTTTTGAATGACACTATACATTTTTTATTTGAAAAAGTTTCTCAATTGTACCTAGAATTATAGCACAGTTTAGAAACTTTGTTGTCTGACACACTTACCTATGAACTAACTTGGGAAGATCATATCCATGTATGGATCTTTTTATTTTTAATGAAATTGAAAAAAATTCACTGGAAACAAATTGTGTGCCTATCATTTGACTAAAAAAAGTCAAAGAGAGAGGCAAGCCTAGCCTGATTATCAAATGGTTGAAAAATAACTACACATTTTAGGAATTTTAAAGTTAATTTGATCACTTTGATTTCTAGAATATTTTTGTGGGGTGGGGAGGAGGGGGGGGAACCTGAATGCAAAAGAAATTTAAATGGATGCTAATCTTTGTTTTAAAAAAATGTGTGTGGTGCCATTTTTTTAAAAAAATTAACCATCATCATGCTAATATGTCAGAATACTTTTCCTCAAAGTCAAAACGGCTTCCCCCCACATCATATTTAAACAAATGTTTACATGCGAATTCTTTTTTATTTTTCGTGGAGATACACATACATACATACATACATACACATATGTAATTATAATATTTATTATTTATACCCCGCTCTTCAGCCCTAGAGGCTATCAGAGCGGCTTACAATTATTTTTAATTAGACGGTTCCCTGCCCTCAGGCTTACAATCTAAGAAGACATGGCACAAAAGGAGAAGGGAATGGTGGTGGAGAAGGACATCAGGTCCAGCAGTTCTTCTCTCCCTCTGACGCCTGGACCAAGGCAGATGGACTGGAGGGAGGCTCTGCGTCTTAATCTAGGACAGGCCCAATGGAGTTCGGCCTGCCCTCTCACTCCCTCCTAGGCCAGATGGAGTTGCCATGGAGAGAGGGCTCTTCAACTTGAGGCCAGGCCTGATGGGGTTGCCAGGCCTCTCCCTTCACTCCCTCCCTGGCCAGATGGTGTTGTCAGGAAGGAAGGCTCTTCAATTTGGGGCCAGGCCCGATGGTGTTACTAGGCCTGTCCTTTCACTCCCTCCTTGGCCAGATGTGTTTGTTTATGTGTATATATGTGTTCCACTGTCAAACAGCTGTTACTGTCAAGAAGTTCCTCCTAATGTTGAGGTGGAATCTCTTTTCCTGTAGTTTGCATCCATTGTTCCGGGTTCTGTTCTCTGGAGCAGCAGAAAACAAGCTTGCTCCCTCCTCAATATGACATCCCTTCAAATATTTAAACAGGCCTATCATATCACCTCTTAACCTTCTCTTTTCCAGGATAAACATACTCAGCTCCCTAAGTTGTTCCTCATAGGGCATGGTTTCCAGACCCTTCACCCCAGCTTAATGGCTTAATGAACCCCTGTTGCCGTTGTCTATGCTGCTCAAGAATATTGCTTTTATTGTATTTTTTGTTTTGATTGCTATTTTAATTCTGTGTCAGTTTAATTTAATTTTAAGGGGAGGGAGGTTAGGGACTGGGTTGAAGAAATGTTTTAACTATTGATTGTTTTAATTCTGTTGTACACCACCCTGATTGCTTTGCAGAGTGGCAGGTTAGAAATAAAAATTATTATTATTATTATTATTGTTGTTGTTGTTGTTTTAGTCACCCTCCTTTGGACATGCTCCAGTTTCTCCACATTCTTTTTGAATCGTGGTGCCCAGAACTGGACACCGTATTCCAGGTGGGGCCTGACGAAAGCAGAATAGAGTGGCACTATTACTTCACTTGATCTAGAAACTATACTTTTATTGATGCAGCCTAAAATTGCATTGGCCTTTTTAGCTGCTGCATTGCACTGTTGACTCATGTTCAACTTGTGATTATGGAATTGCCTTCTAGATGTTCACAGTTTCTCTGTTTAATGATCTGCTCTAGAATCTTTCATGGTATAGATGTCAGACTAACTGGATTAACTAAAATCTTCCATTATCCTTTTTAAAAGGAGTTTAATCACTTTGACCTGTACTTTAAAAAAAAACCATGCAGATGGTATATGTGGTGGGTATACTAAGAAGATATAATGTATATTATGCATATACTGGTAAAATAGAGTAGGGTTTCATGAGAATATCAATATTAAACTGTGCCATTTAGAATGATAAATGATTAGGAAGGAATTAAATGGGTCCCAATCAAAATATATACTAAGTTTTTTTTTTTCTGGATTGCTGGCCTGAGAATGCTTTTTTCCCCACTCATTGCGGTATTTTGGAATGAACATTATGTTGGCTCTGGGTGATGATGCATAATGGCTTGCAGTATCTTTACTGCAAAGTCACAGAGTAAACAGAGGTCATGCCTGGAGCTGTTTCTTGAATCCATTTTGCAACAGGCAAGGACAGGGGCATCTGTTCAGTAAATATTGCAGAAGAACTGGATTTCTCTTAGAAAATGTGAGAATAATAACATATCCCTGTGGCTATGTGTTGCCAAGGTAGATCAATAATAGATAAATGTCCCATTACAGAATCAATGATAAAGAACTAATATCACAATCTTATATATTCAGAAGCAAGACAAAGTTCAAGGAAGCTTATTCCCTCCTAGGGAGATAAACACAGGAATGTAACCTAAATGAGTTATTTTTATGTAATAGAAAGTAATTTTTAAAACAACTGGTATATGTTATTTGTTAGGCAATAACATTTTACATAAAAGAAACCAGTCTCTTATACCTTGTTATAAGAGAGAATAGCCATTCAGAAAATATTAAGTAAGGGCTGTATTTCTCTGCTTCATAGAAAATATAAGGATAATTATATATCTTTGCTGCTGTGTATTGCTAAGGAATTTCAATAGTGGTGGATAAATGATATTTCAGCAGTTCTTCCCATTACAAAATCAATGATAGGCAAGTAACAATCCTATACATGTTCACATAGAAGTAGGCCCTACTGTTTTCAAGTCACCTTATTCACTCCAAGGTAGGTAGGTGTGGAGAGGTTGTGTCAACTAAGAAATTATGAGACATAATGTGGATGTGGAGAAATGCTTTTGAAAGAAATTACAGTCCTGTTAATGAACAAACTAAATCAAAAGGGTTTTTGTACCTCTGTGGAACTCCCTTCTGCAGGAGGCTAGACTGACTCCAGCCCTGCTAGTTTTTGCTGGCAGGTAAAAACATTCCTATGGCAGCTTTTTAAAATCATGCGAGCCTGGTTTTATTTGGGGGTGTGGAGTTGTTTTAGAGTTTTAGATTATGTTTTTAACTTTTGTATGTCTTAAATTTTAATTTTGTAGTGTTTTAATTGGGTTGTTTTAATTGTTTTGGTTTTACTGTGCTTTTATATTGTGAGCTGCCTTGGGTCCCTTTTTTGGGAGAAAGATGGCATAAAAATAAAAAAAATGTTTTAGACAGCAGAATAAAGAGTGAAAAACTAGAACTGGGAACTAACACAGATAGGTAAATAAGCCACTTGTCTTCCCACCTAAAGCCCACTCTTCAATACTCCTTTTCTATTTCTTTTGATGATACTTCTATTCAACTGGTTCAGCAAGCTCACAGTCTTGGTTTCATTTTTTATTCTTCTCTGTCATTTATTCCTCAGATCCAGGTCACCACCAAAACCTGTAGATTCTCTCTTTACAACATTGCCAAAATCTGTCCATTCCTCTCAGCCTCCACTGCCAAGACTCTGGTCCATGCCCTGGTGGTCTCACAACTAGATTATTGAAACCTTCTGACAGGGCTTCCTCTCTCTCACCTCCATCCTTTAATCTCTGTCCAGAACTCAGCTGCACATATTATCACATCTGTTCGCTGCTTTGACCATGTTTCTCCTCTATCCTCCCTTCATTGGCTCCCCTTCCCCTTCCAGTACAAGCTTTTGTTGTTGACTTTCAATGCCCTCCATAGACTGGCCCCTCCTTATTTATCTGAACTACTTTCTCCTTACATTCCTACTCATACCCTCCGCTCTGTTAGTCAAGGTCTCCTGTCCCAGCCAAGGATGTTTAGCCTGGAGAAGAGAAGGTTAAGAGGTGATATGATAGCCCTGTTTAAATATTTGAAGGGATGTCATATTGAGGAGGGAGCAAGCTTGTTTTCTGCTGCTCCAGAGACTAGGACCCGGAACAATGGATGCAAGCTACAGGAAAAGAGATTCCACCTCAACATTAGGAGAAACTTCCTGACAGTAAGGGCTGTTTGATAGTGGAACACACTCCCTCGGAGAGTGGTGGAGGCTCCTTCTTTGGAGGTCTTTAAGCAGAGGCTGGATGGCCATCTGTCGGGGATGATTTGATTGGGAGTTCCTGCATGGCAGGGGGTTGGACTGGATGGTCCTTGTGGTCTCTTCCAACTCTATGGTTCTATGATTCTATGATTCCACTGCCCTGTCCCAGATTCAACCCTTCTCACTTGCTGCCCCTCACTCCTTCGTCCCCCACATATGCGCCTCATCACATCTCTAACCACTTTCAAAACTGAGTTAAAGACTATATTTTTAGGGAACCGTTCCCAGGATTTTGCTGTCTGCTCCAGGATGCCTTCTTTTAACTATCCATCAAGAAGCTGAGCCCTCCCTCCAGTCCATCTGCCCAGAGGGAGAGAAGAACCACTAGACCTCATCCCCTTCCCCACCACCTCTCCCTTCTCCTTTTGTATTGTGTCTTTTTGATTGTAAGCCTCAGGGCAGGGAATCAGGTAATTAAAAGATTGTATGTACAGCACTGTGTAAATTTACAGTGCTATATAAATAAACATTTAATAATAATAACACTAAAAGATGAAGAAATACCATATAATTTAACAGGGAAAAATTACCATAAACAATTGTCCCAGAGAAGATGGTTCATATTCCAGTTTGGGACTGAACTGGTACATCTAAGCTCCAACATAATGAAGACAGGGCAAACAGTTGTTGTTAAGTGCCCTCGACTCATGGCAGCCCTGTAGATGAGATATTTCCAAGTGTGTTCTTCTACATGATACAAGACTAGTAACTATGCCTGAACCTTCTCTTTATTTCTCCCTCTTATCTCCTTTTTCTGAAAACCCATTTTAGTTCTCATATCCTCATTCTTCCTTAGATAGCGTTTTCTATCCATTTGGGTATATTTCATTGATATATTGCACATCCTTTTAATATTCTATTGCATTGAGAATAAGAGCCAGACTCCCAAGTTCGGAGTAAAACAGGCCACAATGTTTAATTACAGTTTTGAACAATAATCAGTCTTTGAAATGGAAGACCAGCACCAAATGATAATCCCTTTCCAATTTGTTATTCCATTGCCTCCTGGATCAGCCTGCTCCCTTGGCTTTCCCTACCTCTCACCTTCTGGCCATCACACAAATTAGTACCACTTTTAGATTATCAAGACAGATGTTATTACCCTCATCTGACAAATGCACACCATTATCCCTGTACAGTCGTGGCTGATCCACAGTGATACCTGGCTGTTGAATTGCTGCCCCTCCTATCCACCTCAGGCTGCTAATAATGTCCCTGTTGGCATGCCTTACCACCATGCTGATGGCCACTGCACACTGTGTGCCCAAGTACACTCTTCTGGAAATCATCTTAGCCCATGGTCTCTGTTTGTTGGGATACAAAGTCATGATTGTATGTAGGCTGCCTGTAGCCTTAGCCACCTGTTCTTGCCCTAATATTTGAATTAAATTGTACCACCAGAATCTAAGGTTGGTTTCTACCAGCCCTTAATTCTTTCAGGCAGGGTAAAAAAATCAGCCCATCCCATTCCTTGCAAACCTAGGAAGCATATGTGTCCAATGCTAGGAATCCCTAGATTATTGCTCCTTCCATTCACCACTGCTCATCTCTCTGCCCGGAATCATAGAGTTGGAAGAGACCACAAGGGTCATCCAGTCCAACCCCCTGCCGTGCAGGAACTCCAAATCAAAGCATCCCTGACAGATGGCCATCCAGCCAATGCTTAAAGACTTCTAAGGAAGGAAGACAGTGATGTGCTTACATATCCGAATGGTCAAAGGCCCACTTATTGAGGGGCAACAAACAATTAAAGGAAAAGAGAGGTCACCACCTCCAGCAGGATGTCACCCTTGTACTTGGCCTTGTATCTGATATAGTGCTAGTCTGCACCAACTTTCCATCTCCCAACCTTCTGTATTGCCTTGGATGCCAAACCTGTCCCACTGCAGCAGTTGCTACCCCCATCCTAAATGAATGTGATGAAAGGTTCACTGTAGTTCACATTGCTGACACTGTCTTCCTTGAAATCTTATTCAATTGATACTTTGTCAGTGGCATCTCATTTGCACACACAAGTCATTAGCCAACATCAGCTGAATGAACCTGCAGGAAAGTCATATGGGTGCAGATAGGCCAGAACACAGCCCTGGATGTTTTGTAAAGCCAGGCAAATTGGCTCACCACTTCTGGATTGTTTTTGACTTCCTAATACAAATTTCTAGGAAAATGGGCAGGAGCAATGCAGAATATGGATTGGATACCCTGCCCTCCACCAGTTCTTTATACAAGTTTTTGTCTCATCTATATGCTTGCCACTGTGCCATTCAACTCAGGCTTGGTCACTGTGCCATTATGCTCCATCATCTCTGGACATGCTGACAGCAGCATAGATTCTGCTGTCCAATTGGATTGCTCCTGTCTGGTGTGTCATGTGTCATGCTGAAAGATGTTGGTGGTGTAACTTTCACTGCTTCCATGATGCCATCTGGAAAAGGTGGTGCAGGCCCTGGTCCGTGTCTATTTTGTCTGGTGTCAGTTGTTGGTGAATGTGCCCAGTGAGTCAGTTGTAGTGAGTCAGTGCACTGGAGGAATTTCTTACTCAGTCACCTTCAAATAGGATTGCAGGCTCAGTTTCTTTAGCCAAATGATCATACATCACTACTTCACAGTGTGTGATCCCACAGTATGGGTTTGGGAGAGAGCATCCAACCTTGGGAAAATGCACCCTGGAGTCTGGAACATTTTCCCCCAATGCATTCTGAGATAATAAGATGCTATTTGACAGCTGATGTATGATCACAGCTTTTGTTTGTGGCATTTGATAGATAACATGAAGTAGTAAATAATACTTGACAGGTTGATGAGACTTCATCTTTGAAGTTTCCAAATTGAAAACAAGGAGAGGCAAAGAAATCTAAAACATTTGGCTTTAAACTGTGTATTCAAAAAGCCTTCCTCAAAACATGAATTTTGCATTAAAATATCTCCATTTGAAATGTTGAATGCCAAATTTCATGAATACTTTTATCATCTCTTATCTTCACAAATATTTATTTCATTTCTGCCTTCCCATCAGGTGCTGAGGCATATGATACTCTCAAATCAGAGCCATGAGGTCAAACCAGGAATCAGAACATTCCAGGGCCAGTAAAATAGGCCTAGTAATATAACAACCTTTTATAACTATTTAACATTTTAAAAGAAAAGAAATGTTCTCCCTCAATGGGTACAGCTAGCCCTATCCATCCCTTATTACCCAGAGGATTACTCAAAATTAGTAGTAGTTGGTCACCATAGGCTCCTGGTTCTAACTGCAGTTAATATTTAAATGTTATAGTATTACCATTATTGCTTCCACTACTGCTGTGCCTGCTACTACTACTGTCATAGGGTTGCCAGATAAGGACTATCCAAGCCTGAAATTTCAGGGCCTAGAAACCTAGGGACAACCCCTTTGGATGTCACAGTGGTGAGACTTGGTAATGTTGCAAGGCTGATGTTAAAAGGGGAAGCCTCTGATACCAGTAGTATCATTAAGCATTACACATCAACCACAGTTCCACTGAGTAATGTATTCAATTTTAAAAAAATATACCAAGCCTGAAAAAAGACACACACACACACTTTACAAGACAGAACCATTGCCCTGAGATCCCTCCTCTTCATCCTGAGAACCAGGGAAAAGACCTTGGCCTCTGAAGCAATGATCTGGGAACCTGATTCATAAAGCTATTTCCTGCCCACACCTTGCCCACTTCATAAATCTGACTGCCTGCATCTGATCATCTTGTAATAACCTATGCACCTAATAACCTGGGATTGCACTCAAAAGTCTCCTGCACTTTCTTTTGTTGAACTGTTTTTCATACTGAAGTTAAAGTTCTTGTAACAGCTGGTCTTTGTTCAAAACAGCAAGAGCAAAAGTAAGATGTGCAACAGTCTGTTCCTTTTCTGGATGACAACTTTCCAAAATCCCTCTGCAATGGTGGCCACACTAGTTTGAAGATTCTAGGAGCTGGAATCCAAAAAAGTAGCTTTTCTAACCTCTGAGTAGAAGCTGGTTAAATACAATTTCGGTACAAATTTGTTGACCTGAATACTGGATAAGAATATAACTCTGAACAAACACCAGAGTAGGTCATTTTTATACCATTGATGTATCTAAGAAACTCGGCATTTATCAGCATCCACTTTCTGATCACACTGACAGTACAGCTGTTGCACTTGCTAGTTTTTATGCAACCAGTGTAAAATAAGGGCAGGAAATCAAGCTATTTTTCTTCAAAGCTGCTACTGACGGCAGACGACAAAGATACACTGCATGACCAAGAGATGAAATGCCACACCATCTTATAGACATGTTGACGACAGCACAGACATAACACTGACATTACCAAAAGGAAATGGATCATTAGAGTGCTTCCTCACTTTCTTTCTTTTTTAATGTCCCACTTAGATCAGCTCCTATGCTGCCCACAATTTCTGTCAGCAGGAGAAATTGTATTTATCTCTATTCATATTTTCGTAGCAGCTGCCCCCCTTCCTAACCACCCCTTCCAACGTCCTGGCTTGCATCACACAAAAATGAACAGCATGTTTCCAATGTGGGAAGAAAGATGGTTAAAAGCAGTTTGATTGGTCTTACTATGTCTGGGATCAGTTCCAAAGCAAGAAGAGGGATCAAATGTATTGGAAGGGATTATTCATGCAGAGCTGTTGTCCATGTGGTGTTTCCAAGGATTTTAGGCACTATTACAAGTGGATGGGTCCAGATATTTTCATAGATTCTAGTACTTCTGATAGATTATAATCTGGAGGAAGGGGGGAAGCAACTTTCATTTTTTAACAGAGCAGATCTTTAGCCCTTATAGCTGTGAAGAAAAATCAAAAGAACATAAAGAAAATTTCTGGGACATGGTTATGTGCTTAAGTGATTGGAAAGAATTTGTTTTATTATTAATCACATTTCTGTAATGGTTTTTTTTTAAACTTAGGTTACAGGCCAAAAAAAACAAAAAACAAAAAACAACAACCCTAAAGGCATGAGATTGTGTCTGATCTTGGCTGCTAAGCAGGGTCAGCCATGGTTAGAAACTTGGGTGGGAGACTGTCAACAAATACCAGTTGCTGTAGGCTATATTTCAGAAGAAACTGACAAAAGTTACATCTGTTCCTTGCCTAAGAAAATGAAATTAATGGGGCTGCCATAAGCTGACAGGTGATTTGAAAGCATATATACACACACACTCATTATAGAATCATAGACTCATAGAATCACAGAGTTGGAAGAGACCACAAGGGCCATCCAGTCCAACCCCCTGCCATGCAGGAACTCCAAATCAAAGCATCCCCGACAGATGGCCATCCAGCCTCTGCTTAAAGACCTCTAAGGAAGGAGGACCCAGCACAGTGTAGCTGGACCCAGCACAGTGTAATGGTCTGAATGTTGGACTAGGGCTCTGGAAGAGTAGGTTTGAATCTCCATTCAAACATGGTAAAGAGGCATAACCCTTGCTTAAATACACTAAAAGCACAAGATCCTGTCAGGGTCAGCTCTGGGATGGGAGAATGCCAATGAATACCAGGTGCTGTAGGCTATATTTTAGAGGAAGAAATGGACAAAACCACCCTGGAGTGTTACTTGCCTAAGGAAATGCTAACAAATTGATGGGGTCAGCATAAGTCAATAGACTAGAAGGCTCATACATATACACAGACATATACAAAGAGAGAGGGAGGGCGAGGGAGGGAGGGAGAGAGCGGGAGAGCAGTTACTTTATGTGCCTATACTTCTTTATTCCTTGCAACAGCCCTGAAAGCATTTTTAGGTTTGAGGGTGACCACAACAAGACCTCGAGCTAACCCCCGACTTGAACCAAGGTCTTTGCAGCATATGCTCAACATTCTAACTACTAAATCAGCCGTAGCATAGCCCATGCTCCTGCACAGAATCACAGAATCAAGTTGGAAGGGTGCCCAAGGATTATCAGGCCTAACCCCATACTAGTGCAGGAGTTCATACCGAACACATTCCCAAACAGGTGGTTATCCAACCTTTGCTCAAAAGGTTCAAGCAAAGGAATATCCACCATCTTCTCAGGTAGCCTGTTACACTTACCATCTTGCCATCACGAGGTTCTTTGTAATGTTTAGCTGGAATTTTCCTTTTGTAATTTTAATCCATTTGATTGGGTCCTATCTTCTGGAGAATCAGAAAAAAATCTCATTTGATCTTCCATGTGAGATCCATTCAGATATTGAAATATAGTTACAGTAGATAGCTTCCAGAGCAAAACTGCAATGATATGCACACCTGAAGTAATTTCCACTAAGAATAATTGGACATTGTACTTCTAAATGCAGGCATCAGTTTTTAAAAATTACTTGCCATGTGGTACATCCAGTGGATCCCTCAGGCCCAGACTATCAACTGGTGCAACTTCTCTGGGCCCTTCACTTGCTAAGGTCCCAGTACTAGACAAAAAGGGTGTTGCTTCTTCCCCAGTCACTTTCATCAGTACTTGTATGTTACCTGTGTAACTGAACAATAAATAAATAACATGCATAAAATGAGGCTATTGGTCTCACTTTAGTCAGTGGGCTGAAAATGGGTTTACAGAATGGGTTTCTTTGAGAATCTTTTTCTACTGCTATCTCTTGCACTTTGCAATTCATTTCTTCACTAGTTTATTTCTTTCACCAGGCCTATAAAAGCCAACATATGAAGCCCACTTTTGTTTTGCTACCAAAAAAAGGGGGGGGGGCTTGTTTGAGACACCGCTCCAGGGCTTCAACAACTTTAATCTGGCCTTGGGTCTCCTAGAACCAGTCATCTGCAAAGTCATATCAACTTATTATAAGGAGAACCATGGCTACCCAAAATGCTGGAGCATAGCCTTTCCCTAGTGGGATTTTTTTTCCTTTGATAGAGGAAGAGTTGTGTACTTGGGCACTGGAAAGAATGTGAGCATGGCCTGTGAATTACAGGTAAATTTTTTTTTAAAAAAAGTATGGCAGAATGTTTAGTGCCACATTGTGTGATTTCACAGAGGTATTGTTAAATAGGCATTCACAACACTAGTACACTATGCTCTCTCTTGAATTGAAAGACAATTTGTGGTCATGACTGTTCAGATCAGAAATTACTGTTTTATAGAAACCTGAGCAGTGATGAAATGGAGTCAGGACCTTCAGGGCTGAAACACAGTAACCTTTCTGATTAATAGGAATGATCATCATTCATCTGACCCACTTCACTCAGGATTACCTGTCCACTGTGAGTTTAGCTTCAGTCCTGAAAACAGCTGGTGGAAAATGCATGTTTTCAGTACAAATGGAAGAAAACATGTGCAACCTGAAGCTGTTAAATTTGTGGAGCTTTGTGAATTCTTGTTCACCCTATCTCCATAAGGTTGCTCCATGAAACATGTTCCTCAGTCCAACAAGTAATCACTAAGGAATCATTCCTGTGACTTTCTGGAAACCTGTAATAGCAATATGTGTTCTGGGGCAGAAGTTGGCAACTAGGACAAGTATGACACCTCATGGATTGCCCAAAATATCAAAAACAAAATGGCTGAAATGGAAAGTCATACCCTTCTGGTCTGAAAAAATTTTTTTTCAACATTAAACAGTACCAGGGCATGGGCTCCAGCTGATTTAAATTGACAGTTGTTCCCCCCTTCCCCCCCCCGCCCGAAGTTCCTTTCCCCTTTTGTGGAGTCACAGAAGGAGGTTAGGGGTCTGGGGGATTAAAGGCTGCAAAAGTAGACTTGGTCAGAAGCATACAATACCAGAATCTGTGTTGTTCACATAACTTTAAAAAAAAAGCAACAATATGTTCTCTGTGAGAGTGAACAGTTTTGCTTTAAAATATTACGCATTATATTTTCAATGAAAAGTAAAATCCTCCTGTTCCACTATGAGGTTACTCCAGGAAATGCCAGTTGAAAAGGCAGTATCAGTGCTAGAAGCCAACATTTAAAGGTGCCACATGTTTTTAGATTTTACAAGTGGGAGTGTGACAGTCTAGATGTTGCTGGCCTCCAGATGTCACCAACCCCAGCCATCATAGTCAGTGGTCAGGAATATTTGGGGGGGTGGTCAGGTCAAAAAATTATTGTAACATGGTTCCCTATTTTTTCCACAGTTCATTGTTTTTCAACTATTACTGTATATACTCATGTATAAGTCTAGAAATTTAGGTCAAACAATTGACCCAAAAAATCTGAGTCGACTTATCCTTGGGTCAATGTAAGTACTGCATCTTAACTCTTATTTAAAAGAAGGAACCATCCCCTGGTGAAAAGCAAGAGTATAATCTGTCCTGCAAGCAGTGACTCCCTTTACTCTCTCATCCATCCAGTCTTAAGAATAAGCACAAAGAGTTATGTCTGATGGATTTTTGGAAGTTGTTTGACATTGTTTTGCTTTGCTTCATCCTTTAGATCCTTTCCTATATGCCCCTAAATTTTACCCTCGACTTATCTACGGGTCATAGCAAAATCCATAATTTTGGCTCCAAAACTTGCCCTCGACTTATACACGAGGTCGACCTATAGTCAAGTATATACAGTATGTGATTATATTGCAGTATTAATGTTGTAAACTTCCCTCAAGTTGACCCTGACTCATGATGACCCTGTGGATGAGACATCGCCAAGACCCCCTGTCCTCCACTGTTCTGCTCAGGTCCTGCAAATCCATACTTATGACCTCCTTGATTGAATCTATCCATCTAGTGTATGGTCTTCCTCTCTACCTTTCCTAGCATTATTGTCTTTTCTAATGAATGTCTTCTCATGATGTGGCTAAAATATGAGAGCCTCAATTTAGAATATTTATTTGAATAATATAGACCAGAGCTTAGAAAAGTTAGTTTTCTGGGTTACAAATCCCAGAATCTCCCAGCCAGTCTGGTCAGTGGTTAGGCTGGCTGGGGAATTGTTGGAGCTGTGATGGTTGCACCATGAGAAACATTGTCATACATGTGCAAGCTGTTTCAAGATAGCATGAAAGTTTGCCATGGGCTTGAAAGCATTGTGTGATTGCATGTTGGCCATGTGATGCTTCATCCTCTGCACCACATTCCAGAGTTGACATCCTCATAGCTGGAAATGCTAACTTTCTGCCCCCTCTCCCTGTTTCAAACATATCAGGGGAAGGAGAAGAATTTGACTATGGCTGCCTTATTTCTATGTTCTGTTTTTTTCTAGAAGGATCAGAGCAACATTTTAAAGTACCAGCTGAGCCATCCCTGATTTGGTGTTCTGGAGTATTATAAATCAGTTATATGTTAAGCAGGTCCAAATTTGCTATGCTTGTACGAAACTTTGACCTAGTGAGTTTCTCCTGCATCCCTAAGCCTAACATTGGTTATGTACTCTGTTTTCTCAGAGCATCTGACAGAGTGAAGTACATGGCAGTGACAGCTGGAAGGAATTCTTGTGGTGCAGTGGTTAAATGCCAATACTACAGCCACAATGTTGTGAGTTCAATCCTGAGGGGCTCCAAGGCTGACTTAGCATTCCATCCTTTCATACGCTGGTAAAATGAGTACTGAGCTTGTTGGGGGCAATTAGCTTACTTATTGTAAATCACTGTGGGGGGGGGGGGAGAGATTAATTCAGGCCATACATGAGCTACCTGGAATGCTGAACTGTATCAACAAAACAGGATAAGCACCTCAGATAACTCTTTTAAAGCTTGGACTAAAACCCAAATAGTTCATTACAGTAAAAGGTGCTGGTTATCACCTTTAAAGCCCTACATGGCCTGGGTGCAACCTATCTAAGGGATTGCCTACTTCCATACAATCCATCCTGCACACTCAGATCCTCTGGGAATAATTTATTGCAACCTTTAAAGACCAGATTAACTGCAACCTCCCAGAGGACTTTTTCTGCAACCACTTCCAGCTTGTGGAATGGCCTGCTGGACTAGATCTGTCAAATTACCAACTTACACAGATTTAAAAAGCTGTCAAGACAGAGCTCTTCTAGCAGGCCTTTCCGGAATAAGGTTCTCAGCCATATAATGATTACTCCCACTTACCCATGTATTATCCTAACATTCTGCCCATCATTCATTTGTTATTAGCGGTTTATTTTAAACTAATTTAATTTAAATCCAGTGAAGCATCTTCATATCACTTGCTGTAGAGTAACCAGTGGATTTTCTACAGAAACAAATATATTTAGCAATTAATAATAGTAATAATAATAATACATTTTATTTCTAGCCCGCCCCTCTGAACGAGCAATCGGAGCAGGGTACAAAAGAGAGTTAAAACAACAGCAGTTAAAATATCTGATCCCATCCCATTCCTGCCTCCCCCCAAAAAAGGATTAAATCAAACAACAAGTTAAAACATAGCATAAAATCAACAATATCAACAGTGTCAAACTGAAAGTCCTTGAGCTGTGTGGGTGGGCAGAGACTGGATCACTCTACGACCAGAGTTTGGAGCTGAGAAGTATCAGGGATTTTTTGGGAAGGCCTGCCAGAAGAGATGCGTCTTTAGGGGTTTTTTTTTAAGCCATCAATGGATGAAATAAGACACATCTCATCTGGCAGGTCATTCCATAGATTAGGGGTGGCTGCTGAAAAGGCCCTCTGGGAGGTCTGCACCAACCTGATTTTTATAAGTTGTAGCAGGTTCCTCCCAGAGGAACGCAGTGTGCAGCGGGGGGGAGGTCATACAGGAAGAGGTGGTCCCTAAGATAGGATGGACCCAAGCCCTGTAGGGCTTTATAGGTTAAAACCAACACCTTGTACAGTGCCCAGAAACTAATCAGCAGTCAGTGGAGAGACTAAAGTACAGGTGTCTTATGTTCTCTCCTGGTTGTACCAGTAATAAGTCTGGCTGCCATATTCTGAACTATTTGTAGTTTCTGAGTTAAGCACAAGGGTAGCCCCAAGTAGAGCACATTACAGTAGTCCAAACATGAGGTTACCATCACATGTATCACAGCTTCCAGATTCCTCATGTCCAGGAAAGGGCGCAGCTGGAGTATCAGCCAAACCTGAGAACTGGCACTCCTAACCATCACATTCACCTCACTGGTCATGTGAAGCGACGGGTCAAGAAGTACCCCCAGACTGTGAACAGGGTCCTTCATGGAGAGTGTGACTACATCGAGGACTGGAGTTTGTATTCCCAAATCTGGTTTCGGGCCTGTAACTGTGACTACCTCCGTTTTGTCTGGATTGAGTTTCAATTTGTTTCCCCTCATCAAATCCATTACTGCCTCAAGGTAGTGATTGAGAGGAGAGACACTATCTGAGGTCTGAGCAGATGATCTTGTCATGGAGAAGTATATCTGAGTGTCATCAGAGTACTGAAGACACTGAGCTCCATGCCTCTGAATGATCTCATCAAGTGGCTTCATATAAATATTAAACAGCATCGGGGACAGGATGGTGCCCTGAGGGACACCACAATTAAGCAATTAAGCTTGAAGAGCAACTGTCCCCGAGCCTCACCCTTTGGGATCTGCCGGAGAGAAAGGACCAGAACCACCGAAGTGCGGTGACACAAATCCCCAACTCTCTCAGTCGATCCAAAAGGATGGAATGGTCTATGGTGTCAAAGGCTGCTGATAGATCCAAGAGCACGAGCAGGGTCACACTATCCCTGTCGATGCTCAAGCGGAGGTCGTCTGTCAGAGCAACCATGGCAGTCTCAACTCCATATCCTGTCCTGAAGCCGGTTTGAAATGGATCAAGATAATCAGTTTCATCCAAGACAGCTTTCTTGATCACCTTGCTAAGAAAAGGCAGCAAGGACACTGGTCTGTAGTTGTTCCTTTCCAGGGGATCAAGGGACGGTTTCTTCAGGAGAGGCTTAATGGCCGCCTACTTCAGGCAAGATGGAACAATGCCTTCCCTGAGGGACACATTGATCACCTCCCGAAGGAATGTTCTCAGTGTGTCCCCTCCCTGAACGACCAGCCAAGATAGACATGGATCGAGGGAGCAAGTCATCTTCCTAATACTACCAAGGAGCTTGTCCACATCATCGGTACTCACCGATTGAAACTCATCCAGTAAGCTGACAACAACAGAGTGGCTGGAAACCTCACTTACAGACTCTGAACAAATATTGGCGTCCAAGTCGGCTCTGATCCAAGATATTTTATCTGCAAAGTGCGTGTCAAATGCTTCGCAGCAGGCTGCCGTAGGCTCCAGTAGGGGGGTTGATGCAGGGGGAACCTGCGTCAGCTCCCCCACCACCTTGGACAACTCTGCCGGGCGGGACTCTGCAGACGCAATGCGTGCAGAGCAGAGGGATCTCTGCGCTGCACGCAGAGCCTCCCAAAAGGTGCGAAGGTGCAACCTATGACGAGTTCTGTCGGATGGGAGGCGAGTCTATTCCATACTATTGCCATTGAAGTTACACTTTAAGTGCTAGGGAGTTTAAAAAGAACCAAATATAATTAAATTCTATTGTGTAATCTAATTTTTTTGATCATTAACTTAATGTGTTGTCACTCCATCCTATGGAATCCTGGGATTTTTAATTTTACATGGTCTTTAGCGTTTTCTGCCAGAGTCCTGGTGTTAAACAAAACTACAAATCTCAGGATTCTATAGGAGGGAGCCATGGCAGTTAAAGTGATGTGAAACTGCATTATTTCTATATTGTAGATGCACCGATACATGTTCCAAAGGAACACTCCATAAGAAACCAATAAGGCTAGGAAGCCCTTTAGAGACTATAAAATGAACAAATAAGTTTTACAGTCATGACTTTTAAAAACTGATTGTAAGTTACAGACTTTTGCACATAGAAATTTGAACTGAAATAGAAAATGAACTTTTAAAAAAAGAGCTTGACTAAAATGGTATACTTCAGAATTTAAGATGATACATGAGATAAGGATAGACATACAATCAGTAGGGCCTGGAAGTTATTTTCTGCTTTTCTTTTCCTCTCCTCTGCCCCACAAACAAAAGATAAGTCAAGATGCAATTCATGGTTTAAACCACCAGCCAATATACTGACATCCTTTTCATTTTTTTAAAGAAGCAAACAAAAGATCCCAGATGATGAGATGGGGAAAGGAAAATGTCAAAACTCTCTAGAAAAAAGTTTTCTTCTTCTTCTAAAAATCTAAAGGAAGAAGAGGGTGCAATTGGGATAGAGAAGAGCATTAGAAGTAGCACATTCAAGTGCACTTTAAGTGTTTTCTTTATTCCAGATGTACCAGGAGATCCTTCTCTTCCAGGTAAACTTTATGTAATCTAATGAAGGGCTCTCTGGCAAAGAACAGAATCAAAGAGACTAACCTCGGCTTCAAAACTGCCACTCCTGACTGATGGTACTCTCAATGTGCTTTGGGGTTTAAATAATCTTCAAGTGAGCATTGTCGTTAGCTTCAAACACAACAGCTAACATTTGTCTATATGCATCTAGCCATGGTCAATGGGATGATGAAAGGCTCTGGATTTTAGTCCAAATTTTAAAGGTGCTATTCAAGGTGCTTTATTTTTAGCAATGGTAAGGCTTGGAAAGATTTCACATATAGTGTGGGAAAGCAATAACAGCAAGCCACAGCAACAATCGCTTCTGTAAAAAGGTTTACTAGCTAATATAAAAAAGAACAAAAAAGTAGTTTCTTTTGATAGAGCTCATAATTCAATCCCAAAATGTTTAAAACTTATTACAGCAAATCCTAGGAGAGCAAAGGGGAAAACAAATAATCAATAAATGGATTCCTCTAAGCCTATCTAATCACAGTGACTAAGAGAGATAGATCTTACATTTTTCAGGTTTCAAACAAGCAGTTCTATGCAGAGGACTATTTATTTATTTATTTATGGTATTTATACCCCGCTCTTCAGCTTTAATGGCTATCAGAGCGGCTTACAATTATTAATTTTCATTAGACAGTTCCCTGCCTTCAGGCTTACATTCTAAAAAGACACGACACAAAAGGAGAAGGGGATGGTGGTAGGGAAGGGGATCAGGTCCAGTGGTTCCTCTCTCCCTCTGAGGCCTGGACCAAGGCAGATGGCATGGAGGGAGGGCTCTATTTCTTCAGGCAAGCCCTGATGGAGCTGGGCCTGCCTCTTCACTCCTTCCCAAGCCGGAGGATGGCAGTTGGCATGGAGGGAGGGTTCTTTCCTTCAGGCATGCCCTGATGGAGCTGGGCCTGCTTCTTCACCTCCTCCCAGGCTTTGCAAGCTTTCTCCCTAAACTGTTCTCTCACAGATCAAGTCTTACATTCTGACTACATTCCTGCTTCTGACTCCTTTCTGTGGTTCCTTCTTGTTGGCCTGCTTCTCTCCCTACTCTACCTTCTCACTGGTCAGGCCTCATCTGGAGTATTGCATTCAGTTCTTGGTGCCTCATTTTAAGGTTATAGATAAGTCAGAGTATGTTCTGAGAAGGGCAATGAGGATAATAAGAGCTATGGAGAACAAAAGACATAAGGTGAGGTTGAAAAAGCTGGGCATGTTCAGCTTGGTGAAGAGAAGACCAAGGAGTGACATGACCACACTCGAAATATCTCAAGCGCTGCCACAAAGAGGAGGATGTGGGCTTGTTCTCTGATGCCTCAGAGGGTTGAATTAGGTCTAATGGTTTTAAGTTACAGGAGGGTAGATGTCAATTGAACATTACAAGGAACTTCACAGCAAGAGTGGTTCAGACATTGCCTAGAGTGGTGGTGTGATCTCTTTCTCTGGCTGTCTTCAAAAAGAAGCTGGACAGCTAACTAGCTGGAGATCCACCATTGAGCAGGGGGTTGGACATAATGGCCCTTAGGGTCCTTTCCAACTATATGATTCTATTCTTCTCCAACCCTGGGTCAACTTCAGCTATAATTCCACCTCTGCTTCAGCTCAACTTCCACTTCCAGTTGCCTTCCAGCTCCCACACCAATTCACTCACTCCTAGGCCTGGTTTATCTACCATAATTTAGCATTCACTTTCTTTCTTTCTTTTTTTTTTTTTTTACAAACCTTTGCATTTCTGAAGAAATGAAACTTATTCATTGAACATTCTCTCCCTCTTCTGTGTCCTCCTTTGCCTTCCTCTGAGGCAGAGAGAGTGTGACTTTCCCAAACTCTCCCAGGGGTTTCCATGACTAAAAGGGGATTTGAAACCTGGAGTCCCATAGTCTAGTATTCAAAACACTATAATACACTGGCTCCTCTGAACATTAATCCCATAGCTACCTAGATAGCTAGCTAGATAGATAGACAGATGGAGATATAAAACAACCTAAAGCACTTTTCCTTCACACCTGCCCATTACTGGGCTATGGTTCTCTCAAAAAATATCACTGAAATTGCATCAGAGAGTAAGTTGGAAGAGAACACAAGGGGCATCCAGTCCAACACCTACTATGTAGGAATTCACAATCAGATCTGACTCTTGAGCTAGAAGAAGTTTGGCACATTTAAAATAAAGGACTATCTTCTGTAAAGTATAACACAAGACATAATATTATATGCACGTTTAGGGCAAGAAGTTAAATTTCATGTTCAAGAATGAGAAGCTTGGGGAAGAGAAAAGAAGCTATATTTCATAAGACAGAATTAAGTGCCAGAGAGCTGTGGGTTGGATAAAACCCACTGAATCTATATATTCATCCCAGTACTCCTCTCCTGTGACTTAGAGCCTATTCCCCCACATTCTTATCCATTCTAATTTAATTAGTTTATATCAGTCATTTTTTTTTTACCTTGCCATTTCGAGGAGGCTAACATCAAAAGATAAAATCCATAAAACCTAGACATAAATCAATGAACCATTATTCAAAATGCAATAAAACTAAAACAACTACAGTTTTGGAAGCCAGCAGCAAAATGAAAGCTGGCAAGGGAAAGGAAAATAATGAAGTTTTTTTTCTTGCTTCACAGTGAATAAAGGCAACAATAGAAGCACTAGGTACACTTTTCTCTGGAAGATCAGTTCCACTACTAAAACAGATTGCTTCTAGTAGATAGTCAGATATTGTCCAGTGATGGAGACACCTGGAACAAGGCTGCAGCTGCTGAACTCAGCAAGAAAGGACATTCTTACAGTCCGACTCTTATTTTCTAAAGACTTGGCTCCAAGGATAATAAATATTTCTAGAAAAATAAAGGAGGGAATTAGGGCAGTATTCCCCTTCTTATTGTCATTGGAAAACAGCAATCTTGAGCAACAAAATAATGTATCTATTTGCTCTATGTGTGTGCATGCACATAAAAACTTGCTGGGTTTTATACAAGACTTTTTGTGTAAGACTTCCTGTGCAAAATTGTTGAGGTTCAGCACAAAAAAATATTGTATAAGTTTTTGGTTGTACAAGATTGCTGGGTTTTGTGTATAAACTTGGCTTGTCTGGAATCAGTGGCTAGCATCCTGTCCAGTATTCATGAGATCACAGGCTGGATTGATAATCCCATTTTTAGACCTCATGTTTACAGTCATTAGGGACTAAATGTGGCAACAAAAACCTACCTTGTAAGCCAGGCAGTGTCCCAGCCAAAGGGATCCTGAAGCGCTGCTGATTGGGGCACAAGGAACTGACATCTGTAGCACGCTGCCAGGTACTGGACATATGAGAAGAAGCATTTGTAGCTGACTCTCCAGCTGTCTGTCTCACTGTGCTCTCCAACCAGAAGAGTGCTGCAGTTATCATTTTCCAGCACTCTGATCTGCAATGCCTCAGAAATTCCTTGACTGGGACACTGCCTGCCTTACAAGGCAGGTTTGCAGGAATTATTGGCAAAAGTAGCTACAATGGCCGAACTCTGTTGCAGCCACATCTGATGATGCAGGATCTGAGCTGGTGGCTTTAGGGGATGTTTTTGTTTGTTTGTTTAGGTATAAAACCACACAATTCCCATGCTGAAACAACAACAACCACCCCCT
The DNA here is from genome assembly GCA_034509955.1 of Urosaurus nigricauda. NCBI lineage: Eukaryota > Metazoa > Chordata > Lepidosauria > Squamata > Phrynosomatidae > Urosaurus > Urosaurus nigricauda. Next base: position 249,688,235 of record JAOEGL010000003.1, read on the forward strand.
CATGTGTGTTTCCATGCAGAATATTTTCCAAAACAGTTCAGGAGGTGTGAATAGGGGCAAAAACTGCATACTTGTTGACATTGTGTTATTCCTCTCAATTGGGTTTTAGTTTTGGAAAATCTCCCCCCCCCCCTGAGAAATGGATCAAAGTGAACATCCTTTCCAACCCTAACGTCCAATGGCTTTATTACCAAGCTGTACCTCTCATCTAGTACAGATCCAGAGTGTATTAAAAATAGGGGAAACTCTAATAACCCCTATAACCTCAAGTAACCTAGTGGCTGTTGCTAATGTAAGGAAGATTGCACATAGCCCACGGGCATTGTTTTCATCTATTGCTTCAATGAATATTCCACATAGTTATAATAATAAAGAAAAATACCACTGACTGACAGCCATTGCTGTTACAAAAGACTAATCTTGCAAGAACTGCTGCCAGCTTTCTTTTGTGTCAGTTTACTTCTATTTAATTTGCATTAATTGAAGAGCATTGTTATCAAGAATAGAGATGAACAGTTGTTAATCTGTTCAGCTGTGTATTATTAAGTGCCCAGCTTGGTGGCTGACATGCTGGTCTTGCCATGAGCAAAAGCTTTTGGAAATCACCAGGCATTCAGATGATAATTCAAAATAGCAACTAATCAGACTGAAGGAGAAACATCCCATCACCACCGAGAACCAATTTTTACACAGCAAGTGTGCCTGCTGCTGGGTGTTTGCATCAGCCTACTGCTGCAACAAATGCCATTAAGCACGAAAGAAAAGTATGCACCTGCAGACATCTGTGGACATCATTAGGAAAATCATTATTTCTGGACCCAGTCACAATTGGACCCATTCCCAAGCTTCTTAAAAGATTAGTTTTGGTACCACGACTAGTACATGTAGATGGAAGAGCACATATTTTATTGATGAATAGTGGGTACAGCAGATGTTTTGTGACAATGCAAAGCATCTCTGCCCTTTAGTTGATAGGGATCCAACAGTTCCTCACAGCAAGTAGTAGTAGGCTGAGGTACCTAAGCAACAGCATTTCTAGGCTAGGACATGCAGAGTAAAGCTAAAGTGTATTTTAAAGTTTAATGCTTAAAGTAGTAAAATTCTAAACCAGAAAATCTTCTTGCACAGGCACAGACTTTGGCTGGAATTTACTACCACAGTTATGGATGCATGTGCTAGAGATATACATCCTTAGGTTATGCATCTCCATGGTTTGTGCATATTCATCTTAATGGTCTGTATATATTCATGATTGTGACATAATTGGCACTAAGTCCTCCAATCCTGCTTTACTGAACAGGATCCACTGTGAATGATGGAAGTTTGTTCTCCTATTGACTGGGATGCAGCATATGCTGATATCTCCATTCCCTTCCTGACAGATATCTCAGTGTGAGAAGAAATTGTGAAAGGGGATCCCATGTCTGGTTGTCTTACCAGAGATCACTAGTGGGAGGAGGTGGAAACTTCAAGTCTGTTGTGTCTCAGTTGCTAGGAGAACAGATCTACATTGCTTGTAGCATCTAATGCTCAGTAAATCAGGATGTGGTGGTGGGGGGTTGAGCCAGGGAACAGGAAAAAAGCCAACCTTGCTGCTGCCACAGCAATTTTGGGTGCTCCTTTTGGTTTCTTGCATATAGTTGTCATGCTGCTGGAGCACCGTAATGCTGCCCGCTGTCTGGTTGGGCAGGTGGTGTGATGGCAGCTTGGGGGTGAAATCGGGGCATTTAGTGTGCAACCAACATGCCCACACTCCACCCTGATGCCAGCTCTTTTGACTGGTCTGTACAGCCAGGAGTTTCCTTTTAAAACAAATTGGTTTTATGAGGCCAAACTGAGGGGCAAACAACCAGCAGACCCAGGGCTACAGTCAGTATATGGCCCAGTGTTCTGTAGCCCTCAGTCATTGTTCAGTAATGTTATGTTTTGGATTACAGCTACCTGAATCCCTCAGCCTACAATGCACTACCCATGTGGGCTAGTGAATTTAGAGAGTTGTCCAAAATAATGTTTCCAAACTATGCCTGTTGCAGAAAATGTGGTAATATTGATCTCAACTGCCCTCAGCAGACCACTAGGCAAAAAGGAAGCTGGGTGGATCAGTGTGGAGACAAAAATGGAACAGTAATTAAAAAGCAGTGAGAGCCAATGTGGTGTCATGGTTTTGTGTGTTGAACTATGACTCTGGAGACCAGGCTTTGAATCCCCACTTGCCATGGAAAGCCATGGGGTAGCCTTGGGAAAGTCACATTCACTCAGCCTCACAGAAAGGCATTGACAAGCTTCCTCTAAACAAATTTTGCCAAGAAAATCATGTAATAGGGTAACCTGAAGGCACACAACAACAAATTAAAATAGAAAGAAAAGGGAATAGTTCCGTCCTCTTTCAGTTTCTGTCCTACCCATCACAGGCTTCATTCCTCCTAGATTTGAAAGGGGCTGATGTTTAGTTTGCTCTGATGGGTGAAGAGCCATTGAGGCTAGGGGACTGTTCACACTCTGTTATAAACTGGTTTCCAAACTGGTGTAAAAGGGGGTCATTCACACTTGCAGCAGTTTTTCCCAACCCAAATTTAAGGGGGGGGGGAGGGAAGCGCAAATCCATTTTTTCCCCAAGATCAAGTTCTTCCCTGTTTCTTTTTCAAAACACTGGCTTTTATCAGAATGCCACCAATGGAAACTTGTTCCAGGCATTCAGGAGGGAGGGGTTAATGTGCAGGGGCAGATCATGCCCACTCCTTTGCCCTCTCCCTGCCAACCAAGTGCACTTGGTTGCAGGAGCGAAAAAAGCAGTTCCAAAAATGCAGTGGATTCAAACTTCCCACACTTTACAAAGTAGTTTCTTTAAAGCAAAGCCTGGCTTTTTTTCTCTTCTGCCAGAGATTTTAGTCCCTATATCTGCACCGATGTCTGATTTCCAGAGCTCACGAAAACCAGGGAAGGCGGTTCTCTTGGGAACATCATTACACGGTGTGTTTTTTTTCCCTTTAAATACAGCTTATTTGACAGCTTATTTGCTATTTCATGGACACAGTTAGACAGCACCTTTAAATGCTTGCATCATCAGTATGACAAAGGTGCACATTATTTGCTTGACATTAAAAAAAAAAACTATCAGTGGGACTGTAGTTTAGGGGTCGTTTTTCCCTCTTTCCCAAGAAATAAAACCACAACAGACTCTGATCCCAAGTTGGTACAAACTAAAGCCCTCACACACATATTATATTGCTAAGAGATTGTACTTTATATTATTATATGGCTGAGAGAGCATCCCCTCCCCCAAAGGCTAACCTATCCCAGAGTTTCTTGCTGTAGGTTTTTCTGAGCGCTTGCCATTTCCATCCTCCGAGGCTGCTTGGGGGTGACGTGTTGGCCAAACACTGTGATGTAGATGTATATTATTTGATTGACACTTTTTTTAAAATCCTGAGAATGCTTGCAATTGTGGCTGTTTTTAAAATTGATGCAAATGGTAATGTGAACTTCATCAGGATTAAATTGCCACAGAGAGATTCAATAGAGGTAAACAATCGTGGGAACTTTGATTGAGTATTGCATCATCGAATCTCCCTGGATCTGCTTTCAAAAGAACTGGGGGGGGGGGGGACTTGAGGCCTTGTGAGATATTACACCTTCTCATAAAAGAGAGAAAGAATTAAAGAGAAAAGAACATTATTTATCCTAAATGCAAGAATACAAAAATGAAAGGGGAAAGAAAAAAAATGTTAGGCATTCACATTATATAAGATTAGGACATTGCCATTAAAATAGTAAGACAATCAGTGTGTGGCATTCACATTATATAAGATTAGGACATTGCCATTAAAATAGTAAGACAATCAGTGTGTTGAAGTGCATGAAGGCAGGGAACCGTCTAAGTAAATGATTGTTTGTACAGTGCTGTGTAAATTTACAGCGCCATATAAATAAAGATTAATAATAATAATAATAATGCAGTGGTTCCCAAATAGTGGGGAGAGACCCCTGGGGTGGTATGAGAGTTGTTTGGGGTGTGTGTGCAAGACTTGGAGGATCTGATCCCTCCTCTTTTCCCCAAACATTTTTACGTGTAAAATTTACAGGTGTATTGAGTTAAATACTATATTTACTTAAAATAAAACTGTTCTAATTTGAACAATGTTATTTCCTTATAAAATGTTAAAGTAAGAATATACATGAATGTGTGAATGAAAATATGCACACTAAATAAAAAAATTAATATGCTATGTTGGATGGGGTGTGTGACATCCACACTGTAAACGGTGGGCTCCCAAGGGTAAAAAAAATTGAGTCCCACTGGTGTACTGGCTTGTGTGCTGTACTAGGACTATGGGAGACCAAGCTTCAAATCTTGGCACAGCCATGGAAACCTAATGGATGACTTTGGGCAAGTCATACTCTTTCAGCTTTGGAGAATGGCAATGTCAAACCCACTCAGAAGAATTCTTGCCAAGAGAAAAGTGATTCGCCTTAAGGTTCCTGTAAGCCAGAAATTGTTTGAAGGCATACAACAACAACAAAATTTAAGTAAACTAGCACAACAATGTAGATATTATGATTTGTACAAAATATCTCTGGGTCTTGCCTTTGTTATACTCTTTATGGATTTGCCTTTGCACTAGACTTCCTGATTTGTTTGTTAATCTTCCCTATTTGGTTATGAAATGTACCACTTGACAGTAGGACATTAAGGCAGTACTCTGCCAGTTCTCTGAGAGTTTATTATAATCATGGCTATATTATCTTGCATATAAGTATTGATGAGAACTGCCAAAACGTATTTGGTGTACTGATTTTAATTTTGTACAATCTCCACCCAATTGTTTAACTTGCCCTTAAATAGCCACATGCTGGGGGCAGCATGTTACTCGAAGAATATATTTGAAGGTAGTTGTCCAGAGTGGTAGAAAGAACACTGTCAGCACATTACACCAGCATGCTATAGTGGTTTAAACACTGGACAATGACTCTAGAGATCAAAGTCTGAATCCTCACTCAGCCATATCCTTCTAATATGCCTAGAGTGCTCAATTCAGAAGAGACCCCCTCCATGACCTTGGCCAAGTCACACTCTCTCAGCCTCAAAGGAAAACAATGGCAAACAACTGCTGAGAAAATCTTATTAAGAAAACCCTATGATAGGATTGCCTTGGGGTTGCCATAAGGCAGAAATGACTTGAAGACACACAGTATCTCAGCCCAAGTAACAACAGCTAATGCAAAATATGCATGCTGACTGCCCACAGCAGGTGATGGTAAGCACGTTTGCTTTGCTGGATTGTTGTGTTAATATACAAATGTGTGTGATCTCTGCTTGAGCATTTACCTTGCCTGTCATAGGCAGGTACACACAACTACAGTAGGTAACCTAGAGCACATTTTCTCCAGGTCAAGGTGTACTGTGCTGTTTACTGCAGCCACATTGCTGAAACCCAACACTTAAAGTCTGTGTTTCTCCAGTCTTTCTTTGTCATCCTGTCAGTGCTAATGCTGCTAATAAATTCCAGCTAGACAGAGGATGAGAAGGACACAGGCATGGGCAGGCATAACAAGCCTTTGTAAAAATGAATTTCACTATCACGGCTTTTCAGTTATGCCTATATTTATAATTTATAGTATTAGATAGATAGATAGATAGATAAGACATTTAAGGTTTTGTGTGTCTGAGATTATTTTCCATAATTGTATGAACTGACAACACATTTAGGAAATTATCACAATGGGAATAAAAAACATAATCCCAGCATAATTGCACGATCACACTGAATATTTTCAGACAACAATGAGCTCATCCAGGACTTATCCTGTGAAGAACCCAGTATGCTCATGCAATAAATCATTCACAGGCAAGTCCCATGAATAGCTTCTCAATAGTGCAAATGAAGCACAATTGCGAGAGTGCAAAAGTTAATCGTGCTTCATTCACGCTATTGTGGAAGCAAAAAGGGATACCCAGAATGCATTGTGATGAAGGCAATCCATTCTCTTTGCCATCAATTTTGCAGTTGATTTCAGTCTTCTTTTGAGGTGTGGAGCACAATTGTTTGCACTGGTTTAAAACAATGTGATGAAGTAATACACTTGATTTTGTTGTCTTTCATTCTCTGATGGATGGAAACTTAATTTCAATGTAGCACCAAAATTGTGTATGCTCAAAACAGTAAATTTCAATGCACTAACGATTCATTCATGAATGTGTGAGAAACATGATCACGATGTTATATGGTAATGTCACAATAATCTTGTGATTGTGTGACTGTGCAAAAATATTGGGCACTATAGTGCGTTCTCTTAGCTTTCATTACCATGATAATTGCTGAATTGGCCCTAGAGTGATAATCTCCTCAGTAGTAAATAGCTGTTGCCCTTGCTTGGAAAGATGTTACAGTCAAATCTCTGTATACCACCTCCTGACTTGCTGCCCTAACATATTATGCCAGTTATCATCATATTGACCTGTAGTATATTTCTGGACATATTCTTCCAACAACATAATGGTTGTAGATCTACCATAGTCAAAAGTTTTCGCATACTGTGCTGCTTTCTCCAACACATCTAAGTTCCAGCTTATGAATATTTGATCTCCTAAAATCAATGGAAAATTTAGAAAAATATTGCAGACATCCAGTTGGAACAGTTAGACTCTGTAGCAAATTGTTGCTCTTAAATCTTTTAAACTGTTCATCTTAATGAGCTGTAAATGACAGGAAAAGCACTTCAAACCCTGTTTCCAGGAAATAAGCTGCAAGGATTTCTAGGTCAGTGCCTCTACTTATTCTCCTGAGAAAGCAACTATCCTTCCAATATGCCCAGAGTACTCAATTCAGAAGAGACCCATGATAGTTCCCACTGGAGCTAAACTTGCAGGGCTGAAGAAGAAAAAATCCTGACTCAAAAATGTAGCTGAACTTTTCTGTGGGTGTCAGTAAGAACTAAGAGAAAAATAAGTATGGAGCAGAGCATAATTGTGATGTGTCTGACAGATTTCTAAGCTCTAGAGCAAGAGGAACTGGTTTGAAAAATCCCTACTGAACTGGGAAGCTAATAGACTGGCCATGAACCACTTTCAAGACCAAATTTGATATTTGCTAGATGCACACTATCTATTTCTTCCCCTTATGTCAATAAAATTATAGATGCATAGGGGAGGGGAACAATCCTTTCTGATAATTCAAAAGGTTCACTGAATGACATGGAGCTAGCTCAGCCTACTAGGATTCTCAAATGAAAAACAGGAAAGACTCATATAAATTCTGTACCTGTGTAGCTTCCACACAAGTTCCACCTGCTAAATATTAAAGGTGCAGGAACCCTCTCTATTTTTTTTTACCTGGCAATCCTACACCCAATACATCTTGCAGATCATGAAATGTTTTGTTATTTCTTCACCTCTTTCCTCATTTTAGTATCCTTCTTACATTTCTTCTTGGGTTGCCTGTTTAAAAACTGGAGATGGCCTATGTAGGTTTAATGGCTGTGCAGAAGAGGGAATTTCAACAGGTGTCACATAGTCATATAAGAAGCAATAGCTGCTGAAATCCCCTGTTCTGCATATTTTCTTCCCTCCTTTCCTCATTTTGGTATTATGCTTCTAGTTCTTCCATCCTTAATGCTGCAAATACATATTTTCTTCTGTCCCTCCATGTCATGCAGAAAGAAGCCCAGCAAAACATAACATGTTGATCCTTGTCCTTTCCATAGGTCCCCCTCCTTCAGAGCAGAATCAAGCAGAGAGAGAAAATGAAAGCCAGAGGTGGCCGTCTGGCAGCTTCGGAAAGTGCCCTTCCAAAAGCAGCACTTCACCACCACCTGCTTCAGCTGTTGACTGCATGATTGTCAATGTGTATGCACCATGAATAAATCCATCACATGCTGGTAGAGAGAAATACCAAGTTGTGTCAGAACAAGAAACAGTTCCGTTTCAAGGTACTCAAATGCTACAGATAAAAGTCTTGTTCTTTTACAATTAGGCATTAAATGACACATTTGTTTTTGCCATTCATAGTTACCAAAGGCCTAATGTCCAAGCCCAGTGGTCTAATTCATTGCTACGTGGAAACATTATAATACAGCACTGCTCTACTTACAATGATGGACATCTCTGCACACATGCCTCTTCAATGCATTTAGAAGCATTTGGAAAATTATTACTCCTCTGTTTTCATGATCTGAAAATGGTATTTTTAGTCATTTTCCTGGAGGTGGGTGGCTAAGTGGATGGGAGAAATACATAATATTTTGGGGACAGATAGGGAACTCCCTACTGCCTCCACTCCCTTCTCCTCCTTTTTTTAAAACACAAATTTATTTCTTAGCTATCAGGGGATGAAGATGATTGACATTTCTCCATGTAGCATCTACTTGAAGGACACTGCACTGTTATTGTTCAGGAGAACTCTGTGTTTCTGTATGTGTGGGGAGAGGAGATGATAACACCATCTATTTTCCAAAAGAAGAATAAAGTGGGGAGCATCCAATGAAATCTGCAGAAGAAACTCTCAATATGGTCAAAAGATAGTTGGCCAAAATCCTGCATTATCATTGTAACTATTATGACAGAATGCATCTAATTAAAATAATAATTTTAAGCTGCTCTGATAGCCTTTAGGGCTGAAGAGCGGGGTATAAATTAGATGATGATGATGATGATGATGATGATGATGATGATGATGACTGATAATACCCCTTCCCTAGTCTTCCTTCACAACCAGGCAGTGCCCTGACCAAAGAACTTTTGAAGCCCTCTTAGAAGAAAAAGTACAGCAGTTGGAGGCTCAGGTATCTGCACTTCAGCATCTTAGGGAGCAGGAGATTCTCCTGAACAGAACAGAACAGAATGTCTTGGATGGGAAATACACAGAGGAAGTTGCTGGGGTGGAGCAGGACACTCCACATGCAACAGAGGTAGATGTTTGGAGGAAGGTCACACACAGAAGTAAGGAAACCAGGGAACATTCTGTGAGCAGCTTGCAGCTGTAGAATCGCTTTGAATCTCTCTCTGTTGTCAGAGATGATGAGGAAAAGCAGCAGGAACAGATGTCAGGGACAGAGCAAGGGAGCCTGAGAGTACCACGAAAGGGAACAGCCGCTGCTAAGCCTGGGAGGAGGCGCATGGTGGTGGTGGGGGACTCCTTGCTGAGGGGTACAGGAGCAGTGGTTTGTGGGCCTGACAAGATGTCTTGGAAGGTGTGTTGTCTCCCTGGGGCAAAGATCCATGATATGACGGAGAGGCTGACAAGACTTGTCAAGCCTTCTGATCAATACCCCTTTCTTTTGGTTCATGTGGGAACCAATGATACTGCAAGGCACAGCCTTCAGAATATCAGAAGGGATTATGAGGCTCTGGCAAGGAAGCTGAAAGAGATGGATGCACAGGTTGTCATCTTATCTCTTCTCCCAGTAGAAGGGCATGGTCCAGGAAAGGAGAGGAAAATAGCAGAGGTGAATAACTGGCTCCATAGATGGTGCCGCCAAGAACAGCTTGGATTCTTGGATCATGGGCTGCGGTTCCATGGGGAGGGACTTCTGGCAAGGGATGGGCTGCATCTCACGCCAGTTTGCAAAAATGTTTTTGCCAACAATCTGAAGAATCTGATCAGGAAGGCTTTAAACTGAGTTATGTGGGGAAGAGAGACAGCATTATGGAAGGCAAAAGGGCTGGAGAGAATAGTCAAAGTGGCATAGAGGGAACAAGGCAAACAGTGTAAGGACCCAACAATAGGAGGCAAAAAAATGTGCACAGGCAGCAAATGAAGGGGACACATAGTCTTAGATGCCTCTACACTAATGCACAGAGTATGGGAAATAAACAGGATGAACTTGAACTCCTAGCACAACATGGGACATATGATATAATAGGCATCACTGAAACCTGGTGGGATGAGTCTTACGATTGGGATATAGAAATAGAGGGATATAACTTTTTTAAGAGAAACAGGCCAAACAGGAAAGGAGGAGGAATAGCATTATATATCAGGGATATTTACACCAGTGAAGAGATCCAGGACATCAATACTGGAGGCCAAGTGGAGCGCATCTGGATAAAAATTAAAGGGGAGGGAAACAATAGGGATGTTACTGTGGGAGTCTACTACGGAACCCCAAGTCAGACAGAGGAATTCGATGATGTCTTTCTAGAACAGATAATCACACACTCGATTGGAGAGATGTAGTAGTGATGGGTGACTTCAGCTATCCTGATATTTGCTATCCTGATATTTGCTATAATCCTCAAGGTCTAGTAAATTCCTCAAACGTCTGGAAGACAATTTCATTGTCCAAAAGGTGGATGAGGCAACAAGGGGATCAGCCATTTTAGATCTTCTGTTAACCAACAGGGAAGATCTAGTTAATGGGGTGCAAGTAGTGGGATCCTTAGGTGGAAGTGATCATGTTTTCCTGGACTTTGTTATACAGTGGAAGGGAGAAGCTAGGCATAGTCAGACACGCATTCTAGACTTTAGGAAAACTGATTTCAGTTAACTTAGAGACATACTGGGGGTGATCCCATGGTCAGGAATACTAAAAGAGAAGGGAGTTCAAGACAGATGGAAGTTTCTCAAGAAGGAGATACTGAAGGCACAATTTCAAACAGTTCCAATGAGGAAGAAAAATGGAAGATGTCTCAAGAAGCCAGGATGGATGACTAAGGAACTTTCAACTGAGCTAAGTTTTAAACGGAACATGTATAAGAAATGGAAAAATGGGGAAATTACCAAAGAGGAATTCAAACAAATAGCAAGCATGTGTAGGGATAAAGTCCGAAAAGCTAAAGCGCAGAATGAACTCAGGCTTGCTAGAGAGGTTAAGAACAATAAAAAGGGCTTTTTTGGATATGTCTGCAGCAAAAGGAAGAAGAAGGAAACGGTTAGGCCACTGCATGCAGAAGATGGCAAAATGTTAACAGGGGACAGAGAAAATGCAGAATTACTCAACACCTTCTTTGCTTCAGTCTTCTCAGAAAAGGCAAAGGGTGCTCAACCTAAGGATGATGGAGCAGAACACAGAATAGGGGAATTTCAGTACAGAATAAGTAAAGAGATAGTACAGGAATACCTGGTTAACCTAAATGAATATAAGTCTCCAGGACCAGATGAACTACATCCAAGGGTAATAAAAGAACTGGCAAATGTAATATCAGAACCATTGGCAATAATCTTTGAGAACTCCTGGAGAACAGGAGAAGTCCCAACAGACTGGAGGAGGGCAAACGTTGTCCCCATCTTCAAAAAGGGGAAAAAAAGAGGATCCCAACAATTATTGTCCAGTTAGTCTGACATCAATTCCAGGAAAAATTCTAGAGCAGATCATTAAGCAGAGAGTCTGTGAACATTTAGAGGCCAATGACATAATCACAAAAAGTCAACATGGGTTTCATAGAAACAAGTCATGCCAAACAAACTTGATCTCTTTTTTTAAATAAAATTACCAGCTTGGTAGATGAAGGGAATGCTGTGGATATAGTATACCTCGGTTTCAGTAAGGCCTTTGACAAGGTTCCCAATGACATCTTTGCAAACAAGCTTGTAAAATGTGGGCTAGACAAGTTAACTGTTACATAGATTTGTAATTGGTTGACTGGCCGAACTCAAAGGGTGCTCAACAATGGCTCCTTTTCATCCTGGAGAGAAGTGACCAGTGGGGTCCCACAGGGCTCTGTCCTGGGCCCAGTGCTATTCAACATCTTTATTAATGATTTGGATGACAGAATTGGAGGCATACTTATCAAACTAAACTGGGAGGAGTAGCTAATACCCCAGAAGACAGCATCAAAATTCAAAATGACCTGAATAGACTAGAAAGCTGGACCAATGCTAGCAAAATGAAATTCAACGCAGAAAAATGTAAGGTTCTGCACTTATGGCGGAAAAATGAAATGCACAGATATAAAATGGGGGACACCTGGTGAATGAAACTACGTGTGAAAGGGATCTAGGCATCCAAGAAGACCATAAGCTGAACATGAGTCAACAGTGCAATGCAGCAGCTAAAAAGGCCAATGCAATTTTAGGCTGCATCAATAGAAGTATAGTGTCTAGATCCAGGGAAGTAATAGTGCCACTCTATTCTGCTTTGGTCAGGCCCCACCTGGAATACTGTATCCAGTTCTGGGCACCACAATTCAAAAAAGATGTGGAGAAACTGGAGCGAGTCCAAAGGAGGGCAACTAAGATGGTGAAGGGTCTGGAAACCATGCCCTATGAGGAGTGACTTAGGGAACTGGGGATGTTTAGCCTGGAGAAGACAAGATTAAGAGGAGATATGATAGCCCTGTTTAAATATTTGAAGGGCTGTCATATTGAGGAGGGAGCAAGCTTGGTTTCTGCTGCTCCAGAGACTAGGACCCGTAACAATGGATATAAATTACAGAAAAAGAGATTCCACCTCAAGATTAGGAGGAACTTCCTGACATTAAGGGCTGTTTGACAGTGGAACACACTCCCTCGGAGGGTGGTGGAGTCTCCTTCCTTTGAGGTCTTTAAGCAGAGGCTGGATGGCCATCTGTCGGGGATGTTTTGATTGGGAGTTCCTGCATGGCAGGGGTTTGGACTGGATGGCTCTTGTGGTCTCTTCCAACTCTATGATTCTCTTCTATGATTCTATGAAGCTTTCAAGATTGGGCTGCTGGGAAATGATATCTGCAGCATGCACTGGGTTGTGGGATACATTGAGAACAGGTAGCCGGAGAGATCCTTCAGGGTCTTGCTATAGCTGCCTGTCTTAAGGCACTCAGTTATTGGGAGGGCACTATGAATGTAATTTCTCAATTCAATTGCCAGTTTTCCTATAAATAGGAAAAACTCAGCACAATCATGCATATTATGTTCACAAATTATACTTTGTGTATAATTGCTTTTTGTTTCAGTTTAAGATTGGGCACTGTCCAGAGAGTAAAGGAGAAGAGAAGAAAACTGCATTGAGGCAAAAATGGAATGGGTATAACTTTCCTAAACATTTGTTATATAGATGCCTAATTTCCGCCCCACACCTTTGTAAAAGGCTGGAGAGACTTTTCTGGACTATCTTTCCATTTGGTTGGTGTGAATGTGATCAGCCTTAATGAGCAATGCTATGCTGGCATTTTCCCAGTTCTGTATGATATGATTTTGGCTGCCTAAAAATGGGAAATGGCAAAATTCATTACTGAGAAATGGCATGTAGCAATTTAGATGTCACCCTAAGTGGATTCGTCCTCACGTATGTTTAACAGTATATTAAATAAACGCTTGTAATCTATCATTTTAATGGGATACAAATGATAACTTGGACATATTAAGAACTTTAATTAGGGCAGCCTGAGAGAGTTCAAATACTTCTCAGGTTCAGCCCACAGGCTAATCTATTTGCCTCTCAAAATTACAGCACACTCTCTGCATCATCCTACATACAACTTCTAAAATATTAGAATAGAAAGACGGGTTGAAGGCCTTTCTCAGCTTTTTTCACAATGATAATATGCATAGATTTAGTATGCAAGCAGTAGATGAAGCCTTACTATACTTCTGATATATAGTGTGAATGCACTCTTCTAACCTCCCAGGAAAGCTTGGAAAAGTAACTTTTTGGATTTTAAAGTTGCAAACCATAATGTAACCTTTTCAGGCTCTGCCTCCATTGCAACTGGGTTCCTGTAACTGCAACTGGATTCTGTAATATGGGCAAAGAGCATAGCTTATTCGTATAGGACATTTAGGTCATACTCTTGGGGGGTAATGGACTGTCCTTCATTGGAGGTCTTTAAACTGGAATTGAGACTGGAAGCCCATCCCTTGGGAGTGATTTAGCTGTGTATTACTGCCTGGAGTGAGACTGAAGTAGGTAGCCCTTGGGATCCCTTCCAACTCTGTCATTCTATGTGCAATAAGACCATGCCTTCAGATTCCTAACAGTTTAGTAATTTGTTGTTATTGTTATTGTTGTTGTGTGCCTTCAAGTCATTTCTAACTTATAGCAACTCTAAGGCTACCCTATCATGGAATTTTCTGTGGCTGAGTGTGTGAAACTCACCCAAGGTCACCCAATGGCTTTCCATGGCCAAATGAGGAACTGAACTCTTCTCTCCGGAGTCATAGTCTAGCACTCAAATCGTTACACCATACTGGCTTTCTAGCTGAGCGATAATTTTGTTTTACAGAAGTGTCTGTCATGGTCAGCCTTGTCTTGGTTACGTCTCTCCTAGTTTCAGTATCAATATTTAGTGTCATAAATTACAAATATTTGTTAAAGCACAATAACTGTCCATGACACAGGAGTGATCAAAGGCAAATAATGCTCTTACATTTCGGTTAATCTGGATGAACCTGTTTTATTTGTCTTACATGTTCCTTCTAATTGTTTATTGGATTTATTACCAGCCTGAAAAGTGCTAATGATGCAGAACATCCACACTTTTGTTAAAAATACCTCAAAGTACATATGAAAACGTGCAAATGCCAGATGATGATGATGATGACTATGACAATGATTACATTATCAATTTTCTTAACATTGTATGGAAACTCTCATATGTTATCACATATATATAATTACAAGAGTGTGTCACATATATATAGTTATAAAGCTCCATCAGGCCTAGCTCAAAGTAAGATGAAGAGCCCTCCCTCCAGCCCATCCACTATCATCGAGCCTCAGTGGAGCCTTGCCTCCAGCCCATCTGTCATGGCCATGCCCCAGAGGGAGAGAAGAACCAATGCATTTGATCCCTTCCCCACCACCATTCCATTCTATTTTTGTGTCATGTCTTTTTAGATTGTAAGCCAAGGGCAGGCAACTGTCTAATTTTTTAAAAATATAAGCAGCCCTGAAAGCCTTTGTGGCTGAAGAGTGGGATATAAATACTCCAAATAAATAAATAAAATAAATACATTCTTTTCATTTTCTCATCCGAGGCAACAGTTATCTATTTCTCCCATGAAATACTCCCCCCCCCCCCTATGTGTCATATACCCATTATATAAGTTCCTGACTTCCTACCTAGTTTGTTGAGATATTTTCCCCCTTATATGTAGGTTTTCCTGGTTTTCCATTTATGTCCATATCTTACTGCTACTTTTAAAGTCTTCTAGGAATCTTCCTTACACTGATCAAATTATATTCCCATGTTACTAAAATTATATTAATTTTACTAATTTGTAGTTTATATACCAAGATTCTGAATTCACCATTTTCTCTTTCTCGCTTCATCTAGTTATGAATCTTGATTCTAAATTCTACATTTTATTCCATTTCTGTTATACTTGAGCATATCAACTTCTTCAACCAAAATGTTTTAATCAATTTCCAATCTTCATTCATCTGTTTTTGGGGTTTATCAATGAGAATGGTCATCAACCTGTCTACTCCAGCATTTTTGTCAATTTCATAAGCCATTCTTTGGTGGTTGGTATCCAGTTTTGTGCTAGAAGCATTCTGGCGGTTGTTATTATATAAAGACTATAAAGACATATTTTCCAATGTCTGTTCTCTGTTTTCTTATCTATGGTGCTTGTCATGTTTAATAAGTAAAATTCAGGATTCGTTGGGAATTTTATACCTATTTGCTTGTGAATGTTACTTCAAAATTTTTAAAACCTTTTTGCAGTTCCACCTCATATGGAAAAAAAAAAGAACCATCTGATTCTTGAACTAGAATTCTGGAGGTTTTTTCATGTGTGAATGTGCATGTGTCAGAGTTTGGAACATTACTTTTAAAAAGTAGCTCCTGTAATACACTGAAAAATCCAGAACCCCTAAATTATTACTGTTAATAATACCAATTACAAATGCAGTTACTTATGGCATTTCCCATTATTATTATTTTTTCAGTGGCAGCTTCCACATTACTGGAGTGCTGTGTCCACTATGGATTTTAGTCTAAATTTTAAAGATGCTATGCAAAGCAATGGCAGATTCTTTCTCTGGAGTACAGCACAGTATTTTTAGAGAAGGCATGCGTGCTGAATGGCCACTTTGGGATAAAGCACTGCTTTTCATGCGAGTTCCTTGCTTCCTTGTATGTTGGAGGAATTCTAGGAATCCAGGTATGTATCATGATTGTCGCAGGACAGGAAACACAAAAAAGCTCTGTGAGATTCTTCAAAAATAACATTGTCAAAGACAAGAAATGACCGCATGCAGTTGGAGAGCTCTCCCCCCACCCCCACCCCTGAAAGCCACAAAGCTGAATATTGTAGGCAGATCATGGATGGCAGGGAGTAGGAAAAGAAAAAATGAATGAGACGAGATCGAAGAAGCAAGTAGGCGGCACAGAAAGAGAAAGAGCTCTGAAGATAATGAGGTTCCCATCTATCACAAAATACAGTGGAAGAGGGAACAAAAAAATCAGTAAGAGCAGATTAGGACAGAATTGTTGTGATAAATATCATCCATCAGGAAAGACAGATGATTTCATAGCAGAGTACATTCACGTGGTTTAGTCATCTGTATATTAAAACCTACATTCAAAAAAGACAGCCCATGTGAACTTGGGAAAGTTTCTTTTTTGGATTACACTTCCCAGAATACCTAATAGTCATGTTGGCTGGAGGGTTCTGGGAGTAACAATCCAAAAAAGTAACTTTCCCAAACTCTGAAAATCTAACAATTTAAATGTATGAAAGCCAACAAGCAAAACTATATCTCTGACTATGCAGCAATAGCACTCTTACAAAATATAATGATCTGGTCACCACCACAACTAGTAATATGTATCCTCCGATTTGTTTTGACTTGTAGAGATACTCTTACTGGAATTTGTGGGCCAAGAATATTTATTATTATTTTATTTTCAACATTTGTTCCTTGTGATATCAATGCAAAAATATTCCTAAAACCAAAAGTGTATAATTAACCAATGCAATTTAAGAAAGTATAATCAGTGGCGTCATTAGGAGGTGCAGGGGGTGTGGATTGCACTGGGTGACACCCCAGATGAGGGGTGACACTCAGTTGGGCCCTATTCCTGGTGCTGATGAGCTCAAGCAGCAAGGTGGGGGGGGCACACTCAGCCCTCCCTGAAAGGGGCAGTCAGCCTGAAGGGATGAGATAATAACCCCTTGGGAAACCAAGGAAGGCACACATGGAAGCAGAGAGAGAGAAGACTAGGAGCAGCAGGAAAAAGACACAGCCTGGGCTTGCCAAAGAGCACACAAAACACTATCCACAAGAGTGGCATCCCTTTTGAAACCACAGCATGAGGGTTACAGGAAGAGGCACTTGGCACCCATCACTGCTGTCACTGCCGGCACCACATACCTGAATGGCTGGCCAGCCTTCCCTCCCGCTGGCCCACATGCTCCTGTTGACTTCCCAGGTAGCTGCAGAAAGCTTGGCAAAAGCAGCAATGAGGAAAAGAGCCAAGCACCCCCACCCCCACCTTGCTGCTGACGTGAAATTCTACTCGTGAGTAGAATGGGGCCATGGCAGTAAGGGAGAGGGCCAAGTGCATTTTTGGAAGCTCTGTCCCAGAGCCTCAGCTCCTGCACTGGGTGACACCAAGGGCAGAGACACCGCTGGTATAAAAAGTCTAACTACCAATGTTCAGTGTGGCCTTGTATAAAAATGATAATAAAGTGCATGTTACTGGGAAATTTCCCTGAGGAGATAATTGGGAATGCCACCACTGAAAATACTCTCTGATTACTGTCTGCCTTACTTCTGAGGGCAGAACACTTGGAGAAAAGCTGCAGATGGTGATCTCCGTCTCATGGGAACAGATGTGGGAGTCACAAGAGTTTTAAATTGAACCCAGAAATGAATCATGAGGCAGTGAAAATGCTTCAGGTCCAGCACAATGTGACCTCACTTTGTTGGAGTGGAATTTCTTTTAATCCTCTATGGTTCATGACTGATATATCTAATAGTAGACTGAACAGTTTATTTAACTAAATAGTTGTTGAGTGGAGTCTGTCTTGGTATCCCCAGATCCCACCCCAAACAAACAATTCAACCAACTTGATAAAGAATTCTTATGGAAACGTGTTACAGCAGTAATTAAGTAACAAAGGGCAGTGACATACAAATAAACTCACCCCTTAAAAGCAAGGAAACAAACCCCTAAGAAGCAAACTCACACAAACACAATTTCACAACTACTTATGGCCTCGAGTAGATGGGGCAAAAGGAGCAGACAGAGGCCGCTCAACCCCAATCACTCTCCATTTGGTGTGGGACCATGGCAACCAGATGCCACGGACCTAAGGCCAGCTGCCACTGCAGTCCACAGTGGACCTCTGGCAAGGAGCGCTTTTTTGTACTCCTTTTTGTGCTGGGTTTGGGCTGCCTTAGGCAGTTGTGGCGCAACTTCAGCCAGATCCCGGGCATGTGCCATCTGAACTCCACACCCTCAGATCAGCCCAAAGGTGGCGCTATTGTTAATTATCTGTTTTGGGCCTATTCCACACTTATTTTCTGTATCTTATTTTTGCGTTAACTGTTATCAACAAAATATGTTAACATGTTTTGGAATATGCCTCGGAATATTTGTGTACATTTTAAACTTAATTTGGCACAATCATGACTAAGTGCTTTATCACACTAGGAGGCAAATGGGATGTAAACAAGAGTTAAACTAGAGAAAACCAAGAAATGCTCTTTGATAAACATCAGGCATTTCCTGGCTTTCTCTAACACTCGTTTAAATCCTGTTTGCCCCCTAGTGTGATAAAGCAGTAAGTAGCAAGCAGAACAGTTACCCGTAGTGGATGCGGAATATGGCCAATAATAATAAAAGTAAACATGAGAAGAGAAACAAACTTATTGTTCTGATATGCCTTGACATTAAAAAAAAAAAGACACATGAATAAAATGTTGCAGCTGGTGGTGGAAATTTCCAGAAAATAGTCCAGGCCAACAGAAATGACATTTGGAATAATAATTCTTCTTCTCCTCCTTCTCCTTCTCCTTCTTCTCTGCAACCTCTGCAGCCACTGAGAAGGCCCTCTCCCTTGTTCTCACCAAATGAGCCTGAGAAGGTAATGGGACAGAGAGAAGGACCTCTCCGGATGATCTTAAAACCCTAATGGGCTCATACTGGGAGATATGGTCCTTCAAATAGCCTGGGCTCAAGCCGTTTAGGGTTTATGAGTCATAACCAGCACTTTGAATGGTACCTGGAAATTGACCAACAACCAGTGGAGCTGTTGCAACAAGGCAGTTGTGTGATCCCTGTAACCAGTCCCATTTAACAACCTGGCTGCAGCTTTGGGGGCAGCTGAAGTTTCTGAAGGACTTGAAGGAACATAACAGGAACATGCATGGCTCTGCTTAATTCCAGAGCTTGTGAAAGTTACTTTTTAAAACTACTACTCACAGAACAGGCTGGCTACTGTTCTGTTGAGAGAGAGAGAGAGAGAGAGAGAGAGAGAGAGATGAACAATGTCCCTGAGCTCTAAAATCAATTTATTGGAAGAGCTTTGTGTGTAGCCATGACACAACCTTCTGTACATAACCAATTTTTCTAATTTTTTTTTAAAAAATCCAATTTTTTAACAATGACATCTGAAACAGTTCAGTAGAGACAGGACAGGACACAATTTCTGACAAGATTTTCAGTGACAGTTAACACAATGCAAAGATGTCTAAAGAAAACTAGCCAACCACTCAAAAACTATTTGGTGTTGTAAATTGTGATTAATGACATGGTAGTGTGTCTCCAAAAAAATTCAGAATAGAATGCTTGGTTATTAAGCTGTCAGAGAGGCATTTATAGTGCCAGTCACATGAAGTAAAGAACATTTTGTAATGTCCTTGCAATAGTAAGTGTAAAACTTCTTATTAGAAGGATATAATACCAATAGTAAATAGGGAGGCAGACATAAGTCTCTCTAGATTCAGATCTATAAAATATTTTATTTCTACACTACAGCACAGAAGATCTTATAGAATTTATTAATTAATATGTAGATAACACATTAGAGATTAACAAAACAAACAAACAGCTTCATTTATATACCGCTTCATACCCTTAATGAGTGTCTAAGCGGTTTACAAGTGTAAGCTATTTGCCCCCAACAATCTGGGTACTCATTTTAGCGACCTCGGAAGGATGCAAGCCTGAGTCGAGCTTCAGCCCTTTGCTGGTCTTGAACTCGCAACCTTATGGTTTTGAGTGAGTGGCTGCAGTACAGGCATTTAACCACTGCGCCACCAGGGCTGATTAAAGTGCAAATTTATAGTAGCTGTAGGCAATTTGTCTGCTGTCTGTAGCTAATTTCAACTACAAGTAAATTACAGTTACCAGATGAATTGTGACAACAAGAGAAGTAAAACAAACCTATTTAATGTTTCACATATTTATTTAGCAAATGTATTTTAACCTGTTTTTTTCCATTATAGGGTACAAGGACAGTGAACAAGAAAATATAACAACTGGAATACACTAGAAATATGACACCATCATTACAATAAAACACGCATCAAAGTTTTAAAAAGTAGAACACATTAAGCTGAAACGCACATCATGCTTTAAAATATCCTAGCCAAAGCATTTTTTTAAATCCAATAATACCATACTGTACCAATATTTGTAGGGACATGAGGCCATTTCACACTTCACAATAATAGCACTATGATTCTCTTTTAATTGCCATGGTATCTTATGGAATCCTGGAATTTGTAGTCTGGTGAGCCACTATAGAACTCTCTGGCTGAGAATTCTAAGTGCCCTTCCCTAAACGGCAAATCCTAGGGTTCCATAGGATTAAAATAGAATTATAGTGTTACAATTGTATAGTGTGTGAGGAACCATGGTGTCCTCTCTTTATTTCACTATCCAATGCAGGAACCCAGAGAACATCCTTCCCTGAAGTTCTCAAGAAATAGGCAGTCTGGCATAGGGAGACACCTTTTTTCAGGAATTTGGGCCCCAAGCTACTTAGAGTTTGAAAAGAAAGAGCCAATAAAATGAACTGAATTTATAACTCTTTCAGAATTTGTATACTATCATTTTCTGCAGTTGTATCAATTAAATTATGACAGTCATGTTGTGAATCATTTTAAGCTTCCAGGTCATCTTCAAGGGCAGCTCCTGAACAATAATCCATTTTGGAATTTACCAGTACATAGATTACTGTAGTCAGACTATATAAAGCAAACAAATGTATACACTATGCAGTAAAATCTTTCTAACAAGATTTAGATTTGAGCCAACTGAAAATACTTTGCTGAAAAATAATAATAATATAATAATAATAATAAAGTTTATTTATATCCCGCTCCTCTGTCACCACTCGGAGTGGGTTACAATGATTAAAAAACATCAAGATAGAACAATTCCGATAACCCACAGCCCCACCCCCCACCCCCCACCCCTTAAAATTAAATTAAACCAATGTCAGATTAAAATCCAAGAACAATTACAACATACAGCATAAAACATAAAAGGCAGCTAGACGTTCTAAGGACACTGTAGATGTAAACTTCATAGATAAAGTGCTGGGAGCTGGTAAAAGAACGCGGCCCAATGTCGTGAACCAATGTCGAGGCCAGGAATTAAGGTGTTTCTGGGAAGGCCTGCCAGAAGAGATGCATCTTTAAGGCTTTTTAAAAGCTATCAAGGGATGTAATGACGCATCTCATCCGGCAGGTCGTTCCATAGCCTATGAGCGGCAGCAGAGAAAATCCCCTGGGAGGTCTGCGACAGCCTTGTTTTCAAAGGCTGTAGTAGGTTTCTCCTGGAGGACCAGAGTGTGCGGGGGGGGGGGGGATTGTACGGGGAGAGGCAGTCCCTAAGATAAGATGGACCTGAGCCCTGTAGGGCTTTAAAGGTTAAAACCAACATCTTGTACTGCACCCGGAAACTAATTGGTAGTCAGTGGAGGGACTTAAGCACTGGTGCTATGTGCTCACACCTCGATGTACCAGTAATAAGCCTGGCCACCATGTTTTGGACTAATTGAAGTTTCTGGGTTAGGCACAAGGGTAGCCCCAAGTAGAGCGCATTACAGAAATCCAATCATGAGGTTACCAAAGTGTGTACCACAGATTCCAGGTCCTTCTGATCCAGGAAAGGGCGCAGCTGGCGTATCAGCCGAAGCTGATATCAAGCACTCCTGACCATCGCATTCACCTGACTAGTCATGTGAAGCGACAAGTCTAGGAGTACCCCCAGGCTGCGAACAGGGTCCATCGAGGAGAGTGTGACTCCATCTAGGACAGGAAGATGTATTCCCAGACCTGGCTTCTGTCCTATGACTGTGAGTACCTCTGTTTTGTCTGGATTTAGCTTCAGCCTGTTTTCCCTCATCCAATCCATTACCGCTGCAAGACAGTCATTGAGAGGAGAGACGCCATCTGAAGTCTGGGCCGATGATCTTGTCATGGAGAGGTATATCTGAGTGTCATCAGCGTACTGAAGACACTGAGCTCCATACCTCCAGATGATATCACCAAGCGGCTTCATATAAATATTAAACAGCATCGGGGACAGGATGGCGCCCTGAGAGACGCCACAATTAAGCTCGATCTTTGAAGAACAACTGTCCCCGAGCCTCACCCTTTGGGATCTGCCAGAGAGAAAGGACTGGAACCACCAGAGTGCGGTGTCTCCGATCCCCAACTCCCTCAGCCAGTCCAAAAGGATGGAATGATCTATAGTATCAAAGGCCGCTGAGAGATCCAAGAGCATGAGCAGGGTCACACTACTCCTGTCGATGCTCAAGCGGAGGTCATCGGTCAGAGCAACCATGGCAGTCTCAACTCCATGTCCTGTCCTGAAGCCAGTTTGAAATGGATTCAGATAATTGATTTCATCCAAGACAGCTTGGAGTTGTGAGGCGACTGCTCTCTCAATCACCTTGCTCAGAGATGGTAGCAAGGACACTGGTCTGTAGTTGTTCCTGTCCAGGGGGTCGAGGGAGGGCTTCTTCAGAAGGGGTTTTACAGCCACCTCCTTCAGGCTAGGTGGTAAAGAGCCCTCCCTAAGGGACGCATTGATTGTATCCTGAAGGAATACCCTTAATGCATCCCCTCCCTGGATGACCAGCCTGGACGACCAGCCAAGATGGACAGCCAAGATGGACAGGCACACTGTTTTTTAATAATTGAAGATCATTTCAGGACCATTTCTTCTGAAAAATACTATTCTATTCAACTATTTTCTTTCTATTCTTATAGAAAGCTTATACTAGACAGATTTTAGACATGACAGGAGGGCATATAGTGCTGGAATATTTATAAATTAGTTTACATTGTGCATTAAAAAGTGCAGTTTTACATTTTAGCAGGATGAGCAAATGTTTCAGGAAGTATCATGTCTATTTACTTAAATGCTAAAGGAAAATATGTCTGTTCCCTAACCAAAGGTTTTTGGAAACTGACGTATGAAAGATAACATTTTATCATCTGAGTTAACATATGCATACACCCAATACTCACGCACATCACAGTGCCTGAGATCCAGTATGACACAGCATTGTGTAATAGTTTCACCTGTGGAAATATATTATTGCTGACCATTTAACATCCCTGGACTCATTGTTGAGTCACTGCTGCTCTCTCATGGCCATTCTGTTAGGTGGTACAAAGTGGAGGGGTAAATCAGAGAAGCACCTGGCTATGTCCCAATAGATAGACCCAGAATAATTACATCATTCATTGAGATCTCAGCAGATGATGTAATCATTCTGCATCTATCTACAGGGACATAACCAGGTCCCACCACATCAACCATGGAATGACCATGAGGCTGCAGTGGTAAGTCCAGATGGGCAGCTTTAAACATTTTAGAGAATAGAAGAGAATGCCAAACTTTGCAATGATTAAAGAAGACATTCAGACATAAAGTGAACATGACACTCTAGGGATTCCCAGGATATGCCTGAAGCTAGACATATTTTGCTGAAGCATCCCTTTCAGTAATTCATTTTGGAAGGAAGGAAGAGGAGCATATACTGCTGTGGAGTGCATAACCCTTGTTTAAATATTAAAGAAATAAATCGAAAAAACCCTCCAACCATTTCACATATAATTAAGGAAAGCTCCACCTGCCACTGGTAATTTGTAAAATACTTAAATGGAATTCATGATCACAATTATAAAGGCTTACCCTAGAGCAGTCATGATCCCCAGCTAATCGATAGCATAGGGAATGGATATAGGATATTGTAAAATTCCCCCAATCCTGTCTTAGTAGGTATCAGTCTCTGTGAGTAATGGGAGTCTGTTCCTATGTTGATTAGGATGCATCAGTCTGATGTTCCCATCCCACCCCACAAGCAATCTCCAGTGTAAGAGGGAATTGTTACAGAGATCCTGCTTCTGATTGTCACACTAGAGATTACTGGTAGAAGGGGCTGGAAATATCAGTCCCGATTGATAGGAAAGTGGCTGCTGCCTGGTAAGGCAAGGTTGAAGAGGAGGGCTACCTAGTTAAGTAAATTTAATGAAACTCTAGGGCTTGACAGACCACCCAAAGGGGCAGTGGGACACCACCCCTTTCCTAGCCAGATTGGGGCTGTGGCAACCTCATCCTGCAGCCCTAATCTAGCCTTTCGAGGGAACAAAAAGGAGCCACAAAAAGCTACTCCTTTTTATGCCCTTGAAAGGGTACCATAGCCCCAGTAGCATGGCTATATGGTGCTATATGGTGCTCCTTCAGTGCTGCATCATGTGGAGTGGAGCACGGCATCAGGGCACCCTGGGTGGGTGGAGTCAGGTGTGTGTCGTGAGGATGCTATGCCCCAACTTTGCCCCCATGCTGGCCTTTCAGGCCGGTCTGTATACAGGGTCTCAGTCCTTACTCAGAGAAAAAACTCCAACATCATTCCTTCCCTCACCAACTGACAATGTTTTCTCTTATAACTAGGGTTGTCAGGTGTCCCTCTTTATTAATGTTGTCCCTTATAAGTTGGTGGGACTTGAGCAGCAACAGATTTTGGTATCCATGATGGCGGGGGCATTGATAATAATAATTTGCAATAATGTACAAATTAGATGAGCTAGACTCTTGTGTGTCAAATAGCAGGTTTTTAATTTTCTCAACAATTAAACACTATATTCTCCTCAAATATTACCTAGTTTTCTACTTTCATATATTAGAATTTTGGATGGATAAAAAGTGGTGGCCTTGGAAAAAGTTGCTGGTCCTTGGTGTGGCCTTTACATGGCTGTGCCAAGGACCCCGATGGGAAAGGGGCCACAGCAGTGGCTCCTTTCTCCCCTCGGAACCGCTAGGGATGACAGGGTGCAGTGGGCACCCAGGGTGCCCGCTGCACCCTCTTTTAGGCCACGGAGAAGTGGTGGAATGGGGCCTCTGGGGCTACCGGTGAGGCAGCCCTGGCCCCATCCCGGCGATTCTTTGGGCATCTGCAGACCGCTCTTTTTGGGCGGTCTGTATAGCTCCATTGGGAGTCTGAGCCCCTCATAAAGACAGAAATGTGTGTATCGTGTAATTTGTGAATATGGACAATATATTGAATCTACAAAGAAATACATGGCTAAGTTAGCTGAAATCAGCTATTCCATTTGGTATTTAGTTAGAAAATAAATTTGTTAATAGCTGCTTCCTGAATATCGATACTGTATAACATCATTTTTGACTATCCCTTTTTTGCTGTTTTGAAAACCTGTCAACGCAACCCATAACAGTCATTATTGCAGTGAATTACTTCCAAGGTCTGAAGAGAGGAAGACCTGAAATCTTCCATTATTCACTCTACCTGTACCAAAGGTGAGAACAGATGTAAATAATTCTGTCTGGAAGGAAATTTGCAAAATATCACACATACATACCTGAGAGATGCAAATCAAAAATAAATCTGAAATTATGTTAGTGCTCTGCATCAGATACTTTTACTTTAAAAAAAACCCACAACCCTAGATGTCAACAATAATAATAATAATAATAATAATAATAATGTTTATTTATAGCCCGCTCCTCTAATTAAATACTCGGAGCGGGGTACAGCAAAATAAAAAGATACAGAGTAAAAACAACGATCACATCCCACCCCAACCACCCCCCTTAAAACTGAATTAAATCTAGACAGTTTAAAATTAACACAGTTAAAATTGGTCGGCAGTTATTAAAACAAAGTGCATTTTCATGAACAATCCGTGTGCAAGGCCACATTAAATCGATTCAAGTAAGTATTAAGTAAAGGGATCACTAATAATTTCCAGTACTGTTTATATTTTTAGAGCAGGGAGCAAGGGTTTCATTTATTCTCTCCTTCAGGGAAAGGTCTGCCGGAAAAGATGTGTCTTTAAAGCCTTTTTGAAACTAGCCAGTGATGTAATGAGACGCATCTCGTCCGGCAGGCCGTTCCAAAGCTTAGAGGCGGTAGCTGAAAAGGCCCTCTGAGAGGTCTGGGACAGCTTGGTTTTCATCGGCTGCAGTAGGTTTCTCCCAGAGGACCGAAGTGTGCGGGGCGGTTCATACGGGAAGAGGCGGTCCTTAAGGTAGGATGGGCCTGAGCCATGCAGGGCTTTAAAGGTTAGTACCAACACCTTGTACTGTGCCCAGAAACTAATGGGCAGCCAGTGGAGAGCTTTGAGCACTGGTGTTATATGCTCTCTACTAGATGTTCCTGTGATAAGCCTGGCTGCCATATTCTGAACCAATTGAAGTTTACGGGTTAGGCACAAGGGTAGCCCCATGTAGAGCGCATTACAGAAATCCAGACGTGAGGTTACTAGAGCATGTACCACAGTCTCCAGGTCTTTCGTATCCAGGAAAGGGCACAGCTGGCGTATCAGCCGAAGCTGATAGCAGACGCTCTTGACTACCGCATTCACCTGGCTAGTCATGTGAAGCGAAGAGTCAAGGAGTACCCCCAGACTGCGAACTGAGTCCTTAGGGGAGAGTGTGACTCCGTCTAGGACTGGGGACTGTATTCCCAATCCTGGTTTCAGACCGGTAATTGTTAGTACCTCCGTTTTGTCTGGATTTAGATGTTTTCTTCATACCATCTAGGAAACTGTTACAATGCTACACTCAGATCTGAGCTCCAGGGGACTTGCTATGGAAACTGCCATTGTAGTTTGCAGGCATGTGACATTGTCCATCAAAAAAGTGTAGTGTGAATTTTTTAAAAATAGCAGTGTATTGTTATTCCATAATCCTGCCCCAGAGCAGTGCCTGACTTTAAAAAAAAACCACAGTACAGAACAATAAAAAATAATTACTTGTTGGTTAAAAATTCCAGTTTGAACACAGATGCTCAAAATTAAGAAAGTGCATCTGTTTTAAATGAAACTCAAAGTCAGAGGCAAATGAGGCCACTTTGGATTGGTTCAGGTACATCTGAAGGCACTACATAGTCTGCATTGTATACCACATGTCATTGTTCTCATCTCTGCTCCAACCACTTCGACTCCCTCCTTGCTCCAAGTAAAGTTATCATTGTTGTACTTATTGTAGTAGTAGTAGTAGCTGCTGCAGCAGCAAACTATAAAAGTATGATGCCTTTCATTATTGTAGTTGTACCAGCAGTGGCAAACTATGAATGTGTGATGGATTTCTTAGCCAATGCTGTGCAGCAGTTAGAATAATGGGCTTGGACTTGGTGAAGATCTGGCCTCTAGACCCCAATGAGCAATGAGAATTCTTTGGGCGACCCTGGAGCAATCATTCTTTCAGCTTGAACAACTTCACAGGATTGTTTGGAAAATAAAGTGGTGGAGAGAAAAGTCATGTGCTTCATTCTCCAGTGAGCTCATTGGAGGAAAGCTCCAATTGAACAGGATATTGAACAAATGAATGAATGAATAAATAAATAAATAAAATGGTAAACCAGTCACTTAGGCCTGGAACAGATGGGCAGGAAAAGGGAACTGGAGTCTGCATTTTCCAGAAGTGAGTTGAACCCCTGCTGTCCACACTGGATGCTCCCATGACAGCCAGAATGCACACTACTTGACTGCATGGTGCAACGTCAAGCCACACTGCTGGGTTGGGATTTTTTATTTTCATTTTTTGTTCCCTCCCCACCATGCATGTGCACCGTCACACAAACACACTGCTGGCAACTGCCTGCTGCTTAGATGTCAACCCATTGGATAGTTGTCCCTTTGATCAGCTGCACAGTGACACCTGCAATTCTCCACTGGTACAGGGCATCAGAGCAATGGTGTGCCCAGTAAAACACTGGCAAAGGACAATTATGCTCCCCTCTTGGACTGTCTGGTGTGTATATGTTGTACTTATATCTACTGGAGATAGCTTCCTTCCTTCCTTCCTTCCTTCCTTTATTTATTGCATTACTGCCCCAACCACATGAATACACTGGTTCCATACTTTTTAAAGGATGGTCCTTATATATGCAACTAGTGATGTAAAGAATATTCATCAAAATTTGATAAACAGAAGAAATTTATGTTATTCGAATATTTTGAAAGCTTTTTAAAGAGAACAAATTATGAGCACTTCTCAATCAATGAGTAAGAACTTTTGGTTTTTAATTAGATAGCCAGGATCTGAGTATTTTGCATATGCAAAACTACCATTCATATTGGGTTTTTCTAGCAAAGGAATGTTCTTTAAACCTCTGCCAAACTTCCTTTTGACATGCTAATTGAGTTTAAAATGTCAGGTGGTTAGTGCAAATGTTCACTTCCCTTGTCTTTTATTTTCATTCAAAAAATCTGTGAAAAATAATTCTTCACAGGGAGAGAAAAAATAACCCTTTGAAAGTGGGACTTTTGAAAAGAATATTTTTTTTAAAAAAAATCTAACCTAGTTCTCAATGGGAGAGAAGAAAAAAAATGGTTTGTCTCAACACTATAAATGCAGCTTTAGGGTTAGGGTTAGGATGGATCACTCCTTCAAAATCGCTCTCTCACTTGGACTTTTATATGCAGGGTTGAAGATGAGCATTTTCCACCTTGAGTCCCCACTTTCAAAGCAGATGGAAATTGTTTTGATTGGCCCATCTGTTTCGCCCCTTAGTAATAATTACTATTCATCCTCTCTTCAGAAGCATAGAAAGAGTGCAAGAGTTAGGCAGGATGGCAAATGCCAATAAATTGGGATAGAATTGTGACTCACAGTCCTGGGGCTTGGGGACATGGTGAGCCAAGAGAGTGGCTAACCTTACAAATCAAGAGACATTAGGCTTGAACCAAAAATAGGAGTTGGCATACCTTCAATACCACAGTGGGATCCCAGGCTAAACCCAGTCTTATTTCATTAATTTATCTGTTTGTTTGTTTTATATTAAGTCCCATGTTTCTAGTATAAAGAAGGCTACAGATCATTTTCAGTTTCAGAAGCAGTATGCACAAGATGGAAGTTCAGTTGCCTTCATGTCCTGCTGATGGGTTTCTCATACACAACTGATTGAACAGAACAATGAACTAGATAGGCCTTTGGTCTGATTCAACATGGTGCTTGTATTATTAAAAGGTAAATATTGCTCATAGTTAAAAACAAACAAACAAAATGAACAATAGAATAATTAAAATTATCAGTAAAAAGGTAAAGGTTTTTCCATAACAAGATTGGCTAGTCAGGTTCAACTCTAGGGGATGGTGCTCATCTCCCTTGCTAAACCCAAGAGCCAGTGTTGTCAGTGTTACTCTATGATCATGTGGCCAACATGACTATTGTACCTATTTATCTACATGCACTTTTACATGCTTTCTAACTCCTAGGTTGGAAGAAGCTGGGACTAGTGACAGAAGTTCACCCCATAATGTGGCACTTGGGTCTTGAATTGCTGACCTTCAGATCTTGCAATTATCAGAGTCCATGTTGTAACCACTGAGCCACCGTGTCCAATAAACCAATTAATATTATCACTACAGAACAATTTAAACAATAAAACATTGAAACCAGTAATCAATAAATCTTCAATACTTCATGTCATCTCTTGTGTATGCTGTGTAAGATCATATGGGGGCGGGGAGGCCAATATTTTATATCAGCTGGCAGAATGGACCTCTTTCTCCTGTACAGCTGATGCCTGGTGAAGTAGGTTTGGGAAGGGGAGTTGTCACGATCATGGCTAAGAAGTGATCATGAATATTGAACATTTATAATTGAATTAATCTAGAATTAAGTAGCAGTCATATTCAAGCTGTCATGCTTATGGCATTATTTCCACAATTGTAACTTTCTCCCTATTTTACAGGGCATCAGCTGCATGGGGAAAAGGAGATCCATTCTGCCAGCAATCAGAGCATTTGTGACTGACATTTCTATCTATTTTATGGAGATGACACAGAACACTGGCCAATTATACAAAGTTACATCCCTCTATTCACCCAACACCTGTGACCTGTTCTATCTTTTACTTCTTAGTAGGTGACTCATGGTTGAAAGCATTATGATTCATCACTTTCCTTCCTAAAATACCTTCATTAATATCTCTATTAAGAAGAGAAGTGCTACTGAAGCAGATCAAGAAGCCATGTAATCCCATATTTGCCCATCTGAGGACTGCAAGGAACCCATGCCAAGACCTTCTCTACAAATGAATTCTTGACAGCAGAAGATTGGTGGTGGTAGAAAATCCTATTCTGCTGGTGAAATGTTAATTAGCCTTCCAAACTAAAAGATAAGGAACATATATACACCATTATGACTATATTAAAGTCTCATTTAAGGCTCACTATTTAAAGTTCCTTGTTTTGAACTTTTTACCTTGAACCTTCTTTCCTGGACAGACACATAAAGCTTGTATTTTAGAGTCAAATTAGACATTATTATGACACATAAAAGTCATAAAAGGTTGTCTTAGCACAGTGGATTTTTCAGTATTGGAGTTGTAACTAGATAATTTACATAGCCAACAAATCTGCAATTAATTTTGTTTAATAGTTAAATTAGAAAATTCTGTAAAAATTTAGAAGGCCTTTCCATTTCCCTGCTAAGATATGCAAGTATTGATTTCATCAGTAAAGGAGCACAGAATCCAGTCAGCTATAATTAATATATCAGGTATCGCACATAATGCTGGACCTAAGGTTACATGCCAAAGTCTTACTCAACATTCTTTCAGATATGAAGATAAAGTACTAATTAACAGAGTCCTATTAAAGTGCATAAACTTTCAAATGGCTGTTTGCACATGTTAGGGTTCCATGTCATAACAGTAATGATTAGATCAATGGTTGACATGCTTTGGAGCCGAGCAGGCCTCAGCACCTTATTTTGGGTTCCTTTTGCACTCTGGAGGACTGTAATACACTGTCACTGCAGGCACTGAAAATATTGCATCACTCCCAGACATGTTTTAGGAGTGTAGTAGTAGTAGTAGTAGTTGTTGTTGTTGTTATTATTATTATTATTATTATTATTATTATTTTAAGGTGCTCTCTAAACCAATGATTAAAAAAAATTGCATGGAGGCTGGGGCCAAATCCCCTCAACCTCTCCTGGCAGGCTGTTCCTCCCATAGTGAGATCAGATACCTCTGTCTTCCTCAGCAATTCTTCTCAAAATGGCAGAATTCAAAGACATAGCTGTCTTAGTCCAGAAAATCAGTATGAAAGGGCTCTTTCAGCACCTTTGAAACTAACTGAAACACAGAAGTTGGTAGCATGAACTTTTGTAGACATTTGAGGAAGTAGTCTCAAGTCTATGCACACTATCACACAGAGGAGGCAAGCATCATAAAAATGTGATTAAAATGTGGTGATAGCACAATTGGAGGGAAGATTATCACCCCTCATACACTTCTCCCATTTGTGTCTTTGGCTAATAACGTTATTACCCAATGATGCGTCCATTACAGTTTACGCACAGGACACAAATGGGAGAAACACATGAGGCTGTCGTAATCTTCCCTTCAATGGTGCTTTCATGAGGCTTGCCTCCCATGTGATAGAGTCCTGTGAAAGCTTATGCTACAAACTTCTATCTCAAAATGGTGACAACCACTTTCTATTGCCATTTTGAGAGAGACTGGAGAAGTAAATGGAGGTATTTGGTGAGGTAGTTCTGGGGTGTGTATAGATTCAGTGTATTTTCACATGTTTTCTAACCTAACTTTAAGTCTGATATTGCTTAGTATCAAGGTTGAGATTTGTTTGTTGTTTCTTTTGTTTGTTTGTGTTTGCTTAATATCAGCCTTTCTGAGACAAAAATGAGGAGTTTGACAATTTTTTAAGAGAATTCTGAGAACAAAGAGGAGTGAGGTAAATAGGAGTTCTAAAAGGATTTATTGGACTAAGGCCACATTCAGCCCAAGGATCTCACAATTCCAACTCCTAGTTTAGCCTAGGCAAATTCACTTATCTATGCTGATGAATGTGGGTATCAAAGTTCTTCCAAAGAGAATTTATTTATTTATTTATTTATTTATTTTCTATGTCACCTTTCTGTGAGAAAGGGATCCAAGGGATTCACAGATAAAATCTTTTTTTTAAAAAAAAAAAAAAGAATTACAATAAAAATATAATAACAATTAAAATAATTTAGCTAAAATGATATAATATGACACAAAACATACAAAATTACAAAGACTAGATTAGCCAACTCCCTGTTGTCCTTTGGCAATTATATTATTTTTATTCAAACTGGCTTTGGACAACCGTCTGACTGCTGAAGAAGGGATTTATAATGGTGAGTGAGATTGCTTCTTATGCGTGTGCTTTTTAAATTGCTTTTTATTGTGATGATTTGTTGCATTGTAGCATTCTAACTTAATGCATTTTTAGCTGTATCTTTTTAAAAAGTCTATTGAGCTGCATTGAATCTCACTTTGGCAAGAAGGGCAGGCTGTACATTAAACAAATGCCTTGCACTGGAATAATCTATAAAATGGACAAATCATGGGAACAAGCAATGCAAATATTGTTGATACAACATGAACCAGGGGCATTAGGGAGCACCCCCAACAACCCCTACTAGTTACTGACTTGTACTGCAATGGTCCCATTGGAAGGTGGCAGGTTCCCAGGACAGTAGCTTGAGATGCAAACAAAGGAGGAACCAAGCCAATGCAGGGTCATACATAAAGGATCGTAAAGAGCAGATGAATGGTCAGAGCACTCCAAGCAGGGTCAAAAGCCAGTCAGGGAATAACCAAAGAGAAGACGCCTCCCTGCCCCCCCCCCCCCCAAATAACCAAAACAAATCTCAATGTTTAGGGAACTAGATTAGGGATCACCACATACTAGGTATACTAGTCATGCAAGGGACAGTACACTATTTCCCCCTTAACCCACTAATCTGTGCCACATTATCTGCCTGTCGCTTTGATCATGTTACACTTTTGTTGTTATCCCTCCATTGGCTTCCCATTCCTTTCAGAATCTGATATAAAATTCTTCTCCTGACTTTTAAAGCCCTTCATGGCTTGGCTCCCTCTTATTTGTCAGCGCTCATCTCTCCTTACCACTCTCCACACGCATAGAGATCTTACGACACTGGTCTCCTGACCCTGCCAAGCATCTCCTCCTCCCCTGCTCAAATCTGCCCCTTCTCCTGTGCTACTCCTCTTATCTGGAATCTCCTCCCCACATAATTAAGAACTATTACTTCCTTGGCTAATTTTAAGGCCAAATTGAAGACACTCTTGTTTGGGGAGGCATTCCAAATTACTGGTTGTTAATGTGCTGCTAACTTTGTCTTTATTGTATACTAGTCACTATTATTTTCAGAGATATTTTAATCATATAATGTTATTCTTTTAGATTGTACACCACTTGGCAGGTCCCCCCCCCCATTTTACTTGACTCTTACTATGTAAAGCACTGTGCAAACTTTACAGCACTCTATAAATAAATGCTAATAATAATAATAATAACAACAACAACAACAATACATTTGATGAAATGCCTTATTCTTTCTGGTAGTGGAGACTAGAGGTTTATAGACTTTTTAAGTGAAAACCCAATTCCACCTTGAGGAGTCAGATGCAAAACAATGACTCACAGGCATAACGCTGAAGAACAAGGTCCCTTTATCTGTGGCTCCCACACCATTCAGATGGTGAATTGACTCCCTGTGTTAGCCTAAACTTTGAAGGAACTATCCAAGATGCTCAACCTTGGGTGGGGCTATGGTTCAGCAGCACCTTGGATAGCTCCTTTAAAGTTCAGACATAAGACCAAAGTGGATTCATTGCCTTACTGGTCTCAAATCTATCAGCCTGCACTGCCCAACCTGTACCCAAACTATGGAATTGACTTTCATAGAACTGAGTAATAGACACCAGGCTTTATGGCTTTGAAAAGCAAATTAGATAAATCCATGGATGATAAGGCATTAGAGGCACTAGTCATGATGGCTAATTCTAGTATGGCTGATTCTAGTGTCAGAGATAGTATACTTCACAGCACAAGGGAGCATGAGCTGGCAGGTGTTAGAGCTTCCATGTGCTGCTTTAGGCTTCTCAGAAGTTTCTGATTGTCTCCAGTGGGAATAGAATACTGGATTAGATTGGCCTTTTGTTCTCATCTTGCACAGCTGTTCTTATGAACAATTCCTATTAAAGTCAATGGGGCTTACTTCCAGATAAATGTGCATAGGATTGTGCTGGCAGTTGCCCTCTTCTGCAGTGATATAAAATAACAAGATCAAAAGAATGTTATAGGGAAAAGAATACTTTTCTAATGAGTTCTGAGCAAGATAGTTTCCATACTAGCTTCTAAGATCCACACAGAATTTTAATACATTCCTATCCTGAAAAAGAGGTTTATGAAAGTTCAGGTTAGTTGCAGCTAGTGGCTACCATCTCAGTGGAGTGCCAAATTCACTCTGGGTTTTATTCTAAAATTTAAAGAACCCATCCACAAGGTCACTACTTATCTCCAAAATAGGTTGATCATCATGAAAAGGTATTTTAAAGTCTGGAATGAAACCCAGAGTGAATTTACCACTGCCTTCCCATGGGAGCTATCACTGATTCAGGTAAAACCTAACACCTAGTCTTTGGTTTTGCTTCTTGATGGAAAGTGTGAAAAGAGTAGTTCTCTGGCTTAGAATCAAAGGGCCCTTTCACACTGTGCAATTATAGCACTTTAATGTCACTTTAAATGCCATGGCTACATCCCAAGAATTGGGTAAGTAGTTTGGTGAGGTGCTAGAACTCTCTGACTGAAAATTCAAAACACCCCTCCCTAAACTGCAAATCCCCAGGATCACCTAGGATGCTAGTAAGTCAGGAATAATAGTGCTATAATTCTCTAATGTGAGAGCAGTAATACACCATTGTTGTTGTTGGTTTTTGATGTTATTGTTGTGTGCCTTCAAATCATTTCAAAATTATGGTGACCCTAAAGCCAACCTATCAAGGGGTTTTCTTGGCAAGATTTGTTGAGAAAAGATTTGCCATTTCCTTTCCCTGAGGCTGACAGCATGGGGCTTGCCCAACATCATCCAATGGGTTTCCTGGCTGAGCAGGCCAGGAAATCAAACCCTGGTCTCCAAAGTCATAGTACAACACTTGAACCACTATGCCATGCTTGACTCTCATTGCTCTGCTGTTATTCCAATTTTCTGCAAGTCACAGAAAATGTGAAGCCATTAGCATAGATGACATCTATTCTGCAGAAAGATCTAGATGTTCTTTTATGGTGTCTAGGAACCTTGGTTTGAAGATTTTTGGACTTAAAGACTTTCAGAATCTCTGCAAGCTGTCCCTATTCCAAGTGTCTCAAGTGGATAGACTTGTTCCCTGTCAGTTGAATAGACAACATAGCTGCCATAAAGTGTTTGGAATTGGGTGTGATGGGTTATACAGTAGAAATGGTAATGTTAAATCAGGGACATCTCAGACACAGGTGTTGAGATAATGCTGGAACGGAAGGCAAGCATGAGCCAAGCCTGTTCGAGGTCATTTTTGTGGAAGAATCTGGTAGTAACAACAATAAAGGAGCACCATGGGAAAGAGAGGAAAAGTGTGTTTATTAATTAAGTATAACAAATAAGAATTAAACCTACTGAACTTTGAAACTGTTTCATTTAATTAGGAAACTAGAACATTTGTTCTAACACTGTATGTTACTAGACTGGATCTATCCTTTCTTAAACAAAGGTATTCTGAGTTGTAACTACTGAAGCCTGATTTTTTTGAACATAGTATCTCCTGGACTTGACACTTCCTCTGTTTTATGGTTTTATGATTAGGGGCATAATATTTTTTTAATTAGTTAGCATGTGTGTCCAAATACAGTGGTCCCCTGGGTTACGAAGGTAATCCGTTCCGGGATTACCTTTGTAACCCGGAAGTCATTCGTTACCCGGGGGACCACTTTAACCAATGCACAGCGCGCCGAAAGCGCGCTGTTTTAAAGCGTCCGGGTTGCGCATTTTTTTCGCAACCCGGGGTTTTTTTCGGATCCCGGGGGCTTTTTTTCACCTCCGGAGGTTTTGGGTCCCGGGGATTTCATTCCCCGGGGGATTCGGATCCCGGGGGACCACTGTAATCATAAAGTTATAGATTTGATTTGATTTAATTACAAAACTACATTAATTACAAAATTATAAAACCATAAAACTTCATATTAAAATGAGTAAATATGTAAAACCAAACAGATCATATGCTAAGCATTTCTAACACATTCATCTAATTGGACAAGCCCTGAGAGAAATTCATACATTAGACAGATAACTTAATATTTCAGAACTGCACTGTGTTGCCGTGCTAACAAGATAGAGTTAATATCTCTAATCAATTTGGGTCATATGCAAGAACAACTTCTCTGAGCATGTCCTAAATAATCAATCTATGATAAAAAAAAATACCACCAACACATGGCTTGCTAATCTAGTCTATTGCTTTAATTGCTATTGAATATATTAACACTGATTACTACCAAGCACAGCGGGAAATGCAATAACATTTTGAATTGGGTACCATGGTGTCAAAATTTCTTGTTGCAGATATGCTTTCCTCTCCTTCTGCTTTCTTTTTACAGTTGAAACTAAGACCCCCCCCCACCCCCAAAAGGAACACACAAGGGCTGGAATTTTGGTGAAATATTGCAGAGTTCTATTAAAACCTAAGTGCTATTTGAGATGCTTAGTGCAGTAGGGTAAGTAGGATCTATATTTCAATATTATTTATTTATTTATTTATTTATTTATTTATCTCCAGGAGCAAATCAACAGCTCAGGACAGCAAACAGCAAATTGCAGAAGATACATCTAAAAACAAAGTAGCCAAGCAATGTCTTTTTACTACTACAGCTGAAGATTTCCCTAGGGGCCTTTTCACACCACACTACAATAGCACTATGATTCTATTTTTATTGCTCTGGCTGCTTCTGATGGAATTCTGTAGTTTGTAGTTTGATGAGGCATGAACTCTCTAACTGAGGCATTCTACAGATCACCCCTTTCCTGGCTGGATCAGGGTTAGCAACCTCACACCATGCCCCTGATCCAGCCTTTAGAGGGCCCAAAAGGGAGTCACAAAAGCCCCTTCAATGCAGTGTCATCTGGACACAGTGCCAGAGGCACGCCATGATGTTGCACACTGTCTGGAGCGGTGCACAGCATCATGGTACCCTGGGGGTTGATTCAGGGCATGATTGTAGGATGCTGCGCCCTGACTCTGCCCAGAGTTGACAGAGTTTCAGGCTGGTTTTTGTAGGGCCTGAAAATACTAAATACCCCTCCACCAAATGCAAATCCCCAGATTTCATAGAATGGAACCAAGGCAGTTAAAGAGAAATTATAGTGCTATTGCTGTATTTAATGTAAATATATTATATATAATGTATATAATGTAATTATATTGTATATATTGTATATAATGTAATTTATTGCTGCATATAATGTAAGGCCTACAATCGCTCCCTGCAGATATCTATTTTTATTCAGAGCTCTGAAAAGTTTGCCCACTTCAGATGTGGGCTAAAGTCCAAAGATAACTTTTCCAAACTCTGTTCCTATCCCATACCCCATCCCACCCCACAGAAGGCTGGCTTTCAGACTCCTTATTTAGTAACAAGGGAGGTTGAGTGGTGAGTTATTTGTTTGTTTGTTTTTATTTTTGCTCTCACTTTTTTAAAAAGCATGAAAAGATGGAGTCACTTGGTGATATTTCCAGATACCTATCAAGATATCTCAGTCTACCTCAGCCCATCCTTGCAGATAATTACCCTCTTTCACATACCAGAAGCTCAGGAACTGAGTCAAGATACTAAGGCTGCATCTGCACTACAGAAAAAATCCAGTTTGACACCACTTTATTGTCAGCCCTGGTGGCGCAGTGGTTAAATGCCTGTACTGCAGCCACTCACTCAAAACCATAAGGTGGCGAGTTCAAGACCGGCAAAGGGCTGAAGCTTGACTCAGGCTTGCATCCTTCCGAGGTCGCTAAAATGAGTACCCAGATTGTTGGGGGGCAAATAGCTTACAATTGTAAACCGCTTAGACACTCATTAAGGGTATGAAGCGGTATATAAATGAAGCTGTTTGTTTTTTTTGTTTGTCATGGCTGAATTCTATGGAATTCTAGGAACTGTAGTTGTGCGAGACATTTAGCCTTCTCTGTCAGAGAGCTCTGGTGCCACAACAAACTACAGTTCCCAGAGTTCCATAGCATTGATCCATTGAAGAGAAAGTGGTGTCCAACTGGATTATTTATGCAGTGTGCATGTAGTCTAAGAGATAGAAAGAAGCTGGAGAACCTAAATCCTAGGTGTTCCACTCTAAGACAGTTCTTGCATAGCATTCCCCTTATGCTTATGGGAACATTATTTGACAGCTGCACAGCTTCATTCCAGATAATTTTCAGAAAGTTAAGAAATGCTTTCAGAAGATAGGAGGCTGTGTTGTGTCAGATCAAACCAGACAGAGGTCTTCACATCACTTGATATCTAATCACTACCTGGAGATGCCAGGTACTGAGGCTTGATACAGATGGGCAAAAAGGGGCGTGGCGGCAGTGGCAAAAGTAGGGCTGGGGAGCACACACCAAACAGACGCTCCCCAGCCCTATTATGTACAGGAGGTGCTATTACAGCCGTCCTGCCAACATGTGGGGCTTGTGCATGATGTGTGGGTGTCACAGCGCCCACATGTCATTCACTAGAAGAGACATCATAAGGACTGCGATGCAACCCTTACGACATCCCACTCTAGGCGGCTTTTTTTTTTTTTTTTTTTTTTGGTCTGCAGCATTGCTGCTCCATCTTAGATCTTAGATAGATAGAACTGCTTGAGAACCAAACACTGACTAGAGAAGCACATATTCACATGGTCCCTGCAATTTCTGCCTCACTTCAAAGTTTGGTGATAGAATCCTTTGCATACAGAAAATGGCAATTCAGGGTCATTACAGACCTCTGGGAGTGCAGGTTGTTCAGTGGAGGAGGCAACTGAGTCCAGCTAATAAGGCAGCTCCAGTTCTCTGGAACCAAGGATGGAAGATTTGTTATTGGGGCCCCTCATCCATGGAAGCCTCTAGTGAGGTCACCATTCATTTCCATCTTTAGTCTGTGAAGCATTCCACTGACTGAGAAGGTTTAAGATTCTGGACCCTGATAAACTGCACATCAGATAGATATAACTCTTGAGAACCAAACACTGACTTGAGAAGCACATATTCACATGGCTCCTGTAATTTCTGCCTCACTTCAAAGTTTGGTGATAGAGTCCTTTGCATACAGAAAATGGCAATTCAGGGTCATAACAGACCACCCCTTTCAGGGTGGTCCGTAGGCACCCGTTTTTGGTCCACAGCATTGCTGCAGCAACCAAACCACACAGCAATGATGTGGACCAAAAATAGGTTCCTACAGACCACCCTGAAAGGACTCAGTTGCCTCCTCCACTGAACAACCTGCACTCCCAGAGGTCCTGCTGAAAGGGACATGGATGTAGTTCCCTGGAGAAAGTCTGATTCATAGTTTTAAAGAATTCACAGTTTTGAAGGGGCTTCTCCAGAGAGGGCTTTCCATGAGCCTCTCTCTACAGGCCATTGCAAACCTCTGGTCAGTTGTAGAAATTAGTTGGTATTTTTATTATTATTATTATTATTATTATTATCTTTTATTTATATAGCACTGTAAATTTATGTAAATGTAAATGACATTCTTAGGGGGCGGGTGGGGGGGAGAGAACAGGTTGAAATAATACACGTTGGTATCACAAGGCAGTGGAGGCTAGCCCTGCCTATTGCTGATGTCTATTGTGGGAGAAATAATACTTCACCATCCATGCTTTTGGTAGCATGGTCAAGGGCTTTCTAGTTGTACCTCTGTACACTTCTAAAGCTCATTCAAATACTGAAAGATTCTGCCTGAATCAGAGTCCCATCTAATGTGGTGGAAACATAAATTACAAACATAAATGCTTACATGGCTGGCAAGCCAGCATTTCTCCCACAGGAATCAAGCAGCACAGTCATTGGTCACAACAGCAGCAAGGTTAGAGACTAATTTACACAACCCCACAGCAACCTGTCACAAATTACTGTGTTATACATGGTGTGGGTGGGCAAAAAGTGTAGCTCTCTAGTTGTTAATGGACTGCCTGGTATTTTGCCCCATTGGCTATGTTAGCTGGAGCTTCTGGTCCAACAACATCTGGAGGGAAACACCTTTTCCACCCTTGAAAAAGGAGGAGTTTTCTGTGAAAGACCTGTGAGGATCATATCCCACCTGTCTTTAATTTTATAGTCAAAGGCGTTGTATTCCCTATCACCATGTACAGTGTATGTGTATGGTGTACAATGTGAGAGCTGGACAGTAAAAAAAAAAGGTTGATAGGGGGGGAAAACACCTCATGATGCTGGAGAAGAGTACTGAGAATATTGTGGACTGTGAAGAAGACAGATAAATGGCTGCTAGAACAGATCAAGCCAGAATGCTATTTGGAAGCTAAGAGGACTACATTGAAGCTGTCATATTTTGGCCACAATGAGAAGATATGGGGTCGGTACAGACCGCCCAAAAAGGGTGGTCTATCACCATCTCTTTTTGTGGTGCAACTGCGCCGCAGTAGCTAGATACTGCTGCGCAGTTGCACCACAAAAAAGGAGTAAACCATGCTCCTTTTTTGTGGCACAGTTGCGGCGCAACACGGGAAAAAGGCACCATTATGAGCCTTTGCACCTCCGCAACTGCACAGCTCTATCTGGAAGCTGTGCAGTTGCACCGGCGCCATTACGTAT
Source organism: Urosaurus nigricauda (assembly GCA_034509955.1). Classification (NCBI taxonomy): domain Eukaryota; kingdom Metazoa; phylum Chordata; class Lepidosauria; order Squamata; family Phrynosomatidae; genus Urosaurus; species Urosaurus nigricauda. The sequence goes on from JAOEGL010000003.1 coordinate 249,729,223, forward strand.
GCCATGTAAACAGCGTTACGTAATGGTGCCGGCACCATTACACATTAGGGTTCAGGAGCATGTAAATGATGCGTGCTCCTGAAAACTAATGGTGCTGCAAGGGTGCCTCTTCGTGCCCATTTCTTTCGGGCCACGAATCACTGGAAGAAACAATGATGCTAGGAAAGGTGGAAGGCAGAAGAAAGAGAGGAAGATTGCACACCAGATGATTATACACAATCCAGTAGACCCCAGGCCTATGCCTGCAAGGTGGAAGACAGGGAGTCTTGGAGATGTCTCATCCACAGGGTCATAATGAGTTGAAGTCCACTCAAAAGCAGCTAACAACAACCCCTGGAACTGTCCATGGTCCTGATGCTAAATGGTCTAATCAACATTGTCTTTCTTCTGAATATTCTCACAGGTTCAAATAGGGAACAGGAGTGATCCTTCGTATCTAACTCAGAATCTGTGGTGGACTATTTCCCCTCTGAATTGTGAGCACACATTCCCATTGTGTCACAGGAACTTCTTCTATCACAAAAAAGGCAACATCCCTGTCCCCATACCCACTCTTATGTGCAGACAATAGGCTGGACTCCAGACGTGTACATATTGCTTAATACCATGACCTTGGGACATCACAAGTGATTTAATTTCAAAGCAACCTTGCTGCTGTCTAGCAGTAAAGGGTTCCCTAGTTACACAGCCTGAAAGACACTGCTAGAAAAGCAATATTAAAGCATAGAACTTTATATAGATAACTTCCACTTATTCTCAAGAGCAAAACTGTGCACAAACTTTTCACCATAACATGGTTGATATTCAGAAGGACTGCCTGTCTGCTAAATACTGTTGATAAATACACCAGAGGACCATATCTATTTTATATAGTAGCAAAAAGAACAGGGCGCAGAAGTGGAAAAGCTGGAATTATTGACATCACATATGCTTCAAAATATGTCCAAACCTGTTCTCTGGTACTTAATTTACACTTGTTCTCCTTATTCAATGGATGTTAAATCAGGTTCAAACTAAGACCATTTATTTATAGCAGTGAGAGGGCTTCATTTGACTTCTGAGAATTTGAGGTTAGATCTCGAGATAGAGGCCAGGTCCCTAGATAGATTCAGCCAGTTTTGACATATCTCACTTTAATGTGTTTTTTTAAAACCCAGTATTCATGCTAAAGTACTATTTCTGGTCCTTTTGCACTAGATATCACACAGACAAGATGATATCAAGGGATTCCCAAGATAAAGCAAAACAAAAAGTGAGATGTAACACTATATTTTAACTTATATTTTGTTAACTAGCATGTTTACATTCTTTTTAAAGGACAGCAAATAGGTGGTCATGGCATGGTGAATTTAAATAATCTCTGCCTTCAGAAGCAGTTTGCAGACATTAATGAGAAAAGTAAGATTTAAATATGTGTACACTGTTTTCAAGGTGCATGACTTGTAATCATCCACTCCAGTGTGTAGTATTGTCATCAGTTTGTATTGACATTTTCCTTTGTTGTGGTTTCAAAGGATAAATTCAGTGGGGCAAAAGTCTTGTAAAATATGACCCAGTGCCCAGCTGAGAGCCACTGTGCCCTTTTTGTCAGAAGTGAAGTCTTATTTCCCACTAGGGAAATTATGAGTAGGAATTTTGCAACCAGTTTCTAGAGTCTGATGCACATACATTATAGTACATATTGTAGAAATGTTTTTGACATATTTACATGTTGAGGAATCGGCTTAAGTATTCACCTAGAAATGCTGCTGTCATATTAGCCTTGAGCATGTCATTAACATAATCCACTCAGGGGCTGTCCCAAGACATTAAAAACACACACCAGATCTAATACTGGGATTGTGTTACTTCTTTCACAAACTTGCGTCACCCAACTGAAATATCTTCAAACTAATAACTAGTGACTATAAATACATTATACCATGTCCTTCCTGAGCACCATTCATTATTCTTTTAAAATATTCACTGCATCATTTTATTTGTTACTCATTACGTCAAAGGCAATAAAAAAGATTAAACAGTCCCACAATTTCCATCCATTAGTCTGCATTAGCCTATTGTTCCAGAAAGTCTTTTGTTCAACTTTCTGAAAAGTGCTTGAATAGATTCCAGTAAAATCTGTGGCAATTACACAGAACCCATATGGATTTGAAAGCAAATCAGTGATGAGTACATACATCTGTGAAATAGAAGGGGAAAATCTCCAAGGCTCAGATATTTCGTCCTACAAAAGAACAGTCCAGATTCCTTCTTTAAGGAATATTAACAAACCTCCATGGAATTAAAATGCTAGAGAAGTAGAGTTGTTGATCATTCTAAGAGTAATCACAAGAACATTAATAAATGTCCTAAATTTTCACATGTGGAGTTTCCAGGCATTCACCACATTGTCTTTGAAGATCTTGGAACAGCAGTAACGAATGAATAATTTAGGTCTCAACAGAGTAGATGACACTATTTTTAGAAAGCACTTCTGCCACCCCCACATCACGTGGTGCCATTTATAGCTCATATAGAACTGCAAAAATAAAACAAAACAAAACAGCAAATTAAACATTCCGATGTTTAAAGCAAACGTTTGAGTAACCTGAGCAGACCATGCTCAGCAATGTGTGAATCTTGTTTTTTGATTGGCAACCAAAATCACTTTACTATAAACAACAATGGTTTCTGTAGTTCTATTTGCATTTTTAATCTTCTAGTGTTGGGGAGGGTGCATGCATGGATAAAATTTGATACTAAATCTCTCTGGAACATCCACATTTATGTATGTTTTTAATTTAATTTTTAAACCTAACCATGTTTTTTTAAAACCCAGTATTCATGCTAACCATGTTAGCCACTAGCCATGTTGATCTTGAAGAACAATTTTGGGTTTTGTTTTGTTTATTGGCCCTTGGATTGTTTTCAAAATGGGCCTGCTGGCTGGGGAAGCTGGGAGTTCTAGTCCAAAATGAAAGTTTTCAAGTTCTATTTCCTTGCAGAAGCTACAGGCGTGTGCAGTCATGGTTAAAATAATACACAATACAATAAAACACTTCAACTGCACTGTGATGACAAAAACAGATAAGACACAACAAAATAGATAAAATCATACAGTTAAAATATTATGGTAAACTAAAGGTTTATGGGTTGGTTCAATTGCAGGGTTGATGCTAGTCATGTGTCCACAAGAGATGAGATTCCATGGTTAGGTTGCTACAAAGAAAATACTGTTTCCCATGTTGTTACATAAAGTATCCAACAAATTTAGCAAAAACTCCCCTAATAATTTTAAGCCATAGGTGTCATCAGGACAGAGGTCCTACAGATAATTATACCAAGCTGATGCTCCTAAATATAAAATGGCACATGTTAAGGGAGTCACAATGGACAGTGCAATGAAAATGTCAAGCCAGCATATGGCTGCAGTGATGGAGAGAGACAGATGTAAGTTTCATGTTAGGGATCCTTTGAAAAGATACTGAAAATAATACTGCTAATATTATAAGGCTTCTACATAAATCTGATATGTGGCCATATTAGGAATAGTGCATAGCCTTAGAAAGGGTAATAGAGAGCTAGAAAAGATGCCAAAAAATGCATGGAGCCCAAAACAAGGGGATCCAGCTCCTTCCAAGACTAGGCTTGGATATTTTGTCTCTGTGTATGTTTGTGTGCCTTTAAGTCTCCTGTTGATTTATGGCAACCCCATAAATTTCATAGGATTTTCTTAGGCAGGGAATACTCAGAGGTGGTTTTGCCAGTACCTTCCTCTGAAATTTTGCCTACAACACCTGGTATTCATTGGTGGTCTCCCATCCAACTGCTAACTAGTGCTGACCCTGCTTAGCTTCTAAGATCAAACAGGATCTGGCACCTTTAGAGTATCCCTTGAAATGATCTGACAAAATTGGACCGCCAAGACTCTTATGCAGTTCAGCCTCCTCAATCATGATCCATCAGAAGTGTACTAAATGATCAGGCACTAAGGGGCTTTACAGCCTGCACCCGCCCCTTTTTACTGCGGAGCATTGCCGCAGCAACCAAATTGTGCGGGACCGCTGCACTCCATACTTTCTGCACTGGATTGAGGCCAAGGCAGCCTCATTGGCAGCCTCTGCTGCCACAATCCAGCTTTTTCCAGCCCAAACAGAAGTAGACAAATGCCGCTTCTCTTTGGGCTGGAGAAGGGGTGTCTGTGAGGCTCCATGCCCGCGGACACCCCGGGAGTCCTGAGGAGAACTGGGTGGTCCCTTTCTCCTCATGATCGTTCCCGTGGCACTGTGGTTGCCACAGGAACAATATGCTCCCCAGAAGGGGCTCCCTTTCAAAACTCCTTCTGGGGAGATCTCCCTTGGGGAGCAACCTTTCAGAGCTCCTTGGGGAGATCTCCCCAAAAGGAGCTTAGAAACAGAGCTCCAGGGAGGTCTGAAATGGAGCTCCCCAAGGCCTCCCTGGTTTTCCCAGACCATGGAGAAGCAGCAAAATCCTGCTTCCCAGTGGTCTGGGAAAGGGGTGTCCTTGGGGCTTCATGCCTCTGGAAACCCCCATGGCCACCATCATTTCCTATGGCTCCATACATAAATTTCCTATGGCTCCATTCCAGTGGCAGTGTAGCTGCCACAGGAACGGAGCTTGCAGAACCACACACACACACAAAAGGAGCTGCCTAGAGCAGTCCCTTTTTTGTGGCGCCTTTAGACGAAGTGGTCCCGTTACGACATCATTTCCTGTGCGCCCCATTTGGGCACTCAGTGGTGGCACCGCTGTCATGGCGGCCCCTGTGTGTACGGGAAGTCACCATGACGCCAATGCCATGCTCTACTAGGGTTGGGGACCATTTAGTTGCTGCGCGGTCCCTAACCCTAGAATCACAGCGAATACGCCACTTAGTGTCTGTCTGTATCAGCCCTAAGAAATACTAAAACAGTAACCACAATTGAGCCTTCCTAGGAATAGCAAAAGCTGCCTGCAATCTATTTCATGTCAGAGTACAGTGCACTCTAGGCAGAAAATGTCATATTTGTGGTTATGGCCTGAAACTGGAACAAAGCTGAAAGGGTAACAAGAGTTCAGGTGGCAGACACAATGCCTCAACATTTGGAGAGTCCAGAGTCACAGGAAGCTGATGGCAAAGGGGCAGGAGGTGAAACCGGTAGGCAGAGTCACAGCTGTCAGGTGGCAGGAAACTGGGTGACAGGTGGCAGGAAAGTGGAAAGGACTCAAAATCCCAGGAGGGGATGTATATATAAGAGTGAACTGAATGTTGACTTTGGTGGTGATGATTGTAAATAGGAGTCTGGCAAAGTAATTTGATGGAACCAAGATTAAAACCTCTTTGTGAGTACTCAGCAGTCCAGCAGTTTTTTGTATAGCTGGCAGCTTCTATGAGGGAGGGTTTTTTTGTTGTTGTTGTTTTGCTGTAGCCTACACAGAGCTTCACATCTGAGACCTTCCTGTGCCATTCCTGTTCCAAGAATATATCTTTTGTATGTTGCATGTTTTATCCTGTTTTTACATGCCCCAACATCCTATGCACATTTACCCAGGAGTAAGCTATCCCAAATGTATGGAAGGCACTTCTAATTGCACAATGTGTTTGTAAGAGCCTTCATATTTATGGATTCTTCAATGTAATGGATGGTGGGAGGAGTATTTTTATCCCCCCTATGCAAGTATCTATCAGTAGGCAAAAATAATAATGATGGCCTCCATCTACCTTAAAAAATAGTTCTAAAGTCCTGAGAAAAGGGAAAAGTACTTTTGTCCAAAAATGTACTTGATCCAGCCCCCTGGATTACTTTGACTGCCTTTTTCTCAGGACTTTAGAAGTGAGTAAAACAGAGGCATATGAAAAATAATGGGTGATTTTTAAAAATCAAGTAACAAGCTTTATTTTTTCCGCGATTCCCCTTACATCACCTGGTATAGATTGTGAGAGGAAGTTGGAGAGGGAGACATTTTTCTCACTCTCTCATGTTACTGGAACCCAGGGCTATGTAGTATACAATCATTGAATCATAGAGTTGGAAGAGACCACAAGGATCATCCAGTCCAACCCCCTGCAATGCAGGAACTCCCAATCAAAGCATCCCTGACAGATGGGCATCCAGCCTCTGTTTAAAGACCTCCAAGGAAGGAGAGTCCATTACACTCCAAGGAAGTGTGTTCCACTGTTGAACAGCTCCAGGAAATTCCTCCTAATGTTGAGGTGGAATCTCTTTTCCTGGAGCTTGCATACATTGTTCCGTGTTCTAGTCTCTGGAGCAGCAGAAAACAAGCTTGCTCCCTCCTCAATATGACATCCCTTCAAATATTTAAACAGGGCTAACATATCACCTCTTAACCTTCTCTTCTCCAGGCTAAACATCCACAGCTCCCTAAGTCTTTCCTCATAGGGCATGGTTTCCAGACCCTTCACCATTTTAGTCGCCCTCCTTTGGACACACTCCAGTTTCTCCACATCTTTTTTGAATTGTGGTGCCCAGAACTGGACACAATATTCCAGGTGGGGCCTGACCAAAGCAGAATACAGTGGCACTATTACTTTCCTGGATCTAGAACTATACTTCTATTGATGCAGCCTAAAATTGCATTTACCTTTTTGGCTGCTACATCATACTGTTGACTCATGTTCAACTTATGGTCTACTTAGACTCCTAGATCCCTTTCACACTAAGTTTCATTCACCAGGTGTCTCCCATCCTATATCTGTGCATTTCATTTTTCCACCCTAAGTGCAGTACCCTACTTTTCTCCATGTTGAATTTCATTTTGTTAGCTTTGGCCTAGCTTTCTAATCTATTCAGGTCATTTTGAATTTTGATCCTGTCCTCTGAGGTATTAGCTACTCCTCCTAATTTGGTGTCATCTTTAAATTTGATAAGTATGCCCCTAATTCTGTCATCCAAGTCATTGATAAAGATGTTGAATAGCACTGGGCCCAGGACAGAACCTTGTGGGACCCCACTGGTCACTTCTTTCCAGGTTGGAAAGGAGCCATTTTTGAGTACCCTTTGGGTGCGGCGGGTCAACCAATTACAAATCCATGTAACAGTTACCTTGTCTAGTATAGTAAAGATATACAGCGTGTATATCTTTATAGTATAATATATAGTATAGTTTATAGTATAGTATATATAGTATACCTGTGTAGTAAAAATATCCAGAGTGGGAGGAATAGTTAAATCCATAGATGAAAAGACTATCAGTGGTTCTGGTCAGGATGGCTATATATTACCTCCAGTATCAGAGATAGTATGCACTTGAAAGCTTCCATTTAGCATACACCAGCACGAGGAAGCTTTGAGCCAGAATCCAGTTGGTGCACTATGCCAGGGGTTATACTTTTTAGAGGTTTGTGGAGTAATGTAGGTGGTAGGCGGGGGGGGGGGGGGGGAAGCTGTTAGATCCAATCAGTCTATTTTTCTAAGGACAGAGGGCAAAATGAAAGCATTGGCCCCAATAAGACCCTTCCCCCCTGCCATGAAATTTTTGTTCAATCAACACATTTGTAGACTTGCAATTAACTTAAAACCTGAGTAGAGAATTCAGAAATAAAATTCACGCAGGCAAAGTTGCCAGGGAAGTGGTATGTGTGAAGTTTTAAGTGTCATGTCTTGGAGGCCAGCAGGGGCAAATACCAAGCAAAGCCCATCAGAGATGAGACAGTAGGAGCCCTGTCATGTACAGGCGCTTTCAAGCCAGTTACAGTTCTCAAAATCTGACAGTCCAGATCAGTAGGGTACAGCAATAAATCAGTCCAAGTGAGTGTCCGGTATTGTGTTTTACGATGCAATACAAGGTTCTTCAGAAACATGAGCCAGGAATCAAGAGATGAAGGTGCTGCTTCTTCCAAAACAGTTGGCTGTCAGCAACAACCTTCCAAGGGGGTTTCTGGATTATTTGTGGCCTGGCTCTCTCACAACTGTTGTCTGATTAATGAGAATTTCCTATATAAATACCCTGAACAATGTAACCCCTCATTTCTCATCTTCAATCGATTGTGGTAGGTACTGAAGAGTGTCACTGTCTGTCTCAAGCAATGGCATGTCACCCTGTCCTTCTATTTCCCTGTCTGTCTCATAGTCTGAATGCAGCATGACACACTTTTTCTCTGCTTCACTGTCTATGGAGTTTGATAGGCCACCCTGAAGGGGTGGCATGATACTGCCCCTTTCCTAGCTGGATCAGGGTATGGACACAGCACCATAGGAACACCATGCCATGTGCTATGTGGGGTGGTGTGTGGCATTGTTGCACCCTGGGGACAGAGTCAGGGCATGCATCATCTGGTTGTGACATCCCAATTCTGCTCCCAGTCCATCCTTAATGGCCAGTCTGAAGAGGGCCTATCTTGCATTCTGAATTTGAGTCCTGAGAACAAAGCATGACAGTATGTAGAAATAATTTTTAGTATCTCTCCCTCTATAGAAATGCCAGAAATTTGGAGAAGTACAATTACACTGGGAGGGCAGAATTCTAATTTGGAAGAGCACTGTCCTCAAATTGCCCCTTTACCACAGCTATATCCATGCCTTGCTTCCTTAACAACTGCTGATACCACAGCCTTTTTTTAACCTCCTGGCACTGCCTATATGGTGCAATTACACCAGTGTAGTGCTCTTTTGATCACTGTATACATTTATGCCCTGTATACAGCAGACTAAATACCGACCTACTCAGCAGACTAAATGCCGACCTAGTTAGAATTTTGGTCTGATCTAGCTTGGCTCTTCCTTCTGCTCTTTGGTAACTCTGTTGGAAATAAATCTGTTCTCCATATGACAATTAACTGGTTCAGTAGAGTGTTAAAGGAAAGGAAAACCAATATAAATAATAATTAAACATGTCTTTTTGAAGGTAGCTTTTGGCTAGAATTTATTAAAAGCAGAGCAGAAACATGTTTGGAAGCATTTTTGAAAGGGAATAACAAGCCCAAGAAAAAGAATGCTGAATAAAATTCTGATCAAATCTATTTGCATGGAGATTTGCCAAATTGATTTCAGTCAGATGAGACCAGCATCAAATTGTGTTGATAGAAAATAGATACTTTTGGGGATAATCCATAATCTTGATGCAATCATCTTTCTCTTCTTATATATTCCATTTTAACCACTAAAACTGAAGCCTAGTACCACTGGAAAAGGCTTTGGTGGGCTAGTCCCATCAGTACAGAGAGAGAGGCTGCCACAACCAGGCAGGCAGACATTTTTGGTATCACTAACACCAATATTTTTATCATCATAATATTTATGTCTGGGATTTTATGTAATAGAGCAAGCATAGTGTAGTGGTTTAAGGATTGCACTGGGACTCCAGAAGACCAGGATTCAAATCCTCTCTCAGCCATGGGCAAGTCACTCTGCCTCAGAAGAAGGCAAACTGAACAAATCCCTCTGAACAAATCTTGCCCCATGATGGGTTTGTTTTAGGAGATTATTGCACTGAATTTAAAGCGACTTATCCCCAATGGGATAAAGTTGTGTTTAATTTTAAAAGCATGTATTATCACACACAGCTGCAGCCGGGTGAGTGCAACCCCTATGCAGCCCAGATCCCAGCCATGCTTATCCAGCAGCTTTTCAAATATGGCAAGCTCCCGCTTTTTAAAAGCCACTGGATAAGTCCATATTGCATACAGGTTGCATTCGCCCAGCCACCAGCAAGTGTGATAACAGCTGGTTTTAAAATTAAAAACGACTTTATCCCATCGGGGATAAGTTGCTTTAAATTCAATGTGATAATCTCCTTAGTCTGAAACTATTTGAAGACACAAAATAACAAGAAAGTATGGTTTGATAACTGAGAAGGTTGATATTCTCTTCTACCATCTTCAGTGACCAAAGCTCTCCCCAACTCACTCTTTAGTCACTGCAGTCCCCCACAACTATTTCATGACTGTCGAGTAGCTGGGTGATGGGGGTGGTGTCAGAGATACATCTGGTAATGCCCCTGTAATCAAATGCACAATAATAATATCATTTGCTAACATCTCTGCAGGACTCAGGTGGATCTCAGAAGTTAATCTAATCATTCTGTTTCTTTCTATGGGGACTACTGCATTCATTCTGACATATTCCAGCATAGAAAAGCCAACAGAGTAGCTGCAACAGCTAAACCTTGGAAACCCATAGTTTAGAAAGTCACTATCTCTCGGCGTAAGAAGAAGGATATGGGAAACCTCCTCTGAATAATTCTTGCCAATAAAATTCTATGATAGAGTTACCATAAATCAGAGGCAACCTGAAGGCACACAATAACAAAATACATTAGATGCTGCTGGAAAGACAATGGACCAGGCTTGCCACAGACACACAAAAGAAAGTGGACAGCAAGGAATTATTATTAAATAAAATTCCCTTTCACTGTAATCTTATAATCTATCAGTTGGTACCCATGGAGCAATCAGTTCCCCCGGTGCAAGGATGGAGATAGAGATCTGCTCTTCATGTGATACAACTGGTCTTGGAACTCAACTATCAGCAGCCACAGAAATCTCTGCACATGGCACATCTCTAGCATTGGAACTCTGACATTGAAGTGTGGAGAGACATGCCAGCATGTGAGATGCTAAGTCCTTAGGCATGCCTCCAAATGAGCAGGAGATTCATGGCAGCCTTAGAGGAATTTTAAAAGGGTAGTTTTGAAACATGGGGGAGAGGGGGAAAAATGTTTACCATTTCTACTCCATTGCACTCTTCTGAGTTTCCAGTTCTGGAGCAATTAAAGCCAGGCCAGATTGTTTAGTGATTATGCCAGAAGCCATATAAAAGAGAAGCAATGTCAGAATCCATATGCATGGTTCTGTTGGGATGGTGGTATGATGATATTAGAGGATGAAGATATGAGGGTATGATAAGGTAATTTAATGTTGTATGATACACTCCCTGTTGAGAAGGAGATCTCAATTATGTTAAATACAAACCTGGGAAACAAACAGGAGGGGCAGATGGCCAGCAGTGGAAAGGAGTTGTAGTTTTATGACCACAGTCTTCCTGCCATGGATCTGAGCTGTGAAACAAAGATGATCTTCTTCCTGAAGGGAGATGAAATGATAACATAGGAGGGGGTATATACAGAGTTTTTTAACCTGCAGCCACAAGAGTGGGTACACACAGAGAGTGGTTTGTGGTTCTCTCTCTCTCATTCTCTCTTTCTCTCATTCTCTCTCTCTGTGTATTCTGTATGTATAATGTATATAATTCTGATCAGTACAGAGATAATAAAATCCGGCAGTGCCACAGCTTGACCTCATTCAATTTTAGTCAAATCTTTTTCTCTTTAGCTTTCAAAACAATAAATAAGGTGGCCATCAGACATTCCTTTGCTTTCTCCCTCCCAGTAATTCAAGCTCTTGAACATAGTCAATGAGAGGGAAATCTTCATTATCTTTTACTTTTTCAAAAGATAAAAGTGAGCCCTTGTTCATATTTTTAGTTGTACTATATTTCAAAATATATTGGTAGCTTTAGCGAAGTAGTTCATTTCTAGCACAGAGAGGAATTAGAATCCCACACAAAGGCCTTGGGTGAACTGCAAGTAACAAACCATCTGTATGTGTTAACTCATTTCCCCCCACAGTAAACTCACTATTTTCCTGACTGTCATCAATTTAAGTGACGGAGAACAGTGAAAAACAGATGTCATTAGTCTATTCTTCACACTGAAAGAATAAGCACATACTCTGATTAAAGATGTGCTTTTAGCCATTCCATGTGAGGAAAAATAATATTCTTGAATCCTATATTCTTGAATTATCTCTGTCTTACACCTTGTTATCAGATTAATTCTTTCCTCCCACACTTTCATGTATCCAATAGCATTTGCACCCTATGTAAATAACCATTGTAGGCTTAGGAGTTTATCAGACAACAGAAATTGGAAGCATAATCCAATGGCAGTCTGAACACTATCATGGAGTTTCATGTTATTGCGTGAAAGCCAATCACATGCATTTTCGAGCAATGGTAAGTCTGTCCAAATGCTATCATGGGGTTTCACGTTATTGTGTGAAAAACTATCACATGCAATTTCGGGCACTGGGAGGCAATTTTGGGCAGTTCTGAATGCAATGCAGCATCAATACGCAAACAGGTAAATTCACTGAACTAGCAAATTCACTCATTTCTGAACTGGCCCCACTTTCATTTCTTTTGAAATTGAGAGAAATTCCTCCTGTGTGATAAACTCCTTAGTTTTTGATGTGTTAAATTTGAAGCTATATGGTGTGTGTGTGTGAAAGTTCTGCATCTCAAATGATCAAATATTTACATATCTGTAAGAAGAAAAGTATGCATGAGGAGCTGTATCAGGCACAGCTTATCAACATGTCAGCCACAATGCAGGTTATCAGATGGCAAAAAGGACATTCCTGTGCCATCCTTTTCCCATCCTTGTCCTGTCCTTCCTGTGCAATTGGAGGAAGGACTTTCACATGTGCCAATCCTGTCATCATCTCATTCAGGAAATACAAATGACAGCAATCACACGAAATCCTTTCATATGACGTTGCGCTGATCCTATCATTATCCCATGAGTGGAATTGTCCCCTCATTTCCCATCATTTTGTATTAACAGAAGAACCCGTTAGTACAATTCCATTTAACTGACAGGACAATGAATAGATCAGTGCAACATGTGTGAATTTCTTTCACGCAATCACGGTTATGGAAGGAATAAGGATGGAAAGGCAACCCACTCCCACCCTGTCCCATCCCCATCTCCATCCTCATATGATAATCTCCAATGTCATGAAAGTGTTTTTGGTTGTCACTCAAGTTGAAAGTGGTCTGTGAACCAGATGGGGAACTTCCTAGTAGTGACTGCCATCAGCAAATATTATAAAAAGGTATCAGAGTATTTTAAAATTTCTTTGAGGCACTGCTACTAAAGCTCATGAGATAGTAAAACATAGTGGGAACAAAGGCAAGGTTTAAGGTACTACTCCTGGGTTTTTTAAAAAAAAGGTGGAGAGGAAAAACAGGAGCCCTGGTTTATCCCTTTGGAGATACTAAGGATGGTCTGAGGATCTTCCAAGTTCACTTAGCTAGTTAATAAATCATGTGCCCAATATATGTGGATCCCCACTCTCCATCCCTATCACTTCTCCTGATGAAACTATGGGATTTCATTGATAAAGCTTGAAGGATAAAGATGACTAAATGCTCTACAAACAGCAGCTCCTGGTCCAGTCCTCAACTTCTTTATGCATGTCTGGGAAAGATACTACTGTGATACTATGTTGTCATTGACTTAAATTCTCAAGATTCAAGAATATCTGTTTTTAGTCCTAATTATAGGAGACCAATAGGATCAATGGGTTTTACCTATGTGTTGATTTACCATGCAGCAATTGATTGAGTAGAATCTACTTTGCTTGTTACTAACTCACAGGATGCCAGCCATTCAGTGTCAGTCAGTAGACACAGTAGATAGGCCAATATTTTGACTTAGTATAAGACTGTGAGCTTCATTCATAGATCTGCAATCCAGTAGTTCCCATGAATGCTTATAAAATGTGCATATGGCTTATACATAATTTTTAAACTGGTCAGGGTTGTTACTAGGAGCGAGAAAGGAGTGTGGTCCTCACTGGGTGACCCCTCAGAAGTGTAAACACTCAGTGAGGGTGCAGATAATGTCACTGATGCTTCATGCTCTTGGATGTTTCTTTGTACCTCTGTCTTCCTCCATGGAATTCAGGGAAGGCATGCTTCACACCAGAGTTGAAAAAGGCCACCCAGTGAAGTGTATAGTAGAATAAAAAATGTAAATATAATTTCCCACATCAAAGTCAGTGGCCCTTTCCCACATCAAAGTCATCTAGCTGTAACACAAAGCTTGGGAAAGTTACTTGGGGGGGGGGGGTGTCAAAATTCCCAGAATCCCGAAGGGGGGATCTTGGAAGAGTGAGGCAAATGGTATTGTTTTTAAATATTTTGTGATAAAGGAATACTACTGTCTGTCTCCCAATCTCATCCCATTCCATTCCATCACTGCCACTAAATTTCTTTTCTCTACTTTTTTTAAATGGCATTAGGAGCATACTTTTAATAAGAAGTGCATTGTTAGCAAATTGGAACAAATTGATAGCTTTTGATTGGATGAAATATGAAAATTAGATAGTTGTACGTAAAGGTATTAGTGGTTTACAGTGTGGTAGCCCAAAGTTTTAATGAAAATAATAAGCTGCAAAGGAGCCAAGGAACCACTTTTACAATAGAATTATTGTTGCCAAGTGTTTACATGCAGTTTTAGCTGGTTAGAATTTATTCAAAGCACAGTGTACATCTGTAGCTAATAGCTCATGCACCCAGTGACCCAATTATGACAGTCCGCATTTTTCATTCTGAAAGAGCTAGGGTAGAATTTATTACATTCACCACAAGAGGATGCTGTTTTATTGTGAGAAATTTGGATGCCCATTATTACATGACAACTACTGTTATGTTTCATTACATTTTTCTAGTGACAGTTTGAAAGTTTGTAGGTGTGGAGGATTACTGGGGTGATGTTGGCAGCCGATCCCCCAGTGAAGGCCATCCAGTGCAGTGCAACACATAACAGATTCTAGGTGCTGACACTCATGGTCAACTAATCTTGGCACATTCTTCCATTGGCAGTTGCCCATTGATTAGATAGAATGACAACTACTTTCATCTAGTAATCCTCCACACTTGCAAACTTTCAAACTATCACTAGAAAATGTAACAGAACCCCAGGCAGTTGCCCACTCCTGCAATAAATTGTGGGTTGGAAAAGGGCAGACCATGGGCCACATTTACACACAGAGAGAGAGAGAGAGAGAGAGAGAGAGAGAAAGACAGAGAGAGACACAGAGAGAGAGAGAGGGCTGATCTAGACTGGCAAAAAGGGGTGTGTTCATGTCTGCATGAAAGTGTAGCTTTTAGATGACCCACACTGAGAGTTTGGCATGAACGCACTTCTTTTGCATTTTAGTAGGGGAAAAGCAGCTTTAAAAAGGACCTGCTTTTCCCAGCTTCTTTTTAAAAAGGGTGTAACAGCGCAGCTGTGTCTAAATTCTGCAGTGCAACTGTGCAGTTTTTTAAAGCTCCCAAACCCTAGCTCCAGCCCTAATCTGAACCCCTAGACATGTGCAGTAGGTACTCTGGGATTCTGTAACTGTTATGCAACTGAGCATAAAATGTCAATTCATTCATAAAATAAAGAAGTTTATTCATAAACTTAAATTGTAATATCTTTAATATCTTTTTGAGGGGGGAGGGATGCAGTTTGTTTTATTGATGTAATAGTATTTTAATGTGTAAGCCACCTCGATTGAGCTCAAAGGGGTGGGGTATAAATAATAATAATAATAATGATAATAATAATAATAATATAAAGGGGTTCATTCATGGTGCACCGATGCAACTGCGCACTTTAAAAAGGGAAGCGAAACCACAATGGTAATTTGACAGATCTTCATAACTGCACAGTTCATGTGTGATGTACCTGCGCAACTGCACAGTTCGCAGCTGGCAATACAATTGCCTGTATGATGTACCGGTGCAACTGCACAGTTCGCAGCCAGCAACAACAACAACAAAAATATTAAAGGTTCAGTGCAGCCAAAAGCCCCATTCATTGCCACCTGTGCAGCTGCTCCGCCTGTGTTTCTAGCATCCTGACAGCTTCCAATGTAGTTGCTGAGCAACAGAAAAGACTTCAGATACATCGTCCCCACACCTCCTCAGTGTAGCTGCCCTATACCTTTTTATTACACACCTGGGACTTGCAGTGGAGCTGCTAAGTATTAAGGAAAAGGCAACTTCATGTTGCCCTTTCCTGCCAATCTAGAAAGCCCCAGAGAGTCCTGAAACCCTCCTACAAAAACTTCTCACTTCCTGTCACTTTGAGCCAAAAAAAAAAAGGCCCATGTCCAGGAATAAAATGTGACAAAACAGCTCCCTGTTGCCCTTTAAAATTAGATGGTTTCAAGGATGTTGAAGATGCCTAGGATGTATGTGACTCAAAGAAATCCAGGGAAAGCATGCATAGCCCTGAATCTCTGGATGATGCCCTAAGCCAAACCAAACTTATTTCTCCTAGGGCAGTTTTTAACCAAAGAACACAGAACTGATGGGAGATCAAATAATGGATATCTCATCTAGTTCCTCTCTTCAAACCATGTTTTAATTATTGAACCATTTTTCCCCTTTCACTTACCCTCCAGTTGATTAGTTCCTTGAGTGTGGTAACTTGATCCTCAAGTTTCTTTTCTGTGCATTTGAGTTTTGCTACCGTGTTTCCCTGAAAATAAGACATTGTCTTATATTAATTTTTGCTCCCAAAGATGTGGTAGGTCTTATTTTCAGGGAATGTCTTATTTTTTTCCATGAAGAAGAATTCACATTTATTGTTGAACAAAAAAAAAATTGAACATTTATTATATACTGTATATATATTTATATACAAAAACTTTGCTAGGTCTTACTTTTGGCAGAGGCCTTAATTCAGCAAAACCTCTACTAGGTCTTATTTTTGGGGGATGTCTTATTTTTGGGGAAACAGGGTAGTGGTGATCATTCATTTTTGTTACTGAGGAAAGATTCAGAACAAATGGCTGCCACTGGCCTGTGGCAGATTGCTATTTTATTGTGTCATAAATGAAAGCAAATACAAGTGCCATATTTCACAGCAAGTGTTGGAAGTAATCACTTTTCACTTTTCAAATAAAATCAAAACAAAATCAAAACTGTAACTTTGCATTTGACACATCCATTTTGAAATTGTCTGCCCCCTCCCTCTTCATTCTCACTATATGCTATTTAACATTTACATGAAACCGCTGGGAGAGATCATCCGGAGACATGGGGCGCGGTGTTATCAGTACGCTGATGACACCCAAATAGTCTTCTCTATGTCTCCGACTGATGCAGTGACCAGGGATGGCGTCGCTCCTCTCGTGGCCTGCCTGGAATCGGTAATGGACTGGATGAGGGAAAACAGACTCAGCCTGAATCCAGAGAAAACGGAAGTGCTCGTGATAGGTTCCCCCGGTCCAGGTCTGGAGGTGGTTCCACCTGTCCTGAATGGGGTCACGCTCCCTGTGAAGGACACTGTACGCAGCTTGGGGGTGCTCCTTGACTCGTCGCTCCATCTTACTTCTCAGGTGGATGCGACGGTCAGGAGCACCTGCTACCAGCTTCGGCTGATACGCCAGCTGCGTCCCTACCTGGACCGGAGGGACCTTGAAACAGTAGTACATGCTCTGGTAACCTCTCGGTTGGACTTCTGCAATGCGCTCTACATGGGGCAGCCTTTGTATCACACTCGGAAGCTACAATTGGTTCAGAACATGGCAGCTCGGGTGGTCACTGGCGCTCCCAGGACCGCCCACATAACACCAATTCTGAAAGATCTACATTGGCTGCCTATTCGCTTCCGGGCTCAGTACAAAGTGCTGGTCATTACCTATAAAGCCCTATATGGCTTGGGCCCAGAGTACCTAAAGGACCGTCTCTCCTCATATAATCCGCCCCGCACACTTAGATCCACAGGGCAACAACGTCTAAGAGTTCCAGAGGCTAGATTGTCAACAACGGCGAAGAGGGCTTTTTCTGCTTCGGCCCCTAGCCTCTGGAACTCGCTGCCCACGGAGCTCCGCTCAGTTACCTCCCTTAATGTGTTTAAAAAAGGATTGAAAACCTTCCTCTTTGAACTTGCGTACCCCTGACTTACTCCCCTGCTCCTATTCCACACCGCGAGTTGTATTGTTGTTATTGTGACTGCGCTCCCCTGGCCGATAATGCATTATTGTGATATTAGATGTTTTTAATTTTTTATATGTATTTTAATTGTTTTACCTGTTCACCGCCCTGATCTTGGGAAGGGCGGTATAAAAATAAAACCTATTATTATTATTATTATTATTATTATTATTATTATATATCACCTTGATACCACACTCTTCCAAGAACTAAGATAAGATGAATATATGTCACAAATCCCTATGAACAGGATCATTGTATTTTCTTTGGATGAAGAATATGCATGCAGTATCTGTTGTGCAAAGAGCCAGTGTACTATGCCAAAAGCTTTTGACAGAAATTTTGGCTGGCATGTGTACTATGGATACAGCTGTGGCCATGAAATTGGAACTTACTGTTATATTTATTTACTTATAATATTTGTATACTGCTTGATATGAGATCTCCAAGCTATTCACATGAAATTATTAAAATCCCTATTATTATTTTTGGCCAGAATCCTGCTGGACAGTTATGCATATGTAACCTACGGTTATGCACTTGTGATCCTTACATAGCACCTAGTTTAGAAGCTTTGTAGAGGCTGTGAAAGTCCCCCAATCTCCAGTTGCTGGGAAGCAGCCATTGTGACTGATGGAAGTCTGTTCCCCTATTGAGTGGGAAGCAATTGCTTGATAGTTTCATGATAACATGGAAGTAAAGGAAGAAGTTTTGGGAACCAAAATTAAATACTTCTGGTTGGGTTATGATTGATGTGGATGAACAGAAAGAAAGAAAGATTGTAGAGCATTCAATAAAGTCCACAACAGAAAAAAGAGATACATATCAAGATGTCATAAAGAATGCGGGGATAATGGTTTGAAGGAATGTGAAGATAGTCATGTATTTACTGTAGAAAGCTGACATATTTCAGCCTGTGGATACTTGTGGAAGCTCTTGCAAATATTCATATAATCCTTATGAGTCATTGGTTCCACATCCTCCAACTGCCCTGATGGGGCATGGACACTTCCAATTACTGCTCTGTCACCCCATTTTTCAGAGGCTTTCAAAATGTTCCAGTTTCCCTTGCCTCCTCCCAGTTTCCTCCTTTGTTCCCATCTTACTTCCATTGGTGCAAACAGAATTCAAGGTGCAGAAATAGTTTGCACTCAATTCATTCAGCAGAAGAGAATAGAGAGGAGTGGTGGGATCTTGCCCTTCTTAGTAGGATCAGGGAAAAGCAAACTGCTGCAGCCTCCCCTAGTTTATGAACTTTTCCCTTATCAATGCCTTTTCCCATCTAGAGCACCCTCTGATGGTGCTTGGCCACCCATGGTCTAGCTCTCATCTCTGAAATGTTGAAGAATATGTTGTTTGGCCTAATGGGTGGGGAAGCCCTGTGGAAGGGGTTGTATTTGGCAGTTCAGTCTGGAGTAGAGAAGGAAAAAATGGTTAAGCAGAGAAGAGTTCTGTTTGTTAGGGAGAAAACTGCAGCCCTTGTCACTTTGAATTAGGTAATATGATTTTAATGTATGGAATTAAGAGGGAATGCAGGGAGTAAATCAGCACTGTGGTGGAATTTTTATTATGTTTATTATTATGTTTAATATATATAAAATCTGGATTTGAAGTTGCCTCAGATAACTGTTGATCAGGATGATTTCTGCAAGTCCTATGCTGCTGCTTTCTAAGAAGCATGGAACTTAACAACATTTAAATATATTGGATACAGTTCAAAATATTCAGTATTACTGCTGGTTATATGCATATTGCTTAATTTTTTGCAGTTGTATTTGAAATATTCATTTATAAAGTCATCCCAAGAGAGTGATATGTGTTCTGTCTTAAAACAAATTGGAATTTTTAACCAATAAGAGTCCATCCTTCTAGCATCCTAAGACCTGTCACTTTTTTCCATGTCAAAAATTATCTCAATAATAAGTTACTCCAGCCTATTCTCTGTTTCAATGGACTAGGAGCTAATCATAACAATAAAAGAGAGCTACTCAGTGCTCTCTGGTTG
Source organism: Urosaurus nigricauda (assembly GCA_034509955.1). Lineage (NCBI taxonomy): Eukaryota > Metazoa > Chordata > Lepidosauria > Squamata > Phrynosomatidae > Urosaurus > Urosaurus nigricauda. Next base: position 249,748,942 of record JAOEGL010000003.1, read on the forward strand.
CAACGTGCTTTGTGCAGGGTTCAAGAATCAAATATGGAGAAACACCAACAACTTTAAAAGATTATAAGGCAAGAATTCTGACTCTGCTTGAGTTGTATGTTTGAGGTCATAAAATAGAACCAGAAAGGGCCTAGGGGGAGAAATAAGAGTCTGAGGCAGCATTAGCAAAGAAAATAGTGAGTCCACTCAGAGGGCTGCCTACTCAGAACACCTAGGCCAAAGTTTGCATCAACCTATTTTTATTTTATTTCTTGATCATATTCATTTATATTCCAACTTTTTCCCAGATCTGGGACTCAAGGTAGTTTACTAAAGTTAAGACAGATGCAGCTAAAATACCACATCATAAAAATAAAAATAAATTAAAGCATACCCACTAAAAAAGAATATAGACAATATAGACACTAAAAAAGAATATAACACTGTGCACAATCAGTTCTTAGAGGCATTCCAAAAAAAGAAATTTACCTGCCCACTGAAGGATAGCAAAGAGGGGCAGTCTAGCCTTTGTATGAAGGGGGTTCCAGACCCTGGTGCAGCCACCAAGAAGGCCCTCACTTGTGTTCACATCAGATGTGCTTGCAAGAGTGTTGGTATAGAGAGAAGGGCTTCTGAATACCATCTCAAAACTCAGAAAGGCTCATATAGGAGGATACAGTCCATCAGATAACCTGGATGTGAACCACAGAGGGCTTTATATACTGTATATATAACCAGGTTTTCAAACTATGCCAGGAAATGGTTGGATAGACAGTGGAGCTATTGCAACACAACAGCTGTGTTACCCATAATCAGCCCCAGTCAGCAATCTAGAAACAGCTCTGTTAATTCAAACAATTTAAAGTCATTCTCTCAATTGCTAATTACTCCAGGGTTTTTTTGTTTTGTTTTGTTTTGTTTTGATGAAAGTTAAATGGAATGAAATATAATCACCACGTTTTACAAATATTAGCCAGGTTTGGAGCCTGAGAATGTTACTGTTCTGAGATTTATTAGGAATAACTTCCTGATGGTAAAAACATTGACAGTGAAATACAGTGCCTCAGAGTGTGGTGGAGTCTCATTTTTGGAGGTTTTTCAACTGAAGATGGAGGCCATCTGTCAGACATGCTTTGATTATCTGTTCCTGTATGGCAGGAGGTTGGACTGGATGGACCTTGTGGTTTCTTTCAACTCTATGATTCTCTGATTTAAAATTCTTCAGCCAGTATGGTTAGCTGAAGGATTCTGGGAGTCACACTCTGGTCAGTGTCATCCCTGTTGCAATGGTTTAAAGGAGGCAAAGCTCATTTCACCCCATGTAATGGTCATGTTACAGCTCAGGAGACCTACATCAAACTGATCCTTATTATTTTAACTGAGCTTCTCAGAGGCAAACTATTTGACAAATGTCAGGGTGAGTTTGGCTCTCTTAGTTTGATGAAAAACAGATTCCAGGTGCAATTAAGCCCCTTCCTCTGAATCACTTACTCTGCAGCAACATTTCTTTAACGAAGTCTGTGGTGCTATTCCAAGGCTAATTCAGATTCAATACTTGTGAAGGTCTGTGTCTCAGGTTCCCACAGGAAAACAACAACAAGCAGAGAAAGCAAAATCCCATCAGTTTTCATTAGACATACTGAGTGAAGAGGTATGTGTGTGTGTCTAGAAAGCACAACTGTCAAATGACAAGAGGTGGCAGATGGCCCAGGGATAACAAGGGGGTACCACAGGGGAGACAGCTGGCTCACCAGAAGAAGTGGGACAGTACAGTCTTTTAGAGCACAGATGTTGGCTGTAACACAGTTATACTATTATCTCTGGCAGGGAGCCTATGTGTCTATGTGCATGCAAACAAGGACTTTGCACAGAACTTCCCTTCTCTCATGCATACAATGCCAGCAACAGAAAAAAGCCACTGACCAGATAAAGCAGTCCAGTCCTTCCAGCTGAACCCTGCCCTGTTGTCTGGCACAAGGGTTCCAGTAGAAGTGTTTGCATGATGTACAGTGCCACTCTGAGCAAAAGGGAACAAATGCTAGATATTGTTTGAATGGCCATAGAATATTTATTTCTTTTGGAAATGTTAGATATGGCTTGAATAGGCATAGAATATTTATTTGTTTTGGAAAATTTCTACCTCAGCTTTTAGCTCTCCAAAGGGCCCACAAGGCAGCTTCCATGACAATAACCAGCTCCCTCCCCCCCCCCACCACCATTACGATAGGTAATAAATAAATGTTCAAAAGGGAAGCAAGAGTTTAAAAATGCATTGATTTAAAAATGCAGTTATACAGTATAAAAATACCTTGCCACAGCAGCCAAATACTTTACCTGCCTTGAATCTCACTGTGACAGAAAGGCAGGAATAATAATAATAATAATAATAATAATAATAATAGAAAATTTATTTATATACCACTTTTCCAAAAGATCAAAGCGGTTTACAAAATTGCATAAAAAACACATAATGCATAAATTATTTACATAAGCAACAGACATTAAACAAAATTACATAAAATACATAAACAATAAGCAAATATAGAAAATACTTAAAATACCTAAACAAAACATAATATACACAACTAAAATTCAATCCCTCATCCCTTATCTAGAATGCAATCTTCACTAAACATTAAAAACTAAGAATAAACATTTAAAAAAAACACAGAGGTGCTTTCCTCTCTCTTACAGTCTCTTCTGCCTGCAAGCTTTTTAAAGCGGAACAGAAGGGTGGGGCCGGTGGATGATGGGTGCTGGTCTCTTGGAGCCTTCAGGCCTCAGCTTCCCTTGCCTCCTTCAGTCTCCTCGAAATCCTTGAAATAAATAAAAATAAAATAAATCACAAAAAGATCACAAAAAGATCCACCCCCTTCACTTGCTTGAACTTCTTTGAAGATTGCAGAACACCAATCACAAGCAGGGATGAGAAAGCCCCTGATTTACCATGGTCACAAACTGGTTAGGGCTCCAGAGATACTAATCGCTATTTGAGATACTAATCACTATTTGAACTGTGCCTAAAACCAAAGTGAAAGTCAGAGGAAAGGAAAAACAACTGGTGTAATATAGTCTGAACAAGTAAATACCAGGAACTTCTTTGGCCATTGCAATTTCAGAATACTCTTCAAGGGCACTCTCACATACGTACAGCTCCACAGCAATAATCCATGAACTAGGAGCATGAGTCTGTATGATCCAAGGAAGATAAAGCTGATACACAGCCAATAGCAAAGGGCATTTCTTGAATCCCTATACTGAGAGAAAGGTGGGATATAAGGTGATGAAGAAGAAGAAGAAGAAGAAGAAGAAGAAGAAGAAGAAGAAGAAGAAGAAGAAGAAGTTGTTGTTGTGAGACTCTCTGAAGATGCCAGTCACAGATGCTGGCAAACGTCAGGAATAAACTTTCAGTTTGGGCCAGAACAGACCAGCAAAATACACTGGCTTCCCAATGGCTTGGGGGTTGTTATTATTATTATTAACCATCTTGGCCTTTTCCCCTTTTAATCCCTTCCTGCATTGTGTACCTGGGCCTCAAGATGCCCCCCCCCCCATGGGGACCTGTGGTTGTATTGCCTTGTGGACTCACTGTGGTAAGCATGACCTTACTCTTTGTCAGACTTGACAAAGAGATCCAGAGTCAGTTAAAAACAAAGAATAACAAATTGACATTTATTAAGACATTACATAACATTTTAACTACTTAATCATTTATGGCTCTCCATAGCTGGTGTTTTTCTCTAGCAGAGCTGTTCTCAACCTGTGGCCTATACACCTCAGGTGTGTGTGATGTCCTCACATGGGGTTCATGGGCTCAAGGGACTTGTTCCTCCTTCCTGCCTCTTTCTCTCGTGGCTGGGGTGCACATGGAGTTGCCAGGCACAGCAGAGCAAAGGAGCCCTCTCCTTCCATCTTCTGCAGGGTGCTGCCACTGCCACCATGCTCCCTGGTGGGGGGCTTACTCTTCCTTCCTGCCTCTTTCTTCACCATCTTTCTTCTGTTGGGTACTGTGACCATGCTCCCTGGAGGGCTCCCTTGCCCTCCCTGCCTCTTTCTCCTGTGGTTGGAGCACACATGGAGCAAAACACAACCCAACCTTCCCAAGTCAAGGTGTACAGTATGTACAGTATTTGATGCACTTTAAGGTTTTAACTCTTGAGTTAAGTCATGTGGGGGCATAGCAATAAAAAATATTTCAAGGGGGTCCCTGGTAAAGTAAAGGTTAAGAAGTACTATTATAACTGACTGTCCAATCTCTATACTATCTGCTCATCTTTGTAATCTTTTCCTTATCATTAGGCTAGTGATGGCAAACCTTTTAGAGACTGAATGCCCAAACTCAAAGGTGTTCCTACACCAGGTGTTATCCAGTGCCGGGGGTACTTCCAGTGGGTGATTCTTCCACTTTTCTAAGGCAGGACTTCCCTGGAGACAGCTGAAGGCCCAGGAGGGTAAGGAGAAGATGAGGAACAGGCGTGCACCTGGTCCCCCTCTTCCCCACCTTCCTGGACCTTTAGCTGACTCTGGAGAAGCAGTAATGGCATGGGAGAGTGGGGGAATGTGCCTGTTTCTACTCTTCCCTTGCCCTCTCATCTCTCTGCATGCCCTCAAAATTGACTTCACCTGCCAGAGAGGGCATGCCATAGGTTCACCACCATGGCTCTAGACCATCTCTTCCCTGTCTGCCTTCTGACAGAAACAAGCCTCCGTTTCTGAAATATTTTTCCCTGCAGGCCCCCACTTCACTTCACAGCATTCCCTGAGCTGTTATTAACTGACACCAAAAGAAGAATGAATGGAGACCAAGTCCCACGTGCTGTGTGATGGTCCAATAGCTTTTATTTCTTAAAAAGTTCAACATGTTTTGGTCCGAGTATTCCTTCTAATACTGAAAAGGTCCACTTTGACTGAGAGTGCAGACTGCAACTCCAGACATTTTTGATAATTGCCCTGGAAGAAGGCAATTGGTTACAAGGCTGAAACACTTTGCGGGGGGGGGGGGGGGGTAAATCCAAAGGCTGCCAATCCAGATCAGGTTTCCTTTCATTCTTCCACTGTGCATATGTGGTTTCCAGTTTTGGTTCTGTTATTCACTGACACCCACCAGGCCTACCCATGTCCTCCTTTCAGTTGCATGATATATGATACAGTCTAGATTAATGCATTTACCTTCAATTGCCTATTATATAGCCTGTAATGTGTGTATATACATGTATATGTACATGCTGTTTCAGATTTTCAATTTTCCCCTCTCTTGACATTTTTTTCAGTAAACTTTAAAGATTGTTGTAATTATTATTTGAAATGCTATTGTCCTTTTTATGTTGGACACCCACCCTACATCAAATACCTAACTCATGCTACCTGAAACATATAGCAGAGACCTAGAACATTCTTGCTTAGTTGTGACAACCAAGAAATAAAAATATTCACTTTATGGTAACAGAAAAGGCTACAGGATGGGAAATGCAAAAAAGGAGAGTGGACATGATGTTTTCCCTGTTTGTTTGTTTGTTTTTGATTTCCAAGAGCACTACTTGTCTGTGTCAGTAACATATAAATACCTGTTTTGTTTTGTTTTAAGTTTTACAAGCCAAGTATTCCTATCGACTAATATGAGCATATGGAGCATCTATTTCATACACAATGCCATCTGAGTGGTGAACAGGGTTATCAACTGAAATAAGGGGCAAGGCCTCTGTCCCTTTCATGGCTGTGTGGAAGAGGAAATTTCAGCAGGTTCTTCTGTGACAACCAACTCCTGCTAACATTTCCTCTTTCATATAGCCATTAAAGAGACAAAAGCCCTGTCCTTTATTAGATCTGGCAAACCTAGTTTTGAACAAGATGAATATGTGCTACCTTCATCATCCCACAGGTTTACCATTGGCACTCCGGCAATAATTTATGTACTGGGGCTAGAAAAGAGTGTGTATTGTCTGTTGTCATATTCACTGTTCTTTGAATGTTTATCCATCGAGTCTCAGTGTTTGCAAACATCTATAATTCCCTTAATAGATTAAATTTTTGTCTCCTACCTATTAAACCTCACAGAATATCTTACAGAGCAAAACATCTTCTTGCCAACGCAACATCATCCCCGTCTCAGTGTTGCCATGGGCACCATGATCAAAGGTCAGCAGAAGCAAGTGGGACAACAAGAGAAGGGAGGCATAAACAATCAACACAATGCAAAGTGGGACATGACTAGTATCATAAATACTGTGTCAGCTTCCTACGTTTTAATAATAGGAAGTGGATTGTTCCTTGCTGTTGTGCAGGTCCATAAAACATAAATCCAGGTGCTTCTGTGAGCAGGCTGAATTAATGGAAAATACAATTGCTTAAATGAAGGCCAAACTACTGATGTTTTTCAATAACATCCAGAAATCTAAAGAAAGAAGAGAGTCATGATCACAAAGGAAATGAAGAAAGCAGAATTACCTCAATGTTTGTTAGGACAGTAGAGCAAGAAACAGTTCACCTGATAGTCCCCATGTATTCATTCTGAATATTTTTAATTCCCTCCTCCAGTTGACCATGACATTTATTGTTAATTGCCAAGTAGTCAGCTTGGGTTTATGGCAACCCTATGAATGGGAGAAATCTAAGACATCTTGCTATTAACAACCCTGCTCAGGTCTTGCAAACTTGGGGCTGTGGCTTCCTTTATCAAGTCAATTGATTTGTAATATGGTCTGCCTCTTTTCCCAATGCCTTCCATTTTTCAGAGCATTATTGCCTTTTCTAGTGAGTTATGATATCTCATGATATGTCCAAAGTACAATAGTCCCATTTTAGTCATTTTGACTTCAACTGAGACCTGAAAACATATATTACATGTGAATATATCAAACCACTGTACATACTGATTCAAATCCTCTGTCTTCATCTGTTCCATAATAAACCTTTGGCAGTAGGAGCCAATGCTATGGAGAGGATGTAAAGGCCCAAGAACATATAAGCCTGGAAAAACTGGGCAACTTTTGTATCTAGGCTTGAAGTGCCAGACAGCTGCAGGGGGAGGTGTAACATGGCAGACATGCAAGAACATGCCAAGAGCTATTCCAGATGGTTACTGTGGACTAAAGAGAAAGAAGAAATACATCTAGGAGATGAATTTTTAAAAGTCATCTTATGAGGAAAACAGCTGTGGAATAGTGAACAGAGGGTTTCATTTGCCTTAATATACAGGGCCATCAATACCTGAGACTGGAAGCATGCCACACATGTTCTCTACCAGTGACCTACCTATCAACCCAACAGTATTCCTTGCAAAGCATACCTGCCTACCATTTCTCTTCCTTTTGGCTTTTGCCAGAAAGAAAAACTTAATCCGTTGCTTGGGGGTAACTAAGGGCCGATACAGATGGCCCAAAAGCAACGTGGTGGCAGCAATACTAGGGTCCCAGACCGCACAGCAACTGCACAGTCTGGAACCCTAGTATGTAACAGTGACATCATCATGGCCACACTGGCATCACCATGATGATGTCACCACTGCACAGCGTCCGCATGTTGCTGTGTGTCACTGATGTCATGAGTGTGCCAACCGGGTTCTTTTTACTGCGGAGGGACACTGTGAGGTTTGGTTGCTGCAGCATTCCACCGCAGCAGAAAGAGGTGGCTCCTGCCCGCTCTTTTTGGGTGGTCTGTCGAGCCCCTAAGTAACAAATATAGAACTAATTAACAACTAAATTATTGTATAAAGTATTTATTATTACAGGTGGCTCTCTGTATCCACAAATTTATTATCCAAGGAAATATTTTAAAAATATATACATTCCCAAAAGCAAACCTTGATTTTGCCATTTTATATAAGAGACACTATGCCATTGTATTTAATGGGATTTGAAAAATACACAGAATTGGGGATCCACAGGCGAGCCTGGAACCAAACTCCAGTGTTTACCAAGAGTCTACTTTATCACCATTTCTCAATAATGAAGATATATTTCCATTTCATTATGACTGCAAAGGAGCCAGTAGTGTAGTAGTGGTGTATATAGTTACACTTATGGGTGCTTTTTATACTACAACTCAGTAGGTTGTAGCATCCTGATGCTTTACTTTTATAAAATGTACCTATAGCAGTAACTATTGACTAAAGGGGCCTCTGTATGGTATCTAATTTCTTTTTAACAGGAACTCTCCATATTCTGTCTAGGTTTATAAAAAGATGATAGTGATAGTAGTCCAGTTCCCACGCAATAAAGTTCTCACAGACTGCATCCACATTGCAGAAATAATCCAGTTTGACACCACTTTAACTGCTATGGCTCAGTGCTATGGTATTTTGGGAACTGTAGTTTTGTGAGACATTTAGCCTTCTTTGTCAGAGACCTCTGGTGCCACAATGAACTATAATTCCCAGAATTCCATAGCATTAAGCCATGGCAGTTAAAGTGGTGTCAAACTGGATTATTTCTGCAGTGTGAATGCAGCCATAGTCTTGGGTTCTGCAGCAAAGGAGTTTCAGTGCTCAAATTACTGGGAGAAGGGTAGGACTTTTTTGTAACAGTCCCCTTAGCTGCTCCTAGAGCACTGGCTCAGCACTGGCATTTGAGGGTGTTCTTTGTATTGCACAGCACAGGCTGAAAGAAATGCAGTTTGACAGAGACATCTTGTCTGAATAAAGTTCCATAATGACAAATGATAATAAAATTACCCCCATCAATGTCTTTCCTTGTGTGTCTTTCCCTGCTCTGATTGCTTGCTGTCAGAGACAGGTAGAGAAGTGAGCCTGTAATTTGATAATTAAGATGTCAGATCAAATGTGGTTCTATCAGAGCAAAACTGCTTGCTAATTTATCTTCCATGCCATGAAGCAACTGGGTTCATATATAGAACTTTGAGTTGAAATGAGAATGAAAATGAGGAGTAAAGGGGGGAGGGACCCTTGCTCTTATGTGCTATAGATGGAGAGGTGCAGCATTAAGGAAAACAATAATTTGAAAAAGTTGTGTGTGTGTTTCGTGTGTTGGCCAGGTGATACTGGAAACTGTGATCCAAAATCCAAGTTTCCAAGTTTGGGGATTGTTGTTGCCGTTGTAAAAAGTTGAAAGATATGTGTAATCTGAAAAGAAACCAGAGTGTTGTTGTTTTTGTGTGCCTTCAAATCATTTCCATCTTATGGCAACACCAGGGTAAATCTATCATGTTTTTTTTTTCCCCTTGACAGGATATATTCAAAGGTTGTTTGCCTTCCTCTGTGTGGGACTCTCGCTGGCAGACCGCGAGGCGGCCACCACCCCGCCCTGATAGTGGGCCAGATACATGGTTTGCTAACCCACATTTGAAACACCCGCTCACTGAGGTGATGCTGCCTGGCCCAATCAGCACCCGCCAAGTGTACTTTTGGATCCAATCATGTAACCTCATACTTTGTAGCCAATAATGTAGCATGTAACTCATGATGTAACCAAAGACAATAAAAGGAGTGTTTTTGAAACGCGGCGGGAAGAAGCCTTCCTGCAACCTCCAGCTCTGCCTGCGACTGAGTGATTTCCCAACATCTGGTGACCCCCCGACGTGATAGATAAGGCCTTGCTTACTCAACTGGAAAAGTCTGCGCGCTCATCCTAATCTCAGGATCCCGTAAGTATGGGTGGATCGTTATCTTCCGAGCAGAAAGCTCACGCGAAAGAATTACATCAGCTGGTTAAACGGCTGATAACGGACAGGAAACTGTCTCTGGGGGAGATTGAGGCACTCCTATTGGAAATTGCATGCCAATGTCCCTGGTATCCCGAGAAGGGAAGACTCTCCACAGATCAGTGGGAGATGATAGGGAGTCATTTGAAAGCAGAACCTCGTGCCTCGCTGCCACATTTGGTAGCATGGCAAACAGTGAACACCGCAGTCGTTAGGCTTAATGAGTCAAGACCCACTGCCTCTCCCATGTCTTTGCTGACACCACCACAAGCCATAAGTAACTTCCCGGTGGTGGCCCTCCCATTGCCCCAGCTGCAAAAATCTGCCACCGTCACCTCTGGAGGCACGGACCCCGCCCGAGCATGGCCAGCTTGGATGGGAGCCGTTGCTGCCGGAATTGCGGAGGCTAGGCGGCAAGGGGTCAACATGTCGGAGGGAGACATACAATGGGAACCAGATGGTCATCCGGCCTTGCTCCCTGTAACTTTTGAAAGGGCAGCAGAGCCTAACTCCACAAGCGCTCCCTTACCCATTGCTCCTTCACAGGAGTTGGTTAGTGCAGTCAAAACAGCGTTTCGGGATGAGCAGCAGAAAGGAACCCTCACTGGGATAGAACTTGCAGAGGATTTCCAGGCTTTTCCAGCTACACCAACAGTGCTACCTCCAGAGGTCCTAGCAATATCTTCTGATTTTGCATTTTTGGAGCAGGATGATAATCCAGAAGTAGCCACAGAATTGTTCATCAAGTTGGCAAAAGACAACAAAGATTGTCAGCAAGCCTTACAACAATTGATGGCTTCTAGAAATTTCACATTGGCAGATATGCTCAGAGTTTGCCAGGACATAGAAATGTCAGTGGCACAATTAGTTTTGTTACCATTTGCAGCCCCAAACCCAGCGGATATAGAGCCTAATGGTATCGATGTACAGTGGATAAAACAGACAGTTAAGCTCCTTTAAATCTGAGCTTGTTCTCTTCATGAGTCTAGTTCTTCGTTCTCCTTTCCTGAGAGTGTGTAGTCCAAGAGTGACACTGTCTCAACCTTTTGGTCTCTTCCTCCATTCTGCCTTTCAGCTGATTCTGTATGCTTTTAGTTTGTCCTCTTTTTAAACTATAGGCCTCCTATATAGCCTGGACATGGTTGTTTGGAGACATGTGTAAAAAAGAAAATCTGATAGAGTCTTATAATTGTGGAAATTGTAAAGGGACAAGAGTTTCTAGTTTTTTCCCTTGACTCAAATCTGTGCTATTGTTGCTATTTTGGTTGTGATAAAGCATAATTAAAATCCCTTCTGGATGCACAAGTCTTGCAGACAAAGAGAACATCACATTTTGTGGAATAAAATCAGTACTTAGCGTGGTACTTGGGAAAACTAGGCTTTCCATGTTCTATATCTCCTTCTTCTAGTGGTCAGCTCAGCCTGCCTGTATTCTTTGTGGGATAGGCTTGGCTGGAGAATTTCAAAAGCTAGAGGCCAGAATGGTCAAAATAGGTGTTAATTGCTGTTTGCATTTGTCTATCTGTGTGTTTGTTTGGCTGTCTGTGATTTGCAAATCTGAAGGCAGCTCCCTTCTCTTGCTCTAAAAGTCCTTGCTGTGTTGACTTTTGATAGGAATTTCTGTTAAGCTTCATCTTGATCAGCACAGTCTATCTGTGCTAAAGGACTACATATCTCATCAACCTGAAGTGTGGTACATCCTCTCAGTTCAAACTACTTGGTACAACTCCCAAGCAATTAGCAGATGGTGCAAATATCTCCAGTTTTTTTAACTCTCCCTATGCCCAGAGGTTAGGGGGACATAAAATGTTCCTCATCCTCCCTTTTACTGACTCAAATAGCCTTCTTCTACAAAAAACAAAAAAAGGGGGGGGAATGCACCCCCCAACCAACAAAAACAAACAGGTTGTGAACCGGGCCACATCTGTTGTATTTGATTTGCTTGGAATCATTTAACTTTACTGTCAGATTATTTATTTCAGAAACATTCTTCATAGCCTACCCATGGCATGCACCAAGGACTGAAAACCCCGATCCCAAATTTCTCACTCAGCCCCATCCCAACAGTAGCCATGGCAGAGGATATCCGACCCCATGTCGTGGCACGACGGACTGAAGAACCCAATTCCAGACTTCAACATGCAGATAAAGGACACCGAGTGCCAGGCCAGGAAGAGGGGACCAGGGAGACGGAACGACCCGGTGACCTGGGGACAGATCAAGGCCTTGAGCAACCAGGCCAAAAAACTCATAGAACAACAGGGCCTGCAAAAGACTGACGAGAACTTTACTGTCACACTAATTGCGGCGCTAAATGCTAATTCTGTAGTCATGATATGTATTTTTCTGTTTCTCTTTGTACCAGGAACTGTGAGCAGGAGCACTACCCAATCACCCACCCAGCCTGTAAACATTTGGGAAGCTTTTGCCCTCTCGCTTAATCAATCCTCCTTCTGCCTGTCTAACCAACATGCAGTAGGGGAGATATTAAATACATGCCTCATACCTGTTCGCCATGATCCTCGCGATATGCAGAATGAGACCTGGTTTTACAATGGTCTAAGTAAGGGCAACCGCTTGCGCAATGAAGGGCACCGAGGATACCACAATTGGGGAACCCAGACGAAAAGGGTGCCGTCCTCAGCCACACACTTGTTAACCCCTCGGGTGGCTGACAGTAACATGACATGCGCTCGCATGGTCAACTGCCCGGCTGCAAATTGCGTCCGTCTTGGCCACAGGTATGAACTCAATTGCTCCAGCTATGTAAACATATCATATGTTTATAAATTCGCTCAGCTACCTCTTGGGTGGTTTTGGACATGTGCGGGGTACACCTTCAACTACATTCCCGCTAACCTCACACACGGGACAAGGTGCTGCTTGAGCCGATTGTCCCTCATCCTACCCCCCAAACACAAGATCCGAACCAGGAGATCGGTTCAGCTTAGCTCAGACTGAGACTCAGAAGTGAAGCTGCTAAGCAAAGCCGAGTACCTGTCATTGGCCTTCTCCTTGGTGGGGGTTCCTGGGTTAGCAGTGGGGAATGCAAAGAACATACATGAGCTTGCATGCTGGGCAACAAAAAATTTGAACGCCACATCCAAGGCTTTAGGGCTGCTCAACCAGGAGCAGACCGAGCTGAGGCACGGACTCTTGCAAAACCGAGCAGCCATTGTCTATTTGCTACTCTTACACCACAAAGGGTGCGAGACAGTGGAAGGCATGTGTTGCTTCAACATGACTGATAACAGCCAGAAGGTAGAGGATCAAATAGGACAACTGAGGAAGCTCGCCCAAGAGATTAGAGAGTCATCGCTGGGAGATTGGTGGGAAGGCCTCTGGAGTTGGCTCCCCCTGGGGTGGGCTCGATCCTTGGTGCAGTATCTCATGATCGCGGTGGTGTGTTTGATTGGGCTTTGCTGCTTCATCCAGTGCCTCCCCGGATTGGTCCGGATGGTCGCCTCTTCTGCCTCGGCGGGTGCGTAGAGGAGGGGGTTCGCGGGCTATGTATACCAGCTCATAAAAAACAAAAAAGAGGGAGGTGTGGGGCTCTCGCTGGCAGACCGCGAGGTGGCCACCACCCCGCCCTGATAGTGGGCCAGATACATGGTTTGCTAACCCACATTTGAAACACCCGCTCACTGAGGTGATGCTGCCTGGCCCAATCAGCACCCGCCAAGTGTACTTTTGGATCCAATCATGTAACCTCATACTTTGTAGCCAATAATGTAGCATGTAACTCATGATGTAACCAAAGATAATAAAAGGAGCATTTTTGAAACGCGGCGGGAAGAAGCCTGCCTGCAACCTCCAGCTCTGCCTGCGACTGAGTGATTTCCCAACATCTCTGAGCTGAGAAAGTGACACTTGCCCAAAGTCACCCACTGGATTTCCATGTCTCAATGGGAATTCAAACCCTCATCTCTCAGATTCTTAATCCTTCACTCAAACCATTAAACCACACACTGGCTCTCTAAATGTCTCTAATTCCTGTTGGTTAGAAAGCTGGTACAATTCAAGAGCCTATCAGACAAGGAAATAAGCCAAAATCTCTAGATGGCAAATTCAGGCTTGCCAAATAGTTAAGATCTGTTATGCCTGGGCCATATCTTTGAGCAAATGCATCACACATGGGGAAAAAAGATTTTTTTCTGGCACTTTCAGGTAGGGCTAGACAAAACTCTGCCTGAGAGACAAGGAGTCAAGGCAGCCTTGGGGTTGGCAGCATGCAGGCCTCTGGCTATTTTTGCCTCCTCCACACCCATCCCCATTGACAACAGATGCTGTCAGAAACATGCCAACAGTTTTTGGATGTGAAAAATACTTCTTCCCATCTGAATTTTGGCTATGAAAAATAACCGCATTATTCCTTCCCATATAGAAGGGAAAAAAATACTCTACTCTGTCGTTCTCCAGAAGATGCCCTATACCAGTGTATGTGTGTGCGTGTGTGTTTGTGTTTGTGTGTGTGTGTGCGTGTATATATATATATATACACATATATACTGATTGAGAGTTCCTGCATGGCAGGGGGTTGGACTGGATGGCCCTTGTGGTCTCTTCCAACTCTAAGATTCTATGATATTGTATAGCTCTCATCTCAATCATATATTCTACTTTTCATAATTTGTGGTTTCAATTTCTGCTTTTCTGAACCTGATTTATTGTTTTTGTCTTCCTTTCTATCATCTACTTCTTCTCATACCTCACTCTTTCATTCTTTCTACGCAGTGGGCTACCAGACTGATTGATCCCTCTTGCCAGAATTTATTTGTTTGAAATTAAGACCCATCCTATCTTAATCCCACATGACATGCATTGAGTACACATTCTTTGTCCTCATTACTAGAACTTGGAAAAGTTACCTTTTTTTGCATTTCAACTTCCAATGTGACTATTCTGGCAGATTTTGGAATCTGCAGTTGTACATTACAACATTTTTTGTTTGTTTGTTTAAAACTATCAGCAAGTACATGTGAAATGAAGCAACCAGATCAGGTAACCCTTGCATAAGTAAACTAAAAAAAATTGAACCTTCTACAGACCACTTGAAGGCATTATTATTATTATTATTATTATTATTATTATTATTATTTAGGGCCATATATTTGCATGGCCCTTTAAAGAAACAATCAGTTCAAAACATTAAATCCAGCCAGAGGCATACAATCTAAGGATAAAATATAAACTACAGACTATAGAATAATTATTTTGGAAGACAAATTCCAAAATGCATCCTGGGTGATTTTCAACAGCCTTCTCTTTTTTCTGATTCCCAATATATTTTTTTGTCCAAACTTATAAATCTATTTTGTTGTTGTTGTTGTTTAAATGTTGGGGGATATTTGGTGAGGCAGGCTTATCTGCTCTCTCCCTTTGTCTCTCTTTTCCTAGTCAACCATTCTCTGTGAGCTGCTATTAGCTGTTGTTCACCTTGCCATTTGTAGGCAAATATACACCCCTACAGTATGATCAGCTGGAACAGAAGTCTATTCTTTCACAACTCAAGTTTTATTGCATTTCTTACTGAGATTAGCTGCTGCAATCTGATATTGAAAGTACATTTTTGTCCAGCCCTCCTTCCAAATCCTCCCAGACAGAGGAGAATAAAGGGTTGTGGGGCGGGAGTGCATCAGAAGCCTTTGTTTTAAAAAAACTTTCTTTGTCAGATGTCTTCTTAATTGAATTTGTTTGTGCTCTGATATATGTGTGTACTTATGAGCAGGATAAATTAATGAATGCCACACAGAGGGAAGAAACATAAATGTTAATTGTGCCACACAAGGGATATATATAATAAGGACTGAACAATGAAAACGTACCTATGGCAGTGCCACTTATCTATGACAGTGAAGATGTTCTAAAAGTAAATAGGGCTGCTGTCCTTGTGACCGAAGTTATAGTATCAGCATTTTAATTGCAAAGAATATTCATAAATGCTTTGCTATCTGTGAAAAAGGATATTTCAATGCATCTCAGCATCTTATCAAAAATTGTAATCTGCTGCGAAATTTTTCTTAACACCTGTGGGTGTTTTTTTTTTTTTTACACAACAACTGCATTTTGAACAAAATATAACTTTTTTTGCACAAAGTGCATGTTTGCATAAAATCATTTCTGAAAATGCCCAGAAATCATCAATGAAATCCTCAAAAACCTTTTGTAATCTTTCCTGTCAGGGAGGTGAAAATTGATTTATTTTTCTGCTCTTCCATGCAAGAATGAAATAAGCAAACATTTATACCCCTCATCTGGATAAACATGGTACAAGATTAGATCCAGGGAAAAGGGCTTTTCTGACATTCAAGTAAGACAGCTGCAAGTAATATGATGGAAATAGAAAAAATACTGTTCAGCTAGAGATGAAGATCTAGAAGACAACACTTATGATACCAGAGGTGCCCCTTTGGATTGTGCTCCAGAACACACTGAGAGCATTTTGGAGCAGAGTGTAGTATAAGAGGCAAGAACTCTGTATCAGTTACAAATGTATAACCTGGAGTAAAGCACACATGACTGTTACATATCCACAATCCCTACTGTGAATATTGAGGCATCTTATTTGGGACTTTGCTTTTTTACTGTTTTTATTGGTTTAATATATTTAATATATTTTAAATGATTTTTTTAACTTATTATAGTAATGTGATGTTTTTAATCCTGTTTTAAAATTGTAAAATATATATATATATATATATATATATATTAGTATCTGTGTGAGCCAAAGATGTGTCCAATTTACGAGAGAGGTCACATATTACATACACTTAAAAATACCTTCTAAGTCCCCCAATTTCCATGTATTGGACATCAGCCATTGGATTAATGGGGGTCTATTCCCCTGTTACGTAGGAAGCAGCTGGCTGCCATTCCAACCCCCCTCATATGAGTAATCTTTTGTCCAAGGGGGAATTGCAACAGGGACCCTATTTCTGCCTGTCGCAATGGGAATTGTTCACATGAAGGGGTGTGAACAGCAGCCAGCTGCTTCCCAAATGTCAGAGGAATGGACTACCATTGATTACAGTGGGCAAAAATGTGAATGTTATTATTTATTGCTACTTTTCCAATAAATTCCAGTGTTAGCTCTCAGTTGACTTGCAGCATCCAAAGTGTTCTGAACATTCATTCTGAAAAGTATGTTCTGTATATTTGAAGAATTAACTTTATGCCTTTAGGAGCATGTTACCTTTGAAAAGATTACAGCTGGATATGAAACAAAGAGGAAGAATAAAGAGCAATTCAAAATATAAAAATTGTTGTGAGCATTTAATTGCATCTTTTAATTGCATTTTCCTGGCTTAATGTGCCAATTGCATAGAAAGGAGGGAGATGAGTAAAACCAATGTGCTGACTAGAAAAAATAAATCTGAAAACAGGGTTGGGAGAAAAAGAATGATGTGGGTTAAGGAATCCAATTTCTCACTTAATATTAGTTCTCCCCCCACCCTCCACCACCACTTTGTTACCACACTTTTTCTACTTTTCTACTTTTACTATGAAAATTGCTTCTAGCAGCTGTGAATCCAGTGAGAACAAATAAGAGGTTTTGTCCTTTCTACAATGAAAAATAATAATAATGACACCTTCCATACACACTGGTTAAGCCCACCTAACAAGTCTGTACTGTGGCCTCAATCTGGATCAGGGCCAACAGTATCTGTTTAAAAAACAAAAAATATGCAAATGCCACCACACAGCTAACAATGCTTGACTGGTTGCTCCAATGAGATAGAAAATCTGCTTTGGGATTTTCAGTATGAAGTTTAGGAGAGGTATCTAAGATCTTGAACCCTTTCCCACCAAAGTGCAGCACTTTGGATAGCTGTCTTCAAGTTCCGGCTAAAATTCAGAGCAGATTCATTGACATTGGAACCACTAACCACAATGGCAATATTTAACACATTGCCTATCTTTTCTTTTTCTATAGAAAGTGGCAAATTTTATCCACATTTACTCATGCAAAATCCCACCAATGTCAATATGACTTGTAATCAAGTAAGTATATAAAGGATAAAGTAGCTATAGGACATTATCACACCAGCCACATGTCTCGCAACAATTGCATTATGAAAGGAAACAGGAACATACCACTTTGAAAACATTTCTTATTACCCCTCTCTTCTTTTGCATGATTGCACTCTCCTCCTCTGTCTCCATCCCACTTGCTATTCCAGATCATGCTAACTCAGTGCCTGTTGGTTTATTTATTTTTAATAATTATTTTTAATTTTACCATGTTTCTGTAACTACAGAAAAAACTATTTTATTTTATTTTTATTTTATCATTTTGACCCAAGTACACAAACACAACAATGCTTTTTTAAAAATTGAATTGAAGTGAAGAAACCTCTTGCACCCATGCAGTTGCGCACTAACAGTGAGATTTAGATGGGTTTTTCCCATCAATCAAAAGGTGCATTATATAATGAATGGAAAGCATGGCAGCAGCAGGACAGACATGGCATCATGTGATAAATAACCAGCCAAAGAAGCTTTTATTGTGTTAAAATCCAGCTTTTTAGCCTCATGTGGCAAAGTCCTAAGAATCAGGCTGTCTATTTAATATGTTTTATAGTAAATGGGAAAAGCTACAGGTTGCATGCCACCAGAGGGAGCTCCTTCCATACAGTAATATTTCAAATCAAAGTGAGAAATGGACAAGGTGGCACATGTATGAGGATCATAAGAGAATGAAAACAGCAAGAGAAGAAAGCATTTCATCAGCTGGATTTTATTTGTTTTAGAACTTTGCAGGGCTTACTCATAATTATTCATAATAAAGCAGATTTTTAATATAAGATGCTTAAATGAATGTGAACATGAAAACATTTCTAAATCTATTCCTGAAACTTTGAAAAGGACTTTTAAATTTTGCTATTCTAATTTCAGTTTACGTTTAGTTCCAACTGAGAGGTTATTTCAAAGTCAAAACAGATGATTTATCATCTAGATCTTCATTCCACAAAAGAATGGACACACACAGTTACATGCACACACACACCAATGAATTCATAAAATAGAATCCACACACACACCAATGAATTCACCAACTATATAAAATTCATCCCCCTTTGAACTGTAATTAATCTGTAGCTTTGTGCTTTGTTCTCTATTGTTTTTGCCAACATGGCAAAAATTGTCGACTTTGTCACCAAAATTGCTCAGCTCAATCAAGTGGAATTTGTGGGTTTTGTGGGATATAAAATAT
Source organism: Urosaurus nigricauda (assembly GCA_034509955.1). NCBI lineage: Eukaryota > Metazoa > Chordata > Lepidosauria > Squamata > Phrynosomatidae > Urosaurus > Urosaurus nigricauda. The sequence goes on from JAOEGL010000003.1 coordinate 249,767,789, forward strand.
GCAGCCCTTCAGATGTTGTTGAACAGCAATTCCCAGCATTCTTCAAGACTGAGCAGGGCTACTGGAAGTTGTAATCCAATAATATCCGGAGTGCCATACATTTCCCACCCTTGGTATATAACTTAGATTACTAGTTTGTTGTTGTTATGTGCCTGCAAGTCCACTCTGATTTATAGTAGTCCTATCCTTGGTTATTCATTCAAGAATTGTTCTGATGGGGCTTGTCATTGCTTTCCTCCAAGGCTGAGAGAATGTTACTTGCTCAAGAACTTCCATGGCTGGCTGAGCAGGGATTCAAACCCTAGTCTCCCAGAGTCCTATTCATACCACTCAAATCTACTCAAACCACTATTATGCACTGGGTTACACTTCTCCTTATCAAACTGGTAAAATTGTTAAGGTGCAATCAATTCTGCCTAGGTAGAATAGTCTGAATTGGAAAACAGCAGTTTCAGAAAGGAAAACAAAACAAAACATATTTTTCTCACTTGCTCCATAAGGATGGAAGCCTATACCCAAGTAAAGCTTACAAAAAATAGGATGGGTGTTGCCCATTTCTTTTTTTAAAAAAAATCAGTGTGGTACTTGTTACTTATTACTTTAAGATTAACATATCACTGACACCTTACTTTTAAATTATTACTAACTAACTCACATTCTCTCAGCCTTAGGGAAAGGCAATTGTAAACCTCCTCTGCCCAATCTTGCCAGGAAAACCCTATGATAGGTCTGCCTTAGGGTCATTATAAGTCAGAAATGACTTGAAGGCACACAATAACAACGAAACTAATGAAATATTACTAACCTATAACAGTTTAGCTATTTTATTTCTTCTTAAAGCATATCATTAAATATAAAGGGGCTTCTTTTTAGCTCCCTGGAAGGGGTGTCATAGCCGTGACCGGGTGGCATAATGACACCCCTTCTGTACTGCACCATTTGGGCACTGCGCTAGAGTTGCGCATGATGCTGAACAACATCTAGAAGGATGCACGCCGTCATGGCATGATGGGGGGGGGGGCAGAGACACAGCATACAGCATGCAGACGCTATGCCTATGACTCTGCCCACAGGCCAGCACAAAGTGCCAGTCTGTATTGGACCTAAGATCCTACACACTTTTGGTGACAGCATTAGAGTTGCCACATGAAAACAGACCAGATCTCCTATGTCTTCAACAGTTGTATAGAAAAGGAAAATTCAACAAGTGTTACATGTAGGGATGTAAAGAATTTTCATCAAAATTTGATAAACAGAAAAAAAAATCTGTTATTTGAAGATTTCGAAAGCTTGTAATTTGAGAAATCTGTAAAAAATACTTCTTGACAGGGGGAGAAAAAAAATAACCTTTTAAAAGTGGGACTTTTGGAAAAAACATTTTTTATTTATTTTATATTTATTTATTTATTTATTTATTTTTGCATCTAGTTCTCAATGGATGAGAAGAAGAAAAAATGGAATGTCACAACACTAGTTACATATCAAAGAAGCTCCACCTGGTGAGATGTCCTTTTCTCAACAAGCATTAGAGGTATAAGGGCCCTGGCCTGTTTTATATCTGGCAACCCTATACGTTTAATTATTCTGGATCTCCCAGTTGTGAAACTGGTTATTCCAAGAGCACCACTGCCTTGAATTCACCTTTTGTGGAACAGCTGAATAGTTCCCAACTCACCCAGTCAAAAGTGTGAGAGAGGACTTTGCATGAATGATTGCAGAATGAGTGGTTTTACTAGGTGTAGTATTTTGAGGGCTAGAGTTCTTCATAGCAATAATGCAGGTCCTTAGATACTTAAACAGTATAGGCTTTATTGTTTTGAGGTTGTTTCCCCACCCAAAGCCACAGGTCAACTGTTCTAGCCTTCCTAGATGCCTAAAAGAAAACCTGTAGTGGGGTACCTACACTTAGACTAGGACATTTTAACAAACCTGCTCTGAGAAATCAAGGACTGGGTCTGTAAAAAACTTATACTGAGGATCCCAGTTATGCAATCTTTGAGATAAGAACATCACTAGGAGGGTGCTGGGGATGTAGATCGCACCAGGTGACACCCTAAGGAGGAGTAACACCACTGCTCCCTAAACATTTGCCTTTTGGCAGAAATGGGCTGTGGCATTTGCCTCCATCCCTTTCAAACACTGAAGAAATTGTGTGAATATGTCAAGGCTCAGTGGAAAGAAAAAGGAGAAGGCCCAGTTTTTTTCTTCAAAATACAAATTTTTAATTTTAATTTTTTTAAAAAAATATATTTTTAATTTTTTTTTACAAATTTTTAATTGTTTATTCTTTTAATTTTTTTTGAAAACATCACATCTTGCCAAATTTTCACTTTAGTCATATAAAACAATGTAAACGTAAATACATTTAGGCTGTACATATGATATTGTAATTTAAAGATATAATTTTAATTTTGCTAGTTGTTTATGTCCTAACTATCAGTATTTCTCTGAAGAGGCCAGCCACAGATGCAGGTGAAACATCAGGAATAAACCCACAAAAAAACAAAGAAAGAAAGAAAAACCTATGGCTATTACATTCAGTGATATATGGAAATTACGATTTATGAATAACATAAGTACAAACAAGACTACTAATGACTCTATGGCCCGATCTAGATGCGCCAAAAGAGGTGCGTTAGGGGCCAAAAAAGGCGGGAAGAGGGCTAGGGAGGGTGCAGCTTTCAGACCCTCCCTAACCCTAGCACGTATGGGCGCCACCATAATTAAATGGCGGCATCCACATGGGCATGCCATGATGGCGTCATGGCGTGTGCAACTGCTAGACGTGCTGTGCACGCCATGACGCCTTTGCGCTGCGGGAGGGTGCAAATCGCGCTCTTTCCACGGTGCAAAAAAGGAGCTCCAAACGGTGTGGGTGTGGGTCTTTGCTGCGGTGTGGCTTTTTTGGTGTGGGTCTTTGCTGCGGCTTTTAGACAGCTGTGGCAAAAACCCAGGGAGAAAGGGGCTGAGGTGGTGGCCCTTTCCTCCCTTCCGACCCGCCTCCACAAGTGTGGTGTAGCGGGCACCCAGGGCGCCTGCTGAACCTCGCTTGGAGGTCGCGGGGAACCGGCAGTTTGCCACTTCCCCGCAGCCCCTGGAAGCGGCGGGATGGGGCTGCGGAGCCTGCTGGTGCGGTAGCCTCAGCCCCATCCCACAGCTTCCTGGGGCGATTGCAGACCATCCCTTTTGGGCGGTCTAGAATCACCCTATATGGTGTGGTACAAGAGAAGGTTGTGTGTGTGTGTGTGTGTGTGTGTGTTGACACCATGAGTTACTGCACTAGGCACTAGAAAGGGCACTGCTTGGAGACAGAATATTTGCTTGTAGAATGGTTTTTATACTGGTGTAGCACTCCAACAAGAACCCAGCCTTATTGGAGAAAGATCATGCAGCAGCTTGCATGAGTACCTTCAAGTGAAACCAAGTCTAAAACATTTAAAAGTATTTGCATTGAATCCTCCTGCTGCAGCTAAAAATTGGAGTGCAATAATGTGCCAAATTGAACAATTAAAAATCATATGAAACAATACCTTCTCCATGTCATTTTTCCAGCTTTTCCACTATCCTCTGGCCTGCCTGAGTGCTTTGACACTTTTGCCTTTTCATTACACACAGAGACCAAAACAAAGATTACAGACTAGCTAGCATCTGTATGTGCGGGTGTTTAAAATCCAATATTGAGATGCAGCATTTGATGCCACTAAAGCTCAAATGCAATAAAGATGATAACAGAGTTTGAGCCTGGCAGATCTAGCAGCTACAGCTTTATTAGCAGTGTCATGGCAGCTGCTTGAGGCTTTAAGAAGCATAGCAAAATGTACATTTTCAAGCACCCAATTATGCTAGAAGGGAGAGGAGAAAAAAAATATTCTGTCTCAAAAGTTTTTTTTTATTCAACTTTTATCATGGTGCTCTTTGCCTGGGGCAAGATCACATTACCTTGCAAAATGACACTTTACATTTTGCTATATCAGAGACTAAAACTATATGTTTGAAAGGTATCAATATAACAGTCACAAAAACTATTTTTTTCAGCATATATTTTTGTTTTGTTACTGTTGTGAGCTTGTTTCTAATACAACTAAGAGACAGTGTGTTGTAGTGTTGCAAGTGATTGACAAGGACTCTGTGAGACCATGATACAAATCCATGCTCAGACATAGAAACCTATGGATAACCTTGAATAAGTCACACTCTTTCAACCTCAGGGGAGGGCACTGGCAAATTTCCTCTAAATATATCTTGCCAAGAAAATCCTATGAAAGGATCACAATTAGAGTTTAGTTGAAGGCATATAGCAATCTTAGGGACTACTCTACATGAGGGGATAAATGTGAAATAACTGGAACTTGGTTGGGCATCTATTCAACAGCGTAATTGTATGACATGTAATCCACCCCCCAATTTAAAGGATGCAGAGGGAGGTTCAAATTTTCAGGAATCTCATTAACTTCCTCTCTCAATGCTCCATGGTTTCTGAAAGCTTTTTTAAAAATCCAGTTTATCCCAAGCTTGGTGGATACAGACTGGCCCAAGATAAGCAAGTCAGATCAGCACAGAGGTCAACAAACTGTGGCTGAGCATGATCTCCAGTTGTAGTCCAATGCTCAAACTACTACATCAAGCAGACTCTCAGTTGTGAGGTAACTATGCTACATCTGTCTTGTCAACAATTCCTGGACTTACGGTTAGGACCTGCAGGTCCCACCATAGCCCCTGTATATGTGGAGAAAAGTGGCAGAGAGGATGGAGAAGTCCCCACAGCCAAACACAGAATGATTATATCATCTGCTGAGATCTTCTGAAATCCTAGAGACATCTCAATGAATGATGCTATAACTGTACATCTGAGAACAAGTCATAGCCATATATTCCTCCAACTCCTAACCCCCCCCCCCAATACAGCAGTCATGGAATAGTTATGGGAGACTGCAGTGGATGAACACTGACTTGGGGTGGGGTGGGGTTAGTCCTTACCAATAATAGAAGAGATACCAAAAATTCCTCTGTTCTTTTTGCAAGTCTATAATTTCATTATGGGTTGTGTGTCTAGCAGTTAATTGCTATTGTCTGGTCTGAACCCAATGATGACTCATTAAATTAGATGACTCCAAATCTGAGTGTTATGAATTGGGGAGAAATAAAAGTTTCTGTCTAAGAGCTGGCCACTAAATCTTTCTCCTTTCAGCTTCATTGCTTAAACCTAAAGCCTTTTCAGATTCATATTGATTGCTTGCTTCAGAAAGCCCCCCCCCATCTTTGTCTCTCCATTTTAGAGAATAGGTTTTGGCAAGTGTATAACAATCTGTGGAATGCAAACAGAAAAGGTCAGCTCGTCTCAGTTAAAGCAACTGTTTGTGTAGAAGAAACTGAGGAGAAATGTTGATTGAATAACTCTCTTCTTTGCTTTCAGACCTCCTCATCTGACCTGTTCATAGCAAAACAAATATAGAGCTAATGTACCGGCTGTCTTCTCCACAAAGTCATCTCTCTCCCTGTGGTTTAACAACCCAACCAGAAATATTCATTGAACAACCTGGCAACTGCTGGAGCCAATGTTCACACATACTTACACTGAATAGGACCTATTGTATAATCTGGACTATGGCCTAGGGATAAAGAGGCCATATGTCCTACTTTACAAAGGACAATCCTCATTTGATAGGCTGCCAGAGAACAATCCTTTGTTAGGAAGGGCAAAAAAAATTATGAATAAAGTACAATAAAAAGATAGGAGAGGGACAGTGAAGATGGCCAACAACAGTTAGCATTTGGTCACTAGACAGAGCTGGCATACAAACAATCTAGTCACAGGTTTAGGCCTGTGATTGTTTCACACTACATTAAATCACTAGGATTCTACTTTACCTGCCATGGCTGCATCCTATGTGGAGCTGGGATTTGTAGTCTTGTAATCCAATGAAAGGAGGGCAGACTGGAAAGTCTCCATCAGATATGATGGTGTTACCTTAATTGTTTGGAGAAATTAGCTTTTGCAAGGGTCGGGTGGCATTCCTGCATGAGAACAGTGTGCAGGGGAGTGCATGGGGTGCACTCTTCTGGGATGTTACCTGATGCGGGCCACACCACTGCATTGCCCTAGTGATGCCACTGGTGCTGGGTAACCTTTAAGCAACTGTATATACCAGTAATAACTGAGGAGCTCCAAGTTTGGGATGAATTATGAGAATTATATTTAGAAAAATGCAGATTGCAATCATACATTTCCAATGGCAGTTCACACAGATAACAGCATTTAGGGATATCAAAAATTGAAATATTGAAACTGGATAGTGAAATTTGAGAGATAGTGAAATTACAGGAGGAGTAATAATTACTTCTCTGATGAGTAGACCGTGGAAAGCTTGAAAGGCTTGGACTAGGAGGTCTGCTGATGGCACAGTCTCATACACAGAACAGAGCCTGGGACAACCGTATGTGTACTGTACTGTATGTGTATGTGTATGTGTATAGGATCAATATTTATACCTTAAATCTAGCCCCAAGCAATGGGCTATCTTGTAAGGTAAGAAAGACTGGATATTCTTTCCCAGGAATCGACAATAGGATTCCAGACTGGTTGATGGTTTTAATGTTAGTGTGACAAAATCAGTAATTAGATCAGGATATCCCCAGGATGGTTGGACAAGCAAGGCTGGCTGGGATCACAACAGGGGGTAGGCAGAGAGGTTGGTTTACTGTTTGGGGAATAAAGAGATCCTTTGTCTCAAGTGTTCTTAAAGGTCATATTGATTCTCAAGAACATGCTAGCTTCAGATATGGAATATGAAATATGAGGATTCCAAATACAGTGTGGGGTATGCAGGGTGTGCTAACAGTCTGGTGAAGTGTGAGAACTCTTTGACTGAAAATTCGACATGTATACCTCTCCTTAAACTGCAGATCCCAGGATTACATATGTGGAATCAAATGGAATCGAGGTGCTATATCTGAGTTGTGTGAAAGGGCCACTGGTGACATAAACTGAGATCCTATTGTAGTTATAACTGTTGGTTTGTTGTGTGCCTTCAAGTCATTTCTGATTTATGGAGACCCTAAGATGATCCTATCACAAGATTTTCTGTGAGTGAGAGTGTTTGGCCCAAAATCACCCAGTGGGTTTCCTTGCCCAAGTAGGGTTTTGAACTCTGGTCTCCAGAGTCATAGTCCTGCACTCAAACCACTACATCACACTGGTCCTTGCTGTAATTATAATAATTATTGCTATATCTGCATCTGTGCCTTTGTTACCTTTTGTGGGGAGAAATGCACAAATGATAAAACTATGCAAGGCCTTCTACTCAACTTGAAGAAGCTCATTTTGATTCTCCTCATGCAAATTAGCCAATACTTTTATTAATAGGGGCAAAGCCCCCACCCCGGATAGTTTCATTGCTCTCAATGTCTCCATACTCACCCAGACATTCCTTTTGGGGGGGGGGCAGCAATTCACCTTTTAAATTGGCTGCAGACTCTCTCTCTCTCTTTCTCTCTCTCTCTCTCTATATATATTCAAAACCAATAGATAACTAGCTTCTTCTGGTTTTCTTTGTTTGGGGTAAGAGGGTATTTTTGTGATTGTGGTGGTAGAAAAATTGCACTCCACTCCCATTATAACCATACACTTTTATTTAGTGTGAGAAGTGTGTCACAAAATAGTGATTCAACATTTTGGTGTTCTAATTATTTTTGTCAGTTGCTGTTGTTGATGTACCTTCAATTCTTCTGGCAGCCCTCTTATCACAGAGTTTTCTTGGTAAGATTTTTTTCAAAGGGAATTTGCCTTTGCATTCCTCGGTGGATGAGAGAGAGCAACTTGACCACAACCACTCAGTAGGTTTCCATGGCTGAGTGGAGATTCAAACCGGTTTTCCAGAGTTGTAGTCCAGTCCTCAAAACAGAACACCATACTGTCTCTTTACTATTTGTCAAGCTTGATACTAAAGAAAGCAGGTCCTGAGGACAGGGGATCTGGTTAGATGTCAATTTCATTTAGACTGCATTTCAACACAGTGTGGTGCATGGGAGGACATCACAGATAAATTTGGCTTGACCAGATGCTGTGTGGTTGTGTGGTTTGCTTTATTTTATTTCATCTACTGTATATCCCTCCTTTCTTCCAGTAAAGGCCCCAAGGCATCTTAGGTTTGCACTTGCAACTCTTGGGACCTACAGACATATAACTGTTGATTTTCCCATTTCTGAAAATATCTACCTCTTTCCCCACTCCATTTCTTTGGCAGGAGATAAAAACTAATATAGAGAAACAGGCAGCATCATTGAGCTGGACCCATGATTAAAATAAAAGGGAGACAATTCAAATGGCAGGTGTTGCATAGTGGTGGTAGCAATCTAGGAGTAGCAGTAGGGAGTTAGAAGAGATAACTGTATGGACCTTATCAGACGTTGGAAATTGGAAGTATAATCTAATGGCAATCTGAACACAATCATGAGGTTTCACATTATTGCGAATTAAAGCATCTCACGCAATTTCGGGCAATGGGAGGTCATTTTTGGGTAATGGGAAGTCATTCTAAGCTAGCGAATTCACGTGAATTTGAATTGGCTTCAGTTGGCTCCATTCACAATAAAGAGAAATTCCTCCCGTCTGATGAGGTCCTATGTGCCATATTACCACTGGTGAAGGGCCAACTGGCCCATTGCCACTGTTGAAATAAAATTTAACTACCAGATACTTCAGCATCGTTACATAAAATGGAATGAGATACATTTCAGAGGAGAATTCCAACTTCCAACTTCCCTCCAACATGAACTTCCTGTTAACTTTGCCTGCCCCTTTTCTTTGAATGCCTAAACTGTGTTTCTAAATGATCAATTGACATTTTAAGTTGTTCCAATGCTACAAATTTTAGTCCTCAAATTTCACAGAGGGAAGAATTCTTATTGGGGGGCGTGTGTTATGCCTCCATTCCTCTTCCCCTGTTGCTACAGCCCTAATATATTATGCCCTTTTCTTTGGGCAGCAAACTGTCTTGGGCCAGCCATGCCATTTTTATGTTTACAAGCTGGATTTTAGGAGATGTGCAAGGTATCAAAAATAACAGCATCCTCAATACAATCTCATTGGGCCAGAAAGGTCAGGAAAACTTTACTTTAGTCTGCATCAGGAAGGCCATAGCAAGGAAACCAGCCTGAAGTAATTAGAAGTTGGACTTAGGAGAAACCACAGCGGTGAATGGTAGTTAAGATGTGTCAGATTAATGAACATGTAATTCAATTCACTGCCTGTTGTATCCTAGAAGGCTTATAAATCATATAGCTATAAAATCTAAAACTCATGCAGTCTCTTTTCCAGAAAGGCATATTGCTGATTTTAATCATGAGCTCCTTGCAAAATATAGGTCTACCAATACTTGCTATATAATTGTCCTTTCATAACTAATTAATCCACTCCTTCAGCCGCACAAGTCAGGAACAATTCCAGTGGAAGTCTGCACAAGAAGCAAGAAGTAAAACAACAAAGAAAAGCAGTGATGGGAATAGGGTCTGTTGGCTGAACTTCAAAATATTATGTTTCTGAAAATCATCTTCCAGATTCTCCCAGTTAGCTACTGGCTATACTGGCTTCTGGAAGTTGTAGTCTCAGAGGCAGGGATATAATTCTGCACTATGGAGATTAGAGCACCAGCTTTTATTTCCATGCTAGGCACAGGATGTAAACACACAAGGACAGATTCTATCACACAGCTCTGTCCCCAGGCAATACTCATCCCGTACCCGACCCGGGCTTCTCCTGAACCTTTTAAAGAACAGAAAAGTCTTTGATTTTACATACTTAAATAATGAGTAAATGGGATTAGAGTTTGGCCCAAAGTCAGTTCTAAAAATCTCTTTAGAACTTTAACACTATAAAATGCTATATTAAAGTACAGTAGTATCACTCTGGTCTATATAGCTCAGCAGCCAGATTGTTTAGTCTCCTGTTCCTTTTGTTACATATGTGCCTTAAAGACCACATATCACCATTCTAGTGTCAACTATGTTAGCTTTCATTTATTTCCAAACTCTTTCCAAGCTGCTGGTTTTGACCTACAAAGCCCTAAGTAGCTTGTGACCAAGATTATCTTTAAAAAATGCCACTTCTTTTATGAATCTGCCAGAAGTTGAGTTTCTCAGTACAGGCTCTGCAATGTATCCCTCATCCCAAGAAGTTTTTTTTTTTTTGGGGGGGGGGTAAAGCTTTCTCTGTAGTTGCACACATATCAGGCCTTTCTTTGTAGCAGCACCTCAACTGTGCAGTTCTCTCCTAAGGGAAGTCAGTCTGGTTCTTGTCCTGTGTGCTATTGGCAGGCAGCAGCAACTGCCCTGTTTCATTTGGTTTTTGGTCTTTAAAAGTGTTAGGACTAGATTTGGGAATAGTTTTCATTGTCTAGCTTTTGATTTTACACTTACACACACATCTACTTTTAATAATTTCCCTCTATTTTTCCTGTTTCCTATACCCTTTGGAGAGATCCTGCATAGTATAGTGGTTTAAGCATTGGAGTACAACTATGAAGATCAGGGTTCACTTCTCCACTTGGCCATGGAAACCCACTGGGTCACCTTGGGTGAGTCACACATATTCTGCATAAAAATAACTCTGATAGATTTGCTTTAGGGTCACCATAAGCTGGAAATGACTTGAAGGCACACAACAATAGTTGGAGTTCTATAAGAATGAGGGGTGAAAAAGAAACACTTTTAATAAGTATCCAAAGTACTGTAATAACCATGTCAGTCTGTATCAGTATACAAGAGGATCTTTGAGACTAACTGAAAGAAGTTTTGACATAAGCTTTCAGACTCAGTATATTTCAAGATGCTATCAGATCCCTCTGGAATTTAAGAACCAAATAAATAAATAAAAATAATCCAACCTGTGGCTGTGTACCTTCAAGTTGTTTCCAAGTTATGACAACCCTAAAACAAACCTATAATGTGATTTTCTTGGCAAGATTTGTTCAGAAAGGGTTTGTAATTGCCTTCCTCTGAGGCAGACAGAATATGATTTGCCCAAAGCCGCTCAGTAGGTTTCTATGGCTGAGCAGGGATTTGAACCCTGGTCTATCTGATCCTGAGTCAACACGCAAACCACTGTACCTTGCTGGCATTAATCTGGCCTAGCTCTTGGTTTTTAACAATGGCCATTAATCAGGTGGACATATTGTTGATATTTTGTTCCATATGTTGGTAGTGTTACATTTTTGGGGTTACATCTATCAAACACAGTGGCTAGGTGATCCTGGAATATGTAATCAGTAGTGATTGGTGGGTTTCCTATCAGTAGAATGGTGAATCCACTCCAGGTTTTATTATGAACTTTAAAGAACCTTTTCAAGATGCTGAAACAAATTTGTTTGTTTGTTTAATATGCCAGCTTTAACCTAAATTAGACCCAAGGTGGCTCACAAAAGATAAATTTTGGAGGTAGAGTTTGGAGGTAGAATTTTAGCAGACTAAAACCTGGAGTGGATTTATTGTGCTGCTGACATGAAAGTCACCAACCACCTCTGAATTTAAGTCCTAAAACCTATTTTTCCAAGCATTCTTTTATTTAAATGCCAGAAAATAAATATCAACTGCTGTGTGTCGGTCTTTTGTTAAAATCACAGGAGCCAAACCAGTTTAAACGTTGGCAACTTTTGATTCCCTCTCATTATTAAAAGTCCATTCACACATTTCCTTTCATTTGGATTAACCCATATCTATCTTTGTAGATCAGCTTATGTCAGTATCTGATACTTGTAATGGGATACTGTGGATTGAAATAATGTTGTCAATCAATCAGCAATTGTGCCATTGTGCCACAAGCAGATAATTACTGTAAGTAACTTTACCCTAGATTCATCTATTTGAAACTCCCCCAGGGCTTATATAAAGAAGTGAAAATCAAACCCATCAGCATTGACAGTATCTCTGAAATACCACTGAAGTGCAAATCAGCAAATAGCCAGTGAAGGTAAATACAATTCAGGCCACTAATTGTAGCTTGTTTACTTGAATGAAATCAAAGAGATTCTAAAGCAGGAATACTATTAATTACCCAGGCGAACACAGGAGAGGTAGAAAAATGCAACTTTGAAAAACAGGTCATCCAAGAGACTTAATCTGCCTGTTATCAAAGGAGATGTGGCAGGGAAAGAGAGATCCTGGTCTTACTCCTATTGATAAGAGCAAGCCAAGGAGTAGATTGAGTCAAGTCCACTTTGATTTTGTTGAACTAAATCAATTATTTTCACATCAAAGAGTGAGGTGTAGAAGAATAAGACTTTTGCAGTAGATTTCAGTGATATGTGAGTTTCTGGGGCTTTTTACATTGGCAAGAAAGTGTGACATGAAGTTGCACTTTCCTTAATGCTTAGCAGCTAGACAGCAAGCCCCAGGTGTGCATTTAAAAAGTACAGGGCAGCTAGACTGAGGTTTTTTCTGTGGCTCAGCAACTACATGGGAAGCTGTCAAAACGCTACAAACACAGGTGGAGCAGCTACATGGGCGGCAAGGAACGTGGCTTTTAGCCGCGCTTTAAACATTTTTTTCCCTTGCTGGCTGCGAATTGCGCAATTGCGCAGGTACACCATACAGTCGGAGCTTATCACATGGGGGAGTACAGGACCATTCCGAAAGAGGGAGAAAGTGAGGTCAGTTCGGAAATGCACATGATTACGCACAAGCTCATCACACACAAAACAAGAGAGCATCTACACAAAAAGAAAATGCAGAGTCAATACGAAAGAATTCATCACATGTGAACATACTGGTCGGCTTTCTGTTGCAAATTAAGGCATCTTGGGAAATGGTAGCAAAGGCTCATGGGAGTTGTAGTCTGTGTTCTGTCAGAGCATTATATTGAGTTGTCTTGAGGTTTCAGCCCTCTGTCCAGGAGGGATTCCCATATGTCCTCCATTCTTGAGCAGAGGCCCCCCTTTTCCAAGTTGACCAGGCACGTCCTCCTTTGCCAGGACACGTCCTACTTTTCCAGCCTTCTTTTTGAAGAGGAAGCAGGAGGGCCAGGCGTGCTCTGGCCAGGTTCTGGGGGTCTCTTCCTGGCTCCTTCCCTCCCTCCCTCCTTCCCCGCTGCCTTCCTCCTCCCTTTGGCTGAGAGAGTGTGACTTGCAGGGAGGAAGGGCAGCGGTGGTGCTCCAGGTCCTCCTGATGCTGGGCCAGGGCAAGCTGGAAACAGGAGGAGGAGGAGGAGGAGGAGAGGGACATGGGGTCCCTCTGCTGCCCTGCCTCCCTGCAAGTCACACTCTCTCAGCCAAAGGGAGGAGGAAGGCAGCCAGGAGAGAGCCATGGAGCCTGGCCAGAGTGTGCCTGGGCCTGCCTTCTCCTCCCCCCTTCGGCTGAGAGAGTGTGACTTGCAGGGAATCAGGGCAGCGGAGGTGCTCCAGGTCCCTCCCCTTCTCCTCCTCCTCTTGCCAGCTTGCCCTGGTCTGGCTGAGCGCCTCCAGTGCCCTGCTGTCTCCCTAGAAGTCACACTCTCTCAACCAAAGGGAGGAGGTGAAGGAAGGTGCAGGCCCACTCTGGCCGGGCTCTGAAGGTCTCTTCTTGTCTTGGCACCTTCCCTCCCTCCGCACTTGTATCGCTGCCTTTAAATGGGAGCTTTAAAGATACAGAGCCCCATTTAACCGTTCAACTACACCTTAGCCTTTAGATGCAATAGGGGTGCTTTTTACATTGGCTAAAAGGGGCGGTCCAAACTCGCCCCTTCTAGCGGCGAGATGAGGCCTAGGCTGCCACACGGGCAGCCCCAGAGGCCTCATCCCGCCGCAACGACCCGCCGCAAAAAAGAGCTCCGGGATCGAGCTTTTTTGCGGCGCGGGAAGGGCGCGATTGGCGCCCTCCCACGCCGCCAGAGCGTCAAAACGTGCGCAGCGCGTCAAAACGCTGCGCACGTGATGACGCTTGTACGGCGCCACCGTGTAGACGCCGCCATCTTTAAATGGCGGCGTCCATGCGTTTTAGGCTTAGGGAGGGTGTAAAGGCTACGCCCTCCCTAACCCTAAATGCGGGCTTTTTAGCCCTAAAAGCGCCTTTTTTTGCCCGTGTAAAACGGGCCAGCAATGCTGCACCCTTTTTAAAAAAGTAGTGGGGAAATCAAACTACTTTTTAAAGGCACTTCTTCTCCCTTAAAACTCCAAAATAGTGTTTTCATGGCACACTTTCCATTTTTCTCATCTAAAGGCTGGGCTTTCATGCAGCCTTCAACACACCTCTTTTTGCCAATGTAAAATGGGCCAGCTCCTTTTTAAAGCACTTCTTCTCCCTTAAAACTCCAAAATAGTGTTTTCATGGCACACTTTCCCTTTTTCTCATCTAAAGGCTGGGCTTTCATGCAGCCTTCAACACACCTCTTTTTGCCAATGTAAAACGGACCTCTGTGATTTAAACTTATTCCAGAAGATTTAATCCAGAAGATTTGGCACTGACTTATATTTTGGTGAGATGGCATTAATATATTTGTTGTTAACTGCCCTTGAGTCAGTCTTGACCCATGGCAACCCTATGGAAGAGACATCTCCAAGACTCTCTATCCTCCACTGCTCTGCTTAACTCCTGCAACCCCATAAAACCTGAAACTGCCTTAATAGAGCCCATTCATCTAGCATGTGGTCTTCCTCTCTTTCTACTTTCCTCCACCTGCCCCAGCATTATTGCCTTTTCCAATGAGTTCTTCTTTCTCATGATGTGCCCAAAGAACGAAAGCCTCAGTTTGGTCATCTTGGCTTCCAGGGAGGTTTCCAACTTGATCTGCTCTAGGACCCCATTTGTTTGTCCTTTTGGCTGTCCATGGAATCCTCAGCACTCTTCTCCAGCACCACATCCCAAATAATAATAATAATAATAATAATAATAATTGTTATTATTTATATCCCGCTTCTCCAATTGGATTGAGGCAGCTTACAACATTAAAACAGTATTAAAATACAAAATGATAATTAATATCATAAAAAGCCTATAACTCAAAGACCCACCCACCCTCAAATTTAAAATGACAATTCAAAACAAATAACTATAAACAGAATCAGCAGATGGGCAGTTGATGGAGCAGTCAAGTTAATCTAGGAAGGCCAGACAGAAGAAATCTGTCTTGACCACCTTTTCAAAGCAGTCAAGGTTGGTAATATTCCGGATCTCCTCCAGCAGGTCCTTCCATAGTTTAGGGGCAACAGAAGAAAAAGTCCTTTGAGAGACTGTAGTAAGCCTAGTTTTTATTGCCTGCAACAAGTTTTTACCTGAGGATCTAAGTGTGGAGGGCAGATTATATGGGAGAAGGAGCTCCTGTAGATAGGCTGGGCCCAAGCCATGAAGAGTTTAAAGGTCATAACCAACACATTGTACTGTGTCCAGGAACGAATGGGCAGCCAGTGGAGAGATTTCAAAACAGGTGTTACTGTATATGGTCACTTAGTCTGGGTCCTTTATTTTCTACCTTGTAGGTAATTTCCTTGTCGTGCCTGAGTAAGCGTTCTGCTTCGCATCAATTTTTTTCTCAGCAACTACTACAGTGTTTTTGAATGGACATTGTGTTACAGACAAAAACAATTGATCAAATCAGACTCTTTGGTGTTTGTTAACATTTTTTTTTAAATACATTCTTCCAAACCAGAAGTGAATTTCTAGACATCTCTGGATTTTGGGGGGTTTTTGGGGGGAGACATCGTTTTTCACCTTTGAGGCAGTCCATTCAGCCTATGAAGAGTCTGGACTATACTGACTACCCTATGGTGCTTTGCCTTTCAGTCACATGACTCTTGGGTCACTTGCTGACTGTAGCACAGGAGAGCCTCCTCCCCATTATATTCTCACTACTATCCTAAATAGTAGACCAGGCTGAGAGAGGGTGAATGGCTCAAAATAATTCAGTTAGTTCCATGGCCTAATGCTAGGAAGTACCAGTTAGTTAGTTAAGTTAATTGCACCTTTTCCCTAAATTGAACATAAGATATCTCATAAAAGATGCTTTAAAAAGTACAATTTTAATTTTTTTACTATGTACTTTAAAATGTACTATTTACTTATTTACTATCAAATAAAACATTGCATTAATATAACAAAAATATAAAATCATTAATAATATACTTAGTTAAAAATATAAAACCATTAAAAACATATCCCAAGTTCCAATACCAACCTGGGTTTCATTAAGTGTTGAGAGAAATAGATTTGAATCAAACACATGAGGTTTGATGGAGGAGACAAACAAATGGAGTGGAGATCATGCAAAACCATATAGTTTTATGCTTAATTAGATAATACATATAGATAGAAAGGAACATGTATAGTATTCTAATCAATATATATCTAATAGAAGTATTATAGGTCAAAGGCTAAGGCCCTTTAACTAAAAAGGGATTTTATAAAATTAGTAAACAAGGTTTTTGAGATAAACTTTTGATACCATGCTAACTTTATAAACATATATTGGACTTCAATCTATAAAATACATTATTTTGTAGGAATAAAGGGGGGTTTATACTTTTGATGATTTTATAAAGCATAAACTAAACAATATCTTTTTCAAATTATATTAAGACAACTAGAATATTTTTTTTAATTATAAACTTTATAAAAATCTCTTGATTCACACTTGGGATTTAAGGACGAAAGGGAGATGACGCAGTAAAGGCGTCATAAACAAATTGTTGTCTTCATCTGCACCTGGGATTCAAGGACAAGGGGAGTCAAACTAGTATCTAAAAAGTAAGATAAGAGAGTGCCATCCTCATTAAATGCCAAGAACACCATTTTGTTACGCGGGTTACAAAAGTTCAAGAGATTTTCTTTTCTGCGCATGCCTAATAGGGGGTTATGAATATTAGAACACACCTAGGAATGTATAATGATTAATTTACATGGTCATGCATTGTATGAAGTAGGTGGGGAAAATACACATGCAATGGGAGTTTCTAGGGTTAGTACATTATCCAATGAAAATTCAGATAAAATATTGTAACGGAAAATGGTCTATAAATATTGTGTGAAACATCAGATAGGTGTGCCTACTCGCTTGGGACACCCCTTCTTGCAAGATTGTATTTAATAAAATTGGAAATAGCTGCTTCACTTGTTTTGTCCTGATTAATTTGATTTGGTACTTTGGTACTTAAGAAAACTATATCTCACAAGTGTGAGACTGATGAGGTTGATTGTACAGGTGGTTAGTACCCGCAGAGTACCATCATTTTGCAGTGTGTGTGTATATATTTATATTGATGAAATATCCATTTCAGCTTCTGCCTTCCTTTACAATATCCATTGGAATGAAAGAGATAAGCACTATCCAGTGACAGTCATAGATGTCCCAGAATCTTAATGTACAATTCAGTAGATAATGTCGAAGGCAAGAGTGGTCTAGGTAATATGGTGTCAAGCGTTGTATCTATAGATCAAGAAGTTTTCTCTTTTCTCAAGCATGATTGGATCCTGGGTTTCTCTGTTGGAAGTATGCCCTTGTTGGAAAGGCTGTATCACTTCTATTCAAGTGGACAGCACAAAGAAAAACAAAGGCTGAAATGTCTGATGATTCATCAATATATGTGTAATAAAACTGTGCACCTTAAAAAAAAACTAGTATTATGCTTTTTTGAGGATCCAGGTTCTACCTGAAAACAGTGCTATTCAGTTGCTTTATTCAACTATTCAGTTGTTCTCTCTCCCTTTTTCTCTCTTTCTCTCTCTCTGTGCATCTGCACAAACACACAACAACTGAGTGAAATCTTCAAAAATAAGTGGCTATTATCTTAGCCTCTCTATTTACAACATTTGTACTGACACATAATGCAATGTTTCTTTTTTCCTTTTCTTGTACCTTTTCAGTAATGTATTCAACTTCTGCTTGGCTTAGCCATTCATTAGGAAGGCAATGTCATACTGGGCAAAATGAGACTATACTCATCATGGAGTATAGAAAATGTATTGCTGTTGTACTGGTCAAAATAAAAGGCCTTAGTGTTGAAGGAAATTTGAGGGCAGTATTTGTAATAGATCTCTGCATAATGGCCTCAAAAAGATGTTTTGTTTTGTGTGTGTGTGCGTGCGTATTGTAACACTGTCTGTTGCAACTGGAGACTGGAGTGTGGTTTTCCTGTGAGATTCCCTTTTGTTCCCTAGTGATACTGTTTTAAATACTTAGAAAATCACACAAAACAGTACAATCAGTCGGGTGTGGAACAAAAGCACCCTCTGACTGTCCCAAGACATCCCATGACTGGAAGTTCAGAAGACAATCACCCCTATTTTGACTCCTCAATGGCCCATTTCAGTGACCCATTAAATATGAGATTTTGTGTCCCATGAGGAGTGTTACATTTTCCAACTCAGCTCCTTGTGCGTCTGGCTAATGCTTTGTAGCCTGAGTTTATTGCCCTGTATAGTCTCAGTTGTATACAGTCGGCCCTCGTTATACACAGGAGATCCGTTCTGGATCCTCCGTGCATAACAAAATCCACATATGCTCAAGTCCCATTGTTCCCAATGATAGTGCATGTGCACTCACACCGCCATTGGGGACAAGTCTCTCTCCTCCTCTCCTCTCCTCTCCTCCATTCCCTCCCTTCTTCCTTCCAGCCTTCCCCTCTTACCATCTCATTGCCTCCCTCCTTCCCTTCTTACCTCCTGCCCCGGGCCCCCGTCTTGGCTGTGGGGTTGGATTCTGCCAAGGCAGGGAGAGGGCCGAGGCTGGCTTGGAACTCAACTCTTGGACCAAGGGTTGAGTTCCAAGCCACGAAGGACAGGCCTGGGCCCTCAGCACAGTCCTCTCCTTTGCGGCTGGCTTTCCCTCAGCTCGAAGGGAGGCTGTACGGCCCTGATTGGGCTGAGGGACCAAGCCGCAAAGGAGAGGCCTGGGCCCTTGGCGCAGTCCTCTCCTTTGCAGAAGGCTTTCCCTCAGCCCGAAGGGAGGCTGCACAGCCCTAATGGGGCCAAGCCATGAAGGACAGGCCTGGGCCCTCGGGCTAGGCTTCTCCTTGGTGACTTCCTTTGCTTCAGCCCAAAGGGAGGCTGTGGCTGAGGCAAAGCTGCCTCTTTCTCCAACACCGTCACCCGGCCCTTCTGCTGCAGTGGCGGTGGCGAGAACTAGGAGGCTGAGGCAGCAAGTGAGGTCAAGTGGTGGTGCCAGAGGCTTTGAAGGCCTCTGGCAATGCTGCCCTCCACCTCCTCACTTTTGCTGCCGCAGGAAAAGCCCAATAGTGGTGTTGGAGGCCAAGAGACCTCCAGCACTGCCACCTGGCCCTTCCGTGGCGGTGAAGAGGCTTAAGGTTGGCCTCCAGCACCACCACCTGACCTTTCCCGCAGCAGCGGTGGCGGTGCGGAGGGCAAGTAGCAGTGCCAGAAGCCTTCAAGGCTTCCAACACCAGCACCCACCCTTTCCCATGGTGGTGGCAGCAGCAGAAAGTAAGTAAAGAGGGAGGGAAGGGAGGGAGGCAGGGAGGAAAGGAAGGAAGAAAGAAGGGAGGGAAAGAGGAAGGGAGGAGGGAGGCGAGGCATTCTCCAGATGCATGTTTTATGTAACTAGGTTTGTAACGCTCTAGTTTATCACACGGGACAGATCCTGTGCAGAAACTGAATTTGAACTGAAAAAAACCTGAAAAAGTGGGTAGTTTTTCAAATGACATTCAGGGTTAACCCAAACAGATAATAGGAAAAAATCTCCAAAAACAAATTAGCAGTTCGAAAGCATGCAAATGCAAGTATAGGTACCACTCCAGTGGGAAGGTAAACAGCGTTCTGTGCAATTATGCTGGCCACATGATCACAGAGTTGCCTCTGACAATGCTGGTTCTTCAGCTTAGTAACAGAGATGAGTACTGCCCCCTATGGTCGGATACAACTTGACAGCCTGGTCAACAGGAATACCTTTACCTTTAGCTCAATCCATGCTAAACATAATGAAACTAATTTCTGAGTAAACATGCATAGGATTGTATGTGTGTGTGCGTATGTGTGCCTTCAAGCTGCTTGTCAACATATGAGACCCCAATGGATTTCAGAGGCAAGGAAAACCAGAGATGGTTTTGCCAGTTCCTTCTTCTGAAATATTGCCTACAGTCCCTGGTATTTATTGGCAGTCTCCAATCCAAGTACTAATCAACTGACCCTGCTGAGCTTCCAAGATCAGATGGGATCCAGTGCCTTTAGGATATTTAGCCATCCTACTATTGGGGAAACACTTTTCTGTCCATAATAATGTTGACACATCACCTCTACTAGCATATAATCTGTTAATTATGCAGGGCATGCTGGCTTAGTATTTATTCCTCCCTCAAAGTTTCTGGCTTTCATGGTTTCACAGATCAGACCAAAAACTTGAAGAGGATCTTAAAGATCCAGGAACAAGAAGTTTCATGAAATGTGAGCATGCCTTTAGGGAAGGGATGAGGAAACTTATGGCCCTCCAGATGTTTTGGCTCTGCAGCTCCCTTGATCCTTCACTGTTTGCCTATGGGGGCTAGTGCTGATGACAAGGAAAGTCTAGTGATATCTTTAGGGCCACACTTTTCCTGCTCCTACATTAGTTCAGACATTGCACTTGGTGCTGTGGGGAACACATTATTTGACACTTTCCACTCTTAAACAGTACAACATTGGGGATAGATATCATTGACCTCTGTGAAGTATTGCGCTGTACACAAGATCCCCGCAGGTAATTTTGGTTCTGAATGTTCAAATCTTAAACATGTTTACACAAATGGAAACCCCACTGGATCCAATGAGATATACTTCCTAGTAAATATGCTTAGGATATTGGCCTCCTAGTAATGACATGAACCCACTGAAAATCCTGCCTGAGCACCAACTCAAAACAGAAGCAAGTGGGAAAGTTCCAGCACTGGTAGTGTAATTCTACAAGTGGTCTTGTCTTCACATTTGTTGGTAATCAATCCCAGCCCTAGTCAGAGAAATGCTTCAGCTGAGTGGTTGATGGAGAACACTACCTCCATCCTAGCAGGACTCCTGGTGCTGGCTGTTGCTGCTTTGCAGCAGGAGGGGTGGAACCTTGGCTGTTAGCTATCTCCACCTCCTTCTTATCAGAAGGAGTGTCACCACCATGTTGTTCTCCCTTGCAATAAATATATCTCCGTCCCACCACCCCACCACATTCTATGCTTGGGTTGATGTGGATATGGGTTCCATATCTTTCTCCCTTCCAGTTGGGCATGTAATGAGTATGAGTAGCCTCTCCCTTTTCAGGATAGAGGTTATGGGCATGGCCAGCATGGATCTCTTGCCAGTGTGAGCAGGGCACATATTGCCATTACTTCCATCTCATGCTCTGCTTCATTCTCAGCCACCCTTCACCAAACAGCTGACTGCATCATTGCAGTCAGTCTTTAATGGAGGTTGGAACAGAATGAGCATTTAATGGAGTTTCTCAAGGATGAATAAAAAAAAATCTGTGAATGAAGGGCTTACATCAAAAATCTTCACTGTCTATCAGGGCTGTATCTAATCCATACTCCCTTGTGGAAGAAGATGACTACTTAATTAAAGAAGCAATTGTGCTTAACTTCAAAACTGAACATATTATTTTTGAAATATCCACTGAGCATAATTTAGTGAAAGTTGAGAGCTTCTCCAATTTCACTAATTTCAGGGGGAAGGATTTAAACAAGTTCTTGAACTCTAATTGAAATAAATGATATTTAGAAGGGCATAAATAATCCTCAATGGAGCATATTTAACCATTCAAGTAAAACAAAAGTTTGAAAAATTTAATCATATAAAGAAGATTATATAATTTGTGTTAAAATATATAATAGAAAGGAAGTGTATTACCAATTTCTAATTTTGTAATCCCTTTATCCATTCCTGTTCAGGTTTCAGAATTTTTCTCAAAATCAGATCCCCTTTCTTTTTGCTTGTTTTTCCATGGTGGTAGTACAATATTTAAATAGGAGGCTGAATCCCCCCCCCCCAATGCTTTTGTGCTCCAATATATGCATGTATATTGGAAGGAAATTCCAGTGGTGTTAGCAGAGCTGGCTAGAAGCTTGTGCAAATTAACAATTGAGAGACTTAATGAAGCTATTGGGATATGTCCCATAATTGGACTATCTTTATTAAGCACAATAAATACTACTTAATAATTGTCATATACAAAGGAATAAACCTTTCCTGACAGCTTTAATAAAAAGCATGACAAAAAAAAAAAAGATAGGTGTGAAGAAAAGAATTACAATGTTCATGAAAGCTGGGCACTGTTAACTTAAATGGAGATTGGTCGAGGGTCATAAGGAACTCATATTCTCTATTTATAGTCCAAATAAAAGTATAGGCAAATATTAGATTATTATTGCTCAGTGATATTAATGTTATTATGAATCAATGAAATGATGAACCGCCCCTAATTTGTCTAACCAGTGGATCATGGCTGTTGCTTCTCTGCCTGCTATAGCTATGGATTTTAAACTCTGACCTATACTGCAAATACCCATGTTTCATGTATATTGAACCTTAATAAAAGTTAGAGTACATTAGCAAACAGCTGATGCTGTAATTCTCCATATGTGTCTCCCAAACACGTGATGCCCAGTGATAAGTTTCCTTTGGGAAAAGGTCATTGAGTACAATATATTTTGAATCTGACAGATATGTGTGTACACTTTATCTGTTGCCTGCATTTTGGAAATTAAATTTAGTCAGTGGAAATGTATTCTTAGTGGCCTTTCAGTAGCTAAGAGATCTATATTGCAGCAGATGAAGGCTAAATATCCATTATTCAGTGGACTAAATATCTGCCCACTCTAGAGATGTGGTGTCTTAGTGGTTAAGATGCCAATTCTGACAATTGTAACATCGGAAGGTTGGCAGTTTGAGGCCAGAGTGCAGCATGATGAGGTGAACTTCTGTCACTAGCCCCAGCTTCTGCCAACTTAGCAGTCTGAAAGCATGCAAATACAAGTACATAAATATGCACCACTTTGATGGGAAGGTAACAGCGTTTGGTGCAGTCATGCTGGCCACATGACCACCAGAGTAGTGCTTGGACAATGCTCGCTCTTTGGCTTAGTAACGGAGATAAGCACCACCCTCGATGTTCGGTTACAACAAGACATTCATATCAAGGAATTACCTTGACCTTTACATTTTATTAAACATTTGTAGAGCTAAATGGATGGTGAGCATATCATCATAAGCCAGAAATGACTTGAAGAGACACAACAACAACATATAGATATGCACCCCAAACCCCAGCCCTGGCATGATTCGAAACATTTGTTTTTAAAAAATGTGGTTAATGTACTAATTGGGAATCTTTCCCGGAGCTTGGAAATAACTGGTTTATTAGCTGGCAAAGTTATCACACTCCTCAGAGTTTTCTAGTGATGTGGCCTAGCTTACTAGGAAGATATCCAGACAGAGACAATGTTGCTGTTGGCTGATGTATTTGTTGCTTCACTTCTCAGTTCATTTGTTATTTTAAATAATCAGATGATATTTCTGCTGTCCTTGAGCATTCACTAGCAATTCCCATCACCAGCAGCATTTTATTCCTAACTAGTACTAGGTTCCTCTTCCATTCTTCCTCATCCTTGTTGGATGGAAAAGGAGAATCACAAATCTCCTCTTATAATATTTAAGATTTTTGGAACACTGTTCCTTTCAAAAAAGAAGGCATGTCTATATATGTCACACATTATTCAGAGCCAATAGTGATTGAAGGCACCGAAAAGATTTGAATGAGGATCTCACTAATTATGCCTTCAGTTTCCTCCCCTCCCTATTGGCTACTAAGGGTGTTGGAGGCTCCAAATGGGTGCAAAAGCAGCATCAAAAAGAAATTGGTAATAAGCAATGTTCTCAGTTTGTAGGAGCTCTCACTTCTTGGCAGTAATTTGGAAGAGCACTAGGTTTCATGATTAATGTTGAAGTCAATTACTCAATGAAGTCAATGACTTTTCAAACCTAACATTCCAAGTCTGATCCTGCCTTATCAGATTCAATCAAGATAATGGGAGGTCTGTAACTACTTCAAGGCATCTCCGGGCAAATACATTTTCAAAGGCCTTTGCATTCACTGCATGAAGATCTACAAATGGTCACTGCCATTTGAGCCCTCTACATATTGAGACAAAAGACTGAATAGTGTTAGAGCTAAGAGGAGATTGATAACTGTATAACACAACACTATTATAGCACTATTTCTCCACTTTAACTGCTATGGCTGCCTCCCGTGGAATCCTGGGATTTGCAGTTGAAGGAGAGGCTTTTAGAATTATCTGCCAAGGAGCTCTTATACCATATGTATAATGCTACAAGTGCTATAACAATGTAGTGTGATACTGTCCTGAATCTCTTAGCAATGAGACACTGGACTGCAAGGAACCCTTAAAAGTCATTCCAGCCACCACTGATATAGTTATAATTCTTCAGAAAGCAAGACCTGCTTTAGCAAGACCTGTTCACGTGTTCAGGAGTGGGGGTCTGTAAACACACAAAAGGAAAAAAAGCAAGAATGGGCTCACTACTTCTGCTCTCTCAATTTCCAGTACATGGTTATAGTAGTCTATACTGTATGTGGGGATGCCAATAAAGCCAGTTCAAAAGCTATAGCTAGTTCAAAATGTATCAGGTAGATTGTTGACTAAAACATGTAGAGAATATATGCTTCCAGTGTGAATGTAAGATACTGTTGATAGCACTGAAAATTGTAAACATTTTGGGACCTCTATGCTTGAAGGACACAGGAGAGGACAGGAGAGGACCTTCTCTGCTATAGTCCCTTTATCGTGGAATAACCTCTCCTGAGAGACCTGATTGTGCCAATATTGGCTACATATTAGTTCCAAGTGAAAACATGACTTTTAATTAAATCTTATGGGGCCTAACTGATTTTATCACATTCTACTTGTGTCATGGATTTGAATTGTTGTAAAATGCTTTAACTGATTTTGATTTTTCAATTTTCAAAATATGTTTTCATCCTGTTTAGATTATTTCCGACTGTTTCATATTGTTATAAAATGGTTCATGCATTTTATTGTATGCTGCTCTGAAATTCTAGAATATAGAATGTAATAGTAGTAGTCTCTCTCTCTCAATCTCTCTCTCTCTCTCTCTCTCTCTCTCTCTCTGGCTTTTCTTCGCTAACGAAGATTCAGGAAGGACTCATCCCATGCTTTCTACAAGCACGTTGATGACTAAAAAGGCCGATCTGGGATAAACAAGTCTGGTTGCAGAAAGCAGAGCAGAAAGTCTCCTTGGGTGATGTTTCCAAGTTGTGGTTCTTTCTGTGTTGTTGTTTCTCTTCAAGACTCATTCGACATGAGTTCTCGAAAGAGGCTGCAGCATTGTCGATAGTGCGTCTCCTTGCCTCCCGATGTGAGGCCAGGGCAGACCATTGTTGGTGATCAATTTGGCCGAGCTTGAGATGTTGTTTCAGGGAGTCCTTGTATCTCTTCTTTGGGGTGCCCCTCTTTACGTTGACCTGTGGTGAGTTCACCATAGAGTACTATTTTAAGGAAGCGGTGGTCCTCCATCCTACAAAAGTGCCCTGCCCAGTGCAGCTGCGTTTTCAATGGCATGCCCTCCAGCGTGATAGGAAGAAACAGGACTCATTGCCATTTCCCCTTGCACCAGAGATTACTTGCATGTGGTCTGTGTGTGGGGGGGGGGGACTATCATCCAGCTGCTTCTCAATGAACAGGGAAATGGACTCCTTTGATCATAGCAGCTGCTTCCTGGAAAGTGGACATTGGAGCATGGTCCCTAGTTTAGGGGCTACATGGGGATAATGAATAAAGTCATGAGAATGTAGTTCTAGAATCATAGAATCATAGAGTTGGAAGAGACCACAAGGGCCATCCAGTCCAACCCTGTGCCATGCAGGAACTCCAAATCAAAGCATCCCTGACAGATGGCCATCCAGCCTCTGCTTAAAGACCCCTAAGGAAGGAGACTACACCACACTCCGAGGGAGTGTGTTCCACTGTCGAATTGCCCTTACTGTCAGGAAGTTCCTCCTAATGTTGAGGTGGAATCTCTTTTCCTGTAATTTGTATCCATTGTTCTGCGTCCTAGTCTCTGGAGCAGCAGAAAACAAGCTTGCTCCCTCCTGAATATGACAGCCCTTCAAATATTTAAACAGGGCTATCATATCATTCATAACTCCCCAACAGGATTCCAGCAAGTAGTAATAATAATAACTGGTAAATTTTAATAGATAAATAACATTTCTGTTTTCATGATCTTCCACATGTTGAAGGGAACTGTCTGAAATCAGACCATTTTTTATGGAAGGCTCTCCATCCAATATAGAACTTTGATTTTCCAGGTTTTAATGCAGTTTTTAATATTTTCTAACCTGCTTTAACAACTCCTTTTTTTGGAAGGGAAAGTGAAATATACATTTATTAAATCCAGGTATGATTATTACCACCAGCATCACCAGGCTTCAGAAGTGGTTGCAGCTCCAAGACCAAATGAAAAAAAAAAGGGGGGGGGGAGAACAAAGCAAAGCAAACAGTTACAGATGTTGCTGTGTGTGAAATGTCATAACTAATCACTTAACTTTTACCCATTGTCCTGCTGGCTGACCTATTTTGTTAGCTTTTTGCTCTCCACTGAACAACATGCATTCATTAGCTTTTTGCTAGAAAACTCCAATGAAATCTTGTCAGTGTTTAAACTTTAAATATCGCCTGGTGTTCTCAGCAGCAGTGTGTATTTATATCAGAAGAAGGAAGAAGAGATGCCAAGAGGAAGGAGGGGAAAGTTAGAAAAGACAAAGAGAAAAAAATGATTAGTTTAAGCCCTTGCATTTATCAATTCAGCTGATGTATCTTATGTTTATATTGTGCAGCTGGAAGACATCTGCCAGAGGAACAGGGAAGGAGACACCTTTTTGCTATCCCAATGTAGTCAATCATGCTCCCTCTCACATTTGACCTGGGGTGTCCTCCAAACTTGTAGAAGTCCACAGTAAGCTGCAGAAAGGAGAAAGATTTCCAGAAACCACTCCCTCCTTGTTACACCAGTGACATTTTTCATGAGCAAAGTAACTACTATCAGATATAGTGACAGCTTTAAATTTTATTATAAGAGGATTCCTCTCCCCCAGCTAATATGAATCATTTGCTTTTCCTTTATGAGTTGGTTTTTACATCTAAAATACTTTCATGCATATATAAATCTCACATGATTTAGCCTGCAATCCTTTCCCTAATTACCTAGCAGTAAGCCTGGTTAGTACTTGGATGAGAATCTACCAATGAATACCAGGTCCTGTAGGTTATATTTCAGAGGAAGGAATTGGCTGAACCACTTCTGAGCATTCCCTGAAAGGAAAAAAAAAAACCTCATGAAATTCATGGGGTTGCCATAAGTCAACAAGCAACTTGGAGGCACATACACACAATTTCCAATGACATTAATGAGGGTTACTTTTGAGTATGAGATTGTGAAGTTTGTAGTTTTTTTATATATGTATGTAAAAGTCATTGATATTTTGACCCAGCATTAAGTTGCTCAGATTGCTTTTGTTTATTCATTCAATATACTGCCTTTCTCCCAATAGGAGATGTCTTGGGCATAAGATAGCTTTTAGAGCTGAAGAGCGGGGTATAAATATATTATTATTATTATTATTATTATTATTATTATTATTATTGAAAATATATTGGTATTGCCAATTGCACATCTTTCCACATCTCTCCCTTCTTCTCCCATCAAGTCTCCCAACAAAAGTCTCTTTAGTCTGAAGGCAGAAAAACACTAGTCTGAGTGTATATTTCATTTATTTGTCAATTATATATTACTGGAGAAATATGTTGGTCATTACATCTCTTCCTGCTGTGTGTCATTTGCACACTGAAATGGAAGTATTTTGAAATTTTCAATGATGAAATCATTGAATTTTAAAATTTGAAGAAATCACTGTTTCATCAGAATTGAGTTCAGTGGGATGACAGCTGTGTTCCAATTTATATCGTCAGCTATAAAAGTATTTTTTTCCCCCAGAGGAAGGAACTGGCAATGAGTCATATGAAGTTTATAGTAGATCATCTGGATTTTAGTCTTTCCTGATCCTGATCCTGATCCTGAGATTTGGAGTTTCAAGATATAGCCATGTTAGTCTGGAAAATCAGTATGCAAAGGGATCTTTTAGCTGCTTTGAGATTAACTGAAAGAAAGAAGTTGATAGCATGAGCTTTCTTCAGATGAATGTGTCTGGAGCTTTGGAGTTTCATTGTGCACACAGATCTCTTGTATAGGAAGACTTCTCTATTTACATAAAGGTGAGGGGGCAGATTTTATAGGATCAAGTTCTTCTAGAGAAGGGAACAGTGGAGACTTGCAGAGAACAATACCAGGAAAAGATCACATCTCATTGGTAGAACACATTCACTGAATACAGAAGACCCTGGGAACAACTAAGAAACAACTAAAGACTCTTTTCCAGAATAATGCTGTCAGTGTAAAAAATATTGACCTAGAAGTATCAATGGCCTGACTTGATATACACAGCAACTTCCTATATTACTCTTATAAAACAAGTGGAAAAGCTAAACAATGAAGAAGATAATACCCATACAATATTTGTTCATATGACAAAATAATTTATTTCTAGCAATCCTGTCAGTAAAGATGGAGCAAATTATGTATGTTATTGGAGGAGTAAAGTTTTCTTCTGTTGGTCTTCAAGTGAAAGTGATGCAGGAATAGACAATCTGGCATCCTCCAAATGTTTTGGATCACAGCCTTCAGAATTCCTGACCTATGTTGCTTAAGATGCATGGGAATAGTAGTTTAAAACAGCTGTGGATTATTCTATCCCTAGACTAAGGGGCAAAACAGACCTGCAGAAGGGGCAGCTTGAAGCTGCCTCTTCCAAAGATGGATTGGGTTTGCAGCAAATACATGCCACAGCCCCAGTCTGTCTTTTCCCTGGCCAAAAAAGCAGCGAAGAACTGCTCTTTTTTGGCTGGCAATAAGCCAGCTTTTCCCACCTCGCTGTGGCTGGAAGGCGGCTTTCTCACATCGCTGTGGCCAGAAGCTGGTGGTGTGTGCTGTATAAATACCATGCCGCTGAAGTGCTTTGAAGCCACCCATGTATACACAACCAGGACAACTTTAGGGCAGCTTCAGGATGTGCGACATATAAATGCCACAGTATGAAGCTGCCCAGACAGTGGTGCAAAATGGCTATCTGTTTTGGCCCTAAAACGATCAAGGCAACTTCTGGACACAAATTCAGCTGGAAACTACACTTAAAGAAACCTAGATAATCAGCCACTAGGAAATTCAGACCCAGGTTGCCATAACACTATATGGTCAAACAATTTATTAAATAATGGAATGGTAGGAACTAGGTAGTAATTAATCATATCAAAGGGAAGTAAAGACAGTTTTTCTTGTTAATATGAAATGCAGCTGACCCTTCTAAGAAAAATGAGATCATTGCAGAAACTCTGAGATGTATGCAAGTTTCCACATGTTGTTGCCTAATGTCAAGTTTAAAATTAGTCTTCCTGATAAACA
Organism: Urosaurus nigricauda; assembly: GCA_034509955.1. Taxonomy (NCBI): domain Eukaryota; kingdom Metazoa; phylum Chordata; class Lepidosauria; order Squamata; family Phrynosomatidae; genus Urosaurus; species Urosaurus nigricauda. Next base: position 249,797,270 of record JAOEGL010000003.1, read on the forward strand.
GTTCAGCTATAGTAATTGCATGACAGTGCTCCATACTTGATCTCAGAAAGGCTAAGATGTTGTTAGGGCATGATTTGAATTATCACACAAAGAAAACATGATTGGATGGAAATCTTACAGTATTGTCAAAGTATCCACAATATGGATCATTAAGGTAGAAAAGGATAATGGTAATTCTTGACGCTTTTACCCATTTAAACAAATCTCAGTTGATTTTATGTTACAAATTCTAATCAATAGATCAATGAATTAACTGATTAAAACTGCAAAGAGCTGAATTTTTTTTAAAAAATGAAAGAACAGTTCTTCTTTTATTCTGAATTGGTTCATGCTGCTATCATAGCAAGGCATCCAATTGGAAATAACAATGCCTCTTATATGTGAAATACATCTGCCACTTTTTTTTTTTTTTTTGTAAATTAAAAATAATTCACAGTGTCCAAGAACATCCACTGCTTGTTTCAGATTAGTTTATTTGTCTATAGTATAAGCCTTTACAAGTCTTAGAAATACAACTATGAAGGAACTAGATACAATGCTCAAGTGCATAAAGTGCAGGAATGAAACAATATGAACTTGAACAGGAAGGCAATTATAATCTAATACCTAAAGAAATTGGATGGCCACATGAGATTTTAGATAAGCTGATTTTTAGAAGGTAATATGTCTAAGAAATGGAAGCTGAAGCAAATCATCAAGGAAGAGCACCAATGAGGAGCCAATATTTTTGTAGGAAGAAGGTCAGAAAGGCTAAAGCTCACAAATAACTCAAGCTTGCAAGAGAGGAAGAATATAATAAAAGGGCTTTTTCAGCTGTATTCAGAGTAAGAGGAAGAGCAAAGAATCAGGAGGTCTGCTTCATGAAGAGGATGGAAAAATGGAAAGATGTGTGCAGAGAAAAAGTGCTGCTTTCATTCCATATTCTCTCAACTTCCCCCACAATATTCAGCCTGACAAAAATAGAATAAATGATGGAGTGAAGGAAATGTAGCCCAGGATCAGTAAAGAAATTATAAGAGAACACCTATCTGCTTTAAATGAACAAGTTTTCAGGATGAGACAGACCACATATGTCTCCATCTCCAAAGGAAATAAAGGGTTGGGGTGGGGGGTGGAATCCAGTCAGCCAGAATCTAGTGAATGGTCTGTTTGTTGTTAATGCTAGGGACTTTATCACATGGGGACAGGCATCTTTATCCTGTCCAGAAAGCACAAGTGAAAATGATCACATGAAAGGCTTTCTCACTACATCACACTGATCCTGTCATTTCCCGTCAGTGAAGTGGAATTGCATTAACAGGGGTATTCTGATAATACCAAATGACAAGAAATGAGAGGGCAATTCCACTTCATTCGTGGGACAATTCTATTTCATTATTGGGATCAGCATGATGTAGTGAGAAAGCCTTTCATGCAATCACTTTCACTTGTACTTTCTGGACAGGATGATGTCCAGACAAGTGCGATTTAGTGTGAACGTACTTGCCATGATCACATGAGAAGTACAGGATAGGGACGGGACAATAATGTCTTGTCTTCCATGTTATAAAGTCCTAAGAAGGGTTATAGAATTGATCATTAAACAGTTGTTCAGTGAGTATTTAGAACAGAATGCTGGGTCTGCTTCTGCGCTGCAGTAATAATTCAGTTTGACACCCCTTTAATTGCCATGGTTCAGTGCTATGGAATTCTGGAATTTTAGTTTTGTGAGATATTTAGCCTTCTCTGTCAGAGAGCTCGGGTGCTACTACAAACTACAAATCCCAGGATTTCATAGGACTGAGCCATGACAGTTAAAGCCATGTCAAAGTGCATTATTTCTGCAGTGCAGTTGCAGATTGAGATACTGAGATACTTAAAAGCCAGCATGGTTTTCTTAAAACCAAGCCAAGCTTAGCCAAACTAATCAGCAAAGAACCTCTGTCATAGCATGTCTTCACTCTACTCTGAATCAGCTTGTGTTTATTTTTATTTATTTATTTTTTTTGTTTGGCTTTGCTCATCAGAGGCCACACTGAGATGTTTTAGTCTGACTTTGCAGTAGGCTTACATTGGATTCCTTTCTCAGTGTAAATTCAGAGTAAGGGATGTGTGTGCGTGGAATGAAGGTGGAACATACTTTTTCATGCTCCAAAGGGTAAAACCTGAACCAAGCAATTAAAATTAAGAATGAAGATTTAAACTACACATTAGGAAGAACAGCTTGCTGGAAATTGCTGTTTAACAGTATAATGAACTACAGTGGCACCTTGTTATCATCTGGGGTTTGCTTCCAGGATCCTCCGTGGATAACAAAATCCATGGATGCTCATTTCTCCGAAATATGGTGTTCCTTATATAAAATGAAAAATCAAAGTTTGCTATTTGGAATTTATAATTAAAAAAATATTTTCAGGATGTGGGTGCTTGAATCCATGGATAAAAAAAATCCATGGGCAAGGACAGCCGACTGTACCTTGGAAAGTGCTGGATTCTTCTCTCTTGAGATTTTTAAACTCAGAATGAATGACCATCTATAAGAGATGCTTTAGCTATATAATTTTGCCTTTTGTGGAGGAAATTAGATTATTCTTGAGGTATCTTTCATTTTTGGAGTTTCATGATTGTATGGTACTGTTGTAGTATGGAGGAAGGTCTTCTCTTTGGTGGTATCCACTACCATCATATGAAGTGGCTTCTCATTTGACATGCAAGCTCCCAGTATGAAATCTATCCACCAGTGTTCTATCAATGGGATCTACATCCATATCGACTTTACCATGCTGTAATTGATCTAATGGGTCTAGTCTCAATAGAACTAGCCATTGGCTCCAATTTGTTTTTACCATAATTCTATTATTATATCATATGGTTATTGCTGATAGAAAGAAAATAAATTCATTTGAGATGTGGTGCTGGAGTTCTGAGGATACTATATATGACCAGTAAGACAAACAAATGGGTTCTAGAACTGATCAAGCCCAAACTCTCCTTGGAATCCAGAATGACTAAATTGATGCTGTCGTACTTTGGCTACATTATGGGAAGGCATGAGTCATTAGAAAAGACAATAGAAATGGTAGGAAAGGTAGAGAACAGTAGAAAGAGAGGAAGACCACATGTCAAATTGTTGGACTCAAACAGAGAGGCCATGGACCTGAGCCTGCAGGACCTGAGAAGAGCAGTGGAGGATAGGGGATCTTGGAGATGTCTCATCCACAGGTCTCCATGAGTCAGTGTCAACTTGAGGGCAGTAAACAACATTATGTTGATATTAAATACATGGATAAGGCTTGACTGTAGCCTGCTGGGGGGAACTGCATGGAAGTACATATGCAGAACATTATGCTCCATACACTCCAGTGCAAAATCTCAGCCACTGTATTTTTTAAAACTGCAAACCCCTTTTGGATTTCCCCCCCAAAATTGAAAGCAATACAGAACTTTTATGAAATAATTTTTTAAAAATAAAATAAATCATTATAAAGTATTGAACATTTCAGCATCTGTTTTTCTGACTTATCCTGAAGAATGATGGTCTTGAGAAGTGCACTTGTACCATCTGTCCGGAAGACTTAATGGCAACACTGTGTTCTGCAACTCATTGTAGATGCAAAAGCTGAACCACCATCACAAAAGAATCATACGCTGCTGTGCAAGATGTGACTTTTGATAAGGCTGTCTCTTAACCCAGATTTATAACTGGGTTGAATGAACTAAAAAGAAAAGAAGAGACTGAACATCTCACATTGGAACCAAGCCCAGCATCCTTTCTATGTCACTGTTGAACCACAATGCTGTGCTTGACTTCAGTTTATCCTCTGCTTGCTAAGAAAGGAATGTTAAGCCAAAAAAAAAAAAAAAAGCCTAAATTTTATTTCCCCTCCTTTAATTTAGAGAAAAATCTGCCAAAGCCATTGATGCTTGGAAAGCTTACATCTTAATTGGGGGTTTAACTCAAACTTCCTCGAATTGTAAAATATTAAAGAAATGGAATCCATGCTATAAATAATAAAATGAGAAGCTCTTACTGCTAAAGATGTTCTTAGCAGCCTTTTCATTGCAGATATTTGTCAACATCTATGAAGAATGCTTCATTGGTTGAACGTGTTTAGTATTCTGAAGGCAATTCTATGAAATGAATCATGTGAACCAGCTGCACTGGAAAGCAAAACCATTTAAATATTTTATTTGTCAGTTGCATAATAAACTGTCTGACCACATGTTGCCTTTAAATGTTTCGTACTTGCATGCAGTGAATGTACTAAGAAATCAGTACGGTTTGGTTTAGTGAGTAGCTTAGAGCATAGGCTGCAAAATACGGAGTCAGGACAAACTTGGTTGGAGTCTCCTATCTCTAATATAGGGTAATAAGGCTGGCCTTTATTATTACATAAGTAATTATTACATAAGTAGTAATCATGAATTACTTTGGGAAAAAAATTGAACTGGCCTCAGAGGGAGAGAAGGGGCAGGACAGCTCCACCAGGCCTAGGCCAGAGACAGAAGGGCCCTCCCTCCATTTCAACTGCATTGGAATGGCCTCAGAGGGAGAGAAGAACTGCTAGGCTTGATCCCTTTGCAACTGCCATTCAACTCTATCTGTCTGTCTATATATAAATATATATCCGGCATTTCCCAGAATATCAGGCCCAAAGAAACATAGGTTAAAACAAAAAACAGTTTTTTAAAAAAAATATAATTAAAAATAGTTTCAAAGAAATTCAATAAACTATCTTTAAACAAGATAGTTTATTGTTTCTGGTTTAAATGTTTTAAAGCATTTAAAACATACCAATGACAATAAAAGTATAGTATCTCCCATTAATGGTCCTTCCAAATAAAAAATATTTAGCCCATCAGCTAAAGAAGACCAGAGAGGGGGCCAGCTTAGCCTCCAATAGGAGGAAGATTCACATCCTAGGAGCCATCACCAAGAAAGCCCTCTTCCTCACCAAACATGCCTGTAATAGACAAGGGTGCAAGCCTTCCAACAACAGTTAGAATGTGGCTAATAGACTTCATGCACATACATCCCTTACTCACTGTCTAACCCACTGTAGAGGGGTGTATTGTGATCTATTTAAATTTACAATGATTACTTTAAAACTTCCATAAAGTTTGGAAATTAACATATAATATTTTGTGCAATTCTGTGTCCTTTTCTGCCTTCTTTTTTCTTTTTTTAAAAAAATTATGTTCTTTTTTTTCTTTGGGGAGTGTGTGTAATTGGCTGTCCTATTGATCTGCACTGGTAGAATTCCATGCAATAAAGTACATGATAGGAGAACCATAGAGCATGCTTCGTACACAAGTGCTCTGTCTTTGTGCCACTTTTCTCTCAATACAGTTGTTTGTGCTGCATTGATGTAGGTTGTCTCTGAACAGGCTCTAAAATTTAGGAATCACAGGGTTTCACGTTATTGTGAATGAGTGTATCTCACGCAATTTCAGGCAATGGGAAGTCATTCCAAACACAATCATGGGGTTTCACATAATTGCATATCAGAGTATCTCACGCAATTTCGAGTAATGGGGGGGGGGTCATTTTTGGGAAATGGGAAGTCATTCTGAATGCATTCCAAATTCAATCAGGTTTCACGTAAATTCGCTAAACTAGCGAATTCAAGTAATTGCGAATTGGCTCCATTCGCAATTGAGAGAAATTCCTCCCATGTGATAAACTCCATGGTGATGGTGAGAGTCTTTTCCCTCCCATTTTCAGGAATCAGACATTTGGGGTGTGTGCATACAAGTTGTCTCATCTATACCTTCAGAACAGTATGTGTCTACTGCTTATTTGTAGAATCTGCTCTAGATATGCAGGGACTTGGAGCAGTTTGCAAATTGTGCATCTATTTTAAGCAGCATTGCACTAGGATGTTGTTGCCCAAATCCCATTTGTGATGTCAGAATTGGCATGGTTCTACCTCTCAGTACATTGGCTAGGATGTTTTATTCATGGATCTACAAGAACAGATGTTGGGAAAACAAGCTCCTTTTTTTTTGGCTCCCAGTGGTCATGACTCAGGGAGCAAAGTTGGGGTAGTGGTGTTACTATTTCTTCAAGTAAGATAGAAATAATTGCTTTTCAAAAATCAATAGCATTTATTTTGAAATGAAAAGGAGAGAAGAAAACCCACTTATTTCAGCCAATGGAATAACAATCCTCTCTTATTCCAGGGAAGGTTATTTCCTCAATGACAGAAATATCTGCTCTGCACTCACTTGTACTAGAGGATTTTTCTAAAGAAATGTGTTTGATAAATAATTTATCCTCAACATCTTTCTTCCTTTTAGGACAGTCAAAACCTTTTTGGCTCAGGAGATTTTGCATAGGGGTATGACATGGTGGGGAAAGTGTGGTTCACAGACCACATACAGCTCTTGAAACTCCAAAAAACAGCTTGAGAAGCACTCTCAAAGCACTCAGATCTGCCCTTTTTAAAAAATGAAAAATCATATCAATTTTCTGCTACTTTTTCACATGAGAATGAGCCAAATGTGCTCAAAACTGGTTGCAAATGCAGCAGGTTACTTCTCTCACTCCATCCCGCCCCCCCCCCCCCCAAGAGCCATGAATTCCCAGCAAAAGTAGCAGCCAGAAGTGATGGTGCAGCCCTCCATGAGAGGGCCCCGGTATGGGAGAAGAGTGCATGCCCTCCGATATTACACAGATGACACCGGGGACATATGTGGCCAAGCTACATCAGAGTGTGGTCAAATGGCTAAAGTTATTAATGAGAAAGAACACACAAGCTAGGAGAAGATGCAGCAGTTTTCTTTCACCTGAGCCCACAGAGAGGGAAGGGTCTAACTTCACCCTTCCTTTCCACTCCTTCTGCTGAAGTAATTGAATGCAAACTATTTTTTGCACTTTGGACCAGGATTGCAGTAACTAAAGTAACTGAGGATAGGAGGTGAAACTGGGAAGAGGAAAGGGAACTGGGGCATTTTAAAGGAGCTTGAAAAAGTGGGATGGCAAAGGATTAATCAGGACTATCCCTGCCAAATCAGGACAGTTGGAGTATATGGAAGTGGTCCCATTGCATCCACAAATGCTCACCCATGTGCAAATAATAATAATAATTATTATTATTATTATTATTATTTATATCCCACCCCTCTACAAGATGCAATCGGGGCAGCTGAAGAAGGGAAGACCCTGATTGTAGAATCAAGATATTGACATTTCCCCTCTCTTTACCCTTGTAGGCACACATTCCACTGAATTTAACATAATACATTGGCTTGAATGTAGGCTGCAACAATTTTCATAATTTGTAATGTGGCACTAGAAACTATTAAAGTTGCTGCCCATTATCTCCAATAATAATACAGTCAGCCCTTCTTATCCATGGATTTTTTTATCCACAGGTTCAAGCATCCATGGCTTGAAAAAATTCCAAAAAAGCATAAATTCCATTTAGCAAACCTTGATTTTCTATTTTATATAAGGCACACCATTTTACTATGACATTGTATTTAATGGGACTTAGGCATCCATAGATTTTGTTATCCATGGGGGGTCCTGGAGGAACCAAACCCCAGAAGAAAACAAAGACCCACTGTACTATTATTCCACTTTACTCACCGAACTGCAATTCCCAGGATTCCACAGGAAGGAACCATTGCAGTTAAACTGGAATTGTAGTGCTATAATTCTGTAGTCTGAAATGGACGCTAGGGAATGAGACAGAGCTCTAAGAAATACCAGATTGCAACTGCCAAAGAGGAGAGTAATATTCTTCCACTAACCTTCTGAAATTAGCCTAGCAGAAGCAAAGACACTCCAGTGCCCCACATCCTTCAGTCTAGAAACATGTCATTTAATCAAAACCCATTCAGCAGTTCAAAAGAACTAACAGGATTGCACATTTAAGCTCCCTCCCCAAACACATATCAACTCACAATCTTTCTGATGAGGTTTTGGTTCCAAATCTATGCCTGAAGTTCAGTATAAATGGATCTAAAAAATCAGTTTAATCCAAAAGTGGCTAGTGTTGATTGTCAGCAATTCAGAGTGGTATCTTGTCTTTGTTTTTAATCTTCTGTCTCCAAGTTAGATTTTTTTTTTTCCGAGAGCAGCCTCGCTACTGCCTATTTTAAAGATGCTAGTACTAATCTATCTCTCCAAAATGAAATTACAGCCTCCTAGATCAAACTGGGTTCCTTCTCTTTGCTAGATAATAAGGCAAGAAGGACAGAGGGCAAGTATGAAAGTGGCAAGCTAAACACAGCCAACACCTTGAACATGCCCTTTGGTCAATAACTGAAACTTATTAACCAGGTGAGAGGAAGACTAGATGAGTGGGTAAGGGAAGTGATTAATGCCTCTTTACGGCAAGGCAGGGTCCAACATGCTTAAAAGAGGCTATGGTAAGACTTCTTTTGAAAAAAAACTTCCTTGGATCTATTGTACTAGATAATTACAGGCCAGTCTCCAATCTTCCATTTTTGGGCACAGTTCTGGAGCGTGTGGTGGCTTCCCAACTCCAGGCTTTCCTGGATGAGATGGATATCTAGATCCATGTCATTCTGGTTTTAGGCCTGGTTATGGGACAGCAACAGCTTTGGCTGCCTTGGTGAATAACCTATGCAGGGAACTGGTCAGGACTAGTGTATCCCTGTTAGTTTTGCTGGATCTCCCAGTAGCTTTTGAAACCATTGACCATGGTATCTTTCTGAGTCATCTCTCTGGGATGGGGCTTGTGTACAGTGGTTCTACAGTGGCTCTGTTCTTTCCTGGAGGAGTGCTCTCAGAAGGTGGTGCCAGGTTTGACTTCTTGGCCATTGGCCTGTGGAGTCCCTCAGGGATCAAGTCCTGTCCCCTATGCTTTTTAACATCAACATGAAACCATTGGGAGAGATTGTCCAGAGTTTTGGACTAATTCCAAAGAAGCTGTTTCTGTCCTAAACCAGTGTCTGGCCACTGTAATGAACTGGATGAGGGCAAACAAATTGAAGCTTAATCCAGACAAGACAGAGGTGCTCCTGGTCAGTCAGACGACAGATTTGGGATTCAGCCTGTATTAGATGGGCATACACTCCCCTGGAAAACTCAAGTTCGTAGTTTGGGGATACTTCTAGATTCAGCGCTGAGCCTGGAAGCCCAGGTATCAGCAGTGATCAGGAGTGCTTTTGCACAGCTAAAACTCGTGTGCCAACTGCATCCATTCCTGGAGAAGTCAGATCTGGGCCCATTGATACATGCCTTGGTTACTTGGTGTCTGGATTACTGTAATGCACTTTATGTGGGACTGCCTTTGAAAAGTTGTCAGAAACTTCAGCGGGTCCAAAGAGCTGCAGCCAAGCTGTTAACTGGAGCTGACTACAGGGACCATACACCTCCCTTGTTGCAACAGCTCCGCCGGCTGTCAATTCTTTTCCGAGCACAATTCAAAGTGTTGGTTTTGACCTATAAAGCCCTATACAGCTATTTTAAGGGCTGTATCTCTCTGTACAAGCCCCCCCCCCCTCCCGAGTATTAAGATCATCCGGAGAGATTCTTCTCTCTGTCCCACCACTCTCTCAGGTGCATGTGGTGGGAACGAGAGAGACAGCCTTCTCAGTGGCTGCTTTGGAACTCACTCCCAAGAGAGGCCAGGATGGCTCCATCCTTGCTGTCCTTCTGGTAGCAGGAAAATATATTCTTGTGGTGACAGGCTTTTGCAAACTGATAAGGGCTGGGAATGGTGTGCTGATTAAATGTTAAGGTTTGTATTTTTAACATATTCTATTTTAACTCATAACTGTTTTAATTTTTAACATGGTTTAATTGTTTTTTAAATTTTATATTTACACATTTTAATATTGTATTTTTAAAGTTGTATTGTTTTAAGCCTGCTGTTCACTTCTTGAGTCCCTGTATTGGGAGAAATTCTATTTGAATTATTTCTTGAATACAATTATGAACTTCTTTCCAGAACTTGTTTATTCTTGGACATGACCTCCACATATGGTAAGACATCCTGACATGCATGTCACATTTCCAACATTACCCATTGTTGCTTTTGTATATTTTTGACAGTCTATGTGGTGTTAAACGCCATCTGTAAAACATTTTATAAAAGTTTTCTTTTATGTCTGAGCATAGTGTAAATTTTAGATCCCATCCCCAAGATTTTTAATAATAATAATAATGTTTTATTTATACCCCGCTCTTCAGCCAAGACTATCAGAGCGGCTTACAATTTGTTAAACAAACAGCTTCATTTACAATTGTAAGCTATTTGCCCCCAACAATCTGGGTACTCATTTTAGCGACCTCGGAAGGATGCAAGCCTGAGTCAAGCTTCAGCCCTTTGCTGGTCTTGAACTCGCCACCTTCTGGTTTTGAGTGAGTGGCTGCAGTACAGGCATTTAACCACTGCGCCACCAGGGCTGTTTTCCCAGTTTTGTAAATCTATATTATGATCTATCTTCTTATCCCAGTGAATCATACAGGGTTTTATATATTCTTTTTCTAAGTTAAGTTTTAACCATAATTTATAGATTTTTGAAATTGTCCCTTATTTCTTTTTCTTAATAATCACATCCAACTCTGTATTATTTGATGTTATACCACAATACTTCATATCTAGTTTATATGTTTCCTTTAATTGGAGGTATGAAAACCATTGGATATCATATCTTCTTCTACTAACTCCATCTGTATATTTGCTTTAATTAGTACTTTATTATATTTGTTTTATGCTGCACCTTTAAGTGCAGGTGTGAGCAAAATTTCACCCCGGGACACACCAGGGGTTCCACAAACAGTCCAAAACCCTTCTAAATTGGGGGAGGACCTGATGTGGATGGACAACCACTTATAGTTAAGAAAAACAGGTACAACTATTAAAACAGCACAAGGAATTCTTAACGCAGAACAGAGAATACTGAATCACATTCCAGAAGTCTCCTGGAAGATGCAATTAATCCCCCTTTTGCCAGAATAAGGGTAGTTCAAAGTCATTGGGGACAGGGGACTTGTTTGCACTAGCCAGCATACTATGGGGGCAGCCCATAGTATCTCGGTCTCATAGGTTCCCCAACCTACCTCCACTACCTGACCCGTCATTCCTGCACTGTGGTGGCTGTCTGCAAAGGTTTCCCACCAAGATGCCAGGTGTATCTACCACCACTGCAGATCACTCATGTCTGATGTGAGAATAAGATGCCAAGCATTGATAACATGGTTGGGCAACTTGTTCTGACCTCAGAACAAGCCCATAGTATTCTGACCTCAGAACAAGTGATCCATATCCATGCTGGATACACCAGATGGGATGCTCATGCACAGAGCTGTGGTTGGGAAGGAACAGAGGGCTCCAGATCTTCTAGGAATACAGAAAGTTTTAAAATTTGTGTTAAGACTTAACCAGAACTGGAGTTTGGGACATGTTTCGCCTGAACAGGATAACACTAGAATGAGTGTAATTTTGGTCAATGCAGATAAAGCCACAGATGCAAAAACACCTTTGAGGGGGCTACCCAAGAGAATACTTTGCCCATTACCAGTTTAGAAGTGAATGATGGGAAATGTGAGAGATAATAGGTGATTTCTGAAGCAGAGTAATTGATTGAAAGGTCAGACACTGAAAAACAAACAGTCCCACACCCACCCAAAAACAAGATCTAGCAGAAAAAAGAAAGAATTTTAATCTTCTTTATAAAACATATAAATGTATTTTTACTTGCATTACTTGTTCATGATTAAACATGTGGTCTGTGGCAGAGACAATGAAAAGAAAAATTACTTCAGGTTAGAGTGATACAGAAAGAGGGTAGGTGTGACAAAATGAGCAAACAGGAAATCACCATAGTGCAAACTAGCAATTTGTGAGGATAAGCACACAAAGGTTGCAGTGAATTGAAACTCCCAAACTCCAGTTCTTAACAAACAAACAACATTCAAATAACATTCTTAAGTCCTGGCATAAAATTCTGGAGGGTCTCAGGAACTGGCTCAACAAAATGTGTAGAGTTAAAATAACAGGTTTGCTAAGGTGTGGTTGATATGAAAACTAGAGCATTAGATTCTAGGCACAAACATTTAGGGAATCCATCCAACGGTCTTGTCTCAATAAGAAATCTGTTTTGGATCAAGCTGTATTAATGAGAAACACACAAATGAAAGAATTATGACTTCCCTAAAAGTCCCATCAGGCCAGAGCATGAATAAAAATGCCTTATAACATCTGATCTTCTGAAGTTCACACGACTTTTGAACTTTAATGAGAGCCTTAACAGATTTTTGTGAGCATGGATAGTTCGCAGGACATTTTCCCCAGATGTACAAATGCTAAACCAGGTGTAATGACTTGAAAAGTAAAGATGAGTTTGAAAGACATGAGATGTGAAGTATCTTACACTCACAGTTAGATTTAGTAAGGGAGAAAATATAGATCCACTGTAGGGGCAGATAAGGTAGCTTACTTGCTTCAGTGAGATGCTACTTGTTTGATTCCAACTGTTTTCTATGTGAGTGTGGAGGATGGGGATCACACCAAGTGACACCTCAGAGAGGGATGCCTGCCTTCCAGTGAGAAGTGTACCGCCATGCCTCTCTGAGGTAAACCAGGACTGAAGGTCCTGGGAAGGACCCAGTCCATCTGCACAGAAGTGGCAAGGAGGAAGTCCAGGACACTGTTAGCATGCTATGGTGAACTGCTGGAGACTTATCGCATCACCAAATGCTGCCTGGATCCCTTCAGGTACCCTCGTCCATAACCCATCTGCAGCAAGTAGACCAGAGTGTTTGACTTCCATAGTGGCCCGGTGTACTCCTGTGGGACCATTGGCCTGGTGGCTCCAAGTCTGAGAGTAACAGAGTGAGTTACCACACTGGGGTGACACCAACCCCAGTGACACCACTGATATGATATATACTGTACTGTATGAGCTACCTTGGAAGCTCAGGTGAACGTGATACACTGTTCTTGCAACTTCATTGTGATGGTGCCAACATTTGTAAGAGGAATCTGAAATCCTTCATCTACTACTATGGCTTTGCTCATAGATCACAGTAACTAAAGGAAGGTCATTATCCTCCAATAACTGCCCACTCCCTGCTCTAAGGCTGTGGGAGAAATTTCATCATATTCTCTCCCTCCCATCCTTTTTAGATGAAATGATGATTTTAAAAAAGACACAAAGTATATGGAAACTAAAGTCATTTTTAAGGTGGAAAGTAAACAAGATGTGTAACCACACTACACATGTATAGCACTTTGATTCCACTTTAACTGCCATGGCTTCTTTCTATGGAATCCTGGGATTTGCAGTTCCATGACATACTCATAATTCTCTGCCAGGTAATTCTATAGCATGGTAGTTCAATGAAGGGTACTGCACCCAACTACATATCTCAAGATTTTGTTTAGCTGGAGCCACAGCTGTTAAAATGGCAGTTTGATATAGTAGTATCAAACTGCTATATTTCACCCCAAAATTTCAGAAAAATGGCAAATGTGCCCTCCACACCTCATGAGGTATGTGGAACCATTGGGGACTTCTGAAACAGCTTTCAAAATAGCAGGGCTACTTTCCTCATCCCTGGACTAATCCATGGTTTATGTTACACCAATTAATTATGATTTGTTACTTGAGCCATTAAATGTCCCCCTGTTTGTTATCCTTTTTTCTGAATTGTGTCTCTCCCACACCTTCTGCCAGCTCCTGCTTTACGGAAGACAGTTGGGGAAACAAGCCACAAATAGGGAAGTGTAGATTCACAATTCATCCCTGAGTGCCCCAGAAAATGCCAGAGGCTGTACCTGCTCCAAAAATAGTTGGAGAGGTTTTGTTTGTTTGCTTGTTTTAAGTAAAAAGAAAGAAAACAAGAAATGACTAGAGTTGCTTTCAATTTGTGGGGGAGGGAGACAAGAACACTCACCCCACACCCAATAATAATAATATTTATTTCTTACCCACCTCTGCCTATGGAGCACTTAGGCCTTCTCTGCATTGCCCAGAATACTGGGACATGCCAAAATATCTTGGCCCCACAGCTGCCCTGTCCTAATCCCTTTAACTCGCCCTCCGTTCCTGTATGACAACAAGAGAATTGATGGCATCTCCCCTCCAAATAGGAAACCCTCAATGGAATTTTTTTTCCAGTTTCCAAATTTCTAGCATTGAAGTTTAAACATCAGTGTAGCTTTTAGAAAAAGAGTTTAGGCATTCAAAGGCAAAGTGGCCATGGGAAAATAAATGTACTAAATGCAATATGTTGTTGTTGTTGTTGTTGTTTTTATTATTATTATTTCTCTCCATGGATCGAGGCAGGGAGTAACAACAAATAAAGAATGCTCAACATCAATTAAAACACATTAATTAAAACATACAACCATTTAAAAGGACAAATAAGACATACACATTCTAATGCAAGCTATATTTAAAATTCATAATTTAAAATTCATAATTTAAAAATCATCTTGATAAGAGATTGGTCTTTAATACTCTTTTAAGTTTGGACTATATATTCAGCTATAAAATCTTTTCCAGCAGGTGATTTCACAGTCTAGGGGAAAGAGTTCCATGTGTGAACAATTTTCGGCGCCTCACCTTCTGTAAAATGAAATTTGGTGACACCAGGAAAATTTCATCTGAGCAGCCAGAATTCACATTCGGAGGCACAATGCCCTTACATTTTGCCCTCCCTCATAGCTACACCTCCCGCCCTATACTAAAGTATGACCCTGCACCTTGTTTTACAAGAGAACTGTCACTCCTGCAAGCTTCCAGGAACATCAGTTCTTTTATTCAAGCAAAATAAAAAACGACATGGAGTGGAAGTCAAAAGAATTTGGAAAACCCAAGTGCCACAAAAATGAGGACAAACATGCACCTCACCAACCACATGTTGTCCACCTTGGTGAAACTCAAGACAATGTAGGGCATTGGGGTGACAAAGGGGCTGTACAGATGAGAAGAAAGGGGCGGCCAGAGGCGTTTGCCAGAATAGTACCAGGAGAGCATGGAACATGAGGACACTCTGCTCTCCCAAGCCCTAATTTTGGCTCCAAGCCACTGCAAAGCAGTGGTCTGTACCAGGCCAAAATCTGCACTATAAATCTGAGTGTGCTGTGTACATGGTATCCCGAACTGAGATTTTACTGTCCCCTTGAAAAAAAGAAAAACCTCCAGAGTAACTGTCCTAATAATTAATAACAAGATGTCTTCTTTATAACAGGTTTTGGAAGAAGGTGAAACATCTTGCCAAATTTTTACTTTGTTCACAAATTTTTACAACAACAACAACAACAATAATATTTATTTATTTATACCCCACCCCTTTGAAATCAATCAAGGCGGCTTACACAATAAAATGGCATTACATTAATAAAACAGATTGCATCCCTCCCCTCTCCCCCCCTTAAAAAGATATTAAATCAGTTACAATTTAAAACCAATAATTTAAAAACTACATCAATACAATACAAAACAATAGACAACACAGAACAGCACAGCATGTTCCTGGGAAGCAACAGAGAATCCTCAACAAAGGGTTCCTGAGGCCGGGATTAATTATCCTGGGAAGGCCTGCCGAAAGAGATCCGTCTTGACAGCCTTTTTAAAGCTGTCTAAAGATGTCAGTTGACAGATCTCATCCGGCAGGTCATTCCACAATTTGGGGGCAACAACAGAAAAAGCCCTGTGGGAAGTAGCCGAAAGCCTAGATCTTTGAGGCTGTAGAAAATTTCTCCCAGAGGACAGGAGAGCATGGGGAGGAATATAATCACATGTAGCTATAAATAAATTTAAGCTGTGCATATGATCTTGTAACTTTAAGATATAATTTTATTTTTATTTTTCTAGTTGTTTATGTCATAGCTATTGCCATTGCATTCAGTGATATATAAGAATTCCAATTTATGAGTAACATTTGTACAAAAAACATTACTAAGGATTGTGAATGATGTGATATGGGAGGAGGTCAAAGGGGGTGGGTGACACCATGAGTGAAATCAACCCTGGTGACACCATTGTGTACACCAAAGTGCTCTGCTGCATTTACTCACAAATCATATGATCCATGCTCAAAAAAACTGGGCTATTACATTTGCATGAATCACAGTCCGTTGTACAATATGAGCTTCCTTATCTTTCAATCAAAATCACTGAAATGCAACTTTCCTTGATTATGTACATTTCAAGTAGACTGGAACTGGCATGATCACACCACATTCTACACCTGTAATGGGGAGTGAAGGAAGGGGTGAGTACAAATAATCTGAACATCACAATCACATCCTTGACTATTTCCAGACTAGCCTGAGGCTTAATCAAATTCAGTTGGTGTTTGAAGAGAGCAAAACTGTATTGCATCATCCCTGACATTAACACAGTCCTGATTCTTTTGTTCCATGTGTATAATAAATGATTTCCACATGTGTTTCATTTTTAATGAGTACATCATAGGATCTCACTATCACAGACAGTTGCCTTGAACAGACAGCATCACCATAATATTTGTGGTGTGGAATAAAGAAAAAGTACAAAGCCAGGATTGTGACTAAGGGGTACTCTCAGGAAAGGTTGGACAGTTTTGACAGGATGTTTTCACCAACAGCAAAGCCAGAGAGTCTGAGAATGGTTCTTGCTGTGGCTGCCAAGAGAGGTTTGGTTGTGAACCATTTTGATTTCAAAACAGCATATCTCAATGCCAATCTGGAGGAGACTGTTTACATGAAACAAGCTCCTAGATACAACTGTGCAGGCAGCACTAAGGTGTACAAGTTGAAGAAGGTTTGTACAGGTGTGAGTGCAGAGTGCAAGGTTCTGGAACCAGTGCATACATGAAGAGCTAGTTAGGCTTGGGTATCAGTGGAGCATGGCTAATGCATGTGTGTACACAAAGGGCAGCATCATTCTGGTGATCTACGTGGACAAACTGTGTGTTGCAGTCAGGGATGAGGATGAAATCAGGCTGGTGCAAAGTGAATTGGCAAAAAGGTTCAAATTGAAAGATCTGAGACACCTGAAGAGTTATCAAGGGATTGAAGTACACAGAGACCATGATGGCAGGTTCAGGTTGTGTCAAAGGAGGAAAATTGACATATTGGTAGAAAAGACTGGACTGTGTGATGCCAAGGTTGTCAGGAGTCCCATAACACTAGGTTATTCAAGTCTGGAATCAGAGGAGCTGTTTGAAAGGGCGGATTTATATTGTTCAGTGGTAGGAAGTCTGTTGTTCATAGCCAACAACATGAGGCCTGTTATCAGCTATGCTGTGGGTATGTTGAGCAGGAGAGCTTCCAAACCCAGGTTAGTTGACTGGACAGCAATGAAACAGTATTTGAAAGGTACCAGGGACAGATGTTTGATGTTGAATGGAAGCTTGTCAGAGCTTGAAGGCTTTGTGGACAGCTCATTTCCATCAGAGACAAATGACAGGAAATCAGTGACTGGTTTGACCATCAGATTCACTGATGGTGCCATTGTTTGGTGGTCCAGAAAACAGAACTGCATTGTGCTGAGTACAACAGAGGCAAAATCTGCTGCATTGTCAGAAATAGTGACTGAGATCCAGTGGGTTAGGCAGTTGTTGACAGATCTGAAAGAGGAATGGAACACTCCAACAAAAAGATGATATCAACCAAACAGCAATTCTTTGAGGGGTAGAACCTGGAAAGCTGATGAAGCATTATTTGACCATACAAGTCCATTGAAAGTATCTTTTCTCAGACAATAACTGTTTCATGGAAAATTTGTTTTCTTTATTCTCCCAGCTCCACAAAAAAGGCTTCTTCTACTGGAACATCTGGGATAAGAATGGAAAGCAGAACATTCTCCAAATGTCCTTGGAACACTGTGCACATTCTAGTTGAAGGTTTAAATTTAAGTTTGCAGAGCTCCTGATCTCTTGATGAACTGAATTTCTCACTTGCTGTGTCTCCATCCCTGGTTAATATGGTTCCACTCCTGGCTCATGCTGTAACCTCATGCTACTGTCTTATGCTCTGTTGTAGGTGTTGATGTGACGATGAGTTGGACCACATAGTTTTACAGCAGAGGCCCCTGGTTTCAAGCATTCAGATGATGATGATGATTAGAAAAGTACCATCTTAGTTATTTTTAAATCATAAGCAAGTAGAGAATTGCTTTTTAAAATTATAACTAATGGTAACTCCCTACCTGTGGACTTTGAAATGCTAAATCTAGCCATTTTTAAAAGTAACCTTTCCAACTCTAAAACAAATGTTTCACAGTTTTATGACAATTTTAATCTCATGGCTCCATTTGAAATGATTCTAGGAATTGCACTTTGATGAGGTACTTCACTTTTTTGCCTGGAGAGCTCTAATCCATTCCCCTGATCTACTTCTGAAGTGTCTGTCTTTGGTACAGAATTAAACTGATCCTCTACCCTTCATTTCTTAGGCTGGGGCCACACTGCAAAATTTATGCAGTCTAACAACACTTTAACTGTCATGGCTCCATCAAATGGAATCCTGGGATTTGTAGTTTGCTGTGCCACTAGAACTGTATAACAGGGAAGGCTTTATATCTCACTAAACTACAAATCCCAGCATTCCATAACATTGAGCCATAGGCATTAAAGGAGTGTAAAACTGAATTAATTCTGCAGTACATATACAGCCTCAGGTTACCTTTCTACCTTCAAGGTACATAATCAAACTATGAATCCAAAAACTCCTAGGAACTGAGCCATGACTATTAAAGTTGTATGAAACTGGAACATGTTTCTGTGTAAAGGTGGAGGCAATTTTCACTAGAAGTCCAACTCCATATCCAAACACCATTGCCCCTACCCCTCCAGTGACTTTGTGCTCACACAGCATGCTGAAAAGAGAGAGTAAAGATGCCGCCAGAGATGCCCACAGAGCAAATTGCTTTAGATTTTTTAAATGTATTATTTATTCAATTTCTAGGCCGCCTTACCACCTGGTGCTCAAAGCAGCTTACAGAGAACCAAAGCAATCAAAAAATGATGATGCAAGTAAGACAGACGAGTCCATGCTGGAGAACAAACAGAAAAGAAAACAGCCTCTACAGCCAAGATGACCTTGCAGTCAGCTTCTTCCTGACCCCAAACTGCCCCCCTATGCCCTGACCTTTCCAGAACATTTTACTAATGAACATTTTAACTTAGTTGTGTATGCTTACCCAATAATGAGTAGAAAACCACAGAAGTTGAAACCTCTTTTGGCACTTTGGGGCTGGGGGAGTTCCCTGCTATTCATGTACACTCTCATGTATTTAACAGGAATTAAAAGTGTTGGTAGCTCATTATCCAGAATAGATCATTTGTGTCAAGTAGACTCTGGCTTGACAAACAACACAACATGTGTTCATTTTACCAATGTCAGTGTGTCCTTCCTAGAACCAACAACAGTTTTGCATGCAGTCACTGTTAATAATGTAATTATTATTGTTTCCTGAAGGTTAGCCTTGCTCATCTGTCATAGCAAGACAACAGTCTTGTGACAACTTAAAAGTCAAACATATGTTTTAATCTTTAAACTAATGCAAAGTTTTCCACTGCAATTGTCACTGTCTATATTTTCTGTATATCATTTACCCTTTCCCTCATTGTTTATACTCCACCACATGCTCTAACCATGTATAAACTTCATCATGTCTCTGATGAAATGGACTATAGTCGATAAAAGGTCATGGCCAAAATCCAGCATAATAATAATAATAATAATAATAATAATAATTTGTATTTCCCGCCTCTCCCCAGGGATCGAGGCGGGATTACAACAAGTAAAATCTACAAAGTAAAATACAATTGCTAAAACCAGTTACAGTCATGAAATCATTAAAATCAATTAATCTTAATCTAACATACGTTGGCTACCATAGTCCATTATTGGTCTCATTTATCGGTGAATAATTACAGCAAATTAAATGGAAAGGCTTGCCTGAAGAGATCCGTCTTTAGTGCTTTCTTAAAGGCATCTAAGGTGGTGATAAGACGGATCTCTTCTGGGAGGTCATTCCACAATTTCGGAGCCATCGCAGAGAAAGTTTTATTAGAAGTTGATATCAGCCTGGTACTCAAAATTTCCAGGGTGTTCTTTCCTGATGTTCTGAGGGTGCGGGGCAGATTGTGCAGGAGAAGGCATTCCTTCAGGTAACTCGGGCCCAAGCCATATAGGGCGTTAAAGGTAATAACCAGCACTTTGTATTGCGCTCGGAAGGTGATTGGCAGCCTATGTAGAGATTTTAATATGAGATTTTTGCTTCCGGGTCTTTGCCTTTAAAGGAGCTCCGTTTTGGAGCTCCTTTTTGCGCTGCGGAAAGGGCTCGCTTGGCGCCCTCCCGCAGTGCAATTGCATCATAACACACGCAGTGCTTCTAAACGCTGTGCACGTCATGATGCGATCATGGCACATCCATATGGATGCCGCCATTTAAAAATGGCGGCATCCATACGAGCTAGGGTTTGGGAGGGACTAAACATTGTGTCCTCTCAAACCATATCCGTGCACTAAAGAGCCCTCATGGCGCTCTTTAGTGCGCGTCTAGATCGGGCCAAAGATACCATATGAAATAGCATATCAGTCCAAAAATATAGGCAATATATAATGTAAACAGCTAATTAGTATGCCAAAAGTCTAACTCAATAGTAAGTAAAATACCAAAAAAGAAAAAGAAAAAGAAAAAACCTTTACAAACATTACTAATTTCTTCTAAGTTTTCTAAGTTTTTGAATTGAATTACAAGTAACTAATTATTGTATTATAATTAGCTATATCTGTACTTTGAACTTTGGAACATGCCAGTCAGCCACAGACCTAGACAATTTATTATTATTATTATACAATCCAAAGTGGTCATGTGTGATGGTCCCAAATTCTTTAACTTAAATGCAAGACATGTTCACCCCACCAAATTTTCCAAAAATGATCACCTAGTATTTTGATCTTCCAAATGAATTTAATGGCATGTAGATAATTTAGTTTTGGAAAGAGCATTTAGATATCTCACCTAGAGACCTCCATTGCCTCACAAAGCTATAAGACCCAAGATTTCATAGGTTACAGTCAAGTCAGTTTAACTGGAATCATAATACTATAACAGTGTAGTATGAAAGGCATCCTGCTGATGATGTGGGAATAATAATGCTACTTTTTCTGGAGCACACAATTGATCGTATCTGATTCAAATGACATTGTCCATACAGTACTCTCAGATATCAAAGCAAGCCTTTCTAAGGAAGCAGAAGTCACTACTAGACCAGAGCAGTAAGTACTTCTTGGATCTCTCCCCAGCTAGTGCACCTCTTACTTTTTGCCCTACCTTTTAGAAAAAAATTTAGAAAAAAATTGTCCTGTCAAGGTATTCCACAGGCTTCTCAAAGAACACAACATTCTTAACAAAGGAGGCACTGTCAGTTTCTGGCAAGCTTCATATGTGGACCCTTTTACCTTTTAAAAAATTATTATTATTGTAAGGCCAAGAACCAAAACATTAAAAGCAGCTTCATGTGATAAATCTGTTACTGGGCTATACCATTTCATAGTAGATTCAAGGGATCAAATTCTTCTCTTACATATAAAAACTCTTTGCACTTACAAGTGTCCCCTGCTTCAGCTTGCCCAAAGCTGGAGAAAATGTACATATTTTTCTGGGGGGGCTGTGGCTCAGATGATTCATATATGAATGTGTATCATTTGACATCTTGGTCCCTTCAGTCACTCTCAGCTGACTGTGAGCTGCCTCAGTTGAATGGCATGTGGTTGGATGAGTTGGATGAGTTACGTTGGTTAAGTCATTTATGGGGTTCCATTTCAGTTAACTATTAAAAGTCATGTACTTCAACAAGACAAAATGCATGTAGTAGTCTTTTGTTAATTAGTGTAACTTATATAAACTTTTTTTTAAAAAAAAATACATGCATTCATAGGACATACAGACTAGTCCAGACACATTCTAGAGGTCAGATGCACCAGTGCCCAGAACAGTCATTTTTCATAGAATCATAGAATCATAGAGTTGGAAGAGACCACAAGGGCCATCCAGTCCAACCCCCTGCCATGCAGGAACTCCAAGTCAAAGAATCCCTGACAGATGGCCATCCAGCCTCTGCTTAAAGACCCCTAAGGAAGGAGACTCCACTACAGTCCGAGGGAGTGTGTTCCACTGTCAAACAGCCCTTACTGTCAGGAAGTTCCTCCTAATGTTGAGGTGGAATCTCTTTTCCTGCAGTTTGCATCCATTGTTCCGCGTTCTAGTCTCTGCAGCAGCAGAAAACAAGCTTGCTCCCTCCTCAATATGACATCCCTTCAAATATTTAAACAGGGCTATCATATCACCTCTTAACCTTCTCTTCTCCAGGCTAAACATCCCCAGCTCCCTAAGGCGTTCTTCATAGGGCAAGGTTCATTCTAACTAGAATATTGCTGTCTGGAAATCACACATAGTAGAGATAAATTGTTGAGTGTTTACAAGTCCAAATCAGGTTAGGATGGTGAAGAGTGACACACTGGTGAATTGAATACCCGAGAGAGAGAGATTGACTATTTGGGATGTTTGAAACCACCCCAATTTTGGAAGTGGCTGGGGCTGGTGAGAATGAAGAGGCGGGTGTGGTTATCTACATACATGGGGGTGAATGTGTCCCCCTTTGGCTGTTGCTTTTCCCTGCACTTTAAGGTGAGAAAATGGACCAATTAAACTATAGATAACCCAACCTAGGAGCTCTGAAGAAAAAATAGGCAGATCAGTTTTAGACATAATGAGGAATAAGGAAATATCTGAGGGGAAATATCAGAGATAGAGTTGGAGACACAAGACTAGATGGAAGGGGAAAGATAACAAAGACCTGATGGTCTTCCCATGGAATGGACACTAGGATTACAGAAATATTTTTAACTTTGGAGTGACAAGACAATGGATTTGAGGCAACCCCTGGATAGGTGAAGAGGAAGAAGTGAATAGGGACATAGCCTGGGCTGAGAAGAAAATATGGTCTTTAACTGTTTTGTGATGGGACTCACCCAGTCCCTATTATAAGAGGATATGCAGAATGCTTAGGGGATGGAGTAATCAGCAAACCCATTTAATCTTTATTTAGTGCTAACCAGGTCTTCCACATGTCTTCAGGCCAGTGTGCCTTTCCCATGTGAAACTTCTAAAGGTCACAATTGACTATTAAAAACATGACTGACTCTAGATACCTGATATGAAAATATGAAACCCCACATTCCAGGGAGAGGGCTGTAGGGTATGTTAACAAAGGGGACATCAGTAACAAAGTCTACAGGGAGAAGGTTATGGGTACAATGCAATGATGGAACCCCAACAGAGAAAGAGAAGTCAGAGAAAGAATATCCTGCTGTGGAGACACAGAAAAATAACTTTATAAGTAGGAGAAGAACTAGCTGAGAACTGAAGCCACAAAGAAGAAAGACACAAGTGGAGTCAAGTAGGAAAAGATCATTATCATAATGATGTAAGAGTCAAAAAAAGATGAGTACTGAGTAGTTTTTTGGAGATTTAGCAATAAGGAGGCCATATGTACTTCCTTGACCAGAAAGTAAGCTGAGATAGGAAGCAGTATCTTAACAGTCCCATTCTCATATATCTGAGGTTACCAATAAGGAAATATCCAAAGGGGAAATATTAGAGACAGTGTTGGAGACACAAACTGCATGCTATGGAATTCTGGACTTTGGAGTCTTATGGTGTATTTATAATTCTCTTCTGGACAGTTCTAGTGCCTCAACAAACTACAAATCCTAAGATTCCATATCACACAGCCATGGCAGTTAAACTGGAATCACAATGCTATAATCATGCAATGTGAATGAAGAGGAAGAGGAATCACACATTGTCTTTGTGAATAGGATCATTATATGGTTTAGTCACTAGATGGAACCAGGCATAGTGCTATTTTCAGAGGAATTATCTGTGGTTCTTCAGCAGCCTCAGGTGGAGCAGTGAGGACTGTAATTTGAGAAATCCAGGTATCAATGATTTTGGACTAGAATTTAAGAGATTCCCTCAGCTCTGAAACCCATCTTGGCACAGTCCCTCTCTCTCAGCCTGACCTATTTCACAGGGTTATTCAGAAGAAAAGTTGTGGCTTGTCTACATGACTAAAATATTTTTCACTTCAGCCAAATGGAATGTGATCCAGCCACATGCAATTTGCAGGAGTTCAGACTTTTTCAGCCCCTTTCTACCAAAAAAATCCCCCTCCATAAACTCTGCAGAAAAAGCTTTGTGGTTCAGATGGCTGTGCATTTTCTACAGAATAGATGTGATTTTGTTCAGGAAAGTGAAGACAATTAACCATCAATGCAAATGTGTGAAAATGCACAGCAGTTTGCATAACACATCTAGTACAGACTATCCCTAGGAAAGGAGAAGCGGAAAAGGAATATTCTGGCTTGAACTCATGGAAGGAAAGATGAGAAAAAAATTGTTGTTATCGATAAATACAATAGAGGAATGAATAATAATGAAGCCATTGCAACACCTCAGATTGGCATAAATGCTCTGAATTCATGTAAGCCAATCATTGTTACCTTTCCAGTCATCAAAATAGTAACATATACATATAAATTCATATTTCTCAACCTTTAGAGAGGCATCACCTGGGCATGCTGTGGAAAATGCTTTTCTGTATCTTTACTCTAGCAAGGAATTTGTTGGTATGTCATATTTATACCCATCTCTTCCATTATCTACAAAGTAATGGATATAAGGCAGCACATTAAAATGCTTTCACAAAGAGCCCATTTTCCATTATTATCTCAAAGGAGTTGTGCCAGAAAAGATTCAACTTTCAAAAATTACTGTGCTTCTGAACATGAATAGATAGGCAGGTTTTTAGCTATTACTTAAAAGCAATGGGAGGAATAAGGACAAAAATGCCGTCATCCTACTATTTTAAAACTTCATTTTTTTATTTTTTATTTTTTTGAGGATATGTAACATCTGAAAACTCGCATATCAGATTCCTTGATAGATTAGTTCTGTGAAGACACAGTGCTTTTGTTCTTTCTTGGAAAGGCTGAATCCTTACTGATAGCCAGTATGAAAAGTTCAGATCAGGTGATATAAAACTTAATTATACTCTGGAATTTACACTTGGTTTTCATGATTCTAGTTTGTTACATCTAGGAATTCAACAGAGATGGAACAAAAGCCCTAGTATTGATTTCTTGCACAGGTTTTGTAAGCCACTGAACATTTTCCTATGTGAGATGAGCAA
This sequence comes from Urosaurus nigricauda, assembly GCA_034509955.1. Lineage (NCBI taxonomy): Eukaryota > Metazoa > Chordata > Lepidosauria > Squamata > Phrynosomatidae > Urosaurus > Urosaurus nigricauda. The sequence continues at coordinate 249,822,429 of JAOEGL010000003.1, forward strand.
TCTGTGTGTATATGCCATTAAGTCACCTGTTGACCTATGGTGACCCCATGAATTTTATAAGGTTTTCATAGGCAAGGAATACTCAGAGGGGATTTTTGCCAGTTCCTTCCTCCGAAATATAGCCTACAGCACCTGGTTTACCTTGCTGGTCTTGCATCTAAGTGCTAACCAGTGCTGATCTTGTTTAGAAGCCAAGCTCAGACAGGAGCTGATGCCTTTGGGGTATTTAGGCCCTTTCAGCAGATGAGCAATCTACTTGGAATTTAAAGAACGCACACAGGAGAAATGACTCAGTGAGAAAAGAAAGACACAAGAGCCCTGTTCGGATCTTCATATTATACATTGCCAACAGGTAGAGATGGGATTTTTCTCACATGCCTTATTCCTTGCATTTGTTTGAACCTTGACATGGCTGTCAAATACATCAATATATGTGTGTATGTATTTCTGTGCATATGGCACTACATTTTTTGTGATGGTGGGATTGCTTGCTTCTATAAGGCAAGAGGCTATTCTGATGGAAGCAGTGCTGATGGCAGGGTCTCCAATGTAAGACAGGCTTTTGCTGAAGAATCAGACTAAATGTGCCAAACAGCTACTGACTAACAGCAATGGCAGTGGCACCACAGCTAACACTTGTTAGTATTATGCAGAAGGAAGTATGGTAAACCCCCTTTTAATGTCTTTAACAATGAAAACTATGATAAGACAGTCCAAAACATAACAAGAGGCAGTGTCAGATGATAACACTCCCATATCAGATGGCATTCAGTAAGATACTGGAGTAGAGCACAGCACAGCTACAAGTAGTGCTGTGGGTAAAGACACAAATGGACTCAAGCCAAAAGGGTGTTCAGCTTCTGATGTGTTCAGAATTACAAGGAAAGTCTGAAGCTGCACTCAGAGCACTTTGGGGAGATAAATCATCAAGAACAGATGATGTACCAATACAACTGCTTCAGGCTACAGAAACAGAATATACTCTAGTTCTAACTAAAATCTCTCAACCAATGTGGAAAACAAAAGATTGGTCCACAGACTGGAAACACTCAATGTAATTCCATTCCCCAAGAAAGGGGAAACCAGGGATTGCGGTAACCACAAGACTGTTGCATTAATCTCCCATGCAAGCAAGCCTACCGGGAGGACTTAAATCTCCACCCTCCCACCCCTCCTCAACATCTGCTGACCCTGAAGGAAGCCTGAAGGGACCTCTGCTGCAGCCTGAATGCCAGCATTCCACCAGAGGCTTCACAGCCAAGGCAAGGCAAGGCAAGGCAGGGCAAGCCAGGGAGCGTGGCCTACCAGGAGGACTTAAGTCTCCACCGTCCCACCCCTCCTCCACATCTGCTGACCCTGAAGAAAGCCTGAAGGGACCCCTGCTTCACCAGCGGCACAGACTTAGACGGGGGGAGAGGGCCAGCCTTGCTCCATCTGAGGCCCACCCCCACTTCACCCGAGCCCTTAAAGCCACATTCTTTCCTTCTAAATGCCTCATAGTAGCTTCTCTGAGGTGTTGTTACCTAAGGACATAGGCAGGCCTCAGACATAGACAATTGTCCTAGAATTGTGCCTAATGATTGCACAGACTATCAAGGCTTTGTTTTTCATCTAATTTATATTGATAATGCTTAGCACTGGGACTGACAATCTTGGAACTGATCATGGGAATAGCCTGGGAGCAAATATTAATGTGATAAGGGGGTAGGGAAGATATGACGGTAACAGAGTGAACACATGTTACAAAAGAAGTAGGGATCGATGTTTAATATCTATCCCCTCTTCAGTTCACTCTGTTTCCCAAGATAAGTTGGAGAGTGTACCAACCATTCCACAATCCCTTAATCTGCTCCTCTGCAATGTCAGGCCAGCCAGAGGTAAAACCCATGTCATCCATGATCTCCTTATGGATGAAAAGGCCGACCTGGCTTGCTTCACGGAGACCTGGCTGGGAGATGCCAGTGCTGCTACATGGGCACAGGCTCTCCCAGCTGGTTGTACAGTCAGTGAGCAGATAAGGGAAAGTGGGCAGGGGAACAGTGTGGCTACAGTCCATAAGACCAACCTAACTTTGATCAGGAAACCTGTCCGGAAAACAATCCACATCAAATGCACTTACCTCAGCCTGAAGACCAGGGATAGTTTAGGGATTCGGTTGGTTTACTGGCCACCCTGTTGCTTAACAGACTCCCTAACCGAGCTGACTCAGCTGGTCTCTGAGTTGCTGCTGGAGTTGCCCAGACTTCTGGTCTTGGGTGACTTCAACATCCCTCTCGAGACCAGCCCTTTTGACTTATCTGGAGCAGCTCAGGAGTTCATGGAATCCATGACAGGCATGAACCTATCCCAGTTGGTCAATGGGCCCACCCATTGTGCGGGTCATACATTCGATGGGATTTTTAGTATGGAACAGGAGCATCCGTGGGCAGAGGTAACCAAAACCTCCACACTGTCATGGATGGACCATTTCCTGATCAAGACGGAACTAAAAGCCACTTTCTGTCCCCCTGGGGGTGGTGGACCCATTCGAATGGTCCGCCCTCGAAGGCTAATGGAACCAATTGGTTTCCAGAAGGCCCTAGAGGGTTTAATGGTTGGCAATGCCAGCAATTCTGTCCAAGCCTTGGTAAATACATGGAACACCGATCTTCCCAAGGCTCTTGACTCAATCGCCCCCGAGAATCCTCTCCAGCCTGCTCCTAATTGCAAACAATGGTTCACGGAGGAACTCAGGGAGATGAAGCGGGCTGGACAACGACTGGAGCGCAGATGGCAGAAGACTCGTCTCTTATCCAACAGAACTTGCCATAGGCAGCACCTTCGCACCTATTGGGAGGCTTTGCGTACAGCACGGAGATCTTTCTGCTCTGCACGCATTGAGTCTGCAGAGTCTCGCTCAGCAGAGTGTTCAAGGTGGTGAGGGAGCTGACACAGGTTTCCCCTGCGCCAAATCCCCTAGTTAACCTTTATATAAGGAACATCAGTTTACTATGCCATTGTATATAATAGGACCTGAGCATCCATAGGTTTTGGTATCCATGGTGGGTCCTGTAACCAACCACACATGGATACCAAGAGTCCACTGTGCACTGAACATACCACATATAAAGCATGATTACACATTGAGGAAGGAGCCATGAAAATCAGGGGAAAGGACATCAACAATTTAAAATGTGGAGATGACATCATACTACTAGCAGAAAACAGCAAAGACTTGGAACGATTGCTGAAGAAAATTGAGAAAGAAAGTACAAAGGCAGGTTTACAGCTGAACATTAAGGGGCAATCTAGACCGCCCCTTTAAACAGCAAGATGGGGCCAACTGCTGCTTCCCCGCGGCCTCCAAGCAGGGGGCAGCACTGCACCCCACTTGCGGAGGTGAGGCTGAAGGGAGGAAGGGGCTGCCACCGTGGCCCCTTTCTCCCTGGGTCTAAAAGCCACAGCAAAGACCCGCCTCCAAAAAGGAGCTCCATTTGGAGCTCCTTTTTTGCGCCGTGGAAAGGGTGCGATTTGTGCCCTCCCGCGGCACAAAAGCATCATTATGTGTGCAGCGTATCTAAACGCTGTGCACATGATGATGCTATCACAACACGTCCATATGGACGCCGCCATTTTAAAATGGCGGCATCCATATGCTTTAGGCCTAGGGAGGGTGTAGAAGCTACACCATCCCTAACCCTAAAGGCGACGCAAAGAGCCCTTATCGCAGCTCTTTGCGCCAATTTAGATTGGCCTTAAGAAAACAAAAGTAATGACCTCAGATGATTGACATAACTTTAAAGAACACATGGGTCTTTTTAGACCGCCCAAAAGGGGCAGTCTCTACCCTCCCCAAGAAGTGGTGAAGTGAGGCCAAGACTGCTGCATGGGCAGCCCCAGAGGCCTCATCCCGCCACTTGTGGAGGCTGTGGGGAAGCGGCAAACTGCCGGTTGCCCGCAGCCTCAAAGCAGGGTGCAGCAGGCGCCCTGGGTGCCCACTGCACCCCACTTCCTTCAGTGGTGGGGAAGGGAGAAAGGGGCCACTGCCACGGCTCCTTTCTCCCCAGGTCTTTGCCACGGCTGTTTAAAGGCCACTGCAGACACCCGCCACAAAAAAGAACTCCGTTTTGGAGCTCATTTTTTGCACCGCGGAAAGGGCACACTTGGCGCCCTCCCGTGGCGCAAAAGCGTCACAATGTGCGCAGCGTTTCTAAACGCTGTGCATGTGATGACGCTGTCATAGCGCGTTCGTATGAACGCCGCCATTTTAAAATGGTGGCACCCATACGCTTTAGGGCTCGGGAGGATGTGTAGATGCTACACCCTCCCGAACCCTAAAGGCCGACTTTTTAGCCCTTATCGTGCCTCATTTGGCACGTGTAGATCGGGCCGATGAAAACACTGAAATAGTTCAAGATGTTCTATACCTTGTCTCAGTCATTAATCAGAATGGAGACTGCAGTCAAGAAATCAGAAGAACACTAGGACTTGGAAGGGCTGCTTTGAAGGAAATAGACAAGATCTTGAAATTACACAGAATGATCAAGTTGGGAAAGACCACAAGGGCCAACCAGTCCAATCCCCTGTTATGCAAGAATACACAAGTGTAAAAATATATCATTAAATACATAGGTTAGCATTGTCCACACCACTCTATTTCCAGTTTCTATGCATGACTGTGAGAGCTGAACAGTAAGAAAGCTGATAGGAAGAAAATCAACTCATTTGAAATATTGTACTGGAGAAGAGTTTTAGAGATACTGTGGATGGCTAAAAAGACAAATATATGGGTCGCAGAGCAACTCAACTTCAACTCTGCCTAAAAGCCAAGATGTTTGAACTGAGAATATCATACTTTGGAATCATCATGAGTAGACATGACACAGTACTAAAGACAATCATGCTTGGCAAGGTAGAAGTCAATAAGAAAAGAATAAGACCACATTACAGATGGAAAGAAACAAAAATCAATGGAGCCCTGGTGGCACAGTAGTTAAATGCCAGTACTGCAGCCATTCACAGCCACAACTTTGGGCCAAAACAGATGGCCCTAAGGATGGGGTCATTCCTTTTTAGGGTGGAAAAAGGGTGCTCTTGCCACCATGGCTTTTTGACATTTGAGCAGCATGGTTCATGTAAATGTTACACCGCCAAAATGCCATGAAGCTGCCACATGTGTGGTCAGCCGTGCTGCTGCCCAGCAACATGGTGGCCACGTCAAAGTGTGCAGCATCTAAATGCCACACTCAGATGCCACCGCCAACCCAGTGCTTACTGCTGGTCTGTTTTGCCCCTTTATGAGTTCAATCCCAGGCAGGGCTCCAGGGTTAACTTAGCCTGGCAGCCTTCTGCAGGTTGCTAAACTGAGTACCCAGCTTCTCAGGAGCAATTAGCTTACACATTATAAACTGCTTAGGGAGTGCTTAAGTGCATTGATAAGCAAAATAGACATGTGCTGGCTATTGTAATTGTACTTGCTATAATCAACAAAACCATGGCCCTGAGTCTGCAGGGCCTGAGCAGCACTGTTGCCTCCATACACTACTAACATCTGGTCTAGACTAGTGCAGTGCATTTGATATCTTTAAAGATGGTCTGGGAACTTTCTTTGGTATGAAACACAAAATCAACACTGTTTGTTGGCACTGATAATTTCAAATATATCACTTCAGTGCTTGTATGAACAACACATGCCTTCCATTCAGTTCTGAATCTTGTTCAAATTATCTTTGGTGGCTTAGCTCCAGTCTACCAGAAGCACCCCATGTTTAAAGACTTTTCAAACACTAAAGTTACATATGGAGGGTTTCATAGCCTCCAACATTTCACAAATGAAAAGTTAGACATATGGTAAAAGCTATTAAAGAGGAATAACACAAGCTAAGAGAGGCTGCAGCAGTTTGCTGTTGCCTGGTTTTGCAGGGAAATATAAAATTTCTATCATCCTATACTGATGGATGATACTAACTTGGCTTTCTCTCACACCCCTGCAATCCTGGTAGGCCTGGAAGGAGCTGAGCAAGGACTGATGATATTTGCATAGTTTTTAAGATTCCACAAGGCCCTTTGAAGGTTTTTATGCAACAAACTAAAACAGCCACTGCCCTGCCTTCCTCAACCCTGCAAAAAAATTCCACCTTCCAAAAACAAGCCTATTTTGGCAAAGTTTATAATATTTGTAGAATCTATTCTTAAAGCTTCTTCTCAGTTTAAAAAATAGTGTTTATTATTTTTTTTTTTTAAATAGTGTTACTATTTTGGCTGTGGGCCAAATTGTTTAACTAGTTTTATGTTGTTAATATAAGACACAGTCTCCATTTTGAGGCAAACTCTCATTTTCAAAGTAGCACATAACATTGAAACAGATGCAGCCTTTTCACCATGAAGCATATGGACTAGTTTATTAATTTATTGGCTTTATTTCTTCTTTCAACTACTCATACATTTTTGAATTGCATTTTTTAAAAAATAAAAATATACAACTGGAATATTTCCTAAACCTATTTCTAGTGACTAAAAGCTGGTTTAAATTAAACATCTTACATCTTATGTGCGTAGGGATTTCCCATTGACAAGACCACCTCCTGAGCTAGCTGACTGGCTGCTTTACTTGCTGACAGAATTATGATATACTAAAATAATAGAGTCTCTTTCGGCCTGGAAAAAGGGGCAAGGTGTCTGAATGAGTAGAAATGGTGAAGACTGAACAGTAAGAGAGCAAATGCTACCTTACGTTGGAACTAATATAGCAGGTTCATGTTCCTAAGCCTACAATCCCCAACCTAACTGGAATTTAGGGCAATTCTTAACCCTTTGCACACCCAGTGGTTCTCCCCTGTAAACACTCTGAAAAGCTATTCTTCCTTCAGCCTGGTTTACTTCCAGTTTTTCAGCCTAGTTTGGGGAAAATAATCAACTAAAATTTCACTTTGAGATCTGGAGAGACAACTGATAGGTTGCGGGGAGGTAGCTGGGGATAGCTCTTCATTTTAATTATTGTATGCCTTTTAGTGTTGCATTTAGGTATTATCTTATTTTTTATCTTATTTTTATTTAATTTATTTTTACCTTGGGATCATGAGATGAAGGGCAGGACAAAAATATTGTCAGTGGCAGACATCATGATAGATAGATAGATAGATAGATAAACTCTGATTAACCAGTTAGTGATTGATAGCACAGCTAAGAGGTTGCAAGTGCTAAATTAACAAACAGGTCTTAGCCTGAAGCCAAAATGGCAGGCATTCAAAATTTGAGATGCCACCATGAAGAAGGCTATGTATAATGTCACAACTTGGTGGACTTTCTCCAGTGATGGGACCCACCCACAGATCTAAGAACATGAATAGAGTGGTTGAGAGAGAGAGAGATTCAGATATCTAACTCCTAACTTAATCATCTGGAAACTTTTAATCAGCAGCAGTACCTAGAATTTGAATGAGAAAAAAGATAGACAACCAAAACAGCTCCTTCAAAACCTGTTTTATATGTTTCCTGACAGCTATCCTTCTCTGCATGCTAGCCACTAATTTTTGTACCAGCTGTAGGTTCAAGTTCATCTTCAAGAACAGTAAAGGGCATTACCATAATCTACATACAAGTTACTGGAAAATGACACGCTGTCCAAGAGTAGCAGTAGCTTGTGCACCAGCTAAAGTTAGACAAAGGCAGCCCATGCCACTGAAATTACCTGGTACCCAGTAACAAAGCTGAACCTCCCAACAATACACCTATTATTTTGGGTGAGTGCAGTGCACTGTCCACCAGATTTGTAATCTCAAGGGGGTTTTACAGACCGCCCAAAAGGGGTGGTCTGCAGGTGCCCAGAGAAGCACTGGGATGGGGCAAGGGCTGCCTCACCGGCAAACTGCCGCTTCTCTGTGGCCTGAAGCAGGGTGCAGCCAGTGCCCTGGGCGCCCGCTGCACCCTGCCATCCCCAGCGCTCCATGGCCCCTTTCCTCTTGGGATCCTTGGTGCAGCCATGTGAAGGCCGCACCAAGGACAAGCAGCAAAAAGGAGCTCCATTTTGGAGCTCCTTTTAGTGCTGCAGAAAGAGTGCCATAGGCACGCATGTATGGATGGCATGCTAAAAAGATGGTGCCATCCATACACGCTAGGGTTAGGGAGCGTGTGGATGCTGCATGCTCCCTAACCCTAACCCAAATCATACCCCAAGGACAGCCCTTTTGGGCCGTCTGTATCGGGCCAAGAAGTCTTTTTCCACAGTGCCTCCATCTTGTGATTCAGTGTACATTTATTGGTCTTTATCCATCTAACCCAGCACCTATATGGCCTCATCTGACATAACAAGGAGAAGCATAGGTCGTTTTCAGTTTGCTGCTAAATCACCTGATCACATTCCTCAGTGGTTTTACAGTATTAAAAGTGCAGTAATGGGGGAAGGAAAAGATAATTCTAGGAGAAACCTAGGTCACAATTGACCTGAGGTTAGGAAGAAATCTCCAGTGCTGCTTTCTGCAAACAATGTTGTCATTCGGAGCAGAACCATAGGTTCAGCATGCACAAAATCATCCTCAGAGTTAATCCCATAAAATAAGCTATTGAGAGTCTAGTAGAATCAACAGAGGTATTCTTTGTTCTTCTCCTTGGAAGGATCAAGGATCCAATGATTGTTCAGTACCAGATGCACTACCTGAAACCAGATTGAAATGGGTCAAGGCACTTCTGGAGTTGCTCAGCCATGACTTTCTCAAAAGCTTATCCAAAATGAGATGGTAGTAAATTATTGCAAGCATCCAAATCAAGTGGACACACCGCACCCTCTCTGAAAAACTTTGTCACCACTCCTTTCTTTAAAGAAGCATTAATCACAGTCTGACCCACCAGTCCATCATCATCATCATCATCATCATCATCATCATCATCATATCATCTCCACCACTACCAGTAAGATTCCATTTGCCTTAAAGGGCAAGGGTCAAGTGTCCATACATGGCTGACTCAACATTTCCAAGAACTTTATCCATATCATCAAGCTACAGCAACAACTGTTATAGTATTAGTCTGTCAGTAAGTATATTGCAATAGTGGATTATTTCCTTGCTAATCATGGCACGGGGGGAGGGGGGCAGTTTCTCATGAAATAGCAAAAGTAGCTACTCCAACACAAAACTTCTCCTGCATGCTGGTTATTGGACTAGTTACTAGCAACAATTGAGAGCAGTTTCCACTTACACAAAAAAGAGGCTAAGTATGGGAGAGAGGGAGAGTGAATGACCCGGTCTCTGTAAAATTTGAAGAAGGGGCTGGTATGCCTTCTTTGTGGGGAGATGCATCATCATCATCATCATCATCATCATCATCAACAACAACAACAACAACCTTTATTTATATAGTGCTGTAAATTTACACAGTGATGTACATAACATCTTGTTAATTAGATGGTTCCCTGCCCTCGGGCTTACAATCTAAAAAGACACGACACAAAAGGAGAAGCGAAAGTTGGTGGGGAAGGGGATCAGGTCCAGCAGTTCTTCTCTCCCTCCCTCAATACACAGGTTAACATCTATTGTTTACCAGATAACAGGAGTATGCCTGGCCCTTGTACAAACCCTCCAAGTGTAGGAGCTGAAAGTATTTGCCTGATCTGTTTTCTAAGAGAGTAAGAAAGAATTGGTTTGCTCTGTGTGGAATTTGTTTCTGTTTGACAAGCTTTTCAAAGGCTTCTGTGTCTCTCATACTTTCATTAATCTGTATCAAAGGCTAAGCAAGGACTGGAACACACCCTAATTTCTAGATTCAGGCATATGCAGTCCAAGAGCTCTTCCATCCAAACAAACCATGGTTCTGCAAGGGAGGAGTGACCATATTGTTTGGCGCTAAGGCTGCCGTAAGCCCTAGGCTTAATTTCACATACATGTTGGACTAATTTCAATAGGTCAAGCAACCACTTGAGAACTCAGGGAAGAGCAATCTCTCCTTGCTCTGGTATCCTACTGGGTATAGAGGTGAAAGAGGTAGCGGAAGCTTTCAGGGGAAAGGTTACTTCCCTTAAGAAAAAGAGGACATTTGGGTAAAAACCTATGATTTCAATATGGCGTCATCCAAATAGATTTGTAATTTGCCTTCTATAAGATTTTTTTTTTCTTCCAAACCTGGAGGCATTTTTGTTGTCCTTTTTATAGCTGGTGTAAAACAGAAAGACTGTCAATGGCAAAACAAAAATACAGGCCATTTTCTATTTACTAGCAAGTTATTTACGAAGCACAAGCCAGGACAAGGAACTCTGAAGATAGAAATGGTTTTATTTTGTTCAGTTTTATTTTATTTTATTTCATCCAAAGCTTGAATTTGTGTTGAAGGAAAGGAATGTAGCCAAAGGCCTTTCATATCTCTCTCCCACCGGCTGAACATAAACTGTAAATCAGAAATCCCAGGGAGGCTTTTTTGCTTTCCTCTTGTCCTCCTGTGAACTTCTCTCCAACAGTTCAAATCCTGTCAATGACACTGCGGGAGTAATGACCAGGGCCACTGAGTAGATCTAAAAAGCTCCTAACAATTGAACAAATGAAATGCCTACTCAGAAATAACCATCACTGAATTTAATTGCATATACTTCCAAAAAAGTGTGTATAGAAGGATGGAGTGGGCAACTTTGGCCATGGGCTTTGCTCTGATTTTGTGACACTCTAAGGCTACAGTCCAACATTCCCTCAGCATAGTATGAAGATCTGTGCTATGCTGAGCTATATACCTCTCCACAACTTAAAGAAAATCTTCTGAAGGTGCCCCACATGACCATTCTGTGCTTTGTGGTGAGCAAGCAGGAGAAAAAGCGTAAAATGTTAGTGTCTTCAATGATCAAGTAGTTAAACAAACAATTGACTTCTGGATTATTGCAATGCACTCTACATGGGCCTACTCTTGCGCCTAACCCGGAAACTTCAACTAGTACAAAACATGGCAGCCAGGTTAGTTACTGAATCATGCAGGAGAGAGCACATAACACCAGTGCTTAAATCTCTCCACTTGCTGCTGATTAGTTTCCAGGCACAGTACAAGGTGTTGGTTTTAACCTTTAAAACCCTTTAAAGATGGGAGGTAGGGATGGGATTGTTCTATTTTAATTGTTGTTGTTTTAATCCTGTTGTACCCCACCCCAATTGCCTGTTCAGAGGCATGGGCTAGAAATAAAAATTATTATTATTATTATTATTATTATTATTATTATTACAGTTGTAAACCGCTTAGACACTGCTTAGGCGGTATGAAGCAGTATATAAATGAAGCTGTTTGTTTGTTTGTTTTACATGGCTTGGGTCCATATTATCTCATGGACCGCCTCTTCCTGTATGATCCCCCAACCCCCGCGTGCTCCAGTCCTCTGGGAGGAATCTGCTACAGCCCAGAAGACCTCCCAGAGGGCCTTTTCTGCAACCACTCCCAGACTATGGAATGGTCTGCCAGACAAGATCCATCTTATTTCCACTCTTGGTAGCTTTTAAAAAGCAGTAAAGACAGATCTCTTCTGACAGACCTTCCCAGAATAACTTCCCGGCTTAATGGAGATGATTACTACCTCCCCCCTCGATGCCACTGCCTGTGTTGTCCTAAAGTTGGTTTTTATTGTATTTATATTGTCCTAATTGTCATTTTAACTTTGCATTAGTTTAATCTAGTTTTAAGGGTGGGAGGGTTAAAGACTGTGTCGATAGAGTGTTTTTAAATTGCTGTTTGTTTTAATTTTGTTGTACGCCGTCCCAGTTGCTGTGCAGAGAGGCGGGTTAGAAATAAAATAAAATAAAAAATTATTAAAATTTATTATTATTATTATTATTATTATTATTTACTATTATTATTTAACCCTTGGTTCTTCAGACCCCTAACCCCCACCCCCTCTGATAGGGTTTTTTAAAAAAATGTCAGTCAAATCATGTGCACCTTTGTCATACCAATGACATAATTATTTAAAGGTACTGTCTACTGCAGCCATGCAATAGCACAGATGTGTATAAGCTGTCAAATTTTATTTTATTATTTAAAAAGTACACTTTTTAATGATGTTCCCAGGAGACCCCCTCTATGGCTATGGCCTTGCCTGGCAGTGAGAGAGCAAAGGAATGGGCATGATTCACCACCCCTCCCTTCATGTGCTCCAAATTGAATCGACAGCAAGTTCCCATTTGCAGCTGGTAAAAAATGATCAGTTCTTTTGAAAAGATGCACTAAAATCCCCAATTCCAAAGGAACCCGGTTAAAAGGGATTTGTGCTGCCCCCCCCCCCCTGGAATTTGGGTCGGGAAAAACCGGCACAAATGTGAAAAACCAACCTCCCTTTAAAGTGGTTTGTAAACCAGTTTATAACGTAGTGTGAATGGCCCCTAAGTAATGGCATTGGGAAGACAACAATCAGAAGGCAGTCCAAAGTCAAACATTATGGAATCTGATATATATATATATATATATATATATTGAACAGCAAAGCTTGATTTTGCCATTTTGTATAAGGGACACCATTTCACTACACTATAATTAATTCAGAGTTTTAAATTTAATGGAATTTGAGCATCCATGGATTTTGGCATACATGAGGAGTCCTGGAACCAAACCCCAGTGGATACCAAGGGTCCACTGTACCTTCTGGTTTATAGTGCATAGAATACACATTAACCTGATGAAGATGGGGAAAACAGGGACATCTAGTGGTGAACTGGACTAACTACACCAAAAAGTAATTATTATTTTCTATCTTTTGTGAGCTGTCATGACTGCTGTCAGAATGACTAGATCCAAAGTCAAAAACAAAACCGTATTCAAATTATTTGAATAAACTGATTCTAGAATAATTAAAATGAATGAGGCTACAGATGAAACTTGATTTTAAGGGACACTGGAAAATGGAGTTGAAAATGGAGCATAACAAAGACATGAAGCAGATCATAGAATCATAGAGTTGAAAGAGACCAAAAGGGTCATCCAGTCCAACCCTCTGCCATGCATGAACTCCCAATCAAGGCATCCTCAACAGATGGCCATCCAAGCCTCTGTTTAAAGAACTCCAAGGAGGGAGACTCCGCTACACTCTGAGGGAGTGTGTTCCACTGTCAAACAGCCTTTACTGTCAGGAAGTTCCTCTAATGTTGAGCTGGAATCTCTTTTCCTACAGTTTGCATCCATTGTTCCATGTTCTAGTCACTGGAGCAACAGAAAACAAGCTTGCTCCCTCCTCAATATGACATCCCTTCAAGTATTTAAACAGGGCTATCATATCACCTCTTAACCTTCTTTTCTCCAGACTAAACATCCCCAGCTCCCTAAGGCATTCCTCATAGGGCATGGTTTCAAGACCCTTCACCATTTTTGTCATCCTCCTTTGGACACGCAATCCACAATCCAGATAAAGCAATCCACAATCCAGATGACTCTGGAATTTGTTGAGACAGAAGGAACCAATATGGGATGGAAATGTGAGGGGCTGGAGAAGTTGATACAGAGCAACAATATCCATAATGGATAAATGGAGACTAGTCTGAACAGTGGAAATATTGTAAAAGGGAAGCAGTTAGAAAAGATTTCGAGAAAATGTGTTGAGACAGAAGGAATTAAAATTGGATGGAAGAGTGAAGGACTGGAGAAATCCATAGAACGTATCATGGTGATCAGGCTTAAGAGGCTTTGGGGTTCTGTTTCTTTGTTTGTGTTTGGTATCCTTCTATTTCTCTGAATGTATAAGAGAGTATGGCACACACAAAAATATGCTTTATTCAAAAAATAGTTCATGGGCTAGAGGAGAATCTGAAATTAACAATGCAGTCAGTCCATCTCTAAACAAAAGCAATGTGTCCACCCACCCTTCCAAAAGATGCCAGAGTTCTGATACCTTTAGCAATTGTATAGAAAGGGGGAAATACAGCAACTTGCATGTCAATAACTTCATCTGTACATCTTCTGAAATCCCCTTTTTTGTACTATTAAAAGGCATATAAGGGATCCATCATCCTCCATCATGTTGCTATCCTATCTATATTACAGGACTATCATGGCAAGTCATGTGGACAATTTTGAGCACTTAAAAATATACTCTATAATTTCACACACATACACACACATATATAAATTTATAGTAAGATACATTTTTGGCAAGGCCATGGGATTTTTTAAACTTTTCACTTTAACCTCCTTCATGTCAAATCCTTCCCCCAGATTTGCTTGTTCTTACAGAAGAGGTTCAGTGTTGACAGCACCGCATTAAGAGACTCTGTACTGTCACCATAAACAGCTCTTCTGTAAGAACAAGCAAATTTGGAGAAGGGATTTGGCATAAAGGAGGTTGTAATGGAGGAGGAGGAAGAGGAGGTGGTGGTGGTGGTGGTGGTGGTGGTGGTGGTAGTGGCAGTAGCAAATGAGGAAAGGGTTAAGCTCCAGTCCCTTGCTGATTTTCAGCTTCAAACAGCTCCTTTCCAAGCTGTTTTCTTTTCCCTTTTTACCTTCTCTTTGTTTGTTTTTTAAAAAAATGTTGGGATTATCATGTGCTGCCTTTTACGTATAATTTGTAGTGATGTACTGAATGTGGGAAACTGAAGGAAAGTTATAAAACAGGGCAACAGGGGAAATGAATGATATCTGGAAAATATACAATTGCATTAAAACGGCTTCTCTTAAGAAATTAAAGGTTTCTTTAATTATCATCTTGCAGCGGAAAGGACACCAGTACATCAGCAGATTGTGGGAGTCCCTTCTATTCAGTGGATTAATCCTATGATAATTATAGCATTTGAAAGAAGGTAGTTATGCTGTTGCTCATTAAATCTTGTGTTGCAGAACATCATACATAAATGCAAGCCACAATGTAATCAGAAGAAAGAAAAATATATAATTGTCTGTATTCTCAAACCACATTAATTATGAAGCTGGAATTTTCCATTTTGATTAGTCTAGCTCCAAGTAAAATATTGAATGGCATCCCTAAAACTGAGCGCTCTGGAAAGCTATCAACACAGGATGGTTTAAGAAAACAATAGAAGGGAAAAGTTGCCTTTGGAAGCATTGTTCACTGGAGCACATAACAAAACACAAATGTCAATCCCAGGACACCGTTGGGTAATAGAAATAAGCAGCACTCTCATGGAAGGCTCATCAATTTACATAGATCCAAAATGAACATTTTTAAATTAAGCCAAGGCCACCAAAATAAGTGAAATCTTAGTGGAAAAGATTGTACTGGGTTTGTGGGATTGCTATCATAATCTGAGATGGAAATTCAAGGGCACATCAAATTTTGGAACAAAGGCCAGGAAAGGAAATGCACAACAAAGGTAGACAAAATACTCTGATGAGGACTCCAACTACAATGTTCCAAGGAGTGGCTTTGATGTAAAATGATCTGGATAAAAAATCTGGGGCAAGATTTGCAGCGAGAAATACCAAATTGCTTTCAGCACAGCCTTAGACCTCATTACTTTCCACACAAGCTCAAACCATTTTTTCTATCGCAAAACTATATTACTTGCATGTTTTGATGTATAGTTGGAGTAAAATTGTGAGATATAAGTGGAACATAGGAAACTGGCTAATAGCAAGACCAGTTATCTGTCTAAACTGGTAATGTCAACTGTGACTGTCTGTGGCTCTTTCGTATATCAGGAAAGAAATTCAACCCTGGCTGATGATGGTGGAGATTGTACTGTACCTACCATCTTATGCCAGCAAAGCATGTGCTCATCTACTGAAATGCAGTCCTTTTCTGAGCAGTAGTTCTTCCTTTTGTAATGACTACAGTGACTTGTACTCTATTGTACAATATAGGATCTATATGCAAAGGGATCTTGTAGCACCTTTGAGACTAACTGAAAGGAAAAAAGTTGGTAGAATAAGCTCTCATAGACTTGAGCCTACTTCCTCAGATGCTAGATCCCTTTGCATACTGATTTTCCAGACTAACATGGCTATGTCTTTGAATACAGGATCTAGAGTAGGTGTTGTAATGACATTTAACTGATCTTGCATTATGTTTTAGTAGAGACAGTTTTCTGGCCCAGTGAGCTCACTTGCTGACCCTGTCTTGATTTCTGAGGAACCATATTTATGTAAACTGGAATTAACTTGTGAAATACATATAGATACTGATGAGACTGATGAAGATGATGGTTAGATAACCAAAGGGGGGAAAACCCTGGCTATTCCTAAATTGGGATTTCATTGCAGAAACTGTATTTATTTTATTTCCTTTATTTTATAAATATATTTTATTTCTTTATTTATTATTGCCCCCAAATGTGAAAATCCAGTTGTGAAAAATCTTTATACCATGAATTATTCATGGTAAACCTTAATCTGCTGATATTCAGACCCATCTGCCTCAGATCCAAGAGATATCATATACCGTATACATCCTGATGAGTTGTTGAGAGTCTGTGAATTTAAGAGACAAAATAGGATAAAGAGATTGACTATTCATAGCAATTCATACAGTTCCTCATCCAATAAAGGGGTGGGGGCAGATGTGTGCCTTAATTGCAAATTAAGATTTTGTTTATCTTCTGAGGAATGATCACAAAACAAAGCATAACAGAATGCAAGATGCAGAGATGAAAGAAAACATTTGCTAGGACAAACAGATGTCTTTCATCACTTTGAAGACCAAGTTTTTAAATATGTATTAAGTGTATCATCCATTTTGACCTAAATACCCTTTTAAAGTATTCTGCATTGGTGGCCATCATCATATCTTGTAGTGGTAGAAGTTTAACTGCAGTATGTGGTGGACAAGAAATATTTCCCTCCTGATTAATGGCAAGCTCAAGTAGTGTGAAAGAAAGGGGGAATAAATTCTCTCTGTTCACTTGCAGCATGCCACAAATGTATTTTGCACCTTTATCACATTCCCCCCTTACTAGCCTTTTGTTTTGTTTTTGAAAGTTTGTTGTTGTTGTTCTTATTGTGTGCCTTCAAGTCCTTTCTGAGTTCTGGTGGCTCTAAGGTGAAGCTATCATGGATTTTCTTGGCAAGATTTGCCATTGTCTTCTTCTGAGGCTGAGAAAGTGTGACTTGTTCAAAGTCACCCAATGGGTTTCATGACCAAGTAAGGAATCGAACCCTGGTCTCCAGAGTCATAGTCTAACACTCAAACCACTATGCCACACTAGCTCTTTTGGAAAGTACAGTAAATACCTTAATGTTGTAACCCTTTTTTTCTTAAGAGAATTGTTCCTATCCATTGATCATTCTTGTCGTATTATTTTTACCTTTCCTAGATCTGCAATATTCACACACACCCTTTTTTATGTTGTAACAACTAGGGCTTTATGCAGCATTCCAATACCACCAGTAGTATACATACCACCAATAGGCCTCAGAGAGACTTTGAAAATCAAGGTTTTGAGCATGTAAGGATTGGATTCTCAAATGTTGATCATAAAAATGTCCAAGGGGTACAACCTATGGAATTAATTTGCAGTAATTAATTAAATGCACACCAGCAAGCAATAAAGGCTTTGGCTATAAAGCTGCTTTGGCCATCTGGTTCCTTCTTAAGAAAGTGCTGGAATAACAGCAGCTTCCAGAATGCCAAAAAGAGCAATGTGGCATTTTTAAAAATGCTCAAAACATTAGCCAAGCACTTGTGTGCTGCTGCCAGGTACCTGCTATTTTTTATGTTGATAGATAAAGTGTGAAGACAACTTGGCATCGACGAAGAAGTTCGGTTACCTTATAAGTTCAAGTTAAGATATAGACTGCAGACAAAATGCCCGCAGTAAGGCCAAAAGCTTACTCAGCCAAATATAGGCTTAATGTTCCATACGAAACCACACAATTTTGGGATAGTGCAGTGAAGGAACACTTTGCAGGAACACTGGTTTTCTGATCTTTGTACTACCAAACTGATTCAAAAGAGAGCTATGTTGGTAATGACAAAGGCATTCCTGTAGCCATTTCTTTTTTTCCTCTTTTCTTTTCTTCTTTCTTTGTTTCTTTGTTCCAGAAACACAGGCAGGCAACAATGTCAAGAGCCAATTTTTTGCTCCCACAAATTGGCCAATAATTTGCCAGAATTCCAAACCAGAAATGATATCAGGTTTGGGGACTGTTTTCACACCAATATGGGATTTTTTTTAAGTTTGGGGAAGTCAGCAGACTCCTATAACATTTGGGAGCATTTGGAGCCACTTTATGAGTACTTTTTCATCTTGAAAAAATGAAATGGGAGGGTCTAGGTTTCAGATAGCTTGTTAGACTTAGGAGCTCCCGACTTTGAAAAATGGTCGCTGAAGTGCGTTAATGGCTGCGGGCTGCAGCCGCGCTGTACTTTGGATGGTGGATTTGGAGAAAAAAGCCATGCAATTGGACCAGAATGCAGCCCAAATTAGAATTCAATTTGGGAGCAATAAGTCTCTTTTTAAAGCAGTGTGATTAGCTCCTTAGTTACATTTACATACCTATACTAATTACTAGTTTGCTTGACTTGATGTTTTTGTTTGCTTTTCCACACCTACCTCCTGTTTTGTTCTAAATTGTAGACATTTTTCCATCTCTATCTCTTTATTCTCTCTCCTTCATTAGATCTTGTATTTCAGCATGTACAAATTTCATAAGCTAAGCTTTTTTATATGTTTAATAAAAGATTTTAAAAGATTATGTTTTATAATCATATTAAGCTTATTTCTCTTTCTGCTAGATCCTGTGTGCATGCATGTGGGACTGGTTGCTGTTCAGTGTCTTCCCTGCCAATTACTTTCTCACATTTCCCAACAGAGCTTGAGTGGGGATTTTGGCAGTTGCTGAAAAGGGTGGTGGGTAGGGGTAGAGCCTATAGATCCCATGGGCTGCATTTTCTATATCCTGGCTTCAATTTGTTGCTGTTAACTGCCCTCGACATCTCCAAGACTCTCTGTCATCCATTGCTCTACTTAATTCCTGCAACCCATACCTGTGACATCCATTTATCTAGCATGTGGCCTTCCTCTCTTCCTACTTCCCTCCACCTTTCCCAGCGTTATTGTCTTTTCCAATGAGTCCTTCCTTCTTATGATGTGTATGAAGTACAATAGCCTCAGTTGGGTCATCTTGGCTTCCCTAGAGGCCACCCTTAACATCCTCAGTCGCCACTCAAACTTTTTTGATTAACTTTTATTTATTTATTTCAGTTTCACAACCACAACCACCACCAACAAAAATGTTTGAGCAGACTTAGGGCATGTTCACAAATGCCAAATAGCATGTCCTCCTCCCCCATCCTCACAGTGATCAATCTGGACAATGCAGGGCCCAATGCCCAATTCTGATGCAAACTGTCAGACAATGTACAGCCAGTTCAGCATCAAAAACATGGTGTACCACCCTTAACATGGATTATAAAAACTTACCTTTTGCTCAGGAGCTTCCCATTGCTTCCTCGAGAGCAATGCTGTGCGGCAGTTTGTATGTATGTCCTGTTATGCTTATCTGCTGCTGGCATGGGTGACTCCCTCTGGGGTCACAATAATGAGGTGCTCAGCCATGTTATTAATACTGGGCATCTCATGTTCAGCTTCAAAGGGAGTGGCTTGCAGTGGCAGCAGTGAGATGTGCACATGAACATTTGCCCCAGTATAGCTCTGGAATGCCCAGATAAAGGAGTGACTTTGGGGCAGCTCTTGGTTCAGAATACTCTGAGCTGCTCCTGAGGTAGCCTGGCCCATGGCATAGGATACAAGTTAACAGAAAAACATATATAAATTACACTTAACACTTCTGGGTGATCCGTGTACCCATAGATTACAACAGGAGAGAAAGAACAATGTCAAATCCAGTGATGGCCCATTTTGTAGACAAGTTGGAAAGATGAGGAAAGCTTGAGACATGGCCATCCATGCTAGTGGAACAACCAACAATGAAATGTGCACAGATAGAGAGTTCAGCATATGGGAGTTTCCAGCCAGATGACCTTTTTTTCCAAGGCCTGTTCTATATTTCAACCTTAAGTTCTGAAGGAATATTGCAAGCCAACATTTTTCTCGAATGTCCTGCATTTTGGGATGCCTTTTCCTCCATCTGGTCACCCTGTTTCCAGCCATGCATATGTTGGGAGTTCCCACTCTGTCAGCAGAGTAATGGAAAAACCATCCCTGAACACCTGGAGAATGGTACTTTTGCCCTTTTGACCCTTTTAGCTGGATTCCCAAGAAAGTTAGGAATTTCAGGCTAAATTTCAGTTGATAGAGAGCCAGCATAGTGTAGTGGTTTGAGTATTGGACTATGACTCTAGAAATCAGGATTCAATTCTCCTGTTGGCCATGGAAACTGAGTGACTTTGGGCAAATCACACACACTCACCTATAGAAAACCTTTAGGGTCTTTATAAATCAGAAATGACTTGAAAGCACGCAACACCAACAACAAAAACAAAGTACTTCCATGATTGCAATCTTAAATGATTAACTCTATAACAGAGGGTTGGGGAAACAGTTTGGACCAATTCCTTTGCCTGAACCTACTCTTGTGAGTTTCTAGAAAGGTTATTGGGCATTATAAAGTATAACTGCTAATGCTATGAAAAATCACTTGGAAATATATATGACTGGATTTGGCAAAATGAAAACTTTTCAGAAGAACTTTGATAAGCTTCCAAGAATAAAATGCACCCAGTTCTCCTCCTTTGTTTATATAACCTTTCAGGAAAAGATTGGGAAGAAATGCTGCTTGGGATGTTGGACTCATCATTTTCCCTAATGCTGTCAGCAGCAAAATGAGAGATTTTAGCAATTCTAATTCATGTGTAGCCTAGTCAATAACTCAGACTTGGTGTGTTTCAAGATCAGAGGTCATCAGCATTGTCAGCAACTTTTACAGAAGAATTTAGCAATACGTTGTTGTTTTTATCAAAATTATCTCCAGGCCTTTAAGTGTTTCCTTACCTGTTTCCTCTGCCTGATCCAGCTCTTTTCAGAGCTTGAAAAGTTACTTTTAAAAGCCAGAATTCTATTAGTGACTTACACACATGTCACTCTGGGTTGTTGTTGTTATGTGCCTTCAGGTCAACACCATTTTATGACAATACTATCAAGGTTGTTGTTGTTGTTGTTGTTGTTGTCATTAGGCAAGTTTTATTCAGAGGAGGATTGTCAACATTTTATCTTTGCTTGAGCAGAATTATATTTCACAAATGGTCTCTCCACCACCCTGCATCTGTCCAATCAGTTTTAGTGATGTGGTGTTTTGTATTTAATTTTTTTAAAAAAAGTTGGTGGGGAAGAAGGAAAATAAAATAATAAAAAAGCTTTATTGTCTTTCTGTTCTAACTTGCAGGCAACTACAGTCACAGAGTCATTACAGAAATCTACTGAAAAGCACAATGGAACAGTGTTGGAATGAACATCAAATACCCAAGAGTAGATTTTTCTGCATTATGTTTCTTACTGAAAGGAGAAGTAACCAAAAGAAATAAGAGGAGAAAAAATTGGGGTTGCACATGACAGCAGATCTGGAAACGATGCAGAGAAAGCTTTAGCACCAGGATTCAGTGCGAGGAAAAGTATCTAAAGCAACTCTAGGGATGCTAGGGATGGGTGAAAATTTTATTCACTTTAAGTTGGTGGGGAAGAAGGAAAAGAAAAAAAACCTTTGCTATCTTTCTGTTCTAACTTTCAGGGAACTACGCTTAAACAGTCACTGAGTCATTACAGAAATCTACTGAAAAACACAATGTAACAGTGTTGGAATGAATATCAAATACCCAAGAGAAAATTTTCTGTATTATGTTTCCTACTGAAAGGAGAAGTAACCAAAAGCAATAAGGGGAGAAAAAAAGAGGGGGTTGCACAAGATAGCATTTCTGGAAACAATGCAGAGAAAGCTTTAGCACCAGGATCAAGTCCAATGAAGAGTATCCAAAGCAACTCTAGGGATGCTAGGGATGGGTGAAAATTTTATTCACTTCAGTTTTTTTGATAACTGTGACATACTAGGAAGCCACTAGGGATGGCTAAGAATTTAGCTAGTGAAAGCAAATTATAGATTCTTCCATCTAGCCTGAGGGCTTTGAGTTCATAGTGCTTAGATACCTGGGTTAGAATTTCTACATATTTCCCTTCCTGGAAGCCAAGATGAATAAACTGAGGTTGTCTCTTTCCATTGCCTTCTACCTTTTCTAGAATAATAGTAATAGATATTTCCCCACCTCTCCCTGTGGATCAAGGGGGGATTACAACCTAAAAAAGATACAATAATACAATAAATGGTAAAATAGATACAATAACACAATCAGTGATAAAATACTACCAACACAATAGTCGCGAATGAAAATGTGGCCTATCATAATACAGTAGTCAATAACATTTTTGCCTGTTCTAATGAGTCATGATGTGGTGAAAGTATGGCACTCTCAATTTTGTCATCTTGACTTCCAGGGAGAGTATTGGCATTATCTGTTTGAACACCTATTTGTTTGTCTTTTTGGCTGACCATGTTACCTCAGCACTATATCTCAAGTGAGTTTATTTTCTTTCTATCCACTTTCTTCACTGTCTAGCTCTCACATTCATACATGCTAACTGGGGATATTAAGATCTGGATAGTCGTAAATTTAGGGTTCAGTGTTATATCTTTGCAGTTTAGGATCTTGTCTTGGGTCTTCAGGTCCTCCCCACTAGTGGGACATAGAGTGGGACTCTTCAAACAGATCTCCTTTACTCATTTTGACTTTTGGTAGTAGCCCTGTGCTCTGAGTCCCATGAAGTACTTGTTTAGGTTCTTTTTCATAGTTGCCTTCATCATTCCTAGTCTTCTTTCTTGACTGCAGTCTCCATTCTGATCAACGCTAGAACTAAAGTATGGGAAATCTTTGACTATTTCAATTTCCTCATCATCTAGGAGGAACTCATGTAGATCTTCTGTAGTGATCAGAACGGCCCCCTCCTGGCTTTCCTTCCCTCATCAGGAAAAGGTGTTTTTTGTTTGTTTGTTTTAAATTTTGATAGTGTTACCCTTTCAGATGTGTCCGGAGTGGATCCTCCAAGAACAATTTACATTTGGGGAAATTTAAAATTAGCTTAAACAGAGAAATATATAGAGCAAGAGGGGTAAATCGTTCTTGAGGGATTTGTCTCAGCTTTATGGGGCCCCAAAGTATACAAAACTCCAGAGGCAGGTTCCCTAATAAAAATGAGTTGTATTTAAAAAGGGGAAATAAACACACCACTCAAGTGAACAACCTCATATGCACACAAGGACTAGAGAAAACAAAGGTGGGAGTGGGAGGCTGGAATAGATGTAAGGTGTCAATAACAGTGATATTTACCTATGTGGATCTTGATTCCAATTGCTGTGGGTTCAGGAACAGAAAGAGGACTCAGCCACTCCTGTGGCAATTGGGGGTGGCGAGCAATAGAGGTGCTAATTTGGCAAACCCACAGAAATTCTGCCTGCTTGCTGGACAGAGCCAAGGACTTGCTGAAACGCCCTGATATTTATACCAAAAATATGTCTTGGGGCAGATTCCAAGGGGCTGAAATGAACAAATGGTTCTGGAATACTTTGAAATGGGTTTGGTACCAAGATGGTACCATCAAGGTGTTAATGGAGGCCCATAGACCTGCTTTTCCAGGCAGAGAGGATTAGCATGCAAGACAGCCCAAGCTTGTTTATCTCATTGGTAGCCCTTTGTTCTCTAGGTTTGGGTCTCCTCACCTACTCCAGAATGCCCAGAATTGATCAATCAACTGGTGCCCCAATACACCTTTTGTTTGCTAGCCTACATAAGGGTACTGCTTTCTAATCATGGCATCCACAATCGGGCTGTAGAAGGGTCATTCAGCCTATACTTTATTATATATCTGATATCAAAAAAGGAGCCTCCTTGAGTCTCCCATTTTGGAGGAAAGGCAGGGTAGAAATAAAGTTCATCCTTATCCAAGCTTTCTCAGGCTTATGTTCACACCAATTCTTTGTGGATGGCAACTCATATTTTTACATCATTCCAATGTATTTTTCAGTCATGTTATCATTGTATTTTCTGTATTCAATCTGTATGATCTTATTGCTCAAACTGATAAGGTGGTCAACAGTTTCATCTCCCCCGCCCCTCCCCCCAATAACACTTGTTATCTGTAGTTATTTTTCTCAATGTTTGAAATGATTCCATTTGTTTGAAAAGCTATTCTGATTCCTAGATTCTTGGACAGAATTGGAATCATTGTTGGTAACACCTGGTAGAATGTGAAATCAGTAACAACAGCAGCAGCAGCAACAGAGCCAATCCTGGAGTAGATAAACAGTTTGCCCATGGTTGCAGAACCATATATTTCCTGCACCTAGATGCCACTATAACTCCATTTTCTTTTGTGCGAAGTTACATATACAATATATACATACACTGATACAAATGAGGAACTACATGAATATGGAATCACTGAAAAGAGCAACATAGGCCAGCAATGAAAAAAAATATGCTCAGAATATGTACAGTTATTCTAATAATTTCAAAATACATTTATATGAACAGCCTCTCAAAAACAAGTCTATCCTTGTTTTGCCTTTTGAACTTTATTCATAAAACAGCTTGTTGAACACATTTTAGTCAGTGATGTAATTAACAATGGGTAGAAGTCATTGTTTGATATCAGTTACCTCATCCTATGGGTAGAGATAATAACCAAGCCACATGGTCTGTTCTTTGCTTCAGCAGTCATAGCCGCAAAGTAAAATCTTGTTTTCTGAACAAGAGTTTTTAATAACAATATCGTTTGCTGCAGAGTGACATTATCTTTTACAGGCACTGATTAAAAACTGAACTCTGCTGAATTCAGCAGAGTCTGAAATGAAAGGCAAAGATTCACAATAATCTCAAGCACAACAAGCTGAGCCTTATCTTTAAGACTCACAGAGCTTCAAACTTCAGGACTCCTTTACTGTGCCTCCCTTGGTTTAATCATCCTTTTGGCTTAGCATAATGATAGTCTTTGGGGAAGGCTGAAGGCAAGTGATAATGCTTTAGTACTCAGTCTATGCTTTTAAGTTAATTACTTGTTTAGCTTGGATGATGCAGATGTTAAATTCATGGGGAGGGGGCTGTTGGGGGGGGGAGAACAGTGATCATGTTCTGACATAAAGCAAGGTTTTGTGGGTGAAGCAGAAATGACGTGTATCAAAAGGTCATATTAGAGCTGTTTTGCTGGTTTTTATACATGTTGCTTTTGAGGACATGCATTATTGAACTACATTTTAAAAAAACAAACCCAACTAATTATAGTAACTTTATAAAGTTCATTTTAAAAAATGTATTATGGGCCAGGGGTTTATTTCCTAGGAACAGATGTTCAACCAGGTTGTATAATTCATAGCACAAATCCCATGCCTATCAGACTTCCCTTACCTAGTGCCATCATGACATGCGGGGCTGATTCTTTTGTGTAGCTCTGCATTTGTCAACATTCATACTTAGAAGATAATGGGAGCTACGGTCAAACATATTTGGAGATCATCAAGCTGAAGGAGACTGTTATCAATGGCTGCTGGTGGTTTCAATGTCAGTGGGGCACCTCTGGGTTGTATTCCAAAGTTTAAAATGTCATCCAAGGTGCTGAGAACTATCTCCAAAACTGATTCAACGCTTTGTATCACTCCTCTAAAGATGAGAATAAAACCTGAAGCAGACGTACAAATCCACTGATATCAGAACCATCAATTTTCACTGAACTGAAGGGGCTTACGCCTAAGTGGTTGTCTAAAAGAGCATACTCTCAGGTTTGCTGCATGAAATATAAGAAACTGACTTGTACAAAGCCATGGAATCAAAGAATCATTAAGTTGCAAAGGTCCAATGTCCAACCCCCTGCCAATCCAGGAATTCACAGCAAAAGCACTCCTGAGAAGTGGGCATCCAACATTCAGTTAAAGAGCTCCAATGAAAGAGAGTCTGCCACCTTTAGGGGCAAACGTTGTCACTGTTTAACAGCTGTTACTTATAAGAGTCTTGTCCTGTATTTCACTTGGCACCCCTATTAGATGTTTACTCCCAGTTGAAAAGCACAGTTTTAAACTATACCCCCACCCTGCCCTTGGTCTAAAGCTGGGCCCTGCACCTGACTGTAGACAAGAACTGTGGCTCTTCCAGGCTGTACAGACCGGCATCTTTGGTCAGCCTGGGGTCGTACATGATGCCTGGCCCAACTCTGCCCCCACATGGCACAGCATCATGGCACTCCTCTGGTGCTGTATCTACATGACACAGCCCCAAAGGAGCCCCAAAAGGCCACAGCACCAGTGGCTGTGGTGCCCTTTCTATGGACTCTTTCAAACGGGGAGGAATTTCTCCCAACTCCGAATGGAGCCAATGCGGATTCATGTAAATTCGCTTGTTTAGCGAATTTACATGAACCCCTGCTCCGTTCGGAATTACTTCCCATTACCCGAAAATAACCCCCTCCTGCCTGAATTTGCATGCGAAGCTTTAATTTGCAATAACGTAAAACCTATGATTGCATTCGAATTGGCTTCCCTCTTGCCCGAATTTGCATGCGAAGAGTTAATTTGCAATAACGTAAAACCCATGATTGCATTCGAATTGACCTTAAATTATACTTCCAATTTAGCCTTGTATGAAAGAGTCCTATGGCACAGAAAGGAGCCGCTTTTTGTGGCTCTTTTTTGCACTGCAGAAAGGCGAGATCGGGACTGTGGTGTGCGGTTGCCATAGCCCAAATCTGGTTCTGAAAGGAGCGGCTGCAGGCCACCCCTTAGTTTCTTCCACTGGGTTCCCATATCTCCAAGTCATCATCATTCTACATTTAAAAAGAAGCAGAATCTTTGATATAAAAATCACCTTGGGATTCTTTTGTAGAACTGTATGTGAAGGAATCTTGTAGCACCTTTGCAAGTGAGGGAAAGGTGTTTGTAGCTTTCATAAAACTGATTGAAGACAGTGTTCTGTATTCACTTGCCTGCTTTAAGATTACACAAAAGCATGGAAAATATTGTCAAAATCTACAAAGAAAACAATTTCTTTATTAACATAGTGATATTTTTGGATGTTTTATCTGTGTTGGCCTTTGATAATAAACTGATCTGAATTTCCACAAATGTGTTTCTGTAGACAATTATTGTGAATGGCAGTATATGGATAGTATGTTGTACAGACTGGAGTCTCCATCTAAAGTACCATATATACTCCACTGCTTGCAGTTGGGGCTGTTTGTTTCAACTTTGGTTTTAGCCTTTACCCAGACAGTGACATCCAGCACAAGTGGGAAAGGGTCTCTATATGTTTAAAAGCAATAAATCACTCAGGACTCTTTTTGGTTGGAGGAAGAGAAAAAGAAACTCTTCCCACTGCATGGGGAAATCTAAAAGAGCTGTTATCACATTGCCATACTGACCCATAAATAAATTGACCTGGGATTTTGGGGTCAATTTTGAGGCATACATTTTTAAACTTATAGACAAGTATATATGGTAATCAGAACTGTTCTCGCAGAGAGTGAAAGAGAGGATGGTTTACCTTTGAAATGGCCTTCAATATCAAAGACATTAATCTCCTGTTAGTTCTAATTTTAAAAATACTACACTCACCTATATAGAAAATCTAGTGATAAAATACATTTCTCTGAAGTACCCTGACCAGTGCTTTCCTGGCTAGGTAAACTATTATTCAAATCTTATAGAATGAAATCTTTAATCCTTAGTATATTTTTCACCTGTACTTCAGTATTTATAATTTATACCATCAATGCCCCCATGTGGCAAACTATATGTAAGGAAAACAATCAGGACTCAAGAGAAAAGACATGGTAAGAAAGAACCAACATAAGAAATAGAAAGATAGGAGTCTCTTCAGGTGTTTTTTGTTTGTTTGTTTGTTTGTTTCAAAAAAGCATCATAAAATCAGAAAGGTAACTTCTGAGAACAACATATGTAGCAAATGATTGGTGTTCATAAGGGAATTTGTTAGATCATCACATTTTCCTGTAGAGTATCATAACTGCTAAATGAAGAAGAGATTTTTCTTGCACTGCTGTAATAAAAAGTATGTCCATCCCATTCCTCAGTAATGAATCAAGGGCTGTGAAATGAAGTTCCTTCCAGCATAGCTGCCAAGGCTCCATTAGCACTTTGGGGAGTCATGGTGACATCACACATGCACCGTCCCATTTGGACACAGTGCACACATGACGTCATTGATGTGTCTGCCATGTGTACAGTGTTGTGTAGGATGGCACCGCTGCTACGTGCTAGAATTTGGGAGCGTGCAGTTGGTGTGAGCTCTTGAACCCTAGAATGAGCACCAGCACACTGATCTTGTCTGTGTGGGCCTTTGTTTACTTTAAGGGTTTTTTTCTTTCCTGTCGAAGTTGTCCAGGTGTTTATGGATTTCACTGGCTTCCCTGTGCATTCTGACCTGATAGTTGCTGGCATGGTCCAGAATTTCAGTGTTTTCAAATAGTAATTTATGCCCTGGATAACATGTCTTTCTACTGCTGATTTTTCTGGCTGACCCAGTCTGCAATGTCTCTCATGTTCCTTGATTTGTGTTTGGATGCTGCATTTGGTGGTCCTTATGTAGACTTGTTCGCAGCTGCACAGTATGCAGTAAACTCCTGTAACACACTGTAACATACTCTGTGTGGGACAAATTTTCTATAAAGTTTATTTTGGATTTTCATTTGGATTCCTCATGAAAATAGATGAATTTTCATATATACAAAACCCCACACACATTTTGTATGCAGTCTTTAGATGCAGCTAGTGTTTCTAATTTTTTCCCCTGAATATATGCTCTTTTATATTTTGCTTGCAACAATGTAGACATTTTGCAAATTTGGAAGTTTACTTTTAAGATGGAATTTTATAATGATGTTCTGAAATGATCCATAACTGAATAATGGTACAATGGTACAATGGTACACACAGGCCAAAAGCTCTGACTTCAAGCTGATCTGGGGGTGTGGTTTACAGATGACACACACCCCTGGATCAGGGCAAAGCTGCACCTCAGCCACTGGCAAAAGGGGCACAAAACAAGCACTCCTTGCCGGCATCTGGTCACTGCAGTCCCGTGCCGAATGGGGAGTGTCTGGGGCTGGAGAGGCCAGAGGCTGCTCCAAGCTTTCAATCTGCTTGACCCCCAAAATTCCATCCCAGGAATACTGGCTATTAAAATTATATGAATTTGTAGAAATGAGTGTGCTGATTACTCCTTTCTCCCCCAGGCCCTCTGCATACTCTCATACACCAAGAGACAAAGGAGGTCTCATTGCACTGAAAACTGTAAGCGAGTGTTTCCTACTAACCTCCTGCCATGATCCCACCCAGCTTCTCTATTCCTCCACTCTGGGGTTGTCCCAATCCAATCATTGTTTTTGTAACTCTAAAGTTAAAGCCATGAACCAGACCAGAATACCACTGTGGATTCCTAGGAGGACCTTCAGATATTTGTTACACTACAAGATAACACAAGCCTTGATGCTAGAATCCCCAGTATAAATATCCCTCCCAAATCTAGCCCTCTTGTATGCACAGAAAGTCTTCCTTGCTCCCTGGGCCTCCCTCAGACCCCAGTCTGAGCCATATACTGTGTTTTATGATATTCTCTTCAGGACAGGTAATTATTACCCTTCTGCACTCCTAAAAACTCTGCTACCCAATTTCCAAACCTTCATTTCAGTTAGCTCTGAATGCTGTATATATCTGAATTTCTATTGTTTGTGTGTGTTTGCTTTCAAAATAAAACCTTTTTTCATCTAAAATCTGGAGTTTTCTCACATTAGTACTGGTATACACAGGTGAACACGATATTCAAATTACCTAAGCTCTTGGTAAGTGTCCTTGAGCTAAATAACTTCCCCAAACTTTTAATGATGCTAACACAGTAGGTGGACTCCCCGACTTTCTTTGGGTGGCATCTCCCTTCCCCCCTTCCTCTTCTTTATCTTGTTCATTCATACTGGTTTTCCTACAACATTATCGCAGTATTATCAACATTTCTCTATGTGGTACTTGAGTTTTTGAGTATTCATTCCAGTTATCTAATGAGATTTCACACATAAATTTAATTATACCCACATAATAATAGCAATAAAATGATATTAACTTTTTCAATATTGTACCTTATACAGAGGTAGTAAAAAAAGTGTGAATAATTCAAGACACTAAGCGAGTTATTATACAAATTTGTCTTCTTTATTAAATGAATGACTCAGAAAGTAATCTATACATATATAGGGTATGCATCTAATATATATGTAAAGTGTGAGTGTCTGTGTGTGCATGTATATATAATATTGTTAAATGAATTAAATGTGTTAACTGTATATATTTCATTCTACATTTGATGGAATGTTCCAGATTATCTTGACATTTCCAGCATTATACATTTTGAATAATTTCTCAGGCACCATTGCCTTCTATACAAGATTTTATATAGTGCGCCAATCCCAGCTGCAAGCTTGCCATCACGAATTTGAGCATCCCTGGACAGCAAGCCTCATTGATTTCAATGGCTGCGCATGCACGTGGCCCTGTGCTACCATTGAATACAGCTTGAGGTCCTGCAGTTTTTGCCATCCATGTGGTGGTGGGTCCAGAATGAAACAGAGAGAGAGAGGGAGGGAGGGAAGGAGGGAAGGAGGGGGAGGAGGGCCCACTGTAATGAATTTATCTCAGGTCACAAGAAAGCATATATTTCAGATTTTTTTTTCCAGGTGGATTCCCAATTCAAAGGGTGCCCAATATTCTGTGTCCACTTAATCCCCATACTAACTTGCAAGAATTCTAAGATCATCAGAGGAAGGCTTTCTCTCAGTCTTGCCACCATCACAGGCTCACTTGGTGAGGACACAAGAGAGAACCTTCTCAGTGGCTGTTCAGACCTTCTGGAACTCTCTTGCATGGGAGGCTATGCTGGCCCCCTCCCTTCTTTCCTTTCTCAGCCAAAGTTGTTTTTGTTCATGCTGGTTTTTAATGTATAATCATTTTCAGTGAGGCTTTTATATGGGGTCTGTATACTACAGTGCGCCTGCATTATACTTGGGCATGCCTTAAGCGGCTTTCAGTATAAGCTGAAAAAAAAGAAGTCTCCACTTCTCCCGGAAGGGATAATGGTGCACACGCTCTGCACCACCATGCACCGCCACATGCACAAACCCCAATCATTCTAATGGGGCTCAAGTATACACGGATTTCCCCTTACGTGGAGGATCCGGAACGGATACCCCATGTAAGGGAAGGGACTGTATTTAAATTTTTAAAAACCTTTATATTTTAATGTAATGTAATGTAATGTTAGTGTTTAATCAGATTATTTTAATTTTTTAAAAAAATATATTGTTCTGTTTTTAACCAATTTAGTCTGTGAGCCACCTTGGATCCCTTTCGAAGAGAAAGGCAGCATAGAAATAATATTTTTGAAAAATAAATAAAATTCACTAACTCCATATTCTGCTTAAGTAATAGTTCATATAGGCAATAAAGGACATGGGCAATAAAAACGGTCTTCCAGCCACTTCAGGGGCTTGGCATGCAGACAACGCATGTGCTTGGATCAGTCAGAAGCCACTCTGGGGTCGCTGGAAAAAGGAGATGGAAAAAGTGTCCTTTGCTGGTGTCCTATGTAGGGACCAACTGTGGATAAAACAGCCAGAGCTGCTCCAAGCCGCTGGTGTGCTTCATCCCATAGTTGTCTATTTTGTGGTTGTCCCCCTCAAATATTATAACTTCAAATTCAGATTTCCTTACAAGCCATCTTTTGCACTCTGTGTTCTTCTTCTGAGCAGCAGGTTTTCTTTAAAAAAAAAAAAAAGCTTTGATGTGAATGTAATACAGAGCAACTAAAGGCAAGATACTCTGTACTTAAATAACTACACTGTAATAAAAAATAAAGTTTAAACAAATAAAAAAACTATTTCACAAAACAAAACAGCAATCTGGATGTTTCTGAAAAAGCTTCACTTCCTCCAGAATCTCTTTCACTTCTGTGTCCTCACCTTCACCACAGTGGGTCATCCGATTATTTTGCCTGGGAGTTAAAGTTGCACAGTTGGTGCCACCTGTTGTGGATTCTTTAGCCCTTGTTATCTCTGCAGCAGCTGGCGCATTGGCCTTTAAAAAGCCAATGCAGTAAAGAAACAGGAAGGAAAAGTGCACATGTGGTATTCAAACAGAATTTAGTACCTCTCCATAGCTGGAAACTATTCAGGGGTTTGTTTGACACAATGCAATCAGCTGCTACTGCAATTCAAAATATATTGTGAGTCAAATTTTACTTTCTGTTCTTTCTGAAAGGGCAAAAATGAAAATCTGGGCCTCATTGGATTCGTCCAGTTTTGTGATAGGAGGAAAATGTTGAAAAGCTCATAAGTATATGAAAATCTGACAACACTCACAGAAGATTGGAGGGTTTTATTGTAGGTAAAGACTATTTGAATTCCATAACACTTATGGGGTGGGGGGGAGGAATGGGTGGGTTGTTTCTATCACACAAATAATAACTGGCGAAATGTCCCTTACAGATTTTTCTTTTATAAGGGGTTGAAATGGATTTGTGGGATCTGTAGGCTTGATTTTGTGAATAAATCTTCTAATTTTATACTTTTTATTATAATGACTATGAATATTTTTAAAAGCTAACACTCATTTGCTTTATCAGTGTATATAGTTTTTAAAAACCCACTAAACAAAGCAAATCTAGCAGAATGATTTTCATGAGGTGTGCAGCAGGAGAAGAAATGGTTAAACTTCCTAGTTTTTTGTAAGTTTTTTGTGCTATATGGCTATGTTCTAGAATAGTTTATTCCTGACATTTCACCAGCATCTGTGACTGGCATCTTCTCACTTGCTGTGAATCCATTAATTGCCAAGGTGCAAACTGCATTTTTTAAAAAGCTAAAATGGAAGCTAAAGGTCTCAACTGAAGCTCATGGATTTTCTCTTTTCAGCTTTATCCTCCTGGCAACGCTGTGAAGCAGACCAGGGATGTTACTAGTGGAGTGCAGGCCACACTAAGTGACAACCTAAGGGTTGGTGACACCACTGCTTTTCAAACACCAGCCTTCTGGCAGAAATGGGCTCTGGTGTTCCCCTGCATCCCTTTAAATGTATATAAATACATTTAGGCTGCCCATGTAATACTGGTATTTAAAGGTATAATTTTAATTTTGCTAGTTGTTTATATCACAGTTATTACCATTACATTACAATTCACGAATAACATCAGTACAGAATTGATTAGTAAAGATTCTGTATGGTGCCATATGGAAGGAGTTCAATGGAGGAAAGAAATGATGCCACAGAGGTGGACTTTACACTGTTTAAGACTAGAGACTATAACTAGCAGATAGCCAGAACATAGATTTCATGTTTCAGTGTGGACTTTAATCTGGATTTATCTAACCACTATACTACAGTAGTATGTGAATGGATAAACCAATGCACACACATTGTTGGATGCATTTCATTTGTTTGGGTTTTTTGTTTTGTTTTGTTTTTTGTTTGTTTGTTTTTTACATAGAGTGCATGATGCTGAAGAAATCTTAATGACTGTCCACATGCTGCTTGATACACAGTCTAGAACATAATCTAGACAAAGGTAAGCAATGGAGTAAAACCTTTCTTCAGAGACAGTTGGGTCCCAAAGTAATTCCTTATAATATAGCTGGATCATGACTAAACTAAGTTGAGGTTGTTTTTCATGCCTTCTTAGCCTCCTTCCTTTAATCCTTGGAACATTTGCTGGAAAGTGAAGGCAAATCCATTTGCTACCTTCTGATTTATATCTTAAATGTATTAACCAAGCCACATAACTAAACGTTGGGCCTACTCTTCTCATTCAACTATGGGCCTTTGGGAACTTACCTGGGGCTTGTTCACACAACATCATTATAGCACTGTGATTCAACTTTAATTGGCTTGGCTGATGCTATGAAATCCTGGGATTGGCAGTTTAGTGAGACAGTGTACTTTATCACATTCATTTTTTTCCCTATTATGGGGATGGGGACGGGACTCTCAGGAGTGCCCATGAATGGATTCTATCACACACCCAAGTGTCCACAAAAAGATCCCATTCCGGCACCCATCCCTAGTGCTGAGGAGCACCATTTTTGTCCAGGACAAGACTTTTGAAAACGTGAAAATTTCTCTGTTAAACATATGCCACATTCACATTCAAAAGTCTTGTACTTTGACTCTTGTTTGACATACATTTTCAAAACAGCAAATATACATTTTTTAACCATTTCCTTTTCCTTATTACTTTGTTATGTGAAGCTGCTGTGATGATTTCTACAGGACACATTTCATCCTCTTCTCTTGTTTTCAAAGCATCTCCCAAGAGAAAGTTCTTAATCTGAATTCTCTTCCATTGTTATGGAGCATCACTTTCAGTTTCTTAACCTTCCTAAGATTTGGATTGCATTCCTTTCTTTCTCTTTGCCAGTTCCTTATTTCATTCTTCTATTTTATCTCAGATGGATTATTATAAACCTTTACTTCATTCTTTGATTTATTTTAACTGGATTGTTATAATCCTTTGTTGGTTTGCTTTCATCTAATCCAGGGCCTCTTATTTCATTGTGTCATTCTGTTTGTTTTTAAAAATCTGTAAATCTGGCCAAGTACCTGCATTTTTGTTTTTCCTTCTTTAGCTTATTTATTTACTCACATATCAAATTTATATCCAGCTTTTCTGCCAGCAAATGGCTTACAAGGCAGGTCAAAATGGTAAAATCATATTAAACAAGAAACCCAGCTTGGATGCCAGAGACCAATTGGGAAAAACAGTGCTTTGTCTATAGGTGTTTGATGGACATTAGGAAAGAAATCAATTCACCTTCCCTTGAAAAGAAGTTCTAGTGACTAGGAGCAGCCTCCAAGAAAGCCCTCTTTCATGGTTCCCCCTACAAAACAAGTTTGTGAAGGTTGCAGATTCATATCCTCCAACTGTCTCAATTTGACAAGGGCATTCTGTCATCCTA
Organism: Urosaurus nigricauda; assembly: GCA_034509955.1. Taxonomy (NCBI): domain Eukaryota; kingdom Metazoa; phylum Chordata; class Lepidosauria; order Squamata; family Phrynosomatidae; genus Urosaurus; species Urosaurus nigricauda. Next base: position 249,857,306 of record JAOEGL010000003.1, read on the forward strand.
CTTTTTCAGATGCCTTTTAAATATCTCACTTTCCCTCTTGTCCTCAGCTTACTTTGAGTGCTACAAATTAAGTTCAAAGGGCAAAAGTGGTTTTTACACATTTAACTCAGCGGTGGGGGGGGGGGGGGGAGAGGACAGGAAAAAAGAAGGCAGAATCTTGACCTTCCCAGTAGGCTCAGGCAAAAGCAACCTGTGACAGCCACTCCTTGCTTCCTTATTCCTCATTAATAATTCTTGTCATCCTGACCACATCCTGATATTACTTAACCACATATGTCCTGGTTTCCTCCTGTGAAAATTTGGAGGGTATGAGAACCAAGAAAATTTTTTCCCCTGAATATCTGACAACCTGGGCAGTTGCATATAAAGGAACACAATCCTTCAGATATTCTGGTCCCAAGCCTGGTGTTTTCCATATCTGGTTCAAGATTTTTGTTGTTATGAATGTTTAATGCATTTGTTCCATTTTTTTTTTCATTTTATTTTGTTCTATGATTTGGGGGGGGGGGTTACTCTCTAAACATTGATCTTTGTCTCTTTGGCATGCTGCATTTACTGACTTGTCTTTGCCTGCTGCCTCATTTTGGAATATTTCGTCTATTGAGATCAAATCCATTCAACTGCTTTCCATCTTTAAGAAACACATGGACACATATTAGGGTGGGCATAGGAATCGATTCATATTGGTTTCATATGTGTTTATTCATACTATGCACTGTCTGTTTTCTGCATTAATCAACAGGTTTTTCAACACACACACACATTGTCATTGTTGTGTGTTTTCAGGTCTTTTCAGATGTATAGCGACCCTAAAGGCAACCTATCATGGGTTTTTCTTGGCAGGATTTGTTCAGAGGGAATTTGCCTTTTCCTTCTTCTGAGAATGCAAAAGAACAGATTGCCCAAAGTTACCCAGAGGGTTTCCATGGCTGAGCAGAGATTTGAACCCTAGTGTCCGGAGTCATAGTCAAACATCCAAACCACTACACTATTCTGGCTCTCACAATGACACCATGCGGACACCACCTCACACACACACAGTTATTTAGATAAGTTATTTTGTAATGTACCTTATATAGTGTGTGACTAAAATAATTTTCTCTCAAAGAATCTATTTCAAGGTATTTTGTTTGTTTACTGAAATGCACAATTTCAGGAACAACTTAGAGAGCTGGGGATGTTTAGTCTGGAGAAGAGAAAGTTAAGAGGTGATATGATAGCCCTGTTCAAATATTTGAAGGGATGTCATATTGAGGAAGGAGCAAGCTTGTTTTCTGCTGCTGCAGAGACTAGAACATGGAACAATGGATGCAAGCTGCAGGAAAAGAGATTCCACCTCAACATTAGGAGGAACTTCCTGACAGTAAGGGCTGTTCGACAGTGGAACACACTCCCTAGGAGTGTAGTGGAGTCTCCTTCCTTGGAGGTCTTTAAGCAGAGGCTGGATGGCCATCTGTCCGGGATGCTTTGTCTGGGAGTTCCTGCATGGCATGACTGGATGTCCCTTGTGGTCTCTTCCAACTGTATGATTCTATGATTCTATATACATTTTTGTACTTTGAAACAAGACTTACAGTACTTTTCAGATTTGGAGAAGTGCAAAATACACAGAAAGATACACAGCATTCTGATTGACACATTGGTCCAAATTTATCAGGAGAGTTCTTACTGGAATTCATGAAAAATGGATTCCTGATGCATCCCTCAGGAATAAGAAACTGGATGTAACATTATACCATGGTGCAGGATTTTGAAGAAAACCTCGATGCTGAAAATTTTCATTCTTCAAAGATTTTTGTAATATTTGTATCAAGCTTTTCCAGGGAAATACCTCCACAAAAGAGTGTATAAGAGAGTAGCCCAGCATGTTCATCATCATCATCATCATCATCATCATCATCATCCATCACAATCACCACCATCTGTCATTTATACATGATTACAGTTGACAAGTGACCACACTCTCTAGTCCCTTGTACAGGAATGGGGTGTTGGAGATTGACCTATCATTATCCAGTACAGAAGGATCCAGGGAATGTTTTTTTTTTTTTCAGAAGAGGTCTTGCGACAGGCTTCTTTTGGTCTGTTGAGACCCTGCGTATTATAATATCTAATGCCTGTCTCCTGAATAGGAGACCAATAGACATGTGCAATATTGTCTAGAGTACAACTTGGAGGGAGGGAATCATCTTTTGAACTGAAGCCTCAGAAGCTCCAGTCACTGTGGGGCTTTCTAGATTGGCAGGAAAGTGTGACATGAAGTTGCCTTTTCCTTAATGCTTAGCAGCTGCACCGCAGCCTTTAGATCGAGCTGTGCTGTTCCGCAGTTTTTAAAAAAGAAGCTGGGAAAGCCAGCACCTTTTTAAAGGTGCTTCTTCTCCTCTAAAATGCAAAAAAAGCATTTTCATGGCACACTTTCCCTTTTTCTCATCTAAAGGCTAGACTTTCATGCAGCCATGAACACACTTCTTTTTGCCAATCTAGATCAGGCCTAGAAAGCCCCAATATGACTAACAGCCAGCTAACATTCTGGGAGCTGTAGTCCCCCTTCTCCCAAAAAAGCATTCTAAGCTGTGTTTTGCCCTGCTGCCCAGGACCTTGTCCTCATAATATTTAATTGATCTACACCCAAATTATATTCTAGTTTTGACAAGAGTAGATCCATAAATGCTTTTTATTTATGTTCTGAATTACCATGCACAATTTATTGAATGAATCTGCTCAAGCTGGGTCTATGCAACTGGGTGCCAGCCTATCTGTCTCTTTCTTCCCTTATAAAAAGAAAACTTGTCAGATTATAAATTTCCTTGTGGGACATTAAGAAATATATTTGTGCAGGGATTTTATAAGAATAAAAATGTGAATAATTGTTGTTAAGTTGAAAGATAAATATTAATTAGCCTTACAGCTGCTAAAAGAGTCAATCTGTGAATTGGCTGAGTTGGCTGGGGATGATGGGAGTCTTAGCACAACTTATTTTTGAAGACGGTAGGCTAAGCCTTGATTCAAAACTTGTTCTTCTGGACCTTACTGGCTCTATTTTAAAAATCACCTTTTGTTTTGAATGAATGATTTGAACAAAACTTGTTGGGGGAAGAAATGACATATCATGGAAATCAATCCATGCAACACCCTGTTAGCACATGCTCTGTAGGAAACATGTTACACATTCGGTTGTGGTTCCAGGCAACCCTCTTACTCATTCTATCCACAAATCTAACTATTGATCTTCTGGAGTGCCTGCTGACATTTATTATGAAATTTACAAACAGGAAAGTGAATTTAAATTGGCATTTGTATATTTTGCTTCAGTCTTCCTTTTAAGCCCTTAAGATTTGTTTGATTCCATGAAAGCACTTTATAGATGACAGGTAAAGAGAAACGCACAAATAATTTTGCCTTCTCTCCTCAATATCTCTTTTCTTTCATTTTTAAAAAGTTTTTATGATGTTAAAAGAAACCCTTTTAAAAGTATATGCCTTTGTTATGGTACTGTTCTTGATGGATATCGATGGATTAAAAAAAGATCTAGATGCTTTCTGAGGTGAATCCTAACTAAGTGGGAAATATAAAGTGTTTTAGCCTGATATGTTAACTATAGAGCCCTATACAGGTCTACTAAAAAACAGACACGATTGTGTTCAGCATGGCTTGCTCCCACATAAGAGTGTCTAGGACTGCAGACTAAAAATGCCTTTTTAAAAACTTCCTAATTTCAGCATCTGACAAACTTGTTTTCATACTGGAATTCTAATTTTGTCTTAGCAATGATGTTAAAAGCAAAGAACTCTCCTTCTACAGTTTCAAGAGTATCCAAAAACTTGGCAACTAGGAAGAAAATGAGGGAAAGTAAAGAGCTTTCAATGAAAGTGTCTAATGTTACTCCAAAAGCAGTTTGGCTTTTAAAAAAAACTCAAGGGGGGAAATTTGGTCTTTGCCTTACTTTCCTCTACCAGTTCTATGATCAGTTACATTTTAAAACAAGATTGTTAAAATGGTTTGAGACAGCTTTGAACTGTGGACTGGAGTTGTTTTTAAGAGTGTCATTTCACAACCCTGACCTGCACCCTACCAGAGAGATGCATATCTGTCTGCCTTGGATTTCTTCACCTTCAGAGATGACCATAAATAGACATGTTCTGTTGATGATAACAGATATACAAATTTTCCCATATGAGGCTTAAATCACTTTTGAGGCTTTGAGTGGCTATTGTTATTGCAGAAGAGAAAGCTGATGAGACAGCAGATATTCTGCAATTAATATCATACCCTCTAACTGTCCCAGTTTGGAAGGGACAGTCTTGATTAATCTTCTCTCACTCTACTTTTTCAGCTGCTTTTAAAACGTCCCAACTTCTCTCTGTTCCTCTCACATTCCCCTTTTCTACAAGCTTACTTCAAGTGCTGCAAACTGAGTTCAAAGAGCAAAAGTACTTTATACTTAATTAACTCAGCAATAGGGAGAGGAGATGGCTAAATATTGTATTGCCCAAAAGGCTCAGGTAAAAGCAAACTGCTGCACCCTCTCTTAGCTTATGCATTATAACTCTAGACCATGCTCTGATGTTGCTTGGGTACGTCTCCTGGTTTTCATCTCTGAAATGTTGGAGGGTATGTTATATGTACTGTTTGACCAGTGTAATTTTCAATATTCACATCATATTTCAACTCAAATCAGTATCAGGGAAAGTCTATTCTCCATGGTAGATGACAGGGCCTACATGCACATATTTCCAGAACATTTTGCATTTACCTTATTTGTTTATTTCATTTCCAGCCCACTTTTCTCTCAGATAGGAGAGAAAAGTATCTGATCCTGTGTGTTAAAATAAAATAGCTAAAACATTCTGGAATAGAATTATTATTTTAAAACAACAAACAACAATCCTGTTTAATAAAAACCTTGACCTAAATCCAATTGATATTCCTGACTAGATTATCATCATTTAATCAATTGTATTTACCTATAATGTTGACTCACCATTCAAAAAAATTAAAATGGGTCTACTTTACATGGGAAATCCCTTCTCCCATTAATTTAGAACAGTTAAAACACATTTTTTAAAAAAATATATATTAGGAAACAACACACTCATTGCACTGGTCCAAATGGTTACAAGTTGTAGGCCAGTTTAAATAAGAAGATCTTTGCCTGCCAGCAAAAAGAGAGCAGAGTGGGGGATAACTGGCTCTTTCAGAAGAGAGTTCCATAGCCTAAGAAAAGTCACCGAGAAAGCTCTGTCCTAAGTCCTTACTAGACCACCCGGTGATGGTGATGAGTTTAAAAGAAAACCTTCTCCTGAAGATCTTGAAACTCAAGCAGATTCTTATTGGAAAATGTGGCCTTTCAGATAGTTTGGGCCTCTCTATAGGGCTTTATACATTATAACCAGCACCTGGGATTCAGCAGTGGAATATGCTGCCTCAGAGTTTGGTAGTCACCTTCTTTGGAGTTTTGTAAACAGAGGCTAGATAGCCATCTATTGAGAGTGCTTTGATTGGGTATTCTTGCCAGGTAAGGGGTTGGACTGGATAGCACTTGAGGTCTCTTCCAACTTTATGATTCTACTTGAAAAGGGATTAGTAGTCAGTGAAATTGTCCAGTAAGGGAGTTATATGTGTCCTATTTCTATCGCTGGTTTGCCCAGCAGTAGTATTTTGGACTTGTTGAAGTTTCCAAAAGCAGCTGCATGCAGAGCGTGTCACAATAATCCAAACAGGATATAATCAAGGCTGGTGTTACTGCGTGGCCTGATCTGACCTCTCAAAGAATGGGTGTAGCAAACATACTACCTTCTCATTTAAAGAAAAAAGTAGGAGGGATGGTAAAGATCTCTGTTTAACAATTCTTGTCAGGCTGACTCAAGAGATATAAAGGTTAGGATTGTACTCCCCAACCCCAATTTCCAACTCAATTAGTTGATGAATTTTACTTGAAAAGCAATGATGGAATAGTTCATCGACTGCATGTGAGGCAATGGGCAAGTCTTGCAGGGGGAGGGTCATGACAGTATGTGTCATATCCGTAGCTATGTCCTCAAATAGAGCAGAATAGCTAGGGAGGTCAATCTGCAACAGACTGGAGTTCCTAAGTCTGCACCCCACCTAAAGGCACATAAACAATGCTGGGCGAGGTGACCCAGTAGTTTGATTCTTTAAAAAGCAGACATTCTTATTTTAAGTATTAGCTCTAATTTGACATCTGACGAAACAGGACAGAAACTGCAACAAGATTGCCTTGTTTTTCTTTTGTTCTCACACTTTAAGGCATTCTTGACTGTTCTGAATCACTCCCTATATTTACCATCATTTGGGCCCATCATGTTATTTTTCTTTCACTCTTTAAATCCATCTTCATAATCTACTTCTTCAGTGTTCTATTCATCTAATGGTCTCTGCAATACCCTGGCTTTATTGCCACATCATCTCCCAGAACTTGATTTTTAACGTTAAAAATTGCTGATGCTCAAACCTTTCTGCTCAAGCCAGATTCCTTGGCATCCACCCCTTTTCATGTGAGATCTTGGTATAGAAAGAGGATCTGCCTCTTTGCAGCCCCTCAGAGATAGCATTACTACGGATATTACTGTTTCATGTCTTTCAGATCTGAAATGTGTCTGTTACACATTGTGTCCTCATTCATCCTTTCTCAAAAGTTTTCTTCTTTTCTCTTCAACCAATAATATGTTACTGGAGGCTGTGAGATCAGAGAGGAATACCTCACTTAAGTGCAGTGGGTTGGCTTTAGAAGTGGGAAAGCAAGATTAAGCCATTAACGAAAATATGTACAGTACTTACCTGTTGCCCTCAAACAAGGAGGATGTAGCAATGGTTAGTACAATTAATTTGCATGCACTTGAAGTCTTTACAACAGGATTTATTATTTGGAAGAACATCAAGCATTGACTACTGATCAGCAAGGGGAAAAAAAAATTGATGCATTATGTGATTACAATTTAATCACAATGCTCCTTGCATGTACAGGTGGGCCTGTGCTTTGATGGACCTTCAGCATGTGCAAAGGCTTATCTTCAATGATGCAGGGAGGTCTTCATGTGCATTCCAAACATGGAGACTTTCCAGCACTGGTGTCAGTGCTGGCCCAAAACATCTTCTGAAAAGCAAAGGGTGGCCTCCTCATTTCCAAAGTCAAAGAGCCAGCTCAGATTTCCTCCACATTATTATGGGAGTGGGAATCAGTCCTTTAGGTGGTGTTGAACTGCAATTCCTTTTAGTCTTAGCCAAAATAGCCATTAGTGAAGAATACTGGGAATTCCATTTCAATAACATCTAAAGGGCTGCATAATGAACACCTATACCACAAAACTACAAGCATAATAAAATAAATAACTGAAAATTTACAGTTTTACCATAATAATGTTGAAGTCATTCCCAGCTTATGGTGACCCTAAGGTAAACCTATCACAGGTTTTTCTGGGGGCTGAGAGTGTGAGACTTGCCCAAGGTTACCCAATAGGTTTTCATGACGGAACAGGGATTCAGACTCTGGTCTCCAGACTCATAGTCCAGCACTCAAACCACTATGCTACAGTTGCTTCTAGTTTTATCGTGATGTCCTAAATTTCCCATCCAAGGCAGCACTTCCACTTACTTTCAGGGCCATCCTTGTGCTCAAAAGGCTTTTGGAACCACCAGTGTTCTGTATTACATATCAAGAAACTAGTCGCTTAACTTTTAGCCTTTGGTATGATGGTCCAATGTTTCTATTTCAGTGGTAGATGCTAAACCTTTAAGCAGACCTATTTCTATACTTCATGGTAATAAAAGAAAGTTGATATGCTTCAGATCAGTCAAGAACAAATGTAAGCAGAGGATAGTAATACAGAAGCCAAATCAACCAAGGCACAATAAGGGAAGGACAAAAGCATTCTTCCCCTGGCAGACATAATAAAATGTTGCTATCAGTACCATCTGTGACTGCATTGTCATAGAGCACGTAAGCACTGACAATTGGTTAATATAAAACTAGAGAGATTTGAGAAGACAGACAGTACTTCCAGAGCATTATAAAAGATAACATAATGAGATATAAAAAAGATTGTGTTTATTGCATGCAAACAACCAAAATGGAACTGCACTATAAATGGGGTGGGGAGGGGAGCTGACTTCAGATGCTGAGAAAATAACCTTTTATTTTATGCCCAACACATTTTGGACTATACGTTTCTGAGCATCTGGAGTTTATTGCATACTGAATGTCTCAGTATCTGGTATTTATGCATGAGAGAAAATAGCTTTAGCACTGAATCCTGGTAAAATATGAAAAGAGAAATCAAAAGGCAAGAATAAAACAGATATGGCACATTTGTATCATAAATTGTTTATATATAGAATCATTTAATCATATGTGTATAAACACACACATATAAAAACACACCCATATCTGAGATCTTCCAAGCATCAATAATGTCAGCATGACCCAAGAAGGATACAGAAGCATAGGATGCAAACATGCACCAACAAATCTCTTCCAATTAAAAAGGAAATGAAATACTTGGTAATGCTAGATACTTTTATGAAATGTAAACCACATATTGTGCAACTGATAAAGCCACTCAGCAACCAAATTACACAAATATTCTACAATTAGTCCTCTTCCAACAGAAGGCAAAACATTTCTTCAAAAAGCACTGGTTCATTAGGTGTACCAGCTCAGAGTTCTTCAAGAGGAAAAAAAAATCAGATTACTGTGAATTAATTCTGGCTACAAACTCCAAGAAGCATCTTTATTTTTCCTGCCTTAAAAAGGTGATTGTGATGGACTGCCCCTTTTGGTTTCCACTAATTATGGGTGTGGCATATTGTTATGCAAACTATTTGAAATTACAGCGAGTTGCAGAGAACTAATTCTGGCAAAGCAGTGATGCTTCAGCCCCATGACAGCATGCCCAGATGAGAAGCAACCAATAAGAGTAAGCACCAAACTGGGCAGTCCTCTATTTGAAAAGCCATTTGGGCATGAATTTCAGCAGAACCACTGAAAACAAGGGGATGTTAAGCAAACCCATCTCTTCTTTAAGGATCGACTGGACTTATTTTCAGGGCAAAACTTTGATATTTTTTTCCCCATTCATTCAAACCCCTCTCCAGAAGTTCAGCCCTGTAGATACAGGGTATATGCATCTCTCAGTTTCCTAGGACTTCACAACTGGCCCCGAAATACTGCAGCCAAGCATCTCTTTTGAAAGCTCAAGACAGGATCCATAACTGGTGGTAAGTGCCTCTTTCTGAAAAGATCACATTCGCTGAGTATTACTTGGCACAAGTTCACAGACAAAAGGCTATTTTTGTATTTCTGTCATTAGACTTTTTTGGAATGTACCTAAGATTATGTAAGTGTACACTTTAAAAAATGTAACATGTAACTGTAAGCAGTAAACAGCTTCTTGATGATGTGTGAAACCATCCAGACTGAATCTCAGGAGTTCTACTTCTCCTTTCTGTTCCTCTGATGCTCCCCTTCAAGAAGATAGGAAGAATTACCCTTTCACAGTGATCAAGATAGCTCTTGTAAGGTCATTCAATGAATCATTTTTACAATTGATGTGTATGAATTTCCCTGACTTTTCAGAGCCCATATCAGGAAGTGGTAACAATTTCTTTTACATTTGGATTAAGTATCATTTCAAGAATGTTCTATTTATTTTTAATGCATTTCACAATTACTAAAGTTCCTAAACAATGGAAATTGTTATGATCCCTCAAGCCATTTAGTCACAACATTTAAGTATGTTGTTCTCTCAATTATGTCTCATTATGTTATAATCAGCTTTTTCCTGGGGCTGATGACTGCTAAGCAAATTGGCAATGCCATAAAGGTCAGACCCATGTTCAAGAATGTTTCTGCACAGAGCAAAGATGAGGAGTTTTCTTCTGAACTCTGCGGCCAAGTTGAACACAGGACTCCAGTTAGTCCATCCCTCTCCCTGTCTCAGAAATGTTTAAACTGTTAATATAAAAAATAATCGGTGTTGACCCAGTTTAATGATTTCTGGAGATTGTAATAGCTATCTACATTTATTAAAATATATTGCATATCATTTGCCATAGCTGTCTCATAGATTAGGGCTGTCAGGTCACAGTGGCTCAGCTAAAATCTGAGGGTATTACTCTCCTTCTCCAGGTGTCCAGCCTGACAAATCTCAAGCAACTGGCATTAGAGGATGAGAAAGTCAGATTTATACATTAGAACAGGAATGAAAACACACACACCCTAAAACCCTTTACAGGCCTCACTTCCCTTCACAGAAACCCAAATACTTCTGTTTTTGTCTGTAGATCTTCTCAAAATGGTGATAAGAAGCGATATCCTGCAAAGCAAAACTGGGGTATTTGGGGTAGTATATCATTCTGAAGTGCATGTGGGATAGGAGTATTTCTTCATGTTTTCATGTGTTTCATGTGCTTTTTGTGTGCTTGGGGGGCAATAATTGCTCCCCATCACATTTTTAAAATAGGGTTTGGGGACTATGGAGAGTAGGGGGATACTTGAGCCACACAGTTCATTCCAGGGCTCATATTTAGCCTGTAGCTCACACTTTGGCCACTCTATTATAATATCTGCACACCTGTCTCCACCTGACACTAGGGTTCACTGGCTCAACACAAACAAGTTTGTATATATGCTGCACATATAAGCACATTTGTTTTGTTATATGTCAGATGACTCCAATGTATGTCAAACCTATCATAGGGTTTTGTTGTCAAGATTTATTCAGAAAAGGTTTGCCATTGCATTCACCTTAGGCTAAGAGTGTGTGATTTTGCCCAAAGTCACACTGATTTTCCATGGCTGAGCAGAGATTTGAAACTTAGTTTCCCAGAGTCCTAGTCCTCCACTGGCCCTCCATAACACGGACACACATTAGGACACCTGCCCCCCCCCCCCCCCAAAAAAAAGACCAAGGCGAGAACACTGGATAGAAAGCCAAAGCGTACATTTACTTGTGCCACTTGAAGATAGGCAGGATGTGGAAGGCTAACAACATGACTCACACAAGCCTTCTTGTTGCACAAACCCTGGTAGCAGCAGGAAGGCCTGGGGAGGGGGCCCACACAGAATTTTTCTCAAGCTCCAGAAGCAACAGAGAGCCTGGAGGTGGAGGGAAGCATGCATCATGTGTGGAATATGAGCTCTTGTGGGGATGGTAGCAACCACTGCAACTATTGGATTTTCCTGTCTGTACAGCCATCCAAAATAGTCCCATCCATCAATTCTGCATTGCCATAACACCTGATAAACCAAGTTTTACCATATTCTGGCTCTGCTTAGCTAAATTCCCACATGCTCATTTCTATGACCAGCTCTCTCAGAAGCAGTTCTAGGTCCCAAACCTCCCCACTTCACCTCTGGCACATTATGAAATCTTGGCCCTTAGCCACCACTAAGACCTACTCCTAGGTCAGGGATGTTACTAGGGAGTACAGGGGGTAGAACTGCACCATGTAAAAGCTAAGGGAAGAGGTGAACATCTGGTAGGGTTGTTGCTCATCATCCATCTCACCCCCTGCCACCCCTCACTGCCAGACAGGGTACCACTGCCAAAGGGGGTGGGAGAAGATGCCTCCCATTGCAGAACATTGTCTCACCTTTAGGTAGGGCAGCCCACTGGATTGCCTTCCTGCCCACCTGCCTGGGTATTTCTGGGTCTGGCCAGGCATACAGGGGAGGCCTAAGGAAGGAAAGGACCTGTCCCAGACTTTCTGTGTCAGAGCAGGTGTGGGATACAATGGGAGGGAAAAAAGGTGAGGCTGTCTTCTGCCTCACCCACCCACTCATCCTGCCACCTGGGTCTTTCCGGGTCTCAGAGGGCAGGAGGGCAGTAGAGGCAGTGGGAAGGAGGATTGGATAGCAAAAATTTCTGCATGTAATGTAACATAATGTACTGATCATGTTACTCAGCCCTACCCCAAGCTGGGTGACACCAACCCTAGTGACACTACTGCTCCAAGTATCAGATTTTGCCCTGAAAATTTTGGGAAATGTAATGCTGCTGACCAGGCAACTCTCCCTACACAGGATATGTCTTCTACGTGCAACTCAGAGGTGTTTGACTTTACAGTCTGCCTTTTTAACCATGCCCTCCAATGATAATGTAAAAGTAGGTGGTCCCAATCTAGATTTTTTTTCCCTGTACAATTCCCGCAGTGTACAGTGCCCAAGAAGTGTCTTATGAAAGAAAAGGCCATTCTGACAATTCTGATAACCTTGGCTGAAGAAGAGGAATGGGAATGTCAGGAAGCAGTCCCATTTATCCATCAGGCAATTGTCACTGTCAGAGATAAATAGCATCAGCTATTTATTAGCACCTGTCACATAGCCTTCACTGTTAGCTTTCTAGTATAGCAGTAGTGGCAAAGGAAGTTTGCTAAGCTGTTGTTCTGCTTTTAATGTTACATTGCTAAATTGACACCATGGGGGGGGAGCCTTTGAAAATTGCCAGCCACTGACATTTCCCCCCAATAACTTCACATTTCTGGATCACAGCACTTACAGGCTTCATTCATTGATTTATTTACTGAAATGTTTATCTTCTGATTTAAAGTGTGGGTTCATCCACAAGGCAGCTAGCAAAATATTTTAAAATTATAATACACTGTTAAAACCAAAACTACTAAAATCAATCCACATATCACCAAATATAAATCAATTAAGACAATAGCAGCAATAAGTGTTCACTAATGCAGTCAGTCATTGAAGCCTGAAAACTCCCTGGAATAGAGTTTTGGTTACCATATAGAAAGGTTATGTGATATGTAATTTAAAGAAAGATGATATGAGAAAAATCCTTTTAGAAAAGATAATTCCACTATTTTGAAAAGCCTTTGAACCACACTGTCAAACACCATACATTTGACAGCTGAGCAACCACAAATCAGATTCTCCAGGATTCGCATGGGAGACAGCAATCCTTAAGGTGTCCTAGGCGTTAAGAAGGACTATAATTCCCCAAATCCATTAGCCCCTGGGCTCCTGAGAATTTTAGTAAAAGGCCAAGAACCTATACCTTTGTTGTTGTTACATGCCATCACACTGGCTTCAACTTATGGTGACCTTATGAATCAGAGACCTTCAAGAGACCCTGATATTAACAATCCTTCTCAGATCTTACACATTCAGGGCCACAGCTTCCACATATGTAATGTAAATTGACTCTTTTCTTACTACCTTCAGTTTTACTTAGTGTTATCTTCTATTCCAGTGAGTCACATCATCTCATGATGTAGCCATGTACCACAGCCTCAGCTTAGTCATTCTGGCATCTATTGAATGTTCAGGTTTGATTTCCTCTCTGAGTGAATCCCTTTTAGCATACCATAAATATACATCAGCTTAGTTTCACTGGATCCCACAGTTGCTCAATCAATTGCACAATGGGCACCAAGATCTTATGCATTGTTCAGTGGTAAACTGACTCCACACCCACCTTGTCAAAAGAAAGGGGGGCTGTGTGTATGCTTTAGGAATAGTTATATTCGAGACCACACTTACACAATGTCTGAGAAAATGCTACTGGTTGCCCAATTTATTTTATGCTATACACAACTGCCAACTGCATTCTGGCCAAAAAAACCAGTAATCTTTCCAAGCTCTGCTCAGACTATAATTCTCCATACGTTCCAGATTCATCTTCACCATTCAAATATTGCAATGATCTCATTTCAACAGTGGATGGATATAAACAAATTAAAAATGGGGAGGGGTATGTAGAAATGCAAAATTTCTTTCTTTGCTTTAGGAATACCAGGTGGGGATATATGCACATTTACACCTGGGAATAAATCCCATTGGCTAGGTTCCTAATAGCGTCTTTGTCATGTATAAGTTCTACCATGGAAGCAGCTGGTCATTTTTGTCCAGTGAAGAATATATGCATTTGGTCTATGATTGTGAAAATGTAGACGTGCACATAGTGTTCCTGTGAATGCACATAAGGTTGTCATTAGTTGTGCATTTAGTTGTGTGTTTGGCTACACTGCCATTCAACACAAGGACTGAGTAACATGATCAGTACATTATGTTACATTACATGCAGAAATTTTTGCTATCCAATCCTGCTGTGGGTTGCTGAATTCAGGAAGGCTTACTTCTGAGTAGTCAAGAGGATAGTCTTGTAAAAAGCTCTGGAGGTCATTGTGCTGTTTCTCTAATTATATTTCATAATTAGAGAAATAAAATGTGATTTGTAATTATTAATTTTCCATATAACTTATGTTCTTATTTTTGTATACACTTCGTATCTATAAAAAAAAGTTGGCAAAATTATAACTGTCTTTTGTGTTTTGTGGACTGTTGGCCTCACTGTTTCCAGTTGTTTTCTACATAAGCACATGGATCAAAGACGAGATTTCAGAGATTGGATAAAGTAGACTCTAGACAACCAAATCATGCCACAGTGGATGTGTGAGCATTTAAGTGCCACTAAGACTTGTTTTTACGATAATCATGTTGCTCAGGGTTATCTTGTGGTTGCAATTACACTTTTGATGTCATATTCATTTGCTTCAACGATGTAATGAATGATTGAACTGTCCATAATTTGCTATGTTAAACTCAAAGATCCACCAAGGCTGGGAGTGGGCACCTATATGTATACTATAATTTACAAAGGTTTTGTGTGTGTGCGCATGCGTGTGTGTGTATGTGTGTCTCCTAAACTGTAAAAATCCACATTTGATCACAAAGGATGGATCTACACTGTAGAGATAATGCAGTTTGACACTATTTTGACTGCCATGGCTCCATCCTACAGAATCCTGGGATTTTCAGTACAGCACTCTGGCAGAGAAAAGATAAAGATCTTGTAAAATTACAAATCCCAGAATTTAATGGGATGGAGATACAGCACTTAGTGGTGTTAAGATGCATTATTTCTACAGTGTAGATGCACCAAGTCACCTAATTTGGTGTGTTATCTTATGGGGCTAAAACAAAGACTATGCAAACGTTTGGATCCAGTCCATTAGTTACTTTGGTTACATCCCAAACAAACATTTCACACACACACACACACACACACACATTATAATGCACATTTATAAACTGATTTTGATACCAAGCATGATATTTAGTTTTATGGTGACAGCTCAATATTTCTGTGCGGTTTTGAGACAAAATTGACAAATGTCAGGTTTCTTCTCTCCAAGAAAATTCCAATTATACACCATACCTGTTATGTACCACACAACACTACATTAACCTCCCTCCTTTTTGCAAGATATACTGTTTATAGTCGAAGAGGATTTTTTAAAGGAAGGGTTCCCACCCTCAAGATAAAGTAATATAGGAAGAATAACTCTCTCATTGCCACCATGATGACACAGATATTTTAGTACATATACAGTATATTTTGAAAAGACATGTAAAATTTCCAGAAATTATGAAACGCATTGGGGGGAAATATTTTTTTTTGGGGGGGGGGGAGAATTCAAGGGAAAAAGAAACCAGAAAAATGAAACATGTTACCACCCTCACCATTACAGATTGGAAGCCATTTTGTTACTTCAGCAACATAAAAGTCATTATAGTCACTCCTTCTGAAGTTGAAAACGAGGTGCCTAGTGGTGATTGCAT
The DNA here is from genome assembly GCA_034509955.1 of Urosaurus nigricauda. Classification (NCBI taxonomy): domain Eukaryota; kingdom Metazoa; phylum Chordata; class Lepidosauria; order Squamata; family Phrynosomatidae; genus Urosaurus; species Urosaurus nigricauda. The sequence continues at coordinate 249,872,901 of JAOEGL010000003.1, forward strand.
GACTGGGCACCTCATTGTGATCTCAGACAGTGGTGTCCCTATCCTTGGTGTCCTGCAGTATGGACAGACTGCCTGACCACTCAATTAGGGTGGCCGAGGGACATCTGAGCAAGTGAGGCAGTAGGAGGAAACTATAGGGACACATTTCCTCCTGCTCTACTGCCTGGCTTCTTCCTCAGGAGAAATCTGGACAGCTAAGCGGCCTTGAGATGCAAGCATTAATCTCTCCTCCTCCTCTGCTGTCTGGTTTCTTCCTTAGGAGAAATCCGGGCACTGGAGGAGCCATGAGGGTTGAATGTTTGCCACACACACACCACCTCCTCTTCTGTTGTCCAGCTTCCTCCTCAGGGAGAGAGCCGGGCAGTGGAAAAAGGCCCAGCAGGGGGTGCACACATCCACCCTGAGTGGGAGGAGGAACTGACCAGGTGTCATTTCTCCTCTGGGGTGTCACCTGGTATGGTCCACACACCCTGCACCCATCCAGTGATGCCAGTGACTTCAGAGGGAACAACTTGCTCAGTTGGCACCAGCAGAGAGCACCACAGTGGGATGCTGTGAAAACAGCAGCTCAGCTGTTGTTTGGTCCAGAGTGCTCTAGATTTTCTGAGAAGATCTGGAGCAAATTGTGAGTTTTTAAATTTTATTTTTTAATTATATTTTTATACATAAACAACAGACATTTCAATATGTTTATTAAAAAGTAATAATATTGAGAGTACGTATTTAACTTCAGCTAATTAAATAAGGAATACAAATCCATTCTTGTTACTTATATCTAAAATAAAAATGATTATACACTCTATTACAACATAAAACAATTTTACATTAAACAATTTTACATTAAACAATTTTAAAATTTAAGGGTGGGATGGCACAAATTCAGTGCAGAACTGCCGTTCCCATGTGAAGATAGTCTGTAGTAAAACTGGGCCTTGGCAATACAAAGGAGGGGAGAAACCAAAATAAATGGGCCCCAGGACAAATACCATTATCACTATACACTTTTAACATATTAAGGACACACTAAATCTACTTCTGCAATCAAAAATCCAGCCAACAGTGACACAACACTGCATGGAGGGACAATAGAACCTTCACTCCATAGCAATGGAACAAGACAGTAACTAGGGGTGGAGCAATGATAACCACAGAACAGTACAAAAGTAACCACAGTCATCTAGTTTTCAGCACTTTGATTCCTGTTTAGGAAACAAGCAAAATTGCTCATATATTCACTATGGTAAGCCAGTTAGTCCATATTCACCAAAACCATATTGATATGTAAACTTCATTGAATTTCAGGACCTGGTTAGACCCCGATATCTATGACAATCCTCTGGCTTGTCTTCGCTAACAAAGATTCAGGAAGGACTCATCCCACACTTACTACAAGCACGTTGATGACTGAAAAGGTCGATTTGAGATAAACAAGTCCGGTTACAGAAAGCACAGCAGAAAGTCTCCTTGGGTGATGTTTCCAAGTTGTGGTTCTTTCTGTGTTGTCATTTCCCCTTGAGACTCGTTTGGTGTGAGTTCTCGAGCGAGGTGCAGCATTGTGGATAGTGCGTCTCTATGCCTCCCGATGTGAAACCAGGGCAGACCATTGTTGGTGATCAATTTGGCCAAGCTTGAGATGTTGTTTCAGGGAGTCCTTGTATCTCTTCTTTGGGGCACCCTTCTTACGCTGACCCGTGGTGAGTTCACCCTAGAGTACTATTTTGGGGAGGCAGTGGTCCTCCATCCTAGAAATGTGACCTGCCCAGCGCAGCTGCGTTTTCAGTAGTATGGCCTCAATGCTGGTGATCTCTGCTTGCTCAAGGACAGCAACATTCATCACATAATCAATCCAGTGTATGTTTAGGATTGTGCGTAGACAGTGCTGATGAAAGCGTTCAAGGAGTCATAGATGTTGGCGATAGGTGACTCATGTTTCAGACCCATAGAGGAGAATGGACAGTACAATGGCTCTGTACACACTGATTTTGGTGCTTTGCCTCAGGTGTTTGTTACTCCAGACTCTTTTGTGAAACCTTCCAAATGCACTATATGCCTTTGCTAATCTGTGATCGATCTCTTTATCAATCTTGGCATCTGAGGAGATGATACTTCCCAAGTAAGTGAACTGCTGAACAGACCTAAGTACAGATTTGCCTATGGTGACGTGGGGGTGATAGTGCTCTTCCTGTGGTGCAGGCTGGTAGAGAACTTCAGTTTTCTTTAGGCTGACTTCAAGCCCAAACAGCTCTGCAGCCATTGCAAAGCAGGATGTTAGGTGCTGCAAAGCTGCTTCTGTATGGGCAACAAGGGCAGCGTCGTCAGTGAAAAGCAGCTCATGGACTAGATAGTTCAGTATTTGTGTGAGCCTTCAGACGGCTTAAGTTAAACAAGCTACCATCAGTATGGTAACATATATAGATGCCGTCTTCTTCTTCTTCAAGATCTGCTGTAGCCCTTTGGAGCATCATGCTGAAGAAGATTGTAAATAGAGTTGGAGCGAGAACACAGCCTTGTTTCACACCATTAGTTATTAGAAAGGGCTCTGAGAGAGCATTGCCATATCTGACTTGTCCTTGCTGGCCCTCATGCAGCAAGATAATCATTTTGAGGAATTTGGGGGGACATCCTAGTCGTTCCAGGATCTGCCACAGACCTTTTCTACTCACGGTGTCGAAGGCTTCGGTAAGGTTGACAAGTGTTACATAGAGTCCTTTGTTTTGCTCTCTACATTTCTCTTGCAGTTGTCTAAGAGCAAATACCATATCTGTAGTGCTCCTATTAGCTCTGAAGCCGCACTGGCTTTCAGGGAGAAGTTCTTCTGCAATAGCAGGAACTAATCTGTTCAGGAGTATCCTTGCAAGGATTTTTCCAGCAATGGAGAGCAGTGTTATACCTCAATAGTTTGAGCAATCAGATTTTGCTCCTTTTTTCTTATACAGGGTGATGATAACTGTATCTTGGAGATCTGATGGCAGTTCACCTTTTTCCCAACAACTCACAAGGAGCTTGTGGAATTTAGCATGGAGTACATGACCTCTGTGTTTCCAAGCTTCAGGTGGGATTCCATCAATCCCAGCTGCCTTGCCATTTTTCATCTACTGTATGGCCTTAATGGTTTTTCCAAAGTTCCAGTTCATTTTTTATTGGCTGTTGTATCATATGTTGGATAGCTGAGCCTTGGACTTCTCGGCACTGAAGAGATTTGGAAATGCTCAGCCCATCGATTCAGGATGGAGGCTTTGTCTGTGATTAGTGTTTGACCATCTGTACTATATAAGGAGCTTTGGACCTGATAAGTAGGTCCAAACACTGCTTTAAGAGCTTCATAGAATCCTCTGGAATCTCCCAGATCTGCACAACATTGTGTCTTTTCTGCTAAATTGATCCACCACTTGCTCTGAATGTCTTGGAGTTTTTGTTGGAGTTTACTGCATGTGAGACGGAAGGTTGCTTTTCTTACATATCAAGATGGCTGAGCGAGGTGTGCCTAATGAGCAGTTCTCTTCTCTGCCAACAGCTCCTGGATCTCTTGGTTGTTTTCATCAAACCAATCTTGGTTTTTCTTGAGGAAAACTGCAGGATACTGTTTTTAATATGTTGCCAAAGCACTGTAGGAGAAGAATCTGTAGGATGGTCTTCAAGTTTTGATTGCAGATTTGCCTGGAAGTTATCTCTCATGGCAGCTTGTTGAAGATTGTTGACTTGGAGTCTCCTCTTTAAGATGCCACCCCTCTTAAGTTTGAGCTTAAGATGAAGATTTAGTTTGCATCTTACGAGGCGATGATCTGTTTGACATTCTGCACTGGGCATCACTCGAGTATGACGGACATCGCAAATGTCTCTCTGGCACACTAGAATATAGTCAATGAGGTGCCAGTTTTTGGATTGGGGGTGCATCCAGGTTGTCTTTTACTTGATATTGTTTTAATCCTTGTTGTAATCTGCCCCGATTGCTTGTTCAGAGGGGCGGACTAGAAATAAATATTATTATTTCTGCTGAAAGATAGTGTTTGTAATAATCAGCTGCTCTTCTGCACAAAACTCTAGCAGGAGGCATTCCTTATCATTACAGTTTCCAACTCCATGTTTGCCTAGAACACCTTTCCAGGCTTTGAAGTTCTTTCCTACTCTGGCATTGAAGTCACCAAGGATAATGATTTTATCTTCTGCAGGGACTTTTTGTATGAGGTGGCGTACGTCTGAGTAGAATTTGTCTTTCTCCACAGGGTCGGCTTGCATATTTGGGGCATATATACTAAAGAGCACAACATGTGGGAGGCATAAGGAGATAATGCGATCAAAGTGACCTGTTGGCAGGGTTTCGAGTTTGGAAGCAATGGAGTTTTTAATCATAAAGCCTACTCCTGAAAGATGTTTTTCAGCTTTTGGTTTGCCAGACCAGTAGAGTGTATAGCCAGCACTGTGTTCTTTAAGACTGCCTTCCTCATGGAGACGAACTTCACTAAGAGCAGTGATGTCTATAGAGTATTAAGTTGTGATAGTTCATGGGCTATTAGAGCAGAACGACGCTCAGGATGTCCACTATCTGCAGAATCTTGCATGGTTCTGATATTCCAGCATGCAAGTATCAGTCTGTTTGCACCTTTGGAGGCCGGTGCGTGCCTTTGTACCTTTGTTTTTGCTTGACCGCAACAGAAGATGCCCGTTGACCGTGGCTAGTCAACTGGGTGGATGAAGATGAGCTTTCTTTAGGCCACCTTTTCTAGGCCCCTTTCCGTGTGGAGCAAGCAGTGCTCTCCTTAAAAGGCTGCTTGGTCATTCAGGATGCTGCCAAACAAGACTGTCATCTCCAGGTCAGTCTCGAGCGACCAATGTCCTGAACCGACTACATGCAGGGTTGGGTCTGTGGCTTCCAGTGCTTCTTTCACCTGCCATTTCGTCCTTCACCGATCGCTACAGGACTTTGGAGGGGGATCAGATAGGATGTATCCTTCAAGCCTGTGCAGTAGATTTTTCTGGTGAAGTGCAGCTTGGCCTCACCCTTTAAACCAGAGGTTCGTCTGCCGGGGCCAAGCAAGCAAGGATGGTGGCAGGGTTGTAGGTTTGATTAGAGTTTCCTTCTCTTAGATAATTTTGAATATTATTGTAACAGCTCTACCAGTTTCCTCTAAGCTGAAATACTTAGAAGTCAACAGTGGTTAAATCTGAAATTCATATCAAAATAAACAATGTTCTGTTGACAGTGTGGAGTCATTTGGGAACAACCCAACACATCCCATCCCAACACATTCTTAATCATATACAAGTAGTCACATTTAAAATATTAATTGCCACAGATGGGCATAAGCATCCTCAAGTACTTGAAAAGACATACCCCCACTCAGTTCAACAGGAACTTGATCATAGCTGTGCCAGGATAAATGTGTATCCAAAGTGCATCTTCATACGGATGAGCTGTTTCTGAACATGAATCTCTTTTATTTAGTCAAATGAATATATTTTGTTAACCATTAGAAAGATAATATATGATAAATCAAATAAAGAGTCCTCATTCTCCCCCCTTCACCACATTCTCCTCTCTGTTTTCTCACAGTCTTTGTAAACAGATTAGCACTGTAAAGATACCTAAAAACCTGACAGCAAAATCAAATATGAATGGAGCAGGGAGGTTGGAAAAGCGAATAATAAGCTAAAACAAACTCTAGATAGGTTCCATTGTCCGGGCGATGAGGGCACATCAAAAATCACCATAAGAATGAAGGGAAAGGACCTTCACATTGATTACCCAGTTAGCACCTAGCAAACAGACATTATAGCAGTCACATAGGTCACCTATGTATACTGTAGGTCTTAGAATTTGCTGGGATTTTGGTCCAGGACACCACCACCACCACCACCCAATACCAAAATCAGTGGATGCTCAATTCCCATTAAATGAAATGGCATAGTAAAATGGTATTCCTTATATAAAATGGCAAAATCAAAGTTTGCTTTTTGGAATACATACATATATATATATATATATATACCATGGATAGTTGAATCCATGGATAAACAATAAAAGAATATGGTGAATGCATTTCATTTACAGAGCCAGAGTAGTGTAATGGTTTGAGCATGGGATTACCACTCTGGAGACCAGTGTTCAATCCCCCACCCAGCCATGGAAATCCACTAGGTGATCTTGGGCAAGCCTCACATGCTTAGCTCAAGAAAGCTCCATGACTGGTTTGCTTTAGGTCACAGTAAGTCAAAAAGAAGTTGAAGGCACACAAGAACACAACAATCGGACTTTGTTTAATATTACATTGTACTACTGAATTTGCATCTACATTATACAGAAACATAAGCATAACCAGATGTTATGCAAATCTCCTTTCTTCTTCTTCTTCTTTTTTTTTTTGTGGGAAGTGAGTTTCCTCTTTTTTGTTATTGAAACTCAATTGAAATTGAATTAAATTTCGGTATGCTTTGAGACATCAGTGGGCAACGTTTGGAATAATTCTGGGTTTTTACTACAACTCCAAAATAGTCTAAATAAGACTAGTCTGAGAGTTGTTGCCCATTGTTGTTGTTTCTGTTGTTGAGGCTCTGGGAAAAGAAAAAAATAGGCAGTCTCTTCCTCCTGTTACAGATTTAGCTCTGAAGATTTAGTCTTTTACTTAGTTAGTTCCTTATACAAGTATACCTCAGTTAACAAAGAGCCTGTGCAGACTGGCATTATATGCCAGTGTGGGGGTGTGGCATGCACACACCGGTTGCCCGCACACTGCCCCCATGCCAGTATCATACCGTGTGCCTAACTGTACAGCGGGACGCATCATGGTGCTCCGTTGGCGCATTGTTTAAACACTTTGCATCAAAGGAATGTCGAAAAGCTAGGGCGCCCTTTCCACGGCACAAAAAGGAGCAGCTTTTTGTGGCTTCCTTTTTGAACCACAGAAAGGTGTCTTGCAGTTGCCATAGTCCCAATCCGGTGAGACAAGGGGTAGTCTGTTGAGCCCCAAAGTCTTGTTTAAGAGAAGATTTGACATCAGAGGCAGAAGTAACATGGAAAGTATAAGAACAGGTCCCTGCACCACAAAAAAAGGAAAAGGAGTTCAACATGTTTCAGCAAACTTTTTCCCCAACAAAACAATATGTAATAAAATAAATAATAAATTATTTATTTATAGCCTGCCCAATCACAAGGAATCCGAGCGGGTTACAGCAATAAAATACATAGAATATAATAAAATCCACATTTAATCCCTTCCCAATCTCCAATCCCTTCCCAACCCATGTACAAGGAAATGAAACAAGTAGGTCAGCTAAGCCTTACAAAAATAAAGGTAGACATTTTGAACAGCCTGAAAGAGTCTTCCAAAATGCATCTGGGTGATTTTTGTTCCCCCACCAGTCTTCATTTTTCTTATGATTTCTTATGGCCAAGATTACAGATCTATGCTTTTTAAAAGAGTATAAATTTAAGTATAATTGTTTAAAATATAAATTTACTAACTCCTGGGGTAACCGGTGTTCCATACTTACCTTGTATTTCCTTTTTTGTCTGTTTTGATGTTCACACATGCTCAGTAAGAGATTGCAGAAGCAGTTGCTGTTTACCTTGTCTATTTTACACAGGCACATAAGACTAACAGAAAGATCAGTCAAAGTAGAATTACATTCTTTCTCAGCAAATGCTTTGTTTAATGAATTGTTTATTGAAGACATGCTACTAAATGTTGCTTTCAGTAATGAAAGTCAGGGTTTCTCCAGCCTTCCTTCACCATCCTCCCAATGCTAAGGCTGTTTAAAAACTTCCAGCTAGACAGAGGACAAGGAAGAAAAGGAAGTGAGCAGGTGTAAGAAGCCTTTATTAAAACGAGTTACTCTTTCAAAAGGTTTTAAAACTGAATTATGCCTATACTGGTACAAGAGACAAGTTTTATCCAGTCAGTGAGCTCAGTGTTTTTGTATAACAGGGTCCTTAAGTTCACAACAAAGTCTGTAAAATGGAACTAAATCCCACTAGAGGAATCTGCTGGCTATTTCTAACTCAATCCGGATAGTTCAACAAGTATATTTTTTATGTAATTCTTATCAGCAGACCTGCTAACCTGCTACAATATAATCAAAATAATTTTCAAAAAATGTATAGCAGTATGTAGGTGTCAGGTTAGATAGGTGTTTTTATATTCTCTTAGCAGGGATTTTAATTGATGTGATGACCGAAAGAACCGAACCCTATTTTAACGAGGCCTCAAAATGGGGTCAGACTTGACACCAGATATGGTGTGATAGAATTAGATGTAACTTCTATATAACATTTGATAAGAAATGAAAGGTGGATACAGGAGGCTACAGTCTTAATAGAAGAACCAGTGGGGTAGGGATAAAGTGGTAAGATTGTTTATATCTAGGCATTTTCCAACTCACACCTCCTCCACTCAGTTGGATTTCTTATATGGAGAAAGAAAGATTGCTCCCTGAATGTCCATATAGAGTAAGCAATTGGGATGAGGGGCCTTGGCAAAATAATTTAATTTTAACCTTTTCTCATCTCTTTGCTTTCTCTTCAGTATGTGAATATCATGTGAATATTTTTGTTTCTGTACAAAAGCATACAGAGAGAGCAACATACCACTATGTATATTATATTGTTTCTCTTATATGTAATATGATAATTCAACACACTGATAGCCCTTTTTGAACAATCTTCATCACACCTTGTGAATAAAATCAATCTATTTTGATTTGTTGGATATAGTTGATACACATCCAGTAAATGTAACTTTGGCCTCTGTTTGTCCAATTATAAAGGCTAGTTTTCAATTTGTTCAGCCTGAGGATGTGGATAGGATCCTTGGATGGATGACTTATTGTGAACCTTGACCTGCAACCAACAGATGGTTCTTGAAAGGGGAAATTAATGTGCACATCCACCCCAGTTGCCTACATCTTATCTAGATTAATTTCTATCTAGCTTAAGGTTTCATTATAGTACAAAGATGCCTTCAGTCAGACTGGTGGTAAGGAATGCATTTGCCCCATTTATTTATTCATATAAGAATAAAAGATTATATATTGTATCAAACTAAAGGCAAACTTACTCTAATATTCCATCCATGCAGGAGACAGTTGTTTCAGGGAAGCTTGCCAGAATAACATTTATAAGTTCGAATAAAGTACCATACATGGATCCAAAAATTTTAGAGTGATGTACAAAAATTTCTTAATGATGTACAACCATAATAAAACAGATAAGCTAGAAACTATATGAGTAAGTTTCCCTGTTGAAGCAATTGTATATTTTTGTCTGATGTGGAACATCTTTATTCAAGTTTAAAAGCACAGGGTTGTGCACATGGTGCCATTATGCATGCAGATACATATTCTTGGCTGATGGATATGCCTCTGTTGTTGTTATGTACCTTCAAGTGAACTCCATTACGCATTTATTTGCACAATCAGTTGCATTCAGCATACAGGTTGTATAATACAATCTGCATGATGCTCCATGTGTAGGTTAAAGATATACAAACCTAACGTGGGATCTCTTTTCCCTAATATCCATAATGTGCCAATATGCAATACACAAAGTAGAAAACAGTATTTCTATCATCTATAAAATAGATTTAAAGTTGGACTAAACAAGAAAGTTTTGCTTAAATAAATATATTTTCAACATGTATATAAAACTAAACATAATCAAATCATGTAAAATACCTGAGGGAAGGGCATTTCATATAGTGGATGCCACATTTCTACATGCCTTGCTCTAAACAAATGTAGAATGGATCTGAGTTGCACATGGTACTACAAGGAGGGCCTTTCCAGATGCCCTTAAGGACTGAATGGGTTTACAATTGAGAAGATGGTCTCTCCAGTTATAGTCAGTGAAGGCTATTGGGCCAAATGTGCCTCTCCTCTTTTTGTCTTATCTGGCCACAATGATGCCTTCCTTACTTACATCTCATTGGTTTTCAATAATGCACTGCACAATCAGCTGCTTTTGAAAAGTGTTCAGAAACTTCAGTTGATCCAGACTGCTGCAGCCAAACCAGTGACATCACCAGGCTTGGTGACCCCAGGGGTGCTGAGGGGTGGCGCTGGCAGTAGTCTGCCCTCCCCCCCCCCCCCGGCTCATCCCTTGTGGCTTTGTCACTGGCCAAGCTCCCTCCCTGGACAGAGAGCTGGGTCAGCAACAAAGCCATGAAGGGCACCTTTGCCACTTCGCTGCCCTCACCACCACCTCAGATCCCTTCCTGGGGATGATCCAGGTACCCCTCTTCTGTAGTGGGAGGAAGACCCCACCAGAGTGTCATCCCTCCTATGGGGTGTCATCTTGCACCCTGCACCAGTCAGTGGCACCACTGAGCCAAATTAATGAGTATTAATGATCACAGAGGTCATAGCATTGCCTTGTTAAAATTGCTACAGTGGTGTTGGTTTTCTCCTGTAGAACCTCGTAGGGCTTGGAAACAGGTATTTGAAGACTGTTATCCCCTATGATATCAGCCCAGGTTTTAAGATCAGGGAAGGATGTTTTCTAAGACCTTTATAGGCATGTCTGAGGGGATTCAAGATCAGGCTTTCTTGGTGGTTATTCCCGAGCTGTGGAACTCCTTGCCATAGGAGATAGATGGGTTTTTGTTATTCTTCCATTTCACTCAGAGACGTTTTGACATTTAAGATGGGTGACTGTCAAGGGTGGCTGTTGTTTCTTTCACTGATCTGTTTTTATGGCATGTTAGATTGTGTTTATGTTTTATTTGCATTTGTCTTCATTGGAGTTTTACTGTTGTTAGTGACATTGACAGTATTTTTCCTGGCAGAAATGCAGAATGTAAATCAAAACACTTATGAATATAACTGGAAAATTAATCATTATAGAAAATAAACTATCACATGTATGGGCTATGATGTAGCATTTGAACCAGGGTAATCATGCATAGAAAATGTGTGACATCCTTCTCTTCATAACATTTTGAATCTGAGGGAATGATCATGAATCACTATATTTATATATCACTGCCACTTATGTGTATTTACAGAAATGTGTATACCTGGGAGCTTGATTTTCCACTAAGTTCTGCTTTTGTATTTTATGACTGATCCATTATCATAATAAAGTTGATTGATTTATATTTATATATTATTATCTTTGGAATTAAAAAAAATAGAGCAAATCTTTAGAGCTATTGGTTTTAGTCTGAAGGGCATCACAAGATCTGGTAATGGTAGTCAAGGAAATTCTGAAAATATTTGGTTTTCTTCAAAACATTTTCAAGACAAAGTCCTCAGAATTTATTATTATTATTATTATTATTATTATTATTAATTAACCTTTATTTATATAGCACTGTAAATTTATACAGTGCTGTATATACAATCTGAGAATTAGACGGTTCCCTGCCCTCAGGCTTACAATCTAAAAGACACAACACAAAAAAGAGAAGGGAAAGGTGGTGGGAAAGGAGATGAGGTCCAGTGGTTCTTCTCTCCCTCTGGGGCCTGGACCAAGGTGGATGGACTGGAGGGAGGGCACGGCCTCTTAATACATAGTTAAAAGGAGGCATCCTGGGGCAGACAGCACAATCCTGGGAATGCTTTCCTAAATAATATAGTCTTTAACTCAATTTTGAAACTGGTTAGTGATGAGGCACACATGTGGGGGAAGAAGGTTCCGGGAGTGAGGGGCAGCAAGTGAGAAGGGATGAATCCGGGAAAGGGCAGTGGAAATCCTCGGCTGGGACAGGAGACCATGACTACCAGAACAAAGGGTACGAGAAGGAGTGTGAGGAAAAAGAAGTTCAGACAAGTAAGGAGGGGCCAGTTTGTGGAGGGCTTTGAAAGTCAACAACAAAAGATTGTACTGGATGCGGAAGGGGAAGGGGAGCCAATGAAGGGAGGAGAAAAGAGGAGAAACATGGTCAAAGCGGCGAGCGGATGTGATAATATGTGCAGCTGAGTTCTGGACAGAGATTAAAGGATGGAGGTGAGAGAGAGGAAGGTTACAATAATCTAGTCGTGAGACCACTAGGGCATGGACCAGAGTCTTGGCAGTGGAGGCTGAGAGGAATGGACAGATTTTAGCAATGTTGTAAAGGGAGAATCTACAGGCCTTGGCGGTGGCTTGAATCTGGGGAATAAACGACAGAGAGGAATAAAAAATGAAACCAAGACTGCAGGCTTGCTGAACCAGTTGAATAGAAGTACCATCAACAGAAACAGAAAAAGAGTATTGAAGGATGGGCTTAGGAGGGAAGATGAGAAGCTCTGTCTTAGACATGTTGAGCTGCAAGTGCCGATGCCGCATTCACTGAGAGACAGCAATCAGACAAAATGAAACTTGCTGTTCAAGCCCTGATGAAAGGTCAGGGGTGGAAAGATACAGCGGAGTGTCATCGGCATACAGATGATAGGAGAAACCAAAAGAACTGATGAGTTTACCAAGGGACAATGTGTATAGAGAGAACAAAAGCGGACCCAGGACAAAGCCCTAAGGAACTCCAACAGATAAAGGAACAGAGGAGGAAGTCTGACCACCTGTGACCACTGCAAAAGATCTGTCTGACAAGTAAGATTTAAACCAGTCGAGAACAGAGTTGGAGAACCCAAGGTCAGAAAGTAAATCAACCAGAAGACAGTGATCCGCAGTGTCGAAGGCTGCAGACAAATTAAGAAGAATGAGTAGAGGCCATTCACCTTGGCTTGCAAGAGATATGCTCCTAAGGAAGTCACTAGATATGCTCCTAAGGAAATCCTTTTCAAAAATGTTATTGACCACAGATCTTAAATTCACCTCTTGTAGGCACTGATTTAAAATGGGGTGGAGCTTCACTTTAACCATTGTTAAGCATGCAGAGGATTGCATCCTTGAAGTCTGTTCATTACTTTACAATTGCCAAATGGCCAATTCTTAGATCCAGGTAGAAACCATTGAATCATGGCACTTGCCATGATTCATCAATTAATTCATCAATTGATTCAATAAGTCTACTCTAATTAGAGCTATTAATTTGATTTAGACCATAATATCTGGATTGATAATGGTTTAAATCCCACAATGGAAATCAACAAGGATTAAACTAATACATACTCAATATGAGTCTGGAGATAGTTAAGGCATGATATGATAGCCCTGTTTAAGTATTTGAAAGGGTGTCACATTGAGGATGGAGCAAGCTTCTTTTCTGCTGCTCCAGAGATTAGAACATGGAATAACAGATGGAAGCTACAGGAAAAGAGATTCCAGCTCAACGTTAGGAGGAACGTCCTGACAGTAGGAGCTGTTTGACAGTGGAACACACTCCCTCGGAGTGTGGTGGAGTCTCCCTCCTTGGAGGTTTTTAAGCAGAGGTTGGATGGCTATCTGTCAGGGATGCTTTGATTGTGATTTCCTGCATGGCAGGGGGTTAGACTTGATGGCCCTTGTAGTCTCTTCCAACTCTATGATTCTATGATTCTATGACTAGTGCGTATATCACTAGTAACTATTTTAAAAAGCACATCAATCAGATAGGATTGGATGAAAAGATCTCTAGGTCCCATCCCTTGCTATGCCAATGGCTTGCAAAAATAGTCTATTCTGTTTGCTGAAACAAACATGCTGAAATAAATAAACATAAGCACTTAAATTTCAATTAAAATATTTTCAAACGAGATCTATCTGGAAAAAGAAACAAATATTGACAGCTTCTTCACTAAGAAGCCAGTGGCTCTTTCTGTTGCAACAAAATTCTGTTGCAACAAAAACAACTAATTGTCTTAAAAGTTAAAAAATACATATATTTGGCACCATCTTTTCTGGACTGCAACTCAGAGCCAAGGAATGTTGCCTCAACTGACTTTTATATACAAACCTGGGTGGATGTGTGGGTAAAGAGATGGGGGATTATATGGTTGCCTCAGTGGGGTTAAAGGGCCTTAGAAATACAAAAGCACAGCAATTATTACCAAATACTAAGTCTTTAGAAACAACAGGATGAAAGACATATGCATATTTTATAATCAACTATCATTGCTGGAGACTGAATGTATCTCAAACTGGAAAAAAAAGAGATTTCACCTCTCTTTCCTGTTGCTTCTAATGGTGTTCTGAGTTAAAAGCAATGCTGTACCTTGACTGTTGCCAGAGAGACACAGCCAATGCAGGTCAATCATGTTCTCTTATCTAATCCCACCCTGCCATCACTTTCTCTTTAAATCAGCTATTTGATGAATGTGAAAACTTTGATCTTTTCTCTATAAACATCAGAGCTACTGGTGGCTGATGGCTGAATTGTTAGTGGAATCAACTCTGGAGTTTTAGTCCAACTAATAAAGATATTTAAGGGGTTGAACCTATAGCTCCTTTTGGGCTAAAACAACTGTGGCAGTAGTGTCATCAGTTGCCACTGCTACCCATGCTTTGAAAATGTATCTTTGCTGTTGCAGCATTTATCACAGCACAGCTATTCGACTGTTTTACTTTATGGCACCTGTTCTCCCTCGCACTTTGTCCCCTTGGAGGATGGTCATTAGTTGTTAAACACGCATATCTATGAATCTTTCATGGGTACTGATGAACTGTTTCTATAATACACTCCCCAGGTTCCTCTTGATAACTATCCATATTTAATTGTTTTAATCTCTGGCCAATTTTATTTCTCAGTAACTTTTTCTTTCCCACAAATAGACTAGCTCTACCAGCTAGACTATTTCTTGGAACAATTCAGAGTGGTGGTTTTGACCTAATAAGCCATGTATATCACTTAGCTCCTTTTTAAAAAACCCTGCTTTTTAACATTTTAATTATATTTTAAATTGTTTCCTGTGCTGTTAATGTTTTAAATCCATTTTAATATTGCTTTTTTGTATGTTTGAACTATATCACATTTGTTTTAATTTGTAAGCCTCCTTGAGTCCTAGTTACAAAGAAAAGGCAGGGTATCGCTCTTGTTATTGTGTGCCTTCCTTTTCTGACTTATAGTATCCTTAAGGTGAACCTATCATGAAGTTTTCTAGGCAAGTTTCTTCAGAGGGGTTTTCCATTGACATCCTCTGACTTGTCCAAGGTTGCCCTGTGGATTTTGATGGCTGAAGCAGGATTCGACCCCTGATCTCCAGACTGATAGTCCAACACTCAAACCACAACATCATGTGGTAGGTGTTAATTATTTTCTTTGGCCAGCAGGTCCAACTCAGGGATTCCACAGGCTTTCAGGAACAGTTTACGAGATGAAGGATCCTCCTTTAGTAATTCAGAGTGTTTGGGACAGGAGCAAGAAGATCAAAACAGCTTCATTTGGTCCCCACCTGCTCTTTGTCACACACCCTCTTCTTTGTTCAGCTTCTCCTCAGATACCATAGAGACAAGTCTTAGTCAAATCAGAGAGTTCAGTGCAGCCATCTGAAACCTCACACTCCCTGTGCATGTTGGATGACAACTCCCATCATCTCCAGGCGTGATGGGTGATGGGAATTGTCAGCTAGCTTATCCAAAGGGCCTCACGTTTGGACAATCTGTTTTAGTACAGAAAGCAATTATCTTTCCCTAGTTGGTAGGAAAGGAATGACTGGATGAAATGTAGCAAAAACTGGGAAGCATACAATGAATCATAGAATTGAGAGAATGGATAATTTGTGGGTGGTGGGGAAAACTTTTTGACCCTTCAAGGTGCAGCATGTCAAAACTAGAGATCAGGGTGGGGAACTTGTACATCAAGCTTAAAGTTGCCTCTTTGTCTGTAAATCCAACTGGTTTAGGATTAGCAAGAAATGTAAAAACTTCCTGTTAATTCCTGCAGTAACATCTCGATAGTTTCTCTGTCTCCAAACATAAACCAGTTTAGGGCCAGAGATGACACAAGTCATGTGTATAGCTCTTTTACAGTTCGCACCTTGTGCAGTTAAAAATAGTTAACAGTTCCAAGATGGAGCAGCTCACAATTGAGGAGAGTTGTGTGTGTTAACAACTTTGTCCTTGCTATGGTCTTAACCAGAATGTCCCACTCCTTGCCTACCATTTGGTGTGGGGGTGGGATTCCCATTGTGATTAACAGATGAGACATGATCTTTGGCCAACCACATGGAGCCTATCGTACCTCAGAGTTTTGGAGCACATTGAAGGTCTAAAATTAGAAATTAGATGAGCGTTGACTACACCATGACTAGCAGTTCTAATCATGGGAATCTACCCAGCAGTAGAGTTTGCCCATGCTGCAGTCAACCATACAACAAGCATATTACCTAATGAAAGGTCAGATTATATCTTTATTTGGTCAAGTAGCAGAAATGGCTTTACCACAAGACAGTGAGGCTGCTGCCTCAGGTGGCATATATTGTGAGACAGCCAGCTTTAGCCACACACATCCCATTTTTGAAGGCAAAGCTGAGTTTACTCCACACCCTGTACTTATTCTCTTATCTGGCCTGCTACCTTCACATGAAATGGAGGATCTTTTTTGTCATTGCCAATACCAAAGTAAGGTTCAAATGTCAGGTAGCTTCTGTATGGATCTGAAGGCACAATATCTTGTCCTTTGCTTCAGCAGCAAAGTATCTTGGGCCAGTTTTGCTCATTTTTGTCTCCTATAACTAGCAGCAGCTTTCCTGGACAGTGGTGGCTGGTGACTACCATACCATTGTAGCACTGCATACACTTCAAGTTTTAATCCAAACTTTAAAACAATGTCCATAGGGCTAAATCTATTTTTAATAACTTAGAAAATACATGTTTGGTCTAAAACCCACTAACATGGAATCCACCATCTGGCTATTGCTGTTGGACAAAAAAATCTTTCAATTCACCTGCTTCCTTGTTGTTGTTAAAAAAAATTAGATACTGTAGTTGAGCTGGGTATATCTCCATATACAGTGCGTTGCCTATAGCACTGAGTTATGTTTCCACCCACCTGCCATGTCCAGCCATCCCAATTCTTCTTTGCAAACTAAGGTCACCAAGGTGATTAATATACTGTCCTTTGTTCTAGAGCTGGGACTTTATTAATTTGTCTAATATATATATATATAACTTGTATGATTGGATTTTTGGTTTTCATGGACTCCATCACAGAAAGAATCTGCACACATAAACTTCCCCAGTACTCCTGGGGCCCTTTCACACTACATCTGGTGCTATGATTCCATTTTAATTGCCTCAGCAACAACCAATGGAATCCTGGGGTTTGCAATTTGTTATTCTTGTTATGTGCCTTTGAGTCATTACAAGTTTATGTCAACTTTAAGAAGATCCATGGCAAGATTTGATCAGAAGGGGGTTGCCTTTGCCTTCCTCTGAGGCTGAAAGAGTGTGAACTGCCCAGTAGGTTTCCATAGCCAAACCGGGATTCAAACCCTGGTCTTCCAGTGTCCTAGTCCAATGTTCAAACCACTACACGATGCTGGCTCTGCCATTTACAGTTTAGAGACGTCTATTTTGAATTCTCAGCCACAGAGCTCTAGTGTCTCACCAAACTACAAACCCCAACATTCCATAGGATGGGCCTAGGGAAGTTCAAGTGAAATCAAAGCACTATAACTGTGTAGTGTGAAAGGGCCTTGTAGTGAACACTTTCTTGCTCACTCACCACCTATCTCCTACTGAGGCACTGTTATCTTTGGTAGCGTGTTTCAATAGTTTAACAGAGGCCAAGCAGTACTTCAAAACATGAATGAAGTTTATTTATAAAATAAAGAAACAAATATTGAAATATACTTAAAGCTTTTGTTTGTCTTATTCCTTAGTTACAAAAGTTCCTTAAAAATAATACTACAGCCACTTGGGCAACCTTCTCCAATATTAAAGCCAAAAGCTTCCTTAACCTCCAGGCTTATTCTGAGCCTCTCTTTCTCAGACTCCCTCAAGCCTCTCTAGTCCCTACTGGACTTCTCAGACCCTTCCCTGGCCTATACCTATCCTATAAATGTTCCCACAGGAACCCCAAGAGCACACTCTCCCTCCGAAGATGTCTCTTCCCTCAAAACTTCAACAAAATAAAATCCCTTTTGCTCCCTATCAAGGCTCTTTTATAGCCCTGCTCAGCCAGCTTTTCATTGGCTAGGCTCCTGGAGTTCTGTGATTGGCTGTTTCCATGGCCCACTCACTACAGGCCTCATGTGTCAAAATGCAAGGCATGAATGGTGGAAATGAGCAGAGTGCAGTGTTGGAGGTGTGGCCCTTGTGGTGGTTGTTCTGTGCCTTCAATGTCATCTGAGGCTGAGAAAGTGTGACTTGCTCATGGCCATCCAGTGGGTTTCTATGGCTGAGCTGGGATGCGAACCCTGGTCTCCAGAGTCATAGTCCAACACTTAAACTACTACACCGCACTGAGTGTTGGGGTGTGTGGCCCTGCCCCGCTGCATTTTTAATACAGAGAACCCTCTTAATGCATATAGAAAGGATGCTCTATTACAGATGGACTTGAAGGTAAAGAACTAAATCACAACCACATTGCTAGACTTTCATTTAATCTATTGAGCTATGAAACACACTGAGTGACTTTGGGAGAGTCAGTCTCTCTCTCATTTGACCTACCACACAGGATAAAGGCATGGAAAAAGAACTATACATGACTGCTTGAGCTCACTGGAAAAAAGGTGAAATAAAATAAATAACATTCCAGTAAGAATATAAGGAAGAAATTTAAGACACCATGGTCTGTCACCAATATTTTTGAGTGCCATTCTTTGGTGGTCACCATGACATAGTATATGTTATTATTATTATTGGATCAAATGAATATCATGAATGCAAGACTGATTAGCTCCTTTGATCTTCTGCCATTGTTAACATGTGGTTGAAAGCTGATCTGTTATGCAACAGGATTTTTAGTTTGTTTGTTTTTTCTAAAAACAAATCTACATGCAACACCTTTATTTTTTGTTTTGTTTTGGAAAGGATAGTGCCAGATGACTAAGGTAAAAACCAGCCAAAGTTAAGTACTTGTCGGCCCTGTTTCACCTGAGAGATTTGCAGAATGATCCTAAGCATGTTTGCTGAGGCATAATTCACACTGATTTTCATTTAAAATATTTATTGTTAGCCACCACTCTAACTGAAATCCAGAGTTTGTTCACCACCATCACTAATATAGAGGCTCTTCAGGGGGGAGGGGGGTGGGGTGGGATGTCCCATAAATAAATAAATAAAATTTTGGATTTATTGCTTTTATCATATTTTATATGTGGTAGTAAAAGAACCTTAATGAACCTCATATGTGGTAGTAAGAGACCATAAGAATCTGATAGAAGGAATAAATTCAAAATTATATTTATTGATTGATTGATTTGCAGGACATCCCACATTTCCCTCCCAAATGGTCATTTCAGTAGCAGTGGTGAATGGACTCTGGACTTCAGTCAAAACTTTAAAGGAGATATCCAAGGCCATGAACTGTTAAAATTACTGCATTGCATTCTCAGGATGTTCTCAGAATAGTACAAAATGGGAGCGGAAGGGACCGGATGTGGCTGCTCCCATTTTATACCGTTCTGAGAATGCAATGCGGTAAACATATGTATCTCCTCACATAGGTTCAGCCCTTAAAGTTCACATTAAAACCAAAAACAGACTAACTGTTCCATTTGACCTAGAAAACAACACCACTGTTGTCAATGAAAGAACAATATCAAGTGAGGCAACTGAAGACTCCCTCAGTAGGTGGTTCCAGAGCCTGGGAGTAACCATCAAGAAAGTCCTCAGTCTGCCTAGTGCTTAAGCAGCTATAGTGAAGCTAGATCTGTGATAGGCAACATTTAGTAGACATTCACTGTGGCCAGACAGAATGAGACAGGTATTTTAGGAGGCAGATCCTGGCAGAGACATTGAGCCACACATTGTGTTCTGCAACTTATAAGTGAGATTGCTGTATTCAGGTGTGATGCATGATGCTGTTCGGCCATCATATAATCCAGCTGCTAGCCATACCAGCTTCTGTTTGTGGCTTTTCATCATTGCTTCAAAGCAGCAAAATATCTAGGGCTGGCTCAGAAAATGAAATACAAATGAAATGACATGACACAGGCATACCTCAATTAACAAAGCTTCAGACAGTGAAGATATATATATGGGTAATATAAAGTCCATATATATATATATATGGGTGATATAAAGTCCATGTATATATACACACACACACATATACATATATACACATACATATATCTCCACAAACACACACATATATAGTGTCTTTATTCCACTCATTCCCCTTTTCTTCCTTATCTTCTGACTTGCTCAAAAGTTTTTCTGGCAGCATTGGAAGACGACGAGAGAGGGCTGAAGAAACACAAACTTTCAGTGTCAAATTGCAACAGTCTATCTCCACTAAGAAATGCAGTAAACAAAGAATGAGATAGATTCTGCTCTAGCCAACTCTACAGCACCTTTAAGTGACTGTCTATGGTGGACAAGGCAAACAGTTGCCACCTCCAGAATGTCTTAGGGGAAAAAAGCAAATCAGACAGAAGAGGGGAGAGCAAATAAGCCTATGTCACCAAGTACTCCAGCATATTAAAAATCATAGATCCAGAGTTTGGCCACCAAAATGGAAGCCATAAAAAAGTAGAAGACTGTGAAAAGAAAAAGTCATCTCTAGATGCAAAGATGGCCTTTTTCTTTTCTTTTCTTTTCTTTTCTTTCTTTGCTTTTGTTTTGTTACTTATGTAAGGCTTACCTGACCTGGTTGTTTCATTTCACATATGCATATTGTTAGTTGTGAACCAAAGGTTTGCTGAAACATGTTGAAATACTCTTCTGGTCTGGTGTGGGAATCTGTCACTATTCTTCTATGTTATTTCTGACTCTGGTACCAAATGTTAAAAGAAATTGACACTTGTTATATTTATTTGAAAGCTGATCTGCCATTCCTGCCTTTCCTGCAATAAAGTACAGGGACATGTCTACTTTATCAACTGAGATACAACAAGAATGGATTTACTGTTTTAGACTGCAAATGAGGAAGTCATACCTTGAGTGCGTGCTTGTGCGTATGAGTAAAACGGAGAGAGCAATACACAGCACACAGGTCTCAACAACAGCCCTCCACTCTGAAGAAAATATTCTTGTTTAAAACAGAGAGAATTGCACTCCAAGAACCACAATTCACCTTTGAAACAAGGTTAATTTCCACCTTATTTTAATGAAAAGTACACTTCAAAATACTTGAAACCAAAAGCAGATTTCCATCATTTCAGTGCAGGGAACATTGTAGTGTGCAGAGAGTTTGACAGAGGGGTACAGTGGCCCCTGGACCTGCCAAAGGTAACCATTCCTGGAGCAAAATACTGTATTTGTAGTAAGTAGAAAAGCAGCACAGCAGAAAGCAAGCTGTCTTTTTTCAATGAACAGTTGTTGTTCTACTTGCAGGGCATTTTTACGATCAGAAATGACATCTCCTACCTATAGCCTAGTGCCACAACATTCCAATCCATCATTCTGCTGCATATGTACAACAGTCCCAAACAGAGACAGATTCAATGAAACAAAGAAGACCCATCTATAAAGACTTGGTTATGTTTTAAAACTCTAGTAGCAGCTTTGCTTTGCAATATGTATATGTGAAAGGGGTCTAGGAGTCCTAGTAGTTCACAAGCTGAACATGAGTCAACAGTATGATGTGGCAACTAAAAAGGCCAATGCAATTCTAGGCTGCATCAATAGAGGTATAGTGTCTAGACTGAGGGAAGTAATTGTACCATGCTATTCTGCTTTAGTCATTTCTCACCTGGAATACTGCTTCCAGTTCTGGGCACCACAATTCAAAAAGGATGTTGAGAAGCTGGAGCATATCCAGAGCAAAACGCTGAAATGTCTGGAAACCATGCTCTATAAGGAAAGACTTAGGGAACTGGATATGTTTAGCCTGGCAAAGAGAAGTTTAAGAGGTGATATGAGAGCCCTGTTTAAATATTTGAAGGGATGTCAGGTTGAGGATAGAGCAAACTTGTTTTCTGCTGCTCCAGAGACTCGGACACAGAACAATGGATGCAGGCTACAGGAAAAGAGATTCAACATTAGGAAGAACTTCCTGACACTAAGAGCAGTTTGACAGTGGAAGTGTGGTGGAGTCTTCTTCTTTGAAGGTTTTTAAACAGAGCCTGAATGGCCATCTGTCAGGGGTGCTTTGACTCTGAGTTCCTGCATGGCAAGGGGTTGGACTAGAACTCTGTGATTCTATGATTTTAAGGGAACACTCCCCTCATATCAGAGATATAGCAATGAGTCTCTCTAGGGGAGTTTTCATTAACTCAATAATTAATAGGTTGTGCTACAAGCAGCCCTTATGGGGAAGTTTCCTACCTGAATATGGAGAGAAAAGGGACAAAGGAACTTAGCAGCAGTGGAAATAGAATTCTCTATATGAAGTATTTCTTTATTAAGGGGGGAAATCACGCAGCAATCCATGTTCACTCACACATACATGCCAGGTCTAAGGAAATCAGGAGTTTGCTTGGAATAGTTGGAGGCTGAATTAATGGCGATACTTACACAAGACAAGGCTTGACTCCGGGTCCAATGTAATGGGAATAGCATGAGAAACAGCCATTCAGGTTAGTGGAGGAAGGAATGGAAGTATCAGGACTAGTCAGAGTTCACAGTAACAGAATGTCCCCATGCCTTCCAACTAGCCCACTAACAAAGGATTTGGGGGATCTTTTATAGGCAAGAGGTGGGCTATAAATACAAATTTTATTTATTTTTATTTATAAAAACTAGCCTGAAGGCAAAGGTGTTTGCCCTACATCAAAGGAAATCAATTCTACATGCTCAGTCTGGCAATGTCTGGGGTAAGAATAGAGTTGTGAATCAACCTTATTGGCCTTGTCTGGCTGCCTCAATCGCCTATCTTCCTGACTTCGGAGGTGTTAAAGTTTATCATTTGCAACACACAAACTATTCTGTTTGATGTGCTTATGGAGTAGTGTGAACATGATTGCTTGCTTTGGGTATCATGGTTGCCCAGTGTCCATTTGGGACCATAGCGAGAGTACACCCACCAGAATTCAGAAGATTTTAGCTTAGCATAACAGAGCACAGGACACTTCACACTACACAGATATTGTCCTATGATTCCACTTTATCTGTTATTGCAACTTCCTAAGGCATCACAGAGCTGGAGTTTGGTGAGGCACTAGAGGTATCTGGAAGATAATTCAAAATATTCCTAAACACAAATCCCAGGATTCTCTAGGATTCTCTAGGATTCTCTAGGATGAAACCATGGCAGTTATAGCACTGTAATTGTGTGGTGTGAAAGAGCCCTAAAGATCAACTTCAGCTGTCCCCTAAGGAGTACCCATTGTTTGAAGAATTGCCAACCAAGAGTTGAATGAATGATATAAAAGAAGTTCTGTCAGTGGTAAAAGACTTGGTAGCAGAATATTTAGACATGGGGATGGAACTTCACATTTTTCTACAAAGTAAAGGCAGAAAAATTATGCCAATTCTATATTATCAGGCTACTATTAAAGTTACAGGAGCCCTATGAAGAGAAAAAAAATGTAACACTTTCCTCTCTTGCATTTTTGTGCTATAATTTTCAGACAAATTTCTTCCTCCTGAACCTAGGCTACATTTTAAAGCAAGTCTTTATAAATGGGAAACTTTTAGTTTTCTATAAAGAGACCAAAATGGCTTTCTCTCCATTAAAGTTTCTCTGACTTTGTATAATTTAGAGAGCTGATCATGATAATGGGATATGGCTCAAAGTTGATGTTAAAGTAGCATTAAAAAGATATTAAGATATGCCTGTTAAGGAGATGGGTTGCTATAATAACTAAAGTGGCAGAACTTGAAAGAACCATATAGTTAAAACTGAGATGACCTGAGATGACCTGATTAATCTGGGTAGTAAGAGGAGGAGGAAGGGGTATTAATATTGTTATTACTCATTACTTATACTTATTATACTTTTATTAGTGAAAAATGAATGCATATTTTCTTAATGAACATCTTTATGTACTGTCATCAGTTTTTCTTTCTTGCTATTCAGTATAGGAAGACATTTTGTCACTTTTTACTCTGAGGGAAATTCCAGTGTTTCAACTTAATCATTCTCCATCTGTCTTCATTTCACTGATGTCCATTCAGGATCATTTGCTCATTTATCATCATGATGGGCAGAAATGTCTCAAGATGTTCTGCTGCCTGAAGGACAGCAGCAATTGAACCCTCACCCCCCATACCCATTGCAAAGTACTCATAGCCAGCAATTATGGGATATGAAGCAGAAAATCCCATAACTGCCTCTTCCCATCCCTGGCAGTAAAAATACAACAAGAAATTAAATAACCAACAATTTGCTGCCTTTTCCCATCACCTCCAAAGCTGCTTCCTCAGATGGTTAACTCCATTCTGCCTAATAGTATGAATGGTCATCAAAATCCGACCACCTCCAGGTTGCATCTCTAAAGAAAATATTTTAATCTGCTCTAATGTCAATGCCTTTCAGCCTTTGCACAGAAATTTGCATCAGTGCTGGTTTATGGGTTTCTCCTTTGTAATGGCATAATGGTAAATTGTAAGGCACAGGGGCTAATTGTGGGGACTGTGTACTGTACATGTATTCACACACACACACACACACACAGCAGCAGCAGCTTGTAGGATAATAAAGTTTATTAGGATCAGCATGTTTATAATTCTATGCACAGTTATCTGAAAGGAAACTCCATGGAACTCAGCAGTGCTATCTTTTGATTGAATGTATTCGGCTTGTAAATAACACACTGATCTTTAACACCACATCTGCAGAAACTGAAATGCAGCAGTTAGCTTTTAATTAGAAACGCAAAAAACAAAAACTTTCAAAAATGTTCCTAGTTAAATACTTAGTGTGCGGTGGGAGCTCTGTCAAGGGAAAGAAATATCTTGCTGCCGCTTGATTCCTTGCCTCATTCTCTGGCATCCTTTAGGCTACTCTGCCAGCAAAAAAGAGATAAATCTTGAAAGCCTTGTTATCACCTCATTCACTTTTTACCACAGTTTGGGTCTTTTATCTTAGCATCCTAACATCATACTCTTACTCTGAAAAAAAAAGAATCTTCCAAGAAATTTTCCCCACCATCCACTGCTCTCATGTGCTTCCTGGATTGTTGTTGTTGTTGTTGTTGTTTTGGTGGGGGGGGGGTTAAGATGAGGGATGTAATTCTGAAACACTCAAGACATTAAACCTTTGAACTTGTGTTCTAACTGCATTTTGTTCAGTCTTCTTGTGAGCTGCCTTGAGGCCCATTTTGGGAAGAAAGATAAGGTGTATTCAAATAAATAAATAAATAAATAAATATCAACACTGGCATCTGTTTTCAGCACCAGAGGTTCACAGGCAGAAACACACACATCACACACACATAAAGGTACACACATACAACACAAATTCACACTTTCTTCAGAGAGAATGTGCTCAAAACGAGGGGAGTTTTGGGAGTTGCATTTCTAGGGAGTTCTCAGCTTTGGCATTTACTGTGGTTGTGTGGTTACATCCATATAACCATGTGTTCAACCATATAGCCAATCTTATAGACAACCAGATACCTAACCAAGGGCCCATTCACACTCTGAAATAACATAGTATGGAAACATTATTTCATTCATTTGCCACAATTGAATCTGTCCATGGCATTGATTTGCCACGATCAAATCTCTACTTGGCATTTTATTCTGGATTCACGTTCACACTTGGGAACATGGTAAAATGCCATGGAGGATTCAATCCTGGTAGTCATAGCAGCAGGGGCAGTTGAGGATGAGGAAGAAGAAACTGAGGAAGAGGAAGGCAGATCCAAGGCCAGGGCAGTGAAGGCAGATGAGGAGGAGGAAGAGGAGATGGAGGGAGGGGAAGGCAGATCCAAGGCAGGGGCAGCAAGGGCTGATGAGGAGGAGGAGATCATTAGCAGCTTCCGCAAAAAAACAAAAAAACAGAAAAACCGGTTCTTTAAAAAAGAATCTCTGATTTCCCCATCTTAAAATACCCCTGGTTAAGGGGGATTTGCACGGGGGGGGGGGGGGGGCTGAATTAAGGTCAGGAAAACCTGGTGCGAATGTGAATAACCTCCAGGAAAACCCAGCACAAGTGTGAACATCCCCAATTTACACTGGTTTGGAAACTAGGTTATTTTTCAGTGTGAATGAGCTCCAGGTAACTATAGTCCCTGCATGCATGATGACTTTGTATACCGAAAGAATAGTGCTTGCACCATTAGGCTTTATAATGGAGAATAGCCTTGTAGAGAAAGCATTTGGGGGACCCTAAGCCACGATGGTAGAAATTGGCCCCCTCCTTGATTAATTCCCTCCCTTTTTGGCCTAAAAGAAGACAAAGACATAAAAATATCTGTATGCTGATGCATAGGTATAGATGCAAATTGAGAAACTGCCTTTATAATTTCAAACACAATATCAGCTGACCTATATGCTTGCTCAGTCATCAGGTTCCAACAGTTGATGGGTATCTCCTGGGTTCCTGCTGCTCTCCTTTCTTAATGGTCTTTCATTTTTGAACTGAAGGACAGGACAAGACCCTCAGGCAATGCTTTCAATGGGCAGCCCTTCAAATAGAGCCCTGTTCTACATGAAAGTGGTT
Organism: Urosaurus nigricauda; assembly: GCA_034509955.1. Classification (NCBI taxonomy): domain Eukaryota; kingdom Metazoa; phylum Chordata; class Lepidosauria; order Squamata; family Phrynosomatidae; genus Urosaurus; species Urosaurus nigricauda. The sequence continues at coordinate 249,899,408 of JAOEGL010000003.1, forward strand.
ACCTAGTCACTAGTGTCTCATCACTTACTCTCTCTCTCTCCCTCTCTCTTTCTTTCTACTGTCCTTTCAATATTCTGTCTTACCCCAGAAGACATATCTCAGAAGCTGAAGCTGCCAAAGTCTAGGGACTAGGCTACTGGAGATCAGATTTTTCATCTCTTTAAATTACCAATGTTTAAAGCAGCTGTGGGGCAAATTAAGCTGGGAACATGATGCCCAGGAGTGGAATGTCTAAGCCTTTCTCATGCAGTGCTTTCCCAAAATAAATTCCCACCCCCGACACACCAGTTGTTGTTGGTCTGATTGTGGAAAGCTTGCACACAACAACAGGCAAATTTTGGAATAGTTTGATATTATATAAGTTGGTTTAATTTCCATGTTTGATGATATATTTTATCAAGGACAGTGTTCTTATCTAAATGTCACTCCTAAAAGTTGCTCCAGAAGAAGCAAAAACCTCACATAGGGTAGCAAAGTCAGTTTATTTAAGCCATCTCGGTTCAAGGGGAATTATGCCCCAGTGCATCTTAGGAAGTAAGCACCATTGAACACACTGGAACTTAAGGCTTGAATAAATCCATTTATAACTGGGCTTTTGCACTGACAACTTAACCAGCTCTGCCTAGGGTTGCCAGCATTTTAACTGGCCCCAGTAGCCGTGTCTCAGAAGTTGAACAGCATTTAGCAGGTGGAAAAATCCAGCGTATGGAGAGCTATCTTATGTTCTTTGCTACAGATCAAGATTATATGGTTATGTGAGCTTGCTCATATTTTAAGATCTCTGGCAGAGGGCTTTCTCTAGGTCCCACCACCCTCAAGGTATGTTTGGTGAGGACACAGGATAGAGCCTTGTTGGTGGTTGCTCTTAAGCTGTGGCATTCTCTTCCATGGGAGTTTAGGTTGACTCCCACCTTTCTTCTACCAGCAGGTAAATACTTCTTTATTTAAACAGACATTTGGTGACTGGATATGCAGCCTTTTAATGGGGTGTCTAGGATATATTTTATGAGGGGGTATCCTAAAGTTTTAATTATCACATTTAAAAAAATGATATAAACTTTGTTTTGATTTGCAGTTGTTAACTTATTTCTATGTAATCACCATCCAGATTTGCACATTTTTCCCAGCGTTTCTTGACCCTCCAGATACCTGATATTGTAGAAGTTTGCACATTGCGCCTTATGAGGGAGTATTGTAAAGTAATAATTATCACCTGGACGTTATTATGGTATATTGATGAAATTTTGTCAGTGGTCCCTAAGTGGATGTTATTGAGAAATATTGAGAAAGGCTCATTGCAGCCTTTATTTTTGTGACAGGCTGCGCCAGAAGTGGCTAAAGTGTAAAGTCCGCAATCTGCAGACTTCTACAATAACGGTATTTGGAGGATTGAGAAACGCTGGTGAAAATGTGTCAGTCTGGATGTTGACTACATAGAGATAAATTAAAAACTACAAATCAAGACAAACCTTCCATCAATTTTTTTAAAAGGTGCTAATTAAAACTTTAGGATACCCCCTCGTATATGTATTGTCATGTTTTACATTATTTTACATTATAATAAAAACTGAGCTGACAGAGATGGCTGAATGTGTCACAAAACTACAATTCCCAGAATTCCATAGCAATGAGCCATGGCAGTTAATATGATATGAAACTGGTTTATTTCTGCAGTGTGGATGCAGCCATAGGCTTGATTACAAAGGATTGGTCTTCTCAAAGTTCCAGCTCTTCTCAGGTGCTTCTGTTATGACCTTCAGCTCCTTTGATGTCTGTATCTTGGTCAGTTTCACCCAAGGGGTCCACTTCCATTAATAATGTGTAAAGGTGATTGATTTGAGCAATTTACATAATATTTGCCACATCCTCTCTGAAGAGTATCTGAGGCATCTTCTTTGGAGCTGGGGTTTTGTAGACAAGTTTTGGGGCTAGATTCCACTCTGTTTATCTTCCTCTTCTGCAGTGTTCATCTTTTCCCTCCTCTTGGTCAAACTGTTATTTCTCTCTCCAGGCCATACATCCATTTCTCAAAAACATATCTTCACTCACTCCCAAAGACCCAGATCAGCATTTCAAAGGTGGTATTGTTTAGCCTTTGGCTTCTGCTGATGCAGCCTGTTTATGTTAAAATATTCTCCCAGGCAATCTTGTCATACATGCCTCACATCATTATGTATCACAAAGTATCACAAATTACAAACCATATATTCTAGTGTGTTATATCTGTTACATTCATTACCTGTGCACTGATCTTATTTAATAAAAAATGTTAAAATCAAGAAACAAAAATTCAAGAATGGAACACGTGCATGTACTGTACAAGGATAGCAACTTCTTTGGATAACAGACAAATCCCTGAAGCTTAGTGAGTGACTTTAAGTGAGTTGCACATACTTTCTGCCTTGTCTCACTTACCCCACAGTAAGGAAAGACATATACTTCAGTTTGAGCTCCTTGGAGGACAATTGAGATACAAAGTAAATAATAAATTAGTGGAAATGTTGGGGAGTTCATTTTCAAGATCTATTATTTCTTGCTAACAGATATATGTTAACATACTGATATGTTGGTTCAAGATACTAGTATGTTATTTGGCTCAATATGATAGTATGTTGGCTTAACATGGCTGAAAGCGCATATGTTAACTAGTCTGTATGTTAACTAGTAAGTTAATAGATGCATGTTATGTAGCTATGCACGTGATTATATGGCAATGAGAATATTATTAACAGTGGAGCCAAAAAGACATGAATTGAAAGTGCTGTTTAACATTGTGTTAGATCTGAACTAACTTAAATGGAACTGAGTTCCTCCTGTAATCAATGGGACTTCAGCGAGTCACAACTAACTTTTCACATTGATTTCAATGGGAGCTAAGCTCCAATAACCTATAACAAATAACCACAGGGATCCAAGTTCATAGAAGTGCACAAATATTGTACGCCAGCCACAACAATAAGCCAAGTCATTTGAAAGATGCCACCATAAGATTATTCTTGGGTACACACTTGGATTCCTCAAATAATTGAGAAATATCTTGTACATAATTGTAAAGAGGTGGCTTTATGGACCTTATCACACGAGGCACTTACCGGGCTGGAATCGTAGTCTAAACACTTCAAAAATGCAGAGGTGGGATCACCAGTCGCACTTCTGGAGCATCACCGAAGTGTGTCCTGCTCTTCTCCCGATGACACATTATTTGTGGAGCAGCCATTTCTGTAATAACAGGATCTTCCGTTATGCAAAAAATGGCTGCTCCATGAACAATTCATCAATGGAAGAACAGCAAAATGCTCAATGATGCTTCAGAAGTGCAACTGGTGATTCCACCTCCACTTCTGAAGCATTTGAGTCACGATTCTAGCACAGTAAGTGCCTTGTCTGATTTAGGCCTGTGAGTTTGTCCTCACTGTGGACCGTATGGTCCCTTGTGTGCTTTCCCAGCTCAGCATCAACCAAAACTCTGGATTTATTCAGTTGGTTAATTTCAGACAGGACAATCCCAGTTCACCTGCCCTTTTTGCATGGCTGAGAATGGGACCCATGTTGAGGTTTCCTCTGCCAAATAGGGGTGAGCAGAAAGTAAATTGGGACCAACTGGAGGATGAAATAAACCAGCAAGAATTTCTGATTCTCCCTCTGTTTTACAATGGCAGCAACAACAGCCCCCTCTCCCTGCAAAAATATACAGCTGAACTGCAGAAAGGCTGGGCAAGATGGTTTTGGATGTTGGAGGGAGGGCCTGGGAGTCATGCTCCATTCTGAGACCCAAAGCCCAAGGTGACCAGATGTCCTCGCCACAAAATGGAGGACCTTCTAGAAACATTCCCAAAAGCAAAGCTGAGAGCACTGGTGGAAATGAAAATTCATGCTTTGTAGGCTTGATCCAAATGGGAGGACGTTTAAGAATTCCTCCTGGACAGACGGTGCCAATGGAGGGCATGTCCTGGAAAATGAGGACGCCTGGGAGGCAGTTCCTGGGCAGACAATTCTTTCGTGCCAAGTTGATCTCCATTCCATCAGACCCTTTGAAGGCAGAGTGATGGGTTAAACTCACCCAAGCAAGCCAGACCATCATCTCAGGTCCTGGACCCAGACTCAGGGAAGCTTTTTGGAAGAAATTAGTCTCAGGATGATGATGATGATGATGATGATGACTACCACGACTCACAGCTCAAGGCGGGTTACAACCTCGAAGGGAGGGAAGCTGGAGGACTGATCTCAAAGGAGGAGATGTTTTTGCCAAACCCAGGGTCATCAGAGGTCCTCATCACAAAGGAGGACAAGGCACTGCAAAGTGGAGAGCATTCAAGAAATAAAAAGGAGGACATGACCAAATCAAAGCTCAAGACACTAAATATAAATATAAATTCTTAGCCCTGCTTCAAATGGAGGACCCTCTTGGAAGGATTCCTGGGCAGAGGCTGGGAATGGAGGCCAGGTCCGAAAAAAGAGGACGCCCGGTCAACCTGGACATCCAAGAAAAAAAAAATGTAAGACATGACAAAACAAAAGCTGAAAACCCTCACAGAAATACTCATTTTTGCTTTTTAGTCCTGCGCCAAGTGGAGGACCCTTTGGGACTTCCTCCTGGAAAGAAAGTGGAAATGGAGGACGCCTGGTCACTCTGCAGCTTCAAGAAAAAAAACCTAGGAGACGACAAAATAAAAGTTGAAAACTCTCAAATCCCTGCTTCTTAGCCCTGCTCCAAAGGGAGGATCCTTTGGGAAATGCCTCCTGGAGAGAAGGTGGGAGTGGAGGACAGGTCCGGGAAAAAGAGGACGCCTGGTCACCTTGAACTAAAAACACTCGTATAAATGTACATCTCTGCTCCAAATGGAGGACACTTTGGAATGCCTTTTGGAGAGAAGGTGGACAGGGAGGACGGGTCCGGGGAAAAAAGGACTCCTGGTCACCCTGAGCTAAAATACTCCCTATCAATGTTCATTCATGCGTCTTTACTTTATTATAGTTCATTTATATCTTGCCTTTCTCCCCGAAGGGACCCAAGGCGGCTCACAGACAAAACCTTTAAAACTGTTATAAAATTCACACAATTCAAACGTCTATATGTACAATCACATAAAATGAACGCGATAGAATTATAGGATATAAAATCACAGCCTGGTGCGAATGTCTCCTGGAGAGAAGGGGGGGGGGGGCTGGAAGACATGTCCGGGAAAAGGAGGACGCCTGGTCACCCTGATCTCTCCATGTCCCTTCGTGCTTCTTAGTCCTGCTCCGAATGCAGGACCCTTTGGGAAATGCCTCCTGGACAGAAGGTGGGGGGGATGGAGGACAGGTCCGGGAAAAGGAGGACGCCTGATCACCCCGAGCTGAAAACTCTCCTACAAATGTAAATCCCTGCCTGTTAATGAAGGACACCTTGGAATGCCTCCTGGAGAGAAGGTGGGGGGATGGAGGACAGCTCCGGGAAAAGGAGGACGCCTGGTCACCCTGAGCTAGAAACACTCCTTATCACTGTCCTTTCCTGCTCGAAATGGAGGACCCTTTGGGAAATGCCTCCTGGAGAGAAGGTGGGCAGGGAGGATCGGTCCGGGGAAAGGAAGACGCAGGGTCCCCCTGGCCTCTGAAAGAAAGAAAGAAAGAAAGAAAGAAAGAAAGATGAAGAGGAGGAGGAGGGGTTTTCTCTGCTGCTGCCCCTCTTCAGGATCCAGCCAGAGGAGCCCTTAGAAGAAGTCCTGGCTGGGGATCGCAGAGAGAGTAGCAGCAGCCAAGCCTGGCTCTGGGTCTTGTGTGTCAGTAGTGTGTGACTGTTGTGTGGTTGTGTAGAGAGAGGGGGATCGGCGTCGCAGCTGGCAAGGCAAGGCAAGGCAAGCCCCTGCTTGGGATGGGCTCCGGCTGCCTGGCCCTGAGGAGGATGATGATGATGATGATGCCTCTTCATTGGGGAGCAGCCAGCTGAGCCCCTCGAGAGCCCCACCAACCATCGCCCTCCTCCTCCTCCTCCTCCTCCCTCTCCCCCATCATCACCATCATCCTTCTTCTTCCCTTGGCCCTTGCTGCTGGGGATGTGCCTCTTCTTTAACCCTGGCTCCCACTTCGCCCAGGAGCAGCTTGGTAAGTCCCAGAGAGATCGGGGGGCAGGGCTGGGGGGCAGAGAAGGGGCATCGAGGGCATCAAGGGAGGGGGGGTCAGTGCACAGGTCTTGGGAGGAAGGAGACGGAGCACCTCGGTCCCAGGAGCATCCCTTTGCCCTTCCAGGAGGAGGACCTCTGAGCCTACGCAGAGTGCATCACTGGCTTTCTCCCAGGCTGCATCCCCCCCCCCCCAGCCAGGAACCATCCAGTTTGACACACCATTTTTAACTGCCCTGGCTCCAGGCTATGGGATTCTGGGATGTCTAGTTTGCCGTGGCCTCAAAGCTCATCATCCAGTTGGGCCCCACTTTAAATACCCTGGCTCTAGGTTGTGGGCTTTTGGGGTGTGTAGTGTGTTGTGGCATTAGAAATCATCCAGTTGGGCCCCACTTTGACATGCCCTGGCTCAAGGCTATGGGTTTCTGGGATGTCTAGTTTGTTGTGGCCCCAGGGCAGAGCTACACATCCCCCAAATCCCACAGCTTGGAGGCAGGGCAGTTAAAAGTGGGGCCAAACTGGATGATCTGTGGGTGAAGCCCTAATGAGAAGAATCCATCCCCCCACCCCTTTTCCCCCCTCCCAAAATGGTTTTCAGTGGTAAGTGGCTGTTGCTTCTGCATCTCTCCTTTTGGGGGGAAGGATATGGCTGGAAAGGAAGGAGAGGAAAGGCTTTGCTGCTTTGAAACTTCTGTAACATCTCAATGTTTCCAGCCACACTTTCTTTCCCTGGCTATTTGTTAGATGTGTGTGTAAGAAAGAGAGAGAGAGAGTATACACACTCCTTAACTTTTAAGACTTTTTTTTTATCAGGAAAGTCATCCCTGTAGGTACCATCTTAGTCCCATCTTAGAGGTTTTCAACTTCCTTTCCTGTGTTAAGTGCCTAGAGAGAAGTGAAACTCAGGGAAAAGCTTTCTGGAAAGGACATGTTGAAAAGTTTTTAGTTCCTTGGTGTCTTTTATTTTTCCTCTCAACGATGGTATTAAGAAATCAATAGCACCGTGCATGTAAATTCTACTTCTTTGGTTTCAGGCATCATTAATATGAAATATGTAGACACATTTCAGTGATGCTTCCTTAGTTTCTGTGCTGTTTTATTCCTGTAGTCCTTAAGCTTTGGCTATCTAGTCTTGAGTCATTTGCTTGGACTGCGACTCTGGAGAGCAGGGTTTGAATCCCCGCTCAGCCATGAAACCCAGTGGATGGCCTTGATCAAGCCACACTTTCTCAGCCTCAGGGAAGGCAAGGGCAAACCTCCTCTAAACAAATCCTGCCAAGAAAACCCCATGATAGGGTTGCCTTAGGGTCGCCAGAAGTCGGGAATGACAGACACACACATGTAGTCCTTATCATTCTCTGGGTTCAAGTCATGAAACTGTTCTGAGAGACTGTAATCTCTGTTACTCCCGGAGAGGGTATATAAACTGCAGTAACCTGTAAGAGTAAAATAGTGCAGTAACTTTTAAGAGTAAAAGCACTATCCAAGATCACTTACCTTTGCTCTTTGAGCAGACTTTTGTGCTCAAACTTAGTTTGGTGGGAGCATGAAAAAAGGTTAAAATGCACACGTACATCCATAACATCCAAATGCTAACTAGCCATCTTGATACCTTATCTATGTATGTTTAAAGTGGGACTTCAATCATGCATTATTATTATTATTATTAATTATTATTATTTTGTGTGTCACAAAGCAAAATGAAGGGCTGGGATATTTTTTGTAAAGGCACCATCTTGGAGTCAAACCTGGAGTCAAACCTGGAGTCAGAGGCACTGCCTTGCCTAACTAAGAATTTGAAGGACCAGATTATGGAGATATTTAAGCAAATCTTTCTCAAACAACTGAGGCTTTTTAAAAGATGTTTGAGACTATTTCTTCACCATAGTTTTTCCTACAATAAATGTTCCTTTATTATTATGAGGGAACAAACATGGGTATCAAAAGAACACACAAACATATATAAATGTAACACAGACTCTGTTCAACTTTCCATCTCTCTCCCCGTTCTTTCTTTTTACCTTGTCACATGTGTTGCTCAGCATGATTTTTTCAACTCCTTCAGCAATAAATGCTAGTGGTTTTGTGTGCACATTACATTTCGCCCTCAGAGAAAACTATTCCTGTTGATTAGTATTAAGAAGCATTTAAACCTTCACAATTTCATCCTTGACTTTGCTTTCTGACAGAAACAGTCACAAAGCTGTTTACAAAGGGAATACTGGAATAGATTTCTTGGGGTTCTTACTATCGCTGATAACATGTGTTCAGGAAGATTTCCTCTCTTCCTCAAACTGAAAGTGCTTCTCAAAGCTGTATTGTGCCTTCATTCTGTCTCATTACAGAATTTTATAAGCATGTCCAGATGATTATGATCTTTCCATGTTCTTCACACAGTTCAGCCTATCTTTTTTCTTGCTGGAAAAAATCATTAATGTAGGGAAGTATAGCATAGCTGTACCGCATTTTTCACCTGAAAGTACTAAGTACTATCTGTCTGAAAGCACCCCTTAGTTGTTGGCATGTGCCTTCAAGTTGACTCCAACTTATGCAACCCTTTGATTGGGTTTCCTTGGCAAGATTTACTCAGGGGAAGTTTTCTGTTGCCTTTCTGTAAAGCTAAGAGTCTCTGACTTGCCTGGCATCATCCAGTGGGTTTCTCTTGCTGAGTGGAATTTCAAACCTGGTCCCCAGAGTCCTAGTCCAACACTCAAATCGCTATGGATGTTATCAGACGGGAGGAATTTCTCTCAATATCGAATGGAGCCAATTCGCAATTACGTGAATTCGCTAGTTTAGTGAATTTACGTGAATTCTAATTGTGTTCAGAATGCATTCAGAATGACTTCCCATTGCCCAAGAATGACTTCCCGTTGCCCGAAATTGCGTGAGATACTCTAATACGCAATAACGTGAAACCCTATGATTGTGTTCAGATTGCCATTGAATTATATTTCCAGTTTCCATTGTCTGATAACGTCCTATGTTGCACTGGATCAAAGACCTCTAGATGTTTAAATTTGCCCTGCTGGGACCCAACTCTGTGTTGAAATACATTGAGAAATCTTGAACACATATGTTAGTCCGAATATCTTTCTACAATACCACTTTTCTCCAATTGTCCCATGATATTTGTGACTTGTTAGCAGACATTTTTTCATTTATATATGTACGTGGAAGGACATGTATAAATTTATATATGTATGTGAACAAATTATGCTTTCTGGTGAAGCACTAAAGATGGGTCCCTAGAAGCCCAATATCTTTCAATGTGGTCTAGCCAGCCAGGAGAAACACAATCTGAAATCCAAGCATGGAGAAAATTGCAGTGAGTACATTATCTGTATTCATCTGTCGCAAATTCAAACCTGTTGTTGTAGTGGATTCCATGGGAGTGGAGGTGTGTGCAGTTACTTTAGCTTTTTTGAAAGATTTTGCTATCCAAAAGGAGTGGTTTTGTATTCCAGAAGATTGCTGATGTGTTTGAATAAATCATTATTTTCTTATTTATGAATAATGCAGGCCAGGAGATCAAACAAGAATGGTCTTTATTGTGTTAAAAAGAGGAGCCAACCTAAAAGAATACACACTAGACTAGCTGCCTTGGCTGAGGTGTCACAGTTCACAGGTCTCATCTAAGAGCGCCTTACTTTCAGTCAGCGCTTGCACCTTAAACACAAGACATGCTCTCATGCATTTAAATTGGAAGGTGAAAACTAGCCCATGGTTGCCATAGCTTCCTGTTTGTCAAATCAATTAAGGGCCATAAACAGCAATCCAAATCTTTCTGCTTCCGTCTTGGTCATGTTCTCCTCCTGTTTCTGAAGTCCCTTTCTCTCGACTGTTCCTTTAAATTCATTAACTTCTGCTTTGGAGAAATACAAGTCAATTTTATGTCAATTTCACCTTGGAGGCACCATTTTCCAACCAAAGCCTTATTTCTGAAACTGACACAGCTAACCAGCCACACTGCCACAGTGGGATGTTTCTTATGTCTTCCAATGTAGGTCAAGGAGCAGCTAGGAGCGTTCCTCTTTGAAAGCTGAAAAATGTGCATCCCATAGACACACCTTTAGAAGGCTCTCCAAACTTAGTCAGCAAAATGGGATTTTCCTAGAAACAGATGCCACAGTTCAAGTTACAAAGTTTTAGGCATTTGTATTGTTTTTTCTTGCTGGTTCACACCATTGCTCCTTAAATGTGTTACTTGCAACCTTATGCATAGGTTTTATGTATGCAAAAGTATTACAGGTTAGGGATTTCTTTCTATTTGACTAATGGCATGGTGTAGTGGTTTGAAAGTTGGACTCTGATTCTGACTATGACTCTGGAGACCAGGATTTGACTCCCCATTCAGCTGTGGAAACCTTGGGCAAGTCACTCTCTCTCAGCTTCAGAGGAAGGCAAAAGAAATCCCCCTCTGAACAAATCCTGTCCCCCAAAACCCTGCAATAAGTTCACCTTAGCATGATGCCATAAGTTAGAAAGGTTTTGAAGGCACACAACAACAGCAACAACAACAACAACAGAGGCATGCACCAGTCAAAGCTGATGTTGGTTCCTATTTTCATCCACACACAATTCTGGATGGGGATTACAGGTACAGTCAGCTCTCCATATCCACAGAGCCTTTATCCACAGATTCAACCATCCCTGGTGTGAAAATATTTTAAAAATACATAAATTCCAAAAAGCAAACCTGGATTTTGCCATTTTATATAATTGTTGCCATTTTACATCCATGGATTTTGTTATCCACAGGGGGTTCAGGAACAAAACAAGGTTCATGTACTGTATTGTATTCCTCATGTTGCAAATGAGGCATTACAAAAAAATTGGTACAAGGGTCAGAAATAACATGGAAAGAATAGCAATAGGTTCCTACACACACAAAGTGCAGTTCAACATGTTTCAGCAGACTTTTTGTTCAGAATTAACAAGCATGAGTGAAATGAAGCAACTAGGTCAGGTAATCCTTGCAGAAGGAAACAAAACATTCTGAACTGCCTACAGACCACTTGACCACTCCTTCCAAAATAAACAGGTTTTTTCCCCTTCATCCAGCCTCCTTTTTTTCCTTATGATTTTCATTTTGGTGGCCACACTTACAGATCTTTAACATGTTGATGATGACTGGTGAGACAGGCTTATCTGTTCTCTCTCTTCTTTCTTTCTTTCTTTCTTTCTTTCTTTCTTTCTTTGAGTCTTATCACATGACAGGAATTGGAAGTATAACCCAATGGCATACCAAACGTAATCATGGGTTTTCATGTTATTGCGTGAGATATTATTTCAATTCGCTGGCAGAAATTGCTGGCAATGGGAACGCATACCGTATGCAATCGTGTGTATTCACGTTATTGCGTGATAGGTTATCACATGCAATAGCTGGCAGTGGGAACGCATTCCAAACGCAATCCCACATCAGTCCAAAAGTAAATTTGGTGAACTAGCAAATTCACAAATCCTCTTCACAGGCTATCTCTTCTTTCGAAATTAAGAGGAATCTCTCCCGTGTGATAACTTTCATGTAATTGCGTTTATGTCTGAATTGACCTCACTATCTTTTCTTTCAAAATTGAGAGGAATCCCTCCTATGTGTTAACTTTCTTTCTTTCTTTCTTTCTTTCTTTCTTTCTTTCTTTCTTTCTGTTCATACATGCTCAGTAAGAAATTCTGGAGGCAGCTATGTTTGCCTTGCCTGTTGTAAGCAGGCAAACATACCTACAGTAAAATGGGCTGAATAGAATTTCATTTACTCCTAGCTCAAGTTTTGTTTATTGAAATATGAACTTCAGACACTTTTCCCAACCCACCTTCACCATATTCCTAAGGGTGAGACTGCCACAGTGATTCCCAAACTCTGACCTTCCAGGTGTTTTGCATGTTAGCTCCCTGAATCCCAGATCATTGGGATCTGAAGTCCAGAACACCTGGAAGACCAGAGTTTGGGAATAACTGCAGGGCTGGGCAAGGTGGGGGGGGGGGGAAGCCAGTGTAAAAAGAAATTGCACTGTTAAGAGGCTTTACTAACTGAGGTATGTCTGTACTTTTTAAAGATTGTAACTCCATGACATGGGCATTTTTATCCATAAAGTAACTTCCAGGACTGGTTCTAGGGCATCCAATAGGGAACAATATACAATGGGTAAGAGATTTTTTTTTTTTAGTAGCCCAAATGGTTATTTGGGGAAACAAAGATGCACAAACTTTGTTTTTCGGGATGCATCCAGGGGTCGAAGGACTCTTTCATACGAGGCTAAATTGGAAGTATAATTTAAGGTCAATTCGAATGCAATCATGGGTTTTACGTTATTGTGAATTAACTCTTCGCACACAAATTCGGGCAAGAGGGAAGCCAATTCGAATGCAATCATGGGTTTTACGTTATTGCAAATTAAAGCTTCGCATGCAAATTCGGGCAGGAGGGGGTTATTTTCGGGTAATGGGAAGTAATTCCAAACGGAGCAGGGGTTCTTCCGAACGGAGCAGGGGTTCATGTAAATTCGCAAAACTAGCGAATTTACATGAATCCGCATTGGCTCCATTCGAAGTTGGGAGAAATTCCTCCCGTTTGAAAGAGTGGTAACTGATTAAGATGGAAACCAAAAACATCAGTCTCATCTACAAATGCATCAAATTTATGACTATTTCATCCTCACATGGAAGGATGAATAATTGCTAAAGCTCCCCCCCCTTGCAGGAGAAAATAAATATTTCTATGTAATATTTCTATGTCCTATGAGGAACACCTTAGGGAACTGGGGATGTTTAGCCTGGAGAAGAGAAGGTTAAGAGGTGATATGATAGCCCTGTTTAAATATTTGAAGGGATGTCATATTGAGGAGGGAGCAAGCTTGTTTTCTGCTGCTCCAGAGACTAGGACGCGGAACAATGAATACAAATTGCAGGAAAAGAGATTCCACCTCAACATTAGGAGGAACTTCCTGACAGTAAGGGCTTTTCGACAGTGGAACACACTCCCTTGGAGAGTGGTGGAGTCTCCCTCCTTAGAGGTCTTTAAGCAGAGGCTGGATGGCCATCTGTCAGGGATGCTTTGATTTGGAGTTCCTGCATGGCAGGGGGTTGGACGGCCCCTGGATGGCCCTTGTGGATGGCCCTTGTGGTCTCTTCCAACTCTATGATTCATTGGCCCGTTTTACACTGGCAAAAAGGGGCGTTTTAAGGGCTAAAAAGCCCGCCTTTAGGGTTAGGGAAGGCGTAGCGTTTACACCCTTCCTAGACCTAGAGCACATGGACGCCGCCATTTAAAGATGGCGGCATCCATACGGTGGCGCCGCAAAGGCGTCATCACGTGCGCAGCGTTTTGACGCGCTGCGCACGTTATGACGCTTTTGCGCCGTGGGAGAGCGCTAATCGTGCCCTTCCCGCGGCACAAAAAAAGAGCTCCTTCTTGGAGCTCTTTTCTTGTGGTGGGTCTTTGCCGCGGCCTTTAAATGGCCGCGGCAAAGACCCAGGGAGAAAGGGGCGGCGGCGGCGGCCCCTTCCTCCCTTCAGACCCGCCGAGGGAAGCGGGGTGCAGCGGGTGCCCAGAGCACCTGCTGCACCCCTCTTGGAGGCCGCGGGGAACCGGCACTTTGCCGGTTCCCTGCCGCCTCCAAAAGCGGCGAGATGAGGCCTAGAGGTTGTCCGTGCTGCAGCCTCGGCGTCATCCCGCCGCCAAAAGGGGCGACAATGGACCGCCCCTTTTGGGGCGGTCTAAAAAGCCCCTATGATTCTATTTTTGCCCTACTCCAACTTCCCAAAGTTTGTGCAAATAATATCCTATGTGTCTTTCTGCACAGAAAATTCCTCCAGAATACATTGGAACATTCAAATACTAGAACTGTGAAAATCTCACTACTCTACTATCTTTTCTAGTGGATTTCTAGACTGTCATGAAACCCATCTTTATCTAGGAAATAAATAAATAATAAGGAATATTCTTTCCATCCCTAGACATCCATTCCTAAGGATACATATTTCTAACAGTGTGAACCTAGGTATCTACTCAGAAACTCATTTATTGTGTTCAGTGAAATGTACTCCCAGGTATATAGTTATAGTATATGGCAGTCCTTCTTATTATACCACATTTTCTCCCCAGTTTGGGACTCAAAGTGGTTTACAAGAGTTAAACATAGCTATACATTCACATGATGAAATGAAGACTGGTTTCATGGCTGTTATTACCCAGGGTTATAGTCACACACAGAAAGAACATGGTGTAGTGGTTTGAGCATAGGATTACAATTCTGGAGACCAGGCTTCAAATCCCCACTCAGCCATAAAAAGTCTCTGGGTGACCTTTGGCACGTCATACTCTCTCAGCCTCATAGGAAAGCAAAGGCAACACAGACACTTGGAAGAAATCTTGCCAAGAAAACCCCATAATAAGTTCACCTTAGGATCACCATAAGTCGAAAATGAAGGAAGAACAACAACAATGGTAGAAATGTGGGTACTGAAGAAGAAAAAATCATTTGGGAGGCAGAATTCTCATTTCGGAGCTGATGCCCACTTTTTGTGTCCCCCACCCCACAATAGATATCCCTTGCCTGAAACATTTTAAGGAAGATCATGCAGTATAGTCCAGCTAGCAAAAGTTAGATTTTTAACTGGCAAAGGCGGAAATGAAAACAAAAAGCCCAAATATTTTAATTACCATTTCTGCCACTGTGGCTCAGAATCAGTCAAAATAATTGCAGTTTTCCTGTTTTGCCTGTGCTTCAGGGGGCAAGTGGGAGTGAAACATAGGAGCACTAAATGAAGTAACAAGGCACTGTAATTCCTGAGCTCCTATCTACTTTAATTATGCCCAAGCCTTTGTGGTGCATGCAATTAACACATAAAGGGATCCTTATTAGGTAGCCTGTAATGTGGACTTCATTGGTTTTCTCAGAAAGCTACAGGTAAGAACAGTTCAGTGGGGTGCCTTTAAATAATAGAAACACTGGCTGCAGTATAAAAACTAACTCTCATGTGGGAGGGGAAGTTGTGCTGACTTCACAAAGCACATTTGCATGTCAAAGCAGGTAACCCTTGGTGTGCTATTAAATTGCCATGTAGGAAGTGTTAATGTAGTCATCAAATTAAAGAAACAACCATTTTCTAATTTTGACTTCATGTATCTACTCAGTTTGAGGATTGTTTGGTCTATAAGAGCTAACTTTCTCCTTATCAGTATAAGTGTGGTTATTTTTACAATGCAGTCCTTTCATGGATATTAATACCACTCCATCCAGTGGGACATACTCCCTGCTAAGCATGTCATATAGCATTGTAATCCTTTCAGGAATACGATTGCACTGTAAATGTTAATTTAGACCCATTAATGCCAATTTAGATCTATAGAAGCCAATAAGTTTTAACTCCAAGTCTGCATGCTTTTTAACTGGTAGATAAAGCAATTAAATCTTCTCTGGTTTGTCTATGTAAGACAATTTTGACAGTGTTCATGTGTCGTGCTTTAATTTTCATGATTGTCTTTTAAATTCTTTAAATTGGTTTAAATTAGTGGTGTTTGTAATGAGATTGTGTTTTATTGCTTTTTGTAATCACTGTCTTTTAATCTGCTGTGAGCTGCTTTGGGTCTCATTTTGGGAGAAAGGTGGGATCTAAACTGAATAAATAAATGACAAAGGAAAGTTCTCCTTTGTTGAGTAAATAATGAAGGGCAACATTGTTTTATCTCTTTGTTTTAACAGAAAAACTGAACAAGGAGAAAAAAAGATGGAAATTTATCATTTCTTCTAACAAAGAGTGACAGTATTTGTTTATTAAACTGTCATATTTAGTTTCCTCACTGAAGCATCTCAATTGCAAATTTAGTTGAGGTTGATTGATCAGCAAAATATAACAATACTTAGAATTTATGTAGTTCTTTCTGGGGTGTTTAGCACATCCCCACCCCCCAGTAATTCCTACAGCAAACTTGTAAGCTAGGTTGCCATTATTATTCCTGCATTTTATATTAAGAGTGGTGAGGCAAATTTCAGAGCTGTCCCAGCTCATATATTTGACCATTATGTTGTCACCAGAGTCTGATTATTTAGAATTCCATTTGGTGCCAGCTGTCATGGATCTTGCCTTCTGTCACTGATTAATGGGGAAGAAAAGATGTGTTTGTTTCTTCCCAAGTTCCTTAACACAGCAGTACAGTGACTGCACAAAATGGACATTGGTGGCAAGAAGAGAATTGTGTAGAATTAACTAAATTCCATTTTTCTATTTTATCTTCTGAGGACTTGGAAATTTCAGACACATCTGTTATGCTGTGCAGATGCAGGAGGAAGGTATAATTATGAGCAAGGCTGACAAGTGCTTATGCACGGCTATATCCAATGGATTGATTTCTGTAGGCCAAATATTCCCCATCAACTGCCTGACTGTTGTAATCGTCTTTCAGAGGCCTTTCTGGTGGTGCCACATTTTGCAGATGTTAAACAGGAAAGGGTTTTCTTCTGTGGTGGCTCCCACTTTGAGAATATTCTCCTTCCCAGAACTAAAGTATGTGCTAGCTCTGTTGTAGTTTCAACACCTGTTGAAAACTTTTGTATTTACCTCTGTATTTACTGATTTGTGACACTTGCTATTTCCCCCAGAGTTTCATTGCCTTTCTCACGTCTGCTATTTTGCTCAAGTGAATCAGGTTCCAAGGACAGGTATTGCTACAGTGCTCTTCACTGCAAATCCTGTTTCATCCCTGAGGTCCATTCCTAACTCTGGAGAATTCTAAGAGTAGGTCAAAAAGTAACTTTTCAATTCAGGAAAATTGTTCAGGAAGAAAAGCTAAACAGACTGACAGACCTGAAATGTAGCAGTAGAAAATCTCCACCAACACCACATACACACACATACACACATACATATAAATTGTTGTTGTTAATTGCCCCTGAGTCGATTCTATGATTCTATGATTCTATGATCTCAACTCTTGGTGACCTTGTGGATGAGACATCTCCAAGACCCCCTGTCCTCCACTACTCTGTTTAGTTTTTGTACATTCATACCAGTCACCTCCTTATTAAATTCTATCCATCTAGTATGCTGCTTTCCTCTCTTTCTACTTCCCTCAACCTTTCCTGCATTGTTGTTTTTTCCAGTGAGTCGTGCCTTCTCATGTGTCTGAAGTATGACAGCTTAAATTCTGTAATCTTCCAGGGATATTTCTGGCTTGACCTGCTCTATCTTTTTGACTGTCCATGGGATACTCAGCACTTCTCCAGCACTATATATATATATATATATATATATCTCCTGAAATGAAATGTGTGATCATGCAATTTTGCACTCCCAAATAACAAGCTCCTTGATTTACATAAGACTGGCCAATTTAGAGGGGTGCATTCCAAAATTTTCCTATTTTTCTGATTTAAAACCTTCAGGTTTTGCATTGACTAATGAAATATGTGTGAAACTCTAATTAGGTGAAACCTTTCTCAAGAGTAAGATACTGAATAAACCTAACAGCTTGTCTTCATTTATCACAAAGCACCCTTCACATTGAGAAGAATGCAGTCTTAATTTAGAGAGTCACACTAAAACTATTTTGTGGAAAAATTAATGCAGCAGCAACTGAGGTCCAGAGTGATGTAGTAAATTGGGTGTTGCACTATGACTCTGGATACCAGTTCAATTCCCCACTTTGCCATGGCAATCCACTGGGTGATCTTGGAAGAGTTATATACTTTCAGCCCCAGAAAACCCTGTGATAGATTTGCCTTAGGGTCACTGTAAGTCAGTAATGACTTGAAAACATACAGCAACTTAGGCCACATCTGAAGTTAAAGTGCAAAGACAATGGATGTTTGTTGGACTCTCTGCCCTTGTCCTGCCTTGTTCAGATAAGAGGAGAAGCTGAGGAAAGATACTGCATAGGTAAAGGCAGTCCATTGCAAGGGATCTTGAGTGAGCTCCCCCATTAACCCAATAAGCAAGCCGAAAAGGAAGTTTGTATTGGAAGCAAAGCATATGGAGATTGCTGACAACATCCTGCAACCCCCTCCCAGCTGTTCAATGACTGGTGCAGAGTGGAGGCGATTGAAGAAGTGTCTGGTTATGTCCCTGTAATCAGAGGCAGAATGATTAAATCATCCACTGAGACCTCTGGAGGGCCCTAGTGGATCTCAGTGGATGATGTTCTGCATCTGGCTATGTGAACAGAGAAACTTCTCCAATCCTCCTTATTTTCCTCCACCATGGAATAGCCTTGGACAGAAACTGCAGCATCTAAATGGTGAGTCCAGCAAGTGCTGAAAAGACATAGGTGGTATAGTTCGGCTTGTGGAATTTAGATGTTAACACTCTGTGATACAATATCTTGGCCAATGCAAGTAACAGTAATGTATATAATTTGGTGTAATTTGGTACACACAAGCTCCTGGTGACTGTCAAGGCAGAAATAAGAGGATCAGTCCCCAGAAACCCATCAGTGCATGAAAAGGGGAGTTCAGGGGTAATAATTGATTCAAACAGAAGTCTCGTTCCTTGGAGGTCTTTAAACAGAGGCTGGATGGCCATCGTCAGGGATGATTTGATTGTGAATTCCTTCTCCTTGAGGAGGTTGAAAAAGAATTTCTTCTCCTCACTTTTATCTTCACAATCAGCCCTAGGAAATAGGTCATGCTAAGAGGTCCCATTGATGTTCAAAGCACACTGCAGAAATTATGCAGTTTGAGGCTACTTTAACTGCCCTGGCTCAATGCTAGGGAATTTTGGGAATTTGTGAGAATTTTGGGAATCTTGTGAGTTCCTGCATGGCAGGGGGTTGGACTGGATGGCCTTGGTGGTCTTTTCTAACTCTATGATTCTTTGATTTAGCCTTGTCTGTCTGAGAGCTCTGGTGGCACAATAAACAACAATTCCAGGGATTCCCTAGCACTGAGCTAGAGCAGCTAAAGCAGTGTCAAACTGGATTATTTCTGCCATATGTTTTGGACCTGGGTTTCATGGGAGAGTGAGGACTTAGATCTTCAAAAACCCAAGTTCAGCACACTGACCAATACATATCACTGACAAAAGACTCAAGCTTACTTTTCAGTAGCAACAAATTGCACATATGGGAGCTAAGTGCATGTAGACTCTCTGCAAAACTTTGAATAAATGTGTGGCGATTGGGGGTATGGTTAAGGATGCACAAGCAAAACCTCTCCCCATCCCTTCACATATCCCCACCCCTACCTCATTAATTCAAAACAGGCTGGTTCACTTTGTCTTTTCATATGCATGAAAAGCAGTCCTTTAGACAAACAAGAAAGCAACCAAAAATAACTTTAAAAGGAAACAATATTCCATGGAGCTTAAAATGCAGTAAAAATTGGGGGGGTGTGTGCATGTGTGTGAATGATCATCAGAAATTTGCTATCGTTTAATAATGTGGAGGTAGAAATATATTATTATGAAGCCAAAATATGAGCTTTTATTAAGGAGGCCAGAAGCCAACAAGGAGGCTAAAAGGTTGACACACAACCAGAATGCTTATTGAACTCACACTACAGTTAAACATAACCCCAGTTCTTAAATATAGTCATGGACCATTAAAGCTAAACAGTGCATATACAAACTATGAAATGGAAATAAACTGAGATGCTGCAGTGCTGGGTGGGCTGGACTTGTACAGTGTATGAAGATGTTTTCAGAAAGGTTAAATGGGGATGATCGTGGGTCAGCACACTGGGTGACTGGGCCCTAAATTGAAGAGAGCACCAGACAGAGCTCTGTCACTCAGTGTAACAAGTCCAAATTTTCCCTTGTTTCCTTTCTGAAAATATATCTGAACTTGAAAGATACCAATTTGCACATGCCAGCCATTTAGCGTCACAAATGTCACTTGGGTGAGGAGGTCATCCAGAGCTTTGCTGTTGTGTACCTTCAAGTCATTTCGGTCTTATGGCGACTCTAAGGAGAACCTATCATAGGACTTTATTGGCAAGATTTTTTCAGACAGCAGTTGCTTTTGCCTTCCTCTGAGGCTGAGAGAATGTGATGTGCCCAAGTTCACCACTGGGTTTCCATGGCTGTGTGGGGATTCAAATCCTGGTCCCCAGAATCCTAGTCCAGCACTGAAACCATTACACCACACTAGCTATCATCCAAGTCTATTGATTAGTAATGTAGAATTTTCTGTTCTGGAAGATACCCCTCCTCATGTATCCTTAGTTCTAAAATAAATTATTGCCCTTTCCCTGAAACCTATTTTGCTGAGACTTTCCTAAGATCTTGATAGGTTTAGTTGGCTCATGGTTTGTTCAGCCTTTCTTTGTGCTCACTCTCTTGTCTTAATGAAGCAGCCTGTTCTTCTTACTTTTGGTCAGTATGTATAACCAGGAGGTTTTTCTAGTCCATTTCCCATTTCCTGTAATTTGATCTTGTTGATCCAGGTCTACTGGTCACAGCAGGACTCTCTCTGGGGGAGAGCTGCAGAGGGAAATAGTGCATGGAAGTACTAGGCTCTCTAAAGAAATGAACATCCCAGACAAGTCTCTAGCTTCATCACTATAAAAGGTTACAGAGTTTTGCCACTTAGTATCTAAAGATGGTATCATAGACTGCATATAGATTTTAATTAAATACAATTAATTAGTCTGGGGTTTAGTTTCAGGACCCTCATGGATTCCAAAATCTGTGGATGCTCAAGTCCCATTGATTATGATGGCATAGTACAATGGTGCCCCTTATATAAATCAGGCTTTGCCTGTAGAAAAAAAACATGTATATATTTTAAAGTATTTTCAAGCTGTGGATGCTTGAATCCGTGGATTAAAAAAAAAACGTAGATAAGGAGGGCTAACTGTATTTTAAAAGCAAAACTGCCTGAAGGTGTGGATTCATAAGAGTTTCCTTAGTGATGTCAAGTTCTACGTGCCTAGATTTTGTAGAGTTAGAGGTATGGCCACACATGCTCTTTATGAATGTAATTGACATCCTAGTCCAAACATTTGTACCACCGTTGCATACTTCTGTAAGGGTCCAGGAGAACCAGTGTTGACACACAGAGACACCAGGATCCCCTTCCATTAGAAAGAGGACTTTTAGGAAGTCAGCCCACTGGACCTAAATTGACAGGGCTAAATTACAAGAAACGGGAATGGGACCTGGCATTAGGAAGAACCTCCTGGATATGCACATTGTTTTACCATAAGCAGAACCAGGCTCTATCAGAAGATGCTTTCATTAAAGGATGTTAAGCAACCGCTGAATAAGCAACTAAGGGGGTGCAGCAACAGTGGATTTCATGCACTTGCAGAAGACTGGACTGTATGATCTTTAACAGCCCATCTGCACAATTCTCTGATTATATAACTGGGAGCAGATCTCCAGGGTTTCAGACAGGAGTCTTTTGTCAATGCTGAGTGCAGATACTTCATTCATTATGCAATATTCTGTACACAAAATGTTTGCTTACTATGGAGGTACAGTCTTGCAGGGAAAATCTACTCTGCCCCAAAAGGGATTCATGGTTTGGCCCCAGCATATCATCCACAAATTTGAGTTTCCCAAATCCCAGCTGCCTAATTTGTGTATCAGTGTTTTGTGACTTTTTGCTAATTATGAAAACCAAGTGATTGGCTGTAAAACAAACAAACAAAAAGGCATCTTTTTCTATAGCTGGTTTTCCATGCTAAATCATCCCCCTTCTGGTCAACCTTTATAACAAGGAAGTAGGACACTGGAATTTCCTTACATTTTAACAAGCTGTTATTCCCCCTCCCCCCCCCTCTTTTTTTAAAGGGATAATAATTTGTATATATTAGTACCTTAGTAAACAGCAGAGCTCGGAGATTACATTTTTGGATTGCAACTTCTAGACCCAGCCACCATAGTCCATAATCGTTACCTAAAGGTGAAGGGTTTGGGGAGCTGTCCCAAAAGACTTTTCCAGCCGCTGGTAAATAGGATAAAACAGTTTGTGTGCTCTGATCCTCCTGCTGTTGTTTCTTAAGTTGCTAAATGTTATGCAAACTTTTATTTATGGATATTTTATTTATGAATATTTATAGGCTACTGCTCTCAAAGGGCTTTAACGATAAAACAAATGAATAACATAGTCATTTACATAATACATAATTTTTTACAGATGAAAAGACGTGTTCTTTCTTGCATTATGGTTTTGGAACTGGCGGATAAGATGTTGGAACTGAAGGTTAATAGTGGGGTGGAGTTAGGGCCCACTTTTTGATTAGCAGGGATGATATTTATTGCCATACCTCTCTTTTTCAGGATAACTGACTTGTTTCTCCTGAGTCTCATGATAGCAGGGGATGGGGATGGAGGTGGAGATGCACTTTATCAAAAACATTCTATCGTTATCAGCTACCTCTAGAAAACATTTTGAATGAGCAGTGAAGCCAAAGGCTTGCAATTGGCAGAGACAAAAATGACAAGAATTGTGTTAGTGATATGCAGTGAGGCAGCTATTTGCATCTTTTGGATTCTTCTGATCAGTTGTGTTTGTAATATGTACAACTGAATGTACAATCAAATGCACATCTGAGTGCAGTGTGTATATATATCCATGCATGCTTGCATGCACAATGGCATGGCATACACAACTCTTCTTTCACAACCTTGAACTAGACATGTGTTCCACATGTCTGGGGTTGGGGGGAGATGTTAAACTAGTTCTGTATGGCATTTCTACTCAAAGTGGTGATCCATGGACTGGTGCCAATTTGTCATCCACAAATTGCAGCTTTCCAGGAAGTAGTGCCAAAACAGCAATAATATGGCACAAATATAGTATCTGGCATGCTATGCCAGTCTGCCACATCGTTTATCTTGAGAAGGACTATTTTAGGAGAACCTATATGTACATGAGACCCCATGAGGCCTCTGGCCAACATCTTTTTCTCTGAAAATGACTCTACTTAAAAGCCAGTGAGGATAGAAAACAGAAAATCTAGGCAGACAGCCCACATAAATTAGCAAAACCTCTCATTTTGCTACTTCCCCTCTCAACAATACAGAAGCAGATCTCTGGTTTGCAAAGAAGAGGATTAGAAATACCATGTTGTTTTTTAACTGGTCGATAGATGAAAGCTATAATTACAGACATAATAAAATATTTTATTTTTAGACATTGCTCTATGTCTGGATTCTTTTTTGAAACCATCTTGAGGTCTCTGTCCTTAATAGAGAGACTCAAAAATCAGTGGAGATATTTTAACAGATTTTTGATGTGGCAGCAACACATCTCCATTGAAAGTAACTTAAGCAACAACCACAACCACAGTAATTTTTGCATATAATAAGCCAAATATTAAAAAGAGTACAGACTCTTATATTTGCTGCATTATTTCTGGATAGACATAGTGCTTTATTTCTGTTTTATTTATGTATAGACATACTGCTGCCCTTAGATTTCCCCACTGTTTTCTATAGGAATATCTCCTGGTGAGCAGGGGAGAGGTATTAGTGTTGCGGTGGAAGAACAGCATCAAAATGAGTCAGGAAAGTTCAATCTCTAGTCATTTGAATTATGGCTCTGAATATTTTAAACTTCCTTCCTTGTCCTGAGCAAAATTTTGTGTGCTGTCTTCTATCCTGTTTCCAAGTATCTGTTCTATAATATAGCTCTAGAATCCTACAGTGCATTCCAGTTATACTTGCACATATAAAAATGCTCAGGTGTTGGTAGTTTATTTTCTATCCCAGTGCTAATGATCCACAACATGGAATTTGCCTCTTTCACTCCTGACTCCCACTGTGTGGATGTTTTCATCAAATTATCCATCACAACTCCAATATCTCTTTCCTGGTCAGTTGTCCCTTCCCCATCAGTGATATGTGAAATTAGCACAGTCTTCTGCCATGTGTATCACTTTACATTAGTTTGCATTTGATTCTTTTTGCCATTTTTATATTCTCCTCTCATTCTGGACTTCTTCCTTTCCCTTTTCATATTTAACACCCCAAATAATTTGTTGTTGGCCATTTTCCTTGCTCAGCCCTTCCTCCAGATTATTTACAATATGAGCGAGTTAAAAAATACCAGCTCCAATTCAGATATCTGGAGGATCTAACTTTTTGCATCCTTTCATTCTGAGAATTCCCGATGTATTTGTATTTGTGGCTTCCTATACTGTACTTTAAATCAGTTAATGATCCACAAGAGGAGGGTTTTAGAAGGGTTCAACTACTCTATGCTCTGCTCCCCATGGCAGTTTCACCTTGCCTCTGCATTTGCTACAGGGTCATAGAATCATAGAATCATAGAATCATAGAATCGTAGAGTTGGAAGAGACCTCTAGGGCCATCCAGTCCAACCCCCTGCCATGCAGGAAATCCAAATCAAAGCACCCCCGACAGATGGCCATCCAGCCTCTGCTTAAAGACCTCCAAGGAAGGAGACTCTATCACCTTCCGAGGAAGTGCGTTCCACTGTCGAACAGCCCTTACTGTCAGGAAGTTCTTCCTAATGTTCAGGTGGAATCTCTTTTCCTGTATCTTGCATCCATTGTTCCGGGTCCTGTTCTCTGGAGCAGCAGAAAACAAGCTTGCTCCCTCCTCAATATGACATCCTTTCAAATATTTAAACAGGGCTATCATATCACCTCTTAACCTTCTTTTCTCCAGGCTAAACATCCCCAGCTCCCTAAGTCGTTCCTCATAGGGCATGGTTTCCAGACCCTTCACCATTTTTGTCGCCCTCCTTTGGACACACTCCAGTTTCTCAATGTCCTTTCTGAATTGTGGTGCCCAGAACTGGACACAATATTCAAGGTGGGGCCTGACCAAAGCAGAATACAGTGGCACTATTACTTCTCTTGATCTAGACACTATACTTCTATTAATGCAGCCCAAAATAGCATTGGCCTTTTTAGCTGCCGCATCACACTGTTCACTCATGTTCAACTTGTGGTCTACTTGGACTCCTAGATCCCTTTCACACGTAGTTTCATTCAGCCAGGTGTCACCCATCCTATATCTGTGCATTTTATTTTTCCGCCCTAAGTGCAATACCTTACATTTCTCTGTATTGAATTTCATTTTGTTAGCTTTGGCCCAGCTTTCTAGTCTATTCAGGTCATTTTGAATTTTGATCCTGTCCTCTGGGGTATTAGCTATTCCCCCTAATTTGGTGTCATCTGCAAATTTGATAAGTATGCTCCCAATTCTGTCATCCAGGTCATTGATAAAGATGTTGAATAGCACTGGGCCGAGGACAGAGCCCTGTGGGACCCCACTGGTCACTTCTCTCCAGGATGAAAAGGAGCCATTGTTGAGCACCCTTTGGGTTCGGCCACTCAACCAATTACAGATCCATTTAACAGTTCCTTTGTCTAGCCCACATTTTACAAGCTTGTTTGCAAGAATGTCATGGGAAACCTTGTCAAAGGCCTTACTGAAATCAAGATATACTATATCCACAGCATTCCCTTCATCTACCAAGCTGGTAATTTTATCAAAGAAAGAGATTAGATTTGTCTGGCATGACTTGTTTCTCTGAAACCCATGTTGAGTTTTTGTGATTATGGCATTGCCATCTAGATGTTCACAGACTCTCTGTTTAATGATCTGCTCCAGAATCTTTCCTAGAACTGATGTCAGACTAACTGGACGATAATTGTTGGGATCCTCTTTTTTCCCCTTTTTGAAGATGGGGACAACGTTTGCCCTTCGCCAGTCTGCTGGGATCTCTCCTGTTCTCCAGGAGTTTTCAAATATGATTGCCAATGGCTCTGATATTACTTTTGCCAGTTCTTTTAATACCCTTGGATGGAGTTCATCTGGTCCCGGAGACTTAAATTCATTTAGATTAACAAGGTGTTCCTCTACTATCTCTTTACTTATTCTGTGCTGAAATTCCCCTATTCTGTTCTCTGCTCCATTATCCTCAGGTTGAGCACCCTTTGCCTTTTCTGAGAAGACTGAGGCAAAGAAGGTGTTGAATAATTCTGCCTTTTCTCTATCTCCTGTTAGCATTTTGCCATCTTCTCCACGCAGTGGCCCTACCGTTTCCTTCTTCTTCCTCTTGCTGCGGACATATCCAAAAAAGCCCTTTTTATTGTTCTTAACCTCTCTAGCAAGCCTGAGTTCATTCTGCGCTTTAGCTTTTCTGACTTTACCCTTACACATGCCTGCTATTTCTTTGAATTCCTTTTTCGTGATTTCCCCCTTTTTCCATTTCTTATACATGTTCCGTTTCAAACTTAGCTCGGTTGAAAGTTCCTTAGTCATCCATCCTGGTTTCTTGAGACACCTCCCGTTTTTCTTTCTCACTGGAACTGTTTGAAATTGTGCCTTCAGTATCTCCCTTTTGAGAAAGTCCCATCCGTCCTGAACTCCTTTATCCTTTAGTATTTCTGACCATGGAATCGCCCTCAATACTTCTCTAAGTTTACTGAAATCCGCTCTCCTAAAGTCTAGGATGCGTGTCTGACTCTGCCTGGCTTCTCCTTTCCACTGTATTACAAACTCCAGGAGAACATGGTCACTTCCACCTAATGATCCCACCACTTGCACCCCATTAACCAAGTCCTCCTTGTTGGTTAGGATCAGATCTAAAATAGCTGACCCCCTTGTTGCCTCTTCCACCTTTTGGACCATGAAATTGTCTTCCAGGCAAGTGAGGAATTTGCTAGACCTTGAGGATTTTGCTGAGTTTGACTTCCAGCAAATATCAGGATAGTTGAAGTCGCCTATCACTACTACATCTCTCTTTTCTGACTGTGTGGTCATCTGTTCTAGAAAGATATCATCCAATTCCTCAGTCTGACTTGGGGGTCTGTAGTAGACTCCCACCGTAACACCCTTGTTGTTTCCCTCCCCTTTGATTCTTATCCAGATGCTCTCCACCTGGCTTCCAGTATTGACTTCCTGCATCTCTTCACTGGTGTAAATATCTCTGACATATAGTGCTATTCCTCCTCCTTTCCTGTTTGGCCTATTTCTCTTAATAAGGTTATACCCCTCTATTTCCACATTCCAATCATGAGACTCATCCCACCAGGTTTCAGTGATGCCTATTATATCATATTTGCCTTGTTGTACTAGGAGTTCGAGTTCATCTTGCTTATTTCCCATGCTCTGTGCATTAGTGTAGAGACATCGCAGACCATGGTTCCCTTTTACTTGCTGCCTCAGGAGTTCTGATTAATGAAGAGAGCTGTCAGGAGTTCTGATTAATGAAGAGAGCTGTGACAGCCAGGAAAGGGGAGGAGATCCCTCAAAATCAGACAGAGCCACCTTTCATACTCAGTCATTTATTCCTCATAAGGCTGATCCTGAATCTAACCCACTGTCTTGGACCATGGAATATAAAAACTGTGTTTTCTCATTGCACAAGTAAACAGTATGTCTCAGTTCTTTGGTTCTACAATGACTGGAGAATTAATTTCTCTTTAGGTGTTCACCTCAATATGCATGACACTGAAATATATGTACAAACATATGTACAACCCTCCTACCTGAACATGCATAACACTAAAATATGTACAGTCCTCCACCATCCCCAGGCATTTTGACCTTTGTGTCTCTGCAGTTGTGGACACAAAAGTCCCATGACTAGGAACCCAACTTTATCACAATACCTGCTCATGGAACTTCATAACCATGGCAAACCAAATATGAGTAAGTTTAATTTGCATCCAGGAAATCAGGGATGTATATGGGGAGGGGGGGTTGTTATGTGTGACCCACATCTTGCATCCCTAGCTTTAACCATACATGTGCCCAGGGCCCCTTTCACATTACACAAGTACCTGTATAGCACTAAGATTCTACTTTAACTGTCATGGTTTTTTCCCTATAAAATCCTAGGATTTGCACTTTAGGGATAGGCATTTAGAATTCTTTGCTAGAGAGCTCCAGTGCTTCACCAGATTACAGACCCTAGGACTCCATCAGATTCTTTGTTGCTGTGTGCCATCAAGTCATTGCTAACTCATGGCAACCCTAAGATGACCCTATCATGGGGTTTTCTTGGCAAATTTTGTTCAGAGAAGATTTCCCTTTATCTCCATCTGAGGCTGAAAAAGTTTGACTTGCCTAAACTCACCCAGTGGATTTCAAAGGCCAAGCAGGGATTGGAACCCTGGTCTCCAAGAGCCCTAGTCCAATACTTAAACCACTATGCCAGACTGGCTCTCAGTGACATAGTTCCTAAACACTATTGCAAGGCTCTAATCACTGCAGCACATTCTGGCAACAAAACAAAACAGAAACATACAAACCCAACTCTTGCCAGAGGCGAGAGCATTCATGTCACTTTTCTTTCTCACACGCTCTCACTCACTTACTAATTCCTATTCTCTCTTTCACATACTGATAAAGCTCTACACAGTTTGTGGCGAGGATATCTGAAAGACCATATTTTCCCATATTATGTTTCACTAGCTCATAAGGGTAGGCTGGTAGGGACATGTAATGAGTAGCATCACCAGGGGGAGTGGGCAGGGGATGGCCCACACCAGGTGACACCCTAAAGGCGGGGGGTGACACCACTGCTCCTCAAATATCTGTATTTTGGCAGAAATGGGCTGTGGCATTCACCTGTTTCTATTAAAAATGCTATAAGAGATATTGGAGGTTATCACACAGAGATAGAATAGGGACGGGATTGCTCCCCCATCCTTATCTGGTCATTAACCTGTCTGTGACTGCAATAGCCTGAAAGACTTTCAAATCATAGTACTGATCCCACCATTAACTCATCATTAAAGCGACATTGCAGTAACACGAACTTCCATTATTGCAAAATGCTGGACAATGTTGCTTTAGTGACAGGTTAATGATGGGATCTTTTGCGTGATTGTGGTCAGTCATGCTTTTGGGCTGGGTTAATGGCAGGATCTGCATGATGTCATCTGAAAGTCCTTCCCACGATTGTGCAGGAAGGGCGGAACAGGAATGGGACAAGGATAGGATAACCCCCGTGTGATAATCTCCAATGTGAGTGGACTCAGTGAGAGGAGAAAAAAGAGGCCTCAGATTTTTAATTTTTTTTTAATTTTCTTTAAAAACATCCCATTTAATAAAATTTTGACTTTAACCACATGCAACTATGCATATGTAAATACATTTAGGCTGTGCATATAATTTTAATTTTGCCAGTTGTTTATGACACAACTATTACTGTTAGATTCAGTGATATATGGGAATTATGATTTATGAGTAATATTAGTACAAAAAACATTACTAAGGATTCTGTATGGTGTGGTAAGGGAGGAGGCCAGTGCGGGGGTGGGGGGTGACACCATGAGTTTTCACACTAGTGATGCCACTGCATGTGACAGGGCTTTCTTGGTACCAGCACCCCGACTGAGGAACTGTGTCCACGGAGAGGTCAGGCTGTTGCCATTCCTTCTCATTTCCTGACAGGCAGTGAAGATTGTCCAATTTCACTTGGCCTTCAGACCTTAAAAGACCTTAAAATTAAGGGTGTCTGCTCAGGCTGTTTAATATGTCTTTCTGGGTTTAGAACTATTTTTAAAGATAAGCCTGGAGTACTTTAATTGATTTTTAGGTATTTATTTAAGGCTTAAATGTTTTGTTTGTTTTTTCAACTTCTTGTGCATTGACCTGGGGATGCTGGTAGGTCAAGAGGCAATAAATAAATGCCGTTCATCAATCAATAGACATCTACTCAACACAGCAGCCTTTTCCGGTAAAAACAAACCTTTGATGAAAGCCAGCAAGATGCGTGGGGGAAGGGACTTTTCTGACCTTCCATAGTTTTAGTTGCTGGTATTTAGCCAGTGCTAATTTCGGAAAGATGTTGTTGATAGGGATAGGGATGTGAAGAGAATGTTGATAGGGATGTTGTTGATAGGCATAGGGATAGGGATGTGATAAGGATAGGTATTGCACAAATATCTGAATTTCTATGCAGAAAATTTCCCTGTATTTTCTGTACAAATCCAGTACTTTTACAAAGGAATCAGTAATTTTATTTTATTTTATTACAAAATGGATGCTTTCTATGCCATGCCACTTTTTTGACACAGGAAAAACACATGGATAGTTGTAAAACAATTTTTCAAAAAACATCTTAGGAAAAGGAGGTGAGCGACAAGCATTTTTGTACTTAGGTAGTCTGTTGAGGAAAAAATGTTTTACAAATGTCCATTTGGTTTTCCTGTGCCAAAGAGAGAGAGAGAGAGAGAGAGAGAGAGAGAGAGAAGGAGGAGGAGGAGGAGGAAATGGAGTAGTAGTAGTAGTAGTAGGTGGTGGTGGTATGGCATAGAAAGCATACATTTTGTAAAAAATTTACTGATTCCTTTGTGAAAGTACTGGTTTTGTGCAGAACATACAGGGAAATTACACCTGGTTTTTTTTTCTGCATAGAAATTCAGATATTTGTACAAATTGAATACCTTGTAGACAAGTTGTGCAACTTTATACAGTTTGCTGGAATACATGGATTTCTGCACATTAAAACTATGAGCAATTTTCCTGCAGTGCTTTTGATTCTAAAAGGAATCTAACTGCACAGTAATCAGTTATATATTTATATATATTATATTTTATATTTTTGTATCAGTGCGGGCAGCAAAGAAATTGTTTTTTGCTGCCAGCAGTGCATCTCCACGAAGTTATCCAGCAGAGCTTTTCCAGGTGGTCAGGGGTCTCTTACACATTCACCCTCAAGTAGAAAATGCAGACCACTAGGAGGCCTGGTGTAAAGAATTTTCATGAAATGTAAGGGCTGTTCGACAGTGGAACACACTCCCTTGGAGTGTGGTGGAGTCTCCCTCCTTGGAGGTCTTTAAACAGAAGCTGGATGACCATCTGTCAGAGATGCTTTGATTGTGATTTCCTGCATGGCAGGGGGTTGGCCTAGATGGCCCTTGTGGTCTCTTCCAACTCTATGATTCTATGATTTTATGAAATTTTGCAGATAAAGTCGCCTTGGTAGATGATGTACACAGGGAACTAGACAGAGGAAGTGTGTCCTTGTTGGTTCTGCTGGATCTCTCAGTGGCTTGCAATACCATCGATCATGGTATCCTTCTAGATTGCCTCTCTAGGATGGGACCTGGAGGTACTGTTTTATGGTGCCTCTGTTCCTTCCTGGAGGGGCGAACCAAGAGGATGGTGTTAGGGAATTCCTGCTCAACCACCTGGCCATTGGCCTGTGGGTCCTTCAGGGTTCTGTGCTGTCCCCTATGCTATTTAACATATACATGAAATCACTGTGAGAGGTCATCTGAAGTTTTGGGGTGCGGTGCCATCAATATGCCGATGACAACCAACTCTACTACTCCTTTCCACCTCAATCCAAGGAGGCTGTCCTGGTCCTAAACCAGTGTCTGTCATCAGTAATGGATTGGATAAGGGCAAACAAGTTGAAACTTAATCCAGATAAGAGAAAGGTGCTCCAGGTCATTTGAAGGGCAGATCAGGGAATAAGGATTCAGTCTGTGTTAGATGGGATCACATTCCCCCTGAAGATGCAGGTTAGCAGTTTGGGGGTACTCCTGGACTCAGCTTTGAACCTGGAGGCTCAAATCTCTGCAGTCTGCAGGAGTGCTTTTGCACATTTAAAACTTGTGCACCAACTGCACCCATTCCTTGAGATGCTGGATCTGGCCTTAGTAGTACATGCCTTGGCTACATCCCATTTGGACTACTGTAATGGGTTCTGCTTGGGGCTGCTTTGAAAAGTGTTCGGAAATTTCAACTGGCCCAAAAAGCTGCAGTCTGGATGTTAATGGGGGCAGGTTACAGAGATCATACAATGCCTCTGTTGAAACAGGTCCACTGGCTGCCAGTTTTTTTCTGGGCACAATTCAAAGTGGTGGTGATTACTTTAAAGACCTATATGGCTCAGGTCCAGGCTATTTGGCAGACCTTATCTTCCTCTATGAGTCAGCTGGCCCGAGCTCTGAGATCCTCAGGGGAGGCCCTCCTCTCCATCCCACCACCATCACAAGCACAGCAGGTGGGGACATGAGAGAGGACCGTTTCTGTGGCTGTCCCTAGACTTTGGAACTCCTCCCTGCCTAGGAAGACCAGAATGGACCCTTCCTTGATGTCCTTCCGTCAACAGGTGAAAACCTTCCTTTTCAGACAGACATTCAAACAGAAAGCTTTTAAAGAAAGGCTTCAGGTGCTATATTGTTTCAATGTGTTATTTTATATGTTTTTAATTGTATTGTTTTTTAATGTTGTAAGCCGGCCAGAGTCCCAGTCTTGGGAGAAGAGCGGGATATAAAGAAATATAATTAATAATAATAATAATAATAATAATAAATTTTGCACAACTCCCTTTCTCTCTCTCTCTCTCTCTCTCTCTCTCGCACACACACACATTTTCCACTTCAAGTCCCCTTTGCACTGGAAAACCATATATATTTTGGTACTAATGACTTTTCCCTCATGAAGTCCTGTGACACAAACAGTGCTTGAAAACTGCATAGTAATCTTCATATTCTTGTATGGTGGGGAGAATACTGCTGATATTATTTGTTCTTCTATGTGGAAATGAAACAAAAGAACTTGAACTACAGCACTAGAGCTCTCTACCAGAGAATTCTACATTCCACAATGCACCACACATCCCAGGATTCCATACAATGGAGCCATGGCAT
Source organism: Urosaurus nigricauda (assembly GCA_034509955.1). Classification (NCBI taxonomy): domain Eukaryota; kingdom Metazoa; phylum Chordata; class Lepidosauria; order Squamata; family Phrynosomatidae; genus Urosaurus; species Urosaurus nigricauda. The sequence goes on from JAOEGL010000003.1 coordinate 249,932,043, forward strand.
ATAAAGTGATACTATCTCCTTAAATAGGTTGTACACAGTTAACACTTCAATGCTGGGTCAGATTTGTGGGTCATCTAGGTTCACAATGTTTTTCTTCAGCAATATCTATCACTGTTTTGATTTGTAAATCTTGGGCCCTGTATATATTCTGTAGGGCACTTAGGAGACTTCTTTTCCCCCTCTCTGGTGTTCTATTGAAGTCAGAAGACTTTAGTCATTAATTGCTGGAATGATTCAGAAAATGTCACAGAGGCCAATTTTTTAAAAAAAAAAAAAAAATCAACAACTCCAAAACCAAATGCATTTGACAACTGGCAAACGATCAAAGACTGAAAGGTTAAGTTAATTTTTATTCAAACAGTAAGAGCTGAATTTTACTCACTTGTGAACTCTTGTACCACAGGAGTGCAATTAAAATAGATATGATAGCAATAAAACCAAGTTGTTGGTATGTTTTCATTCCTTTTTTAGGGTCTCTGTGCCTAGAACAACATTTTCCTGTGGACTGTAAGTGGCAAAATACTATGTGAATTTACTGGTGTGACTAACAGTTTTGTGCCTTAAAAATATACAGTCACTAATATTTCCTCTTTCTTACTGGAAAAAAATGCCTTCACTAGGTAGGAGGAACTTGAGAATTTCCATTCTTTCAGACTTGACAACTGTGCTTTGTTTTCTTTTTCTTTCCAGACTCTAGGTTATGGGCAAGTCAGAAAGTCAGATGGATATAACTGAAATGAACTCTCCAAAACAAAAGAAAAAACTGCAATGGAGTGCACTGGAAATAGGACTAACTGTTGTAGTCATTCTCCTTGCTATTGTGGCTATCACTATGATTGCTCTTTATGCTACTTATGATGGTAAGTAGAAGCTCCTTAAACTATAAGTTCCATGACAAAAGTTCATTCAGAAGAGCAAAGGGAGAGTTGGAAATGCTAGCATGAAATATAATTGCACTTTAAAGAGGTTGATTATTATACCATGTTAAAATATTTTGGAACATTCTGAACGTGTTAGCTGGAACTGTAGTTGAAATTTTAGCTACTAAACTTGAAAGAGATCCATGTTTCCTTTGGAACGGCTTGTTTTTAATTAGTTAAAATAACTTGCCTTGCTTGTTATAATAACAGTATGTACTGGACTTGCTGACTGATAGATGTTTGAGACTGGCTTCTTTAAAATATCGTGTTATCTACGGGTAACTAACATTAAAAGAAAAAAAAGCATATTACTTCTTGAAAATTTCCAAGGACACAGCACTTCCCTCTGTTTATTAACTTTTGGAAGCAGATCACTGGAGGTTTGCTCAAAATATTTTGCAAAAAATTTAATTAATTTCTGTAAGTTCAGGATGCACATAGAAGACAACAATTACTAGTTTCATGCAGACCCATTGAATCAATGGGATTTTTGTGTTGACTTACCAAGTTCCTCTTAATTCAGTGAGATGAATCTAGTAAGAACTAGCAGTTCGATTTAGACCTAAACCAGCAAACTCTATTACCCTATATGTAGAGTGGGATGGGGATCCAGGGACCCTTCATATATTGCCAGACTGCATTTCCAAGCATTCTTCAGTACCAGCTATACAACATCTTGATAGCCACAGGATTGCCACAGGCAGCCCATTAAAAGGCACATTCTAGACCTTGCTGTCTTGCCTTTTTCTTAGGACCTCACTCAATGACTGCACTCATTCTCTCCAAATGTTTCTAATATTTTCCTCTTAATTACACCTAGCTGGCCTCTCCCTTTGGATTGAAAAGGGAAATACTGATCACCTCCAACCATTTACCCTGACATTTGGGGGCCATATTTCTAGAATTTCCCCAAACAGAAGGTATTCAAGCAACTGATGATGATGATGATGGTGGTGGTGGTGGTGGTGGTGATAGTTGTGATGGTGATGATATTTGCCTTCAATTTGTTTCCAGTTTATAGCAATCCAAAAGTCACTTTAAATCGTGAGATTTTCTTGGCAATATTTATTCAGAGGGGGGTTTCCATTGCCTTCCTCTGAGGCTGAGAGGGTGTGACTTGCTTAAGGTCACCCAGTGGGTTTCCGTGAACAAGCAGGGATTTGAATCCAGGTCTCCAGAGTTATAGTCAAATGCTCAAATCACTACATTAGACTGGCTCTCCTCAGAGAACCTACTATAGACTTTTAGTAATATTGCAATCATTCTCGCCTCACTAACACTTTCTATCTGAATCACTCATTATCAAGTTTATTCTGCATTAAGCGTGGGTTTGTGTGTGTGTGTGTGTGTGTGTGTGTATACCTTCCAGTCACCTGGCATATTATGGTGACCCCATGAATTTCATGGTGTTTTTGAGGCCAGGAATACTCAGAGATGGTTTTGTCAGTTCATGCCTCTGAAATATAGCATATAGTTTCTAGTATTCCTTCATGGTCTCCCATGCAAATACTAACCAGGGCTTAACCTGCTTACCTTCCAAGATCAGACAGGATCTTGTGACTTTATAGTATTTAGGCTCTAATCAGGCTTTTACATACATACAACTATAAGAAACAAACCAATCTTGACATATTTTGCCATATGATAGGACACATCATATGCTACTCACTAAATCTCACTGTGATAGCTGTTTCTCAGAGAACCCCTTACTGCCCTAGACCTTTTTTCTTCCTAGAAATAACTTTTTCTCTCGGAAGGAGGCAAATTAACACATTTTAAAATGACATTAAAATTTATATGATTAATGAAACTGAAGCAGTTTTACCTAGTCATTTCCTCTTTCATTACTATATAAACAATTCCTTTTTTTTTTACAGTTTCTAATCACTATTCTGTTTTTAAGACATAAGGTAACATTATATGAACATCAGAATACCTTCAGCTTTCAATTTTCTGTCTTGGGTCCTTGTAGACAATAGTTAGATTTCTTTCCCCTCAAACAAAATAATTTTACCATTTCCCACAACTTCAACATTTCTTAGGAATATGAATCACTCTAACTTAGTTACACAGTGGAGAGAGGAGAAGTTCCATTTTATATCATCAGAACAGTGTTTGAGAAAGAGATATCACCTAAAACATTTTCAGTTCTCTTTTCTGTATAAATTTGTTGTCCTAGTGCAATATAGTCACAAATGTTTTCTCTTACCAGCCCAAAAGATGCAGCCACAAAACCTCAGCAGTCACAAATTCATGCCAATTCATATTTTTTCCTACTTATCCTAAACATCCTTGACCCACTTCCATAGAGAAGCTTTTGGAATAATCTTCCCTTATGACTAAACAAATCTGAAGAATGAAGAAACAGTTCTAAAAGCATGTGCATGTACACACAGAGCCCCAAAAGTATGTATTTTCCTGTGTTGCTCCTTGTGTGAAAGGGCCGTGAATAAAATATCCCTCTCTCAATGGAAAGTAAGAATTTCTCTTACTTCTCTGGAATCAATTCACCTATCAACCCAATTCACTCCCTGATCTGAACTCTGTATCTAGGTTCATCTACAAGTCTTTGTCTGTGGTCCTCCTAGGGCTAGTATATGTGCCACCAACTTCAACTAGAGTGTTGGCCTCTGTCTTGGAATATATTAATCAGAACCATTGGGACTTTGTCCGGCCCACTAGTAGCAAGAAATCTTGCTCTCCATTCACCTTCTTACTTATTTTATAGCACATGGTCCCATACTTTGTCTCCATAATATGCAAGCTTTCCACTTGCTTCCACTTTCTCAGCTCACTTCTGGCATGTACCAATTCTAGGGGAATGAGCTAGAGATATAAATATTACTTGTTATTCCCCCCCCCCCCCCAGGTTTGTTTCACCAGTTATAGTGAATGTTTTCATCTCTTGTGCAAGAATTAAATGAGAAGCACTTTTTCATCTATTTCCTTACAATTTGCACAAGAATGCACTATCCAGAACTAGTCCCACCCACCCCCAACAAATACACAGAAAACACAAAAGGACATGATTATTGATTTAGAAAAAGACTCAGATTCCCCATCTAGTCTTTATGCTTTTCAAAACCCACATATCAAGGCAATAAGGACTGCAATTTGTGCATAAATTGCTTATGCAGTTTGTGTAAAAATTCATATTGCAAATATGAGTACTTTATGAACACATATAGAAACCTCTCACTACCTTCCTGGTGAGGGGGGGGGGGGGGATAGGATTGTTGGTTTTGTTGTTGTTCTTCCTCACAAAAATAATACAAGTGGCATTTATATCTCTAGCTGAGTCCACTTATTAAGGGTTTTGTGAAGCAGCCATGGGAGAAGAAGTCTAATAAAGGATTTTTCTGTCCCAGTCATTTCTCCAAGTATTTGTTATTCCTCCATACACATTTCTAGCTTTTCCTTCTTTGAGTGCATGCAGGGTGAAGAAAAGTAGGAAACTGTAAACATCTTCTCATTTCTAGGCTTTAATTTGTCTTTCTCCAAGGCATTCATGTGTGCCATGCGTTGCTGTTTTGTCTGCCCCAGTTTCTCCTATACATACTTTCCCCCTTCATCTTTTACTTTGCTCCTCAAAATGGTCACTGGACACACAAAGCTTCCAGTCCTTGGAAAACAGATGTATATTGCCTTGAATTCAAGATGTAACAAGATTCATCCTGGACCACATCAATGGCCTATCTAGCCCAATATTCCACCATCCAAGTGGTCCACCAGTTGGCTATAAAAAGCCCACAACCTGGATTCGACTCTTGTACCACCTTTTATATGTCTCTGTGTTTTGGTTACCACTGGTATATGGAGTCATATTTCCTCTGGTTATATGACTAGAAGCAGAAGATGAAGAAGCTCTATTTTTGCAGCCAAAACCAAACTTTGGGTTGACTGTGGAACAGATCACGAACTATTTATATAAAAAATTAGAATAAAGCTGAAGAAGACAACAAAAACAGTAATCATACCAAAGTATGTTCTGAACAATATGCCAATAGAATTGACATACACTGTAAGAAACTGATTTGTGCTATTAAGCAGAATCAAGGGAACCAGAGGAACTATGGGCAGAAGTCAATGACATACTAGATTACTGCACTACACCCTTATAGTGCTGCTATTCCACTTTAATTTCTCTGTCTGCCTCCTGTTACATTTTGGGATTTGCAGTTTAAGGAGAAGCATTTAGAATTCTCAGTCAGATAGCCCATAGGCTTCACTGAACTACAAAAGAATGCAACAGGAGGTAGCCAGAGCAGTATAAGTGGAACACCACCACTATAAGAGTGTAGAGCAATAATGTGGCTAATCAAGGAATAATGCAGAAAGTCACCAAGAGTGGCCAAAGAAAGAGAAGAAAAATGGATAACAGAGGAAATGCTTCAAGGAGTCAAAGAATGGAGAAAAGAAAACGAACAAGGTTAGATGCTAAAATCTTAGAGTTAGAAATTAGTTAAAGTTAGAATCATCCAAGCCATCACCATGTGTGAGAGCTAGACATTGAAAAAAGCTAGACATTGAAAAAAGCTAACAGAAAGAAAATAAACCCATTCATGATGTGGTGCTCTAGAAGAATGCTGAGGATACTGTGGACAGCCAAAAAGTCAAACAAGTGGGTTCTAGAACAGATCAAGCCTGAACTCTCCCTGGAAGCCAATATGAAAAAACTGAGGCTGTTGTACTTTGGTCACATAATGAGAGTCACCAAGAAAGACAATAGTGCTAGGGAAGGTAGAAGGTAGTAGAAAGAGAGGAAGACTGTATTCCAGATAGATAAACTCAATCCGAGAGGTCACGAGCATGAATTTGTAGGCCCTAAACAGAGCAGTGGAGGACATGGGGGCTTGAAGATTTCTTATCCACAGGGGCATGAGTCGGGGCTGAATCGAGGACAATTAACAGCAACACTACCTCTGATACTGAAGTTAATACATAGCCATCATGATTTGTGGCCATTGATGACCACATCCACCATCCAATTTGTCTAATCCCCCTTAAAGCTGTCACTATTGTGAATATGGTTGTTATCACACCTTTCCACCTCAAACTGTTTAATGGGTTGGATGCAGACAGATTCTTATTGACAACAAAGGCCTGGTAGAGTGTTTTCTCCAACAACAGCAGAAGTGCCCACTTTGAGAGGATGAGTGTGCAAGAACTAAATGGAAGTCAAAAATAGATTTTAGGATCCTCAAAAGGGGGAGAAAAGCCTGATTGCTGGAGTATTCTAAGAGAATAAAGATAGTAGGCAGGCTTGTTCCCTTGTATGTAGAGAGGGAGAGAGCACATAATAGAGGCCAGGGGAAAATGGGGAGTAGTCAGCTCCAGTTTGTTATTTATGGTACAAGACATTGATTTGAATATGCCTAGCTGAAGTAGATAATGCAATATGTCCATAATGCTTTGAGACTGGTGGCAGGTAGAGGAAGAAAGCAGATAAGAAAAGTCAAGGTCCTAATCTGTCTCTGTCTATGCCTTTTTATCCCTAGTGGACAAGAGAACAAAATCATAGAATCATAGAGTTGGAAGAGACCACAAGGACCATCCAGTCCAACCCTCTTCCATGGAGGAATTCACAGTCAAACCCCTCCTGACAGATGGCTACGCAGCCTCTGTTTAAAAACCTTCAAAGAAGGAAACTCCACTGCACTCTGAGCTATGTATTCCATTGTTGAAAAGCTCTTACCATGAGGAAGTTCTTCCTAATGTTTGTGTGGAATGTCTTTTCCAGTAGTTTTAATCTATTGCTCTTTGCCCTAGTTTCAGGAGCAGTAGAAAAAAGCTCACACTTTCTTCAATAACACAGCCTTTCAACTATCATGACACCTCTTAACCCTATCTTCTTCGGGCTAAACATGCCCAGTACCCTAAGCCACTCCAAACCATGCCCTATGTGAGACCATGCCCTAAAAAGAATAAGTGCAGAAGCTGCTGCATGTTGAAACAAAAACTGGTACTCATGGTGGCTTTCATGTCATCTTCCACAGAGATGACAATGAGATCCATTATTTTAACATGACTACTTCTTTTAATCTGTTTTAAATCTCCTGTCATTTGCTTTCAATCAATTACCCCAGGTTCAAATACGATAAAGGTGATGGCGGTGAGACTTCTTTTAGTTAACTTTCTCTAAGCATCCATAACTGAATATACTTTTGTAAGTAAATTTATGCAATATTAAGTTACCTGTGCTATCAGAATTTCAAGACACAAGATGTTGCTCTATCTGAATATAAATATGTAATATAATCTCTTTTTCAGATGGTGTTTGTAAAACATCTGACTGCATAAAATCAGGTAAGGCTTTATACAGTTTTTGGTTTATTGTGATATATTGATATGGGTTTCTGTGTGTGATGTACCTCAAAGACCCATGCACATCCACAGAGGGCTTTGAATTGGTGTTCTTGTATACTATAATATCTTTCTCCATCTCACCAGTTCCATTCCACTTGGTAAACTAAGTGCAGAAAGGAGATTGTAGACAATGAAATTTGAGCATCTGATCAGTTGCCTCCTTATAAAACTGAGGAATTTCCCACAAGTCAGAGTTTTTCATTTAAAAAAAACTAATAGTAAAAGCTTTGCAGGATACTTGTGATTGGTTGCGATTTTATAGTCTTAACATTCTGTTTCTGCAAATACAAACACTTTGTCATGAGATATTAATAGATATTAATAGGTTCCCCACCAACAGTCTGGCACAACCATGAAATATGTCTGTAAAACACCTAATGTTGTTGGAAATGGTGTTGGTGATTCTTTGGGGCCATTCCCACTTGCATTTAAATCACTTTGTGAGTTGCGTTGACACCAGGTCTCTGAATCAATTCAGGGCAATGCATAGTTCCCACTAGGGAAGTGTCTTATTTCATCATTCCATGCATTTATGTCTTTTTTGACATGATTGTCATTCCCCCTTGATTTGCACTGATGTCAATCAAATTGCATTATCACATGGGAGGAGACAGTTTCCACGGTGCTCATGGGTGTCTCTGAGGAGGCAATGCTGCTCCTCTCCTCCTCCTTGGTGGGCAGCAGGAGCAGGTCCAGCAACGACAGGGGTCCTCATCTTCCTCCTTCACTGCTGCCACCGTCACCCAGCCACTCTCAACCAGAGGAAGAGCAAGGCATATCCAAAGAAGTGGGATCCTTGTCCTCCATGGTGGTGAGGACATCGGGTCATTCCCACTTGCTGAACATGCTTGCTAATTAATTCTTTTCAAAAGAGCCACTTTTTGATCCATCTTCAAAAGAAGCAATTTTTCTGCATTTGCCTCACTTCACAGCAATTCAAACTGAGTGCAGCCAGTTCTGAAATCGTTTCAAATGTGAATGAGGCACTTAGAATCCAATCAGCAAATCACTTTAAATCATAGTGGGGACAGGCCCATAGTGTGCCTTCTGGGTTACTCAGCAATATACTCTTAGTAGGTTGATTAAAATGTTATGTAATATATCAATAAGAATTTGAATCTTCAGGCTCCTTGTTCTCTTATACAGAAATGACAGTGGATCAGTCATTACTTCTAGGGAGATTTGAACTGGGGATAGTAGCACTTGCTTGCATGATTTGCCTCCATCTGAAGTATGATCAGCCTCTTAAAATAGTGCCATGTTCAGGGGCTTCTTTCAGAAATCCCATGTTTCTCTTGGTTCTTCCATGATCAGAGGCACATCTAGTGGAAATGCAAGAGTGGGTATTTTTAGTGGCCACAAACAGACTTTTCCTACAAACTCTCTTTTTCTGTGTGTATGTTGTCTTCCTGCCAGCAAGCAAATACATTTTTATACATACATTGTTTTTGCCAATTAAGCAACTCTGTAAGTCATCCTGAGATCTTTTTTTTATTGGGTGGGGTAGAAATATTTTAATAAATGAATGGATAACTCTCTTAATGATAGGGAGTTCTGTTGATTCAGTGCTATTTTTTAAAATATTGCTGTGTTTTAGATGGTGTTACTATGTTATGTTTTAATTTTCATCAAGATGTCATTTTTCACCTGAAGTTTAGTATCACACACACTCCCAACAATATTTTTGGGTAGTGCTTTCTGGTATGGAGGGACTGGCAGTTGATTTTTTTCTCCAGTGTATTGGCTTATGAGTACATTTTCCCCTTTGTTTCCTGGACATGCACAGGTCCACAGACTGTCACCGCAAGTAGCAATGTTTAGAATACAAAAGTAATAGGACTAAGTGGCCTTGAGCAGAGCTTGGGAAAATCACTTTTCTGGACATCAGTCCTCCAGGATCCCTGAGTTGGTATTATCAGATGCATGACCTGATGCTAAAGTAGTAAGATAGAGATGAAAGGGGAAATAGTTCATTCAAGATTTTGAAAGTTGTGAAAAGCGCTTGCCCTTTTTGGTGATTTGTCAAGGAGGAGAATTTCAGCAAAAGTTGGCAAAAACATTTCCCCGTTGTACAGCAGCAGCTGTCATTCTGGATGGGTGGCAGAAGTGACAGAGTATTTATCAACTTTGCCAAAGCAACCAGGACAGCAGTCACTGTCCTGCCACTCTCCTGTAGGAAAAGAAGGGACAATTGAGGACACTGCTCCAATGTGACAAGAAAGGACAGGGCAGAGTTTAGGAAGTTCCTTTTAAAAAGTAATTTGTTCCTGTTCTACATTAAGAGTGTTGGATCTATTGCCATTAACCAGACTTAGGTTTCCTCTTCACTCCCTTTACAAGGCAATATGAGTGGACTTGTTTTGTCTCAGTGGTGTCATTGAATCTGCTATGTGGTGATTGGTCCCTGATAGGCTGAGATCAAATAGAAAGAAAGTAAAAAGAAAAGAAAAAGAAAAGGGAGCCAAAGCAGCACTGAGGGTTATAAACTGATATGAAAGAATTCAGACTGGCAAAAAGACAGATGGTTTTCTGAGAACTCTCAACCCATGTTAGAAAGAAAACATTCTCCCAAAAAGGTTGATATGTGGACTGTTTGTTATTTTATTTTTTAAAAGTTTTATCATCTCAGTTTTATGGAAAACTCACACAAGGCAGGTTACAAAACTTAAAATTGCAAGCACCACAAAGCAACATTAAAGCAGTAATAAAATCAGACCCATTTTAAATCAGACTAGTGATTTGTTTTAATGCCAGTTCTGGCTTCTTAGATGTTTTCTCCCATCATGCTCATAATGGGCATTTTAAAATTTGCATAAACATCTTTAAATTCTTTTATGAGATATGACAGGTTTTCTTTCACCTGTGCAATCAAATCATTTCTCCTATGCTCTGTTTCTTTCACTGATTGACACAGAGGAGGGGGAAAAAGCACACCAGGACAGTGCACAAAAGCTTTTGAGACAGTTAAAAGTGAATGATACAGAGTTGTCAAAATTCATGGCTTGGTATCAACGGCAGGAAGATTGGCAGAAGAAATTTTCTGCATCTTAATGTGTATGAGGCTACTTTTCTCTCCATTTTTGTACTGAATAAAAGTTTTCTATCCATAATTGGTCTGCTGGAGCAAAACCGACTGCTGGTGATAGTGAATTCTAATCCATCTGAACAGAGACATCACCAAAGGTAGATTTTGAAGGTCACAGGTTAAAGGATTAGCTACCTGATTTCCACAAGTCAGTGGGATTACCACCATGCTATTAAAAATACAGTTAGCCCTCCCTCATTCACAGGTTTAACATTTTCAGATTTAAATATTCCTGAGTTCGTCCAGAGTGGGCATGAAGAAGGGACAAAAGTGAAGTAAACAGAGAGAAAGAGAAAGTGGGCTCTTTCCCTCGATGTCCACTCTGGCCATGGGAGAAAGAGAGAGGAAGGATGAGTTAGCAGGTGAGAAAGAGACAAGGAGGGAAGGAGGGGTCAAAGGAAGAGGCAGTGAAATCTAGTGGGCACAGAGAAAGAGGCAGCGGGGGAGAGCGGGTGGGCAAAGGAAGAGGCAGGGAAGCCTGGAAGGCATGGAAAAAGAGACACCAAGGGAGGGGCAAAGGAAGAGGCAGGGACAGTAGCAAACCACCCAGGATCAGGGACCACCCCTCATCTCCTTTCAATATCCTCAAGAGAGTCCTGTTGAGGAATGGGGGTGACATAGATATTCCACTCTCACAGGGATACTATATCCCAAACCCCCATGAACATGGCAGGCCAACTGTATACAGTATATTTAGAATCATAGAGTTGGAAGAGACCTCAAGGGCCATCCAGTCCAAGCCCCTGTCATACAGGAATACACAATCAAATCACCCTTGATAGATGGCAATCTAGCCTGTTTAAAAACCTCAAAAGAAGGAGACTCCACTACACCCCAAGAGAATGTGTTCCACTGTCGAATAGCTCTTACTGACTTATTCAACTATTTATTATTTTACTTTTCAGAAAGGTGATTTATCTGATGAAGAGGGCTACTATTCAATGTAAATGATCAAGGCTGTAAACAGTTTTAACAGAACAGTGTTGTAACACGTCTGTTCAGACATCAGTATCATTAAGTTCAACGGAATGGAGTACTTTCATGTATGAATGTACAACAAAGACGGGGAACCTTCAATCTGGGGCCATTTCACACTACACAGTTATAGTGCTAGGATTCCACTTTGGAACAGTTTCTACAGTTAACTGCTATGGTTCCCTCCTATGAAATCCTGAGTTTTGCAGTTTAGGGGCAGCATTTACAATTCTATGCTAGAGAGTGCCAGTCTCTCAGAAACTACAGATAGGATGTTGTGATGGCTTATAGTGCTATAATTTTGTAGTGTGAAAGGGCCCCTGAAGTCTGGATATGGACTATGGTGATCCCATATCTGACACACAAGCTTCCATTTTCATAATCAGGGATGAGAAATAATAGGACATGGATTGGTACTTAAATTTTGGAATACTCCACATGGAACTATGTTGTAATTTGCAGAAAGGAAAACGGTTGCCTGGAAATGAGCAGTATATGTGGTAAGAAAAGTTTCAGATTGGCAAAAATTACACCAGTCCCCATAGTGATGATTCCATTATGGAATTTCAAGTGATAATCTTCCTATGCATTTGGTAAGTTACGAACAACACAAGGGTATGCTGCCCCTTGACCAACCACAGGATCTACGTCCTCCAAGTTCTCATCCTCTGCAATGGCTCTGTTGTTGTTTAGCCTCTAACTCAACTAGAGCACTAAAATAGTGACCAAGTGGCAGTAGGCATGGTTATGTCAAATAAACCATGTAAGTTTATTAAATACATTTTATATGTTTATGAATTATTAATAACCAACTTTCAGTGACCAATACATTTTAATAACCTATCTGTATTAATGCCTTACACAGTTTGTCCTTACACTGCCAGGCTCTTTTACATTCAGACATTTCATTTTTCTAACCCTGTTTTGTCATTCATCTTAAGATGCACATAGCTATATGAACATATATATATCAGCCCCTCCTCCTCAATATCTTTGAACATGTGGCCAAAAATTGAAGGAAAATAGACTGAAGCTGCACTCCAGGGCAAAGAACTGGAATGAAATAAATCCTGGTTTGCTCCAGTTCAAGCCAGAAAGAGCACTTACTGCAAGCCAGTTTAGTAAACTGGAAAGAAGATAGGTGAGCTGCCAGCATCATTGATGGCTATAATTTTTATTTTTATTTTTGTTACTCTCCCGTGAAATGATTGCACAAGCACACAAGTGGTCAGCTGCACCACCAACCCATTGCACACCCTGTGGAGCAAAATGATGACAAACTTGTCAAATTACCAACAAAAACACAATAACTGGCCAGTCCAAAGTGGGTATGTATGGGTGAGGGAGCTCCATGATCATGCTGTGCCAATTTGTTACAGGACATACTGGTGGGCTGTACAGGCAGTCAATCAATCATGCAGTTGATGGCTGGTCGCATGAGGTATCCTAACAGGCTGAGTGGTGGGTGGGTGGGGGGGGTGGAATTGGCAGCTGCTGGTGGAGTGTCCATGTGATCCTTCCCCACAGCAGGAATGGGGTGGTGTGGACTGGACGTCAGTTGTTAGCTATTGTGGGAGCTGTCAGTGGGTTCTCATCACGAACTAGGAAACTCCAGGTGAGGATAAGCCAGTTTTTCTTCTCCATCTGCTCCTGGCCTGTGATTGACTGAAGAGGGCTGGATAACTGTTCGACTGAACACAGTTACAAAGCACCTGTGAGAATTTTGATAAGGTAAGGCTTATGCTCATGAGAGGCTTGTAACCGCACTCAGCTGAGTATAGTTACAGAGTCCATGTCAGACTTTCATGTTCAGTGTGCACAGGCCTAGTTTGTTTTGTGGAGATTGGGAACATAGGGTGTGATGCTTATGCATCATCTCTGTCCCCATACACAGATTTAGACCAACATGTGTTCAGACAAATGCCTAAACAGGACTTCTGTCTTCATCCACACCTTAATCCGACAAACTCTCATCCTCACTCTCACGTCATTTCTGCATCTCCACCCCTCTCCCTTATCTCAGCCAATCAAGCATATGCAGCATTATCCAACATCCTACTTTTGTCACTCAGTCTTTATAAAGTCTCCTAACTTTACTTGCCATTTAACATAGTATAGTGTAATTAGAGAAATCCAAATTGTTTGCACAGGTTATGTAATGTCATGTCCTTGCACTCTGTCCTTGGTTCTATCTGGTGCCCTCATCTCACCTGGTTCTGAAATGCAGCCCCTGCAAGCATTCCCAAATTGGAATTTGGCCCCTGGAATGAAAAAGGTTCTCTATCCCTGCTGTAAAGAAGGGGGGGATATATTATTTATAGTGGTTTAATCACCTCCTGTGGATTTCAAAAATATATCTAGCATTACTGAAAGATTAGCACTTTCTCTGTTGTTGAAGAAAGCGCTTATGGAAAGTCTTTATGAAAGAAAAGCATCTACTCACTACTTTGCACTGTTTCTAGCTAGCAGCAATAATCTAGGTATATATAGCACCTTTATGCCATGGATTCCATACTCCTAAAATCACTGCACCTGAAGCCATTTACAATGAGTTGGATTTTAATTGTTTTCAAGAATCATAGCATTTGCTGAGTAATGGGGGATGTTTTTAAATGCACAAGGTGTTCAGATTGTGATCCATGTTCTGTCTTTCTGCAACTGGAGATTTAGCTTAGAAACAAAAAGGCAAACTTACTTTGCAGAAAAGCTCATTGAAAGTTGTAGAACTGAGGATGTGAGTGTTAAGATCCTCATCTTTCCATCTAATAGCTAACTTGGGTAGTTGAGTACCAATCAGTCTGGAAAAGAAAGGGATGGTTTTTAAATACTTCAGAATGCTTGAGGTATGAAGAAAGAAATACATTTGAAAATTAAAAAAAAAACAGTAGAAAACCAAAATGGTCTGATGAAAATGTGTGAATTTCTATGATTTATAGAACACTGATGGCAACGGACCCTGAAATTATGTTTAAAAACCAAAAACCTAGGGTAATGCACTTGATTTTCTGGAAATTGAACTTCCAAATTTATAATAAATGGCAAAGACAGGAATTCCTGCCTGTTTATTCAGTGAGCCGGCCAGTCACAGCTGTGCTAAAATCCTGGATTTCTTCATTTCCTCCACCCCATGGGTATACCTCAGTTCTATGGGTGGGGAAAGGGCAGACAAGGTTGGATTCTGAATAACAACTATTGAACATGGTAGCAGTTTCTTCTGAATAAATGTGTATAGCACAGGAATGGCAATAGAAGAACCGGACGATAGGCAGACTCTAAGACACTAGCAGTTATGTCTAAGATCTGAAAGCAATGGGGCAGGTGAGTCATGTAATATAGAGTGCCATTTTAAAGGGGGGCAAGCTAAGAGGGAAAAGTGGGTTTCTCAACCTCTAACATCTTTCATTTTGTAAGCTGGGGTGGTGGTGGAGGGGGGATTTAAATAGCCTGTGGGTGAAAGGAGATGGAAAATACTCTGTGTCCCTCTCTGCACATTATATAGGGATATTTCTAGAGGGAGGAAAGGAAGAAATAAACTTCCCCTATTACAGCGCCCAGATTTACATCCTCTCCTTTCTATACACACTACATAGCTATAAAATGCCCAGATTTGGGGCAGCAGGCGTCTAACATTACAAAACACAAGTGAACCCTGGGATGGAAGGAAAAGATAGCATTGTATCTTTTATGCATTCCTAAAAGGTGCCCCTCCTTCAGGCTCCTGTTCCAACTATCTGGAGTTCTAGACAGACCTTGAAAATATCCCCAAATTGCCCAACCTGTATTGACAGAGGAGTTTGGGAATTCTAGTTCAAAAAGTCCAAGTGACGTAGCAAGGGTTGGCGAAACAACATGAATGACAGTGACAAGATAGTTTTCTGATTTTGCAAAAGAGGGAGTGGCTGTTGCTGAGTGTTTCCATGCACACTTTCCATAACTAGATGAAGCTGCTAAGGCTCAGAGCAACATTGAGGACAAATTTCTCAAGAGGGGAAAAAAACAGGCAGAGCAATTAAACCTCGGGATTATCCCAAGATGATGACTATATTTGTGGCTGTCGTTCTTGTAATCAGAGGTCTTGGGCAAAGGCACAAGAATTGTGTAATTTTTTACTATTTTAAAATAAGCTTAAAACAGATGTAGTAGGAGGCTCAAGGAATGTTGTTCAATGCAGAGCAATCTGAAAATGAGAGAGAATTTAAGGTTGCCAAGAACACTATCTTAATACATGAAAGATAGTTGGGGCAAAGGAACTGGAAGTACTGTAGGATGACCACTAAGGCACTTCCAAAAACAAAAACAACAACACTCACAGGACAGTGCTTTGTACAAAGTGTGTTTATGCTGCATTTTATGTTTAGATGAACATTTAGAAATAATGATAATAGTTAAACTAGAGTGCAATTCATCTCAGCAAAGAAGACTGTGGATAGGTGACATGTGCCCAGTCTGCTGATCTAAGGCAAAGGCTATTCAATTCACACTATTCAATTATAGCATTAGGATTCCACTTTAATTCCAGTGGCTGAATCTTAGAAATCTTGGAGTTTATAGTTTGGTGAAGTATTAGAGCTATCAGGAAATTAAACTGCAAATCCCAGGATTCCATACAATGGAGCCATGGCCATTAAAATGAGGTTATAGCACTATGTGTGTGATGTGTTAGGCATCTTCAAGGCCCTACAACTCTTCCCTTAGGTTTCTTTATCTTTCAACTATACTTGCTCTGAGCAGCTTTTCACAATAGAGGATACCTTCAATGAGAGGACTGCTCCCTGCATGAATATGGGGATATCTTTCACACCTATGGACATCTCTTCCCCAAAGGAAACTGTAAAAGAAAATACAGGCCCAAAAGGGGAGATCCATAGGCAGCCAGGGAAGCACCTCAACGGCAGGCATTGCAGATCCAATCCGCCGCTTTCCCAGGCCATGGAGAAGCGGTAGTATTGTATTGCATTCTTATAGACAAGCAGGAGAGAGACATGCAGAGGATATACTGCTTCCAGTGACAAAATAATATCACTAGCCTTGGTCACTGCATACCTAAGTTGAGGGGCAGGTTGTTGTTTGCTGTTCCATGTCAGAGAGCAAATTGTCTTGGAGCAGCCTTGTCTCTTTAGGCTTAGGTCTCCATGACATTATAAACTCTCATCAAAGTTGTGCCAAATTACTGGCAAGAGCACAGATGAAAAATTGCCCTCTCTCAATCTTTCTCTCCCCCACACCTTTTCAGATGCACACACTTGTATAGATAGCATTAGTGTTATTAGAGCAAAGACTAGGATAAAACCCAAGGCCCTGAAATTTGGTTTCTAAGTGGAACACTTTTTCTTTAAAAATTATGAATAAAAAACATTAAAGCACATGAACTCCCAACTGCATTCTGAAGTGGTACAGTCCCGATTGATTGAATCCCAACCCATATCATAGACAATGGCTTCATCTTCCTCTTTCCATTTCCATCCAAAGCATTAAATCATGTTATTTGTGATAGCATTCTAAAGCTCTTGGGGTGGGAATACTGCCGTATATACTCATGTATGTCTAGACATTTTAGTTTAAAAAAAAAATGACCCTGAAACCTGGGTTGGCTTATCCACAGGATAACACATGTACCAACTTTAACTCTTATCAAAAAATAAATAAATAAATAAAAAAAGGAACCATTCACTTTTCTGAGTAGAGTGGTGAAAGGTGAGAGCTTAGTCTATCCTGACAGCATCTAAAAGAAGCACTGATACCCTGTCTCTGCCAAGGCCCTGCTTCTGACTTTTTTTCAATGCTTGGGTTGGAAAATGGTGGTGGTGGTGGCAGTTTTTTGGTCCTTCCCGTCAATGGAGCACTAAGAGGAATCAGGCTTTAATGGATTTGAATAAGACATTTGTGTATGTTTGTCAGCTTTTCTAAGTTAAAATAAGGCAAAGTTATTACATTAATTAAAGGCTGTAATCACTGCTAGCGTAGTCACTATTTGCTTTTTCATCTTTTTTCACATTTGAGCTAATGCCTGCCTGCTCATAACCCCTTCTCCACACATCACACAGCCACCATTTATCATAGTGTCCACCTCATCCACCTAGCCTTTAGGGTGAACACAAACAATTATGCCTTCTTTGGCAGTGTTTTTTTTTTCCCAGTGGAGAGGGTGAGATCCTCCTGAGAGTTGGGTTATTCCTCCCATGAGCTCCTAGAGGATTGCATGCTGTCTATTCTGCCAAAACCAAAAATATAAATAAAATTCAAAGAGACATGTAACAGGGTTGTTGTTTTTTACCTCCGGCCACAGCCTACTATCTCTTAGGCTGGCAAACAAGTGGACATTCTGGGTTGCCCATCAGGGAGCAGGGAAGCCCTTTTGTTATTTAAATTTTGATCCTGCCTCTAGGGGCTCATGCGAGTAATAACCCAATTCTTAGGAGGATCGAATCCTCTCCACTGGAAATGAACTATAGCAGGTAAGAACCAACATTCTTCTTCTTCTTCTTCTTCTTCTTCTTCTTCTTCTTCTTCTTCCTTCTTCTTCTTCTTCTTCTTCTTCTTTTTTTTTTCTTCATCATTTACATCTTTTGTTACATGCCTTAAGTTTTACCCTTGACTTATCCATGGATTATATCAAAATCCATAATATTGGCCCCCAAAGCTTCCCTCAACTTATACATGAGGTTGACTTATAGTCAAGTATATATGGTAAATGTTGCAGAGGACCAATAGAGAAGGAGCAAGTGGTCCTTCCTGGACCAGTGGTGGGGAAAGTTCACTTCCAGAGATATCCTTGCAAAGAAGTGGTAGATAGTTCCACCATCACGGCTGTTCCACACATGGTGCTCCTATGTCACTCCAAAGACAAGACTATGTTAGGCCCTAGATCACCAGCTACATAAGCTTCCTTTTTCCTAGATATGATTCTCAACATCCTAAATAACATCAGTGCTGGAGCTGGCATAGTTTATACCCTCTCCCCTTTGACTGCAGTTGGAGAGAAAGAAGGTTTTGTTTTGTTTCAACAATCAAGTCAAAAGCAGGAAAAAAATTATCCTCATCATCCACTTTGCAGCAAGGTTTGGGATCTGATGGTAGATCTAAAAGAGATCCACCCACACCACCCAAATATGGTTGTTTCAAATTCTATGTTACTGCTTTTTAAAAACCTCTGGTTACTATCTGAGCTTTCTCTTGATATATTTTCATACATTACAATTTACTGAAACTGGCCTCCCCACCCACTCCCATTGTAGATCTTAAAAGCTTTTTCTCTGACTTCTTTCTTCTTGACCAGTTTGTCACCTTTGACATGGCCCAAAACGTCATCCTTTAACTCCCATTCTTTCTGTGCCAGCTGGAACAAATGGTATTTGGAACAGATCCAGATTGTTAAAGAAACTAAAGTGGGGAGGGAATCTCCCCAACCTGCCTTAAAATGCCACCCTCAGCATGCCTGTTGTGGTTTCACAGAACAATGTCTTGGCAACCTTAACAGTCATGTTTATAAGCCATCTGTTTGCAGCTGTCTCGTATTCATGACACCATCACAGGATTTATTCTTAAGACAGCACAAGTCTTTGTAATTTGGATAGAACAGAAGATCTTGTCCATCACATGTGGATGCAAGATAACACTGAAATGACTCGATCCAAGAATGCCTCAAAATATCTAGTTTGCAAGGACTGTTCAGCAGTGGTTTGTTTTCTGTAATAGATTCTGTAGGGATATTTGCTTCTAATTCTCAACAATTAAGAGAGTGACTTGTATAGATACAGCTGGCTGTGATCTATTCATTGTGCAGTATTATGCTTTGTACTTTGTTTTTTCTAATTTTACTTTTTACATTGTTTTACTATTGCCCTGTTTCCCAACACAATACTGATTTTCCTTTGTCTCTTCCCAATATAACAAGCGAGCCAAACCAGAATACAAACTGCCGCTGATCTGTTGTAGTTATTCTTAACTGATTATATTCTCTCTTAACTCTTAGAATGATATCGTGGACCCACCTACCCACAATATTTATATATTATCATACAATGAGCCTTTACAACTTAGGCTGAAATCCTGTTTGCAAGCATCTGAAGGGAGGTTCCATTGGGATTAATAGAATTGCTTTAGAACAGACAAGTGTAGGATTGTACTGTTGAACAATTAGCTATATGCAAATTGCTGAATACTCACCTATTTAGTAGAGAAGAATGTATCTTTTAATAAGCTAAATCCAAATGACAGATTGGAAATGATTTAGTACTGATATTAATATAATTGATATCATCATCCAGCTTTCCTCCCCAGTCTAGCATTGATTCAATTCAGTCAAACATGATGTAGTTGAAAAGCTACAGTTTCACATGAATTACTATCTCTTTGATTCTTCTTTTGTAAATCATGCCCAAATTAAATTGTTAACCCCACATTAAATTAATCTACTTTTTTTCTCTTAACCAAAAAACAAAGCAGTCCTATGCCCTGTTAGAAAATGGAAGCAAAGACTGGCTATCGTAATCTACATATGGACACCAGCAGAAGTGGAGCCAAGAACAACATCAGCCAACCATTGCTGTAGTTAATCCCATTGGGCCGATTTAGACTGCCCCCTTTGGTGCAGTCTCCACCCACCTCCAGACACAGCAGGATGGGGCCGAGGCTGCCATACCAGCAGCCTCAGTGGCCCCATCCCGCCGCTTTTGGAGGCTGCGGGGAAGAAGCAAACTGCTGGTTCCCCACGGCCTCTAAGCAGGGTGCAGCGAGTGCACTGGGTGCCCGCTGCACCCCGCTTGCGGCGGAAGGGAGGAAGGGGCTGCCACCGCGGCCCCTTTCTCCCTTGGTCTTTGCTGCGGCTGTCTAAAAGCCACGGCAAAGACCCGCCACCAAAAAGGAGCTCCGTTCGGAGCTCCTTTTTGGCACCGCGGAAAGGGAGCGATTGGCGCCCTCCCGCGGCACTAGAGTGTCATGTACGCAGCACATCTAGCAGCTGCGCACATGATGATGCTCTTGCAGCGCATCCGTATGGATGCCGCCATCTTTAAATGGCGGCGTCCATATGCTTTAGGGTTGGGGAGAGTGTAGACGCTGCACCCTCCCTAATCCTAAAGGTGGGCTTTTTAGCCCTAAACGCACCGCAAAGTGCCCGTCTAGATCAGGCCATTGTGAAGAAATGGAGGAAAGAAATTCACACCATTTTCCATCCTACCCCACACAAGCTGGTGGGATTCAGAAATGTCAGCAATTGGGGCCATTCTCTTCCTCCCCATCCTCAGAAGTATTGCTCTGTAAGAGTGAATACAAAGTTAAATTTGTTAATTCAGAACTGTTTTAAAAGGATTAATATGAGAATTCTTAAGAAGTGGCATATATTATTGTACTTCATATTTTTTTTTCTTTTTTATATTATTTATTTTGCTGTTTTAAATATTATTCTGATATCAGTAAAATTATGTATGACATGATGTACCACTTCAGTGGATTAAGGATTAACTGCTAGACAAATATACAGTATATGGAAATAAATCACATCTAGTCTATTAGAGGAAACGATTTCATTGGAAACAGGGCAGAGCTGAGACACATTAACAGTGCACAATTTTGTTGTTGTTGTTGTTGTGTGCCTTCAAGTCATTTCTGACTTATGAAGAACCTATCATGGGGGTTTCTTGGCAAAATTTTCAGAAGAGATTTGCCTTTGCCTTCCTCTGAATCTGAGAGCATTCAACATGCCCAAGGTCACCCAGTGAGTTTGATGGTGAGTGGAGAATTGAACTCTGGTCTCCAGAGCCATAGTCCAGCATTCAGACCACTATGCTTCGCTACTGCCATAGTTTCTACAGTGGATCCTGGGGTTTGTAGGGACTGGAGTGCTTTGGCTGAGATGTCTAAATGACCCACTCTACAAGGTAAATGCCAGGATTCTGTGGGATGTTGCCATGGTAGTTAAAGTGGGATGAGCAGTAGTACTAAATCTATCCCAAATCTTGCTTCACTTTGCCATGTGTGGGATAAGTTTGTTCACAGTTACCTATGAGCACTGTGTCTCTCTTTCTATATGAAAAGATTGGTGTTATTTTACAGTACAGTAAAGTTTAAATTGTTTCCAGCCCACAGCTATTGAAATATTCAAAGGAATAAAGAATGCTATCCTGAAATACAAACTCCACAATGTTTACTTTCAGGGGGAAAGCCAAATGGTTAAAACTTTTTTAATGAACAACATATCAGTCAAATATACAACCTCAGACTAGCTGTCTACCAGATGTCTACCAGATGTACGTATGAAATTGTCACCTGAACAATTAACTGTCAAATCTAAAATAGTTCTTGCTTGGAATTTTAAGGCTGCCAAGCTTAAGGTAGAAATTTAAAATGTGCAGCTCTCAAGAAATTGGACTGCAGCTCCTATCAGTCCTAACCACTAGCAAGGCAGTTGTAGTTTTATGGCATATGTAGGGCCACGTGTAGCCCCTCCATGATTGAAAGGAAACTGTGAACCATACAAACCTCTGTACCAAATAGTAAGTAGTTTACCTGTTCTGAACCCGGGAGCCCTTTCACATTACAGAATTATAGCACTATGATTCCACTTTAACTACAATGGTTCCCTCCTGTGAATCCTGGGATTAGCAATTTATGGATAGGTATCTAGAAGCCCCACAGTTTCATAGGATGCAACCATTGCAATTAAAGTGGGATCATAGTACTATAATTGTACAGTGGGAAGGGCCCCAGAAATGAACTATAAATAGGCTAAAATGGCACCAAGAATCATAGGAAAGAACAGGCACATTCTTTTAACCCAGAGGTCCTTCCACATTCTCATTTGGCCTTTATTTGAAAGAGAAACAAATAACAAATGTTTTGGTACTATGACTTTGATTAAAAAGGGAATAATGAAGTCCAGAGATCTGAAGAATCTGTCAAAGATGTTATGTGTGTGTATATCTACTTGTGTACAAAAAGATAGAAATAAATATTCACATATGCATATGACTCACTACTATTGGGTGGAGAATTTTTAAGCATCTGCTGAACATACCTTGCAGCTAGCTACGTCTGGAAGTTTCCTTCCATGATGGCAGTAATCCATCTTCCAGGGCACTCTATGAGTTATAGACAGTCAAAGTTTAGAATACTTGCCCCAGAGTGGTGGGTTTTGGTGAATTCCATACTGTGAACAGAATATGTATTATTCACCTTTTCACTAGGACAAGGGCATGGAAAGTGCACCTTGGGACCTCTAAACCCTTTTTAGTGAGCCAAGGTAACTCCAGGATCTTCCCTCTACACCCTTCCTAATTTTTTTTTTAAATTTGCCCCAAATCTATCAAAACACAGCAGTTTCACTTCCCGTGCTTCTCCTACTCCTTTAAAAACAAAGAGTGAAGAAATGGCTGAAGCTATCACCTCCAGTTTTGGCATGGTGGCAGAACACAAGCCACAAGGTATCTAACCTTGTTTTTTTCTGTGCAGAAATTCAGATATTCAGCAAATTGATTTTCTTTTTGGCAAGTTGTGCAACTTTATACAGTTTGCTGGAATACATGGATTCCTGCACATTAAAACTATGAGTAATTTGCCTGCAGTGCTTTCTATTCTAAAAGCAATCTATCTGCACAATAATCAGTTATATATTTATATATATAATATTTTATATTTCCGTAGCAATGCTGCCAGCATTGGATCTGCATGAAGTTGTCCAGCAGAGCTGTTCCAAGTGGTCAGGGAAGGGTATACACTCACCCTCAAGTAGAAAATGCAGACCACTAGGAGGCCCACTGTGACGAATTTGCATGAAATGTAAGGGCTGTTCAATAGTGGTACATATTCCCTTGGAGTGTGGTGGAGTCTCCCTCTTTGGAAGTCTTTAAACAGAGGCTGGATGGTCATCTGTTGGGTATGCTTTGATTGAGATTTCCTGCATGGCAGGGGTTTGGACTGGATGGCCCTTGTGGTCTCTTCCCACTCTATGATTCTATAAGGGAGGAAAATAGCCCCCACCATGGTGCAGTTGCTCACCTGGGCATTAGGAACTGAGGCTCAGAAATAGAGATTTGCAAGAAGCCCTGTTACTCAGGAAGAATAATGATGAGAAATCAAGAAATAACTTGGGTTACACCATAGGCTAATACTAAAGATGACAAAAGCCAAGTCTAAACAGGGGGACAAAAATGAATTCTCCTTAAATCTGTGCCAATTGGGACACACGGTACATGGCATTTTCCCTGAATCTGGCATAATCAGGACACATGATACAGGGCCCAGCCGGCACCAAACTCCAAGTAAAAATGTTTTAATGCTGCAGAGTCTACAGGAAACTCCCATTTTCCCTATGTATGTCCAATAGAGTTGTGCTGGATTTGTGAGGCAGGTATGACAGGTCACAGGTGCCATCTTTTTCAGTCAGCTCCTGCTTTTGCTGACTTCCCCACAGCTCCAAGACAGATCACTGCCAGCTGCCATTTACCCTTCCTGAAATATAATTTTTCTTGCCTCTGAGGTGCCTGGCACCTCATTTTGGCCTCAAAGCACTCTGCCAAGAGCAGTAATGTCAGAGGAGAAAATAGAGAAAATGTAGTTCTGGGGATGGAAGGTAAATAGGGACCAGCAGCTATCTGTCCTGGAGTTGTGGGAAAGGCAGAAGCAGGAGGAGCTGACTGCAGACCACAGCAACATCTGCAGTGTAGACAACTGCTGTGAATTAAACAGGTGCAGGGTGGCCCTGGAGCAGGTATGAGACAGAAAACGGGTGCAGGGTGGCTCTGGAGCAGGTATGAGGTAGACTTGCACCACATCCTTCTGTCTGTTCTTGGATTTATTAACTGTACTTTATGGAGCCACTGTGGGAGGGAAATTGTGATAGATTTGAATAGCTGGTATGCCTCCATCTGTTGAGCAATGTATAAGATTCTACCTAATTCTATTAGCCCTGTAGGCTGTGATGACACTTCAGCTATGTGGAAGTATGTGAGGCGGTGGGCCTACTTTCATTCCTAACATCTGAATTTGAACCTCTCTCTCCCAGCTTCAGTGTTAACCACTCAAAAATGCTGTCATTCCAGGTTAACACTGCCTTTCTATTACAAAGTTTAAGGAGAGAAGATCAAAGTCCCCGGTGGGGAGAATGCCAGGCAGACATTTCAATCAGGTGTTTTAATTTTATTATATGCCAGTTCTGCAGATGTTGTCCTCAGATAATTTAAAAAAAATATTTCCACTTTCAGAGAGAAAATTACATTATAATTTAAGTCCTTTTCGATTTATTATCTTAGTGAAAGAATATAGTCCTTAACTATAATTTTTAAAGAGCATGACCATTCAAAAGGAAGATCTTCATCTTGACAATTTGAAAATGGGCAATAAGATTAATAAATTACTTTCAATTAGGTAACACCCAGAGTTGCCATTCTTATAGGCTATGGAGGAATGAACTCACAAAGCCACTTCTTCAGGATTCTTTGCCTAAGAGAACCCTGTGAACTTCATGAGGTCACCATAAGTCAACAGGCAACTTGAAGGCACGCACACACAACTCCCAAGACAGATAACAAATCTGTAGAACAATTAACACAATAAAATTATAAAAAGACTTATTAAAAACAGAAGCAATGAAAAACAGCTGGCGAATGCAGCAGACACATGGCAGCATAGTTAAACTCATGGAAAGACTTCAGATTCTGTCAGCAGAATTCAGAGTGAAAACCTTCATGTAATTGTCTGTTTGCTCTCAAAATCTTTTTGTAGTGTTAGAAACATATGGAGACACATGGAGCAAATTGTCAGGTGGCATGGAGGCATGCAGGAAGAACAGATGGGGAAAATTCCCACAATCTAACAGACAACTATTGTAATTTGAACCTCCCTAACAGGCAGGATTCTGGCCTATGTGATCACCCAGTTTCAGTGATCTGAGAAAATAACAGGTCATATGCTCTCCACATACACCATAAAACTGCCATTGGCTAATGAGCTGGTTTTCTTCCCCCTACAAACCTGGAGGGAATTGGAAAGAAAGGGTGCAACTAGTGAGAAAAGTGTTACCATCATTACTCCATCACCTTTGTTTGAGGGCATCCAGGGAAGACATCTGGGGTCATCTACGGAAGAGCCTCTGAAATGTCTTTCGTGTATGGGAAAGTTCATAGGAGACATCTGACTCCTATATGGCATGTCTGTAGTCATTAGCACCATTCAGAAGTAAGCTTAAATTTCTGTGTGCTTCCAGTTGCTCTTATCTCTTCACTCACTGACCTTTATAATGTCTTCAAGTCTACTCCTGTTATCCTGTTGTGTTTTCTCTCAAGAATTAGTTTTGTCAGGGAAGAAAGCTCTTTTTTTTAAAGGGTGGGTGGGTTGCTGATATTTTAAATATATACAGGTGACCCTTTACACTCCTTTTATCCCTCTCATTGAGTTGCCAGGATGGCCAACCTTTGCGGAACTCCCAGTGAATTCCAGTGTTTAAAGGTATATACATCATAATGTAGCAGGTTCATATAGAAGACACTTCTTCTATTGGTAGGGTGCCACAGAATGTAGAATTTGGAAAAGGTAGTTTTTTGTACTCAAGTTCCATTAGAAAGCAAGCCCACTGGTCTAAAATGCTGTAGTTTAAAAACAAACAACAACAACAAACAAACAAAAACCCTCTGAACAAATCTTTCCAAAAATATCTCCATACCATAGGGTCTCCATAAGTCGTAAAGAGGTGGTGTGTTTTTGTTCCTCTGGATGTTTTGGGCTGTGGCTTTCACTGGCTTTAGCAACTATGAAAAAGATCTGGAGGGTCATGGGTCCTCAGCCCTGGCTTAGCTCATGACCTGCTGACTGGTATTCAAGAGCTATCTCACAGAATTTCACAGAATCATGTTGTTGGAGCATCTAGTCCAGACAGCTGTCAGTGAAGGAAAGCCCTCCTGACATCCAGGAGTTGGGACGAGACCAGCAGAAAACAAGCTTGTTCCATCTTCTATATGAGATCCCTTCAAATATTTAAAGATGAAGATTGGTTTGAAGACCTTTTACCATGTTGGCTGCCCTCTGGACATGAGGATACAAGCTGTTAAAGAGGACCAGCCACATAGTAAACAGTCGTCTTAAATGAAGGTTTAGAGTTGGGAAGAAACTCTAAGATTTAGATTTGGCAAAAAATGTTGAAGTTTATCGCCGGGGGCTTGGAGAACAGGAACGAGGTAGAACGGAAGGGAATGGGAATGGGGTGGAACAGGGAAAATGCATATTATCTCATGGGAGAATGCCACCGATGCTATAGGGAGTCCCCAATCCGTTCCTCATCCATCCCACTGCAGCCGATTTTGAAGAACAATTCTGAACAGTTCTTCAAAATCAGCTGCTGTGGGACAAATGGGGAATGGATTGAGGACTCCTGGTAGCATCAGTGGCATTCTCCCATGTGATGATATGCATTTTCCCCATTCCTTCCCATTCCCTTCCATTCTGCCCCATTCCCCAAGCCCTGTGCAATAAACTTAAATGGTTTGACTGATCCAGAAATTTGAAGTGAAACAGTTTTGGAAAATTGCTCTTGCACACACAACTCCTTCCTTCAAGCGGAAACACAAGAAGAGAAATGGTAAGATGAGAATGATTACATTTATGCAACACGATGCTTGGATCTCTTTTGTACCCCCTCCCCCCAACATAGCCATTTACTGGCTGATGGAAACTGAGAGGGTAACACCAAGGTGTCCCAATATGTGTCTATAACTGAAAGATGATATCAGTGTGGAGCATTAATCTACAGAAATACACCTGGACTATTCTCTACTACTCACTGCATTCACCACCAGCTAGTAAAATGGTCATGTTGGGGAACGGATGCAGCAGCCAAAAGAAGGGTTGGGTGGGATAACAAAGCAGGTGTCAAATAGTTCCACCTGGAACTTTATTTTGTATCTCCCTGCTCCAGAATCTGTAAACAATTAAATATACAAGACTCCTGACCTGTATCCAACCTGGCAACCCTGACTGTAGAGGAGAGTGAATGCTGACCATTCTTGAAAGATGTCAATATTTTTAATAGAATATATCCAAGGAATTGCTGTCTCCTGATAGTTTCAGAAATATGCAATTTATCTGAACTCAATAGCACTGTCATGTTTGAGGCACCTCAGGCAACGTTTCTTCTAGGGATTAATCTATGTGATTGTGTTACCTTCTCTTTCCAACTTCAGCATTTGGGATACTTCCTCAGTTCTCTCCCCACTCCCACTCCCACTCACTAGACACCAGGAAGGAGACAGTTAAAACGTAGGATTCTGTAGGATGGGGCCATGCCAGTTAAAGTGGTGTCAAACTGCATTATTTCTAGATGCAAATGCATCCTTAGTCCCAATGAACTGAGCAATTCTTACTCTCAGTTTAGCAAGATATTTGTTAAATTGACTGCCTGAGAACAATATGGCTATGTTTCTCTCATATATATATATATACAGTATCAGCAATTCAGAATGTGTGTTACTGCTGATGTTGTTTAAAAAAAACTATTTCTGATTGTTTTCTTCTTCTGTGCTTTTATTTCTCCCTTACAACAGCTGCCCGAATAATTGAGAACATGGATACAACATCAGAACCTTGCAAAAATTTCTATCAGTTTGCTTGTGGAGGGTGGTTAAAAAAGAACATAATTCCAGAGACAAGTTCCCGTTATAGTAACTTCGACATTTTAAGAGATGAGCTAGAAGTTGTTTTGAAAGGTCAGTTGGAATATAAATTTGTGAACTAAACATACGGAAGATTAACCGCTGGTAAAACTCTGCTAAAACGTTTAGGATGCATATGTGTGTGAAAGCCTGCCGTGTTTCCTAAACCGCTCGCCTCCAGCGTCTCTGAGTCATTTGGGGAGCAATCATTTCCCATGAATGGAAACTCTGTGTTCATGGGAAATGACTGCTCCCTGAACGATTCAGGGATGCTGGAAGTGAGCGGACAATTCCCTGCCATTTAGGAAGCATGTCAGGCTTTCATACACACACGCTTCCTAAACATTTTACTGGTATGAAAATCTTCTACTCCTCCAGCCTGGTGTCAGAAGAGCAAAAACAAAACAAAAGTTACTATTTTGTGCCGCATGTTTCTTGTTTTATTTCATTCTTTCTAAAACCAAGCCAGACTGTTTGCCTGTAATATGAATGCAATTTATGAATTAATCTGTTGTGTCTGGCAAAAAAGAAGCTGAGACTAAATTCTGGCTGAGGTGGATCTGGTCCCACAGGGGAATATTACATTTGACTCTTTCAACACCTGACACCAATGCCCTCATGACCCTGCAAAAGTGGGCAGCTGTCCTAGGTGTGAGAAAAGGGCCATTTCCTTCAAGCCAAGTCACCAGGGAATGCTGCTAAAAACATTGGCAGCCAGTGTTGACCAACTTTATATCCTGTACCCTCGTATTTAGATACAGCCAAGTAAGCACTTTCTAAACATAGGATATCACCGCCATACCAAGCTATTTTTCTTTCCAAAACATCAGAAGATGTGGCTGCCAAATTCAGAAGCAGATAAAATAGGACTATCCTTTAGAGACATGCATTGAGAATGAGAAAAGAAATGAAACTATTTCTTTGGCTGTAGAACATTTTCTTTGGGAAATAGTAAGAGCCAGCATGGTGTAGGGGTTTGAGTGTTAAGACTAAGATGCTGGTTTAAATTTCTGTCCAGCCATGGAAGCCAGATGGATGACTCTAGACAAGTTATACTCTTTCAGATTCAGAGGAAGGCAATGGCAAACCCTCTCTGAACAAATCTTGCCAAGAACCCCCCCCCCCATGATAGAGTTGCCTAAGGGTTGTGGTTAAGTCAGAAGTGACTTGAAAGTATGCATCAACAACCATCAACATTATGTGGAGATCTGTAGCAGCAGACAGTATTGTATTTCTCTGAAGGAGCACAAAATACAAACCAAGTAAAGTCCCTGTGGCTGAAAAACCCAAGATAAACCCAAAAAACTACACTGGAGAGTTCTACCCCCAAAAAAGTATTTAAATAATATTAATAGTGTCATACTTCCCAATATGAAAAGAAAATAATGTGAAAAGCTTAATAAAAATAAACTCAGGAGCAGAAAGAACCAGTATAATTACTAAAAGAGTAACAATACCCCACGGATAAGTACGCAAATTCTAAAAATAATCAAAATCCAACATTTAAATAATAGTAAAACAGCTCACACAATGTGACTCTGTTCAATTCAAAAGTAATGTTCTTCTCCTGCTCTCAGATCCTCTTATATCGCCAGCAGAACTGGTGATGAGAACAATCCTGCCAAGACTCAGAAAAAGGAAAACATAGGGAAGAATATAGGGTGTGGAAGGACAGTGAGAAACTCAAACTAACTAATTTACATTATCATTTAAGCTCACCGGGGATTCACATTGTGTGAGTTGTGGATTTGATAGTTTTATACATATTTTGAATACTTATAGGTCACTGAGGAAGACTGCTGTCGAAATGTGTCTGGCCTTGAGTTTTACTATTATTTAAATGTTGGATTTTGATTATTTTTAGCACTTGCATACTTATCAGTGGGGTATTGCTACCTTTTTAGTAATTATACTGGTTCTTTCTGCTCCTGAGTTTATTTTTATTAAGCTTTTCACATTATTGTCTTTTCATATTGGGAAGTGTGCCACTATTAATATTAAATTTAAAAACTTTATTTTTGGTGGAGCACAAAATACTCCTTCCTCCAAATTCCTCCAAAATACTTGGAAATTATGCAGCCGTGATCACTTACTATTTTATGTGTTGAGGTTAGAATCTGTAAAATGGCCATCCTTACCCAAGATACAATGTGTAACTCATAAAATATACAGTAACTATTAAGTCTATAACATTTGGATGAGTATTTCTCTCTTGTTTTCAGATGTGCTTGACAAGGAAAACAGTGATGATATAGAAGCTGTTAAGAAAGCAAAAACACTTTACAGATCTTGCATAAATGAGAGTAAGTTTCCTTGTATTTTGCTGCATCTTAGAGTAACCATGAAGGTGCATGGCTGAGAGGGATTTGAGCTCTAAGTTTAGCATATCTGGATGGCACCATTTGGGGAAAGGAGGTCCTGTTCTAATCTTAAAGTGCAGGGGAAAACTCCCATTTAAAGGAGTTCTCTGGTAAAATCAACTATGCCTTATACATATAAAAGTACCAATGTTTAAAATGAAACCTGTGTTAAATTACTATAGCTGAAAATAATAAATAGTATAAACAAATTATTAATAAATATATTGGTTTATCTTGTTCTCTTCTTACATCTTTCCGTGTGCTGATAGTATGTTTACACTAGAAATTTAAAACTATCCTCTAGAAATTCTTAGGGAAAGTCAATAGCAATGAAAAAGGATTGCTTCAGATTCTTGCACCTGGAAATTAAATGAGTAGTTAAATAAATGGGAAATTAAATGTCCAAATTAAGGAAAGAATAATCAAAGGAATTGCTCCACTTACAACTCTATGATTCCATCTATGATTCTAGTAAGACACACAATTTCAACGGTCTTGTAGCAGTGATTTGTCTACTCAAGAAAATGTATTCATATGGGAGTCCACTCTAACATGTATTTGTTATTTGATAGTTGTGACTTCAACATACAGATATTGTCATTAAGATGAAAACAGGGAACATGTCGTTTCTGATATATTTCATATAGAAATAAACAGAAGTTGAACTCTGATTCAAGCCACAAAACATAGTCAATGGATATCATTCAAATAATATGCAAAAAACACATAGCATCTCCTAGAAAATCAGCCTATACTCGCAATAATGACTACTGTACTTCTATCTGTTACAGTCGTCCCTCCTTATCCATGGATTTTTTATCAATGGATTCAAGCATCCATGGCTTGAAAATATTCCAAAGTATAAATTCCAAAAGTATAAATTCCAAATAGCAAACTTTGATTTTTCCATTTTATATAAGTGACACCATTTTACTATGCCATTGTATTTAATGGGACTCAAGCATCCATGGATTTTGTTATCCACAAGGGGTCCTGGAACCAAACCCCAGCAGATAACAAGGGCTCACTTTATTATGGTTTAATGTCTCTATGTGTGCTTTCTTTATAGGACATAGAATAACTCTGGAGGTTATTTTATGAGGAGATGGGTGATTCTTGTAGTGGAGACACTCTTACTATATTATTATTATTATTATTCAGGTACAGATATTGATACAGCTTAAAACTATATCATACAAAAGCTAAAAATATAATTAAATATAATTAAGATTAAAAGCTGTTAAACACATAGCCATTAAAAGAACAACAAATGTAAACATTGCAACACATGAAAGGCACTTTCCTCCTGAGCAGTTAGCTCTCAAAGGTCTGCTGAATCAAAAAAATAATCCCCTGCCTATGAAAGGATAGCAAAGAAGGCACCAACCTACTCTCTCTAAGGAAGGGAGTTCCAGATCTTGGGACCTGCCACGAAAAAGGCCCTCTCCTGTTTTCCCTGATGTACCTGTGACGGTGGGAAGATGGAGAAAGGGGTCTCCCCAGAAGATCTTGAGACATAGGCGGGCTCATATAGGGATCTAGATAGTACCTTTCTTCTATATCCATATAATTATTCGGTGATGTAAGGAACACATCCCTATGTTTGTTTTCGCAAGCGGCTATTGACAGCAGAGGAGGGAAACCACTGATCAACATAATGTCAACTTTTTCTGACTGGCCTGTGGCGTTGGACAGCTGGGATCGTGATTATGGTAGGAGAGTTCTCATTATTACTTCATTATTATTTACCTAAAAAGGGCTGGGATGACTGTCTTCATCAAAATGCTAAATATGTGTGTGTTTTCTTTCTTTCTTTCTTTTCTTTTCTTTTGCTGTTTTAGGCACATCATGGACAGCTGAAAAGGCTATTTCAGAGCTAAACTATCAGTATGGGAAAAGGGTCATCATTAACTTCTTTGTTGGTACAGATGATAAAAACTCTACACAACATATAATTCATGTAAGTTCAGCACTCTTGAGAAGTCTTGAACATATATATATATATATATATATATTGTGATGCCAAAGTCATGGAACTTGGGAAAGAAATGATTGCTCATGACATTATGCGATGGACAAGAAGGAATTCCTCCTCTCCATATGTACAGAAGTTGTACTGAGAATTAAGTTTACTTCAGGACTAATGAAATGACAGCATCTTCCAACAGTTGATGAACAAAACCCAAAGACTACTCCTCTTTACCTGCAGAGAAGTGATTAGTATAGTGTTTCAGGGTTCTGTCTCAGTGTTGTTCAACTTAAACTTCAGAAAATACTTAATGATATTTGAGCTGTTTGAGAATGGAATATGCTGTCTTGGAGACAGACTCCTTCTTTACAGATTTTTAAACAGAGGTTGGATGGCCATCTCTCAGGAACACTTTACTTGCATATTCTTGCATGGCAGAATTAGACTAGGTGGCTCTTGTGGTCACTTTAGCTTTTATGATTTTGTGATCCATAGAAATTGAGGTTGAGGGCAGGCAGCCTGGCAAACAGAGCTCTATCCTTTCAAGTCCTGGCACCCCCATTTCTGCTTTCTGAAGTGGGTACACAACTCCCTCTAATGGGGGCACTATGAATGCCTTAACAAAGAGAAGATGGGTCATGCAAACATCACTTCTGTATAATTCCAAAAAAGCTGCAATTCACTTGATACATCTGTAACATACCACTCTCGTGCAAACATGTATAAATCAACAAAACATATGTGAGCCACCTCATCTCCTATGGACATATGTCTATCACATTTGCTCTCCTGCTGGCCATTTTTAGCCCCCCTGTTCTTAATCAAGAGATGTTTTATTTCTACTTCTTGAACTGTTGCAAGTTATCCACTCTCCTGTTATTATACTCAGTGTTGTATCATGCAATTCAAAGAGTTCATGTGGTAAGAACAGTGCTGGCAATTATCAACAGATGGTGACATAGCAACACAGAGATTGTGTCTGACCACAAAGAGCATTGGGAGGGCTTGGGATACCACTCAGCAGCAGCATCTCCACAGTGACATTCCCCTCACAAAGCTTTGACTGTTTTCTGATGTGCTAGTAAGGGCAGAGGTCCCCTCATCCCCTTTCTCCCCATTAAGTAGCAACAGTCTTATCTTACTTCCTCATTTATTGTTGTGTGCCTTCAAGTCATTTCTGATGTATAGCAACCCAATCATGGGGTTTTCTTGGCAGAATTTTTTGAGAAAGGGGTTGCCATTGCCTTGCTCTGAGGCTGGGAGAGTGTGATTTGCCCATGGTTACCCAGTGTAATTTGCCCATGGTTAAGTAGGAATTTGAATCTTGGTGTGTCAGTATCCATGTACAACACTCAAGCCACTACACTACACCATGGTGTCTCTCACATAATTATTACTCTCTCTTACCCCCACTGATCACATCTTCTTTTCTTTTGGGGGGATTTATTTCTTGCTTTTATCCTTCCTCTCTTTCTAAATCCAGGTTGCATTAGGTATTATTTAAATAAAGCAATTTCCCAGATATTCTGCAACCACAATAGGACTCTAGTATTTTTTAATTTAGAATTATTGTTATGTTCATATGTTTTACTTCAGAAGTATTTTCAAAGAAACAGAGCCATTTAAGTATGAAAGTATGAAAGGTATGAAGCTTCAAACCTGTATCTTTCTATGAATTGTTATTGTATCTCTAGTCTGAATATCTTTTAATGTTCATTTTATAGATAGATCAGCCTTCACTTGGACTCCCTTCTCGTGATTACTATGAATGCACTGGAGTATACAAAGAGGTATGCTCATAAATCAGCAACCACACCTTTTGTCAATTCTGTAGGACAAACTCCCAAATTTCCTATTTTCCAACTAATTTAGAAGCCTCACTGAGAGGAATACAACTGTAAGGGATGCTAGAAATATGGTAGATGGTACCACTCCCCCACTCCCAAACAAATTATATATGAATACACCATAACTTCCTTGAAGGTGTCTTACATTGTTTATACCTCCATTCCCAAAGGTAAGAAAGGACACTGTTTTTCTTATTTCAACAGTTTTTCTTATTTCTAATTTCAAGATTAAATTGTCTGTAAAGTATCACTGAGATTGTTCATTACCAATGACTGGGCTCATCATTGTAGCTACTTCTGCCAATGGTGCCAGCCAAAAACAGTTCAGTTTATGGTGATTAATGGCCAAATATGACCCCCTAAACCTACCTCTTAAACCAGGCAGTGCCCCAGCTGCAGATCAGGGTGCTATGAAATGTTGACTACATTGCTGTCCTGGTTACAGGACATGATGATACAGGAAGCAGGAGAAAGCCCTTGGGGTCCTTCTGCAACTGTTTTTCTCAATGCACACTGAGATGGGGACAGTGACGCACTTGTCATTTTCTAGCACCCCAATCTGCATCACCACAGAAATTACTTGTCTTAAGAGGTAGGTTTGTGAGTCACTTTAATGGCTGTGAACATGAATCTCAACAGTTATGAGATGATAAGTAAGTTCTGAACAAAATGCCAGCCAATGATTTTAAACAATTTTATTTCATACATATCTCTTATGTGAAGAACCCAACCATGATGTTTTAGAATATTGAGAGCTCACACACAATACGATTGCTCTTATCAACATTTGTTCCATTTCACAGCACCAGATACACTGACATGAACAGAGGGTGCCTTATACTATTTCTCCTTTCCATATCACTCTAGATTCTTAAAATCTATTACCCAAGATAGCTACTCCAACTTCCTGGTGGTAGTCTACCTCTGGACACACAAGTGTACAACTGTTCACGTTGTGTACACATAGGGGTGAAATTTGCACCTAGTGAATTTGCACAGATTTTTTTCCATGATGAAAGTCAGAATCCATCTAGGATGTTGTTACATGTGAAGTCAGTCCGAACAAGGATGCTAATGAACAGCTGCCAGTATACTAACGGGAGAACAAAATCTCTAACAAGATGAAAAACACCCACAATGGAACTTGCTACAGATACTCAGACAAACTGACAACACTGAATCATTGTTGATGTAATGAGTATTTCCTCCCAGCTAATCTGTTTATGACCACAGTCTGGAAGCCACATTTTCCCAAACCATAATTAAGTAAGCTTGTTAGGAAAGCTGTAATCCAGATCTGAGCTTTTAAATGCACAGTAGTAAATATATAATTACACTCATAACAAATGTCTGGTACATATTATGATTGGCCTTGGTTAGAAAAGTATAACAATTTGATATCAGCAAATACTTAAAATTAATATGGGGTTTGTTACTTTTGTTAACAATGTTAACAAAACAGAACAATGTGATGTATTTTTCCCCAGTCAGCTACAGCCAATTTTATCCATTTTCCTCATCAAAGTAATTTAACAAAGGTCTGTTTCAAGGTAATAGATAAGGGCACGAAGGGCCTCTAGTACAGGGATGGGGAACATATTGTCCTCCTGAGATTGTTGGACTGCAACATTTTCCAGCATTAGTGAGTTGCAAACCGATAACACCTAGAGGGAAACGTATTCCCCATCCGTGGTCTAGAGCATGTAAACAGGGCTGGGCAGCTGTGAGAAGAATGGAAGCCAATGCACATCCAGAGACACATTGATACGGCTGTTATGGGGGGGGGGGGGAGGAAGAAAAGACCGTAGTGTGAAAGAGATTTTGCACATATTTGGACCAAAATTGGTCAATTAAAAGAACATTTAGAGGATCTGGGGCATTGTGTGGGTCTTTTAGGGACTGGAAAAAATGGAGGCTATATATGTAGCCTGCAAGCTGCACTTTTTCTACCCTGTTTTAAAATAATTTTTCCTTTAGAAGGAAGGAAGGGAAAGGGAAGACAATGGAACTTGCTACAGACACTCAGACAAACTGACAACACTGAATCATTGTTGCTGTAATAATAATTTCCTCCCAGCTAATCTGTTTATGACCACAGTCTGGAAGCCATATTTTCCCAAACAATAATTAAATAATTAAGAAATAGGCGGGGGCGGGGGTTGATGCAGGAAGTTTGCCTACCCAGGTCATGTTCTTTCCTTCCCACCTTCATATGTAGGATCACTTAGCCGCTATTATGGCATCGTCATGTGCAATTTTTTTGCCCTGCTTCACAAAATTAGCTGTCACTGTTGCAGAGAGGGAACAAAACTAACCTGATAGGATATTGTTTTAATTGCCTGACTAAAGGGCACTAGAGAGGTATCAGCTCTAACTTCTCTTGCAAAAGAGTTTTGCTATTTAGGCACAGCCACGGAAAAGTCCCTGACTCATATTCTCATCAACCAACATACTCATCAACCAATCTAACAATGTTAGATTGCAGAACAGAGTCTTGGAAGATGACTGTGACCAATGGGAAGTTTCGTGTGCAGTAGTCCTTCAAATTGTACTGTGCACACACACACACACACACATAATGCAGTGTATGCATAACTTAGACATCTAATTGTCTAGTACAATGTTCTGTACAATGTTCGGACATGTATTTACAAAATATGTATTTATATATATATATTTTTCTTACAGGCATGCTCAGCCTATGTTGATTTTATGATTTCCGTAGCAAAGCTGATCCGCCAGGAAAGAAACCTTACAATCAATGAGGATGAAATTTCTGCAGAAATGAGGAGAGTAATGGCTCTGGAAACAGAGATTGCAAATGTAAGCCAGTTGTCTCAGATGTATGCACAGAACTGAATGGATGATGTTAAAATGAAAATGATCAGGATCCTGGGCAAGGACAGTTATGATGTAATGTCTCTGATTACATGAATCTGATTTGATCTAGCACCTGTTAACATTGTCTGTCAGAGACTATTTTGCATTCAGACAGTCTTATTTGAAATTATTGAAATCAGTGCAGCTTTTCCCCATCTCTTGTTTGTCCTGCTGTTTCTTCAGAGGAGCCCCTTCATGTGTTTTAAATATGTGTGTACATGCATGTTTCCCAGGCTACCACCAAAGCTGATGACAGAACTGACCCACTTTTGCTATATAACAAAATGACACTCAAAGATGTCCAGAAGAATTTCTCCATGGAAATCAATCACAAGGTAAGAAAAAAAAGATCAGTGGTGCATTGTTTTCAGCTTCTACCACTGATTGGTTCATGCAATGGTCTAACATGTTTTGTTCTGTTTTTAAAAGCTTAATTCTGAAGATAAATTGAACTTTAGAACTGCCAGCATTAAAGTGAATTTGTCACATTGTTGTATATTGATCTGGTGACAGGAAAAGGAAAACAAGGCCCCAAGCCAATCAAACACATGTAATAGCCCTCTCTGACAGTTGACAGTATTGCTGAATAGAGGACCATGGGGAGGGGATTGCAGTAGAACTGACATGTCCTATATATGTCTGCTCAGAAGTAAATCCCAATCAGTTCAGTAGACTTATGCTCAGGTAGATGTTTACAGCATTGCAACAAAAAACCTTGCCTCTTTCCTCCCAAAGAGCAAGAAGTATTATCACTGATTTTTCAAGACAGGGCATAACATGGAAAAGTTGTTTTGTATGTGTGTGTTTCTGTGTATATTTTAGCTACCAGAATTTCTCCAGGTACCATAGCTATTGGCTGTGCAGACCTGGAGGATGCTGGGAGTTGTAGAACAAAACTTCTGATACAAAAAATTAATTCTCCAGTATACTGTAGTCCAAAAGGTATCTCCCCAAAAAGGAAATTGAGTCCAAGCCATGATATGCTGAAGGATGCCCTGAGATAGGGCTTGGTAACTGGATTAGAGAATCAACCATTCAGACAATAGCTATCAAAACACATCATTCCTTTTCCAGCCAGATGTATTTGTGCCAAAATCTGCTTCTACATGGGTACCTTGCTTAGTTGGATTGGGACAAAATGGTTAAATCAGCATTAATAGTTCTAAACCAAACAGCTGACACCTGGACAAAGTTTAATTAAATAATTAGTTTTCTGTCATAAAAAGCTGAAGTCTCCCTACAAAGGTTTATC
Source organism: Urosaurus nigricauda (assembly GCA_034509955.1). NCBI lineage: Eukaryota > Metazoa > Chordata > Lepidosauria > Squamata > Phrynosomatidae > Urosaurus > Urosaurus nigricauda. The sequence goes on from JAOEGL010000003.1 coordinate 249,970,334, forward strand.
ATAAACACATTCTTTCTCTGATACTGAGTAAGGAAAAATTGTGTATGACACTTCAACAGAGTTTCAGTCCAAAGGCTGAATTCTGTGGCACCAAATTGCATTTTACTTATAGGGCTGTAACTGAGGACATTGATTATTCATCATTCTTGTCGACCAGCCATTTAGTCTATTAATAAATTGTGTTATTTATAAATAGACTTAATGGGTTTAAGGTTTATTAAATTTAAATTGGTTTGTGAAACACCAGCCATTAAGCACTTTTTGAGATGTTGAAGGAAGGATGAGAGGAATCAAAATGGAAAAAAATGCCATCTTTAATATTGTGACTCCAGATTAAGAAACAGAGATTAGAAATATAATCTTTGGACAATACAAACCCCAAAATGCTCCAGCCAGTGTGGCCACTGGGGGGTTGTTATTCAAAGATTCTGAGAGCTGTAATCTAAAAGAGCAAATTTTACCAGTCTCTGCTGTGAACCTTATGCAATTGAATGTGGGTTAATAGAAAGTGCCAGCTGAAGACGACACTTGTTTTTATCACCTGCTTCTAGGCTCATATGAACGTTATCTAGCTGGTTAAGAAAGCAGGATGTTAAACCTTCGGTCTGCTTTTGGGGGCTCTTGTTATCTTTGTATTTTTGTTTCTCATTTACTGTCAGAGCTTGGGAACCCATGAGAGATTCCACAATCTGTATTCCATAAAAGTAACTTTTCCAGGATCTGAATATACTAGTGCTTAAAGCAGGCATGTGCATATTACATCATGTGGGATGTATGTAGCCCCAGACCCTTTCTGTGACAGTTGAAGCTGCCTATCATTCTCCCAAAGCTCTGAACCCCCAACATTTAAAAATAAAAGGCACAATTTCCAGGAAATTTCTGCCCCCAAACCATACAGAAAGTCCTCCAAAAGTATGAATAATAATAATAATAATAATAATTATTATTATTATTATTATTATTATACACTGTAAATTTATATGGCACTGTACATAGTAATGAAGACTGAATTAACCAATAAGCAGAATACAAATAAAGGCCTGCCGAAGATGTACAGTCTAAAAACAAGAAGATAAAAATTTAAAATTAACAAAATATTATGAATATAACTGTAAAACAATAATATAAACAATTGGCATACATAGATGTTGCCAGCAGCCAGAAAATCAAATTGTAAACTGGAACGCTTCCCTAAACAAAATTGTCTTTAATCCAGACTTAGAAGTTGCTAATGAAGCAGTAATCCTTAGGTATATCTGGAAGGACAGTTAGTCCTGACCCCGCTACACAGTTGCCCACCCCTGTTTTAAATTAACAAAATCCTTTCTTGGAAAAAAAAAAAAATTCTGAAGGAGCAACTGAGAGAGCTGAGTATGTTTATCCCGGAGGGGGGAAAAAACAAAGGTGCAATGATAAATATATTTCAATATTTGAAGGATGTCAAATAGAAGTTGGAACAAACTTGTTTTCTGCTGCTCCAGAGACTAGAACACAAAACAATAGATTCAAATAACAAGAAAATAAATTCCATCTAAACATTAGGAAGAACATTCTTTTGTACTTGTGAAAGCTGTTCAGCAGTGGAATTTATTGCCTCAAAGGGGCTACATCTGCACTACAGAAATAATCCTGTTTGACACCACTTTCATGGCTCAGTGTTGGGCCTGAAGTTTTGTGAGACATTTAGCCTTCTCAGTCAGAAAGCTCTGATGCCACAATAAACAACAAATCCTAGGATTCCATTGCATTGAGCCATGACAGTTAAAGTGGTGTCAAGATGGATTATTTCAGCAGTGTGGATACAGCCAAGGTGGTGGACTTGCCTTCCTTGGAGGTCTTTAAGAGATGTTGGATCAGCATCTTCCAGGAGAGCTGTACTTGTGTATTCATGCATGGCAGGGGGTTGGACTAGATTGTCCTTATGGTCCCACCCAACTCCATGATTATTAAATTGCAAGGAGGGAGAAGCCTTGCTGATTAATTAAATTGGTTAATTCAGTCTTCATTAGTTCATAGCGCACACCACATTATTTTATATAAGGTGGTGCTTTTCCTGCAGCTGTAGCCTGTGAAATGCTGAACAGCCAAAACAAACTGATGCAATTTGCAGTTTATACATGATGAAGGTACAAGAGAACAGCAGTTAGCCAAGTTTCCCATCTTGGAAAGAACTGCAGCTGCAAATGCTGATGCATGAACAGCCACTAGCTTTATTGTACTAATATTAAGTCTCTGCCCTTTCTGAAGCAGCACAGAGGAAGTGCTGTACCTTCGAACCCTTGGAAGAGTTACTTTTTGAACTGCAATTTACAATAGCCATGCTGGCTGGGGAATTCTGGGGATTATAGTCCCCAGATTAACATTTTAAAGTGATGGTCTTCTTCAGGAATGTCCAGAATATGGCAGGACTTCCAGTACACTTTTGCATAACAGTCTTTCATAGCATAGCATAGCATAGCATATACATTTCTATACCGCTTATCAGTGAACTCAGCACTTTCTAAGCAGTTTACAATCTGTAAGCCACTTGCCTCCAACAAGCTAGGTACTCATTTTACTGACCTACGAAAGGTTGGAAGGCTTAGTCAACCTTGGAGTCCCATGGATTGATCTCACAACCTTGTGGCTGCTGTACCAGCATTTAACCATGGCACCAGGACACCATGGATTTCATTGGATCCATGAGAGATTGGACAATCAGGCTCAGGACTCAGGCCCAAAACAGACAGGCAAATAGGGGTGGCTTCTGGCAGCTCTGGGGGGTATGGCATTTAGATGTTGTATGCCCCCGAACCACCCCAAAGCCACCCAAAACCAGCCCAGATGGAGCAAATCTTTTCCACTGTTTTCCATGGTCCATCTGGGACCATGGCAGGAGGCGCTCTCGGGGCCATGGCATGTGTTCACTGTGACCCCAGGATGATCAGGCCAGGAGCAGCTTTTGGACACCCCTTCTTGCCCATCTGTTTTGCCACTGAGTTGCCAGTTCAGGATTGGGAGGAAGAGTTTGTCTGACGGAGACACCACCTTTCTTTCCCACCTCCAGTCTAGGATGAAAGAAAACATTCAATTCCTCTGCCAGAAGTTACAAAGCAAATTCATAGCATCGGTTTTACAACTGAAAGCAGTTCCCACCCCTTCAAAATATTCTTCAAATAGAACATGGCAATATTAGGGTTGGTGTCACCTAGTGCAATAACTCATGGTGCCACCCCTCATTGACTTCCTCCTATTCCACACCATGCAGAATCCTTAATAAAGTTTGTTGCACTAATGTTAAGCATAAATCGTAATTCCCAGATATAACCAAATGTGTAATAGTTGTGACATAAACAACTGACACAATTAAAATTATACTCTTAAATTGTAATATGATATGCACAGCCTAAATGTTTAAAGTGAAAATTTGGTCAAATGTGATGGTTTTTAAGAACATTTTTTTAAAAATATCTTTTTAAAACAAAAGTATTGTCATCTGGTGTGCATATTCTAAATATTTTCTACCTACTTTTCATACCAGTTTTTTCCCCACTACAATCTAGAATTGACAGTATTTGACAACTGACATGCAGCAGCAAGTAGGAGTAGGCATCCAGTGGATAAGCTGCAATAGCATTTACCAAGTTTCATTCATCATCTGTCAATAGCAATTAGGAAGCATCTTTTGAATAAATGTAAAATCCAGAGAGTCAAATGTTGCATTCTTATGTCATATTTCACACACTGAATTTTGATATTGGTTGTTGCTACCCAAATCCACTATCTTCTTTAGTCTGTTTTAAATTTGTTTTAAATGTTTTTAAATTAGGTTTTTTTAAAAAAAAAGATAGGGTTGCTTATTTAACTGGGTATTAACCTTTTAGTTATTTGGTGTTGATTGTAAGTCATACAGGCTATAAATAAAATGAATAGATCATAGGAATGAAATTCAAAATTACATCCAATTTTTATTTTGCTTGATTTCAACGAACATAGTTACAAAATTTGATGTCGATTTTGATCAGAGTGGGAATTTGACTTTGCCCTGGAACATTCCTTCAGTATGTTTAAATCCTACTGAAATTGGTTGGATCATGTTCAACATATGGAAATACTATAGAACCCTTTCATTGTAAGGCTTACAGTTATGCAAAGTAGTTAGCAATTATAGCCTTTTATTGTTTTACAGCTCATTAACCTTACACTAAAGCTAATTCAGCTCATTTTATTGCCTCTTGGCTAAGAGTATCTGAGATAACTGTGAAATTGCTTAACAGATATTTAATACTAACTGAGCATTTTCCCACTTTGTTGCTTATGAAGTTTTTTTTCAGTAGCAGTCTAGCTGCAGCAAGCACAAAGAGACAAGCCAAATGGCTCCTTTTTTGTAACTTACATTAAGAGGTTTGCCATATATTTTCACCATATATATATATATATATATATATATTTAAAAAGCAAACCTTGGTTTTGCCTTTTTATATCAAGGACTCCATTTTATCATGCCTTTGTGTTTAACAGCATGTGAGCATCTACAAATTTTTGTATCCATGGGGGATCTTGGAATCAAACCCCAGCGGATACCCAAGGGCCACTGCACAGTGCTGTTGTTCCACTTTAGCTGCCATGGTTCCATCCTCTGTAATCCTGGGGTTTGTAGTTTGCTGAGGCACTAGATCTCTCAGGCTGATAATTCTAAACTGAAAATCACAGTATTCCGTAGGATGGAAACAAGATCGTTACAATGGAATAATGGTGCTGTAATTTTGAATGGGCCCATAATTTCTGTATGGTGTTCTGTTCAGTAGCCAAGCTGCTGCATTTTACATTCATACCTCTCTAATATTGATTCTAACAACCACTACCTGGTAAGGCAGTGCATTTGGTTGGCTGAGATGGCAGATTAAACATGTATGTGTATGCACTACTTGCCTCTAGTACAATGTTTTATGAAGGACACTAAGATATTCCCACATCCCTCTTTTTAAAGTCATAGTACTTGTATCACATCATATTTTGCATTTGTATACCCACTTTGATACCCCCACTTTCAAAGCATGCATGCAATATTTCCAGCCAAAGTGCAGCCTTTGTAATTTTTAAAATGGGGGTCACTAAGGCTCAAATGAATCAGTATGTTGGAATCTCTTATCAGTAATCTAAATGTGTCAAAATTGATTAGTGGTGAGAACAAGATGCTTGTCTTCTCTTATTACTTGACATCTAGTCTTGTCTTGGAAAACAGCTGCATCATTAAAAAAAAAATCCTGACAAAAATGAAGCCCTGTTTTAATGATGCACTAGCACTGATGGATTTGTAAAGTTTTAATTGGTTAAGTTTTTTTAAAAGTCTTTTTAACTGATATAATTTTGATTTTCACAAAATCATGTGAGAGCGATATATTTGGTTTTGGTTTTCAGATTGCTCTGATAAAGTGTGCAATTTTTAGTTATTTTGTTAAGAGCTTTCCTGAAGGCATATTCAATAAAGCTGTCAGAATGTAAATCTAATATATAAACAGAGGCCATTATACAATAGACCCATTTAATCACAACCACAAGTCTTCTCAAGATATTTTAAAAAATTAATGATTAAAAATAAAACCTTCTTGTATTGAACAAGTCGAACATAACCTGAATGTATATCATTTTGCCTCCACAGCAATTCAACTGGTCAACCTACTTAAACGATATCATGTCAACAGTGCAAATTAACATTGAAGATACAGAAAATATTATTGTTTGTGCTCCAGAATATCTAATCAAGCTAGAATCTATCCTTAATAAATACACAGCCAGGTAAGTATGTCATAAACATTTTTTAAGAAAAGAATATTAATGCCCATCTGTTCTGTGGTTCTAGAAACATTATCAGCATCTTCTTTTTGTTTTACTGTCCAGAGAAATTCAAAACTACATGAGCTGGCGATACATAATGGAAATGGTAAACAGTCTAAGCCGTGACTACAAGGACACAAGGAATAATTTCCGTAAGGTACAGAACTTTCTATTTTGTCTTATACTTAAGATTCTAAATTTGTCACGTCTACAGATTTTTTTTTTCAGAATCAGCTCTACCAAATATATTTGTTTAAAACGTAAAATACAAAAAGGTACACTTATTTGTTGAAGCTATCAAGAGCATTTATTCCTATGATTCCACCTTGCAGAAGACCATAGTGTTCATTATCTCCTGTGAAAGGATCTCAGGTAGCAATCTTGCACCTAACAGCCCATTGAGCCAGTGTTAGTTTATACAGTATAATACCAGCTTAGATAGACTAACGGTCTCAGTGTGTACCAGGTTGCTACTATGTATTCATATAAAGAGCAAGAGCCACTTTGGTGGAGTGGATGATGAACTCAGGTTTCCAACTCTTAGTTCATGTTTCCACTCAACCACGAAACTCATTGGACCATTTTAGGCACTCACTGTCTCTCCACATATGACACCTTGATGTTCTTCTGGAAGAGGACATGAGATATAAATTTTAAAAAACCTTACTGAATAAAAAAAGTCTCTAAGATTATCATACCATTTGCTGATCAGGAACTACATGCATAAATCAAATGCATTGCAATGCATATTAAACCCCAGATGACACTTCTCCATCTTGCTTTGTTGGTAGGATGTGCATTTCAATGCACTTTGAGAACTATCCCTATCCACACCCTGGCACACACAAGTAATTTTTCTCAAATGCAGCTGGGCCACAGGTGCACAGAATTTGTCACATTTATAAAGCGGATTTGAAAACAGTAGCTTGATCTGATGTGACACCTGCCCATAATTTTGGTCTGCTGGGGCATATATCCATATTTTAAATCTTTGTGGTACCATCACAAACCTGTTAAACCTCTCATTGACCTGTCTCAGTGGCAAAAACAGGTAATTATTTGTTATCCTGTTCAAGAGAAGTATGCAAGAATATGGGGCTTGGAAGTTCAAAGTGGCTTAGCGTTTCCTGTCCTTGAAATTAAATTGGTTTCAGAAGCTACAGCAGGAGTGGTCAGCTTTCAGTATTCCAGATATTATTTGGCTGCAGTATTATCTTAACCTGCCAATGGCTATACAGTTAATGTGGAGTGTAATTGGGGGTTTCACTCAGGCACAAGCTAGATAGATACTATGTAAAGTAGAGGTGTGGAGAAGGTGCTGTATGGGACAACATCAGACACTGCTGTTTGGTGCCGTTGTGCAAATTATGTCAGTGGTACTAGACCACAATGGTTGGGAGTCATGTACTTGGGCCAGCCTAAATTATGTCAATGGTACCAGACCACAATGGTTGGGAGTCATGTACTTGGGCCAGCCCATCTCTAGCAGAAAGGAATGAGAAGTGTAAATGGCTAAATGGAAGTAGAATTAGGATGGTCTTAGGTACTTTTTTTAATTTCTTAAAATGCATTACCAGTCTGGCTGGGACATTATAGACCAAACAAGATGAAGTTTATTGGTTTTCTTTCTTAGTAACTTGTTGCTTTAGGTTCATATATATAGTCAAAGAATGTGTTTCTCAAGTGTTAGAAAATCCTGATGAGGGAAATTCTGGACTGATGAGAATCATCACAATTCACACATGGCTTTTTGGCACAGAAAACAGCATTTTTGTGCTGTAAACAACATTTTGTGCAGACATAACAGAAACTTTTTATTTTCTGAGAATAAAAAACTGTTTCCAATTCAGAAAAGGCTGTTTTCAGTGCAAATGTTGTGCAGAATAATCCTGAACTGTAGATAGTCTTCAGAAACTGTGCAGATCTTTAAAACCTCTTGCAGCAGGAAGAAAATTGCTAATATGACTCATTGTTTCCTTTGAGAATGAAAGTAGTAAATAACTATATCCTTACTCACTAAAAGCATGCTAATGCTACTTACATTATTCATAGGATTTTATTGATTAGGTGTTTCCAGTCTTTTTAAAATAAAAATGTATCCAACTGAAAAAACATAAACACAACAGAGTATAATGAAACATCTCCCAATCCAACAGCAATATTGTGTAAATCCAAATATAAGATGAAGTCCAACAAAAATTAAGCACTTGTAATTCCCAGATATTTCAGTAGAAGTGTTTTGTACATGTACTTAATATTTAACTGGACAAAAAGAGCTTAACTTTAACTGGATTGCAGCCTACATTTTATTTGATTCAGGGCATGACATGGCTATACTTGTGAAAATGAGAAAACAAATCTAGACATCAAAGGTTGGCCCTGTTCCATACAGATATTTCTTTACAGCATTAAATCACAACAAAGTAACAACAACAACAAAAAGCTGAAATAAAGCAATTTTTAGAGGGGTTAGCCTAGCAGCAGGCTGTTCTTTTTGAGCTTTATTGATGACACTCCCCTATAGACCTTTCCTCCGTTCCTCATTCTTTATGCACTTATTAGGATTGGAAACAACCTGTTCTTTTTCAGTGCCTTTCATTCTGTCCAAAGGGTAGAATTTCATAAATGATTACTTGGAGAACTTTAGACACAAGGTTAAGAGAGCTGGCTGTTGTAAAGAAAGATACACACAACTATTTCAGTCAAAGATGAAAAAAGTTTCAGGAACCAACAACATAAGTTCTGCATCCTTACTAACACACTCTTCTAAATCACCAATTGAACAGCATGCTGTAAGCTTTGAGTTAGATCAGCTGAGTGTTTCCATAACTGCATAACCATGAGAATTCTTTCCTGAGATTTTTGGTTACAAAGTAGGATATAAATATATTAATTAAAAAATTAATAAAGATGACACAGCATCTTATGCTTATTACAATTCTTAGGAGTCTTGGTGGTCCACTTCTCCTAGATCATTTCAGGGGCACTCACCCTTTCCTATTCTTGGAAAGAACACCCCCTGTTCTGGGGTCTCTGCATTTACATGACCACTAGCTGGAAGTTGTGGTCCACACAATTTACACTTCAAGCACTAGCCCAGGCAAAGTGATAAGATTGGGGAAGAAGCAAACTATAAGTCAGAAGTAAACAACCAAGGATATAGGTACAAATAAAAACAAATGTATGTTACATATATGTAACACAATTAAAAGTGGCTGACATTAAATTTAATGATCGAATAAATATTGTTAGATATATTAAAATACCCCACTCATGTTTGATTATTATCATTTTTAATACAATTATTAATAAACAAAATCCTGCACTCATGGCTGGTTAATTATTAAATTTATATATTTAATTGGACCTTAAATATACTTGAATTGGCTTTAATTAATTGACATGATATTGAACCAAAAAATACTAAATTGACTATGAGATTGACTATGATGCATTAGATTCCTTTAGATGCCTTTTTTGTGCTGTTTAGTCATAAAGCACATTTCAAAATTCAGAGAGATGTGAAAATCAATGATCATTGTGTTGCAGTTCGCAATTAATTTGGACTTAAATACAACCTTAATTCCACCTAGGGTAGATTTGCAGAAATGAATGGGACTTGTTAACAACAGAAAATGTAAGTTCCATTGATTTCAGTAGTATAATTTGGGTAAGACTAACTCTGAAATTAGTCTTTGGTTCATATGAACCAAATAAATTTCCCACTTCCATCCTTGTACACACCCATAAAGAAAGATTACAGCATAATTAATATAGGCATATATGTTTTGTTGGCATGTACATATGTATATGTATAAATGGAATATTTACAAATTGGGCTTTCCACGAGTTTTGGACACCATGTGCCAGAGATGATGACAGCTACATAATATTAGCACCTCAACCTACTGCATCAGAAATGATTTAATATCTAAGTATAAATAAGAAATCATCCATGTTCTTTCAGACCATGGTGCATTGTTGCAGTGATTCATTGAAAATTCAGTGGTTATTTTATTCTTATTACACATAAACAGATCTACAGGTATTTGCAAAATTATGGACATTGTGATGATGCATTTAATAAAATAATTGTTCACTGGTTGATTTGGGGGAGGGGGGGGAGAAGAAGAATAAAAACTGCATTCCAATATAGAACCTTAACTGTACAATTATACCAAGCAAGAGAAGTATTCAACATTTACTTAGATTGTATTTACTGTATCATATTTCTCTAGTGCAGCCTAAGCCTAGTTTAGCAGGATCAGTTAAGGCAGAATATGAACAGCCAAAAGCCCTGTTTTGTTTACTCTCCTGTCCCTGCAAGGGACTGTACTAAGTTTGACTCAGGATTCATCTTGTTTGCTTTCTATGGGAAAGAGATGATATTAATTGCATGGCATTTCTCCCTGGCAAGCCCATTCCTAACAGGCCATCCCTGCTCATTTCCAAAGTGTTACACTTTAAGACTGAATTCTACTTCCTTCATGCCCTGCAAGTGGTGGTAAAGGACAGAGAGGAGAAAGGAAGGAACACCCAAACAAGGCTTGTGTCTATTTTTTAAAAGTCAGAATTTACTAAGATTCAGGAATTTGTTCATATTTTGGATGGGATTTTTTTTTTAAAAAAAAAAACTGAATCTGGGAGAAATAAAATTGAAATGCCCATCCATCTAGGCCCAAAGCAAGAAATATTTAACTCTTAAAAATATGTATTTTAATTCCTCTGCATTCAACTAGGCTCTCTCTCTCTCTCTCTCTCAGAGTGCATCTACACTATAGAAAAAATGCAGTTTGACACCACTTTAAGTGCTATAGCTCCATCCTATGAAACTGTGGGATTTGTAGTTTTACAAAGTTTTTAATCTTCTCTCAAAGAGTGCTGGTGCCTCACAAAACTACATACCACAAGGTTCTTAAGGATGGAGCCATTGCAGTTAAAGTGATGTCAAAGTGCATAACGTGCTTATTGACATTAGCTCAAGCAAATGGGAGAAAAGTTTGATTTTTCTGAAATATTTGCCATGTATTATTCACATATTCTGGGGAAAGAAAGAAAGTTTTTTTAAAAAAAAATGAATGCAGGAGAAAGCAAACCTGATAGATTTTGAGATCCTATTCACTGGTTGTACAATGTAAAAGAAGAAGACTCATCACAGGTGGATAGACTCAATCAAAGAAGCTGTTGCCCTAGGTTGCAATACTTGAGCAGGCCTGTTAATAACAGGGTTCCTTGGAGGTTACACATTAATTGGGCTGCCATAAATTGAATTTGACTTGACAGCACATAATAATAAAGAGCTGTGCACTGGTGTGGGATCCCACTGTTGCCATATGCTCTCCCAGTCCATCCCACTCCCATCCAGCACTGATGAATCTCCTAGACTTGTTGTTGTTTGTTGTGTGTCTTCAAGTCTTTTCTGACTTATGGCAACCCTAAGGGTAATTTATCATATGGTTTTGTTTTGTTTTGGTTTTTGGCAAGAATTGTTCAGAAGAGGTTTGCCATTGCCTTCCCCTGAGGCTGAGAGCATATGACTTGCCCAAGGTCATCCCGTGGGTTTCATGGCCAAGCTTGGAATCGAACCCTTGTCTCCAGAGTCATAGTCCAACACTCAAACCACAATGCCACACAAATGGTTTTATCAGTGTCATAGTGTTTGTGCAACACTAGGTAGCCTAGCATCTGTGTGCAGTATCCAAGAAAGAGCAGTCCCTTGTGTACCAGAATTTAGATTACTGTAAAGCCACAACACCAGCCCAGTCTGCACTGCTGAAAACCCCAACACCACTACCTGAATCTGGGGTTATAAGGCCACACAACACATGGCCCTATCCACCCCATATACTTCCTTATTGATGAGTTTTTAAACCAGAGTGTTCCCCAGAGTTTGAACCCCTGCCATTGGCAACTTCAAATGTCTCCCCACCCCCCTTCCTTGACAGTGCTGTCACTGTCAGTTCACTGCTAGACAAGGTGCCCAGATCATATGCTGGGCTCCTCATTTGTCTCAGAGCAATGGGTACAACCACAGAGCCAGCACTGCCAAGGGAGGAGGAGGGAAACTGTTTGGACCAGAAACTGATCCCACGGTTTGAAGCAGTAATTGGGGGGGGGGGCAGTGGCAGCGGTGCTGGTGGTGGCAGGAACAGCAGACTCAGGAAACTCCACAGGGACAATCAGTTAGTGTAAGCAATCTACCTAATGTCCCTATGGAGAAAAATATACATGGAATGGCTCCACGGTGGGTGCAGTGGCAGGAGTCCATTTGGACATTGCTCCTATGTAGACTAGCCCACCTTTTAAGCCAGTATTCCTGCTGTATGTGAAATATAATACATTAAACATGAGTATAAAAAGATCCCAGACAACATCATCTCTTCTGTCAAGGGCTTGAGTCACTTTGATATTTATGGAGGTTCTTTCTTCCCTTAGAAGGAGTGCTGCTATTAGCTGGGATGAGCAAGATGCAGCTTAGAATGAATGATGGTCTCACTCTGGGCATTTATGTGTTCTCCTGAGACAGCTTTCACAAGAAAAACATAGATGCCTATCCTCACCATGATGAACCAGATACAGTACACTCTAATTCACTGTTTTCAGATTACTGAAACAATAAGTATCTGAGAAATGCAAAGAGGAACAGGAAAGAGGTTTCCACATGCTCACAACCAGTGTTCTTTTTGAAAATATTGCTTCATTTCCATTGATCCAAGCTAATGACAATTCAGTAGTGATGTACCCGGTTGTTCATATTGCTACATGTCACAGAGCTTGGAGAAGTTACTCTTCTCCAACTACAGTGTAACTCATAGAATCTGTCACCCAGAGAATGGCAGATTCTAGCCACGTTAGCTGAGGCCTTCTGGAAAATAGTCTTCACTTCCAAACTCAGTAAAATATATCCTTAATTTCTCTAATGTTTATGCTTATCAGGTGCTGTATGGGACAACATCAGACACTGCTGTTTGGCGCCGTTGTGCAAATTATGTCAATGGCAATATGGAAAATGCTGTGGGGAGACTGTATGTGACAGAAGCATTTGCTGGAGAAAGTAAACAAATGGTAAGATTATCAGATCATTACTCATCTGTTTATTTGAATGCTTGTTATCTTCAGAACATTGAAAGCAATAACCAATGCCTATTTTGAAAACAAAATACATCCACTTACCATTTATGTGTGTACTATGTGCCTTCAAGTCATTTCTGACTTATGGTGACCCTAAGGCGAACTTATCATTGGATTTTCTTAGCTAGATTTCTTCTGAGAAGGTTTGCCATTGATGCTGGAGTTTGAAAGCATGTGCCTTGCCCAGGGTCTGAGAATCAAACCCTGATCTCCAGAGTTGTAGTCCAACACTCAAACCACCACTCCATGCTGGCTGTTATATCAAATATATCACACTTCTTTGCTGTTCAGTAGTGGGCTGTTAGGAATCAGATATCTGTTTGGCACTCCTTAGCAGAAAAAACATTGATGCCAAAGTTATAAAAAGGAGGAAGAGGAAGTAGAGGAAAATCATATACAATGGAGTTCTAAAAAGTAGATTTGAGAGATGGGAGAAATCAACATCTTTTGGCACTCAGGCTGACTATATGATTATGTAGCTTTTCCAGAACAGTAGTCAGATTATTAGCTAATGATGAAGATTAGAAGTCCTTGCTATAGACTAAAGATGTTGAAGAAAAGGAGATTATAGATATTATAGGAAAGAAACTCAATTTTATTAACTTTGCTAAATTGGGGAGAGAGAAAATGTAATCTGTGAATCAACATAAATATAGGAGATTATCCATTGTATTTAAATCAACTTGTCCCAGACAGAATACAGTCACACTTAATTTTAAAACCGGGTGTTACTGCATGCAGCCATGGCCAGGTGAGTGCAACCCGTATACAGCCCAGATCCCACCCACACTTATCCTGTGGCTTTTCAAAAACAACAAGCTACTGTGTTTGAAAAGCTGCTGGATAAGTGCAGGTAGGGTCTGCATACAGGATGCACTCACTCAGCTGTGGCTGCATGATGAGATAACACCTGGTTTATGTGACTTTATCCCATTGCTGATAAGTTGCATTAAATACAATGCAATAATCTCCATAGTTTCTTGCATCATCAGATAGATTTTAAAATGAATTATCCATTGGTTATTTTACTGCTGTTTGGCGTCATGCTATGAAACAACCCATTGCAGTTTTCAGTTCTTTTTTTATGTGACTAAACCTGTTTCAGTATGGGAATGTACAAATACAAATGATGAGTCTCAACCTAACCATAAATTCAGCTGAGCACCACTGTGCTGCATCTGTACCCCTGCAAAATAGCCAATGTTGGTTACACAGCCAGCAAATCTGTCTTCTTACTGAACAGAGAGTTAATCAAAGATGGAATATTTACTCACATAAACAGGGGAATGTCTCAGTAAACAGAAGAGCCCCTTTGGTCTTCACCCATAAGTCTTTTTTGTAAGAAGAAACCTGTTTCAATAAAGAAATGTCCAAATGAAAATAAGAATCTGCGCTAGATCAGTAGATCCATGAAAGAACCAGTGTTGGTTACACAGCCAGTGGTCCTGTCTTCTTCCTGCTGACATATGGTCACTAGCAGGTGGGAAGTTCACAGAAGGGTCTCCAAAAACAGAACAGCAGTATGCCCATCTGGTGCTGAACCTCTAGCTCTGCACTTGAAAGGATTATAAGTGGATTGTTAAATGCAGATAGTTTCTCATCCTTCTAACAGATCTTCATTTATTAGGGATCCTCTGCAATCAAACAAAAAGAGGGAAAGTATACCTAACTTATTCACAGTGGAAATTGATGAACAAAAGTTAGAATAGAAAAGTTATTATAAAACAGAAAGTTATTATATGCAACTTTTCTATCCTAACTTCTGTCAGTCAGTTTCCATTAGGTATCATTGCTCCTTGCTATTCTGAGGGTATATACCAAATGTGATGCCCTCAAAAACCAACCCAGCATAGAACCTGTATAATAAGTGAATCAACTGGCAATTGACCATTAGTTCAAGATGGCAATGAGACCACACTTAAGGGCAGCAGTCCAGTTTAGGGCATGGAAATCAGGCTGTGTTCTCCAAGACAGCAGAAAGGCTGAAGGTTTCAAGAAGAGCAGCAGACAAAACTGACACTCCTGGCTTCAGTATCTGCTGCCTGAAGCAGTTGTCTTTTTCTGCATAATGATAGGTCCAACTGATATTTTCCCTTTGATACAAATTAAGGTTCAAATTGGACATTAGGGAGAACAGGACATTCCAAGGATTAATTCATTTCTCTGCCACAATGGGATTTCCTCTGTCATATGTTCCATAGCAATCAGACTTAGAAATTAATCCAGTGTTTATCTTGCAGTGATCAATCATAAACCAAAGCACACTAAATGTAAAATATAAAAGTGAGGAAACCCAGATTCTGTAACAGAGGACTTTTTCACATGGGAGGAATTTCTCCCAACTTCGAATGGAGCCAACGTGAATTCACGTGAATTCACTAGTTTAGCGAATTCACGTGAATCCCCATTGCGTTTGGAAGGCGTTCGGAATGACTTCCCATTACCCGAAAATAACCCCCCCCCCCTTGCCCAAAAGTGAGAAGCTTTAATTCGCAATAACTTGAAACCCATGATTGCATCCAGAGTGACTTCCCTTTTACCCGAAATTGCGTGAGAAGCTCTAATTCACAATAATGTGAAACCCCATGATTGCGTTTGGATTGCCCTTGGATTATACTTCCAATTTCCCACGTCTGAAAGAGTCCAGAGATAATTCACCAGTTGGGGAAACACTTCTAAAAATGGGTTAAATCATAGAATCATAGAGTTGGAAGAGACCACAAGGGCCATCCAGTCCAACCCCCTGCCATGCAGGAACTTTCTATCAAATCATCCCCGACAGATGGCCGTCCAGCCTCTGCTTAAAGACCTCTAAGGAAGGAGACTCCACCACACTCTGATACTAAATGTATCATCTAGTTTGATCCTCAGTCTGCTCTTAATTTTGAGTAGTCGTTTCTCTGGCATTTTTGTGCTGTATGGTTTATTTATTCCTATACAGCAGTTAAGATCAACTGGGTTTCATAGGTAATAACTCCAACAGAAAGTTTACTGTATCTCCCCAATAGATTTTGCAAGAGAGACAGCTAAATATCATGTGAAGTCAAAGGCTTTCATGGCTGGCATTCATAGTTTTTTGTGGGTTTTTCGGGCTGTGTGGCCATGTTCTAGAAGAGTTTATTCCTGACATTTCGCCTGCATCTGTGGCTGACATTTTCAGCTAAATGTCAGTTTCTGACATCTGAAACCAGCCTCTCTCTTTCTGTGTCTGACCACAAGTGCAACTACTACAAGCCCTTGTGTAGACCCAGTACAGAACAAATCAACACATTTGTGTGAGAGAGGCCAGCCTCCTTACTAGAAATATTCATTTGTTTCAGAAGAGGTTTTCTTTTGAGAAACATCTTAACAAAGCAGGATACCATTCTGCCAGAACCACAATAATTGTGTCCAGTAGTCCTACCAGTTTCTTTCAAAACCACAGTCCTAGAGCCAAGAATGACAAGTCTGTAAGGGATATCTGAAAGGTCCCTGCAGCAAACTCCAAACCCCATTCTCTTCTAATTCCATCAACCACTTGTTCAATTAGATGTAGAGCCAGAGACTACAATCTGTATGTGGGCACACATACATTCCTTATAGTAATTACCAAACCAGTCACAAAGGATATATGCTCATTTGCCAGCCAATATTTCACCTTCATGTGTGTGCTCAGTTGCAGACACAGCCCCAATCATGTGGAATATTCTTCTGCTGTATGTTCAGAAGTGTATCACATTCCTTGGTCTACCCTCTGATGAAAAATGAAGCCACTTCAGATTTTCCCAGAGGAAAATCGCAAAGGACTGTGATGCTAACTCTACAAATCCTTTTGTTGATGTTGTTTTGTGAGTGACATAAATATGGCACAGAAAGCCCAGGATGTTTCAGAAATGGGACCAATGAGAGACTCCCTTGTAATACAAATAGAGTAGCTAGGCTTCTCAGCTACATACATAATCAAAATGATGTTCATTAGCTACATGGAAGCAAAATCCTATCTAGCTTGGTCCTAAGCTACAGACTCAGTCTTGTCTTCTTGCCAAAGAACTCAGGAAGCTGTTGTCCATGAGGTGGAGACTAGGACCAAATTAACAGCTTCACCCTATGCCATTCTCAGGTTTCTTTGGTGGAAGACATCTCATTTAAGTTGGTATTAAAATCAAATATACATCTGTAGCATACATAACATGGAAAATTTAGTGGGGTGTATTGATGGGGTTTTGGGGGGAGGTTGTTTTGTTTTTTTGTTGTTTTGTTTTTGTTTTTTGTTGCTGTTTTGTTTTGTTTTTGTTTTTTACTTTGACTCTAAGAATTTCCCAGCCAATATAGCCAGACTTGAGGGTTCTAGATTTTTAGTCAAAAAAGGAATCTTCCCCAAGGTTTGGTAAGTTTACACTAGCACCATTACTTTCATTTGATGGCACAGAAGTATTTCAAATAGTACTGATAGTTCTTAGTAATAGCTGATCTACTTAGCAACTTTGGTCTACAAAATACTTGAATTTTAATCACGACTAATTAATTTTGCAAAACAAAATGTTACGTATATACTTGCTGAAGAACTGATGTCCCACCAGTGTGGGTATTATGAAGTGGGAGGATATAGCTAAGGCCTTCCCATTTGTGGCATCCCAGTTATGGCATGCCCTTCAATTTGCAGTTTAGCTGGTGCCAAAGTTGGTTTCTTTCTAGGGCCAAACCAAAACATGGCTTTTTATTAAAGCCTTCAGGGACTAATGCACTTTAAAGGATATGTGTAATACATGGTTTTAAATTGTTATAGCATTTAAAGTTGTTCTATTATCCTGCTTAATATCTTGTTATATATAGTTTTAATCTGAAATATTTTAAATTATTAATATTATATGCTATTCTGAGATCCCACAATCAAGGGTGGGATATAAATAGTTTATTAAAATAAAGTAAAATAAAATAATCCATCAGGGTTAAATGTCAGATAATAGCATGCCAGACCATATAGCCTGTCACCAAAAAGCATGAGCTTTCATAGACTTCAGCCTATTTCCTAAAATGCATGTGATGGAGTGGAAAGCCCAGTGACAAACCTACATAGCAGTCTGTGTGTGAGAATGTCCATCAGGAATGCAAAATGTGGGTGTAGAGGAATGTGGGTGTAGAGATAAGGCAACAAGTTCAGTTTTAAGATGGATGGTCATTGAGGGACAAGACAAGGATGTTGCCTAAAGCTAAGGTTGGTAGATAACCATATGAATGATTATTGGAATATAGTATGGGAGCCAAAAAGAAGATGTGGTGAGCAGGCCAAGAGAGCCCCATGAGGCTGGGGGTAATCTAGTATGATAATGTGTGTAGTATACCAGGAAACCATTGTCTCTGTTCAACCCATTGCTGATGGACTGCAGTTTGTTGATATTTCTGCTGTTACTCTTTCCAATCTTCCTTTGTAGTCATTTTGTCCAAGGGCCACTGCTCTAAGGTGCAAGATGGAATGCCCAGGTACAGTGGTATCCCGGGTTACGAATCCCCCGGGGTACGAAAACCCCGGGGTACGAAAGAG
Organism: Urosaurus nigricauda; assembly: GCA_034509955.1. Classification (NCBI taxonomy): domain Eukaryota; kingdom Metazoa; phylum Chordata; class Lepidosauria; order Squamata; family Phrynosomatidae; genus Urosaurus; species Urosaurus nigricauda. The sequence goes on from JAOEGL010000003.1 coordinate 249,988,803, forward strand.
CTGGGACCGCAAAAACGGCCCCGGCTTACGAAAAAAACCCGGGGTACGAAGAAAAAAAACACCGCACGGCCCCTTTAAATTTGCCGTGCGGTCCATCAAACAAAGCGGTCCCCCAGGTTACGAACACTTCCGGGTTACGAAAGTAATCCCAGAACGGATTACTTTCGTAACCCGGGGGACCACTGTAGATTGAAGTGTTCTACAACTGGGCTTTTTGTTTTAGTTTGGCTTTAGGCAAAATCTTTGCCTTGTCCCACACAGGCCATTTTTAAAACCAAACTGTTCACCACCTCATCTCCACACCCACAAAGTTTTGCATTTCTATAGATGTTCTCATGCAGAGACTGCTATGTAGGTCTGTACCTGGGCTTTCCACTCTACCTAACCCCAAGCATCTGAGGAAGTCGTTTCAAGTCTACAAAAGCTCATGTTACCAACTTCTATCTTTCACTTAGTTTCAAAGGTGCTGCAAGATGCGAGATGCCTTTTCATACTGACCTTCCAGACTAATATGGCTATGTCTTTTAATTGTATGACCAAATTAGGAAGTTTAACTAGGCAATTGTTTGTGTGTGCATACAATCTACTCAAAACTAAGTCCCTTTGAATTGAAAGAAACTTGCTTCCCAGGACAGGAGCTATTGTTTTGCAGCCTTAATCCTGTTATATTTTTTCTGTCCCCAGGTTCAAGATATGATTGCACAAATTCGTGAAGTTTTCATACATACTTTGGAAGAACTCACTTGGATGGATGCAGAAACCAAAAAGAAAGCAGAAGACAAGGCAAGCTTCTTAAAGATGTATTTTGCAGTTTGAGGATAAGTAAAAGACTGTCAGCTCTTCATCTAAAATCTGAATGGGAAAAACATAATAGTAAGAACAGTTCATTGCAAAGGATCACTTATTGGTGGGGTTAGGGGGAGAGTATACAGCATTCTTCATAAAACATCTGGAATTCTTCATGGTGGTCAACTTTTCTTCTACTTGACTGAAACTTGTAAACATTTGCTGCTGAATAACTAAATACAGTACAGCATACAGTTGTGTCAGGAAGGTGAGTGTTGGGTTCATAACCCTTGTTGAAGCGAACACAAGCAGAGTTTATGTACATGGACAGGACATCCAGAAGAAGGTCTGTGAAGAATCTGAGTTGCGTAGCAAATTTTCTCTCACACAGGAATTAATCTCAGGACAGTGAGGTTTCTCTGAAATGAGGGTTCTTTAATCTTTGTTACATAACTATTTACAAAGATTACACAGAGTATAAGACATCTGTCTTAAATACTGACAAGTTACTTTACCAACCAACCGACAACAACCTCTGAGGCAGTTACAGTAACACCAACTGTCTAACCAACATTCTCTCTCAGAAGGAGAAGTGAGTTGCATCAGCCTTCCCATGATGCACTGTTTCAAAATGCAGACTCATGTAACTGCCAATAGAACTGTAATAACTTTCACTCCGCCTAGTGGCCACATCATTGTCATTTTCTCAGACCTGTTTACAACATGGTCTTGACAAGTTGAGTGCTTACTGTTATTTGTGTACAGATACCATTCTCTTGAAGCATTTTATCACATACAATAACTTTGTCAAGAGGGTGTTTTTAATTAAAAGGATGGAGGTATCCCATGATAGCTTCAGTGGGTTAGTATGTTATTTCAAAATCTAGCCCCTAGTCTTTAAATCTGAGGTGAAAAATTGGGATGTGCCTTAGAACAGCCCCTCCTGGAGTAGGGATTTGGGGCAGATGTCAAAAACAAGACAGTAGCAAAAAGGGACTTATGAGCACATAGGCTGCACTTTGTTGTTGTTGTTAACTGCCCTCGAGTTGATCTCAACTCATGGTGACCCTGCTATGAGACATCTCCAAGACCCCCAGTCCTCTACTTCTCTGCTCAGCTCCTGCAAACTCATACTCTTGATCTCTTTAATAGAGTCCATTCATTTAGCATGCAGCCTTCCTCTCTTTCTACTTCCCTCCACCTTTCCTAGCATTATTGCACTGGTATGTCATTAACAAGAATCCAATCCACGTGTGGTGATAGGTGTGTTGTAGTGATCAGAATGTTGCATTGCAGCATTCAGATCCCCCTCAAAGTTGAACACATACACAGTAACTTGGAGACACTTATTCTCTCTCAACCTGACTTACCACATGGGCTTGCAAGGAAGATAAAGTAGGAGAGCTATCAATGCTGTCTTGGGCTCTCTGGAAGAAAGGCAAAATACAAATGTAGCTAACTACCAGTATGTCTCAACTGCTAGACTGACTCATGACAATCTTATTACTGTACTGGGTTTGCTTGACCAGAATTATTCAGAGCGAATTTGCCACTGTCTTCACCTTGGGCTGAAAGAGTGTGACTTGCCCAAAATCACCTAATGGATCTTTAAGGCTGATCACAGATTACAACCCTGATCACCCAGAGTTCTAGTCAAGCTACTATAGAACAAACATGATAGTAATTATTTATTAATTGTCATGTATTATTTGCTGATTTATAAATTCTGCTTTGCTGCCAAAAGCAGTATACAAGGCTGCTGACAATAAAACTGAAGCAGACTCCAGCATTAGTGATATGAGCCAATACAGGAAACATGAAGGTTCCATGCTTTCAATATTAATCTATATTATTAAGATTCCAAGTGGGTACCTTGTGCCTCCCACTGAAACATTAACAATATGTGCAAATCAGGGGACTAAAAATCACTTGTATTTTCTACATTCATGACTTCAATTAACAACCAAAAACATTCTCTTTAGGAGTGATGAACTGAATGACCATAAAGGATGGGAGTTTAATCTAGCCAAAAACGTTGAAGTCCTGTTAAATTTAATAGTAGATCCTTAAACACACCTATAACTGTTCCATCCCTTTAAAATTAGTGATATTTAAGTGCTTAATTCTGCCTGGATTGTGTTAAGCATGTGTGTTAAAGCAGAGAAGGGGAGGGGAGGGGAGAAAAAGAGGCAGGGAGAGCTTCACAAATGTTAACTGAATTGGCAGCGCTGTTAAATCTGTTGTGGCATTTATATATTGGACATGTCAAAAGGGATTCTCAAGGAGTTCCTGATTTCTTATTGCTTTGAAAAAAAAATCCCATTAAGCTGCCATCAAACAGAAAATATCTTTTACCCTGAAACCTGATTGCTAAATAAAATCTAGAAGAACAGATTGAAAAAGCTCTGTAAATGTGTGGATGACTTCTGACTAACTCTGTAATATTCAAATTTACAATACAAATTCACACTTCAGTGGCTTTTTTCCCCAGGCTCTATCAATTAAAGAAAGAATTGGCTATCCTAATGAGATCATGACAGACACCGCTAAGCTGAATGCAGAATACAAGGATGTAAGTACATCTAAAATGATATTGTAGTCAACAGTGAGAGTATTGAAATCAGCATCACCCAGCATACCAGATGTGTTGCATTATTAAACCCCTAATCCCCAACTATTAACAGTGCTAACCGCTAAATGATGAGCATTGTAGCCCAACAAAGGTGGTTTGTCGGAGGGTGGAAAATGCCAGTCTACATGGTAGGTCATAGGTAACATGGGCCTTTGTCCAATTTGACAAGAACCCCCCTTCTCCCCACATTACACTCTAACCCTTTCAGCAGGGTCCCTTTACCTTCTGTACAGCATTGGAGAGACTACCATGTGGAGGAAGAGATGAAGAACTATACCCCAAACTTTGTAGGCATGTGCCTACATTTGAAAATCAATCTATCATGGTTTTTCATTGATATTGTTGCTCCTAGTTTTCCTAAAACATTGAAGGGAAAAATGATCTCAGATGATCTCAGATCATCAGATCTCAGATGATCTCAGATCAGATCAGATCTCAGATGATCTCAGATCATTTTAGGATAAAAACACTGAATTTTATAAGGGAGCTGCAGCCAGCTATTTCTGTCTCCTTAACCCCAAATTGTTTTCACTGTTCATTGCACACTGACAGTGTTGATTTGTTCAGAATTTATAGAAAGATTTCCCATGGGAAACACAATCTAAATTAAGTAACACCAAAAAATGAGTGATAGATTGTGAAGCCTACCATAACAACACACTTGAAGTGATAAGTCTAGAAGTAAAATATACTGTTGATATTATGGAAGCATGTAAGAATTTGTTTCTGTGAACAAGAAAAAACTGAAAACAAAATGAAAATTAGCTCACACTTTTAAGGGTTTTCCTGATAAATGACTACCAATTACTAGTGATTTAAAGATTTGCCAGGTAATTTGATCCCTAACGTGCTTTTGAGCTGAATGGTTACCACTCCTTTTAAATTATCCAGTGCCTATCCCATTACCTCATGTTGTCCTTCATTTGTCAACTGGTTTAACATGTTCGCAAGTCATTCTGTTGAGCAAATAGATCAGCAGTGATAGTTCTCTCCCTGGATTACTGCAAGAATTGTGGAAAGCACCTTGACAATTCTGGTTGGATGCTTCTGTTGGAATGCAGAAGATTCTGAAAACAATTCGGGATGTAAAATATGAAAGCTAAATATATGTAGAGAGAAGTCCTGAATAAAGTCTCCAGAATGCAAACTTTAATAAATGGAAGGATAATTTAATATTAATCCTTAATGGCAGTCTCCAGAATCCAGCTCATCCAAGTCCCAGCAATCTTGCTGAATGTTCCAAAAATCTTATCATTTAAGCACACTATACAAGTACTGAACACACTAGGGCTGTATCTGCTCTGCAGAATTAGTGCAGTTTGACCCTGCTTTAACTGCCACATTGCAATGCTATGGAATTCTTGGATTTGTAGTTTTGTGAGGTATTTAGCTTTCTCTGTCAGAGAGCTCTGGTGCCACAACAGACTACAAATTCCACAAGATGACGCCATGACAGTTAGAGTGGTATCAAATTGCATCAATTCTGCAGCATGGCAGCAACCTAGGACAAAGTAATACAAATATTAGTGTCTTCTGCAAAATCAATTCCACCGCTACAGAAAAGGGCAAAGTAGGCTACATCTATTCTATTGAAAACAATTTGACAGCAGCAAATCTTTGGAATTGTCGTCAATTCTGTGCAGCTGTGGGATTTTTGCAGGCATGCAAAAACTTATTTGGCACAAATTATACAAAATATATGCAAGATTTTTGACCAAAAATCTCCCACATAATTTTGCTTGTTTTGTCATCAAACAAGCCCAAAACAATCTGGAAGTGAACAGTCAATGAAGAATGTGCAACAACAATTCATAATCTTGCCCAGTGGGCAGAAGAGTTTTGAATGTTTTTGTTCTTACCTGTGAGAAAGATATAAGCAATGATTTGGATCTCTAACAAGCACATAGGTCACCCACTCAGTTTTCCCCATTATTCTGAGATGTATTTCTCTTTTAGAAATCTAATTATTGTTGTTACCTTTTCAAATGTATATATAAATCAGCATATGTAATTTTTTTCAAAGCATTTTGGCAAGGCAGAAAGGTTCATCCTATCCAGACTCTGTCATTTGAACTAGCCTGGCTGGCACAAGCTCTCTCCATTTCTTATAGAAATTGCGATTTCTTTGTCTTTTTTTTAAAAGCTGAGCTACAGAGAAGAAGAATACTTTGAAAACATGATTGAGAATTTAAAGTTTGCCCAAAAGGAAAGGTTGAAGAAGCTTAGAGAAAAAGTCGACAAAGAAGAGTATGTATTTAAGTTGTGAATATTGTGCTGTTTTAATTCTGTGCTCAAATAATATATATTTGTTGCTGTTAATTGCCATCAAGTCGACTTAAGCTTATGGCAGCCTTATGAATAAGAGACCCCCAAGAGCAGAAAACAGTGAGTAGACAAGCTCCAGTGCTCTGAGATGGTCAATTGTTTACATGTTTGATTGTTTGTTTGTTTGTTTTTTAATTTAAAAAAGCTCAATGCATTTCAGCCACAATAAGAAAAGCCCTTCTTCAGGGGCTAAAAACAAACACAAATGCACATATATTATAGATATTTAAAAAGCAAGATGATACTCAATTAACTATAACTCATAAAATCACATAGGAAGCTCCAGTCATCAACTGTTCTCCTTAGATCATGCAAATGCATGTCAATGACTTCTTTGATTGAATCAATCCACTTATAACGTGATCCTCCTCTTCTTCTGCTGCATTACATCTTTGTTGATGTTGTTATTGTTATTTCTATCCTATCTTTTCCCCAGATTGGGAAACAAAGTGGTTTACAATGATTATAAAAATTTGTTAAAAAACCATAAGATATAAAAGTTAAAACACAATTAAACAATCAGAAAAAATTAAAAACAGGTTTAAACATATATCATTTAAAAAAACATACATCAACATTTAACAATATCCAGTGCACTCCACAAGATGAGCCTTTTATTATCACTCCTTAAATGCCTGTTGAAAAGGAAAAGTCTTTGCCTGTCTGGGGAAAGAAAGTAGGGAGGATGCCAGTCTAACTTCTTTGGTAAGGAGTTCCAAAGCCTGGGGGCAACCACTGAACCACCAAGTATCATTGTCTTTTCCAGTGATATGTCCAAAGTTTGACAGCCCAATTTAGTGAATCATTGCTGAAATATTGAGGAAGCTCATGTGTATGAAACACTGGCATGCTTCCTCAATGGCAGGGAATCGTCAGCTCCCCTTTAGCATCACTGAATCAAAGTTTCTGTTCAGAGGAAATTGCCTCTCCCCAAACAATTCAGTGATGCTAGAGGGTAGCCAACAATTCCCAGATGTTGAGAAAGTGCACCAGGCTTACACACATGCATGCTTCCTCAAGGTTTCAGCAGTGATTTACCAGTGCTTACCCCACAGTAAGCACTGGTATGAAAATCTTCTTAGAATTCCTGAAGCATGTGCACAGGTCTGTGGTCATTTTGCTCCTGCAGCTGACCTCCTACCAGTATATGTCTGCATGCAATCACATAAACAAGATTGCAAGGAATGTGTTGTTTGATATAGCCAGTTACTGTGCTCCTAAAAATGACAGTCTGCTTAAGGTACTTACAAATGATACAACACTTTGAATCACAAGGGTACAATTCTGAATTGCCAAGTGGTGTTTTTAGGATAGCTTTTACCATCAATCTTTTTAGATTTGTTGACTGGAGGAAAGCTATAACTGGAGGCTTGCTGATGGCTTTAGCTGGTTATTCAGAATTATTTAGCAATGAATTGCTTTCTTTTATTGCCATATAATAGTTGGGAGCTGCTAGGACAAAATCTTATCACAAAAGGAATGTGTTGTTGATGTTACTCATGTCTTCTGAGCAGATTTTCTCTCAAAATGATTGTTGCTCTCCTGATGTTGTCATCACTTATATGAGGATACCCTCTTCCCATTATTGGGAGAAGGGCATGACTTGCTGTTTTTGTTGTTGTTGTTGTTAACCTTTATTTATATAGCGCTGTAAATTTACACAGTGCTGTACATACAGTCTTATAAATTAGACGGTTCCCTGCCCTCAGGCTTACAATCTAAGAGAGACAACACAAAAAGAGAAGGGAAAGGTGGTGGGAAAGAGGATGAGGTCCAGTGATTCTTTTCTCTCTCTGGGGCCTGGACCAAGGCAGATGGCTGCAGGGAGGGCTAAGGTTCTTAATACATAGTTAGAAGGAGGCGTCCTGGGGCAAACGTCACAATTCTGGGAACGCTTCCCTAAACAATAGTCTTTAAGTCAGTTTTGAAACTGGTTAGAGAAGTGATGAGGCGCACATTGGGGGGGGGGGGGAGAAGGTTCCAGGAGTGAGGGATAGCAAGGGAGAAGGGACAAATCCGGGATGGGGCAGTGGAAATCCTCGGCTGGGACAGGAGACCTTGACTACCAGAGCAGAAGGTATGAGAAGGAGTGTGAGGAGAAAGGAGTTCAGACAAGTATGGAGGGGTCAGTCCGTGGAGGATTTTTAAAGTCAATAACAAAAGCTTGTACTGAATGCGGAAGGGGAAGGGGAGCCAGTGAAGGGAGGAGAAGAGGGGAGAAACATGGTCAAAGTGGCGAGCGGATGTGATAATATGTGCAGCTGAGTTCTGGACAGAGATTAAAGGATGGAGGTGAGAGAGAGGAAGCCCTGTCAGAAGAAGGTTACAATAATCTAGTCGTGAAACCACTAGAGCATGGACCAGAGTCTTGGCAGTGGAGGCTGGAAGGAAAGGACAGATTTTAGCAATGTTCTAAAGAGAGAATCTACAGGCCTTGGTGGTGGCCTGCATCCGGGGAATGAACGACAGAGAGGAATGAAAAATGAAACCAAGACTGCGGGCTTGCTGAACCAGTTGAATAGAAGTGCTGTCAACAGAAACAGAAAAGGAGTATTGGGAAGACAAGAAGCTCTGTCTTAGACATGTTGAGCTTCAAGCGCCGATGTCACATCTACTGAGAGATGGCAGCCAGACAAGATGAAACTTGCTCTTCAAGCCCCGGCGAAAGGTCAGAGATGGAAAGATACAGCTGAGTGTCATCGGCATACAGATGATAGGAGAAACCAAAAGAACTGATGAGTTTACCAAGGGAAAGTGTGTATAGAGAGAACAAAAGGGGACCCAGGACAGAGCCCTGAGGAACCCCTACAGATAAGGGAACAGAGGAGGAAGTCTGACCACTTGCGACCACTGGAAAAGATCGGTCTGACAAGTAAGATTTAAACCAGTTGAGAACAGAGTCGGAGAACCCGAGGTCAGAAAGTGAGTCAAGCAAGAGACAGTAGTCCACGGTGTCGAAGGCCACAGACAAATCAAGAAGAATGAGAACAGAGTAGAGTCCATTAGCCTTGGCCTGCAAGAGATCATTTGAGATTTTGGTGAGGGCCGTCTCTGTAGAGTGCCATGGGCGGAAACCAGACTGAAACAGGTCCAGGATGGAATTGGCTTCAAGAAACTCAAGACAGCGAGAATAAACTACCCGTTCCAGAACCTTAGAGAAAAAAGGAAGAAGAGAGATCAGACAATAGCTAGACAAAGAAGAGGGGTCAAGAGAGGGTTTCTTCAGAATTGGGGAAACGAGCATATTTGAAGTCCAAAGGGAAGGAACCCGAAGAAAGAGAGATTAAAGATATAGAGGTGTGAGGGCAGAAAAGAAGGGTTTATAGAGGTTAGAACATGGGAGGGGATAGGATCAAGAGAACAAGTTGTAAGTTTGTTGTTGTTGTTGTTGTTGTTGTTCCCTCAAGTTTATTTTAGCCCTATTAATAGTCTTAAGGAACTTGGCCCACTCCCACCAGTCTTTTAACTATTGTGGCATATATATTTACAGCACTGAAAGGGGCACAGAATTGGAAAAGATGGTCTCATTCAGTAATTCCTTTCCTCAGATATTAATGGACAGGGTACCTGATCTGCAAAATAACCAGTCTCAGCTACCTATAAAACTTTTTCATCATGCAGATTACTTTATGCATGTGAAACAAGGAAAGCATTTTACAGAAGGTGCTAAACTGAACTTGCTGATTCATTGAGTCCCAGTTCCAACAAGGATTTTTTTAAAAAATGTGCTCAAAGTGCAACAGTCTACTCACGAAACAAGAATGTTTATGTTTCCACAATGGAAACTATTAAAGCTAAATATTACACTGCTAATAGAGATAGACACAACCAATTGCAGCATCATAAAATAAGTCCCAAGTATTTCCTTTAAGGGGGGATGGGATTAAATTATTTTTTTAAAAAAATGTGAAAGATAAAATGAAACTGGCCATAGTGTGAAGTATACACATTCAAGGTAAATGTATATGTATATGCACATCTGTATTCAAGACCTGATCAATAACAAATTGCCTACCAGCACAGGTTGTAGCTTTTGTTCTACCGCTCTTATAAAGTAATCTGATGAGGAAAAGACTTTCAGATCATCCAAGCTTTAGTATCTGTCTGCATTATTTTTTCATCAGCAACATTCCATTTGGATTGAGCACAACATTAATAAAATAATGCTAAATGAGCTTATTTAGACATACTTCCAGCAGACTTGTTTAGGACAGGATGTCCATCCATCCTGCTTTATGTGAAGAGCTGTCCAGTTCAAATCTCATTTAAAGATAAAGAAGCCTAAGGAGAGAACCTTGAATTTGCCCAGCCCAGTCAGGTTGTTCATAACAGAGATTCCATATTTCTTCTCATTAAACGTGTTTTCTGAATACAAACAGTTATTCAGAACATACACTGCTAGATTTGTAGCACTTTTAGATTTTAAAAAGTCAAAGGTTATCTTTCCTTTTATCCTGCCATTATTCTACTATGTAAATTTATGGTACAACCATATCTAGAATGCTTTGTATAATTGTGATCATTCCAAATATATATTAGAGATCTGGAGAAGATGCAGAAGGGGAAGTCAAGATCATGCAATAAAATGTATTGGCAGGAGTTTAAAGGTAAACATAAGAAAAGTACTTCAAGTCACTTGCAACTTATGGCAACACTGCTAAGCCATTTTCTGAACTGAGGTGACAAAGAAGCATACCAAGCAATCACAGGCAACAGTGCAATACATCTATGTGGTCTTGTGTGTACTTTTGCACTTCAATCTTTCATTTCAGCATGACTTTAGCACAAGAATGCTCTGGTACATGGGACCCATTGTAAACTGTATTTTTAAAACTACTTCATCTATTCAATTTCAGAGGGATTCATAGCCATTAATTTTTCTCCTCCCACAGATGGCGTCATTAAAGTTTTCATGTATTTCTTAAACTTTCTACAGGTGGATAAGTGGAGCAGCCGTAGTCAATGCCTTTTATTCAGCAAACAGAAACCAGATCGGTAAGCTGTCCAGTTATTTGGGGAGGAACAAATTATTTCCTCACCCTTGGCACAACTTTGTGTACATCTTGACTGGGCCAGGAAGTAGGTGTTTAATTCTTCTTGCTCAGTTCTCTATATTTGCTCATCATATTATTAGTGCACTATATTACACCATACTAATAACAAATCTGCTCCTTTTGATGTTTGATGTCTTTGATCTGCAGCATGAAGTCTTGCTTCTCAGAATACTGGCCTTGTGTGGTATCTCAAAAATCTTTCCCTCTCTTATGGTTTCTCTTCCATTAACTTTGGTTAGAGGCTTTAAAGATTATCTCTTTTTAAAAGGAAACATCTTTTATCTTAACTGTCCTTTGGAAAAGGACAGTAAAGGAGGAATTATGCAATGCTTAAACCAGAAATGGTGAGGCTTTGGCCCTCTGGGTCCTTGAACTACAACTCCCACAGCCTTTTATCGGCCATGCTGGGCAGGGATTATGGGAATCCTTCACCAAAAACATTGAGAGAGTTGGGGGCAGCCCTGGCTAACACATTGAATCAGGTAATGGAATTTTAAGAATGTTAAGGTGTTGAAAATCATTTCTGAATATTGAATTAATTTCTTCTTGCAGTGTTCTTTTAGTTTTAAGCTAATCAATACATTTTGACAGAAGATTTTTTGAAAATATCTGTTTAGGAGCAAGACTAACCCTCTCCACCAGCATTAAATTCAGGCAGTTGAAACTAGTTTGATGTGGCAGTGGAAACTAGTTTGGGACTATACAGTATGTCCACACTATATTAACACAGCAGACCACCTCTCTGCTTGTTTTGTTTTTTGTACTTTGGTACAAAGCACAAAATATGATCTGTTAAATCTGAGTCTCCTTGCTGAACAGCAATGTAAAGAGTAGGGCATATCTGAAAATGAAAAGTGGAAATTGGAGCTATGTTTAACTTTATACTTGTGTACCTATCATGTGTCCTCCAAAGAATAATGAGAACTGCAGCTGTATAGTGTTGTGAAATTTAGAAATCTTACCCCTCTCTGGGTGAACCCACATTCGTAATTATGGCTGTTTCATACAGTTTTAACAGCTGTAACTAAAGAATTCTGAGATGTGTAATTGGGTGAGGAACATAGAATTCCCCATGGAACATTCCTGAACTGGAGCATTAAAATATTCTGTTTCAGAGGATGAAACCAGGTCCCAGGATTCTCTAGAAGCATAATGAAGAGGTGTCAAAAGTGCTATAATTGTGTGGCATGCATACACCCTCTTTCTCTCTGTTTCAGAGCTATTTCTATTTCTACATGGAGGGGCATTGCTGTTAAAATAGTATAAATTTGTTCTGTAAGTTATGTTTTCCTTAAGACACGTTCTCAGAAGATTCAGCTAGGGTCCTAGATTTTTTTCCCCAAAATCATAATTGAGGCTTTTGTGGATCATGTCTACCTGCCTTTGCTCTCACAACCACAACCCTGTGGGGTAGCATAAGCTGAGAAGGAATTACTGGCCCAAGGTCACGTTCAGGTCATGGATTTTTGGGAAATGAAACCTCAGACTATGTAGCCCCAATCCAACACTCTAACCACTACACCACACGAGCTCACTAATGGTGTACATTTCACATGAGAGAACACTGGTTGTGGGACTGTAGCAGTTTTAGTCCAAACTAATAATGTTTCTAAGCTCCCGTTCTCCAGAGCCAAGAGGTCAAACCAATGTAGAAGAAAAGATTGTATGAATATAAACAAATATTTCACTGAAATTCATCAAAATATGCATGTAGGAAAGCCCAGCAGAATATCTTTCTTGCCGTGGCATTTGCATGACAAATTCATTCTAGCCATAGTCCCTGTAAAAGAAGATGACATTTGGGGAGGGGAACCCTAGGTAATTATACAACAAAGACCATTAATTACATTCTTGAGTTTAGAATGAGGATGCAAACCTTTATACAATCTTTTTGGTGACAAAAAACCCCCAAAATCTTGTGCTATGCATAAGCAAGGCTAAATGAAGAAACACTTTCGCAGGAATGTTTACTCATTTACGAAGCAGAAAGGCTAATTCCACAGGGTTTGCATTCAGTGTATAAACATATTATGGCAAAAGTCTTTGTGGTTAGGCTCAGGGGATAAAGAATTTAGAATTCTTTTCCTAACAGTATTTGAACAAGCAGCCAAGAAAAGAATTGTGATTCCCAGGCCACAACTGTATTTATTTCTGTGTTGATATGGGCAAATGTTTTGCTAGTTGAGAAAGGCCCCTAAAGAATAATTCTCTTCTCCCCCATAGTTTAAGATTGCTCAATTTTCACAAAAGTTATAAGTGAGCATTGGTTTGTTATGAAGTAGTTTAGTATAAACATCTCATCCATTAAACTGGTACTTCTTTAACACAGTAAGCATCAAAACCGTTCAGCGCTTTGAGTTGCTGTGATGCAAAGTGAAACAATTCATCAGATTGCAACACAGGCACGGCCAACATGTGTGTAGATTGGTGTATTTATTTTTGTTTGTACTGGTATTTTCCAGAACCATGTGTGGTGGAGACAGAATGAGATTTAACTCAAGTCATTATAGTTTGATTATTCCCTGAGGTGATGGTCTTCTCCTGTTTGTTTTTTTCCCCTGTGTGGTCTGGATCTGCCAATTATTGCATATTTTTGGTTAAAACCATGAGAAAGGAGATAATACAATATGGAGGCATTCCAAGGGTCATAGTGAAAAAATATCTCCATGTGGTTGTATTGTTCTGCCTTCATCAAAGCAGCCAGTTAGGACAACTTTCTCATTTTTTGTGAGGCCGCAATACCACAGACAGTTAACATGATCTTAGTAAAATACTAGACAAGCAAATTGCTGGTTGCAACATCTGCATCAGTTCCTCTCAGTATTAGAGAATTATGGGGAAATATTACATGTTCAGTTTACTAGAGCCTGAAATGCCAATCAGAAGCTTTAGGGAAGACATTTGAGAGTTACAGAGGAGAAGAAAATCCAGAAAGCAGAAAGTAGGAGATAATAGAAATAAACACCCTGAGGCCTTGCCATTCAACAACAGACCAACACACAGATTAACATGTAAATCACTTCCTCTCAGCCAAGAGTCACACAGTATGTATACCCCACTCACTTCCATGCCAGCATTCTCTGAAGATGCCAGCCACAGATACTGGTGAAACATCAGGAATAGACTCGTCCAGAACATGGCCACATAGCTTGAAAAACCCACAAAAAATGATGGATGTTAGCTGTGAAAGCCTTCGACTTCAGACTGATCCATTCTTTTACTAAAGATCACCACTATTGCTGTTTTGGATTTTGTTTTGTTTGTTTGTTTCATTTTGCGAATGTGCACAGTCTGGAAGGGTCATCTATAGTTTCATCTCTCTTTGTCCAGTTTTTCCTGCAGGAATTTTGCAACCACCTTTTTTTAGTGCATCTCAGCCTAAATCCCTGAATTATGGTGGCATCGGCATGGTCATTGGCCATGAAATCACCCATGGCTTTGATGATAATGGTAAGAAAAAGAAATTTAACCATAATAATTTTTATTATTATATTGTACAGAGCATGAAGGAGAGCAATTTTGTGTGGTATTTACAGTTACACTTTATTTTACATGTAGAGATTATGTCCTTTGCATTGGATAAATTCCCCACAGGCTTAAAAAAGCATTATCTGTGATTAGAAGTACCAACAAATGTGTGTTACTCCTTTTTATATTATCTGGCAGTGCAAGAGCAAATATACAAGATACACACCTCTATATGATTCTCAGTATTATTTGTATTATTTATTTCATTCATGTGCCACCCATCATAATAAGAGTTTATAGAAGTTAATAATGTTATAGAAACCACAAATTACAAATACCTAAATACACAAGTCTATTTTTTGTTGTTGTATGCCTTCAAGTCAATTCTGACTTAGGCCAACCCATTTTTTACTTGTGCCAAACCTACCGCAGGAATGTGGGGAGGAGATTTTTTCAAAAGAGAGAGTTTATTTTGCCTTCCTCTGAATCTGAGAGAGTGTGACTTGCTCAAGATCACCCAGTAGGATTCAAACCCTGGTGTCCAAAGCCAGAAACCACTCAGTAAAAATATTTGCAATTATAAATTACAAATATCTGCTAAAACACAATAGAATGGGTGTAAGCAAGCAACAGTCAAAGACGAATGAAACACTTTATTATTCTCTTAACATTTGTAGAGAGACAAATTTAATTTGTGTCTAAAAGACGAGTGAGAGTGATGAGTGTATCTGTGACAGAAAGACATCCATAACCAGAAACCTTGCTAGATGTACATAACATTTCCATATTTGCAAAGAGCACTTTACTAATCACAACTTTTCAGACTAGATGTTGAGATGGAGACTGAAGGCCCCACACACATACCCCAGCAATCTTGTTTCTTTGCTAGGAGGTACTGTTAACTCAAAGATTATGCCTGCCAAGTCCTGATGGCAATGCAGACAAAAATGAGAACAGTGCAAAAGAATAAATAGCTTGAGATTGCACATTTTTCACAAAATGTTATAAGGAAGTGTTGATTTGTTATGAAGTAGCTTAGAATAAGCATCTGCTATACTGGTACATGGTTGGTTGGCTTGGAACTATGTACAGTGGGTGCAAAAATGCTTCTTTTTTAATGTAAAGAAAGGCAGAGCTCAGGACATGAACCCATACTTTGCATTTCTCAGATCTCAAAAACCTGAAAAGAATTTCAGCTAGCAGCCCCAGAGACTCGTGCCTTGGAGAGGTGCTCTGTTCTTAATAGGACACATTAAACCAGGTGGACCAATGGTTTCTTGCAGCACAAGGCAATTTTCTATTTCCAGTGTCTTTCTGACCATCCATGGATATTTCTTATTTCAGGTAGAAATTTTAATGCCAATGGAGACTTAGTGGACTGGTGGAGTCAAGAATCTGCAAAAAATTTTAAGAAACAGTCCGAGTGCATGGTATACCAGTATGGAAATTTCACATGGGATCTGGCTGGTGGACAACATGTATGTTCTTTGTTTCTTCTTATTCATCTCATGTAGATGGTTGTCATTCCTATAGGTGCCAGAATTCAGAAGAAATAATTGCCTGGTTTGGACATTACATTAAAAAACAATAGTTAGTCTTGAGCTCAGCCGTTCCCTTCTCCTCTCTTAAACTACTATAAGAGGGAAGTTAGAAATATCTGCCTATTATACGAAGGAAGTCAGAATCATTTTTGGTACAATTCTTATCAGTTTAAGCTATGATTTGTTAACAAAGCAGGCTAAAATAATTACCGTATCCAAGCTTATTTGATCAAATCACAGTTTAAAATAAGCTCTCTTAAATTTACGCATAACAAATAACTGTATTTAGTTTAAAACAGAAAGTGATGCCATTTTATCTCCTTTTCATGGTTACAATGGTGAAAGAAGGAAAGGACTATGGAAAGACATAGCTCAACCAGCTATGATTTTTTGTCATTTCCAAATAGGAGCAAGGGTTGTGCTGATATCTGTTATTCCTAAAATGGAAACAAACAAAAAGGTTAGCAATTCATCCGCAAGGGATGCAGTTTAAGCTAAACTGGATTTTGGATGCATTTACTTAGCATGTCTGCAAGCCAATCTTCTCAAATGAGCTCTATCACTTAGACACAGATGGTTTGCATATGGCCTGTGTTAGTACTTAATTGAGGTTTTCTCATTGAGTTCTGAATTCCGTTATTGTGGTTTCACAGCAAATATATATCATTATCTATGTTTCTATTGACAGAACGCATTCAACAGAAATAGTGTTCATTTCCATTGTTAAAGAACAGTGTCTAAATCTAATTTCTAGCCCCA
Source organism: Urosaurus nigricauda (assembly GCA_034509955.1). Taxonomy (NCBI): domain Eukaryota; kingdom Metazoa; phylum Chordata; class Lepidosauria; order Squamata; family Phrynosomatidae; genus Urosaurus; species Urosaurus nigricauda. The sequence goes on from JAOEGL010000003.1 coordinate 250,005,368, forward strand.
CTGAATCAAATTAATTTATACAAGTGTTGATTAACCATTCAACAGTGATCTAATGGTTTTATGTCTCTGGAATTTGGGCCCAAGTCATTGTAATGTTGCTTACTGATTTTGTTCCAGCAAAACGTCAATTATTGTAGGATGGATGGATGAATAGATAGATAGATAGATAGATAGATATTTAAGTAAGTAGATAGGTAGATAGAGTATAAAATTTAGGGACTTAATGCTGTTGGTGCAATTCATAATAATCCACACTGGCCTCTGAGTTTTCCATACCCAGTTATTTGCAACTGTTGAGCATATTAGCTCTCTGTTAAGTCCAAAGTTCTTCCTCTCTGAAAACTGTTCATCCTCTCCATATCTAGATTGTCTCAGTCCTCCATTTCAACCTTCAAACCACGCATTCTGCTTCCTTCAACCCATCATTTCAATCTACAGAAAAGTCAACAATGTTTACATTTCTTCCTTTTTTTGTTGGTTTTTTTTGTTTGTTTGTTTGTTTTTGTTTTGCAGCTCAGTGGAATCAATACCCTTGGTGAAAACATTGCTGACAACGGTGGCATTAGACAAGCATACAGGGTGAGAAATGTGTCTCTGTCTTCACAGTTCGGAAGATTATTTCTTAGAACAGATTCAATAAAAAGCAAAAATAGATAATATGTAGCACAAATTGGTGGTGATTTTTCACGGAGCTGACTTACTAAATCCACAAAGTTATTTATATATCATTTGGGGTATAATCTGGATTGTCTCTTTGCACTGGATAGTTCAGCTCTCCCTGCATTGTATTAAAAGAATACATGAAGGGGGAGTTAGGGATGTGAAAATCTCTGCCTTAACTTTGTTGTTGTTGTTTTTTTCTTCCAACCCCAACTGTATTTCCCCCGTACTTTTCCTACCAGGTTATTATGCTTCTTCTTTTTTTTTCCTCCTGCATTGAAACCTTCTTTTCCCCTGATGTGTGTATTTAACTTAATGTATGCATTTTCCTCATTTTCTAAAGAATATTAGTTTAAGCTGCTTGCATTCTAGGTGAGAGAAAAGGGCGGTCTGGCGCCACCTCTTTTGGCGCTGTAACTGCTCTGCAGGGAAAAGGAGCAGGGAAACCGTGTTCCTTTTTAGGTGTGCAGTTGCAGCACAATTTTTTTGGTTCCTTTGCGCTGCCGCAACTGCGCAACTTCCTACGGAAGCCATCTAAGCAGTGTTATGTAATGGCACTGGTGCCATTACGTACTAGAGTTTGGGAGCATGTATACGATGCACACTCCTGAACTCTAATGGCACCGCAATGGCGCCTCTTCAGGCCTGTCTAGATCAGGCCATAGAAACTCATTTCTTCCTTATTTATGGAATGTATTATATATTTAGGCTGAGATTCTGTTTCAGGGGATGTTGTAGCTATGTCAACCGGTGTTGCCCCACAAAACTAACTTTTCAGTTTATGAAAGCTCATATGGCTAACTTCTTTCTTTCAGTTAGTCTCAAAAGTGCTGCAACATCTCTGTACATACTTTTCTGCAGTTAGAAACTCTGCTCCCCAACAAAAGGATTTCTGAGGCACTAGAGAGAGAGCAGTATGTGATGATGCTTTCCAGCCCTCACCCAGCAGCAAGGCACTTTGCCTGTCGCAAAGCACTCTGCTCCAGGAGACAGCTGGAGGCATCATTACACATCGCCCTACTCTCTAATGCCTCAGACAGCCTTCTTATGGAGGGGAGCTATGCTGATGAAATATAGGTTTTGGAGAAAATATTTGGTGTTTTGCAACAGTACAACAAACATAAATGTGAATTCCAAAATTTGAAATCTTCTAAGTCCAGTTTATGACATCATAAATACTGAATGGGATTCCAGTCTACATATGCCCTCAGAGACCCCAAAATGTACTGCCCCCCACTTAGGCAGGAATAGTTCATCCAGAATTACAGTGTGTGCAAGTGCAATGAAGAAAGCATCTGTGATTTTTATACACACAAAAAAATTCACAATTGATACTGTGTATTTTGAAAAATATTTTGCAATGAGTCTGGAAAGTTTCAGAGAGATTTCTCAGCACATTTGCTCTTGACTCCCCTACACAAAGACTGGGCAAGCATGCATATGGAGACTACCACCATTGCACTACCTTTCCACAGTGGTGAAATAACCCCTCCTGTAAGGCAAGAAGCAATGCTGATGAAAGCGGTGCTACTGGTAGGATCTCCCATGTTATTGTTGGAGGATCTCTCAAAGAGAACAGCAGTGGCACTATAGCTAACACCTTTTAGTACTGTGTAGAAGAAGGCAATGGTAAACCACTCCTGAAGCCCTCCACCTTGAAAACCCTATGATGAGACAATTAACCATATGATGAGACAATCTAAAATGAAACAAGAGACACTGCCATGTCAGCCAGCATTGGAACAAGCTCCTAAGGAGGAGCAGAGGATAAATACAAGTAGCACTGTGGCTAATGATGCAGCTGGACTCAGGCTGAAAGGACATTCAGCTGTTGATGTGCTCAGAGTTGAAAGGAAAGTTGAGAGCTGTACAATACATATTATAGAAACATGGAATGTGAGAAGCATGAATCAGGGAAGCCAGACATTGTAAAACAATATATTGAATGTGTGAACATTGTAATATTTGGGCTGAGTGACTAAAGTGAACAGGATTGAACATTTTGAGTCACATATTTACACAGCATTTCAGGAAATGAAAATCTAAGAAGTGGGATGGCATTAATAGTCAAGAGAGATGTAGCAAAATCAAGCAAAAGATATGATTCAAAGTCTGACCAAACCATGTCAATAAAACTTCAGGGAGAACCCATGAATATAATCATAATCCAAGTTTATGCTTCTACTAAAGAGGCAGAAGAAAAAAATTGAAAGATTTTACACTGAAGTCCGGAAAGAAATTGATTACACACCAAAACAGGACATTTGGGTAGAAACAGGCTATTGGAACAAGAGTAGGAAATAGAGCAGAAGCAAAGCTTGTAGGAGAATTTTGCCTAGGATCAAGAAAAGAAGCAGCAGACCCACTGACTGAATTTTGTGAAGCCAACAGTTTATTCATCACAAACACATTCTTCAGGCAACCAAAGAGGTGACTATATACATGGGCATCACTTGATGGCCAATATAAAAATCAGATAACCTACATAATTGGAAATATAAGATGAAGAAGTTCCACATTCTCTCCTGAAACAAGACCAAGAGTTGATTTTGGCACAGACCATGAACTGCTAATATCAAAAATTAGAGTAAAGCTAAAGAAGAAAACTAAATCAATCATTGTGTCAAAATACTATCTGAAGAGCATTCCTTTAGCATTTAAAGATAATGTAAAAAAAAGATTGTACACTTTTAGGCCTAACTGACTGGGAGCCCAAAAAAATCTGCACTGAAACCAGGGGAATAATGTGGGAATATTATGAGGGAATAATGTGAAAACAGAATATCTCTAGCCGAAAAAGAAATAAGGGAACCACTGAATTGCAGATGAAACTCTTCAAACAGTTAAGGACAGAAAAGAAGGAAAAGGAAAAGGAGGCAGAAATAGGGCCCTGACCACAACTGTTCAAGTTGTGCATAGGGTTACTGCTACAGTCAATATAGAGAAATATGCAATGCCAATCAAAAAAGGCAGGACAAGAGACCTTTTCCACAAGATCCAAGAATTCAAAGGGAAATCTAAACCAAGAAAGTAGGGATGCTCTACAACCAGCAGGGCAGCATAATGAATGATCAAGAAGAAATAAAAAGGTGGTGGAAACAATACACAGGAAAAATACAGTATATAATAAAGATCAAAGTATGACAAATTCATTCACGGAAAAACCTACAGTTTGAAAAAAGTGAAGTAGAAACTACACTCAAAGCACTTGGGAGGAAAAAAAATCACCAGGAACAGTTGGCATAGCAAAAGAGATGTTTCAAGCAACAAAGACAGAATCCATGCAAATCCTCACTAAAATCTGTGAACAGATATGGAAAAAAAAGAATGGACAACAGACTGGAAATCCTTAATATACATTCCAGCACCCAAGAAAAGAGTACACCAGGGATTTCAATAACCACCCGGCCATTATTTTAATCTCCTATGCAGTCAAAATTATGCACACAATTCTACAACAAATACTTTTACCATATATGGAGTAAGAAATGCCAGATGTCCATGCTGGGTTCAGAAGAGGAAGAGGCATGAGGGATCGTATTGCAAACATACATTGGACAATGGAGCACAGCAGAAAAAAAATATTTCAGAGGAAAATCAGGCTGTGCTTTTTAGATTACAGCAAAGCCTTTGATTGTATAGATCATGAAAAACTATGCATCGCTTTTAAAGAAACTGATGTACCAGAATATTTGATTATCTGAATGTGTTACCTGTACTCAGGACAAGATGCCACTGTTGGGAGAGAATACAGAGAATCAGAGTGGTTTCCAATTGGCAAGAGGGTCAGGTGTGGCTGTATACTATCACCCAATCTGTTTAACTTGTGTGCTGAACATTTCATGCACAAAAGATAGATTGGACTCTGAGGAAGGAAGTGTGAAAACTGGAGGAAGAAACACCAGCCATTTAAGATAAGCAGAGGACAATATACTGTTAGCAGAAAATAGCAAAGATTTGGAACGACTACTGAAGAAGGTCAAGCAAGAAAGTGCAAAGGCAGTTTTACAGCTGAATATTAAGAAAACGTAAATAATGACTACATATTATTTGCATAACTTTAAAGTAGACAATGAAGACATTCAGATAGTAAAATATTTCCTATAGTTTGCCTTGGTCATTAATCAAAATGGAGACTTCAGTCAAGTAATCAGAAGGTTAGGACTTGGAAGGGTCATTATGAAGGAACTACACAAGATCCTGAAGTGTAAAATACATTGTTGAATACCAAAGTTAGGATTGCCCATGATTTTGTATTTCCAGTTTCTATGTATGGTTGTGAAAATGGGAGAGTGAAGAAAGGTGATGAGAAGAGAATCAACTCATTTGAAATGTCGTGCTGGAAAAGTATTCTACTGATACTGTGGATTAATAAAAAGACAAATAAGTGTGTCCTGCAGCATATCAAGCCTGAACTCTCCCTGAAATTATGACAACTAAACTGAGACTGTTATAGTTTGGACCCATCATGAGAAAGCATGATTCGCTAAAAAAGACAATAATGTTTGGTAAGGTAATAGGCAGTACAAAAAGAGGAAGACCACAGTAAAGAGCAATAGATTCAATCAAGAAAGCCACAACCCTCGATCTGCAAGACCTAAGCAGTGCTGTCGATGATAGGGTGACTTGGAGGTCTCTCATTTTTAGGGTTGCCATAAGTTGAAGTTGACTTGATAGCAGTTAACAATAGCAATAACATATGGAGAAATAAACAGCATGGAAAAATGAGGCAAATAAGTTTAAATATAATTTTGATGAACCATTAACTGAGGGGATGTTTGCTCACATATGGTTGTGGAGGGAAATAGTCCCTTCCTTATATTGCCTTTTATCTTAATTTTTTAAAAGTACGGAACACCGAGTCAAATTAGCTAAATGTCCAGGACAAAGTACATTCCAATAAGGATCACCCTGTTTTTGCTTGTATATGCAGACATTACAACTCTCTTATCTTTCACTTACATTGATAAAGGATATTCCCACAAGTGTAACCAGAATAAACCAAGATGAACTGTAGCTGCATAAGATACATAGAAGACATTGTTTTTCATTGTGCCTGATTGTGTTTTTTATACTAACCTGAAGTGATTCTAGTGGACATGAGAAACTTACTGAGGGGCCCCAGTGCATTCTGAGCTGTAGAAGCTCTTTCAAATGGGAACACAAACTTCTTTTTACATTTAACATTATTATGTTCTAGAGAAATTATCTGAGATCCTGTGTTATGCTGCCAAATAAAAGTCTCCACCAGTATACTTAAGGGAGGGGACAGAGGCTGCTCTTTCAGCCCAGACCACAACTGCTGGGCACAGTTCTATCTTCCTGATCCTTGACTGACTGTGGGGTTGAGCCCGGGCTCATTCTGGCTGCACTTGAGCACTTGCAGAAGAAGAAGGAGCTTCTGCCCTCAACATAAGGCAGCCCTTTCCTCCTTTGGTGATCAATTGCAGCCAGAGTGAATCAAGGTACAGCCACATAGCCAATCAGTGTATTAGTCAGCTCCATTTGTTACTGAATGCTAGGTTAGGGGAATTATTGGTTATTGGATCTGTGGTCTAAAATGCACATATTTGGGGATAAACCCAGATTATGCTCACATGTGTCACCAACAAGATTCCAGCCATTATGTGCCATTCATAACCTATAATGCTGTGTAGCACCATTATCCTCCCATACTAATTATGTGATGCCTGATTGCCTGGGATTAAATGTAATGAACACTGAAAGAAACATTTAAAAAATAACCTCAAAGCCTCAATAATAAAGAGCTATGAACAAATATGGAAAAATCTGAAAAGCACAAAGTTGCAGGGGTGTGGCTGTTGTTTGTACAAGTGCAATTCAGAAACCAAGTACATGAGAAACCGTGGCATACTAGAAGACCGCTCATATGTTATATAGGCAGCCAGGTAAGCCAATATTTGATTCATGTTTGCATCAAATAGTATGACAGCATTTAATTTTGAAATGTGAAATGGAAAGGCCCTACACCTATAATGGATGGATGATACAGTTGGTATCAGCCAGAATCTTCTTGGTCACTTACAGTGGCTTAACTGGTATTGCACCAGCATAAGTACATTTGGGATATTTCAGTGCTTTCCTCCTGGCAGTGAAACAGAAGCCAGATGGTGTCAATTGCAGCTCTGCTCTCTTGAGCTAATGGTCACTGGTAGACTGCAGAATGCACCCAGGCCCTATCCAGCTGCCATACTGAGGCAGGGAAAAAGGAGCAGCCCTCACCCCCACTGACCACCAGTATCAACTATGATCTTGGCCTGTGTCTCCCTTGTCTGTGTCAATTGCAAGTTTGGGGTTTTATTTCTTTTGTGCTTCCATCACCGCAATGTGATTTGACAAATAAGAATCAAACAGCCAGGTCCACTAACAGTGCCACATAGTGTATTGAGTACCTCTTCATACAGCTGAGATTGCATTTGATGGAAGTCAAGTTGATAAGGTAAAGGAAAAACTGTTTTAACATTTGCTGCCTGTTTTATTGATTATTTTGAATCCATTGCATGTAGATATGTTTCAACAGAATGGCTTGCCACAGGTTAATTTTAAAAAAAAGAGGGTGGGAGGAAAACATATAAATAAAATGAAAATGCAGTGATTAACAAGGGGGCTTTGGGAGGACAGCTTTTACTTGACATGCTAATAAACACTTTCTCACTGTTGGCAAAAAAAAGTTGCCAACAATTCCCTAAGTTAGTAGGTAGTTTATACAGCATTATCTTGGTGAGAAGTTGTTGGTCAACACAACTCTGTGAATTTTTTACAAGGCTAAATGCATGCATTTCAAAAACCAGTGAACTTGTCTGATCATTGCTTGAGATATTTTAGTTCCTGCTTTCTTTAAAATTAAATGATTAGTGTTTTAGCATGTCAATAAGACAAAGCAAAAGATCTTCCAGATTAGAATCTGAGTCCATTTCCTCCTCCTTAAAACATTACCAAAAGATCAGGGTTTGTTCAGGTTTTTTAGGAAAGCAAACATTAATGCTTAACTCTATATTGGTTTAATGAAAGCATAGATTACTACTGTACTTTATTTTTCACATGCCGACCTGATGGGTAGTTAACAACATTGATTCACACTGATGTGACCTTTAGGATGTAAATCAGAGTAAGCCCTGTTAAACTCAATAGGATTTCCTTCTGAATAACCATTTATATAGCACTGCACCATTTGGAGAACCATTTCTGTTCATTCTCTCTTTTTCCTCTCATCCTTTGTAGGCCTATGAAAACTTTGTCAAAAAGAATGGACGAGAGAAACTCCTTCCTGGGCTTGACTTCAACCATAAACAGTTGTTCTTCCTGAACTTTGCACAGGTATTATGCTTACTTTGATTGAAAGCTTTGAAAATTATTTTGAGTTGCAATTTCACAGCTAAGTTGGAAACAGCAGGCTGGCTTTTCTCCTTTTAATGTGAACTGGCAGAATTGCCAAGTCGAACAGCTTTTGTGGCAGCAGGGCCAAGAGGAGAGTGGCCTGTCAGATTAAGTTAATCACAGCTAAGTGCATAAATGCATTCAGGAGGTGAGTCTGGAGAGGCCCATTGCGTGTGGTCACAGACCCATTTATAGGTGCTTTGTAATATGCAGGCGTATAGACATGTTCTTTCACTGTCTGTTTTAAATCTCCACTCATAGCCTCAAATTGATTTCTGCAAACCTAAAGCAATCATTACTGTGATAACAACCTTTCCCTCTCAATCTTTTGTTGTTGTTTTTAAAGATTTGGTGTGGAACCTACAGGCCAGAATATGCTGTCAACTCTATTAAAACAGATTCCCACAGCCCGGGCAAGTTCAGGTCAGTGTTTTAATGTTCCATTGCTTAAACAGGCTTGTTTATTTCCACAGAAAAGTGGCTGCTGGGCCTGCAAATGCTCATCCCATAATAAATTTGTTGTTTTTGAGGCATCACAAAACGCTTTGCCATTTTTGTTGCTGTCAATGTTGTTGGTGTCTGAAACAATTATAGTTATCTCTTCATCATTTTTGGTAATATCAGATGATCTAGATGATAAGTTGGCGGGTTAACAACTCTCAGGAGCTCTCTAGCTGACACTGGCACTCCTGAGCATCCAAGACCTTCCCAGTATTTTGGCTGTAGATGATGAGAGTGGGGACATAGGCAGGGTTGGACTAGGACATGTGAGAAGAGCCTGCATGGTTTCCGTCTTTGGTCCAGCAGGTCCTGGTGGAGTAGAAGACTGCTAGAACCAGTTTAATGGTATGGATCAAGACCTGTATTTTGGGAAACCTCCCTGGATGTTCAGTTATGAGAGTTATCATGATAAATGCTTGCATATGAAAATTTATCACTACAAGACTGGAAAGATCAGTAATGCCCATGTTCTATACCCACCATCAATATTTTATTGGTACCATCAAATGACCCATGGGGGAAGGGGTCAGAGCTAGGGAAAAAAAATCACTTTTTTGATCTATTGCTGCTCAAGATGACTAGGAGATCCTGGGAGTTGAAGCCTTAAAAAGTAACATTTTCAAGCCCTGATGTCATTATAAAATTATAGAGGGCCCTCATCAAAATGGCCCTCTGGACAGAGGTGGTAAAATTATAATGGGAATCTTTTTTACAATTGTGTTGGTCACTGAGATCCATGCACAAGTCTTGCCTAATCAATATGTTCAGTGTGTTAAGAAGTAACATACTCTGAGATTATTATTTTTAAAAGTGTTTTCTATCTAAGGAAGTAGAGTCTATGAAAACTTATGCTACAACCTCTTTCTCATAGTTAGTCCCAAAAGTGCTACAATATCCCTTTGCGTAGGGTGTTTGCAGTGCACACATTGGATGCATTCAGACAAATTTGCATAGGTGTCTGCAATCCGTTCTAAGCTTCTAGGATGGAATCCACATAGAGAAATTTTCTGAAATACAGTGTTTCTCTTTCCATTCAGTCAAAACAGAATAAGAATAGAAACAAATTTTGCTTCAGTTTTGAAAGTGATCTTTCTATAGTCATATTCTCAGTTTATTAAATAACCATTTGTCATATAGTACATAATTCTATTTGTACTCAATGCAGCCATTGTCCCTGACTCTGGCATCACAATGGTATGTTCATGGGGGTGTTTTCTTGAATTTTTAAGTTTTCCAGGAAGTCTGTAACTTTCTCCCTGAGGCAATTATATTCAAACTCCTGCACATAGCCTAATTTCTGCTACAGTGTTTGCTTTGATCAGTTGCAATTCCCAGGACCTTTGCCTGGTGGGTGTTTTCTTTATTTGCATTGTTTGCTCATTCTTCACATTCATTACTTGCATTCAACATAATTTAGTGTTCCATAACAGGGACTATATTTCATTCCTGAGTAGATATTGATGTACAGGTTATATGCCCACTCAAGGCAACTCATGTGGGTGGTAGCATTATGCTATATCTAATGAGGAATGGTAGTCATAAGGAAAGAAGCATGGCATCATCCATTTTATATAAGGGAAGCAATGTTCTTTTCCCATCATCCCAACCTCCTTTTCCCATCATCAGTTTGAAGGGAAAGGAAAGAAATATACATAGTTATACTGGGTATAGTGATAACTTCTGAAGTAACGGGAACCTCTAGCAGGAGGAAGCTAATGGACTTGGACTTAACTTTTTGAAGTAATACTGTATTGCTCAATGGTTCCCATAGCCATGCCTCAAAGGCTATCCTAAAAGGCAGGCAGCTGTAGAAATCCATATCAGCTAACAATTCTGGGAGTCAAAGACTTAGTCTAGTAAATCAGTATGCAATGGGATCTTGCAGAGCGCCTTGGAGAATAACTAAAAGATAGGAGTTGGTAGCACAAGCTTTTGTAGACTTGAGCCTACTTCCTCAGATGCATCTGAGAAAGTGGGCTCAAGTCTAAGAAAGTTTATGCTACCAACTTCTGTCTTTCAGTTAGTGTCATAGGTATTGCAAGATGCCTTTGCTTGCTAATTCTAGGAGTGTTCATCTTCTCCAGGAGCAGTTTCTAAAACTTAAATGGCTTCATTGCCCCAGACTTCCTGGAATTATTAATGCACCATCTGGATCTCAAAAACAGATACTTAAATACTTGAAGGGATGTCAGTTTGAGGAGGGAGCAAGCTTGTTTTCTGCTGCTGCAGAGAACAGGACCCGGAACAATGGATGCAAGCTTCAAAAAAAGAGATTCCACCTCAACATTAGGAAGAACTTCCTGCAGTAAGGGCTGTTCGACAGTGGAACACACTCCCTCGGAGTGTGGTGGAGTCTCCTTCCTTAGAGGTCTTTAAGCAGAGGCTGGATGGCCATCTGTTGGGTATGCTTTGATTGGGAGTTCCTGCATGGCAGGGGGTTAGACTGGTTGGCCCTTGTGGTCTCTTCCAACTCTGATTCTATGATTCTAAGTGGTAATTACAGTAGTAAAAATCTGTGCCCAGTCTGGATGAGACCAGTCTCATCTCTCACCACCTCAACTCAAAGCTTTCCTATTGTTTGTCAGCTTGGCTGTAATCCTAACAGCAGTATTTCAGGATGATATTGTTACGGGATAAAGATTTCCTTGTTTATTTTCCTTTGTTCTTCAACTACCAGTTAACTGCTCCATTAATGATGCAAGGACTGAAAATCTCTTTAGCACTGGCAGACAAAGCCATCAATCTATTGATGCAGAAGGTTTGGGAGGTAGGGCAATGACATAATGGGGATTCCTAAGCAAGTCTCCCTATAAAATCATTGGCTGCTGGTGGAGAGACAAAGCTGCCCCTCACCCTGCCCAGCTGCTGTTGCAGAGTCTAGGAAAAAACATTGTGTAAGGAGATAGGGATGCAAAATATCTGAAGATTTTAATCTACAGCATTGAAACAAAAGCAATATTAGCAATCTTTACAGCATGGTGTAGTGGTTTAAGTGTTGGAACCCACTGGGTGACCTTGGGCAAATCACACTTTCTGAGCTTCAGATTATGGTAATGGCAAACCCCCTCTGAAGATTAAGGCTTTCACTGCTGGCATCCATAGTTTTTTGTGGGTTGTCAGGCTATGTGGCCACCTTCTGGAAGAATTTATTCCTGACGTGTCACCTGCATCTTCAGCCTGAACCCTCACTATTTTACTTTAGGAACAGAAACTGTATTAGACGTACCTTAGTTTGGCATAAAATCATCATCTTTGGTATAGAGTTGACCTTCCATTCACAGATTCAACCATCCACCTCTTGAAAATGCGCCCCCCCCCCCACCCACAAAAAAACCTTGATTTTGCCATTTTTACATACCATTTTACTATGACATTGTATATAATGGGACTTAAGCATCCATGAGTTTTGGTATCCACAGGCGGGACTGGAACCAATTTCTGGCACATACCGTACCAAAGGACCACTGTATTAACAGTGTGGGACTGTGGCCAAGATCCTGCATTGTCACACATTGCATCTCATGATACAGTCTCTCAAAACCTATCAAACCCTTTTCAGCCTGATGATGCCCCAAGCAAATGTTTTCTGAGGTGCTCGAGATCACGGTGCTGGGAAATAACATCTGCAGAGCTATCCTAGTCACAAGGCATATTGAGAACATGCAGGTGAAGAGAACCCTGAAATACACCTGCAAATATTGGGGTCAATGCACCCCACAACTGAGCAAACACTGCATATATCTCCTATTTTCAGTGCTTCAGATTGGGATGCTGCCATGCTGGAAAGGTGGACCATAGACATGAATCCCCAACCATTACAAGATTGTAACTCCAGTTTACAATCTTGTAATTACTGAACAAGATTTGTTGTTATTGCTATTTAGCCTTTGATTTATGGTGACCCTATGAATGAGAGTTGGCATGGAGGAAGGGCACTCTTTCTTCAGGCTAGGCCTGATGGAGCTGGGCCTGCCGGTTCACCCCCTTTCATTTCACATTAATGAAACAAAAAATTATGTCACCTCCTTTAATCTTTCATGGTGTCAGTGCTCCTTTCCATAAAAATAACTGAGAAAAGGAAACCTCAAGAACAAGAATTGAAATAATCTGACCATTTACATAGTTTTATGAAAAAAATATTCCTGTTTTTTAGAAATTATTTTTGATGAATAAATGAGATCCAGCATGGAGTAATGGTTTCATTGTTGGACTAGGACTCTATGACCAGATTTGAATCCCCATTTAGTCATGGAAACCCACTGTGTGACCTTGGGCAAGTCATACTCTCTCAGTCTCAGAGGATGGAAAAGGCAAATCCCCTCTGAACAAATCTTGACAAGAAAACCCCATGATAGGTTTGCATTAGGGCTGCCATAAGTTGAAAATACTTGAAGGCACACACTAACAATGACAACAAATAGATGAGCACAGTGGCCAGAATCCTGTTGGTGACAGATATAGGTGAAAGTTGTGCTGCACATGCAGAATTACTTTTTTAGGCAATGCAGAACTCATGCATTCAGCTGATGATGGCAGGAGCAAGAATTCCACATGCAGAACTACTGCAAATGTACAATAATGCAGCTAAAGTAGCATGTCATTTTGTGCACTGCCTCTGTTCATTTCTCATTGTGACAGCTGTGCATATTCTCATACGTTGCACTATTTAGTGTTATTTAGTACAGAGTTTGCAAAGTGCTAGCATAGGGTAACTCCATTTACATATGTACTGCATGAAGATAACGTAGGCTGTAACCCAGTGTCTTAAACATTTTATTCATCATTCTAAAAATTATGGTTTGTTTTGCTTTGTTTTCAATTTTTCCAGTTTTTCAAAGATTTTGAGTGAAGAAAAGAAATCTCTGCAATTTTTCTGAGTGTTTTCTCCCAAGCCTTCCCATTTCTACATGTGAAGAAATTGGATATTGCTTTGTGCAATATCCCCCTAAAAGTATTTACAATGGTATAATTTCCAATTACACCATTGCAAGTTGTCAAGAGCATTCCAGCCTTAGAATGCTGTCATACTAAACATGAGAATCATCTTAGGCACTGAGGTTATGCAACTATGTAGTGATGTCCATCTCAATCCCTCCCCTCCATCCCTGCTTACTGGGCAGGAGCTTTTGCAGCTGACAGTCACTCTGGAAGCAGCTGACTAATATTAGCACCCACTCCCATGAGCAATCTGAGTTGTGACAGGCAGAAGCAGGGTCCCTGTCACAATTCCTCTGGAATTGCTCATATACAGTAAAATGGTTGGGAATGTCAGGCTGCTGATTCCTGATTGACAGGGGAACAGACCTCCACCACTCATCTCTTCCAGTCACAGTAACTGCTGCCTGTTAAGTGGGGATTGTGGCACTTTCACATTCTCTGCATGTCTCAAAATTAAAAAATACATAGGGATCATGAATGTGAGACAGGTATGAATGTGTGAACCTAGGTTGCACATTCATAACTGCCCAATTGAATACTAGCTGATAGGAGAAATCAAGTTTGTGTGGGAAGCCTTAGCCTTTTAGAATTGGGGGAAAGGAAAGAATGACCTTGTGCTTTTTTCAGTCTTATTTGTAACAGAGACCCAATGTGCCAAATTGTTATCTTCTTTTGTCTTAAAGGGTTCTGGGAACACTACAGAACACTCCAGAGTTTTCTGAGGCCTTTAAATGTACCAACACGCAATACATGGATCCTGTGAAAAAGTGCCGAGTTTGGTGACAGGGTTACTAAGGAAGAAGAGGTTTCCAGAAATCTGGAATGGGTTGAAAGGTGCTGGGAGGGGATTTGCTGCAAAAGGAACAATAACAGAAACTGATCAAGTGCACTAAAGCAAAGCAGTCTCCAGAAAAAGAAAAGAACTAAATACCTTGCTAAGGCAGCCACTGCCAACTGGACTCAACTTGGGAAATGCTAAATGGCTGCATACCTAAAGTTCCTTCATTTTTTAAAACTATGAAACAATTTATTTTTGATTTCCACTCAGTTTGCAGATTTTCTTTAACATTTGACTCAGTTCATCCAGATATTGTCTTGAAAACATGCTGAACCAATGGAAGTGTGCTTATACTTAACAATCTGTTGTCCTAAAATTGTATTCTGTTATTTAGAATCAGATGACAGAAGAGAGTATCAAATAACACCATAGCTTGGATGTGAAGCATTATAATGAGTTAAGGGGGAGTCATTGAGGGGATGGGGTTCTTTATTATCTCCTGTTATAGCTCAAGTGGTTTGCCAAATCATTGTTTTTCAGAGGTGGCCTTAGGAAAGAGAAATCTATAAGGGCCCTAAAATCAATCTGCTTAAGTTTAAACAAAAATAGAAACCCATTTTCATTCAGACATTTTCATACAGAGTAACATTTATGGTCGTAGCTTCAGTTAGAAACAGCTAGTCCTGTATATGAACTGGTGGTTCTACATGCCATGAATATTCCTGTTTGCAACAGAAGATGTTCAAAATCAGTAGTGCAATACAGATGGAGGTGTGCATCCAGTTGTAATTCAGTTTCTTGCAGAATTGGGTATATGTGCTGGAACTGCCCCAGCTCTTGCTGAAGGAATAGCCATTCATCAGGCATTTATTTCTCCTCACTTCTGTTGCTTTTTATCTTAATGGGAAATAGCTAAGCAGGACAAGCTGTTTCTCCTTTCTGCCTCCATGCTATATTGCCTATAGGACTCTAGTGTGTGCAAGGCATATCCCCCATGTCCTCTGGACTCCATCTTAAGATTTTCCCTGTTTCATTTTTGTTTGAAGCCATTTTTCTCAAGAACAATCCAAAGACAAATTGTAACCTACTTCAGAGATTAATGATTGACCAAATTTATTATGGGCTGCTTTCCGGTCGAAATAATACTGTAGATAATTTATTACTGTTTTTAGCATATATTGTAATCTGTCCAGATGTAATCAGAAGTTCCTCCATGTTTTTTTCTAAGATTTTCCTGCTTTATCTCAAATCTTATTCTTTCTTAAAGAAAATTTGTAATAATATATAAGATTATAAGATCATACTTTTTTATATTTAATGCTGAACTATACCAGACATGAACTGTTATATATTATTACAATGGGCATATACTATTGGTGTGTCAGGATCATTCTGAACACAAAGGTCTCTACCAATAGGGTCTACAGACTGATGGAATGATTTTGAAATAAATTCTGAGAAGGCCAGTTCTACAACTACTGGGACCTGCACACCTAATGCGAATGATGTTTATATTTCCTCTGAATCAGCAAGACATTTGCTTCAGTAATAATGTTAAACATGTAGGCATTTGCATATCTGGACTCTTAGTAGTACAAAGTCTTTTGAACTGTGCTTTAATAATTTTGAAGTGCTCTCCCGCAGGTGGCCTAGGAACGTATTGCTTCTGGTATTGAAGCACAGAGAAATTTCCAAATAAATAAATAAATACCAGATACCTCAGATGACTTGGATGGGTCTATTTCTGTGCATTTAAAGAATCTGTGTGCATTATACTTTTCAAATTTGTCATTAGCTGGAACATTTTTATAATTAAATGGAATCCACATTTCTTCTTGTCTACAGCTGTTGCAGTGTGTGTTTCCTTGGAAAGAAGGTGCTATATTCATTAGTTTACACAATCTGCATGATTAAGTTGAATATTGATGACTCTTGGACATTGCCCCTGCACGAGATTGTTCAGATCTATGTGCTGAAAGAATCATCTGATTTGTTACTATGAGTTTCTAAAACTGAAATTCTGCCTGCTATCAGAAATATTTGTATTTTTGATTTGGAAGCTTTCAGCTTCTGCTTGTAATGAAAATGTCTAGTGACCTGTTTATATGATTGCCTCCCATTTTTTCAAACTCCAGATTAAGTCAGACTTTTTAAGTTAGTCCTCCTGTTGCTTTGACGAGACATATCATTTCACCAACACTTACTGTGAGGTGTATCCATGGATCTGAAGTATACTACTCTCCAAGGGCATGTCTATGAGATACATATTCCAAACTGAGAGTCACTGGGGGAGCTAATGCATTCCAGTAGCTTCAATCCTTTCAGAAGTGGCTTGTTGCTAGCTTCTCAAATGTTCCACTCCTTATCAAGTCTTGGTTTCCATTTATAAAAATGTTTGTTCTGTACACTGCCATATTGGAATGGCAGGATGAAATGTCAGACATACATGACCTAAGTGAAGCAGATGATATTATTATTATATTATATTATTATTATTATTATTATTATTATTATGGTTATTTATATCTTGCCTTCCTCTCAGTACAGGGACTCAAGGTGGCTAACAAATCCAAGTTAAAACACTATAAAACATGCAAAATACAAGTTAAAAAAACAATTAAATAATTCAAACAATTAAAAACATTATATTATTAAAATTTAAAGTTTAAAGCTCTTTAAAAACAAAAAGCAAACAGCATCCATGTCATGCGAAAGCCTGGCAGCATAAAAACATCTTTACCTGCCACCGGAAGAACAGCAGGGATGGAGCCATCCTGGCCTCCCTCCAGAGCTTAGGAGCAGCCACTGAAAAGGCCTTTTCTCTTGTTCCCACCAAACATGCCTGAGAGAGTAGTGGGATAGAGAGAAGAACCTCTCCTGATGACCTCAATATTTGGGGGGGGGGGGGTCAAATAGCCTGGACCTGAGCCATATAAGGCTTTATAGGTCAAAACCAGCACTTTGAATTGGCAGCCAATGGAGCTGTTGCAACAAGGGAGTATGCTCCCTGTAGCCAGTTCCAGCCTGGCTGCAACTTTTTGGATCAGTTGAAGTTTCTGAGCACTTTTCAAAGGCAGCCCCATGTAGAGCTCATTACAGTAATCCAAACAGGATGTAACCAAGGCCAGAACTGACTTCTCCCATCATCCCCAACAAAGGTTATGGGCCCAGTTGGTGCACGGGATTTAGCTATGCAAAGGCACTCCTGGTCACCACCAATACCTGGTCTTCCAGACTCAGCGCTGAATCCAGACGTACCCCCAAACTACAAACCTGAGTTTTCAGGGCAAGTGTAACCCTATCTAACACAGGCTGAATCCCTATTCCCAGATCTGTCTTTTGACTGACCAGGAGCACCTCTCTCTTGTTGATTAAGCTTCAGTTTGTTTGCTTTCATCCAGTCCATTACAGCAGCCAGACACTGGTTTAGATCAGAAACATCTTCCTTGGAATTAGGTGGAAAGGAGTGATAGAACTGGATAACATCAGCGTACAGGTGACACCTTACTCCAAAACTCTGGATGATCTCTCCCAGCATAGGGGACAGAACTCATAGTTGAACACTATCCCCCAGCACCACCTTCTGAGACCAGCCCTCCTGGAAAGAGTGGAGTCACTGTAGAACAGTACCTCCAAGCCCTATTCCAGAGAGGCAACTCAGAAGGATACCATGGTCAATGGTATTGAAAGCTGTGGAGAGGTCCAGCAAAACCAACAGGGGCACACTCCCCCTGTCCAGTTCTCTATATAATTTTCCTCAGTCATTGGGATGAGCAGAATGGCTTACTTAGGAATTTAGGGGATTTTCCTCAGAGTGCCTTTCAGTGTTTTTGTCACACCTTCTAAAACGGAGGTACAAAAAGTTCTATCAGAAAAAGCAAACCTCTTAAGGGAAAATTTAAAAGGAATATGGGCATTTCAGCCACTGTGTTCATTCTGACCCACAAACCCCAAGGTCAAAGGCTGGAATGAGAGAACAAACTAATTTC
Organism: Urosaurus nigricauda; assembly: GCA_034509955.1. Classification (NCBI taxonomy): domain Eukaryota; kingdom Metazoa; phylum Chordata; class Lepidosauria; order Squamata; family Phrynosomatidae; genus Urosaurus; species Urosaurus nigricauda. The sequence goes on from JAOEGL010000003.1 coordinate 250,023,632, forward strand.
TGCATGTGCTTCTTGTCACAGACTACCAGGTGTGAGATAGGTGCATGACAGTCAAAAAGGAAAAGCACAACCATTCCTAAACTTTGTTATTGTAGTATGCCTTCAAGTCATTTCTGAATTATGTTGACCCGAAGGTGAATCTATCATGGGGTTTTCTTGGCAAGATTTTCTCAGAGGAGTGTTGACATTGCCTTACAAATTGCAACTTCATTTTTCAAGCAGTACAATTTTCTCCATGAAATTGCCATAAGATTTTCTGCACAAGACAACATTTACACCTACACATGCCATTAAAATAAGCAAAAAATAACAATTTCCCCTTATGTTGATGTTAAGCTTATTGAGTTTTTATGAGTTTATGAAACATGTCCAAGGGAACACTGTAGTAGTGCCTCAGGCTGTAGGAGATAGCAGGCAAATACAGAAAAAGCAATGTCAGAATTTAAGCCCTGTTGTCAAGGAACTTAAACCTTGCACATATTGTGTTGAATATTCAGGCCCAGAATTTGCTGGAAAAGGAAAGGCTTCAACCATGGCATTTACTTCAGTACAATGTAATAAGTTCATCAAGATAAGTATTTATGTGGAGGGAACACTTTCAGTTGCTGATTTCGTAAGTCAGTTTGTGACAAGATCACAGACAGCAACATATATATAAATCCAACTTGTACAGGCCATTTTCTCCTACATAAAATTTATTTATTTATTTATTTATTTATTTATTTCATTTGTATACCATATTTCTCCTGGAGTGGGACCCAACTCGGTTCCCATAAAGAAGCAATTAAAAACCTAGTACCTGTAATAACATTTTAAAAACAATTACAAATCATCACAATAAAATAGTATAAAATCATTTAAAAGGCATGCAAATATTTTTTTGAAAAAAAAAATCTCAATTAGAATTTTCCCCTGATTATACATTAAAAGCCTGCTTAAATGGAAAGGTCTTTGCCTGCAGGTGAAAGGAGAGCAGAGAGGGGGCCAGTCTAGCCTGCCATGGAAGGGAGTCTCAGGGGATGGGAGCAGCCACTGAGAAGGCTTTCTCTTGTGTCTTCACCAAGCAAGTCTGTGATGGTGGCAAGACCAAGAGAAAGCCTTCCACTGTAGATCTTACAACTCTGACAGGTCCATATATCTAGATACAGTCTTTCGGATAGTCTGGGTGTAAGTTGTATAGGGCTTTGTAGGTCATGACCAGGACTTTGAATTGTGCACTTTGGATTTCCCTCTGCATAGAGAGAAATATGCCAAGAACAAATGCGACAATAACTGAATTTGGATTGGCTTTGATTTATTAACTTAATTTGTAATTTAATTGTCAATTCTAAGTTTATAATTGCTATTTGATTTATGTCCTATAAGGCAAGCAAGGCAAGCACAGGCAAATACTGGATAGAAGAGTAATTTCTGGAGGGATCAGCTCCTCCAACAGGATGTGAAAGGGCCAGTTTTTCTCCCCGTGAATGATACACCGTATGATGTAGGAGACCCATCACTATCACCAATATTACCAGAATTGTAGAATCACTTCCCACCCCCAATAGCACCGGCTTCAGCCTGATCATTTCTTGCATCAAAGTACTGTCTCATTGGATTCAATGCCACATTGCTGGCAAAACAAGCCAAGACCAATGTACTTTGGACACAAGGCCAAAGATACAGACCATGTACAGGTGCACTAGCTCCTACTGGGGTCTGTGAGACACAGGTGACCAAAGTAGGGTTTCCAGATTTCAGAGTCTGACCCCTACTCTCCAGTTCCTAGGACAAAGAGAAAGAATCTCAGGGAAAGAGTACTGCCTTGAAAATGTGTTCATATCTATTTTTCACAATTCTTTTGCTTGGTAGTTTTTTTTTCCTGCGCAATTGTGCTTGATGCACAGTTGTAATATCACCAAGACCCATCACTGTGACTTCTCAATGGGACACCCTAGGATGTCAGTCATCCTGATATCTAGGGATGTGTGATAGTCCTGATCTTGAAACCCTAGGCCCAAGACAGGTTGGTCTCTAGGAAAGAAAATCCAAGCCATACTGCTGCCCTGTCCCAAACTGCAGAAAAATAATAAATGTAACCAAGATTTAACACACGCACCACAAAGTATTCACTGAGAATTCAATGTGTTTGCATTTATACAGATTACAGCCTAAGTATTTTTACTTCTTCAGCACATCCAGCACAACCCACAGAGTGTTATAAACCCTTATCATAACTCAGGAAGATCTTTGAAAATGCTATCAGTTTTCATATTCCACTATTTGCCACTAGAATTGTAGAGTTGGAAGGGGCTTCATGGGCCATTCTGCCCTACCCTCTGTGCAAAGCAGGATCTCCATCTAAAGCATTCCTGGTAGGCAGCTGTCTAACCTCTTTCTGACGATGTCCAGAGAAGGAGACTCCATCACCTCTCTAGACAATTGGTTAAATTGCCAAACTAAGATGTTCTTTCTAATGTTCACTTGTAACTTCAGACCATTAGACCTGGTCCCACCCTTCCCCCTCCTCTCCGTGACAGCTCTTGAATTCTTTAAATGTCACCCCACAATCTTCTCTTCACTAAGCTGAACATGCCCAGCTCCTTCAATCTCTCATAATATGTTTTGTTCCCCATAGCACTTATCATTCTTGTTGCCCTTCTCTAAATCTGCTCCAACTTGTCTATATCCTCCTTAAAATGAGGTGCCCAAAACTAAATGCAGTACTCCAGATGAGCCTAAGCATTGCAGAATGTGGTGGAACTATTACTTCTCTTGAGGATTGATGAAAATTTTAAAGAGTCATTGATTAAAATGTTAATCAGCACAAAACTCTGAGGCACTCCACTTGAGACCGCCTTCAATTTTGAGCACATCCATTAAATGACAGCTCTTTCAGCTTCGTTTTCCAACCAATTATGGACCCAACAGTGTTCCTATCTATTCCACATTTAATCAGTAAGTAAGTAAGCAGGTATCATCTTCTCATTTCTATTTGATCTGTAAATGGGATTGTGAGAGGGAATATGCCTGTCTAAAAGGGTTTACAATGAAACAAAAAAAATGCCATGTTGCCCAAAATTCGGAATTGACTGTGTTGTTTGTTTGTTAATCCTTACATCTGATAGATATTTTTTCATCAAAACCAAATAACCTCTCCCCTCCCCCCGCCCCCATCACCACCATTTCAACAATGATAAATTGTTTGCTGCTTTCCAGTTTTGCACTATTTCCAGGCATGCAGCTAAGCATTTGAAAATTGATCAGGTTTTTTGCATGACACTTCTCTCTCTCTCTCTCTCTCTTTTTTTTTAACCAAGAAATAAAACAAAACCACAGTTCTGGAGACATTGTAATGTTCTGGCCTGTGATTAGACAAATCGCAGCGGGAAATTTTTTAAACAGAAACTGTTCAAGATGGATGGGAGTTCCTCAAAAGGGAGATACTAAAGGGACAATTTCAGACAGTTCCAATGAGGGAGAAAAATGGGAGATGTCTCAAGAAACCGGTATGGACCAGATGAACTACATCTAAGGGTATTAAAAGAACTGGCAAATGTAATATCGAAACCATTGGCAATAATCTTTGACAACTCCTGGAGAACAGGAGAAGTCCCAGCAGACTGGAGGAGGGGAAATGTTGTCCCCATCTTCAAAAAGGGGAAAAAAGAGGATCCCAACAATTATCGTCCGGTTCGTCTGACATCAATACCAGGAAAGATTCTGGAGCAGATCATTAAGCAGAGAGTCTGTGAATATCTAGAAGATAATTCCATAACCACAAAAAGCCAACATGGGTTTCAGAGAAACAAGTCATGCCAGACAAATCTGATCTCTTTTTTTGATAAAATTACCAGCTTGGTAGATGAAGGGAATGCTGTGGATATAGTATATCTTGACTTCAGTAAGGCATTTTACAAGGTTCCCCATGACATTCTTGCAAACAAGCTTTTAAAATGTGGACTTGAGAAGGTAACCGTTACATGGATTTGTCACTGGTTGACTGGCCATACCCAAAGGGTGCTCAACAATGGCTCTTTTTCATCCTGGAGAGAAGTGACAAGTGGGGTGCCACAGGGTTCTGTCCTGGGCCCAGTGCTATTCAATAACTTTATTAATGACTTGGATGACAGTATTGAGAGCCTAGTTATCAAAATTGCAGATGACACCAAATTAGGTGGAGTAGCTAATACCCCAGAGGACAGGATCAAAATTCAAAATGAACTGAATAGACTAGAAAGCTGGACCAAAGCTAACAAAATGAAATTCAACACAGAGAAATGTAAGGTCCTGCACTTAGGGAGGAAAAATGAAATGCACAGATATAGGATGGGGGATACCTGGCTGAATGAGACCACATGTGAAAGGGATCTAGGAGTCCAAGTAGACCATAAGTTGAACATGAGTCAACAGTGCGATGCGGCAGCTAAAAAGGCCAATGCAATTTTAGGCTGCATCAATAGAAGTATAGTGTCTAGATCAAGGGAAGTAATAGTGCTACTCTATTCTGCTTAGGTCAGGCCCCACCTGGAATACTGTGTCCAGTTCTGGGCACCACAATTCAAAAAGAATGTGGAAAAACTGGAGCGGGTCCAAAGGAGGGTGACTAAGATGGTGAAGGGTCTGGAAACCATGCCCTATGAGGAATGCCTTAGGGAGCTGGAAATGTTTAGCCTGGAGAAGAGAAGGTTAAGAGGTGATATGATAGCCCTGTTTATATATTTGAAGGGATGTCACATTGAGGAGGGAGCAAGCTTGTTTTCTGCTGTTCCAGAGAACAGGACTCAGAACAATGGATGCAAACTGCAGGAAAAGAGATTCCACCTCAACACTAGAAAGAACTTCCTGCAGTAAGGGCTGTTCGACAGTGGAACACACTCCCTCGGAGAGTGGTGGAGTCGCCTTCCTTGGAGGTTTTTAAGCAGAGGCTGGATGGCCATCTGTTGGGTATGCTTTGATTGGAGTTCCTGCATGGCAGGGGATTGGACTGGATGGCCCTTGTGGTCTCTTCCAACTCTAAGTTTCTATGATTCTATGATTCTAAATGACAATCCCACCATAGGTGACAGTATGATCCAATGCCACCACAAGTATCTTAGAAAGATTTAGATCTATTTTAAGCTAAATATGTTAAAAGTTAGGTAAATGTAAAGGTTTTCCCTTGTCATGAATGTCTAGTGTTCATCTCCATTAGTAAGCTGAAGAGCCAGTGTTATCTGAAGACGACTCCGGTGGTCATATGGCCAGCATGATTGCACCGAATGCTGTTACCTTCCCACTGAAGTGGTACCTATTTATCTACTTACATTTGCATGCTTTTGAACTGCTAGGTTGGCAGAAGCTGGGACTAGTGATAGGAGTTCACTCCATCATGCAGCACTCGGGCCTCGAACTGCCAACCTTCCATTGCCTCGCAGGTCAGGCGCCACAAAGAAACCACAAACACTTGGCTGGAGTGAACATGGCCACAACTTTATTTAAAGCCAAAACAAACAATAGGGTTGGCCCAAAGCATAAGGTCTGGATCTGGACATCAGCCAAACCCCCGTTGGCTAATGTATGGTTGCTTGTAGCCAAGCATCGGGATGACGTAGGTGCCAAGCCCCGCCCTATTGCACAGTCGAGCAACTGTGCTGCTACCAATCGATTTGCAAGGCACTCTAGTCACCGGGTGTTGATTGACTGTGGCCCCCGCACTGGCCACATCAGCACGCTCCATACACCCGGGTCGCGAGGACTCCCGATCCAGAGCCATCGAGCCCTGGAAACCCCTCACCCCAGATCCAGGCCTATGCTGCCGCCAAACAGACGGTGAGAAACGAACCGCCTGCCGCCAACCCTATAAAAACGCATAAGGGCCCCACACAAAACCAAATGGAACAGCAAAAAACAGTCATTGACTCCCAACCAGGTCCAGGTCCGGACGGACATAACCCAAATAAGCCCTGGATTTCCATCGTCCCAATTGCTTGATCGAGTCCGCTGATAAACCAACTTGAGCAGCCGAAGTAGCTGCCCCAATCCGGAAAGAATGTCCACCAAATTCTTTTGCCGGCAAACCCAAATGATTTAGGGCTAAACGCAGCACTGCCACCAGCTGATAACGGGTAACAGGAGCTCCATTGGAGTGGCAAAATAAGGAACCTGTACCAGCTGGGCGTTCGTCGAGGAATGAATGCAATGTCCGAACAGGGCACACTAGCGAGCCTTTAAAACGGTTCAAGGTGATTGTGGAGCTCCTCCCCAACTGGTCACATTTGGACCTCTGGACCACTAAGCAAACAGCGTTAGTAGCAAACCGAACATCCCCAACCTGAAGTGAACGCTTGGAAATATCATTGGAGGCATTTGGAACAAGCTCCCCCAACCTCAGGGCTTCAAAGAACGCGGTAACAAAAACAGCTCGGAAAAGGCTGGCCTCATAGGGGGAAGAGCAAATTTCTGGTAAAACGGCAACAAGCTGCTCGAGCAGCGAAAGTGTAATGGGACGTCTGGCATCTAGAGAAGGACCCTGGGAGCGCCTCCAACCTTCCAGGGTCCGCCTGACCTGAAAGGAAGCACAAGGATCACCCAGGCCGGAGGCTTTGGTAAAAAATGAAATACCAGCCAGGGCCACCGAAATGGCCCGTGGGGAAGACCCATTGGAATATAACCAGGCCATGAAGCCAAGGACAATAGATGGCTGAATGGGCCAATGAGCCGGAATATTAGAGGCTCTAAAATATGCAGCTAACTTGGGAAAAACCCTCTTATAAGCCTTTTGAGTAGAAGGAGCTATAGAAGAAAAGATGCCATTCATAATGGTAGAGGTCCAAGGTTCCACAAATCCTGTGGAAACGGAACTGGGGAGGGATCCGCCTCCGGAGCCAAACGACGGAATCGTTCCTCCTGGAAGCGAGAGAGAGCATCAGCGATATTATTCTCCAGTCCAGGCACGAACCGAGCTGAGAAAGAAATGTTGTTAATCAAGCAATCAAGGACCATTTTCCTAACCAATAGCATAACTCTCTCTGAGGAAGAGGACATACTGTTGACAACATTAACAACCGCCTGGTTGTCGCGCCAGAACGTGATCTTCTTGTTGGCAAATTCATTACCCCAAATACGAATTGCCGCCACAATTGGGAACAATTCCAAAAAGGTTAAGTCCTTTAGCACATTGCCCACTGCCCAGTCCCTCGGCCACTTTTGGGCGCACCAATGGCCCTGAAAATAAATGCCAAAGCCTATACTCCCGGCAGCATCGGAGTGAACTTGCAACCGGTCGCCTAACTGCCAAGACCTCTGCCATATAGATATCCCATTAAAGTTAGAAAGAAAGGATTCCCAAACTCGAAGATCTTCTTTTACTCCCTTGGAGATCCTAACCCGCTGATGGGGGAGGTGAGCACCAACCGTGGCCCTGGCCAACCTAAAGCAAAATGCCCGGCCGGGTGCCACAACACGGCATGCAAAATTGAGGTGCCCTAGTAAAGACTGAACCTGTTTCAAAGTGGCCTTCTTGGCAATCAGGAAATCAGATAGAAGGGCCCTGATAGCCACAAGCTTATCTTGGGGCAAGGAGGAAGTGCCACGCTCAGAGTCCAGGTGAATGCCCAAGAAAGTAAGAGATGACGTGGGCCCCTCTGTTTTTTCCATTGCCAATGGTACCCCAACCTCCAGGGCCAGAGCAGAGAAAGTGTCCATGAGCTTCTTACACTCATCGGTACCCGCCCTGCCTACAAACAAAAAATTATCCAGATAATGGGTAGCCAAAGGGGAGCATGCCCGCCGCTTAAGCTCCCATTCAAGAAAGGTACTGAAAGTCTCAAACGCTGCACAACTAAAGGAGCACCCCATGGGCATGGCCTTATCAAAATACCACCCTTCTCCGACTTTGAAACCCAGCAATCGAAAATCCTCAGGGTGGACCGGTAACAGGCGAAAGGCCGATTGGATATCACATTTGGCCATTAACGCCCCTTTGCCGCAGGAGCGGACCAAACGGACCGCATGGTCAAAAGAGGCATATTTCACGGAGCACAACTTATCGGGAATGGCATCATTAACCGAGGCCCCAGGCGGGTGAGACAGATGATGAATGAGTCTGTACTCCCCTGGTGCCTTCTTGGGAACAACCCCCAGAGGAGAAACATGCAGATCGACAAAAGGAGGGGAACTGAAGGGCCCTTCTATCCATCCGGCCTCGATTTCCTTATTTATCTTACTAAGGAGAACATCAGGCATTTCCCGTGCCGATTTTAGATTTTTTGCCACCGAAGGAGGGGGAGGGGCCACCACTGGGATGCGAAAGCCGAACGAGGCAATGGCGCCTCTCCTTGCCTTCGGCCCGACTAAATAGGGCCCCCGGGCCAATCAGGGGCAGCCGTAGCAGCGCGGCCCCGCCCCCTGCTCGCCCCAGCCAATCCGGATAAGAGGCGGGCCGCCAGTAGCCAATCAGGCAGCCCGCCTCGACCCAAAAGCACTCTGGGACATGTAGTCCGTCCCAGGATTTGGCGGGCAGGCTTCCCGCGCTCTCCCTCCCAGCAGCCAATCACCGGGAAGCCCGCCCCCGCAATGGCTGCCGGGACGGAGACCGCGGCGGGAGCTAAGTGGCGCTTCCTGCGTGCAGCAACGGCGCCGGCCCAGTAAGTCGGGCGGCGCTATATCTTACAGTCGTCTGAACTGGTGTCTTAACCACTAAGCCACCCCATCGCTAAAGAAAAAAATACTTTAAAAAGTACTAAAATAAAGTAAGAAAGTACTGATGTGAAAAGCCATCTATGTAGTATTTTAATTGAGTATTCTTTAATTTTGACTGAAACAAATTAATTAAGGACTCAGGACTTGTATTTCCCCAATATATAATTTGTAATGTTCAGGTAGTAATGAGTAACATTTTTTGTTACACTAAAAATTTGCCAACAGTAGCTTTTTTATGATCTCTGAAGGTGCTCATACTAGGGGGTATCGTAAAGTTTTAACGATCACTTTTTTAAAAAATTAACAGAAAGTTTGTTTGGATTTGTAGTTGTTAACTTATCTCTATGTAGTCGCTATCAAGATTTATACATTATTCCCAGCATATCTTGACCCTCCAAATACCTGATATTTTAGAAGTCTGCAGATTGCGCATCACGAGGGGGTATTGTAAAGTAATAATTATCACCCGGAAGTTATTATGGCATATTGATGAAATCTTGTCAGTGTCATCACTGGTCCCTAAGTTCACGTTGCTGAGAAAATCAACTCATTGCATCCTTTATTTTTGTGACTGGCTGTGCCAGAAGTGACTAAAGTGTAAAATCCTTGTCAGGCGCAATCTGCAGACTTCTACAATAATGGTATTGGGAGGATCAAGAAACACTGGGGAAAATGTGTAAATCAGGATGGTGACTACATAGAAATAAGTTAACAACTATAAATCAAACCAAACTTTCTGTCAATTTTTTTAAAAGGTAATAATTAAAACTTTATGATGCCCCCTCGTGAACCAGGGTTTGAATCCCCATTCAGGCATAGAAACCTACTGTGTGAGCTTGAGCAGGTCACATTCTCTCAGCCTCAGAGGAAGGCAAGGACAAACCCCCTCTGAACAAACATTACCAAGAAAACCCCATGGTAGAGTCACCTTGGTGTCACCATAAGTTAGAAATGACTTGAAAGCACACAACAACAACAACAACAACAACAACAAGCAGTTTTGTATTACTTTTTGAAGTAATGACTTTTCTAAAGTTATGTCTCCAAAAGTAGCAAGTTACAAATAATGATGTAAACCCATTTGCAATTGGTGGTGCAGTGGTTAAATGCCTGTACTGCAGCAATTCACTCAAAACCATAAGGTTGTGAGTTCAAGACCAGCAAAAGGGCTAAAGCTCAACTCAGGCTTGCATCCTTCCGAGGTCGCTAAAATGAGTACGCAGATTGTTGGGGGCAAGGAGCTTACAGTTGTAAACCACTTAGACACTCCTTACGCAGTATGAAGCGGTATATAAATGAAGCTAGAGTAGAGTCGTTGAATCAGTGAGATTTACAAGCATATCGACTTAGTATTGAGCTATTAATTCAGCTAGCTAAATTTAGCAACTGGATTTAGGCCAACATCACTACTTGTAAAATGTTCCTTCCATGCCTCCAAAGAACTGAATTTATTGATGGAGGAAAAGTGGATCACAAAGTGAAAAGAAATTCAGATATAAAGATCATGATTTATTGATCAAGGAGGAGGTGCCACTCTGTTTCATAGGATGCACATGGTGCTATTTTCTATGCAGCAGCTAACAGATATGCTATTTCAGAAAATTTCCTGTAAAGGCAAGGATTGGACAAGATCTCCTCTGAGGCAACTTCAAGTTCTATGATTCTATGAAATAGGAACCACATTAAATTACTTCTATGTGATTGCTGGTATCAAGTGATGAGCTACCACTATCACAAATAACCAAAAAGAAAAGTCCACAGTGGCTTGGTTCACCTCTTGTCATTGCATGGGACTATATAGAACGTGGTCATACAGATCAATTTACCCTTAGTCAAGAATGAAAATACAGAAGATTCAAAAGGATCAACAAGGGAAGCATCTCTGCTTTAAATACTTTTGGAAATAAGCCATGCAATTCAACAGAATCTATAAATAGAGGGCAAGTGCTAATCCTGTCATCTGTGCCAGACTTTCAAATTAGCCACTACAGCATGGTTTACAGATGTCCCTTCCTTAAACTGAACTTCACAGTGAGATAAAGTCACTCTTATTTCATGTCTCTTCCTCCCTGGGTCGTGCCTCTATATATCTTGAGAAGACTCAGTCGGTATGATCCCTAGCACTGTCATGTCTTTCGCCTTGTAGTTTCTTTGTGGCAATAACTGTAATGCATAGAAAGGAATAGTTCTAAGAGCACAGATAACATTACTTACCACCACAACTATCAAAAAGTAATTTCTTTGATACTTTCATAGTCCATGTGGATAAGGGGAGGGGGAGAGATTTGGTTGGCTTTTATCAGCAAAGAAGCTTTATGGTAATAAATGTCCTGAGTATTAATTACATGTTGTGTTGGACTTGTTGGCGATGCAGCTGTAGAACTGCTTGGAATTGTTTCAGCATTTGCTGACCCAGAAAAAGAACTCAATTGGACAGGGCTTTATGTTCCCGCAGGTGTTTAACTCTTCTAGGTCTACAGTGACCTGCAGATGTTCACTATACCTAAGTCTAAATGTCTCCTCTGACATGTCACCCTTCAACCAGTACAGGGGGGTGAATACTGTGTAGAGAAGTGATTCCCAAGGTGGGCAGCATGCCCTCCCAGGGACAGTGGAAAGATCAGGGGGATGGTGACTGAAAAAAGGACAACAGGAGTATGTTGAGGAAAAAAGGAGCAGTAGGGTCAGTCAAAGTATTGGTACACAAGAAAGACAAGGAGAACAAGCAGCCTTTAAGGCCATGGTGAGTATGAGAATTTAGAATATGTGCAACAGAAAAGAAGCAGTGGCAAAAAAAAAAGTTTTCACATTTGATACCTACCTTAAGCTTTGTGAGCTTTGCTGGGACTTGGTTGGCAGGTTACAACTGCGCTGTTGCTTCTGCTTACTTTCATCAGACAGGCTGAGAGAAGAGGTAGCAGAAGAAACAACGTTTGTGTTAGGGGGATAACTTGAAGCTGTGCGATTCTTCACCTCTCTCAGATTGAAAGACCTTCCTTGCAGGGATGAAGCTTCTTCCTTTGTACCTCTTGCCCACATCAGCCTATGCTACAAGATCGGCATGGACGAGGGGCTTCTCAGTCACTGCTCAGCCACTTGCTCTACTTGCTGCACTCTTTGCACCAGCAACGTGGGATCAGCAACCAAGCAGCTGGCCAATTGGACTTCTTTTTATTGTAAGGCCACCAGGCAAGATGGAAGAGCAGGACTGGGCTTCTGCCACTGCTGCTACTGTATTCACACATGAGAGGTAGAAGAGGAAGCAGTGGTGAGCTCAGCACAGCTGAGGTGGGTGCTACTGGCTAGGTGGCTGCTCCACAAACAGTAGACCTAATGTCAAGAAATAGGCATTGTGGGACACTAGGGTTGTCACCCAAGAGAAAAGAGAGGACAGTAACAGAAAATGTTTGGGGACCATTGGTATAAATCCTATCACCTGTAGCAGCTGGTGGTGCCAATGTCAATGGAGTGATTATTCCATTCTGAATTTTAGCCTGAACTTTAAAGGAACTATCCAAGACACTGATTCTAAACAATGCCTTTAAACCCAGAGAGCACTCACCACTTCACTGAACTTTTGTCCCTGCCTGTCACTGAGGGTTTTACCTATTCAGCTTTGAGAAATATTGGCTGTCATCCATTTAGTGACATATGTATGTGTATGTTACTATACACATGCAGGGTGGAATTATTCCACTGACAGTGGTGAAAGTGGAAGTTGTGCATATAGCAATTGCAGGGGTATTGCAGTGGTGCATTATACATCGAACCTGTGTTCTCAGGAAGATTGCTGGATGAATTTCTATTTGTCCCTCTGCTTTTTGGCAACTTGGAAATAGCCATGTGGGATGAGAGATGAGCTGCTAGAAAGGAGGCCTTAGGAGACACTTTTAGTCATTACATGTGCAAAAACTGTAGAAGTGAACTGGCTGTTGGAAGTCAAATTTATAACATCATACAGTGTGCCCTTGGTATCCACTGGTGTGTGGTTCCAAAAACCACTGTGGATATTAAAATCAGTGGATCTTCAAGTCCCACTAAATATAATGGAATAGTAAAATGGTGCCCCTTGTATAAAATGCAATATCAAGGTATGCTATTTGGAATTTATATATTTTTAAAAATATGGATGGTTGAATCCATAGATGAAGATTCCATGGTTACAGAGGGCCAACTGTTATTACTAAATGGGATGTCAGCCATTTCTAAATGCTCTGAAATACTAGAAATTTGGGAACTGGAAAAAAATCATTGCAGGACAGAATATTTATTTGGAGGCAATGTCCTCATCCACCCTGCATAGCTTAAGAACTCTCTCGCTCAGGCCTAGGAGCTGATGTACAGAAGGAAACTGTCTCTGAAGGTATTGAAGGAATTGTATATCCACCATGACTGACAGCTATTTTGATAGCCCCATCCTCTTTGAACTTCTCCAGTCTTATTTTAAAGGCATTCAAGTTGGAAGCCATCACAAATCTTGTGGTAGTAAGTTTCACAATTTATCCATGAATGTCAGAATGCTGTCACTGTAGTGTCCAACTAGGACAAGGGAGAATCAGGTTCAAATCCCCATTCAATCATAAAGGATTTGGGATTAGTCCCTAACTAGGATCCTAACCTATCTCACAGAGCAGGTGTCAGACTACACTAGGAGGGGAGAATCATAAACTCCTGTTGGGAAGAGCAGAAAAGGAAGGATGGGAGGGAGGGATTTGTCCATGGGGTGGTTTGAGGTGAGGATAGCATGAATGACAGAAAGTGTAGTTCACTTGTACAAATTGGCATGAGGGGGTCAGATGAAACATGGGGCTTGCTGAAACTGTTTTCCTGTCCAGTTCTGCTTCAAGAGGTCAAATATGAGAATCTTTTAAGTTTACCAATCAGTGTATTGCCATCTAATTAATTACAGACAGGATGAAACAGTATGAAACTTCTCTGTTAAACCATCAGAAATGTTCCCTTTGATAGTCAATGGTGCATAATCAGGATGGCTACAATATAAGGCAGACCTAGGTTATGGTAAATAGGAGTCAGAGGGATTTCAATGATGGTGGGAGTTAGTTAGCCACATTAGTGTTGGGGGTGTGGGGCATAAGCAGACCAGAGTCTGAAAGTTGATATCAAGGCAGGCAAGGTCAGAAATGAAAAGACCCATTAGATCAAGTTGAGCCTGCTGGAGAATGCAGACTGCAGGCACCAGCCATTGTTTTGCTATGAATGGGTGAACTTGTGTGGGTTATTTTGAGAATGGAGCTGGCACAAGAAGGACTGACTGTGGCAAAGTTGCTCAGCAATCAGATGAGTGGGTGGCAGGAAGAACATGGTATGTTATGATAACTGTGAGCACCACCACGCATTAATAATGAACTACACTTTCTGCCATCCCTGTTATCCTCTCCCCAATAGAAGGAGGAAGAAGAAAAGGAGGAAGAGGACAAGGAGGAGGAAAAAAAAGAAGGAGATGATCATGACAAGGCCACTGTTTTTCCACTTCATTGGCATTCCGGAACAAAACTTGCAAAATGATGTTTTTAGAGCTATAGTTTCCAGCATCCTCTCAGCCAGGGAATTTCGGGATTTATAGATCAAAAGGTATTCTTTTGAAGCTCTGTTTCTGAAAGGCAGTAAGATGGAGCTCATGCCATGCAAGTTTGGTAGCAAATACATGTTGATGGGCAGCAGCAGGTGAGTGAAACTGAAGTGTTCATCAGCTGTGGAGGTCATCCTTAGCAAGTGCAAAAAGTTCCTTTCCTGGTCTTTGGCTCTGAAACAGGGACAAGGTCAGTTCTATGACCCCAGCACTGCCATTAGTAAGTGTATAGAACTGGCCTAATATGATGGGGAGGAATTCTCTCCCCCATTTTAATTGTGAAAGAGAAAGATGGTGATGTTGGGTGAACCAACCAATTCAACTGGCCTCATGTATTCATGTATATTCTATACCATGTGTCAAAATCTACCACAAAGTAGCAACATGTCAGACAGATATCAAATTTGATCTTGTTTGCATGGCAAATATGTAAGAAAACTGAATACAATGGAAATGCTCTTTAGTCCCCTAGATGTGCCAGTAAAGGGTTCACTGGTGTGGATCCTATTATTAATTCCAATTAGAGTAGACCCACTGAACTAAGGGAGATAGCAGTCTAGAAGGCAAAAGGGCTGGAGAAAATAGTCAAACTGACATAGAGGGAACAAGGCAAACAGTGCAAAGACCCAACAATAGGAGGCAAAAAAACGTGCACAGGCATCAAGTAAAGGGCACACATGGTCTTCACACTAATGCACAGAGCATGGGAAATAAGCAAGCTGAATTTGAATTCCTAGCACTGAAACCTGGTGGGATGAGTCTCATGATTGGAATAGAGGGGTATAACCTTTTTAAGAGAAACAGGCCAAACAAGAAAGGAGGAAGAATTGCATTATATGTCAGGGATATTTACACCAGTGAAGAGACCCAAGACATCAATACTGGAAGCCAGGTGGAGAGTGTCTGGATAAAAATTAAAGGGGAGGGAAGCAACAGGGATGTTACTGTGGGAGTGTACTACAGATCCCCGACTCAGGAAGAGGAATTGGATGATGCCTTTCTAGAACAGATGACCACATACTCAGATAGGAGAAATATAGTAGTAATGGGTGACTTCAACTATCCTGATATTTGCTGGAATTCAAATTCTGCCAAATTCTCAAGGTCTAGCAAATTCCTCACTTGCCTGGAAGACAGTTTCATTGTCAAAAAGGTGGAAGAGGCAACAAGGGAGTCAGCTATTTTGAATCTGATCTTAATCAACAGGGAACACCTAGCTGATGGGGTGCAAATGGTGGGATCCTTAGGTGGGAGTGACCATGTTCTCCTGGAGTTTGTAATACAGTGGAAGGGAGAAGCTAGGCATAGTCAGACACAAATTCTAGACTTTAGGAGAGCTGATTTCAATAATCTTAGAGAAATACTGGGGGTGATCCCATGGTCAGGTACACTAAAAGAGAAGGGAGTTCAAACCGGATGGGAGTATCTCAAAAAGGAGATACTGAAGGTGCAATTTCAAACAGTTCCAATGAGGAAGAAAAATGGGAGATGTCTCAAGTAACCAGGATGGATGACAAAGGAACTTTCAAATGAGCTAAGTTTTAAAGGGAACATGTATAAGAAATGAAAACATGGGGAAATCACCAAAGAGGAATTCAAACAAATAGCCAGTACGTGTAGGGATAAAGTCTGAAAAGCTAAAGTGCAGAATGAACTCAGGCTGGCTAGAGAGGTAAAGAACAATAAAAAGGGCTTTTTTGTGTATGTCTGCAGCAAAAGGAAGAAGGAAATGGTAGGGCCATTATGTGGTGAAGATGGCAAAATGCTAACAGGGGACAGAGAAAAGGCGGAATTACTAAGCACCTTCTTTGTTTCAGTCTTCTCAGAAAAGGCAAAGGATGCTCAACCTGAGGACAGTGGAGCAGGGGAAAGAGTGGGGAAATTTCAGCACAGAATAAGTAAAGAGACAGTACAGGAATACCTGGTTAATCTAAATGAATACAAGTCTGCAGGACCAGATGAACTATGTCCAAGGATATTAAAAGAACTGGCAAATGTAATATCGAAACCATTGGCAATAATCTTTGAGAACTCCTGAAGAACAGGAGAAATCCCAGCAGACTGAAGGAAGGCAAACGTTGTCCCCATCTTCAAAATGGGGAAAAAAGAGGATCCCAACAATTATCGTCCAGTTAGTCTGACATCAATCCCAAGAAAGATTCTGGAACAGATTATTAAACAGAGAGTCTGCAGATATCTAGAAGATAATTGCATAATCGCAAAAAGCCAACATGGGTTTCAGAGAAACAAGTCATGCCAGACAAATCTGATCTCTTTTTTTTTTTTGATAAAATCACCAGCTTGGTAGATGAAGGGAATGCTGTGGATATAGAGTATCTTGACTTCAGTAAGGCCTTTGACGAGGTTCCCCATGACATTCTTGCAAACAAGCTTGCAAAATGTGGACTAGACAAGGTAACTGTTACATGGATTTGTAACTGGTTGACTGGCCATACCCAAAGGGTACTCAACAATGGCTCCTTTTCATCCTGGAGATAAGTGACAAGTGGGGTCCCACAGGGTTCTGTCCAGGGCCCAGTGCTATTCAATAACTTTATTAATGACTTGGATGACAGTATTGAGAGCCTAGTTATCAAAACTGCAGATGACACCAAATTAGGTGGAGTAGCTAATACCCCAGAGGACAGGATCAACATTCAAAATGACCTGAATAGACTAGAAAGTTGGACCAAAGCTAACAAAATGAAATTCAACTCAGAGAAATGTAAGGTACTGCACTTAGGGAGGAAAAATGAAATGCACAGATATAGGATGGGGGACACTTGGCTGAATGAAACTACGTGTGAAAGGGATCTAGGAGTCCAAGTTGACCACAAGTTGAACATGAGTCAACAGTGCGATGCGGCAGCTAAAAAGGCCAATGCAATTTTAGGTTGTATGAATAGAAGTGTAGTGTCTAGATCAAGGGAAGTAATAGTGCCACTCTATTCTGCTTAGGTCAGGACCCAACTGGAATACTGTGTCCAGTTCTGGGCACCACAATTCAAAAAGAATGTGGAGAAACTGGAGCATGTCCAAAGGAGGGCAACTAAGATGGTGAAGGGTCGGGAAACCATGCCCTATGAGAAACACCTTAGGGAACTGGGGAGGTTTAGCCTAGAGAAGAGAAGGTTAAGAGGTGATATGATAGCCCTGTTTAAATACTTGAAGGGATGTCACATCGAGGAGGGAGCAAGCTTGTTTTCTGCTGCTCCAGAGAACAGGACCCGGAATAATGGATGCAAGCTCCAGGAAAAGAGATTCCACCTCAACATTAGGAGGAACGTCCTGAAAATAAGGGCTGTTCGACAGTGGAACGCACTCCCTCGGAGTGTGGTGGAGTCTCCTTCCTTAGAGGTCTTTAAGGAGAGGCTAGATGGCCATCTGTTGGGTATGCTTTGATTGGAGTTCCTGCATGGCAGGGGATTGAACTGGATGGCCCTTGTGGTATCTTCCAACTCTATGGTTCTATGATCCTATGATTCTATGATTCTAATAGGATTTAACCACATCTTCACTCACTGTTCAACAATTCTGTGCTTAACCAGTAGGATCTAGGCCTCTGTGTCATTGCAATACTCTACAGATAGCACTGTGGATTTTACCACTCTCTTCTTATTCGCCTAGCTAGGATGTCTAACAAATACTTTAGATATATTTGGTAAATCTTCAAGTACACTGCCTCACCATAGTGTCACTTCACGGGGCAATTTGATCATCTTCCATTTCTACTTGTTGCAAACCACTTCACTCAAAATGTGAATAAAAGTGTATTTGTGTGTGTGCATGTGTGTGTGCGTCTGTGTGCATCTCTCCATATAGTATGGTTCATACAAAGAAGGATTACCAAAATGGTGATAGTTTTAGGCCATTAGCCATTTTGGTTAAAATGAGCCAAATGTGAAGAAGGAACTGAGGATTAAGAATGTCTTTAAAACTGCAACATACTTCATGAAAACTTGGGGGTCTTAGAGGCAACAATGTATCTGAAGAGTGTGTCTTCCCTTTTGAACACATCTGGCATTGTAGTGCATTTTTTCGTATTTGTTTTGGATTTGGGGTACTTCTTTTTTCAGAATCACTCTAAATCTTTCTGTGTACTTAACAGGCCTTTGGGGAACACAAAACAATTTCACATCAGCAAAATATTTTGACTCCTTACTCACACTTCCAGTTCAGCTTCTGAGCTTGTAATTAAGTCCTCTACTTTCCATTAATATAGGAAAACACTTTGTCATATTCTGTCATTGTGACTGTTGTGAAAACAACAGCTGTACCTATGCAAAGGCAATGCCATCTACTGGTTATGTATGAAGGATGCTACTCCAAAAAGGCATTTCAGAAACACATAGCCCCACCATGTGGTGGGAAAAATGAAAAAGGAGTTGAACAAACAACAGAACTGTTTATAATGAAGCGTCATTTCCTTTCAGCATTCATTAAACACTGTACAAAAATAAATACAGTTATAGTTTCAAGATTAATTACACTCTCACTGGAAACATAATACACATAGGAAGAAACTGGTACCATAGAATGTAGAAGAAGGCGAAACAGATGAGCAGGAAAAAGTGGCTTGAAGCTTGACTTTTCTGAAGCCCCACTGAAACCCCACCAACCACACCGCCAGCTCCCAAGGCAGCTGGAGTGCGCATGTCATGACCACATGGCTTCAAGCCAGGAAGAAGTGGGAAAAAGCTGCTTCTTTTTGAAACAGCTTTTCTCTGCATAAGGGCACTTTTCTGCTGGCTTCAAGGCATGTGTCATCTAAATGCCACACCTTCAAGCCAGCCTAAAAACACTTTTTTTTTTTTTTTTTTTGCCTATCTGTTTAGCCCCATAGTCTGGAATGCTAGTGGTAGTAACCACAGCGTCTACAGCACAGATAGGGCCAAAAGTAAACAAGCTTCTTATGGAGCAAAACCATTATTCAATTGTAGAATATGTGCTTGGCCTACAAGAATGTCTTGTGTTGAATTCCTGCTGTTTCCAGTGAAAACATCTTACTCGATCTGAACACTGACTGAAACTCTGGAGTGTGGCAGTGTCATAGATGGACCGTTGCAACACAGTATTGGTCTATTAGAGGGAATAAATAAATAAAAGTCAAGTAAGGGCAAACTCTTTATTCCAATTAAAACATCATAAGGCAGTGGACAAGTGTCTGGGTTCTCAAGAACTCATTCCCCAGGCTGCCTGTTAAGGAAAATGAAAACAAAGCAAAGCAAAGTTGTAGAAAATAAAAAGCAGAGGATAATGGAAAATGTTTGTAACAGTCTGTAGCAGTCTTAAAATGGCTCAAGAGGATCCAAAATATCTCTTTACTCAAAAATACAGATATGTAAATGAGTCAAATTTAACCTTGTTGTTGTTCTCTGGTTTCTGTCTTCAAATTAATCCCAACTGGGTTTAGCATCAGACTGAGAATTTTTTCTCCCTCACACTCCAATGCATAGGGTTTTAGTTGTGCATTTTTCTAGATATATGTATTTCAGAATGCATTTTGAAGTACAATATGCACTTTTTTCTCCTATTGACTGAGTCATGTTTCTGTACTTATGAAACATATGTATTCATGAACATTTTCCAAATGTGTGCATTTATCAAATGGGGGTGCATGTGGAAATGGGATCACAAACTGATAGTAAGACTTCTATTCACTAATCACATTTTGGTCCAGGTGCTGCTAATCAGAAAAGACGCCTTCATCCTTACTCAGAAGTAAGATGTACTAAGTTCAACAGAACTTGCAACCAAGTTACCGTAATGTGCAAAGAACTGGTCCCAAATTGGATTTATGCAATTAATGCAACAGGTTTGGCATTCTACCAAAGGCTATTGAGACAAAGAAAATCTCACAGTGGGATGAAAGAAGTGGCCAAGGTGTCTGGTGAAAAGAGATCACTGTGATTTTCTCTTCCATCCACTGCCCCAAAGCAGGTCAACTTAGTTCCACAGAACTGCAGTTTGTGGGTAATGTTCCCAGCCAAGAAAAGAACTCCAGTGTCACTACCCACCCATATTAATTAAGAGCGAGGAAATAAAAATAAGATAGCCAGAAACTTCTATCACAGGACC